>AP028276.1:0-5000000 GCA_030269945.2 Trilocha varians | reverse complement strand
TCACAATGAATTGACTTCAATTTAGCAACTATATTACAGAAGGGCATACCTGGGTAACACATATTAACAACCTTTTGTTTAAGGCTCATTGCTAACATTGGACCAAAACTAACACCTATCTTATCGGATAACACTACAGTCTTTCTACACGACGTCGGAATATCGGTGACAACCGGGACCACTTCCCGTCGCGTCAAAGGCGAGCATGGTTCCTCCTCTGCTGCGATGTGGTGCGCAGGCGATGCAGGGCGGGGACACGCAACCGGTACTTGCGTGGCAGGCGGCGCGTCCGCGGTGTCGTAGGGCGCCGACGCAGGTGTATGGGAGACGCGGCGACGGCGACGGCGAGTGCGACGGGAACGACCCGCTGCGGGACGTGCTTCATCAGTCGTGTGTGCCACACATCCCGAGTGGTCAGAATCGATCGGGGTAGTGTGGTTTTTCGTCATGTTAGATTCAACATCGACTTGCACTGTGTAGGTGATATCAGTGCAGTCGACCTCTGTAGTTCCGCCGATGCTGGTCCTCATCGTCTCCAATCTCGTGGTGTTGTTGTCAATCAGCTGATCCATTTCTAAGCCCAAATCATGTATTTGCATAATTGATAAATTGAACTCATGCAACTCGGCAGTTAACTTGTCAATGTCAGCTTTGTCTTTGTCCCAATCTCTCTTGTTCTCTTGAATTTCTTGCTCCAACAATTTTATCTTGTTTTCTAAATTTATTTTATTTTGTTTCAGCTTAATAGCATGTTTATTTTTCTTATTTGAGTGTTTAGTCTTCGTTATAATTTTGTTAATTTTAAGGATCGACTTTCTACTAGCTGGACCTTGATCTTTTTTTTTTTTGCACAGATTTTATCAGCATTGGTGTGTAATGCATCCAGGTCCATGTTTTCTAATTCCTCATACAAACTTCTGGTCCTCGTAACAGTTGGCTCAGTGAGTTGCTGTGCTTGTCCTTCTTGTAGTCTTTGCATGTCATTATAGGCATCAGCAAGTTGATGTTCTAGTTGAGATATTTTTTGTAGTGCTTTTTCGTACTGACTACTGAACTCATCGTAGTGTTCCAGTATGTGTTGCAACTTGTCTCTCTCCTCTCGGACACCTTCAAGTTGCTCGTCAAGTTCAGTCAGGGTACTTTTCAATGTTAAATAGCGATTGTTAACATTTTCAATTTCGAGCTCACTTTCGTCACGTTCTTGGAGAAGCCTTTCATTCAACTCTCTGCTGGCTCTGAGGTCCTCCATTGTAGTCCTCAATTTGAGCTCCAGCTCCTGAACGTGCGTCTGACGTGTGGTCACTGGCATGTTTATGTTTTGTGAGCTGAAACACAAAGAAGAATGATAATCCACAGTACAGAAAATAATTTTACAGAGGAAAATAAGCTTTAGATTTGTAAAAAAAGTAATTTTCACTTTTAATTTAGTAGAAATAGAGAACAAAAAAGAATATAATTTTATTGAAAAAAATATAAAAATTTAAAAATTTACTTAATGATTAAATTAAATTTATCAATACCAACTTCAAAAAAAAAACTAAACTAAATTTACCAATTAAAATTTATTTGTCAATATTAATTTATGAGTATTAGTCTTGCTATTATTATTATATATATTTGAAATTTTATATATGTTTCACAGTTGTAAGTACAAACAAATAAGTGTTGTAAATTTCAATTTATAATAATAATATGTAGCTGTCAATTCAGAAACAATGGAATACTGGGTCCCCACAAGTAGCACCCGTTCACGAGTTAACGTGAGAGTCAGCCATCACCTTCCTCAACCACTATAGAGGGAAGTAGGCGACCCGGCTCCCAACGCTACCACAAGCCAAGACCGTCCAGTGAGCAAACCTATTGACATATTGTGAAAAAACGGATGGCCACTGGGGCCGAAAAGTTCCGGAGTGGCGACCACGAACCGGTAACCGCAACGTAGGAAGACCTCCCACAAGATGGACCGACGACCTGGTTAAGATCGCATGAATGGTTCACTGTTGTGGCGAGGTTTGGGGGAGGCCTATGTCCAGCAGTGGACGTCTATGGGCTGATGATGATGATGATGGCACGTGTTCTTGTAATCGAATAACTTAGCCCCATAGAATATTACCTCAGGAACGTACATGGGGAACAAAGTTGGTGAATTTTAGCCAAGATGCGCCGATCGTGTGCATACACGTGAATCATGCGACAATGACATTGACATTTATTTGACAGTATCGTCACTAGAATTTTTATTGTATCATGCCTTCCTGTTATATATAGTTTTGTATTTTTTTTTATAATTAAAGTCAATGCATTTCCATTTATGAAAATATGATTAATATCAGAGAAATAATTAAGAATATATTTCGAACCATAGAGCCAATACCACGAAAAAAAACCTGTATTCTAGAATTTACACTGGAAGTACCCGATTTTGATAGAGATTTAAAGACATGACATCTCCCAGTTTTTAACACAGACATTTTTCACACACAAAGCTTTTAATGCTTCAGTCTGTGGTTCATCATGTTGATTCCAGATGTAATAATTCAATGCTTAATCCACACAGCTGGTTCGATGTAATGTCTTCAGTTCGGCGTAACATACGACATATACGTATGAGCTTACTGCCCACTAGGTGTTTCTACATATTATTGTGATACATACATATGATATGAAGCAGTTACCTTCCGTGCGTAAGGTCGCGAGTTCACACCGACTATTTATACCGAAAAGATTAATGTGCAACAACACTGGCTATAAACGTCGTGAGGGACTATAAACTTACATATTGGAAAAGAATTCTAAAAGAATCCATCGAAGGAATGTTAAGTTCTCACAGGGCCGGGGGCGGCGTGACGGGAAAGAGTGCCGAGTGCGTAACGCGTCACGTCGTCCCTCATAACCCCGTGCTGGGTCCTGAGGCCACTCAGCCGGGGTTCGCTTAGTGTGAGCGGTTAGATGTTTTAGTACGGTTTAACTCCCACAAATCCCACCCGCAGGAATCCGGCTTTTCGTTCAACTAAAAAAAGTTCTTACTGGGCATAGAAGACTATCCACTCAACTGGGAACGTCAATTGTCGTTCCATTACAAAACTGGGGATTTCGTTCGGAATTACTACCGTGATTGAGCATCTTTTTAAAGCATCTTTTCCAATAAATTTCAATATCGATTTTTAATTTAACCTAAAGAATATTTTTGTTAATCTTTATTACTAAACGATGGTGTATTACTACTGCTGAGGAGACCCTGAGCCCAGCAGTGGACAGTAATGGGTTGTTACAGTACAGGACAGGTAAACAAGCAAATTATGATAGGTGGTTGGTGGTGGTGGTGGATTTTAAAACAACGACTTATATCAATTGTTTAATTCTTAGAACAACAAATCTAAATTATGTATTTTCTTGTTTATTTTATATTTCTTTGTTAAATTCTTATTAATTTACTGTTCGCTGCAACCTGAAGGAGGAACATCAGCTTCAACGCAACCTACAGACTGCAAAATATATAAAAATCTTTTAAAAACAACCTTTTAAGATGCTGGATATCATAAAGCAGTAGAATGCTAGCTACAAGTAAAACGAGCCCAAACACGACGGGTCTATCTTGTTGGAGGATGACGCGTTACATGCTAAGGCTTCCGTCTCTGCGTCGAGGTGGAGTTCATCCTTACTATATGGAACCACCGCGGTCATCCACGGTACGATTCAGGAACACTTTTTTGCCACGCACCATTCGGCTATGGAATGAGCTCCCCTTTCTCCGGTATTCTCAGAGTGCTATGACTTGTCCGAGCCAACCCTCAGTATCCCCTGACCTTGCAAAGGTTCATGAGCGACGGTAACCACTTACACTGGCCCTTTGGCTTGTCTGCCTACATGTCAATGAAAAAAAAACTTGAAAGGTGTCAAGGGACACCCGGATGGAACGAAGTTCCTTTCGATTAATTAGTGAAGGAATTGTAATAAAATTTTATTTTTTTTAAGTTATAATAAGATTTTGATCACAGCGCCATCAAGCAAAAAAAAGTGAAATGACAACTTTTTCGTAAGAATTTCCCCCCCCCCCTTTCGATAACGCGCGATAAGGAACTTCGTTCCAAAACACCGCGTATTCGAGTTACCTGGAAATAGTATTCTCCGTCTGGACAAGTACGACTGTACGCAATAAAATCATCCCAAGCTTCCGGATCATTGGGAATACGACAAACGTAGTACTTCCGGCAGTCAGTTGGGTCAGCGAAAACTCCGTAACGATCACAACTGCAAATTTAAAAGATTCTTACAACATGGTGGGGTAGTGGTTGGAGCGCTTGCCTCCTGTACGGGAGGTCGTGAGTTCACAACGGTTTGTACCTCTAAATATTAATGTGATAAAGTTTTATATATAGCCAATTTTTCACAACTAGCTAAAAAGGTGAAGGAAAACATCATGAGGGAACTGGTATATTGGAAAATAATTCTAAAAGGCATTTGAAAATATATGAAGTCCCCAATCCGCATTGGGCAAGCATACTGAACTTTGCCTAACCTCTCTTCTGCCTACTTCCTGAGCCCAGCAGTGGGCAGTAATGGATTGTTACAATACAACATTTAGTTTTCGTAGAATTATCATAAGCAGTTCCTGATTTTATCTTGATAATCTATGAAAATGGGGTGCCGGTAGGAATGGAGTTGTACAGCACCTTCGCCAAATTGCTAAAGTACGATAATTAATTTCAGTCAGTCTGAAGAGTCAGAAAAAATGTAAATCAGGACTTAATCTTCTTACCGAAATGCCTTCGTTTTATTTTCTTTAGTAGGGGAAACATCATTGTCCTTCGTCTTCATCAATATCCTTAAACATAAATAATGTTTTTATTACAAAAATGAAAATGACTGACTTTCATTTCTCAAGCATAGCACAAAAACTACCAGTCAGATCATTATTAAATTTATGTGAGATAATTTCCAATGTGTCTGGTTCGTAACAAAAAAAAGAGTCATCGCAATCGGTTCATACAGAAAAGAAAACACGCAAACGCACAGAAAATCGTAAAACGGGCAACATGCCCGTTACAAATACAAATTTTTAAACACAGATCCAAAACTAGTTGTTTGATCATTTAAATCAGTTCACCCAGAATAAAGTTATAAAAGAAAAAAATACAGACGTTTCCTCCCCCTTTTTGCAGTTCTGTCACAAATAGTTAATATAATTTTAAAACTTATATTCGTATGGATACTTACATCCAAATCATCACAATTTGACTGGACTACAATCGCGCAGATAAAAATAAATATCAGAGAATTCAGGCCCTTCATTTTTCTGTAAAATTTTTAGAAAATTAAATAATAAATTAGAAGTAAAAAACCTTTTAAGATTCTGGATATCAAATAGCAAGGTCTAGTAAGTTCGGGTGGAATCTTGCTAGCTAAAGATAAACTTCACGGTTTCCGATTGAGCTGACATTTTGCACGCAGATGTGAATCGCGTGACAATGCAATAATATGACAAAATGGCGCTGATTTATTTAATGATGGATTCAGAAGGTGGTCATAGGAACTCTTGTGCTAAACAAGATAGAACCGTCGCTTTTGGGCTCGTTTTACTTGTACTTGTTAACACTCTATTGCTACATGATATTCAGGATCTTAAAAGGTGATATTTAAAGTTTTCTTTAAAATAAAATATTATCAACTCACCCGTTACAATACTACACAGTAAGTCTAGAAGATTTTTTTTTTCTTATGAACTTCCAAGATATGTTGCTGACACTTTATAGTTTCAAGATATGTTAATTTACCAAGAACGTCTTAATTATCAGCATTTAATTATTTTACAATTGTTCAAATAAATTAGTTTTGTAATCTTTACAAGTACATAGTTTACATTAATTATATTCATTGAATTTAGTTCATGTTGCAGAGAGATCGTTAAATATGAAATTTCAATAAAAATATAACCATTTCCATAATAAAGTTAAACTCTGTGTTGTTCCCACTATGACTTGTCCTTCTTCAGAACATGAAACAACCGGTATGAGATGCAAAGAGACCCGAAGTCTCTTCACAGACCCAAGAGTTCAAGGTTATTATTGCATTACTACACACTAGGGATGTAACGAATATTCGCATTCGCAAAAAATCATGCGAATGTTATGCGAATGTTTTGGCAAAAGTGGCGTAATGTCGCATGCTTGTAGAGAGATTCTGATGGAACCAAAATATAAGCCTCTACTTGCTCTTTAAAATGAGCCCCATGTCGATGGGTCAACGAGCTTCCGTTCTCAAGATAGTTTGTGGGGGGATTCAGTTATTAGGTGGGGGGAGGAAAGAACCCCTCCCTTCCTTATTATAGGTAAATTATAGGTACATATTATTTAGTACGTAAAAATAATAATGAGTTAAGGAAGTTCAGCAGCAACTCGTCAATAAAAAACCTTGAACTTTTTGTTGGAAAGGTCAACATTCGCATTCGCATTAGCGCAATCTCAAAAAACCGACATTCGCAACATCCCTAGTAGGTACACGAGCAAACGAGCCACCTGATGAGGAGCGGTCACCGTTGCATGATGACGGTAGGTGGTAATCCAGTTATTAATGTTATTATTGGAACGAAGTTCCTTATCGCGCGTTATCGAAAGGGGGCTAGACGGAAAAAAATCTTACGAAAAGTTATCACGACACTTTTTTGTTTTAGATGATTATCGCTAGATGGCGCTGTGATCAAAATCTTTTAAAACACGTTCCTTATTTTTGTTTTAGATGATTATCGCTAGATGGCGCTGTGATCGAAATGTTTTAAAACACGCTCCTTATCGCGCGTTACGTTGGGAAAAAAATTTATAAGATATCTTTTAACCGAAACTTCGTTCTATTCGGGTGTCCCATGACACCTCTCAAGTTTTTTGTTTAACCTAAAACTGTGTCGCTTTGAGCTTAAATTAAAAACTCAGCTACCATTACTACAACGAACGTCCTATAGCATTTTGAAATTGTCATTTTTAACTTTTGACATTATTAGTTAAAAATGCAGTGTGCAATAATTTTTTTTTTTAGTCGGAGGAAATCACCGGATAGAAAAATACGGTAAAGTGCACACACTGGGACGGCGCGGCTAAGTGCGTAACGCGTCGCGACGTCCCTCATATTCCCTTGCTGAGTTCACACTCAGCGTCCGAACCCCAGCAGAGGCCCGGAGGTTTTAGTACGGTTCAACTCCCAAATATCCGGCGATTTCCTCAAATTCAAAAAAAAAACTTTTGTTGAATCGCTAATTTTGACAGCGACTCAGTTTAAGTTCTAATATGGTCAATGTACCGATTTTAAAGCGATTGAACGAATGACAAAAACATGGCGGCTCCTGAATCGCTATAGGAGAATTGGCCGTAAAGTCGATCGCAATTATGGCCTTATGGTACGAATAGCAAATAGTTCGGTTTAGGTACAATGCGCGCCACGAAAGATGAGACCTGATGATCACGTGGTTTAACCTGCGCAGTAGACGATTCGTGGGCCATTTTGGCGGCATGCAATGCTAGCGGGGAGTGCAGGGTGAGGTACAGCTCCGGCGCATGCGCATCAGTCGTCTGACGTTCCCCGTCACCCGCGCACACGTCCCTGTTGCCCGAAGTACTGACGAGTGTAAAAGTGATTTATTTCGTTACTGTCATCGTTGTTGTAGCTTTTTTTTCCTGTTATTGTTAATTATTATTATGCCTCGAGGCAAAACTTTGAATAGACAAAGTGTGTGAAAAAACCATGGAATTATTACCTCTGGAATCTACATGATGAACAACAAACTGAAGCATTCGGAGCTGTGAAAAATGTCTGTGTCGAAAACTGGGAGATGTCATGTTTTTAAATCTCCCCAAAAATCGGGTACTTTTAGTGGTGATTTCCCGTGTAAACCGTAGAATATAGATTTTTTTCGTGATAATGGTTTTCTGATTCGACACTTTCTTATATTATGTACCTTCGTTGGATATCTGCCTTTCGTAATTTTATTGCGCCCATGTTTTGTGTGGTATATATACGTCCTCATTATCGAAATGATCAGGGCATATCACACTTCAAGTTAATGGGAGCCATAACTCATCATTACGACTGGCTCTGATAGCCGCTATCCATAAACTTTTATTTTCACTCTCACGTGGAAAACTAACAACAAAATTATTTCAACAAATATATTCTGTCTATATTCATTTATTTTTAATAAGATAAAATGGGAGATTTCAAAATTTGAGTTGGTAACCCTTTGAAATTAAATTATGTCAAAGTTACGAATAAATGTCAATGTCATAGGGTCTTGTGTGGTGCGAGTTGGCTAAACTTCACCAACTTTGTTCCCCATGTACGTTCCTGAGGTAATAATTCTATGGAAAAAACAAAGAAGATCGAAGACCTTTATTTTGAGAATGACCATAATATTATAGATGACTTAACTGATCGAGAATTAATAATAACACTGGGAAACTCTTCGGACAGCGACAGTGACATGGAGGATAGTGACAGTTACGACGAAGATGTACAAGAGCTTAGCACGAGTGGGGTAGCTTGTCTTGGTATTAGTGGTCGTCATCGCATCGAAACTAATTTGTCTGGTATGTCTTTTATGGATGACGACAGTGATTAGTATAACAAAAACGTAAAATATATTTTTTTATCACATATAATAATATGATGTTTTATTTACCTATACATATATGAAACTTTACTGACAGATTGTGAGCGCGAGTGTATCTGCGCGTAATCCCCTCTACTGACGACTGACAGTGGCGTCTCATCTTTCGTGGCGCGCATTGTACTAAATTGGATCGAAATAAGAGAACGTGGTAGACTCCCTGAGCTCAGCAGTGGGCAGTAATGAGTTGTTACAGCACAGGTCAACAAGCAAACGGCCCATCCGATGAGGAGTGGTTACCATTGTTATGATCTTAAGTGATAATTTAAAAACAACGACTGTATTTCAATTATTTAATTCTTAGAACAACAAATATAAATTATGTAGTTTCTTGTTTGTTTTATATTTCTTCGTTAAATTACTGTTCATTTACTGTTTGCTGCAATTTGGAGGAGGAACATCAGCTTCATAGCAACCTGCACTCTGCGAAATATATAAATTATTTTAAAAGAAATCTTTTAAAAACAAGCTTTTGAGATCCTAAATTACATGTAGCAGTAGAGTGCTGGCTAAGACAAATAAAACGAGCCCAAACACGACGGGTCTATCTTGTTTAGTACTGGAGTTCCCATGAATACCTTCCGAATCCTTCATCAGATCAGCTCATCAGATCAGGTATCATATTATTGTCAGGCTATGCATGAACAGTGCTAATAGCCTGAGAGCTAGTGGCGATTTTGGGAGAGGTATTCAGCCTATAACTACCCAAAACATTGGCACTAGTTCTCGGGATGAGGACAGAACCCAGGGATTGTGGGGGTGATGCGTTACATGCTAAGGCTTACGTCGCATCCCGTTACTCGTCACTTGATTCTGTGCAGGGCAGAGCTGTTCGTATCGTTGACGATCCCGGGCTCACGGACCACCTGGAACCATTGGGTCTGCAAAAAGACTTCGGGTCTCTTTGCATCTTACACCGGTTGTTCCACGGGGAGTGCTCCGCGGAATTATTCGAGATGATTCCAAGACCCCACTGGGCGTCGAGGTGGAGTTCATCCTTACTATATGGAACCACCGCGGTCATCCACGGTTCGTTTCAGGAACACTTTTTTGCCACGCACCATTCGGCTATGGAATGAACTCCCCTCTTCTGTATTCCCAGAGCGCCATGACTTGTCCCTGCGAACGCTCAGCGTCCCCCGACATTGCAGAGATTCATGAGCGACGGTAACCACTTACACTGGCCCGTTGGCTCGTCTGCCTACATGACAATAAAAAAACCGACTTACCTCGATATAGTATCTTCCGTCTGGACAAGTATGACTGTACGCAATAAAATCATCCCCAGCTTCCGGATCATTGGGAATACGACAAACGTAGTACTTCCGGCAGTCAGATGGGTCGGCGAAAATTCCGTAACGATCACAACTGCAAATTTAAAAGATTCTTAAAACATGGTGGGGTAGTGGTTAAAGTGCTTGCCTCCTGTACGGGAGGTCGCGGGTTCACAACGGTTTGTACCTCTAAATATTAATGTGATAAAGTTTTATAGGCAATTTTTCACAACTAGCTAAAAAGGTGAAGGAAAATATCATAAGGAAATCATCGGTATTGGAAAAGAATTTTTAAAATCCTTAATAGGTTCCCAATCTGGATTAGGCAAGCGTGGTGGACTTTTCTAATCTTTCTTTTGAGGAGACCTGAGCCCAGCAGTAATGGGTTGTTACAGTAGGTACAATATATAGTTTTCATAAAATTATCATAAGCAATTCCTGATTTTATCTTGTTAATCTATGAAAATGGGATGTCGGTAGGAATGGAGTTGTACAGGACCTTCGCCAAATTGTCAAAGTACGATAATTAATTTCAGTCAGTCAGAAAATTATCTCTATGTGAATGAGTACTTAATCTTCTTACCGAAATGTCTTCGGTTTATTTTCTTTATTAGACGAACCATCATTTTCCTTCGTAATATCCTTGAAACATAAATAATATTTTTATTACAAAAATGAAAATGACTGACTTCCATTTCTCAAGCATAGCACAAAAACTTTCAGTCAGATCATTATCAAATTTATGTGATATAATTTCCAAAGTGCCTGCCTTGTAACAAAAAAAAGAGTCATCGCAATCGATTCATACAGAAAAGAAAACACGCAAACGCACAGAAAATCGTAAAATTTTTCCCGTTACAAATACACATTTTTAATCACAGATCCAAAAATTACTTGTTTGATCTTAAAACAAAATTAAACGGGAACCCATGACGACTATGACCTTTCATCTGACACCAAAATCATTTAAATCAGTCCATCCAGTATAAAGTTATAAAGGAAATAAAAATAGGTAAAAAACTTTTTAGGTTAAACTGTTTATGTTAAACATACATTGCAATGTTTAAGATAAATGTACTAAAAACCAAAAAATAAAAATATAGATACAGTCATGGGAATATAAAACCGTTGGGCACGTCAATTGTCTACAATCGTTGATTAAAATGGTTGTTTTGTAAAATTACACTATAATTAAGACAACAACGATTGTAGAAAATTCATTGATTAAAATGTTTGTTTTGTAATGTTACACTATAATTAAGACAACAACGACTGTAGAAAATTGACGTGCCCAACGGTTTTATAATTCCCATGACTGTATCTATTTTTTATTTTTTGGTTTTTAGTACATTTATCTTAAACATTGCAATGTATGTTTAACATAAACCGTTTAACTTAAAAAGTTTTTTACCTATTTTTATTTTGTAGTTTTTAGTTTGATAAAAATTGTTATCAGCCATTTGGTAGCGGCGGCCATCTTGGATTTCAATTTTTTATAGTATATTGTATTCTGCTTGTTGAGCCCTTTCATTTGATACCCATATTGATGGGATTGATAAAACCTACGTTATCCGCCATTTTGTGGCGGCGGCCATCTTGAATTTATAATGATATGAACAAAATTTTATTGTCACCAAAATCCAAAGTGTATACAAAATTTCAGATTAATCGGTTGAAAGGAAGAGGGTGAAATTTGAATTACTAAATTTGACGCAAGAATAAAGAATAAATAAAAATAATAAAAATAATAAATAAAACAAACGGGGTGAGCTTAATAAAACCGTTTAAAAATACAGGCGAATCCTCCTCCTTTTTGGAGTTCTGTCAAAAATAGTTAATATTATTTTAAAACTTACATTCGTATGGGTACTTACATCAAAATCATCACAATTTGACTGGACTACAATCGCACAGATAAAAATAAATATCAGAGAATTCAGGCCCTTCATTTTTCTGTAAAATTTTTAGAAAATTTAATAATAAATTAGAAGTAAAAACAAGGTACACTTGTAAGTTCGGGTGGAATCTTGCTAGCTATAAACTTCACGGTTTCCGATTGAGCTGATTTCGCACGCAGATGTATATCGCGTGACAATGCAATAATATTACAAAATGGAGCTGATTTGATGTTGGATTCGGAAGGTGGTCTTAGGAACTCTTTTGCTATACAAGATAGACCCGTCGTGTTTGTGCTCGTTTTACTTGTCTTAGTTAGCACTCTATTGCTACATGATATTCAGGATTTTGAAAGCTTGTATTTAAAGTTTTCTTTAAAATAAATTATTATCGACTCACCCGTTAGGTGCAATACTACACAGTAAGTCTAGAAGATTTTTTTTCTTATGAACTTCCAAACCAGGTTGCTGACACTATATAGTATCAAAATATGTTAATTTACCAAGAATGTCGTAATTATCAGCATTTAATTATTTTTCACTTGTTTCAATAAATTAGTTTTGTAATCTTTACATAGTTTACATTAATTATATTCATTGAATTTAGTTCATGTTTAAGTTGCAGAGAGATCGTTGAATATGAATATTCGTAAAATAAACAAATATGACCATTTAGCTTGGGTTTTCTATAATTAAGTTAAATTCTGTGGTGTTCCCGCTATGATATGTCCATCTTCAAACGAGGTTTAAGAAAAGTAGATAGAACAAGTAGAAGTATACAATAAAGACCAAAGTAACAGACATAGCCCAAAGAATTGCATCTTTGAAGTAGCAATGGGCAGGACATATTGTGCCAAAAACGGATGGCCGATTCCTTCCTGTTACATACAGTTTTGTATTTTTTTATAATTAAAGTAAATTCAGTTTTCCATTTATGAAAATGTGATTAATATCAGAGAAATTATTAAGAATTTATAGCAGCATAGAGCCAATACCACGAAAAGAAACCTGTATTCTACAATTTACACTGGAAGTACCCGACTTTTAGAGAGATTTAAAAACATGACATCTCCCAGTTTTTAACACAGACATTTTTCACACACAATGCTTTTAATGCTTCAGTCTGTGGTTCATCATGTTGATTCCAGATGTAATAATTCTATGCTTAGTCCACACAGCTGGTTCCATGTAATGTCTTCAGTTCGGCGTACCATCCGACATATACGTATAAGCTTACTGCCCACTAGGTGTTTCTACATACTATTGTGATACATATATATGAAGCAGTTACCTTCTGTGCGTAAGGTCGCGGGTTCACACCGGCTTGTACCTCTAAATATTAATGTGAAAAAGATTTATGAGCAACAACACTGGCTAAAAACGTCGTGAGGAAACTTGCATATTGGAAAATAATTCTAAAAGAATCCATCGAAGAAATGTTAAGTTCTCACAGGGCCGAGGGCGGCGTGACGGGAAAGAGTGCCGAGTGCGTAACGCGTAACGTCGTCCCTCATAACCCCGTGCTGGGTCCTGAGGCCACTCAGCCGGGGTTCGCTTAGTGTGAGCGGTTGGAGGTTTTAGTACGGTTTTACTCCCACAAATTCCACCCTCGGGAATCCGGCTTTTCCTTCAACTAAAAAAGTTCTTACTAGGCATAGTAGACTATCCACTCAAATGGGATCGGCAACCAAATTGGTTTGTTTACTTTTGCCAAGTCTGTGGCAGGAGCCAAAATTGAGCACAGTTTTAACACTTGTTTTGTTTACATTTTTTAATCGTCTCATATTTTACGAATATAATATATTTTCGCTGAAAATGCAATACAGCGTAATTTTATAATAAAGATTAACAAGATTAACAAGATTAACAAAAATATTCTTTAGGTTAAATTAAAAATCGAACTTGAAATTTATTGAAAAAGAAGCTTTAAAAAGATGCTCAATCACGGTAGTAATTCCGAACGAAATCCCCAGTTTTGTAATGGAGCGACAATTGACGTTCCCAGTTGAGTGGATAGCCACTGAGGAGACCCTGAGCCCAGCAGTGGACAGTAATGGGTTGTTACAGTACAGGACAGGTAAACAAGCAAATGATGATAGGTGGTAATATTAAAACAACGACTTATATCAATTATTTAATTCTTAGAACAACAAATATAAATTATGTAGTTTCTTGTTTATTTTATACTTCTTTGTTCAATTCCTATTCATTTACTGTTCGCTGCAACCTGAAGGAGGAATATCAGCTTCAACGCAACCTACAGACTGCAAAATATATAAATTCTATTAAAAACAACCTTTTAAGATCCTAAATATCATGTAGCAGTAGAGTGCTAGCTAATACAAGTAAAACGAGCCCAAACACGACGGGTCTATCTTGTTAAGAGTTCCCATGGACACTTTCTGAATCCATCATCAGAACCGTTCCTTGTTATGGACAGTGCTAATACCCCGAGAGCTAGTGGCAATTTTTGGAAAGGTATTCAGGTCCGCTACTCAGCAGCCAGGTCTGCATTTTCGAATTGAGGTATATCAGGAGGAGCTTGCCTCAAATACCTACCCAAAAATAGACACTAGCTCTCGGGTTGAAGACAGAACCCAGGGATTGCGCGGGGTGACGCGTTACATGCTAAGGCTTCCGTCTCATCCCGTTACCCGTCACTTGACTCCGTGCAGAGCAGAGCTGCTCGTGTCGTTGACGATCCCAGGCTCACGGACCCCCTGGAACCTTTGGGTTTGCGAAGAGACTTCGGGTCTCTGCATCTTATACCGGTTGTTCCACGGAGAGTGCTCCGAGGAATTATTTGAGATAACTCCAACATCTCCCTTCTATCCTCGTATCACTCGGCGTCGAAGTGGAGTTCATCCCTACTATATGGAACCACCGCGGTCATCCACTGTTCGTTTCAGGAACACTTTTTTGCCACGCACCATCCCTGCCATGAACTCCCCTCTTCTGTAATCCCAGATTGCTATAACTTGTCCTTCTTCAAACGGGGCTTGAGGAGGGTCCTTAAAATTAGGTCGTAGGTCATTAGGTATAGGTAGGTAGGTAGGTAGGTCCACAGTGTCCCCTGACATTGCAGAGATTCATGAGCGACGGTAACTACTTACGATCAGGTGGCCCGTTGGCTCATCTGCCTACATGGCAATAAAAAACCACGTATTCGACTTACCTGGTAATAGTATTCTCCGTCTGGACAAGTAAAATTATACTGAACAAAATAATCCTGAGCTTCCGGATCTTCGGGATTATTACAAGCGTGATACTTCCGGCAGTCAGTTGGGTCAGCGAAAAATCCGAAATCATCACAACTGCAAATTTAACAGTCAAACAGATTCTTATAACAGTCAAGTCATGGTGGTGGGTAGTGGTTAAAGTGCTTGCCATCCATACAGGAGGTCGTGGGTTCACACCGGCTTGCACCTCTAAATATTAATGTGAAAAAGATTTCTAAGCATCACAACACTAGTAAAACGGTGAAGAAAAACATCGTGAGGAAACCGGCATATTGGAAGAGAATACTAAAAAGCCTTCGAAGATATGTCAATTCCCCAATCCGCAATGTCGACCACATTGTCTGGTGGACTATACCTAATCTCTCTTCTGAGGAGACCTGAGCCCAGCAGTGGGCAGTAATGGATTGTTACAATACAACGTTTAGTTTTCGTAGAATTATCATAAGCAGTTTCTGATTTTATCTTGTTAATCTATGAAAATGGGGTACCGGTAGGAATGGAGTTGTACAGCACCTTCGACAAATTGCTAAAGTACGATAATTCATTTCAGTCAGTCAGAAAAGTCAGAAAAAATGTGAATCAGGACTTAATATTCTTACCTAAACGCCTTCGGTTTATTTTCGTTAGTAGACGAACCAACATTGTCCTTCATTGTATCCTGAAAAATAAATAAACATATAGGCGCGTATGAAAGATGACATTGACAAGAGTGTCAGTAATGTCAACGTCACTCTAGCGGAGCGTCTAGTCTGTGGTAGCGGGTCGGCCATCTTAAAACGGACTTATTTGAGAGCGGTCGCCGGCGCACCACCCTGGCGACGAATCGCTACCTGTCGCCTCAATCTTTAATTATTTTAAACTGATTAATGTTGATTAGAATATTATTAGTAAAAGTTTATTCACTTTTAAAGTCAGTTACAGTCGTTGAGAAATTATAACTTGTAAAACCGAGCTGAGTACTTACATCAGAATCCTCACAGTTTGACTGAACTAGAATCGCGCAGATAAATATAAATATCAGAGAATTGAGCATCTTCATTGTCCTGTAATACTTTTAGAGATTTAAATAATAAGTTAGTTGTAAAAAAGCTGTTAAGTCCTGGATACTAGGTACTAGCTAAGACAAGTAAAACGAGCCCAAACACGATGAGTCTATCTTGTTTAGTACACGAGTTCCTATGGACACCTTCCGAATCTATCATCAGATCAGCTCCATTGTAAAATTAATAAATAGTGTTGTTGATTTTATGTATTCTTTTTACTTTTCAAAAACTTGTTTTGTTTCTCATAATTTATGGAGATAATACAGGATGTAAAAAAGCACTCCGGAAAACGAAGACTGGGAATGAGCATATCATGAAAGTATTTCATTTAAGTACAAGCTTTATATTACCTTGCACTGGATACTACGTAAGTTCGGGTGGAATCTTGCAAGCTAAATTTGACAAACTTCCCGTTTTCCGATTGAGCTGACATTTTGCACGCAGATGTATATCGGGTGACAATGCAATAATATGAAAAATTCGAAAGGTGATCACAGGAACTTTTGTACTTGTCCTGGCTAGCACTCTACTGATACATGATATTCAGGATCTTAAAAGCATTTAAAGTTTAGTTTAAAATAAATGTAACTCACCCGTTACAATACTACACACTCCAGAAGATTTTTTTTTCTTATGAACCTCCAAGCTTAGTTGCTGACACTAGGTATATAGTTTCAAGATATGTTAATTTACCAATAACGTCGTAATTATCAGCATTTAATTATTTTTCACTTGTTTAAATAAATTAGTTTTGTAATCTTTACAAGTACATAGTTTACATTTATATTCATTGAATTTAGTTCATGTTTAAGTTGCAGAGAGATCGTTGAATATGAATATTCGTGAAATAAACAAACATGACCATTTAGTATTTGGTCTAAATTCTATGAAATTCGAGTATTTCATGAAATCATTAATTTTATCATCTCGCTACAACATGTAAAACATAATAATATTCACGTATAATAGAAAATAATAAATTAAGTTGCTATCATTTTTCAGGCTTTCATATAAAAAAATAACCGACTTTAAAAACAAAAGCAGTTCTATGTTCTATTTCGACTGCGCATTTATCCCATTTCGGTTTGTAGATTACATATCTACCTTTTATGATTATGTCGGAAAACAACAACAACCGTAAATTTATAATTTCCTAGGATAATTTATAACTTTCCTAGGATGACAAATGCGTCCGTATGTTTTTTTATGTTTGTTCCTCGATAACTTTAGTTTGGGTGAACCGATTTGAATGATGATAGTGTCAGATGAAATGTGATGGTCGGCATGGGGTCCTATTTATTTTAAGATCGAATTATATTCCAGTGAAATATATAAAGGCAAAATAAAACAAATAACATTTCATTAAAGTATTTATTTCTCAGGAAAATTAAAAAACTATTTACAAATCACATAATTCGAAATAATTAAAACTAAAAAGAATATTGGCACAATGTTCGTAATAACTAATGGTTAGAACTTTTGTGGGCTAAAAAATAATCTAAAACAAGCTTTTAAGATCCTGAATATCATGTAGCAGTAGAGTGCTAGCTAATACAAGTAAAACGAACACAAACACGACGGGTCTATCTTGTTTAGTAACGAGAGTTACAAGAGTTCCTATGACCGCCTTCCGCATCCATCATCAGATCAGCTGGTATCATATTGTTGCATATTGTTGCATGAACTTAGTTAGATCCTTCTTTTTTTATGATCAAATACGCACTTTTGGATCTGTGTTTAAAAATTTGTATTTTCACAAATATTCACAATTTCTTTTTATACATAAGCTGATATCGATGATTATTTTTTTGTTAGAAAGCAGACATTTTGAGCATTATCTCAAGATCTGACTGGTAGTTTTTGTGCTATGCTTGAGGAAGGGAAGTCGGTCGTTTTAATTTTTGTAATAAAAATGTTATAGGTATACCTACTATGTAGTGTGACCATTACCTCTAATTCTAAGCATCTCCCTTAAACCTAAAACTCCCTCTACCAATCTTTCTCCCGACCCTTCGTTCTAACGCTATTCTCCCCTCCAAGTCCTCAAGCTCCTCAATTTCTGGACTCTCAGGGATATCTTCTGTATGCTGTGCAGCAAAGTCCAGCAACTTCTGCCTCAATCCATCGTTCACAACTCCCTTCATTAAGTCTTCAATGATGAAGTTCTGTTTTCGCTTCTCTGGTTTCTGTGGTTCGGGTTGAACGGTTTTTGGTGGTTGCTCCTCGGTTTTATTTGGTACCTTTCCTATTTCCTCGTTCAGGCTGTAGTAGGCTGGTGACTCTTCGCATTCGATTGAATCTCGAGGTCTGGTGCAGGTCATAACTTCCTGTAAAATAAGTTTGAATTTTTACAAAGATGAACTAACGAGTTCCTTTTCTCAGAGACTTTTACACAAGTCGGATCTTTATGAAATTTAGGCCAGATTAAGTAAAAGTACATGCTTTTGGAAAATCATCAATCAAAATGGTTCATCAAAAGCTCTTTTTTGAGTTCCAAAAGTACTTTAGAAAAACAATATTTGTGATCCCTGACCCCAATCGGTCCAACCAAAGACCGCAACACAAATCTGGTCTTCGATTGCAGATTAAAAAATTCTCCAACTCCATCATCAGACCAGCTCCATGGTACCAGATTATTGCATTGTCACGCGATATACATCTGCGTGAAAAATGTCAGCTCAATCGGAAACCGGGAAGTCGTTCAAATTTATCTCACCATTTCCACCTGAACTTACATAGTTACATCCATTGCAAGTTAATATAAAGCTTGTAATGCTAGTAAACGACTTACCTGATTAAAGATAGTCTCGTTAGGACATATAAAACTGTATCGATATGTGATAGATCGGCCTGAAGGTGTCTGTGTAGGTACACACACGTGGAACACTTGACATTCATTGTCCACATCGGCGTAGTAGCCGTAGGTGCGGTTTTCACAGCTGTAGAGAATAATATTTGTTTTTTTTTTTTCTTAAATACAACCTTTTAAGATGCTGGAAATCATGTATTAGTAGAGTGCTAGCTAGTACAAGTGAAACGAGACCAAACACGACGGGTCTATCTTGTTTAGCACATGTTTCTATGACCACCTTCCGAATCCATCATCAGATCAGTGCCATTTGTCATATTACTGCATTATCACGCGATATACGATAGTACATCTGCGAGCAAATGGCAGCCGGGAAGCTGGTCAAATTTTACTCGCAAGATTCCACCCGAACTTACATAGATATTAAATACATATATACATCCAGTGCAAGTAAATTTAAAGCTTGTAAAAAAAGTATAATCGTTGCTGTATATAGTTCACACAAGCAGCTGCTAGTTTATAAATTACAGTTATTTAATTACAAATTGTAACGAGTAGTTACTGCACTAAAAACGTTAAAAATCTATTTACCTGAACGTATCCGTAATGTTCTCTCGGATAGATGAAGCGTTCGCCGGTAAATTAAGTGTATCGGCTTTAGTTTGATTCGCCATATCCTGAAACAATAGTAATGTGTTAGTTCAATGTTAAACTAAGTCGTAAGTGTAACTAACTACTTGAAGTACACAACATTGCCTACACCACAACGGGAAACAATTTTAACTAAATTACAAATAAATTTCAAAATGATATCTAGGACACTCTTATCGTGAGTGAGTACATCTCAATAGGTTTTTTTTGAGTTATAGAAAATCACCGTATCCCAAACGCCTCGCTAGTTTGTGTATCTTAACACCGAAGTTACTCTTTCTACTTCTTTATGCTCTTTCTTTTGTGACACAGACGATGCTAGGCATTAATAAAATGGGACACTTACCCTCAAAATCTTCAGCATAGTATTACTTTCCACTTCTAAATCAATTTCATCGTAAGACCGGACTACACTCCCGCATATTATAAGAAATATCAGTGATAAAATCCTCTCCATTTTCACTGAAAATAAAATAAATAAACTTAAACTTTTCTTACTATAACCAAAGATAACAGCAATAGTTTCCAAATTTCACAAATTTAACATCACTTGATAAAAAGGTGAAGGAAAACATCGTGAGACAACCTAGAGATATGTTTTTTTATTGTCTCGTAGGCACACGAGGTATCGGGTCACCTGATCGTAAGTGGTTACCGTTGCTCATGGACCTCTGGACAGTCAGAAGACACTGCGGGGCTGCTACCTATGGCTTACCTTTAAGGACTTATATTGGAGAAGAATTAATCTTTTAAAGATATTATGCTGAGTCTCCTGCTGTAGCGTCGTTCTTTTTTATATTTGGCATTTTTTTAAAGATTGTACATAATTAAGGACATAATTTTAATGTTTTATTTATATTGTAAGTAACTTTACTACCTAAAGTTACCGGTGGACCGATTCGGATGATTTAACCCCTTACTGGATCGAGCCCTGACACCTATAACACAAGTTAAATCTTATTGTGGGTGTGTAGTTCAACTTAGTTTTGTACTAACCATGAACTCTATAATTGTAAGCATTGTTTACTTTTCTAAATGTATAAAATGTAAACTTTTGTTATCTGAACCTACATGTAATTTCAAAGAGTACTGAATAAATTTTATTATTATAATTTTATATATTATTATTCTTGTCTCATATGAAATGTGGTTGACGTCAAGGTCCCATAAAACCGATTTCGACGATTTTTTTTAAATTGATACTTTTGGGAAATCATTTATGTCATCGGTCGTTTACATTTATTTAAAACTTGTTCAAAAACTACTATTTTAATCACAGACAAATTGCTAGTAACATAACCGAATCATCAAAATCAGTTCACATAATAACACAATTAAAAATGAAAAATAAAAAAATACCTTTTTTAGTAAAGAACACACACAAACACAAAAATGATAATCAGAATAAAATCACTGTTTTCCTAAACCCGTATAGAGCTCAGCTTTAGACTTAATAATGCGAATTCGGTGTGCGCCGGTCTTTTTATAAACACTGCGATCGTCAACCCGATTCGCGAATTTGCAATAGAAGTACTGTTTGCAAAACAAGGAAGGATATTTAAAAAATATATTTTTAATTTTTAGTTTGCCAAACTCTCACTCTCACCACTGTAACTCCTGTGTAGCCAAGATCCACAGCGGCGACCATCGTAATGACTCTGAGCAGTGAAGCCCAGGAATATGAGGGTAAGATAAGAACAACTCACGATACTGCAGCAATCCTAAATATTTACACCATATAATCATGGAACAATTATATTTTTATTACAAAAAATGAAAACGACAACTTCCACTTTTCAACAATAGCACAAACACCATCGCCGTTCATCTAAGAATCAAGAATATCTTCTTTCGAATGGTGAAAGATTTTTTTTAAACGGTTCAGTAGTTTTTGTGCCTATTCATTACAAATAAACAAAGTCTTCCTCTTTATAATATTAGTATAGATTACGAATTTAACTTACAAATCTTTCTACACTTAAAAAAAACTTATAATTTCCAACCAAAATATCTAAAATAAAATATTGTTTATGCTAACCCTACTTTTACCATCTTTGGCTCGCTTAGAAGATCCTTAACGAAATACTAATGTACAATCGTGGCAGACCTTGAGAATGTCCTCGGACTAACCAAGGACATTCCTGCACGTACCAACGAAATACCAATGGACAATATGTATGGTAATACTTAAAAAAATGGTCTATAGAATGTGTCCCTGGACTAAGCGACATGAACGGGCAGTACCTTAAATATATTGTTTGATTTATCTGAAAATGAAAGTTACAAAAACGGCGAATATCAACACCCTGTATATTTATAAAGCTTAACTTAACTTTAACTTAAATTTATTTACCAAAAAACGTGATAAACAGTAAGGAATTACATTTGTCTCCAAACTAGGTAATCCTGTATCTTGGAGATTCAATTTAAATTCATTAAAGTCACGCTTACATTTCACGTTAACATTAAAATAGTAATTTAATAAGTGGAATTGATAATTATTTATAATACAAAAGAAAAAACGTATTAAAAAACAAAAATTATGTATTAGATTTTAAGTTGTAATTAGTGTAAGGAACTGTTGGGGAACCAAATAAATAAATAAAAAATTAAAATTAAATTAATCTAAAATTACCTAAGTTAAAATCTAATAAAACAATGAAACAAATTAAATTAATAAATAAAATGAACATTTAATTTCAATGTAATATGTTATCTCTAATATTTAAGGTACTTCCCGATCATGTCGCATAGTTCTGGGACACCCTGTATACTAATATTATAAAGAAGTAATGTCGTGATGTTTATGACATAGCATTGGATTAGTAGCAGTAGAGTGCTAGTTAAGACAAATAAAACGAGCCCAAACACAACGAGTCTATCTTGTTTAGTACAGAAGATCCTTCCGACTCCATCATCAGATCAGCTCCACTATGTCATATTATTGCATTGTCACGTGATATATTATACATAACCATGCAAGATGTCAGTTCAATCGGAAAGCGGGAAGTTTATCAAATTCAACTCGAAAGATTCCACCCGAACTTACATAATTACATCCAGTACAAGTTAAATAAAATATTTAAAAAATACTTTATAAAATACCTTACGAAGGCGAAAAACAAAACGAAGTAATTTTGACTTCATATGTGACGCAGACGAAGTTACATCACTCTGCTAGTAACTAATAAATAAAACTCAAAACCATCTTTTACTCAACTTTACATAATTTAGCCATTAATTTAATCCACATAAGATAAATTATCTATTTCTATAGTAAATGTTTATAACAGTAATATAACAAAAAAATATTTAAGATTTATTGTTGAAAAAGGTCTATGTCCTGTGATGATGAATATAGTATTTTTGGAAGGACATGCAAATTATTTATTTACTTACTAGCTGACCCGCGCAACTGCGTCTGCGTCACAAAAAAAATCCCGGGTATTTTCTCACCGTTTAAACCTTCCCTGGACTACGATAAACATTTTAAAACCAAAATCAGCTCAATCGGCCAAGCCGTTCTCTAGTTTTAATCAGACTAACGAACAACAATTCATTTTTATTTATATATAGATTTTTGATCGACTTTTAAAAGAAAGATGTTATAAGTTTTCTGTCTTAATCTTTTATTAATGTTTGTGCCTGTATAACTTTGGTTCAGGTTGACCGATTTGGATGACTATTTTTAGTCTAGTCAACAAGCTGAAAATGGTACAAAATAGAGATACTGCTCTTAAAATTATGTGCGATAGCTCATTGGATCCGGAATGACGTCTAGAAAAATGTGCCAAAAGCGTGTATTAGCACATAAAAAATTGCAAAAGTTATAAACAATTAAAGATGAAAAAAAATGGCTTTTCGTTTTTTGCCAATATTTAATAAACTATTAATATTTAAGAAATTTCAAAAAAAGATTCTAAAAGAGGAGGAAATTTCCAATAAAAAACTCCGAACTCCCGGAACTCTATCTCCATTATTTATAATTTTAATTTAACGCTGAAAATAGGTCTGCGCGTGACATTTTTAGGATGCGCGCGTGGCGTCAAAAGCGAGTACGGCACATTAATTAATTTATTTAAGGTATTGAATATTTTTTTTTTAAATTTGAAAAAATTATGGTGTGTTCTGAACACTATAATTAATTTATTCCCGTTGAAAATTTTACTTAAAGTTAATTTTTCAACAAGTTAAACAATTGTTAACTAACGAAATTTTCTCGAACTACCGTCTTAGTTGTAAGTGAAAAAAAATGTTTAAATAATGGTCGTAAAAAATTTTAGTAAGTAAGACCGGACTACACTCCCGCATATTATAAGAAATATCAGTGATAAAATCCTCTCCATTTTCACTGAAAATAAAATAAATAAACTTGAACTTTTCTTACTATAACCAAAGATAACAGCAATAGTTTCCAAATTTCACAAATTTAACATCACTTGATAAAAAGGTGAAGGAAAACATCGTGAGGCAACCTAGAGATATGTTTTTTTATTGTCTCGTAGGCACACGAGGTATCGGGTCACCTGATCGTAAGTGGTTACCGTTGCTCATGGACCTCTGGACAGTCAGAAGACACTGCGGGGCTGCTACCTATGGCTTACCTTTAAGGACTTATATTGGAGAAGAATTAATCTTTTAAAGATATTATGCTGAGTCTCCTGCTGTAGCGTCGTTCTTTTTTATATTTGGCATTTTTTTAAAGATTGTACATAATTAAGGACATAATTTTAATGTTTTATTTATATTGTAAGTAACTTTACTACCTAAAGTTACCGGTGGACCGATTCGGATGATTTAACCCCTTACTGGATCGAGCCCTGACACCTATAACACAAGTTAAATCTTATTGTGGGTGTGTAGTTCAACTTAGTTTTGTACTAACCATGAACTCTATAATTGTAAGCATTGTTTACTTTTCTAAATGTATAAAATGTAAACTTTTGTTATCTGAACCTACATGTAATTTCAAAGAGTACTGAATAAATTTTATTATTATAATTTTATATATTATTATTCTTGTCTCATATGAAATGTGGTTGACGTCAAGGTCCCATAAAACCGATTTCGACGATTTTTTTTAAATTGATACTTTTGGGAAATCATTTATGTCATCGGTCGTTTACATTTATTTAAAACTTGTTCAAAAACTACTATTTTAATCACAGACAAATTGCTAGTAACATAACCGAATCATCAAAATCAGTTCACATAATAACACAATTAAAAATGAAAAATAAAAAAATACCTTTTTTAGTAAAGAACACACACAAACACAAAAATGATAATCAGAATAAAATCACTGTTTTCCTAAACCCGTATAGAGCTCAGCTTTAGACTTAATAATGCGAATTCGGTGTGCGCCGGTCTTTTTATAAACACTGCGATCGTCAACCCGATTCGCGAATTTGCAATAGAAGTACTGTTTGCAAAACAAGGAAGGATATTTAAAAAATATATTTTTAATTTTTAGTTTGCCAAACTCTCACTCTCACCACTGTAACTCCTGTGTAGCCAAGATCCACAGCGGCGACCATCGTAATGACTCTGAGCAGTGAAGCCCAGGAATATGAGGGTAAGATAAGAACAACTCACGATACTGCAGCAATCCTAAATATTTACACCATATAATCATGGAACAATTATATTTTTATTACAAAAAATGAAAACGACAACTTCCACTTTTCAACAATAGCACAAACACCATCGCCGTTCATCTAAGAATCAAGAATATCTTCTTTCGAATGGTGAAAGATTTTTTTTAAACGGTTCAGTAGTTTTTGTGCCTATTCATTACAAATAAACAAAGTCTTCCTCTTTATAATATTAGTATAGATTACGAATTTAACTTACAAATCTTTCTACACTTAAAAAAAACTTATAATTTCCAACCAAAATATCTAAAATAAAATATTGTTTATGCTAACCCTACTTTTACCATCTTTGGCTCGCTTAGAAGATCCTTAACGAAATACTAATGTACAATCGTGGCAGACCTTGAGAATGTCCTCGGACTAACCAAGGACATTCCTGCACGTACCAACGAAATACCAATGGACAATATGTATGGTAATACTTAAAAAAATGGTCTATAGAATGTGTCAACTGGACTAAGCGACATGAACGGGCAGTACCTTAAATATATTGTTTGATTTATCTGAAAATGAAAGTTACAAAAACGGCGAATATCAACACCCTGTATATTTATAAAGCTTAACTTAACTTTAACTTAAATTTATTTACCAAAAAACGTGATAAACAGTAAGGAATTACATTTGTCTCCAAACTAGGTAATCCTGTATCTTGGAGATTCAACTTAAATTCATTAAAGTCACGCTTACATTTCACGTTAACATTAAAATAGTAATTTAATATGTGGAATTGATAATTATTTATAATACAAAAGAAAAAACGTATTAAAAAACAAAAATTATGTATTAGATTTTAAGTTGTAATTAGTGTAAGGAACTGTTGGGGAACCAAATAAATAAATAAAAAATTAAAATTAAATTAATCTAAAATTACCTAAGTTAAAATCTAATAAAACAATGAAACAAATTAAATTAATAAATAAAATGAACATTTAATTTCAATGTAATATGTTATCTCTAATATTTAAGGTACTTCCCGATCATGTCGCATAGTTCTGGGACACCCTGTATACTAATATTATAAAGAAGTAATGTCGTGATGTTTATGACATAGCATTGGATTAGTAGCAGTAGAGTGCTAGTTAAGACAAATAAAACGAGCCCAAACACAACGAGTCTATCTTGTTTAGTACAGAAGATCCTTCCGACTCCATCATCAGATCAGCTCCACTATGTCATATTATTGCATTGTCACGTGATATATTATACATAACCATGCAAGATGTCAGTTCAATCGGAAAGCGGGAAGTTTATCAAATTCAACTCGAAAGATTCCACCCGAACTTACATAATTACATCCAGTACAAGTTAAATAAAATATTTAAAAAATACTTTATAAAATACCTTACGAAGGCGAAAAACAAAACGAAGTAATTTTGACTTCATATGTGACGCAGACGAAGTTACATCACTCTGCTAGTAACTAATAAATAAAACTCAAAACCATCTTTTACTCAACTTTACATAATTTAGCCATTAATTTAATCCACATAAGATAAATTATCTATTTCTATAGTAAATGTTTATAACAGTAATATAACAAAAAAATATTTAAGATTTATTGTTGAAAAAGGTCTATGTCCTGTGATGATGAATATAGTATTTTTGGAAGGACATGCAAATTATTTATTTACTTACTAGCTGACCCGCGCAACTGCGTCTGCGTCACAAAAAAAATCCCGGGTATTTTCTCACCGTTTAAACCTTCCCTGGACTACGATAAACATTTTAAAACCAAAATCAGCTCAATCGGCCAAGCCGTTCTCTAGTTTTAATCAGACTAACGAACAACAATTCATTTTTATTTATATATAGATTTTTGATCGACTTTTAAAAGAAAGATGTTATAAGTTTTCTGTCTTAATCTTTTATTAATGTTTGTGCCTGTATAACTTTGGTTCAGGTTGACCGATTTGGATGACTATTTTTAGTCTAGTCAACAAGCTGAAAATGGTACAAAATAGAGATACTGCTCTTAAAATTATGTGCGATAGCTCATTGGATCCGGAATGACGTCTAGAAAAATGTGCCAAAAGCGTGTATTAGCACATAAAAAATTGCAAAAGTTATAAACAATTAAAGATGAAAAAAAATGGCTTTTCGTTTTTTGCCAATATTTAATAAACTATTAAAAGAGGAGGAAATTTCCAATAAAAAACTCCGAACTCCCGGAACTCTATCTCCATTATTTATAATTTTAATTTAACGCTGAAAATAGGTCTGCGCGTGACATTTTTAGGATGCGCGCGTGGCGTCAAAAGCGAGTACGGCACATTAATTAATTTATTTAAGGTATTGAATATTTTTTTTTAAATTTGAAAAAATTATGGTGTGTTCTGAACACTATAATTAATTTATTCCCGTTGAAAATTTTACTTAAAGTTAATTTTTCAACAAGTTAAACAATTGTTAACTAACGAAATTTTCTCGAACTATCGTCTTAGTTGTAAGTGAAAAAAAATGTTTAAATAATGGTCGTAAAAAATTTTCGCTTCGTAGAGCCTTTCTTACATACATACTTAATACATAAAAAAATATTTATACTTTGTTTATAACATTTTTTTTACTTAAACAACATTACTTGGATTTTAAAGTTTTTGTTTAAGTTTAAGTTTAACTTTTATGGCACGATCTTGTTAAGTATGTATGTAAGAAAGGCTCTACGAAGCGAAAATTTTTTACGACCATTATTTAAACATTTTTTTTCACTTACAACTAAGACGGTAGTTCGAGAAAATTTCGTTAGTTAACAATTGTTTAACTTGTTGAAAAATTAACTTTAAGTAAAATTTTCAACGGGAATAAATTAATTATAGTGTTCAGAACACACCATAATTTTTTCAAATTTAAAAAAAAATATTCAATACCTTAAATAAATTAATTAATGTGCCGTACTCGCTTTTGACGCCACGCGCGCATCCTAAAAATGTCACGCGCAGACCTATTTTCAGCGTTAAATTAAAATTATAAATAATGGAGATAGAGTTCCGGGAGTTCGGAGTTTTTTATTGGAAATTTCCTCCTCTTTTAGAATCTTTTTTTGAAATTTCTTAAATATTAATAGTTTATTAAATATTGGCAAAAAACGAAAAGCCATTTTTTTTTCATCTTTAATTGTTTATAACTTTTGCAATTTTTTATGTGCTAATACACGCTTTTGGCACATTTTTCTAGACGTCATTCCGGATCCAATGAGCTATCGCACATAATTTTAAGAGCAGTATCTCTATTTTGTACCATTTTCAGCTTGTTGACTAGACTATTTAAGCGCAGTAGTAGAGTTCATCGTTTCTGCTTGGAACAGCTACGTTTATCCACGGTTCGCTTCAAAACACATTATTGTCCCGTACCATTCGGATTTGTAATGGACTCCCGTCCGCGGTGTTCCCGGAGCACTATCACATGTCCCTCTTTACACGAGGTTTCAGAAAAGACCTGTTTAAGTAGATGATGAGTTACGGCCCTGGCATTGGAGGGACTAATGGGCGACGGTAACCGCTTACCATCAGATAGGCTGTAAAAATATCTGCAAAAAAATAATTGGTCTGACTTGACAACAGTAATAGATTAATACAGACACATAAAATCTTTAGACTAAATTTTACGAATAATCGTCATATCTATAACGGTACTTCAAGTCGTACTCCAAATTCTAGGGAAGTCTGGCGTAGATTAACATCTTTGTGAGGTCAAAGATCAGACAGACTTGTAGTCAGGGATTTAGAACCACTGCTGTGGTCGTGTCTCCTCAGTAGGAGCAGGTATAGTCCACCACGAGACACTGCAGGACTGAGCAGAAGAAGAGTTTAGTCCTTCTCCAATGTGCAAATGTCAAAAATATATGAAAATCTGCCAAATTGTTCGAAAAATGCGTAACCATACATAGGGACAAACAGTGTGATATAACTTTGTTTTATCGCGCTGGTGATAGCCTTTTGACATCAACAAGCATCAAAATCAAATCAAAAAACATTTATTCTGAGCACATAAATAAAAACTTATATTATCAAAGCAACTTAGCATGATAATTTAATTAACGTTGAGAATAAATAATTTCATTTCATTTCAATACATAGGTACTAGCGGGCTCGCGCAACTTCGTCGGCGTCACTTTCAATTAAAAGTTGTATGTTCATTCTCAGGGTCTAAAGGTTGTCTTTGCCAAATTTCATCAAAATCGGTTGAGAGGTTTAAGCGGGAAAGCTTAAAAGACAGAGTTACTTTCGCATTTATAATATTAGTAGGGATGTAGTGATTACAACTCTGTATTTCTTTAAACAATAAACATTGAGATAAGTAATACAGTTAGGTATTTGAACTAGACCATTTTACAGGTTTACGCAGAAAATCTAGATTTAAAGTTATCTTGAATCGGGACATAGGTCAAACTTATGAGAGTAAGAACTATTTTATTTTGACCGACTTCCACAAAGGAGGTGGTACTCAATTCGTCTGTTTTTTTAATGTTTGTTCCTTCATAACTTTAGTTTGGGTGGACCGATTTGAATGATTCTGGTATCATATGAAAAGTGATGGTTGAAATGGGGTCCCAGTTTTTTCAAGATCGTACAATTACTTTTGTAACTGTTTATAAAAATGTTTGTGCGTTTATAAGTTTATTTCTTTTCTATATGAACCAATTTTGATTATTCTAAGATCTGACTGATAGGTTTTGGCCTATGCTTGAAAAATGTAAGTCCGTCGTTTTCATTTAGATGCGTGGAACTCTACTGAGGAGACATGACCACAGCAATGGGTAGGTTACCTTCTGGGTCACGACCAACATAAGGTTCATACGCCCTACCCAGATACCAGGGTAAACCCATAACACCACTAATAAATCTCTGGTAACAGTAAAAAGTGTTGACCGTTTGCCGAAATCTGACCCGAAAATACGCAAACGCTTATTGAATAAAATACATTAAATTGATACTTATATCGACATAGTAAGATTACACCATGCCAAGACACATGTGGGTTTGCTTATTGTCGAGTAGGTTGAGATAATCGTAAATGGTTACCGTCGCTCATGGACCTCTGCAATTTCAGATACGTACAACCTACTTTGAAGAACTTTAACTAATAAGTTGAATGTTATAGAAAAGTACGTTTTAGGTTAAAAAAAAAACATCAAAATCGGTTGTTTATTTATTTATAGTTGGAGTATCAACTTCTATCAAATTTACCCACCTCTCACTTCCATCATTGCTACTCCAGACTTCTTATAATCTTTGTAAATTTATTTATTATTTATTTCCATTACAGAGCAAGTACGTATTATAATTATAATCAATATTTGAGTATGTTATCTCCTTAAAATAGGATATTTTACACACATGTTCGTATTTTAATTAAATATTCAAAATTAAAAACTAATTACCATGATAGTTTCAATATAAAAACTGGATGAAACATGGTTTTCGGTTCGGTCTACAAAACTACAATGTAATAAACCTCAAACAGCTTGTCGCATAACATATTGTACGTGTAATATGTATTGTTTTTCTCTCCCATTCATTGCTCGGAGAGTATGTAAGTATGCTTGTTGCATTGTCAATAAGGAATATACGGTATTTTTAGGCAATTGAAGCTTAGTCATCGATAAAAACGATAAAAAAGCGTCGGTCAGTTATTTAGGAAATAATCCGTGGGAAAAACTCATTTTACAATATAGATTTTCTTTTTACAAGCTTTATATTAACTTGCACTAGATATCACTATGTAAGTTCGGGAGGAATCTTGCAAACTAAATTTGACAAACTTCCCGGTTTCCGATTGAGTACATCGCATGACAATGCAATAATATAACAAAATGGCGCTGATCTGATTATGGATTCGGATGGTCAGAGGAATTCTTGTGCTAAACAAGACAGACCCGTCGTATTTGTGCTCGTTTACTTGTATTAGCTATCACTCCACTGCTACATGATATCCAGGATCTTAAAAGCTTGTATTTAAAACGTTTTCTTTTAAATAAATTATTGTATAAAAGTTACTTTTTTGTGGTTTTACTGTAGGTAACTTGAACATGATTGTCGAGGATAATTTTTACATTTCTTCATATTGCATTCACGTATGATATGCACGAACAGTGAAGTTTATCTTGTGCACGATCTCAGTATATTTACGAGTATTAAAGTTATTAAATTACAAGTTTATTTTTAGAAGAAAAAAATCTTTGAAAACATTTTAAATACAAGCTCTTATGATCCTGGATATCATGTAGTACCAAAGTAGCTAAGACAAATAAAACGAGTCCAAAAACGACGGATCTATCTTGTATATCCATCCATCATTAGATCAGCTCCGTGGTGCCTGCCATATTATTGCATTGTCACGCGGTATGAGTTACAGTGGTATGAGTGAAAGGACAAATACCCGAAGTCTACTGCGACGTGTGGTGCGAAGGTAACACTGATATGTAGGAACCTTAAAAAGTCCTCAGAGCATTTCCCATGGAGCTTATATTTCGTATTTCTGAGATTAATGTATTCTACGAGATATAAATCTAATGTGATCGATAGAAGTCACGGAACTTGGCTCACTAACTATCATTCTAACTATTTATATTGAATACAAAGTAGCATTGCACACGACAAGTCAATGGCCTTACAAGTTTTACATAATATTCGTTTGTTTTTTAAAAGTATCCAACACACTCAGTCATCGCTCTACATCTAGCCGAGAGTCCTATACTACACTACTATAGACACAGTCCTCTGCAGCTCTGTACTGATTACTCTTCTCGTACACAAACAGACACAGATCCGACCTACATCTAGCCGAGAGTCCTATACTACACTACTATAGACAGTCCTCTGCAGCTCTGTACTGATTACTCTTCTCGTACACAAACAGACACAGATCCGACCTACATCTAGCCGAGAGTCCTATACTACACTACTATAGACAGTCCTCTGCAGCTCTGTACTGATTACTCTTCTCGTACACAAACAGACACAGATCCGACCTACATCTAGCCGAGAGTCCTATACTACACTACTATAGACAGTCCTCTGCAGCTCTGTACTGATTACTCTTCTCGTACACAAACAGACACAGATCCGACCTACATCTAGCCGAGAGTCCTATACTACACTACTATAGACACAGTCCTCTGCAGCTCTGTACTGATTACTCTTCTCGTACACAAACAGACACAGATCCGACCTACATCTAGCCGAGAGTCCTATACTACACTACTATAGACACAGTCCTCTGCAGCTCTGTACTGTTTGTCTTCTCGTACACAAACAGACACAGATCCGACCTACATCTAGCCGAGAGTCCTATACTACACTACTATAGACACAGTCCTCTGCAGCTCTGTACTGATTACACTTCTCGTACACAAACAGACACAGATCCGACCTACATCTAGCCGAGAGTCCTATACTACACTACTATAGACACAGTCCTCTGCAGCTCTGTACTGTTTGTCTTCTCGTACACAAACAGACACAGATCCGACCTACATCTAGCCGAGAGTCCTATACTACACTACTATAGACACAGTCCTCTGCAGCTTTGTACTGATTACACTTCTCGTACACAAACAATGGAAACTAACCATAGTATTATTAATCTAGGCACGCAATATGTCGCTTCAGAAAAACATCTGGATTTGTATAAAATCGTCGAGATTCGATTTAATTTATGTGCCATGTCATTGAGTTATGTGTGAACGTTAAAACGGTATAATTTAACAAAAACAAGGAGGTATGATACATTATTTATTTATAGTTTAACAGTAATTTTATCGAAGACAATTTATCACCTTTGTCTAGGGCGATAAAAAAAATCCGCCATTTTGTTTGAATAAACTAACAACAAATCTGACCGTAAGTAGTAACTGTTCGCTATTATTATTGGCTAAATATCCCAACTTTTCTTAGTCCCCGTTGAAAAAAGATCATAGAGCTAGAAAAACTCTTCATTCGAGGGAATAGGTACGAGGCATTTAAAAAACTTCAGAAAAAAGGTGGTTTTTGTCGATGTTTTCTTAAGTATAAAAGTAGACTAAAAAATGATCCAGAATTTTACAAACAAAACATTTTACAGTTTCTTACCAAATTATTAAATTCTCGCCTTGATATATAGCACAGCCACTTGTGCTTTTACGGTCCGTTTTATCAGCCTACCAAAAACCTTTTTCGAAATAAGGCCGAAAATACAATTCTATTTTCGCCTACCTAGTTACTACTGAAAAGTTGTGGAGTGACGGCCGTGAACCAGAAAATACAACGTGGGCCGAAACGTGGACCGAAGACCTGATCAGTGCTGTGGGAAGTCACTCTAGGCACATTGAATAAGACTGATCATTGAGGTGAGGTTTGGGAGAGGCCTGCAACGGTCTAGGGATTAATATTGATGTTTGATAAAAAAAAAAAAAAAATCTTTACTTGGGCGCTCTGTCAGTTTCTGGCTTTGTCACCCCATAAGGCCAATAACAGAAAGCTACATAATTTACAGACTAGATTACAGTAGATACGTTATTTAAAACTATCATTAAAATAATACAGCTAAAATACTTCCATCATAGCATGACTATCATTCCTTAACTTGTAGTAACCTATTTTTAGTTTCAAACGTGTGAAATAAAAGTTTATCTCAATTCCGTCACGCTATGTCGTAATGGCGTAGGAAGTTCTGTTTTTTTTTTAATTATTAAATATACGAATGGACTACTACCAGTTGAGTCTTAGGGTCTAAGGCAGCGAGCAGTGTCTTCATTGCAATGTATAGACCGACAATTTTTTTAATACTTGCCTGAAAATTAATCATGGCGTCGATCTCATTATCTTCCTAGATGGTATTAAAAAACTCTTGCAAAATTTCTGAACCTAATTTTTACCTAAAACCTCACATTCAGTTTCATCAGTTTTTAACACGACAAGATGTTAAGATAATGAAGTCTCCTCAAATGCAAGGAGGTTACGAAATAATCAGTTAATGTTTCACTATCTTTGTAAGAAGCGTGTCTGTCGTGTGAAGAGTCTATAGTTACATAACACAGAACCTACAGATCTTATTTAAAAGTGTTGTAGTTGTTTACAAAAAGATAAAATAAAATAAAGTTTCCAAACAAAGTAAGAAAGGTCGATATAGCAATGGATTTAATTAATGAATTTAATTAATGTACTTTTAATAAGATTTATTGACAATTTAACCTTCACAAAAATCATGCAAAAATCTTGTTTTTTTCAATGAAAATATTGTTGATAATAGCGCCATCTGTGTAAATTTTGTAGAAGTATCTCAGGTCTATCTTTGTTTTGTTATTTTTTTCTATTTTATAACTTAATGTTATTTCTCGTTTATATGAACACAAATTATTGTCATTACTAAAAATATCGTATTTAAATTCGACAAAAGATTTTCAAGCATTAGAATTGTATACTAATAATGTCTTCACATTTTGCAGTTTAAAAAACACAACAATCTTTAATTTGACTTTTGACACATATGAACAATGACACTAAACGTCAAAAATGAAGTTCTCGAGATGCATCAATATTGTGTTCCGTTCGCATTTCCGCTAAATATTGTTAAATTTACGAAAGACAAACGTAAATACGGCAAGAATGAGCGAAGAGATGAATTATTGTAGGCTCTGCGCCGTGTCTACTCCTCGAAAACAGCTAATAGCCGCCGAAGACGACGATGGAATCAACTCGAAAGTCCTAACTAAAATGCAATGGATTAATGTTGATACTACCAACGATTTACTGCCAAATACAGTTTGTTTCGCATGTTTCGATGCCCTGGAACGTACCTGGATGTTTTTACACAACGTGAGGCTCGCACAAAAGAAATTAATCGAGATTTTTGCGTGTCAACAAATTGTTACAACTAGTGACGAATTAGGGCATCCAGTCGATTGCGACTGGGAAGTTCTTAATTCAATGAACGTGAAAGAAGAGTCTGACGACCCCGCAAACTTTGAAGACGGGATATTCCTTCAAAACGACGTGAAAATCGAGAAAACCAGTGATTTGGACACCGACAGTGATTTACCTTTGCTTCCGTTAGCGAAGCCTAGAAAAAAGAAGAAACACAAAAAAGTTGATCATAACTCTGAAAATATAACCTGGGATGAGTATATGAGTTTCTGTGCTGATTGTGAAGATCAATGTATGACAATACCTGTCTTAAGAACTCATTCGATAGCTACTCATGGCCGCTGTCTCATTTCCAAATGCCCTATTTGCGGTAAAATATCCTCAAATTACCGTCTACTAGTAAACCATGCTAGACGCCACAATCAAGCCCTAAATTACTACTGTGAATACTGCAACGTCTACATTCCGTCTATTGAAGAATTAAAAAAACATCGCAACAACATTCACCATCAGGTTTACAAAACGTTCTGTCATAATTGTGGAGAAAAATTCGACAGTCCCGAATCGTTGGAAGAACATATGCTGGCTTACTCAAGTACCTACAAAAAATCTGGAAGAAAATCTGTGAAAAATAGCCAAAACGATCTCAAATGTGACGTGTGTTGCCGAGAATACAAATCGCTAAGCAACCTCATCCAACACAAAAAAGTACACACGGAGCGTTCTAGGGATTTTGGTTGCCATAAGTGCGGCAAAATGTTTTATACTAAAGGAGCTTTGGTCAACCACTTGGGGATCCACGACGAAATCAGACCCCACAAATGTGAATACTGTCCGTTAGCGTTCCGAGCTAAAGGGAACCTGCTGGCTCATCTTGTACTACACTCTGGAACGAAGCCATTCGTCTGCGAACAGTGCGGTAAAAGTTTCAGAATGAAACGACATTTGAAATCACACTCGATAATGCATACGGACTTAATGCCATACGTCTGCGAATATTGTCATAAGATGTTTCGTTTCAAGACGAGGTTAAACTTGCATTTGAGGCAGCATACAGGGGCAAAGCCCTACACGTGTGTTCACTGCGAAAGGGACTTCACGAACGGTTCCAATTTCAAAAAACATATGAGACGAAGACATAACATTGATACTTCGAAAAGGAAATATACTATTGTTGATAAAAGTGATGAAAAGGAGAAAAATGAAAAATCGTGAAAATTTTCATTAGTGCAGTGTTTCCAATAAGAAAAGACTGGGGGAGATTAAATTAAATACAATATTCTAAACTACTAAACTAAGGACTGGCAATATATTCCAATTATTATACAGGGGGTATGAGGACCACTACGGAAAACGAAGGCTGGGTTAGTACTAGTGATACCCGGGATGTAAAGCTTTTTGCAAAAAAAAACTTGTCTGTATACACTGATTAACTAGCTTATCATCACAGGTATCACTAGTACTACCACCAGTCTTCGTTTTCGGGAGTAATCAGTTTACACCCTGTATAAACTAGATATTTTTAATTATAGTATCTGACTCAAAATATTTCTCATCCTACATTGTTTTATGTACAGCCATAGAATCATTATTACATCTGGAATCAACAACATGAAGTGAAGTTTCAAAGAACTTGTTCGACGCAAAGAACAAAGTTGTATATATGTATGTATATCATATGATAATAATCCGAAAAAGCTTTTATTGCAGTTCTAGAACTACGGTGGCCTATATTTTCTATTAGTAAAATCAGAATTTCTGTATTTAATATAGTTTCGAAGATTTTTACCTATTTTTTTGGACCATTTTATTGCACCTTGGTGACCTTGGGTTACATTATTGACTTTTAATAGGGATCCCAATTATTTTTAATTATAGATCCTCAATAAATAAACTATGCAATACTGAGAGAATTATTTTAATCGAAAATTAAATAATATCCTGAAATTAGCACCCTACCTTTTTATATTAGTATAGATTGTTTTTAAAATAAACTTTGCAGGCTCAATACTTTTGTTAAGTTGTAGATTTTAGGATAATAGTTTTAACTTAAGTTGATACACTGGCAAGTAAAACGTCTGTATTATGGCTCGTGTGTCACTCCTTTTATACTTTAATGATTATAAGTTCATATTGTGTAATGAATATCTATAAAAGACTGAATCATACTTGTGTTTCATTTTCTATTTAGTGTAGCGACTAAAAATGAGTAAATTATAAGTAAGATCACATTTTAAATACAAGCTTTTAAGATCCTGGATATCATGTAGAAGTAGAGTGCTAGCTAATATAAGTAAAATGAACCCAAACACGATGAGTCTATCTTGTTAAGTATAGAAGTTCCTATGACTTCCGACATCAGAACAGCTCCATGGTATTATTACATTGTCACGCGATATAGTATGCGTACAAAATATCAGCTTAATCGAAAACAGGTAAGTTGAGCAATTCAACTTCCAAGATTTCACCCGAACTTACAAACAACATTGTTACATCCAGTGGAAGTTAATACTCGTAATGCTTGTTAAAATGTGTTTATTTACCACACCATCAAAGGTATTAAATTATCAGTGTTTCTCTACTACATCATGCATGTATTATACACATAAACCTTCCTCTTGAATCACTATTAAAAAACGCATCAAAATCCATTGCGTAGTTTTAAAGATCATAGAGAGGAATACAAAGTAATGTGACGAAGTGGGTGTGTCCCCTCTGTTATGCGTGAATGCATGTCTACGTCACATCCTTTATTCACATGTGAAGTTCAAAAGTATAACACTATTAGCCGTAACAAAAACTAATAATCGAAATTGGTTCAACTATATAGAAAATAAATATGCACACGCCAAATAGTGACATCTTGTCCGTTTAAACACAGATCCAGCCATCCAAAATTAAGCCGTAACAAACAAAATGAAATACAGACCAATTGAGACACATATATATATATAATAATATGGTAGCTATAATGCATTGAAACAGGTCTACAAGTAAAACAATGGGAACGATTCAGGCCGTATCCAAGGATATTGTTGCCTTTTGTTAATTAAACAAGAAAATAAAGAGCTTAGCTTACAAAGACTAGTAGAGAATCCAAGTTTGTATCCAGGTAGATCATTTTTCAGTACTTTATTTTTGCTATTCTTTGCTAATATTACAAGGAGGAAAGATATGGATGGTTGTTTTTTTACAAGCTTTATATTAACTTGCACTGGATGTATGTCAGTTCGGGTGGAATCTTGCAATCTGAATTTGACAAACTTCTCAATTTCAGGTTGATCTGACATTTTGCACGCAAGTTGTAGAAAAATGATTTACTACGGGTTCTAAGGTCTTACAAAGACCTAACAGTGCAGCCTGATCATCTTTTTAATGCGGACGAAATTGCGAGGGTCAGCTAGTTTTAAATAACAGAAGCCAGTTTTTTTTGTATTCTATTACCTACCTACTTGTTAATTAATTAAACCAATAAATACTTCACACATGCAAACAATAATTTCTCAATCTATTTAAATATATGTTAATATCATTCATATGTGTTTTTCTAGAATATATTAGAGAAGAATGCAATCTTAAATCTTTAGTCCATCTTCACGTGTTACATAAATTATGTCAGAGAATAATAATTAAAAATAGACGGGACAATATTGTTCTTAACCGCCATAAAAATGATGTTATGTCTACTGATTTGTGGGTTGACAAGAGAGAGTGCCGTCCCGCATAACCCCGTGCCGGGTTCTGGCCTCAGCCGGGGTTGGAACGCTGAGTGAGCGGTTGGAGGTTTTAATGCGATTCAAATCCCACATACCCAACCCGCGGGGCGTGTGATAAACCAGCGATTTCCTCTAGCTAAAAAAAATACTTGTATTAGTTTTGGTATGTATTTCCCGAGCGCTATGACTTGTCCTTCTTCAAAAAATGATTGAAAAGAGTCCTTAAAGATAGGTTCATGAGCGACGATAACCTCAGTAGCTTTTTGTACCTATTTGTGAATTAAGATTATGCACTGGGTAGGTGCATAATCTTAAATATAAAAATGATTTGCTGTGAATCTCGCTAAAACTAGATAACGGCTGAACCGATTTGTTTAATTTTAGTCTTGATACATTCATAGAAGTCCAGGTAAGGTTTACACGGTGAGATACTTTAGTTATGTAACGCAGACGAAGTTGCGCGGGACAGCTGGTACAAAATAAAAATAATAAGGTCGCTTCACCCTGTCTGCCTGTCTCTATCTATGCTTAAATCTCAGAAAGTAGCAAATATGTTTAGATATGTCTTTTTTAATAGATAGACGGATCAGGGACTTCACAAATCTTCGAAGGATTTTTAGAATCCTTTTCCATTATGTAGGTTTCCTCACGATGTTTTCCTTCAATGTTCTCATATGCATGCAGTATTAAATATTGTTTCAAACTTTGATGATGAACTTTGATGAATGACAGTTTTTGACATACTTTTATCTGTCATTAAGTTAATCGTCATAAGTGTACCTTCTGGAATATTATTGGAGTGTGTCGGTTAGAGCACGCGATTGTGACGCACACGATAATACAAGAACGAAGTTTTATCTTGAGATATTTGACCGACTACAAAAAGGATGTAATCAATATGATCTTGGTATTTGCTATAAGTGCTGTAGTTAAGTAATCTATACTAATATTATAAAGCTGAAGAGTTTGTTTGTTTGTTTGTTTGTTTGAATGCGCTAATCTCAAGAACTACTGGTCCGATTTCAAAAATTCTTTCACTGTTGGAAAGTCCATTTATCGAGAAGGTATAGACAAAAAAATTAGGGATCCGTATTAAAATATCGAATTTGTAACAAAATTATACCCAACGCGGGCCGCCCAAATAACAACATTACGAGTACTGTTTGAACCCCTTTGTGACGCAGACGAAGTTGCGGGGGTCATGTAGTTTGTTATAAGCATTGTTGAAGATTAAAATAAACTTAGGTTTTCTTTCGTTCGATGACTGACTTGTTATTAAGTTGTCACTACCGCTTATGTATTTTTTTTAATTACATGATAGATAAACGAGCTTACGGCTCATCTGATGGTAAGCGGTCACCATCGCTTATGAACCTAGGCAATGCCGGGCAATGAGGGAAATGCTGCCGAAAACAACATTAAGAGATTGTTTCAAACTCAAATAGTTTGCAGAGAGACAATAGACATTTCATAGTAGAGAGACATGTTCAATTGTAAAGTATTTATAAGATTATTGGCGAAAACTTGTTCTTGGCCATGTAATCTCTATGATTGCTGTGTCTTGTATATTTGACTTTAGGCTGTAAGTTTTCCTTGAATACCTAAATAAATAAATATATCTTGAGATACAAGTCTTTAAACGCTAACATCGTTTACAAACAGGCACGTGCTCATCAAACCATGTAGAAAACAAAAGCAACGGAAACATTACTACAGTCGACGACAAGAAAGCGAGAGAGACAGATTTCTAAAAACATTACGAAACGATTTTAATTTAGGCTGTAAAAAAATAACCCTTTGCCGAAAAAAAATATAAACGTAAAATATTGTCGCGAAAATTTTAATTGTAAACTTTGTTAATTATAATTTTATAATTAAAATAATCTTCTAAAATGTAAATAATAATTTTGAGTATATTTTAAGACCAAAATAAGTAATAATTTAATAATTGTGATTAAAAAGTACATGTGTTTAAATTTAGTTTTTCAAAATGGAAGCCAAAGTATTTATGGTGTTGTGCCTATTTTTTGCTTTCTACACACGGTATGTGAAAACTCAAGATTATTATAGAATGGTGAGTGAAAATATACATTTCTAAGTGTTAACTATTCACAAGTAGGTACTTATTATTTAAACTGTTAATTGTATTTCATTTAAAAGACTGTTTGCATTGGATTATCTTGGTCTAATTAATTTATACCTAAAGTTACATGAGAAATACAGAACGGTGATCAAAATCGGTTCATTCAATTGCACACTGTGTAAGATACAAGTCATAGCCAGGAATTTGAACTTGAACATAAGTTCTCAGTGGTAGGTTGGTTTTAGTGCGGTTCGACACACAGGCCTCCGCCAAATGTCGCCACATCGACTGGACCTGCGCTGTCTACATCCAGTGATCTACTGCGATCCTGACCAGGTCATCGGTCTATCTTCTAGGAGGTTTATCCAACTAATATTATTTTTAATAATCATTACCTACTTTAAATATGATGATGAAAAGTTGATTCAAAAATAATTGTTTTATAATTTTCAAGTTACTGCCAACTTCATTTAAAACGTACGAAGGTGTCATAACTTGGCCTGGGGCCAGTTTTCTAACAAATAAACTCTTTCTAACAATAGGAAAATCCTACGGTTTCCTGCTTAAAATTACCTAAAATTAAAACAATTTATTATAAAGAAAACTTTTTAATTACAAGCTTTTTAGACTCTGAATATCATGTAGCAAGTGCTATATAGTATTAAAGTAAAATGAGCCCAAACACGACGGGTCTATCTTGTTTAGCACAAGAGTTCCTATGACCACTTTCCGAAACCGTCATCAGATCAGCGTCATTTTGTCATATTATTGCATTGTTACGTGCGTGCAAAATGTCAGCTCAATCGGAAACCGGGAAGTTTGTCAAATTTAGCTTGCATTCCATCCGAACTTACTTACATGCAGTGCAAGTTAATATAATTAAATCTTGTAATTGTAATATGTAGGATAAATAGGTCTTCTACCCTAATCTTTTATGTCACCATCCGCCATTTTAGATTTATTATAATTTTGTAACAATAACATTACGCGAGGTTTTTCCTTAGAAGGAAATCCGCTTATTATCTTGACAATTTAAGTTAATCTCCAACATTAAAGTTTGCGCACATAAAAGAAGCATTTTAAGTCATTTTTAACCGACTTCCAAAATGGAGGAAATACTCAATACGACTGTATTTATGTTTGCTTAACTTTGGTTTGGCAGGGCCCATTTAGATGATTCTTGTTTTAGATGAAAGATGTTAATTGTCGTAGGGATTTTTTTGAAGATCGAACAAGTGCTTTTGGATCTATGTTTAAAAATGTTATTTTTTAATGGAAAGATTTTGCGATTCTCGATGAACAGTTCACCCTAAAGTTTGTGGCGGACCAATAGCGTGGCAGATCCTGAATCGCTTTATCGATGTTTGCAACGTTCGGCGACATAAATACAACATCTAAAATCTACTACAGGGGGCTTCGGCCTGACCGGGCATACACACTCTTTGACCTAATACTACTGATCCTAAAAAGATCATATTATCATAGTTAGTTAGTTAGTTAGTAGTTAGTTTAAAATATTTCTTCAGCCAAAATATTAGATCTCCACACTAGGTCAAGCTTGTCTCGTGGAGATCTTACTAATACATTTATCAGACAAATTAACCGTTTGTATCGATATAACTTAAACTAGGTATTGCCAACATCTTGATCCTGTACCTAATTGCAAAAAACTTACATAATTGTGACATCTTGAGGAAATGCTAAAAACGTGTTCTCGTTCCGGTATGAGATCTCATGAAGGTTGCACGAAATAAGGCATTTATATGAATTATGTGCCGTGACAGTGTTCTTATATTACATGTGACAAAAGCAGCTTTATTTATAGCACAGTAATAACACAGATTTATATACATACTTAAAGATCATAATTAAAGTACTGCACAGTCAGTTTCGGGTATTTGCCCACTTCTCACTCCCACCACTGTAACGTTTGTAACTCCTGTGTAGCCAGGATCCACAGCGGCGACCATCGTAATGACTCTGAGCAGTGAAGCCAAGGAATCCGAGGGAAAGCTAACTTGTCTTGGACTCCGCGATGAATTTAATCAGAAGATGATAGACGGAGTAGGAAAGCATGAGTTTGTGAAATGATCTCAATGTGAAAAAGATTTATGTGCAATTTTTGCCGGCGAAGAAAAACATTGTGAGGAAATCTGCATATCGGAAAAGGATCCTAAAAATCCTTCGGAGATATGTGAATTCCCCACTCCGCGTTGGGCAAGCGTGGTGGACTATGCCTAACCCCTCTTTGGAGGAGACCGGAGCCCAGCAATGGGCAGTAATGATTTATTACAGTACGAAACGAAAGGTATTACAAAAACCAAAGGATGTAGATTCGTTTATTTGTCTTAACAAAGATTAACTATCGAAATCGGTTCTTCCCGAAAATACACAGTCGCATAAATGAAATCGTGAAATCTTGTTCAAAACAAGACAAAAGAACAAGACAAAAAGAAAGTGTAGAAAGAGAACGTAGGGCGTTATCGGTGAGGGCAAATATGCTGGTCCACAGGTTTAGACGGTGCTCGAGGAGTGTGAAAGTCACACTTTTCAGAGCTTACTGCACGTCTTTCTATTCTTGTAGTTTGTGGGCCAAGTTCACCGCTAGTTCCTATATCGCTCTTCGTATACAATTTAACAATGCTTTCAAGATGCTGTTGGGACTACCTCGTTTCTGTAGCGCGTCAGGGATGTTTGCCGAAGCGCGCGTTGATTGCTTCTACGCAACAATGCGTAAGAGGTGTGCATCCCTGGTGCGCAGAGTGCGGGCTGGCTCCAACAGTGTCCTGAATATGATCGCCACCAGACTCGATTGTGTGTATGTGAATCGTTGCTGTGCTGTTTCGCATGGAGCGGTACAGTAGCGACTTACAAAAACTTTTATTTTAATTACTAACATATCTTGTAAGTTATTTGTAATATTAACATTTTTTGTGCCATTGGTAGCCTTAAATAAAGATTATTATTAAAAACTAGTTATTAAGCTTCCTTTAAGTAAAAATTAACCAAATCGGATTAAAGAATAATTCATCTTTCAATCAATGATGACCTTACCACAACAATGTATTACTAATAATGATTCTTCTCTTCAGGGTACAAACACAAACGCTGGTGAAGCGATGCAGTTTCTAAGAGAATATGATCGAGAAGCCTCTGGAATGTGCTACAGGTATTCAATGATTTATTGATAAATGGGCCCGCGCAACTTTGTCTGCGTCACTTTCAATTAAAAGGTAGCCTGTCTATTCTCTAAAGATTGTCTGTGCCAAATTTCATCAAAATCGGTTGAGAGGTTTAAGTGGGAAAGCGTAAGAGACAGACAGACAGACTTACTTTCGCATTTATAAGATTTACAGTAGATATTTGTAATATTAATAGGGATACTTGTCTTGTGTTAATCATCTATGCTGTGTAATGACGGGTGACAAGTTATATTTTTGGATTTCTCTAAAAAATCCTCACTTTGCCTCGTTGTTGAAGCTGCAGATCCAGCCTAACTGGCTCCTCATAGATTTATCTTCTTAATGCCGTCCCTTTTCAGAGTGACCATGGCCCAATGGAAATTCGTGACGAACATAACAGAATACAATCGTAGACCGATGATGGAGGAACTGGCTCTTAGCTCCAAGTTCGAGAGGCTATCCTGGAGGAAGGCTGCAGCGTATGATGCGTCCAGGCTCTCTGACCCTTCAGCTAGGAGACAGCTGGGCAAGATCTTGCAAGGCAGTCGGGCTAGTCTTCCAGATGATAAGTTTTCTGAGGTATGGTATTACAGGTATTTGATCACTTCTCACTTCTACCACTGTAACTCTTGTGTAGCCAGGATCTACATCACCATGATGACTCTGAACAGTAAAGTTTAGGAACCCAAGGGAAATATAATTTGTCTTAGGCCCTTAATTTAATCAGTAGATGATAGAAGGAGTAAGAAACATGAGATATGGTATCTCCCTTTTTTTGACAACAGGAAATTGCCGGACTTTCACCTTCCCCACAAGTGGAGTATGTGGGACTCAAACAGCACTTAAACCTTCTGTTGCTCACATTCAGCTTCCAAATCCCGGTTGAGGACAGAACCCAGCACGAGATTGCATGGGGATGTCAGGGGACAATGTCCTACTATGACCTGATGGCAAACTCTTTACCACTGTAGTCCTTAGGTAGGTGAAATCATCTAAAAACACCTCATTTTTTTCAGCTCCAACAGTTAATAACAGAGATGAAAGAGATCTACAATTCGGCCAAGATCTGTCCATACAGGCAAAAGCCCTTCGACCCACATATACCCAGGTCTTACCCAGAAAGCAACCAAGGGTATACCTTAGCCAACCACCCTTACCAACATTACCAACCTTACACCGAATCTGCTGAGTACTCCCAGTATTGTAATATGCAATTAGACCCAGAAATATCCAGGATCCTGGCCCATTCCAGGATTGAGAGTGAACTCCTATATGTGTGGAAGAGTTTCAGGGAACAAACTGGTCCAAAATTGAAGAATAGGTTCATGAGATATGTCCAGTTGGTCAACCAGGCGGCCGTTGCTGCAGGTATTGTCAATTAATATAATTTTAAAACTAAATTTTTAGGTTTGCTAAGAAAACTCATTAGTTAAACTTGGCTTTGGTGCTAATCCTCTTCGTCTGCGTCACAAAACGAAGGGTTCAGAGACCATTTGCGATGTAAGCGCTGAGAAATGTAACTTATATCCAATATTTTATCAAAAACCTCTAAAATTATCAGTGTTTCTCTACTTTATCATACATGTATTACACATATACCTTCCTCTTGAATTACTCTATTTAAAGAGGCCTCATCAAAATCGATTCCGTTTTTTTTAAGATTTAAGCATAGACATGGACAAGCGACTTTGTTTTATACTATGTAGTGATGTGTTTGTATGTTCAATATAGATTAATAAATAAAATACCCTCAATATTTTATTATTTTTTGCATCTATAATAAACCTTCCCCCATAACTGCTTACGGTCGGTTTTGGACTTCAAAGTCACAGCATAGAAACACCAAATCGTTCCAAGGCACTTGCAATAGAGACTCTTCATCCTAGGATACAGAGATGCTGGTGATCAAATGAGAGCAGCATACGAAGACCAGTCATTCAGGACCAGCGTTGAGGAGATCTACAATCAGATTGCACCATTGTATAAGCAGCTCTTCACCTATGTGAGGAGAAGGCTGGTGCAAAGGTATGGAGAAGGAAGTCTAAGGTCTGATGGACCTATACCTGCACATTTACTAGGTAAGTTGAGGGTCTTGTATTTAGGATTTTTCAGGTATTTGTCCATCTCTCACTCCCTCCACTGTAACTCCTATGTAGCCAGGACCCACAGCGGCGACCACTGTTATGACTCTGAGCAGTGAAGCCCAGGAACCCGAGAGAAAGATACTTGTCCCGCAATGAATTTAATATTAAGATGATAGGAGTAAGATAGAAGAGTTGTGTTCTCACAAAGCGAAAGCAACAAAAATTGAAGACGAATTTTAAGCCGAGTGGTTGAAGCGCTTGCCTTCCGTACGGAAGGTCGCGGTTTTGAATCGACTGTCTACTAACTCCATATCTATATATTGAAAAAAATGCAACTTACCGCAACACCAATGACTGAAAACGGTGAAGGAAAACATCGTAAGAAAACCTGCAAATTGGAAACAATAAACCCTTCGAGGATCTCTTCTGAGGAGACCTGAGCCCAGCAGTGGGTCGTAATGGATTGACATACTTCACTTTCAGGTAACATGTGGTCCCAGAATTGGAAGTCCATCATGGATTTGGTAATGCCATTCCCACAGTCCCCCAATGTGGACGTTACATCAGAGATGCTAAGACAAGGATTTACTCCGCTAAGGTAAAATTTGTAGAGCATTCCATTTCGTTTTGTTTAAGATCTGATAGGGGTTAGGGTCGCTCATGGACCTCTGCAATGTCAGACTGCCAGAGGACCTACCTTTAAGGACTCTTTACGGAATTCCGTTTGAAGAAGGACAAGTCAGAATCTAAACAGGGAAACATGTTTTAGGAAAAACACCATTTGTAATGATGACGGTTCGTATTTGAAAATTTGAGGAAACCTGTGTCCAGCAGTGGGCAGTAATGGGTTGTTATAACTGCATATGGTGGACATTGAACTTAAAATTAAATAGTGCATAATTTCCCGAGCAAATTAAGAGGCCTTAAACTTATTTAACATTTCCAGAATGTTCCAAATGGCTGAAGAATTTTACACCTCCATGGGTCTAAAGCCTGTCCCTCCTGAGTTCTGGAGAGGGTCCATGTTAGCCAGACCTCAACAACTCAGCGTCCAGTGTACCGCCAGTGCATGGGACTTCTGCAATAGAATCGACTATAGGTAAGTACAGAGCTGCAAAGGACTGTGTCTATAGTAGTGTAGTATAGGACTCTCGGCTAGATGTAGGTCGGATCTGTGTCTGTTTGTGTACGAGAAGAGTAATCAGTACAGAGCTGCAGAGGACTGTGTCTATAGTAGTGTAGTATAGGACACTCGGCTAGATGTAGGTCGGATCTGTGTCTGTTTGTGTACGAGAAGAGTAATCAGTACAGAGCTGCAGAGGACTGTGTCTATAGTAGTGTAGTATAGGACACTCGGCTAGATGTAGGTCGGATCTGTGTCTGTTTGTGTACGAGAAGAGTAATCAGTACAGAGCTGCAGAGGACTGTGTCTATAGTAGTGTAGTATAGGACACTCGGCTAGATGTAGGTCGGATCTGTGTCTGTTTGTGTACGAGAAGAGTAATCAGTACAGAGCTGCAGAGGACTGTGTCTATAGTAGTGTAGTATAGGACACTCGGCTAGATGTAGGTCGGATCTTTGTCTGTTTGTGTACGAGAAGAGTAATCAGTACAGAGCTGCAGAGGACCGAGTCTATAGTTGTGTAGTATAGGACTCTCGGCTAGATGTAGGTCGGATCTGTGTCTGTTTGTGTACGAGAAGAGTAATCAGTACAGAGCTGCAGAAGACTGTATTATTTCAGGATAAAGCAGTGTACTGAGGTAACGATGCAAGATCTTATTTCCACCCACCATGAGATGGCACACATACAGTATTATCTTCAATATGCTGAACAGCCTCAACTCTTCAGAGATGGAGCTAATCCTGGTGAGTCTTAAGAATGTTACTTAAATATCTCCTACCTTAATTAGTGTCTCGTGGTGGGCTATGCCTGCTCCTTCTACTGAAGAGACACAACCACAGCAGTGGACAACAATGAGTTCTTTAAACGAGGTATATAAAAGTCCTGTATGGGTAGGTGATAGATAACGGCCCCTCATTGTCCTGACATTGCAGAGGTTCATGAGCAACGGTGGCCGCTTAGCATCAGGTAGGCTGTAGTTTAGTTTATCTATCTTGCAATAAATAAAAAGGAAGCTATACCTTATTCCATTTAGATGTCGGCGCAATATGTCTTCTCTCTCCACTTCTTTCTATATTTACATACATCATCAGTCACACCACAAACCATCATATCATCCTTCACACAATCATACCATCTTATCTTAGGCTTTCCTCTCTTTTTTCATCTATCTACTTGTAAATTCATTAAATTCGGACCATGATACTTCCTTAAAATGCAATAATTAAGTAAAGTATTATATTACATTCAATAATATCCTAACTCAAGTGGTCCCTCGAGCCGGATATAAACCAACAACCATTTTTCAGCATTCCACGAAGCAGTAGCGAACGCAGCCACGCTCTCTGTCTACAATCTAGTACATCTACAACGAGTCGGACTTTACCAGAACAAGTAAGTTATAGACTACCTGGCAGGTGCTACTTCGTTTGCGTCACAGTTCAGAAAAAACCTCTTATCAGTATTTCTCTACTAAAGTATAAATGTATTATACACTAGGGATGTAACGAATATTCGCATTTGTATTTTCGCATTCAATATTCGCATCTTTTTGAATATTCGCATTCGCAAAAAATCATGCGAATGTTTTGACAAAAGTGAGGAGGACAATGTGTGGATATAGAGCGAATCTGACAGAGCCAACATATAGGCCTCTATCTGCCCTTTAAAATGATCCCAAACTCGATGGGTCTACAACCTTCCGTTGTCAAAATTATTTGTGGGGGGGGTAACAATTATTAGATATTTGGTGGGCCCGGTCCCGGGCTTACCAGATTTGCGATTCCGTTTAACATTTATGATTTCAGGACAAATGACCCATATGAAGTTAGCATCAATTTCTTAATGACGATGGCTTTAGAAAAAGTGGCCTATCTACCATTCGCTTTCATGGTAGACCAGGTAAGGTTTCCAGTTATAGTATTAATAATTTATTTTAAAGATTTTTTTTAAACACAAGCTTATTATATAATCCTGGATATCAAACGAGCTCAAACACGACGGGTCTATCTTGTTTAGCACAAGAGTTCCTACACCTTCCGAATCCATCACCAGAACAGCGCCATTTTGTCATATTATTGCATTGTCACGCGATATGCATCTGCGTGCAAAATGTCAGCTCGGAAACCGGGAAATTTGTCAAAAGCTTGCAAGATTCCACCCGAACTTAGTTACATCCAGTGCAAGTTAATATAAAGCTTTTAAGAAACAATGTGAAATGTATGATTGATATTTTGTTTATTTTGTTTCCAGTGGCGTTGGTCTGTATTTGAAGATGGTGTTCGTGATATGAACAATCGTTGGTGGCAAATGAAATTAAGATATCAGGTACTTTATTTGTTTCTAGATGATCCTCGCAACTTCGTCTGCGTCTTAAAGACAGGCAGCACTGTTAGATTTTAATAAGACCTACAAACCCGTAGTACATCGTTTTGTTCTATAAACAATAGTTTTCGCAGCGATGTAAGAAAGTTTTTGAATATTTTTTCACACCTTGACTTACATTGTTGAAGTTTTAGTACGGATCTCTATTTTTTTCAAAATAATATCTAGCCTATGTTACTCGTGGATAATGTAGCTTTCGAATGGTGAAAGAATTTTTAAAAACGGTCCAGTAGTTTTTGAGCCTATACATTACAACGAAACAAAGTTTCTTTCTTTATGATTTTTATTTTTATTTATAGCATATTTTCATTAATTTCCAGGGTGTTATTCCTCCTACTCCAAGGTCTGAAGGTGACTTCGACCCAGGCTCCAAATACCACATCATTTCAGATCAAGTAAAACAAAACAAAATTTTAAATTTTATTACAAAAATGAAAACGACCGACTTCCATTTCTCAAGCATAGCACAAAAACTACCTCTACTAACTAACTACTCAGATCTTTATCAAATTTATATTAGCTTAAGTCCAAAATGTCTGCTTTATAACAAAAAAGAATCATCGAAATCGATTCATCAAGATAAGAGTTATACGCAAACGCACATCATTAAATTTTGACGAATCATAGCTCTAAAAATATTTTTTTGACCTTGGAAAAAAAATGATAGGACCCGACGACGACCATCATCTTTCATATATGTATATGTATATATGGAACAAAAATCATCGAAATCGGTCCATACAAACTAAAGATATACGAGGATAAAAAATACAGTTAACTAGAAAACCTTCAATTCTTATTTTGTGAAGTTTTTTTCTATATAGCGTCGTAATCAAACGAGCTAACTAGCTACCTGATCGTAAGCGGTTACCTTCGCTCATGGACCTCTGCAATGTCAGGGAACACTTAACTATGAGGCTTGAAGAGAGTCCTTAAAGGTAAATGTTCTTTTTTTCGATGGGATATATGGGAGTTGAACCGCACTTAAACCTTCAACCGTTCACACAGCATCCGAAACCCCATTTGAGGCCAGAACCCAGCACGGCGTTATGTGGAACGGTGTGACGAGTTACTACGGCATTATTTACCGATCGCACTATCCCCTGAGCAGAGATTCATGAGCTACGGTAACCACTTTTTTTTGGGACGGGAGGAAATCACCGGTCTTCCTCTCGCCCCGCGAGTGGGGTATGTGGGAGTTGAACCGCACCAAAACCTCCCGTCGCTCACGCTCGACGTTCGAAACCCGACGATCACGATCAGGTGGCCTGTTAGTTATAAAAAAACCTAGTTTCTTCAAGTTGTTTAAAACATTTCAGGAATATATAAAGTATTTTCTGGCCACAATATTAGAGTTCCAAGTATTTGAGCAGCTCTGCATAGCTTCTGGTCATGTGGGACAGTTGCATGAATGCGATGTGTATAGGAGCAGAGATGCTGGTAGACTATTGAGGTAGGTCTTAGAACAAATATATATCTATTTATTTATATAAGTAGAGTATCAACAACTGACATGTTGATAACTGTTGTTGGATACTATGGGATCCAACGAAGAAAAGAGTTGATAAACTTATTCAGACACTCGCGATTTTCTATAATACTTTCATGCATTTTCAACGGGTTCTTACCACAATATTTAATTAATTGAGTTGTATCGATATTTCAACGTTGTTGCAAACGTCATGATCACGAGAAGACTGGACACTGCAGATAGATTTAGAAGCAAACAAATCTGTCTACCCTCGCACTCGTTCGCTTTTGGGTAGTACCACTGGAACTCGAACTGGTGTGTCGTGATGTGAGTTCGAGTTCCAGTGGTACTACCCAAAAGCGATTTTTTGTGCGTATCCTGTATCTATGAGAACCGGCCAACGTCTATTTTTCATCCCCCTAAATGTTAGGGGTAGTCAACCCCTAATTTTTTTTTACGAATTTGCTCGGGTAATAGTGATACTGATTTAAAAAAAATATAGGTACATAAGTAATTGTTGATTTTGTTCATTTACTGCCATTTTTACGCTCTAATCGTTTATTCAGTGACATCATGCAGCGAGGATCTTCGAAGTCAGCATCAGATATCATCAGAACCATGACCAAAGGAAAAACTAACAGGATATCTCCTGAAGCGTTAGTCAGGTAGGTAATACAACTGTACTGTACTGTACTGTACTGTAACAACCCATTACTGCCCACTGCCGGGCTCAGGTCTCCTCCGAAGAGGGGTAAGGCATAGTCCACCGCGATAGGAAGGTCCAATCGCGATAGGAAGGTCCAATCGCGATAGGAAGGTCCAATCTCGGCGGTCCGTGACGGAAGCGTGGAAGAGACGACTCGCTAACCCCACATGGGGTCTACGGACCGTCGAGGCGATCCGCCCGATCCTAGATGATTGGGTGGGTCGTGGCGCAGGACGCCTCACCTTCTGGATGGTGCAGATGCTGACCGGGCACGGGTGCTTCGGTCGGTATCTGCACCGGATCAAGGCCGAGCCGACGGCGAGGTGCCACCATTGTGTGGGATGTGACCAGGACACGCCGGAGCATACGCTCGCGCGCTGCCCCGCATGGGAGAGGCAGCGCTGTGTCCTGGTCCAACAAATAGGTCCGGACTTGTCGCTCCCGAGCGTCGCGGCGTCGATGCTCGAGAGCGACGAGTCCAGGAAGGCGATGCTCGACTTCTGCGAGTCCACCATCTCGCAGAAGCAGGTGGCGGGGGCTGAGAGAGAGAGGCTGTATGCCACTCTCAACTTACCCACCCGCCGCCGTCGAGCAGGGGGCCGGGACCGGGATCTCGCCCGGATTCTGGCCCCCTAAGAGTTTCGGGTCCCCAACGCATGCGAGTGCGAGCGGGGACCCAAGAAGGTGCCGTGTCTCGCTCAGCACGCCCTTAGCGTAAGAGCATCCGGGGGATGGTAGACCGCGTACTCCCCGACCCACGCTGGTTCTGACCCAGCGGGGTATTCCGCGGGAGGGTGACACGCGGTCCCATCTTGGCGGGCTTCGGAAAGCCCGCCGACCGAGAGAGCCGGTGGCCGTATTCGCCGGCGGCTACCGGTTCGGCGTCCGGGGACGGAGCGACGGCAAAGAATGCCGATGGCGTAACGCGTCGCGCCGTCCCTTCAAACCCCGTGCTGGGTTCTGGCCTCAGCCGGGGTTCGGACGCTGAGTGTGAGCGGTTGGAGGTTTTAGTGCGGTTCAACTCCCACATAACCCGCCCGCCCCGCGGGCGGGTTATGTGGGATCCGGTGATTTCCTCCAACTGAAAAAAAAAAAAAAAAAAAAAAAAAAAAAAGGCATAGTCCACTACGCTTGCTTCAAAGGATTTTTAGAACCCTTTTCCGACATGCAGGTTTCCTCATGTTTTCCTTCACTATTTTTAGCCAGTGGTGTTGTGAAAAATTGCACATAACTCTTTTTCACATCGTACACAGGTAATACAAGCTTTATATTAACTTGCACTGGATGTAACTATGTAAGTTCGGTTGGAATCTTGCAAGATTTTGACAAACTTCTCGATTGAGCTGACATTTTGCACACAGATATATATATATATCGCATGACAATGCCATAATATGACAAAATGGCGCTGATCTGATGAAGGATTAACTAGCACTCTACTGCTACATGAGATCCAGGATCTTAAAAGCTTGTATTTAAAAGTTATATTTTTTTAATTTTTCCAGGTATTTCCGTCCTCTAGAACTTTGGCTCCGAGTCCAGAATAGAGATGAACCGATAGTTGGTTGGAACACAGCACAAAGAGACTTGGCTCTATTCTCTATCTCACACTCATCTTCTCTATATATCTCACACGCTCTCTTGTTTATTATGATATATTTGGTTAAATAAACTTTGAGTACCTTCTTGTTGTTTTATTTGAACCTATTTTAGTATTTGATAAGGAAAATAATTATTATTTTGTGTTTTTTTTTACAAAACTGAAAAAGATCGACTACATTTTTTGAAGATTGGAACGAAAAGTCAGATCTTTATCAAATTTAAATAAACATTAAACAAATGGGACCCTATGGCAAAGAATCAGGAACAATCATCTAAATCGGTTCACCCATACTAAAGTTATTGTTACGAGCTGAGGTTCGGGATAAGTAAAGAAACACGGTTTTATCCTTAGGAAGACTCTAGTTTATTCAATTCACTAAATAAACACTAAAACTAGCACTTCACAAACACTATTCCCACTTTCTTCGCTTGTTCGCTTCGATGTGTTCGCTTTCGTATTCCGAGTGGAACTGCCGTCGCTCCAAACTAGCCGGCTATTTATATCCAGCGATACTGGCTTCTAGATTGTTCGCAATGCGTCTCGAATGAAGTGACAGAGATAGAAGTATATATCTCTGTCTCACTCACACATTGTTCTAGAAGATTCTGGAATAATCCCGAATGGAGCGACTAACAATGTTCTAGAAAGTTCTCGATGCGTCTGGAAAGTTGTTCTAGAAACTTCGCGACTATCCTCGAACAGTCTCGAATACTGTTCTATAAGCTTCTCGACTAGTCTCGAAGGGTGTGTAAGAGATAGCAATATATCTCTATCTCACTCACACACTTTTCTGGATGTTTCTAGAACATTCTCGTAACATTATGAACAAACAAAATATTCTTTAATTTTAGACATTAGTCAAAAGTAACTGTTTTTTGCATTCAAACAAAAATAAACATTTTTCAAATTCTTGGCTGTCTGACTGATGTCGGTCGTTATAATTTTGAAAAAAGTTTAATACAGACATAATATTTATTAGTATACATTACAAATTCTTACATATACCTAATAAGCGATTAGTTTGATGACACTAAATCAGTATGTAAAACTTAAAACACTTCATTTCTTAGTGCTACAGATTATACTTTCTTTAAACGCAAAAAAATGGTAGGTTATTCTGAAAACAGTGACTTTTGGTAGAAGAACGAATTGTGTAAAGCAGTTCCAAAAGTCGACATAAACCACATGTCACTGATTTCTCTCAGAAATGCGTTTCTATCGCGTCATGAGTCCAACTTATAGTTTCCAAATTTATTTTATTTTTTTTATTCATTTTAATTTGTTTAAATTTTTAGAATTATATTTTTTTTTATTACTAAGTTTTTTCTATAATTTTCATTCATTTATAATTATTTTTTATTTGTAATTCTCATCACACTTTTAATTTAATTATGTTTATACCAGAATGTTGTGTGTATCTATAATTGGCTACCATATTAGAAGTTAAGTTATGTAACATAAGTACAACAGTAGTGAACAATATGTAAGCTGTTGATACTCCATTTATAAATAAATAAATAAATAAAAGTCTGGACTATACAGGGTGATTTTTTAATGATAATATTGAAAGAGAGTGATGAGTTCTAAAAAAGGTAACTTTGCCAAAAAAAAAATGGTAAAAAATTGAAAACTATCCTCTTTTTGAGTTGGAGGAAATCGCTGGATTCCCACTGACAGGCTGGATACGTGGGAGTGCAATGAACCGCTCACACTCAGCGTCCGATCCCCGGCTGAGACCAGAACCCAGCACGGGGTTGTGAGGGATGGCGCGATGCGTTACGCACTCTAACTATCCAGGTAAAAAAAATACATTTTTAACTGTCTACTAAATCTAGACATTTTTAAACGACTTTATATGAATCAATACGAATGATTCTTGTTCCACATTTTATGAATGGCGATGGTCATAGTAGACCTTATTTTCACGATTTGCTGTGCGTATTTGCATACCTATAAGATACCTACATATATTTTTCATGTGGTTTCTTTTCTTGAAGAGGTTTTTGAAGTTAACTTCTTTATCGGCGTTGGAAAAAAAATTACCGTCACATTTTTCGGTTACGCGTCACATTTTTCCGTTACGCGCCATCTTTTACAAGATCTGGCACTACAATTGATGGAGTTTTTACTCGGTCACTAAATTTCGTGGAATGTAAACCATATATTTCATATTTCTGTTACCATAATCCATTAATTATAAAAATATATAATGACGATGACAATGATAGTAATGATTCTATTACAATTAATGAAATGCTGTAATAATCTTAGTAGCAAAAAGTTAAAGTGAAATAATTGTATTATTTGTATTCATGTCTATGATAATAAAATCCTTTTGTTTAAACTTTATCTAATTTAACTTTATTTAAACAATTTCTGGAAAGTTGCATATAGATCATTTTGCGAAAAATAAGGCCTTAAAAAGGTTCACTTCTTACGTGTGTACACTAGTACACGCACAATTTTTTTTTATATAATCTCGTATGATTTGCATAAAGCTCTGACTCAAAAAATCATAAGTCATCAACTTGTATTGTCTTGTACTGACTATAGACATTATATCGAACGAACAGTAATAACACCGCGTATTATATTTCGGAGACAAAAACTTTCTTTGAAAAATGACTCCGTTTATCACTTTCACTTGTTCCTTGCATCAAACAAGATCAGCCAAATTACTAAACTACTGAAATTTCATACGTTTTGCAACGATATTTTTAAAAGACCGAAGAGAAAGAATAAAAATTTTCAACGCTATAACAAAATAATTTATAATAAGGATACTTTTTAAATACAAAATTTTGAAGATCTTGGATATCATGTAGCAGTAGAGTGCTAGCTAATACAAGTAAAACGACGCCACGATGAGTCTATCTTATTTAGCACAATAGTTCCTATACCTTCCGAATCCAACATCAGATCAGTGTCACGCGATAAATCGCGTGCAAAATGTCAGCTCAATCGGAAACCGAGAAGATTGTCAAATTTAGCTTGCAAGATTCCACTCGAACTTACAGTTACATAGTTACATCCAGTGCAAGTTAATATACCTAAAGCTTGTAGAATTATTCAATATCAAGATTTTTTTTCATTTACATGTTGCGCTGTTTAAATAACTCGTCCTGAAAATCAACATTAAACAATATCTTAGCAGTCGGGTAAAAAACATTTCTCTGTCCATTTGAGTGTTATTTTCCGAGATAACCTCTAAATATAACTTTAAACATTGTCCAAGCCACTTATATTGTCATTTACATAAAACTATCGTGGGAAAGTCGAAAACTGATATGATAGTTATAACGATTTGCTATGGAAAGTGTTTTAAAGTCTTAAATGAGTTTTCACAGTGCATAAAAATTTATTTTACTAGTAACAACATTTTCTTACAAAAAGAGAAAAACTGACTTTCATTTTTCAAGAATAGTACAAAAACCGCTACTTCGACCTTTATCAATTTATACGATACTAGATGACCCGCGCAACTTCGTCTGCGTTACAAAGGGGTTCAAAAATTGTAGCCTATATAGGCACGCACCGCCCGGCGCAAACAACTACGACCCTGCATTTTAAATTTGTAATATCTTCGGTAATATTTACTTAAATTACATGCTGTAAAAAGCATATTGATCTATAATAAATGCAAAATTTATTTAAGGTACTTAATTGGATAAGGATTAATGCTGTATTGTTTAAAATCACTTCGTAAATAACCATTTTTTAGTAAAGAATAAAAATGGTTATGCTGGGTTATCCCTTAGAGATAGACATATACCATCGCGGACTTTTTTGTTGAACTTTTTAAGGTGAATAATACTGTAGTACATTATTTTGGTCTATCTCGTAGGGTTCAGCCAGCGTTTGCAATATAAGCGCAAAAAAACGTGCTTATTTACGACATCACATCAGAAACCTTTAAATTTATCAGTGTTTCTCTACTATATTATGCATTTATTATACATACAAACCTTCCTTAAGAATCACTCTATCTATTAAAAAAACCGCATCAAAATCCGTTGCGTAGTTTTAAAGATCTAAGCATACATACAGACATACAGCGAAAGCGACTTTGTTTTATACTATGTATTGATAATGTCCAAAGTGTCTTTGTAACAAAAAAATAATAATTGAAATCGGTTCACCTGGAAAAGAAATACACGCAAAGCAAATCGTGAAATTTTGTCCGTTAAAAATTTAATCACAGATCCAATTTAAGTACTTTTACGATTTAAAAAAAGGCCCCATGACGACCACGGTGGTGTCTGGGTAAAAATAATTCCTGAAATGAACAGTGGATAGGTGATTCCATATAGTAGGGATGAACTCCACTGCGACGCCGGGTGGTGCGATGTTAGAAGGGAGATGTTGGAATCATTTCGAACAATTCCTCCGAGCATTCCCTGATGTCTCTTCGCAGATGATCAAAATCATGATAACACTGTTGAATAATTCGCTTTTCAAAAACACAAAATCGAAATCATCTCAGACCTCCGCAGACACAATAATCCATTCTCCAAAATCCGTTGACAGCATCAGTTACCTGAAACATAATATCTTAAAACTTAGGCTATCCACACACATACATAAATATTGACAAAGACCGGCGGAACGTCGCGTCGCCTGGATCACATCTTTATACAGGGTGTATGAAGAGCACTCCCGAAAACGAAGACTGGTGGTAGTACTAGTGATACCTGTGATAAGACAGGAAATCGGTTCATTCAGACGATTTTTTTTTTACAAAAAGCTTAACATCTCAAGTATCACTAGTAGTAACCCAGCCTTCGTTTTCAAGACTGCTCTGTTTACACCCTGTATAATATACTAGCGTTCCGCTCAATTTCGTCTGCGTCACTTTCAATTAATAGGTAGTCTATGTTCTTTCTCAGGGTCTAAAGATCTTCTGCGCCAAATTGTTTGTTTCCTTATGTGACGCAGACGAAGTTGCCAGTATTGTCAATAATAGTAAATGTGCGCAGACAGCCCATATAACATTAGTACAAAACATAAAAACGATACGAATTCCAAATTCAAATCATTTCTTCCTCAAAACTTGAACAAGACGGACGTCTCCCAAAAATGTCGAAATTACTACTTTTATTTATTTTCTTGTGTTTAGTAAACGTTGATTGTCAAGATGATTTTACTAGTGGATTTTATTCTGTTTTTGAAAATTCTGTAGATGAGATTGTGAGTTATGTGAAGGGGTGGTTAGATGGCGTTAAACAAGGGGATGATGGTGAAATGCAGAGGTACTTCAGTCCGCGAATGAAAACTTCAAGTAAGTTGTTGAAATAATTTTCTTATATGTATATTAAAAGAACTGTATGAAAGAGCTATAAGCTATAAATATGATTTTATTTTTTAAGCCATCTGAGGTTTTATACATCAAGATTTTAATTTTGTGACTGTGAAAAACATTATGGGGAAACCTGCATCTTTATAAAGTGTCTCGAGGTGGACTATACCTGCTCCCTGCGCTAAAGAAATTTGAAACGTACAGTAAGTAGAGAGTCCTGTGGGGTTCCCCAAGTTCCACAAGTTCTAGGTGACAAGTGACAACACAAGTTTTCAGTTTTCATTATATTGTGTATTTATTTGTTTTATTATTGTTACGAGCTCTTTTTCACATATTTCGAACTCTTTACATTTCATGTTTTTATTTTTAATAATTTTTGTACCTAGAACGTTTTATAATTTTACTTTATGATGCTTTTTGACAAATAAAGGCAGTTTGGTTGTGAACACTGAAGAAGAAACTACCTAGTTTTATTTTTAATATACCAAACTCTATTAAAAATCATAATCGGCTAACCTATGTAGAGCTGTTAGAGGCAGTCGATTATAATTATAACTACTTATTCTAAAATTTACTCTTTACGAAAGCATTTCAAATCGTTTATCAATTCTTTCTTCCTTCCCCACAACTTCAGCTCAATCGGAAACCAGATAGTCAAATCTACGCAAAGCAAATCGTGAAACATTGTCCGTTAAATTCCACCCAAACTAAAGTTATGGAGGAACAAACATAAAAAAACTTGAGAGGTGTCAAGGGACACACGGATGAAAGAAGTTCCTTTCGATTAATTAGTGAAGGAATTGTAATAAAATTTAATTTTTAAGTATTATTACATAATGAACGTGTTTTAAAAGATTTTGATCACAGCGCCATCTAGCGATAATCATCTAAAACAAATAAGGAACGTGTTTTAAAAGATTTTGATCACAGCGCCATCTAGCGATAATCATCTAAAACAAAAAAAGTGTCGTGACAATAAAAAGTGTCGTGACAACTTTTCGTAAGAATTTTTTTCCGTCTAGCCCCGACGACGAGTTCAATAACGTGCAATAAGGAACTTCGTTCCAAAAATCAGACGAATTGAGTACATCCTTTTCGCTAATAGCTTTTCAATTCCTCAACAGGTAAAAGTCTGAAGAAGATGGGTATGTCGTTGATGCCATTAATCTTCCACGTGGGAGCTACCTCCACTTGGATGATCCTGACTGCTTTACTGGCTGCCAAGTCTGTAGCAATAGGACTTGCTATATTAGTGTTCAAAATTGCTGTTAGTTCTGCCAAGGTGCGTATTTTAAAGTATTGTTTACAATTGATTTGTATTCCAACTTCGTCTGCGTCACAAAAGGATTTAATTTAATAACACTTAAATTCATCAGTCTTAGTGATCATTTCTTAGTGATTACGTCATATCATTACGTCGTAATCTTGTATACAGGGTGTATGAAGAGCATTCCCGAAACGTAGACTAGTAGTACTAGATACCTGGAATGATAAGCCAGGAAATCGGTCCATTCAGATACCCCAAAAATCTTAACATCCCATGCGTCACTAGTACTAACACCAACCTTAGTTTTCGGGAGTGCTCTTCATACACCCTGTATAAAATGAATCACAAAATGTGTTGGTAAGAGCATATCTCAGTAACGTCTGGACCAATTTGGCCAAATATTTCTTTTAAAATACGTTCCTTATTTTGTTTTAGATGATTATCGTTAGATGGCGCTGTGAATATTTTATTACAATTCCTTCACTAAATAATCGAAAGGAACTTCGTTCCATCCGTGTGTCCCTTGACATTTAATATTATCGTTAAACACATTTTAGCATCACTTTGTGACTCAGACGAAGTACACAGTAATAATAAAGACATTAACAGCTAGTCGAGATATGATTCAAATGACTGTGTAACACGCGAACATTGATTTAGCCGAAGTGTCCGTTTTTTGGCCTGTTTCAGAAAGTCTAGATCTCATAACGGGGTTTTTTACTGTCTAGATTTTTAGTGTTTTTATGTAAATACATACAATGAAGAAGACAAAGAAAATATATTTTAAGTAGGGAATAAAATAGTGAAATTCTTGATGTTTTTACAAATATGAAAACAACTTCGATTTTTTCGAGTATAGCACAAAAACTACTTGTCAGATCTTTATCAGATTTATATGAGACAACATCCAGATTATCTGCATTCAAACAAAAAAAGAAGCATCGATATTGGTTCATCTAGGAAAGAAATACACGAACAGCAAATCATGAAATCTTGTTACCTTTTTAAACAGACACTCCAATTTTATTCATCATCATCATCAGCCTATAGACGTCCACTGCTGGACATAGGCCTCCCCGAAACCTTGCCACATCGACCGGTCCTGCGCCATCTGCACCCAGTGACCTCCCGCGATCTTGACCAGATTGTCGGTCCATCTTGTGGGGGGTCTACCGACGTTGCACTTACCGGTTCGTGGCCGCCACTCCAGAACTTTTCGGCCCCATCGGCCGTCTGTTCTTCGCACAATGTGTCCTGCCCATTGCCAAATTTTTATTCATGTTTATGTATAATTATATGATCGTGGTAAAAATTTAAAGATAATTTCATTTGATTTAGATCGCGTCATTCTTCACGTCGTTTAAAGCGAAGCACTCTAGTCATCATCAGGATTGGTCGTCATCATGGTCACCTCCTCACGAATACGGTATGATTTTACAGTTCTTGCTAAGTTCTGTTAAATACTCTTCATAATATTTTATATACTAATTAAAAAGATTGGAACCCGCGACCTCCCGTTCGGAAGGAAGCGCTTCGACCACTACCCCACCACGACTTTTCTGTTACAGTACCTACAGTATATTTTTAGTATTTGTATGTAATGCGTTTTAATGAAAACTAAATTATACTTTACATTTCAGTCCATGACCGCAGTTATCGAGGCAATGGTAAGACAATTTACTTTACGTACTTAGCTACTGATAATGAAATTCTGAAAAATCCAAAGAAGTTTGTAACAAACCTAATCAATTAACCTTTTAGTTCTTTAAATATTGATTTCTTTTTACAAAAATATTAATCTTTAGGTATTTTTTTTATTATATTTTATGCACAATGGAAAGTACAATGGCGAACTTAATGCCTAAGGCATTCTCTTCCAGTCAACCAAAAGTGGTGCAGAAATAAATAAAGAAGATACTAACAGTTTTTTTTTTATTATTATCTTACAGTTTCACCATACGGTGAAGAATATCAAACAATATGGCCGGCAAATTTTAAAGCTCAAGAAAGAAGCCAAAGAGAACCTGTTATAGAAACTACAGAAACTAACAAGGAACTACAGACTGAAAAAGATGAATAATCCATACTAATATTATAAATGCGAAAGTAACTCTGTCTGTTACGTTTTCCCGCTTAAAACCTCTCAACCGATTTTGATGAAATTTGGCACAGACAATCTTTAGACCCTGAGAAGGAACATAGGTTTTTAATTGAAAGTGACGCAGACGAAGTTGTGTGGGCCCGCTAGTTTAAAATATAACCTCAAAATTACATTCATACTATCATTTTAATCCGGACTTCCACATACTACTGAGCAACGCAACTTCGTCTTCGTCAGGTGATGGTCGTCAAGCGGTCCCATTGTTTTTTAAGATCGAACAAGTACTTTTGCTAGTAAGTATAGTTTAGTTAAGTAAGCTATATTGTAATGTTGTGTCCCTTATTTGTGTGTCGATTAAAGCTTTCTTTCTTTCTTTCTTTTGTATCTGTTTAAAAATGTGTATTTTAACGAACAAAATTCCAAGATTTACTATGCGTTTTTGTGTGTAGGTATTGTTTTCTATATTTTTGTTAAGAAGCAAACATTTTGAGCATTATCTCATATAAATTTGATAAAGATCTATCTGGTAGTTTTTGTGCTATGCTTGAGAAATGGAAGTCGGTCGTTTTTATTTTTGTATTAAAAATATTATTATTTATTCTTACAATTAAGTCTATAGTTATTAATAAAACTGCATTTATTAGTGTATATGATTTTATTACAATAAAAAATACAAAAATGGACGGATAAGTTTCATTTAAAAAATACATTTTTCTATAAAATTCGTAGGAATATTTTGAGCTAGAAAATCACAGATAGATGCGCTTAAACTAAATAAAAAAACAAAATAAAAATTAAAGCTTAAATTGTGACAGTGTTACAAACTTTTTAAAAATCCCTAAATTTCGGGAGAAATCACACAATTGTTATGATATTCCAACATAGTGTTAAAAATGTCATGCCGCGTTTCCACGCCAACTTCAAATAGCACGCAAATGACGACTGGTAGGCCAACTGTCAAACGGTGTTTCACAGTTTCAATGACCAGCAATGCATACAAAATCCCCGTTTACATGTTGGTCGGCCATCACCATCATTTGCTCTTTACGTGTGTTGGACGTTGGCGAACCAATGTGTAAATGCGGCATAACAGACATGTTCAAATGTGTTTTTTTTTTTTTTAACAAATTAGAATATATGACCATTAAGAGTTCCAGAAAGAAATATTTTTAGTTACATTTTATCAACTTTTAAAGAAAATACTGAAAAATTGTTTTATTTCCCGAAATTTTAGGGAAAACATATTTATCAAAAATGTCGACACAGCTAAAAGCAATCATTGATAATAAAGATCATTTGATTTTAAGTGATAATAAGCTTAATAATTTTATAAACAAAAAAAATTACCTCAAAATATGCGAACTTTGTATATCTGTCAAGCTAACGCGCCACCTGATCGTAAATGGTTACCGTCGCTTATGGGCCTCTGCAATGTCAAGGGACACTGTCCCGCTACCTATGACATACCTTTAAGGACTTTCTTCAAGAAAAATTACTGTATACAAGGTTGCCAAAAATATAATCCATTTTTGGATTATCTTCAGGGTAAGCTTTTGAAAATCATATTTTCTATAATATTTTGAATTAAACCGAATTTTTACTAATTAATTAGGAATCAATTTTGACCAAAAATATCTCCGTAAAGTATGGGATGATAAATGTAAATAACAGATTGTAATATTAACGACACGTCGTGACCAATTTTGGCTTTATACTTGGCATAAATTAATTTTGGGTCGGTGCCCAATAGATAGTGTAGTTACAGTTGGCACTTTATTAAAAAACCTTTAATAAAAAAATTTAGGAAATTAGATTCCAACACTGGCAACCCAATTCTAACCTCAAAACTCACAATTGACAGTAATTTTCAAACAAACACCCAAAAATATACACAGGGTGATCAAAATCGAGTCACTAACCAAACCAAGAACGCTATTTTTGAACCAGCTGTAGCTGACCCGTTTTTTGGTCAACCTTCTTTTATCTAGATTCAATTTTGGCGGCCATTTTTCGAATTTTTCGTCCAAAAATTTACATTGAGAAGGAAACCATTTTCGGGGTACATTTTTGGACGAAACGCTTTGAAGGCAAACGTATATGTTGTTGAGTTTAAGAGAGTTTTCTAAATCTTTGTCTATGGTTATTGTTAAAGAGCGTAGATTATATGAAACAGTTGTTGAATGGAAAATTTTATTTTTTTCGTTGCGGACATAGACAATTGTGTCCGCGATGTCATCCATAGACACTACGTACCAATGCACGTAGATAGATTGTTGCGAGCTGAAATATTTATCAATGGTTAGTACTTTTTTTTTAAACACAGGAGAATTTACTTTAATTAGATTTGAACCGTTTTTGATGTGTTTGATGTAAATTTGATATATAGATCAGTATTACTTTAGTGAAACTTAAAAAAAATATGTGTATTTTTTGAGAAATGGAAGTTGGTCGTTTTCATTTTTGTAATGAAAATATTATTTTGTAGTAATTTTACCCATATTTTTTTTTTTTTTTTTATATTAGAACAGAGTACTCATCATCCTCGTACAATATCATTAACAAATCACCCTGTATAGTGTGTGTGTATGTAATATGTATGTATGTTTGTATGTATATAACTTACTATTGAACATCCCTGAAAGCCAAATCTGGTTCGTCAATGAAATCAAACGAGTCCTCGGTGTTGCCATACTCTTTTAATTTCTCGTCAGTCTCAGTGTTGCCAGCGCACAATAATCTTTCCTCGTCAATGTCCAAAATGTTTTTGTTTTCCAAACTTGGCGGCTCAAAACAGGTTATATTCGAATATTTTTGGTCCAACTTTAGTTTTTTCTGTGACAATTTGTTGAGATAATGTTTTAGAGGTCGAACTATGCAGTCGCATTTGAGAATGTTGCCTGGAAATTGAAATTATTTTGGAATTAAGGAAGATTTATTAAGTAAACCTTTGTTTATTACCACATATTTTTCGTTTAACTGGACCAATTTGGATGATTCTTGTTATTAATGAAAAGTTGCGTTTATCATGGGGACCCATTTAATTTTTTTTAAGATCGAACAAATACTTTTAGAGTTATGATAAAAAATAGCTTTTTAACGAACAAGATTACACTACTACGCGTGTTTGCGTATATCTTTTTATTTTATGAACTGATTTCGATAATTCTTTTTTGTTACAAAGCTGATACTTTAGACAAAACCTGATATAAATTTGATAAAAATTTAAGCAGTACTTTTTGAGATATTCCCTTTTTAAATTACTTCTTACCTCCAAAATACAATTGAAGACCTCTATCCCTGATATTCTTGACCAGTCTAGGGTCTATAGTGTATAGTCTGTTCCGCCTGAGGTCCAGGGTCCGCAGCCTGGTGGCTACCACCAGCTCGGGGACGGGGAGATCCTCCAAGATGTTGTTGTTGATGTACAGCTCTGTTATGTTGGGTGGGAATGAGAATTTCATTTCCGCTGTGGATTAGACAAATGAGTTTAGTTCAGACCATCAGTCGAACCCTCAATCAACCAATCTCAGTTCAGTTTTTTCATCAGTCATCAGACTTAGTCAATCCATCAGTTTCATTCAAATCATTAAGTCAAACTGTTAGTCAAGCAGTCTGTCTCAGTCAAACCGTCAGTTAAGCAGCCAGTCTCAGTCAAACCGTCAATCCACAAGTCAATTCATCCGTCAGTCTCATTCTATCAATCAATCTTAGTCAATCTGTCATTCAGGGTCCTCAGTCTGGTGCCTACCACCAGCTCGGGGACGGGGAGATCCTCCAGGATGTTGTTGTTGATGTATAGCTCTATTACGTTGGGAGGGAATGAGAATTTCATTTCCGCTGAAAGAATGGTGGCAAAAATAAGTCTCAGTCAAACTGTCAGTCAAACCATCAGTCACTCCATCAGTCAATCCATCAGTCTCATTCAGTCATTCCATCAGTCAATCTTAGTCAAACCGTCATTCTCAGTCTCAGTCAAACCATTAGTCAATCAATCAATCCATCAGTGAATCCGACGATCCGTCAATCAGTCTCAGTCTCAAAAATACTCACAAGTTTTAGAAACCATATTCTTGATGTTGTTGTGTGATAAATCTAAAATCTCTAGCGAAGTTAAATTTCCTAATACATCTGAAAATAAACGAATTAATAATATTAGTAATAATATTGGAATAAACACGATAATTTTTTAAATCATAACTGTAAAACTAGTTGTCAGGTATTACATAAATTTCATCGAAATAGGTTCAACCCAAAAAAATCCACTGAATCAATATTTTTTGTTACATCTCAAAAATAACTAATCAGATTTAAATCAAACGTAATAGTTAAACACCATAAACAACACCTTTTTAATGTAAATCATCAAAATCGGTTCAGAATCTTATCTTCAAACCAAATTATGAAATGTGCATCTATTTCTAAATCACTAACTCTTCGCTGTTTTTCATTAAATTATTTGGATGATTTATTTATTTTTAACATTTTTTTTTGTTTTTTTTTAATATTCGAATCTACTCACTGTTTCTAATATCATTAATATAGTTCGCTGATACATTTAATATCTTAACCCGTTCGCTGCCGACTGTTATATCGTGTGTTAACACCGCTAGAGAATTGTGACTCAGGTCTATTTCAGACAGTCTGTACTTGAACCATTGGCTCCATGGAAACATCTTTTTTGATAGAAAACCTATGTTATTGTGGCTTAGATTTATCTGAAATTGAGAAAATATTATACAGGGTGTCCCAAAACTATGCAGGAACGTGAAGTACCTTAAATATTAGAGATAGAATGTTTTGCTGAAAGGAAACATTATTTTATTTTTGATGTTTAATAATACTGCATTCACAGATTTTTCGTAAATTGTTTGGTTTGTCTGAAAATCGAACTAACAAAATCGGGAAAATTCAACACCCTGTATTTCTGTGGTATATTCAGCAAATCGTCCGTTCAAAATACGTATTTTTTTTAAAACAGATCCAAGCAAGGATGTTCTATCTTAAAAAAAAAAAAATGGGACATGACAACAATCACCTTTCATCAGACACCAGAATCATTCAAATCAGTCCACCCAAACTAAAGTTATCGAGAAAAAAAAAGATATAAACAGACAAATTGAGTACCTCCTCCTTTTTGGATGTCGATCAATAATACAATATATAATGAAAAAGTTAAAAAAAATAATAATAATTAACTACCATTTCTAAAGATAAACAATCGTCAAGTAAACCATTCGTTTTGTTGTCAATTTTCTCCAGCATATTGTGAGAAAGATCCAATTTTCTGAAAAAAAAAAAATAGTTGAAATATAATACAGAGTTATTTTTACCCAGGGAAAGTACCTACTTTAAGTAATGATTTTCGCGAAATTTACAATATTTTTTTGTAAAAAAAAATAAATCGACCAACTTTAGTTTTCAAGAATAGACAGAGTACTATCTCTTGTTAGTCAATGGATTTCGAAGGGGAATCCTAAAAGAATGGAGTTGTACTAAGGTCTCGCCACTATTGTTTTTTGCTTATTTCATTTACTATTAACCAACTAAGGATCACAATATTATAAATAATCAATACAAAACTAAAAACATTAAAATAAAGATAAATAATTCAAAAACTAAAATAAATATCAAATAATAAAATGTATTATACAATTTTATCAGTTAATACAAAATCCCTACTAATATTATAAACGCGATAGTAACTGTCTGTTACGCTTTCTCGTTTAAACCTCTCAACCGATTTTGATGAAATTTGGCACACACAATCTTTAGACTCTGAGAAAGAACATAGGCTTTTTAATTGAAAATGACGCAGACGAAGTTGATTATAATTATTAAATTAAAATAGCTATACATACCTAAGTGCAACAAGTCCTTTAAAAGCTTCATTGGGTATTTTCTCAAGATTATTCTGACTCAGTCTTAAGTCTAATAATTGTTGCATTCCGTTAAAAGATTGTACTGCAACGTCCGAGATTCGATTCCCGGTCAGATCCAACATAAATAATGTTGGTAGGTTACCGAATGATGACTTACTTAAGGCTGTTAGGTTGTTGTTCTGAAATTTAGGTACAAATATAAAAAAAGATGCTACTTTTTTAAGCTGTCAAACTTTTTCTTCCATCTTCTGCATGTTTGCGGATAGAGAGAGTGGGGGTAAAATGAAAGGCGTTAGTGCGAAAAATTGTAAATAAATACTGCTAAATAATGACCGAAACCACATAAATAGTGCTACTGTACTTTAAAAGATATTCGATAGTCTTTATGTGCCTGTCAACTTGACGTCAAAGTTAGCGAGCACATAGGATATACTGGACGGATCAATTTACGTATCGACAAACTGTGCTTAGTAATAATAATAAAGCCTTTTATTTCGCAAACTTAAGTGTAACAAGACAAAGTAATTATAATATAAACTTAAAATTAAATAATAGTAACTTAAGCTGGAACCCCTAATAGGGTATAGGCCTCCTCCAATGGTTAGTTACGATATAAATTGTGCTTAAATAGTGACTAATAGATACAACGTTTCAAAAGTAATGACCGAATACAACGGGAATAATTAAAATTCTTTTGTAAACTGGACAGTAACTAAATTTTTTTTTTTAATAAAAAAAACATTAAATTCCATTGTGTGTCTGCCAACTTGATACTTCAAATTACTGGACATCAGTTTCTTTAAATACTATTCGTGTATTTGTAAAATAAAATACATGCATTATTTTTTTGGGTCTGTGGCGCCAATAATAGCGCGCGAGATCCTGAATCGCGGCGTTGACATTTGCAGAAATCTTCGCATATATACGACATCTGAAATCTACTACAGTGGGCTTCGGCCTGACCACCATACACTACCTCCCCCGCAAGGAGATCTCCCTTTGGCCATAAGTCCATCGATGCCCACAGGTCTTTATTCATTCAGTTAATTAAATAACTTATAATAAAGAATATTCAATCAGTGATTTTTTTTATTTGTTTTGTACAAGAGTTCTTATTACTTCCGAATCCATCATCAGATCAACGCCATTTTGTCATATTATTGCATTGTCACGCGATATACATATTAAAAATATCAACACAATCGGAAACCGAGACGTTTGTCAAATTCCACCCGAACTTACATAGTTACATCCAGTGCAAGTTAATACAAAGCCCTTTACCTGCATATATAAATACTGTAGACTGGTCAGACTACTCAAAGCCTCCCACGGTGGTCTAGTCAGCCCGTTAGATGATAAGTCAAGACTTTGCAACGTCAACAAACTCGAGAAGCTGTCGCTCGACAACATGTCGCCCAACATGTTGGATGACAAGTTGACGCGCAGTAATGCGTTCATTGATGGCCAAGTGTTGGCTTTAAGTTCTTTTATGTTGTTGTAGGCTAGATTTAGTTCACTGAAATTTTATTTAGTATAATTTAAATAACATTTTTATTACAAAAATGAAAACGACCGACTTCCATTTCTCAAGCATAGCAAAAAAACTACCAGTCAGATCTTCATCAAATTTCGATTTCAATATGAGATAATTTTCAAAGTGTCTGCTTTCTAACAAAAAAAAATCGAAATCGGTTTATATTGAAACAAAAAACACGCAAAAAGACACAGCAAATCCTGAAGTCCTATCCGTTATAAACATATATTTTATTTAAACCACAGATCCAAAATACTTGATCGATCTTTGAAAAAATCCGAATCCGTTCACCATCAAACATAAAAATACAAACAAATTGAGTACCTCTTTTTTCGAAAATCTTAAAATAAAACACAACTTACCCCAAACTAATAGGTATTTGAAATATTTTCTCCAGCATATTATGGCTTACGTCCAATAGTCTGCAGCTTGCCAACTTAGCCAGACTTCCTCTAGACACATCTGTCAGCTGATTGTGTGATAAATCTAGTTCTAAAATGGTCGGTAGAGTGCCAAACATGGCTGGTTTGATCCGCTCTAAGCTATTGTGGCTTAGGTTCACGAATCTGCATTTCAAAGTGAATCGTTTGAGCAAAGTGTAGGTTAAAGCGAATCGTTTGAGCAAAGTGTAGATTAAAGCAAATCGTTTGAGCAAAGTGTAGGTTAAAGCGAATCGTTTGAGCAAAGTGTAGGTTAAAGTGAATCGTTTGAGCAAAGTGTAGGTTAAAGCGAATCGTTTGAGCAAAGTGTAGATTAAAGCAAATCGTTTGAGCAAAGTGTAGGTTAAAGCGAATCGTTTGAGCAAAGTGTAGGTTAAAGTGAATCGTTTGAGCAAAGTGTAGGTTAAAGTGAATCGTTTGAGCAAAGTGTAGGTTAAAGTGAATCGTTTGAGCAAAGTGTAGGTTAAAGTAAATCGTTTGAGCAAAGTGTAGGTTAAAGTGAATCGTTTGAGCAAAGTGTAGGTTAAAGTGAATCGTTTGAGCAAAGTGTAGGTTAAAGTGAATCGTTTGAGCAAAGTGTAGGTTAAAGTGAATCATTTGAGCAAAGTGTAGGTTAAAGTGAATCGTTAGAGTGAAGTGTACGTTAAAGTTAATCGTTAAAGCAAAGTGTTCTTTAAAGTGAATCGTTGGAAAAAAGTGAATAGTTTAATTTCGTTTTTTTTTTTTTTCAAATAAATGGAATCATTGATTAAAAGTCTATTATTTAAGTACAGCTATTTAGAAACATTAAGTAAAAATAACACTATTTTGAATATATCGTGTGTGTATGTGTATGTCTATGTATGTATGTGTGTGTGTATGGCAGACGAGCTGACGGGCCACCAGATCGTAAGCGGTTACCGTTGCTCATGGACCCCTGCAATGTCAGGAACACCCGCTACCTACGACCTACCTTTAAGGACTTTCTTCAAGTCTCGTTTGTATGTGTATACAGGGTGTATGAAGATCACTCCCGAAAACGAAGGCTGGGTTAGTACTAGTGATACCTGGGATGTTAAGCTTTTTGCAAAAAAAATCAACTGAATGGACTGATTTCCTGGCTTATCATCACATGTATCACTAGTACTACCACCAGTCTTCATTTTCGGGAGTGCTCTGTTTACACCCTGTATGTGTGTCTGTGTATGTATGTGTGTGTATGTATTCTAAACTCACCTCAGCGAGAATAAATTTTGAAACACAGCATTGAATATATCAGATAAGTTATTATGCGATAAATCAACTGTGTGAAGTTCGTATAGTTTCGGAAAAGCGCCCTTCGGTATACTTGTAATACGGTTGAAAGTAGCATTCAATATTCTTATGCCTGTCATATTTTGTATTGGTATCTGATGAAAGAGTAGAGGATATTTTTAATGGGAAATAAAATGAAAAAATATAAATATTTAAACGCTTTCAAATATGGTATCCGCCATTTTATAGCAGCCATTTTGGATTAACTTTCATTGAACATAGAAAAAACTAAATCTAAATTATTTCAATTGTTTAAGAACTACATACATAAAATAATTTATGTAATAATATGTAATTTTCTTACAATGTAAAGGTTGACACATCGTCAATGACGTCACGATTAGGTAAACAATTACACCGGATGACGTTACGAATAAGTAAACAATCATACCGAATGACGTCATGATTAGGTAAACAATCACCGAATGACGTCACGATTAGGTAAACAATATGAAATTTACTTTCTTTTCTGATTGCACGATGATACTTTCGTCATTTTTTTACCGAAGCGCGACACCATGACACTACGGGCTATTTTCGCGCAATATTTGAAATGATATTCCAAAAATGCCTTAAACTTTGCATTACCACCGAAATATAGGTGTTTTGAAGAGAATTTAAGAGAGATTTTTTTTATGTTGAGAATAAATGAATTTTCTTTGTTTGTTTGTTTGTTTGTTTATTTCCAAATCTTTTATACACTTACCTGACTAAAATCTTCAATATCATTATGAGCAACATTCAGTTCGAAAGCATACGTAGTTTCATCAAACGCATATTTATCTATGACTGTCAAATTATTATATCTTAAGTCCAAAATTGTCAAGTTGTTACAATTTTGGAATGCTTTAGGTTCAATTTTGGACAGTTTGTTATGCGATATGTTTACTGTTGCTAGATATAGGTCCGTGAACGCTTGTGCTTCTATTACTGTTATTTCGTTTTCGGCTAAATTTATTGTCTGAAAATTATTTAAAAAATTAGAAAATAGTCAAAAATTAGGGTAAATGAAAACGATCGACTTTTTTCAAGTGTGGATCAAAAATTGTCAGATCTTTATCAAATTATGATAAAGTTCTAGGTGTCTGCTTTCTAACAAAAATCATCGAAATCGGTTCATATAGAAAATAAATCTTGTCTGTTAAAAATTATCATTTTTGAACACGGATCCAAAAGTATATGTTCGATATTTAAAAAAAAATAATGGGACCAACGACAACCTTACATCTGACACCAGAATCATCCAAATCAGTCTGGAACTAACAAAAAAAAACTTGGGATTGAAAACCACCTTTTTGGAAATCGATCAAAAACATATACTTACGTCAGCAAATTTGACAGACTGAAACATCTGATAATCGACTTTTTTAATTTTATTTCTGGCTAGATCCACAGTGCCTATCCTAGTTACAGCCGAAAATGTGCCTCTGCCTATATCAGAGATTTCATTGTCTTGCAGAAATAAACGTCTGGGGAAGAAATATTACTATTGGAAAAACATGAATTAAATCAAAAATAATAATCAGTTTTTTGTCTAAATCCTTTTTAGTGTTTTTTTTATTCCCACGCAGGCAGACGAGCTAACGGCCCACCTGATCGTTAGCGGTTAGTGTGGGATTCAACTTGCGTTAATTGGATTTTAAAATCGATTGAAAGTGAAAAAATTACTTATCTTTTCTAAAAGTGACAACCCTGATTGAAATACAAAATTTAAGTATGTATAACTTTATTTGCATTTCTGGCACATAATTTTAAAACAATATTGAAAATGCACAAACTCTCATAAAATTATTGCCAATAATTACTTTCTTGACAATTATTTTATTTATGACTCACCTCAAAAACCTCATTCCTCTAAAACTGTTTGTGTCCAATTTCTTTAGTTTATTATTGTCTAAATGTAGCACTTTCAGTAAATTATTCCTTGCGAACATGCCTCTGTAAAATAAAATTATAATAATAAATAATCATTTTTATTACAAATATGAAAACCACCGACTTCCTTTTCTCAAGAATAACACAAAAACTACCAGTCAGATCTTTGTCAAAAATATATGAGATAATCTCTAGATAGTATCTGCATTCTAACAAAAATTAATAATCCAAATGGTTTCTAGAAAAGAAATTTTACATTAAACACAGATCCAGAAGTAGGTACTTGTTCGATCTTTAAAAAATATAAGGGACCCCATGACGACGACGAGGTGTCTACCTTTCATCTGACATAAGAATCATCCAAATCAGTCCAGCCTTACCAAATTTTTGCAGGAACAAACATAAACAAAAAAATACAGACGAATGAGAGACAAAGACGACTGAGAGTCGGTCAAAATTTAAAAATAAAAAACTTGAGAGGTGTCAAGGGACACCCGGATGGAACGAAGTTCCTTTCGATTAATTAGTGAGGAAATTGTAATAAAATTCTCTTTCGAGAGAGAGAGACAGACGTTTTAAACTAACTAATTATTATAACTTAAATAAAATATTTTGATCACAGCGCCTTCTAGCATTAATCATATAAAACAAAATAACGAATTGTTTTAAAAGATATTAATCACAGCGCCATCTAGCGATAATCATCTAAAACAAAAAAGTGTCGTGACAACTTTTTCATAAGAATTTCCGTCTAGACCCCTTTCGATAACGCGCGATAAGGAACTTCGTTCTAATAAATTTTAAACATACTGTGTTAAAATGTGTCAAAAAGAAAGTAACGTTTTTACAAATTTTATAGCCTATGAAAATGACACTCAGAAATAAAGCTTACTATTACTAAAATTATTATTATCGAAATCGGTTCAGTAGGTACAAGGATACCTGTACCAACCCATTACTGCCCACTGTTGGGCTCAGGTCTCCTCCGAAGAGGGATAAGGCATAGTCCACCACGCTTGCCTAGTGCGGATTGGGGACTTCACATATCTTCAAAGGATTTTTAGAATCCTTTTCCGACATGCAGGTTTCCTCACGATGTTTTCCTTCACCGTTTTTAGCCAGTGGTGTTGTGAAAAATTGCACATAAATCTTTTTCATATTAAGATTTAGAGGATACCTACAACGTCAAAAACTTAATTACCTATTTATAATATTAGTATAGATTACCTTGTTATTTCTTTAATATCATTATGGCTTATATTACACCAACCAAGTTTGGTCATGTCACCTATATGTGTTCCGTCCAATTTTGTTATATTATTGTAACTGAAAAATATAATAATTCATAGAATATAAACATTTATTGAACATAAAAACATACAGGGTGGATCTGTAACTTTGGACAATCTGACGTGGGGTGAATGACCTGTCGAAATACAACTTAGCACCATTTTTATATTTTGGATCATTTTTTCTGACATTGTATGGAAAACGTACGACTATAGTTGCGGACTTCCATACTATAAGGATTTTTTTTTATCCAATTCCTAAAATAAAAGCGGTTCTAAGTTTTATTTCAACAGGTCATTGTTGTCAGATTGTCCAAAGTTACAGATCCACCCTGTATAAAAGAAAACTCATCAAAAATACAGTAAAATGTTACAATGGGCAGCTTATTTTTTTTATTTTCAAAGATAAATAAATAAGCTTACGGTCCACCTGATCATAAGCGGTCACCGTTACTCATGAACCTCTGCAATGCCAGAGCAATAAGGAAACCGTTTATTAAGCGTCATCGAAATCAGTTCATTCAAAAAATAATGTGACAAAAAGCATTATCGTGCAAAATTATTATTTATTACCTCAAATCCAGGACATCTGTTTCCCTGAGTCCTTTGAACTGATTCTTTTTAAGCGTCGATAAACGATTACCGTGCAAATCTAACTTTTTTAATTTACGTAAATTCTGAAAAAAATACAAAAATAAAAATGAAAAATACTTAAAGAAATTTTTTTTGGACAACCCTATCAAAATCAGCTGACATCGATTGTTGTAAGGTCATCGTACTCTGAATTAGTGTGCTAGGGCACACTAATTCAGAGGCACATACATGATACAAGTCTAAATTCGTAAAAACTCGACGATTTTTTCTTAAAACAGTAATTAAAAAAATATATATATGAATCAAAATATTACAAATAGAAATGATAAACAAATTATATTTTTTGGACAACCCTATGAAAATCAGCTGACATTCACTTTGTAAAGTCATCGACGTCTAATTAATGTCCTAGGGTTGTCACGTACAACTTTATATTTTGAAATTCTTTTTTTTAGTAAATTCAATATACAGGGTGTCCCAAAACTGAATTTAAAAAATAAATTAAATTTCTAAAAATCTTACCTGAAAAGCTTCTATAGGTATATCAGATATAAGACCGTTAGTAATATGTAATCTCTCCAGTTTTCCTAAAGCCTCACTACCGGCGAATATGTCTTTACTTAGTTTAGTTATCTGATGTCCATCTATAGACAATACTGAGAGATTCCCTAAAATCTAAAAAAAATAATCTTTTAAGATCTTTAATCATGTAGCAGTAGAGTGTAATACAAGTAAAACGAGCCAACGATGAGTCTATTTTGTTTAGCACAAGAGTTTCTATGACCTTTCGAATCCATCATTAGATCAGCGCCATTTTGTCATATTATTGCATCGTCACGCGATATACATCTGCGTGCAAAATGTCGGCTCAATCGGAAACTGGGAAGTTTGTCTTTAGCTTGCAAGATTCCACTCGAATTTCCATAGTAACATCCAGTGCAAGTTAATATAAAGCTTATAAAAAAACTGACGATTTGAGTACGACCTATTTTTTTGAAGTCGGTCAATAAAGTAAATCTAGAACTCTCGGCTAGATGTAGGTCGGATCTGATGAATGCTTACCTTAAAAGCTTCTTTGGGAAACTCAATGAATTTAGTATTAACAAAATATAGTTCCTGTAGCGTTTTATTAACTCCAGCAAACGCGTATTCATCTATTTTATCTATTGGAGTGTCTACTATCTCTAAAATTCGTATTGTTGATCGATGGAGTAAGGAACCATAGAGATTTGCTGAAAAAAAAAACAGTTATTTGGTAATTTAAAAAAAAATCTCTAAACAAACCTGATCCACGCTACTTCGTCTGCGTCACAAAGGGATAGGTTTGACAGCAATTGCAATGTAGAAACGCAGAAAAATGAGCTTATTCGTAAATAAAATATCAGTCACTTTACGCTATTTGTTTATCCCTATCTATACTAATAATAATATTAATATATACATTATAATATTATATTAATATATATATTATTTGGGTCATGGGACGGGGTATTCTGAAAAAAACCCGACCTAAGAGGTCGAGAACGCGAGCCGTTACACCCCATATATTATTTTATTTTTATTCTTTGTTTGTTTGTTTGAACGCGCTAATCTCAGGAACTACCTACTGATCCGATTTGAAAAATTCTTTCACTGTTGGGAAGTTCATTTATCGAGGAAGGTTATAGGCTATATTTTATTTTGAAAAAACTTACTTTTGAAAAATATTGAATATGTAACACAAGGTGAATAATCGAAGACTTATTTATGCGTACGCTGCAAAAACTATTGACAGTAGAACAAAATGATGTACTACGGGTTTTTAGGTCTTAGTAAGACAAACAAAAAAGTCCACGATAGCATATATCTAACTATCATAGTTTAGTCACAATAACCGCTTTTATGTTCACGAAAAAATAATCGCCCGAAGATTGAAATTACGTTAAAATAGTATAGTCAGCTAGCTAGGTCAGCTAGTCACTGATAATTTTATAGATTTTTCAACACTTACATCGCAAAAACGACTTAAATTCTTCCTAAATTACTAATATTAAATTAACTATAATAAAAAACTCACAAAATGTACATTCGTTCAGCAACAATCTCTCAATGGGCAACCCCATGCCGGCTATATTACCGATCCCCACGCTTATAACAGACAAGCCCGCGTTCTCACAGCGGACGTACAACCCTGCATCTGTCCCACTCTCGCACACACAAGGATACAATAGTGCTGTCTCTTTCGGACACGAGAACGCGGGCCCCGGTGGAATGTACTCTGTGTTGAGGTAGGGCAGGGTTATCACCATGAGGAATATGATTGTGAAGACCATTTTGAGGGGCGTTGTGACCTGAAAATTGAAGTTTTTATATGAGGCTATGACTTGTTCTTCTTCAAACGGGGTTAGAAAAGAGTCTTTAAGGATGGGCTGTAGGTAGCTGCCCCGTAGTGCCTTCTGGTAATGCAGAGTTAACCGCTTATGACCAAGTGGCCTGTTAGCTCGTCTGCCAATGAGGCAATAAAAAATGAGGTACTTTATTGCCTCATGGCAGTTCATAAGCAACGGTAATCTACAATAATTCTTCAAATATTAAATTATTACTCTGATGCGATTTTGGTGTTTTTAATTTATTTTTATTGCCTTATAGGCAGACAACGTGCCACCTGGTTGTAAGCGGTTACCATTGCTCATGGACCTCTGCAATATCAGGGGACACTGCCACGCTACCTACAGCCTACCTTTACAAGTACAATAAGTACATAACTTAATTAAACACTTAAGTAATCACAAAGAATCCTTTAAAAACAAGTCAGTTTATTTTTATTTCAATAGTTTTTGAATAATATAATTGTAATACATCAATGATCATAACATTTTAAATTTAATTGTTCAAATATATGTTTTTTTTTTTATTGCCTCGTAGGCAGACAATAAAGCAGCATTTTTTATGACACGTTATCAAAGGCAAATATATTATTATTGACACCGTAATAACACAACAAGTTGCATAAGCAGGAACATAATATAATAAAAAACTATCAGCCAAGGTTGAATAGAGATACTTGTCTATTTCAAGTTTAAGTAAAGGTCGAAAAAACCTGTTTTAAATCTATATTTCGCGAAAAATAACACGCCAAAGCTTTAATAACGTATTAAAGGACATTTACTCAGTTAATTGTCGGTTATTCATCGATGGAAAACCCTTGAATATCATTTAGTTTGACGAACAAAGTTTAACTTTCACTTTTTATAACTTAACTTAAAATAACTTGCCTGCTTATAAAATCCAAATTACGGTTGTTTTAAGCAAATCTTGCAGTTGTTGTGGTAGTTTCGTTCAGTTTCTAACATAATATTTACGTTTCGTGTACGTAATTCATTTTTATTATTTTAGAAAAACTGCGCAACCTCCCCACTCATGGTCAACACGGAACTAAAAAAAAATGTTTCAAAATGAGCTAGGTATGCGAAATTTATATCGATATCTGAAAATGTTTCGATTTATCGTAATTTCGATCTTTGGCTAAAAGTCAAATATGTTCTTTATGCAGAAATGAGTAAATTTACGATCTTCTATGCATCTATTTTTCAGGATTTCCAATAAATGCAAAACTGTAATCCACCAACCTCTTTATGAAAAATGTATTTCTTTTCTACAGATAAGGTAAATATTATGTTCCTAGTTTTAGATATTTTTAAAACTTAAAATTTAGTTAATATGAGGTTTAATAAATCTAATTTAATTTCTCTATCTATCCTATCCCGTAATAATTGTGTACTCCATTTATTAATTTTTCGACCCTTTTTGCAAAACTATTTTATTTCAAATATTTTACTTAGGTCTAAAATTCTTTCAAATTTTAATTTACTTAACAATGCTTGAAAATATTGTGAAGTTAAAAAACAACAAACGCTAACCTTTACGATAGATAACAAACTTGTATTTTTTTTTTAAATCTAGTTAATCATAAGAAATATGTAAAACAATATAATAATGCGATTTCATTCGTAAAATACCGCAAATACATAAATCTCTCACACAACAATATACTTATTCCATGACTACAGTTATCGATTGAGATCGGTCCTCTCAAATATCGATTCCTCTCGATTTTCGACATCACCATTTTTAACAGCTCAGTTGTTATTTTTTAATTTTTCACACTGCTACTGATTTCTTAATCTTTTAGCTAGGTTTCATTACGTTTTTGTTTCTAATTTGTCATCAACAATCAACAGCATGTCATTTTGATAAATTTTCACTCATTTTTTTGCATTTTATTGATTTTTATCATAATTTTTATAAACAACCCTATGTTAACAATTTTTTAGATAGGAAAATATTTAATTTTACTATTTTTACATCACAATGCCACCAAAGAAGAAAAAGAAGAAGCGAGAACCAAAAATAAGATGTGATGAGGTTGAAATTGAAAGGTTCCACACACAAGCTGACGATGTCTTCAGATATAACTGGTGGGAAGTGTTCTGCTTTCCATACATATTGTGTGCGAGGTTCTGGGAATGCTGTGTGTCATTATGTGCTGGCACAAACCAATGTTTGGTCTACTGGATGATGATACAATGGCTTGTCTGCAAGATCACCAAAATAACAACTCCAGACCCAATCATTTTCCCCTATTACTTCTACGTGTTCTGTCAAGTAATACTAATAACGCTATTATTTTTCATGATATGGGTTTGGTTCGGAAAAACAGTGTTTATACCGTTTTTTGTCACTTTCTGGCAAGTTCTGAATAATGAAGACACTGAGACGTTGACGAATGACACTAAGAGAATGTCTTTTAGGAGGTATTGCTTTAGGAAAGGTGAAATATTTGACACTACACTTGATAGCGGAGCTATTCATCATTTTCCAAGTGCAATAAATATTTTTGTATTGGTTATTAACATGTTTGTTAAATAAAGTTTATTTTGCCATACTTTTGGATAACTTTACCTCCCAAACTAACTTTAAGCTTAAAAGTATAGTAATTTGATTGGTTGGACTTATTTATTTGTAGCATAGTAGGCACAAGAGTTTCGTCCTCATAAAAGGGCAATAACAAGTAAGAAATAAAAATTCCTTGTTAACATTTCTCAGAGAAAAAAAAGTGAAGCTAATGAATTTATTTCCCTAATTAATACACAAAGCTTTGCCTCAAAGGAACGTTATTTCACATTTCTTGGTTCTAAATAGCAGTTACTCATTTTTCTGATCATGGTAGGTTTTAAACTTGTTATTCATAGCAACACTGTCGTTCGGAATAGTAGCATTTAATGTTTGTACTCAGTCCACCCTGGCTGAAAATGTCGGGCAGTGTGCTAGGTTGTGTGTAGTTAAATCATTTTAATATTATTATTAATATTTAATTTCTGCTATTAATTGACTTTACAATTCATTGAGAGAATAATTTACATAAAAAAATACAACAGAATATTCGAGGTGAGTGCAATTTTAATAATTTTTATTTTAGTGCTAAAACTAAAAGTGAAATCACGTAACACAAATCGAAATTCAAACGGTATAGAATAAAAACTTATCAAGTTTTTGTCGATAAACATATTCGGAAAATATTTTTTTTTCCCAAAAAAAGTACCTCACGTTAAATATTCGGCTTTGAAAATTAAACCATAACTTAGGTCCTCTCATTTTTAGACACTTAACCGGTAATACGGTACCGGTGGGTCACTTTGCATCCAAGTTAAAACGAAAAAAAAAATAAACAGTTTTGTAGGTATACATCAACTGTTACAATAATAATAAAAATGTAGGTGAAATCAGTTCATTGACACAGTTTTCAAATTGATAATTTCTTATACTCATAGTGTAAAGATAAGAAATGACTCAATGAGCAAAGATTTTGCGTTTTATTCATTGAAACAGACTTTACTGCAAATTTTGAATTAAGAACACAATAGTTCAAATTTGTTTTTTTTTCTACACACACATAATGATGCAAGGAATATTAAAAATAGTTTGTTAACATAATATTTATGAGAATTTAATTTACGTATGTTTATACTGAGTAAGTATAATCAGGGCGAAAGTTAATCTTCGACTGATAACGGTAACCATCTACCGTTATGTATATCTTTTGTGCTTACTTGTTTATTTTTCCATATATTAGGAATATTAAGAAAGCATCATATCAGCATTTAAGTGGATGTTATTTTTAAAGAACACTTTTTTGTATAAATTAGTTATATTTACCACAGACATAGATTATTTAGTTTTGACATAAAGTAATTAAGATTAAAAAGAGTATTGTGTAGTAAACTCTATGTACCTTGCAATGCCCATACATTACTAATTCATGGGCAACGGTAACCACTTACCATCAGGTGAGCCTTTATCAAAAGCAGAACTAAATACCTATGATTTCTAAAAACTTAAGTTTCTGCATTAAAAATTGTTGGACTATTATAACAAAACAAATATTATTTTAAACTAAAATCATACAAAGTTAACCTTACTTACTTTACTTTGATAAAATGATGCTCTACTCCAATTTTATTTTACTATAAACATATCTAAACTAATGACCCAAACAGAATCTTAAAATTATCATAGTTTCAATATTTATTTTTAAACTGATTAAAATCCAGCTTTAGTGATTATAAATTGTCTTATGTCCGTTTTTTTAATGTGAACATTATTTAGGCAACTTCTGTTAAAAAATCTTGTGTATACTTCTCACTTGACATTGGCAAATCATCCCCAGAGATGACTCCAGAAACAAAAGAAGAAGTGATTATAAAAATGAGGAAACTTGCAGATTAGAGAATGAAATCCTTCTCCCATCGCTGTATAGTTTGCCTAATAACACTAACATTCCTTTTTCTATTAACATGAGTTATCTAACACTTCCAAACTCAATTTCCTGCAATACCATTAAACTCTAAAATATTTACAAACTCTTCTTTCGTTATTTCTAAAGTTGTTTTAATTTCCGTAACTGTGATATTCTATCTACCTGACACTGGCAGAGTCATTCAAAAAAGAAGGGACTAGAGCCATTCAAAAGAAAAAAAAACCCTTCTGCTCAGTCCTGCATTAGTGTCTCGTGATGGACTATACCTGCTTCCTCTACTGAAGAGACATGACAGCAGTATGATGGAATTGATACATAAAAAAAGACTAATAGCAAAGGTTAACAAGGAACGGTTACTGCTTAAAATTAGGTGAACCATACGTTTATCTGTATAGCAATAAAAATTATGAAAATCGTGACTTTAGTTATCATTTTAAAATGTTCATGTTTGTAATAAAATTGTGCTCAAATTGTAGAAAAATATTGAAATAGTAATAAAATACTGTGATAAATTGTATCTAACATAGTTGAATGCACTATTGATTACAAAATAAACAAACAAACATAGATATTGAAATCAATGATAATATTTGAAAAATTACAAATGTATAATTTTTAATAATAAAGCTAAAATTTTGTTTGGTTGTCCTGATCTCAGGAAGTGCTGGTCTGATTTCAAAAGTTCTTTCAATGTTGGATGGTCCATTTATTGAGGAAGAATATCGGTTGTATTTTATACACTTAGTTACTTTACTAGGTTCCATCTCTGAAAATAATTGGAATTTAAAATACAATTTTCAGGATTTCAATATTAGGCAATTTTAATACTATAAATGCATAAAAAAACGGTTTCCGTCCACCGGATTTCCCACCGCGGGATATGGGATATGTAGGAGTTGAACCGCACTAAAACCTCCAACCGCTCGTACTCAGCGTCCGAACCCCGGCTGGGGTCAGAACTCAGCACGGGGTTATGAGGTTAGGTTACGCCCTCGGCACTCTTTCCCGTCGCGCCGCCCCCGACCATTATGCGTAGGACCCGTCGATATGTCCAATCTTTTATTCTATGACTGACTAGCTGATCCTCGCAACTTCGTCTGCGTCAAAAAGGGTTCAGCCAGCACTGTTAGATTTTAATAGGACCTACACACCCGTAGTACATAATTTTGTTTTATAATCAATAGTTTTCGCAGCGCACGCGATGTCAGCAAGTCTTTGGGTATTTTTTTCACACCCTTACATTATTGAAGTTTTAGCACGGATCTCTATTTTTTTCCAAAATAAAATCTAGTCTATGTTAGATAAAGCTTTCGAATGGTGAAAGAATTTTTAAAGACGGTCCAGTAGTTTTTGAGCCTATTCGTTACAAACAAACAAAGTTTTCCTCTTCACAAGATTAATATGTATAGACAAAGATCTCCATATGCGCATGTGTGTAGCTTCCTCCCGTTTGGAATAACAATACATATGTTTAGTCCATATTTACGTCATGTACGAACGTGGATCGTATAGAAAATCTTATTTATAAATCACGAATCATTGTTTGCTTTTATTAAGTTTTGAGAAGTTATGACGAGTATAAAACGCAAAAAAATATACCCAACGCGAACCGCGCAAATAACAACATTGCGAGTACTGTGTGAACCCCTTTGTGACGCAGACGAAGTTGCGGGGGTCATCTAGTAAAAGAATATAAAGATTTGGTTTGTAATAATCTGTACTAATATTATAAAGCTGAAGAGTTTGTTTCTTTGTTTGAACGCGCTAATCTCAGGAACCACTAACCGATTTCAAAAATTCTTTCAGTGTTGGAAAGTCAATTTATCGAGGAAGGTTATAGCCTATATTATATCCCTTTGTGACGCAGACGAAGTTGCGCGGGTCAACTAGTACTCAAAATTAATAGGGTTGGAACTTCGAAATTTATTTTCTGAGTTCGTGTCTAAAGTAGGCAGTTTATACTTGATTTTAGAATTATTATAATGTGGCCATGACATCCACAAATAACTTAGCATCCTATTAGTAAAAGTCTTTTCGAAATCGGTTCAGTAGATCCAAAGATTACCTACATCGTTACAAACGTCATGACATTACTTCTTTGTAATATTACTAGCTGATCGTCGCAACTTCGTCCGTCAAATAGGGGTGCAGGCAGCAATGTTAGATTTTAATAAGACCTACAAACCCGTAGCATGTCATTTTGTTGTTTAATCAATAGTTTTCGCAGCGCACACGATGTAAGAAAGCTTTTGGGTATATTTTTTCACACCTTGGGTTACATTATTGAAGTTTTAGTACAGATCTCTATTTTATGCAAGGTAAAATCTAGCCTATGTCACTCAGGGATAGCGTAGCTTTCCAACGGTGTTTTTTTTTCAATATACATAGATATTCTTTATTTGTGATGAAAAAAATCGTTGCAGTAGTTTCGGAGCCTATTCGAGATAAATAAACAATTAACCTTTCCTCTTTATATTAGTATTTATTTGTTTTTTTAATATATAAAGTAGGGGTGTGCGAATATCGTTCGAATCGAATCGAGTATCAATATTATTCGAAGTTCGAATTATTCGCACACCTCTAATATAAAGTTAACCAACAGTATATTTACAGACACATCAGTTACAATTAAAACATTCAATAATCAAAATAACAGTGTAAATATACTAATAATAGGTAAGCATAGCATGCACGAATTAAACGAAGACAGTATTGCAAATTTATAGCAAAACTATAGAAAAAGAAAATTAAAAAGAAATGGAAATAATTTAATCATACAGCTACAAAATTTAATATAATACAGTACAATAAACTGAAAATGATGAAAGTCAATATAAAATCATAATAATAAGAATTAGGTAAAGGTTAAGTTGGCAGCCCTAAATACAGGAACCATTGCAAATACCTCGGCCTAAAGTTATGTGTAGTGGGCACACTTAACGGTTGTTGAACCTGTGCTAATAGTAGAGGAGCCCAAGCGGGGATTCCGGGATTTACTACAGCGCGGCAGATTAATATACAGGGGGTACCTTGTACCCGGTTAAGTACCTCCACAAAATATGAGGCCCATATCTAAGGCCGCCCGTGAAGGATACAGGATCAGATTAGTAAAAAAAAATTGACGATCAGAAATTCTCGAGCGCGTCAGATTAAGGTAGGGTGAGTTAATTACATCCTAAAAAGTGTATATTCCAATAATCTGACAATTTGAGAGTGACGTAAAAAAAGGAGACGGTAACAAAGTTGTAAAAAAAAAACGTCATCTCGACATTCTCGAGCGTAGCTCAATTTTTTTTTATTTTGAAGGAAATAATTCAAGAATAATAAAAAATATATAATCTGACGATTTCCGCAAGCCAAAATAACAAAAATCTTATATATAAAAATGAATTGCTGTTCGTTAGTCTCGCTAAAACTCGAGAAAGACTGAACCGATTTGGCTTATTTTAATCTTGAAATATTCGTAGAAGTCCAGGGAAGGTTCGTTCGAGAGATATCGTGAACGATAGAAACCCGAAAAGTGTTTTTCGGGATTCCGAAATTTATCTCCGAAATTTGTGAGTCGATCAAAATTACTTATGAGGATGATAAAACTACGTCGAATGGTGCCAACCGCGTTAAAATTGGTTGATCCATTCGAAAGTTATTGCGGTTTGAAAATTCCAAAAATAGTGTTCTATGAAACTTCTATCAGACTTTCGAGCTGGGAGAGCTCAAATGCATAGAAATATTATTTCTTTGAACTCAGGAATGGAATTAGCGGGAAGTTGCAGGGATGGCTTTAAAGTGAACCATTTTTCTATTTTTTTTTGTCAGATCAGGCGAATCCCTCTAGATAATCGTCAGATTATGAGACAGTACGTTTAGAACATAAAGATGAACCATATATATCTTAATCTGACGCGCTTGAGTATTTCAAAATGGCGATTTTTTTTTGCACATTATGAAAATGGCCGCGAGTTTGCGTCCCATCGAAATCGTCAGATTAGTGAATGAGAGCTTTTTTTTGGTGTACTTAACACTCCCTTAGAAAATCTGACGCGCTCGATAATTTTTTTTTTTTTTTTTTCATTTTCAACCTTTAAATACATACACACGCATCACGCAAATGATCAGATTAACATACGTACGTTATTAAAAATACGTAGAGCATTGATGCTATCAATATCTGACGCGCTCGAGGATGTCCATGCAACAGTTTTTTTTTACATATTTAAAAATCTATAGCCCCTTTCCCCACCGATGTAAAGGTATATGTCATATAACATTTTTTTCTTCTTATCATCTAAGCTTTGCATCCCAATAGGTCTCTTCAACGCTCGAGTAAATCCCCATTTAGCATCGTCGCCTCCTCTACTATAATAATGGCGGTAAGTGCACGCGGTCGGTTTAAGTTCAATGTATAACTGTATAATACGGGTATACGAGTATTCTGCTAACCGATTCGTCTGCGTGGAGAGAAAAGTTCGGTTTCCATGAAAAAAAAATAAAAAAAAACTTTTAAGATTCTGTTTATAATTTAGCAATAGAGTGCTAAGACTAGTAAAACGAGCCGAACCACAATCATGTTGAGTAAAGAAGTTAAGCCACCACCAATCCATCATCAGATCTCCTCCATTGAAACCGGGAAGTCATTCAAGAAAATACCTGGAACAAACATATGTTTGTTTATATAAACAAGAAGTTTAAATAATGTAAATCTTAATGTAAAAAAGATTTATGTGCAATTTTTCACACCACCACTGGCTAAAGACGGTGACTATGCCTAACCCTTCTTCGGAGGAGACCTGAGTCCAGCAGCAGCAGTAATGGGTTGTTACACTACAGTACAAATCCTTTAGCAAGATACAATGTAGTTTCCACGTAAGGTCTTCGTAAAAAAACCACAAATCGTTAAATATTAGCACGTCTACGTGTCGCTATGTTTCCTTAGACAGGTTGACCTTGGACGGAAACATGTGTGAATTAAGACGAAACGGAAAGTATTTGGGTATTAAAAGTAAAATCAAGTTCAGATACGGTCAGTAGGTCATGTACTGTTGTGAAGAAAGTAGATTTTGGCTAGTTTAGCTATAGTGAAAGATCTAGTATGGATCAGTATTTAATGCCAAAAATTCTTTATTTAGAGCTTTCTTTGGGTTCAGAAAGCTTTGTCTATGCTAATATTATAAAGAGGAAAGGTTTGACTGTTTGTTTGTCACGAATAGAATCCGAAACTACTGGTCCGATAACAAAAATTCTTTCATAGTCTAGTCAACAAGTTCAAAAACGTGAAAAATAGAGATAAAGGTCCTAAAAATATGAGCGATGGCTCATTCGATTCGGAATTACCTCTAGAAAAATGTTTTTGAAGGATTATGGTGCAGGTTAAAAATTGCAATTGTTTAACTGTAGTACATATTAACAAAATAAGATGAAAAAAAATGATATTTCGTTTTTTGTTAATAACTTGAAAAATATTAACATTTAGGCAATTTTGAAAAAAGCTCGTTAACGAAGAAGGCTATAGGATATATTATTTATCTTTATCACGTAGACTAGTTAATAATAATATTGGACCCAATAAATGTTTTTTTGGATTTCATTATTATCTTGATCAAATGGTCAATTTCCAACAGTTACTTTGTTATGATGGCCTAATAATTATGTATCTACGCGGTGTTAAAATACTCCCACGCTTGTTGCGACTCTGTATAAGGCCATTTACGAGTACTACTAGTACTATACTACTAGATATACCAAATAAAACAGTAAATTAATAGTGTCTTTAAACAACATTACCTACCTAGTAACACCAAGTGTTTTACAAAACAACTTAAAAAGACTTTAAGTTTAAAACAATTTTAAATCTTAAGCGACAAAGAATCTATTTATTGCACTTTATTTCGCCGCCGAGACAATGACATCTAAAGTCTACCAATTTTTGACTTTGTTTGTTAATATGGTTAAATCTCAACGATAGTCGTCCATACAGTTTTAGAAAAAAGTTACATCGATTCCAAAAATTAAAGTGGTTCTAAGTTGCATTTCGATATAGTTCATCCCACTTTAGTTGGAATAAAGTTACATATCCACCCTGTCTGATCGAAGATGGTACCGTTAAAAAATCAGATCTAGTATTGGTGTCTTTTTGTGTTTGGAATTTATTCTAGTCCTTGACTCTCTCTTACGAAAGTTCGTCGTCATTTCAATCGTGTGTCTGACCATAAAATGGAAACCAGTTAATTAACACAGATTTTTTTATTAAAGCATACTTAAATAAATGCCATTAGACAATGATATTGCAAAGGAATTGTATCTAAATAGTAAAAGTAGTTAAAAAATCATGAAATTCGCATAACGCGATTTATGGATGGCCCCAAAGTTACATAATCCACTAACATAGGCTACATTTTATTTTGAAAAAAGAAATAGATATCCGTACTAAAACTCCAATAATGTAAGCAAAGGTGTAAAAAAATCCCCAAAAACTTTCTTATCCCGTACGCTACTAAAACTATTATATATGACGAAGTCCGAAGCCCCGACGGGTTTTTAAAATAGATGACGTCAGCCCCGCTGACGTCAGTATCTTCCATAAACTTGTGATCCATTTCCAATAAAAGACTTCTTGAGTTACTTGATGTTTATTGTTCACAATTTGCGTATGTGTTACTCGTAAGGCGGCTCGAACTCGACTGCCTGCAAGCCGTCGATCGGCCTCTATTTATACTAACGTTAAGTCTCGCAAATACAACATTTACGGGCACGTATTATTTTACAGTTTACGTATCAGTGTTTTATTACATTGTTAAGTATCTCGTATGAGTAGTTTCTAGTTACATTTTCTTATTAGGAACTATTATCTAGTGAGTTTTATTGAATTATTATTAAATTATTCTTATGTTTTTATGGCTCGCGCCGATACGGCCATGCTGATAGGCGGTGCGCGCTCTGCACCTGCCTAACTAGTTTATTCTATTATAATTATGAATGGGTTATAGTTTAATCTTAAAGGTTAGGTTTTCGAATGTTCTTGATGGTTCTCGGAGGCTCGGAGTTTCTCGGGGACTCGGAGGTTCTCGAAGGTTTGGAGGTTCTCGGTGGTTTCAGGATGACAAACAGTGCGTGTTCCACACTTGCCTGACTCCAGTTTATCTGTAATGAAGATATGAACTCCTTTGAGATTGGTATCTGTAAGCAACCTCGGTTGCTTATTTGTAAGTTGTTATTTTTTTGTTTTAAGGTTATTTGTAAAGTAAAGTCCACCTTTACTTTGTTTATAGTTGTGAATGAATTGTTATTTTTTGTTTTAAGGTTATTTGTAAAGTAAAGTCCACCTTTACTTTGTTTAAAGTTGTGAGTGAATGTGTAGTGTATGTTATTGTAATTTCTCGGCGCGCCTCGTAGATAATTGTAGGTTATCGGTGGGTCTCGTAGATAATGTAGGATCTTAGAGGATCTCAGAGATTCACTACATTTGTTTTGTAAGTCTCGTAGATAATTGTAATTTCTCGGTGCGTCTCGTAGATAATTGTAGGTTCTCGGCGCGTCTCGTAGATAATTGTAGATTCTCGGAGTGTCTCGTAGATAATTGTAGATTCTCGGAGTGTCTCGTAGATAATTGTAGGATCTCAGAGAGCCTCAGAGATTCACTACGTTTTGTAAGTGTTGTATAAGTGTGATCAATTTTGATATTTGTAGGTTTTATATTGCTGGTTGTGCAACAGCCTGTTTTATAGCTTTACATGACTCTACATGTATTCTTTTTCATTAGGGTAACGGTTATTCTGCTCTGAGGTGACGGTAACTCCACTCTGAGGGTGCAATAGTTTATCAATTTATTATAGCACAGGTGACTCCTCCCATCGTGCAGACGGTAACTCCTCTCCGGCGTGTAACAGTGACTCCTACCCTGGTGTACGGTAACCTCTCGTTCCGATGACCTTATTGCGGGGGGTCCCATTATCTCCGCTCGGGGGTCCCGCTGTCTCCGCTTGGGAAAGGCCTGGCTTTTACTGTTTCTTATTCGTAATAACCACTAGAGGGATTCCGACATCCATCAGAGAAGTCCCGATAATGACAACAGTAATTTTACAACCAGAATAGTTTAAAACAACAGGCTGGTTACACAAACAACCTTTTAATTTAAATGAGCGACAAGCGCTTTGAAATAATAAGTAAATCAATCACCGGATTAGTGTACTGTTCGGTCACTCCTTCGTGAAAGTCTTTCGTTGATAAAGCGGAGCTCTGCCCTCTGCTTAGCTCGCTGTAGTATCTTGATTATTGGTGTGTGAAGAGTCACCGCTGCTGGTGCTCAGGTTCTGGCTGTCAGCAGCGTTCGTTAACAAAATGCTTCGACTGTTCTGTAGAAAACAAAAACATTTGAGTGAAAGTTGCTAACGCAGTAATTTTTTTTTTTTTTCTTTCTTTTTCTTTTCTCTTTCTTTTCTTTCTTTGTATTTCTCTTTCTTTGGTTTGGGCTATCTGCTGCCTCTGCCAATGATCGGCTATGCCTCGGCCGTCCTGCGGGACACGCGTGCTCGAGTGTCGGCTGCTGGTATTGGTTTTGGTCATGACAGTAGATAGGCTGGAAACAAAGTAAATGTATGCGAGTATGCTATTCGTAATGTAGTTAAATTAACGCGAGTAAGTAGAGATTACACGTAGAATGTAGAGTACTCAGGTTATGATTACTTAGAGTAATTATTATTTACATCAGTAAGGACTACCTTCTCGAAACTTTTGAGGAAAGTTCCGGTAAAATAATGAAAGTCACGGGCCTAGGCCAAGTGAATTATTATTATTATTTTCGTTTTAATTTCCCACTGGTTAGTTGGGGGTATGTCACCACTTCAGCGGGCTTGGCCAAGCTGAAGTGAGTTTAACAATGTTAGAATGATGATGATTAATGACAAAAATTAACCTAGTTAAGTAATCGATAAAAATTTCGTTACTATTCTACAAGTGTTCAGAATAGTTACTTTTTGTAGGAGAGTATAGAGAGATTATTATTATTATTTAACAAGCCTTCACTTCGGATAGGACCTTGCAAGCTAAACTTGACAAACTTCCCGGTTTCTAATTGAAATTACATTTTACACACAGATGTATGACAATGCAATAATTTGACAAAATTGCATTGACTTGATAATGGATTTGGAAGATGGTATTAGGAACTCTTGTGCTAAACATGATAGACTCGTCGTGTTTGGGCTTGTTTTACTTGTATTAGCTAGCACTCTACCGCTATATGAGATTCAGAATCTTAAAAGCTTGCATTTAAAGAGTTCTCTTTAAAATAAACTTTGTCTGTTGAAAACGTGTTAATCTAATTTGATTTCAATTGATTCCAATGATAATCAAGTTTCAATCATTCTATAAGTTACTTTCATGCATTTTGAACGGGTTCTTACCACGATATTTACTTAATTGAGTGGTCTCGATATTTCAACGTTGTATCATAGAAAACCGCGAGTGTTTGAATAAGTTTATTCCTTTAAATTGTTAATTGTCAATAAAACTTGAAACTAATAAAATTGATGCAAAGAGTGATTGAAAAATCTTTGAAATTATTAGAATCCAATTTTTTATCAGGCTCAGTGAAAATGGAGTGAAGTATTTTGGTTTGCTAAACTTAGATACTTGCTAAACTAACTTTTCAGACAAGTAACATTAGGTAAAATTTAAAGATGAATTATAAAAGTTTTGCAACATACCAAAATGAAATTGTGTAAAAAGCCAATGATATCACCGGATTAACTCCATGAAGTGTCTACATGAAGCTGGCACACGGTGAGGTGAACGCGCGATATGTAGGTGTATGCGAGTGTTCTCGTCACCCGCTCTCGTCCACCGCTCTCGTCCAGCCGCTCGACGTCACCAAGCTTCTAGTCAAGACGCTCGTCGATCGACGTCCCGGGATCACACATAGAAAGATCACATTATTTTATCTGCACTCGATAATCGAACACTGCTTTTATTCTTCTTTGTCCGATTTTGATGATTATAGGTGCTTGTGTCGTTCAAGATACACAATTGAAGTTACGTTGTGACGTTAGAGGTCAGCGCTCGTTGTCGATTGAAACAAGCTTCATATGCATACCCTGATTTCTTGCAGTATGTGCTACCTGTACTTGTTGCACGGTTGAACTTGAATTGGATGAGGCTTTCGTACCTTCTAGTTTTGGTTTATCTGATGTTGGTCTGAACCTGCAGTCTTTTGTTGAGTTGATTTTTTTTCTAGCCGATACAGCCATCCCGTCGTCGAGTGCGTCCCATCGGAATAGCGTGTTTTGATTGATGCAGTCACATTCATAAAGGGCGCTTGCACCGCTCTGCCACTGTTGTTGTCTTTACATTCAGTAGTTCGATGCGTAGGCGTTTGTCGCTGATACGTCGCCATCCAACTTATTTTGAGTCACTCTCTTCCATAGGATGCTCGATGTCCTTGGACTAGTCATACGTGTGCTCTCGCAGTAGTATTACGTCCCGTGAATATTGATTTTCAGGTTCAAAGGTTTTTATGAGGTGGTGCTCAACCAGTTATCAGTCCACATTTTTGTTCTTCCTTTTAACAGTGCACACACCTTCATGCATGTCTCGGAGTCGAGATATTTTTAAATTGCTTGATCAATGTGCTGACATCATTCTCTTTTCCCGATATCAGTATCCGGGTCAAACAACGGAAGGTAGATATCCTGAATTTTCATTCTTGCTTGTGCTAGTGGAATACACAAATATTCCGGCATCGTTTGCGTCATGTCCATCATTTGCATGAAGAATTGCGGTGGTACTTCGTTTTGACTTGTATTAGATTCTGTAGCTTGATATTCTTGCTGAGCACCCGGTCGCGGAGAAAGGTGCTGCGGCGTGATACTTCTGGTTAAACTGTTTGGTTGATTGTCTGGATGTAGCCTGCTTGTTGATGTTGCCGGCTTGTTTATGTTGCGTGGGCGTTTCAGATAGGGAGATCTCTTCCGATCCCACTTCTGATGACGAAGTCCGAAGCCCCGACGGGTTTTTAAAATAGATGACGTCAGCCCCGCTGACGTCAGTATCTTCCATAAACTTGTGATCCATTTCCAATAAAAGACTTCTTGAGTTACTTGATGTTTATTGTTCACAATTTGCGTATGTGTTACTCGTAAGGCGGCTCGAACTCGACTGCCTGCAAGCCGTCGATCGGCCTCTATTTATACTAACGTTAAGTCTCGCAAATACAACATTTACGGGCACGTATTATTTTACAGTTTACGTATCAGTGTTTTATTACATTGTTAAGTATCTCGTATGAGTAGTTTCTAGTTACATTTTCTTATTAGGAACTATTATCTAGTGAGTTTTATTGAATTATTATTAAATTATTCTTATGTTTTTATGGCTCGCGCCGATATATATATTTTATTATTTTGTTCTATAATATAATAACAAAGAACAAAATAATGTAATACGGGTTTGTAGGTATTATTACAATCTAACAGCCTGAATCCTTTTTGACGCAGATGAAGTTGCGAGGCTCAGCTAGTACACATTAAACTGAAAACTAAACTCCTCGTATAAGGCAAGGGGCCTCTATGTACACAAATCATTAGTGATTCTCGCCAAATGGTGTAATACTTTCGAAATGACGGCGAGTCGTGAAACTGGTCGACGCAAGGTTCAAACGATTTGCGCTTTCTTCTCGTATTATAGTTTATGTATTTGGAAAATTTGAAAAGGTTTATTCAAGTTGCGAATTGACAACTTTCTAACCAAAGTCCAATAAAAGATTTCGCTTGAGAGTTGCCTCACCTAATCCTCGATACATAAGATGTTCTAAGTGTTTTGATCTATTGCAACGACATATATCTGAAATCTAGCCTTAGACATACATACAGATATTATCCTACAATTCTACAAAATTTCATTAAAATCCATTCAGTAGTTTTGGCATGAACTAATTTACAGTACATCCATGCTTTGACGTTTATGATAAACCTCTATTGTGAAATTTTTGAGAAGCCTATGTCTAGCACTAACTACAATCTGATGATGCTAGACTTTCTCCAATTCAATCGTTTGTCCACGAATGTACACTCATATTAAATCATTGTACCGAACACCACATTTTGTTCGTCTATGTTTCTCTTACATGGTTGCGTTTCCAGACATTTTAACGGCCTTCCATTCTACTAACTGGCAATTGCCACAACTCGCAATTCGGTATCATTTACTTTATTTATTCTATGGATCTCTTCACCTATCACACCTAAATAAAACCAGCTACTTCGAGTATGAAGATTTCGTTATACGTCATTAAAATAGAAGATTTGATAATTTAAGTCTTTCTTTCGCTACTTTTTCTCAGGACGGTGGACAATTTTGTCCCGAACTGGAAGTAGATTTGACATCAACAAGTATGTTATTTCATCTAAAGCGATTGACAGTGCAGTATACCTCCGGCCTTCGATAACTCTGAGATATGGTATTGAAATTGTACATTACCTATTGTCAACCGGACTTACTAAAATAGAATAATTAATTCCATTCGGCTCGAACGAATACGGTTTCTATCTGACGTCACGGTTCTCGGCAATTGTGCGATGTACCGATTAACGAGCACCTAACAAAATAAACATTGCGGTGTTCTTATTATAATGTTTCTGGAGTTTTCTAGAATTAAACTTATTTAGGAGAATAGAGATTGTTTGAGGAATTCTGATAACTCGAATAAAGTCTATGAACTGGCTTACGGGTATATCGTCACCGTGAAGTGACGCAGCCTAAGTATACAGAAATAGTTTTCAAATAAAGCTTAATTTCAAGAATTATACTAGAATACAGACACATCCCTCTTATCTATGTCTATGTCTTTGCCAGTAATGGGTTGGTACAGGGCAGACACATCAATATAATATAAAAATGTATTATATATGTAGCTATAATAGTAGCAGTAAAGCCTAAAGTACACATTTCAAAATAACTTGAGTACCTAAACATTTAAAAAAAAAAATAACGCGCACTCCACGTGCATAGACCTATTGTGCTCCTTTATTGTTAGTCATCTATTTTTAGCATAAAAGCGTATTAGAAATTATTATGTGAGATTTAAATTTTCTGTCAATACCTATTTCCTCGAGGTAATATAGAAAAATAACATGTTTTGAAAAGTATGTCGTAGTTTATTATAACAACACACATTATTATGTTAATACACGTTTAACAATATGGTTTCCTGTTCCAGGTATCAGTGAAAAAAATGAAAGTCTGGGGAGCACACGGTGAATTCTGCGCGAGGCACCAATGGGAGGTTATTGTGGCAACACTCGCTTTATTGGCGTGTGCTGCTAGTGTCGAACGACATGGCCCAGGAAATAGGTCAGAGCATTGCGCTGGCTGGGCTCGGGCCTGCCCTGGTCTCGAAGCAGAGTACCAAGCAGCAGACGCGGTTATCATGACCTTCGTCCGATGCGCTGCCCTCCTATACGCGTACTACCAAGTCCTGAACCTCCACAAAATAGCCTCGAAGTACCTGCTCATCATAGCTGGGGTGTTCTCAACGTTTGCCAGTTTTATTTTCACGTCGGCCCTCGCCAGTTTGTTTTGGAGCGAGCTGGCCAGTATAAAAGATGCTCCGTTTCTGTTTCTGCTTGTCGCGGATGTTGCTAGGGGTGCTAGAATGGCGAAAGCGGGGTGGTCGGCCGGAGAAGACCAAGGGAAGAGGGTGGGACGAGCCTTATCATTGTTGGGACCAACGGCAACTTTGGATACACTGCTCGCCATTCTATTAGTTGGAGTGGGTGCTCTTTCTGGAGTCCCGCGCCTCGAGCATATGTGTACCTTTGCTTGTCTAGCGCTTTTAGTCGATTATATCGTGTTTATAACGTTTTACCCCGCTTGTTTGTCATTGGTAGCCGATTTCGCGTCGAACAGAAAAGAAATAGCCCACGACAGTCCCTTCTCTGAAGAGGACTTGAAACCCAATCCTGTGGTTCAAAGAGTGAAAATGATCATGGCCGCGGGGTTGCTATGCGTTCATTTGACGAGCAGATGGCCTTGGTCCACTGACAACGGCACAATTGAGGGACCAATTGATGCATCGTTACCAATACCACACGACAACATCCTCCTTCATTCATACGTGAAATGGTTCTCTGTGAGCGCAGATTACTTCGTTATAGCGACGTTGCTCTGCGCTTTGATTATAAAATTCATATTTTTCGAAGAACAACGAAACTGGGTTTACGACATGGACGACATGACGGTGAAAGAAGTGGTGAATGAAAACGATGCGAGTCGTAAGCCCAAGTTTTCTGTTGGTGACGATTCGAACTCTGAAGTTTCTACGCAAACTGACGAAGCAGGAAATGCTGAAGATATGGAGTGGCCGACACTATCGCCTAGCTCCTCTGCATCTAAACTAAACGCTAAGAAAAGACCTATGGTCGAATGCCTAGAGTTGTACCGCTCTGGAGCTTGCACCTCATTAAGTGACGAAGAAGTGATAATGTTAGTGGAACAATCGCACATTCCCATGCACAGACTTGAAGCTGTACTCGAAGATCCTTTGCGAGGTGTAAGATTGCGCCGACGAGTCATCGCATCGAGATTCAATACAGAAAACGCTATAAAACAACTACCATACCTGAATTACGACTACAGCAAAGTATTAAATGCGTGTTGTGAAAATGTGATCGGCTACGTCGGAGTTCCGGTAGGGTACGCCGGTCCGTTATTTGTCGATGGGAAACCTTACATGGTCCCGATGGCGACAACTGAAGGTGCTTTAGTGGCATCAACGAATCGAGGAGCTAAGGCGATAGGTACCAGAGGTGTCACGAGTGTTGTCGAAGATGTGGGAATGACCAGAGCACCGGCCGTGAAACTGCCGAACGTAGTACGCGCGCACGAGTGCCGCCAATGGATTGACAATAAGGAAAACTATGCTGTACTCAAAGAAGCTTTTGACTCGACGTCGCGTTTTGCGCGTCTTCAGGAAATACACATTGGCGTTGATGGGGCGACTTTGTATCTAAGATTCAGAGCAACTACAGGCGATGCTATGGGAATGAACATGGTTTCGAAGGGAGCGGAAAATGCTCTGAAACTACTTAAAACCTTCTTCCGAGATATGGAAGTTATCAGCTTATCAGGAAACTACTGCTCAGACAAAAAAGCGGCGGCCATTAACTGGGTTAAAGGAAGAGGTAAAAGAGTGGTCTGCGAAACGGTTATAACCAGTGAAAATCTACGCACAATCTTCAAGACAGACGCCAAAACTTTGTCCAGATGTAACAAGATCAAGAATTTGTCCGGTTCAGCTTTGGCCGGGTCCATTGGCGGGAACAATGCACATGCCGCCAATATGGTGACCGCGATCTTCATCGCTACCGGCCAGGATCCCGCTCAGAACGTAACAAGCAGCAACTGTTCGACAAACATGGAGGTTTGCGGGGAAAATGGCGAAGATCTTTACGTGACGTGCACCATGCCGTCATTGGAAGTTGGCACGGTCGGTGGGGGCACAGTTTTGACCGGTCAGGGGGCATGCTTAGAAATATTGGGAGTCAAAGGCGCTGGTACAAGACCTGCTGAGAACTCAGCTAGATTGGCGTCATTGATTTGTGCCACTGTGTTGGCCGGCGAGCTGAGTTTGATGGCGGCTTTAGTCAACTCTGATTTGGTTAAATCTCATATGCGCCACAATAGATCTACTTTAAATGTCCAAGCTGCTAATTCTGAGCCTTGTACTGTAGCACTGAAAGTACCTACTTTATAACAGTAGATTTACTGGAGTTTATGAGGCTTTATGACATAGACCATAGATGTCCAATGAACAGGACTTTCTCAACACTTTCAAAAAGTCTAAAGCTCTAATCAGCATCCACGATCTTTCTAAAACAAAAACCCTTTAAAATTATTGGGTTTTGGTAAAAGACTATGCTTCGTGTATAAAACATGTTTTGAAGGCTTTTGAGAATAGGTATTTAAATAAAAGCGAAAGTCTTCCTTTAATGGCTAGCTGTAACTAACAGCTTCGCCTGACGATAGATAGAAAAATATATAATAAGTCACATTTACAATGAAAACAACGTTTTCTGATGTTTTAGTTAAACTGACGCGTCGATATCTTGTTAGACTAGTCTTTATCTTCTACCCGCATTTTAATCTCGACAAACTTTTCCTTAATTACTTTAAGTTAGTTTAGTTTTATTATACAGAGTTACTGGTATATTTAATATATTGAAGGATTCTGGAAAGCATTTTGACATGTGTTAGAAATTTTACGTAATGTTTAAACGTGTATGTTGCACATAATATACCTGTGCTAGATTATCCAGCAAAGGTATTTTAACAATATTATCTTTACATATTTTTATATTATCCACTCGTTTGTGAAAATCCCAGATTTTACCATTTTTGATGATATGACTATCAACAATCATTTCCTTTATTAAGTATTTTTTTACCAGTACTCTGTAGTTTTAGTTTTCTTTCTCTGTTTCCTTCTGTGATAGGTTTTCGTGTGTTTGACAATATTATATTTAAGTTAAGATCTGTGTATATCTTTTTTTCGAACAAAATTATTTTACCGTGTCGGCCATCTATAGCAAGCTGTATAAAATTGATTCCATTTTACACATAAAATGTCTGAAAAATCTGGAGTCGCGTAATCTTATGGAGATATCCTTAGATTAAACTTTCATTTCTAGTTATTCTGAATAGAATAACTAGAAATGAAAGTTTAATTGCTATTTTTATTGCTAAGTAATTAGAAAAAAAAACAGTAAAAAGGTATGTAGTTTTACAGTTATTGTCGATGCTTAATTTTAAGTATCTACTTTTAACCCTTAATCAAATATTTTTTTTTTTTTGAGGAAATTGAAAATTGGCCACAGTTTATAGGTAAGTGGGTTATGGAGATTCCGAAAAAAAGACCCCCTTTTCTATAAAAAGAGGGGAAATGGAGGTTTTGCGGTGGGAAACTATTTCCCATTATCCGGTATGACAAAGCAAAATATAATTAAGTGGGAAATTATTTCCCATTATCCGGAAGAGCTTTCAAATTTTCATATATTTTGATTACAAATTCTATACATGTTAGTTGCTCTTACTTTGCTTGTTTTTTCTCAGCAGCACAAATAGATACAAAAGTTCCTAAAAATTGTTAGTGACGGTTATAAAAATCAAATGATCAATCTTAAGAATGCTCCTTAGCCGACTTACTCGCTGACAACTTTGTATTAGTTATGTAAGACTTAGTGCAACAGACAAATTAGTTTTTGTATATATAGAAACTGGTATTTTTTCAATGCAGGAACAAACAATGGGAAATTATTTCCCACTTTATTAAACCTAAGAAACTCCAAGAAATATCAATGCTACGAAGCCAAAAACCGAAAAAGGCATTCAGAAAACATGTCTAGTTTACAAAAATATTGTGTATAGGCACTTATCAGATTTTTTTTCTTTGGAAAACTTTCAAAACTCGCATCCGACCCGGTTTTTTTACAAAATATATCAAAGTGTGTTTTTGACATTGACATACGATGACAATTCGCGGCTTTGTACAAAATTTTGCCATTATATTAGATTTAAAATATCTGTAGGATTATTTTGTTCCTACGTTGGTACTGATTAGAGTCACCAATAAAAAAATAAAACAAAAATTTTACGGTAGCGTCAAGTGGGAAATAATTTCCCAATATTTGATTAAGGGTTAACAGGTGTTGCATATTATTTTGTTGTTAAAGTTATATCAAAATACATTTAACGTTAAAAAATAAGTGGAATTTAGTGCAATAACTATCTCAAAACAATAATAATTGTAAATGTATTATGAATTTTATTTTAATCTGAAAAATTGGCGGCAAAATGTTCCAAAATGGCTGACGAATACACCACATCTGTGCCTGATTGGTTATCTTGTATAAATATTTAAATCGAATCTTTTATAATAAAGTTATAGAAAATATAACAATGCTTTTATTTCACACTTATTTACAAAAACTATAGAAAAACTTAATAATTAAATTTTATTTTCATGGCATTTTCTACAAATAAAGGATCGTTGATTGAAACTCAGATTTATTAAACCTGGAATCAACTTCATGAACAACAAAGTGAAGTTTCTAAAGAACTTATGTGTGTAATGCTAAACAAACAATGTCATCGGCGCTCTCTAACGTCAGAATATCTTGTATCATAATATTTTCAATTGGCTTCATTCTGTTCATGATTTTCGATAATTCATTGTAAAAACAGATTCTAATCTTTCTGACAAGTAAAACAACAATTAAAAACAATATCTCATACTTTTATTATCACACATTTAAGGTACACATATAACTATAAAATTTTGTCACCATTCAACATTCACTGGTAAAACCCTGGCATTTTTTGGAAAAACACAACCAATAAAGTAAAAATAAATACAAAAAGAATACTTTTTACTTCAATAATGAATCAGTCCTAAAAATATTGCACAAAATTACGTACAACGGAATTATGAAAGAATATCATTCTAAAATTAAATTTCCAAATTGATATAAATACTCACAAAAATGGAATTAAACAATAAATTTGACCCTTTTCAAAGAATGTATATGAAAAAACCGCTAGTGTGACCAGGACTATTGCAGAATTCCACAATTTTTGTTTGTATTAAATGAACAAATTTGTAATTTTTTAATCAATTCCTGATATCATAAATTTTATGCATAAGTTTATCCTATTTCTGCCAAAAAAATACCCTCAAAACACAACCCATTTATTAAGCTATTTTGGTGTTTAATTTTACTAAAATTGCAATATCCTGGTAACACTAACTTTTTGACACTTCGATCTAGGTTTTATTTTGTGACTAAAAATCATATTATTACGTCATAATAAATACAATATCATTTTATAGTAAGGCACTATAGGAAGACATTAATTACTTTTGAATTAAAACTTATTTCAATCAAAATACAAGTAAAATTTAATTATTTCAGCGTTGCTGTATTTTTATAGTTAAACCTACGAAAATCTCTACAGACCTTTAAAACTATTGAACTGATTTTGATGCGTTTAATAGATAGTGACTCCAGAAGGTTTATGTGTATAATACATGCATGATATAGTAGAGAAACATTGATAACTTATCTTGATTCACTTTCAAACTATAAAATTTACTGTATTTTAATTGAAATAGAGTTTTAGTAACGAATGCGTGACGAAGTCTTTTTAAGTACTATTAAAATCTTCCTTCGCCACGCCTTCGCCTCGCTATCACCTACATTTACAGCTCGTCTTTGGGCAGGTCATCACCAAAGTCATCGTCCTGTTGTTCCGTGTCATCGTAATCATCAGATATGTCCGGCATTTCTGGTTCTTGAGGAGGCAGACCTCCGAAACCGTAGGGGTCTGGGCCGTGGATCTGTGAATAAAAAAAAAACTTGAGAGGTGTCATGGGACATCCGAATAGAACGAAGTTCCTTACGATTAACAGATATGTTAATTTTTTTTCCTAACGTAACGCGCGATAAGGAACGTGTTTTAAAAGATTTTGATCACAGCGCCATCTAGCGATAATCATCTATAAACAAAAAAGTGTCGTGAAAACTATTCGTAAGATTTTTTCCGTCTAGCCCCCTTTCGATAACGCGCAATAAGGAACTTCGTTCCAATAACATATTAATAATTTGCTTTTTGGAAATCAATTTTGACAGACTTCAGTTTGCGGGTAATATAATCTGTACTAGGGATGTAACGATTATTCGCATATTTTTAAATAGTCGCATTCGCAAAATATCATGCGAATGGTTATGGGACAAAGTTAGAAGCATTCTACATCTTTTAAAATTTTGTGTGGATGCAGGGGGAATGTGACAGAGCCAAAATAAAGGCCTTTACCTGCCTTTTAAAATGAGCCCAAACTCGATGGGTCTATCTGGTTCAGTACAGGAGTTCCTATGGATATCGACTCCATCGTCACATCAGCTCCATGGTACCACAGTTCAGCTCAATCAGGAACCGGGAAGTTTGTCAAATTTAGCTTGCAAGATTTCACCCGAACTTACATAGTTACATCCAGTGCAAGTTGAATATAAAGCTTTTCAATACCTTGACATATTCCTCCTCCATTTCTTTGGTCCATGTGGTATCTTCTTCAGTGGGCAACATCCAGTCTTCGCAGTACTGAGCGTGTTTGAAACATATCTGAAAGACATTAATATAACATTACAAAAACTTTCAGTCAGATCTTTATCAAATTTATATGAGATAATACCCAAAGTGTCCGTTTCCTAACAAAAACGATCATCGAAATCGGTTCCGAAATCATAAATGCACAGCAAATCGAGAAATTTTGAATTCAATTTTTTATTCAACCTAATATTTTTGTAGTTCTTCATTCTTAAAATACGCTGTAATAAATTTTGGGTAAATATATATTATCTCCAGAAAATACGAGACCATAATAAAATGTAAACAAAATAAGTTTCCAACTAATGTGACGTTATGCTCAATTTTGGGTCTTGGCATAACTAAACAAACTGGTCAAGATCGCGGGAAGTCACTAGATGCAGATGGCGCAGGACCGGTCGATGTGGCGAGGGCAGGGGGAGGCCGTCCAGCAGTGGATGTCTGTAGGCTGATAATGATGATGATAACTAAACAAACTAATTTTGACGCAGTTCTCATTTGAGTGGATAATGCGCTATAATTTTACATATCTATTCATTCACTTATTTTTCACATTCTATTTTTAAAAAACATCTACAACAAAATAAAATTTAATAATGCAACATAAAAACAGAGGGCCACTGCAGGCGGAGTCTACGACCCAAGCCATCAGTGGTCAGGGCTCAAGAGAGAGGAACCTCCTCACAATACGCGCCGTGTCAAGAACGACCGCCGCTCTGGATCAGGCGCCACCCAGCCGGGGAGCGAAAGCTTCTCTAGGTGACGGTCGAAGCTTTTCGCTATTAGACCGTGCACAGATACAACGACCGGAACAATGATGGTCGATTCAACACGCCACATGTCGGTCACCTCGTGGGCCAGGTCCAAATATTTTAGAAGTTTTTCTTTTTCTGCCTTCACAAGGTTCTCGTCATGTGGAATGGTGACATCGATCAGCACTGCCCGATGCGCATCCCAATCTATTATCACTATGTCAGGCTTATTGGCAACAATAGTCCTGTCAGTGATAATAGATTGGTCTCAGTGGAGCGTTACATGACCATTATAGAGTTATTATCATAATAATATTATAAAGGCGAAAGTTTGTATGTATGGATGTATGTTTGTTACTCTTTCACGTAAAAACTACTGAATGGATTTGAATGAAACTTTACCACAATATAGCTTATACATCAGAATAACACATAGGCTACAATTTTTGAACCCCTTTGTAACGCAGACGAAGTTGCGCGGGTCACCTAGTTTGATATAAAAGCGTGTAAAAGAATCGTCACCTCTTGTTCAGCGTCAGGCATAATGTCATCATCAGGTCGAGTCACGTATAATGATGTGATTTCATCTTCGTTGTCTTCAAACATACGTTCGCACTGAAATTATTATAAAAACTGCATTAAAATCTATATTTACGCTAAAAACACCAAAAATAACGACGATTATGTAATTCGACTTGAAGTCTCATAGATGGCGTTGCTTTAAAATTGTCTCATGTAATTTTTTTTTTTTTTGTATATTCCGTTCCGTTCCCAGGAAATGATTCATTAATATTCAAGATAATCAAAGCTATATGGGTCATTCCATGTCAAATCGACAAATAGTTGGACGCGACCCCCACCGATTCGGATGATTTTTGGTGGAGAGTTTTGTCTCATTATAAAACGAAGTTCTGCTAAAGGAAAACATTTTTAAAAAAAATTCCTAAGAGATATTCAATATCAAAAATTTCATTGTTTTTCCGATTTTATGAGTTTAGTTGTTTAATATTTCAGAGACTACTGAGTATTAAAAAAAAAACTCTGGTATATTTTCAGAGGATACTTAGAGGTATGAGAAAAAAATTTTTTTGAAAAAAATTTTTGAAACTGATCAAAATTTAAAAAAATTGAATTTTTCAAAATCGTGAAAAGTACCCATCGCGGGAAAATTTTGGCCTGAAAATTTTTTATATTATACTTATAACATATCTAAAGATATTCTGAAATTTTTAGAGGGGTGTTATTTTTCGTTCCATAGATATGAATTTTTGAATTTTGAAAAAAAAAAAATTTTTTCTATTTTTATAATTTTTTTTTGTTAAATATCATTATTCTACTACATGATTACTAAAATTTGAGGTCTAAAATATTTTTTTTATGTTAATGGGATGTGAAAACAAAAATATTTCAAAATATATTATAGATTCAACTTTAAATCAAAACTTAAATAATGTTAAAAGTGTCACACTCTGCCGCCTAAAAAACACTGATGTTTATGATATCATCGATGAATCACCAATGAAAACCAGGTAGGAAAATCAGAATTTCGAGTTTTTTTACTTGATGGCAATTAATCTTTTATTTTAAAATTGATATCATTTCTTTCTTTCAAGATTGAGAAAAAGGTCTGAGACATCAACCTCAGAAAAGGAAGAGACCAAAAAACGTCGTACGAAATAAACTGCAGCAAACTCTGAAAGGACAAGCGGAACTACAGTCTTAAAAATGAAATGCTTCCTTTATGCTTTTAATCCTTTCATTTGATCACGGAAGCCTTAAATGTTAAATAGTATTCTCAATAAACAGATAATTACATACAATTTTGAAATATTTTTGTTTTCACATCCTATTAACATAAAAAAAATATTTTAGACCTCAAATTTTAGTAATCATGTAGTAGAATAATGATATTTAACAAAAAAAAATTATAAAAATAGAAAAAAATTTTTTTTTTCAAAATTCAAAAATTCATATCTATGAAACGAAAAATAACACCCCTCTAAAAATTTCAGAATATCTTTAGATATGTTATAAGTATAATATAAAAAATTTTCAGGCCAAAATTTTCCCGCGATGGGTACTTTTCACGATTTTGAAAAATTCAATTTTTTTTAATTTTGATCAGTTTCAAAATTTTTTTTCAAAAAATTTTTTTTCTCATACCTCTAAGTATCCTCTGAAAATATACCAGAGTTTTTTTTTTAATACTCAGTAGTCTCTGAAATATTAAACAACTAAACTCATAAAATCGGAAAAACAATGAAATTTTTGATATTGAATATCTCTTAGGAAATTTTTTTAAAAATGTTTTCCTTTGGCAGAACTTCGTTTTATAATGAGACAAAACTCTCCACCAAAAATCATCCGAATCGGTGGGGGTCGCGTCCAACTATTTGTCGATTTGACATGGAATGACCCATATTCAGAATACATATCACAAGTTTTTGTTAAACGAGGACCATGAATGGCGGATGTAAAGATCTAATGCTGCCAGTGAGAGAGGAGTTAAGAAGGAATCATAAAATAAAACTAAGAAAATAAAAGTTGTGAAAAAATGTACAAAAACGTCTGTATTCGGCAATGGAATGTTCTAAATTCAAATAAGGGCGCCAATATCTATTCGAACACAAATTCAAAAAGTATTAACATAAAAGAGGTTTAAATAATAATTTGTTAAACTATTTATAGATGGCGCTTTTGTCGACAGTACCTAAAGTCTTAGGTAGATTAAATAAAATATTAATTGTTGATTCAGAAAATAAGGTTCTTAAAATGTTTAATCAAACCTTTCACATTGATCCTTTTGTTTAAGACAAAACGTTTGTTAGCAAAGATTATTCGTAATTACTAATTAACTTCTTTCGATTGACATCATAAAAATACATGGTGTTGATTTTTGCCGTTTTTTGTTTGTTCGATTTTCAGACCCAAACAATTTATGAAAAATCTGTGAATGCAGTATTATTAAACATCAAAAATAAAATAAGATTTCCTTTTGGCAAAACATCCTACCTCTAACATTTAAGGTACTTCCCGTTCATGTCGCATAGTTTCGGGACACCCTGTATAACCTATGTGTTGATTCGACTTCTTTATGATATCTGTGTGTGGTGTCATCGGCATCCTCTAATGTCAAAATGTCGTGTAGTTCGCGATCGGCATACTTTCAATTGGCTTCATTCTGTTGAATTATGTCTTTTACTAACAATAACTTACATAGTACTCCAAGCTTTTATTCAAGTCATCATCAGTGACAAATTTGGTCTTCGAGAACTCAGGGTTCATGCCTCCTTCCTTGGTCATCAGTTGCATGATGGCCAGCTTTCCTGTAGATTTGTAGTACACGCGAACGTAGTCATCCATTTTCTTGCCTGTAAATAAATAAATTTATTACAATTTCTACTTCAAACACTAGGGATGTTGCGAGGGGGCGGCGCGACGGGAAAGAGTGCCGAGAGCGTAACGCGTCGCGCCGTCCCTCATAACCTCGTGCTGGGTTCTGGCCGGGGTCGGACGCTGAGTGTGAGCGGTTGGAGGTTTTAGTGCGGTTCAACTCCCACATATCCCATGGGTGGGTATCCGGTGATTTCGTCCAACAAAAAAAAAGATGTTGCGAATTTGGATATTTAATTTCAACATTTTTCAATGGAAATTTCAAGGTTTTTTATTGACAGTTCAGCAGGATCTTCCTAGTTATATTAATTGAATAATTTAAGCCCGCAAATTATCTCAGAACGGAAGGTCGTAGACCCATCGAGTTTGGGCTCATTTTAAAGGACAGGTGGCCTTTATTTTGGCTCTATCAGATTCTCTCTACAACAATACAACATTCACGCAACTTTTGTAAAATAATTCGCGTGTTTTTTTGCGAAAGCTAATATTCTTAAGTTTGTTTCCTACTATGTAGTGATTTAAATATTTTTTTGGAATTCGAATCTCCTAAAACATACAAATATGAATTTCCTTACATTCTTAGTATATTTGTATGTTACTCACAGATTTCGTCGATAAGTTCTGAAATGTAGAGTGCAGAGCGATGCGCGGGTACTTTCTGTTGCATGGTGTTGCCATCTTTGTCCATTCTGAAGTTGCCAATCTGAAAAATACATTTAAATTAAAGAAAACTTTTTTAATACAAGCTATTAAGATCTTGGACAGTAAAGTGCCAGCTAAGACAAGTAAAACAAGCCCAAAACACGATAAGTCTATGTATGTATAAGGTTGTATAAAGTCCTTCTGGATCAATCATCAGATCCGCTCCATGGTACAATAATATTGCATTGTCACGCGCATTGTCAGATTGTTACTTTTAAAGCATCTCAAAAATGTGTAAACATCCTGTTGTCATGGAAACAGTAAACACGTACAATATCCAGGATCTTAAAAGCTTGTATTTAAAAATGTTTCTTTAAAATAAATTATTCTATTACTGGATTTATATGCAGTTTATCACAAGAATGAAGGGAAAAACCAACTTTAATTATTGGGAAATTCCTAAATACAACAAAGGAGAATATTGTGAAGAATCCTTCATATTAACAATCTATAATGTCAAGAATACCCCTATTTCGGAGAGGTTTTGTGTGAGTTGACCCGTCCTAAAACCTCCAACCACTCACAATCAATGTCTGAACCCCTGCTGAGTCCAAAGTGTTGCCAACTTAGGGCTTTGAGAGCGAAATTTGACTATTTTAGGGCTATGCTACACAAACAGTCATTGAAATAAAAACTAGATGAAAATTTAATTGTTTTTTTACTAGACTGTATTGCTAAGGGCTAGTAAAACTTTCACAGTTATAAATTAACTATAGATTTTGTATATTCATAACTGTAAATAATATCCATTATTAAATATAGCAGTATTTTTTTTAAAGGAGAAGGTACTCAATTTGTCTGTCTGTTTGTTCGTCAATCACAGTATTTTTTTTTTTAAGATCGAACAAGTACTTTTGGAGCTGTGTTTTAAAATGTGAATTTGTAACGGACAATATTTCACGGTTTGCTGTGAGTTTTTGCGTGTATTCCTATATGCACCAATTTCAATGACTGTTTTTTTTGTTAGGAAGCAGACACTTTGTACATTATCTCATATAAATTTGATAAAGATCTGACTGGTAGTTTTTTGATAATTCTTGAGAAATAGAAGTCAGTTGTTTCATTTTTTAAACGGTTTTTTTTTATAAAAATATTATTCTTATGAAAGTTGGTAACGCTGATATATTTGAAGAAGGACATATAATTTAGAACCACATGTTACAAACCTTTTGCGCCTATCAAACTAATAAAACAGCATTGGATTAACCTAACTCAAAATCCTTGATAAGCCGATATCTAAAGTTCCATAATAGATAACAATATTTTATGATAAAACTTTTATAATTATAATTCATAATGACATAGGCAGACAGAAATGGTCATTACGGCCACCTGGTCGTTAGTGGTTACCGTCATTCTTGTACCTCTGCAATGTACTACTGTTTTATAGAAGTCTAATAAATAGAAGAAATTTCATAATGGTAGGATATTCAGAATATTACACTTCTTAGCAATTTTAGCACTTGCCAAGACTGAAATGTATACAGATAAATTTGCATAATTGAATGAATTTACACTATGTTCAGTAACGTATTAATACTGACCACTACAACACAAGAAAGTGTACTAAACATTACAAAGTTAGACTTTACACTTCTTCGAAGAGTTTTAAAACATTTTCTTACTTTAAGTACTGAAAAGTAGTTATTTTATTTTTATACCCAAAACTACTGAGATTAATTTTATGGTCTTAACACTACTAAATATTTTTTTTAAATTTTCTTCATTTTCCCAGAGAATTAATTTTTTAAAACTTTGAGAGTTTACTTACGTCTACTCTTTTCCATTTATCTATGCTTTTTATTACTTGATGGAGCTCTTCGAATGTAGTCCGACAAACTGAAAATATAATAAAAATAAATTAAACAAGAGTAATGCCAAAATAATAATTTAAAATATTTTTAAATGCGTACCTAAACATTTCAAGTTTTTAGGGTCTATCCTTGCAGAAACTACACTAAATAAAATTGCAAATGCAAGAACTAGAACGTTAAATCGCATTTTCGAGTTAAAAATCCTTACGATCTACTACTAATTACGAAAATTAATTGATAAATGCAGCAAAAAACTTGGGACGTGTGTTAAAATTTATCTTTTTCTGACATATACACGATCTCCTGCGCCATTGGTTGATCAAGGAAAAAATAAATCGATATGATTGGTCAAGACAATCGCTTATTATCCACATAAATAGAATAGGCATATAAACGAATGGTTTTGACTGCAGATTAATACCAATTTTATTTGGTCGTATTATGTAGTGTTTCCGATTGTGGATTTTTTAGTGTTTTTACGCTTATTGACAATCAAAAACTGATGTCAATATTTCAAAAAGTTTAAAAAAAAATTAAAAAAAAATAATGCAATAGTGCTAGGAAAAAGATACCAATTAATTTCCATAAAAATATTTTTATTTTTTTTTCCAGTAAAAATATAAAATTAGGTCAATGATGAAATTCGCCTTTGCGTCCAAATTGTAGAGTTATACATGAACATAATATTTACATTATTTACTATATTAATCGACCCTGAAACAGGTTTGCGTGGGTGCAACAACCTGTAATTCACATGAAAATTACACAATACTTAATGAAAACAAAAACGTGACCAAAATTCAAATTCAGATCGACATATCGACAGATTTGGAATAATGCATGGTAAAAAATTATAATTTTCCAATAGTATGTACTTTGTGTATACTTTTTTCTTCATGAGTAATAACGCGTTTACGTTTCCGAGTGCTCGATTGTCGATCGCCCGTTCTCCGGCAGTCTCCGGTTTTCCTCGCTCCCCGTAAACTTCGTACCGCCCCGCGGCCCCGGCCGCCAAACGGCAAACCAAAACCAACAGTTCGCATTCGGTCTTCATAGACGCAGAACGTATGCTCAACGTAATGTTTGATTATTCTATGCATTTGAAATTCTTTAAAATCTTAAAAATACCTTAAAAACGTTTTCCTATCGCGTCCTGAAGACGAGAAGTGACGTTCCTGTGATTAAAATCAAGAATAAACAGAAATTCGAGCATCTAAAGAGGTAAGTGACTAGTTGTCAGATTGCGTCTACCATACAGAGTTAATTGTCTGTGCTATTTATTTGTTACATATTGCTTTTAATCACATTTATAAACAAATCAACTGATTTAAAGCGCCTTTTATTGACTATTTACACATAAACAGCCCACACCTGTTCAGATTCCATACGTTAACCTTTTACCGCACGCATAATTGGACCAATGTAACTTCTATTTATGTAACGTTGCAAAGAAATCTCCTTATCACTTGAACGCGTCATGTGCAGTTAGAAAATCCCAATTTCATAATGGCAGGCAGCGCGCTGACCACGTTCAGAATATTAGACTTCCTGACAACGTTAGCGCGCTGACCAAAGTAGAAATAAATTTCGATGAATTTGTTGTGTTATTATCATGTAACCGGCATTTCCCTTTGTTTTCCCGTGTGAAAACGTCCCTTTGTCCTTCGGTAGGGAGCGCTCGGTGCGCCGACGTACAGGAATTTCGACTCTAGAAAAGCGCCATAATACATTATACATTTATGATATACATTGGTAGGTCGAGCCGTTCGCTCGCGTCGTTTTTACAGCGCCTGTGTTTGTGCGTATCTACGTGGAGGACGTCAGTGTGTTCGTGATGTAGTTTGTTTATACAGATAGCTAGGGAGTTTTCGTCTTTATTCATATAGTATGTAACGTGAAAGTCGACTGTAGGTCGGCGTCCTCGTCGCTGTTTGTCTATCGATCTCTGCGGTGGCCAATGGCACATGTCGGTGTGGACCTGCGCTGCCGCGCCTTGGTGAAAGCTGGCCGCTCGAGATTTAACAATTTATACATAAAAATTCTAAACCGTATCTCCTATGCTTATTATCTTATCATCTCATGCGTTATTACGCTACATGTATTGCAGCAACACTCTCCCCTCCCTACTGTCACAAAGAAACCACATGATCTACATACTGTTTTCAAATAAGAAAATAACGCGGGCTTGTGTGATGATAACATTTTAAGATAGTCAATGTTTTGTGGAGCCTTGCTTGGAGTTCGTCGAGCGTCACGGCGACTCCGGTGTGGGAGGTGGGGGAGGGGAGTGAGGACCAGAAATAGAAGCGCGGGCTGGAAACGTACGACGTGGCAACGTCGCCTCTGTTCGTTCGCGAGCTCAGTGTCGGTTCAAAATGGCGTCTGTGCGTGATCAATACTGTGATATTTGCGTTAAAAATGTGGTGTGTGTGGTTGCAAGATGGCACAAAAGCTACCCTGGATCCTCAGGGCGTGCACTCCACACGCAGCCCGGGCTGTCACCCAGCTCACAGTACGTATTGGAAACATATTGTGCCGACACTACATCATCGTGTACTAGGTATGACTAGGATACCAGGCTACGATTTGAATGAGCTGAGCGACTTTTGAAACAACTATTTCAGTTCTATGCATAAGCTTAAAAATAAGCTTACAAATATTTAATTGATATACGAATCTTTTAAAATAAATGTGTCACGTCGAGAAATTATAACTTAGGTTACGTAACCTTAATATAATTAACAATGGAGCATAGCATGTACGAGTAGTCAAATAAAAGTAAAAGTTTATAATCGAAAGCATACGGTTGTAAGTAGGGAATGCTGCATAATGGAATAAATAATTGGATTTGGGTGAACCACATTTTTCTCTAAATTACAGAACAAGATGGCGGCGTTCGTGTACACATTATTAAGACGTAGTAGATTAAAGTTGGCAACGTCGCATTTCGCGCGCGCCCTCGCGGTGATTGTTGGTAGGTAGTAGTGGGCACGTCGTTTCGATAAGAAGTTCCAAGGCTAACCGTTTTCGTATCCAATGTTTACAACAATGAATAAATATTGTAATGCGTGATAAACGAATGAGTTCGTTTGAATACATTTTTGAACTTTTACAATGTAAATAAACTATCGCCGAAAGTTGGCAGAACTCTGATTTTCCTCATTACACTACACAATAAAACAACAGACACACTTTCCATATGTAAAGTAGATTAATATTATTTGTTAAATATTATTATTAAGCTGAATATACACTGATAGACCCAAAGTAAATTTACAACATGTTCGTAAAATTATATTTGAAGATACACCAAGGTAGACGATTAGTGTATTGATTGAGTAGAGAAATATACTTTGGCAACGATAGCAGTTTAAGTCGGTATTAAATACAATTTTCAAAGAAATCAAGTAGAAGAGGAGAACAATAATACGCCAAGATAAACAACGTACACTTTGAATCATAATGAATCCCTACTAATTTATTCAATAATGCCTGACCCAGATTCAAATGAAGGATCATCTAATTAAGACGAAATATATTTAAGTAGATGATGACTAGTGAGATGACCGAAATAATATTATGAGTTATGAGATACATTTTAAAAATAATTTGAAATTATTTAAGTATCAGCCCTGTCTACAATAAATTTATGATGATCATATCGAAATATAATTCACCTCTTTCCTTTACCTCCTTGCATCCTTTTACATTAATTAAAGTTATATTGTTGAATAAGTGATTAAACATACGCATAGTAAGATACCCTTCTTTGGATGACCTGACCTGCCCCTTTTATTGAAGATAAATAAATAAGCCTACGGCTTACCTCATGGTAAATAATTGCCGCTCTTGAGCCTCTGCAATGCCACTTTTATTTTGTATTATACATTTTCGTTTCCATTATATTTAAAGAAATGTCTAAGCCAAAGCATTGGAGGCATTTCTTTATTGTTTTCTTTTCTCATATCAAGTGGGTTTATAGTTTTAATTCAGTCTTGTTTTGCATATTCCAACATTTTTTGTGAGCTAATCATGTCTGGTAAATTCAAAAAAATACTATCGCTATTGATAACACTTTTCTTTTCATAACTTGTACTACATTTTTGATGATTCTAGTATCAAAGAAGTTACAAAGCATACCTGATTCATTGCATTTTCATTATTCTAAATTTGATTGTCACCTTGTAAACCAATTTAATCTATAAACCTGATTTTCTTATTTTCAATAGTTGCCGCAAGTAGCCTTCAAACTCAGTTTTTTGTAACAAAGTTGAAGAATAGTTACGTCTTATAATAAAAATAGGTGCATTTTTTTCATTTCGTTTAATTTGTTTGATGAGTGGGAGTTCGAGAGAACGTTTCAGTTAAAGAATTATAGTTGAGATAGTTTATTAACATTAATAAAAAAGAAATATGCCATAAAAGTTGTTTTTTTAAATCCCCTTATAATCGAATGTAACGTTTTAGTTTATTAACATTAAATGAAATGTGAGAATGACTTAAAATAGTTACCTATATAAACTGGAAAATTACATGGAATTAGGTTACTGTTTCTAATTTTATTAAAATTTACAATAGAATGTTCGGCATTCTATTGACTATTTTTTTTATTTATTTAATCAGAATATTATATAGATTATGTTTTTTGCTTTGCCTAATATACGAAATTACAATATGTAATTGAATTGCACGCTAAAAATCAGTTAAATATTGGAATTGTTTAAAATTATCTTTTCTAAATGTAATTTTAAACCTATTGAAATGTCTGTTAGAAAATTACTAAATAAAAGGGTTAGTTTGTTTAGAATTTTTAATTATTTACTTTATCTACTCAACTATTTTTAGAATTTCAAATTTAAAATAGCAGGTTATTGCTCTGTTGTTCTTTAATATTAGTAAATTAACACTACGTTTTTGTTGTATTCCTACTCCTTACTTTTTTTCCTTTTGCAAAATAAGTAATGACGCACGACATGCTTTATCAAGTTTGAAAATTTCTCATTATCATATCATTTTAATATTTAAGCTGTCTATTAGTAAACAATTCTATTTACACGTACTTTGCAAAAAGGCGGGAAAATTACACGAAACGCTCGGTTGTGTTCTCGGTCGGCACTGTTGTATAATTTTAGAGAAAGGAGATTTGTTTTGGTCCACCACCTCTGTAGCGAGGAGTTTCGTGGCATTTCATATCGCGGCCCGCGGCACGTCCGTTTCATTCGCTATTATTCGGATGCGATGTTGCCGCTCTGGCACAGGGGGTCGAGCTCAATTATTGTTCGGTCGACCAAGGCTCGTGAACAGAAGAGCTGATTTGAGCAGTCAGTCTACCGCGCAGCTTGGTGCGCGACGTTTGTCCGAGGAGGGTTCCGCTCGCCGCCCTCTCGTCCTCACTCAATATCTAGTATGTGCGACAGAGACAGGCGTTCGAGCGAAAGAGACGGCACGATGGCAGTGTCGCAACCTCGCCCACCTGACCGTGTTGATGCCGCGCTCAAAAAAGTTGCGCCGTTGCGCTATTTGGAAGCGCACGAATGTATCTGCTCGGAGCGTACCGCGACGCTTTATTATCTCAGTTTCTTGAATTACAATTGTTTCCTAAATCTTAATTCTTCTTTGGACTTAGAAAAAGAAATTGTTCGAAGTGTACTGAATATATTCAGGTACGTATCATTTTTCGTTTTATTCGATGCACGTAAATGAATCCGATTTTATCTTGCTTAGATAAACTACGGCGATATCTCATTATCTGACTGATTGTTCCTCTTACCAAAACTACACTGATATCCAGCAATTCGACAGATGTAATTATTGGTATTTAGTCGCCATTTTATACGACAGTGACGAATGCTACCGTACCGTCCTCGTTTCTAGCATGCTAAACGAAACTGAACTTTACAACTTCTGCTATAAGAGATATTTATCCTTCGAATCTAGAAACGAGGTCCACTAGGGTGATTCACACTTAAAGTAATATTTTTTATACGCTCAATGAAGATGGTTTCATTATTTTGGAAACAGGCGGGACTTTCTTTTGTTGTGACGTAAATGAGTTTCAGTTGTGAAATGGAACAAATACGTTACATTTCTTTGTACAAACTATTTCTTCCTAGTTACACTAGCTCAAAACGGTTGAATGACGTTTCTGCGCCGCGCTTGTTATAGTGCATTTAGGCGCGATATTATCGATTCGTAAATGTTTGTCTCTATAAATAAGTGCGAGTTTGTGTCACCTTCCGAACCGGTTCCTGATTCCAATGCTGGGAGTTACCCAGATTGGAAATTCAAATTTATTGAGCGCTTCACTTACGACAGAACTCGCGACGTGAAATTTAAACTTTGGTTACATAATTTAAAAGAAAAAGAGTAGTCTGTATTCTGTAATATCACTACCAAAGTGAATGTTATACGCATTCAATACCGAAGTTTATTCAAGCGATATCTATTGTAAACTTATCTAGCAAATAATTCTATTGTTCCAAATATTTATTATATTATCTTACAAGTTTCACATACTTGATTATTTGGATGACATAATCTTAAGCAAGATACTTGGATACTTGTCTGATCCTGTTCACCCATCACTACATAGGTCAGTTTGAAATGACAAACTGAAATCAAGCTGTTGCTGATCAAGCTTTGAAAGGGATGTGACGTCATCATTTTGCTTGACGTAAATAATGACATTTGAGAATCGGCCATCGGTGTCCTGTCAGTCAGTTGTCATTACTTGTCATTTTGATTTCAAAATCCTGAAAATTGGTAGCGTGATGGTGTCTCGATTGTCGTGTTCATAGTTTTTCTCTAAACCTGAAAAGTGTAATTATTAGTGATTGTTCATCAAAGAAATTTAAGTTGAAAAAGCAAGTACAGGTAAATTCTGAGTAATCCCCTCTCAAATTTTAATGTAGGATGACGCAGTACTGGTTCCCGACATGTGATTTACATAACCAAGTTGTTTATTTTAGTTACAAAAAATAGTAAATACATTTTACCTCTAGTCTTCGATTCGGTTCAGCATGTCACACTTATGAATTATCACTGTTCATGAAAATGGTTGTAAACGTGCAAAAAGACCTCGTGGTCTACTCCATCTTTTCACAAAAAAAGTACTTGAAATTTCTTGAATCACCAAAAATTTAACCAAATGTTGTAAAATGCGTAGAAGTCCATTCCAGTGATCCTACATTTTGTTACGAACGCTATTTTTATATTAACCTCGTTGGTTACTTCGCGGTATAAAAAAGGCGCCATTTTTTCTGAGAAGAGTTATTTCTTGTTACAAACGATAAATTTTAAAATTCACTGAAACTAGTAAATTTATGCCAAATACTCGTTTGTTATTGATAAAAATTGATAGAAATTTTAAAGTAACCTCTATTTCAAGTCATAATATTGAATCACTCAGGCCATTTGCAACATGGCCTAAGTAAAAGGTTGAATAGTCATGTAGAATACATTTTCATAACATGAATGAATAATATATTTAATTAATGATTTTCTTCTATAACCAGTCTATAGAAGTTCTCAATTTTAATAGTTTTCAATATTTGAAGTAAATTTTTGGCAAATAATATTTTAGCATAGACATCCAATATTCTCAATAAATATATGAATAACATACCAATACTATTATAATTAAAATAAGCATTGCCGGAAACCATTCCAGTCTTTATCTAAAATATCCCTAAATATTACTAATTTGCCCTAATTTTCAAGAATAATCCCCACTTTCCCGTTGCTGATCTCAATAGGTCAGTCAGCTGCGTACAAGGGGTAAAATAATGTATTATTAATTCTTCTTAAGGATATTATGTCCTTGAGATGCCAAATTTTACTACATTTTCACTAAAATACGTTCAAATTACATTGATTTAAAACAAGAAATAAAATAAGCAGTTACATGTGGTAAATACAAGCTTTTGAAATACAAATGTGTGCAAAATTACAACTTAAATGATAAAATTCCACTGTAACTAGATAGGTATTAGGTACATCAACTGCAAGTTACATAAAAGTAGTAAAAAACTAACAGTTACATGTAGAAGAATCTGGAACCCTAAATGGATACCTCTTTTGAAAGTTGGTCAATAAAATTATATTAATGTTCATGTTTTATATAAGTCGTGGTGGCCGAGTGGTTGAAGCGCTTGCCTTCCGTACGGGAGGTCGCGGGTTCAAATCCGGCCGGCTTGTACCTCTAAATCTTAATATGAAAAAGATTTATGTGCAATTTTTCACAACACCACTGGCTAAAAACGGTGAAGGAAAACATCGTGAGGAAACCTGCATATCGAAAAAGGGTTCTAAAAATCCTTTGAAGATATGTGAAGTCCCCAATCCGCATTAGGCAAGCGTGGTGGACTATGCCTAACCCCTCTTCGGAGGAGACCTGAGCTCAGCAGTGGGCAGTAATGGGTTGTTACAGTTACAGTTATCGAAAAATCAGCTCGGTGACATAACACTACTGGACATAAAACCCTAAAGATCTAATCGGTTGTTTTCTGCTGCATGTTTTATGCAAAAACAATGCACTTCAAGCTAAATAGTTATCAGTAAAAGATAATATCTTTAATTGCAATTTATAACTACAAACAAGAATTGTAAATTCTTGTTCATTTCAAATTATTGTGTTGCTATTAATCTATTTGTGATAATTCAACCTTTTATGGTTTTTCATTTATTTTGATAAATTTATGTATAATACTGATTCGAATATTGATGTAAAATTACTTACTATAAATGCATGCAATGCAAATATGACAAATATCTAAATGCACTATAGACTACAAAAGACATAGACATAGTGTATTTGATTTGAAAAAAAAAGACAAAAAAGAGAATACTAGGAGTGATAAGTTTTCGTTATAAACCAGTCTAAACTCAGCTTAATGTTCAATTAAGAGGCTTAATATTTAACAATATGATGAAGGAAAATGTTGTAAGGAAACCTTCATATTAAAATCCTTATTATTCTCTTTTCAAATACCTGACTTTGAAAAACCACTAATACTGTTGGTATATAATCATCAGCCTTATAGACATGCACTGCTGGACATAGATCTCTGCCAAACCTCGTCAAAACGGTCCTGCTCTGTCTGCATCTAGTGTCTTTCCTGACTAGGTATTGGGTAGGTTGGGTATTTGACCAGATCGAAGAAAAAAAAAAAAAAAGATCGTCAGTCTAATTGCACTCAGTTGTTACTGTACTGTATCAACACATTACTGCCCACTGCTGTCAGGTCTCCTCAGAAGAGGGATTAAGCATAGTCCATCACGCTTACCCAATGCGGATTGAGTAAGTTGTTACATTGATGATTAATTCGATGATGATTTCATTACAGGTGATCAGGTGATGGCCAAAGGCTGATCACCGTTCAGGATGATGAAACGTACGGGCGTGCCCCGTATGGGGCCCGATGAACCCTCACCACTGCAACAGCAGAGTGCAGCACAGGTAAATAGATTTATACCTGATTCCGTACAACTTCGTTTGCGTCACAAAGGGATACTATATAGCCTACTTCGATAAAAATACTATCCAATACTAAAATATTTTTTAAATCGGATCAGTAATTTCGGAGCCTATTCGTGAGAAGCAAACCGTTCCTCTTTATAATATTAGTATACTTATTTAGTAAAAGTTGCTCCAACAGTAATCATAAAAACAAAACTATTTGAAATACTAGCTGATCCGTAGAACTTCGCCTGCGTCATATAGAGATATTATATAGCCCATAGCCTTCCTCGATAAAAAGAATGTCCAATACTGAATTTTTTTTTTAATTGGGTACAGTAGTTCCTGAAATTTGCGTGTTGAATCAAACTATGCAGCAGGGTATGAATATTATTAAACATCTTACGGCCCACCTGATGGTAAATTAACAATAACAGAGTATAGAAGAGTACCTATAAACAATCATCACAATTACTTCAAATTAGGTGAATATCAATGAAGAAATCACTCGAGTACAATCTCTTCTTAAAAGTCGGTTAAAAAACTAATTCAATATTTCAATGCTATTTGTCTACAATTCATTCAATAAGAGGAAAATTGATATCTAACTTGATAACCTCGTGTTTCCGTAAAAATAAGCGTTTTATTGAAATAGCGAAGGTTATATAATTAAAATGAGGTTTTTTCGAATAGTGTTACTTTTATTTAATAATACGATCTATTTATTACTTTCTCAACTCTATTTTTAATATTAAAAAACATGTAATGTTTGAAGATATGTTTTCCATGAGCTAGTATGATAGTTTTCAATTAAATCTACGTAATATTGCCCGATTGTCCGGGTTGCAGATCCACCCCGTATATTATACCGTTTAATGTTATAATAATATGAATGTCCCCTATGTGCGTACCTATATATGCTATGTGTGTAATAAATGCTTTTTCTTTCTAATAAATGATAAAATGTTCCTTCCTTTGTAGCTAGCATTTGTTTTTTACTAATTTAGTTGCATCTACTATCCCTAAGCTAGTATTGAATATGCAGGTTTTCTCACGATGTTCTATACACATAAATATTTTAACAAAAGTACAAGATGGGGACGGAGCGACGGGAAAGAGTGCCGAGCGCGTAACGCGTCGCGCCGTCCCTCCAAACCCCGTGCTGGGTTCTGGTCTCAGCCGGAGTTCGATCGCTGAGTGTGAGCGGTTGGAGGTTTTAGTGCGGTTCAACTCCCACATACCCCGATTTCCGGATCCGGTGATTTCCTCCCAATGAAAAAAAAAGTACAAGATAGCCGTTTTGAGTCTACAACTCCACGTAAGGCAAAAGCCGCAACTATTTTCCACCACGACTTACTTATGACCTACCATTCATTCCTATGTTAGGCAGCCCATCCACATAACACGGATCAATAATTTTAACATTGACAATGTGCTAGGTGTGTCTGTATCGTCAAAAACATCCATTTCGAATGCTTGTCGAATGATATCATCCTGTATAACTTAAAATGTTATAACTAGAGTGCAATTTCGTCTGCGTCGCAAAATGTTCAGTAAACATTTCCGATTTTACGAACTTTTTTAAATACAAGTTTTTAAGATTCTTTATATCATGTAGCCATAGAATGCTAGCTAATACAAGTAAAACGAGCCCAAACACGACGGGGTTATCTTGTTTAGCACAAAAGTTCCTATTGCCACCTTCCGAATCCATCATCAGTTCAGCGACATTTTGTCATATTATTGCATTATCACGCGATATACATCTGCGTCCAAAATGTCAGCTCAATCGGAACCCAAGAAGGTTGTCAAATTTAGCTCGCAAGATTCCACCCGAACTTACATGGTTACATCCAGTGCTAGTTAATATAAACCTTGTAAAAAAGTTTAGGTTTCTATAAATAGTCGGGTTTGACTTTAAAAGTTATATTCAAAAATCACACGTTAATTTAGCAAGTATTTCTCAATTAGCCACCCTCTTTAGCAATGAAGTAACCTGCTTATGTAAATAACAAAAGTGACAATAGTCTTTTTGTCCAGCTTTTTTCACAAAAGGGTGAGATTCCCGTTACGGACAATTGTCCATTGAAATGTCCTAAGTCATTCCCGTCGTGGTGTTTGTGGTGTACGGACGTATTTATTCAAAATTATTAAGTTTTCGATTCTATGTAGTGTGTGTTTTTTAGCTATTTCTTTATAGGGTGAGTTTTTTTATAATATAGTTGAAGATTGTTTTTTTACAAATAACATTGTCATTTAAAGTGAACATAGAAATAATAGTTCTCGTATTATTCTGGATTTACCTATTTTTGCCCACTTAGGTGCGCATTTCAGTGGTTAGTCATAGTATTTCAGATGTATTCGAAGGTATTTAATATTATCTTAGAGAACAATTTACACCCTAAAAAGTGTGGCTTTATTAAAACCCTTTTTGTTACATGTACTGTACTGTAACAACTCATTACTGTACTGGGCTCAGGTCTCCTCAGTAGAGGGATCAGGTATAGACCACCATGAAACCACAATGTGGGACTGAGCGTATCTTCAAAGGATTTTTTGAAATTCTTTTTCCAGTATACAGGTTTCCTCACGTTGTTTTCCTTCATCGTTTTTAGCCAGTGGTTTTGATAAATTTCACATGAATCCTTGTCACCTTTTGCTACGTGTACTTTTTTGAGAAACTTATACATAGAAAAGCAATTTAAAATACCACCTTGATTTTCGTGAATATCGTAAGAATCTATTAACTTCAATAATACACAAAAAAGATGTTTGTAAATAGGGACCATTATTTACCATTGGACATTTTGACCCATATGGTATTGTGATCTTCCTCAAAAGTAACACGTGGTTTTAAAATAGCTCTGTATGGGCAATTGCTTTTCTAAAAGAACATGGCAGCTCCATGAGCGACGGTAACCATCTTGGAAAAATACCTTATTTTAGCAGAAATATAAGCTGAAGTTAACAATTTTGCAAAAAAGAATCTAAAGAAATTTTTAGTGTTGGTACATAATGCGATAGTTATGGTCATATATTGAACAACATATAACCGAAGAATATGGTATAACGTCTTAGAAAACACCACTTAAAAATGTGCAACATTCATGCAAAACTATTGACAGCTGACCGCTTATCTTGTTTAGTGAGACTACCTTCCGAATCCGTCATTACATCAGCACTATTTTGTCATATTATTGCATTATCACTCGATATACATCTGCGTGTAAAATGTCAACAATCGTAACTCGGGAACTTTGTTAAATTTAACTTGTAAGATTCCGCGTGAACTTACATAGTTTCATCCAGTTTAAGTCAATATAAAGCTTGTAAAAGTCCGAACGCGAACGGCCAACAACACTATCTGTCTGACCACGTTTTCGCATTGAAAGCGCTGTATAGTATTTATAGCCCATCTTAAAATAGCACGCGTCGTCATCTGTGTGTTTTCGATGTCGTATCGTGAATAATTGTAATAGTATCCAGAGAGCGTGTGAAAACACGGGTTTATGTGTACAAACATCACTGCTCCACGAACGCCCACTGCTGGGAATAGGGCTTGACATTATAGTGATTTTTTTAATGTTACATATTGGAGGGTGATGGTACTCTATTACAAGCTTTAACTTGTACTGGATGTAACTGTAAGTTCGGGTGGAATTTTGCCAGTTAAATCTAACAAAGTTCCCGGTTTACGATTGTTGACATTTTGCACGCAGATGTATATCGCGTGATAATGCAATTTCTATGCTATATTAATCCAACGAGGCTTAAACAAAGTCCTTAAGGGTAGGCCATATGTAGCCCCGCAGTGTCCCCTGACAAAGCAGGTTTGAGGTCCATAAGCGACGGTAACCGTTTACGACCAGGTTAGCTCGTCTGCCTACGAAACTATAAAAAAAAACATATAAACCTTCCTCTTAAATCACCCGAAAAGGCCGCATCAACATAGCGTAGTTTTAAAGATTTAAGCATACATAGAGACAGATATACACAGTAAAGCGACTTGTTTTATACTAGGTAATAATACTAAGTTTATTTTGTTACAGCTACAACAAGCAGGCGCTAGCAGTTTGCATTCGCTAGCACAACCTCCAACTCAACCGCCTATAATAAGTGAGTACTGTTATTATGCATTACAAAGTTGTCATCACAAAGTCCAAATTTACAATAAAAAAGATATCTGGAAACATCATGAAAGTACAGGGTGCTCTTTTAATGATGATACTTATTAAAGAAGAGTGATAAGGACTAATATGGAATATAAAAAATAGAAATAAAATTCGACAAAAAAAAAACAGAATAAAATGTCTCAATTGGCTTCACTCTGTTGTTTATGTTGCAGTTTCTAGCTGTTTTAGATCCATAATTAAAAATAGTAATTTTGAAGTAAAATAAAATTACAGACAGGGTGGAATATGTACCCTCTGAAACTTCTCTCCACTTTGAACCACTTTTGGCTGTTTTTATTTGATTTTTCAAAAGTACTTCATGTGTTGTATTTCGACAAGGCATTCATTCAACTTCGGCTTGCAAGATTACACGCTGTATAATTTACACCTTCAAATTCAAACAAAATGATGAAAATAATTACCGTTTGACATAAATGAAAAAACTTTACGGCTGCATTTTTTAATGTATCTGATTACCACTCAAATACATCACTAATCTTCACATATAGCACACATACACTAACATTACCTTTGCCCACAGATCCCACGGGTTTAGTCCCAGTCGGTGGGACAGGTTTTGGGCGTGGGCAACGTGGGACTGCCCCGGTGCTGAGCTATATGAAACCGAGCGCTTTACAATACGCACCGCCGAAGCAATCGGTACCGCCACCACAAATGGCACCAAGAATTAAGGTAATTGTCCAATTTTGACACTTTTTTAAAGTTATATAAAATGACAGACAATTCTAGGGTGAACCGATTTTGATGTTGTTAATGTTTGAAAGGTAAATTAGTTGGAATTGTTTTTAGAAGATGGAAATCACGCATGTAAATTATTCAAGCATATTAGATAGTATTAATTTTAAAAATATTTATTCAGCTAAAATTTACAGTGTAATATACAATTAACCATTAGATCTGCACACTAGGTCAAGCCTGCCTCGTGGAGATCTTACCAATACATTTATCAGTCAAATTAACCGTGTTTATTCCTCAGCCCACTCCAGTGGGTCCAGGGGTCGGCCCGCAGAGCGCGAGCAGCGGCCCGCACGTGGCCGGGACCGGGGCTGCAGGGGCGGGCGGCGCGGCGTCCCCCGGTCCGCAGACGCAGTTCCAACGCCTCAAGGTGGAGGACGCTCTCTCCTACCTCGACCAGGTCAAGTACAGGTTCAACACGCAGCCGCAGGTCTACAACGACTTCCTGGACATCATGAAGGAGTTCAAGAGTCAGACGTGAGTTTATATTATTACTTTACTAACTTTATTTGTTGCCTTGCCAGGAAAACTTAAAATCTTATCTATAGCTACTGGAACCAGTGGCATGCAGTATGTAAAAGCACATATGCATTGCATACCCTAACTTATCACATTCAATTTAAAAAAAAAACAGACAAATTGAGTACCTCTTCCTTTTTGGAAGTCGTTCAAAAATAACATCAAATCGATTGATTGCTATATATTTAATCGAATTACACTTCTCGTTCCAATTATCTTGTATATATTTAGTGAAAAAGTATAATAAAATTTCTTGTTAAATGTAAATTTGCAAAAAAAAATATTAAAATTGCAATTGTGCATATGCTGGTCTTACGTATACTTGTACAACCAACAAAATGACGTAAATTCCACTTGAACTTACATAGTTACATCCAGTTATATGATACTTGTAAAAAAACGAATTCAAAATGCAGAATAACAGTTAAATTGAATATGCAATATTACATTTTCCAGCGATGGTGCAATTTGAAACCACGATTACACTATAACAATACGTAATTGTTGCTTAATAAATATTCATTACGTTAATTCCATTCTATTATTAACTTTGTTTTTAAATTGTCAAATGTATTTATAAACGACAAGAGTTTAAGCAAAACATTACATCCGATCTGTGAGGCAGTTTTAATTTTTACTTACTTTTGCACAACTTCGTCTGCGTCACAAAGGAGTATAATATAGTGAAAGCATTTTTCAAATTAGCAGTCCCTGAGATTAGCGCGTGCAAACAAACTCTTCAGATTTGTAATACTAGTACAGATGATAGAATGATCGTATTGTTCACCTAATGTTAAGTGGTTACTGTTGTACACATTGAGTTTGTATACTTCATTTTTACATAACCAAATTAAAAATTTAAAAATCTCTGATTACAAAATTAGACACCGGGAAGTTTGTCTAATGTAGCTTGCAAGATTCTACCCGAACTTAGAGTAAGTTAATATAAAGCTTGTGAAAAACAAAACATGATGAAAATAATTACCGTTTGAACTAAATGAAAATAAAACAATGGCTGCATTATCTAATGTAACTGATTTACGCTTACCTTAACTAAAATTCTAATATATTTATTTATTTATATATAATGTCAGTGGTTGTTCTAGAATCGATACTCCGGGAGTCATCACGAGGGTTTCCAATCTATTCAAGGGACATCCGGAGTTGATAGTTGGATTCAACACGTTCTTGCCTCCCGGGTATAAGATTGAAGTACAAAGTAATGGACAGGTATGTACCTATTTTTTTTTCAAGTAAATTAGATATTTTATTATAAAAATGACAGAATTCCATTTTTCAAGAATAGTAGATCTTTAGTGGAAAAAAGTCAAAAATTTATATGGAAATGGCTACACTTTGTTAAAAGTTTACATTTTAAACACAGATCTAAAAGTTGTTGTATGAAAAAAAATGGGACCTCATAAAAACCATCACTTTTCATCTGACACTAGAATCATTTAAATCGGTTCACCCAAACTAAAGTTATGAAGAAACAAATATAAAAATAAACATACAGATGACTTGAGTACATCCTCCTTGTTGGAAGTCGGTCAAAAACGAGCACAAACACGACGGACCTATCTTATTTAGTACAATAATTCCTATGACCACCTTCCAGCACCATTTTGTCATATTATTGCATTGTCACGCGATATACATCTGCGTACAAAATGTCAGCTCAATCGGAAACTTCCACTCGAACTTAGTGAAAAGACTCCTGTTCATCCTATCAATGTTTTGTTTTAGTGATATTCTTTGCATGTTATATTGTTTTATCATAGAATGTAATCATGTATGTATCAATAAAGATTTAGTTATTATTATTACATAGTTACATCCAGTGCAAGTTGATATAAAGCTTGTAATATTATTAATATGTTCTTTGTGCAGGTGTCAGTATCGATGCCGTCTCCGAGTGCGATGAGTAGCGGCGTGATGCTGGGCAACATGCATCCTTCGCAGCAACAGAACCTGGTGCACTTGCTACCTGTGCCGCAGTCAGTATTATATTTATTAACCTTTAAAAACATTTTTTTCTCAATTTATAAAACAAATTAAATCTTTTCAAATACAACAACGAACGATAATTTATAATCATTCAAAAATGACAAATCTTGGATTGCTTTATTACGCAAATATTTTAGATTTTAATTGTATTGTTAAGTTTAGTACTGTAAATAACTTCTAAAAAACTTTAAATACTGCTACCAGTATCAAATATAATAAAAATCCTCCATGCCATTTATTTACCCCTTTACTGATGATAGGTTGAGTCTTGATGACTCTGATATAATCTGTGTGTTTGTTAAAATACATAGTTAATTTATGTATGTATTATTTATGTATACAGTGCAGAAGAGTGTCGTCCTTCAGGGCCTGCTCTACAACATCTGTCGCACGCCGCGCCCGACCCTGCCACTATGCACCATAATGCAGGTACGGGACTATACACAAGAATAATACATAGTACACGAGTGTTTAGAATAATACACAAACATGATACACAGTGGTATACAGTAATATGGAATAATACATAAGTACAATGCATCATAAAACAATAATATACAGTTGTAAATAAGAATAATGGTACACAATAGGACTGCGTTATACACAATTCTACATGTAATCTAATGTTATACAATATTATGTGGTTATACTCAATAATACACAATTATACACAATAAATACATAGTTATTTATTTTTACAATATCGAAAAATAAAGTAATACTTATAATTTAGCATGGTCTAGTGTTGCAAGTATCAACTATTACTTTATTTTTCGATACGTAATTCACTTTTCATACATAAAACAACATTATCAAATTGTAACAGAAATACACAACGAAACTAATAATACACAACACTGTATTATTCATTCAAAATGATGAAATTAATTACCGATTGATAACAAATGATAAAAACTAGCGGCTGCTCATTTCGAGTTCTGACAACACAATCAACATACAACAACATTAATTAGTTGTTACGTATATTAAAACAGTGTTTGTATTGTAGGTCCGCCTGTCACACCCACGCCGACCGCGCCCGCGGGACAACCCGTGGAATTTAACCATGCTATTGAATATGTTAATAAAATAAAGGTAAGTTTTAAAAAAAATCCTTTAAGATCCTAGATATAATGTAGCAGTAGAATACTAGCTAATATAAGTAAAACGATGAGTCTATCTTGTTTAGTACAAGAGTTATGATCACCTTCCAAATCAGATCAGCACCATTTTGTCATATTATTGCATTGTCACTCGATATACATCTGCTTGCAAAATGTCAGCTCAATCGGAAACCGGGAATTGTCAAATTTGACTCACAAGATTCCATCTGAACTGACATAGTTACATTCAGTGCAAGTTAATATAAAGCTTTAAAATTCCTATATTGAGATTCTTACCACGATTTTTATTAAATGAGCGATCCCATTTCAATACTGTTGTAAGCGTGTGCAAGTGTTTAAAGAAATTCCCTAAATTGATCTTTATTTTAGACGATATTTCTGTTATTTACGTACTAATATAATATGTTTATTTCCACAGTCCCGCTTCTCCCGTCAGCCGGACAAGTATAAACGCTTCCTTGAGATACTGCACGCCTATCAACGCGGCCACAGAGATCTGAAGGAACCACAGGCGAAACAACAGACTGAACAGGAGGTTTATTCACAGGTAAAAATATAAATTATTCTTAAATACTTAAACGTACTTGCTAGGGATGTTTGAAGTAGACAATAACAATAAATAGTTGCGAGATTTTTTAATGACAGGCCAGCAGCATCTTCGTAATGTTGTAACAATTCAAATTAAAAATATTAAATGAGTAAAATTTTAAAGATCACCAATTCATTATTGTTTTTGTCCTGGTTTATACAATAAATTTCATTTCAATTATTCCAAGAAATATACCTCAATTTTATTAATTTTAATATCAAATCTACAAGCAAGGGAGAGGTACTTTCGTCCTTTCGTCGTTATCTAGTAATTGAAACGCCCTTCGCAAATTATCTTGAGAAGGGAAGATCATGGACCCAGTAGCTCATTTCAAAGGGCAGAGAGAGAATTTTATTCCATAACTTTTGTCAAAACATTCTCATAATTTTTAATAGATTTTAAATTAAACTTTATATATTATTTCACAGGTCGCAAAGCTATTTGAGCACCAAGAAGATTTGTTAGCAGAGTTCGGACAATTTCTACCCGATGCTAAAGCTGTCACTAAACCGGAGCCATCACATGACCATCATCCGGTAAGATATCTTATTACTCGAGTCTTTAAAATCGTGGTGGGGTAGTGGTTGAAGCGCTTGCCTTCCGTACGGGTAGCGGGTTCACACCGGCTTGTACCTCTAAATATTAGATAAAGATTTATTTGTAACAACACTGGTTGAAAATGGTGAAGAAAACCTGCATATTCAAAAAGGATTTTGAAAATCCCTGTTTGATATGTTCAGTCCCACATTGTGGTGAACTATACCTGATCCCTCTACTGAGGAGACCTGAGCACAACACTCCACAGTAATGTGTCCTTAAAGTACAGTTCAGTAAAGTTTCTTCGACATTACCCGCGTCGTGTGGACGACATTAACTTTGGAGGAATTTTAGACATTTACAATATGTTTTTTTTAATACAGATGAATGAATATACTGCCCATCTAATGGTAAGTGGTCACCATATTCTCTTCTCAAGTCTTTTTTCGGGGGCTTTTAAAAATATTAATAATCGACTTAAAAGTAGAATTTTCATATTACTATGTTTTGTCACAGTTCTCCCCGGGTCAGCCCGTCCGTCCGGATGTGGAGTCAGATCGGTTTCCGGTCGCGGCGACTACGGAACCGGCGCCATTGCATTTACAACACGCACTCGTAAGTAGCGTAATTTTGTAAATTTGCATATTATAAGACCTACAAACCTATGTTACTCGTGGACAATGTAGCTTTCGAATTGTGAAAAATTTTTATAAACGTTCCAGTACTTTTTGAGAATATTCATTACAACCAAACAACGTTTTTCTCTTTATACTATTAGTATAGATAAAAATGTTATTTGTACAGGTACCTAAACACGTGACTACGCCGCCGGCCGTGGTCCAACACTCGCAGCATCATCATCTCAAGAGATCACCCAGCATTTCGTCTACGGGACAACGTAAGTAAACTTATTATATTAAATAGCTATTTATTTGAATTATAAGGATATATTTGGTTGTCACATTTGAATCAATTTTGTGATGTATGATGATTTTTCAAAAAATATTATTTTAGGTTACTTTGTACTAAAAAACTTGATAAAACACTAAAACTTCTCTCATAGAATCTCATTATAATAAGGAGCAATTGCCTGTGCACACAAAGGCTATCTATCTATCTATCTATCTTGGTTGTTGGGGTGGTGCCTGTAATCACCTGACACTTCGACCCAATCGGATCTTTTGTATCACGACCCCTTCCTTTATTCCTCGGCTTCAAAAAGTGATTGCATTAATTCTGCAATTATTTTTGGCGCCAAGGACTTATACACGCATTGGTCCGGGTATCCTTCACCCAATGCGTTCATTCTTACCCTTGCCAGGCCGTCGCATGCACATAATATGTGATGCATTGATTCTGTGTCTTCTTCACAGAATCTGCAGACTGGGCTTGTAGCCAACTTTAACCTACATAGGTGCTCCCTGGTGGCAAAATGCCCCGTTAGGGCACCCATAAGGTGTCTCAGTTTACTTTTACTAAGCCCAGATGCCTTATGTGAATTGGTTTTGCTTATGAACTCTTTCGAGTGTCTCAAGCCTGGTAGGGATCTCCATTCTATTGTGGATATGTTATCTGAGTATTCCCTCAATGCTGACCCTATTGTCCTCATTGATAATCCAGTGAACGGTTCGGGTCCTATGGGGTCTTCTTCAGACCCCCTTCTTGCTAGTTCGTCAGCCTTCTCATTACCTTCGATACCTACATGGCCAGGTACCCATGTTAGTCTAACCTTATTGCGTCTTCCCAGCCTGTTAAGAGTGCGGATACAATCTCTTATCAGTCCTGATTCGACCCTGTAATTCATCAGTGCCTTCAGGGCTGCTTGGCTGTCGCTGAGAATGTGGATGTCCTTATTTGTGAGGCCCATGTTCACAGCTGCGCAGGCATATATTGCATATGTTTCTGCCTGGAAGACCGTCGTGTACTTACCAAGACTGTAGTGTAAACTATGCTCTTTGGAAAATACACCTGCACCTGTTCCCGATTCCATCTTGGATCCATCGGTGTAAAATAACAGGCCATCTTTAATGGATTCTATGAATCCATCTTGCCATTCCTGTCTGCTTGGTATGTGCAGACGGAAATTCCTGTCGAATATGTGTATGGGAGTTATCTTGTCGCAGATCATGTCGAGTATTCTGTCAAGGTTCCCATCACTTTCCCATGTCGTGTGTCTAGTTGTTGGTTGTTTATCATTCCATTGGCTGTTGATTTTCAGCCTTTGAAGTGCCTTCCTAGCCATCACCTGTACCTCTATGTGAAGAGGCGTTAGACCTAAGACGCGCTCCATCGCAGCTGTTGGAGTAGTCTTGAAGGCCCCTGTAATAGCCATGCATGCGAGCCTCTGCACTTTTCGCAGACCTTGAATGCATGTCTCTAGTTTTGCTCTAGGCCACCACACGATGCTGCCGTATGTGATCATCGGTTTAATCATCGTACTATATATCCATTGTAGGACCTTAGGTTTTAGGCCCCAGGTCTTTCCATAAGTGCTTCTACACATGTTGAAGACCTTTACGGCTCTGTTGATTATCTTTCCTGTGTGCGATCCCCAGGTAAGTTTTTTATCTAGGGTTACTCCAAGATATTTTACCTCCTCTGAGACCGCCAATACGGTTCCGAACATACTTAAAGGTTTAAGATCTGTTAGGTTCCTCTTTCTCGTAAATGTTATTACTGTTGTTTTCTTTGGATTGACAGAGAGTTGGTTGTAGTTACACCATTTCTCTACAACTTGTAGAGCTCCTTGCATGAGCTCCGAGCACACAAAGGCAGTTTTCACGTTAATTTTAGAAACCTATAACTCACAAAAAAGCCACCTAAAAAAAGGCAGTTTTTACTTCATTTCAATTTTATAACTAAATCCTATGACACAAAAAGGCTTCTAAACAATTTTTCAAATCAACTAATCCAAATATTACATTTCTACAGCATCATCAGCCCCTCCTCCAGCCAAGAAGCCCCGAGCCTCATGCATGTCCGGAGCGACTGTCCGGGATGTCTCTTACTCGGAGGCAGCTAAACTGGCAACTATACACGATTACAGCTTCTTTGAACGTGCTAGGAAGGCGTTGAGGTCACCGCAAGTTTATGATAATTTTTTGAGGTAAGTTTATCCTTTATCAGACAAAAAATTATAATTTTAGCCACTATGTTGAGATTTGGCAAGAAACTCAGTGGGCTTGTCGTTTTGTAATATTTATCACATTTTCTTTTAATGTATTTTTGATAATATAAGTAAAAAAATATGATTATGATAGTCTTGGCTTGCAACTCATTCCCACTCATTAACTTTATAGTAGGATTTTTTGCACAGACGCTCTTTAATAATGATAAAAAAGGCAACATCCTACTCCAGCACTACTTATTTACATAAGAAGAATAAGAATATTTTATTTGTCCAGAAAAGTATTTCTGAATTGTAAAATGTTACATTAGTTTCGGCACTAGGTAGGGCCAGTATCATAAGGAAATTGTACGATTAATTATTTATTATAACACTTAACGTTTAACACTCTAATTCCTACTTTTACTAACATTTTAATTTGTTTAAAACCGCAAAACGCTTACTAATTCACCATTTAACCCCTCAGATGCCTGCTCCTGTTCACGAACGAGATAATATCATCGTCGGAGCTGTTGTCGGTGACGGCTCCGTTCCTGTGCCGCCACCCGGAGCTGCAGCGCTGGCTGCACGACTTCGTGGGGCCGCCCTCGCCGCCGCACACGCCGACCATCGCGGCGCACTCCGCGCCGCACACCGGTAACACAACTTGCACTATATGTAACTAAAAAATATGAGCCGGCACGGGACGCCTGGCAGATGTGAAATATAGTTAGAGTTCCCATGACCACCTTCCAAGCTTTTGCAACCCTGGATAGCATCAAGTAAAACAGGTCCAAACAAGACGGGTTTATCTTGTTTATTACAAGAGTTATTATCTCCATCATTAGATGAGCCCCATGGTACCATATTATTGCATTGGCACTTGATATACTTGAGTCGGGGTCCAAGACAAGTTATCTTTCCCTCGTGTTTGTGTTCTTCACTGCTCAGAGTCATTACAGTGGTTACTGCTATGAATCCAGTATGTATACAGGAGTTACAGTGGTGGGAGTGAGAGGTGGACAAATACTAGTAGGCATTTAACTTTGTACCAGCTTTAATGTGGTGAATGACCTGTTGAAATATAACTTTTCGAACCGTTTTCATCTTTGGAAACTCTTTTTTTAAATAAACTGACAAAAAGTTTCAACTAATGTTGTCAGAAACTATATTTATAAACCTCTTTACAATACTAACATTATTTTCGCTTCATTAAACAGGTTACCCATGGGGCGGTAGCGGTCCCGGCGCTGTGTCCGTCGAACCGCGCCCTCGATACGAGCCGGTGGGCGCTCTCGGAGCTCAGATGAGGAACGATCGACCTCAAGGAGACATGGCTATGGATATAGGTACGTAACTCACCCATGGGTCGGTTGAACCGCGCCAAAAATGTACAAACTACTATTTGAAGTACAACAATGTAAAACGATATTTTGATACATTGTAGAGAACAAAACAGTTAAAAATAGTGTCTCCAAACAACATTACTATCACTACACCCCAAATGTTTTACAAAACTATCTATACTAAGCTGAAGAGTTTTTTGTTTGAACGCGCTAATCTCAGAAACTACTGGTCCGATTTCAAAAATTATTTCAGTATTAGAAAGTCCATTTATCGAGGAAGGTTATAGGCTATATTTTATTTTCAAAAACTATTGACAATAGAACAAAATGATGTACTACGGGTTATTATGTCTTTTTAAGACAATTGAAATTGAAAGAAAAGACATGCCCACTGAAGAAAGAAACTTCTTGCCAGTTCTTCTCGGGACGGTGACGGTCCTTTTTCCGAACTGGTGGTAGCTTTTTGACATCAACAAGCATGTTAATATTCATTAATGTTGACAAAGAATAATTTCATTTTATTGCTATAGGAATCTGGTAATAACAGTTATTTTATTTTGTACATTTAGATCTATCGACGTGCAAGCGTCTCGGTACGTCTTACTGTGCGTTGCCTCGCGAGGCGGCCGCTAGGAAATGCTCAGGACGAACACCGCTGTGTAAAGAGGTAAATTATATATTTATATTATAGAAAACTTTAAATACAAGCTTTTAAGATCCTTGATATCATGTAGCAGTAGAGTGCTAGCTAATACAAGTAAAATAAGCCTCTTGATCTTGCCTTCCGAATCCATCATCACATCATCGCCATTTTGTCATATTATTGTATTGTCATGCAATATACACCTACGTGCAAAATGTCAGTTCAATCGGAAATCGGGAAGTTTGTCAAATTTAGCTTGCAATCCACCCGAAGTTACATAGTTACATCCAGTGCAGGTTAATATAAAGGTTGTAAATTGTCAGTTTTTATACTAATTATTTATATTTGCAGGTACTAAATGACACGTGGGTTTCGTTTCCTACTTGGAGTGAAGATTCAACGTTTGTGACGTCACGGAAGACACAATACGAAGAATATATCTACAGATGCGAAGATGAACGTTTTGAGGTGAGAACCATAGAGATTTCTTCTATAAATTATACAGGGTGTCCCAATTTTTGTTGGTGGTTGCCGATTTTGTTAGGTTGGTTTTTAGAACGACTTTGTGACGCAGACGAAGTGCGCGTCTCATCAAATCATAGATTTTTTAATTGCAATATGGTAAGCGGTTACCGTCGCTCATGAACCTCTGCAATGCCACGGCAATGATACCGTTATCCATCACCTTCTTATACAGGACTTTTCTCAAAGAAGGCCATGAAAATACTAAATAATTTCCATTAATTTCAGCTGGACGTGGTTATAGAAACGAACGCAGCAACAATAAGAGTATTAGAAGGCGTACAAAAGAAACTCTCTCGCATGTCAGCAGAAGACGCGGCGCGGTATCGACTAGATGACTGTCTCGGCGGCCACTCGCCCACCGTGCACCAGCGCGCGCTTCGCCGCATCTACGGCGACAAGGTGGTATGCGACACACGCGGTCTACGCATGAGTAGTACTACACGTAGACATGTAGATACACGAGATATACATACGTTTTATAAACACTTTAAATACAAGCTTTTAAGATTCTGAATATCATGTAGCAGTAGAGTGCTAGCTAATACAAGTAAAATGAAACACGACGGGTCTATATTGTTTAGCATAACAGTTCCTATACCTTCCGAATCCATCATCAGATCAGCGTCATTTTGTCATACTATTACATTGTCACGCGATATACATCTGTGTGCAAAATGTTAGCTCAATCGAAAACCGGGAAGTTTGTCAAATTTAGATTGCAAGATTCCACCCGAACTTACATAGTTACATCCAGTGCAAGTCAATATAATGCTTGTAATATTCGAAATGATTCCAATATCTTCTTTCTATCATTGCACCACGCGACGTCGAGATGGAGTTTACGCATGCGCACGCATAGACATAGTTTGTTAGTGACGTAAAAAAAATACACAGAAGAGAATTTAAAGATATATACATGTAGACACAAACAAATACGCATATATTAGACACATTCGAACATAAAAACAATACATAGAGATATAATATTTTTTATAATAATATAAAACACTTTTTTTAAGCTTCAATTTTATTTATTTATTAGCTTTTTTGAATGCAGCTTTTAAATCTTTTAGAATGTCTTGTAAAAAGTATATAGTCATTTAAATGCTGCAATTTATTTTAAATTTGGTAGTTAGATATTTTTATAAGTTTTTCTCATAAAATAATAATGTTATTTTGTCCCCAGGCTGTTGATATTATTGCCGGTCTTAAGAAAAATCCTGTTGTGGCTGTACCAGTCGTTTTGAGGCGATTAAAAGCGAAAGAAGAGGAATGGAGAGAGGCGCAAAAGGTAATTTATCCATGATTTAAGTAAAAAATAAGTATGTTATGACTAAATTCTGAAAGGGAGGTTATCAATTCATCTGTATTTTGTTCGTTTCCGCGTAATTTACTTTGGCAGCCGATTTGGTTGATTCTTATTTCAGATGTAAGAAATGGGCGTATTTTTTTAAAGATCAAACAAGTACTTTTGTTAGATACAAAAAATTGTTAAATACAAAAATGTTTGGTAATGTTTTTAACACGCCAAGATTTCAGGATTCGCTGTGTTTGCGTGTATTTCTTTTTTAGATGGACCGATTTCGATGATTCTATACTATACTTTGGACCTAATCTCATATAAATATGTTAAAGATCTCATTGGTAGTTTTTCTGTTATTCATGAAAAGTTAGTAGTTTCCATTTTTGAAAAAAGTCTTGAAAGGTAGGTCTTAGGTGCGTTCCCCGACATTGCAGAGGTCCATAAGGGACCTTAACCACTTACGATCAAGTAGCCCGTTAGCTCTACAACTGCCGTATTTTGCATATTAATGAAATTATTTTACTTCGCAGGGTTTCAACAAACAATGGCGCGAACAAAACGAGAAATACTATCTTAAGTCTCTTGACCATCAAGGCATCAACTTCAAACAGAATGACCTCAAGGCCATGAGGTCTAAGACCTTATTCAATGAGGTCGAAAGCGCATATGCGGCTAGAAGACCGGGACCTCATCTTGTCGTCGATTATAATATGCAGAGTAGGCAGGAAGGTATGTTGAACCGAAATTGGTTTTGTTATGCCAAAATTGGTCATGATAGATTTTAGTACTAATTTAAAAAAAAAAATATTTCGTGTTTTATGGAGTAATTTTAGAGAAAAATGTCATGGCAATTAAAATGGAGATACAGCTATAAATAAATATAATTTTAAAAATAAAATGGTCCAAGAGCAGATAAACTAACTAAAAATTAACAATTTGCAATAAACATAGTCCAAGAGATAGCTTTAACTATTTTAAAAGCATTAAAAATAGTCTAAGAGCCAACACTTAAACTTAATAAACATTCTACTTTCACAGCAATAAAAATAGTCCGGGATACAGCAGAGTTGTTAATACATCATGCACGAAGACAGACAGCCATACAGAAAACAGAGAAACGAAGAATTAAACAACTGTTGAGGCATTTCTTACCAGATCTGTTCTCACATCCCAGACAACCTCTCTCTGATGATGAGAAGGATGAGGGTATGTGCAATTAATTATAAAGTAATATAATAATTAATTATTTTACAGATTTTTTTTTTTATCTAGTATTATGCCAAAAGGAAAATACCTTACAATCAATTGTTCTCTTCAAATTTTAAGAAAACGTCTTTTTTATTTTGCATAGTCTGCGTACGAAGATTTCTTATAAATACTTATACCCCACTCAAAGATCAAGCTTATTGAAAGAAATAAAATTCAAAAAATATGGATCTAATTTTTCTAAACAAAAACGTCATTAATTAAATGAAAGGAAAACCTCGAAATATTTGAGAAATCCACCCTGTATGATAAATTTGTAACAATTAATTATTTTCAGAAGACAAGGAAGAGATTCCCAGCCCGGGCAGTCCCATGGAACAACAACAAGACGAAAAGAATAACATCAAACAAGATATTAAACAAGAGGTAATATTTAAAACTATATTTAAAGACAAATTGACAGTTGAGATTTATTCATTAAATAAATTAATGTCATGTAACTTTCATCGTCTATTTACAAAACTATACAGGGTGTATAAAGAGTCCCGAAAACGAATACTGGTGGTAGTACTAGTGATACCTGTGATGATAAGCCAGGATATCAATCCATTCAGATGATATTTTTTTTGTAAATGCTTAACATTCCAGGTATCACTAGTACTAACCCAGCCTTCGTTTTCGGAAGTAGTCTTTATACACCATGTATTAAATACAGAAATTCTGATTTTACAGATATAAAATATAGGCCCACCTAGTTCTAGAATGCAATAAAATCATTTTTGGATTAAAATCATATGTAACTCTGTTCTTTGCAAAGGGAATAATAAAATATACAGTTTGTGTGTGTGTTTCTTATACAGGCCGAAAGTGGTCTTGTCGAAATAAAACTCACAAAAATGTATGTTTTTGATTAAACTTGATTTTTGTATTCTTTTCACTAAAAAGCCACAAACTAGTATAATTTGATGATCTTAGAAGCAAAACTAAATGGTGTCTCGGAGTATTTTTTTTTCGTAATCTTCGATTTAATACTAATCTTTCAAATGTCTTCTTTCCTTCAAAAATCAAAATCTGTTGATAAACGATATAATTAAATGCTAACAAACTCGAAAAAACATTTGTCGAATTTGGAAACAATTTTTTAAACTACCCAAAATCATTAATAATGATGACAATACATGCGATGTGCCTTTAACGGAACAATCATGTCGATACAGCATGCTGCCTTCCTACTGATTACAATTAAATATAAAAAACTATATAAAATATAATAAAAACAATATTTATAATTTATTTGTTTGTTACAGTCATCGGAGTCGGACAACGCATCGGATAAAAGCGGAAAGAACGGGAAAAATAATAAAGAAAATAAACCTAAGAATAATAATAACTTGGAGAATAGTAAAGGTACAAGAAATCATTGAAGCCGAAGGTATCGGTTTCGGCCTTAATTTCGGTTTCGGTCATTAAATTACTGAAACATTCTACTAAACTGAAAATTTTGTATAACAAATTGTTAATGGATAATATTTTTACTACAAAAATGTAAATGATCGACTTCCATTTCTCAAGCATAACACAAAACTAGCAGTCAAATTTTTATCAGAGTGTCTGCTTCTTAACGAAAAAAGAATCATCAAAATCGGTTCATATAGAAAAGAAAAACACGCAAAAACGCACACAAAATCTTGCGAAATCGTAAACTAATGCCAATTTTTGTTTGTTCAGTAGTTATACCTGCTACAGTAATAAATAATTCATTAATATTTATTTTCAGAAAGCATAGTCACTCAGCCAACAAACGGTAAAAGGATAAGCAATGATGAACAAAACATGAAATCTGAACTAAAGACTGAACCTTATGAATTAGAAGACGATTTACGAGATCATCCGCCTAATGTAAGTACAAGTTTTAATTACTGCCCACTGCTGGGCTCAGGTCTCCTCAGTAGAGGGATCAGGTAAATTCCACCACAATAACACAATGCAGGACTGAACATATCATACAAGGATTTTTAAAATCATTTTCTTAACAATGTTTTTCTGCATTGTTTTAGCCAGTGTTGTTGTGATAAAGATAAAATAAAATTGTCTTGATGAGGTTTTTATCGACCTGCACAACTTCGTCTATGTCACGAATGGAGAACTCGTGCAAAGCAATGTGCTTATGACATGACATCAAAAACCGCTAAAATGATCTATATGAAGAACGCATTATACACATAAACCTTCCTATTGAATCTATCTATTAAACGCATCAAAATCCGTAGAGTAGACTTTGTTTTATACTGTGCAGTGATCATCACAATATGTTTATAATACAGGAAGGTAGATTCGTGTGCACGTCATCGTGGTACCTGTTCCTGCGCGTGCACGGCGCGGTGTGCCAGCGCCTGGCGGCGGCGCGCCGGGCCGTGTGCGCCGAGCCGCCGGCACGACCGCGCCACGACCGCCCGCCGGCACTGGCGCTTAGACTCGCGCCGCAGCACCGTGAGTACACTAGCTTTATTTACTATCTACGTGTGCAACATTGATGTACCCAATTGAGAAAAGCCGTACGATCCACCTTTTTTTTTTTAAGCTTCGTTTAAAGAAAGGACAAAAAGGTTCAAACAGATTTAACAAGTAATATTAACAGAGATTTATTCTGTCAAATAGCAGATTTTTAAATCCGAAAGAATAGATTTATTTTCTTGTACAATTTTTAAGGAGTGTGATTATCTTTAACCTTTACACAGAACCCTTACAAAAAATATGCGAATACAAAAGAATATTTGATTTTTTTTTTGATTAGAGTAAGAGAATATCACTACAAAAACATAGCAAGACGTAAAGATCCTGTAAATTCATGGGAAATATTTTTACAACAAGAATTAAGTTTTATTTTGACATTCATTAAAAAATACCGATTCAATAATAATCGATAACTTAAATCAAATTACACACTACAGCCATTATCAATTGTTTCAGAAATAAAGATAATTTAATTTCTTTATATTCAAATGATATTTGTTTATTAATGAGACAAATGATGATAATACATGCGATGTGCCTTCGACAGAACATTCTGTGTTGATAGCGCATGCTGCCTTCCTACTGATGTCTCTTATAATAATAAAATAAACCTTAGAAATTAAATAATTAATCACATGAAATAAAGAACACTATGTATATGGTATACAGGGTGTTCCAAAATAAAGCAACTTGAATGAGTAGTAAAATGACCAGATCAAAGTTTTTTGCTATTTTCTGAAAATTTTCACGATTCAAAAACTACTGATTAGGCTTTGATAATTGTAACAAACATTTCAAAGTAGACATAAATTAATTTCTCAAACTGCAAAAACACCCATTGACTACCAAAAATCATCATCCAAACTGGTCCACTAATAACCACACAATCCACAGATCTCCCCGTTGACGTGTCATCACCGTCAGAATACTACAACCTCCTCCTGGACCTGGTCAAGGGAGTGCTGGACGGGAACATGGAGTCTTCAGCGTTCGAAGATGCAGCCCGGGAGATGCTGGGCATCAAGGCTTACCCGGCTTACACTCTGGACAAACTAGTCTCTATCGCTGTTAGACAGGTAAATTCATTTATATCTATTAGAAAGGTTAATTTAGGTTAAAAAAAGAATCATTTTTAAAAAAAATGTTGGATAAATGCTGGTTAGTGATTAAACGTAAAGGACTATTTTTGGGTATAAATCATTGAAATTACAACAAAATGCAATGAAAATTATATTTTTTGCATGAGACAAATGATGATAATACATGCGATGTGCCTTTGACAGAATATTCTGTGTTGATAACGCATGCTGCCTTCCTACTGATGTCTCTATATTTATCTTGATTGTGACGAAGCCAAACTTGACTTTTTTAGGAGTGCTTCTGCATGTCAGAATCTGATTGTCAATGCAATAATTTTAGTCTCAAAATTTATTGTTTGTTGACCGACTTCCAATGTTTATTTTGTGTTTAAAAATATACATTTTTACAAGCTTTATATTAACTTGCGCTGGATGTAACTATGTAAGTTCGGGTGGAATCTTGCAAGCTAAATTTGACAAACTTACCGGTATCCGATTGAGTTGATATTTTGCACGCAGATGTATATCGTGTGACAATGCAATAATATGACAAAATGGTTCTAATCTGATGATAGATTCGGAAGGTCATAGGAACTCTTTTGGTTAACAAGATAGACCCGTCGTGTTTGGTCTCGTTTTACTTGTATTAGCTAGTCTCCTGCTACATGATATCTTAAAAGCTTGTATTGTTGTTTAGTTACAACACTGCGCGTCGGAGCCGTGGTCGGTGGGCGCGGCGGAGCTGTGCGCGCGCGACATGCGTGCCGCGTCCGCGCCGTACGTGCGCCGCGCCGTCGCCGCGCTGCGCCCGCACCACGCCGCCTTCCTCGTCAGAGTGGTGAGTACACTGTACACCAACAAAAATACCCTTGTTGCTGTTCAAAATACAGGAAAACATGATATATTGGAAGGTCTTTTTTTGAGTTGGAGGAAATTGCCGGATATGTGAAGTTGAACCGCACTAAAATCTCTGACTGGGGCTAGAACCCAGCACGGGGTTATGAGGCGACGGCGTTACGCACTCGGCACTCTTTTTGGAATTCCCCAATTTGGAACCTACTAAATATGCATAATAATTGTCTAATTTTCTGAAAATCGGCTCTAGTCATTTCAGAGAAGTATGTATACTGTAACAATCCATTACTGACCATTGCTGGGCTCCTCAGTAGAGGAAACAGGTGTAGTCCACTATGAGACCACAATACGGGACTGAACATATTAGATGAAGGATTTTTAGAATCTTTTTCCGATATTCATGTTTCCTCACGTTTTCAGCCAGTGTGTTGCACGTAAATCTTATACATTAATAGTGAGAGGTACAAGCCGGTGCGAACCCGTGACCTCCCGTACGGAAGGCAAGCGCTTCAACAACTTTCAGAAAGTAAATGTTTACCGTCACCTATTTACTATACAGAAATAGACGGAATATCGCAAGCTAAATTTGACAAACTTTCCGATTTCCAATTAGCTTGTTAGCTCAATAAAAAAAAAGCTGACATTTTACACGCAGATGTATATCGCGTGACAATGGTACCATGTAGATTATCTATTATGGAATCAGAACTCCTGTACTAAACAAGATAGACTCATTGGCCTCATTTTACCTCCTGCAAGTATTTAATTTTTTTTCTTTTAAATAATAATCATATCTTTGTCCCCAGTACGGCGGTGATGAGTGTAAAGTAACATTTGAATTGCTCGAGAGCGCCGGAGAGGGAAGGACTTCACCTCACAACGACAGCAGACTGTCACCTACATCACAGGTTTGTTACTAAAATAACTTAACCTGAGGTTGTTTGGAAGAAATCAATGAAGTACTTTTTCAACATCTACTTGTCCTGCGCCATCTGCATCCAGTGACCTCCCGCGATCTTGACTAGTTCGTCGGTCCACCTTGTGGGGGGTCCACCAACATTACGCTTACCGGTTCGTTGCCGAAATTTTAGAACAGTTCTAAATGTTGTATTAATGAGACAAATGATGATAATACATGCGATGTGCCTTCGACAGAACATTCTGTGTTGATAACGCATGCTGCCTTCCTACTGATGTCTCTTAATAACGAAATAAAGAACTATGTATTTTTTTTTTAAAAAGAGGTAATTTATTACCTCTTAGGTTAAAAAGCTACTTGATAGCAAGTTTTTACCTTTGCTCTTGGATTTTTATAATATTATTTTGAAATAATCACTGTAATGTAACTTACAGTTTGGTAAATTACCATTTTTACAATTATGTTCTAGGATATCACAAATAATACATTTGTAGACAGCAGTTTGGATTCAAGTTTTCTTTACTTTTAAAACATTTAAATGTGTATGTTTTTATCTGTTTTCTAAAGATTATCTTTAATAACTGATTAATTTCACAGCGAACAACAGTAATGAAACCGGAAGGCGAAGCGGTATCCCGTTGCGCAGCCTGGTCACTCTACGCCGAACGATTCTCAACCAAAACCAACCCAAATACCAGAGGGAAACCGGTCTTCCTCGCCAGAAACGCACGAGCTCGAGGCGTAGACGGCGTCAACACGTCACGGTGGGGCGTCACCAACCGACGACCCGCGCCGCGGAGGAAACCAGCCGCGCATGAGGAGTGTACCCTGGATGAGTTGAGGTGCAGATTGGTAGCATGTCGACCGTTCAGGTTGTTTCAGAAGGGCGCCTTGGCAGCGGCCCGGGCCACCCATGATAGGCTGAGCAGGAGACGTAGGGAACGATTTAGGGCGTGGTTGGAAACTAATAGGCCGCGTTGAATTGGAGTTTTTTAGCTAAAAAAATTGTGTCTGTCATGTGGTGTGGTGGAATGCCGTTAAATTATTGGTAATTTTCTGATTGGGCCGGTTTTGATGATTGTTTTTGTTTAGAAAACATACATTTTTGAAGGACATTAGCAGTGTTCCCGGACATTGCTAGTAACCACTTACGATCAGGTGGCCCGTTAGCTTGTCTACTTAAATGGCAAAAAAATACTTTGCATGTACTACTAATGCAATAACAATATAAATTATATTTCAGAAATTAATTAATATATCAAAAATACAGCTTTTGGGCATTTCTTAAAATCTAAATCAATAATTTTTAACGGCATACCACAACTTAGTCTAATATGCAGGTGTTTTCATGAAAAATGCTCAAAATTTTGGTCTAAAATTACATTATAATTTATTACGAAATCAGTTCATCTTTCATATAAAATTCCTTGATCTTGAATCATCTTTTTTTAGCTAAAAAAAAACAAGAACGGTCACCTACTGTTAGTGTGAAACTACCAAAATGATTGATGATGAAATTTGCAATGCTTTTTGCATACAATACAATCCAAAAATGCATTAAAGTAACTGTACGAGTATTAGAACTGTAGTTTTGGATATTATGTTTAACAAAAATATTCTAATTTACTACTTTAATTTTGATTTAATCACTAGATACAGTGTACCGAACAAAACAGTACAGAATAGTGTCTCCAAACAACATTACCTACAAACATCAAATGTTTTACAAAACGACTTAAACAGTCTTCAGTTTAAAACAATCTTAAGCGACAGAGAATTCTTTTGCACTTAAGATGTGTAATTTCTAAAATATTTAATTAAAAGACTACCGATTTTTACGTGTATCTATTATATTAAATCGAAATTAATTCCTCATTTTTGACCTAAAAGTGATTTTGAATATTATTGTTAAACCTTCACAAAATGATGTTAAATGTAATTTGCCGGTAAAATATAGATCTGAGTGGAATAATGTCGTAAATGAGAATTCATTCGCCATTAAAAAAACAAAGTATTAAAATGTGAAATTTTATTAGTTTACTGACTAATAATAATGGTTGTATTTATTGTAAAAATGACGTAAGTTTATATTGATAAACCAATTTGTTTAATTAAAATTTGACTACTTAATTTTTAAAAGTAATTTCTAAAATCCTGCGTTGTCTTATGTGTTAAGATTACACACTTAATGCATGTAAAAAAATGTAGAATAAATGTAGAAAAGTACCTTTTTCAAGATTGGTTTATTAATATATAACTGTTTTTTTTTCTAATAAATCGGTTTGTCCCGATTTTCGATGAGATCTCCGTGTAAATATAAGTACATAATGTGTATATATAGAATAGTTGTCAGTGATCTTTAGTTGTTAGTTTCTATGTTAATTTGTAAAGAAAATGACTCGAAAATAAATATTATATATTTATAATAGGTTGGTGTTTCATTCATACTAGAAAGACTTACCTATATTGTTTAACGAGCTGACCTTCGCAACTTCATTTTCGTTCAGAGCGTTAGTGATGTAAGCGCAAAAATGTACTTAATGATGACATCGTGTTTCTCTACTGTATCATACATGTATTATACACCTGTATTTATTTATTTACACTTATTTTTTACATTATATTTTTAAAAAAATTTACAAAGGAATAAAATTTATATTATACATATTATTATAAACACTTGAATCGATAAGTTAAAAAAAAGTATGACGTAGTTTCAAAGATCTTAAGCATACATAGAGACAGACAGCGTGAAACGACTTGGTTCAATGTAGTGATGCTGGACTTTATTCGTGGCATGAATTTACATATTACTGCTGGTCCGCGCAACTTAATCTATGTTACAAAAACGGTAAAAAGACATCTAGACACACGGTAGCGTGTCAAGCCAAGTTCAAGAAAGAGAACTGGCGAGAAGCGCCGTGTGTAATATTATTACCCGAACCATTTGGAGCGACTTTTGATCCCCAAATAAATTAAAAACTCTTTCACATAAACATATAAAATTTGGCTCATATATTGAGAATTGCGAGATACGTAAGTGTTCTAAATTTTATAAGTTTATCTCAAACGGTTATTTAGTTATTAATGTTACCTATAGATCAAAATTCTAAACCAGTTCCAGATGACCTAGAGAGTTAAAATTTGGTATGCAGATAGGTAATTAGCTGAATACAAAGTAAAAATCAAAAACTGTCATTTATTTTAAAAATAGGTTCTATTATGACCGCTTAACATAAATACCTAATTAGTGCCTGTATTTATCAGATTCTTCATCATTGAACTTGGCACCCATTTAGATCTCACTTCTTTTATTCGTTGAATTCATTTATCATAATATTGAACTTGGCTCTCATTTCACATTTATGTTTTTGATTGGATAAACCTTTCTTAGACAACCACGAATATTTCAAGACTGAAATTAGCCAAATCGGTTCAACCATTCTCTAGTTTTAGAGGGGACTAACGAACAGCGGTTCATTTTTTACATAAGATAACGCCATCTGTTGAGGAAATCATGTACTACTTTGAAAAAATTTTTTGGTTTTACTCAATTTACTTGTAGTGTAGTTTTTATTTATTTGGAACACACGGGCGCTCAAACCTGTGCTAAGTTATTAACAAACAGTTGTTGCGTTCGATTAACATTATCATTCATCTTTTCATTATACGCTTAACTTCTTATTGCTGAATGAGAAAACCAATATAAAAAAGAAAGGCAGTAAAATAAAACAAAAAATTAAACTTAATATTTAATTTATTAACTAAATTGATATAATAATGAATCACATTGACCCTGCAGCGTCATTTTAAGGCAATTTCTTGGCATTTTTTAATGTTTTGAATACAGCGCCATCTATATTCTAAATTAATAACTAAGTAACAATTCGTTTCCAAAACGACTAAGAGATGTCGTTTTGCTAATAAAATCATTTTCTTAAAAAAATATCGCTAATTTTAATGTTTTAAAATAACAATGGAATGTCATGATCTATAAAAATATATAAGATAATACATTATTATCATAAATTCGTTGAAAATTTATAAAATGTATCTAAAAATACGTAATAATCAATATTATTTTACTAAACGAAAATGAGACTGGCACATCTTTCATCACTTTTTCGCCAAAATTAGGTCATTTTTATAACCTAAATTAGACACTTTTTAAGCCAAAAATAAGGCACAATTTTTAGACAAAAATAAAACATTTTTCACCAAATTAGTGTCGGATTTTAGCCGAAATTAAGGTACTTTTTGGTCAAAAAAAGGGCATTTTTTAGTCCATATAAGTGTCGTTTTTAGTCCAAAATCACTTATTTTCTCTTTTTGTAGAGTTTTATAGCTAAAATAAGGTACTTTATTTAGCCTCGTTTGAAGAAGGACATGTTATAGTTTTGAGAGCTTTCTTTGTGAGTGTTTTTACGTTGCATTTATTTCTAAATCATTATGCCATTCAATCTTATTTGTCTTCTTTTAACCACTCAACTGGGAACGTCAATGTTCGCTAGATGGTGAAACTGGGATCGCTCGATCGGAGTTCATTAGGAATCACTATCTTATTTGACTATATTTTAAAAATGATTTTTTACATAAAATTTTGAATTAGATTTTTAATTAAACCTAATATTCTGTATTCTTAAAATACGCCTTAATACATTTTGGACCAAAATATATTATCTCCAGAAAATATGAGACAAAATGTAGACGTGACATCATGCTCAATTTTAAACTTAAACCGATTTTGTTGCCGATCCCAGTTAAGTATAGTGTTAGCAACACATGTTTTTCTGCGGTTCGCCGTGAGCTATGCTATCTATGCTCCACGCAGGTAACTCTATCTTAGCAGTGTGAGTGGCGCTGTCCTCTGTTGTAGATCCTGAAATTATTAGAAAAATCAGTTTTTTTTATAACTAACTGCTCTCCGCGACATTGTGTGAACATTATACAGCACCAAAAATACCTTAATAAGGGTTAATAAAAGGGTACAAATTAGGGGTTGTTATTACAATAAAAAATAATTTATACAACAAAAAAAAATGTCCAAAAACAAAAAAAAATGTTAAACGTAGCATAGCGCTATTAGTAAATTTACAGCCAAAAATAAATGAAAACAGTCATAAAAACCTAAAATCTAAGTTTTGACTAACAGTATTAGCCTACATTTTACAATAAACATTTTTTTTATACACACTTATATTAAGCACAATTTTTTATGTAAAACTTTTTATTTGTAGCTATTTGGAAATAAAAACCTTTTTATTTTTATTTACCTATACTAATATTATAAAGCTGAAGAGTTTGTTTGTTTGAACGCGCTAATCTCAGGATCTACTGGTCCGATTTCAAAAATTCTTTCACTGTTGGAATGTCCATTTATCGAGGAAGGTTATAGGCTATATTTTATTTTGAAGAAAATTAAGGATCCGTATGAAAATATCGAAATTGTAACACAAGGTGTAAAATCGAAAACCTATTTTTGCGTACGCTGCAAAAACTATTGACAGTAGAACAAAATAATGTACTACGGGTCTTAGTAAGACAAACAATAAAGTCCGCGACAGCATATTATTATATCTAACTATCATAGTTTAGTCACAATAACCCTTTTTATTTATTTATTAATTAAGCAAACCAACCAATTTATGTTTATGAAATATAATATTTCGTGCCAAGAATGAATTTAACGTTAAATGAGTATCGTTATATTAATCCTTATCCAAATTAAGTATTATGTTATCAAGAGTATTAATGTAAAAGTAAATTACATTTTACATTATACTGTTTGAACCCCTATGTGACGCAGACGAAGTTGCGAGGGTCATCTAGTTTATTTATATCAGTCAGTGTTTACCTGTGGGTAGTTTTTCTTCAGTATCGGCCGCGTCATATGATCTCATCGATGATACTAAGTTGCTGGCAGAGAGATTGAGTAGTGACGTCGCCGTGTTTTTGAACACTTGCTCTATTCCCTGGAAAATTATATACAGGGTGGTTTAATGATGGTATACAGGGTGTCCCAAAACTATGCGACATGAACGGGAAGTACCTTAAATGTTAGAGATAGGATGTTTTGAAACATTATTTTATTTTTAACTAGCTTTTGCCCGCGACTTCGTTCGCGTGGACTTCAGGTTCGTCCCGTCTAGTCGTATAGCCTATGTGTTATTCTGATGTCTAAGCTATATTGTGGTAAAGTTTCATTCAAATCCATTCAGTAGTTTTTACGTGAAAGAGTAACAAACATCCATACATCCATACTTACAAATTTTCGCCTTTATAATATACTAGGGGTTACAAAGGGGTTCAAAAATTGTAGCCTATATAGGCACGCGCCGCCCGGCGCAAACAACTACGACCCTGCATTTTAAATTTGTAATATCTTCGGTAATATTCACTTAAATTACATGCTGTAAAAAGCATATTGATCTATAATAAATGCACAATTTATTTAAGGACACTTAATTGGATAAGGATTAATGCTGTATTGTTTAAAATCACTTCGTAAATAACCATTTTTTAGTAAAGAATAAAAATGGTTATGCTGGGTTATCCCTAAGAGATAGACATATACCATCGCGGACTTTTTCGTTGAACTTTTTAAGGTGAACAATACTGTAGTACATTATTTTGGTCTATCTCGTAGGGTTCAGCCAGCGTTTGCAATATAAGCGCAAAAAAACATGCTTATTTACGACATCACATTAGAAACCTTTAAATTTATGAGTGTTTCTCTACTATATTATGCATTTATTATACATACAAACCTTCCTTAAGAATCACTCTATCTATTAAAAAAAACCGCATCAAAATCCGTTGCGTAGTTTTAAAGATCTAAGCATACATACAGACATACAGCGAAAGCGACTTTGTTTTATACTATGTATTGATATTAGATGTTTATTAATACTGTATTCACAGATTTTTCGTAAATTGCTTTGTTTCTCTGAAAATCTTATCTTTTCCCTATTTTTATCTTATTCTTTTTTTTTAATGTTTATGATGTTCAAATAAATAAAAATTCATCATCATCATCAGCCTATAGACGTCCACTGCTGGACGCCGGCCTCCCCCTGCCCTCGCCACATCGGCTGGTCCTGCGCCATCTGCATCCAGTGACCTCCCGCGATCTTGACCAGATCGTCGGTCCATCTTGTGGGGGGTCTTCCAACATTGCGCTTACCGGTTCGTAATAAAAATTCAATTTACATTTTTGTGTGAAATAAATATACTTTCTTCAAAATAATCAAGTACCTGATCATGCAGAGCGGACGTCTCGCAGTAAGCGGCGCCAATAGTAGCTGCGTATTGCGTAGCTTCGCTGTACGGCACCGCCCTTAGCGACTCCAAGTCACATTTGTTACCCACTAGAGATAAAACCATCGCTTCTGGAACATTGCTGAAATATGTTAAAAAAATAAGATTTTTGATATACAGGGTGTAAAAAAAGCATAAAGAAATACGAGTCAATATAAGGAATACAAACAATTTTTTTTCCAAAAAATTTACTAAAACTGCTAATCAGATCTTTTCAAATTTATATGAGATTATGTCCCAAGTACATGCTTTCTAAAAAAAAAACAAACATTGAAATCGGTTCACTCTCACAAGAAATATACGCAGTCTTGTCGATTAAAAGTCTAACATGTTAAACATCCAAAAGTAGTTTTTCGATCTTAATGAAATTAAACATAAAAAAAGAATTATCCGAATCAGTCCAATCACACTAAACTTTTCTTAGCACAAAAAAAAACAATTTGATAAAAGAATGAGTCCTTTTAGGAAGTCGAAACTGTGGAGCAATATTAGCAAAAAATATTTTCTATATGAACCGATTTCGATAATAATATAATTGAAAGAAAGATCTGACTGGTAGTTTTTGTGTTATTTTTCAAAAATGGTAGTCGGTCGGGGTAACAAAAATACTTTTTATAGTAGAAAATGATCTATAAGACTAAAGATATTTAAACGAGTCAAAATGGAGTCATGCGACAAAAAATGATTTAAAAACTATTTTTTAACGAATTACAAACTTGTGCCACATCATTGTCTAAAAGTATTTTTTCAGAAGCTATAACAAGTCTATTTTCGTCAGTATTTATGCTAGATGGCGTTATAATAAATAGATGATTTGAACAGAATTCTAATGTATGAAATTAGTTGTCAATATCCTCTCTATATACTTTTTCAGTGTCCCCTGACATTGCAGAGGTTCATGAGCGACGGTAACCACTTCCTATCAGGTGGGCCGTTGGCTCGTCTGCCTACGTGACAATAATAATAAAAAAACTTGAGAGGTGTCAAGGTACACCCGGATGGAACGAAGTTCCTTTCGATTAATTAGTGAAGGAATTGTAATAATATTTTATTTTTTAAGGAATTGTTTTATAAAATATTTTAATCACAGCGCCATCTAGTGATAATCATATAAAACAAAAAAAGTGTCGTGACAACTTTTTCATAAGAATTTCCGTCTAGCCCCCTTTCGATAACGTGCGATAAGGCACTTCGTTCTAAAAAAAAACTTTAATCACTTTGCCTACCTACCTTTGCAATTCTTTGACCCATCCTTTAATAGCTGTAAAACTAGGCATACTGGTGATGTCGAACACCAATAGGGCTGCATTGGCATTCCTGTAGTACATCGGCGCCATGGACCTGAAGCGCTCTTGACCCGCCGTATCCCACACCTTGAAGTTATATATAGGGTGATTTTTTTATGGTGTTGAAAATATGTTCGATTTTTTCGAATTATATTTATAGTTTTTAAATAGTTGTCAAATTTAAACAAGATTACTTTTTTAAGAAAATATGTACAGTGTTCAGTTCGGAATTTATTGTGGCAACATTAAATACAGGGTGGATCTGTAACTTTGGACAATCTGACGTGGGGTGAATGACCTGTCGAAATACAACTTAGCACCATTTTTTTTTTTGGATCGGTTTAACTTTTTTCTCTTACATTGTATGGGAAACGTGCGACTATCGTTGCGGACTTACATACTATGATGAGGGCGATGAGTAAGTACTCTGTTCTTAAAAAATGACGTTGAAATACACAAACACACATTTTTAAACACAGATCCAAAAGTACTTGTTCCATCTTAAAAAAAAGTATGAGACCTAAGTTCGACCATCACCTTTCATCTGACACCAGAATCATTCAAATCGGTCTTCCCAAACTAAAGTTATCGAGGAACAAACATAAAATAAAATAAAGTTATGTTTGTATGTCTTCATTTTTGTAATAAAATTAATATTACTTTACCAAAAATCCTCAGCTCCATATACAATTAAAACCAAACTTTTTAGCCAATTACGAATTTATATTTTGTATATAATTGAACACTATCACAACACTATCGTTATTTCAACAATAGATACTGAATAACATCACTAATCTCTTGTATTACGAGCAATTCTAACTAATAAATGTCAATACGATATCGTAAACTGTAAATCCTGTGTGATACGTTATCTAATATACATAAATAATAATTTTCAATTACTGTAACAATCCATTACTGCCCACTTCTGGGCTCAGGTCTCCTCAGAAGAGGGATCAGGTACAGTCCATCACGTGAACACAATGCGGTACTGAGTATATCAGACGAAGGATTTTTTCCAATGTGCAGGTTTCCTCACGATGTTTTAGCCAGTGGTGTTGTGATGCAACTCTTTTACTATTTAATATTGAGAGGTACAAGCCGGTGTGAACCCGCGACCTCCCGTACGGAAGGCAAGCGCTTCAATCACTAACCACCACGACCCATCCGAATCTATCATCAGATTACATCTGCGTGCAAAATGTCAGCTCAATCCGAAACCGGAAAGTTTGTCTAATTTAGCTTGCAAGATTCCATCCGAACTTACATAGTTACATCCAGTGCAAGTTAATATAAAGCTTGTAAAAATCGATATTTGCAACCTACTATGTGACATAACCACATTTTTGTCAGACTTTTTTTATAGTTTTACCTGTAATTTAACTCTCGCGTTGTCGACACTAATATTGCACGTGAAGAATGAGGCTCCGATGGTCGGCGACACGTGCTTTGAGAACATTTTACCGATATACCTTACTACTAGACTAGTCTTGCCGACACCTGAAACAGAATTTAAAAGTATTTTAAAGATTTTGTTTACATATCAGCTCGCCAACGTCCAACACAGTTCAACACACGTAAACAACAAATGACGGTGGCCGACCAATATGTAAACGGGGGTTTTGTATGCATTGGCCGCCATTGAAACTATGTGAAACACCGTTTGACAGTTGGCATGGCAGTTGTCATTGTGTATTGGAAGTTTGTGATGAGAGAACCACTTTAAATACAAGCTTTTAAGATTCCGAATATCATTAGCGAGACGAGTCGAAACACGACGGGTCTATGTTATCTAGTACAAGACTTCCTATGGTTTCCGACTCCATCATCAGATCAGCTCCATGATACCATATTATTGCATTGTCATGTCATATACATACGCATAAGTTCAGCTCAATCTAAAACCTAGCATTTGATCAAATTAAACTAACAAGATTCCATTCGAACTTACATAGGTGTATAGCAGCGGCGAAGGGTCTATACAACCCCATTCCTATCGGATTCCTTATCGATAATCATAGACTAAAGATACATAGCAAAAGAGTGTCTTTCAGGAGCTTCCCTTATTAAGTAATTAACACTTCGCCACTGGTGTTTAGTTACATCTAAATTAAAGGAAAGCTTTTAAAACATGTGTACTTTTTTTAAGTAAAGTTAGTTCTGGTTCGTAATATTGTAAAATGATAGTATGTAATCAAGATCATTTGCTATGAAATGTTGAAAAACTGGTAAGGTATCGATTTCGTTGACAGTTATCGCTCGCTAAACCAGTAAGCCAACGAAAGCAAAAGTATTATGTTAAACTAGCTGATCCTCGTAACTTCGTCTGCGTCTTAAAGACAGGCAGCACTGTTAGATTTTAATAAGACCTACAGACCCGTAGTACATCATTCTGTTCTATAGTCAATAGTTTTCGCTGAGCACACGATGTAAGAAAGTTTTTGGGTATTTTTTCACACCTTGGCTTACATTATTGAAGTTGAATTTTAAAACTAAATATATGTCACTCAGGGACAGTGTAGCTTTCCAACGGTGAAAGAATTTTTGAAATCGGTGCAGTAGTTTCGGAGCCTATTCGAGACAAACAAACAATCAAACCGTTCTTCTTTATAATATTAGTATAGACTACCACGCTTCGCTGTGGCACAGTGTGATTTGTAATGTCAGCGAGTGTTTTCCTCGCTTCCGGCAGATGGCGCGGTCATTGGTATACAGCTGATAGTTTAAAAACTGTTTGGACATGTGACTGATGCAAAAATTAGATAAAAACAACCCTTGATGCGGATTATGTATCATTCTAAAATTTCAATAGAATGTTTGAAAGGAAACTTCCAATATTTTTCATGTATTTAATTAATATTACAAAATAGGTATCATAAACATGCCACCGTTTACGATAGCTTATCATTCGTCTTGTAGATCTGTGCCTGTCGCGATAACGACCGGGAGATTTATAACGTCAAAGATAATGTATTGGTCGCAATCGGCGGTAACCACTTACTGTCGAGTGGACGGTAAGCCTGTGTAATTTCCAGGCTAACACATTTCGATGCGGAAGCATTACCAGCACAAGCACAAAATATTTAATATAGCTGACTCGCAATTTCGTCACGAATGGAGAATTCAGTTAGTGCAATGTGCTTATTTACGACATCACATCAAAAACCTCTAAAATTATCAGTGTTTCTCTACCATATCATGTATGTATTATACACATAAACCTTCCCCTTGAATCACTCTCTATTAAAAACATAGGTATAGAGAAAGCGACTTTATCTTACAAGCTTTATATATTAACTTGCACTGAATGTTACTTTGTAAGTTCAGGTAGAATATTGCTAGCTAAATTTGACAAACTTCCCGGTTTCCGATTGAGCTGACATTTTGGACGCAGATGTATATCGCGTGACAATGCAATAATATGACAAAATGACGCTAATCTGATGGATTCGTAAGATGGTCGTAGGAACTCCTGTACTAAATAAGATAGCCCTGTCGTGTTTGGGCTCATTTTACTTGTCTTGGCTAGCACTCTACTGATACATGATATTCGGGATCTTAAAAGCTTGTATTTAAAGTTTTTTTTAAATAAATTATTGGTGTAACGTTTACTATGATAAATCTACAAAAGTTACATGTTTAAACTAGTATTAATGTTAATTAACTTACAGATACAGTAATGGAATAACTGAACCGGAATGACAAGGACGCGGTAATAATATTACATATATGAGTTCATTCGACCATGCATTAGGTATTACTGAAGCATAATTAATATTTAAGTATGTTATATACGATAATACTTCGTCTGCGTAACAGAGAATCTAATTAAAGATCCTAGATGTCATGTCGAAGTAGAGTGTTGAAGTAAGACGAGACTGAATAGTGAAGATGATCAAATTTAGCTTGTAAGATTACGCCCGAACTTACATACTTAGTTATATTCAGAGGTTCATGAGCGACGGTGACCGCTTACAATCAGGTGGATCGTAGGCTCGTTAATCTATCTTGCAATAAAAAAGGTATAAAATATAGCTAAATGCAATTTTTTATAATTAAAAGGCGAGTACAATTTTTCAACAATAGCTCGACTTGTTACACGTTAATCAAATTACTGTAAGATTAAATCAAATCAATAAGAATACTACCATCTTTAAAAAATCATCGTAATCGGTTCACTCAGAAAAGTTAATACACCTAATTTGATTTCGTTTTGATAATTAATAACTAACTTGTTTTAACAAAAACTCTGGTCTATTTATAATTGATGACATAATATTAGTCATTTATAAAAATCAGCATAGATTATATTAGTTTACAAAAACCTGTTTCTCTGTGCGACCCATATTCACTAGTCTGTGTCCGTTTTCGCTAGATGCCGAAACTGGGTCGTTCGCCCGTATTTCGTTTGAAATCACAACCATTTTTCTATAACACTTTGAATTCGAATTTTAATCACAGCAAATATTTAATTCTTTACTATTAAATTATTATCTATTTATTTACTAGCTGGCCCACACAACTTCGTCTGCGTCACATAAGGAAATTTTCTCACCGTTTAAACCTTCCCTGAACTTTTACGAATATTTCAAGATTAAAATAAGCTAAAGCGGTTCAGTCGTTCTCGAGTTTTAGCGAGACTAACGAACAACAATTCATTTTTACATATAAGAAGAAGATTAGAAAATCTCACCAACAGTATCAGTTACAACAATGACATTAAAAAAGAATATATTAAACTAAGTCTTCTAACTAAATCTTCGTAAAATATGAGACGATTAAATATGTAAACAAAAGTTTTAGAACTGTGCCCAATTTTGGCTCCTGCCACAGACTTTGCTAAAGTAAACAAACCAATTTTGATCCCCTTTGAGTGATAAAGATAAATGTGATTAGCAACTATTTATTTACAAAAAGTGAATGTAATCAATAATGTTATTATGACAACAAACTTGATAACACAGATTTTGAAATACAAAATATTCCATAGCTGTTGTTATTGGTAAATTTTCTGCACAATTTTAATGAAACTGTTCACTACTACATTACTGTTCACCCTTGTGTTTCCTCAGTAAAGGAAGCAGGTAAAGTCCACTACGAGACACTAATCCAGGACTGAGTAGAAGATTTTTTTTTAGTCGGAGGAAATCACCGGATGTGGTATGTGGGAGTTGAACCGCACTAAAACCTCCAACCGCTCACACTCAGCGTCCGAACCCCGGCTGAGGCCAGAACCCAGCACGGGGTTATGAGGGATGGCGCGACGCGTTACACCCAAGGCACTCTTTCCCGTCGCGCCGCCCTTACTGAGTAGAAGAAGAGTTTAATACTTCAATATGCAGGTTTCCTTATGATGTTTTCCATCACCGTTTTAGGTCAGTAAAATAAAGAACACAGTACTGTTACATATAATAAATATTACTGTAGGTACTGTACTGTAACAAATCATTACTGTCCACTGCAGTGTCTCTTCAGTAGAGAGAGCATGCCGACCACCTTGAGACACTAATGCAGGACTGAGTGTAGCAGCAGTTTAATCCTTAAGGTTATGTTGTTGATAGCAGGGCAGTGTCTCCTGACATTGCCGAGGTCCATGAGCAATGGTAATCACTTATGATCAGGTGGCCCGTTGGCTCATCTTTACATGGCAATTTAAAAAAATCATTCTTTGATATGCAGGATTTTTTATATTCTTTATTACAAGTCAGATATAAAGCTTACAGACCACCCGATGGTAAGTGGTTACCATTATGAGCCTCGCATTACCCGTCACCAATTTATCCAAGATTTTTCTTAAACCTCGTTTAAATAAGGACATGTCATAGCGCTCTGGGATATAGTTATGTTCACTGTTTTTAGTTACTAGTGATAGGATATTTAATTAATATTAAGAGGTACAAGCCGGTTTGAACCATTGATCTCCCGTACGGAAGGTAAGCGGTTCAACCACTCATCATCATTGGCCTATAGACGTCCACTGCTGGACATAGACCTCCCACAAACCTCGCCACAACGACCGTTCCTGTGTTACGAAAATAAAATCGTAATAAATAAATATTAATAAATAATACAATTTATCTGTCGTTTGGAACAACAAAAGTATAAATATACTAGGAAATATATAAAATGTTCCTATTTTCCGATGACATATCCAAAGCGAAGGGATTTTCGAAGTTACAAACATACAATTTTTTTAGGTATAATTTTCATTTGTATAGCATTTTCCACATAATACATCACATATATATTGTGATGCAATAATCGTTAACTCGTAATGAACAAGTTGATTGCAAAACTATTGGATAAAAAAAATAATTCAACAATTGTAGTTCGGTCTACCTTGAGCTCCTAATACGACTATTTTCGCCTCGATGACCTTCATTTTGTCACTTTTACGCTAAATAAGAATATTACGTCACTCCTATTGTTAATTTTACATCGTTTGGGTTCACTGGAAACACTTTTTAAAAGGTAAATAAATAGTGTAAAGTTTGACGCGGCCTTCTCAATGGGGATTGGGCGAGAGACTGACGGTGTTGCTGTATTTTCATAGAAATTTGCTCGATTTTAAATTAAATGTGAAATAGAATCCTCATCGTTGCAGAAGTACATTTAGGTTGTTTACTATTATGTGGGTCTTTGCTCGTCCATCTACGTAGAAATAAAAAATGAAGTAATAAAAGAATTCATTATAAATTTTATTAAATTTTACAAAAATAAGAAAAACAATAAGAAGAATTAAGCACCAGTGCGTGTGTGTGTGTGGTGTGTGTGTATGTGGTGTATGTGTGTGTGTGCTATACGTATCATATTGCATACTAAGACAGCTTCACTTGACAAAAATGAAATGACATTAACTATCCACTATTCCAAAACCGTCTAGTAAAGGTAATTATCCTGCTTAGTTTATTGATGCTCGCTGTATTTACCAAAATAAAAACATGCGGCAAACATACCAAACAAAAACATCTCCTGAATTTAATGCCTATTAATTTCCTGGATTGTGTGTGTTTTTTCTGAGAGCTGGCAACTTCGATTAAGATTTTAAACTTTTTTATTTTAGTGACATCTATTAGAAGTTTAAAGAACTAAATTTGCGTTCTCAATGTAGTTCAAAAAACGTGTACTAGATGGCGTAACACGTACAAAAAGTCATATTTTACTCGAATCTCTACTAATAACATAAATGCGAAAGTAACTCTGTCTGTTTGTCTGTTACGCATTCCCGTTTAAACCTCTCAACCGATTTTGATGAAATTTGAATTTGGCACAGAGAATATTTAGACCTCGCTGAAAAAAATCAAAGAAAAACGCTTTGCGCATAATTTACTTCATGTTTTGACCTAAGTTTTTTAACATTTTCTGTAGAACAATAGATGTACAACATTAAATAAAAACTAAATCAAAGAACAATACTTTTAAACGTGCAGAGAACCATTACAGAAAAACTAGCGAAACCGCGCAACTTCGTTTGCGTCTCGTTTAATTAATTTTATACGAGAATTATTAATAGATTTTTTCTTGACGTAAAACCAAAAACTTTAACTTCAAAAAAGGCGTTATTGAGCTTTGCGCTTAGACATTTTGCGATTCATTTTATATTATAAATTAGCTCTTATTTAAATGCACTATGATGACATATTATTCAAATATCCCTAAAAATAAAAAAGCCCTAAGCCCGCCAAAAAACGCTAAGCCGTTTTACCAAATTTAGCGCCAACACCGTTAAGTTGGTAACATTGCGTAGACGCCATTAAATTATTCCCCAGTTTTATGATAGATTGTACAGATCTGTATCAAATTATGGCGAAATAAAATATTTTAGTGTCTATTGACTATGGCAGTATATTTTATGAGTAGTTATACTGCGATTGACGTTAAATGGCTAATAAATATAACCACGTTAAAGAACTATGTCAAAATTGGTTTGTTTACTTATGCCAAGTCTAGCAGGAACCGAAATTGACTGTAACCGAGTTGATCGGTAACTATTTGTTTTAAAGAAACCTTTAAATACAAGCTTTAAGGTCCTGGGTATCATGTATCAGTAGAGTGCTAGCCAAGACAAGTAAATTGAGCCCAAACACAGTTCTATCTTAAGTAGTAGGGGAGACCGAGGGGAGTTGAAACAATTTTGACATTTTGTTTCATACACCAAAAACTATAGACAGAAATCATATGATTTTGATATCAATCCATAGGTAATTCTTTACAGTTGTGAATGATTAACATGAAGAAATTATAAACGTTAAATATTGCGGTGAAAAATCGACTTAACTGAAACAAGTCAACTTGTTTCAACTCCCCTCATGCCGAGGTAAGATGAAACAGGTACCGAGGAGAGTTGAAACATATGATTTTTAAGAAGTAATAAAGGCTGTTTAGTAATAATAATGATATAATTTAAAGGTTCTTATTGAAATAAAACTCTTGAAGTACGAAACAAACTTATTTATCATGTGTGTGTGTGTATTAGTTGTGTGGTTTTGTCCTGATACAATTTTCATTTAAATAGTTAACTACATGTCTAGTTTTTCTACACTTAAAGTGTAAGTGTAAAATGACCTATTTGTAACATCAATCAAAATAGCAATCAAATATTTTACATTCTTCTTTCTAAGTCTAAAACAAATAACTTGTAATTATCTCACAAATTAATTGAAATATTATATAGTATACTTAACATATATTCCAAATATTTAACACAAAATAATTATTCACTGTTAAAATCAGTCTTGATTGGACAATACTTCTACGAATAGGTATTTTACTTAAAGCCATTTCACAAATGAAAAAAATAAAAAAGGTAGGAAAATATAAAAAAAAAATCTGACAAGCAGTTCTAAACATACGAAATTACCCCACCAGTGCAAGCTTCATGGGCCCAGTTTTTACATTGTAGACATTGCATCCATTTCTCTTTGGCTCTGCTATTAGAATATGGCTCATCAAAACAAAGACAAAATGCTTCTCCTTCTTCCTGTTCATTGTCTTCGTTTTTTTGATGTTTCTTGCCAACTTTGGTTTTAGTTTTAGCACCTGGTTTTCATCTTTTTCTTGTTTTTGTTTCTTCAAAGTTAGGTTTTCTCACTTTTTTCTTGGCCGTTGTAACTGCTTCGATTGCAGCCAGTTCACCTTTTACAGGAGTTTCGGTTAAGATAACTGATTTTACTATTTGTATGATTTCCTTTCCTTGTTGGATCCTTTTCTGTCGCAAAGTTACCTGTTCTGCTGCGAAAACAAATATTTCGAGACTCCTCGTACCTCTGTCAGTCTTTCTTTCATAATCAGTAGGCATGCTGTAACAAAATAAACAAATTAGATCAACAAAAAAACATAATACATAAAAAAAAGGAAAACGAGGAGAGTTGAAACAGTCTGTTTCAAATCTCCTCAGTATGAAAAAATGTTCCTGTTAACATTCATTCTAATATTAAAAAGCAAATATAAAGAAATCAAATGTACAATATATATATCATAAATCTTTACTTAATAAGCTTTCGAAACATATATAATTTAAACCAAAATACAAAACCTCTATCAAAATATAGGCATCGTAAAAATACGTGAAAAACTTACTTTTCTCGATTTTTGTCACATGGCACACAAAACTCCACAACCACGCAACTCACGCGACTGACTGAACTGACACGGTTGCGGGTAGGTGGGTTGTTGTTGAAAAGCGACGTTGCAACTCGCTAACGGTTTTGAGTTTTAAGAAATCAGTACTGTTTCAACTCACCTTTGTTTCAAATCCCCTCGGTCTCCCCTACTGGAGTTCTTATGACCACCATAAAAATCCATCGTCAGATCAGCGCCATTTTGCCATATTATTGCATTGTCACGTGATATACCTACCTACCAATATATCTATATGCGTGCAAAATGTCAGCTCAATCGGAAATCGGGAAGTTTGTCAAATTTAGCTTGTAAGATTCCCACAAATTTATTTTAGACTAGCTGCCCCGCGCAACTTCGTCTGCGCCAATCTCAATTAAATGTCAACTATTCGATTTTTTTCTCGTTGTAAATACCATCCTTCATCGAGAATTAAAAAAAAACAACAATTTCTAAAATAAATATAGCCTAAGTTACTCCTTATAACATAAATTATCAGTCATTGAAAGTCAGCCCGTCCGAATCGGTCTAACCATTCCAGAGATTAGCCAGAAAGACAGTGGCCACCTTCCAGCTCCATCATCAGACCTTCACATTCATCCTCTACGCAAAGAACTCATAAAGACGCTTCATTAGAGTCTAAACGCGATGAGGTTATCTTGCTTATTGACAGAGTTCCCATAGCCATCTTCCAGCTCCATCATCAGACCTTGACATTCATCCTCTACGCAAAGATCTAATCAGGACGCTTCATTAGAGCCTGAACACGATGAGGTTATCTTGCTTAATGACGGAGTTCCCATAGCCACCTACCAGCTCCATCATCAGACCTTGACATTCATCCTCTACGCAAAGATCTCATCAGGACGCTTCATTAGAGCCTGAACACGATGAGGTTATCTTGCTTAATGACGGAGTTCCCATAGCCACCTACCAGCTCCATCATCAGACCTTGAAATTCATCTTCTACGCAAAGATCTCATCAAGACGCTTCATTAGAGCCTGAACACGATGAGGTTATCTTGTTTAATGACGGAGTTCCCATAGCCACCTTCCAGCTCCATCATCAGACCTTGACATCCATGCTCTACGCAAAGAACTCATCAAGACGCTTCATTAGAGCCTAAACACGATGAGGTTATCTTTCTTAATGACGGAGTTCCCATAGCCACCTTCCAGCTCCATCATCAGACCTTGACATTCATCCTCTACACAAAGATCTCATCAGGACGCTTCAATAGAGCCTAAACACGATGAGGTTATCTTGCTTAATGACGGAGTTCCCATAGCCACCTTCCAGCTCCATCATCAGACCTTGAAATTCATTTTCTACGCAAAGATCTCATCAGGACGCTTCATTAGAGCCTGAACACGATGAGGTTATCTTGCTTAATGACGGAGTTCCCATAGCCACCTTCCAGCTCCATCATCAGACCTTGACATCCATGCTCTACGCAAAGAACTCATCAAGACGCTTCAATAGAGCCTAAACACGATGAGGTTATCTTGCTTAATGACGGAGTTCCCATAGCCACCTTCCAGCTCCATCATCAGACCTTGACATCCATGCTCTACGCAAAGAACTCATCAAGACGCTTCAATAGAGCCTAAACACGATGAGGTTATCTTGCTTAATGACGGAGTTCCCATAGCCACCTTCCAGCTCCATCATCAGACCTTGACATCCATGCTCTACGCAAAGAACTCATCAAGACGCTTCATTAGAGCCTAAACACGATGAGGTTATCTTTCTTAATGACGGAGTTCCCATAGCCACCTTACAGCTCCATCATCAGACCTTGACATTCATCCTCTACACAAAGATCTCATCAGGACGCTTCAGTAGAGCCTAAACATGATTGGCTGGGTCGATTTGGATGGGACTTTCAATGGCCGAGCTTATGTAATAAAGACTAACTTTTTTTTTTCAGTTATAGGAAATCACCGGATATGTGGGAGTTGAACCGCACTAAAACCTCCAACCGCTCACACTCATCGTCCAAACCCCGGCTGAGGCGAGAACCCAGCACGGGGTTTGTAGGGACGGCGCGACGCTTTACGCGCTCGGCACTCTTTCCAGTCGAAATACGAATTACTCAATATCACTGGTTCCGCCGGCCACTTTAGTCAGAGCTCCAGTTGCGACGATTGACCATATAAATTGGAGATCTCTTTATGTTGGTACAGCCGGTTCGGAGATTAACGTGCACAAAGATACAGACAAACAGACAAACAGACAAACAGACAAACAGACAAACAGACAAACAGACAAACAGACAAACAGACAAACAGACAAACAGATAAACAGACAAACAGACAAACAGACAAACAGACAAAAAAAAATCTAATTGCATTTTTGGCATCAGAGTCGATAACCAAACACCCCCTGCTAGTTTTTTTTTTGATATTTTCAATGTACAGAATTGACCTCTCTACGATTTTATTATAAGTATAGATTTAAGGATAAATAATAAATGCTATTTTCAGTACAAAGTTTTATTTATTTTCCTTAACAGAGACAATTGCGCAACGAGTTAACGTAGTTATTTTCATAAATGTAATTCTAAATAGTCATAAAATAATAATCATGAATTATCCTACAATAATATTTATCAGAATACAAAATGTATTGGAGTTGCTCGGAACTAGGCTTGAGGTTGGTTCAAACAAAATAAATTTCTCTTTAACAAGATTAAAATTCTATAAAATTTATGTCTCAAATAGTCATCTTAGTTTTTCTACTAGTGATTAATAAAAGGGTTCAAAACCGGCCGGCTTGTACCTCTAAATCTTAATATGCAAAAGATTTATGTGCAATTTTTTCACAACGCCACTGGCTAAAAACGGTGAAGGAAAAACATCGTGAGGAAACCTGCATATCGGAAAAGGGTTCTAAAAATCCTTTGAAGATATGTGAAGTCCCCAATCCGCACTAGGCAAGCGTGGTGGACTATGCCTAATCCCTCTCCTGAGGAGACCTGAGCCCAACAGTGGGCAGTAATGGGTTGGTACAGGTAGGATTAATAAAGACAAACTAATTTGAAAATGGATGATAAGTCGATCATCGGGGTTGAATGAAAAAATCATGTTTGTTTGAAAAGCGGCTCCATGACCAGTTAAACGACTCCCAGATATTTTGTATGTCGAAATTCAAACGTGAACAAATTATGTTCAATATTTTTTGAATAAATTTGTCATATAATCGTAATACTATTATAAAGGCGAAAGTTTGTAAGTATGGATGTATAAATGTTTGTTACTCTTTCACGTAAAAACTACTGAATGGATTTGAATGAAACTTTACCACAATATAGCTTATACATCAGAATAACACATAGGCTATACGACTCGACGGGACGAATCTGAAGTCCACGCGAACGAAGTCGCGGGCAAAAGCTAGTATTATAATAATTATTCAATTCATTTATTCACATCGGTAATAAGAAAATAATCGCAATTGAATACAATTTTGAAGTTATCATTTAGATTACACTCTTAATTGGGTCGGACACCCTAAACTCAAGAGAACTCAATTTCTTGCAGACACAGGAAGCCGTCTAAACAACATTCGCATGGCACACCTTGGTGGCCTATTGGACAATTATAGGCTTTATTATTGTCTCCTACATACTCTTGTATCTGGAGGACGGGAGATAGCACAATATTGGCTAAAAACAAAAGCAGTTCACTATCCGAGTCGAAATCTGGAAAAACATTATTACATAAAAATAGGTAAAAACTTTTTAAGTTAAACGGTTTCATGTTAAACATACATTGCAATGTTGAAAATAAATGTACTAAAAACAAAAAAATAATAAAATAGATACAGTCGTGGGAATTGTAAAACCGTTCGGCACGTCAATTGTCTACAATCGTTGATTAAAATGTTTGTTTTGTAATGTTACACTATAATTAACATTGCACAATTTTTATTTTTTGGATCGGTTAAACTTTTTTTTCTGACATTGTATCGAAAACGTACGACTATCGTTGCGGACTTCTATACTATGATTGATTTTTTTTATCCAATTCCTAAAATAAAGGCGGTTCTAAGTTTTATTTTAACAGGTCATACACCCCACGTCAGATTGTCCAAAGTTACAGATCCAGCCTGTATAAATGCATAATGTCAGCTCAATTCGAAATGGAAATTGGTTAAAATCAACTGCATTCCAACCAAACTTACATAGTTACATCCAATGCAAGTTAAATAAAATCTTTAAAAGCGAAAAATAGCATATTTAACAGAAAATTGTTATTATACCTTCTAAACTATTCGCCCCTGTAGTCTGAGAAGAACTTGCCGTTACCACTATGGCGAATACTACAATCCACAATGGCACCTAAAAGCATAATTAAAAGTGTTTTAAAACAGCACGTCCGGTTTCTATGACTTACAAAAGTCCTGTATAGTAGGATCTTGGTGGGATATGTGGGAGTTGAACCGCACTAAAACCTCCAACTGCTCACGAGATTTTTAAAAAATAATTTTGGATGAATCTATTTAGGTTTTTGTTGTTTTTTTTTTAAAAGACGGTATTTTTTTCGTTCGACGTTCTTCGATCTGGTTAATGATAAATAAATTTTAATATTTGTGAGTCCTAAAATAATATTTTAATTGCAAAAATGAAAACAAACGACTTCCATTGGAATCTCGTCCGTTAAAAATTCACTATTAAACATAGATCCAAAAAAACTTCGATCTTTCAAAAAATTGGGACCCCATGATAACCATTTTTCATCCTGACACAAGGATCATGCAAATCGGTCCACCCAAATTAAAGTTATGAAGGAACAAACGTAAAAATAAAAAACAGACGAATTGAGTACTTCCTCTTGTCTTGATTTTTTTGGAATTCGATCAAAAAAGGGGCGTATGAATGTGAAGAGGAATATATCCTCCTCAGTTCCATTAATATAATTCTCTCTTAAACTTGCTTTCTTTCTTTCTTCTTTTTTAGCTCAGAATAAACCGAAGCAACAATAAAAGTCTTTGTTTCATTATAATACAGGATGGATCTGTAACTTTGGACAATTTGACGTGGGGTGAATGACCTGTTGAAATACAACTTAGCACGATTTTTATTTTTTGATCGGTTAAACTTTTTTTTTCTAACATTGTACGGAAAACGTGCGACTATCGTTGCGAACTTCCATAGTATGATGATATTTTTTTTATCCAATTCTAAAATAAAAGCGAAAGGTCATTCGCCCCGCGTCAGATTGTCCAAAGTTACAGATCCACCCTGTATATTATTATAAGAATTGAAAAAAAAAATACATAATAATAATTGTTGTTGTATTGACTCACCATTTTGAACAGAACTATGTTACTGTCTTGAACAGGGAATTATAATAGATTTATATAGTTTCAATATTTCCTTATAAAGCTAATAATAAATATTAATCAATTAGCTGAACAGTGCAGCGTCGTCTGCGTCATTTAGAAAAATGGAATAATTTATTTAAAAAACGGTTTATATACAAGCTTATACGATCCTGGATATCATGTAACAGAAGAGTGCTAGCTAATACAAGTAAAACGAAACCAAACACGATGGGTCTATCTTGTTTAGTACAAGAGTTCCTATAACATACTGAATCCATCATCAGATCAGCGCCATTTTGTCACATTATTGCATTGTCACGCGATATACATCTGCGTGCAAAATGTCAACTCAATCAGAAACCGAGAAGTTTGTCAAATTTAGCTTGTAAGATTCCACCTGAACTTACATGGTATACCTATTAGTACATAGTTACATCCAGTGCAAGTTAATTTAAAGCTTGTAATAAAATAAAATAAAATAAGACAAAATTTTTGGTGAAACTCAAATCGGTTCAGCCGTTTTTGTGTTTAACTAACAAACAAAGTGTGTAACTAATCGCCAAACGATAAGTCTAAAATCTAAAAAAAATGTTATTCCATCCCTTTTGCCTAGAAAAAAGAAAAAACAATTCAATATGGCCGATTTGCGAAGGCATTTCGGCGCCATTAAATTATTTTGAGAAAAGAACACGAATCACTTTAGATATTTACCATTGTATTACAAACTCTATTGTTACAGAAATAGTATCTATTTTTGCTTGCGTTTTGTGTGGATAGTAATTTCGCAAATTGTAAGTGGATGCGATTGGCCGCCATAAGTCAGATGGTGGATGGTGGAACATTATACAGATTAAACTCGGATCTATAAAGAGTTCATCCACTCAACTGGGATCAGCAACAAAATTGGTTTGTTCACTTTTTCCTAGTCTGTGGCAGGAACCAAAATTGAGCACGAGGTGACGTTAGCTCGGAAACTTGTTTTGTTTACATTTTATAATCGTCATCAAAATACATTAAATTTTCGCTACATAACGAAACTGGGAAGTTCGTTCGGAATTGCTACCTTGTTTGATCATCTTTTTAAAAATATTTCAATTTATAATTAAACTATTTGATTTTGTAAATCTTTATTATTAAACTACGCTGTATAACATTTTGAGCAAAAATATATTATCTCCGTTAAATATGAGACGATTAAAATTAAAACAAAAAATTGGTTGCCTGTAAAGTCGGTATACGGGCGAAAGTTTTACGTGACAACGACTCGGGCATGGTTAGCCCGCCTAAGAGCGAGAGAGACAGACATAAAATGTGAAAGGCACGCGTGCCTCTCACTCGCTCTCATTGTGAGCGCATAACGTGAGCGGAGCGTTGAAGTGTCACCCGGCAAACCAATTTATAAGACGTTGTCACGTCAAAAGAACAGTGCAAGTGCCCAATTTTGGCTCCGACTTGGCTATTAAGTAAATAAACCAATTTTGACGCAGTTCCCAGTTGTTAACATACTAAGTAAAAAGGTTGTATCACTCCATGTTATATCTCAAAGTTTTAAACATTCACCCTCCTTACAAATCTGTGAATACGTAAAGAACTCGTTTACATATGAAATCTATTGTATTAACATACGATACGTTAAATCTTCGGTAACATGATGCGTTTTGTCAAAAAACGGATTCACAAAATGATAAAAATATTTTTAGGCTTTATAAAATTTTAACATCTTTGCCTATTCATAATTTTAAGTTAAAAAAAACAACTGTGTTACCAACTTATGGCTTAGGAATTTGATAGTAAAAAGCCCTTTTTCAGTAGTTTTAGAGCTTTTAGCACTTTTTCGATCATTAGCGTGATTTGAATCATATTTTTATCGTAGATGGTTCAAAAGTATCTACACAATGTGTCTTTATTTAAGCATTCAATAAGAGTTAAGTGGGATTCAATTTATTCTTTTAGTTTAGAACAAATGTGAAAGCAATAAAACACGTATGATTACATTCCATTTTGACGTGACAACGTCTTATAAATTGGTTTGCCGGGTGACACTTCAAGAAACTGCGTTACGCTCCGCTCACGTTATGCGCTCACAATGAGAGCGAGTGAGAGGCACGCGTGCCTTTTTGTTTATGTCTGTCTCTCTCGCTCTTAGGCGGGCTAACTATGCCCGAGTCGTTGTCACGTAAAACTTTCGCCCGTATACCGACTTTACAGGCAACCAATTTTTTTAATATCGCTGTAATTTTGCATGTTACCCGATTTGGATTTAAACATTGAGTGTGATCATTTAGTGAGGTTCAATTCCCACATCCCTCCAGAAGAGCGAGGATCCCTTCTCAAAAACGTAATGATTTTTAACTGCACATAAAATTAGTCCAATTTTAACATGCACACGAAAACAAAATAAATCTATCAATGCAAATATTCTAAACGTTCCTATTATACAAATAATACCATTGTATAAGTCAAGCATGTAATAAATGTACCTAATTTACATTCCGTGAACGGGCAAAATGGCCGTAACAATAAAAACGGTAATAAATTGACGAAAGCGCCATCTATTAGTCGTGCCCTCATGTTGTATTCATGAATCCTGGCGCTAGATGGCGTTACACCCTATTTAATTTACGAATTGTAATTTTTATCGTCTTTTAGGAGTTTTTAAAAGAAATGGGTTCGTAATTTGACTTGTTTTATTGATTTAAAATCGAATCTCTATCTATTATTAGAAAGACTGTTTTAAGTTAAAGCATTTTTTACAAGCTTTTTAATATTAACTTGTACTGGATGTAACTATGTACCTATGTAAGTTCGGGTGGAATCTTGCGAGTTAGATTTGACAAACTTCCCGGTTTCCGATTGAGCTAACATTTTGAGCGCAAATGTATATCGCGTAACAATGGAATAATATGACAAAATGGCGCTGATCTGATGATGGATTCGGAAGGTGGTCATAAGAACACAAGAACTAAACAAGACAAACTCGTCGTATTTGAGCTCGTTTTACTTGTTATTAGCTAGCTTGTTATCCAGGATTTTATAAGCTTGTATTTAAAAAGTTTTCTTAAAATTAAATTATTTAATATAATAAATATACAACTTCATTACAATCATTACAATTGTATAGGGTATTGTTTGAAAAGGTAGACAAAGCAGTAGACAATACCTTGTGTTGTAAACTGACACATTCACTTTGTATGTTTGAGGACCCAAATACCATCAAACGCTCTCAACCACTACGTAATACATATCATAGATACCTCTAAATAAATATCTTCTTTATTATCATCACCTACTTAAATACTTCATCATCATCATCAGCTCGTAAAAGTCCACAGCTGGACATAGGCCTCTCCTAAATTTCACCACAATAACTCATCTTAAGTCTGCTCACGCTACGCCTACCAGTTCGTGGTCGACATTCCAGAACTTTCGGCGCCATCGGCCATATTTTGTTCTTTGTACAATGTCCTGCCCAATGCAACTTCAAAGATACAATTCTTCGGGCTATTGTTGCTTTGGTTTTTCTGCGGATCTCCTCATTTCGGATTTGATACTACTTAACGGTGAACCGATTTGGATAATTGTAGTCATTTCCTGTATTTTTTATCATATTACTTTTTAAACACAAATTCCAAGTGAACGGGTACGAGTAGAGTGCGAGATATTTTGACAACACAGTGAGAAGGTTTACCATTTAACATTGCATCAAAAGACACAATGTTATTAATCCCGTCTAATGTGATGCAAACGAAGTTGCACAGGTCTTCTAGTTATTAAATATATCATCCATTTGCATGTGATATCGGAAATTTTATTTACAAGCTTTGTATTAACTTGCACTGGGTGTAACTATGTAAGTTCGGGTGGAATCTTGAAAGCTCAATTTGATGTACTTCCCGCTTTTCGATTGAGCTGAAATTTTATACATATCGCGTGACAATGCAATAATATAACAAAATGGCGCTGATCTGATGATGGATTCGGAAACAAGATAGCTAGCACTCTACTGATACATGATATGCAGGGTGTTAAAAGTTTGTATTTAATTTCCTTAATTTTCTCGTAAATGGAACATCCATGTTATACCAATCGTACCACAAACGAGCAATCAGCGAGCGATCGCGCGACAATGTCCCCCCTCCGACAACACCCACCGCTCCTTGATTCCAAATTCAATTTGCACCAATCAACGGGCGCCGTCTTCCCGCCTTTTGCGTCGTCCGACAACGGACGTGACGAATTGTTTTCATTCTTTTTAAAAAATGTTTTTTTTTGTTTTTCCGTGTTTTGGTTTAGGCGTAAGGGAGCTTTTGCCAAAAAGGTTACATGTCATTTTTTGGGTTTGTTTTGATGGGATTATTGTTGTGTGTTATGGTTTTTTTTAGTTGGAGGAAATCACCGGATCCATAAGATTATAATAATTTTGGGCAATAAAACAGAAAAAGCTATTGGAACGAAGTTCCTTATCGCGCGTTATCGAAAGGGGGCTAGAAGGAAATTCTTGTGAAAAAGATGTCACGACACTTTTTTTGTTTTAGATGTTTATCGCTAGATGGCGCTGTGATTAAAATCTTTTAAAACAATTCCTTATTTTGTTTTATATGATTCATGCTAGATGGCGCTGTGATCAAAATATTTTATAAAACAATTCCTTTTTTTGTTTTATATGATTAATGCTAGATGGCGCTGTGATCAAAATATAAAAAAAAATATTACAATACCCTCACTAATTAATTGAAAGGAACTTCGTTCCATCCGGGTGTCCCTTGACGCCACTCAAGTTTTTTAATTCTTTGTCGATTCCGTCCGTGATTTGTAGGTTTTTTAGCACCTAATTACATGATAAAAATCAGTCCAGCTGTTTCAGAGATTTGATAGGAAATTATTTTTTTTACTTTGACAATTCGGAGATCAATGGTAACAGCTCTCCATAAAATGGACCGTCTTCTCGTTTACCTGTCAATGCAATAAAAATATGTGTGGTCCTTCGAGCTTGATCTCGAGTTTTGGAGTGAATGATGTTTTAATAAGTTTTAACTGATAAAATGACAAATACTCAGAGACAAAGAAGCATTTAAAAAAAACTAATGGGCGTGTAGTCTGTGAGTATATGTACTTATTTCAATGAAATTTAATTTTGTTTCAAATAAATACAACGGCAACTATTACAAGTCGGTTTTCATCCAATAATGTTAAGTACAGACTTCTGTTTTTTTCAAAATAACAGAATTAAAGAACAGAGTCTGAAGAAATATACAAAAAGAAGCACAGTTCCAACTTTTGATCTTAAAAAAGTTACCCCCTGACGAAAGAATAACGTAACAAACATAATGAAAATAAAGGTCATAAGGCAGACTTGATTTATAAAAATTGAGTTTTTAAGTTTTACATGAATAAAAAACCTTTAACCTGTACAACCCTGGTATAGATTCACAAACAAACATAACGTATAATATCATTGGAAAACTGAAACGCAACAGAATAATGTAAATAGTATCTTACACCTCAAACAGAATACGCAATCGCTTCAATATCAATATTTGTACTTCGAACGAGATTCAGCCGCCATCATGCTGCCGATTCGCGCCCTTTTTTGACGTTTATTGACATTTGACAGTTTTGTTTTTTTTTTATTTAAATTCTGGTTTGGATATCGTGATTGAGTTCTTAATGAAAATCGATGGTATTTTTCATTAGTTAATGTTTAAATATATTATTATGTTTTTCTTAGTTTTAAAATGTAAAGCTTTATAACAAAATCCCAGTGGCCGTTCAAACATTGCCTATAAATAGGTTTAAGAGAGTTATCAAAGAACGGCTATGCAGTAAAGCATATTATAAACTTAATGATTATATAAATGACTGCACAAAATGGGAATGAGGTGCTCGTCCCGGGCCATTTCAATTGATACATTTGTTAAAAAAACAAAAATATTGTAAAACAATATTTAAAAAAAAAGAAAAAAAACATATTAAATTAAAAAAAAGACATGCCCGCTGAGTTTCTTGCGCCGGTTCTTCTCAGGACGGAGGCGTAATTTTAGCGAACTGGTGGTAGAACTTTTGATTTTAATTTTGACATTCAAAATGTATGTGTGTCCACATCTAATTTGAAATAAATGATTTGACTTTGACTTTGACTTTGAATGACATTGATACCTAATTTTTTTTTTTTTTTATTGCCGTGTAGGCAGACGAGCCAACGGTCCACCTGATCGTCGCGACCGTCGCTCATGAACCTCTGCAATGTCAGGGGACACTGAGGGGTCGCTACCTACGACCTAACTTGGCGGTAGATTATAGTAAAGAAGTCGGAGTGCTAGCCGAAAAGGTATTCCGGAAGGTGTTATCAACTTTTGGCTTTTAGCTCCAAATCTAGGGCTATTTTTTTCTAGGGTTAAATAGTATGTATTGCTTAAACGCTTCATATTCCAAGATCCCAGAGTGGTAAGACACAACTTATTTTCACATAAATGAAACCTCATGTTCTCAGTAGTCTCTTATGTGCTCAGAATACCTGCGCGCTTGTGGAGCTCTCCGAGTGACACCTGGGCAGGTATCAGGTGTGAAAGGTAACTAAAATGAATACTAACCTAACTTATTTTTTCATAGCTGATTTTAACATATATTTTGTAGAGTATTATTATAAAGTTATATCATAAGCGTCAGACACTTTTCATGGGCCAAAACTTTTGTCAGACGCTTTAAACCTCTACAAAAAATACATTAACTTAACTTATATTTACATGTCTGACATTTAAATATGATGTTCAGATAATTGTTACGAAGTTATATTTAATAAGTCAGACAAAATTGATTGACCAAACACCCGTAAACAGCAAAAATATTCTGCCGTGAGTATGAGCGTGAAAGCATTATGCGCATGCGTCTTAGAGTAAATATATGAAACATACTTACGGTACAGCTTCCGATATAAAATTTTTGCATCTATGTATATAATTTGTAAGGATGAGTTGTGCTTACCCTAAAAAAGTAGATACAAAATGTCTTCAACCTTATTTCAATTAAGTTTCATATACTGTTCTACAAGTATTTTTTATAAGTTTCTTCGTTAAGATTATAAATACCACTGCATAGAAGACTTTCTACATGTCTTAGGTGAATGTATCAGGACTGAGCAAAAACGAATACAGCTTGGGGTGAGATCCCAATAAAATATAGGCCAGATGAACATTGCTTTAGCTGAACCTCAGGAAGAGGCTGCAAAAACTTTAGCAGCGATATACTTGGCGTGGTCTAAAGATAGAACGTAAATCATAAATGTGATTCAAACACGGTTTAAATTATAACTAGATTAGAGTACTAAAATACGAGTAATAGTCATACTAAGATGGAGGAATTATTTTTTTTATGTTGAAGGTATTTATTTGATTATTTTATTAATAGTTTTAAATAATGTAGTGTAAGATAGTCTGTTAATTAAGTACTTTAAGGAAGAATTGTTATTGGCATTATGGGGCTCCAAATAAAGATTTAAAAAAAAAAGATTATTTATATTTAATAGCTTATAAATAGTTTTTCACAACAATTTTGAATATTTCAGGGCGAGTGATGATATTATTTCTATATGTTATTTATAAATCGTAAAGGGTTAATACTATGTGTAATAATGCGGGGGAGGGGGTGCGTCTCGGTATCGACACAAACAAGAGGATGTTTAAACAAAAGATATCAATCACTGTTGGGATACGCCCTGGCGCCATATTTATAGTCTTAGCCGTTTGCGTTTGACGTGAGCAATTGTAGCGACACCTAGCGGGCCAAATATATAGCCTGAATCAAGTAATCCATTTTAAATTTTATTAAATTGTCTCCCGCTTTGCGAGAAGGGAAATCGAAACTCATGTTTTCCTACTCCTTCTATCATCTTCTTATTAAATTCGTTGCGGGGCCCAAGACAAGTTAGCTTTCCCTCGGGTTCCTGGGCTTCACTGCTCAGAGTCATTACGATGGTCGCCGCTGTGGATCCTGGCTACACAGGAGTTACAGTGGTGGGAGTGAGAGGTGAATGGAGATACCCGTAAAAAAGCCTGAATACAGGCTAGTACTATCAATATCAGACTAGACGGAATAAATATAAATTGAAGAAATTAAATTAAAAAAACTAAAAATTTTTAAGGTCCTGAATTTCATATCGTAAGTAGAATGGTAGCTCCAAGTAAAACGAAGTCGAACTCGACGGGTCTATCTTGTTTAGCACAAGAGTTCCTATGATCTTCTGAATCCATCATCAGATCAGCGCTATTTTGTCATATTATTGCATTGTCACGCGATATATATCTGCACGCAAAATGTCAATGTCAATGTCAATGTCTGCGTGAAAACCGGGAAGTTTGTTAAATTTAGCTTGCAAAATGCTACCAGAACTTACATAGTTACATCCAGTGCAAGTTAATATAAAGTATGTAAAAACCTCTGCTACGCCCATTATATTATAATATATTCTAATGAAAAATACTCAACTCTAATTTGCTACTATAGATACAACAGAGATGAAGAAAAACAGAAGTCACAGAGCGAGACCGCAGTATCATTCCGTCTCTCTCTGACGTATGAGACTGGAATGTGGAATGAGTTTTTCCACAGCAATTTATACCGATGGTCGGGCACTTCAGAAAATTTAGTACGGTGGCCATCACATATGGGGACTGTGGATATTTGAGATTATTTTCTCTTAATTTTAAGAAGGTTCAAAATTAATGTGCCATAAATTTTGAAAAATACGTTTTTATTGCTATTAAAGAAGAAATGAAGACTAACAGTAAGGTCTTTATCAAATTTATATGAAATGAACAAAGTGTCTGCATCTTTACAAAAGTCATCGAAATCGGTTCAAATGGAAAAGAAATACACGCAAAACCGCACAGCAAATCGTGAAATTTTGTGCGTTAAAAAAACATAGTCTCTCTCTTTTTCCAACATGCAGGTTTCCTCATTATGTTTTTCTTCACCGTTAAACCGATAAATTGCACATAATCATCAGCCTATAGTCGTCCACTGTCGGACATAGGCCTCCCCCTGCCCTCGCCACATCGACCGGTCCTGTGCCATGTGCATCCAGTGACCTCCCGCGATCTTGGCCAGATCGTCCAAGATGCCACAAGAAGGACCGACGATCTGGTTAAGATCGCGGGAGGTCACTGGAAATTGCACATAAATCTCTTATCAAATCAAGAGTTAGGTACAAGCCAAACTAGTAAAAGTCCAAAAACGTCCAAAATTGTGATCACCCTACCAAAATTGGCATTTACCCCCACTCTCAGCGTAATTTAGTATTGTTAACGATCAGTTGTCGACGTATTTCAGCACGTTTACCGGCGAAGAGCGCCATATTGGTTACTTATACAGGGTGTGCTGAGAGTTGAGGCGTTCGCGTATTAAGGACGGGCCGCATTATCCGTTTAAATACCTTTAAACTTACGTGGCGTGCAGTCCATAGAAGCAAATACGCATTGCATACGTATTTGATTTAAGAAATAACAATAAAAATCGGTTAAATGTACATTTAATACAAATACACTTATCATTCCTATTACCTATTCGCGTTTTAGAAGAGTTATAAAATTGATTGTTAGATGTTTGTGAAAGGTTATGTTTTACTTACATTTCTACATATCCTGACCAAAATATATGTGGACGCCACTGATGAGGACGGACCTTTGGTATATTTTTGAGGGTAGTATAAAAAGAGAGAGTGATCAAACTGATTTTTTTTTCAGTAAATTTGGCAATAGTATAATTTGTGTGTACCGATTTGGATATTTTTTTTGGTTAGGTTATAGGTATTGGTTTTCAATTTTACCAATATCTACTTTTCAAGTAATTTTGAATTACCTACGACACTAAAATGACACACTATTTTGAGTTTAAAAATAGATAACATTTCATGATTTACTATGCGTGTTTGCTTTTGTTCTGAATAAACCAATTTTGATGTTTTTTCGAAGTAAACATTAGGTATAGACAGTTTGGAAGTAATTACAGTGAATCTCTATAGAACTATAAAATCAAAATTTGCCATTAAAGATTTTATAGCCTTGTTTGAAGAAGGACAAGATTTACGTCATAACATTTATCTGGATTCACAGATTTTGAAGAACTACTTTTGATAAACCTATTTTTTTTTCTTGCCATGTAGGCAGACGAGCCAACGGGCCACCCGATAGTAAATGGTTACCGTCGCTCGTGAACCTCTCCAATGTGAAGGGACATTGAGGGGAATTCAAGTATGACTGTTTTCATCTATAATCGATTCACTTCGTTTCTTCGTCTGCGTCACAAATGCATGTATTAAATACATAAACCTTCCTCTTGAAATGCTGTATTTATTAACTTAAACATCATAATTCATTGCATATTTTTAACAGGCATATAGATATCGACTTTGTTTTATATTGTGAATACAAATGGTCGTTTTTGGTAAAAAAAATATTTTATTACAAGAATGAAAACGTCCAACTTCCATTTTACAAGATACCACAAAAACTATCTGTCAGATCTTTAACAAATTAGTATAGATAATGTCCAAAGTTTCTGCTTTCTACCCAAAAAAGAATCATCGAAACCGGCTTAGTCAAACCAAAGACTGACCACTGTACCAACCCATTACTGCCCATTGTTGGGCTCAGGTCTCCTCAGAAGAGGGATTAGGCATAGTCCACCACGCCACCACCAAAACTGACCACTGATTATACACAAACAAAATCTTGTTGGTGTTGAATATGTGTAACGTGTGTTTGTGCCTGTTAAGTTTAGTGTTAATGCTGTTTAGTTTTAAGTAGTATGGATGGAATCAGATAGTGTTTTGTTTCTTTCTTTTTATATTCTTTATTTTTCATTTAGCGTTACTAATTTTATTTTCTTGTTAAATAGTTTAAATTCTTAGTATTGTCTCTGGCTGTACAAATCATTTGTAATCTCTTATTACGGTTTCCCACGATACAGGTCTGACCAGTGCGGGGACCATTGTTAAAGATGTATCAGTTGTCTGTAAAATTCTGTTAATAAACTATTTTGTATTTTGTAAAGTTATACGGTAACAAACATAAAAAATAGAAACGAATTGAGTACCTCCTCCTTTTTGGAAGTCGGTCAAAAACCAATTTAGAGATGAAGGAGAGTATTGGGAATAAAAAAACATTTTATTATGTCTTAAAATATAATTAAATTATACCAATTATAGTTTTATTACATTATTTTATATTAAAGTATAACAATTAATTATATATTTACAAATTATTATATTACTTAGTTATAACTAACGTTACCATAATACTGAAAAGTAAGATGTCATTGTTAAAGAAATATACAGGGTGGATCTGTAACTTTGGACAATCTGACGTGGGGCGAATGACCTGTTGAAATACAACTTAGCACCATTTTTATTTTTTGGATCGGTTAAACTTTTTTGTCTGACGTATGGAAAACGTACGACTATCGTTGCTGACTTCCATACTATGATGATTTTTTTTATCCAATTCCTAAAATGAAAGTGGTTCTAAGTTTTATTTTAACAGGTCATTCACCCCACGTCAGATTTTCCAAAGTTACAGATCCACCCTGTGTTATAAAACAATGTATACAGGGTGATTTTTTAAAGATATAGAAGAGATAAACATATAGAAGAAGGGTCATTAATCCTTACTTCCTTATTAACATTACTAGCTGACCCGTGCAACTTCGTCTGCGTTACAAAGGGGTTCAAACAGTACTCGCAATGCCGTCGCGTTGTTATTTGCGCGGCCGCATATTCATTGCGTCTTATACTCGTGATAACTTCTAAACGAAAATTCCGATTGGAATAAAACAAAAAGTAATTTACTTCTACATTAATACTCTTGATAACGTAATACTTAATTTGGATAATGGTTAATATAACGATACTCATGTAACGTTAAATTAATTTTTCGGACAATTTTTTGTTTTTTTTATACATAAAAGCGGTTATTGTGACTAAACTATGATAGTTAGGTATATGCTCTCGCGGACTTTTTTGCAGGTCTTACTAATAACACCTAAAAACCCGTAGTACATCATTTTGTTCTATTGTCAATAGTTTTTGCAGCGTACGCATAAATAGGTTTTTAATATTACACCTTGTCTTACAAATTCGATATTTTCATACGGATCCCTAATTTTTTTCAAAATAAAATATAGCCTATAACCTTCCTCGATAAATGGACATTCCAACAGTGAAAGAATTTTTGAAATCGGACCGGTAGTTTCTGAGATTAGCGCGTTCAAACAAACAAACAAACAAACAAACTCTTCAGCTTTATAATATTAGTATAGATAAATGCGAAAGTAACTCTGTCTGACTGTAGCAGGCCAGCGCAACTTCGTCTGCGTCAGTTTCAATTAAAAGGTAGCAAATGTTCTTTCTCAGGGTCTAAAGATTGTCTGTGCCAAATTTTATCAAAATCGGTTGAGAGGTTTAAGCGGGAAAGTGTGACAGACAGACAGAGTTCCTTTTGCATTTATAATATTAGTAGGGATATTTAAATTGAATAGGTAGGTACAAATCACCCTTCTTTAATATGTTCCAAATTTTAACTTTCACCCTATAGTTACAGATTATTTTATTATTTAGAAAATAAACCCTTACTTAATATTCTTACAAATTCTTTTTATTATTTACACTAATAATTTCTTACTATGTTAATTTACAGTTATATTTTAATGTAAAATTTTCCAATATGCAGGTTTGATCACTATGTTTACTTAACTGTTTTTGTAATAATGCACATAAATCTTTACTAAACCAAAATTAATTTGTTGTCATTAAGTATTACTGTAAAATATTAGAATTATTTTATGTCTTTGTCATAGTATTATGTTATATTTTTTTAATTAACAAAATAAAATACCTTGAAGTCAATGAGTGCTGAAGTTTGGTGATATATCTATACTGTGTAAAATCTATTAAATCTTAAGTAAGACTTCAGTTCTAATAATACTAATAAATATGTTTGGTTAAAAAAACGTTAACGCAACCCCGTTCAATTCATTATAACATTGAGGCGGTAAAAACCCTTAACCTGATGAAAATCTTAACAGCTGGTTTTTAAGTTGGCCGCCATCTTGCAAATTAGCACGTATTCTTTATAAAGGTTGTCAAAATTGAAAAACTTTTGACATTTTCTTCGAAATTATGAATTCATTACATCAATTTTGGGAAATTCAGATATTTTTCGAAAAATTGTACGATTTTACTACGACATAAATAAACTATCTATAATTCTATACACTTATCTAACAGGACTAGTTTTTCTTTCTTATCTAATGACTTACTACAATTTAGGGTACAAATCGTAATTGGCAACATTTTAGTAAACAGTGTTGCCGAGTTACCACATTTTGCCCCAAAATTCGAGATACAGTTCACACCTCTACATATTATTAATAAAGAGTTTGGGGATTTTGAGGACTTTCATTTGGGGCAATATTAAAATTCTAGCTAGCAACATTATTTACCACACGTCCATTATTTTAAATTTTATCGTAACAATAATATTACAACGCTACTTGTATACACAAACAACAAATAAAATACTCTATTTTCATACCACGTACGGCCTAAACATGTCAATTCCAGCTCGACCGCCATCTTGTGACATAACCACCATTCCACGCCGATTTTCCAAATTCGAATTGAAATTCGCGGCGGCCATCGCTCTCTCTCTTTCTAGCGCGATAATTCTGTCCCTGTCTAACATGGGCGGCGGTTTGACAGCTGTCAAATCGTTTGTCAATGTCTTTTCGTCAGCCGGTTCTTTCGGTTTTGTCTTTTCTTCGGAATGCTGAGGGTCCTTGCTCTTGGAATCCTGTTGGGCTTTTTTCGATCTTTTCCATTTCATCCTTCGATTTTGGAACCATATTTTTACCTGGGAACAAGATAAATATATTTAATATGGGGTTCTATGCATTGATGAGTCTGTGATCAATTTTGGGCTTTGGAACAAATACACAATTGGAGTGTTAAAATAGTATTTTTTTTTTCTTTTTTTTTTGTTTTTATTTTCTCTAACATTTGTGACGTCACTGGCAGTCGAAACTGAAAACCAGCGTTATATGTCGGTTGGGGGTGACATATAACATTTAGCTGAGTTCCAACTGGTTTGTGATGAAAACTTATTCATTCCATGTTTGTTTTTTTTATTTCTCATCACAAATAAACGATGTCTATGTCTAAGTCTATGTCTATGTATTAACACAATATTACCCAAGTCAAAAATTGGTAATCTCCTCATGTGATTTGTCGAGTAACGTGACTGACGCAAAATGTAGGTGCAAAAAGCGGATTTGCTCTTGCTGAAGATTTAAAATAATTTAAATTGTTTTGAACTGATAACTCTTTATGACATTTAGTAAAACACTTGATGTTCAGTAAAGGTAATGACTAATGTTGTTGGAGACATTATTTTGTAGGTACTGTTTTGTTCGGTACAGTGTATCTAGTACCTCATATTAGATCAATAATCTTAGTATATTTAAAATAAATACAACAGAAGCAGCCCCGCATTATTCTCTATGACAGTCCTAAGCACTATGGATCTATTAGCAAAACTTACATACTAAACGACCCAAGATTTTATCAAGTACTTTAACAATTATTAAAAAAAAAATTGCCCTTCACAAAAATACACCTATCATTCTCAACACGTCGTTTGACACTAAAATCCAGTTGTAAAATAACCCGCATAACACCTTAGACATTACGACCCCCGACCCTTATATTAATCCTTAAACCAGGGTAAAACCCGCCCCTAGTGATAACATAACCTCCCTCGTAATCTGGGTACAAATGTTCGCGCCAAATCGTGACATCTGTCAGTTTTGTGTCAGCTGTCAAATCTGGTTCATGTAGGCGATAGTTTGTCTTTTTGGCGGTAAAAGTGAGGTTAGGACTGTTTTTCAGGGATTGTTATGGGTTTTAGGTATAATTTAAAGAATTCTAATGGACATAGAACATTATAGGAGTTGAAAAAGGTGTGTAAAAAATATGAGACGTAATACTAGGAATTATAGTCTATACTAATATTATAAAGCTGAAGAGTTTGTTTGTTTGTGTGTTTGTTTGAACGCGCTAATCTCAGGATCTACTGGTCCGATTTCAAAAATTCTTTCACTGTTGGAATGTCCATTTATCGAGGAAGGTTATAGGCTATATTTTATTTTCAAAAAAATTAGGGATCCGCATGAATATATCGAATATGTAACAAAAGGTGAATAATCGAAAGCCTATTTATGCGTACGCTGCAAAAACTATTGACAATAGAACAAAATGATGTATGTAAAGTCCGCGACAGCATATATCTAACTATCATAGTTTAGTCACAATAACCGCTTTTATTTTTATAAAAATAGTATTTCGTCCCGAGATTGAATTTTACGTTAAATGAGTATCGTTATATTAACCCTTATCCAAATTAAGTATTTTGTTATCAAGCGTATTAATGTAGAAGTAAATTACTTTTTGTTTTATTCCAATCGGACTTTTCGTTTATAAGTTATAACGAGTATAAAACGCAATGAATATGTGCACTTCGCGCCGCGCAAATAATAACGCGACGTCATTGCGAGTACCGTTCGAACCCCTTTGTAACGCAGACGAAGTTGCGCGGGGCAGCTAGTTCATTTATAAGCACCGTATAAATAATATCTTTATTACAAAAAGAAAACGACCGACTTTCATTTCTTAAGTAGGTATAGCACAAAAACTACCAGTCTGATCTTTATCAAATTTATGTAATTGTGTTCAAAATATCTGCATTCTAACAAAAAAGAATCATCGAAATCGATTCATACAAAAAAGAAATACATGCAAAAACGCATAAAATTGTGAAATTTTGCCTGTTGTTGTGTGTTTTTTTAGTAATTTTTACACATTTTAATCACAAATCCCAAAGTACCTACTTGTTTGATCTTAAAAAGTATGGGACCTAAGTTCAACCATCATCTTTCATATGACATCAGAATCATTCAAATCGGTCCACTCAAACTAAAGTTATCGAGGAACAAACTTAAAAAAAACCTTATACACGAATTGAGTAACTCCTCCTTTTTGGAAGTCGGTCAAAAAGGTACCTATTTTGCAATCGTTTTTGTGCATAATTAACCGAAAAAACCTAGTATAGAGTCGTCTAATAATTACCTGTGTCTCCGTCAGCATCAGACTGGTAGCCACCTCGAACCTCTTCGGGCGTGATAGGTACTTGTTCATCCTGAACTGCTTCTCCAGCTCCAGGAGTTGCTGTGACGTGAAGGCAGTGCGTGGTCGACGGGTCTTGCCGAGGAGAGCGTGAGGTGCTCCTGGGGACAATAAGAAGAGTTTTATGAATAAGATGAAGGTTCTTGAGAGTGAAGTAACTCCTAAATAAATGGATTGATGTGGGTCAACAACAAATTTGACTTTGATTTAAAACATAAAAATAGATATTTTAGCTCGTAATTAGACGAAAAAAAAATGTGGCATAGATAAGTTGGTGTTGAGATTGAAATAAATTGCATCAGCATAAATTTATTAAAAAAATACTTTAAAATACATTTAAGATCCTGAATATCATATTATAAAAGTAAAATGTTAGCTAAGGCAAATAAAACGAGTCCAAACACGATGGGTGTGTCTTATTTTAGTACAGGAGTTCTTATGACCACCTTCCGAATCCATCATCACGCGATATACATATTATTATGCTTGCAAAGTTAAAACTCAATCGGAAACCGGGAAGTTTGTCAAATTCAACTCTCAAGATTCCACCCAAACTTACATTGTTACATCCAGTGCAAGTTTCTAAAAAGCTTGTAAAAAGGTGGAATTCTTATTGAAGTCTAAAATCTAAGCTATATAATACAAAATTGTTACACTCTTCCTTGTTCCAACTGAAAAATCCTGCTCTCTTTAGAAGATAGCTTTACAGGCTATTTGTATTCAGCAGGCTATCACGATGCGGTATGAATGTTGCTCTACTATACAACAATTTCGTACTTGCGCCATTACTTGGGCCAGTACTGTCGGGACAGTAAACGTAGAATATACAGGGTGGATCTGTAGATTAGTGCCAGCCAAATATGTGCCTAATGCAACGTAGAAATACGTTTATTTTTGAAAGCGGTTAAACTTTTCAATAATATATAGAAGTCTGCATTGGTAGTCGAACATATTTCAATAATTCTAGTTCCAATTGTAAAATTATTTCGGTGCAAGATAGTCTATATATCGAGGATGGTGATAGGCCATTATAGCTATTTATGACTCAGGCGGGGTTGCGTAATGCGTAGGTTATAAAATTAAATAGGAATTTCTTTCACAGTGGTTCCTGAGAATAGCGCGTTCAAACTAACTCTTCGGCTTATTAACGTAAAAATGAATAAAACAACAAATAAAAACAATGTATGATGTTAGTTGCTGTATAGGGTTTTATTGCAGCAGCTAGTACTGAAAATTTTAAACTTTTTTAAAAAAGAAACATTAATTTCGCCCATTCTAGTAGAGCATCATTCATTCGTATTCATTGGAGAGAGGGAGCTCTGATTTATTGATATTACCAGTATAAATAACTCTTGACATTTCGTGTAGATTTAGGAGAGAAACCGGGGACGAGACGACGTTTTCTTTACAACAAAGATACTTGTCCTTCTTCAAATGATTGGTGAAAAGAGTAGAATCCATGTAAATAAAATTTAACGCTGGACCAATTATAGTGATTGTTTTGTTTTGAGAATTATTAAATACTAGCGGACCCATGCAACTTCGTCTGCGTCACAAAGGGAAATAATATATCCTTCCTTCCTCGATGAATTAACTTTCCAAAACTGAAATATTTTTTGAAATCGGTGCAGTAGTTTCGGAGCCCATTCGAGACAAACAAGCAAACCTTTCCTCTTTATAACATTAGTATACAAAATAAAGTCAGGCAGCGCGACTGTAAAGAATGCCGTAGTGCGTAACGCGTCGTGCTACCCCGCATAACCCCGTGCTGGGTTCTGGCCTCAGCCAGGGTTTGGACTACTTCGGACGCTGAGTGTGAGCAGTTGAAGGTTTTAATACCGGATCAGTTCGGAAACCAGCGATTTTCCACAACTCTAAAAAGAGGATACGTATCATGAAGCCATTTAAGAGAAGTAACGTGAATCCAAACTCGACGGGTTTCTCTTGTTTGGTACAGGAGTTCCTATGGCTACTGACTCTATCATCAGATCAGCTTCATTGTATCATATTATTGCATTACTTTTAAGTTATATTATGGTGTACTGTAAAATGTGTATTTTTAACAGACAAAACTTTACGGTCTTTAAAAACCGTAAAATTTTAAAAGATCTGAGTGGTAGTTTTTGTGCTATGCTTGTGAAATGGAATTCGGTCGTTTTCATTATTGTAATAAAAATATTATTATTACGTCTAGGTAATGTGATGCAGCAGAAATTGCAATAAATTTAATATTCTACTTAATGTATAATTACACTTAGCAAGTGGAACATATTAATCTGTTGTACCATTTAATATTTATGGGGGCCAATAAAGACCCCCTTTTCTGATGACCCCCTTTTTGACGACATTTGTAACGTTTGTACTTCTAAATGTGGAGGTAATAATCCAGTTACTTCGAGGGTATGGCGTGAAATTATAGAAAAATATTCAGTTTAATTGGTTATGTTTTTAATTAATTATAAATTAATTGCCTTCGTCTGCGTCACAAATGGAGAGTTTAGAGACTGTTTGCGGAGTTGAGCTTGCATATACAAGAAAAAATACAAAGATTACATGCACACCTACTAAAGAGGAAAGTATAACAATCGCTCGTCATATCTTCAAAAAAATTTAACCACTCAACGGTTTTAATGGAAAATAAACACAGATTTTTTAAATTACTAGAAAGATAAACCACCTTATGGCCTATTTAATCTTAAGCGATTACCGTCGCTCATAGACCTCTGCAATTCTAGATTTTTTCTTTTAGAATTCTTTGAGAGGATAAAAAAATACAAAATTTTAACACGGGAACAAAGAAAAACACAGTCTTAACAACCTCCTTTTACAAATCAATATAAACGAGATCAACCATCCTAATCACCCCAACAAATAAATATTAAAATAAATTAAAACTAACGCTCCATAGAGCACAAAAACAAACAAATTAACGAACAATAAAACTAAATTGGCGACCACGCGGAGTTATGACCATAGAGAATTTAACACACGGTAATAGGTGTCTTAGTACCGCGGAATAAGGTGCAATATAATGCTGTTTTTATTTAAATCTCGTAAGTGACGACATATGAAGCGAATGTGAGCAATTTGGTGAATGTTTAGGGGTGTTAAAGTTAGGGGTGGTATTATAGAGGGTCAATTAGCGATGGTTTTTTCTGACAGATTGGTTAAGTGTCTTTTTTTGGGTAAAGGTGTCGTGCACTTGTTTTGTTGAACAAGTGATATTTTTATGAAAACTATCGACTCATTTTCGCGAATAACTCTAAAACGACGAGTTAGATCTTTGTAAAATATAAATATAAAACCTTCCAAACGGAAAAGAAACATTGAAATCGCTCAAAGTCAAACATTAAAAGTAAGTATTTCGCCTTTTAAAATACTGTAATTCCTTGTATTGAGGGTGAATCAAAACAAGAGTAGATATTTTTAGACAGATTATCGAGTGAATGTAAATTGTATCGAAGGTATCGAAAGTGCAAATCAAATATACTTAGCAACAATTTTATTATTCCGTCAAATGTGATGCAAACAAAATTGCGCGGCCCCGCTAGTAAAGCTTTTTTCATGAGAACCTGCTCCTGACAACGAACGACAACGAATACAATTTTAAATATATTTTAAAGAAAGTAAGAAGAGAGAAAAGAAGAAATATTTTTTTTTATTTACAAGCCTTTAAGATCCTAAATAGCATGTAGCAGTAAAGTGCTAGCTAAGACAAGTAAAACAGGCTTAACTACGACGGGTATATCTGCCCACCCGAACTTAAATAGGTACATATTTACATCCAGCAAGTGAAATAAAAGTTAGTAAACAAATAAAATCATACAGCCTAAACTCCTACGCCTGGTATTAACAAACACTAACGTCAAAATGACATTTCGCGCGTAGATTGACAGATGGCCAAGCCGCCATTATCGCTTGTGCAAACAAACACCAAATGTCGCGACGAAATGTTGTTATACTAATTGTTAATTATCATTTTTATTTGATAACTCGCTTGCGGCCCTTTTGATAAGTCGTGTTGACAATGTACCGGCTTATTTTCGGTAATGCTGACGAGATTGGCTTGATTTTAGCGATGTAGTTTTTTGTAAGTATAATTGGATTTTGCTGAGAATGTTCACGTGATGACCCGAGAGCGAATGGCTAATTTTGGGTAGGTATTTGAGGACTTTACATATCTTTGAAGAAATTTCGAAATCCCTTTGCATGTTTCCTCACGATGTTTTCTTTCACCGTTTTTAGCCAGCGGTGTTGTGATATACATAAATCTTCATATTAAGATGTAGAAGTAAGTACAAGCCGGTGTAACAACCCATTATTGTCCACTTCTGAGTTCAGTCGTGGTTGAAGCGCTTACTTTCGGTACGGGAGGTCGTGGGTTCACACTGGCTTGTATGATGTATCTCTAAATATTAATGTGAAAAAGGTTTATGTGCAATTTTTCACAACTGTAGGTACTGTACCTCTGAACCCAGCAGTGGACAGTAATTGCTTACACTGCAGTATATCCCCTAAATTTCATTCACACGATCTCTTTTATTGAACAAACATAATTTCATATGATTCGACATGTACTAATGATATTGTAAATATCCTGTCTTCGAAGTCACGTACGTCAAACAAGATGGCCGCGGGACGAGCACTTGAGCACGATTTCAAAGATATTCTGTTGATTTTTACATAATTTTAAAACGTTTAACGATGAGGGTAAAGCAACCACTTACTGGCAGACCGTTCTGGGTGGACGTAAATAGGGTTAGGTTTTTTTTTCACAAAAAAAATGTTCTAAAAATGCCCTGGTAGGTATACTGCTTACTTTCCGTGCAAGCCCGCTTGTTAAATCAAAGGTTTTATATGCAGTATTTTTTATAGAAACCGGGAAGTTTGTCAAATTCAACTCACAAGATTCCACCCGAATTGACTTAGATACATAGTTACATCCAGTGCAAGTTAATATAAAGCTTGTAAAATACATTCTTTTGCGACGCAGACGAAGTAACCCTCATAATACAATATTTCTAACAACACAGCTGACATTTGGCGATATTTTCGAGATATCCAAAATGGCGTACCTGTAGGGGGCTGTAATGTAATTACGCTGATTGCCTGTCTTGGCGCCAACGAACCGAACTCGCTTTTGTGACAGACGAGCTTCGGTAACAGGGGAATGGGAGGGACTAGTTTTTGACCGACTGTGCAAAAATAATTTATCAATTAGACTGCATTTTTGACTGACTTTCAATTTCAAATGTTGTTCCTTCATAACTTTAGTTTGGACCGGTTTGGATGATTTTGGTTTCAGATGAAATGTGATGGTCATCATGGAGTCCCATTTATTTTTATCGATCGAAAAAGTACTTTTGGATCTATTTAAAAATATGTATTTTTAACGGATAAAATTTCAAGATTCGCTCATCGTTTTTGCGTGTATTTCTTTCTTATATGAACCGATTTCAATAATTCTTGCTTTATTAGGAAGTAGATACTTTTGATATAATCTCGAATGAAGTTAAAACGAGTGTCGGTGAGACGTCCGAGTCATTAGGTCGCATTACCGTGTCGCTAAGCTATTGTAAACAATCGAAACCGGTTTGTTATTCGCCAGCCGGTCGGCTCGTTCGCGCGAACCGGCCGTTTCACCTGTTTATACGTTTAATAGAATGATTTTAAAATGTCGAGTTCTATACCTGCTGATAACATTCAAACTAATACCGAATTAAATACACCGATGGATGAAATATTATCGCAAACAAGTTTACCTGATTCTGCAAGTGATTTAGAATGTATTGAAGAACAAACTTTAAATGAAGGCAGTTCCAAAAGAAGCCGAGTGTTGGATGAGGAAGAAATCTGGAATGTAGTCACAAGACCGGGCAAGAAATATGCACGTAACATTGGGAACGGAAGACCAATTCCAGAAGAAAAAATAGAAATATCCATAACATCTAAAGAAGAATTACCCAAACAGTTCAAACTAGCCAAACTATTAAAAGTATACAACATTACAAATATTCAATACATTAAGTATATAAATCCGTATAAAGTTCGCATTATTTTCTCTGACAATACATCTGCTCAGACGCTCTTCAACTGCACTGAAATGAAGAACATGGGATGGAAGTTCCAAAAAACAATGGAAGTTGGCATATCATACGGCGTCATTAGAAACATTGAATTGGACTGTAGCGAAGAGGAAGTGTTGGAAAGTATTGCTAGCGAAGCGGAATTACTGTCAGTAAAACGACTCAACCGTAAATCAGAAGACAAGACTAACTGGACCCAGAGCGAAGCCGTCAGACTGTGTTTTAAAGGATCATCACTTCCATCATCCGTTAGAGTTCATGGTGCGCCTGTCCAGGTTGAACCGTATGTCTATCCGGTGACACAGTGTATTAATTGCTGGAAATATGGTCATATCATGAAAGTGTGCCCTACCAAGAAAGCAATCTGCGCAAAGTGTGGCTTGAACCACAAGACAGATACCTGCGAAAAAATTGAATACGTTTGCTGTAATTGTAAGGGTCAACATAAATCATACGACAGGCAATGCCCTATTTTCCTGAAAGAAAAAAAAATACGATCAATAATGGCAGATTTCAATTGCACATACAAAAAAGCGGTCGCCATTTATGTACCTCCAGAGACACCTAAACCTATTGCTCCGGAACCTCAAACCGAGCAGATACAATATTCTGAAGAAATTAATAACGTACAAACAGAAGAAAATATAAATCAAAATAAACAGACCTACGCATCCGTAACTAAAACTCAACCAACAAAAGAAAAAAATGATAAAATAAATCAGAAACAAAAACACACAAAAAACAAAAACAACAAAAATTACACAGACATACTATTCGACTGGGAAAACATGAGTATAGAGAGTGAATTCGAAGAAGTATTTAATTATAACATGGAATATATTCTCCCCGAAACAGAGGGTACTTTTAAGTTTAAGGAGCTTCTTGCTAGGTTGAAAGATATACTTCTGATGAGAAAAATGACATTGAAGAAAAAAATATTATCGATGTGTGAAACTGCATTGAAATGGATATTATCATGCTGCGTGAACAAAATTTACAATTCATTTAACTTTTTCAATACCGATGATGATTAATTACAACAACAAAGACAGACAGAAGCTAAATATTATACAGTGGAATGCACAAAGTTTAGTAAACAAAGTCAATGCATTGGAACTTTTACTATCACAAGAAAAAATTCATGTATGTGCTGTAAATGAAACGTGGTTAAAGCCGCAAATAAACCTGAAAATCACTGGATACCAAGTGTTTCGCAATGATCGACAGGATGGTTATGGTGGCGTAGCGGTTTTAGTACACAAGTCCCTTAAAGCTCAAGTTAAAGACTTTCAGAGTGTTAACCCAGGTGTTGAAACTATATTAGTCCAAATTTTTAACTACGGCGATATTGAGAATATCATATGCATCTACTGCCCTCCAGCGATACGAACGTCAGAAGCTGACTGGGAGGACATTGTGAGCAACTTCAAGAGGAAAACATTAATACTTGGAGACTTCAACGGACATCATGTGTGTTGGTCATACAAGACTGACTATAGAGGAACTCAAATCTTTGACTCACTACTAACATCAGATTTCACTATTATGAATGACGGAGAACCGACACGAATTAAACTAGTGAACGACCACCTCACACAATCTGCTCCAGATCTTTCCTTGATCACGACTGATATTGCCGTTAAATTTAACTGGTCTGTCATGATGGAAACCTTAGGTAGTGACCATCGCATAATCAAAATTAGCACCGAAATGTCTAAAAGAATGACACAACCGGTCAAAAAAAGAAATTTCAAAAAGGCTGACTGGCTCAAATACACTCAGCAACTAGAAACGGACTTTAAAACATTTTCGGACTCAAAGGACCTACAAACTACTTATAACAATTTCCTAGACACACTAAATAAAGCAGCTGATCAATCAATACCGACGACAAAACTGAGCCAAGACCCCACCTGCAACTTCAAACCAAAACGCTATTGGTCTAGCGAAATATCTAAACTAGTTGCTGAACGTAGATTAGCACTAAAACTGTTTCGGAAAAACCCCACCCCGGCTAACTTGGATTTACTGCAAAATAAAATAGCTGAAGCACAAAGACTAATTCGAAAAGCAAAAAGTAGTTCTTGGCAAACATTTTGTAGCTCGCTTGATCAAAACTGTAAAATGAACGAGGTGTGGAACAAAATGAAATGGTTCAAAGGTTACTACGCTGATCGAAAAAGCCTGGGGGATGATGAATCTCTCAAACAGCTCCTCCATAGTTTAACTCCTGATTTTGTTGGCGACCAACCTCAAACAATTAAATCTTGTAACGTAAATCTGGAGAGGCCGATCTTGATTTCTGAGTTGAATGATAGCATTAAACAGTCAGACACTGCCACTGGCCTAGATGATATTTCCTTCTCCATGATTAAAAAACTACCGAAAGAAGGGAAAATAGTATTAGCCCGAATATACAATGCAGTACTTACACAAGGTTACGTACCTAGTCAATGGCATAACATACACATCTTCCCAATATCCAAACCCGGACGAAACACCAATGACGTGGCATCTTTAAGACCTATTTCGCTAATCTCATGTATTTGCAAAATTTTCCACTCTATTTTGAAAAAACGAATAGAATGGCATGTGGAGAAAAATATGATTTTATCAACTAACTCAGTGGGCTTCCGCAGGGCAAGATCATGCTTAAATAATGTAACTCAGATAGTTTCGGATGCCCAGATCGGCTTCTCCAATGATATGTTCACAATGGGCTGCTTTTTAGATGTAAACAACGCATACAATAATGTAAATGTGAGTTCTCTTATGGCTACTTTAGATTATATAGATGTAGGTAAACTTATTTGCAACTATTTGTGGAACTTTCTCGGGAAAAGAAAACTTATTGTGAACGGTACTAATTTAGTTTTTAGTAGATCTACTGGTCTGGGCCTGTGTCAAGGTGATCCACTATCGCCATTACTTTTTAATATTGTTACTCTAAGTATTTGCAAACAAACTGTCAATCGTGTGAAAATCTTGCAATACGCTGATGACATAGTTCTGTATACTGTAAGTAAAAATATAACCACCGCGTCACAAGATATACAGAGAACACTTGACAACACCATAAATTTATTGGATGGCCTAGGACTTGAAATTTCTCCAACTAAATCAAAAATATGTGTTTTTAGCAAAGGCAAGAACTACAATAACTTGTTTCAAATCAAATATGGCGGACAGCAGTTACCCAATGTAGAACAAATTAAATACCTAGGATTCTGGTTGGACAGGCGATTGAAATGGAAAGTACATATAGATTCGTTGTGCGGGAGAGTTGTAAAATCTGTAAATTTATTTAAAATGTTAGCGGGATCTGGATGGGGGGTTCATCAAAAGTATTTAAGGAGACTGTATATTGCGTGCATTAGAAGTAGAATGGATTATGGATGTTTTCTGCTGAATAACATGTACAAAAAAGATTCCATACGTCTCGACAGAATTCAAAATCAATGCTTGAGAGTAATCGGTGGATTTGTAAAGACTACGCCAATTCATGTCATGGAAAGTGAGCTTTCTTTACAACCACTTTGCATAAGGCGACAGTTTCTGGCAATAAAATTTATTCTTAAAGCAAAGTCGTGCAGCGGTTACTCGAATTTAGATACCTTACATGAATTGGCGCGGTCGTGCAATAAACCATACTGGAGGAATAAGATAAGACCACTGCTTGCCACTACATACGAGATGTATATGGATTGTTCGATATCAAACAGAACCACTCTAGAAATGTACAGTTTCGATGTATGGTTGTCCTATATCGATCTTTCAGATATTATTGAAGTTAATATTGAGAATATTAATAAACAAAAACGGACTTACAAAACATCGGAAATAAGAGAGGTTGTGAAGGGCTACTGCGGTAGATATAGCGAGTTTTATTCCATTTACACCGACGGTTCTAAAGACGCTACAAGTATGGGAGCGGCATTCTATGATGAGGTTACGCAAGTTTCTCAAAAAATTCATATAAAAAACAGTCAATCTATTATGCAGGCCGAGCTTTTTGCAATCTCTGAGGCACTCTCATACATCGAAACTGTAGACTACGATAGATTTGTTATTTACAGTGATTCTAAAAGCTCTTTGCAACACTTGGCTCGCTGTACCTCGAGCATTCGAGGAACAACGATAGCCTACTCAATCTTGGGGACCCTCCTGAAGTTGACTGAAACAAAAAAAATCGTTTTGCAATGGATCCCATCGCACGTCGGTATTAGAGGGAATGATTTCGCTGACTTATTAGCAAAACAAGCGATTACGGATGGTGTTGAGACGCCTATTTTACCGAACTTTACCGAGTTCACGTATTCGGCTCGAGAGACATGCTATGCAATCTGGAGAGAACATTTTGACCGTCGGTCAGTCGAAAAGGGCATATGGTACAAAACGATTCAATCCCAACCTTGTCAGAGACCCTGGATTGATCTTTCATCCCTGAAAAGACCCGATTTAACACTACTATTGAGACTCCGCTCGGGCCATATACCGTTGAATAAATTCGCGTTCTTGATGAGGAAAGTGTCTTCTCCACTTTGTTTAGCTTGTAATGATGAGGAAGACGTTTACCATGTACTTATGAGATGCAAGAAAAATGATTACCTAAGAAAACAGCTGGCTTGTATCGACCTATCCGACCCGTTGTCGGATACGTTGGTGCCAGTCCTTGGGATGGTAAAAGTCGCTCTGAGTAATTGAGTAGGCACATTATAGTTTTAAGTAGTTCATAGCTAGTTATTATTATATTAAACAGTTGTACTAATTAAGATGTTCTCATGGAGCGACATATTCGCTGTGGCGAAAAAGCTCCTTAAATAAAGAAAAAAAAAAAAAAAAAAAAAAAGTTAAAACATTATTGAATACAAAATAAATAAATAACAACCTCTTTTTCACAAGTCAGTCAAAAAACACAGTACATTTGATCACTTTTCGTCAAAAATAAAGTTCGCAGTACAGAGTGAAGGGCGGAGTCTCTTCACGCATGCGTTGTTAATAGTTAGGTATGTGTTACATTACCTTGAGTTATGTACTATCTTACTAAAGTTAGAATAATATAATCAATACTAACACTAGCTATTGCTGGCGACGTTGGTCGTCTGCATATGAGATGTGAGATAATGTGTAAGATAAGAGTAAGATATTTTTTTGGGAAGGAAATACCAAATAAAATAAAAGTGCATTAAAACCTCCAACCGAACACACTCAGCGTCCGAGTCCCGACTGAGGCCAGAACCCAGCACGGGGTTATGCGGACGGCACGACGCGTTACGTACTACGGTACTTCCTTCCCGTCGCGGCTTTCCAGGTAACTAACACTGTGATACGAGAAGTTTATATTTTATATAAACCTAGCTGGCCCACGCTACTTCGTCTGCGTCACATGAGACAAACGACAGTTGTTTATTGTTTAATATTTTTTTTATTCAATTTTGTTGAATTTCGTTTTCTCGTCGTATAATCATCCTAAAACGAGTGGGCTACTTTGGTCTAGCCGATGTTGAGTTATGCGCTTAGCAACACATTTTGCGATTCATTTTTATATTATAGATAAAAGTCGATTTCATTTTTTACAAATATAACTTCATATTACTTTTTTTTCTCAAAAATACTTCAACACTCATCTAATCACGACAAACTCTAATCAAATACTATCTTTTATCTCATTTTTCAGCACCGAATGAAAAGAGATAGCATTTCCCGCCAATAAATCAGAAGTAGCCCAACCTGACCAGTATAAATAGATTCTTTACTGAAAATCAACTGCACTGTCCCTTCACTGCCCACAGAACGTAGGGATGGGAAAATATTGTATCGATAATTACATCGATAAATAAATTATTTTAAAGAAAACTTTTTAATCACGTGATTTTAAGTACTACTGAGAATCCATCATCAGATCAGCGCCATTTTGTTATAAATGTTAGCTCAATCGGAAACCGGGAAGTTTTTCAAATTTAGCTTGTAAGATTTCACGCGAACTTACATAGTTACATCCAGTGCAAGTTAATATAAAGCTTATAAAAATATTGGATAATGCATAGATATTCTTTATTAGATAGAATTAGTAAAACTTACTTTAACAGAAGATATGCTATGCCTCTGTTGAGAATGGTAAATAATGATTTATCATTTTCAATAGTTAAGCTAAAATATACTGTAATGCAAACGGATTAGGATGAAACTTTATCAACAAATTAATAGGTTTTAAATTAATGTCTTGCAAATCATTTGTAAATATTGATTATTCTATTATTATGAGAATACAAGTTTTGTGTTTATCTTGTAAAAAAACTTTACCTGCCTCATAATGGGAGGCAATTTTAAAGATTTTTGACCGCTTTCCAAAAAGTAGGAGGAACTCAATTTGTCTGGATGTAACTTGCACTGGATGTAACTATGTAAGTTCGGGTAGAATCTGCAAGCTAAATTTGACAAACTTCCCGGTTTTAGATTGAGTTGACATTTGGCACGCAGATGTATATATCGCGTGACAATGCAATAATATGACAAAATGGCGCTGATCTGGTGATGGATTCAATATCTAGCGTTTCCAGAGATTTATTTATACATGGGTGTTGAACCACACCAAAAACAACCGCTCACAATCAGCATCCAAACCGGCTGAGGTTAAAACACAACCCGGCATTATACGGAGCGGTAAGACGCGTTAAGTACTTTGTAATCGATATAAAGTATCGATAATTGCTAATCCCATCTCTATTTTCCCCGCACGTGGATCTAATTTGTTAAGGGCTTCTGTCCCTTTGTTTGTGCGTACAAATTGCTCCTGATAATTGGCTTAAAGCTCCCGAGGGTTGCGGCGGAAGCCGGGGGCTAAGCTATGTGAAGGATTTTTTTTTGTTTTATACAGGGAAATTCATTAAATAAACTTTGTTTGTTTATGTGTGTGTTTTCGCAGAAGGTTGTTATGACTGATGAGTTTACGTGAACCGATTAAGATTTTTTTTTTTTCTTATGAAAGTTGTTACCTATTTGTCGTCGGGTTCTTTTTATTTTTTGTTAAGATCGAACAAGTTTGATGGACAAGATTTTCCGATTCGCTGTGCGTATTTTCTCTACAAGAACCGATTGAGATGACTATGTTTTATTTGAAATATATTTGTTACATAATCACGTAGGTATAAACTTGATTTTACGATATAGTTAAAATCAAATATAAAATATCTCCAACACTCAGAATATTGACAATATTATTGCGTCCGTCAGTTATAAATAAAAATATATGCGAAGTCACGTGCAAGCTTGTGTTTCAAATTTATTAATTACTCTCTCTTAATTACCTAACTCAGAGTTGATTTTTATAATTAAGTTTAAACGAGTGCTGTGTGAGTTCAATTTGCGTACGTTTAAAATTAACTTTTAAAATACATTCTAACTAGCTGATTCGCGCTACTTCATCTGGGTCACGTGTTTTTAGAGAGAAAAATGTGCTTATATACGACATCAAAAACCTCTAAAATTATCAGTGTTTCTCTACTATATCCTGTGGCGTGCAGTCTATAGAAGCAAATATGCATTGCATACCCTAGCTTTTCAAATTCTATTAAAATAACAACAAAAATCGATCAAATACGGTTTGATTCATTGATATACACTCCGCATTCTTATTATTTGCACGTATTTAGTTACTATTGTTGCTAAAAAATGTAATCAAATGGATAGTAGCATGTAATTTATGAACAATTACGTCAAAATCTTCACTTCTGAATACCCTGACTAAAATATTTAAGCACGCTACTGACTATATCATGCATGTATTATACACATAAACTTTCCTCCTGAATCACGACATCTATCAAAAAAAACCGCATCAAAATCCGTTGCGTAGTTTTTAAGATTTAAGCATACATACGGACATAGTATAAAACAAAGTCGTTTCACGTTGTCTGTCTCTATGTATGCATAATCTTTAAACCTACGCAACGGATTTAAGAGAGTTTAAGAACGGAGGTTTAAGAGAGTTATCAAAGAACGGCTATGCAGTAAAGCATATTAAAAACTTAATGATTATATAAATTACTGCACAAAATGGGAATGAGGCGCTCGTCCCGGGCCATTTCAATTGATACATTTATTAAAAACAAAAATATTGTAAAACAATATTTAAAAAAAAAAAAGAAAATAAAACATATTAAATTAAAAAAAGGCATGCCCCCTGAGTTTCTTGCACCGGTTCTTCTCAGGACGGAGGCGTAATTTTAGCGAACTGGTGGTAGAACTTTTGATTTTATTTTTGACATTCAAAATGTATGTGTGTCCACATCTAATTTGAAATAAATGATTTGACTTGACTTTGACTTTGATTTTGATGCGATTTGATGTCGAGATTCAAGATACATGCATGATATAGTAGAGGAACACTGATCATTTTAGAGGTTTTGATGTTATGTACTAAAGTACATGAAAAAAGTTTTCTGCATCGCAAATGCTATCTGAACTTTTTGTGACGTAGACGAAGTTTCACAAGTCAGCTAGTAAGATATAAAATAAATTAAATCGTTTTTCACCCTAACAAAAAGCACCAAACTATTTACCAACATTTGATCATCCCTAATTATATTTTTTATTACCAACCCCATAAGTAAGGGTAATAATGACACATGGTGTAATAATGCATTACACTTAACTTATTAGCACCCTCAGTATTTAAGGGCAAAATCGGGGGTTCGTGAACCGATTTTGATGATGATACCTACATAAAAAACATTAAGGACTAATTAATTTTAGATTTATTTTAGACTATATTTTAGATTATTTTAAATTTAGACTGCTAGAGAATGCCTTAGGCATTAATTCCGCCATTGTACCATTTTATGTGCATAAAGTTTAATAAATAAATAAATAATTTATACCTAGTAATATCTACAACAAATAGTTAAAAGAATCATCAAAATCGGTTTATCCAAAAAGAATAATTCTTCTCTTAACAAATAATCTTCGTGCAATAGGTAAATCGTTCAAATTTTGCGTTAAATTTTATTTTAAATTTTTTGATATTATGACCCCATAACAAGTAGGTATCACCTTTCTAGAAAAAATCTTCCCAATAGGTTCAAATCAATAAAAGTAATGCGGGACATAAAAGGGTTATATTTTTACAAAAACAAAAATTACCTACTTTTTTTTTTAGAAAAGCACCGAAATTATTAATCAAAATTTAATTAATTTTTATAAGATTATATCCAAAGTACTTATCTATTGAAAGTCTGAAAAAATAATCATCAAATTCCAAACTAAAGTTAAACAATCACAAAAATAAAAATACTCACTCTCCTTTTAAAACTCGGTTAAAAACGTACGTGCAGTTTCATTAATTCCTTTTATCTCGAATATCAATAATAATAGATTGTTCAAGAAAAATCTTTGCACAATAACAAGATGATTGATCATAATAAATCAATATAAATACATCAATGATTATCTTATCTGTGTTCTAAGAATATGGGTCGCATTACCACAGATTAACTAAAAATAATATTAAAGAAAATATAAGCTCTTAAAATTATTGGTATCATGTAGCAGTAGAGTGCTAACTAATACAAGTAAAACGAGCCCAAACACGATGAGTCTATCTTGTTGTAATTATTATTAGTATCTACAGAAGTTCCTGATTACCTTCCATTCGACTCTATCATCAGAACTAGCGTAGTAGAGAAAGACAGAATTTAGTTGGTGCCATTTTTGTGCCTTAATCGTGTATACAGGGTGTAAACAGTGCACTCCCGAAAACGAAGACTGGTGGTAGTACTATTGATACCTGTAATGATAAGCCAGGACATCGGTCCATTCAGACGATTTTTTTTTGCAAAAAGCTTAACATCCCAGGTATCACTAGTACTAAGTTTTCGGGAGTGATCTTCATACACCCTGTATGCACACGAAATTATAAGTGGTTTTAAAATGAATGTCGATTTTTTTATTGGCGTGTAGGCACAAGTACAAAGCCAATCTCAATTATACATTTTTTTTTGTTTAACTTGCACTTTTTTTTATGTGCAGGAAAACGCCATAGTTGAACCGCATGTAATCCTACAACTGCTTACTTTCAGCGTCCGAACCGTGGATGGCCAGAATCCAGCACGGACTATATAGGACGGCACGGCCTTTCACAAGTAGAACTTTATAATTTCAATGTATGTAAAAAATTGTTTGAACGGTTTAAAATATTAAAAAAACAATGTATTCAAAAGTTTTAGATAACAATTAAATTTACCACAAAATTGTAGTAGGTACATAATTTTTATGTAGGTGAGATATTTTTCACTAAAAAACGCACTGAAGTAAAACTGTTTTTGTTGTAAATTTTTTGAAATGTCTTTCTTACCTCCCAATTCCGGTATCCGATGATAAAACATCCCCGTCCTGGCCAGCCATTCCAGCTGCATGTGATGAAGCACCCTGTCTCCAGGGTGGTGGAACGCTGAGGGCATCGGAGCCCCTGGTGGAACTCCTGGCTGAAGCTGTGGATAGTTGAACAACGCTGCAGACTGGGCCGCAACCAACGCCGGGTTTTGGGGTAGTAAGCCTGGTTTGGGGATGATACCTGTAAGGGTGGGTTTGGGTTAAGATTTGCTGTAACTTTGATTAAAAATAACTAGATATTGGTATATTTTAAATATAAGCTTACTCTGTCTATTTTGTTAAGTACTGGAGTTCCTATCCATCATCAGATCAGCCCCATGACAATTGATACCATATTATTGCAGTGTCACGCGATATACATCTGCGTGCAAAATGACAGCTCAATCGGAAACCGGGATGTTTGTCAAATTTAGCTTGCAAGATTCTACCTGAACTTACATAGTTACTTCCAGTGCCATCATATTTCACGAATAGCATTAAAACTATTAGTACCTAAGTAGGTAAAGATCTGTTTTATCTAATTTACATAAGATTATGATCGAAGTAACCCCTATCAAATTACGAAGAAATCATCAAAATCGGTTTATCCAGAAAATAAGTAGGAAGAAGCACAACACCGAGGACGGGACTCGCTTTAAAAAAAAATCATCAAAAGAAAATATAGTAAAACACTCACCCGGTCTGTAGCTTTCGAAATCTTCACTGCTTCCTTCAACACCAGGAGATATCGGAGGACTATAAGTCTCCGAGCGATTCCCTTCATCAGACCCTGGACTGACACTCCTAGGACTGCTCTGACCAGACCTTGGACTAGAATCGTACTTATTAATCGTGTTCTGCTCAATCTGAGCGTCATAGTTTTCCTGGTATCTATTGATGTATTTCGGAAACTCCTGGCTTGGAGATTTTGGGTCTAATTGTCGAGATAATAAAGCGTCTATGCAGAATGATTTTTTTGTTTGGTTCAGGACAGTTTTTTCTTCGTAATATGTCATGTTTTTTGGGGAATTTGATCGGCTAGGTGGATTGGAGTCGTGGTCTATTTCCAATGGTTTGTCATCTTCGCTGGATTGACGCCGGTACATCGTCGTGAGGATCTGTGACGACATTTTCGCATTCCTGTGGAGGAAAAGTGTTTTGAGTTTGAGTGTAGTTTGTGGCAACCAAGAAGGGTTTTGATTTATGTAAAATCTTTGTTACGGTGGAGTAATAATTATGAAAAAGAAAACTTTTTAAATACAAGCATTTAAGTTGTATCAGTATCAGTATGTATGTGAATCATGTATCAGTAGTGTGCTAGCCAAGACACAAAATGAATCCAAACACGACAGGTCTATCTTATTTAGTTCAGGTGTTCCTACAAACACCTTCCGAATCCATAATCAGATTAGCGCCATTCTGTCATATTATTTCACGCGATACACCTACATCTGCGTGCAAAATGTCAGCTCAATCGGAAACCGGGGATTTTGTTAAATTTAGCTTGCAAGATTCCACCCGAACCTACAGTTACATCCAGTGCAAGTTAATATAAAACTTGTAATAATTTATTTCAAAGAAAACTTTAAATAACATTTAAATAATAAGCTTTTAAGATCAAGACAAGTAAAATGAGATCAAACACGACAGGTCTATCTTATTTAGTTAAGGAGTTCCTATGACCTTCTGAATCCAACAACAAATCGGCGCCATTTTGTAATACCTATTATTACATTATCACGCAATATACATCTGCGTGAAAAAGTCAGCTCAATTAGAAACCGGGGAGTTTGTTAAATTTAGCTTGCAAGATTCCACCCGAACCTACAGTTACATCCAGTGCAAGTTAATATAAAGCTTGTAAAATACAAACCTATTGACCTATGAATAAGTCTTCAATTGGACAGTACCTTTATCATTAAAATGCGTTCAACGTTTACTATCAAATCAATCAACTCTGGCACGCGTCTAATGTTATTAAAAAGATAACTATTTATTTAATGAACTCATTATCAATATTATATTATTATTGGCATTTTATTATCAGTATATTATTCATCTTTTCTATTTCGATTATATATTGATTAATTATTATCTTGCTTATCTTATATCATTATTAAATTATTAGCTGAATCGTGGAGAAAAGTTTATCAATTTTTAAAGAAAACATTTAGATACAAGCTTTTAAGATCCTGTATATCATGTAGCAGTAGAGTGTTAGCTAATACAAGTAAAACGAGCAGAAACACGACGGATCTATCTTATTTAGAACAGGAGTTGGCTATAATATCAATTGCATTACCTATCATAAAAATACCGACGGCCACTTATCAAGAACTAGCAATTTCGTCTGCGTCACTGAGGAACATATAACCTATAGCCTTCTTCGATAACTGGACTATCCAACACTGAAATAATTTTTAAAATCGGACCAGTGTTTACTGAGATTAGCGCGTTCAAATAAACAAACTCTTCAGCTTTATATTAGTGTAGATAACACACAAAACTTCATATTTTTACCAAATTTATATGAGGCTATTTCCAAAGTTTCTGCTTACAAAAAAAAATCGATTTCGGTGCATTCAGAATATACGCAACGCACGCACAGAAAATTGTGAAAACATCCCCATTAAAAATATACACTTTTAAAGATAAGATTGAATTTTAAAAATTAATGGGACTCAAGACGACCATCACCATTCATGTACTGTAACAACCCATTACTGCCCACTGCTGAGCTCAGGTCTCCTCCGAAGAGGGGTTAGGCATAGTCCACCACGCTTGCCTAATGCGGATTGGGGACTTCAAATATCTTCAAAGGATTTTTAGAACCCTTTTCCGATATGCAGGTTTCCTCACGATGTTTTCCTTCACCGTTTTTAGCCAGTGGTGTTATGAAAAATTACACATAAATCTTTTTCATATTAAGATTTAGAGGTACAAGCTGGCCGGTTTTGAACCCGCGACCTCCCGTACGGATGGCAAGCGGTTCAACCACTCGGCCACCACGACTATTATTGGCTCATCACCATTCATATGAAATATGAATCATCCAAATCGTTCCAACCAAACTAAACTCACATACGACGAATATATAGCCAATTTTATAACCTTTTGAGTAATCGGTCAAAAAGATATTTCGACTCAAGCCGTGTGCTGTGTAGGGTTTCGTAGCGCCCAAACATACAACTAACAAGAACTAGAAGGATTTTATTGAACTTGCATTGGATGTAATTATGTAGCTATGTAAGTTCGGGTGGAATCCTGCGAGTTAAAAACCAACTTCCAGATTTCCGATTGGACTGAAATTTTGTACGCAGTTGTAGGTATATCGCGTGATAATATAATATGGTACCGTGGAGCTGATCTCAAGATACAGTCGAATGGTAGGAAACCATAGGAACTCCTGTACTAAATAAAATTGACTCGTCGTGTTTGGGCTCGTTTTACTTGTCTTCACTAGCACTCTATTGCTACATAATTTTAAAAGCCTTTTTGAAGTTGGTACCTGTCTAATTCACTTTGTTTTGTTAGAGTTCTACGGTTATAATGATTGCCATGAATTGCCACCGGGAATCCTGATCATAAGTGATTACCGTCGCTCATGGACCTCTGCAATGCTACGACCTACTCTTAATAATGATGATTCACAGACTAGACTAGGTAATAAGTATCATGCTATTACGTAATCTAAAATAATTACAATTTAATCTAAATTTTGATTAATAAGCAGTTATAAACCTATGCTAGATATGGCTATGGAATGAGCTACCCTCCTCGGTGTTTCCCGAGCGCTATCTATGACTTGTCTTCCTTTAAACGAGGGTTGAAGAAAGTCCTTAGAGGTCGTAGGTAGCGGGACAGTGTCCCCTGACATTGCAGAGTTCTATGAGCGACGGTTACCATCCACGATCAGGTGGCCCGTTGGCTTCCTACATGGTAATAAAAAAACACATAATGCACGTATTCATTGATTTCATAAAAACATTTAGGACATGATTGTAGCTTGTAGCTACTTATCAATTGATAGTGTAGAGGTCCATGAGCGACAGTAACTTGGCCCGTTGGCTCATCTACATGGCAAATAAAAAATCTGCAGGTTTTGTCCATTTGTAGAAAAACGTGCCTATTTATTTAATTATTTCGATATTTGTTGAGTAGATATTTAAGTGGATTATGTTATATGAACCGACGACCTGGTCAAGATCGCGGGAAGTGGAAGTCAGAGCAGGACCGGTCGTTGCGGCGAGGCCTATGTCCAGCAGTGGACGTCATAGGCTGATGAATATGATGATGTTAGCCATATTCTTGTTATGTAATTTCCATCTCATAAATTGAGTCTCTGGTTTTTTTACGCTTTAGGGTTTTGGCGAGTTCGTATAATATATTAAATTGGAAAAAACAAAAATGAGACACGTTGACTTTTTGAAATCTTGATTTTGTAATTTTTTTATAATTTTAATTAAGTAAAATAAAATAATCTTTTGTCTCACTCATGTAAACAAAATCATTTTTTTTTGTTATTTTCTATTGACGCTCCTATTTAATAGCAGAAAAATAAATCCATCCACTTCTTAAACCAACCTTTTAAACCCAAACCATACACTTCACTACACTGCACAACACACACTTAACTGTCTAAAAGTTAAATTTAACCGCGAAAATTCGCGTCCAGTTACCACCCAAACGGCAGTTAACTAACAACTGAATTATAACTCGAACTATCACCAATTATCTGCCTATATTGTCAGCTTGTATGGAGCAAAACGGCTGGGCGGAGCGGCCATTTTGTCTTGGCCTTTGGCGGGAAAATTTGACAACTGTTTTGAGGTTCTAGGAAAAATGGCGGTGTCGATTTGGCGCCAAATTGAGAAGGTCTTCAATACTGTTGTTTTAGGTTATGTCTGAAGTTCTTGTAAGCTGGTCGGTTTTGTCCCTCCTCTAAGGAGTCTGGTTGATTTTCTGTCTCTTTCTGTTTGTTGTACTCTCAATTATTTTTGGTTTAATGTATTTAAGATCGTAAATTGTGTTTTAGATTTTAGAAGATACTGTTTAAATGACGTTTTAAGGTTATTATACTGTTACGATATTTTGAAATGAGACTTGAAAAAAATTTGATATGTGGTTGATTTCAGTGTTACAATTACAAAATAGGTTTTAACTTATGCGTAAAAATACCTAGAATGGTTTTCATTAAATGATTTAGGTAAACAAGTATTTAATGTGCTAGAACTTCATGTTTTTGAATTTAGTAATTTTTACCTTTTTATGGATTATGGATATGATTCGATATTTATAAAAATCTATAATTTTCTACGTATACATGTATAGTTCTAATTAAGTCTCATAATAATTAAACAACTTTATTATGTGAATTTTTAAGAACAAGTAAATTAAAGTTTTCGAGAATAAACGTTTTTTGATTTACAAAATTTGAGACTATTAATTACATATAATGTAATTCATGGGTTTATTAAATTATTGTAACCTACCTATAGGTAAATTCGAAGCTAATATTAATTTAAAATTGATATTTCTCGAAGAATATTAAAAATAAGTGTCTTCAAATAACTGTCCCTCGCCGATTTTTATGAAAATTCATAATATCTCAAGCTAACTTAAAAACATAGTTTTCGAGAAAAACATCGAACCGGTAAAACTATTAGAACCTTTTTCATTATAATCAATTCAAGTACAAAAAAATATACCTCTATTCAAAAATCAGTAAATTTCTTCAATAAAAAAAATGTATTTTTCGCAAAAATCTAAATCACAGAGCACTGTACCATAATAATCTGTAATTAGATCTTAGATGGGTGTGTTCTATCTCTCTCACACCACTATTATTGTATGTTGAATCTCGCTCGCACAATCCCAGCTCCGCCCACTAAAACAATGGCGCCAGATTTTTTAAAATATGCTTTTCTCTTTCACACGCATTCAAAAAGTATTTAAGTGACGTCTTAAATGTTTAATCATGATATTGAATTTTATTGTAATAATATAATATAAACATTCGACACGTTGTAAGACTACCAATTTAACACTAGAATTAAAAAGTATTATCGAAATCGGTTTATTGTAAAACATAAATACGAACGCACAAATATATGAAATCCAGACCTATACTTAAATCTTTAAAACTACAAGCTTTTTAACAAAAAGCTTTATATTAACTTGCACTGGATGTAACTACATATTATTATGTAAGTTCGGGTGGAGTCTTGAAAGTTAAATTTGACAAACTTCACGCTTTTCGATAGACTTTTTGCACGCGGATGTATATCGCGTGACAATGCAATAATACGATAAAATGGCGCTGATCTGATGATATTTTTGGAAGGAGGTCATAGGAACTCTAGTATTAAACAAGATAGACCTGTCCTGTTTGTGCTCGTTTTACTTGAATTAGCTAGCACTCTACTGATACATAATATACAGGATCTTAAAAGCTTGCATCGCAGGAGGTCACTGGATGCAGATGACGCAGGACCGGTCGATGTGGCGAGGTTTGGGGGAGGACTATGTCCAGCAGTGGACGTCTGTAGGCTGATGATGATGATAAAATATCAACAAAAATAAATACACAGAAGAAAAACAAAAATAGTTGTCACAAAAACTAAATTATTCAAGTGTGTCCTCGTAAATATATAAAAATACGTTAGATAAAGAAAATCAACGACAATTTGTCAACAAATCGCGCAATGCTACAACGCTATTAAAAAGTAAATAATTCATACTTAGTCTGACGTTATCTATGACAGCTGTCAAGATTGTCATTTTGACGCTTAGAACGAGAGACAGAGATCTAATTAATCACGGTGTTTTTGACCGACTTCCCTAGAAAAGGTTATCAATTCGTTTGTTAATTTTGCAAGCTTTATATTAATTTGCACTTATGTACTAATGTACTTATGTAACTTCGGATGGTATCTTGCAAGCCAAATTTGACAAACTTCTCGGTTTCCGATTGAGCTGACGCTTAGTACGCAGATGTATATCGCGTGACAATGCATTAATATTATGACTATGATTTGATGATGCTTTCGGAAGGTGGTCATAAGAACTCCTGTACTAAATAAGATAGACCTGTCTTGTTTGGACTCGTTTTACTTGTCTTAGTACGTACTCTTAGTAAGTACTCTACTGATAAATTATATTCCAGATCTTATTCTATATAGTCTTCGTATTTTTTTCTGAATGAAACAGATACTTTGGACGTAAACTCATATAAATTTAATAAACATCAAACAAGTACTTTTTAGTGCAATTCGAAACAGAAATGAAAATCGGTCGTTTTCATTTTTGTAAGAAACATAATGATGATGCTTTCATGTATTTTCAACGTGTTCTTACCACGATATTTAATTAATTGAGTTGTTTCGATATTTCAACGTTGTTGCAAACGTCATAAACACAACAGTCACTCGCGGGTTCATGCTCAGAGTCTTGTAGATACAGTGAGTGTGGTGTGTCGTGATGTGAGTTCGAGTTCCAGTGGTACTACCTAAAAGCTAACGAGAAAGAGGGTAGACAGATTTGTTTGCACTTAAATCGACCCGCAGTATCCAGTCTTCTCGTGATCATGACGTTTGCAACAACGTTGAAATATTGAGACAACTCAATTAATTAAATATCGTGGTAAGAACCCGTTGAAAATGCATGAAAGTATTATAGAAACCGCGAGTGTCTGAATAAGTTTATAATGATGATGATTCCTCCTTCAGCTCCCAGTCTATATGTCATCCGTCAATGACCACATTATCAGTAAATTAAGAATGATTCATAACATCGAGACGACATCGATACATCTTATCGAGATTATTGCAATACTATAACTAGCGAGTTTAACAACTCACAAATTATCTCGGAGTTCGGGAGATTTCCAGTGCGATAAATAGTATTAGGAATTTAGGAATGATTTTATATTACAAGATGGAGACACGAGCCTGCGGTTTCGTAGATGGTAAGCGGTCACCGTCGCTCATGTACCTCTGCAATGTCAGGTCAATGAGGGGCCGTTATCTATCGCATACTGACACAGGACTTTTTACAAGCTTTATATTAACTTGCACTGGATGTAACTATGTAAGTTCGGGATGAATCTTGCAAGCTAAATTTGACAACTTCCCGGCTTCCGATTGAGCTGACATTTTACACGCAGATGTATATCGCGTGACAATGTAATAATCTGTTACCATGGAGCTGATCTGATGATAGAGTCGGTAGCTAAGATAGACTCCTCATGTTTAGCAAGCACTCTACTGCTACATGAAACCAGAATCTTGAAAGCTGTATTTAAAAAGTGTTATTTCTGAAGCTAAATTATTATTCAAAGTTTTCAAATTGCATTAATATAGTTCATGATTAGCGTTCAAACACGATTCCCACAGCGCGGCCGTTATCTCTGTAATATGTTTGTTTTGCTTGTTTGTTTGTTTGTGTTGCTAAATACACCGATAGCCGCGGCTTTCACACGCTCTACTTGTCGATATTAACTCATGTTTTGAATGTAATCGATTTTGACCGATTGCGGAAAAAGAGATTCTAGATTAATTCATTGCATTGAATACGCATTCAAGATTATAAGATTTTTATACTAAATCAATGTAAACAAAATGAAGATCTGTATTTGGCAAAATTTTTGTTTTATAATTTTAAGTTGCATTTAATTGTAATTGTAGCTGTGGATTTTTGACGTGACAACGTCTTATAAATTGGTTTGCCGGGTGACACTTCAAGAAACTGCGTTACGCTCCGCTCACGTTATGCGCTCACAATGAGAGCGAGTGAGAGGCACGCGTGCCTTTCACTTTTTATGTCTGTCTCTCTCGGTCTTAGGCGGGCTAACCATGCCCGAGTCGTTGTCACGTAAACGTTTCGCCCGTATACCAACTTTACAGGCAACCAATTTTTTTGTTCAATAAATAAATAAAAATAGATGGAGGTTTCTCAATTCGTCGGTATTTTTTTATGTTTGTAACTTTATTATTGGTAGACAGATTCGGATAATTTAATCAAGGACGAACAAATAGACTGTATTTTTGGAGATATTATAAAATAAGTGTTCACGTGTTATGGAATGAACCGATTTCGACGATTCGGTCGGTTTTTGTAAAAAATATTATTTGTTGCTTTGGAACGATAATAGTATCATAGTATATACATATATCTATATCGTAGTAGCTCATAATTTGAAAGCTCAACAGTCCTGTCACTTTTTTAACACTCAATAGCATATACTGATGATTATACTACCTATGAATTGATAGACCTCATTATTCTACAGATAATTTTTTTGGAAGTGAAAAGCTCTATCTCATTTTTCAACATTTAAAAGCAGATAGCCAACAGATAGTAACATAGTGAAATACTTTAGTCTTACAAGCTCTATATTAACTTGCACTGGATGTAACTATGTAAGTTCGGGCGGCAAACTTCCTGGTTTCCGATTGCTATAAAACTTTACACGCAGATGTATATCGCGTGAAAATACAATAATATGGCACAATCGAGCTGATCTGATGATGGATTCGAAAGGTAAGGAACTCTTGTGCTAAACAAGATAGATCCGTCGTGTTTGGGTTCGTTTTACTTGCACTAACTAACACTCTAATGCTACATGATATCCAGATTCTAAAAGCATGTGTTTAAAGTTTTCTTTAAAATTTAATATTTACGATAACTTCGTCGTTTATGAACCAATTTTGAAGATTATTTTTGACCATTCCCAAAATCAGTTTTTATGTTAGTGACCTTAACTTTAGTGAACCGATTTCGATTTTATTTTAGAAAGCTGAGTAAAAGTGAAAAATTCTAGTCATTAATTTACATCATTTCATAGCAGATGGCGAGTTCTTTAGTTATATTTTACGTTACATTTGTTTCACCAAAGTAAACATTGATAGCGCGACGGTAACCACTCTTGTCGCTACTTACTGTCCATTAAATGATAAATATAAATTTATATTGATGGTGAAGGGTGAACTGTCGATTTTTATTAGAGTTCTGTAGGTTTAACACGTTCTGTTACGCGACGAATAAAAGTTCCTTTTTTAAAAAAGGTTTTTATTTCACACACTTTAATTAACTATATTTACGATACACTTTTGGATATTGAAAGTCGTTTTTCTGGATTTTATACACACATTTATTTTATACTCTCTCAGCCAAGATGTTAGTTCTGAAAGAGAGTTGCTGAAGTCAGCAATATTCCTAGCAGGGGTAGGATGTAACAGTTCGCTGCGAAACCAATTTTTACATACTTACCGTTCGCTGGGACACGAGGTGTTATCAGCCTGCACCATGACAAGACGTTAGGGCGACACGAGGCCTATTAGACTCCACCTTCTTTAACAAACTTATACTCTTCACGCCGCAGGGAAGTTAACGTTTCTCTTTGCCGCACCACAGGGAAGTTGCAGGAGGGATCATTTAGGCCTCGTTTAGCAGCGATTGTGTTAAAATGTTATTTTTATGTTAAACTAGCTGCCAGCGACGTCTGCGTGAACCCTACAGTTACTGTTTATATAAATATGATACTTTTTTCCCGAAAGTGATTTGAATTTATCTCGCCGTAAAAACCATGTTTGAACTACAGTTAACGTTTAAAAAAAAGAGTTGTCCACATCGATCCAGGCGTTGTTAAATAACTTACCATCATATTGAGTGGTTGAAGGTTTTAGTACGGTTCAATTCCCACATATCCCAACCCGGCGATTTCTTCCAATTAAAAAGAAGTCTCGTTTGAAGAAGGGCAAGTCATAGCGTTCGGAAACATCGAAAAATTATGTAGGTATTTTGAGTAGGTACCTATTACTACCAATCTCCTCCTTTTTGGAAGTCGATCAAAAATAGTCATCATCATCATTTTTATTTATTATACTTTATGCACAATAGAAGGTACAATGTAGGACTTAATGCATCATCAGCCTATAGACGTCCACTGCTGGACATAAGCCTCCCCCAAATCTCGCCACAACCGTCAGTCCTGCGCGATCTGCTTCCAGCGACCTCCCACGATCAGATCGTCGGGCCATCTTGTGGGTCTACCAACGTTGCACTTACCGGTTCGTGACCGCCACTCCAGAACTTTTCGGCCCCATCGGCCATCCGTTATTCGCACAATGCCACTTCAATGATGCAATTCTTTGAGCTATATCGATTATTTTAGTCCTTCTGCGGATATCTTCATTTCTGATTTGAAACACCCAGCATAGCCCGTTCCATTGCTCTTTGAGTGACTCTGATCTAATAAGTGGCGATAATATAATTAGATAAAAATTACAAAAAAAACATTAAATTAATTATTAAATTCGATCTCCTTTTAGAAGTTTGTCAAAAGGTTTCCAGGTTTCTTCATGATGTTATCCTTCACCGTTATTACATTCATGGTTTTATTACAATGCTAACGGAACCCTATTTCAGTTCAGTAGTATGTTTGTGAACACTTTGCGTCACTTACTGTCAATTAGTCCGTGCTGATAACCGCTGATAAATAATAAAACATTGACAGTGTTACTTAATGCATCCTACTAATGCTATAGGTACTTTTTTGTGACAGGAGGAAATCTTCCACCCGCCCCGCAGGTGGGGTATGTGGGAGTCGAACCGTATCTAAATCCCCTGCCGCTCACGCTCAGCGAATCCTGACCGAGGACAGGACCCCGCACGAAACTGGGTGAGATGAAAAGACGCGTTCGCGATCAATGCTCACGTCTCGCCCCATCACCTCCGGACGGCGAACCGGCAGTCGTCGGCGTTACGACCACCGGCTCTCTCGATCGGCGGGCCAACCGAAGCCCGCCAAGATGGGGCCGTGTGATGGAATAGGTACCTTCCTCAGAATACCGTGCTGGGTCAGAACCAGCTTGGGTCGGGGAGCGATTATAGGCACCTTCCAACTTTACCTACCATAATTTAACAAGCCCTTAGGTACTGCTGCTGCTGGGCTCAGGTCTCGTCCGAAGATGGGTTAGGCATAGTCCACCACGCTTTCTCAATGCGGATTGGAGTCTTCACGTAGCTTCAAAGGATTTTTAGAACCATTTCCGAAAATAATATGCATGTTTCCTCACGATGTTTTCCACATTACCTACAAATAGAGCCAATTTTTTTCTACTTTTGATCGACTTCCAAAAGGGAAGAAGTATCTAATGAATTCGTCTGTATTTTTTTTTGTTTCCGCATGACTTTGGTTTGGTTGTACCGATTTGGATGATTCTGATGAAAGCTGATGATTGAACTTAGGTCTCATACTTTTTTTTTTGCAGATCGAACAAGTTTTGGATCTGTGTTTAAAAATGTGTCTGTGTAATTCACAATTGTGAAATTTTGTTAAAAAAACACATTTTTGTGTGTAGGTAGTAGTAGGTACCTATTACTTTTTTTATATGAACCGAAGTCGATGATTATTAGATATTTTGAGCATTATCTTATATAAATTTGATAAAGATCTAACTGGTAGTATTTTGTGCTATGCTTGAGAAATGGAAGTCGGTCATTTTCATTTTTGTAATAAAAATATTATTTGTTTATTTCTCACCACAAACAGAACAATAGAATGAAAAGTAAAAGTACAATTTGCACACATCAGACATATCAGACTTGGCTTCATTCTGTTTATTCCAGATGTATTAATTACTAGCGGGGCCGCGCAACTTCGTCTGCGCCACTTTCAATTAAAAGGTAGCCTATGTTCTTTTTCAGGGTCTAAAGATTGTCTGTGCCAAATTTCATCAAAATCGGTTGAGAGGTTTAAGCGGGAAAGCGTAACAGACAGAGTTACTTTCGCATTTATAATATTAGTAAGGATAAATATGCTTCCAAATTATACTATTTGGAACCACCGCGGTCATCCACGGTCCGTTTCAAAAATTCTTTTTTGCCACGCACCATCCGGCTGTGGAATGAGCTCCCCTCTTCGGTGTTTCCCGAGCGCTATGACTTGTCCTTCTTCAAACGAGGCTTAAAGAAAGTCCTTAAAAGGTAGGCCGTAGGTAGTGGCCCTGCAGTGTCCGCTGACATTGCAGAGGTCCATGAGCAATGGTAACCGCTTACGATCAGGTGGCCCGTTAGCTCGTCTGCCTACAAGGCAATAAAAAAAATCCACATTTCACATACTGAGTTTCATATGAAAAATCTTGAACACATCTCCAATTGTTTTCGACGATATAAGTAGGTAAATAAAGATTCCCTCGCCGGGGGTTGTGGGGGGTTGGAGGGGGTTGGAGGGTGGATGGATTCCAGTACATAACGACCGGGAAAGTGCGATTAAAACAATTAGCACGGAATGAAACGGTCGTCGGCTGTGTTAGTGTCCAAGTTATGAGATGAAGCAATTATTGCAAATGAATAACATTTTTTTTTTCTGCTGCTAAATAAACAAAGGTATACATAATTCATTTTAAAGAATTTTTTAAATACGTTTTTGAGATATTGGATATCATGTAGCAGTAGAGTGCTAGCTAACACAAGTAAAACGAGCCCAACACATTATATCAGCGCCATTTTGCCATATTATAGCATTGTCACGCAATATTGGTCCACCTGCGTGCAAAATGCCAGCTTAATTGGAAACCGGGAAGTTTCCTCGGGTGGGGTATGTGGGAGTTGAACCGAACTAAAACGTCCAACCGCTTACGCTCAGCGTCCGAACCCCGGCTGAGGTCAGAACCCAGCACGGGGTTTTGAGGGACGGCGCAACGCGTCACGCTCTCGGCACTCTTTCCCCTTCGCCCCCCCGTCTGCGTCACTTAGGGAAACAATATAATATCAAGTAGCCTTCCTCGATAAATGAACTTTACAACACTGAAAGAATTTTTGAAATCGGACCAGTAGTTTCGGAGCCTATTCGAGACAAACAAACAATCAAACCTTTCCTCTTTATAATATTAGTGTTAATAAATTTCTTTAAACAGTCGCGGTTATCTACATCACTTAACACTATTACTAAACGGGTTCTGAACACGATCATTTTAATCGGCAAACGAACGAGAAAGAGGGTAGACAGATTGGTCTGCTCTTAAATTACCTACCCGCAGTTACTCAGTCTTCCCGTGATCATGGCGCTTGCAACAGTGCTGAAATATCGGGACCGCTCATTTAAAAATAAAAATAATCGTGGTAAGCGTGCCCGCACACTTATCAATAGTCTTGTCAATACTTCTATCACAAGTATTGACAAGACTTTCGTCAATAAAATACCCCGCATACGTACAATACTATTAACAATACTTTTATAGGGATTTAGCTCCAATGTTGCCAATGTGGAGCTTTTAATTTTACTCTTGGGGCTGAAATGGATACAGCGTGGTCGACCCATTGAACCACTGGGTTCGTTCGCCCAGAGTTCGTTCGGAATCAATACTTTGTTTGGGTATCTTTTAAAAATATTTCAACCATAAAATTTTTAATTAGATTTTAACTTAACCACTCAACTGGAATGGGCATCAAAATTGTTTTTTTTTCTTTTGTCAAGTCCGTGGAATTGCCAGGACTACAGGAGGCAAAATTGAGCATGACGTCACATTAGTTCAGAAACTTGTTTTGTTTACATTTTATTATAGTATATTATTTTCTGGAGATAATATTTTTTGATCCATTATGTATCACAGCGTACCTATTTTAAGAACAAATAATTACAAGAATATTTTTGTTCCATGCTCAAATTTTTGCTCCATGACGAAACTGGGGATTTCACCGGAATTGAGTAGGGTAGCCAACCAATTTAAGAGTGATGTCCAATTATTGTTAACATTGCAACAAAAAAAAAATATTTATAATTAATAGGTGTTTCTAACTCGTATTTTTTATAATAATAATTGTCAATAATTATATTCAATGATTTAATAATCAAATAATAATTTAAAATTAGGCTGTTTGTTACGTTATATATTCAAAATTTTGGACGCAATCCTGGATAAAAAAAATCCTGGGAATTTAAAATTTTAGAATGCTAAAAGCATTACACTTTTCTTGGACAAGAATTTGGATAAGAGTTCAAAAATTCCACCCTGTAAATGACATCGTTATTATTATCATTGTTTTTGTGCTTAATAAAAAATAGAAAATGTGTAGTAAAATTATGCAGAAATAACAAAAAAAAAAAACCTTTTATCGGTTGATTAGGTTACGCGTGAAAGCGTAACAAACAAACTTACATTCACATTTATATTTATTTTCCGATACACATAAACATTCCTCATGTAGTATTTATAAGAATGCCGCATCAAAATAACATTTCAGGCTTTCTTGTTTTAAAACTTGATGTCGAGAATAAATTGGCTTTAAATCTGGCAATACCCGAATATTGTCAAGATTACAAAAAATTTAAACATTATTGACGATATTGACAATATTCCCCGCAAATCTACAATAGTCTTGTCAATACTCTAAATATTGACAATACTTTTCTAGGTGTGCGGGCACGCTAAGAATCCGTTTAGTAATAGTGTAAGTGATTATAGTTCGGCCGTTCAGAGAATGCGTTCCTGACACGTAACTTAATAATGGCGTTGCGGTTACGATAAAAATATTTTTGCTGGTTTTTTACCGTTTTAACAATTGATGAGCATTAAAACAACATTATTATATCAATAACACTAGTTTACAGTACATTTGTTGCCGAAGAAATTTTAGCTGTTGCTGACTACATATAATATGCTATTTTCAAAAATACAATTAGAATATTTTTATCAGCTCTAGTTTCTGAGTTTTAGCTATGTGGGTATCAGACAGAAAAAACATGTATTTAATACGAAAAACTTTATTTAAAAAAACATTTAATCATTCAGTTCTAAAAAACTTATTTTTAAAGCTCTTCTCCGATGTGTCGACTTTGGAAAATGACGTATTAGAGACCAACAATAGTCAGACATCATATTTGTATCCCAGAAACCCTGATAGCGCTCTTCCATGACGCGTAAGTCTTGATGCATACGCTTTTCCTGCTCTTCACTCATATCTCCTAAATTTTCCGGAAACCTGTCCAGGTGACTATCAAGAAAGTGGAGTTTTATACTCATATTACATCCCATATTTCTTAATTGTAGCAGAAGGTCTTCTACAAGTTCAACATAATTTTCAAGATTTCCGATTTCAAGGAAAAATCTGCATAACAGATACGAAAGCTGTCCAAGCCTTTGTACTGGACGTTGAACGCAACTAGTACTTGGGTATTGCCATTTAGCTCGATTTTTAGTGTTTAAACCGTTTATGTTTACGCTACAAAAATAACAGTCTATGAGATGATTTCGTGGTTCTTGCCAAATAGTCGGCGTTCCAAATTTAAAGGCACTTCTTTTACCACTTTTCCATATTCTTAAATATTCCACACACGATTTACAAACACAATTGGGAGCCCAAGAGTTCTCATTTTTATCCAAGAGTATCCCAAAATACTCAAAATAGGTATTTTTCAACAACTCTGATATAACTTTTCTGCTATTGTTAAACACATATTCTCCGCATATATAGCAAAAATGATTTGGATTGTTTAAACAACGTCTCCTTGAACTACTCATGACGCAAAAACTAGAGAAACTAATTTTAACACAGTAATATATGGCGTTATCGATTAATATATATATGCTTAAATGATAAAAATCGAAAACAAAGTAACTCGAGCTGCTCATAAAATTTTCAGGATAGATTTGACAAAAATAAGTGATGAGTGAACGATATCAACCACAGAATTCGCGGCAACAGACAAAAAGTTTAATGTTGTAAACTAGTGTAATCAATGAATGTTATAATTTTGTGCCAAACTGAGCGTCAAATAACTTGGTAAAGAATATTTTTCGTGACTAACTGATAGGTGTCAGGAACGCATTCTCTGAATGGCCGAACTTTAGTGTTAATGTTAAACTCGCTGTCGCTTATGTGTTGTGTAGTGTACGCAGGGTGGCTCCACCAAGCGGCTAATTTGTCGAGTAATAGCTCCCCGGGCATATCTTTAATCTGATCGCTAATTGGATGGAACACAGGCCTGTATTTCGGAGTAAAAATGTTTTTAAATAAAAATGGTTAAAGTGCATTTTTTTATTATATCCAGGGATGTTTACGATTAAGCATTTTAAGCATTTTAATGGTTTTCAAAAGATTTTTTCTCATATGGTTCGTTTTGGGAATTTCTTTTTTGCCATGCATCATTCGGCTATGGAATGTGACAAACATTCCATAGCCTTTGTCTTTCTTCAAACAAGGATTCATTCAGAGTTATAGAGAAGATGATATGTTTCAGGACTACAATATGCAAAGATTTTTTTTTAAATAGCCGTCTCACTCAGCTTTGTCTGCGTCACTTTCAATTAAAGTTAAATGTCACTTATTCGATTTTTTCTCGCTCGCCGTAAAATCGTCGATGAACTTCAACGATCATTTAAAAAAATGAATTGGTAAAATTGGTCCCGGAGTTGTTGAGTTGTGGGCGTTGTGGCTCTTTTTTTTTTTTTTTTTTTTTTTTTCAGTTGGAGGAAATCACCGGATCCCCGCCCGCTCCGCGGGCGCGGTATGTGGGAGTTGCACCGCACTAAAACCTCCAACCGCTCACACTCAGCGTCCGAACCCCGGCTGAGGCCAGAACCCAGCACGGGGTTTGGAGGGACGGCGCGACGCGTTACGCCATCGGCATGCTTTCCCGTCGCTCCGTCCCCGGACGCCGAACCGGTAGCCGCCGGCGAATACGGCCACCGGCTCTCTCGGTCGGCGGGCTCTCCGAAGCCCGCCAAGATGGGACCGCGTGTCACCCTCCCGCGGAATACCCCGCTGGGTCAGAACCAGCGTGGGTCGGGGGCGTTGTGGCTCTTGTTGTTGTCTTATGTTGAGACTCATTTTTATATTACACCTAGATTACTTTTAATTTAACTTCGTTCTTAATAAAAGTAAATTGTTTTTAAACGCAAGCGAAGTCGCGAATCGTTCGTAAAATCATGTGGAGTGAAGCTACGTGTGAGAGAGACAGCTTCATTTTTTTTAACGAGTTAGAAAGAGATGGAAACTTGCGTTAATCAACTGATGCTGTTGTTTGGTGGAGAAAGGGACGTACTTGGATTGTAATAGTTTATTTTTTTATTTAAGTTAAACTTTTGTTAATTTTACTCTTTTTCGTGGGATGGAGGGGTAAAGTACTCGAAAAAGAAGCTGTCGAAAAGTGTGGCGACCAATAATAACGCGCGAGATCCTGAATCGCGGTTACGACGTTTGCAGAAATCTACGCATATATACGACATCTGAAATCTACTACAGAGGCTTCGGCCTGACCGGGCATACACTACCTCGCCCGGTCGGAGATCCCCCTTTGGCCTAATACCATCAATACCCACATAAACATAAAACAATTATACAACCACACTATTTTTTTAACTACGGAAATTTGTTTTTTTTTATTTGAAAGAAACATTAAAGAACTAGAGATCAATGTGCCACCTGACGGTTAGTGGTGACTGTTTGCAATGCTAGGACATAGAGGCGGTGGCGTGCAGTTCATTGAAGCAAATACGCATTGCACACCTCAACCTGTCAAAATGGTTTAAAATATCAACAAACATCGATGGAAATACACTTATCATTCCTATTATTTTCATGTATTGAGCGTAAGGCTGCGTTTCCACCAGAGATGTGCGATGGAAATGTGTCGTGCGAGGATGTCTAGCTGTGCTGTGAAAATGTGTGTGTGTTTCCACCAAAGCTGTGCGATGATAATGTGCCTACGAGGATGTGTAGCGGAGCTGTGAAAATGCGCATTTATGTGTGGCGCGAGGATGCGTTGCGAAGCTGTGTAAATTATAGAACTAATAAACTCCGTATCTTATGCTTCCATTTCTTCATCACAAATTGTTAAATATAAAAGTATTTTCTTTTTCCAATTATCCATATTATTATCTATTTTGCGCACTTCTACTTCCAACAAACTCCGTCTATGGACTGGCTGGTACAGTATGCGCAAACCTCGCAACACATCTTTCTCAACACACATTCCTCGCACACTTCCCTCGTACACATCCCGCGCTTGTTTTGTATGCACAAAAATCTAGCTCCGCTGAGCCGTTTCCACCAGAGCTGTGCTGACCGAGGCAAGGTAAATGAAGCGATCCTATTGGTACTTTACAAACACATCCCTCGCTATGCATCCTCGCACATCTCTGGTGGAAACGCAGCCTTAAAGTGTACTGTACTGTACCAACCCATTACTGCCCACTGTTGGGCTCAGGTCTCCTCAGACAGAAGAAGGAAATGTGTAATAAAATTGATTGTAAGATGTACATTTGTAAAAGATGTGTGTACAATAAATCTTTCTTTCATATTTATATTTCTGTATACGCTGAAAAAAAAATGTGCATGTCAGAAGTTTTGTGTCTTCTGCTGGGTTACCTAGGATCGAATACCAGACTTGTACCTATCTCTGAATCTTTATTAATTTTAACATAATTTTTTTTACATTATTTTAGAACACCAACGCCTAAGAATGGTGCAGGAAAACATCGTCTGTAAAACTGCATAGAATTTTAGGGTTTTACGAATTATGCAAGGATGGAAGACTTTATCTGCTTCTTAAAGAGAAGACTGCAGACCAAGTAACGCAAGCACTTCAACTACTTGGTTAAAACGGTCTTGTATTCAAGAAGTTATCAATGGCATCGTCAAGCAGTTGATTCGACTTGAGTTTGAGAAGAGGAGAACTTACTCTTGGTTTTTTTAAAAGAAAAACACATTGAAATTCGCTTTAAAATGTGTTAAAATTTAATATTAGTGATCCTAAATCCAGGTTAGCCCTTTAACTGGTAGAAGCAATTTTCTCGGAAAAATAAAAACTCGTTTTTTGGGTTTATTGTGGGTACTTTAATGACTTTTATTTAAGAAAAAAAAAATCATATTTAGTGGAAGCGAAAAACATTTTCACACCAACAATATGTTCCGTTTTGCAGCGTCACTACGTTTTAATGTATTGATGCTACAAAGTGGAAAAAATAATTAAAATATTGGTGGCACACATATTGCCACAACCAATAAAAGGGTTAGCCAGTACTGTAACAACTGAGCTCAGGTCACCTCTGAAGAGGAGTTAGGCATAGTCCACCACGCTTGCCCAATGCGGATTAGGGACTTTACATATCTTTAAAGGATTTTTAGAATCCTTTTCCGACATGCAGGTTTCCTCAAGACGTTTTCCTTCACCGTTTTTATTTATTTTGAGCACAATTTGACATTCAATGATGTTGTGAAAAATTTAAAATGTAACAAAACTGAACAACAAACTGGTAAGTAACGCCATCTGTAATTCGGAACATGCAACTCGTTAAGCGTCATCTATTGATGAGTAGCAGAACTAAAATAACACATTTGTGACAATTAGTTACGAAATTATTTAATAGATGTCGCTTTATTAAATTTTATTGTTAGAAAAGTGCAGTTGCGGAGAACATTAGTTTCGTTTTTTTAAAGAATGGAATACAATACTTTTAATAATAAAAATTTAAGGAGTATATTTTAAAACTTGTAATTGAACACATAATAAACCGGAGAGCTCATTCACTGCTAAACAAAATAATAGTTTGTTTACACAGGGTTTACTAAAATTTTATATATTTTCAAGAAATATTTATAAACCAAGTGGTGCAATATTAATTTAATCTTTAGGGCTATATTAAACAATTAGGGATCCGTATTAAACGTTAAATAATGACCCAAAAAAGCCAAGGAAAACCTAACCCTAGCCTTCATTTTTGGCGCAGTTACAATTGCTCAAGTCAGCTAGTATAATAATAATAGTTAAGAAAACAAAATAAAACACATATTAGGCTAAAATCTTTAATAATAACAACCATATACTCTACACATTACAATAAACTTTCAATATAAATACTGCTCTATTGCAACGAACTTATTTTGACAGCTGTCACTTTGACAGCACCTGTCATATGTCACTTTAGAATATCGAGCACACGTATCCGCGTTCATACGACCTAATTAAACCTATATAATAAGATGAAAACAAATCGTATATTTTTTACAATAATCTGAATGTGCTACTTTACTATTGTTAATAATTGATATGAAATCGTTTTAGTAGACAAAAATTGGTCTAAATTAAAAGTTTAATGGTGCTACTTTGGATTAAGTTATGCCAAAAATTACCAAGATTTGTAGGATGGTTTTATGCAAATGCCTAGTCAGTAAGCGATGTAATGTTATTTTTCTGGGTTTTGGTACATGTTGGCATAACTTAGTCAATTTATTTAACAAGTAAATTCACATATCTTGATTTAAAAAGAGACAACTCAAAAAACTTAGTTTCAGAAATCGCGAAAGTTTTCTATTATCAGAGATATTTTTACAAGCTTTATATTAACTTGCACTGGATGTAACTATGTAAGTTCGGGTGGAATCTTGTAAGCTAAATTTGACAAACTTCCCGATTTTCGATTGAGTTGACATTTTGCACGCAGATGTATATATATCGCGTGACAATGTAATAATATTATAAAATCTGATGATGGATTCGGATGGTGTCCATAGGAACTCCTGTACTAAACAAGATATACCCGTCGTGTTTGGGATCGTTTTACTTGTATTAGCTAGCACTCTACTGCTACATGATATCCAGGATCTTAAAGATTGTATTTAAAAATTTTGAGTTGACCCTTTTTAGTTATAGTAATGCGAATTATGTATTTTAATAAACTACTATTTTAAAATCACATCTATATTTGTACAATATTAATTAAATAAATTGTCGCATTCAGAAATAATTAAAGGACAGTGAAATCATTCGTTAACTTGATCAAATAAAACTTGATATACATTAAAAGAAAGTAACCGACATAGACCAAAGATATCTTGGGCAATGAGCAGGACACATTGTGGCCACAAGATGGACCGATAACCTGGTCAGGATCGCGGGAGGTCACTGGATGCAGATGGCGCAGGACCGCGAGTTGTGGCGAGGTTTGTAGAGACCTATGTTCAGCAGTGGACGTCTATAGGCTGATGATGTAATTAGAGCGTCAAGATTCACCACCAAAATCGAGAAAAAGCCCGCCTTTTGATATCTTTCTCGTATTCTTTGTAATATGTTTCTTATTGCAATGCAAAAGAATTCATTTTACAATACTTTAAAGTTTTTAAGTGTCCAGAAATTTGTATATATTTTGTAAAGCTTTTATCGGGACTGTTTATCTTGTTTTATTTGATCATAAATGAGAACGAATAAGTTTATTTATCTATTGATTAACCCTCAAAAAATTTCATATAAAAATGAATCAACAACATCGGTTCAATCAAAGTGCAAACACTGAAATACTACAAAATCTTGAAAACTATGTTTAACTAATTATGAATAGATATAAGTACTTTTCTTCTGAATTTGTTAAAATACATTTAAGGGTTGAAAATGACCACTATACAGGGTGATTTGTCAATGAAGGTATATATTGAAAATCATGATAGTTGATGGTCATATACCGTAACAATATTATAACAAAAGAATATGGTCTTAGTAATCGCAACTTAAAATTATCCAAAATTCCTGCAAAACGATTGTCGCTCTACAGTTGTTGGCCGAGGTCACGCGTTGTTAGTCAAAATTTTTGAGGAATTTTAAGTAACTATTTTTTACAAGCTTTATATGAACTTGCACTGAATGTAACTATGTAAGTTCGGGTGGAATCTTGCAAGCTAAATTTGACAAACTTCCCGGTTTCCGATTGAGCTGACATTTCGCACGCAGATGTATATCGCGTGACAATGCAATGATATGACAAAATGGTGCTGATCTGATGATGGATTTGGAAGGTCATAGGAACTCTTGTGCTAAACAAGATAGACCCGTCGTGTTTGAGCTCATTTTACTTGTCTTAGCTAGCACTCTACTGCTACATGATATTCAAGATCTTAAAAGCTTGTATTTAAAGTTTTCTTTAAAAACATTTTTTTATTTATTCCATATTAGAACAGAGTACTTATCACCCTCCTTCAATATATACCTTCATTAAGAAATCAACCTGTATTTTTTGTTTTTTTTTAGATCTATTTTAAATAACACATCCACGTCTATATACAAAGTTAATGAACAAAAAATTATATAAAACTTAAAAACTATTAAATAAAACTACGGTATCTCTCTTAAATATTAATTTTCTTAAAAATCAACGTATTTTTTTGTATTATTTTTCGTTCAAAAGTATTGAGACAAGTCGAGGGCAACTCTATAACTTAAAAAAGTAGTTTTTGGATATCGATAATGCATATTACTTTTAAATTAAAAGTTGAAGGTTCTTGACTGAAGTCATCTGTATCTAAATCTATTAGGGGTGGTTCTTACCCCATAAAATTTTTGAAAAAATATCTTGAGAACGGAAGGTCGTAGACCCGCCGAGTTTGGGCTCATTTTAAAGGGCAGATAGAGGGGTTGTACCTTTTTTAAAAATATTCGTCCGACTAATTTCGTGTTTTCGACTCCCCCTACCTCCCCCATGTCACAAATGGGCACATTGTGATACCTACTCTTAATGTGGTTTGTATGCCGTTACGGAAAATGGAGTGACAGCGTTACGTTACCTCTTGAACCATTTTCGAGTGCATTTCTAAATATGGGTGTGTATGCCGTTGCGATAAGCGGGATGACGCGTTACGCTGTCACTTGGAAATTTTTGGCTTATTGGCTGTACTTCCATTTTGTTTTTTTTTCTATTTTTATATGTATATTATTGTTGCCTTTTCCTAATAATAAATGTAACCTAGTATTAAAGTAATGACTAGAACACTTTTAGAGATCTAAACGCCTGTCCTCAAATACTTTTGAATTTTATACGAGAATAAAATACAATATTTTGTATGAACTCGCAATAATATTGACAATATTCTGACTCGATTAAGATCATCCTAATCGGTCAAGTGGCAATGGGCACGTGTCCTATAGATGAAATTTCGTAATGAAAAAAAGTACTTTAAATAGTGATTTCAGAGAATATTGCTGAAAGAAAATATTCATTTATTTTTGTAAAGAAATAAAACTGTATTCAAAGATTTTCGAAAATATTCTTACTTTAGCTAAAATTCAAAATTAGAATGATCGCTGTTGTTTTGATTTTCTAAAATAAAGCAATGTTTCCTTTCAGCAAAATTTCGTAGAAACACTATTTATAATAAACTTATTCAGACACTCGCGGTTTTCTATAATACTTTCATGCATTTTCTTACCACGATATTTAATTAATTGAGTTGTCTCGAACATAACAGTCACTCGCGGGTTCATGCTCAGAGAATCTTGTAGATACAGTGAGTGTGGTGTGTCGTGATGTGAGTTCGAGTTCCAGTGGTACTACTCAAAAGCGAACGAGTGCGAGGGTAGACAGATTTGTTTGCTCTTAAATCGACCCGCAGTATCCAGTCTTCTCGTGATCATGACGTTTGCAACAACAACGAAATATCGAGACAACTCAATTAATTAAATATCGTGGTAAGAACCCGTTGAAAATGCATGAAAGTATTATTTATAATACTTTCCATGGAGGAGGAATTTCTTCTATGTTTAGTCAATTATTTTCGTTATTGGTCAAAAGAAATTGTATTTTATTCCCAAAACTTTATAAACTTAACCAAGATAATATATTAAGTATATTTAAATGAGTTCTCGCGATACAATCGTCTATATTCAATTGTTAGATAATACTAGCAACTTCGTCTGCGTCACTTTCAATCCAAAATCACTTTCAAGATTCTCTGAGCATGAACCCGCGAGTGACTGTTATGTTCGAGACAACTCAATTAATTAAATATCGTGGTAAGAACCCGTTGAAAATGCATGAAAGTATTATTTATAATACTTTCCATGGAGGAGGAATTTCTTCTATGTTTAGTCAATTATTTTCGTTATTGGTCAAAAGAAATTGTATTTTATTCCCAAAACTTTATAAACTTAACCAAGATAATATATTAAGTATATTTAAATGAGTTCTCGCGATACAATCGTCTATATTCAATTGTTAGATAATACTAGCAACTTCGTCTGCGTCACTTTCAATCCAAAAGTAGCCTATTTTCTTTTCCAGGATCTGAAGATTGTCTGTACCAAATGTCATCAAAATCGGTTGAGAGGTTTAAGCGGGAAAGCGTAATAGACAGACAGAGTTATTTGGCATTTATAATATTAGGATCTGTCCATACTGTCGTGGATCGAAGCAGATTATGAATTAAGAAATTAACCAATCACAGAGCTTGTTCTTTTTAAAAACAAAAATGTATTTTTGTATGTAACGAATAAACTCAAAATGTACTGGACCGATTTTATAAATTACTAGATGACCCTCGCAACTTCGTCTGCGTCATAAAGGGGTTCAAACAGTACTCGCAATGCCGTCGAGTTATTATTTTCGCGGCTCGCGTTTTATACTCGTGATAACTTCTAAACGAGTCCGTCGAAATCGAAAGTCCGATTGGAATAAAACAAAAAGTAATTTACTTCTACATTAATACTCTTGATAACAAAATACTTTATTTGGATAAGGATTAATATAACAATACACAATAACATTAAATTTATTCTTCGGACCAATTAATTTTTTTTTTTAACATAAAATCAGTTGTTGTGACTAAACTATGATAGTTAGATATATGCTCTTGCGGACTTTTTTGTGTGTCTTCAAAAGACCTAAAAACCCGTAGTACATCATTTTGTTCTAATGTCAATAGTTTTTGCAGCGTACGCATAAATAGTTTTAGATATTCCACTTGGTCTTACAAATTCGATATTTTCATACGGATCCCTAATTTTTTTCAAAATAAAATATAGCTTATAACCTTCCTCGATAAATGGACATTCCAACAGTGAAAGAATTTTTGAAATCGGACCGGTAGTTTCTGAGATTAGCGCGTTCAAACAAACAAACAAACAAACAAACAAACAAACTCTGCAGCTTTATAATATTAGTATAGATTTCACCGTTCGAAAGCTACATTATCCACGAGTAACATAAAACAAGTCGTAGACTATATTTTATTAAAAAAAAAATATTCCGTTTATCTTTGAACGCAGACGAAGTTGCGAGGATCATCTAGTCTCCAATATGTTGTTAGTAATTGGATCCGTTCTTCGTCAATGGAGATATACCTAAATAATTATAATTGTTTTTGAATGCTTTTAGCTATAGATAAATAAGACGATTGTTTCGCTCAAACTATAGATAGTTATCTGTTATCTGTAGTTATGTCAAAAATCATGAAAAAATTAACGGGTTCTTACCACGTTTTTTAATTAATTTTTATGTATTTTCTACGTCACGAATGGAGTTTTCAGTTAGTCCAATGTGCTTACGACATCACATCAAAAACCGATAAAATCAATAGTGTTTCTCTACTATATCATGCATGTATTATACACATAAACCTTCCTCTTGAATCACGACATCTATTAAACGCATCAAAATCCGTTGCGTAGTTTTAAAGATTTAAGCATACATAGTGAGAAAGAGGGTAGACAGATTTGTTTGTTCGTAAATCGACCCGCAGTATCCAGTCTTCTCGTGATCATGACGTTTGCAACAACAACGAAATATCGAGACAACTCAATTAATTAAATATCGTGGTAAGAACCCGTTTACAATGCATGAAAGTATTGTAGATGGCTAGAAATTTGCGATTACGAAAACTAAGAAATCTATTTTTTTTAATGAGAATTTCCAACAAAATAAGCCATAAATGGTTTGAAATAGCTATCTCTAAAGATAGTTAGATCTATCTACAGATAACAGATAGACTATAGTAAAAGTTGAATAAATGAAATGATTTTTTTACTTCAATAGATGGTAACTTTGACATTGCAGAGGTCCATGAGCGACGGTAACCACTTACTGTCTGGTGGGCCATTAGTTTGTGTATCATTGAAAAAATATTTGACAAAACCTTTAATTTTATTAACCGACTCCCAAGAAACAGGAGGTACTCAATGGGTCTGTATTTTTTTCTTGCATAACTTTGTTTTTGTTGGACCGATTTGGATCATTCGTGTGTCAGATGAAAGGTGATAGTGATCATGGGGTCCCATTTTGTTTTTGAAGATCGAATAAGTACTTTTGGATCTTTGTTTAAAAATGTTAATTTTTAACGGACTCGATTTCACGATTTGCTTTGCGTGTATTTCTTGTCTATATGAGCCGATTTCGATGCTTCTTTTTGTGTTTTGAAAAATGGAAGTAGATCGTTTTTATTTTTGTAATAAAAATATAATTTCATGACAGCTGGTCCACCTGATCGTAAATGGTTACCGTCGCTCATGGACCTCTGCAATGTCAGAAATTATTATCAAATCATTTATCCAACTCCAGACAGAATGGCGTAAAATCTAGATTTCTAGATTATGGCTGACGTCTATTATTATTATTCCTAGTGTCTGGAAAGGGCCGGCGTGGATTGTTTAATACTGAAATAAAAATATATAATTAATACAAAAATAGAAAAAAAACTGTCAAATTGATGATTTTTTAAATTTGTTTTTTTCTATTATATTATCTTTATTTATATTTGACACTTGAATTATGAAGTTAATAAATGATTAAATATCAGCAAATTCAAAATTACTTTCTGTTATTTAAGGAAACTCATATATTAACATTAAATAAAATAATTTACTTAAGTTTACTAAGCAAAATTTAACACGAATAATTGAGCAATCATGAAAAAAATGTGTATGCATTGCTTATTGACTTGCAATGAATGCACGCCACTGATATTTTTTATACATGTAAAATGTAAAAATATTATTTACCTGGATGTACAGGACCAGGAGATCTTCGACACCAAGTGCCTGGTGACATCTGGAAACAAAAATGTGCCGGTTTGGATGATTTTTTTGTACAAGTTATTGTAAAAGGCATCAATACTTAGTTGTCAGATATAATAGTTATTTCAAATTTGAACCGCCGTAGAATCATTTTTATTTTAGGAATCGGTTAAATTCTAAACGCGAAAGTAACTGTCTGTTTCCCGCTTAAACCTCTCAACCGATTTTGATGAAATTTGGCACAATCTTTAGACCCTGAGGAAGAACATAGGCTACCTTTTAGACGCAGACGAACCGCGAGCCTGGTAGTCAGGTTACTCTACCAACCCATTACTGCCCACTGTTAGGCTCGGGCTCCTCAGAAGAGGGATTAGGTATAGTCCACCACGCTTGTCCAGTGCGGATTGGGGACTTCACATATCTTCAAAGGATTTTTAGAATCTTTTTCCGATATGCAGGTTTCCTCACGATGTTTTCCTTCACCGTTTTTAGCCAGTGGAGTAGTGAAAATGTGCACATAAATCTTGATCAAATTTAGATTTAGAAGTATAAGCCGGCCGGTTTTGAACCCGTAGTCAGGTTATAAAGTAGTATTATTGTTATATACCTGTCGTATGAGATACGGTGGTCGGTATGAGTTCCTCTCGTCTCTATCGAACCGTCTTCCGTTTGGACGAAACGCGTCCTGATCACGACGACCTTCTTGATGATCTGAATCAATTAATGAATACAGTTTATTGCATATAAAAAACAAAACAAAAATACAAAATTTAATAACACATTTAAACCATCCAGGCGGTCATATCGCTAAGCGCAATCACATCCAAATCTGAATAAATATTATTGAATTACAAGCTATAAATACAATACAAGCTTTAGATTATTTTCATTTGAGCGATCCCGATATTTCGGCACTGTTTCAAGCGCCATGAACACGGGAAGACTGAGGAACTGAGTTCGAGTAGCAGTGGTACCGGCAAACGAACGAGAAATAGGGTAGACAAATTTGTCTGCTCTTAAATGACCTACCCGCAGTTCCTCAGTCTTCCCGTGATCATGGCGCTTGAAACAGTGCCGAAATATCGGGATCGCTCAATTGAAAATAATCGTGGTAAGAACCCGTTTAGTAATAGTGTAAGTGATGTAGATAACGAGCTTTAGATCCTGGATATTATGTAGATAATACAAAAAGACATGCATGCTGAGTTTCTTGCCAGTTCTTCTCAGGACGGTGGCTACAATTATTATTGTGTCCGAACTGGTGGTAGCTTTTAACTTTTGACGTCAACAAGAATGAGTACGTTTAACTTGCAAGATTCCATCCGAACGAGCAATAATTATTCCACGCTACATCGGCCATTGCTATAAGATTTATTTATTTTTTCGTATTTATTGATTATCTGGCAGACATCGATTGTCATTTCTGCTCGCTATCAAGTATCCATTCAACAACCGATCAGAGTCATTTTATCGCACTTTATTTAGGGAATAACCCTGCGAATCGTGTAGGGCATAAATTAAGGTAAATAAAAAGATTTAAGGTATTTATGACTTGTCCTTCTTCAAACGAGGCTTGAGGAGGGTTCTTAAAGTTAGGTCGTAGGTAGCGACCCCGCAGTGTCCCCTGACATTGCAGAGGTTCATGAGCGACGGTAACCACTTACGATTACGAAAAAAAAGTTAAATTAGTTAGATAACGTTTCACGGGGCAGCTAGTAGTTATTTTTTTTTATTGCCACGTAGGCAGACGAGCCAACGGGCCACCTGATCGTAAATGGTTACCGTCGCTCATGAACCTCTGTAATGTCAGGGGACACTAAATAATAGTTAAATATTTACTATATGTTGATGTTTCTAATATAAATAATATTAACTTTGTACTCACATGTATTTTTAGCGTGCATATTCCTTATGGAGTTAACTATGACACGAGCTTCTTTGGTCAGCTGTTCATTTGAAGTACGTCTGAAATAAATATTAAATATTGTGAAAAAAAATAATATTTTAACTGTAAAGAATGTCGTGGTGCGTAACACGTCGCGCCGTCCCACATAACCCCCGTGCTGGGTTCTGGCCTAAGCTAGAGTTTAGACGCTGAGTGTGAGCAGTTGGAGTTTTAGTGCGGTTCAACTCCAACATATCGCCAATTACCTACAATTCAAAAAAAAGATTTAGTTTCAAGTTTTTTCTCCTAGAAAGCAAGGCCATTGTAAAAAAAAACAATTTTTCCAAACTCATTTACAATTATTTCAATCATCACAAAAATATATATTCTTCCTAATAGTAAATGTATCGAAGAAGAATATATTTGTGACGCAGACGAAATTACGTTGATCAGCTAGTAACACTTAAAAATACTACACCAAGACTGATTTTCACAACAAAACAACATAAAATGATAATAGCACTCACCCAGGAACTCTCCCCCCGAACCCACCGTTGGGATAGTTCCCCAATATCCCGTTCCCATAATTCTTCTTCCTCCAATCTTCTCTCCTCTTATCTCTTATGGACATCTGCGCCATCTGCTCTTTAATTTGCTGTATTTTCAAAGATATCTCATTTTTTTCATCGTTTTTGTCCACCGGTGGGGTTATTGGAGTGTTACGGCAGGACGGGATTGTTTGTTTGTTTGTCTGTTTGTATTGTCTTTGGGGCTCTTGTTTTTCTATGATTGGGTAGACTTGTTGGCAGATGGGGTAGGTTTGGGGTAGTACCTGAGAGAAAAAAAGGTGTTTAAGTTTTGATAAAATTATTATAAATTATATTTTGGTATGTAAATCTGTAGCAACGAAATTAAAATCAATACAATCAGAAAAATTCAGATTTTAATTAATCTATTTTTGAAGATAATGTCATAAATTGTGTTTCAGTACCCACATGTGGTCTGTACGCCTGTATTATCTATTGTTGTCTCTTTGTGTGTGCTTGTGTGTTTATCTGTCTATAATGTGTGTGTGCAGGGTGGATCTGTAACTTTGGACAATCTGACATGGGGTCAATGACCTGCCGAAATACAACTTAGTCCCACCTTTTTTTGGAATCGGTTAACTTTTTTTTATAGTTGTACAATACAATGTCAGAAAAAAAAGTTTAACCGATTCCATAAATAAAAACGGTTCTAAGTTGTACATCGATCGATCCCAGTACATCACTTCAGCTGGGACAAAGTAACAGATCCACCCTGTATGTAGACATAGACATAGCTTTATTTATGGCGGAAACACAGACATACATTGTAATAAATTCAGGAATTCTGTATGTGTGTGTGTATGTCTGTCTGTATGTTTCTGTACATACCTGTGGGTACATAAGGTTGTAGTGTGTGTAAGGTACATTGTAGTGCACCATGGGATACACGTCTGGAACCAATAGCTTCGGTGTCTGTTGCATAGCCGTCCATTGGACGCCATCTTGGTACTGAAATAAAAAAATATTGTCTATGTTTTTGAAACGAAGTTTCTTATCGCGCGTTGTGAAAGGGGGCTAGACGGAAAAAAATCTTACGAAAAGTTGTCACGACACTTTTTTGTTTTAGATGATTATTGCTAGATGGCGCTGTGATCATTTTTTTTTAAAACACGTTCCTTATCTTTAATCGTATCTTTTAATCGAAGGGAACTTCGTTCTATTCGGGTGTCCCATGACACCTCTCAAGTTTTTTTAAATTAATATGATGACAGTATCAAAGATTCGAAGACTTAAAGACATTGTAGGAATAATTTAAAACACCTATTTGGTTTTACTCAAAAACTTGAGATTAATAAGATTTTTATTAAATTAAAGCGTTAAAATATTTTGGCTGAAACGCCAACAACATCGGATGATGACACTAAGAGGTAAACAATACGAAATTGATGTTGTCTATTGGTGGCGCCATGACACTTTTGAGTTTGTTTACCTAAGTGTGACGTCAAACGCGACGCCATGACACTACGGGCTGTTTTCGCGCATTATTTGAAATGAAATTCAAATGAAAAATGTCTTGAAACTTTGCATTGTTACCGAAATAAAGGTGTTCTCGTAAAAAGTAAACGTGTACCCACAATATGGAAGAGGATTTCAAAATATTTCGTCATGGCTATTGTCAGCATTCCCTTCCTACAATATACTTAACCGAGCCCTTCTTAGTTCGCAACCTATCCTGGTGAAACTGTAAAGGCCTAAGGGCTAAGAGCGATTCCTCATCCCTACTAATATTATAAACGCGAAAGTAACTGTCTGTTACGCTTTCCCGCTTAAACCTCAACCGATTTAGATGAAATTTGGCACAGACAATCTTTAGACCCAGAGAAAGAACATAGACTATCTTTAAATTGAAAGTGACGCAGTATCTATACTTATATTATATACTAAGTGACCCGCGCAACTTCGTCTGCGTTACAGAGGGATACAACATAGCCTATAGCCTTCCTCGATAAATGGACTTAATCTCAGGAACTACTGGTCCGATTTGAAAAATTATTTCTGTGTTGGATAGTCCATTTATCAAGGAAGACTATAGGCTGTCTCTTTGTGACTCAGACGAAGTTGCGAGGGACAGCTAGTATTGTATAAACTACTATATCTTACCGGATAGTGTTGCATGTGCGGTTGTTGTAACACGACGTTAGCGACAGGATATTGTGGTACCACTGGTGACTGCATCTCCATTGTGTTGTAGGGAACGCTGTAGCTGAAATAATATATAACATGTTAACTTTTAGCAATTATATAAGGTTTTTATTTAGTTGGAGTAATCTGCGGACCGGTGAGTGTGAGTTGTGTAATATATAGCTATAGCAGGTAAATTGTGATCGTTACATTTTGTAATGTAATTGTGTGGGTGACCGTAAATAAAACAGTATTCAACCAACAAGCGTGTGTTCACTACAAGTTGAACCGCTCTGAAACCTTCAACTTATTTTTTTTGTAATACAAAACAAGTTAAATTAACAATATTTTTAAATGCATATGAGATAATTTTCAAACAAAACCTGCTTCCTAACGAAAGAATCATCGAAATCGATTTATATAAAGAAGAATAACACGCTAAAACGCACATTTCATTTCATTTTATCTGTTCAAAATACACATTTATAAACACAGATCCAAAAGTATTTGTTCGATCTTTTAAAAAAAGTATGGGATCTAAGTTCAACCATCAACTTTCATCACACACCAGAATTATCCAAATCGGTCCACACAAACTAAAGATATCAATAAACAAACATGAAAATAATTTGAAATCTCGATAGATTCTTTAACCATCCTTGGTACGTAACGACGTTCAGAAGATAGTACCTGAGGATTATGTAATATCCAGTATCCAGTCTTCTCGTGATCATGACGTTTACAACAACAACGAAATATCGAGACCACTCAATTAATTAAATATCGTGGTAAGAACCCGTTGAAAATGCATGAAAGTATTATAGAAAACCGCGAGTGTCTGAATAAGTTTATAAATAACATACAGTCGCATTGAGTACCTCGTCTTTAGAAGTCGATCAAAAAAGACATGCCCGCTGAGTTTCTTACGCAGATCTAGCGAACAGAACAACTATTTAATTGTTAATAATTTGTATATTAACAAGTTTATTACCTTCTATGTCCATGCTGTATGTTATTATCAACACAAGAACCGCAAGCCGCGCCATATTCAGCTCCGTACGTGTAACTGGGATCTGAAATAATATCAATGATTTTTAAGACCCTGGATATCATGTAGCAGTAGAGTGCTAGTTTAGACAAGTAAAACGATCGTCAGATCAGCGCCATTTTGTCATATTATTGCATTATCACGCGATATACATCTGCGTGCAAATGTCTATCTAAAACCGGGAAGTTTATCAAATTTAACATTCAAGATTCCACCCGAACTTACATAGTTACATCCAGTGCAAGTAAATATAAAGCTTGTTAAAAATAATCTTCAAAATCGGTACAATATACTTACCGATCCTAAAAGTGCTTTCAGGATTTTGTGGAGGTGTCGTCATTTGTTTTTGTTCGTCACTCTGTTGGACCAAATGTTGGTGGTACATTGGCTGGATTTGTTGGTCCTGAAAATGTGAGGAAAATCGATTATTTCGTAATTGTGAGCGTATATTCATGTAGGCCTCAACGCAACACATCCGCCATTTTAATGCCGTTTTTTGGAATTAAGTTCCTTTTCGCGCGTTATCGATAGGGGGCTAAATATCCGATGATGTAGGGGTGACAGGACGCGCTCGCGATTGTCGCTCACGTATCGCCCCGAGACGGAAATTCTTACGAAAAAGTTGTCACGACACTTTTTTGGTTTTAGATGATTAATGCTAGATGGCGCTGTGATTAAAATATTTTATAAAACAATTCCTTATTTTGTTTTAGATGATTAATGCTAAATGGCGCTGTGATCAATTTTTTTCAATTTAAAACGTCTGTCTCTCTCTTTCTATAAGAGAGCCTATAGCTCTTTCTATAAGAGAGAGACAGACTACCATTGATGCAGTTTTTTCAAGACATTTAAATAAAATAGAATCCCAAACATATGTTTCCTACTTCAGTTACCACAAGCCAATTATTACGAAAATTGAGCCTACTGATTAAGTTTATATAACATTATATTTGTTAATAATAAAAGAAAAAAATATAACTTAAAATATAACATATTATTACAATTCCCTCACTAATTAATCAAAAGGAACTTCGTTCCATCCGGGTGACCCTTGACACCTCTCAAGTTTTTTTTTTACTATATCAAATGATTCAAAGAGATGTTATCACTACATAGTATAAAACAAAATCGTTTTGTCTGTCCTTATATCCCTATATATGCTTAAATCTTTAAAACTACGGATTTTGATGCGTTTAATAGATAGAGTAATTCAAGAGGAATAGGTGGCGGACCATGTGCGATGGAAACCACTTACAATCAAGTAATCCTATGATGAATATGTAACTTTTTTCAACATAGTTAAACGATCTATGATAATAAAAAGCATGCATTATACTACAAAGAAACACAGATAATTTTAGAGGGTCTTGATGTGATGTCGTAAATATATTTTTCTGCTCTTACATCACTCTTTCAACCCTCGCATTGTGACGCAGACAAAGTTGCAAATGAATTAGTCTATACTAATACTATAAAGAGGAAAGGTTTGTTTGTCTCGACTAGGCTCCGAAACTACTGGTCCGATTTCAAAAATTCTTTCAGTTTTGGAAAGTTAATTTCTCGAGGAAGGCTATAGGATATGTTTCCCTTTGTGACGCAGACGAAGTTGCAAGTAAACTAGTAAGTAAAAATATATAACTTACCATTCTGCATTGGTTCGCATACGGATACCCTTGTATTTGCTGTTGGTACATCATATTAGGTATTGACATTGGTCCTGAAAAAAAATCTGAATAAAAACCTACTTTTTGAGAAACTCAACTTCATGGTTTTTGCCAAGACAGGTATATCTTCTTTAATAATTTATAGATACAATATTTTCAGTGGCGTGCAATTCAAACAAGCAAATGTGCATTGCATAACCTAACCTTTCAAATTTGATTAAAAATTAACTATAAAAATCTATTAAATTTTAACTACAATACACTTCTCATTACTATTATTAACGTTAAAAGTTAAATGAAAACGATTATAGGACGTAAATATGTGGGATATTACTTAAATTTACATTTCTGCATACGCCGTCTTAAATATACATGCATACCGCTGCTAAATTTACTATGAAGTGTATTTGCTTCATACCTGTACCAACCCATTACTGCCCACTGTTGGGCTCAGGTCTCCTCAGAAGAGGGATTAGGCATAGTCCACCACGCTTGCCCAGTGCGGATTGGGGACTTCACATATCTTCAAAGGATTTTTAGAATCCTCTTCCGACATGCAGGTTTCCTCACGATGTTTTCTTTCACCGTTTTTAGCCAGTAGTGTTGTGAAAAATTGCACATAAATCTTTTTCACATTTAGATTTAGAGGTACAAGCCGTACCGAATAATCGAAATTCCCCGTAAATTATCTCGACAACTTCCGTTGTCGTACGTCGTGGTCGTGACCCATCGAGTTTGGACTCATTTAAAAGGGCAGGTAGAGGTCTCTTACTTCCCTTTACATTTACGCACAACTTTTACACTCGCATATTTTTTGCGAATATTCGTTCCATCTCAATACAAATATACAAACAGACACACACAACTTTCTTTCAATGTCATATGAAAGCCGTAGTACAATAAACAATGAAAAAAAAAAAGTTTAACCGTTCCCAAATACAAAAGTGGTTCTAAGTTGTATTTCGACAGGTCATTCACCCCACTACAGCTGATACAAAGTTACAGATACACCCTGTATATAAAAATACACACACAAAAGTATGTAAAGTTATATAAACTTACTTATATTAGGATCAGTCGCCATTTTCCCTTGCATCATTTGCATATTGTAATCTTGTTGTAAATACGGATTCATTTGTTGACTTGGTGACATAACCTAAAAAAACAGCTTTTTAATATAGGCTTGATTATATAATGGAAAAAATAGAGATCCGCACAAAAACTTCAATAATGTAAGCCAAGGACAAGGTACAAAAAACTTTCTTACATCGCTGCGAAAACTATTAATTATAGAACAAAACGATGTACTACGGGTTTGTAGATCTTATTAAAATCTAACAACTGCCTGAACCACTTTATAACGCAGACGAAGTTGCGAGGTTATATCTGTTTTTTTATCTAACAAACGAAAATTTAAACTAGAACGGTGCTTTTGTTTTAAGTCAATATCTCCCTTTGGGGGTGGACTACCTCTAACATTTAGGGGGATGAAAAATAGATGTTGGCCGATTCTCATAGATACCGGATAAGCACAAAAAATTTCATCAAAATCGTTCAAGCCGTTTCGGAGGAGTATGGCAACGAAAACTGTGACACGAGAATTTTATATATTAGATTATTTACCTCTTCATTTCTATAAGTGGTAGGATAAGTGTGTTGTTGTACTGTTTCGACGCTGTCCTGATTGGTCAGTTTGTTCGGCTTCACTTCGACTAACGAACGGTGATTGGTTGATATATCTGCTGCAATTACATTATTTATTAGATTTTACATTTATGTATTTAGCATATATTTTATAGAACAGCACAAAAATTACTACTTTATGATTTTCATAGGAGATGATGTCAAAATTATCTACGATCAGAGAAAATAGCATTATCGAAATCGGTGCATCCAGAAAAAACTCAATTTCGTGAAATATTGTCTAATAAAATGCAATATTTTTAAACACAGATCCAAAAGTACGATGACCATCATCTATCATTAAAAAAAAATCATCGAAATCGGTTCACGCAACCTAAATTCTTGAACAAATATCTCTTTTAAGAAATCAATCAGATTAATTTACCTCTATTCTCATAATTCTGTACATCTTGTTCTATACGACTATCGTATTGTCTGTTTGTTTCATATCGTTGTGCGTCTGCGTTCTGATTGGTCGTTTGATCGTAGACCGGTTTCTGATTGGTCGTTTGATCGTAGACCGGCTTCTGATTGGTCGGTTCGGGCGCGGGCTCGGTGGCGTGCGTTTTGATTGGCGTTTGAGGTTTTGTGTTTGTTTCCTGAAATTTTAAATTAATTAAACGTCTGTGTTCGTTAATTTTGTAATTATTTAAATTACGCTGTAATACATATTGGATAATAATGTATGAGACTATAATAATAACGAAATGAAAACAAGTTTCCGAACATCGCCTCATGCTCAATTATGGCTCCTGCCACAGACTTGGCAATACTAAACAAACCAATTTTGACGCAGTTGAGTGGTTAACATACGAGAGGAAATTAAACACCAATTAGGGGCATTTTCTAGAAGAGCACTACCCTTTCAAATGGAAAAAAGTATCATTTAAATCGGTTCACTGCACTGAACATTATCAAATATTTTAAAGATATTTTTTTCTTACCTTATCAGCAGTGGTCCTCTGTTGATAATTTTCATTTCTTTTCCATTCACAATAACATTTAACGCCATCATCTGACGGTTGACAATCGCACTCTGAAATATCATTACTCCATATTTAAACTGTTAAATTAATATACGCAAATATTATATTATACAGGGTGTTCGAAGAGCATTCCCGAAAACGAAGGTTGGTGTTAGTACTAGTGACTGGGGTGTTAAGCTTTTTGTAAAAAAAAAATCGTTCGAATGGACCGATATCCTGGCTTATCATCACAGGTATCACTAGTACTACCACCAGTCTTCGTTTACGGGAGTGCTCTTCATACACCCTGTATATAATCCATTGGAAACATTTTTGTTCATTTCGTTTCGTTTCATTATCGTTACATATTAATTTGTTTGTAAACAAAATCGTGGTGGCCGAGTGGTCGAAGCGCTTCCTGCCGAACGGCTTGTACCTCTAAATCTAAATGTGAAAAAGATTTATGTGCAATTTTTCACAACACCACTGACTAAAAACGGTGAAGGAAAACATCGTGAGGAAACCTGTATGTCGGAAAAGGATTCTAAAAATCCTTTGAAGATATGTGAAGTCCCCAATCCGCACTGAACAAGCGTGGTGGACTATCCCTAATCCCTCTTCGGAGGAGACCTGAGCCCAGCAGTGGGCAGTAATGGGTTGGTACAGTATTTAATTTATAAAAATACGTGCAAATCTCTTACCGTTATCAATAAATGAATGTTGTTTCTCCAGTCTACCACGACGTCTTTCCGAAGTATCTTCCTGTAAAACGTAAAATTAATTATTTTTAAAGTATCTAACTTTTAAAAATCATCCAAATCGGTTAATTTTTTCAATAACCATGTTTCTTAAAAAGGTCTGATTTTTAGAAGTCACTGTATCGATTGATGTTATAAAAGTACAGGGTGTGATTTTTTGGAATTTTGGAGTATCATTTCCCATGGAGTAGGTATTGTTTTTTTTTATTGCCATATAGGCAGACGAGCCAACGTGCGAGGGAGCGATTGTACGCTTCCCTCCGCCCAGCAACAGCAACCCGCCGCCGTCGAGCAGGGGGCCGGAACTGGGATCTCGCCCGGAATCTGGCCCCCTAAGAATTTCGGGTCCCCAACGCATGTGAGTGCGAGCGGGGACCCAAGAAGGCGTCGTGTCTCGCTCAGCACGCGCCTTAAGCAAGATTGACCGGGGGATGGTCGACCGCGCTCCCCGACCCACGCTGGTTCTGACCCAGCGGGGTATTCCGTGGGAGGATGGCACGCGGTCCCATCTTGGCGGGCTTCGGAAAGCCCGCCGACCGAGAGAGCCGGTGGCCGTTTTCACCGGCGGCTACCGGTTCGGCGTCTGGGGGTGTCGCGACGGGAAAGTGTGCCGCAGTGCGTAACGCGTCGCGCCACCCCGCATAACCCCGTGCTGGGTTCTGGCCTCAGCCGGGGTTCGGACGCTGAGTGTGAGCGGTTGGAGGTTTTAGTGAGGTTCAACTCCCACATATCCGACTATATCGCACCAGTATACATCATTTAATAGATTTTTTATTGTAATTTTTTAAACAAATATAAGTTTAGGTTAGGTTATGCAATGCTTATTTTCTTATATGGACTGCACGCTACTACGTATGAAATTATTCATTCTCAACGTTAATGAAATTATCATGCTTGTTGATGACAAAAGGCTACCACCAGTTCGGAAACAAGAAATAGCCACCGTCCTGAGAAACTGGCAAGAAACTCAGAAAGTATGTCATTTTTGTATTATTTTTCTATTTTTTTCTTTCTTTTTCACTTATATGGTCACTTACCGCCTGTTCGTCCTGTATGTATGTGTGTACGTTCGGATCGTATATTATGGGAGGGTTGTTCGGATCGAAATGATATATCGTACCATCCGCATTGGTAAGTGGTCGACCGGTCTGAAAATGAAATAAAAATATAATAGGCTAGTACAATATTTTTTGAAAGTTGGTTGATTAACTATTAGGAAACAAAATCTTGAAAAAAAAACTATGATTTACCATTTGTATTAGGCTTTTTAAAAATCAACTAATTTTCTGAACAACACTCCATACTATAATAGTATCTTGAATGACGTCACTTCGTGGCAAATATAGTATGCTGTGTCATAAAATGTTTATGTTTAACACGGCGTGACGTCACATTTTCTGCCGTTCACTGTCACGCGACTCAATACCTAATTTGCAACCCTTAAAAATATAATCTTAATATTTATTTGTTCTTTTGATAAACTTACTTGCGGATGTATAACGATGGCACCGGGCGGAACTGACGACATGTCCGTGACGGCCCACAGCACTTCCGGTCCGGGCATGGGGCCTGGCACGGGGCCCGGCATGGGGCCTGGAGCCTGGCCTGGTAGCGAGACAGGGCCCGGACTGGGTTCTGGACTTGCACCACCTGAAATTGTAGGATTTTTATATGGAACTAACATTTTTTAGAAACCGTAATATATGAGGCGATAACAAAATGTAAACAAAATCAAATTTAAAACTACCATCGTGCTCAATTTTGGCTCCTGCCACAGACATGGTATAAGTAAACAAACCAATTTTGACGCAGTTCCCAGTTGATTGACTAGTGACTAGTCAAATAAATAACCACTCAACTGGGATCGGCAACAAAATTGGTTTACTTTTGCCAAGTCTGTGGCAGGAGCCAAAATTGAGCACAGTTCTAAAACTTGTTTTGTTTACATTTTTTAATCGTCTCGTATTTTACGGATATAATATATTTTCGCTGAAAATGCAATACAGCGTCGTTTAATAATAAAGATTTACAAAAATATCAGGTTTAATTAAAAATCGAAATTAAAATTTATTGGAATAAAATGTTTTTAGAAAAAGGTTGAGAGACAGGGTAGTGATTCCGAACGAAGTATCGCCATCTAGCGAATAGTGACGTTCCCAGTTGAGTGGTTAATAATATATACTAGGGATGTTGCCAATGGCGATTTTAGGACAATGCAAATGTTGACCTTTTAAACAAAAAGTTCAAGGTTTTTTACTGACAAGTCAGCTGTATCTTAGTTATTATAATTTACAGGTACTACAAAATAGGTACCTATATTTTACACATACTGGATTTACTGGGGAAGTAGGAGGTACTTGTCTCCCCTCCACCAAATTACTGAAAACCCAACCGACCAAAAGTTGTAGACCCATCATATTTGGGCTCATTTTAATTTGGCTTTGTCAAATTCTTCATAAATCTACACAACATCCTCCTAACTTTTGTCGAAACATCCGCATGATTTTTTTGCGAATGCGAATATTCGTGACATCCCTATTATACACATAATTCTACTAAAATCACAGTTTTCTGCATAAATTGGCCAAACTGTAAAAAATTCCTGCATTTTTGTTCTTTGTTTATTACCTGTAGGTGATGGAGTGACTGAATCAGTACTCCTGAGGCTGAGGGTTTTATATCCGGAACTGGAAGGAGATAATCGCCAGCTACTTGACGCTAAGTCACCTGTAACAAACAATTAATTAAATATCTACTATATTTATTAATGTTTCCGTCAGTCAAATACTTGATATATTTATTTTTAAGGTTATTTTATGCTGTAGTTACATTTGAAATTTCTATAAATATTGTATTGTACTATTAGATATATGTTTAAAATGTGTATTTTTATCTAATATATAAAATTGTCGTGTCACGGTGTTCGAACTTGAACTCCTCCGAAACGGCTCGACCGATTTTGATGAAATTTTTTGTGCTTATCCGGTACCTATGAGAATCGGTCAACATCTATTTTTCATCCCCTAAATGTTAGGGGTAGTCCACCCCTAATTTTTTTTTTCGGCGCAGACGAAGTTGCGCGAGTCAGCTAGTATGACTATAATTTTATGTGTAACACAACACCACTGGCTAAAAACGGCAAACGAAAACATTGTGAGGAAACCTGCATATCTTCAAAAGATTCTGAAAATCCTTCGTCTGATATTCAGTCCCGCATTGCGTTCTCGTGGTGGACTATACCTGATCCCTCTACTGAGGAGACCTGAGCAGTGGACCTACCCTGTCTACTGAGAATCCTGTGCTGATGCAGAGGAGCCCCGCTGAAGCTGTGACTTTTGGAGACGGCGCCACGACTGCGCCACGGTGGAACACCGGTCGAACTTTCTAGAGATTGAACCTGGGAATATACAGGGTGGATAAACTCATTCAAACACTCGCGGTTTTCTATGATACTTTCATGCATTTTGAAATTTAATATATTTTGCATTTTGAATATCGAGACCACTCAATTAATTAAATATCGTGGTAAGAACACGTTCAAAATGCATGAAAGTATGCAGGGCGGATATTTATCTACTAGTACAGTTATTTGATGTTTCCGGGAGTTTTGCAAATTGGTTTTATCGATCTCTATTCGAATTTCAGCTTCGATCTTTCGTGTAGTTTTCTCTTGTTTTAGAGCATTTTAGAGCACATCAACAAACTAAGTTTATATCTAATAAAATTAATTAAATACTGTCTTAAGTCTGCTAGTTGATTAAATATACAATATTTCGTACATTTTTTGCTATTATTTTTAAACTAATTTCATAACTTAGGTTATGCATTGCTTATGATATGCACGCCACTATCATAACATCATATTCGGGACATTATTCTTAACAAAATTGTTCCTTATTCCAATGCGATAGAGTTCATTTTCGCAGTAACGAATCAAATTACCTTTAATAATTGTTTTCTTCCAGTATCAGGAGTGAGTAGTTTTATTGGACCAGAGTTCCAAGGCCATGGGGCTTCATCTTGAGCGCAATTATCCTAAAATAATTAAGAAAACTTTCAAAATACAAGCTTTTAAGATCCTGGATATCATGTAGCAGTAGAGTGCTAGCTAATACAAGTAAAACGAGGTCTATCTTTTTTAGCATAAGAATTATGACTTCCGAATTCATCATCAGATCAGCGCCATTTTGTCGTATTGCATTGTCACGCGATATACACCTGCGTGCAAAATGACAGCTCCAAAACCGGGAAGTTTGCCAAATTTATCTTGCAAGATTCCACCCGAACTTACTAAATCCAGTGCAAGTTCATACAATGCTTGTAAAACACTTACCGAGCTAAATATTCTCCTTCTAACTCTTTCATACTCTCTCTCTCTTTGTTCAAGAGATTTGCTTCGTGAAGCTGATCTTCCATTTCCACCTTCCTCTAAAGATTGACTCGCTCTCTTTAAAATAGACCTATGGAACGAAATAATGTGAATTTAATTCTTTTTGACCGACTTCCAAAAAGGAGGAGGTACTAAATTCGTATGTATGTTTTTTAATGTTTGTTCCTTCCTTTTGTTAAAAACAAAAATATTGTAAAACAATATTTAAAAAAAAAACAATATATTAAATTAAAAAAAAAGACATGCCCGCTGAGTTTCTTGCACCGGTTCTTCTCAGGACGGAGGCGGAATTTTAGCGAACTGGTGGTAGAACTTTTTATTTTATTTGTGACTTTCAAAATGTATGTGTGTCCACATCTAATCATAATAATATTATAAAGACGAAGTTTGTGTGTATGGATGTACGTTTGTTACTCTTTCACATAAAAACTACTGAATGGATTTGTATGAAACTTTACCACAATATAGCTTATACATCAGAATAACATATAAGCTACAATTTTTGAACCCCTTTGTAACGCAGACGAAGTTGCGCGGGTCACCTAGTTTGAAATAAATGATTTGACTTTGACTTCATAACTTTAGTTTGTGATTTAAATGATTCTGATGTCAGATGAAAGGTGAATCGTCTAAGATCGAACTCTTGGAGTTTAAAAATGTGAATTTGTAACGAAAAAAATTCACGATTTGCTGTACGTTTTTGCGTGTATTTCTTTTCTATATGAACCGATTTCGATGATTCTTTTTTGTTAAGAAAGGAAGCACACTTTTGACATTATTTTTTAAAAATCATAAAGATCTGACTGATAGTTTTTGTGCTATGACGATATTTAAGAAACGGAACGATCTTTTCATTTTTGTGAAAAGAATATTATTTAAGTTAAAAATTTTAGTAATCACAATGGTTTTTTTGAACATAAAAGTAGTTGTTGTGGCTAAACTATGATAGTTAGATATATGCTGTCGCGGACTTTTTTGTTTGTCTTCAAAAGACCTAAAAACCCGTAGTATATCATTTTGTTTTATTGTCAATAGTTTTTGCAGTGTACGCATTAATAGGTTTTCGATTATTCACTTGTGTTACATATTTGATATTTTCATACGGATCCCTAATTTTTTTGAAATAAAATGTAGCCTATAACCTTCCTCGATAAATGGACATTCCAACAGTGAAAGAATTTTTGAAATCGGACCAGTAGATCCTGAGATTAGCGCGTTCAAACAAACAAACAAACTCTTCAGCTTTATAATATTAGTATAGATACAGGGTGGATCTGTAACTTTGGACAAACTGAAGCGGGGCAAATGACCTGTCGAAATACAACTTAGAAACACTTTTTTCAATGCCACCATAAAACTTCCAAAAACAAGTTTCCTCAGTCGGTCCAAAGTTACAGATCCACCCTGTATAGTTTTCATTTACAACACCCTGTATATACGTACTTGGCGTGCGGCTCGTGCGTCTCAGTGGCCGGGAACACGGTTGTGCACCACGCACGAAAACTCGTGCACGGAACACGACCGCCGCAAGTACCTGTAATATAGGGGGGCTTTTGTTATTAATTTGGAAGGAATTAATCGGGAACGCCTTTGTGTGAGGTTAATCAGTGACGCCTTTGTGTGTGGTTAACCAGTGACGCCTTTGTATGGGATTAATCAGTGACGCCTTTGTGTGTGGTTAACCAGTGACGCCTTTGCGCAACATTAGGTAATCACAAACTAATTAACCATTCACGCCTTCGTACAAAATTAATCATTGACGATTTTTTTTATAATTAGACACCTTTGTGTGTGGTTAACCAGTGACGCCTTTGAGCAACATTAGGTAATCACATACTAATTAACCATTCACGCCTTCGTACAAAATTAATCATTGACGATTTTTTTTTATAATTAATCATTGACGCCTTCGTACAAAATTAATCATCAACCTTAAACCAAAACTATTTAAATAACTTTCTATAGATATTTAAAATTATATTATAGATTTCATTACTACTCGAGAAAAATTAAAAATAGATGACAATTAAAAACTCATTAACACAGTTTGCCGTCAACTTTCGACCGATCCACATCCTAGTAATTGTTAACTGATCAGGTGTTCTAGAATATAGTCTATTCTCACACTAGACTCAACCTTCAACCACGACAGGTCAACTCAACCCAGTGACGCAGACGAAGCAACTCACCGCTCTTGGAGACCATGACGGAGTTCTTGCTGGACTGGTCCAGGTTGTGTGAGAGCTGGAAGAGAGCGGCGCACCGGTGGACCAGCATCCGGCCGTATGACGTCATAACCGGGAAACGGACTATGCACCTGCTGTGGGTTATAAATAATAAGGTATATCGACGTGTACTACGTATACTAGTATAACTACTCAACTGGGAACATCACTTTTCGCTAGATGGCGAAACTGGGTACTTCGTTTTGAATCACTACCGTGTTTGAACCTCTTTTTAAAAACATATTTTTCCAATAAACTTTAATTTGGATTTTTTATAAATAAAATAATAGAATATTTTTCTAAATCTTTATTATAAAACTACGCTGTATTACATTTTCAGCGAAAATACATCCCCGTAAAATATGAGACAATAATAAAATGTAAACAAAACAAGTTTTTGAACTGTGCTCAATTTTGGCTACTGCCACAAACTTGGCAAAAGTAAACAAACCACTTTTGTTGCTGATCCTAGTTGAGTGGTTAAGTCATAAAACGCAATTTTACAGAAATACATTTGAATGTTCTACACGCACTAAGCAGTAACTTTGTTAGCACTTGTACCAATTTAGTAGGTTCTATCTTTGAAAATAATTGGAATATTAAAAATAGAATTTCAGGACATCCAGATTGACCTACAGATGACCTACCCGCAATTCCTATCTTCCCGTGAACATGGCGCTTGAAACAGTGCTGAAATATCGGGACCGCCCAATTAAAAATAATCGTGGTAAGAACCCGTTTAATAATAGTGTAAGTGCAATCCAGATTAGTCAATATTAAGACAAAATAAAGCGATTTTCGTCATTTTTACGATGCTCATCTAAAGACCACTTCATCATAAGCAACCATTATTATAATGACAATAATATTTGAAAATATTGTCAATCAAATAAAAAAACTCACCCCGTATCAGTGACAAGAGCGTGTAACTCTTTCTCAATCTTCAGTAGTGTAGCACGATCCTTTTGATTTTTATTTAATGTTTCTTTTATAAAATTCACCAATTCCGGACCCGTGGGCTCTGATTTATCATCTAGAATAAAAAAAAATAAGATCCTGTATATCATGTAGCAGTAGAGTGCTAGCTAATAGGTACAAGTAAAACGAGCTCAAACACGGGTCTATCTTGTTTAGTACTGGAGTTCCTATGGACACCTTCCGAATCCATCATCAGATTTTATCGTATTATTGCATTGTCACGCGATATATATCTGCATGCAAAATGTTAGCTCAATCGAAAACCGGGAAGTTTGTAAAATTTAGCTTTCAAGATTCCATCCGAACTTACATAGTTACATCCAGTGAAAGTTAATATATAGCTTGTAAAAGAGTTTAACCGATAAATAAATAAAAATGTTTCTGCATTGTATTTCGACAGGTCATTCACCCCACTACAGCTGATACCAAGTTACACCACCCTGTATATTATTTTAAATGTTTTTTAACTTACCTGAATCGGTTCTACTGAGAGAAGCGCTCTTTGGTTTAGTTTCTTTACGTTCTGGACATCTGTAATAAACAGTTACATACATGTTATAATTTAAAAAAACTTGAGGGGTGTCATGGGACACCCGAACGTGTTCTAAAAGATTTTGATCACATCGCCATCTAGCGATAATCATCTAAAATAAAAAAAGGGTCGTGACAAAAAAAAAAGTGTCGTGACAACTTTTCGTAAGAAGTTTTTCCGTCTAGCCCCCTTTCACAACGCGCGATAAGGAACTTCGTACCAATTATAATGTTTATGTAAAATCATTGAAATTAGTTTAATTAACTATTAAATCACCCGCTTCGTTTAAAGTCAATCAATGTAAAACAACCTTTGCCATCAGTATAATATTGATATTGCGTGTTATTCAGTGAGCAAAATTCAATCATCCGTTTAGGGGCTATATCATAAATTCACATACATACAGAAACACACACAAACACCGGAATTGATTAGAATTCGAATAACTCGAAAACTTGATTTGAGAAAATGAGATGTCACCGGATAGATGTGTAGAAAACGCACCTACCAGCTTTATAGAAAAAAAAAAAACTTGAGAGGTGTCAAGGGACACCCGGATGGAACGAAGTTCATTTCGATTAATTAGTGAGGGAATTGTAATAAAAAAATATTTTTCTCTTTCTATAAGGGAGAGAGAGAGACAGACGTTTTAAACAACGAATTATAACTTAAATAAAATATTTTGATCACAGCGCCATCCAGCATTAATCATATAAAACAAAATAAGGAATTGTTTTAAAAGATTTTAATCACAGCGTCTAGCCCCCTTTCGATAACGCGCGATAAGGAACTTCGTCCCAAAAGGTTTTTTTACGAATGGTGCGATATACTCATAAACATACACACACACACACACAAAACACACGTCATTTCTTGTCAGGGTACATTACACCTTAGGAGACATTTGATAAACTATACTTACTTGCAGTAGTAAGAATCATCGACATCAACAGAGTTCGATTTTCTTCCCTCATTGTATCCTGAAAATTAAAAAGCATGATATAGTGTTTATTGTATATTTCAGCTGAATTTATAATTAACGTGAACCGATTTTGAAGCTTCCTTTTTTGCCTATAAAAGGCAAAAAGTACTTTTCGTGGGATCACTTTTGAAACTTTTACGAAGAATTAAGCTCGTCGTTTGTATATCTTGTTGACCAATCTCCTAAAAGGAGGAGGTACTCAATTCGTCCGTATGTTTTATAACTTTAGTTTGGGTGGACCGATTTGAATGATTCTGGTGTCAGATAAAAGGTGATGATGGTTGAACTTAGGTCTTATACTTTTTTTTAAAAATCGAACAAGTACTTTAAAAATGTGTATTTTAACGGACTAAATTTCACAATCAGCTATGCATTTTTATTTGTATTTATTTTTAATGAACCGATTTCGATGATTCTTTGACATTTTGAGCATTATCTCATAATAAAGATCTGACTGATAGTTTTTGTGCTATGCTTCAGAAATCGAAGTCTGTCGTTTTTGTAATAAAAATATTATTTCAAATCAAAGGAATTAATTTATTTATATGATAAACTGTAGGCAGATGGCATCGGGTTTTTTAGGTTTCAGCTGAAAATCAGTGCTTTTGGCCTTCTTTGAGACCATAAGCTTTTGCTGAGCTGAAACCTATTCGCACGCCACTGAGGACAAGCCTCTATCTTGTTCAGCCTTTTTTTATTTTTTAACTTTTTTGTACCTTGTTCAAATAGGTATTATACTGTTTAAATGTTATAATAATATGAATGTCCTCTATGTGCGTGTTGAATAAATGCTTTTTCTTTCTTTCTATTTACCTGTATTGTCAGTATCGAAGCAATCAGAACAGTCATCAGGACACACAATACCAGAGTCTTGTTTGATGGGACAAGCACGACGACGCCTACGACCCCTGAGAATAAAGAAAACTTTAAATAGAAGATCCTGGATATCATGTAGCAGTAGAGTGCTAGCTAATACAAGTAAAACGAGCTCAAACACGACGAGTCTATCTTGTTTAGTAGAAGAGTTCCTATGACTTCCGAATGCATCATCGGATCAGGGCCCGTTTTGTGGGAAGTTTTTAGTATATTCGGATATTCTAAGGTTATTTTAATACTAGATGATTCGCGCAACTTCCTCTGCGTCACAAGGGGGTTCAAGCGCTCGCGATGTCGTCGCGATATTTTTTTGGAGCGTGACAATTTCTCAACGAAATGTCCGATTGGAATAAAACAAAAAGTATTTTACTTCTAGATTAATACTCTTGGTTATTGTGACTAAACTATGATAGTTAGATATATGCTCTCGCGGACTTTTTTTCGGATCTTACTGAGACCTACAAACCCGTAGTACATCATTTTGTTCTATTGTCAATATTTTTTGCAGCGTACACAGGTTTTCGATATTACACCTTGTGTACAAATTCCCTATATAAGTGGCCTAGTTATCCTACCTGCATTGTGGGCAAGCAGCACAATTCCCACACACGCAGGCCACACGTGGGCTATTCGAGAGGAGATCGCGAGTCGAATCAGACAAGTTCTTCTGACCGAGCCAACGTTTCGTCCTCTGTCGTTGTTCTATTTGAGATTCTAGATCCCAGGCGCCTGTTGTGATCTAAAAAAAATAATAAAAAAATATTTTTAATCTTTAAATACAAGCTTTTAAGATCCTGTATATCATGTAGCAGTAGAGTGAGACAAGTAAAATGAGCCCAAACACGACAGGTCTATCTTGTTTAATACAGGAGTTCCAATGACCACCTTCCGAATCCATCATCAGATCAGCTCCATTTTGTCATATTATTGCATTGTCAGGCGATATACATCTGCGTGCAAAATGTCAGCTCAATCGGAAACCGGGAAGTTTGTCAAATTTATCTTGCAAGTTTCCACCCGAACTTACTTAGTTACATACAGTGCAAGGTAATATAAAGCTTGTAAGAACTAGCACTTCATCTTAGTCACTTGTGAAAGAAGTCTTAGGATATAGTCATTCGCTTTGGATAGAACTTCCCCTCTTTGGTGTTCCCCGAGTGCTATAACTTGTCCTTCTTCAAACGAGGCTTAAGAAAAGTCTTTAAAGGAACCACTTACAATCAGGTAGCCCTTCAACTGGGCTTTTTACATAAGAATAAAAAGAATCACTTGTGAAAGTCTTAAGAATCAAGAGAGATAGTCATCAACTGAAATATATCGATTTTTTTATAAATGGCAAGATTGTAAAGATTAAAATGGTAAAAGGATTCCAACATTCTTCAATGATATGTGAATATCCATCCCTCATTATGGTCGTGTGGTGGACTACTCCTGATCCCTCTGCTGAGGAGATATGGGCCATGTAGTGGACAGTAATAGGTTGTTAGTTACAGTTCACCAAAACTGTATATTATTACTATTATAAATAAGCGTGTGAACGTAAAAAACTATAAAAAATATAATTACCTGTATCTCGACCGGTTTATTTTTAAAATCGCTAAAATCTTTAACGGCGTAATTAACATCACTACATCTATCGTTATGACTAGATATAACATCTTTATTGTCCGATATAACAGAGCGATTATCATGATCATCCATAACGTCGACAGTTTTAACGTTATTCTTGTAAACGCTGTCGCTGTTCTTGTAAACGCTGTCGCTGTTCTTGTAAACGTTGTCGCTATTCTTGTAAACGTTGTCGCTGTTCTTGAAAACGTTATCGTCTATCGAAACGTTTTTGTACACATCGCTGCTCCTGTATACATCTTGATTTTGGAAGTTTTCGTTATTTTTGTAAACGTTTTCACTTCTGTAATTATCGTTATTGGGATGTGCGTTATCATTATTTTTATAAACGTTGTCGCTTGTTTTGTAAACGTTGTCGCTGGTTTTGTAAACGTTGTCGCTAGTTTTGTAAACGTTGTCGCCAGTTTTGTAAATGTTATCACTGTCGACGGCTTGGGCGTCTGATCGTGTTGACGGTGACACGGTCCGGGGTGGAGATTGAGATTCTCTTATTGCTTGACTCCGTACCAGCTGTTTAGATTTAAAACTCTGTAATTAAAAATAATAAAATTATATCGCTTACAAACGTTAAGAGGGCCTCCATAATTTTTATTAAAAGACTAGCTGCCCCGCGCAACTTCGTCTGCGTCGAAAAAATAAAAATTTAGGGGTGGACTACCCCTAACATTCAGGGGGATGAAAAATAGATGTTGGCCGATTCTCATAGATACCGGATAGGCACAAAAAAAAATTAATTAAAATCGGTCAGTATGGCAACGCAAACTGTGACACGAGAATTTTATATATTAGATAGATTTCGATATTTCGACGATGTTCTTTTAGTTACTTAGTTTTTACTACAATTTTTTTAGTTGTTAAGTATTTGTGAGTAAAAAAACTATCTAAACTAGCGATTGCAATGATTTTTTGAGTTCGAATGTTCATTGTTCTGAATTAACTTCATTTCAATTTAAATACAACAGGAAATTATGGTGGTTTGTTTATTTATTTAATAATTTATTGTACATTAAAGAGAAACAAGTTATACATATTAAAAATTGTGCACAGAAGGCGAGCTTAACTCAACATCAGTTCTCGTTTTTATATTTTTTTTATTTTTATTTGTTTTTGTTTTAATATTAGTTAATTATGTTATTTACCCGGCTCCTGTTGAGTTGACTCACATCCTCGTGCGCGGAGGAGTACTTCTCTATCTCAGACTTGTCCATTGTTTACTATTTATAATCTGAAAATAAAATACAGGGAAATTTATTAATGTTGGTACATATTGAAAGTCATGATAGTTGATGATAGTTGTAACAATAATATTACCAAAGAATATGGTATAATGTCTTAGTAAAAGCAACTTAAAAATATCTAAAATTCTTACAAAACTATTGTCGCTCGACAGCTGATGTGTGTGTCGTGTGTGTGCGTGATCACTTGAGGTTGTAAGTCAACACTCTGTTGTCCGAAATTATTTTTGTTTGTAACCATTTACCATCAGGTGGGTTTCTAAGCAGGGGTACACAGCTTTTTTAAAGACTTTTTTGAAGTATGGTTTGCAAAAAATACATATTATTTTTTATTAATGAGGTTCATAAGCAACCGACCACTGAAACACCTGTAAGGTAGTATTTCTAAACCGATAAAAATTAAAATTAAACAATAAATAAACATACTAACCTCCTACTTAAATCCAGAAAAAATGGTATCTCTAAAACACTTATTTAAAAGGGGGATAGATCGCTACTTTTATTAATAAATACCAAGGAATTGGACCGAACAACTACAGGTAAGAAGGCAACTATGTTATAAGGTACTACACGATATACTATTAAAGCCTCATTAGACACATTTAGAGAAAAAAAAACAAAAAAAAAGTACTGAAACTTTTGAATAGTAGTTCAATGAGATTTCGAACACATCGTCGCTTTAAGCTCGTTGTTTTTCTTTTTAATTTTTAAATTTAAAATGTTTGTTTCTGTTGTCTGTACTTGTGGACGGCGACTGACGGATTGCATTTTTTTTGCAGCTTATCTTCTTTAATTTTCGCTTTTCGCTTTCAAAATGGCGGAAGGCGGGTTCTGGAATGATCCAGGTACAGATCGGTGTTTTTTGGACTCCATTAATCTGTAACAAAACAAAAAAGAATTTAGAATTTTCTTAGTAATTTAGAACATTTAAGATCAAACAAAAACCACCATTAAAATAAAATCGTTTAAAAACGACCTTTTTAAAAAAAAGTCACCCAAATCGGCCTACCAAAGTCCAAAATAAAAACTAATCAGCTTTCGGGTATTTGTCCACCTCTCACTCCCACCACTGTAACTCCAGTGTAGCCAGGATCCACAGCGGCGTCCAACGAAATGACTCTGAGCAGTGAAGCCCAGGAACCCGAGGAAGAATTAACTTGTCTTGGGCCCCGTAACGAATTTAATCAGAAGATAATAGAAGGAGTAAGAAAACATGAGTTTCGAACTAGTCAGCTAAAGAAATTTCTTGGAGGTTATTTAAAAAAAACAAGTGTTTCTCTGTACGGCCTTGGTGATCACATGTCTACAAATGTTCCCCCCTCTTAGGAGTGACGAGTGTGTATCGCGTGGGTCACGCCGGAAGACATTAGTATAAGCGATAGCGAGCATCGGTGCTTATATCCAATGCAACGTACGATACGATTTCTTAGTCTTGTAAGTGTTAAATCACTTTAGGCACTTTCCAGAGGATATAGCGGAAGTCCATGAGCTAAAGTAATTACTTACCATCAATTTTATTACGGATTACGCTTTTTGGATCAAGAGGAGGGTTTATACAATATGTATAATACATGTATGATATCATACAGAAACACTGATCATTTTAGCGGTTTCTGATGTAAAAAATACAGTCAGCATGATAACCTCCATTTGGAAAATCGATTAAAACTACACACACACAACATAATAACAAAAACACATAAAATGTCGTACAACATTGGAAACAAACAAATTTACAAACAACCATGACCTCGTGCCCTTGCGGCCCGTGACTCAGACAAGTTCAGGGGTGTCTTCAGGTGTTTAAGGGAGAGGGGGGATAGCAAATACTTATCGTCATTAACCACCAATCCGCCGTAACTTGTGTGTATGTGGTATGACAGCGGCGACCATCGTAATGACTCTGAGCTGAAGCCCAGGAACACGAAGGAAAACTAGCTTGCCTTGGGACCGCGAAGAATTAGCAGATGATCTAAGGAATAGGAATGTAGCGGCTTTAAGATTGACCAGCCATTTCGTTGATCGCCATTTTGTGCCAGCGGCCTTCTTAGACCTACAGTAGAATCCGGTTATAACGACGGTCAAGGGACCGGTGATATTACGTCGTACTAAACGAACAGACATTTTTTATGGTTTGTTCATAACAAAACCAAACGTATGCCTATACTGACGTCGCTATAAACGGTCGGTTGTTAAATGCGAAGTCGTACTAAACGGACTACACTGTATTTACATACATACAATAGGTGGTAATTAGCGGCCCTTGACATTGCAGAGGTCCATGATCGACAGTGTGGTTCACACAACAATAATAAGCTTCATCCGTTCCTATGAGTCCACAGACAGAAACGTCAAACTTATAAACCCTGTCGTTTGTGCATCAGAGGTACATCATACCAATAAGTGTTAGGAAATCTCTATATTAATTAGAAAAACAACAGATATCACAATAAAATAACATATTGCATTCCAAACATAAAACGACCTAGAATAGAACGTACATAAAAATGGTTTAAAATGGCGAACCTAGATACTCCACAAAAAAGGTGATATCTAACCTTTACATTTCAGTACGAATATCCAGTCTACATCATCTTCATAGTGTGTGTGCTTTACTTTCAAGTCCAATTAAGATCAGGATCTTTAAAGACAGATTCCAATCAAGATGCGTATGAATTTTAATTGCACCGACGTCATCCTGGGAGCCGTCGACGCAACGACTGTCCGAACGGGCGGCGGGCTTTCCGAAGCCTGGCTAGGTGGCGCCACATTCACAAGTCTTTGTGTTGTTTCGTACATCAAAATGTGGTAAAAGAGAGAAAGAGATCCTATATATGTAATTGAGTAAGTTACTACATCATAATGTCGTCTCTTATTTTTTTTATTGTCTCGGTTACCGTATTGTCAGAAGAAGAATAAATAAATAAATAGCCACTGCGGTCTTTAAAGACTTTCTTCAAGCCTCGTTTGAAGAAGGACAAGACCGTTTGGGAAACGCAGAGGAGGGGAGCTCATTCTATTGTTTGTGTGTCGAAAGCTCTCTTCCCTTTTTTCTATGTTTATAGGTCTATCTTTTCTGAGTGATTTGGATTCACCAAACAAGTCGACCGATATGGATTATTTGTATCATTTGTTTATGGGTTTAAGTGTGTGTCATTATTTCAGAGATAAGCAAATTGATGTCTAAGGCCATCGGCTTACTCATCAAAGTCGAAATCGATAAAATGGAAAGCAGCATTAATTTTCACAATTGGGTACAATATTCTTTCTTTCTTGCACAGACAACAAAGAAAGCTCAAACCTTAAGGTTTTTGGTAAGTATGATAATAGGGAGACCTAGTATGATATGGGTTAAAGGTGGAGTTGCCTTCAAGGGAAATGGTGTCTTCGTGGGAATGTAAGCTTAGTCATAGTAATAAATTGAAATTGATAGATATGATCTGTGATTGAAATAAAGGAATAAATAATAAAATAGTCGTGAAGGACCTCTCATCCAAAAATGTATCCAATCAGGCTTCCAGATAGACAAATTTTGTCCAAAGCCAAGCCTATATGGAAACGATACGCAATGGATGTAGTTTTGAGATAAAACTGAAGATAAACGCTGCAACTTCCGCCTCAAGGAATGTATTAGCTTACGACCCAAGTGTTAGCACGTTATAATCGACAAAGGCGATAAAATTCCGTACACATTCAGTCCTGACCTTTAAAGCATGGATCATTTTTCCATATATTATAATAACTGATCTTCGCAACTTCGTCTGCGTCAAAATGAGGTTACAACGAACAGGCAGCGCTGTTAGAATTTAATAAGACCTATAAACCAGTGGTACATCATTTTGTTCTTTAATCAACTGTTTTTGTAATGCACGCGATGTAAGAAAGTTTTTGCGTATTATTTTCACACTTTGGCTTACATTATTCAAGTTTTAATACGGAAATAAAGATCTATTGCCTATGTTACTCGTGGATAATGTAGCTTTCGAATGGTGGAATATTTAAAAAAAACGGTACATTAGTTTTTGATTTGAGCCTATTCACTACAACCAAACAAACAAAGTTTTCATCTTTACAACATTAATTAGGTAGACTAATAGGTAATAGACATAGGTAAATGCAACTACAATCAGTGTAGATATTTTAGATCATAGAATAATATTAGATCGTCAATTTGACAAACCTGTTGATGATCACAGACATGGTTTTAAATTCCATAGCGATCGTAAGCAAAAAACAACACGGAATGACATCATCATATCCATTTCGAGTTACGTAACACGCACACACGCAAAGTACTTCACACTAGTGTAGTATTGAATTTTGATTTGCCCAATGAAAACTAGGACAATCTGGCCATCCCTTTCGCACTTGCAACGGTCGGGCGAGGCGATGCAATCCCGGGAACAGGGATGACACTTTAAGGGAAAATAAGGGTTTTTTGTGTCCACCTCTGACTCCTAGCACTGTAACTCTTGTGTAGCCAGGACCCACAGCGGCGACCATCGTAATGACTCTGAGCAGTGAAGCCCAGCCAAGCCCACTGTAAGTGGTGACTATAAATCTTAATCAGCCCACGTTCGTACAACTGCACATAGATTTCTCCGATGTTATTAATTGGTAATATTTGGACCTGGCATTTTTATTTCACAACATGTGTGAATCGGCCGATTCAGCACTCCACCATCGTTGTTCCGATCGTTGTATCTGTGCACGGTCTAATAGCGAAAAGTTACACCGTCATCTAGAGAAGCTTTCGCTCCCCGGTTGGGTAAAAGGCCTGATTCAGAAGGCGGTTGTACTTGACACGGCGCGTATCGTAAGTCGTAAGGTTCCTCACTCTTGAGCCCTGACCACTGATGGCTTGGATCGTAGACCCCGTCTTCAGGAGCCCTATTATTATATTGTATTTTTAAATTTACTTTTAACAGATTTTTCATAAATTGTGTGGTTTATCTGAATATCGAACTAACAAAATGAATGCCAATCGAAAGAACAGCTAATTATGAAAAATCTAAAGGAACAATGTGAAATGTTTAGTTAAACATTTTAAGTACCTTATGTAGTTTTTCGTGCAACAAGCATCAGACATCTACCTACCCTACCTACAAACTTTTGCGTCTATTATATAAGTAGGATAGTTTTTAATTTACCTCTGTTCTTTATATATAATTTTAACTGCCCCACATGCACAATTTTATGTATATGATCAGCCCTAACTGTGACCTGTATCGGGAGTACATTGGCCCGGCCCGATGCAGGACCAGGACGCTAGCTGTGACCTACTGAACTATATCGGGGAGCGGTAACGATTCTCTCGATTCGCAAACGTACATTGTATGGACTATGGAGGCTTGGACAAAGAATGTGTGCATGAACTGGGAATAACTAGGGGTTTTATCTCTGGGTCTCGTTTTGCTTGTAATAGCTAGAACTCTACTGTTACATGATATTCAAAATCTTAAAAGCTAATATTAAAAATTTTCTTTACACTAAATTATTTTCTCACTATTATATCCAAACGTTTGTCAAATGTCACCCATAAATTGCACTACTAGACAGACGCCAATTCTGGTAATTTGATTAAGATTCATCATGGCGGACCTTATTGACGGCCATAACTCAAGATACGCATCGAACTTGAGGTCGTGTTCGCGAATGAGTCAGCACCGACCTTCGCTGGTGTACTGGGTCACCGGTACACTAATCACATCCGGTGCCGCAGAACGCAGCTTGATATCATTTCAAGGACAACAGGCTGAAGGACAGGATAGTCATAACCGACTTCTAATAAGGATTACTCAATTCGTCTGCATTTTTTTAATATTTGTTTATAACTTTAATTTGGGTGGACCGATTTGAATGATTCTGGTGTCAGATGAAAGGTGGTCGTCATGGGGTCCATTGATTTTTTAAAGATCGAACAACGGATCTGTGTTTAAAAATGTTTATTTTTAACGGATAAGATTTGAAAGGAAGTCAGTTGTTTTCATTTTTGTAAAAAATGTTTTATGCGACAACTAACTCACTCTGTTCATAAGCGATGGGACCTACTTACGATCGGGTGGCGTGTTCGCTTATCTGGCTATATATCAGGCAAAGAGGACTGATAGGTAGTAAAAAAACTAAACCTTATAATAAACTTTCACGCTTAACCATGTAAACACATACATATTGTGTACTATGGTGTGTCTTGACAACGAAGTCGAAAGTTAACAATAGAAACTCCTGCACTAAACAAGATGGGCTCGTTTTACTTGTCTTATCTTGCACTACATGACATCCAGGAATCATCAAAGCTTGTATTGACAAAAATTTTATAAACTAATTTTATGGACATTTTGAAAACAGGAAATAATTAGAAGCAATTTTAATTAAAAACATCTAACAATTTCAGGAAACGCTTCGAACATAATTCCGAGCAATGATTTATTTATCAGCCGGCTTAGTCCGTTTCGCTGTGAGGGTAAAATCACGGGGTGAATCATCCCCGACGGTAAACACGGAGCAATCTAATCTTTATTTTATGGGCAGTAGGATTTATTATGTAATAACAACTCTCTGTCGTCAGGATCGATTTCGCGCTATCAATTTAGCGAAACGTTTTGGGGATAATTGAAGAGATATCGGACTTTGAATGTTAAAATTGTGCCATCAGAGCCTGTGATACTGTAGACTCTGCAGCTCTTCTCGTACACAAACAGACACAGATCCGACCTACATCTAGCCGAGAGTCCTATACTACACTACTGTAGACACAGCCCTCTGCAGCTCTGTACTGATTACTCTTCTCGTACACAAACAGACACAGATCCGACCTACATCTAGCCGAGAGTCCTATACTACACTACTGTAGACACAGCCCTCTGCAGCTCTGTACTGATTACTCTTCTCGTACACAAACAGACACAGATCCGACCTACATCTAGCCGAGAGTCCTATACTACACTACTGTAGACACAGCCCTCTGCAGCTCTGTACTGATTACTCTTCTCGTACACAAACAGACACAGATCCGACCTACACCTAGCCGAGAGTCCTATACTACACTACTGTAGACACAGCCCTCTGCAGCTCTGTACTGATTACTCTTCTCGTACACAAACAGACACAGATCCGACCTACATCTAGCCGAGAGTCCTATACTACACTACTGTAGACACAGCCCTCTGCAGCTCTGTACTGATTACTCTTCTCGTACACAAACAGACACAGATCCGACCTACATCTAGCCGAGAGTCCTATACTACACTACTGTAGACACAGCCCTCTGCAGCTCTGTACTGATTACTCTTCTCGTACACAAACAGACACAGATCCGACCTACATCTAGCCGAGAGTCCTATACTACACTACTGTAGACACAGCCCTCTGCAGCTCTGTACTGATTACTCTTCTCGTACACAAACAGACACAGATCCGACCTACATCTAGCCGAGAGTCCTATACTACACTACTGTAGACACAGCCCTCTGCAGCTCTGTACTGATTACTCTTCTCGTGCAAAAAACAAACACAGATCCGACCTATATCTAGCCGAAAGCCCTATAATTCTATAATTAATCTTAACGCCCTTAACATTATCTCTCCCCCACATTAGTTAACATTTTCTCTGATCAACAAACTTATGGGCCCTTTACGTGAAAGGTCAAATATTATTCACATTATTTAAACGGCTCTGATTTTTCAAGAAGTTAATTAAATGATTTGGTATTTAGAAGTAGTATGGTTATATAACTATGAAACACTATCTGTTTGAGTGTTTTTTTTACATATTTAGTATCTGCTTATGTCTATGTCATCGACGATTCGTTTTTCAGGAGATTGGTACTATCCTGTACTATCTTGTCCAGCACAGGAGTTCCTATAACCACCACAGATCAGCTCCATGGTACAATATTGCATTGTAATGCAATTTACACATGCAAAATTTCAGCTCAATTGAAACCGGAGAAGTTGGTTAAATTAACTCCTAAGAGTTCACGTGAACATTCGTAGATTTATCTATTTTACCTACATAGTTACAAGCTTTTAAGGTCCGAATATCATGTAAAATGAGCCCAAACACGACAGGTCTATCTTATTTAGTACAGTTATTTAGTTCCTATGACCACCTTCCGAATCCATAATCAGACCAGCGCCATTTTGTCATATTGCACTGTCACGCGACACAAATATGCGTGCAAAATGTCAGCTCAACCGGAAACCGAAAGGATTGTCAAATTTAGCTTGCAAAATTCTACCCGAACTTACATAGTTACATCCAGTCCAAGTTAATATAAAGCTTGTAAAATCGTTTTTGTATTACCTTAAAAATATCTCAGACAGCATTCCATCTTTAACAAACGAAATTAGGGTGTAAAATAAATGCAGGATGACCGTTGGACTAAATATAGCTGGGTTTGAAACCGGTTTAATCTCAACGGCTGGGCTTTACTGCCCAATCTAGATTTAAATGATAACCATTAAACATCGGAGACATTTGTGGATGTGGTAAATTCAGAATAGTCGTGAGTTAGAAATACAAATCTGTATGAGAACCTAAGTTACCAATGAACATCTTTGGAGAGGCAGTACCTGTTTGACCGAGGACTTGGTCAGGGTCGCGTGATGTCACTGGATGCAGAAAGCGCTGATCGGATTTGCATCTAGCACACTACATTACTACACTTGTATAGTGTCCTCTGCACTGATCTCTATATCAGTCGTTATGCCGACTTTTGAGGAAGTCCTATGCTATGTCCAGTAGTGGACGTCTACGGGCTTTTTTGACACGTATATTTGATTTCGAGCTGCATAGATAATTTTGCGACTGGTTCAATTGCGAGGAAAGTCGATCCGCGTACTTTTCGTGCCGCAACACAACGCATCGACAGTACAGACATCGAGTTGTAATGAAGATTTCTGTCAAATTTCCAGCACAAAAATTGTCATGACTACGCGTTGCCTAAGTTTTACAAGAAAAATGTCATAACTCATATTTACACCGCACATTTACCGCGCACAATGAATGATCATAGCGGCATTTAAACATTGGCACAATGCCACATCCAGTTTTCATTTCCTTTTCTTCCGTCAACGTTCTGGTCAGTCGATATAACTAGTCGTGCCCTTTAAGGGTTAAAAATAAAAATGAACCCTCGCCCTTTGACGTGTATCGGACTGTTCATCACGCCATTTTATTTAAGGACGAGTCGATTTTTTTATGTAAAATGAACCTCAATATTAAGTATAAGAGCGAAATTTAGACGACAATGCAGCTACGTAAATGATTTTAGAACGAATGAAATTGATAGTGCATGTAGGCATTTACAACTACACCAGGATGGGATTCGGGCTTAGAAATGCCTCGAACCGGATGCGTAATCTATACTTATAATAAAATCGTAGAGAGGTCAATTCTGTACATTGAAAATATACAAAAAAAAACTAGCAGGGGGTGTTTGGTTATCGATTCTGATGCCAAAAATGCAATTAGATTTTTTTTTGTCTGTTTGTCTGTTTATCTGTTTGTCTGTATCTTTGTGCACGCTAATCTCAGAACCGGCTGAACCAATTTAGTTGGGGTTTTTTGTAATGTATTATGGCAAGTCTCACTTAACATTTAGTCGTTGTTTTATCAAAATCGGTTCAGTATTTAAAAAGTTATAAGCGAAATAACGTCGATGGGTATTACGATCGGAGGGGCCAACATAAAGAGATCTCCAATTCATATGGTGAATCGTCGCAACTGGAACCAGTCATATTGAGTAATTCGTATTTCGACTGGAAAGAGTGCCGAGCGCATAACGCGTCGCGCCGTCCCTACAAACCCCTGGGAACTCCGTCATTAAGAAAGATAACCTAATCGTGTTTAGGCTCTAATGAAGCGTCTTGATGAGTTCTTTGCGTAGAGCATGGATTTCAAGGTCTGATGATGGAACTGGAAGGTGGCTATGGGAACTCCGTCACTAAGCAAGATAACCTCATCGTGTTTAGGCTCAAATGAAGCGTTTTGATGAGTTCTTTGCATAGAGGATGAATGTCAAGGTCTGATGATGGAGCTGGAAGGTGGCTATGGGAACTCCGTCATTAAGAAAGATAACCTCATCGTGTTTAGGCTCTAATGAAGCGTCTTGATGAGTTCTTTGCGTAGAGCATGGATGTCAAGGTCTGATGATGGAGCTGGAAGGTGGCTATGGGAACTCCATCATTAAGCAAGATAACCTCATCGTGTTCAGGCTCTAATGAAACGTCCTGATGAGATCTTTGCGTAGAGGATGAATGTCAAGGTCTGATGATGGAGCTGGTAGGTGGCTATGGGAACTCCGTCATTAAGCAAGATAACCTCATAGTGTTCAGGCTCTAATGAAGCGTCCTGATGAGATCTTTGCGTAGAGGATGAATGTCAAGGTCTGATGATGGAGCTGGAAGGTGGCTATGGGAACTCCGTCATTAAGCAAGATAACCTCATCGTGTTCAGGCTCTAATGAAGCGTCCTGATGAGATCTCTGCGTAGAGGATGAATGTCAAGGTCTGATGATGGAGCTGGTAGGTGGCTATGGGAACTCCGTCATTAAGCAAGATAACCTCATCGTGTTTAGGCTCTAATGAAGCGTCCTGATGAGATCTTTGCGTAGAGGATGAATGTCAAGGTCTGATGATGGAGCTGGTAGGTGGCTATGGGAACTCCGTCATTAAGCAAGATAACCTCATCGTGTTCAGGCTCTAATGAAGCGTCCTGATGAGATCTTTGCGTAGAGGATGAATGTTAAGGTCTGATGATGGAGCTCTAAAATGGCTATGTGAACTCTGTCAATAAGCAAGATAACCTCATCGCGTTTAGACTCTAATGAAGCGTCTTTATGAGTTCTTTGCGTAGAGGATGGAGGAGGCTAGACCGATTCGGACGGGCTGACTTTCAATGACTGATAGTTTATGTTATAAGGAGTAACTTAGGCTATAATAATTTTAGAAATTGTTGTTTTTTTTTTTAATTCTCGATGAAGTTCAAGGATGGTATTTACAGTGAGAAAAAAATCGAATAGTTGACATTTAATTGAGATTGGCGCAGACGAAGTTGCGCGGGACAGCTAGTCTAATATATTATTGCTTTGGTAAACGTGTAGAAGAACCACTTTTTAGAGTAGTTATCGACGCTTATACCTCTACAATGTTATGGGACTCTACGAGGTTGCTGCGACTTACTCTTAAGGACTGTAACAACACATTACGGCTCGCTGGGTTCAGGTCTCCTAAGTAGAGAGATCAGCTATTTACCACACTTGCACAATGTGGATTGGGTAGTTTACGTATTTTTTTATTGCCTTATAGATACACTAACTAACGGATCACCTGATCGTAGGCGGTTACTGTTGCTCATGGATCTCTGCAATGTCAGGGGATACTACGGGGCCGCTGCCTACGGCCAACCTTTAAGGACTTTCTTCGAGGCTCTTTTGAAGGACAAGTCATAACGCTCAGGGAACATCGAAATACACCTTCGAAAGATTTTGATCACGATGTTTTGAGGACAATTTTTAGTTTTAGGATTGTTATTAAAAACTACTCTCGTTTGAAGAACACCAAGTATAGAGGGGTTCCTATGAGGGAAACGAACCCAAAACGCAATGGTCTATCTAATCCACATTACCGGCGGTTATCTGTTTTGGCACCGAACTCGGCGTGTGTGTGAATGGACCTACGCTTATTTATAGAGCGGAGGGAATGCGAGCCGTGACGTCACTACACATTAGAGCCGACATTTCGAGCAGTCAATCATCGTTCTTTTTGTCCAAACAGAAGATGAAAAGGTGAGGATTTTTTGAAAGGAATTTCTGGATTCTTTGGGTGCTGTTTTTCGCCCCCTATGGAAAAGGATAAAATACAATACAAAAACAGTTTATTATTAGCTTTATTAGCTTAGTTTCGACTGGTTTGTGATGAAGACTTATCTATTAAATTTTGTGTATTTTTTGTTAATTCTGTTTTTATCACTAATAAACTATGTCTATGTCTTATTGCCACAACTTTAACTTTATAGAGTGTATCAATGGGCGGCTTATCGCTTGAAGCGATGTCTACCGGGCAACCATGCAAGGACCAGAAATGGAAGGATGTTATGTGTTGGACCTGTGTGTTCGTCTGTTTTTGACGTAGTTTTGAAAGCGATTTTCAGTAGGTTTTCTTAGAAAGGAGTATAAATCTGAAGTGTTTTTGGCTATGACTATATTTTGGATATCAAAAGTTTTTTTTCTAAATTATACTGCAGGATACCTACTACCTTTTAATGGCTTTCTTTGATAGGTTAATGATTAAAGAAGTTATTTCACTCTTCCTTCTGTTCCTTCCTTCTTAAATCACCTCTTAGTTTAAGATAAAATGGCAGAGGTGAGATACAATATTATTACAGAGTACGTCAGAAATGCTGATAAGAAGTTATGATTTACAATTTAATTAGGTTAAGAAAACAATACGAGAAAGTTCATTCGTTCATTTTAACAATGAGGGAGTCAGAAGGTAGCCTAAAGAATTCTTGTACTAAACAAGATGACTTATCGTGTTTGGGCTCATTTTATTTGCCTAGCTCTCTACTTCCACATGATATCTTGGACCTTAAAACCTTGTTTTAGTCTTTTAATATAAATTTTAATTATTTTTTAAAACACTAGTAAATATAAACTACACATTTTTTAAATATCATTTTTGGTTAGTTGATGGGGCCGAATAGTTCTGAAGTGGCGACCACGAACCGCTAAGCGCACCATGGGTAGACCTCCCACAAGATGGACCGACGACCTGGTCAAGATTGTGAGAGGTCACTGGAAGCAGATAGCGCAGAACCGGCCGTTGGCTGATGATGATGATGAAGTGCCATTTTTGAGACACTATCTTCTAATGTTAGCACTGTGTATCTAGTTATACTTGATCAAAGAATTCAACCGACATAAATGCCGGAATACAGAGGCAATTTATCAAAAATACTACACATGTTTTAGACTCGCGTCTACCCACGTCACAAAAGAAAAATATAATATATGTTACATCGTTCTTGACGGTCAATGTCGACTTACAGAAAAATGTAACGGAACTATTGAACTGCGCGACTTTGTCTGCGTCACAAACAAACTTATTTTAAAGAACACTTTTTAAATATAAGCTTTTAAGATCCTTGATATCATGTAGCAGTAACATGTAAAAGGAGCCCAAACACGACGGGTCTATCTTATTAAGTACAGGAGTTCCTATGACCACCTTCCGAATCCATCATCAGATTAGCTCAATTTTGTCATATTATTGCATTGTCACGCGATATACATCAATCGGAAACCGGGAACTTTGTCATATTTAGCTTGCAAGATACCACCCGAACTAACGTAGTTACATCCAGTGCAAATGAATATAAAGCTTGTTAAAAATACATATTCTCGTGTAACAACCCTACTGCTAGTGACGTGCCACTATCGATAAACATGTCGATGTAACTCGCCGGTGTAAACTGTGCATTTATTTTTATCGATTAAACGTAAAACAGATGTGCTCGTTACGTGTTCACGTGAATTATTCATTTGTAAAAAAATACTGTTCTTTTTTAAAATCGGTTTATAAATGTGTTTTTTGGCGTTCATTGAAACTGGCTAACACTCTATTGCTACATGATATCCAGGATCTAAAAACTTGTATTTAAATTAAATTATTTTTTAATTTTCTTTGTTTTTTAAATTTTGTTTTACTAAATCTTCTCCACGTGTACGGTACCCACTTACGATCAGGTGGTCCGTTAGCTCGTCTGCCTACATAGCAATAAAAAGACGCTGTTAAAAGAGGAATGCTTCAAAAATACACGGGCAGTTATTGTAAAAATGGATATAAAACATGAACTTGCCGCGTCCGGGAATAGAACACAGAAACGTGTGTTTACATAATAAAACGCGAAAATAGTGACTAACGAAAATTAGTTTTTTGACCGACTTTGCAAGAGGAGGTTATAAAATTGTCTGTATATTTTTTGCTCCCGTATAAGTTTAGTTTGGTTGGACCGATTCGGATGATTAATGATTATAAAATAGGTACTTATAATTTACGTACTTTACTAGAAAGTTTAAAGTTCTAGAGTGGCGACTACGAACTGGCAGGCGCAGCGTAGGCAGCCCTGCCACAAGATGGACCCACGACCTGGTCAGGATCGCGGGAGGTAGCTGGATGCGGACAACGCAGGATTGGTCGTTGTGGCGAGGTTTAGGGGAGGCCTATGTCCAGCAGTGGACGTCTATAGGCTGATGACGACTAGGAAAAGTTTCTTCACATATTATTTGCGAATGCGAATATTTAAAACCATGCGATTTTGTTTTATTGCTATGTAGGCAGATGAGCCAATGGGACACCTGATCATAAGTGGACCGGCCGACACTGCCTGGCTGCCTACAACATAACTTTAAGGAACCTACTCAAGCCTCGTTTGAAGAAGGACAAGTCATAGCGCTCTGGGAATACCGAAGAGGGGAGCTCATTCCATAGCCGGATAGTCCAAAATATTGGTGAATGCGAATATTCATTTTAGCCTTCAAATACGCAACCTATTTTGGCTTCATTTTATATTTACTCTCAGTGTTTTACTTTAAAATTTTGAAACCAAATCTTTGTTTATTTTTTTTTCTCTTTTCAAGGGATACCTTAAAAACAAGGGGTAAAATTCATACCTAAAGTTCTTTAAAATGAAATAAAAGTTTGAATAGAAAATAAAAGTTCTTTAAAAACATCATTTTGTAGGCTTCAAGTTATTTTTGTTGTAGAGAGTTTTGATACTTTTTGACTGGTTTCAAAAAAGGAGTATAAATTTGTTATTTGTTTTAATTTATTAGGCAGACAAGACTACAGCTCAGATGAAGCACTCATCATGAACAGGCCCGTTGGCTCGTCTGCCTACATGACAATAAAAAGTGGTTACCACCGCTCATCACGAAGAATGCCTCATGTGTAACAATATCAATACTTATGATCTAACGACTTCAAATATCATGTTAGTGACAGATATGAGTACTTTAGTGATTTGTGAAAGCTTTCTTTCCATATTGTCACTGGGAAGATGAAAACATAGTTTTACAAAAAGAAAATTATAACTGATCAAAAAATGTATCAAAAAAGACAAACAAATTTACTGTTGTTGTTGATCCCTTTGTGTTGCAGACGAAGTTGAACGAGTTGTCCTTTTAAAGTAATAAAATTGTGCATCCAATTATTTCATTGTTTAACACTTTCACTGCCAGCACGGTCAATGCTGACCGACACAGCTTCGAGGGGACATTAGGTTTTTTCTGTTGGCAGTTAAGGTGATAAATTATACTGTAATTTAACACCTTTGTTAGCCCATCATTATTCTGGCTAATTCCATTGTTTATAGTTTTTATAAATTTATGATCATCATGTATAAGTTTTGTGTTGAATAATAATTTGATGTTGATATTTACATACAAATACAAGAAAATAAAAGATAAAAAAAAAAGATTTATAAATATTTATTTAGCCAAAATTTACAGTTTAAATACAATTAACCATTAGATCTCCACACTAGGTCAAGCCTGTCTCGAGGAGATCTTACTAGTACATTTATCAGTCAAATTAACAGTCGATACCAAATTACAATCTTGAAAAACAGAAAATAACCACTTAGTGGCTAGTGAGACAAAACATAGGTAGATTATTAATTTCAATAGCAGAACCGTAAATAAAAGGTAATACAATCTTCCCATTTACAGTAAAATTCATCTTTTGTCACTTATTGATTACGTTTTTGCAAGGTACCCTTCTTTGTTTGCAATTATAAACTAATTTGTAGAGGTTTATTCAAGTTATAGTTTGCTATTTCTTTTATGTCATTATATATTTCATTTGGTGGAAGTATTTGTAGTTGAAATTTTGTTTTATGGCAAATATACTGAAAAAAAAATTTCAGGCTAATTTTTGTTAAGGCGCAACTTTTTTTTTTAAGTTACAAGATTATGAGGCAAAGATTTTAACTGTTAGGAAGTACAGAAATAAATAAATTCTTTTACTTACGCAATTTTCTCGCACGGCCGATGTAATTCATCAAAAACAACGTTGAGAAAATTATATATTTAGCACGACGTCGTAAAAATAGACGAGATACTATTCAATGTTAACGGGGAAAACAAATCACAATGTTCGTGAACATAACAAAACACAAAATATGTTGGCGCTACACAGCGAAAATTGGGGTTTGGTGGAAAATTCGCAGTCCGTCCCGACACTTTTCTTAGCACATTATTGTCGAAATGTTCACTAATTACGATGGTTAATTAACACTGTCGCTCGCCAAAAGCTGGAGCACATGCCCGAAACCACGGCGTACGTGAATTTTGTACGAATTCACCTGGTTTTTGCGAAATCACAAAATAAAATGAAATTGAAGTGTGAATGACATGTAATTTTGACATGCGCACTCCATTGCAAATTTTGTGCTACCATCTATTGAGCAGTTGATGTAGTTTCATTCATTTTTAAATTTAATTTATTAAGTGACCATCCGATGAATAATAATTGAGAAATATAACATTTAATATCATGATAAGCTATCCTACAAATTTAATTTTGTAATGAATAATTTGTGATATTTTTAAGCTGTCAAGCTATGCTAAATAAAATGAAAATCTGGCATGTTAAAGCAGTAGGTTTCTCAAATGAGTTTGGTACTCATTTGAGAACCCTACTCTCGTTTAATAATAGATGCCACTAACTTGCAATGTAAAAACTGAGTTTGTTTTCACCACTAATAGATGGCGCTTTATTTTAGTTCAGCTACTCGGCAACAGATGGCGTTCACTTGTAACTTAATCTCTTGATAATAGATGGCGCTGTTAAATAGTTTTACTACTCAACAACAGATGGCGCTAATTTCGTAATTTTATTTTCTTTTCGACTAATTTGTCTGTCTAAAATAATTATTCATTTACCTATATATTAACAGATTATATACTCATAACTCTGCAAATACGTGCATTGTGTTTTGTAAATACCCGTAGACATAAATACTAAACTACATAAGTAAGTATTTAAGTTTACAATGAATATAGTTTTATATTTGTATATATAAAATTCTTAAGCATATCTTCTCTCAAGTTAAAATAAAGGCAGAACAAGCAAAAATGTCGCATTATCTCAGCGACGGATATCGCAATTCAAATACCACATATCGAACCCAAAAATACGAATGATCCAAGAACGCGTGGTCGGTTACATTAATCAACTAAAAACTGATATGACTGCTTTTTTATTTATTCTGTTGTACCAACAAAGTAACACCAAAACACATACAAATAAGTCAGCGATCGAAGTAGGCAATTTTTTTTATTGCCATTTAGGCAGACGAGCCAACGGGCCACCTGATCGTAAGTTGCTACCGTCGCTCATGAACCTCTGCAATGTCAGGGGACACTGAGGGGTCGCTACCTACGACCTAACTTTAACTTTTCATGACAAAATGTCACTTAAATGTTTGCAAAAACGCTTACGGTGGGTACGGTGTTAGCTCGTCTGCCTGCGTGGTTATAACGAAACAAAATTGTCTTACATCATGTCCAAATATTTATAATTCAATGTATTGAGTAAGCTTAGATGTTCTCGGAAACAGAGGACAGGTAAACTGACGTCACCAGACATCAACAAAACTTGATTCCACCTAGCTAACATTTACCATACACACTACAAAAACACATTTAAAAACCAACAAAACTAAACTCTATTATCGACTCTATTTTAACGATATAAAGTCCATTTTTGCACTAACTTTGAAGTAGTCTTAAGTTGTTTAATACTGTTTGAGTTTAGCATTCGACCCGCGCATTTAGTGGATTTCAAAGTAATAAATATATACCTATTTGATGGTCGTTTGTAGTGTGAAATCGTCGCGAAATGAATAGGCGTTTGGGGCCAAAAATTTCTAAAAAGGCCCCTAGAAAGATTAGATATTTGGGCCTAATCAGACGTAGTTACAGTTGCTAATGGACCTCTGCAATGTCAGGGACCACCGAAGGTTGTTACCTACGAGTTACTTTTAAAGACCTTCGGATTTGCCTTAACGCAAGATTGCTGGAAAGTCTAGTCTAAATTCAGAGACTAAGCTTGAAGAGGTTACCTAATGGACTATTTTAATAAGTTTAACCGCGTATAACTTTATTACCGGGGAACCGATTTGAATGATTCTTGTTTCGAATGAAAGGTGATGGTCGTTGTCTCATCTTTTATTTTTTTCAAGATCGAACAACTACTTTTGGAGATATAAGTATTTAGTAGTTTTTAATGGACAAGATCTCTAGATTTGCTATACGTGTTTGCGTTTAAATATTTTGTTTGCATGAACCGATTTCGATGGTTCTTTTTTTGTAGAAAGCAGACACTGAACGTAATCTAATACAAATTTGATAAACATCTGACTGGTAGTTTTTGTGGTAATCTTGAAACATGAAAGTCGGTAATTTTTATTTATATAATACCTACTGAAGCAAAGAGATACGTTTACTGATAATGATTGGGGGCGGCGCGACGGGAAAGAGTGCCGTGGGCGTAACGCGTCGCGCCGTCCCTCATAACCCCGTGCTGGGTTCTGGCCTCGGCTGGGGTTCGGACGCTGAGTGTGAGCGGTTGGAGCTTTTAATGCGGTTCAACTCCCACATAGGAAATTCCTCTAACTAAAAAAAAAAAACTTATAATGATTTCATAACAAAATGCACCTTGTCTTGTATATTAATAAAAACACAGACAATATTTGCTCTGTCTAATAATTAACCTGTCATTTTTTGAAGAAAACATTTAACAGTCACACAACACAGAGTAACAATGAAAAATAACTCAATATTTTACCTCTCAAACACAGTTCAAGGTACAAATAATATTTTATTATTATCCGTTATTTTATAATCTAGCCAACATCACGGTCTATTCATGACATCATTCTTGAAACATTAAAATCTAGTTTTTGCTTCAACAACGGTCTTGAATGCGCACGCTATTTTAGTCTAGGAGACTTCAAAGTTATTAAATTAATTATTAAATTAAACATATAATTTAGAAGATATTGCTAAAGTCGACAAAATCATCATCATCAGCCTATAGACGTCCCCTGCTGGACACAGGCCTCCGTCAAACTTCGCCACCGATCCCACTGGTCCCAGTGACCTCCCGCAATCTCGACAAAATCGTAGGATAAAAATTAAAAGTCAATGTGACAGTGAATTAGAAATTTTACGTCATGACCAGACTCTTATTGGGGCTTATAATGAGATATTGACAGACACTGAATTGTCTCATTGCAGGAAATAGAGTTGGCTCTTTTTATTGATTGCTATCTCTTTCACTCACGACTTCAGCGATCATTCTCGTATAATAAATCCATGGTTCGGGTATTGGCACACCTCTAACTCCCACCGCTGTAACTACTGTATAGCCAGGATCCACAGCGGCGACCATCGTAATGACTCTGAGCAGTGAAGCCCAGGAAAACCCGAGGGAAAGATAACTTGTCTTGGACCCCGCAACGAATTTAATCAGAAGATGATAGAAGGAGTAGGAAAAACGTGAGTTTCCATGGTTATACCTGTTTTCCTGCTAATACAGGATGCATTTCTAATGGTCATATTGAAAGAAGATTCTTGAAGTTTTTATAAATATTATCCTCTATATTTTAAGTACAGACAATAGAGCGTTGTGTACCTAATAACTCTCGCGTGACCTCGCGCACCTCATACACAGACATCAGCGAAAGAGATAATTTCAGTAAATCCGAAAATCTGTGAGCATATTTGTGACTTAATTACGCCTCGGCTGAACGGATTTCGCTAAAATTTTATACACATAAAAAATAAAATATACCGCGACTGTTTCATATCAAAAGGATGCACTCCGGTGCCATGACGTGTGTTGTGACTTCTCAATTTTGAGACTACCTAGGTATATAAAATAATTGTTCACTACGGAATACCTAACTAGTACAAGCATACGAATTTAATATTATAAGTCCGTCAGCTACCTCTTACACTACAAGACATCCGGGTCGCGGCGCTCATGCATATTGTATTAAACGATCAGCTGTATTCAACGCACATTTATCCTATTGTTAATCTGAACCAGAATCTATTGATATACCTCTAGCTACTGCTACATGAACCTTAACTCATCCGTGGTACCAGTATCCTCTCCTCAATAGTCTGTGTGTCTATTGATCAGACGATACGGGTACCTCTAGCTACTGCTACATGAACCTTAACTCATCCGTGATACCAGTATCCTCTCCTCAATAGTCTGTGTGTCTATTGATCAGACGATACGGGTACCTCTAGCTACTGCTACATGAACCTTAACTCATCCGTGATACCAGTATCCTCTCCTCAATAGTCTGTGTGTCTATTGATCAGACGATACGGGTACCTCTAGCTACTGCTACATGAACCTTAACTCATCCGTGATACCAGTATCCTCTCCTCAATAGTCTGTGTGTCTATTGATCAGACGATACGGGTACCTCTAGCTACTGCTACATGAATCTTAACTCATCCGTGGACCAGTATCCTCTCCTTAATAGTCAGTGTGACTACTTCAAGTTGCTAGCATGAAGATACGAAACATCTATTCAATATTCTCATAGCGGGCACTCCCAGGATGTGAACACATTCCATTTAGTCTCGATTTTAAGGCTTTGTGGTACCGTTGATCTTTAGTAATATTTGAAAAACCATTTAACATACTTATTTATTTAGATACTAACCCGCTGAAACTTTAAGTGGCAATTTTTGGGTAGATATTTGAGGCAAGTTGAAAATTTGTTATAACTTAGATACTACATAGTTCTCCTGATATACCCCAACTTGGAACTGCAGACCTGGCTGCTGAGTAGCGGGGCTGAACGGATTCCTACATTTTTAAAAGACTTGTCCTTCTTCAAACGAGGCTTAAGGAGAGTCCTAAAAGTTAGATCATAAGTAGCGACCCTTGTGTAAGTGGGCCCACTACTAATTTAAAATAAAATCATACAGAACCCTAGAACAATATTGAGTATTTCATTCTTTTTTTACTGGTTCGTTTGCAGACCGCTTCGGCATTTTAATAGGCAACGTTATTTTTGGTGAAATAAAACTTAGGTCTAACTCGTTTAGTTTTATTTTTATGTTGGCTAGACTGATCTTAACGAAATTCTTGCAGTGTTTAAGAACAAATTCATATATTTGATTAAATTTTAAAAATACAATTTTTTTGGTAGAATAAGTGGCTTAATGTGTATTAAGCAATACGAAAATCAGTAAGAAGTATCAAATGAAAAAAATTATCGAAATCGGTTCACACCGACAAAAATTAGAGCTACCCAATACCCATAAATACACAAGAAAACTTGTTCACGAAAAAAATTCCTTTTATAAATATATTTGACAAAAAAATCGGTTCACCAATCAAATGCTAACAAACACGAAAATACATTTAGCTACAGTACCTTCTTTTTGAAATCATGAAAAAATGTGACAAATAACATACATTAACACATATGTATATGTATATGAAGAGGAATATATCCTCCTCAGTTTATTTGACGTTAACTGTCAAATTAGAAAATAATATTGTTAGGTATTATAATTTGTAAATGCAAGAAATGGAGTTTAAATGTCGTTTCTTCAGATAAATCGAAGCAACAATAGAATAGTCTTTATTATAACATATCTTGTGTGTATGTATGTATGTATGAATATGTAATCATCTCATTTCTATTCGTATAATAATAACTCGTTTGACATTTCGTCCTGTCACACGCGTGACCTTGAACATTGACATTTTAGAGAATGGAGTCAGGGTTCCGTGGTTAATGAGAAATGTTTACGAAAAACCTTTTAAAACGTTCGTTGCTAAATGGGGCCTAAATTATCCCTCCTGCAATTTAAGTAAGGAAAAATGTGAATTTTTCGTGCATTCAAACGTTTTTGCCATAACTATTATAGGCAGCCCAAAAAGTAGATAAGCTCACCGCATAGGTCCAATTGATTTAATAAATCAATGTGCGTGGTGCTTTTCTCAATTCAGGCATAATGCATTTTCAATTTCATTTAAATTGTCTCCCGCTTTGCGAGAAGGGAAATCGAAACTCATGTTTTCTTACTCCTTCTATCATCTTCTGATTAAGTTCGTTGCGGGGCCGAAGATAAGTTAGCTTTCCGTCGGGTTCCTGGGCTTCACTGTTCAGAGTCATTACGATAGACGCCGCTGTGGATCCTGGCTACACAGGAGTTACAGTGGTGGGAGTGAGAGGTGGGCAAACTATTATAACAGTAGTGTATCGGATTTTTAAGATTGCATTTTAAGCCTTAAATCATAGGCGTTGTACTGTCCTGTACCCACCCAATCACAATCACTTAGCCACTCGTTTGTGTTCGTCACTCATTTTCGCTAGATGCCAAAACTAGAATTGTTTGATTAGGTATCTCTGAAAAATATTTTGCCAATAAAAATTTGAATTCAATTTTTAATTAAACTTAATAATTTGTAGTTCTGTTTTATTGAATAACGCTACACTGTATTGAATTTCGGGCAAAAGTATTTTATATCCGTAGAATATAAGACGATAATAAAAAGTAAACAAATCGTTTCTTAACTAACGTCACCTCGTGCTCAATTTTGGCTCCTGGCACAGATTTGGAAGAAGTAAACAAACCAATTTTGACGCAGTTCCCAGTTGAGTGGTTATGATTGGGTGGCTCGTTGGTCCATTCATGTCAAAAAAGCACCTACAGAACCACACAAAACTAGACGCCCTCCAACCGCCCGTCACAGCACAAACTCATGTATTTTTTTACATTTATTTTTAAATCCGGCAACGTCTATGGTCGGTTCGCGCTCATCCTCAGAAAATGGCGCCAAAAATTAATTAAAAACGAGTTATAGATTATACATATTCGAGGACAAGGTATCGCTCTCAAACAGCCTTAGTATCATTCGGGTTTCTGTGAACACAGGACGTGTAATAATTTTATTTTTTTAATTTTTTGTGCCAGTACTTTTTGGTAAGTTGTTTGATAAAACTTTTTGCTTTTAAATATAATTAAAAACTTGTTTGTAAATATGGAAATAGCGGTTTTTGCAGTAATATACGATTTTAAATTTAGACGTGACCTTTAGTGAATTTTGCAATTTATTTCGTCATTTCGTTTTCAGTGATAAATTTATTATTATATTGCAAAGAAGACAGGTTTTATAAATTTTTTAAATTGGAATTTTCGACAGTTTTGTTTTTTCCGTGACTATCGCCATTAAATGGTGTCCATTCACTGATATCTAAATCGGTTCAAGTTTAGTGCTGAAATGCTAACTATTCTCCAAATGTTATTGTAAAAACACCACTAGCTAAAAAGGAGACTATTGTGAGGAATTAGAGAAGGAGTAAAAGCCTTTAAAATAATTAATTTTAAAACCTAATAATATTCGAAAATTGAACTAAAAGTTTTTCTAGTTATTTTTTTTTTCATTTTTTGACCCAATTGGATTTTAACGTTGCTCAAAAGAGTAGTACAAATACATAAATATACTTTCTTTGAGTATATTGGATTCAGGATTACTTCTTCTTTTAAATTCATCTTAACTCATTTTTTATAATTTAGTATTGAAAAAATACAAAAACGAAAACTACCTATTTCTTCTCCCCCCGTTTTCTATGGTACACCATCAACAAACCCCGATTTTCTTATCATGGAAAAACCTTTGCAATATCTTCTTTAAAACAAAAAAAGAATCAAAATCGGTTCATAAATGGCTAAGTTATCCGCAAGCATAAACCTCTATTTTTGAAGTTGGTTAATAGTTTATAAATTTCTTTAAACACTCGCTGTTATCTACATCACTTACACTATTACTGAACGGGTTCTTACCACGATTATTTTTAATTGAGCGGTCCCGATTTTGATTTGTCTGCTCTTAAATGACCTACCCGCAGTTCCTCAGTCTTCCCGTGATCATGGCGCTTGAAACAGTGCTGAAATATCGGGACCGCTCAATTAAAAATAATCGTGGTAAGAACCCGTTTAGTAATAAATAGTATAAGTGGTTAATAGTTTATTTTAATTTTAGTAATAGTTTTTAGTTAATTCAAGGCAAATACAATAACCTCCTCCTCTTTATAAGTGGGTCAAGTTGAGTAAAAATTCATATACCATACTATGTTTTATGTCGCACCTATGTAAATAACGTTTGCCCTTCGTAAATTAATTAATTATAACATAAAATACCCATTGAATTAAAACGTAATAAAGACTAGCTGCTTCCCGCGACATTGTCTGCGTGAACATATTTCTTTTTCGATTTTTCCGGCAATTATTCGAAGTTTTCTCACCATAAAACCATCGTTGAACTTTAACGGACAGGCGTTCCAGGCGTTGTTGAGTTATGCGCTTTTTGCAATTCATTTTTATATTATAGACTAGCTGACTCGCGCAACTTCGTCTGCGCCGAAAAAAAAATTAGGGGTGGACTACCCCTAACATTTAGGGGATGAAAAATAGATGTTGGCCGATTCTCATAGGTACCGAATAAGCACAAAAAATTTCATCAAAATCGGTTGAGCCGTTTCGGAGGAGTTCAAGTTCGAACACCGTGACACGACAATTTTATATATTAAAAAAGAAGATAGTATTACTTCTTCCGTCTTAAGAATATTATGCGACTTGTCTCTCTTTAGGTATATGAAGTTTAAGAAAAGTCATATATAAAGACGTAATGTTGTTATGTTTGGTAATCTTTGGATCTATTAAACCGATTTCGATATTTTATAATGATTGTAAGTGGTCTCCAAATTTACCGTATAAGAAGTCTTTTTAAACTGTTATAAGCGGTGTTTAGAGCGTTATGACATGTCCCTCTTTAAACGAGGTTTAAGAAAAGTCCTGTATGGGTAGTGGTGACCTGATGGTAAGTGGTCACCGTCGCTCATGAAGCTCTGCAATACCAGGGAAATGAGGGACCGGCATCTATCACCTACCTATACGTGACTTTTATTATAGTAGAGGAGGCGACGATGCTAAATGGGGATTTACTCGAGCGTTGAAGAGACCTATTGGGATGCAAAGCTTAGATGATAAGAAGAAAAAAATGTTATATGACATATACCTTTACATCGGTGGGGAAAGGGGCTATAGATTTTTAAAGATGTAAAAAAAAACTGTTGCATGGACATCCTCGAGCGCGTCAGATATTGATAGCATCAATGCCCTACGTATTTTTAATAACGTACGTATGTTAATCTGATCGTTTGCGTGATGCGGGTGGTTGTATTTAAAGGTTGAAAATGAAAAAAAAAAAAAATATCGAGCGCGTCAGATTTTCTAAGGGAGTGTTAAGTACACCAAAAAAAAGCTCTCATTCACTAATCTGACGATTTCGATGGGACGCAAACTCGCAGCCATTTTCATAATGTGCAAAAAAAAATCGCCATTTTGAAATACTCAAGCGCGTCAGATTAAGATATATATGGTTTATCTTTATGTTCTAAACGTACTGTCTCATAATCTGACGATTATCTAGAGGGATTCGCCTGATCTGACAAAAAAAAAATTAGGATAATGGTTCACTTTAAAGCCATCCCTGCAACTTCCCGCTAATTCCATTCCTGAGTTCAAAGAAATAATATTTCTATGCATTTGAGCTCTCCCAGCTCGAAAGTCTGATAGAAGTTTCATAGAACACTATTTTTGGAATTTTCAAACTGCAATAACTTTCGAATGGATGAACCAATTTTAACGCGGTTGGCACCATTCGACGTAGTTTTATCATCCTCATAAGTAATTTTGATCGACTCACAAATTTCGGAGATAAATTTCGGAATCCCGAAAAACACTTTTCGGGTTTCTATCGTTCACGATATCTCTCGAACGAACCTTCCCTGGACTTCTACGAATATTTCGAGATTAAAATAAGCCAAATCGGTTCAGTCGTTCTCGAGTTTTAGCGAGACTAACGAACAGCAATTCATTTTTATATATATAAGATTTTTGTTATTTCGGCTTGCGGAAATCGTCAGATTATATATTTTTTATTATTCTTGAATTATTTCCTTCCAAATAAAAAAAATTTAGCTACGCTCGAGAATGTCGAGATGACGTTTTTTTTTTACAACTTTGTTACCGTCTCCTTTTTTTACGTCACTCTCAAATTGTCAGATTATTGGAATATACACTTTTTAGGATGTAATTAATTCACCCTACCTTAATCTGACGCGCTCGAGAATTTCTGATCATCAATTTTTTTTTACTAATCTGATCCTGTATCCTTCACGGGCGGCCTTAGATATGGGCCTCATATTTTGTGGAGGTACTTAACCGGGTACAAGGTACCCCCTGTATATTAATCTGCCGCGCTGTAGTAAATCCCGGAATCCCCGCTTGGGCTCCTCTACTATTAAACTTCGTTTAAAGAGAGGCATGTCATAACGCAACAAACACCGCTTATAACCGTTTAAAAAAACTTCTTATACGGTAAGTTTGGAGACCACTTACAATCATCATAAAATATCGAAATCGGTTCAATAGATCCAAAGATTACCAAACATCACAACATTATGTCTTTATAATTCGTATAGATGTAATCAAAATTAGTGAACAATGTTTGTATAGCCAAGTAACAAAAATGGCCGCTAGTCACTTGGAATAAAAATGATTTGATTATCATTTATCTAATATAACTTGACACATCTAAGTAAAGCATTTGAATACGAAACATAGATTTTAATAAACTGGTAAGGTTTTTCATGAAATAGACGAGTTTTACAAACGAATAGAATAACAATAACTGGTGTTTTTAATGATGATATCGCACCCTCGCGGCCTCGGTGCGACGCTGTCACTTATGCAAAAATGTAGTTTTTCAGGAGAAGCATTTAAAACTGTCAGCGATGCGTGATTTGCACCAAAACCGCAATGACACTCACGTCCTCATACGGAAACTATGCGTACTACAAAAGTAACGTTATCTCACCAAGTAAAGGGGGGCTTTAGGATCATTTTTAGATATTTAACTCATTTTAACATTTTTTGCAAAAGTGACAGTGTCGCACCGAGGGTGCGATATATTTTAAAGGGTTATAAGTACTATATATTAATAAAATAGGTACTCAAAAAGTCATGGTGGGATAGTGGTTGAAGCGCTTGCCTTCCGTACGGGAGGTCGCGGGTTCACACCGGCTTGTACATCTAAATAATAATGGGAAAAAGATTTGTGTAACACCTCTGGCTAAAAACGGTGAAGGAAAACATCGTGAGAAAACATGCATTTTGGAAAAATATTTTTAATCCTCCGAAGATTTGAGAAGTCCCTCATTGGGCAAGTATGGTGGACTATGCCTAATCATTCTACTGAGGAGACCTGAGCCCAGCAGTGGGCAGTAATAGGTTGTTACAATAAATACAAAATATGATTTGCAAAAAATCTATAATATGATTATTTAATTACACTACAACAAAAAGGTAACAAAAAACTGTATTTTTCATTTAAATTGTATTTTTATTGGTTAATATTCAATCAAGCTATCCACTTCTAAAATGATTATATCGCAATTAAAATTCACCTTGTAAAGACATCAACGCGTTCCTTTTTGCAATGTTAACGGATGATGTTATGCAAATATCAGCAAAGTATATAAAATCGAGGATTAAATACTAAATTAGCATTACATTCAATACTAATTCAAGGTCAACGAGGTTTACACGTGGTTTGAAGTTAACGAATCTTTTATTCTATTTTAGTTGTTTCGTTGTTGGAATACAAATAATGATAATTTTATTAATTAACTAGCTAGCCCACGCAATTTCGTCTGCGTCAAAGGAATAGTTTTTCCCCTAGTGTTAAATTTAGAATTATTATGTAACCAACACTCACAACTAACGTAACTTCCTAATAGTAAAATCATTTTCCAAATCGGTTCAGTTGTTTCAAGCATTACCTCTTTATATTATAAGTATAGATCAACCATAGAACTTAAAATAAAAAACAATTTGAAACATTGAATTATCAAGCATATTTCAATATAAATTTTACTGAAAGACTTTGAAGCCTTCAGAAGAGCTTGAAGCATTCACTTCAAACAAGAAAATTTCAAACATTGAAACCTCAAGCAAGCTATCAAGAAAATTGGATTGAAAGATTGAAACCTCTACTTCAGAAGAGTTTAAAGTATTCAATTCAAATTGATTCTTTGAAACGATAAAAACTATGAAAATTTTATTCTGAATGTTTGAAGCCTCTACTTCAGAAGAGTTTGAAGCCTCCAATCGGGACTTTGACCTAGCCTCTCCTTGGCTTTGTCTGTTTCGTTAGTAGCTCAGACATAGCCTGATAGAGGTTACGTTTTGTCCCTTTCCAACACAACAGGAAGAAAGAAGATGGAAGATTTTAATACAAGTAGAAGATAGAAGAAGTTTTTTTTGTTTCAGATCGTTTTTGTTGTGTTTTATGTTCAATTACCATTTCTATGTGTGTTTTAGAAATGTATTTTTTTAATTATTTGAAAACTAGCTGGCCCGCGCAACTTCGTCTGCGTCACAATAAAGTTGTTACCGGGAATTTTGTTACTGTGTATCTGAAACTAAATTTATATTTACACAGTTGGTTTCATAACCTCTTGATTTTAAAAATTAATCAAAGGAGCAATTTTAAATACCCTAGAATTTGCGGTGTTTTTACAAGCTTTATATTAACTTACACTGGATGTGTGTAATTTGTCAAACTTCCCGGTTTCCGATTGAGCTGACATTTTTCAAGCAGATGGCGTGGCAAAATGGCTCTAATGGATTCGGAAGGTGGTCATAGGAACTCCTGTACTAAACAAGATAGACCCGTCGTGTTTGGGCTCGTTTTACTTGTATTAGCTAACACTCTACTGTTACATGATATCCAGGATCTTAAAAGCTTATATTTAAAGTTTTCTTTAAAATAAATTATTTATAAACTATCGCTATATAGATACATCTTAAATCACCAGGATGTTTTAAATAAATAAACGTAATATTACAAAATCAGTAAGAATTTATGATTCGACTTTTATATGACATTTTAATATAACGTCAACGCGGGTAGTTACGATTAATACACAATCTATTTCGCTCCTGATAATTTATTCTTTAAAAATCTAAAAAGTAATAACATTTTTGCACTACATGCATTATTATCACGAGTAGTTGTGTCTGCCTGCTGGGAAGTGTTAAATTCCAATAATTAATAGTGTTTGTCATCATGGATCTTTTACAAAGAAACATGGCCGAGTTAACCGAGAATTTTTACAACAAGTTGGCCGAATTTGAAGCGCAGCTGCCCCAACACAACCAGACAATAACATCGTCTACACCTACTGCAGCCATCTCCAACCTTGCATCCGATTTTGCGATTTTTCGTAGCTTCATCACGCAAGCAATCACAGACCTCCAAAACCAACTTGAAGTCTTATCGCGGAAACATGACAGTATGGAGATTCGGAACCGTAGAAAGATATTACTTTTTCACGGAATTCCAGAGACGAAGGATGAAGATGTGTCCCAAGTTATAGCTGGCATTATTAAAAAGAATTTGACTACTGATTTTTCTACTGCCAACCTAAAACAATGTACCCGATTAGGTAGATCCACCGATCCAGAGAGGACCAGACCAATTATGGTAAAATTTCATGAGGTTCAGGTTCGTAACAAGATCTGGTTCACAAAATCGAAACTGAAAGGAACAGGTGTAACTATGTCTGAATTTCTCACGAAGGAACGACATGTTATTTTTATGGCTGCTCGAGAAAAATTTGGTGTCAATAGTACATGGACCAGAGACGGCGGCATCTACATACTTGGATCAACCGGAAAGCGATACCGAGTGTACAGTCTAAGGGAGCTGAAATCAATTGAAAATGACCTTAAGAAAGCTGTCACAACTGCGGCTGTTGTAAAGCAATCTTCGTCGGCAATCGTCACCAAGGGTAAACGTACTGCTGCTAAAAAATAAGATCATACTAACTATCGTTAATTAATTTTTTATTTTTATTTTTTTTTATCTTGTTATTAAATCGTTTCCTTATTACTGTGTAATTTCAATATTGTTGACTTCCAAGTCCGAAATATTTTCCTATTCTGTTACTACTACTAACCTGCAATGAATGATGATTCTGCACGGTTATACTACAAATACTAAACATACCTAACCGTAGCGGCAGTTATATAATTTATGTTTATCTCCGCTCAGCAGCGGAGTGTCCGCTTTTAATATCTAAAAATAAAAATACTGACCGTGTTATAAACATATTACAATCTTTTGGGGTTGTTGTCATTTGCAAATAAGACTTAAATGACCGTCATATTAATATAATCTATCTAAGCTATGTATTGTTGCATTGTCTTACTGGTTATACATATATACAGAACGTCAAAATTGTGATGCTGTGATTAAATAATATTTTGAACATATTGCTTATTATCTTTAACGGTAAACGAATACACATTCATTTAGACTATTTTAAATGAACTATTACTGATAGCTTGTATTAAAATCCGTTGCTTATATTTAATGTCATTAGTTTTCTATTCTTATTTTCCTTCTTTTTTGTTATTATAATGGATAATAGATCTTGTGTTAGTTTAATGTCTGATTTGTAACAGTTGTAAATAATATAATGTGTGTCTGGAAATGGACTTCGGAAGTACCCTTTAAAACTTTTTTTTTTTTTCTTGATTTTCATTACCTAACTTTAACATACATTATTTGTAACTTGTTTCTTGTACTTCTTGTTGCTCTTTTTATTATTTTATCTCTGTAATGAAAACACTAGGTTATTTTGTATTTAAATATGTAATAAATTGTAAACACTCAACCAGTTTGGCGGACCATAATGATATTTGTAAATAGTAACTTTTTCGGTACTTGATTAAATTTATAGTACGTAAATAAATTGGATAAATAGGAAACATTTTTCCAACATAGTATTACACCTTAATTTTTCTGTTCTTTTAACACTGAACTGCATACAATTCTAGGCTTCTCTGCATTTTGATAGCCTGCAATAAGTTCCCCTTTTGACTCAGGCATGTGTGATTCGGAGAGTAGTGATTCTGAGTTATTCCTCTCAGCAAACAGCGATACTGATAGTTTTATTAGTGTTCCTTCGCTGGCTGAAGAATTGGCATGCCAGTTCTCAGATGTCCCAGGGAATTTCAACGCTGTCCATATAAACGCACAAAGTATTCCGGCACATTTTGTGGACATGCTGGCAAGTTTTGACTGTGAAAATGTTCACGCTATACTAGTTTCGGAGTCCTGGCTTAAACCATGTTTGCCAACAATTTCCTATACATTGCCCGGTTTTCAGCTCATTCGCAATGATCGTATTTCTGGTGGCGGTGGCGGTGTTGCCATATATTTGCGAAGTCACTTTTCATTCGGTATAGTTAGTGTGTCTGCTGGGTCTCCGTTATCGAATGCCGGCGAACATCTTTTCTTGGAAGTGGAATTCCACCACACTAAGATGCTTCTGGGTGTTTACTACTCCCCATCACTACGCATAGACTATTTCTGTTCTCTTGAAGGTATCCTTGAATCCTTAGTCCCTTCGTATAGTCACACGATTATCATGGGTGACTTCAACACTTGCCTTCTTAGAGGAGATAATCGTTCTGCCTCCATATTATCTGTGGTAGAATCTTGTAACCTATGTTCTCTTCCACTTAGTGCTACACATCATTTTCCAAACTGTAGTCCTTCACTTTTAGACCTAATTCTCGTTTCCTCGCGTGATTCTGTTGCCAAGCATGGTCAATGCACTGCAGATGCTTTCTCTTATCACGATCTCATTTACGTCTCTTATAAAGTGCGTCCACCGAAGGCAAAGGCAAGAGTTGTATTACAGCGTAATTTCGATGGTATGGATCTTGAGAAACTTCGAAAGGATGCTGCAGGAATTGATTGGACGCCTCTGTATAATTCTATGTCTGTTGAACACAAAGTAACACTACTAACGAGGTATCTAACCGAGCTGTTTGATAAACATGCTCCTGCTCGACCGGTACGCCTTAAACATCTTCCATCTCCTTGGCTGACGCCCGAACTCAAAAGTTTACTTTCTAAAAAAGCAGCATTAAAAACTAAGTTTAAATTAAGACCTACAGATAATAATAGAGAAAACTACATGAGATTGCGAAATCGCTGCAATAGGGTGTGTAGGGACGCGCAACGCAAACATATTCATACCTCTGTTGAAAATGGTGACCCGGCTAAAGTCTGGAAATTTCTACGATCGTTAGGAATCGGTAAATCACGACAAAATGCGACTTCATCAGATTTGGATTTGAATTCCCTTAACCAACATTTCGTTAAGCCATCTAATTTTGATAGAATACTTAAAAGTCAAACACTGCGCCATCTTTCAACACTCCAGGCTCCAGGATATTCATCATTTGCCTTTACTGAACTTACGGTGAGTGGTGTTAAGAAGAACATTCAAGCTATAACATCTAATGCGGTGGGAACAGACGGTGTTAGCCGTAATATGATACTTCCAATCATCGATGAAGTAGCCCCTATCATAACTCATATCTTTAATTACTCTCTCATTAATGGTATATTTCCAAGTGCGTGGAAGGATGCACAGATCACACCTATTCCGAAGAAACCGAATCCTGTCGCTCTCTCTGAATTTCGCCCCATATCTATCTTATCATTCCTAGCTAAAGTTCTAGAAAGACTTATACACTCGCAGCTGGGTGAATTCCTGTGCAAAAATAATCTTTTGAACCCATTTCAATCTGGTTTCCGATCGGGTCATAGCACAGTCACCGCCCTGGTACACATTACAGATGAAATACGGCTGGGTATGGAGAATGGGATGTTAACGATACTTTCACTGCTTGACTTCAGTAATGCATTCAATGCTGTTGACATTGATGTTCTCCTTGCTGTACTGAGCTCCCTTAACATATCTCCTTCGGTGGTTTCTTGGTTTCGTAGTTACTTGTTTGGTCGCCGGCAGTGTGTTCGTATTGAGGATAATTTGTCTTCATGGTGCAGCGTGCTTGCAGGCGTACCGCAAGGTGGTGTTTTGTCTCCTTTACTTTTCGCAATATATATAAATTCAATCTCTGCCAAACTGTCTTCTTCCTATCATCTGTATGCGGATGATCTCCAAATCTATACACAAGCGTCACTTGATACACTAACAAACGCTGTCACAACTATAAACGGGGATCTGGAGTGTGTTTCGGAGTGGAGTAAGAGCTATGGTTTGAAGGTAAACCCTACTAAAACTCAAGTAATCATTATCGGCAGCTCTAGGAAGTTATCCCAAGTGGACTGGTCCCAACTCCCGGGTATAGTTCTCGATGATGTTGTTATACCCATAAGTGATAAAGTTAAAAATTTGGGAATATTTATGGACAGTAATTTGTCCTGGTGCTCTCAAGTTAAGGAAACCAGTCGAAGAATTTATGCTTCTGCTAGTTCCTTGAAAAGATTAAGGAATTTTCTCCCGATCTCTACTAAGGTTGCACTTGTACAGACACTACTTTTACCAATTCTCGACTATGCCGATGTCTGTTACCTCGATCTTACCGAAGCACAGCTTGATAAACTTGAGCGCCTCCAGAACTTTTGTTTGCGATTCATATTCGGTTTACGCAAATATGATCACGTATCTGAATTTCGTGCCAAGCTTAAGTGGCTTCCTATACGGTCTCGCCGTAATTTCCATATACTTTGTCTACTTTTTAATATTATTTTTAATCCATCATCTCCTTCTTATCTCAAAACACGCTTTGTCTTCGTCCATGATACGCATAAACTGTCTCTCAGGTCCTCAGAGAATTTGCAGTTAAGTATGCCGGTGCACTCCACGAAGTTCTACGATAAATCCTTCACTGTCCAAGCTATTCGCTTGTGGAATGCACTACCGGCATCATTAAGACGTGTAAAAAGCTTGACCACTTTCAAAAGTATGTTAAGGGATTATTATTTGAAAATGTAGACACCTGGGTGTGTGTAGTTGTATGTGTTGTGTATGAATGTTGTTCTCTTATCGTTGCTATGTTTTGTAATTGTTTCTTTTTTGCCATTCCCTTAAACATAAATCATATAACCTTTAATTATTTATAATAATACATTTTCTATTCATTTGATATAAATCATTTTCAACATTACTTTTCTTTCTTTTTAATTTTTCGTAGGTACACCGCAAATATATAAAACATTGTTTTTTACTTTTGGTCCGCCACACGGTTGTCTGGAAGAAATCGCTATCAGCGATAAGACCGCCGATTGTACCACTCTAAAATGTTACATCTTTATTTTGTTGTTCATTGGTGTACAATAAAGAATATTCTATCTATCTATCTATCTATAAGCAAGGGCAACCGGTGGTGACGTCAGCCGACCGCGACTGTTCATAGGCGGCGCACATACATACACATACATACAGACATACACACATATACATACATATTACATACATACTACATTCTTAGCTCAACTAGAGAATAATTTTTATAATAATTTATTATTCAAGAAAACTTTTTAAATACAAGCTTTTAAGATCCTGGATATCAAGTATCAGTAGAGTGCTAGCTAATACAAATAAAACGAGTCCAAACACAACGGTACTATCTTGTTTAATACAGGAGTTCCTATGGCCACCTCCCGAATCCATCATCAGATCAGCGCCATTTTGTCATATTATTACATTGTCACGCGATATACATCTGCGTGCAAAATGTCAGCTCAATCGGATAGCGGGAAGTTTGTCAAATTTAGCTTGTAAGATACCCGAACCTACATGGGTACATTAGTACATACTTTACGTCCTGTGCAAGTTTATATAAAGCTTGTAATAATTGTAGTTGCCGTCCGCGACGTCGTCTGCGTGAACACTATACTATACTGCATCGAAAATATCCTAATAGCTACAAAGAATAGGGGTTGGTGATAACAGGGTTAAATTTAAGGTGTGTTTTGCCACATTATACAAAAATATAAACAATTATTTCCAAAAAATAAAAATTACATGAACAACGCTTTATCACTTAGGGATTTGAAAAATAGATATCTTTCTTCTTCTTCTTTTTCCCCTGGACCTCGTCCACCAAGACCGTTTTATTCATTTACAATATGTACTATTAAGCTTCATTGTATTTAATAACACTATAAACAGTATATATTCTATTACTGCTGAGACTGGAATAGATATCTTTCAAATCGGAACTTCTGGATAAGACCAGACGACAGAAATTCCCATCATCCGGTAAGCCATGGTAAGCCTTGACGTGCAACGCGTCCCGTCACCTCGCCTAACCTCGTGCTGGGTTCTGTCCTCAGCCGGGGTTCGAACGCTGAGTGTGAGCGACAGGAGGTTTTAGTGCGATTCGACTCTGGCGATTTCCTCCTGTCACAAAGAAAAGTCTCCAGATAGCTGGGATTTGCGAACTTTAAAAAAATCTTTTCAATCAAAATAGTGATAAACTAAATTTTCTGAAATGATCACTAGGTCATCACTACACGAGTGATGAAGTAATAAGACCTCGGACGGCGAGGTGAGGTAATCACTATTTAGAATTGACGATTATTCATCACTATTTGATCATTTCTACTTTATTCCAGCTGGTTCGGGCAACTTTATCTGCGTCACTTTCAATTAAATGTCAATTATTCGATTTTTTTTCCGTAAAACCATCCTCGAAATTCAACGAAAATTTTTAAAACAAATTAGTCTAATCGGTCCAGCAGTTGTTGAGTCCTTTCAGCAAGTCCATCCAATCTTTAAGGTACTTCCCGTTCTGAGTGTCACAAAGTCCTGGGACTTGGGCAGTTGGTTAGAAATCAGATGGAACATGGTAAAAATGTTATCTCAAAGATTTGCTAGGCATTGTTGAGTTTGTAATACGTAATAAACTAAATATAGAAGTGCAAATTGTCTATACACGATTGTAGATATTGCGAAATTCCAACTGAGATGGCCTCTTAAAACAATATGATATGAAGTCCTTTATTAACTTGCACTGTAACAAGTAACTGGACTCATGGTTCGACATTCCTTACCTGATGGATCGCGGAATAAAGGATTGGAAGGACGATTGGGTTTCAATTTACCTATTACAAAACTAGAATCATTATATTAATAAACTAATAATACACATCATCAATCAGCATTAATTAACATTAAGAATTTATTTGTAAAAAAACCTTAAAACCGAGACACTGTATGTTCTCATTTTAGAATGTGTTAAAATTTACATATTATCGAAATTAAACCAGTCGTGGGCAAAGCAACAAGGCTGAGACGAAGTGTCAAGGATAGCCACATCTGACGTGAGTATACGACACGTTTAGACTTAGAACATAGCTACGGAAACACGAGTTTTATTACAAAACTTAATACAAACATCAATAGGTACGAGAAGAGTAATCAGTACAGAGCTGCAGAGGACTGTGTCTATAGTAGTGTAGTATAGGACTCTCGGCTAGATGTAGGTCGGATCTGTGTCTGTTCGTGTACGAGAAGAGTAATCAGTACAGAGCTGCAGAGGACTGTGTCTATAGTAGTGTAGTATAGGACTCTCGACTAGATGTAGGTCGGATCTGTGTCTGTTTGTATACGAGAAGAGTAATCAGTACAGAGCTGCAGAGGACTGTGTCTATAATAGTGTAGTATAGGACTCTCGGCTAGATGTAGGTCGGATCTGTGTCTGTTTGTATACGAGAAGAGTAATCAGTACAGAGCTGCAGAGGACTGTGTCTATAATAGTGTAGTATAGGACTCTCGGCTAGATGTAGGTCGGATCTGTGTCTGTTTGTATACGAGAAGAGTAATCAGTACAGAGCTGCAGAGGACTGTGTCTATAGTAGTGTAGTATAGGACTCTCGACTAGATGTAGGTCGGATCTGTGTCTGTTTGTATACGAGAAGAGTAATCAAAACAGAGCTGCAGAGGACTGTGTCTATAGTTGTGTAGTATGGGACTCTCGGCTAGATGTAGGTCGGATCTGTGTCTGTTTGTGTACGAGAAGAGTAATCAGTACAGAGCTGCAGAGGACTGAGTCTATTGTAGTGTAGTATAGGACTTTCGGCTAGATGTAGGTCGGATCTGTGTCTGTTTGTGTACGAGAAGAGTAATCAGTACAGAGCTGCAGAGGACTGAGTCTATTGTAGTGTAGTATAGGACTTTCGGCTAGATGTAGGTCGGATCTGTGTCTGTTTGTGTACGAGAAGAGTAATCAGTACAGAGCTGCAGAGGACTGAGTCTATAGTAATCAAGTCTCCTTCAAATAACATTAAATAATATTGTAACGATATAAAAAATACATTAAAGAACTGGTACGGCTAGTGGTCAAGTATTCAAGTGACATTTTGATTCTAAACTATTTATTTTGTTTATAAATTATTCATTTTGTATTGCCAGAAGTATAATCTTGAAATTAATGATGGCTGGAGGTGTGATCTTACACGAGGAATTCCTTTGAAGTTACGATGAACAGGATTTAAAAAAAATTACTGTAACTTTTGTATAATTAGAATAAATGAATTGTGGAGTAATTCTATTAATAGTAACTGTTGTTTTTGTATTAGTATATGAGGTAAAAGCATAAAAACATATGCTTAAAACTCGACCAAATTATTCTCAAATATTTTGAAGTACAGACAATAGAACATCGGCTGTCGAACGACAATTGTTTTGCACGAATTTCGGATATATTTAAGTGGCATTTACTGAGGTGTGAACCATATTCTTTGATTATAATATTGTAAGAAGTCGTATATGATAATCAACAGCTGTCATGACCTTCAAATTATTTATTTTCAAAAAAAACTCTAATTACAAACTTATAATGGATACTTATCATGTAAAGAACTAGCTAAGATAAATGAAACGAGCCCAAACGCGACGAGTCCATCTTTTTTAGGCATCCGACTCCATCATCAGATCAGCGCCATTTTGTCATATTACTGCATTGTCACGCGATATACATCTGCGTACAAAATGTCAGCTCAATCGGAAACCGGGAAGTTTGTCAAATTTAGCTCGTAAGATTCCACCTGAACTTACACAGTACATCCAGTGCAAGTTAATATAAAGCTTGTAAAAGATCCAATTATTGAGTTTCTTTACAATAGATGTCGCTAGTTTACTCACAGTAATATAAACCTATTTTACATGAAAATACACTTAAATACTCTTCACATACCGGATTTGAATTTTTCTAATTAATTTGAATGATTTAATATAAATTGTTTTTAATTAACATAATACCAATGTTACTCAGTAGTTACGTAATAATATTAACTAACTTCTACATTATTAAAACTTAATAATGTTTTAAACTTAACCTTGTGGTTACTTTACAGAGGACCTCCTCTCACTCCCACCACTGTAATTCCTGTGTAGCCAGGATCCACAGCGGCGACCATCGTAATGACTCTGAGCAGTGAAGCCCAGGAAAACCCGAGGGAAAGCTAACTTGTCTTGTGCCCCGCAACGAATTTAATCAGAAGACGATAGAAGGAGGAAAACACGAGTTTCGACTTCCCTTCTCGCAAAGCGGGAGACAATAAAATAAGATTGAAAAAGCATTACGCCAGAATTGAGAAAAGCACCACGGATATTGATTTTATTATTGATTGGACTTATGCGGTGAGCTGTTGTACTATTTTGGATGCCATTAGTAGTTATGGCAAAAACGTCTGAATGCACAGAAATTTGCGCTAGATGCTACAAGATCTGTGTAATAAACGACTTTAGACTCAACGTGTAAGGAGTTTAACATAGTGACGCGTTCCATATGCCATAGATTGCAGATTATTTATTTATTTATATATTTATGCTATTATGAGCGACGATAACCACTTACCATTACCTACATGGGCTGTATGCTTGTTAACTTGTAACAACCCGTTACTGCCCACCGCTGGGCTCAAGTCTCCTCCGAAGAGGGGTTGAGCATAGTCCACCACGCTTGGCCAATGCGGATTGAGGACTTCAATCTTCGAAGTATTTTTAGAATCCGATATGCAGGTTTCCTCGAGATGTTTTTTTTAACGTTTTAGCCAATGGTGTTGTTAATCTATAAAGCAATAAAACAACAAAAGGAGTCGATAATATACCAAGACTCTCTCCTAATATCAATCTGCCACGCTCAAGTCACACACAAAATCCCCAATTGGGCTCTCAAACTATGTAGCCTTACTATGTCCCCTGACATTGCAGAGGACCATGAGTGTCGGTAACCACTTACGATCAAGTGGCCCGTTGGTTCGTCTGTCTACACGATCAAGGTTGAGTTACAGAATCAGGATGCTTTTTATAAGCTTATAATTTTAACTTGTACTGGATGTAACTATGTACCTATGTAAGTTCGGGTGGAATCTTATGAGTTTTACCTAATTCCTGGTTTCTGATTAAGCTGAAATTTAGCACATAGGTATATGTATATCGCGTGATAATGCAATAATATGGAACCATAGAGCTGATCTGATGATGGAGGCGGAAGGTAGATAGACACATCATGTATGAGCTAAGGTATAAAAGGTAAAAAAACAATGCACATACTCATTCATTTATTAATTACAATTTCTACTAATTTAGACTAAAATAAATTACTTAAAACTATTGGTAAATAAGTTAAAAACATAATACTGGTCATAATCGCATAGGTATACCTTCACAATTATACCTGGTAGGTATAGTTGAATATATCAGTATGTTATACCTGCACAGTTACTGTTGTGAGCATGTGAACATACACAAGTATACCTTGCAGGTATATATGCAGATTTATACCTGGCAAGTATAGGTACGTTGGTAAGTATAATATACCTGCTTATAAACTTATTCAAACACTCGCGGTTTTCTATGATACTTTAATGCATTGTAAACGAGTTCTTACCACGATATTTAATTGAGTGGTCTCGATATTTCATCATTGTTGCAAAAGTCAAGATCACGAGAAGGCTGGATACTGCGGATCGATTTACGAGCAAACAAATCTGTCTACCCTCTTTCTCGTTCGCATTTGGGTACCACTGGAACTTATAATGCATGAAAGTATTATATCTGCTTAGTCATGTAACATACATGCTAAGGTAAGCTGTATAGGTATACCTTCCCACAAAGATCAACTGAGCAGGTATACCTTTAAGGTATACCCTAATGTTTATAACCAGCATACAAAAGTAACTTCTAATAGATACTTTAATAGACATATTTTCAAATCTCACTTTTGATTGAGGTAAGAATTTTGGATGCAAGTGTTCATAAGTACTAAATGATATTATAGAAACATTTTATTTACAGAAAGAAATCGCCTTAACTCAATAAAGTAGCGAGATGTTTATATGGGAGTTAAACCGCACAGAGTTCTCCTGAAACTGGCATCCAGGTTTAAAAAACATTATATAATATCTATCTATCTAAAAATATCGGATAAAACTCAGTTTTGAATTAAGCTCACCTTTTGTAAACAAATTTAACATAATTTGTTTCACTATAGTGTACAATTAAGTATTAAATAAATAAATATATACATTAACGCACTAAAATTTGTATCCGCTAAAATAAATTAAAATAAAAGTATTACATATTTTACAAAGGTAACTTTAAAATACATAGGTACAAATATTACGAGAGCTGACGACCAAAACCATGTCTCATAGCAATACGGCAAAAACCCTATAAAATCGTTAGATTGTATGATTCTGAACCCGACCACGCGTGTAGTAACGGTCGAAAGTGTAGCAACTGCGTGGGAGTCCATTTCTGCTGTGTCAATAAAAAAAGACAGTCGGTATTATAGCAATACGTCTGATAGTGAAAATGTACATAGATTTTATAATTGTATTACGAAAAAGTTTGTTTTCAGACATTTTGCGCGTAGCATATAGCCTGAGCGCATTTTTGAAAATGTCAACAAATTTAGCCGACCTGTATCATAGCAATACGGATAATTTTTTTTTCAACTTTTCGTATTGCTGCCATGATTACCAAAAACCTGTTTTCAGACACTTTAAGTGTAGCAACTGTTGTTTTTCAACTTCATCCTAGTTTCCTTTTGTGCGATTTATTTCAGTCCTTCAACTTCAATGTTACGGTTTCGGGTAAATTCTTTGTTAATTATCATCTAATAAATTCAGGGACGCAACGTATTCATTGATTTGTAACAGAAAATTCAAGATGCCTCAATACGATTTATCTGGGTATCGAAAAGTTGTCTGATAGAGAAGGTGCTACACTTAATTTGTCTGATATAATTTTTTTGCACATGTGGACAACTTATTTTATCATGTCCAACAATTTTCAGACATATTGCTATGATAACATTTTCAAAACGGTCTCAAAATTTAATGCGTTCACATTTCCGTCTGAAAATTGTTTTGTTCGCATCAAATAACCAAAATTTACTAATAAAAAAGATTTTCAGACGTATTGCTATGAGACATTTTTTTTGTCTCATTTTTTATTTTTGTAAGTGATTTTACGGGTTTGCTCTACACCACTAACGTCTGAAAAATATGTTTCTGGTATCTCAGAACTATCATTCAACTACAGTCTGCAAATCAGACATATTGCTATGATGCAGTTCAGTAAAATTCTTTGACAATTTTGAAAATTCGGTCAGATCAAACGCTACGCGGAAAATGTCTGATATTGGTATTTTTGAGTTCAAGATAATCGTATCTATCGATTTGATGCGGTTTTGGTCGTATTGCTATGAGACAAAAATTTTGGTTGTCAGCTCTCGTACTAAAAGTTATTGAGCATTATTTTCTTCCAGTAAGATAATTCACACAACAGCAAGGAATAAATCGTAAAAAAAAAACTTGAGAGGTGTCATGAGACACCCGAATAGAACGAAGATCCTTTCGATTAAAAGATATCTCATATTTTTTTTTCCTAACGTAACGCGCGATAAGGAACGTGTTTTAAAAGATTTTGATCACAGCACTATCTAGCGATAATCATCTAAAACAAAAAAAGTGTCGTGACAACTTTTCGTAAGATTTTTTTCCGTCTAGCCCCCTTTCGATAACGCGCGATAAGGAACTTCGTTCCAATAATACCATTTTACTGCCTCATTCCAATTTGTAATGGACTCCCGTCTTCGGTGTTCCCGGAGCGCTATGACATGTCCCTCTTTAAACGAGGTTTAAGAAAAGTCCTGTATGGGTAAGTAATAGATAACGGCTCCTCATTGTCCTGGCATTGCAGAGGTTCATGAGCCACGGTAACTACTTACGTCTTAGGGCCGTAGGCACGTTTATTTGTCTTGCAATAAAGAAGAAATACTGTAGTTTTAAGTAAAAATATAGATGAAAACTAGCTGCCCCGCGCAACTTCGTCTACGTCGAAAAAAGGTGGACTACCCCAACATTTAGGAGGATGAAAAATAGATGTTGGCCGATTCTCATAGATACTGGATAAGCACAAAAAAAATCATCAAAATCGGTTAAGCCGTTTCGGAGGAGTATGGCAACGAAAATTGACACGAGATTTTTTTATATTTGATAGATATTGGATTTTAAAGTACTAGCCTGATATTAGCGTGTAGGTATTAAATGATATTGAAGCAATAAAACTTGTGTCAAATTAGTTATTGTGAAGGTTAAATGCAAAGTCGACATAACTACGATATATAAACACTTCTTGAAATTCTCACGAGTCGGAGTGTTGAGAAATTTAGACCTAATATATTACTTAATAATTTATTTTAAAGAAAACTTTTAAATAAGTACAAGCTTTTAAAATCCTGTATATCATGTGACAGTAGAGGGCTAGCTAATACAAGTAAAACGAGACCAAACACGATGGATCTATCTTGTTTAGCACAACAGTTCCTAAGACCACCTTCCGAATCCATCATCAGATCAGCTCCATTTTGTCATATTATTGTATTGTCACGCGATATACATCTACGTACAAAATGTCAGCTCAATCGGAAACCGAGAAGTATGTCAAATTTAGCTCGCAAGATTAAGCCAAACTTACATAGTTACATCCAGTGCAATTTAATATAAAGATTGTAAAAACTACATGCCTAGGGTTGCTGTAGCGGACTATATAAAAACTAAAATCTAAACATTTTAGCCACACAGGTTTGTACTGTAACAACCCATTACTGCCCACTGCTGAGCTCAGGTCTCCTCCGAAGAGGAGTTAGGCATAGTCCACCACGCTTGCTCAGTGCGGATTGTGGACTTCACATATCTTCAAAGGATTTTTAGAACCCTTTTCCGATATGCAGGTTTCCTCACGATGTTTTCTTTCGCCGTTTTTAGCCAGTGGTGTTGTGAAAAATTGCACATAAATCTTTTTCATATTAAGATTTAGAGGTACAAGCCGGCCGGTTTTGAACCCGCGACCTCCCGTACGGAAGGCAAGCGCTTCAACCACTACCCCACCACGACTGTACACGGCCACCACACAGTTTTACCTGCACAATTATACCTGTAAGGTATAGTTAAGGGGGGAGCCTGCTTTAGAGGCTTAAAAAAATCGATTTTTTTAAGAAATTAAAAAAAAAGTGAAAAATTCAATTATTTTTCGCAAATTAAACAAAAAGATCATTTTTTTGGAAAAAAAAATTCACTTTAGATGGTTTAAAAAAATGGTTAATCATAACTTTTTCAAGTTTTTTTAGGTTCAACTAGAAGAGAATTTTATCCCGAACACAACCAATTTTGTCTCTTTTCGATAGGACGTTTAGTTTTTTTTCTATCTTTCCCGCCAACTCGGGAAAATCGTAAAAATGAAAAATCGAGAAATCGCCCGTCAAAGTTTTAGTATATAAAAATCTTATTGTTTGAACTTACCGCTATAACATGCTAATCAGTGATTCCTGGTCCATAAAATGGCCCTTCAGACTCTTCAAATAACTAGTTTTCGCCCAGATGTTCGAGTCTGCGGGCTATTCTGGCCTTTTTACTTTCCAATGAATGAAATGAGCGATCCGGCCGCTCGTATACCTGCTTGACGCTTGCTCACTATTTCTTCTGTAGCTCCGAAAATAATTTGAATTTGCTTTTGAAATTTTAGGGGCATATTCTTGGATAGTTTGGGAAGACATTTATGCAAAAAAAAAAAATATCGATCCTCCCCCCTTAAGTTGATTATGACATACCTACATAGTTTTGTAACACACGCTAACGTATAACTTTGCATTTTAGCTGGTATACCTGTCGGGTATATAGCCTGTGTAATTAGTATTAAGAAGTCAAATTTACTACTTAAGATCTATCTATCACCGTCTTACGAAATTCTTTTTGAAAAACTGCAGAAATAAGTATCACAAGAGCTAGATAGCCCTAAAAAGGTCATTTAAGCCCTAGATCTAGGATAAACAACCCTTAATAAGCGAGTACGGTACATCCTTTTGTAAACACCTAGCCTATGAGCGAAGGGTACTCAAAGCTAAAACTGATAGAAGAATATTGATATCAATATTTTTCCATTTCTTATTTGTTTTAAAATACAATAAAAATTAGGTTTTTAAAATTCATATTTTTTATGCAATAAATTATGTAATATAAAATATAGGTAACATTTGACAGACTTGTTTTTCTTCTTGTCGCAAATTCGAGATTATTTCGTAAATTAAATTGTCCTCTTTACTACAAACCTTATTGACTATTTATTTTATTATCTATCTATAAACAGTTGTCAATCTATTCGCCGGTTCCACTTTGATGTAGTTTCCGTAAGGAGTGCTTATAGTTTGAGGTCCAGCAGCATATGGGTCAAAAAGGTTGGCTTCTTGAGTGACACCAGCGCCATCTCGGTTCCAAGCCGCTAAAAGTGAAATTTTAATTTTAACGCCATCTCTTGGTGATATAACGAACTAATTTTAAAATAGTTTTTATGTCGGAAATCATGAGAAAAACGTTTAGTTTCGTAAATAAATAACAACTTGGATTTTATAAAAATAATTTAATGGTTAAATATAATAAATTAATTAATATTAAGTTTAAATGTTTGTATAATTTAGTTCCGCTACTCGACGCTAGATGTCGCTAGTTTAAGGTTTCTTAAATATTCTCTTACTTAGCGCGCTTTCGTCGTGTAACAACTCATGATGCCCGTTATGTATGTGGAGGTGGATTTCCTTCTGATGAGGATGAGGAGTCTCCCAAGCTACGCTGTACTGTCCTTTCGTTCCGAATAGTGCACCGAGCTGGAAACAAAATAATTCATATCAGTAGATGTCGATAGCGAATTTGAAAGTGGGTGGATGTAAGAGGAAGGCCTTAGAAGAGTTTGTTGGATTGTGTGAAAGAAGAAATGAAAATTTGCGTCGTGAACTTATGTCAGATTAGGAATAAATGGAAAGATAAAACATATTGCGCCGACCCTATTTGAATGGGATAAGGTTGAGCTAAAGAAAGATGAAGATATCGCTAGTTGTTTGTAAGAAAACGTATTCAGGTTTCCAATTTATAGAAATTGAAACACAGTATTGTGAAAAAGATATTGTATTCGTCCGCGACTCGCAATTAAGGCGGTCATAAAATAAGAAGAATAACATTAACTGTATTATGTAACTAATTAATTGCTTATTATGTTGTCATAGCTTAAAAACACAATTAATAAGAAATAATCAAATTTTTAATTAAAGGCTAAATTGTATGAATCAAATTCTCACCTCAAATTTTCCTACTTTTTGTTCGGAAATACAAAGACCGATTCGAAATCCTTCGTTCGAAAACTGACGCCACAAAAGTCTATAAATAGTACATATTTCCGCCAACAGAGGGCGTTAGTAGGATTTGAATAGTTCCGAATTCTGATAACAGATGGCGACAGTTGTCTAAATAAATAGTACAGATTTCTACTGATAGATGGCGTCAGTAGGATTTAAATAGTTCCGAATTCTGATAACAGATGGTGACAGTTGTCTATTTAAATAGTACAAATTTCTAGTAATAGATGGCGATACTGGGTTGGAAATAGTACATTAATTTGACAATAGATGGCGTTAGTTAACTATTTTTTTGTAATTTGTTTCACCTTTGACAATATAATGAAGGTGATATTGTTGATAATATAAATAGTAAATACTATTATAATAAATAATATATTAATTGACTTGTTTGTTTGTTTTAAGTTTTATTCTGACTTATGAATCTGATGTTTATCCGTTGAATAAGTTATAAATAATTGATTTATTTTATGTAGACTGAAAATTTTAACTTTTAATCATAACAAAATTAAGTAGAAAATTATCAAAAACTGCCTCGAATTAAATAAAGAAAGTTCAATAAATCGGACTCAGATATATAGACCGGAGATTTGAAAAGAATTAAAAGTACCTAGGTAATATTGCCAAAATTTAAATCCAAAACGAGGACAACTTCATCACTCTATCTTATGTGACACAGACGAAATTGCCGCGCTCAACTATTTTAATAAATATAAATAGCATCTTATTTAAGTTAATTACACTTAAAAGGCCTATCTCCAAAAAACCAGTTTAGAAAAAAGAAAGGACATGATTACATCGTCCTAAAACTATTTCAACTTTCGTTTTCAATTTGCTTACACCATTTAGGATGTGATAATATTAGAACAAAAACAAAACCGGTCTGTTTGTGCGTCACTATTCTGTGTTTGAGAATATTTGAGATAAAGACTACTTTCGCTCGCTCATTTTTTCTATTTGACAATTCTGTAACTTAAATAGACATTGTAATTCAACTTCCAACGCATGTAAAAACAAATGACAGCCGACCAACTAAAGAAAACTATGTGAAACACCGTTTGGCAGTTGGTCTACCAGCTGTCATTTGTGCGCATTTGGAAGTTGGCTAGCCAGTATGCAAACGCGGAATAAGGAACTAATTTATTTTAAAGATTTTTTTTAAATACAAGCTTTTAAGATCCTGGATATCATGTAGAAGTAGAGTGCTAGCTAGTAAAACAACCAAACACGATAAGTCAATCTTGTTTAGCACAAGAGTCCTATGACCACCTTTCGAATCCATCATCAGGTCAGCGCCATTGTATCATACATTGCAATTTCAGATACATCTGCGAGCAATATTTCAGCTGTGAAGATTTTTTTTTTTTACTCTAGTGTTATATAAAAATAAAAAAAAAACAAAAAATATTGTCACTTAGTAAGATCTAAATTATTAAGTGTATATTGTAATCTACTTAAAGGGAGAGTTTAGTTTTACTACTAGTTTGAGAGCCTGGGGTTAACCTATATAGTTTGTTGTTAAGTGTTCCTTAAATAAATAATAAATCATTAAATCATTAAATTGTTAAATTCAACTCACAAGATTTCACTCGAACTTACATTGTTACATTGTTACATCCAGTGCAAGTTAAATAAGCTTGTAACATTTATTTTTGCAAACGACAATACTAATTATCTTATCTCAAAAGCTTGTAGGTACTTAAAAGTTTTTTTACATATTTAATTAATGACTTTTCATCAAAACTAAAGTTTAAAACGACTTCCTAACCCATGTCTTACATAATTCATCTCCTAATTTCGCAATGAAAGCGACTTTCACCGGCAAAAACAAATATTAATCGTAAAAACCTACTTAATTATTAGGACGCAAAAAGTACTTTGATCTCAGTATTAATAACCTTTAATTTTTTGTTAATTATTCAAAATATACTTTCTAAAAGTGTTATACATAAATCATGTTAAATAAGATAACGGATTTAAAATGTTTCTAACACTTACAAGTACTTCATAAAGGTTTTTTTTTGAGTTGGGGGAAATCACCGGATCCCAGTATGTTTTTTTGTAGGCAGACGAGCCAACGGCCCACCTGATAGTAAGTGGTTACCGTCGCTCATGAACCTCTGCAATGCCAGGAACTACTGGTGTGATTTGAAAAATTCTTTCAGTGTTGGATAGTCCATTTATCGAGGAAGGCAAAAATCTATATGAAAGATAAATAATTTGAAGGGATCCGTGCTAAAAGTCAATAAAGTATCCCAAGGTGTAATAAAATGAACCAAAATATGAACCTACCTATGGCAAAGACAAAGTTGGTCAGTTAGTACATTATTTAAATATATTTTAAACTGATTTCACTTTCAAAACATTTTAGCTAAAAATTCGTCTTGATTTCATTAATGTGTTTGCGAATATCTTAATGAATTTCATTTCTTTAATTTGTAATTTAAATTACGTATAATTTAAATAAAAGTCACTTTAATTATTTATCTTTTGTTTTAGAAAAAGTTGTGTAAACTAACAAAGATTGCGAGTTTGTTCAACAAAAGTTTACGTTTTTGACCGACATTCCAAAAGGAGGTAGTTATCAAGTTGACTGTATTTTTGTACGTTTATCTCAGTGTTACTTTAGTTTGGACCGATTCGGATGATTCACCATTTCTGACCATGTTTGCGTTTTCAATTCTGTTTTAATATTTCATTCCTGGATGAACCGATTTCGATTATCCATTTTTTTTGTGTAAATAACATTATTAACGTAATATTAACAATATTCGATTGAGTATGTAGCCCCTCTTACATTTCTAATTAATTGGTTCGCAGTGAAAGTCTTTCGGCTCGTTGAGTCTCGATACAGCTATTGTGAAACTGTTAGCTGATAATGTAATAATATGAAAGATAAACTATAACGCTTTGTCTCAATAACAGTGGCGTGCGGTCTGTCGAAGCACGTAGGCATTGCATACCTTGACATATATATTGATAGGTACTATAACAGCGAAAATTGATGAAATGCGGTATATTTTTACTAGACTGTACGGTATATTTTTATGTTTAGTATTATTTACGTGAAACTAAAAAATGCTTATAAATTTTATCGAATTGATTCTAGGATGTAAATTTTAAACAATTAAGTCAGATATTAATTTCTGCATACCCTGACTAAACTATACTTACTAGGCATAAAACTAATATTTGCATTCACAAAAATTATGCGGATATTTTTATAAAAATAGAATGTATGTATGTAATATTGCGTCGATGTAGAGGGAATCTGATGAAGCCAAAGTAAAGGCCTCTATTTGCCCTTTAAAATAAGCCCATACTCGATGAGTCTACGACCTTCCGTTCACTAGATAATTCACGGACGGTATAATAATAGAAGGGTGTCCCAAAACTATGCGACATGAACGAGAAGTAGGTACCTTAGATGTTAAAGAAAGGGTGTTTTGTTGAAAGAAACATCATTCTTTCCAACATTGTTAGTTTGATTTTCAGACAAACTTAACAATTTACGAAAAATCTGTGAATGTATTATTATTAAATATCAAAATCAAAATGATCTTTCCATTCAGCAAAACAATCAAACTCCAATATTTAAAGTAGTACCTACTTACTTGCCGTTCATATCGCATAGTTCTGAGACATCCCTTATGTAGTGAATTGTAGTGTTACCTTACCTTGGCAGCTCCAGCTAACAAAAGCAGCTTTAGAATAAGCAGGACAACACCCAAGGTCTTGACTCCGACGATGGCTGCGATCACAGCCCACGTGGAAGCTGCCCCCACTTGGAACGCGAGAGGAATCATCGCCTGGGCCATCTTCTTGAAAGGACGACCGAAGGTTCGAGCTGAAACAATGGAGAATATTTAGAAAGACTAAAAAATGTTTATTCATCACGTTTATTTACCTATTTGTGACGTCACATAACAGTCCACAGGCAGAATGTAACAAACATTTTGGTAAACAACGATGATCGACCTATGCATCATCCATTTTCAAATTAGATTCTCTTTATTAATTACTAGATGTCTCGCGCAACTTCGGCTGCGTCACAAAAGGGGTTCAGGCAGCACCGTTCGATTTTAATAAGACCTACAAAGCAGTAGTACATCATTTTGTTTTATTATCAATAATTTTTGCAGCGTACGCATAAATATGTTTTGCATAATATGTTACAAATTCGATATTTTCATACGGATCCCTAATTTTTCCAAAATAAATATAGCCTATTCTTTCGAACCTTTCTCGATAAATGGACTTTCTAACACTGAAATATTTTTGAAATCGGACCAGTATTTCCTGACATAAGCGCGTTCAAACAAACAAACTGTGCAGCTTTAAAATATTAAATAGTATTGACTAGTAAAAAACCAAAAGACCATTTGAGCAGGATTCGTATTTAATCAGGAGTATGAGTGGTGGTGATACTTAACCTAACCCTATACTATACCACAACCGCAACATATACATCACATGACAATATACATATAATACGTATATTAAACTAGCTGACCCGTGCAACTTCGTCAGCGTCACAAAGGGAGGGTTCAGAGAGTATAACGCAAAAAAAATGTTTATTTACATCACATCAAAATAATCAGTGTTTCTCTACTATATCATGCATGTATTATACACAAACCTTCCTCTTGAATCACGACATCTATTACAACCGCATCAAAATCCATTGCGTAGTTTTAAAGATTTAAGCATATATAGGGATATAAGGACAGAGAAAGCGACTTTGTTTTATACTATGTAGTAATTATAGGGACTAGGATTACATAGAAAATGAGAGCCACTTTCGATAATGTCAAATCCATCTTAAAATTGACACATCCAGTGAAAGTTATTAAGTATCAGTTACCACTACCGTTTAACAGCTTTCGATATTTTGTTGCAAGTATAAATGACAAATTAGAATATTTAAGTATTTTAATTATGATAATATCTTTAATCACCACTTAAGTAGTACTGGTAAGTAGTATATAGTGTTTTTACAAGTTTTACATTAACTTGCACTGGATGTAACTATGTAAGTTCGGGTGGAATCTTACAAGTAGATTGGACAAACTTCCCGGTTTCCGATTACGCTAAAGTGATTCTCAACCTTTTTTTTTGTTGCGGCATATATTTAGTGATTTCAAAATTTGGCGGCACACAAAGAAAAATATAAAAATTAATACTATTAAAAAATATTCACATTATTATATATTTGCAAAATTTGGCAGCACACTTTTGAAATTTGGCGGCACAGTGGTTGAGAATCACTGCGCTGAAAATTTGCATGCATATGTATATCGCGTGACAATGCAATAAAATGGATGGATGTGATATTATTATGATGGTGGATTCGGAAGGTGACTGTAGAAACTTTGTACTAAAAAAGATACAACCGTCATGTTTGGGCTCGTTTTACTTGTCTTGGATATAAAATACCTCATCTTCTGCTTCATTTCAATTCAAGAGTTTCTTTGGCTGCCTTCCGACTCCATCAGATCAGCTCCATTGTAACATATTATTTGTATTGACAGTTATCACGTAATATATAAGTAAGCGTGAAAAAGGAAATTTTATCAAATTTAACTCTCAAAATTCCACCCGAAATAACATAGTTCATTGTATTGTGTACATAGATAGGTACATCCAGTGCAAGTGATTTAAAAAAGTAGATTACATTATTCTTACACCAACGATGGCTGATCCTTGTGACGCAGACGAAATAGCACGATATAATATCACTAGTAACATACGACGAATGAAGTATTGTTGATAGAAAGTATTCGTTTTCGTGCTCACAATACATTACGCCGGTGAAACCTAGTAAATTCCTTTTAAATCAAATTCTTAACATGATGTCGTGCTTGTTGATTAGATATACGTGCTTAAAATATTAAAAACTTAGTATACAGGATGATCAATGGATGATTATTTACAACTAGTATAGTATTGTAGGTAACTAAAGAATATTTAGTAAACGTCTCTTAATTAAAAAATAATTGGAACGAAGTTCCTTATTGCGCGTTATCGAATGGGGGCTAGAATCTTTCGAAAAGTTGTCACGACACATTTTTTTGTTTTAGATGATTATCGCTAGATGGCGCTGTGATCAAAATCTTTTAAAACACGTTCCTTATCGCGCGTTACGTTAGGAAAAAAAATATAAGATATATTTTAATCGAAAGGAACTTCGTTGTATTCGGGTGTCCCATGTCACCTTTCAAGTTTTATATTTTAAATAAAACTTTTTAAAAACAAGCTTTTAAGATCCTGCATATCATGTAGCAGTAGAATGCTAGTTAATATAAGAAAAACGAGCCCAATACGACGGGTCTATCTTGTTTAGCACAAGAGTTCCTATGACCTTCCGAATCCATCATCATAGCAACGCCATTTTGTCATATTATTGCGTTGTCACGCGATATACATCTACGTGCAAAATGTCAGCTCGATCGGAAACCGGGAAGTTTGTAAAATTTTGCTTGCAAGATTCCACCCGAACTTACATAGTTACATCAAGTGCAAGTTAATAATGCTTGTAAAAACTAAGTATATAGGGAGATCAATGATGGTACATATTGCAGGTCATGATTGTTTATGGTTGTTTACGACTACAATATTATAACCTAAGAATATTTAGTAAACGCCTCTTTATCATCATCATCAGTCTATAGTCGTCCACTGCTGGACATAGGCCTCCCCCAAACCTCGCCACAATGACCGGTCCTGCGCTATCTGCATCCAGTGACCTCCCGCGATCTTGACCAGTTCATCGGTCCATCTTATGGGAGGTCTACCCACGTTGCGCTTACCGGTTCGTGGTCACCACTCCAGAACTTATTGCGCGCTTCTTATATGAACCTTATTTATTATGTGCTGCATCTTGTGCAAAATTCAATGCCAGTCGGTAGGAATCGTCTCTTCGCCATTGTACTATTTACTTAATTGAAAAATTAAGAGTAATTTCAAATGCAATTTACTTCGCCACAAAACTAATCTTTATTTTCTATTCTATCATGATAATAATCCCACAGTACTCTAATCATTACATTAGTATAAAACAAAGTCGCTTCACGTTGTCTGTCTCTATGTATGCTTAAATCTTTAAAACTACGCAACGGATTTTGATAGAGGAAGGTTTATGTGTATATATATATATATATATTACCCCTGTTTCTAAGGGTTGCCTAACTTAAAATATTATTTCCCCTTTTTATGCATGGTGTTTTTTATATTCATTTGGTATGTAATACATATTATAGATTTTAGTCTACACTCATATTTATTTATTTAAACTTCATGCACAAAAGAATGTACATAGGCGGACTTAATGCCATAGCCAGTCTGCCTTTAAGTCATGGAGAGATGATTGAAGGTAGGCAAAACAAGTCTAATAGAAATATAAAACAAAAAATTGTTAGCTTTAAAGCTTAAAAATTTAAAATAAAACTTGCCAAAATTCAGATTATATAAATATGAGTACCAATACAATATACACGTACAATATACATACTACAAATATAAATTCAAAATCATATTGTAAAGAGGAAAACTTTGTTTCTTTGTAATGAATAGGCTCAAAAGTACTGAACCGTTTTTAAATTTCTTTCATCATTCGAAATCTAAATCATCCACTAGTAACATAAGATATGCTAGATTTTATTTTGGAAAAATATAGAGATCCGTACTAAAACTTCAATAATGTAAGCCAAGGTGTCAAAAAACTACCCAAAAACTTTCTTACATCGCGTGCGCTGAGAAAACTATTGATTATAGAACAAAATGATGTACTACTGGATTGTAGGTCTTATTAAAATCTAACCACTGCCTGAACCTCTTTATGACGCAGCCGAAATTGCATGGGTCATCTAGTAATAACTAAAATAGTTAGACCTTAACAATATATTATCCTAAATTGTAAAGAAGCTATACAGGGTGTAAACAGAGCACTCCCGAAAACGAAGACTGGTGGTAGTACTAGTGGTACCTGTAATGATAAGCAAGGAAATCGTTCCATTCAGACATATTTTTTTTTGAAAAATCTCAACATCCCAGGTATCACTAGTACTAAGTTTTCGGGAGTGGTCTTCATACACCCTGTATATATTTTCTGTTCTTATACATACATTTGGATTAATCGTTGAACTTAGCACCCATTAATGTTTTTATGTTATTCAAGTTTTACAAAAACTATTGACGTGTTTCACAGCATAATATTTGAAAAATCCAATTACGTGCGTTCCGGCTTTAGATGTAAAGGTCGATTTTAAAACAAAATGGTTTGAAAACTTTTTTGACCGACTTCCAAAAAAAATGGTGGTACTAAATTCGTCTGTATTTTTTTTAATGTTCCTTGTTCTTGTGTCAGATGAAAGGTAGTGGTCGTCATGTTGATTTGAGTAGATTGAACAAGTACTTTTGCGTCTGTGTTTAAAATGTGAATTTTTAACGGACAACATTTCAATGGTAGGCATTTTTGTAATAAAAAATATTGTAAACTGTAACCTTTTTACAAAGTAAAAAGTAAAATAGAATTGAAGCAATATTCAGATATTATTTTTAATTGTAGAGTACACTCAAATTGAATATTACGACGATTATGACGTGTGATAAACAAAAAAAGTCGATTTTTAAACCTAAAAATGTAGTTGAAAACATTTCAAGTCGTATTACATCTATAGTCTCAGCCAGAGGCGTGCAGTTCATACAAACATAAATTCACTGCATACGTTTCAAATTGATTGAAAATTTACAATAATTTAAATGTCGATTAAACTCTATATATTTCATCATAATACACTACTCATTACTTTTGCTGGCGCATATTTAGCGTAAAAACGTAAATATGTGAACAATTACTCATTTTTACAAACTTTATATTAACTTGCACTGGACGTAACTATGTGAGTTAGGGTGGAATCTTGCAATTCGTTCGTTTCCGATTGAGCTGACATTTTGCACGTAGACGTATATCGCGTGAAAATGTAATAATATGACACAATGGCGCTGATCTGATGATGGATTCGGAAGGTCATAGGAACTCCTGCACTAAATAAGATAGACCTGTCGTGTTTGGTCTCATTTTACTTGTCTTGACTAGCACTCTACTGATACTTGATATCCAGGATCTTAAAAGCTTGTATTTAAAGTTTTCTTTAAAATAAATGACAAGAAAGTAAAGATATGATTGGTACAATGATTATTTGTTGATACACGTGACTTCTCGTATGTGTAACTTTCGCTTTATTAACATGCAATTATTTGATTAATCTGGTTTTATGTGTTACACGTAATAAATAAGTATTAACAATCGCGTAAATATTGAATGTCTGATTTGAAAATACAAAAAAATTGAGAAAAAAATTGTTTTGTTCCTGTTCCATCTTTATTAATTTGTTGTCTATTAGAAACCTATATAATATATTACAAAAAGTATTATTAAAGTATTAAAGAAAAATAATTATCCTTCTGACAATTTCAACTTACTTTGTAATTTAGGGGCAAAATCCCCAAGTCAAAATATTTTTTAAGTCATAGCAACCCCATCCCCCAAAATTCAACTTACCCATAGACCCAAGTGCTCTTCCAACCTCCATTCCCTCCATTTTTCTAGACAAATATTCACTTTGGTCACTATTATTATAATTAAAACTTATTCCTATATTTTTGGTTTCGTTTTCACTATTCGCATTTGCGCCCGAAGCAATAAAAAAAAGTAAAAACACCACGCCAACAAACCGAGCGTCCATTTTGCTATAATTTCTTCGCAGTATATGAAAACAGGGTAAAAACCACTTTATAATTTCTTTTATGTCCATCATTTTATTTATAGATATTTGTTAAATCGTATTATTTGACTGAAACACGTGATTTTTGTTAAAAAAGTACGTAAACGTCATTTCGCGCCAAATGCTATGTCACAACTGGCGCGAGAGAGCGGTCGTTCCATTTCTTCTTTCACTTGTGTGAGTCAAAAAAGCATTCTATTCAGTAACAGTTATTCGTGCGCTTGAGAATGTATGCTTAGATAATATTTAATTGGGGTTGTCCTGGTGGCAAATAAAATGAGATTTTTTATTAGTTCAGACCCTTTTTTTAAAGAAGGATAAAATAAAAAAACCACGATCTTCAGAGTTTTCAGGGTCTTTGGGTATATTAGTATTAAAACTATATTATTTTATAATTATATTAAACACTTTAATTTAATATTAAATTAGGGAATTTCAAATAAAACAAAATAGAAAGTTTTATCACTGGTTTTAAAAAAAAGACTCCAAACTTCTCATCAAGTTTAGTCATTTTTAGCCAGTATTAATTATTAACTATAATAGGTTCTATAGGCAGATGCATTAGTAAATGGTCATTTTAAAAACCGTATCCCATGTGCGCAAGTTACACATATTACCTTAATGACAAACATTTATAAATCACGTACGTCGTTACATTATTGTGCAAATTTTGTTTTCTTATTGTTGATAATATGTACTATAATAAGGATACTTTCAAAGAACCTTTTATTAAAAGTATTTGAAGTTTCAAGGTAATAAAAAGCATGTTCTTATTAAACGCAACAACTTTCTAAGACCCTTCAAGTTCACCAAATATGTCATGTTACCTAATATTGTGGTTAATAAAGAAACTTTAGGCGTTACCTTGGAAAAAACCATTGCGAAACAGTATTTATAATTTAAATAATAATATTACAACCGCATTCTGTGAATAGATGACGGTATTGATTTTTATTAATGTGTTTTTAAGTTTTCGGTAAAGGTCAAAATACTAAAATAATACTTAATGTTTAGGTTAAACACACATTTTAATAAATTCTAGTCAAAACCTGATATTTCAATGCACCTTTTCCAATATAAATAAAGGAGTTTTACAAAACATGCATTCTTATCGATAAACTAGCAAACACAACGAATTACAATAACAAAAAAACACTTGTACAAACAAATTTTCATTTATCTTTATAGATATCAATATTTTTTACTTCTTTATAATGCCAATACAACTTCTGATTTGCATCTTATGATTTAGCAAAATATTTCATTGATATTAGAAATCTCTTTTATTAAGCTCACTTTTCTTCGTACACTTTTATTTTTATTTCGCATATATTTATATCGTGAAGAACGTAGGTAGCGTATGTTACCAAAGAAAATTACAAATAATTTTCGTATTTAGGCCGTAAATAGTGACAGAGGAAAACAAGCGTCTTTTTCATGCGACAAAAAATAAAAAAAACGCACAACGAATGTCCCGCTTTACGCGCCGGAAGAATTTGACCGAAAACTAACTTTCGCTTATCCGCGTAGTTATATCCTGACCAAATTCGGTTTTTACGAACACCCATTAGATCTAATCCAGTTTTTATATTATATAAACGTTTCACAAGCTTACATTACTAAAAATACAAAGTATAATATCTTATGTACATAACAGTACCTACCTACTCATAAATGTAGCTCAGTTAGCTAGTTTACTAATCTTTGAAAATTGTTTGATAATACAGCTTAATGTTTATATTATTCCAAAACACATATATTTAAACGTTTTCAAAACAAAAAAAACGTTTTCCATGTGTAGTTTTAAATTTTTCACTAAAAATACCAAAAATATCGTATCGTTTTACCAGTCGCCCATTTAATTTTGCACAATTCAATTTTATTAACCTATTCATCTAGGCTCTTATTTTAATGCAATAATGACCCTCCATGTAGTTTTAAACTATTTACAATTAAAAATATGGCGAAGTTATTCAAATCACGTCAAAAAAAGCGCTACATTTTGCTGCCAATTTAGCGCCAAAATCCCTAACTTGGTAACACTGTCTAGCTCCTCTTCCCGTAAAATTTATGCACACTTTCTCTCAAAACAATACACGAAAAATGATTGACAACTATGTTCAAGTTTAGTGTAGCATAACAACACCGTTAAAATGCTAATTATAAAGAAAAACATATAAGAATATTCTAGAAAATCATCCTACATAATCCATAACACATACACTGAAAAATAGACCTTAAAATTTTTGTTTAGAGTTGTTATTTCAAACTGAAGATAGTTAGTTACGATGTTTTAATATTGTTAAGAAGTCTTACTTTGAAATTATCATAATTGTTGTTAAAATTACTAAGAAAAGACCGTGCAATCCAAGTATTTGTTTTAGAAGCTTTCTACTTTAAAATTTCAAAATTATGTTAATTTTTTTCTCGTTTCTGTAAGCAATGGAACCAGTTATTGATATTTTAGACAGGTTTTTGCTAACTGACCCGCGCAATTTCGTCTTAATCACAAGATTGGAGCATATTACCTACTTGTCTGGGTACTACTCTCTTTAATCTGTGCTGGGTACGTCTTTTCGCTAGATGGCGAAACTGGGCTCGCTCGCCCGGAATGCGTTCAGAATCACTACCTTATCTGACTAGGTATCTTTTAAAATAGTTTTTGTATAAAATTTTTCAAACCTAATATTTTTGTAATTCTTTATTCTTAAAATACGCTGTAATACATTTTGGGCAAAAATATACAGGGTGTATGAAGCCCACTCCCGAAAACGAAGGCTGGATTAATACTAGATACCTGCGATGTTAAGCTATTTGCAAAAAAAACTCGTCTGAATGGATCGATTTCCTGGCTTATTATCACTGGTATCACTAGTACTACCACCAGTCTTCGTTTTCGGGAGTGGTCTGTTTACACCCTGTATTATAACCGGAAAATATAAGGGGAAGGCTATTAAATATACCTGTATTTAACCAAATTTTGTTATTTTAATCGAATTTGATATGCTACAGTACCTATGCAATACATTTTTACTTGTGGACCGCACGCCATTGAGTACCTACAATAAGTACAGTTACGCGTATGCTCCGATTGTTTAAATGATGCACCGTTAACAGTCATTGTTTATTACATGCCGTAAGACAGATATTTGACCGACATCCAATTGCAGTATTTAGCAGATTTATGAGCAGAAAGCCTGAATTACTATATTTTTTTAACTGACCAAAAGGAGGGAGTTATTAAGTTGAGTGGATATTTTTTTTAATCAAAATAAAATGTTCTCGATGATTCTTGCCCCTAACGAAAGTTGATGCTAACAAATCATGTAGTTCACGCGATAAACAATGTCAGCTCAATCAGAAACCGGGAAATTGGTCAAAGCAAAATTCCACCAGAACTTACATAGTTGTGTAAGTTACATCCAGTACAAGTTAATATAACGCTTATAAAATATCGTCTTGTGAAAGTAATCGCTTAGCAATCGACATTTTATATTCTGTAGCACATTATTCTTTGTAACGAATTTATTCCTTACTGTAATGTGATAGAGTTCATGTTACAGCGAGCGTCAAGTTAGCTGGCACGCAATAGAATTTAATGTTTTTGAAAATGTCGAATAATTGTGACTAAATAGTGCTATTGTACTTTAAAAGATATTCGATAGTCTTTATGTGCCTGACAACTTGATGTCAAAAATAGCAGACACGTAAGATATACTCATAGAATTATTACATCTGGAATCAACATCATGAACAACAGAATGAAGCCAATTTAAAGTGCACCGATCGCGCGTAACTACACGATATTCTGGCGTTAGCGTATCGATGACACTCAATTCGTTTAACACACTAATAAAATATTACACACACATAGTATTAAGTTCTTTAAAATTTCACTTTGTTATTTAAGATGTTGATTCAAAACATCGTGTTGTTAGTGTTGTTACGTGCGATCGGTGCATTTTAAATTGGCTTCATTCTGTTGTTCAATAATTCTATGGATATACTGGACGGATCAATTTGATGATGATGAATGTATCATAAAGTTGTGCTTAATAAAATGAGTATCTCGACGTACATAGCAAATATCACGATGTGAATTGCTCTGTGATTCCAGTAGGCGTAAGATACCACGACTTCTTTTATTAATTTTCGTTCAGAAACGATTCGCCAATGTACACAGTTTTGCTGATAGTGCCAAGGGATTGTTTAGAGAGCAAATCTACAAAAATACACCACCACAGGACTGTACCAAGACAAACAGAATACAAATAAAAAATAACAGATTAAATACATATTATGGGTGTTCGCAGGTAGATTTTAAAAAAATATAGAAAATTGGTAAGGAAGGGTAGTCTGTCTGTACCACTTAACAGATTTTGATGAAATTTAGCACAGACAATCTTTGGACCCTGAGAAAGAACATAGGCTACCTTTTAATTGAAGTGACGCAGACGAATTTGCGTGGGCCCGCTAGTTGGGAAATAAAAAAACAAATTTAAATAAATATGTATTTATTTCAAAATTTAAACATAAAATCAAAATTAAAACAATATACACCATCCAACTTTTATTCATAACAGTGTTGCAAACATACAAAAAATATTCCCTTAATTTAAGGAATTTCACAGATATGTGTTCAAAATGCAGTAACACTAAAGCTTTTCAGTGCAGTATTTGAAATTTCCCTAAATTTAGAGAAAAATGTACTGACAATTTATTGAAAATTTTCACATTTAAAAGCTGTTCTCTGCCGTTAAATGACAAATTATATTTTTGAGTAAACAAACAAAAACTGCTGCTTAAACTTTAACATACAGGGTGGATCTGTAACTTTGGACAATCTGACGTGGGGTGAATGACCTGTCGAAATACAACTTAGCACCATTTTTATTTTTTGGATCGGTTAAACTTTTTTTTGACGTTGTATGGAAAACGTACGACTATCGTTGCGGACTTCCATACTATTATGATTTTTTTTTATCAAATTCCTAAAATAAAAGTGATTCTAAGTTTTATTTCAACAGGTCATTAACCTCACGTCTGATTGTCCAAAGTTACAGATCCACCCTGTACAAAGGGTGGAATTTTTAAAGTCCTAGAAATAATGATTTTCGTGCATTATAAACGTGTTCTTACCACGATATTTAATTAATTGAGTAGTCTCGATATTTCAACGTTGTTGCAAACGTCATGATCACGAGAAGACTGGATACTGCGGGTCGATTTAACAAACAAATCTGTCTACTTTCTCGTTCGCTTTTGGGTAGAAAATAACACTTAATTATTTAAATATCGTGGTAAGAACCCCTTTATTTATAAAAGTAATACAGAAAACCGCTAGTATTTGACAAAATAATGATTTTAGACAATTTTGCTTCAACATTTACAACAAAATACTATAAATTTGTTGCTTATTCACTTATTCACATCTGCTGTGTAGAATTCCCGTTCCAAGTGTTATTATCGTCGTTATTCCCGCTATCCCCCGGCAAACGGTGCACGTTACCCCGGCGCCTTAACCCGGGGGGTGTTTGCCGGGAGGCGGGGGGTGTTCCGGGCGAACGAGCCGTTTCCGGGGGGAAGATACGTGATCTGATCCATTGGTATAGTTGTTGCGATGGCTGTAGGATTACAGTTGAAAATAATGTCGTGAGGAATGCTGAAACAAAATATTATTTATAGTAAAATATCATAATATAAAAAGATGGTACATATTGATTGAAAAGTACACGATTTTTGTGCCAAATATAAATAAAAAAAGAAGTTTAAAAAATCGTCGAAAACATCACAAAAAAAACCGAAATGATATGAGCATTTTGAAAACGTATCTAAAATATATATATAGTTTACCGTTTCCAATCACAAGTTCATATGTTTAAAAAACTAATTTCTTGTCTTATGATTTAAAATATATAGATTTGTGATTTGTACCAAAATCACCTAACCCCCCATCACGGGGCGGCGCGACGGTAAGGAGTGCCGAGCGCGTAACGCGTCGCGCCGGCCCTCCAAACGCCGTGCTGGCCTCAGCCGGGGTTCGGATGCTGAGTGTGAGCGGTTGGAGGTTTTACTGCGGTTCAACTCCTACATACGGGATCCGGTGATTTCCGAAAAAAAACCCCCATCACTTCCCCTGAACCGATTTCACTCACCAATAACAGTCGAGAAGGACGTCGTGATGGCCGGCGAGGGGGCCACAGCGCGGTTCGGTAACACTAAGACGGCCCCCGAGGGGGACAGGCCGTGGGTTCCCAAGGTTTCGGGGCCTGAAGTCAATTCTCGACGAGGGAACGCTGTCCATAGAGTAAATGATGATGGTTGAAGCTGGAGATAGAAAAAACAAATTGTATCTGTGATTTTAATTAAGTATACAATTGGGGATCGAGACAAAATTGTTTTGAGTACCGTGAAACATTATATAATTATTTATTTTAAATAAAACTTTTTAATACAATCTTTTAAGATCCTGGATATCATGTATCAGTATAGTGCTAGCTAATACAAGTAAAACGAGCACACGACGGGTCTATCTTGTTTAGTACAAGAGTTCTTATGACCACCTTCCAAATCCATCATCAGATCAGCTTGTCAAATGTCAACTCAATCAGAAAGTTTGTCAAATTTAACTTGCAATCCACCCGAACTTACATAGTTACATCCAGTGCAAGTTAATATAAAGTTTGTACTGCATATTGGAAAAGGATTCTAAAAATCCTTCGTCTGATGTTCAGTCCGCCATTGTGTTCTCATGGTGGACTATACCTGATCCCTCTACTGAGGAGACCTGAGCCCAGCAGTGGGCAGTGATGGTTACAGTACTAACCCGTATATTATCTACAATATAAGTGTGTAAGTCAGCGATGGTGGAGGTTGCTTCAAACTGCGCGGAGTGTGACGTCCCGTCCGGTAACTTGAACTGTATCCGGGACACCGTACTCGCGTCGCCTGATGCTGCAATAATATTATATTCATTAACTAAAACATGTAGCAAAAGTAATACTCGGTACTTGTGGCGACTAATAGCGCGCGAGATCCTGAAACGCGGTATTGACATTTGCAACGTTAGGCGCATATACAGGGTGTATGAAGAGCACTCCCGAAAACGAAGACTGGTGGTAGTACTAGTGATACCTGTGATGATAAGCCAGGAATCCGGTCCATTCAGACGATTTTTTTTGCAAAAAGCTTGCCACCTTCGTTTTCGGGAGTGATCTTTACACCCTGTATACGACCTCTGAAATCTACTACAGTGGGCTCCGGCCTGACCGGGCATACACTATCTCGCCCGCAAGGTGATCTCCCTTTGGCCATAGTCCACTGATTCCCAAAATACTGATACACCATAGTGATAACCTAGTCGAGGTCCTCTAGAATAATAATACTTGATATGCACTCGATAGATACTAGGTCGGTTGTGATACTTTATAAGAGTGAGTAGTAGTGACCTTATCAACGTTTTGATTCTGGCATCGACTACTCAATGCTAATATTCGATACACACTTCGATATGTTCCTGATACTCGATAATAGATACTCCGATACTCCATACTAATACTAGATACTCCATACTCTGATGCTAGATACTCCATACTCTGATACTAGATACTCCATACTAATACTCGATACTAACACTAACTTGTTATACTTACTACCAGGTCCCTGCGGTGTCGTAGCTCTAGTTTCGACAGGTTGTGTCACATCCCTAGCCCGTCTCTCGGCGCGGTCCTGAGCTATCTGCTCCAATATACGTTGTCTAGCTAAATTATTCTCAAGTTTTTCGCGTTTTCTTTCTTCCTGTTGATAAATAATAGAATTATTATGCACACTGCTATACAGGGTGGTGTAACTTTGGACCAGCTGTAGTGGGGTGAATGACCTGTCGAAAATACAACTTAGAAACATTTCGAATTGATTTTTCAATGTCATATGGAAGTCTGCATGTTTAAACACATATCATTCAATGCCAACAAAAAAATCGATTCCAAAAATAAAAGTGTTCCTAAGTTGTATTTGGACAGGTCATTGACCACACTGCAGCAGACACAAAGTAACAGAATCCCATCTTTTAATATTATTGAAGGAAACATCGTGAGGAAACCTGCATATTGGAAAAGGATCCTAAAAATCCTTCGTCTGATATTTTCAGTCCCACATTGTGTTCTCGTGGTGAACTATACCAAGACCAGCACCACAGTAATGGGTTGTTACAGTTCAGTTATAATGCAAAATAGATTTTCGACATTGTTCCCAAATTTAGGTCTGGTTTATATAGGAAGGTTTAGCCCACTTTTCCAACAAGTACCTGTATCTGGTCTATACCCGATTAGGGCTTCCAGCTTAATTTATTTATTTATTTAAGTTGTGTTAATTTAAGTAACTTTTATTGAATTTTAAGTTTATATTATAATTACTTTGTCTTGTTACAGTTAAGTTTGCGAAATAAAAGGCTTTATTATTATTATGATACCTGTATCTGTTTTAGTTCTTGTTCAGCTTGCCATTTCTTTAGTTCTGTAACACCTTTTCCGGTCGCGCGTCGCTCCATTTCTTTCTGTTTTTCCAACTACAAATACAAAAAATAATCATTAATACATAAGTTTGAGTGTATTTCTTTTGAGAATGAACCGATTTCGATGATTCTTTTTTGTTAGAAAGCAGACAATTCGAGCATTATCTCATAGACATTTGATAAAAATCTGACCGATAGTTTTAGAGCTATTCTTGAAATGATAAAATATGTTTCAAAATATTTTTTCTGGGAATTAACCGATTTAGATATTTTTTACTTCTTTTAGGAAACAAATACTTCAGACGTAAATATTGATTAAAAATCGAATTAATAGTGTTTGTGACAAATAGCCAAAAATGGTAGACAATCGATTTTTTAATGTTATTCAAAATGAATTATTTTATTTTGAACATTGAAAATTCAAAATACTAACCTCTTTTTCTTTATCTTCCTTCTCTCTCCGTCTCGCTTCAATCAGCTGTTTAGCCTTTTCTAATTTATCTTCAATTTCCGTTTCACTTTCAGTAGGTTCTGTAGTTTTTACTGGTTCTTGTAGCGTAGGCTGTAATAAAAATAGATTTCAATGTAGAGTATAATTAACTGATCCTCGCTACTTCGTCTGCGTCAAAAAGGGTTCAGGCAGCACTGTTAGATTTTAATAAGACTTACAAACCCGTAGTACAACATTTTGTTCTATAATCAATTGTTTTCACAGCAGCGATGTAAGAAAATTTTTGCCTTTTTTCACACCTTGGCTTACATTATTGGAGTTTTAGTGTGGATCTCTATTTTTTTCAAAATATAATCTAGCCTATGTTACTCGTGGATTTTTAAAGACGGTCCAGTCGTTTTTGAGCCTATTCATTACAAACAAACATAGTTTTTCTCTTTATACTATTAGTGTTGATGCATATTTAAATTTTTTTTAAATGTGATTTTATTTTTCGATTTTCAAACGAACCAAACAATTTACGAAAAACCTGTGAACGCATTATTAAACATCAAAAATAAAATAATTTTTCCTTTCAGCAAAACAACATAACTCCAATATTTAAGGTACTACCTCACATAGTTCTGGAACACCCTGTATAATAAATTGATCTTATTTATAGCAACTGTATACCTCAGTCTCCATAATACTAGAGTCTTCAACAGGTGGGGCGGAGTCTTTACTGGGTCCAGGGTCCTCGGCCTTTGCCCTAGGCCTTCGCACGCACACATCACCATCGCAAACCACCTCGTAATCTTGGGAATCATCTGTGCGGGCCATTTTAGGCGCTGGTCCTAAAAACATTTTACAAGCTTTATCTTAACTTGCACTGGATGTAACTATGTAAGTTCGGGTGGAAACTTGCGAGTTGAATTTGACCAATTTCCCGGTTCCTGATATGAATGCAATAATATGACAAAATGGCGCTGATCTGATGGCGGAACTCCTGTACTAAACAAGATAGACTCATCGTGTTTGGGCTTGTTTTGACTATCCTTCTACTTCTACATATCCAGAATCTAAAAATCTTGTATTTAAAATAATCTTTATAATAAAATACCTGTATCTTCTGTCGCTTCTGTTTTAGTCTTTGTAGCTTGTAAAGGTTCTTGGCTTGTCCCTTCTGATTTTAGCAGATTAACTGTCTGCTCTTTGACATTTTGCTTTGATGTCGACGGCTGAACCAATGTGGGTGATGGTTTTTCTTTGCCTGGCGATAAAATGTCGAATAATTAGCTGTTTGGCCGATTTATCAAAGGAGGATGTTATCAATTTGACTGATATTTTTTCTTAGGTTTTAAACTTTAGTTTGTGTGGACCGATTCGGATGATTCTTGTTTTACGTGAAAGGTGTTAATTTTTCAATTATTTAATATCGTAACATTATTTTGTATCTGTGTTTAAAATAGATATTTTCTGGACAACGGACAAGAATTCAGATTTGTGTTTGTGTACATTTCTTTTCGAAATGAATCAATTTCGATGATTCTTTTTTTTAACCTTCAAATTAATAGTTTTTCAATAAGACTTCAGTTAAATGCATAAGTTCTTTTTAAATACTCACGGTGTTCCTCCAGTATCCTATCAATTCTCGTAGCCAAGTTTTCTGAATCAACGCCAGCGCAGACAACTTCTAATGGCGTACCATTCCTACCGATGAAGAACAACGATGGTACCGGGACAAATTGATCTATTTAATGGCTAAGGTTTGATTATTTTATAACATTGCGTTACAAGTGTTTAAGTATTGTACTTTAATAGCTAGAGTTGAACCGCACTAAAACCTCCTACTGCTCTTAGCGTCCGAACCCCGGCTAAGGACAACCAACACGGGTTATGCGGGACAGCGCGACGTGTTACGCACTACAGCACTCTTTCTCGTCACGCTGCCCCCGGACGCCGAACCGTAGAGAGAAGCACTCACTCTCACACTCCTCGCCATCCGCTTCCGCGAGATGGTGGACAAGCATCGCCTTCCAGGACTCGTCGCTCCCGAGCATCGACGCTACGACGCCCGGGAGCGACGAATCCGGTCCTATTTGTTAGACCAGGACACAAGGCTGCTGATTCCATGACCACGCGACCATAATTACTGACTTTACATATCTTCGAATTTTTTTCCAATATGCAGGTTTACTACTGTACAGAAGGCTAGTATTAACTCAACTGGGTACAAACGAAGATTGGCATTTGTATACTTTTGACAGTCCCAGACAAGTGCTTAATTAATATACACCTTAATATAACGAGGCTTAAGAAAGGCCTGTCATAGGTAACAGCCCTTCAGTGTCCCCTGACCATAAACGATGGTAACCACTAACAATACAATCAGTTAGTCCATTACTTCGCCTGCACAGTTACCAACTACCAGGCAATACATCTTGGTTGACCGAAGTTGCTCCCCGAGGCGTCGCCAGACCCCAAAAGCTGGCGAAGTTGGAGTACATGACACTACAATTTCACCACCCACACGCAAAACTTCGATGTTGATTTGCGGGAAATAGCCCATCTATCGCTATCGCTATTTAACCTGCCTACATGGCAACAAAAAGCTCCAGCATACCTTTAAAATTCTAAATAATTTAAAAAGGATACAGATCTGTGCGAAATGTGTGTAGTTCGTGGATCCGCTCTTCAGTTTGATGGCCAAGAAGTCAGCCTCGTTTGACAACCGAGACAAGATGACAGTACTGTCTATCGTTGAAGACATTTCTTGTGATAAATCATTGTCACCTGCAGAAAATACGAGTATGTCAATCTATAGTTTATATTCATATTATGAAGCTGTAGATATTTATTTGTGAGCATATATAAGCTTTTATGTTCATAAAAAATGTTTTATTTCTGAAGAATAAAACAACATTAAATGTTATAATTTAGAAGTAAAATTTCAATAAATAAAAGTATTGTGTTAAAAGGTTACTATATGTTTAATAAATTTATGATTTTGTTTAAATATTGCAATCAAGCATGTTTCTTAATTTAATAAGTACATTTATTGGAATATTTCCTTATTGGAATGTACACATTTTTACCTTTTTAGTTGACCAATTAAATGATTCTAGAGAATTTAAATTTATCATATTATACTACTGTATAATGTAACTGTATATAAAATATATGTAATCTTATTGCTTCTCCCATAAATTAACTTTATATGATTGTGAAATAATATAATTATTTCGAACATTACTAACACTCTGACGTAATTTTTAATCCTTTTTAGTTTTGGTTTACTAACAAAATTTCGTTATAAGAACATTCTAGAATACTACATATGCTTGGAAATATCGTAAATTGCATATAATTAGTGAAATAAATGGGTTACCTTCGATAAAAACCACGAAAATTGTGTTTTTCTGTTTTGAAAGTGCCACCGCCTCCGCGATACTACCGCCGTACCAATGCATTGTGGATTGTTTTAACACAGAAAAATAAGCTATTCAGATACTATTAAATTAAATAATTAATATTTACGACAAATTACAACGATTGATTCAACAAAAATAATTCTCTCACCGACATGACACAACAGATTTTGACAATTGACGTGTTTTTAAAGTTTTTTTTTTTAACGAAAACTGTCAAAATTTTGAATCGTTCAAAAATTTACACAAAAAAAGCTATGAAAGATCATCTGATAATTTATTCTAAATAGCTATTTGTATAATTTACAATGGTTATTTTAATTTCTAGTATAGAACCGTAAAAATAGAAATAAAATTAAACACCGGCTATTATGCAATTAAATGAAAATATCTTTATTTGTTGGATAATTGAAACTTGAATATAAACTATTTAATTTGACTGGGTTATACAAATGATTTATATGCTTGTCTATGCTCCATTTCATGTGACCCTGCTAAATGCTACTCGACAATAGATGGCGCTGATCCAACTTAAACAAGCTTTTTCTATTTGACAATAGATGGCGTTACCAAGTAGTCATGGCACTTGTTATATTTAGAGTATTTTTGAATGAGATTCACACGGGTATTTCATGTGTGGGAGAGACTTCGTTTTCTATGTTAAATCATGAGTCATTCCCTTTCGACGACGCAACCGTGTCTGCTAATGCTTTTATCACATAATATTTATTTTGTTACAAATCAAAATCGGTTTTGATAATATTTCTATTTTCGCAAAAATGGGAAATCTTTTAGAAAAAATCAATTTAGAAAGACGCCTCGTTTATGCGAACCACAATTTAATTTAGCATTTTCTTTATTTATTCAATTTTATACAAAACATATTTCATATTATTTAAAAATATTTAATATGTAAACTAAATTAAATTGTCTTTTATAAATAAGGTAAAAAATAATCAGAGTAGGAATTAGGCCAGGTGATTAGAAAAAATACCTATCTAACATATTATATTGGAATGAAGTTCCTTATCGCGCGTTATCGAAAGGGGGCTAGACGGAAAAAATCTTACGAAAAATTGTCACGACACTTTTTTAGTTGTCACGACACTGTTTTAGTTGTCTCGACACCTTTTTTTTTAGTTAGTTTTCTAAAGTTACTTAAATAGACATCGATTAGTGTTAAAATGCCGTGAACTAAACACTAGGTACCTACATCAAACCTGGAATTGAGATTTTTTTAATTGCACATTTAAAGTGCAAAATATAGTCGATTTCGATTTCAATTGTTTTAAACTGAAGACGTTTTGTAAAACACTTCTTTAATATATTCGGTATCCAGTAATATTAGTTCAAGGTATTTAGATAACCTCTTACATTTACTTTTTCTTAACTACAAAAGCGAAATCTCAAAAAATATTTCCAACATTTTCCATTTCTAAAGCAAAGATATCCCATTCAGTTTCCTGCCATATCCCCTCTAAATGCAACAAAAACTCGAACCAAATCCACAGACTAAATACATTCGCTCAAATGACTTCAACAAATCATTTCCGATGAGTAACCGCAGATGGGGAAAAGTGTCACAGAAAAATTAATACAGAAGTTAATATGGCAACTCAACTGGGAACGTCAATTTTCGCTAGATGCCGAAACTGGGGAATTCGTTCGAAATAACTACCGTGTTTGAATATCTTTTTAAAAATATTTTTCAAATTAATTTTTATTTAATTTTTTTATTGAACCTAATATTTTTGTAAATCTTTATTATTACATTAGCTGTATAATATGTTGAACAAAGATATATTATCTGCGTAAAATTTGAGACGATTAAAAAATGTAAACAAAACAAGTTTTTGAACTGTGCTCAATTTTGGATCCTACCGCTACCACAGACTTGGTAAAAATTAACAAACCAATTTTGTTGCTGATCCCAGTTAGGTACTGTTGAGTGGATAATACAGGGTGGACTTTGAAATCTGAAGTGTCAAGTCAAAATACAATAAAACCTCTTTAGTTTTTGAAGTCCGTTCTTTTTTTGTATTTTAAAATATTTTGGCGCATACCTAATTGCAGACGACCTAAACCTACCAATATTTTAAAGCGAAACGTAGACACTAATTGCAATGAAGTGAACATATCTATAAGTGTATAAGCACCGCATAATTTGCACCGCAGATGAAGTATTCCATTTTAGTTTCATGCATTATCGACGGGCAATATCCCGGGTTTGGATTTTTGGATACGTAGGTACAGAAACCAACAAAATAAATCTTGACGAATCAACATTAACTTTTGTATCCCTATAATTTTACTAAAGTACTCTAATGTATGTCTTTCGGCTGCTAGTGGAACGGAACGACAGGCCACGCCCCTTCCGGCGTAATGTCAAGATGACATCGCGCCAAATTACACTTAATTTTGTCAGTAGCAAAAATGGCTTGGTATTCTCATTAGTTTTGAGATGGGATAATATCGCACATTTATTTAAGAGCTTTTTGTTATGATCAAGCTAAAATATAATATGGCTGAGTTTGCCTGCGCCACCGAGAAAAAGTCGTTATTGGAATGGTGGTGGTAAGGTGAAATGAAAACCGAGTGCAACCATGACAAACTTCAAGAAAAATCCTTCTTGTTTCTTGAAGTTTGTTATGGTTGCACTCGGTTTTTTGCACTAATTTTAATTAGTTGTTATACTTATTAAGTAAGAAATTGCCTAAGTTTATTATAATTTAATGCACGTGGTTTACTTACTTTTAATTTTACATAGTTTAGTGTGTCTCTCAACTTGTTTATAGTCCTAATCAAATGTTTTAACATGGCTCGGTAAAAGTATTTTTTTGGACAATAAACTATTTCTTTCTTTGATAATTGGACTCCCGATCCCACACTGAAGGATTTTCTTTCCTCCTTTCCTTTTTTTGCCATGTAGGCAGACGAACCAACCATAAGTGGTTACCGTCGCTCGTGAACCTCTGCAATGCCATGGAACATTGAAATTGTTCGGTAGAGGGAGGCAAGTACCCCTTTCGTATCTGGTTTAGGTAAAATATAGGCACCTATTTAACAGTAACTGTACAAAATAAATTGTAATCAGTTTATGATAGAATACGCAGCTGAATTTTCTATCATAAACCTTGAACATTTCGATTAAAAGGACATTCGCTAACATCCAAAAACCTACAAGAATCGCAAGTATCTAATTGCTAGTATTTAAAGATTAGCTAGTACCTAATTTATTTTTGGAATAAACACACCTGACTAATAAGGATAAGTAAAAAACTAAGTGTGAATAAATATTAACCCAAGTATAAGTCAAAATATAAAGTGCAAACACCCCCAACAAAAACAAATTTGCATTTTACAGCAATATTAAATTAAAAATCCCTTGTATCACATTACGCTAGTAAAGTGTAATCGACCCCTTATGATTTTGACAGCTACGATTGTCAACATCCCCTTTGACGAGCTGTCATGAACGTCAAAACGACAGTGAGGCAACGCGAATCAATTATGAATTCATTTCTGGAGGGTAGAAATACGAAATCACTCGCTCAAGGCATCTGTATACATAATATTATAAAAATATAATATAATAAAAACTGCAATAATTTATTTTAAACAAAACTTTTAAATACAAGCTTTTATGACAATGCTAGCCAAGACAATTAAAATGAACCCAAATACGACGGGTCTGTCTTATTTAGTACAAGAGTTCCTATGACGTCATTCCGAATCCATCATCAGATCAGCGCACATTTTATATGATTGCATTGTCACGCGTTATACATCTGCATGCAAAATGTTAGCTCAATCGGAAACCCGGAAGTTTCAAATTAAGCTTGCAAGATTCCACCCGAACTTACATAGTTACCTACATCCTGTGCAAGTTAATATCAAGCTTGTAATTACTATGATTTTCCTCCCATAACTTTAATTTAGATATAGCGATCGTTGATTCTTTCCCAATTCTCACTATTTTTTTATAAGATCGAAAAACATCAACAAATTGTTACACCACAACAAATTCTCATGTCAAACACAAACAAAAAATGTATTTAACAGTCAAACGAGCGTAAATCCCGGACTCGAAAGAATTCAAATTAAAATAACTCTTGCTAAACAATCGATCGAGTTGTCACTTTAAGAGAGATAGTCGTTTGTCGATCTTATTTTAAGCTAAATAATAATTAACTAAGTCGTTAATGCTTGACGAGTATTTAAATGTGGTGCGGTTGAGTTATCTCTCATTTGATTGGGGCGATTTAGTAGAGTAAAATGTTAAGAAGTGTGTGGTTGAAAAGTAAATCAATGAATAGTTTGTACCTAATCATCGCAACTAAGTCTGCGTCACAAAGGGGTTCGGAGAACATTTGCGATGCTCACGCGATATTTTTGTAGTCAATTATACTTTTGCAAAGATGTAGTACCTACATTATTTTGTTTTCTAATCAATAGTTTTTTAAAAACATGTTTTTGTTTTGATTTACATGTTGTACCTATGTGCTCACAATTCACATCATTGGAGTTTTATGAATTTTTAAAGTTTAATATAACCTATATAATCGGAGATAATGTAGCTTCCCAACAGTGAAATAAATTTTCAAATCTCTCAAGTTGTTTCGGAACCTATAGCAAAACTTTCCTCTTTATAATATCAGTGTCGATAAAATCTCCCCAATGAAATAAATAATAAGCCATAGCCGCAGTAGTTTGTCGACATCGACCTGTCAACTTGACAGATAGTAATGACTGTCATTTTTGACATTCGTTTTGCGCGGGAAAGCAGTGAAGCGTTACTCGAGGCTCTTTGATTTAATTCCGTTTTATTATTTTATGGTTTGTGCGTTAAAAATAGTTTAGAATTGAGACTTGAGTTAATTTATTTATTACTGTTATAGCACACAACAATATTAGTATACGGGAAGGAAATTGAAGGAATACTGCAGTGTTTGGAGTACACCTGTATTTTTTTTTGAGCGACTTACCAAAACGAGGTGGTGCTCGAATTTTTTTTTTTTTTTTTTTTTTTTTTTTTTTTTTTTTTTTTATTGCAAGATAGATAAACGAGCCTACGGCCCACCTGATGGTAAGCGGTCACCGTCGCTCATGAACCTCTGCAATGCCAGGGCAAAGAGGGCCGTTATCTATCACCTACCCATACAGAACTTTTTCATCAACTTTTTTTTTTTTCAATTGCCACGATTTCATAATTTATTGTGCTTTTTTTTGTTAGAAACCTGAGGTGCTATTCTTGAAAATGGAGGCATGTCGTTTTCCTTTTTGTAATAATTTTCGTTAGTAAACTGAGACACTTATGACACTATTTTTGTCTTAATTCTTACTAGGTATCTTTGGTGCCTAACGGAGGCGTGGAAATGACGCCTCGCGAACCCCAATTGAGGTCTCTGGACCGTCGAGGCGATTCGCCCCGTCCTAAAGGATTGGGTGCGTCGTGGCGAAGGACGCCTCACCTTTTAGATGGTGCTGACCCAGCGGGATATTCCGTGGGAGGGTGACATGTGTTCCCATCTTGGCGGGCTTCGGAAAGCCCGCCGACCGAGAGAGCCGGTGGCCGTATCGCTGGCGACTACCGGTTCGGCGTCCGGGGACGGCGCGACGGGAAAAAGTGCCGTAGCGCGTAAGGCGTCGAGCCGTCTCGTGCTGGGTTCTGGCCTCAGCCGGGGTTCGGACGCGAGCGGTCGGGGGTGTAAGGTCGGCCTGAGACGATTAGGTATCTTTTTTTTTTTTTTTTTAGTTGGAGGAAATCACCGGATCTGACCCGGCTGAGGCCAGAACCCAGCACGGGATTATGAGGGACGGCGCGACGCGTTACGCCATCGGCACTCTTTCCCGTCGCGATTAGGTATCTTAGACGGTTTTTTTTTTTTCGTGTTACGCCCTCGGCTCTCTTTCCCGTCACGCATCTTAGACGATAGTTACATTATTATCTAAGATTATACATGAAGTCCCCAATCAGCATTAAGCATGAGCGGGCCCTTTTTTCTTTTCTGATAAGACCTAAGCCCAGCAGTGGACTTTTTATTGGGTTCTTAGTGTTGTTTAAAAGCGTGTTTCAGTCCTGACTACTCATTCATTGCGACTGACCTGTACCTGTGGTACCTGACCACTGAAGTTTCATTTACCAAAAATAAAGTAACCGTTTATCCATTTTAACCACAAACACTTCAAAACAGATACAAAATAGTTTTAAACGCCATTAACTAACCTAAGCGGAACGGCCATCTTGGATGAAAAAGGCGCGAAACCATTTCGCGCTTCATTTACTAACCGAGACGCGAACTCGATTCCTATTTCAAAGGAACGCTAAAATGTTGCAAGACTAATAAAACACGGTCGCCCGAGCGTGGTGTTGCAAGCTCTCGAAACTAAATTGGTCGTTTAAGGTTAAAAATAACCTTGTTTGTAAGTCCTAATTAGAACGATGACAATGTTGCCTGTCGTTAAATTTGTCAACGTTGTTTTTGGTTAATGATTTACTATTAATTGATACCATGTGTTTTAAAGATAATTATAGATGCATATCGACAAGTATTCTACGATTTTTTACTGACAAGATTATGTATAGTTTTAAAAAATAAAACACAAAAATAGGTAAGTACATTATTTTCCATGCACTAAAAACGAAATTTTCCAAAAGTTACTTAAAAAAATAATTTTTAACATAATTTACTTTGTTGACTTAATATGAACAGACTTCGTACAAGATGGGCTTGACTTGGTCTGAGACGGGAAGTGGATTTTCTATCGCTTAAGATTTGAATCGTTTTAAACTGAAGACTAAAACACGTTTGCTGCGATACGAGGTCCGCACTATGACTAGACATTAGGGCGACACGCGGTCTATTAAACCCCACCTGCTTTAACAAAGCTATGCTCTTCGTACCGTAGAGATGTTCACGTTTTTTCTACAGAAAAGTTGCAGGACGTGGCATCATTTAGGCCTCATTAAGCAGCGAACGTCTTATGATGTTTTGTAAAACACTTGCTTTTAGGTAATGTTGTTTAAATACACTATTTTGTACTGTTTCGTTCGGTACACTGTATCTATTAATATTAGACCGTACAACAAATAATTACCTATAATTATCGAATAAAATACACAGTGGTCACAATACCCTAATGATATGTTTCGTGGGTAGTTCGATATCAAAATATTGGAGGGAAATATGAATCGATTATCATTTGAAACTATCAATTAGTTAAATGAACAATAATAATATGTGGTTTGTCGAAGTGGATGTGAACGTGAATAAACTATACAAATAAATCGAAGTGTTTATTTGTAAGATACCTAACTGGTTTCTTGACCGACTTGCAAACAGGAGGAGGTCTCAATTCGTCTGTAGTTTTTTTTTATGGTAGTTCATAACTTAGGTAGGGTGGATCGATTTGAATAATTCTGGTGTCAGATGAAAGGTGATGGTCTAACGGGTCCCATTTAAATCGAACAACTCGTTTTAAATCTGTGTTTAAAAATGTGCATTTTTCACGATTTTCTGTGCTTTTTTGCGTGTATTTCTTTCTATGTGAATCGATTTCGCTGATTCTGTTTTGCTACGAAGCAGATACTTTGGACATTATCGCATATAATATATCTCATTTGATAGAGATCTGACTGGTTTTTGTACTAGCATTTTCGTAATAAAATGTTATTGTTAAGCAATAGGTAATTGGAATCGATTTTGATGATGTTTTTTGTTCATCTATTTATCTATATCTTTGTCTAAAACAAATAGCTAATGCGTGAACGCGTTAACAATCGTAAAATATCGATTTATAAATTACCGGTTTGTTATTCACTAACCTTGCCAGTAATTGTGCGTTTTACCCTAGTTTGGCGATGTTGGTGGCAAATTAACCAACACGTTAACTGTTGTTTGGCCAACATATTTTATTCTATCTATTTTGTTTCTGATGATGATGATGATGATGATGATGATATGGAATAGGTATAATTGCGTCGTGCGAAAATTTGTTTTACTCAATTTTTTGCAAGAATTTGTTAAGAAAATATTGACAAAGATTTTTAAAATAGTACAAGTAGTTTTATTAATTTATTTATTGAACAAAAATCCACAGCTACAATTACAATTAAATTAATTACTTTTTCATTTAATACCTACAAGATTTCATAATTAAAAAAAAAGTGTCAAGATACGACAATAGCTACTTGCCTGTTTAGGTACAATACTAAACAATATTCCTCAAAATCCCTACTAATATTATAAGTGCGAAAGTAACTCTGTCTGTCTGTTACGCTTTCCCGCTTAAACCTCTCAACCGATTTTGATAAAATTTTGCACAGACAATCTTTAGACCATGAGAAAGGACATAGGCTTTAGTGCGAAAAAAAGAGATTAAGAAAAGTAAAGTAACTAGTAAAAATAAAATGGTTAAAGTTGTCCTTCTTCAAACGAGGTTTGAGGAGGGTCCTTGAAGTTAGGTCGTAGGCAGCGACCCCTCAGTGTCCACTGACATTGCAGAGGTTCATGACGGTAACCACTTACGATCAGGTGGCGCGTTGGATCGTCTCCCTACATGGCAATAACAAATGTTTCGCCAACCTTTGAGCCAACATTGGCGAAAGGAAAATACTCAATGATTGAATTAATATTGATTCGATAATAAGTGGGTACTTTATAGGAGTGTAATTTGTACGTTTGTATAGTTGAAGGGTTCAACTGAGTAATTTAATTAACTATGACATAACTAAGTAACTTTACAGAAGTAAAATTTTAAAGTTAATATTTGGAATAGAAGGATTTGGTGTTACCGCGCTGTGTTACATATTTAATTTATTAGTCCACTTTTAGCGAGACTACCTAACAAACAAAATATCATTTTTTTTATTGCCATGTAGGGAGACGAGTCAACGCGCCACCTGATCGTTAGCGGTTACCGTCGCTCATGGACCTCTGCATTGTCAAAGGACACTACAGGGTCGCTACCTACGGCCTACCTTTAAGGACTTTCTTTAAGCCTCGTTTGTATAATAAATCCATACTCAAAATATTAGAATAACATTAACATGCATAATCTCGCAAATAAAATTATACGCCAAATTAAACTCGAAATTCAAATAAAATTAAAACGACGTAGTCTCGACGCGTGCGGATCAGCACTAATGAAAGAAAATTACTTAAAAAAAAACGGTCGTTTCAAATTTCAAATCCATTTGAATCGACCAATCGGAGACGGCCATCTTGATTGGCGGGCGTGACTAAACGTGCCACAAACAAAACTATATCCGTCTCTTTTACTCTCATTAGTTTGAGTGACGTATAAAGAGATGGAAGGTCTCGAGTTTGTTCACAGCGTGTTTCATTTTAGTTGATTTGTGAATAATTTTTATTGTTACTTTATGTTGGGGAGAGTTAATGGCTTGCAATGGGATTAATGGCGGGTTCGGTGATAATGTTAGCGGATTATTAAGTTTGTACGAGTATGGGGCTGTGATTAGATTATTTTGTTAGTTATGATTTAGCTTAGATTGTTTAAGGGTTTGTTGGTGATCACTGTAACTGGATTTTCGAAGTTTGTTGTTTATGTTTACTTTGATTATAAAACTTATAAAGAACTTGTTTACATACGGCTAATATTTTTAGTGCCATGGAAATAACAGACTTTTATTTTTCACGAATAGCAAAAAAAATAAGATCAAAGAATATTAAATCTCCAATTAAAAAATATTTATACAGATACCTAGTCAAACACGAGAGATAGACAAGTGTTTGACATCGCTGGATTTCCACCTGCCCTACAGTTAGGGTATGTGGGATTAGAACCGCACTAAAACCTCCTGCCACTCACACTCCATCACTCCGAAGACATGAACTTAACAAATACAGTTGTACTTTTTTATTGCATGATAGATAAATGAGCCCACGGCCTGTGAAGCGGTCACCGTCGCTCATGAACCTCTGTAAAGCCAAGACAATTAATTAGCCTAAGAGGAACAATTCAGTGTGCTCGAGAAACAAAGATGTATATTTCAAATATGATATATTTTTTTGCGTTTAATACATTATCAATATTAGTATTGATTTTGTGATATAAATTCACACCACGCGATACTTTGAGTGCTAATAACCGCGTGTGAGAACTCCGTACATGACCAGACTTAAGAATCCGGCGTCAATTAAAAGTTAAGTTAACGTCAATGATTATTATTACATTTTCCTTGTTATGTACAGGGTGTGAAAAATGGCTTTGAATTTAAAATTGATACAGTAAATAGGTGAGAGATGAGATAGTCTTTTTTTCAAATCTAGCATGTCACATAATCGAAGTGAAATTTATTTATTTTAACTGGATTCTAAAACAACAAAAATTCGACTTTGCAATATGCCGTCTCCTCTTTCGTTTTTTTCGAATTGGTTTTTCTTTGTAAAAGCAAAGCTTCTTTCATCAGCAAACGTTTAATAATCACATCACCCAGTGTCGAGGTTGAATTCATTCCTACTAAATATATGGAACCACCGCAGATCGTACCACGCACTATCCAGCTATGAAATTAACTCCCCTCTTCTGTGTTTCCCAAGCGCTATGAGTTGTTCTTCTTCAAACGAAGGTTGAAGTCCTTAAAAGTAGGCGGTAGGTAAACCCCGCAGTGTCTCCTGGTATTACTGAGGTTTATGAGTTTTTACTTAAGCACCTGATTGTTGATGGTTACCGGTTACTCTTCAAGGTTATAAAAAAATGTATGAATCATTCGGTAGTCAGAGTTAAGAGGATCCCCTAGTATCTGAATAAAATAAGCACTTGCCGTGCATCTACTTGCTTTTCCACGCACGTACCTTGTATCAACGTCTGGTAGTGGCACCAAATGTCTTTTACTTGTCACTTACCAAATGACAAGTGTCAAGGCATTCGACATAAGAACTTAACTTTAATACAGATTAATATATATTACAGATGTAGGTATAGCTTGTGTATGCTTCAAGTAATTCTAATTAAATACCTACTGAAATAAAATAAGTAAATAATACAACAATTAGTACAAGTATAATTTATTTATTTATTTTTTTTTTTTTTTATTTATTTAATAATAGGAAGACCTACAGCTTAAATTAAACATAATAGTCGACGATAAGGTTGTGTCAGGAAGCCAATTAGCGGTCCTCACTGATAGTGATTGAGTATGTATGCAATAGATACAATGAGTGCGGTCATAATGAAATTATACAAGACAAAAGGAAAAAAGAAAAAAGAAAAACTAGAAACAGATAGAATGCCTTAGTTCGGCTTAAGTAAAATAAACTAATTCTATGTACTAAAATCTAAGTATACTAACTATTCTTAAAAATTAAATTTAAATGGTAACCTAATTAGAATAAATAACTATACCAATGTCAAGAGAAAAACAGATAACTTATTAAACGCCTGGCTCTAGCTGGGGATGTGCAAAACAAATCCAAATCCACGTTCCTTGCAATAAGATTGAATGAACTGACGGCTCTTATCAAATAGGAATTCCGTCTATATTTGGTGTTCACTTGCTGTTCATGAAGTAAGGGATTATAGCGTCTAGATCTAGTAGGGACACATAGTGTTAGCTTACTGAGCAGATCAGGACAGTCGACAGAGCCAACAGCTATTTGCATTAAATAGACAATATCATTGATTTCACGACGAGTTTGCAGCGGTAGAAGATGTTGAGCTTTGCAAATATTGAGATAATCATCTGATTTAAAACTCCTATTCATTTTAAAGTAAAGAAATTTTAAAAATTTTCTTTGTATATTTTCTATACGATTTACATAAATGTTATACATTGGATTCCATATTTGTGACGCGTATTCAAGGTTGCTTCTCACTAGAGTACAGTATAATATCTTGAATGTTTTAACATTATTAAATGAAGACGAATTTCGCATTACGAACCCCAGAGCTTTAAGAGATCGAGATATAATAGTGTCCACGTGCTTATCAAAAACGAGTTTACCGTCATGCAGCACTCCCAAATCTCTAACCACATTTGTCCTGGACAGACCAGTGCCCTTCAGTATATAGTTGAAGGAGATAACTTGGGTTTTGCGTGAAAAGGTAACTACATTACATTTGGAAGGATTGAGTTCCAGCCTATTAAGCACACAATACTCATCAAGTCTCACAAGATCTGACTGCAGCGCCATAGCATCGCAGGTTGAAGTGATGCGCCCGAAGATCTTCATGTCATCTGCAAAAGACAAGATCCTCGAATATTGAAAACATTTTCCAATATCGTTGACAAATATCAAAAACAGGAGCGGTCCAAGTAGGGACCCCTGAGGTACTCCACTCGGAATAGGAACCCAACTAGAAATATAGTTGCTGACAACAACTGCCTGTGACCTATTACTGATGTACGACTCGAACCATCTCAGAAGATCACCACAAATACCAATTACAGCAAGCTTCGATATAAGAATATTATGATCTATTCTGTCGAACGCCTTGCTGTAATCAGTGTAGATTACGTCAACCTGATAACCACGGTCCATTGAGTCGGTAAGGTAATCATTAAATAAAACAAGGTTAGAGATAGTTGATCGACCCTTAACAAATCCATGTTGGTTCCGGCTCAAAGAGTTTCGAATAGCAGAATATACCTGGTCATATACAATTTGTTCAAAAATTTTAGCTATTATGCAGAGTTTGGAGATCGGCCTATAGTTGCAAACGTCATTACGAGAACCTTTCTTATGGATAGGGGACACAAATGCGGATTTCCATAGAGTGGGAACTTTACATTCAGCGAGTGATTTTGAAAAAAGCAATGAGATAGGGACTGCAATAGTCTTGGCACAGTTTATCAAGAATATTGATGGTAGAAGATCAGGTCCCGCCGATTTGGCAGGATCTAGGCGAAGCAATAACTTTGCAACCAGGTCACCAGTAATGGTAACACGAGAGATGTACGAGGCACACGACATAGGCGGAATAAGATTATGCCTAGCAGTAATGGAGTTGTTGTCAGTTAGGAAGGTGGTACCAAAATAAGCCGAGAACGCCTCACATATGCATTGCCCAGAGTTAACATCAACATTGTTGTATCTGAGCGATGATGGTAACCCACTGGTATTTCGTCTAGAATGTATGAAACGCCAGAAGTTTTTTGGATTACTGTGGAGAGAAGTTTCAATAGAAGCTAAGTAATTATTAAAGCAATCCTTTTCTACATTCTTGGCTCTTTCACGAAGAACCTTGAAAGACTCATAATTCCAGTTGTTGCCATAAGTTTTGAATTTTTTTAGATATTTCTGCTTCTCTCTTAAGATTTTTATTAGTGCTGGACTATACCAAGCAGGATACCTCGACGGGTAGCATAGTTTGGAGGGTACATATTTATTTTTAATTTCAGCGAAGAAGTTATAAAAATAATCTACTGCCTTATTAAGTGGCAAATTATCGAATACTTCAATCCAATTTATGTTGGAAAATTCGGAGTTAATAAGAGAATAGTCGGCTTTGTTGAATAGATATTTATGACAACTGGCAGATCTCAAGGGCACCACAGGCAAGAATTGAGACTCAATAATTAAAGCTGGATGATAGGCATCGACACCCACCAACGGGTCAAAGCACTGCCGAACGGTTACACTTTCATTGCAAAATACTAAATCAAGAATCCTGCCAAATTCATTTTTCACCCCATTCCATTGAAACAATTGGTGCACATGCATTTCGTCGATCAAAATATTTTCGTCACCACTGATTGAGAATTCAGGTTCAAAGTAGTTGTTACCAGAAGAGACGTTACAGTGCCATGCAATTCGACTCATATTAAAATCGCCAACTATTAAAAACTTGTCGAGGGGATTATAATAGAAAGCTAAGCTATTTTTGTTTTATAGACTAAACATTATTTACCACCTGATGGTAAGTGGTTAACGTCGCTCATTAATTTCTGTAATACCAAGGCATTGGTATTACATAAATTATTTTAATTTTTTTAATTACATTACTTCGTAGGTATTGTAGGGTAAGATCACCCAAGATTACCTACGAAGTAGGTATTGTCTAGATAGAAAATAATAGTAAATAATATTGGGTTCAGTTCAGAAACACAATGAAAATTCCTTGGTTCACAATAACAGTTTATTCATTTTCCAAAAACAGTATAACCATCCTCCAAAATCAGTACAATTATCCTCCAAAACTCAGTCACAATTACTCTCAACTCTGTTCACTTTGAAATCACGTCGACTACTGTATTCAAACGACAGCTTACACGCCTTTTATACTTTCTTGAGAAATAAATCAGATGGCGCCACTAGTATTTCCGTTCGCATAAAATAAAATTAAAAGAATCTAACAACACTCTTATAAAATGATTCATCACAACCGGAAGTCCTTCCTTTAAATCGACGTAATACCCGCTTCTACAAACAATTAAATGGAATTAGAGAAAAGTCACCTAACAGCTCGGCCATCCTGTAACTAAGCGAGTCCTCGCGCTTGTTTAACTCTCCGTAAATCCGATCAATTGCAACCATTACTAAAAGATGAGAAAAAAAAATAAATAAAAGGAGACCAAAACAATCAAGCAACGTAGAATTCAAGTGTCCACACAAAAAGCCATGGTTGAATTTTACTCCTCGACACTAGCCTCGTAGCACCATAGCTGAAAGCCATAAAAAACGTTACGTGCCCAAAAGCCTCCTTCATTCCACTCCTGTCTTCAGCCGTTTCTTCATTATAATATCCCTGTTATTTAGTATTCCCACCATCGAAAAGGCCTACCTCTTTTCCTCTTCTGTCCGGTGTATCAGTTCATATAGTTTGTTTCATTTATTGAATCATCTGATAGTATGTCAGTCCACCCCTTCAAATTTCTTTACCGTTATAGCATTCTGCAAGCCTGATAACATTTTTGATGTTTAATTTGATGAGGTCTTGAGTTTGACATTCAGATGGGAGAATTGGAAGGATACAGCCTTCGAAGACTTCTCATTTTCACGTTTTTGTTCTTCACTATATCTTGAGATTCCAGTTTCTCTTCCTAGCGTTGCCAACTCACGTATTCCTACTTCTTTTCTCGCAAAATCCATTAGGGAGATGACCTGTCCGAAATTAACAGTATCCGATTTCATTAAATAAATTATTTCCTCTATTCTGTCCATTTGTGTCCTTCTGTTCATTGCCTTGTTTTATCAGTATCACATTCCCACTTTTCGACTTTTCCTATTTAAATCCTCCGAATTTGTTCAGCTCTACTAATCACACTTTAATGATGGGTCCAAGTGAAGTGGTCCCTCTATCACATCCACATGCTCCAGCCCTGACACGGCCGCACTCCAAGCGAACGAAACTTCGCACCTCCGGGAAACAATACCTATCCTTCTATCTTGAATAGGTCACAACGTCTCTTACAACACAAGATCCTCACCATCGTGCCTCACTTCGAGAATCTACCAGATAACTCCTTTGAGCAAAAACCCACCAAATACAAATACAATACTCGCATAAACTTCAAAAAAAACGTAAGGCCTTGATCAATAACAAAATTTCCCAGTTATCCTAATAGTCCGAGCTTCCGCACCTGCCGATTGGGCAGTTACAATCCGACGTCATCAATGGCCACAACAGCTCTATCAATGGGTCTCCGACTAAAACAAGATACCAGCTGTAATCAGAGAGGGACTAGAGAAGTTGTGTTACAGACGTACACCAGCCAGGCCTTCTACTTGCATACGTCGCATTTTGCTCCAGGATCATATAGAGCCAAGAACGATACGCCAACAATCATTCGTCCACAAAAAGCATTAATCTGACTCTCATCTTCTCACTATCCAATATTTCCTGCAACATACTCTCATCAGTTCACAATCCACATCCGACACTATAAGGGGTTCAGATCCTCCGTCTCAGTCACCATCCGATAGGCTTTTGTAAATTCTCGACCTTGCAAATCACATGAAACAATCCCTACACAACAGCATATCTGGAGCTAGAAGCGCTCGATGTTGTCGATCACTACAGTTGTTGCTCTGGTCAACCGCGTTTTCATGGAAGTCAACTCTACAACAACCCAAAATGGTATCCTTTCCAACATTAATTTCCAATCGTATATTCTCTAGGACAATACTCCCTTCTACTTCAGACACAAACTCTGCAAGCGTTTACACATGTCGTTTGAACATTCGATTCATCTGGAATTCCAGCGACAATTATATCCGGACCTTCTGTAAAAAGTATTGACTCAAAACATAGGAGTGAATAACACTGCCATCAACAATGCACATTCCTGCAACACCGGCATAAACAGCACCAATAAAGCAGGCAAATTGTTATCGTCCCCCATCAAGACTCATAAAAATAATAGACTTCTTCTTAACACAACGTTCGTCTTTCGCGTCTTTTGTCCATCTTCTTTATCTGTCATCCCTTTCACTCTGAGCTTCGTCCAAAAACATCTTTCACAACATTGTTCGTTCAGAAACTACCATTCTCACACAAATCCAGCCAGTTCCGTCCGACCCTTTAATCAAGGAGAACTTTGACTGAACATCAACGTTGACATGCTGTAGGTAAGCATTTATTTGGATTTCTAGGACTCTTGCAGGGCAGAAAGCCTTTCCAACCTTCCCTTGCTACCAGATATGTCCAGAGTGATCCAGACCCAAACTCCCTTGATTGGTAACGCGCATTGGTCAGAAACAGTCCTTATCTAGTAATTCAAAAGGCGATCGCTCCCTCGCAATCGAAACACCTATTACCGCCACTGTATCAACCTCAGAAGCACCAGGTAGGTTCCAATGAATAGTTGTCTGCGTAATGATCTGTCACTTGTATCTCACGACTCCCCGAATTGCCCTACTTTGATGGTTCCGCAAGTTCTTCTTCGCTAAATTACGCCACCTACGCACTAATGGCTCTATGATCCACCCCGTGAAGTAAACAAGACACATCCTGCTAACCTGAGATTTTATAGCGAAATAGTAGATTAGTCATCGTGTATAATGCTCTAATGATTCTTCAAACTCAACTATTTTGCTCAACAATCTGTGTGAAGTCCGGCGTAACTCTCACGACAAGGAGAGGGTTCCATCAACTTTCGCTTCTATCCCTCCCAGACATGTTCCATAATGAATCAAATCTATTCTCCCCCTTTTTTTTCTTCCTTTATTCAGTCGGTCTCTTTGTTTAGTTGAAACTGAATAGTTTTATCTTTTGCCATAAAACGATGTAAGGCAGAATTAATATCATTTGGCTTACTTGTCCATATTCCTCGTGGTGACTGCCGCTCCGCCGTTCTGTTCAATCATTTAAGAACCCTGATAACGTTTCCGAATGTTACCCCTTATCTGTCTCTTTGTGCCATTATTCATCGAAATCCTGGAGACAGTCTCCGCGTCTTCCTTTGTATTTCCTAGTTTTGTTTATCTACTCCAATATCAGATATGCCTGATCATTCGGCCTTGTTCCTTCCCGCAACCTATCAATCTGGTCCAGCTCCAATCCAGCTCCAGGTCCCATCCAGCTCCAGGTCCAATCCAGCTCCAGGTCCAGTCCAGCTCCAGGTCCAGTCCAGCTCCAGGTCCAATCCAGCTCCAGGTCCAATCCAGCTCCAGGTCCAGTCCAGCTCCAGGTCCAGTCCAGCTCCAGGTCCAATCCAGCTCCAGGTCCAATCCAGCTCCAGGTCCAATCCAGCTCCAGGTCCAATCCAGCTCCAGGTCCAATCCAGCTCCAGGTCCAATCCAGCTCCAGGTCCAATCCAGCTCCAGGTCCAATCCAGCTCCAGGTCCAATCCAGCTCCAGGTCCAATCCAGCTCCAGGTCCAATCCAGCTTCAATGCAGGCCCAGTCCAATACCAATCCAGGTCCAGTCCAATCCAGGTCCAGTCCAATCCCGGTCCAGTCCAATCCCGGTCCAGTCCAATCCCGGTCCAGTCCAATCCCGGTCCAGTCCAATCCCGGTCCAGTCCAATCCCGGTCCAGTCCAATCCCGGTCCAGTCCAATCCCGGTCCAGTCCAATCCCGGTCCAGTCCAATCCCGGTCCAGTCCAATCCAGGTCCAGTCCAATCTCAATACCAATCCAGGTCCAGTCCAATCTCAATACCAATCCAGGTCCAGTCCAATCTCAATACCAATCCAGGTCCAGTCCAATCTCAATACCAATCCAGGTCCAGTCCAATCTCAATACCAATCCAGGTCCAGTCCAATCTCAATACCAATCCAGGTCCAGTCCAATCTCAATACCAATCCAGGTCCAGTCCAATCTCAATACCAATCCAGGTCCAGTCCAATACTAATCCAGCCCCAGTGCAATCCAGTCCAGCCCCAATTCAAGGCAGTGCAGTCCAGTCCAGCCCCAATTCAAGGCAGCGCAGTCTAGTCCAGCCCCAATTCAAGGTAGCGCAGTCCAGTCCAGCCCCAATTCAAGGTAGCGCAGTCCAGTCCAGCCCCAATTCAAGGTAGCGCAGTCCAGTCCAGCCCCAATTCAAGGTAGCGCAGTCCAGTCCAGCCCCAATTCAAGGCAGCGCAGTCCAGTCCAGTATCAATCCAGCATCAACCTAGTCAGTACCAATCCAATTTAGCATCAACCTAGTCAGTACCAATCCAATTCAGCATCAACCTAGTCAGTACCAATCCAATTCAGCATCAACCTAGTCAGTACCAATCCAATTCAGCATCAACCTAGTCAGTACCAATCCAATTCAGCATCAACCTAGTCAGTACCAATCCAATTCAGCATCAACCTAGTCAGTACCAATCCAATTCAGCATCAACCTAGTCAGTACCAATCCAATTCAGCGTCAACCTAGTCAGTACCAATCCAATTCAGCGTCAACCTAGTCAGTACCAATCCAATTCAGCGTCAACCTAGTCAGTACCAATCCAATTCAGCATCAACCTAGTCAGTACCAATCCAATTCAGCATCAACCTAGTCAGTACCAATCCAATTCAGCATCAACCTAGTCAGTACTAATCCAAGTCCAGCATCAATCAAGTCCAGCATCAACCCAAGTCCAGCATCAACCCAAGTCCAGCATCAACCCAAGTCCAGCATCAACCCAAGTCCAGCATCAACCCAAGTCCAGCATCAACCCAAGTCCAGCATCAACCCAAGTCCAGCATCAACCCAAGTCCAGCATCAACCCAAGTCCAGCATCAACCCAAGTCCAGCATCAACCCAAGTCCAGCATCAACCCAAGTCCAGCATCAACCCAAGTCCAGCATCAACCCAAGTCCAGCATCAACCCAAGTCCAGCATCAACCCAAGTCCAGCATCAACCCAAGTCCAGCATCAACCCAAGTCCAGCATCAACCCAAGTCCAGCATCAACCCAAGTCCAGCATCAACCCAAGTCCAGCATCAACCCAAGTCCAGCATCAACCCAAGTCCAGCATCAACCCAAGTCCTGCATCAACCCAAGTCCTGCATCAACCCAAGTCCTGCATCAACCTAGCCCTGCATCAACCTAGCCCTGCATCAACAGTCCAGCCCCAATTCAAGGTAGCGCAGTCCAGTCCAGCCCCAATTCAAGGTAGCGCAGTCCAGTCCAGCCCCAATTCAAGGTAGCGCAGTCCAGTCCAGCCCCAATTCAAGGCAGCGCAGTCCAGTCCAGTATCAATCCAGCATCAACCTAGTCAGTACCAATCCAATTCAGCATCAACCTAGTCAGTACCAATCCAATTCAGCATCAACCTAGTCAGTACTAATCCAAGTCCAGCATCAATCAAGTCCAGCATCAACCCAAGTCCAGCATCAACCCAAGTCCAGCATCAACCCAAGTCCAGCATCAACCCAAGTCCAGCATCAACCCAAGTCCAGCATCAACCCAAGTCCAGCATCAACCCAAGTCCAGCATCAACCCAAGTCCAGCATCAACCCAAGTCCAGCATCAACCCAAGTCCAGCATCAACCCAAGTCCAGCATCAACCCAAGTCCAGCATCAACCCAAGTCCAGCATCAACCCAAGTCCAGCATCAACCCAAGTCCAGCATCAACCCAAGTCCAGCATCAACCCAAGTCCAGCATCAACCCAAGTCCAGCATCAACCCAAGTCCAGCATCAACCCAAGTCCAGCATCAACCCAAGTCCAGCATCAACCCAAGTCCTGCATCAACCCAAGTCCTGCATCAACCCAAGTCCTGCATCAACCTAGCCCTGCATCAACCTAGCCCTGCATCAACCTAGCCCTGCATCAACCTAGCCCTGCATCGACCTAGCCCTGCATCGACCTAGCCCTGCATCGACCTAGTCCTGCATCAACCTAGTCCTGCATCAACCTAGTCCTGCATCAACCTAGTCCATCCAAGTCCCAGCCATGGTCACTCGACTCTTTACCTCGAGCCTTCCCGCAACCATGACATATCAATCCAATCCAGTCCAGCCATAGTTACTCGACTCTTTACCTCGAGCCTTCCCGCAACCATGACATATCAATCCAATCCAATCCAGCCATAGTTACTCGACTCTTTACCTCGAGCCTTCCCGCAACCATGACATATCAATCCAATCCAATCCAGTCCAATCCAATCCAATCCAATCCAGCCATAGTTACTCGACTCTGTACCACGAGCCGTCCGCAACCATGATATATCAATCCAATCCAGTCCAGTCCAGTCCAGCCATAGTTACTCGATGTTACGTGAAAAAGAGAAAAAAAAGAGACTTTAATGTAACGGAATTCAACTAAGTAGTATTCAAACCAGAGTGTGGGGAAATGAAAATAAAATAGAAAAAAAAAAAAAATGGATCCTCTCATACATAATGAGCGTCCATTTGAAACTCATTTTTTTTGTAAGCTGAGCTCAGTATCATCCATAATGAATACTTTAAAAAAGATGTAATATCAGTGACTTACGGTTTTCTGTGGGCGCAGTACAAGAAAAAGTGGTACCTTTTTCCGTCGATCCCGCTTCTGAACTATTGGGTTCAGTTCAGAAACACAATGAAAATTCCTTGGTTCACAATAACAGTTTATTCATTTTCCAAAAACAGTATAACCATCCTCCAAAATCAGTACAATTATCCTCCAAAACTCAGTCACAATTACTCTCAACTCTGTTCACTTTGAAATCACGTCGACTACTGTATTCAAACGACAGCTTACACGCCTTTTATACTTTCTTGAGAAATAAATCAGATGGCGCCACTAGTATTTCCGTTCGCATAAAATAAAATTAAAAGAATCTAACAACACTCTTATAAAATGATTCATCACAACCGGAAGTCCTTCCTTTAAATCGACGTAATACCCGCTTCTACAAACAATTAAATGGAATTAGAGAAAAGTCACCTAACAATAACTACAAAGTGGGTATTATCTAGATATAAAATAATAGTAAATAACTACAATGTAGGTATTATCTAGATAGAAAATAATAGTAAATAACTACAAAGTAGGTATTATCTAGATAGAAAATAATAGTAAATAACTACAAAGTAGGTATTATCTAGATAGAAAATAATAGTATATAACTACAATGTAGGTATTATCTAGATAGAAAATAATAGTAAATAACTACAAAGTAGGTATTATCTAGATAGAAAATAATAGTAAATAACTACAAAGTAGGTATTATCTAGATAGAAAATAATAGTAAATAACTACAAAGTAGGTATTATCTAGATAGAAAATAATAGTAAATAACTATTCCCAAAATGTCGTAAATTAATGTAATAAAATTAAAAGAACGTTGAGCGTTATAAGTAGTTAATAAGCCAACCATTTCACAAAAAAAAACAAAATGTAATCCCCACTTAAAAATCTTTAATCATATTTATAAAATAACACACTCCATTCAAATTTCTTTATCTTTATCAAGGTAACTACCATTTTTACAATTAAGTTCTTTTCAATGTAAAAAAACTCATCAAAATTGGTTTTCACAGTCTGGGACAGTTAACACACATCTACCATTGCATCGAGAAACCTCCTTCTATTCTGAAGTTAGTTAAAATTAAATTAGTTCTCAGATTTGCCTAATGTGAGGACCATTGGTAACTTGCTCAGGCACATCTTAAAGTTGAATCCTGTGTGTATTTAGTATTTTATAAGTTTTCTTTTAAATGTGTATTAGGATTTAACTCACAATAAACATCTTTATCTTTATTCATTGATCCCAGTACAATCATCTACGGTAACTTTCAAAAGGGTGTTAACGTTCATACATTCAATATTAATATAGCAATAAATCAATTCAAAGTAATATGCTGATAAATAATAGGTACAAAAAAGGTATGAGTTTTTTCGCCATTTCGTCTCAAAGAAGAAAGAAACAAAAAAAGCTTTATTCGACACACAAAGTCGAAGTAAATGATAATTAATGATATTAAATAAAATATTTACGTTGGAAATATAATAAAATATTTCACTTCAACAACTTTATTTCTAAAGTTATACTACACAACAAATTATATTTTCAAGATATTAGTTAATGTGCCACAAACGACTCATGAAAGTCATAGCCATCTCGAGTACAGCCACAATCAATTTGGCGAGGGACGAGGAGTTACCGAAACGCGGCCAGATTACACTCTAATGACAAAAACTGTGCTGCGTTTGCTTGTCGTCTGAATAAACTGAATAAAATATTATTTTAATGGTACACTATCAACTGCAATAGGCCTGCATTGTGTATAACTATACTTTTGCGTTTGGACTATAACGCTTTTACTACGCTATCTTCAGCTGGTTGGTTGTTTGGACGAGGCAACGAGCCTCCTGATCATAAGTGATCATAACTATCGCTTAGGAACTCTGTAATGTCAGGGGACATCACTTGGCCACCTGTCTCCGACCTACAGTGTAGAATTCTTCAATTCAATTTTAATCAACGGGTTGATTGTACTTGGTGACCGTCTCTCATGCACCTCTGCAATGTCAGGGGACACTGTCCCTCTACCTACGATATACATCATTTCAATAGTAGATACCTATTAGTATAGCATAATTTAGTCTATTGCGTATTTTTAAATATAGAGTAAAATAGGGAATTGTGAAAATGCTTGTTTCAAAAGAGTTCATCACAATACAGACGAAAATAAATACCTAGTATTAGGTAAAGCCACAACATAAACTATATTTTGAATGCACATGACTTTGAGTTTGCTGAAAATAATATTGTTGTGACTTATTTTTTTCTCTCTAACGATTATATTCAATATTAATTTTCAGTGCAAATTAGTGAAAATTTCCTAACTCTCAATAGATTTTAGTTATTAAAACAGCTATCCACCGACTTGTCTAACACAAACGAGGCATAGAACGATGAATTTGTCCAAAACGCTGACACCAACAAAACGCTATGATCACCAATTACTGATGTACACTGCCCTCAAATATCCATCGCTCTATTCCTTTCTTACTCGTAGCGAGACATCACTTGTCCTTCTCCCACGGCAATTTAAGGTTTTGTAGTCAAAGGCTTTATAGTCAACTTGCAAAAGGATTTCAACTTTATTACGAAAACACAAAGTAGAAATTACCAAAGCATCGTCAAATTGAAATTGTTGTTCGATTTTCAGACTTACGTGTTTAACAAGAGGTAGAATTTAAGTAGTTTAAATCCACAGCTCAGCGTTTGTTTAGCTTGTTAAGAGAGGATTGTTGTTCAGTTTTGATTTTATCGTAAGGTTTAATTTTGGTTGGTTGTGTTCAAATGAGATTTAGATTCGACAACACCCCGTATTGTGGGCGTGGCGGGAACCATTACCCGAATGAGCTCAGTGCGCCGCGCGCTTCCTGACGGGAGGTTGTGTTTATTGCAGTGAAAAGTGTTAACAGTGATTAGTGATAAATGTCGATAATGGATCATATCGACACTCCAACGAAAAAGCAGCCAAAATCGTTCTCAATCGAATCGATTATCGGCAGCGACAGAAAATCACCCGAAATTGATATCGAGAATAACATTTCGGAAAGTTCTAGAAATTCAGAAGAAGAAGATGTAGATCGATTAGAAGGATTAAATCGGATGAGATATTACGCGCCATTTTTGAACAATGGCGTCAGTTTTCCGTTTTTACTTGGGTACCATGAGCCGTGGATTTCCAGGATTATTGGGGGTCCAGGACCTAATGCTGATGAGAGTAGAGAGAAGAGAGACAGTCCTGTCAGTGTGGGTAGTGAAGATAGTGATGGAGGAGATGAAAATACAGCAGGTTGGTTTGGAATACCTAAATAAATAAATAAATGCCTGAACTGTAAAAGTTTGCATACCTTTTATAATAAAATAGAGTAAAAAACCTCTAAAAAATGTGCTTTTCAGATCCTCGATATCATGTAGAAGTATATTTCAACACAAGACAAGTAAAATCTGTTTAAGCAGTATATCCTACCTAGTACAGGAGTTCCTATGTCACCTTACAACTCTACCATCAAATCTGCTCCATAACGATTTAAATTTCAGCTCAATCAGACACCGGAAGTTGGTCAAATTCAACCAGCATGATTCAATCCGACTGCAGCTTGATATAAAGCTTTTAAAAAGACTCTGGGTTGCTGCTTTTAGCCACTAATTTGACCAAATTGAAACAATTTAATTTCAATCCGGCTACCCGTGGAAAAAGATCGGACGTATTGTGATTTACATAGATTTGAAGAATAAAACACTAAAACGTAATAGATACGGAGTAATATGTTACAAATACCTAACTTTTATTATGCATTAACGGTCTTCCAACTCTTAAAAAGGTATACCACCTTTGCCGTAATCAAAGTTCGCAACAATTTTTGAGAAAATTGTTCACATCAGTTTACTTAAGTGTTAATACTGTTTGGAACAGCTATTGGCTAATATGACGAACCTAAACACGATGAGGTTATTCTGTGACATAAAAATATGTCAAAAGTGACAGAAAAATATCAAATATGACAGATATATACGTCAAATATTACAGAAAAATACAAAATGACAGAAAAAATATTTACCTATACGATATTTACATTTAGTACCAAATCTTTCCTGTTTTTTTTTTTTTTTTTTTCAGTTGGAGGAAATCACCGGATCCCCGCCCGCCCCGCGGGCGGGGTATGTGGGAGTTGAACCGCACTAAAACCTCCAACCGCTCACACTCAGCGTCCGAACCCCGGCTGAGGCCAGAACCCAGCACGGGGTTTGAAGGGACGGCGCGACGCGTTACGCCATCGGCATTCTTTGCCGTCGCTCCGTCCCCGGACGCCGAATACCCCGCTGGGTCAGAACCAGCGTGGGTCGGGGAGTACGCGGTCTACCATCCCCCGAATGCTCTTACGCTAAGGGCGTGCTGAGCGAGACACGGCACCTTCTTGGGTCCCCGCTCGCACTCGCATGCGTTGGGGACCCGAAACTCTTAGGGGGCCAGAATCCGGGCGAGATCCCGGTCCCGGCCCCCTGCCCGACGGCGGCGGGTGGGTAAGTTGAGAGTGGCATACAGCCTCTCTCTCTCAGCCCCCGCCACGTGCTTCTGCGAGATGGTGGACTCGCAGAAGTCGAGCATCGCCTTCCTGGACTCGTCGCTCTCGAGCATCGACGCCGCGACGCTCGGGAGCGACAAGTCCGGACCTATTTGTTGGACCAGGACACAGCGCTGCCTCTCCCATGCGGGGCAGCCTTTCCTGTTACTGCCTACTACTGGCCTTAGGTCTTCTCTGCAGCGTATTGTAACCCTACAATCCACCAGGCGACCCTATTCTAAGTTGGTATTCTTTGTTACCTGACATTGCAGAGGTCCATGAGCAACGGTTATCAATTACGATCAAGAAGCCAGTTAGTTTATCTGCCTGTTACAACCCATATCGTGATAACCACCAGTTAAGTTGTTCCTATATTTACCTTTTTTTAGTTAATAAATATTTTTTCATTTTCATTCCTACCCACTGCTGGGCTCTGGTCTTCTCATTAGAGAGCTCAGTACTTTAAATGGAATATCGCTCTCTTCATAACTTTTAAATATAAGGATTCCACAAGGGGTCTCTTCGCAGAAGTAGTTTACTTTCGTTATCAAGTGAATAAAATAATATAAAAACTATGTCCATCGAATTGTAATATACCTATCATCACTACACGGAATAAAATAAAGTCACTTCCACTGTGTGTTTGTCCGTATGTATGCTTAAATCTTTAAAAATACGCAACGACTTTGTTGCGGCTTTTTTAACATATAGAATTATTCAAGAGGAAGATTTATGTGTTAAGTACATGAAAAATATAGTAGAGAAACAGTGAAAATTTAAGAGGTTGATGTGATGTCGAAAATAAGCATATTTTTTGCACTTGGTTGCATGTATGCTCTCTGAACCCCTTTCTTCAGCTAGTAGCTTAATTGAACCATTTGAGAGCTATGATACCACAGATATACGCTACTAGCCGTCGGGGTTTTCAGTTAGGGAAATATACATTATCTTCACTATTATCTATTTTTTTTTGAGTTGGAGGAAATTGCCGGATATGTGGGAGTTGAACCACATTAAAACTTCCAACCACTCACACTCAGCGTCTAAACCCCGCCTGTGGCCAAAACCCAGCACGGGGTTATGCGGGACGGAACGACGCATTACACATTACGGCAGTCTTTCCCGTCGCGCCGCCCCTGAGGGCCGAACCGGCAGCTTCTGGCGATACGGTCACCGAATCTCTCGGTTTTCACTATGATAATAAGTCGGGGTCAAAAATATAGTACGGATCTCTATTTTTTAAAAAACGATATATAGCCTATGTCACTCAGGCATAGTGTAGCTTTCCAACGGTGAAATAAATTTTCAGGTGCAGTAGTTTCGGAGCCTATTCGAGACAAACAAAGTAACAATCAAACCTTTCCTCTTTATAATATTAGTATAGATAGACTATGTCTACTGTCTAGCAATGAACTTTAACGACAATTTGAATATAATATTAGAAAGGAATACAACAGCTCACCATGACATTAAGCACTGATAACAACTGCCAGTTACTAGATACGGAGGTGGAAATAGCTATTTTTTCAGTTCTAAATGCTTCAAGAGGTTGAAATAATTTACCTTTTTGAACATCTTCCAAAAAGGAGGAGGTACTCAATTCGTCTGTATTTTTTTAATGTTTGTTGCTACATAACTTAGGTGACGGTCGTCATGTAGTCCCATTTATTTTTTTATGAGATCGTACAACAACGTTTAAAAATGTGAACAAGATTTCAATGGAAGTCAGTCGTTTTCATTTTTGTAATAAAAATTTTATATTCTGTAGAATTTACCAAGACCAGTCCCTCTTTAAACGTGGTTTATGAGAAGTACTGTATATGTAAGTAGGTAATATCAATATATACCGGTCCCTTAATGACATTGCAGAGGTTCAAGAGTATTGGCGGTTATGTCTAGTTCACAATTCATGAGTTCCAATTACATTCGTGTAGGTAATAACGGTCAATTGGGATCGAAAATTAGTTTGTTTCGCGACCTCTTGCTTAAAACTCAATTGTGGTCAAAAGATTGTTAGTCGTGATAAATGTAAAAAAATGCATTTTTCTTTAAAATCAACCGTTTTCCGAGTAAGGAACTATAGGAATTATTCCACCGATGAAGGTTAAAAATTACTAAAATTTCGCTATTACATTTCCATGGTCTTCCTTAGAGTGCCTTCAGAAGCGTTTGAAACTTGATCCCGCATTAGTTTCAATGAGTTCCACCCAGTTGAACCCAACATATTTAGTGTCAATGAGTTCATTGAAGAGATTTGCATGAATCTTTCTTTCTGTTCAACTATTCGTTTTTTGGATAGAGTTCTAAAATGAGAAGGTATTAAAGTCGCCTGAATTCATTTTGTTAATATCTACTTCTAGTAGTAATAATAATATGCATTAAAATTCACACTTTTTCCATAAATCAAGAGTACACTTTCCCGCCAAAATCTCCCAACACGTCACAATGTGACAGACAGCGTTACCAACCGAATCAATAAATCAGTACTGCCAAAATGAACAACTGAAGAACAGTTTGAAAAAAGAACACAATTGTAAATCCGTCACGCCTCCTTGACAAATTTAACGCCACTACAACCGAAAAACTAAAAAAAAATAACAACTAAAATCACCCTTATCACTCAACTTTAAAGTTTAATTTTCTACATATATTTTAATATAAAGTTGATAGACGATTTTAGTGTTTATTTCAATAGATTTAAAGTACATTATTGATTGCAGTTTGAGTACTGAATTTGGGTCCAAAATTCGCATCTGTAGCGTGTAATTATCAAATTTTCGAACTTTGACATCTGCTTTCGAGTTTCTAAGGTGCATGTTATTGCAATCACACGCATAAATCCGGGGTAGTACCTACTAGTAGGTACTTTTACGTGTTTTTGACCGACTACCCAAAAGAAATCATTTAAAGTGAACCGATTTGGATGATTCTAGTTTGATATGAATGATTGAATGAATTAATGGTCGACGTGGAATCCCGTTTATTTTTTTTCAAAATCAAAGAAGTACTTTTGAAGCTGTCATTAAAATATTAGCTTTCTAATAACACCATTTCACTATTTGCTGTGGTAAACCGGTTTCATTTCATGACATCACATTAAGTTTTAATTTTTTTTCCTAAGTTTTTTTTTGACTTTATCAGTCTTCTTTCAATTCTATGTTTATAACCAGGACACACAGACAAGTCCTAAGTTAGCAAACGTGTCTCTTTCCCTCACGACGCGGCGACGGTTAAAAGCTAAACTTATTACACGAAAAATACTGGCCAGCAAAAATACATTTTTACGAAAAAAAACACTTAAAAGTTACGTGACAGGAATAGTGATGATAATTTATCGATAAAGTGAAGTATCGATTTGAAATGATGTAGGAATATAAATCGATTTTTATACTTTCAAAAACGACGAATCGTGTTGAGAATAAACGTTGAAATTAATTTAATGAATCAAAGGACAGGAATTTTCCACATGTGGTTATTTTAAGTTATTCAATCAGCGTCATTTTCTTATTTGCCAGATTTATTATAAGGAACTTGAAGATCCATGAGAGATCTAACCCTGGGCGAACACCTACAATAATATTTCCAATACTTGTGACAGAGATTGGATTTAAGTCATAACAATGTAATTAGAATGTTAGAAAAAAATAGCGTTTGAGTAACATGCACTAAAACCTATTAGAAATTAAAATTGTGTAATCTGTAAGTACCTCCTGGTACTTACGTCAAGATTTTACACTACAATACATACTGATGGTACCTATTGAGTAACTTGTTGTTGGTCAAATCATAATTTATTGTACTGTCTTACAAAAAACATTTTTTTAATACAACTATTTAATGAATTCCCTAATTCTTACATTTATTGAACCACTAAGTTAGAACTCATTAGGACTGTCCAAGCAAACAGTTTTTAGCAGTGGACAGGCTGTGGATTATACCGAACATCATTGATAAGATTATGAAAGTGGTTTGTCAAATTTAGTTGAGATCTATTAAAAAAAATGCGTCTTTTGCAGTGGCATGCAATCCATAGACGCAAATAAGCGTTGCATACCCTAGTTTATCCAATTCAATTTAAATATCAACGAAAATCTAGTTAATAAACCTCACATTTTTATGATGTGTGTAACCTAAAATATGTGATCAATTGATTGTGATACGTAAATTTGTAAACAATTAAGTCAAACCTTCACATCTGCATACACTGATCAGAATATAACTGAACGCCACTGGTTTGTTGTCCATTGCATCGCTTCGTTCTAAGACTATGTAATTTAGAGTAATTCATAATCTTGGTTTGTTTCCTTATGCCCGAAGGTCGTCCTCTTGACCTCCAAGATTCAGATCAGTCTCGTCCAGTTCTGGTCACTCCGGGAACTATCTAGTAATGGATGTAATTTCAACGACGTCTACTAGTCTAATTCATCTGATGGGATAATGTCTTCTACTTCTTTTTCCTAGCCCTAAGGTACCTATTGGTTTACCGTCGAGACATATGACCGAATTTATTTATTTATTCATGGAAAACTTACAGCCTAATTAACAATACTAATATGTTTACAAAGAACTTAGAGTAAAATAAATTACAGAGCCAAATAAAAGTCCTCACCAGTTGTGATTAAAGAAAAATGTAAACTTAAAATCTAATCTAAACTATACATACCCATTTAAAAAACCGTATAATGATTGTAGAATCTAATTACAGATGGTGGGCAGTATTCTAATAGTTCCCAAATATTTCAAACGTTACGCTCGGTGTCCTGGGAATCGTACATCATAATTATCAATAAAAAATCACATTAGCTGCACAAATCCCATGGCGCAATGCACAAACGCGCCATAACTCCCGTGTTTCCCGCCGAAGACGTGACTCTAATATAGTGATGTCCATTTACCGATATCAGACGATAAATATCGTTTTCTAATGAAACTGCATTTTAACGTTCACGAGCGATTTAACTCGCCGCCGCGTTCCGAATTCGAAATTTTAAAATTCAGATCGCGACGGCGGGAACTCGGCTTTGCGGTGACGCCATCTTGATTTTGCTTTCGCGCCATTCGATTTTGGACCTTTTTCGTTGGGAGTAAGCGCGGGTACTTTATTTTTGACGATTAAATGAGGCTGGTAATGTTTTTACAATTCATTTGGCGCGCTCGATAACTGTCAATCGCTGTCGAGTCGGCCATAAGGAATAAATGTGTTTATTTGCTGAAAGGGATCGGTTTATTGTTGAGTTTTTCGTGGAAATGCACGATTGCACATGTTAATGGGTCTATTTGAGCTGTAATGTATTGGTAATGGGTTTTATTGGTTTGTTTTCTTACAGTCCTTGATGTTGTGGTTACGCATACTATTTATGCTATTATAAGTGTAAATGTGGCTTATTCGTAGGACCAGATAGCATTCACAGTAATAATTAAAGTGTTATGATTTATGCCTAATAGGTTATCGAAGACTACTTTTAATAAAGCTTTTACAAATTGCATTAAACAAAACTTGGATTCTGCACTTGTTTTTTTCTTTTATAAGAACCTAATGCCTCGTCCTATTGATATTTAGTTACTGTACTGTAGTAACCCATTACTTGTTACTAGTGGGCTCCGTCGGATCAGATATAGTCTACCAAGCATTCTAAGGAGGGTTGAGCTTCTCATATTTGAAACCCAATCAATCGTATCTTACTGGACCCAAATCACATGATGAAACTACTTAAAGATTTATTTATGTATTAAATGTTCGGACCCCTTAATTATTATCATCAGTAGCCCGTAGACGTCCACTGCTGAAAAAGAGCCTCTCCCAAATTTCGCCACAACGACCGGTTCTGTACTATTTGTATCTAATAACTTCCTGTGGCCCGGACAAGGTCGTATGGTCCTTGTGGGAGGTCTGTCGGCTACCCACGTTGCGCCTACCGGTTCGATACTTACGAAGATGATTTGTAATTATTCGTACCGCATTTATAGAAAATAACTAATTAACTAGGTTTTGAGAACTCATGTTTCCCACTCTTCCATCATTTTCTGATTAAATTAGTTACGAGATCCAAGACAAGTTAGCTTACCCTCGGGTTCCTGACCTTCACTGCTCAGTCAGAGTCAGAGTCATTTCGATGGTCGAACTGTGGATCTCAAATACAATACAATTACAGTGATAGGAGTGAGAGGTAGGCAAATACCCGACTAACTAGGCTCTTGCTAAGTAATACGTAACAAAAATACCTAAACAAACCTGATTTAGATCCTCAGCAAAAGCAAAAATCGACGCAGAATCCCAAACGACTTTCCCGTAAATCATAAAAGTTTTTCCCCCAAGTTTTTTTCCGTGCAGAAAAAAGTGCCGAATCATTAAATTAGCGGACAGGCCGAAGGCGTGGCCCTGACTCAGCGGCCATCTCGTTTTATCGACCATTGGCACAACACTATCTTGAAAATGACATTTCGTTTTCCGCCAAAAAAGAGTCAAAACAAAAGCTATCTAATCGATTATTTTTAAAAGCTTTTACCTAACTTGCACTGGATGTTACATATCTATGTAATTTGCTGTTGAACTTGACCACCTTCCCGGTTTTCGCTAGAGCTGAAATTGCTGAAATGGTAAAAATCGCCGGATTTCCACTTTGCCCATAGATGGAGTATGTAGCTGATGATCAGCACTAAAACCTGCCGCACATATTCAGTATCCGAACCCCGGCTAAGGACAGAACCCTGTAAAGAATTGTGAAATGAATTGAAATAAAATGAAATAATTTTTAATGAGCACAAAAACAAAAATACACTAAACTGACACGACGCGTTGCACATTAAGGCTTGCGTATCACTCCATCACCTAATATTTTTATTGCCTTGTAGGCAGACGAGCTAACAGGCCACCTGTTTTTTTATTGCTTAAGAGATACACGAGCCTACGACCCACCTGATTGGTCATAGACCTCTGCATTGTCAGGGGAGTTGCTCTTTAAGAACTTTCTTCAAGCCACACTCATCTGATCTCTTTTAACACAGGTAACGACTCAGAGCCCGATCAGGAAGACTCAAGCACAGACACGCCCCGTGAGAACAAGGCGAGGAGAAGACGAACTGCCTTCACATCGGAGCAGCTTTTGGAACTGGAGAGAGAGTTCCACGCGAAGAAGTACCTCAGTCTGACGGAGAGATCGCAGATAGCGGCAGCTTTGAAGCTCAGTGAAGTTCAAGTGAGTAGGAAATTCTCTACCTTGAATTTCTTCCGATTTTCTCGTAATATCTCCTTCAATTTCAATTAATTTTGACCGATGTTGAACCAGACTTCCGCGCTAAATGCAAGACCCAAATGTAGCCTATAATTCAAATTCATTGTCTAGTTGTCTAGGTTTTGCGTCCCGACCCAACGAATCTATTTTTATACAAAGTTAAATGAGCAGAGTGGATTTAAAAGGAAATATCGTGCGAAAATTGACCTTTATTCTTCGGTCACTGCTGCAGCGCGTCGTTCAAAAATACTTTTGAAAGATAAAGCGAGGGTGAGCGTCGCAAACATACAAAAATGGAATTCACATGTCTAATAAAATATATTTATACCACCATCCAGCTATGGAATGAGTTCCCCTGTTGAGTGTTCCCAGAGCGCTATGACTTGTCCTTCTTCAAACGAGGCTTAAGGAAGGTCCTAAAGTTAGGTCGTAGGTAGCGACCCTTCAGGGACCCCTGACATTGCAGAGGTACTTGAGCGACGGTAACCACTTACGATCAGGTGGCCCGAGAACTCATCTGCCTACATGGTATCAAATACCATAATCAAGAAAAAAATAATCTGCCACTCCGTCCAACCCTAAACGTTCCATTTATATCACTTGACCGTTGTTAATGTTCGATCACCGGATATTTTCCTTTAATAATTTGTAAAACGCCATTTGAAAACAGCTCAAACATACAAATTTGTTTAAGGTTTTGTTTTAAAGTCCTATTCAATAAAATCCACACGATTCGCTGATTTTCTGTGCTCCGATACGAGCACAGATTAGATCTAATTCTGAATAATAATGGTGGAACAGGCGTGGCTAGACTTGGTCTTTGCATGTAAATTGACTATTATCGCCTTTAATCGTGTAGGTAATATATTTGTAGACTGGTGTAGATTATATACGCCTCTATTTAAAGTCTGAAGGTGTGTGTAGTATTGTAGAAATGAGAATAGTATTTTACAATCTAAAACACTATAAACTTTAGGTTCTTCAGGTGGAAAGTAAGCATAAGTTACCATGGAAAGTAACTAGAATCGTGTAAGAATTTAGCTAAATATGATTTTGTTTAGCCGCTCATGGCTACCTACCTGCAACGTATCTTTAAGAATTGTTTAAACCTAGTTTAAAGATGGACAAGAAATCTTGCTTCATTCAACTGAATGTCTAAGACAACTCGATATTATAATGACAATTGGTTATCGATTGTAGGGTATAAAGAGTACCTTTGCATTTTGAGAATTTGAGCCCTCATAGGTCGAGCATAATTAGCATAAATGACTTTGGGCCGTGTCCCAACGGATCGAACATGGTTTATTCCATCGACTAAATTTTTACCAATCTTCTAACATGCTGCTGGCTTTTAAGAGTTCTAACTACTATTCTCTTTACAGGTAAAAATATGGTTCCAAAATCGCCGAGCGAAATGGAAACGCGTAAAAGCGGGGCTCGCTTCAGGCAGCCATGCTGGAAAAAATACGACCGGAACAAAAATAGTCGTACCAATTCCCGTACACGTTAATAGGTTCGCAGTCAGAACCCAGCACCATCAAATGGAAAAACAAAATAATCTCCAGTATCGTCTGGAACGAACCCAACCTCTCCCGGGAAATTTACACCAATCGCAGACGTCAGCGTTTTTGAGCGCATCCAAAATGGCGGAGAATCGATTATCGGAGCGACAGGAATCGATAGCTAGTCGCAGCACTATTTACGATCCTGTTTCCGTTAGGTTGGCCAGCATGCAGGCGTTGAGGTACCCACAAAATGGCCGGCCTAGCTAATTTATTCGCTGGAAATTAATTTGAATTTGAGAAGATATGGAGTACCTATTAGTAGTTTAGTGTGACTGACTAGTTAAAATCTTTATGCAGCTCAAGGACCAATTTGTAAAACAACGGGGCTGTGACGAAATCAACAGTTTTTTGGTTTTGCGAATACCATTTGATTAATTAAAATTGGTAGTAACAAACTTGGTTCGCGAATATAATTAGATTAGAGAGATTAGATTAGTGATGTTATTTTTAAAAAATAAATTCCAAATAATTAACTTTCTTGTAAATAAACAATTTTAAAAATATGTCAAATGGTTTTCTTTATACGATTTTTTCAAATGTTAACTAATTCATGGCCCACCCTGTATTAACTTGCACTGGATGTAACTATGTAACTTCGGGTGGAATCTTGCAAGCTTAATTTGACACACTTCCCGGTTTCCGATTGAGCTGACATTTTGTACGCAGATGTATATCGCGTGACAATACAATCATTCGAAAGGTGGTCATAGGAACTCCTATGCTAAACAAAATAGACCCGTTGTGTTTGGGTTCGCTTTACTTGTTTTCAGCTAACACTCTACTGCTCAAAGATTTTGAAAGCTTGAATTTTAAAAGTATTATTTTAATTTTTTTTATTTTAAATAGCTGTATCTTAACAGATCTTAAAGTTTAGGCTTACAATATTGCAATGTCCGAAAGGTGACATTCGTCACATCATAAACATAAACAATGTCGGTTTAATACCAAAATATGCTGCTAAATTGCAAAGATATCACCGCCCACACATCATGATATTAATGTTTGAGACACGCCTCTTCTAGATGACAAAAGGACTCTATAAATCACTATATCTATTAAAGTATGGGGTTTGATAAAATGAATGAAATATCGTTGTTAGTTGGGGCTATGTAGGGCAGCTAAGTCTATTCATAATTTTAATGTCATAGATTACTTGGTTCGTTGCGGGGTTGGACAAGTTTTCTTCCCTCTAGTTTCTGGGCTTCACTGCTCAGGAACGCGAGAGAAGAAAAGATAGTCCTGAAATGGATAGTCTTTTACTGTATATGTCGTTTTATGTTAGCAATGAAACATTTTAGAAATTATACATCTAAAGTGCTAAATGGGTTCAGAAAGATCTAAATTATTTTTAAATGAAGACTTTTTAACACCACCACCACCAGAGGATACACTTGACTCGTGCGGAGACACTATTTTGTTCTGTTTTGTTCGGTACACTGTATCAAATAACAATAGATCGATGGTGCTAACTAGTATTTATGACAGTCTATTTCCTGCAAACCGCTTCGATAGCCCAAACAATTACAAATATCATAGATTACTCTCAAAAGTCACGCGCATGGCCATTTGTAATCGACAGATGTTCGCAACGGCCGCGCTAATCTGTGGGCGGGGTATAGACAAGAAATATGTATGGCGTGAGTTAGGTAGCGGGCAGGGGCGAGAGGCTTTTTAAAAAGCAAGTGAACAACACCGGAGTTGGCTTTAGACTCAATATCTTTATTAAAAATTAATCCTTATAACTAATCTTAATCTAAACAATGGTTTATTATAACTGAGTACTATAACAATTACATCTTTAAATTATAAAATGTTATCTCAAGGTTTTCTCGAAACAAGGGATGGTTCATATAGCGGATGTTATTGCGTAGTTTAATGGAGGTCCCGTAGGTTACGCCGACATAACTCCTCCCCCCTTAAGTGAGAGGCGCACCGAAGGCTGCAACGGCTGGCGATGCAATTCTTCTGGAGATTGTGCAGGTTGCAGGACTGAGAGTCGCCGCGATCTTGGTATCCACCAAAACTTGTATGTGATGTATCCGGCTGTTGCTAGTATCAGTATTATATATAGAGACACTGATGACCAACTTGGATTGTTTGTTATTAGGGTTTTGTTATTTTCAACGTTTTCTTGGAGTTTTTCCGTGCGTTGCAGTGCTTCTCTAAGTTTGTCTAGTTTTATGTCTTCTAGTTTGATGTTGATTGGGGCTGCCTCGGGTGTTGCATGTGCACGTGGTAAAGGTATAATTTCTTCGACGTTCAGGAATTTTCTATGTGTTTGTAAGGTTTTTCCGCCGACTTCTACCTTACAGTTATTGTTGATTGTAATTAGGGAAATTCCTTTGCTACGCTGGTACTGTACTTCTTTGTCACATGTTGACTTGATGACTTCCTCTTGTTTGAGGATGACGATCCAACTATTATCTTGGATTTGTTGGATAATGTTTTCTTCATATTCAGCGGTTGCGTAAGTGCAGTTATGGGGTTCTTGGTGTTGTATTAATTGTGCAATGCAGTCCGATGAGTGATGCAGGGGTTGCCATTCGAGGTGCTTGCAGATGACGTCATCGTCCATGATTTTTATACAAGCTTCATGTGGATATGCAAATTCGTTATTTCCCAAGATTATGGTAGGGTTTTTAGGGATTAGGATAGTGTTATTGTCATTCGGGATAGAGTAAAGGTGTAAAAGGTTGGCGGGGTTCTCTGTTACCAGTGGTACCTCTAGGATAAAATTCAACGTTTCATTCGTACTATATGCTTTTACGGTAATGGCTTTTTCCCAGTAATGGATGCTTGCTATACTAGGGTCGAAGGCAAGGTGCATATCGATATTGTTTTGTATGAAATTTAGTTGTTCTATTAAATAGCTAGGGTCAATAATACTTGGATGCATTTTACCGAGGTTGGAAAACGTAATCGCATTTTCCAAAGTGGAAAATCTATCGTAGAGCTGTTGAAGTGACCGCTCAATATCGGCGAATATTTCAACAGTAAGAATTTTTGTTTCGAATTCTGTTTGTTGAGATGAGTACCTATCTATTTTTGTGGCTATTTCTTGTTGGTTTGAAATTATGTGTTTCAAGTTGTTTTCATAAGTGTTCATGAAGTCTTTCATTATGTCTAATGATTGTTTTTGGTTAATAACGTAGTTATTTGTGGCTGATTTAAGAGCTCTGATTTCGTTCTCGAATTTAATAGCGTCATCCTCATCCAGGTTGCCTGTGATTGACTTAATGATTGTCCCTAAACCATTGATTAGCGCTCGCTTATGTCTATTTATGTTATTGAAGTTAGTAGTCTCTAAACCTAAATAAGCTATCTTACTTTCTATTGTTTTAATCAGATAATTCGTTTGTTTGATTATAAGTGAATTATCCGGTGTTATATTTTGTTTTAGCCTAAAAGTATAAAAGTTACTACAAATATCTAGATATATATCACGTAGCCGTGATGTGTTATAAACTACCACTAAATTATATGTGTCAATTTGGTACTGAGCTTTCGCTTCTGTTACGACCAGGATTCCATTGTGGTTGTCTACGGGTTGTATTACAGTGTTTCCTGCGATGCTTCGGAGCACTGCGATGCAGGCGATGGCGTACCTGTAACATTTTCAGGTCGCCTTAAAAGACGGAAGTGAACTCTTATTGTTTTGGCGTTGACATGTTTTCCAACTATTTCCGCTATTTGTTCGGGATGAATATGTACTATTTTGTATGGGCCTAGGTATTTAGGTTCTAATTTATTGCTTCTTGCTGTCTTGGCTACTTGTTTGTAGACTGTATCGCCTACCTTAAAGGGTGCGGTTTGTTTATCTTTGTTCAATTTTTCTATTACGCGTTGCTTGTCGTTGTTTAATTTTGTGGTGACTAATTTTTGAACGTTCTCCATAATTTGTTTGTGTTTGATTACGTATTGTTGGTAAAATTCTTTAGAACAATGTAATTCCAAAGGGTTTCTACTACTAGTATGACCGTATAGTAGTTCGAAAGGTGTGAAACCGGTAGCTGAGTGGATAGTGTTGTTATATGCAATAATTGCATATTTCATTAGGTTATTTGGTTCATCTCTTTCTGAAATATGTTGTATTCTTATTAATTCGGCTAAAGTGGAGTGTAATCGTTCAATTGGTGAGTTGGAGTTTGGATTGTAGGGAGTTGTAAAATGAATGTGTATATTGTGAATAGCGCATATTTCAGTAATGACGTCATTGTCGAACTTCGGGTCTGAATCCGTTGTAAGTTTGACTGGCGTGCCTATTACCGCGAATATACCTATTAGGGCTTCAGCAATATGTATGCTGTTTGCTGTTGATATGGGGATGGCTTGAGCATATTTTGTGAAATTGTCTATGATTGTGAGGAAAGTGGTACCACCGCTGCTGTATAAGTCCATAAACATATGTTCCATAGGTTTACTAGGTGTTTCTGTTAATGAGAGTGGTAGTTTTAGCGGGTTGCGTTCATATTTACTCTTAAGACATTTGTCACATTTGTTAATGAATTTCTGTATGCTAATTAGCATGTTTGGCCAGTGATAGTTTCTATGTAACTGCTTATATGTTTCTTGTATACCTCTGTGTATAGTTTTTCCTTCATGGTGTTTTTTGATTAAATCTGTTTGTTCGTTAGCGTTAGTTATGAGTGTGACTCTATTTGTGCATCTTATGAGTTTAGGTCCTCGTTGATCAAAAATAGATTTGTATACTTCGCAAAAGATCTGGTAGTATTCTTCGTGATAAAAGTAACAGTAGAATATTCTATCTGGAATTGTGTGTTCTTTTAAGAATTGTATTATTTGATTTTTTGTGTCATTTTTTGGAATCCATACATCTTTGATTGTTATTTTACCTTTTGACCTATCGTCAACTCTATATGTGTCTCCGGGTGTTTTTCTGATGAAAAATTGTTTAAGTTGTCTGTCGATCGCGTCATTTGTTTCAGGTATTTTATTGTTTTGTGATTGTGAAAGGTTTTCTTGAGATTGGTGTATTGGGGTTTGTGGTAGAGATAAACTTTCTGTTGATTGTTGTGTTTCGGATTGGGGTTGTGTGTTTTGGTTAGTAATATTTATTGTGGGTTGTAGTGGTGATGGTATGTTCCATTCTGTTTCTAGATCTAAATTTACTAATTCTCCCCAATTCGGGACGAATGTTGAGGTGCTGGGTTGTGGATCGTTATTATCTGGGTTTTCAATCGTTTCGTTATTGTGTAGTATTTGAACTCTAGATAGAGTATCTGCGTTAGTGTTTAGTTTTCCTTTTTTATAAATCACTTCGTAATCATATTCTGCAAGTTTTAAGCGCCAGCGGGTTAATTTCGAATTTGGATCTTTGAGTGACATGATCCATGTAAGTGGTCTATGGTCTGTATAAATTTTGAATTTTCTACCATATAGATAAGGGCGGAAATATTTGGTTGCCCAAACTATGCTTAGTAATTCTTTTTCTATTGTTGAATATTTTTGTTCTGTATCTGAAAGAGTGCGTGAAGCGTATGCAATAGGGTTGTCCGATCCGATTTTTCCTTGTGACAGTACAGCGCCTAGGGCTACGTCTGATGCGTCTGTAGTTAAAATAAATGGTTGCTCGAAGTCTGGGTATTGAAGTATGGGTGCATTTATAAGCATTTCTTTGCATTTTTCGAATGCTTCTATATATTGAGGTGAAATATCGATTTTACTATTTTTCTTAAGACATTTAGTTAGAGGTTTTGTGAGTTTAGCAAAGTCCTGAATAAATTTTCTATAATATCCTATTAGTCCTAGGAATGATTTAATTTGTTTCTGTGTTTTAGGTAAGGGAAATTTCTTTACAGCTGCTATTTTATCTTCATTAGGTTTTATTCCTTTATCGGTTAATGTGTGACCTAAGAATTTAACTTGTTTTTGTAGGAATTCTGATTTATTAAGTTGTATTTTTAAGTTGTTACTGCGAAAGCGTTCGAAAACTTGTCTACAATTTTCTATATGTTCCTGAAGGGAAGTTGAATATATTATGACGTCATCGAGGTAGGTTAGTACGTTGTCTAGGTTCCGTAATACAGAATCCATTAGTCTCTGGAATGTGCTCGGTGCATTTTTAAGGCCGAAAGGCATTCTCAAAAATTCGAAATGTCCTCTGTCAATAGTGAAAGCAGTTTTCTCGGTATCATCTGGATGCATTTCCACTTGATGATAACCTGAAGCTAAGTCTAAGGTTGTAAAATATTGTGCTCGACCGAGTTTGTCGAGTATGTCGTCTATATTTGGTAGTGGGTATTTGTCTTCGATAGTTTTGTCATTTAGTTTTCTATAGTCTATTACTAGGCGATACTTTTGTTCGCCGGATGCGTCTAATTTTTTTGGTACTAAGTGCACAGGGCATGACCACGGAGAGTTGCTTTCTTTTATGATGTTTTGGGCTTTTAAAGATTCTATTTGCTTTTTTATTTCTTCTTTTTGTTTAGGGGCCTGTCTATAATTACGGATGAATATGGGTTTTGTATCTGTGAGTCTAAGACTGTGCTTAATTTCGTGTGTAAACGTTAGTGGTATTTCGTCACAGTGGAAGATGTCACGATAATTATAACATAGTTTCATAATCTTGCGTTTTTCTTCTTCATTCATGTGATCTATTCTGAGTCTTTCTAAATTTTTCTTTTGTAAATAGTCTATATTATGATTATTGTTATTTCTTATATTATTAATGAACGATGTTTGTTCTTTCTCAAATATATTTTCTTTCATTTTGCGTAGATTTAACTGACAGCTTTTTTTTATGATAATTTCATTATCTGATGGGTTGATAACTGAAGTTAATACGTTTCCGTTTCTTACGGTGACAAAGGCTGCCGGAAAAATCAATCCGTTTTTTGTTATATTTTCCGTTAAGAAGTATTGACCTTCTTTCTCATTACATAGGAAGTTAACTAATTTTTCTGTTTTTGATTTTATTTTAATGTGTGACTTAATGTCGTCGTTGATGGGTATGTTCGCATTTTCTGTGCGCAACATCATGTTTTTTATATCTATTTTACAGTTTAGAGGTACTAAGAAGTCTAACCCTAGTAGTCCTACGAAATCTGGATCGAAATTGAAAACTAGAAATTTGTGATTTATTTTCTCGTTAAATAGTCTCTCTGGTAAATTGATAAGGGCTACTTTATTGTGTTTTGTTGTAGCATGAGCTGTTCTTATATAGTGAGTTTCAGTTTTTATTTCATAGTTCACATTATTCTCTTTTTTTAAAGCATTTGGGCTTATTAAAGATTGTGAGGCGCCTGTATCTATCAGAAATCTGCCTCCTAATTCGTTGATGTAAATATAAGGTAATTTTGAATAAGATTTTATGTTGTTCATAAAAACTACTTTATGTTTTCGTTCTCTGAATCGAGCTGAAAATTTTCCTGCTGCGAGTCATCGTCATCGCAGCCTTCATCTAATTCTAGAATGTCGGCAAGCTCCTCATCAGAAATTGCCTCATTTTGATAGTGAATAATTTTTCGATTTTGGTTTTCCGTATTATAAGGTGTTTTATTTTTGTTAAATTGTTCCCTTTTATTTTGATTGTTAAATTTTGGGGGTATTATTTTAATGGAGGAAGGTTTTATTGCTGCTTTGTTTCCTAACGGTCTTCTCGTACGGAGCTTAAATTCTTCCTGTTTAGCAATGATAATAGCTTCCTCTAGATTTTCTATGTTTTTAAGCTTTATGATAATTGCCGTAATTGGATTAAGTTTATCTAAAAAGGCTGTTAAGGCCATTTGTTCGTAATATGTACGTTTACCTGGGTCAATCAGGATGAGGGTGCTCGCTATGTGACGTATTTTATCACCGAACGCTTCTAGGGAAAGGTTATCCCTAGTTGACGTCATGAGCTCTTGGACTAACTGAATTTCGGTTTGGAATTCACCAAACCTTTTTATAAGGGTGGCTTTGATTTCAGGCCACGTTTTTGCGCCGCCGCTTTGAGACAGTGCTTCAATGGCTCTGCCTGTTAATTTATTACGGATTAAGCAAGCTATGCTTGGATCCGTTTTGTTTGCTATAAGATCGAGTGCGTTTTCCACACCCTCGATGTAAAAACTAAGAGTTTTTCTATTCCCATCGTATGTGGGTAATAATAATGAGAGTGTCGGGTATGCAATTTCGAATGCAACCTTCTCCTCAACTAGTGAGTCATTGCCTGTTTTACCGCCGCTTGCCATTTTAATCAAGAGCTATAATTCAGGACAAGAATTCTATCTAGAAATCACCACTGTACAGGACAGGTATATTAATGTCTAGTAAATGGGATAAGGGAGGTTTTTCTCGGGAAATAAGTGGAATCTACACTTACCACACGAGCATTGCCGATGAAAGGCGATGGTGAGTCTAATTCTCCAAGTGCTGCCTTTTGGAGTTGTTGTTGGACCTCTCTGCTGCTGTCGTATGCTGCCCGCTGAAGGTTCTTTTCTCGCTGATACGGAGACGATTCTTCAGAATACTTCTTCAGAATGTACCGATTTTTAGACGAGTTACCGACTGCGCCAGTTAGGTAGCGGGCAGGGGCGAGAGGCTTTTTAAAAAGCAAGTGAACAACACCGGAGTTGGCTTTAGACTCAATATCTTTATTAAAAATTAATCCTTATAACTAATCTTAATCTAAACAATGGTTTATTATAACTGAGTACTATAACAATTACATCTTTAAATTATAAAATGTTATCTCAAGGTTTTCTCGAAACAAGGGATGGTTCATATAGCGGATGTTATTGCGTAGTTTAATGGAGGTCCCGTAGGTTACGCCGACATAACTCGTGACAATATTAATATTAAAAATGTTATTTCGCGCCTTTTCATTGCCTATTTGGCTTGAAAGGAATCCGAATGCTGTGTTTCCATTAGCTCGCTAACGACCAACACACGTAAAAACAAATGACGGTGACGGCCGACCGACATGTAAACGGGGGTTTTGTATGCATTGGCCGACATTGAAACTATCTAAAACACTGTTTGACAATTGGTCTACTAGTTGTCATTTATGCGCATTGGAAATTGGCGAGATATTGAGTCTGATTTAATTGGAGACATTTTCTCGAACGCTCGAGACGAGAAAATATATAAACGCAACTATCTCAAGCAATAATCGCCAATAACATAATCGTATCAGAATGTTTACACGCAGGCAAGAAATATTTTATATTCTTTTGACAATCGGATCTTCGAGGCGAGAAAATGTCACCGTCTAAATCAGGCCTTATGGAAACACGGCATTAAAGGTAGGTCGTAGGTAGAGCAGTGTCTGATATTGCAGAGGACCATGAGCGACGTTAACCACGCACGTTGAGGTGGCCTGTTACTCATCTATGGCAATTAAAGAATGTTTGACAGAAATCAAATTATACTTTAGTTAAGTGCTAGCCAAGACTAGTAAAACGAACTCAAACACGACGGGTCTATCTTGTTTAGTATAGGAGTTCTTACGGTTTTCAACTCCTTCCTCAGATCAAGCTCCATTGAACCATATTACTGTAAAATCACAAGATAAACATTTGTTTAAAATTAAATTAATATGCAAAATTTCAGCTCAAGATCCCATCCGAACCTACATAGATAAATAGTTACATCCAGTGTTTTAAAAAAACTTGATGACTTTCGTTGTGAAATCGACCCGCAGTATCCAGTCCTTTCGTGATCATGACGTTTGCAACACCGTTGACATAAAATCATCATCATCATCAGCCTATAGACGTCCACTGCTGGACATAGGGCTCTCCCAACGGCCAGTCCTGCGCTATCTGCTTCCAGTGACCTCCCACGATCTTGACCAGGTCGTCGGTCCATCTTGTGGGAGGTCTGTCCACGTTACATATAAATAACACTCAATTAACTAACTATCGTGGTAAGAACACGTTGATCTTGATAATGCATGAAAGTAATGTAGAAAACCGCGAGTGTTTGAATAGATTCTTTTTGAAAGTTGGTAAAAATAAGTATTTTAGTCAATGCGCATTGGGGACAATTGGGGCAGTCACCCTAAAGGGGCGTGTCGACCAGTTGGCGCTTACAGCCATCAATCCTGTTCACTAATACGCTCTATCATTTCACTAATACTATAACAACACTATTATTAATATTCTTGTATAATTTAATTGTTAATTTTTGATCGACTTCCCAAAAAGGGGTTGTCAGGTTGATTCCTTTTTTTGTTTTTAATTGCCATGCAAGCCGACGAACTAGCAGGCCTAATTGTAACTGGTCACTCATTATTCCATGTTTGACAAAGCATAAAAAAAAATAACTTCATTTGAAATAATTTCATTCAGATGAACAACTAATTTTGCAGCTACGTTTAAAATTGTAGCTTTTGACCGACTTCCAAGGTAATTACGCTTACGATCGGGTGGGCCGTTAGCTCCTCTGCCTACAAGACAAAAAAAAACTATATTAACCAAAAATGAACGCAAAACAGCACAATAAAAATCAGGGCGTGAAACTGAAAACACAAAAGCCGAATTAAAAGTGCAGCCAACATCATAAAATGGCGCGTCAGTTAGCGACAAATGGTGACCACGCCTCGAACACCCCAGCTAAAATGTATTGTAATCTATAGCTCGGTAATCTGTTGTAAATCATAATACACTCGGATAACATTGAGAATAAATTTGAGCCAACTTTAGTTCAAATAAAACTGTTGAGAGTTGGCTTTAAAGCTACTAAATGTGTACGAAAAGTAACCATTTAGTCGAGTAACAATATGTCAGACACATTTAGCTACTAAATTATATGCTACTCTACTAAAATACTATATAAGACTGTTATAAATAAAACAAATAGGTATACGTACTAATAGTTTAATAATGTGACCCAAGGTGTAATAAAATGATACGAATGAAGATACCAAAGTTCTGGAGTGGCGGCCACGAACCGGTAAGCACAACGTGGGTAGACCTCACACAAGATGGACCTACGACCTGGTGAAGAACGCGGGAGGTCACTGGATGCAGATAGGACGCAGGACCGGCTGTTGTCTATACCTATAGGCTGATGATGATGATACCAAAATAAACAACATACTAGACTAATAATCTTACAATGAACGTAGGCTGTATTAAATATTGATAAAAGTTAGAAATCCGTACTAAAACTGCGCACGCCTTTGTAATGCAGATGAAGTAGCGCGGGTCATCTAGTCTAGTTATTATACTATTATAAAGCTGAAGAGTTTGTTTGTTTGAATGCGCTAATCTCAGGAACCATTGGTCCGATTTGAAAAACTCTTTCAGTCCATTTATCGAGGAAGGCTATAGGCTATATTGTATCCATCTGTGACGCAGACGAGCTTGCGAGAATCAGCTTTTGTAGTATGAAGTAAACTAAAAAATCTACCATCTAATTGTACAGCTAATATTTCATCTAAGTGCTTAGTGCACCCTTATAAACAGCACAGTTGAATTTATTACGCTTCGTACCGCAGATCACTGATATCCGCGTGCCGATTTAAATCCATTCTCGTGTAGGGTTTTGTAATGCTAATGCGCTGTGGGGTGCCCTAGTGCTAGGGATGGGAAAAGTGTTTTGTAAAAATATCGATCAATCAAATAAGAAAAATTCTGAGCTATTCATCTCATTCGGCTCTGATCTACGCAACTTCATCTGCGTCACAAATGTGATATAATTTAGGCTTTAGTCTTTCTTCATTAATAGTCTATTCAACACTGAAATATTTTTTGTTATCGGACCAGCAGTTCTTATGATTAGCGTGTTCAAATAAATAAATTCTTCATCTATACATATAATAAAATCGTAGAAAAGTCAACATTGCAAAATACACTCCCCCAAGTCTAACAACCGTTGAACATATTGATGGCGCGATTTAGAATCCATACATTTAGTCAGTCAGCTTTGTGCGCGATAAACTCGAAAACTGCTGCACCGATGTACTTGAAATTTGGCAAGAATATTGCTTAGAAGTCGGGTCAACACATAGGCTATATATTATAGTGCTATCATATCCGAGGAACGGGATATAAAAATAATAAATTTCATTAAACAATTTTAAAGCAACGACATCTATCGGCATTCAAGTCAAATTACATGTGGAAGCATTTTTTTATTAGTACGAGTGCTAGCAACGTCGGGAAAACAAACGCGCTAATCTCAGGAACTACTGAACCGATTTCAAAAATTCTTTCACTGTTTAAAAGTCCATTTATCGAGGAAGGTTATAGGCTATATTTTATTTTGAAAAAAATTAGGGATCCGTATGAAAATATCGAATTTGTAACACAAGGTATATAATAGAAAACCTATTTATGCGTACGCTGCAAAAACTATTGAGAATAGAAAAATATGATGTACTACGGGTTTTTAGGTCATAGGAAGATCTAAAAAAAAGTCCGCGAGAGCATATATCTGACTATCATAGTTTAGTCACAATAACCGCTATAAAAGCGGTTCACGAAAAAATAATAATCGTCCGAAGATAAAAATCGTTAAAATAGTATCGTTATATTAATCCTTATCCAAATTAAGTATTATGTTATCAAGATTATTAATGTAGAAGTAAACTACTTTTTGTTTTATTCCAATCGGACTTTTCGTTGAGAAGTTATGACGAGTATAAAACGCAAAAAAACATAAACAACGCGATCCGCGCAAATAACAACATTGCGAGTACTGTTTGAACCCCTTTGTGACGCAGACGAAGTTGCGGGGGTCATCTAGTTCAATTATAAAACTCTTCATAATATATGTAGATACCTATAGATGATTTATGGCTTAACTTTATGGGAAAGTAGACCGTTTCCGTCACTACCAATAAAAATAATAGTCTAGTACTTAAGTAACGTTTAATAAGTTATACCATTTTATTCGCGAAAATAAATTTATCGATATTTGTATGTCACATCCCTGTACCGGAAAGGGGATAGGCGATGCGTAAAATTCATAGTCGACTTTTCATCCCTTGACGACTGACACCCCCGCAAACACTCAAGACTTGTCTATCTATTGTTATGAATTTATTAGCACTTAGCAGTCACTGTAGAGGTTTATAGAAGAGAAATCAGTACAGAGCTGCAGAGAACTGTGTCTATAGTAGTGTAGTATAGGACTCTCGGCTAGATGTAGGTCGGATCTGTGTCTGTTTGTGTACGAGAAGAGTATACAGAGCTGCAGAGAACTGTGTCTATAGTAGTGTAGTATAGGACTCTTGGCAAGATGTAGGTCGGATCTGTGTCTGTTTGTGTACGAGAAGAGTATACAGAGCTGCAGAGAACTGTGTCTATAGTAGTGTAGTATAGGACTCTCGGCTAGAAGTAGGTCGGATCTGAGTCTGTTTACGTACGAGAAGAGTAATCAGTACAGAGCTGCAGAGGACTGTATCTATAGTAGTGGATAGGACTCTCGGCTAGATGTAGGTCGAATCTGTGCTCGGAAACCAAATAATTTTTAGTTTAACTTTACAAAAAAAGCTGGCGCCACCTTTAACACGTCCAGAATATTAAATTGGTTTAAAAAAAGATATAAATAAATTAAATAGTGCACTGCATTGTCTATGAACGAAACGGACGGCGCCATAGTGGTTTTTTGATAAATATTAAAAACATATTGTGTTGTTTTTTCCTGTTTTCCGCTGGAATTTAAAGGTGTTTTGTTTCTGGGATAGTGCCTTTACGTGACTTGGTTAATTTTGATTATGATGTGATGCAACTCTGTAGGATTACATTTTGTATATTGATTAAATATAGGTATCAGTTACAAGAGAGTAAAAAATCTCAAAATTTCCTTGATTTAGGCTTCGATACTCCGAAGTGTAAAAAAGGCATCAATTAAACATGACCAAAATCATAAATTGGTAGTCTTTTCATTTGTAAAATGAGTTATTTATAACAACACCACTGGCTAAAAACGGTAAAGGAAAACGTCGTGAAGACTATCGAAAAAAGATTCCAAAATTGAAAGCTATGCCTGATCCCTCTACTGAGGAGACCTGAGCCTAGCAGTGGACAGTGGTAGCAGTGGGTTGTTACAGTACAGTTCTATAGTACCTATAGTGCCCTATTAGTATGGTAAACACGATTACTGTTTATTGTCGTTGTCAATCGATCGTTCTTCGAAACGTGGCGGCTGATGGTAAAGAAATTAAAAGAAATATCGAGTAGGGTGACCATATCTTCTTTTTTTGTATAAAAATGAATCGCAAAATGTATTAGTAAGCGCATAACTCAACAGCGCAATTTTTTTAATCTTCGTTGAAGTTAAAAGATGGTTTTTACGGAGAAAAATTCGAATGATGAACAAAGGAAAACGGGTTATAGGGTTCACGCAGACGACTTCGCGGACTGCTAAGTGTGCGATAAATATTTAGAGACTAGTGCCAATGATATCAAAAAAATAGGTTCAGAGTGGATTACGTATAGGATTCTGTAATTAAACAAACAACTCCTAGTTTGTAGACGAGCTTTTTCTAAATGACTATTGAGTATCGACACTAGAAAGCTGGAATAAAGGGGGAATAAGTTCTATAATTTTTAAGCCGAAATAAAAGCAAGGGTAATAAGAATATATTAGAACTTAAAAATCATGATGTAGTTCTTATTACAAAATTTGTTTTGCGTGTTGAAAAGTATTTACTAATAAAAATTGTATTCTTAAATCATTAAAATGCATCAAAGTAAGAAAATAATGAATTCTTAAGCAAGACCGAAGGGAATTGTCTCATAAATTGCTCTACAGTGTGGTCCATACATCCATAGACAACCATTGTCTATGCGTCGGTGTTTCAAAGAGCGTTGAATGCATCGACTTTATAATATTAACTAGCACTCATTTGTTTCAAGAATCGAAGTATTTGTTACTGGAAATCAGTATCTGTATATATCTGTACCAACCCATTACTGCCCACTGTTGGGCTCAGGTCTCCTCGAAGAGCATAGTCCACCACGCTTGCCCAGTGCGAATCGGGGAAATCACATATCTTCAAAGGATTTTTTAGAACCCTTTTCCAGGAAACAGGAAACCAGTAGTACTAATGATTTCTTATTCTATATTTTAAAAGAATTACTTCAGAAATTATCGAGACACCTTTTACAAGCTTTATATTAACTTGCACTGGATGTAACTAAATGTAAGTTCGGGTGGAATTTTGCGGGCTGAATTTGACCAACTTCACAATTTCCTATTGAGCTACATAATGTAGGTATTTTTCTTCTGACAATGCAATAATATGGTACCATGGAACTGATGATGGATTCGGAAGGCGGCCATAGGTATTTTCTCTACTTCAAAAGATCTACTTGTATTAGCTAGCACTCTACTGCAACATGATATCCACGATCTTAAAACCTTACATTCAAAAGATTTTCCTCAAAATTAATTATTGTTCTCCTCCACAACAATAACAATTAAATTTAATTGAACTATTCATTTAATTACGTGTGTGTGTTTATATGTCACACACGTTTGGTCGGCTGCAGCAAAGGGTATATGCACTTTGCATGCGTAATATTACTTTAATTGATCGCCCGCCGAGTTCAAAAACAGATTTAAATATTCAGTATTATATTACTAAATAGTTCATCCTCAGAACTTCATCTGCGTCAAAAGGGGTTCAGGAAGCACTGTTAAATCTTTATATGCACTACAAACTCGTAGTACATCATTTTGTTCTATAATCGTTTTCGCAGCGCACGCGATGTAAGAAAGATTTTTTGTAATTTTTCTCACCTTCAAAATATAATCTAGCCTATGTTACTCGCAGATAATGTAGCTTTCGAATGGTGAAAGAATTTTGGAACGAAGTTCCTTATCGCGCGTTATCTAAAGGGGGCTAGACGGAAATTCTTATGAAAAAGTTGTCACGACACTTTTTTTGTTTTAGATGATTACCGCTAGATGGCACTGTGATTAAAATCTTTTAAACAATTCCTTATCTGGTTTTATATGATTGATGCTAGATGGCCCTGTGATCATAATATTTTATTTAAGTTATAATAATTAGTTAGTTTAAAACGTCTGTCTCTCTCTCTCTCTCTCTCTCTTATTTTAACAGTTATTATAACTTAAAAAATAAAATTTTATTACAATTCCCTCACTAATTAATCGAAAGGAACTTCGTTCCATCCGGGTGTCCCTTGACACCTCTCAAGTGTTTTTTAAAACAGTCTTGTATTTTTTGAGCCTATTCATTATTAAAAAACCAAATAATCCTCTTTATAAAATTAGTGTAGATTTAGATAAACTTGCTGACTGGCCATGTGTTCGTAAGTGGTAACCGTCGCTGCACTGTTCCGCTACCTACGACCTAATTTTAAACAATTATGGTCAACTATAGAAGCATAAATATGGGATATCCAAATATGGTCTAATTGCAATGACTAATTTGATGACATCAGACGTCAAATTAACTGTCAAACGTCACGTGATGACACATTATTTTAATGTTATGTAATCTATGCACACACTGACATTAGACAGTGAGAAACAGTATTGTAATTGAGTTTTTTTTCGGTCGCATTGACTCGCGTTCCTGCACGGGTTGAAGTACTATTCACAAAAACATAATTTATTTTAAAGATAACTTTAAATACAAGCTGATTAATTTCATGTATCTGTGGAGTGCAATGAGCCCAATCACGACAGGTCTATCTTATTTAGTAGAGGAGTTCCTATTTTTTTTGCCATCAGGTATATGCCATGTAGGAAGTAAAATAAAAGCTTTCAAAATTGGTAATTACAAGCTCTAACAAATTAACTTGCACTGGATGTAACTATGTAAGCTCAGGTGGAAACTGGCAACCTAAATTTGACAAACTTCCCGGTTTCCGATTGAGCTGACATTTTGCACGCAAATGTAAGTCGCGTGACAATGCAATAATTTGACAAAATGGAGCTGATCTGATGATGGAGTCGGAAGGTAGCTATACTCCTGTACTTAACAAGTTAGACCCGTCGTGTTTGAGCTCGTTTTACTTGTATTAGCTAGTACTCTACTGCTACATGATATCCAGGGGGGCGGCGCGACGAGAAAGAGTGCCGTGGGAGTAACGCGTCGCGCCGTCCCTCATAACCCCGTGCTGGATTCTGACCTCGGCCGGGGTTCGGACGCTGAGTGTGAGCGTTTGGAGGTTTTAGTGCGGTTCAACTCCCGCATACCCCACACATCCCACAGATCCGGTGATTTCCTCCAACATGATATCCAGGATTTTAAAAGCATTTATAATTGAGATTTTTATTTTAATATTAATATGATTTGCATTGAATTTCTCTGCAATCGGTACATTCAGGCGCCTACGTCCGGTCCCTATCTCTAACTGCGAACAAATCTGTTTATTATGTTAATAATATTATTCATCATTGTTTTATACAAAACGGAAATTATTGACTTCACATAAAAATTGATCAATAGAGCAACTATGCTATTGACTTATTTTTATTAGGAACTACGGTGGCATTACGAAATGGGTATTGGTATTATTAATATTGATAAATCTTTTATTAGCTAAATAGATTATTAGGAGGTAGTATTTTGGTAGTATTCCTGTGGTAAATTTGTTTTATTTATTTCGATTTTTATAAATGCTTTCTTATAATTAAGTAGTTGTCAAAATGTAAATAAAATTACTTTTATAGGAAATGTACGATTCAGTTTTGAGTTCATTGTTCAAGTTCAAACAGCAATTATATTTTATTAGACCTGGTGCAATTTTATTATTTAGTTATAGCTCCTTTTGAGGTTTCCAGCAATTCCCGTATAACGCCGAGTAAGGTATAACCTCAGCCGGAGTTCGGACGTTTAGTTTGAAGGAGGATTTAGTGCGGTTCAACTCCCACATAACCCTAATTTCCTCCTCAAAAACAATTTTAAGGTAGTTAACTACCTACTTAGTAGGTCTTGTTTTCATATGGCTACCAAGTTGACGCCTACATGCTAGGTAGTAACTGACTCAAATGAAATTCGGATCAGAATAAGGATATTATATTAATCATCAATAGCCCGTAGAAGACTGCTGGACTTAGGCCTCCCCCAAACCTCGCCACAACGGCCGGTTCTGCGCTGTCTGCATCCAGTGACCTCTCGCGATACTGACCACGTTGTCGGTCCATCTTATGTGAGGTCTATCCACGCTGCGTCTACCGGTTCGTGGCCGCCACTCCACAACTTTTTGTAGAACTTTAACAACTTTACTACTGAATTTTAGAGCATAGCCTAATAGTCAAGTGTCAAAAAATGACGTTAGCGTTAAGAAAATCCTTCATGACCAAATTTAGCAGAGTTCTATAGTTTCGGTTGAGCTCTAAAAAAGAATGATATGGCCATCGTTATCCTCAATTCCTATAGCATTACGTAATCATCGCCTTTCATCTAAGAATCGATTAAGTAGGTACTAAGAATTGGCAATCGTTTAATTTATCGATTTTTATGAATCCATCGTCTGATGGATGTCTGGACATGATCGTAATTGATAATAAGTGTTACCTCATCGAGAATTATATTACATATTTTCAAATACTTTAGTAACTAGCTGACCCAACTTCGTCTGCGTCACAAACGGGAGTTCTGTAAATGCAAGTTTTTTTATAGAATGTGTCGAATTCAACACCACTGTTTGTTTTGTTCTATAGTTTTCGTAGCGCACGCGATCTAAGAAAGTTTTTGGTTATTTTTTTCACACCTTGGCTTACATTATTAAAGTTTTACCTAGGTACGGATTACTATTTTTTCCAAAATCCAATGTAGGTAGTCTATGTTACTCATGGATATAATTTTTAAAACAGTTCAGTAGTTTTTGAGCCTATTCATTACAACCAAACAAAGTTTTCCTCTTTATAATAATAACTTGTAGATTAATGAAACGTTACAAATAAGGACTTATAAATAGCATTAATATGTCCGGTAGACTTAAAAAGGTTCAATAATCTTCCCGGACCTCAAAACAAACAACTTCCGCTACCAACATAATAACCTATAAAAAAACAAGTCGTTTTCGTCCCACTAACTAAATAATCATTATTAAAATCGATGCATGAATACAAACTGCTACAAAAACATTGAATGCTAATTAATATTGTATTAATTGAGCGATCAATGGCCATTGTACTAAATAAATTGAAACTAATGCTGGCCGAAAATGGCGCGAACTCAAACAAAAATGGCGGAACGATTACGCGCGCCAAATGCACGGTGAATACAATTTAATTTGACAATTACAAAACGTCAAATGTCGAAAACTGTTCAAAGAAAAATAAGTTTTAAGTCCAACACGTAAAGAATTATTTAGCTTGAATGAATGTAAAGTGTATACAACCTTTTGGTAGCTGTAAAAGTGTAAAGAGACAATTGTATGCAAAGTATTTTTTCTGAACGATTATTGATTTGGTTCTCAAACTTTTTCTGGGACTGTTTTATTTATTTTAAAACATAGGAACTAAGTATTGGTGTTGGCGAGCCAGTGCGGATAGGTAAGTGTGCGGCATTACACTGGGTTTTTTTTCTGGCCTTTCTTTCCTTGCGAATGATTCTGCCAAAGTCACATAGATAAAATATCACGAACAGGGATCGTAATAAAGTAAAAGGGATGACAAACGTTTAACTAAATAGCAATTTTGTGAATATTTGGAAATATTTTAGGGTTTGATGTTATTAGAATGGATAAAAGTGGCTAAGGTATACACAACTTTAGGATTGGGAAAAGTTAAGAGACACACTGGACTTAAAACGTAGGTGACATTTCTTTTTTCAAATAAAGCGCTAACACAGCATGTTTGAGTCAGTAAGGCTAAATTAGGAATACTTAATATTAATTATGACTGCCGATAAAAGTTTCATTGTTGATAAACTTTGAGAACCACAAATCAATAAATTAGTGAACAATGAATATTGTTTCTAGAAACATTACGAGAGCCATTTTAAAACAGATACGTAATCATATAAAAATTGCATTTTCCTGTCTTTAGTATCCGGGATGTAGGTAGAACGTAATAAATGATTGATTTTTTTAATACATAACTGATGTAAGAGTTACGACCCACTTGATGGTAAGCGGCCTTTCCCAAACCTCGCCACAACGGCCGGTCCTGCGCTGTCTACATCCAGTAACTTTACGCGATCCTGACCAGGTCTTCAGTCTACCTTGAGGTCTACCAGTGGTCGTTACTCCAGAACTTTCCCATCTGCCATCCGTCCTGAAAAAATGTGCAGTGTGCAGTTCCCAGTTCAGTGGTCAATATACTTATAGTCCTCTAAAGCAAAGCCTATTTATTTACTATCTTAATGGCCCAAGACAAGTTAACTTTCCCTCATGTTCCTTCACTGCTCAAAGTCATTACGATGGTCGCCGCTGTGGATCCTGGCTACACAGGAGTTACAGAGGTGGGAGTGAGAGGTGGGCAAATACCCGAAACCTTGTTTGAAGAACTACCATCAAGTATAGCGATTTCTGCATCACCATCACTTATACATTCAAATCGCGCCTGAATCGGAAGCAATCATCATTTTACGACCGCTAACCACTTCCAAATGACACCTGGCCATGTTTATTGACGTTTTAATGACAGTTGTCATTGTTATGTCATGAGTCATCGGCTAAACGGGCGTTTAATGAGAAATATCGAATTTATAGGTTCTTATAATAGTGGGATGGTAGCTGAATAGTAATTGTTAAACGACGAGTGCCGCATTTGTATATTTATAGATTAAAAACATTAATTCAGCCAAAATTAATAGTGTATGTCTAACATACAATTGACCATTAGATCTCCACACTAGGTTAAGCCTGGCTCGTGGATATCTTACTAATACATTTAATCAGTCTGATTAACCGTTTGGATCGATACCAAACTACAATCGTGAGAAACAGAATATAACTAATATGGGCTCGCTAACTACCAAATGACAATTGGTAAGCCAATTGCCAAACTGTGTTTCACATAGAGCAGCTACAATGTCGGTCAATGTAAGTATATGAAATCCCAGTTTAAATGTTGGTCGATTTTCACCGTCATTTGTTTTTACGTGTGTTGGACGTTGGGGAGCCAATATACAAACGCAGCATTAGAAGAAAATTGTGTTTGATGTATTTTATTATTTGAGGCAAGGTTTGAAGAAGGCCTGTATCCAGCAATGGATGTTGCAGTTACCTTTTCTAAAAACGATTCTGACTTCCAAAATACAAAAGATTTTTATGTACGCTACTCTTGCCTAAATGTAGGTACCTACTAGGGATGTATCGAATAATCGCATTAACTATAATAACCAATGTCAAAATTAAATATTTGCATTCGGAAATGTCCAAAAATCGACATTCGCAACATCCCTAGTAAGTATCTACTAATTCAGATGATGCTATTTTAAATTTATTTGTGGTGATATACGACGATGGGTCCCATTTAAATTTGATCCACATCTGAACTTCGAGAACTATTTAATTTTTAGAATTTTAAAAACGGAAGTAGGCCAATTCCATTTTGTGTTTTCCTATCTATCTATGCCATTTAAAATATCCTTGCCAAACATCTACATATGTACTTAAAAATTGTTTTATCGGCAGTAAAAATGGAATAAACACAACATGATCGTAAGTGTGAACAGCTATTATTGACGACCCTCCCCCGTGACTCGGCGAATAGACAATAGGGCATAGACAATCGAGGAATTACCAAACAAACGAGATGATATAATCTGTGTTAAAATGTACATAAGTAATCTGTATTGACGTGTTTGTTTGTGCGTTTGCTTCCACGATCGTAAACGTCCACTGATGGATATCCTGTACTGTACCACTGCTGGGCTCAGGGCTCTTCAGTAATGGGATACCCAAATTTCGCTAAAACAACCAGCGCTCTCTTAAACCCATTGTTGAATCCAATGTTTTCTCATTGCCCTGACGTCATCAGGCATTATTAGCGTATGGCTTTCATCTCTAAACTTAAATAACTAGAGATATTTTAAGGGTTTAGGGGATTTTCCTGTATTAAATACAATTTGAGAAATATCTATATACATGCTCTTCATACTTAATCCTTAATAATTTATACTAGAAAAAACCGGGCAAATCCGCACACAAAACTAACTATCCATAAAAGATTATACCACCAACACAATAATAAAATTGAAAGTGACAAAACAATATGTAAATAACATTATTTGGATCGTTTAGTGCGGAGTCATCGAAGCAATTTGTTCGGTACAAGGCCGCCATCATTGTTTTTTTTCTATCTTGTCTATTGATTACGAAGAACTGAGGAAGGAGTTGAGTTGCCTCGGGAATAACCACTTGTCTGTAATTGCCAAATGTTGCCACTCGTCGGTCAATTTTCGTTACTTGGCAAAGCTGGGACGCTCACCGGGAGTTCTTAGTAATTTTTTATTATTAAACTACGTGGATGGATGTAAGAGAAGGGACAGCCGAAGAAAGGTCTGACTGTGTGAAGGATTACAATATGATGTGGTGTGACTAATCACTAATGATGTATCTAATGATAGAAAATAGTGGAGAGAGAAGACATATTGCGCCGACCCCATCTAAATGATGAAGCGAAAGAAAAGCTGTATTACATTTTGGCAAAAAATATATTATCTCCATCAAATATGAGACGATAGTAAAATGCAAACAAATCAAGTTTTAGAACTAGCGTGACGTCATGCTCAATTTTGACTCCTGGCATAAGTAAGCAAACCAATTTTAACGCAGTTCCCAGTTGAGTGGATAAACATAGAATTATTACATCTAGAATTAATAACAGAATGAAGCCAATTGAAAGTATGCCGATCGCGCATATCTACACGACATTTTGACGTTGGAGGGTACCGATGACACTCAGTTCGTTTAGCACACTAATATAATATTACACACATAAGTTATTTGAAACTTCACTTTGTTGTTCATGATGTTGATTTCAGATTTAATAATTATATGCCTTTAAATGGCACTACTGAACTAATGCTAATTTTGTTTAGTTCCCGATTATCCAAAATTAAAACGACCACAAAAAGAAGTTAAATAGGGTATGAGGTACGCAACGCAAAATTAACAGAAGACTCCTGACATTGCAGAGGTCCATGAGCGACTGTAACCACTTACGATCAGGTGGCCCGTTGGCTCTTCTGCCAACACCACAATAAAAAAAAGCTCGTCGTGCTCAATATTACTTGTTTCACAGTCTTGGCACAAGTAAACAAACCAATTTTGACGTAGTCGAATGGATAACAAAGTATAAACCTAAGAAGCGACTCAACATCCCTCGCTGTGTTCGATCTGCATTTTGAAATTGGAACGTTACCGCGTCATAGACAATAATGATGGTATCGTTAGTCGTTTAGCATAGAACATGAATAGTTTGACTATGGTTACCTGTACAGCCTTGTTAGGCACTATACTGGTTTGTTGTTGTTTCACTCTTACCATTATTTTAGTTTAAATTCGTTTAGTATGAGTGGTAGGCCAAAGGGAGATTTCCGTCCAAGCGAGATAGGACATGCCCGGTCAGGCCGAAGCCCACTGTAGTAGATTTTAGATGTTGTATTTCTGTCGCCGAACGTTGCAAATTTTGTGATCTCACGATTTGGCATGCTATTGGTCTGCCTCACTGCTACTACGTGAATTTGATGGAAAAACTTGTCGTCCAGGAATGGAAGACAAGAGATCTCCCGATTGCACTAGATCCAATGTTGTCGAAATGTGGTGTCTGAGAATGCATCATTAAAACTACGACCTCTCTGAGTGAACGACTTCAAGAGATTTTACTACTAATTTACTAAAATTTAATTAATTTGTAAAATATGCACTTCCCTTCTTTATTTATTTCTGTACCACTGGAAGAGAATGCCTTAGGCATTAAGTCCGCCATTATACTTTTCATTGTGCTTATGGTATAATAAATAATAAATAAATAAAAACATTAAAGCTTCTTTCTAAAAATGGCACCCACTAAACACTGCCAAAACTAAAAATTGTTTGTTTTTTGATGTCATTGCCGCAAGAACTTTGCGTGTCGTTAGCGATTAAGCTTTTGAAATTACACATGTGCAAAACATGGTTTCTCTGTCCCTTTATATTTAAACTAGCTGCCCCACGCAACTTCGTCTGCGTCGAAAAAATAAAAAAAAATTAGGGGTGGACTACCCCTAACATTTAGGGGGATGAAAAATAGATGTTGGCTGATTCTCATAGATACCGGATAAGCACAAAAAATTTCAACAAAATCGGTCAAGCCGTTTCGGAGGAGTTCAAGTTCGAACATCGTGACACGAGAATTTTATATATTAGATTGTTTTAAACTGAAGTCTCTTGAAAACGAAATTTTGCAAATCAAATTATACATTCCTTATTCAGAAGGCAGTCGTTCTTAACACGGCGCGTATTGTGAGAAGGTTCCTATCTCTTGAGCCCTGACCACTGATGGCTTGGGTCGTAGACCCCGTCTTCAGTGACCCTCTGTTTTTTTTATATATTTTTAACATAATAATTTCTAAATATTTTTAATAGAATGTAATGTAGAAGTACGCTAATGAATATGTTTGTACTATTTTAAACTGATGCAAATGGAATTTGTCTCGACAAAGTGAAATTGCCGTTTCGGACCCTGAAGTGACCCGGCCGTGAGCGACACGAAAATGACACTTACACAATATGTAATATGTATGTAATAGGTACCTACTCAAAATGTACTTAAAAACATGAGGTTCATAATATTTTTTGTATAAACGATCCCATTATCTATAAAATTTACTATTAATAATAATAATATAGAAGCTAGCTCTGTTAATTAGCTTCATTAGTCTCCTCCACGTTTAATAATTATTTCATAATGAATAAATTAAAGTGAGATGCCTATTCTTTAAATGCGTAGGGTTCAATTTTATTTGAAATCTTGATTTTTTTTTTAAAATAGATACTAGAAAACAAGTCAAGTTCCTTAGAACGAGGAACCAGGGTTACAGTATTTACGTTTTTTGTGATACCATACCATTATTATACGTACATTTAAAGTTAAATATTACTTTTTTTACACATTTCATTGACAAATTGCAAAAAACTAATTTAGAACATGTAACGCCATCTATTGTCGAGTAGCGACACCACCAAAGTCTATTTATAAACCTTAACCTTGTCTATGACCATTTGGCACAAGTACTTCGGTGAAGTTCAGTTTTGACAGATGTAATGTTACAGTGATCATCGTATATTTTTTTACCTCCTTGCATTTTGATACCAAAATATTAATTCCTCGCTTAGTAGTATTACGTGAACAAGATGAAAATAAGAGCTCACGCACTCCGTGAAAGGTGGAGTACTTCCCGCTAGCATCGGTGAGTGCATCAAAGTTAAGGCCGATTTTATAGTTGTATTTTTAACTGATTAAAAAAAAGTGTAGTCAATTGCTTGTTAACCTTTTAACTAAAAGCGGGAGACGCGTAATTTGACGCTATGCGATGTATAATTTTATTACTATACGCTCGCACCGCATACTAGGCAGTTAGAATAGAGACACTGCTTCAAAACTAAAAAAAAATATTCTTAACTTATCTCGTAATTGTTTTGTTATCTCCATTAGTACAAAAATTTACGTTCAAAACTCACGATTGGCTCTAAACCGATTGATAAATAACGGTAACCGCGTAATATTATCTAATACTATGAAAAAATATAAAATTCATCAGTGATTTTTTGGTCTACATTTTTTTTAATCAGTCGTTTTGGAGGGAAATATGCAGGTAAGTGTTTACTTTTATTATTATTTATTTATCGGAAATATAATACAATAAAATTCAATTATTTACTGTGTAATTTTACTTTATTTATTTTTAGTAAATCAATAAAATTTACTTTTTATATAAAATAGTATTTGGTCACTGGCTACCAAGCCAATGTCACAACAAAAAAGTTTGTAAACATTGTTCCAAATTCTAAAAATAGTAACATTTCTAAATTTAGCAACAGAATATTTAAATAACTTTCAGAGTTTATTATTATTGCATAAATAATTGACATATTTCTTATTTAACATAATACATTTAAATACTAGATAAGATACACAATAGTGTTATGAAAAAATTAACATTTTTAAGATGAGGTTCAGAGACTAAGTTAACTTTTTTCATGTTGGACATTTGATGCAAATGGCTTATTAATATACATCTTAATGTATAATAATAATTCTGGTTTGATGACTGTTTTTAGATGGTTTAATACTAGTTTTCAGGCTTTTTATGTTCTATTAAATACTGTGTTCTTAATAAATGTTTTTTTTTAGCTGTTTAATGTCATAGGCTTTATAACTTAATTAAATATAAAACATTGTTTCAAATACCTTTAGTTTTTCATATCTCTCAAATTGAAATATTTATGTCACCGAAAGATATATCTACTGCTTTTATCTTTAAAAATGATATGATAAACGGACGGACAATAGTTTTTTGCAAATTTTCTATGACTTAAATAATTCACGTATTCATTACTAATTAATGTATGTGTGTAAAAAACGGCAATGATTTAATTAATTTATGTAAAAAAAAAATAATGTCAAACTGTTACTTTTGCGTAATTTCGACCTTCAGATACGAACTCACCTTTTTCTTAATAGGTTAATTTGGTTAGAAATGCGCGCGAATTTCTATTTATGTTAATATTATAGCAATGAAGAAATTTGTTTGTTTTTCGATTAATCTCAAGAACTTTATAAAATTCGGAACAAAATTTGACGGGGCGGGTCGCAAGTCGGAACGCATGGAAAACGCGCTAATGTAAATAATACTCGCATCCTATCCGCAATCATCGAAATCGGTTCACCTAGAAAACGAAATATACGCGCGCAAACACGCACAGCAAATCGTGAATGACTGAAAGATGCGAAAGATTCTTAAGAAGACGAGTACCCCCTCTCTAGTTGATACAGTTAACGTAATATAATAGTCAAACCAAGTAAAAACCGCAAACTATTATTTAAACGATCAATATTTGCGTCGAAAATGAATATTCGCAATAGCGAGTTCCAAAATACCGATATTCGCAACATCTCTATTTTTTCTAATTGGGTAAAATCGTCGGATTCCTGTCTTGCGTGTGGCATATGTGGCAGTTGAACCGCACTAAAACCTCCAACCGCTCTCACTCCGCATTCGAACTCCGGCTGTGACCAGAACCCAGCACGGGTTTGCGGGACGGCACGACGCGTTACGCACTACGGCATTCTTTACCGTCGCGCCACCCCCGTCCCTTTGGATCTGCATGAAAATGAGAAAGAGCCAACATTTTACATTGTAGCGTGAACAATGTAAACGAATTGGCGGTCGAGTATTTGGCATTGCAATAGTTGGGCCAATACGGCCAATGTTAGCGGCTACTTATCAAAAATTTCGAGTAAAATAGTTTTGGCGAGTTAACATTATCTTCTAGATAAGGCGAACACGTTCTTTATGTAATTTAAATTTAATTAGATTATGTTTTAGTTCGAAGTTCGAAAATGCACAACGAGAAATAATTGTTTTTTAGTAGGATAGGAAAAAAACAATATCTATACTGATTAATTATTGTAAAGAGGAAAACTTTGTTTGGTTGTAATGAACGCTGCGAAGACTATTGATTATAGAACAAAATGATGTACTACGGGTTTGTAGGTCTTAAAGGGGACGGCGCGACGGGAAAGAGTGCCGAGCGCGTAACGCGTCGCGCCGGCCCTCCAAACCCCGTGCTGGGTTCTGGCCTCAGCCGGGGTTCCGACGCTGAGTGTGAACGGTTGGAGGTTTTAGTGCGGTTCAACTCCCACAGGTCTTATTTAAATCTATGAGTGCATCAAAAAGTGGTTTAGTCAGCACTATCTTTTAATTCATGTTTTGACTTTATTCTGTTTTGTGTAATAATCTTCTTATATATAAAAATGAATTGCTGTTCGTTAGTCTCGCTAAAACTCGAGAACGACTGAACCGATTTGGCTTATTTTAATCTTGAAATATTCGTAGAAGTCCAGGGAAGGTTTAAACGGTGAGAAAATTTCCTTATGTGACGCAGACGAAGTTCTGTGGGCCAGCTAGTAAATAAATATAAATCGCAATTTTTCTTACGAATTCCTAATTTTTGGTAAATAAAATATAGCCTATAGCCTCTTCGATAAGCGGACTATCCAAAGCTGAAAGATTTTTTGAAATCAAACCAGTAGTTCCATAGATTAGCGCACAAACAAAGTAGGTATACAGTTTTATGGCTGATTCTACGATAAGAGGTGTCGCGTAGTATAAAGGTGTCCAAGGAGAAAAGTTAAGAGTTCTTTCTTGAACCCTTTATATTATGATTTTTGACTCGTTTATTTACCTTTTCACACAAGGGCAAGTCAATTTATATAACACTAGGGGCAGCCATGCAACTTCGTAAAAAAAAATTAGGGGTGGACTACCCCTAACATTTAGGGGGATGAAAAATAGATGTTGGCCGATTCTCATAGATACCGGATAAGCACAAAAAAAATTTCATCAAAATCGGTCAAACCGTTTTGGAGGAGTATGGCAACGAAAACTGTGACACGAGAATTTTATATATAAGATTAAGTATAGATTTATTCTGTTCATTATTTATACTGTGTCGCAAGTCACTGATCTGTAAGGTCGACCTCAAATATGGCCCATTTGTATGAAAATTAGTAGAAAATTTCAAACGGGCCCTTTTCGGCGGTTCTTTGATTTTCGCCGTGATGCCGGATCTACATAGGAATAGCTTTAGAGAAATAAATACACAAATCTTGTTTGATTTACTCACACTTGCACAACACTCATTGACATGTCTAAAATAATTTCATCAAATAAAGAATACTTTTTAAATACAAGCTTTTAAGATCCTGGATATCATGTATCAGTAGAGTGCTAGCTAATACAAGTAAAACGAGACCAAACACGACGGGTCTATCTTGTTTAGCACAACAGTTCTTATGACCACCTTCCGAATCCATCATCAGATCAACACCATCTTGTCATATTATTGCATTGTCACGCGATATACATCTGCGTGCAAAATGTCAAGCCGTTTCGGAGGAGTATGGCAACGAAAACTTTGACACGAGAATTTTATATATTAGACTAGCTGGCCCACGCAACTTCGTCTGCGTTATATAAGTGAATTTTCTCACCATTTAAACCTTCCCTGGACTTCTACGAATATTTCAAGATTAAAATAAGCCAAATCGGTTCTGTCGTTCTCGAGTTTTAGCGAGACTAACGAACAGCAATTCATTTTTATATATAAGATTTCATAAAACATGTAATTTGACGTATTTACTCCTACATAATTATACTGAATAGCTTACAACATTAAATTATTGTGTCAGCGAGAAAAATATAAAAAAATGACGTTACGTAAATCCACGTGTAGAAAAAAAAAATGATATTCATTATGTAAAACGATGAAATTTCATTGAAATTTATGTTTATTTTTTATTAAGAAAAAAATAAAACTTTCCGTTCTCCATAATTACTTGAAAATCGAGCAATTATTATAATTTTATTACATTTCTTGGCATAATACGGTACTTGGTAATATTAAGGTGTTATTATATTATATTATTATTTTTTAAGTAGATTATTATGTAGGTACTAGGATATTTATGTATGTTTTTATTATAGAAGTTTTCGGCGAGTACATAAATTGAAAACCAGATATTATCCATTACTGTAGTTTACGAGCTGACCAGCGCAACATTAGCTGAACTGACCATAACATTAAACTTTTGGTTGAAAAGGACATTGGCATTGTCCAAAAATCGACATTCGCAACTACTCTACTGTATAATATAAGTAATGTTCAAACTGTCTGACTTTATTTTTGCCGACCTTTATTTAAGGACTTTTTACAAGCTTTATATTAACTTGCACTGGATGTAACTATGTAAGTTCGGGTGGAATCTTGCAAGCTAAATATGACAAACTTCCCGGTTTCCGATTGAGCTGACATTTTGCACGCAGATGTATATCGCGTGACAATGCAATAATATGATACAATGTCGCTGATCTGATGATGAAGTCGGAACTTATAGGAACACTTGTGCTAAACAAGATAGACCCGTCTTGGGCGCGTATTACTTGTATTAGCTATCACTTTACTGCTACATGATATCCTGGATCTCAAACGCATATATTTAAAAAGTTTTCTTTAAAATGGATTATATGTAATATACGTGCAAAAAAACGTTTTATCTCCTATCGTTTAACAGATAACTATCATCAATATAATTAATCTACAATATTATTGAACCGTAAGCAATAAATTACAGTAACTAGATTATGTAATTTTTATCGTGACAGTTTGACAACGCGTGTAGGCTTGGCCTATGTTTGGCCAATGATGGGCAAACATTCGGGACGATTCAGTGGCGTGCATATAAGTTCTAGTTTATGTGTGCATAAATCGTTAGGTGCAAAATAATATGTAAAAAAACAATTTTTACATACATAAAAATAAGATTTTATGTTAATACTAGCTGACTCGCGCAACTTCGTCAGCGTTACAAAGGGGTTCAAACAGTACTCGGTAGTTTCGGAGCCTAATAGAGACAAACAAACAATCAAACTTTTCCTCTTTATAATATTAGTAAAGATAACTCACGCTACCTACTTTTAACGACTTCTTAAATAAATAAAGAGGTTTTCCTTAAATAAATTAAATACAATCCAGCTTATAAGTTTTAAGATGCCGATTCTAGTGTAAACAGTGACCTTGCACATTGCGAAAATAAAAAAAAATGGATTTCACGTAATACATCTAAAAAAATATCAATAAAATCTAATATTTAAAAGAAAACCAGATAAATAACACTAATTACGGCGAAATGGTCCTGATGAAATTCAACGATATTTTTATGTATTCGATAAAGTGTCATAAATCTTATTTTATTTCTATTTAATTTCTTTCGTGCTCAAATATTAATATATTTGGCTTATTGTGGCATTGACATATTAATTGTAAGTAAATCAATAATGCAAATAAACTACTTTTACTAAAAAGGCAATTTAATTCTTACTTATATTATACATGCAAAAGTAACAGTAAGTGTTTGTCTGTCTTTCTGTCTGTCTGCCTGTCTGTATGTCTGTCTGTTACGCTTTGCCGCTTAAACCTGTCAACTGATTTTGATGAAATTTGTCACAGACAATCTTTAGACCTTGAGAAAGAACATAGGCTACCCTTTAACTGAAAGTGACGCAGACGAAGTTGCGCTGGCGCTAGTAACCTATAAATATAATAAAATGATAAGAAAGTCAAAACTGTTAAAACACTCGCCCAAGTCAAGCGACTGTAATACACGACGATGGCGCGATTCAGAATCTATAGAAATAATATGGGAGAAAAGTCAGCTTTGTCCGGGATAAACTCGAAAACTACTGCACTGATTTACTTCGATTTGGCCCGAATATTGTTAAGAAGTCGGAAAAACGGAATATAATAATTTATTTTAAATAAAACTTAAAAGACAAGCTTTTAAGATCCCGGTTATCATGTATCAGTAGAGTGCTAGCCAAGACATGTAAAATGAGCCCAAACATGACGGGTCTATCTTATTTAGTACAGGAGTTCCTATGACCACCTTCCGAATCCATCACGGACCATTTTATAATATTGCATCGTCACGCGACATACACCTGCGTGCAAATGTTAGCTTAATCGGAAACCGGGAAGAATGTCAAATTTAGCTTCCAAGATTCCACCCGAACTTATATAGTTACATCCAGTGCAAGTCAATATAAAGCTTGTAAAATATGCATATTTTCTAAACTTTTCTGTTTGATACCTGTTTGTGTCGCAGGCATTGCGCTGGTCAACTATTGACAACTGATTTTACGATTGGAATTTTCCCTAAATGAGTCAAGAAAGTCGATTACCATATATTACCCACGTAAACTATAAAGTTACATGTCCACACATGTATTAGAGACATTATCGATTTATTAATTAATTCAACTATGTATCGGTCCGGTGTGTAAATATTTGGAAAAACAAAACTGGTTTAATATTTTTTTAATGGTTCGCGCCTAAATATTTAAATAGCAGGCCTATGGCTGTGTAGGGTGACCAGCAGTTTTATATTTGTAGTAGCTGACCCAAGTAAAGGTTTTTTTGTTTTTTTTTTTTAGCTGGAGGAAATCACCGGATACCCGCACCGCATTAAACCGCACTAAAACCTCCAACCGCTCACACTCCGCGTCCGAACCCCGGCTGAGGCCAGAACCCAGCACGGGGTTATGAGGGACGACGCGACGCTTTAAGCCATCTCCGTACTCTTTCCCGTCGCGCGACCCAAGTAAGGGTAAGTAGCCGCCGTCACAAGGGTAGGGTTCAGATAGTATTTGCGATGTGGACGCAGAAAATATGCTTATCTATGACATCACATTTAAAACGACGAAAATGATCAGTGTTTACCTACTATATTATGCTATTATTATACACATAAAGCTTCCTCTTGAATCTTTCTATAAAAAGCCGGCCGACTTATCGTCTTGATTTTTCACCAAGATTTACTTAGTTTCACTTTCGTGACTTTTTATTAGTGACGAAAAATAAAATTTATTTATTAAAGTAACATTCACAATATTTTGATAAAGAGATCACATAAATTATTTTAAATACAAACTTTTGAGATCCTGTATATTATGTAGAAAAACGAGCCCAAATACGGGTATTTTGTTTAGTAAAAGAGTTGTTACTAGCTCCATGGTACCATTAATGCATTGTCACGCGATATACATATGCATCCAAAGTTTTAGCTCAATCCGAAACCGGGAAATTGGCAAGATTCCATCTTAACTTACATAGGCACATAGTTACATCCAGTGCAAGTTAACATAAAGCTTGTTCAATTAATGGAAAATTTTCAAAAACCAATATCCTCTGTTTTCTATCATCATGGTGCCTCTACATTTTTAGAGCGCATACATTTTAACTCGCATCCAGTTCGAACCGGTGATAATACCCATTATATATCTAGCTATTTTATTTCCTGTGTTATATGTATAAATTTAAACATTATGTTGGTTTTCTAAATGAGGTCAAAGATGGGGCCGATAACTGCGTAATAGATAGAGTGATAACGGTTTCTCTATTAAAATTAAATCATGTTTCACGTTATACCGGCTCTTGCCATCCGTACGGGAGGTCGCGGGTTCACACCTGCTTGTAGGTACATATTTTAATTGGAAAAAATAATAGTTGCAATTATAACATCGAGGCTTAAGACCACTTCACAACACCACTGGCTAAAAACAGTGAAGGAAAACAATGTAAGATAACCTGCATATCGTAAAAGGATTCAGAAAATCCTTTGAAGAAATGTGAAGTCACCAATCCGCATTCTGCAAACGTGGTGGACTACGCCTAACTCCTCTTCGAAGGAGACCTGAGCCCAGCAGTGGACAGTAATAGATTGTTACAGTACAGTACAGAGGCTTAAGTCCTGTATGGGTAGGTGATAGATAACGACCCCTCATTGCCCTGGTATGGGAAAGGTTCATGGGCGAGCGTAACTGCTCACTATCAGGGCCGTAGCGCGACGGAAAAGAGTGCCGATGGCGTAACGCGTCGCGTCGTCCCTCGTAACCCCGTGCTGGGTTCTGGCCTCAGCCGGGGTTCGGACGCTGAGTGTGAGCGGTTGGAGGTTTTAGTACGGTTCAACTCCCACATACCCATGGGCGGGGATCCAGTGATTTCCGCTAACTAAAAAAAAAAAAATCAGGTCCGTAAGCTGTTTTGTAATAAAAATAAAAACCACTGAAAACAGTGAAAGAAAACATCGTGAAGAAACGTACATATTGGAAAATGTTTCTATGATATGCGAAGTCCCCAATCCGCATTGTGTTCTCGTGGTGGACTATACCTGATCCCTCTACTGAGGAGACCTGAGCCCACCAGTGGAAAGTAATGAGTTGTTACCCAGTAGTTTCAGATTGTATGAACTCATTTTTTAAACTTAATAGTATCCGTAACCAATTAAGGATGTGTCAAAATGAGGAACGACTTCCTTAAACAAGTATACAAACTAGATGACAAGGAAATGTCGCTTAACTGTAAGCCATAATAAGTAAAAAAAAATTTTTGGATCTCTTTATAAGAGTCCTTAAAGTTTGTGCTAACATCCTGAGATCCTAGTTGAGATTAAGGTCATCATATCTGACTTATATCGTTTGTAACGACTTTGTATTTCGTGTCATTTTGTATGCTTATTAACGTATAATTTATTTAAACAAAACTTATTAATACAAGCTTTTAAGATCCTTGATATCATGAAGCAGTAGAGTGCTAGCTAATACAAGTAAAACGAGTCTAAAGATGACGTATCTGCCTTATTTAGTACAGGAGTTCCTATGGCCACCCAGAATAAAGACAAGCACCAAGGACATTAATTTTATTAAATTTATAAGTGTAGGTTATTTAAATTCTTAAATTTAGGTACTGTAACCCATTACTGCCTACTGTTGGGCTCAGGTCTCCTTCTAAGAGGGGTTAAGCATAGTCCAACACGTTTGCCCAACTGGTTGGGTTGGATTGGGGACTTCACATATCTTCGAAGGATTTTAGAATCCTTTTCCTTTGTGTAGATTTTCTCACGATGTTTTCCTTCACCGTTTTCAGCAAGCAGTGTTGTGATGCACATAAATCTTTTTCACATTAAGATTTAAAGGTACAAGGTACGCGATCTTTCGTATGGAAGGCAGACGCTTTAACCACGTGGCCACGACGACTTTTCTATTCAAAATTAAGGTAAAACTCTTTTGTCTATTTATGGAGCAGGCAGTTACGATCTAAAACCTCATGTCTAGTCATGAGACGTGAGGTCGCCAAATAACGTGAAACAATGTAATACGTAAAGTGCGTTTAAAACGACCATGACCACCTATTAAGATGGAGTTAACTATCGTAGTTGAGTCTGATTGACTTACATTGGCACTCGACACACTGAATATTTTAAACTATACCTATATTAAAACGCTTGCCTTCCGTACGGGAGGTCGCGGGTTCACACCGGCTTGTACCTCTAAATCTTAATGTGAAACCACCACAACACCACTGCCTAAAAACATCGTGAAGAAACCTGCATGTCGGAAAAGGATTCTAAAAAATCCTTTGAAGATATGTGAAGTCTCTGGGCAAGGGTGGTGGACTATGCTTAACCCCTCTTGTGAGGAGACCTGGGCCCAGCAGTGGGCAGTAATTGTAAAATAAAGAAACAAGGTTATGTGCTATCGAACATACTGTCAATTAACTCACAATGTTGTCTCTATATATTTAAGTTCCACGTACTACAAATTTTATTAAATATTCAGAATATTTTCAAGGGGTCACACGGCCAACCTGCAGAGTTAAAGTCATTAAATGAAAGACTACAAGTTGAGACAACAGAAAGCAATAAAAATCGACTGGCTCCATCATTTATTATGCAAATACGAGTTTGTGTGCGTGAGAATTTTATCATTATTTTATAGAAATTCTGCTGTAGCCGTTTCAATTGAGGAAACATAAATATGTTGATTAAATATAGTTTTATTTGTCGTCAAAAAAAAATATATAAAAATCTGAAATGTGATTTTTGTGAACTTTTTTTTCAAATATATTTTGTTTTCTCTATGGTGTACAATAAAGTATTAAAATTAAATAAATAAAAAAATAATGGTAAAAAAGTTAACATTGTTTTTTTCGTAAATAAACATGAATTTCAATGATGCAACATAGCATGGTAGGTATAATATAACGGATTAAAAATAAATAAATACAAGCTTTTAAGATCAGATCTTTTAAGATATAGAAGTATAGTGTAGCAGTAGAGTACTAGCTAATACAAGTAAAACGAGCACAAACACGATGGGTCTATCTTGTTTAGTACAAGAGTTCCTATGACCACCTTCCGAATCCATCATCAGTACAGCGCCATTTTATCATATTGCATTGTCACGTGACATACATCTGCGTGCAAAATGTCAGCTCGATCGGAAACCGGGAAGTTGACCAAATTCAACTCGCAAGATTCCACCCGAACTTACATAGTTTCCAGTGCAACTTAAAAGCTTTTCATTCTACTAAAGTTTTAAAATTGAGTGATTAAAATAATAAATTTTATACAAAAAATTGAGTTTATTTATTTGTTTATTATGTAGATGTATTCAGCGGTGAAGGCGTAATAAAGAATAGAAAAATAACGGGCCAAGTGCGAATGGGACTCGAGCACGATGGGTTCCGTACCATTAATATTTATCTAACTAATTTAGATTCTAATAAAAATGCTATAGATGATTTACCAAAAGCTTTTTTTGTTTCTTGTTTTGTATAACGTCTTAATCAAGCATTAATTAGCTTTTAGAATTATTATTTTACAAGCTTTACATTAACTAGCACTGGATGTAACAATTCAAGTTCGGGTGGAATCTTGCAAGATAAATTTGACAAACTTCCCAGTTTCCGATTGAGCTGACATTTTGCACCCTATACATCTTTATCGCGTGCCAATGCAATAATAATACAAATCGGAACTTTTGTGTTAAACAAGATAGACCCGTCGTGTTTGAGCTCGTTTTATATGTATTAGCTAGCACTATACTGCTACATGATATCCAGAATCGAATGAGATATTCAGGATCTTAATAGTATTCTTTAAACTAAATTATTATCCTTTAGTTACGGAACTCTAAAACGCTCTCTAACTTTCGTCTTACATTAACACTTTTCTCACTGCAAAGCAATAATCGTAAAAAACAAAAAACCTTCGAAATAGTTTACACGTGTAGATGATCAAATTCATTTATTACGGTTTCACAAACATGAACTTGTTGATATTTACATTATTTTAATAAATAAATAATAATAAGCGTAGAAAAGGCATTTTTTACGAATTCAATGTCTGCCTAGTTTGGCGGTCGACTGAATATTTATTATTTATTTAGTTAAATATTACCTAAAAGGTAAATAAATTAAATTATAACGAATGTCAAAAACATAAATCTACATTATACAGTGATTTGCTAATGATGAGAAGCTACTGTGATGTAGATAATACGAAAAAAAAAAATACGTAAAATTTCTAAAAAAATTTGCTAAAGAATTCGACATAACTATCCTAAACGAAAACAATTGCAGATAACAGAGTGTTGACTAACAACCTCAACTGATCTCGCGCACACCTCCGCCACGCTCATCAGCTCGAGCGACAGCCGATTTGCAAGTATTTTAGATATTTTTAAGTTGCATTTACAAACGCTTTATACCGGGGGTGACGGGGCGAGACGTAAGCCCCGGCGTGCAACACTTCCCGTCACCTCGCCCAATCTGGGTTCTGTCCTCAGTCGGGGTTCGGACGCTGAGTGTGAGTTGCAGGTAGTTTTAGTGCGGTTTAACTCCCACATACACCACCTGTGGCAGGTGGAATCCTCCTGTCACAAAAAAAGACTTTATACTATACTAGCGGGCCCGCGCAATTTCGTCTGCGTCACTTTCAATTAAAATATAGCCTAGTACCTAGTTCTTTCTCAGGGTCTAAGGATTGTCTGTGCCAAATTTTATCAAAATCGGTCGAGGGGTTTAAGCAGGAAAGCGTAACAAACAGACAGAGTTACTTTCGCATTTATAATTTTAGTAAGGATTCTTTGGTTATAAATAGTACATAATATTGGATTACCACATTAATTATGACAGCTTCTGAAACTTACCGAACGAAACACCATTTTCGAGAGACATCTTCCCGAAGCATAATTAATCTCAGATGCAGGTTAAGTGCTCGTTCATCAAAAAAAAACTTCCAAAAATAGCTATCACGCACCAAAAATAAATCGATATAAAAAACATAAATTTACCTAATATATAATTTAAATAATAACTGTGCGTACAGCCACAAATCAAGTTTGACACATTCCAATTTTTTATCTATCATTAAAAATGTTGTATTTTTTTTATACATATTTAAATTCTTTAATAATATAAGATATATGTTAAACCTTAAAAAAATCTAGGCATTAAATCGGCTAGTATTCTCGTTGGTGATAGTTAGGGCTGCCAAACGTAAAGTTTAACCTATTTTTTTTAGTTAGTATAAATATTTAACAATCATTTTTTGCATATTTGCCGTTCGTTGCGACAAGAGGTGTAATCGGCCCTCACCATGACCAGACGTTAAGGCGACACGCGGTCTATTAGACCCCAATTTCTTTAGCAAGTTTATACTCTTCGCATCTCAGGAAAGTTGTTGGAGGGATCATTTAGGCCTCGTTTAGACGACGTATTAACGCAATGGATTTGTCTTGGGGAAGGATTTTTTTCAGTTTTATTTAACAACGGGGTTAAATTTCAATTGTATTAAGATTTATTAGATAACATGATTGGATACAAAAACCGTCAGTTTATTAAAATAGGTATAACAACGAGCACTTCCTAGCTCATATTTTAATTCATATAATATCAAGATAAGGTTAAACCAAATAAAGTCGTGGTGGGTTAGTGGTTGAGGCGTACCGTTCTGTATCGGGAGGTCGCTAGTTCGATTACGGCTTGTACCTCTTCTTATCTTAATTTGAAAAAGATTCAAATGCATCACATCACCACTGGCTAAAAACGATGTAGAAAAAACATCGTAAATAAACCTACATATTGTAAAATTAAACATCTGTAACCTCCTCTATTAACAGTACATTATTATTATTATATTGGAGAAGAATTCCAAAATCCTTCGTCTGCTTTACTCAGTCCCGCATTGTGTTCTATGGTGAAATATACCGGATCCCTCTGCTGAGGAGACCTGACTGACCTGAGACCAACAGTGGGCAGTAATAGGCATAGAATTATTACATCTGGAATCAACATCATGAACAACAGAATGAAACGAATTTAAAGCGCACCGACCGCGCGTAACAACACGATATTTTGATTCAACTTCAGAAATAACAAAGTGAAATTTTAAAGAACTTATGTGTTTTTGTAATATTTTATTAGTGTTTTAAACGAATTGAGTGTCATCGGTACACTAACGCCAGAATATCATGTAGTTACGCGCGATCGGTGCACTTTAAATTGGCTTCATTCTGTTGTTCATGATGTTGATTCCAGAAGTAATAATTCTATGGTAATAGGTTGATACAATGTTGCCAACCCTGCCAACTGTCGTCCACTGTCAATCAATTATGCAGTCGAGTTTTTGTCTTGCAAGTGACACTCCAAGCGTTGTACCACAAGATAACTAGACTTTGCAGAAGTAATTACTAACTGACCGATGCAACATGGTCTGCGTCACACACGATTACTAAATTTTTTTGCATGACAGATAAACGAGCTTACGGCCCACCTGATGGTAAGCGGTCATCGTCGCTCATGGACATACATTTGAGACACTGATATTTTACTCAACGTCAGTGTTCGTGTCAAAATTTAGGTACATTCATCAATACTATTACTAGCTGCCCGCGCAACTTCGTCTGCGTCGCATAGTTAGAAATTAAAAATTTTGTTTAAAAAATAAAAGGTGTTGACTACCCCTAACATTTAGGGGGATGAAAAATAGATGTTGGCCGATTCTCATAGATAACCGGATAAGTACAAAAAATTTAATCGAAATCGGTCAAGCCGTTTCGGAGGAGTATGGCAACGAAAACTGTGACACGAGAATTTTATATATTATATTAGAAAAATAAAGAAGAAGAAAAAGAGCTTTAATCGACACACAAATAAGGGACACAACATTACAATATAGCTTATTCGACTAGGTGTATAAGATAAAACTAAAATCTAATATATAAAATTGTCGTGTCACGGTGTTCGAACTTGAACTCCTCCGAAACGGCTCGACCGATTTTGATGAAATTTTTTGTGCTTATCCGGTACCTATGAGAATCGGCCAACATCTATTTTTCATCCCCTAAATGTTAGGGGTAGTCCACCCCTAATTTTTTTTTTCGGCGCAGACGAAGTTGCGCGAGTCAGCTAGTTAACTATAAAATAAAAATAACAGTTTAACTCTAGGAAAAAAAAAAAAAAAAGAATAACTAATTAAAGAGGTAATGGCCTGATGTTTGCGAAGGGTAATATTTGAGTCTATTTAACCGATTTCATAGAAAAATTAATAGATAGCAACTTTATTTGCAAGTGTCATAATATTCTATATAACAACTCTTACACTTGCTGACTTGACATGTTCCTCTTTAAACGAGGTATAAGAAAAGTCCTGTAAAGGTGATGGGTAATGGCCCCCAATGCCACTGCAGAGGCTCATGAGCGACAGTTACCATTTACCATCAGATGGGCCGTAGGTTCGCTTCTCTGTAATGCAATAAAAAACGTTGTTTTAGCGGTGCAATCGTCAAAGATTTGTATTTTAATTTTTATCTGTAGGTACATTGCTTATTTTGTGACCGAAATCCGTAATTTCCTGTGCCTAATTATTAAAAAAAAAACATATCTCTTGTGATTTGCATATATATTTAAGACATGCACGCAAATCTATTAATAATTATACTTTGCATGGAATTCTCCAGTTTTTTTGCGCTTAACCAAATAAATTAAAAGATATATCTAGACAGCCTAACGGCCGGTCTCCGAATTAGGATTTTATGATGGCATGTACAAAGATAAAAAAATAAGTGTTAAAAATAATAAATTATAATAAAAACGGTGTCACTTTAATATACTAATGATTATAGAAATATAGCGTAGTTTTATTTGTCTTATTGTACTAGAACATTTTTGTTCTTTTTCTTTCAATTACTATCTAATAAACATGTAGTAAAACTATTTAATTTCAAGATTTTTTTAAAGAAAATATTTTTTTAACTAACTAATCGAATCCTGAGTACCTTGAGGAGGGTCCTTAAAGTTAGGTCGTAGGTAGCGACCCCTCATTGTCCCCTGACATTGCAGAGGTTCATGGGCGGCGGTAACCACTTACGATCAGGTGACCCGTTGGCTCGTCTGCGTACATGGCAATAAAAAAAAATGTACAGGTTCCAATTATTTTTTGATAATTTTTTTATTTAATGAACTTTATATCTTTAAACGTTTCCTGACTATTTTTAAATTTTAATTATTTTAATCGTCAGCATCCATTAATTGATTATATTCGCTATCAATGATTCCACTCCATCAATAATAGTACTTGTAGACTTGTCAAAATATAGTTGCAATGTAATTATAATACATTCCCAACGAGCTGACATTTCAAATTGTGTAACAAACTGTTACTTTGCATATTTTTTTATTGATAAATAGTTAAGAAATAAAAAAACTATAATTTGCAAATTATTTTATATTGGCAATACAAACAGATAATGTAATAGAAGAGAGAAAAAGTAAAATAAAGGAAATGATTTAACATAAATGAAAATATACAGGGTGAATCTTTAGTTTTATACCAGCTGCATATAGTAGTGTAGTGAATGACCTGTCGAAATAATAGGTTGTCAAATATCTCCTTTCCGCTTTTTTGCTTTTTATTCAATGCTTTATAAAAAGGGTCCAAACTTATCATGCATAGCGTCGTTTTGTAGGTTATGTCAAGACCTTTCAAATTATGTTTAGTATTGCCAGATACGAGCTCTGTAGCGCGTTGTACATAGCCGCGAAATTCAAAAGACAAAAAGGCGGAAGGGTGATATTTGACAACCTATTATAACTTATAGTAGAGGAGGCGACGATGCTAAATGGGGATTTACTCGAGCGTTGAAGAGACCTATTGGGATGCAAAGCTTAGATGATAAGAAGAAAAAAATGTTATATGACATATACCTTTACATCGGTGGGGAAAGGGGCTATAGATTTTTAAATATGTAAAAAAAAACTGTTGCATGGACATCCTCGAGCGCGTCAGATATTGATAGCATCAATGCCCTACGTATTTTTAATAACGTACGTATGTTAATCTGATCGTTTGCGTGATGCGGGTGGTTGTAATTAAAGGTTGAAAATGAAAAAAAAAAAAAAATATCGAGCGCGTCAGATTTTCTAAGGGAGTGTTAAGTACACCAAAAAAAAGCTCTCATTCACTAATCTGACGATTTCGATGGGACGCAAACTCGCGGCCATTTTCATAATGTGCAAAAAAAAATCGCCATTTTGAAATACTCAAGCGCGTCAGATTAAGATATATATGGTTCATCTTTATGTTCTAAACGTACTGTCTCATAATCTGACGATTATCTAGAGGGATTCGCCTGATCTGACAAAAAAAAAATTAGAAAAACGGTTCACTTTAAAGCCATCCCTGCAACTTCCCGCTAATTCCATTCCTGAGTTCAAAGAAATAATATTTCTATGCATTTGAGCTCTCCCAGCTCGAAAGTCTGATAGAAGTTTCATAGAACACTATTTTTGGAATTTTCAAACTGCAATAACTTTCGAATGCAACAGAAACCAGAGTGGTGACGGAGTGAGAGTCATAGATAGAGAAAGAGTGAGAGAGGAATAGAAACGCGGAGATGGAAATGTAGGCATCACGCAGCTGCACGCATTTAACTTTATCGACGAACTAGCTGGCCCACACAACTTCGTCTGCGTCACATTAGGAAATTTTCTCACCGTTTAAACCTTCCCTGGACTTCTACGAATATTTCAAGATTAAAATAAGCCAAATCGGTTCAGTCGTTCTCGAGTTTTAGCGAGACTAACGAACAGCAATTCATTTTTATATATATAAGATTTTTGTTATTTCGGCTTGCGGAAATCGTCAGATTATATATTTTTTATTATTCTTGAATTATTTCCTTCAAAATAAAAAAATTTTTAGCTACGCTAGAGAATGTCGAGATGAAGTTTTTTTTTTACAACTTTGTTACCGTCTCCTTTTTTTACGTCACTCTCAAATTGTCAGATTATTGGAATATATATTTAGGATGTAATTAACTCACCCTAGCTTAATCTGACGCGCTCGAGAATTTCTGATCGTCAATTTTTTTTTACTAATCTGATCCTGTATCCTTCACGGGCGGCCTTAGATATGGGCCTCATATTTTGTGGAGGTACTTAACCGGGTACAAGGTACCCCCTGTATATTAATCTGCCGCGCTGTAGTAAATCCCGGAATCCCCGCTTGGGCTCCTCTACTATTAGGATTTTATTTTTGGAATCGGTTAAACTTTTTTTCTATTAAGCCGAAAGTTGGAGAGCGTTTTAGCGTTTTAGTATTTCTTACCTAAAGGAGAATAATTTATATTAAAGAAAACTTTTTAAATACAAGCTTTTAAGATCCTGAATATCGCGTAGTAGTAGAGTGCTAGCTGATACAAGTAACACAAGCCTAAACACGACGGGTCTATCTTGTTTAGCACAAGAGTTCCTATGACCACAATTCGAATCCAAAATGAAATCAGCGCCGTTTTGTCACATTATTGCATTGTCACGCGATATACATCTGCGTGCAAAATGTCAGCTCAATCGGAAACCGGGAACAAAATTTATCTTGCAAGATTCCACCTGAAATTACGTTACATCCAGTGCAAGTAAATATAAAGCTTATACTCGTCACCACACCCAACACTATCGACTTCTGTTAATCTCCTAAAAAACCTTCAAAATCAAATGATCTGCAATCGTAGGCAATAAAAACGGTTTCACAAATAAGCAAAATATATAAAATAATATAATTTCGTCAGACATTTAACCGGAGGCTATATATTTATTTACATAACATGCGAAATTTTGTTTTGATTTTTTTAACGAGATACTTTCATGTCTAGATTTCCTAAGCGGCCGGCACGTGTAAGTTTTTAACTAGGCGGTGCACGCGGGTTTGTCTACAAAAAAATAAAATTTTAGAAATATATGGCGTATGTATGTTTTGCTGTTGGAATTTTTGTGATTGATACCAGTGGATCTAACGATTATTTTTAGGAAAAATACTTTTCCGAGAAAAGCAAATTAGACTAGGTATGTGAGCTATCTACTAGTGAAAACCCCCATGCAATCGATCCGGTCATGAGAGACATTACTCAGAACAAACAGACATACAAAAATTATGATAAAATTTGGGTATAATCCACGTAAACTAGGGATGCAACGAATATTCGCATTCACAAAAATCTGATGCGAATGTCTTGATGAAATTTGAATGAATGTGGAGGTAATCTGACAGACCCAAAATCCCTTTCAAATGTTTTAAGGAGTTTTTGTTTTAAAGATAATTTGCGGGGGGATGTCAATTATTTGGTGGGGTAGGGCAAGTACTCCTCTCTCCCTAATAGGTCTAGTAGGTTTAAATGCATCTGACTTGTCAATCAAAACCCTTAAACTTTTTGTTTAAAAAATGGACATTCGTATTCGCATGTCCAACATGTATGTATATACATTTGTATGTGTATACATACAAATGAATTTAAAAAGTTGTTTTTATAATAATACAAACAGACACTCTTATTTTATTTATTCGTATAAATTAACCTAGTTTAATTTTTAGTTTGTAAAATGCATCGAACGCAGTTCTTGTGAATAACTTTCGTGTTATACACGTGTAAACTGACGACCCAGTTTCAAATTGCGATTAGAATAATGGTGCCTGTGACTTTCGCGTTAACTGCATTTTTAGAATATTTGTATCGATTTAGACTAGAATTTTACCTGAGATAGCTTAGATTCTCAGTATTATATTAACCTGTAAATTCCTTCTTAATCTTGATGCTTCTTTGAAGATAAATCAGGCGTATTCTGGTGTGATAGGAGTTACGTGGAGCAGACCTCTCACAAGATGGACCGACGACTTGGTTCAGGATAGACACTGTGTACAAACAGGACTTGTCGTTATGGCAAATTTTAGGGCAGACCTGATCGTAAGTGACTACTGTCACATTGCGGGGTCACTACCTATGACTCAAGAACTCTTTCCAAATCTTAGTTATCTTCTTACGTTACGTCAAATGAAGCGTAATACTCTCTTTGATTAAAAAAAAAACGATTGAATTGCCATTAACCAGTTTTGTTAGCTCAATTAACCGTTTACCAGCTGTCTGCCGCATAACCTGACAATGACAGCTTCTATCATTGATAAAAAGCGTGATCACCGTTAATGAATCACGTTGAATGGTTCATAGATGTTATTAACTGAATTGAAACATGTTTTACATACATTTTAGAAATATTTAATGTGTTTAGATAACTCTCTATTATAATTCTTATAACTCTTATTCTCTTAACTTTAAAGTGCAATTTCTTTAATCTCTAAAAAGTAAACCCATGAACGTAATCGTTAATTTTTGTATAATACGTCTTATCGAATGACATAATGATTTATCAATTGAGCGTTTTGAAAATATCTTTATTATGCTAAATGCCAAACCCAATCGTAACCTTGAACTAAGTGAATGGAACAAATTCTTGATCCATTGTTCGTTGATACGTTAATTTAATCGAAAAGGACTCATAAAAGGATTCGGTGCACAACTTGAATAAAAACAACAGTATCTTTGGTCCTAATCGTCCAAAATATCGGTGTACCTATTACCGTAGCTCCGAAAAGAAAGTCTGGGATCCAGTTCACACTCCAAGGTCTTGAGGAAGGTTGCAAACCAGATGTAACACGCAGGCCTTGGCTTTCTTTCAAAATATTAGACCTAAAAAAGCCAATCTCCGATAATAAATTTAAATTAATGCAATCGAAATGCATAAGTTAAAAATTTCGCCAACTTTTTTTTCATCTAGTCTTAAATCTAAAACGAAATGTGATTTTGTAATGTATGTCAATAAAATGTATCCTCACTTCGTCCACTTTTACTTTCGTTTGCACGTGGAGAAACATTGAACTCGGCCGAATCGAAATCTGCACATATATGAATAAATTGTAATAGTATGTATGCTGATTTGGTTACCGCATTATAACTATCAATGGACGGCTGGACGGCGGACAGGTATGCTTCTTGACTTGACTAATTTTTATGATGTGTCGATCGATGGAAACGCAGTTTTTTTTAATAATATTATGCTTGATGTTGAGCTCAATTAAAGACTTAGATATAATGTAATCTATACTATTATTACAAAATAATGTGATGTTTCGATCTAGTTGATTGATTTCCATAATTCTTTTATAATTAGGAAGCAACGTTATTTATGAGTATAGGCTGTATACCTATCAATAATTACGCGGTTAGTCGTAGTGTTTTAGTTACAGTTTTATTTCCTAATTTAAAATTATAAAAGTACCCCAAACCAGCTGGGGTTTTAATACCACTAACGCCCTGATTTTTTTAAAACCTATGCGCTCTCGAGACCGTCAATAAGATCCTCGACGCCAAATCAGTAGTTTCCAAATTTCTACCTTATTACCTGACGTATAGAGGCTTTACTCCTGAATTTATATGTGTGGGACGTTCAGTTAAAAAGCACTGCATGCATCTTCAGCACATGCTGAGCTGTGGCTATATGGCCACAATCATTGTATTGACGGACTTCTTAAACAGAGGAGGTTGTCAAATTGAATGTAGTATTTTTGTTTGTGCTCACATAATTTTGTTTTGGGTGTACTGGTTCGGATGTTTTTTTGGAAGGTGATGGTCATCCTGAGGTTTCAACTCAAGATCTAACTGGTACTCCTAGAGATAGGTGTCTAAAATTTGGTGTTCGTCGAGTGTATTTATTTTTAGTATTTACTGTTATTCTTGAAAAAAAAAGTCGGTTGTTTTAATTTTTGTTATTTTTTTCAATCTTCTTTGTTGCTGTATAATTAATGAAATGTTATTATTTTTTTCTGGGGACATAGTGGGCGGTTCAAGCAGTGTTACAAGAGTATTGACAGTTTCTCTGACAGAGTGACAGCTCAGCTGGTTTGATTGACTGATTACCCGCCGATTGCAGCTTAACTAATCCATTTATGAATCTTACTTAAAATAATAGTAGTCATAGCAGTAACAAATTTAACAATATTAAAATTAGACAGTGTTCAAACAAAAAAGAATAATTGAAATGGGTAAATGAAATGAAATCATTTTTTTTTTCAGTCATTGTGTCAGTTGTTGATAAAATTTAAGTAAGACTTAAAAATATTTATTCAGCCAAATTTTACAGTGTAATATACAATTAACCATTAGATCTTCACACGAGATCAACCCTGTCTCGTGGACATCGATCTAATACCTTACATCTTACAAATAAGACAAGTTTGTGCCACGACTCATTAAAATAGGTCTATTCGTACAAAAAATCAGTAGACCTCTATTATAATTATGGAAATCGATAAAAAATCGAAAGTGACTAGATGGCGTTATCTTAGTAAACGGCTATAGATATCAGCTCCATGGTACCATATTATTGCATTGTCACGCGATATACGTACATATTATGAAGATTTATGTGCAATTTTCCACAACACCACTGGCTAAAAACGGTAAAGGAAAACGTCTTGAGGAAACCTGAATGTCGGAAAAAGATTCTTAAAATCCTTCAAAGATATGTAAAGTCCCTAATCCGCGTTGGGCAAGCGTGGTGACTATGCCTAACCCCTCTTTGGAGGAGACCTGAGCCCAACAGTGGGCAGTAATGGGTTGTCACACTACAGTACAATATGCGTGAAAATTTTAAGGTAATTCGGAAACCGGGAAGTTGGGCTCATTTAACTTGCTTTGGCACTGCGTTGCATGATATTCAGGATCTCAAAAGCTTGTACTTAAAGTTTTCTTTAAAATAAATTATCTTTCTTTTAAAAAGGATTATTTTAGTTTCCTTCCAATATGTCGGTCAAACGGTCAAATATTTAAGCTGTCTAAAGGAATGTGACTCAAATAAATTTAGTCGAAATTCCTTCACATTAGGAATTCGGTCGTCAACTTGATTTGTGACGAAAAAACTAGATTTTTTTACTTTTAACCTAACATTCACTTTAATAGTTCGCACGAGTATCCACTAATAGATTTTGACTAGATTTAAATTTAAACTGAATTAATTTTATTGAGTGGTGAATGGTGTTGTTTGTTTACAATTAGTTTTTGGTAATGATTTTTTAAGGATCAATCGGTCAACAACAATAGATCTTTTTTTTTTTAGTTAGAGGAAATCACCGGATTCCCACCCGCCCCGCTGGTGGGATATGTGGGAGTTGAACCACACTAAAACCTCCAACCGCTCACACTCAGCGACCGAACTCCGGCTGAGGCCAGAACCCATCACGGAGTTATTAGAGGGACGTGTGAGGGACGACCGGGAAGTTTGTCTGATTTAACTAGCATGTTTCCACCCGTAGTACAAGTTAATATAAAGCTTGTAATTATAGCAGGTCAGCTTGTCTCACATAAAGTTCATAAAGATCTGACAAGTAGTTTTTCGTACCTACTATTGTGAATCAAATTTTAAATTGTTTGTGCAAATGCAAATTTAAATTTCAAATTTTTGAAATGCTCCAGGGAAAGTACCTACTCGTAATTATGATTATCTTGTAGGTTGTAAAAAATATTTTTAGTTAGAATTCGGTAGGTAATTCAAGACAATTGTAGTAAAACGCAAGGTTGTTTTTTTACAATCAAAATGGTCGCGTCAAATTTCGATTTGCATTCAGCTGTGATCTGGCAATACAGTCGTTGTTCGTGTCGTCTAGAATTATAACAATTAGCCCGGCGACAGGGTTGACAAATAGACAAATAATATCTACTCATCTGCGAATTGCGTCAAAATTGGTCTGTAAAAAAGTAGATTAGCATTGCAAATTTGATTGAAAGAAATATTAAAAAAGCAAAACAATTTTCTAAATCTGTTCAGTAGATCTGAATGTTAATTACATCCTACAAAATCACGAAATTACCTCATTATAATATTAGTATACAGGGTGGTAAAAAGTCGTAGTGGTCGAGTGATCGAAGCGCTTCCTTCCTTACGGGAGGTTGCGGTTCAAATCCGGCCGGCCTGTACCTCTAAATCTAAATGTAAAAAAGATTTATGTGCAATTTTTCACAACACCACTGGCTAAAAATGGTGAAGGAAACCTGCGTATCGGAAAAGAGTTTTAAAAATCCTTTGAAGATATGTGAAGTCTCCAATCTGCATTGGACAAGCGTGGTGGACTATGCCTAATTCCTCTTCTGAGGAGACCTGAACCAAACAGTGGGCAGTATTGGGTTGGTACAGTATACAGGGTGGTATTTTTAAACGCCTCCAGGGAAAGTACACGAAATTATTATTTTTTTTATTCATTAATTTTTAAAGAAACACAACTGGATACATAGATTTAAAAAAATCTTGGTGCACCCAGAATCGAACCTGGTACAATTCGAAAAAATCACACCCTGTATTTCTATTGCACATATCGATAAGGGTTAAATCTCGAAAACATGATAGATTAAATGAAATAATTTGCAACTATCCAAAATTGACACCCCTATCTCAACTCCACCTAAGCCACGCGTCGGCGCATACCAGCCTTAAAATGCTAAAATAACAGGTTTCACTGATGCTAATATTATTAAATATACATTCGGCACTAACATATTTAGTGCTTAGTAAAAAATATAACTAGAAATGAAATGACTAGTATCAGCGGAAATGTATTTAGCCCAATTTTTTGTCATCAAGTGGATATAAGTTTTTTAGTGTTGATAGGTATTTCGGGTTATCTCAAGCTTAACTATAAGCTTTTTAATTGATATCCTTAATCTAAAAGTAATTTTGAAAGTTTTTATTTAAGTTGCGCTGATTGTAACTGTTTTTTTTTTGAGTTGGAGGAAATCGTCGGATTATCCGGATACGTGGGAGTTGAACCGCGCTAAAACCTCCAACTACTCACACTCAGCGTCTGACCGCGTGTCACCCTCCCACGGAATACCCCGCTGGGCGTGGGTCGGGGAGCGCGGTCTACCATCCCATCCCCCGGTTGACTATGTTCGGGTGGAATTTTGCGAGTCAAATTTGACGAACTTCCCGGTTTGCAATTTAGCTGAAATTTTGCACGCGTATGTCTATTATGTATGAATATAAAAATATTATTGCGATAGAATGCAAAAATGTAATCATCAAAATCGGTTCACAAACGACGGAGTTATATATATAGCTTTATTTATCCTTACAAAGTTTGTTTCTTAACCTAAGTACATTTAAATTTTGTTATATTTTATGGCCCCTTTAGGGTAAAAAGCCTCCTCCATCCTTTTCCATGCTCCTTTATCCCTGGCCAGGTACATCCAGCTCCTTCCCGCTATTCTTTCAATGTCGTCCGACCATCTTTTCCTCTGTCTGCCCTTTCGTCTTCTTCCAGTAGGACCAGTCCAAATTGTTGTTCGGAGAGTCCATCTTTGTTTGTCTGGATATCTAGCCAGCAACGACGGAGTTATCCTCGTACAAATAAAAAGCACTGGAATATGAATTATAATAGGCATAGGTCCATGAACGACGGTAATCACTTACGATCAGGTAAGATCACTTACGAAAAACACTACGGAACCCTGAATTACGCAGCTAGACACGCACTTTAATAATGAATTTATTTATGATATCACCATAATATTTGCATTAAAATTTAACTAATATCGCCCCCTGTAGTTAATAGTCGTTTTTATAGATAAACTGTCATCGCTAACTATTATAGGTTCGTTAGCTTATCTGCCCACGTAATATAAAAGGTCATATGAAATAATTAAAAATCGTATAAAAAGCCGTGATTTTGGGTAATAAATCTGTTTATAAGAACACGTTTGGTTTCATTTTCATCAGCCTATAGACATCCGCTGCTGGACACTGGCCTCTCAAACCTCGCCACGACATGTCCTAGGCTGTCAGTATCCAGTGACTTTCCGCGATCCTCATGATCAGTTCCTTCTTCCAGAACTGATCTTGAAGGTCTGCTGGTTGGTGGCCGCTACGGTGTTTCCCAAGATATGACTAGTCCTTCTTCAAACGAGGCTTGAAGAGAGTCCTTAAGGGTACTGGATAGGCTGTAGGTAGCGGCCCCGCAATGTCTTCTGGCAATACAAAGGTCCATGAGCGACGGTAACCGCTTACGATCAGGTGAGCCGTTAGCTTGTCTGCCTACGAGGCAATAGAAAAAAACTCCTAACTTTTTGGCCCTTTCGGTCATCCGTTCTTCGCACAATGTGTCCTGCCCATTGTTAGTTCAAAGACGTAACTTTTTGGGCTATGTCTATGTTCGTTTGGTTTAACGAAAAAAGCTTTACTCTCTTCGGTATTCCTCCAGCGCTATGACTTGTCCTTCTTCAAACTAGGCTTAAGGAAAGGCCTATAGGATATAGCGCGTTGAGACGTCAGCTTTGGCGTGCAACGCGTCGTGTCACTCCGCACAATCTCGTGCTGGATTCTGTCCTCAGCCGGGGTTCGGACGCTAAGTGTGAGCGGCTGGTTTTAGTGCGGTTCAACTTCAACGTATTCAACAAATCCCACCCGCGGTTCGTTTGGGAATCCGAGGATTTCCTCCTATCTAAAAAAAGATAGGTCGTAGGTAGCGGAGTGTCCCCTGACATTGCAGAGGTCCATGAGTTACGGTAACCACGTGGCCCGTTGCCTTGTCTGGCTATATGGTAAAAAACCTTAAAAGTTATACATACCATACCATGTCAGAAAAAAAAGTTAAATACTTTCCAAAAATAATAGCGGTTCTACGTAATATTTCGGCAGGTCATTCACCATTTCAGCTGTTCAAAGTTACAGATCCACCCTGTATAAATGTTTTAAATTAAACTCACTTTCGCTAATTTGGCGCCTTAATTTAACCATTCCAGCGACGATATATCATTATGTTATGATTTTATAAATTGTATGCATTAATAAAAGTTTTTTTTTATCAAATTTAACTGTATTTTCTTGTATTAATCATCGAAATCGTTTTAGAATTAACATTTTAAATTCAGAAGTTATTTTTTTTCATAGTTATTAATCGTAGTTGTATTTTATACGAAACTAGCTGACTCGCGCAACTTCGTCTGCGCCGAAAAAAAAAATTAGGGGTGGACTACCCCTAACATTTAGGGGATGAAAAATAGATGTTGGCCGATTCTCATAGGTACCGGATAAGCACAAAAAATTTCATCAAAATCGGTCGAGCCGTTTCGGAGGAGTTCAAGTTCGAACACCGTGACACGACAATTTTATATATTAGATTAATCATATTTTTTAAACAACCTGTTTGGGCATTGGTTATTGAGAGAGGTTTTTATTGTGTAGTTTTTTTTTAATGATGAATTAAAAGATTTTCAGACAATAATAGCGAGTTGTCATACATTTTTGTGAAGAATATTATTACGAAGTTTTCGAAAATTTAGTAATAATATAACAACGCTAATATATATTACTACGTATCCCTATTTTCACTCATTGTAATTTTAAGAAAATGCTGATTTAAAATAAAATAAAGACAAGCCAGGTAAAGGTTAGCGACATGATACTTACTATATTTCATTGTTAGTCATCATGCACAATTTTAGCTTAATCGGAAACCGGGAAAATTTCAAATTCAACTCGCAAGATTCCACCCGTACTGACATAGTTACATCCAGTGTAAGTTAATATAAAGCTTGTAAAATTGGAGTGTAACTGAATGTTTTGTGTGGTTCTAGATCTTTTTCTAGTTAAGTTAATTTATTTGGCTTTCGAAGCTGTCTGGATTTCATTTTTCGAGTTTTTTTCAATCTGGCTAATCTCAAAACGAGTTGTATGACGCACGATTCTAATCTTTTTGAGTTTCGAAATTAACATATTATTATTATGAAACCTACTAATCTATACTAATATTATAAATCTGCAGAGTTTGTTTGTTTGTTTGAACGCGGTAATCTCAGGAACTATTGGTCCGATTTGAAAAATGCTTTCACTGTTGGATAGTCCATTTATCTAAGATGACTAGGTGACCCGCGCAACTTACTTCGTCTGTGTCACAAAGGGGCTCAAACAGCACAATGGTGTCGCGATATTTTTTGCGCGGTCGGTGTATTCATTGCGTTTTAAACTCGTGATAACTTCTCAACGAAAAGTCCGATTGGAATAAAACAAAAAGTAAAAGTAATTAACTTCTACATTAAAATACTTTTGATAACAAAATGCTTCATTAAGATAAGGATTAATATAACGATACTGATTTAACGTTAAATTCGATCTTCGGACAATTAAATATTTTTCATAAACATAAAAGCAGTTGTTGTGACTAAACTGTGATAGTTAGATATATGCTCTCCCGGACTTTTTTTACGGTCTCACTAAGACCTAATAACCCGTAGTACATGATTTTGTTCTATTGTCAATAGTTTTTGAAGCGTACGCATCGATCGGTTTTCGATTTTACACCTTTTGTTACAAATTCGATATTTTCATCCGGATTAAAGACGGAGTTTTAAAGATCTAAGCATACATAGGGACAGACAAACGATGGACACTTTGTTTTATAATGATATATGTAGTGAAAATAGAATATTCAAATGTTTTCCTTCACCGGTTCTAGTCAGTGGTGTTGTAAACAAATTATTTTATATGTAAAAACGTTTAAAAATTAAGATGTAATTTAGAAACATAGGCCGAATAGAAACCATGTTTTTTTTACTATTAATTTAACATAATCATGTTATTCTACTTTATCTTAGATCAAAGGAAATCATAAAAACATGTTAGTTATTTGAATTTAGAAAAGTTTTTTTTATAATTTTTATACCGGTTCCGGAATAACGTTTAAAACTAATGAGGTTAAGTTAGGATTTTTTTTTTAATTTGCGAGTTTGTCAACGGAAACACTGTCTGTGATACTAGTTTTAAATGTGACCAGGAAATAATTATTTATATAGTTTTATTTAACTGAAAATAAATTGTAATTTACGTTTTTTTTTCTTTTGCAATGCAACGTGGTGGTAAATGATACTAATGGGACCTTTAAAATAAAATCTAAATCGATTCATCATAAAAAAGTAGAATGTCTTAAAAATTAATCAGTGACAGAAATCAAGAATCAACTAAATCGGTCTACCTAGTCCTGAGTCATTTAATAACATGACAGAAATCTACAAAAAAAATATAAACAGTCAACATGATAGCGTCCTATTCATAAATCGGTCAAAAAAACTAGCATATTTTTAAGTTTCAAAACGACAAACCTATAAAAATACTAAAAGACTGTATTTAAATGTTAGACATTATTGATAAGGGAAACGAAATGCCAAAAGTTTAGCCGGTTCATACACACACACACACATATGCACACACATGTTACTAACATAATATATGTCTATATCTGAGTCTATAATTGGATGTTCGAAGCTATAAAAATACACGAAATGCATTTCCTGAGTCGAAACGGATAGAATATGTGCAATTATCTTAAACTTATTATGACAATCTTAATGAAAACAATTTATTGTAAAGAAAACATTAAATACAAGCTTTTAAGATCCTGAATATCATGTAGCATTAGAGTGCTGGCTAATACAAGTAAAACAAGCCTAAACACGACGGGTCTATCTTGTTTAGTACAGGAGTTCCTATGACCACCTTCCGAATACATTATCAGATCAGCGCCATTTTGTCATATCATTTCATTGTCACGCGACATACATCTGCGTGCAAAATGTTAGCTTAATCGGAAACCGGGAAGTTTGTCAAATTTAGCTTGCAAGATTCCACCTGAACTTACATAGTTACATCCAGTGCAAGTTAATATAAAACCTGTTAAAACGGTGAAGGAAACATCGTGAGGAAACCTGCATTTGAAAAGGGTTCTAAAAATCCTTCGTCTGATGTTCAGTCCTCCTCTACTGAGGAGACCTGAGCCCAGCAGTAATGGGTTGCTACAGTATGTACAATTATTAATATTTATGTGTGACCGACTTCCAAAAGGAAGAAGGTACTCAATACGTCTGTTATTTTACGTTTGTTCCCTCATAACTTTAGTTTGGTTAACTTTGGTTGGACCGATTCGGTTGATTCTTGTTTCACATTATAGGTCACATTTATTTTTTAAAGATAGAACAAGTAGGTACTTTTGGATTTGTGTTAAAGATTTTACGATTTGTGGAGCATTTTTATTTTCTGTGTGAACCGGTTCCCATGTTTTTTTGTAAAGCAGACACTTTGAACATTTTCTCACATAAATTTTATAAAGATCTGACTGGTAGTTTATGTGTTATTCTTGAAAAATGGAAGAGAGTCGTTTCCATTTTTGTAATAAAAATATCCAATTATCGAACAAGTTAAACATGAATGCAAAATTAATATTATTTTAGTTTCAAAGCATATCGTAAGCGAAACATTCTTTTATCATATTACAAGTAAATACTGTTTAAGCTGAAAATTAAAACCTAAGCAATGTGACCTACCTAGAAATAAGAGAATCTAGCTTCAAACTTCAGCAAAACTATTTCTTAATTTTTAATTAATTAAATGACTGCAGTAATGGGTATGAAGCATTATAAATCAGTAGCAAGCCCGCGCAACTTCGTCTGCGTCACTTTCAATTAAAAGGTAGGCTATGTTCTTTCTTAGGGTCTAAAGATGGTCTGTGTCAAATATCATCAAAATCGGTTTAGAGGTTTAAGCGAGAAAGCGTAACAGACAAATAGAGTTACTTTCGCATTTATAATATTAGTAGGTATTGTATGGAGCATATTGGATCACCAATTTCCAACGCGCGTAAATTACAACTGGTAGGCCAACTGTCAAACGGTATTTCACATAGTTTCAATGTCGGTCAATGCATACAAAACCCCCGTTGTTGGTCGACTGTCACCGTCATTTGTTTGTTACGTGTGTTGGACGTTCTCAGGACGGTGGCTAAAATATTTCTTAATCGTGACAAAGTGAATAATGTGAGTTAGACAAGACAAACAGTAAAAACATCTCATTTCATAAAATCATTAAAAACGGTACACTCAGAAAAGTTTGTCCTAAAACTTTACATTATACTAAAACTATCTTTAAAATAACATTATGTTCTACAAAGTATTTATTTATTTAATACTTTATTGTACATTTCAGAGAAATCAAGTTGTAGTAAAAAAAAGTTCACAAAATAACAACGGAATTCGCTTATAAAAACTAAACAAATGCGTAAATGAAATTTAATTAAATTAACTGACTCGTCAGTTTTAACATACCTATAATATAAAAAGTATTTTATGTATAATATATGCATTGTCGACAATTTACTGATATAGTCGGTCTCATCAAAAAATGTCTAGGCTCTAGGAAAATCAAATATTTAAATTTTAGTAATTTGTTAAAAGATATGTTTTAGTTTATAAATACAAATGTCCTAAGGAAGTCATAATTTATTTAAAAAATATATTTTTAAATACAAGCTTTTAAGATTCTGGATATCATGTGGTGGGGGGTGGGGATTCGCGTGTTTTTGAATATTCGCATTCGCAAAAAAATCTTGCGAATGTTTCGACAAATGTTGTATGAGTGTAGAAGGAATCTGACAAAGCCAAAATACTGGCCTTTAACTGACCTTTAGAATGAGCCCAAACCCGATGGGTCTACGACCTTTCGTTGTCAAGATAATTTGCGAGGGTGGTCCCAATTATTTGGTGGGGGGGAGATAAGTACCCTCTACCTTCCATGTATGTAGATCCAGGATCGGTAGAATATAGGTACCTATTTTGTAGTACCTACCTAAAAATTACAATAACTTTTTGAAAACAAACCTGACTTGTCTGGTTTTTAGCCAGTGGTGTTGTAAAAAATTTCACTTAAATCTTTTACACATTAGTATTTAGAGGTACGATAGAGTGATTCACGAGGAAGGTTTATGTGAATACATGCATGATATAGTAGAAAAACACTGATCATTTAAGAGGTTTTTGATGTTTTGTCATAGATCTAGACACGCGGTAGCATCAAGCCAAGTTCAAGAAAGAGACCTGGCGAGCCGCACCCTGTGTAATATTACACGAACCATTTGGAGCAAATTTTGACCCCCTCATAAATCAAAAACTATTTCACATATTGCCATCAAATTTGGCTCATATATTGATAACATTTTATATCGCAAATACTGTGAACTTTTTTCGTGACGTAGCTTAGTAGTTTTATAAAAATAGTTGAACGCGGTCAAATAGCTAACGACTAATTTAAATGAATTTATTAACTTTTTATTTATAGAAACATCATCATTTCTTCTGGTATGATTTTTGCTAAAAGCTAAATTTGAATCTAGATAAATAATTTATTATTTAGGTTAATTATAAATATTTATTTATCAGTAGCCGGTCTATGTGATGTCGTTAGCAGAGGGAAAAAAAGAGTATGTTCAGCGCACATTTCGCTCCCGCCGAATAAATCAGTAATATGGTATTACGATATTTTGCGTTTTATTGCAAAAAGTTGACGACGTATTACACCATTTTTCACGCTTTTAATAACAATTGCATTAATATTTGGTTAAAGGTTATTTTTTTGCTAAAGTGAAAAATATCGCTAGTTACTACAGGTAGCACTGAATACTATTTTCAGTAATGTGAAATTAGTATTTTATTCAAGTAAAATACTAATTGTATAAGGCTTAATATGTCGTAGTAAAGTATTCTTTACTACTAGATTGTCGATTCCTTGTTTGTTTCTTAAATCATCATCATCATCAGCCTATAGATGTCCACTGCTGGATATAGGCCTCCCCTAAAACCTCGCCACAACGGCCGGTCCTGTGCTATCTGCACCCAGATACCTCCCGCCATCCTGACCAGGTCGTCGATCCACCGTGTGGGAGGTTTGCCTACGCTGCACCTACCAGTTCGTGGTCGCCATTCTAGAACTTTAAGGCCCCATCGGCCATCAGTTCTGCCCACAATGTGTCCTGCCCATTGCCATTTCAAAGACGAAATTCTTTGGGCTATGCCGGTAACTTTGGTCCTTCAGCGGATCCGACGGATCCGGTCCGTATTAATTAAGGCAGATTTTCATTTCTTTTTTTTTTCAAATTTTGTTTTTCGCGTAGAGAGATGTTTTTCGGTTCAAAATTAACTGTCAGTGAGTTAATTAAGTGCCATAGTACATACAAACATACTTACTGCATATAATCTAGCACTAAAGAGGACATTAATTTAGGTTTCTGAACAAACAAAAATACTGCTGATTTAGTTAATTGGTCATTTGCAAATTTTATGATATTTGCAAATTTTCAGTAGTTAGATAGAGTGTTACGGTTGAAATCCGATTTCTGTGATATACATTAAATAGAGGTCAAAGTTTTATTTTTAAAATACTTTTTATAACTGCCGAGTGTCGTACGAAACATTAAATTCGCTTAAACGAAAGATAAGAGTGAAGTGATTTTAAGTACCAGAAAACCGGATCCGGTTTTCCGGATTGCAATCCCTATATGCAATGCATATTAGCTTCGATGGACCGCGCGCCGCTCGACGAAATCACTCACGTCGGCCATATATATTTTAATTTAAAATATCCAGCTCAGTTTATTTTTATTTATGATAATTGAATCTAGAAAAATCCAGGTTCGACGACTAATAAGTTTTTTTTTTAATTAAAATTTTTAATTTATTTTTTGGATCGAATAAATACAAATTTAGATTATTACTATTTATGTTTGAAATGCTTGTGTTAAATTGCTAAAACTAGATATTATTAATCCTAACGATTTAGAAATTTGATATGATTGAGTAATGCAGAAAAAATCTATGGCTTTGATTGGATTATTAAAGTGCAAAAATCTAAATTGTATGATTATATAGGGTGATAAAGAAGGAGAAATTCAAGGAAAGTGATTACTTATTAACGTGTAGAATATAAAGTAATTTCAAATAGTATCAGTTGTAGATAATTCACAAAACGATTAAAAAAAATCTAGTTTCAAGTAAGATATTTCGTATATAGTTATTTCTTAGAAAGCTATAATCCTTATAAGTCGCTTTATCTATTAACTAGATGACCCTCACAATTTCGTCTGCGTCAGAAAGGGGTTCAAACAGTACTCGCAATGTTGTTATTTGCGCGGCTCGCGTTGTGTATATTTTTTTGCGTTTTATACTCGTCATAACTTCTCAACGAAAAATCCGATTGCAATAAAACAAAAAGTAATTTACTTCTACATTAATACTCTTGATAATATAATACTTAATTTGGATAAGGATTAATATAACAATACTATTTTAACGTAATTTTAATCTTCGGACGAATTTCTTTTTTCTTGAACATAAAAGCGGTTATTGTGACTAAACTATGATAGTTAGATATATGCTCTCGCGGACTTTTTTTTAGATCTGCCTAATACCTAAAAACCCGTAGTACATCATTTTGTGCTATTGTCAATAGTTTTTGCAGCGTACGCATAAATAGGTTTTCGATATTTTACCTCGTCTTACAAATTCGATATTTTCATACGGGTCCCTAATTTTTTTCAAAATAAAATATAGCCTTTAACCATCCTCGATAAATGGACATTCCACAGTGAAATAATTTTTGAAATCGGACCGGTAGTTTCCGAGATTAGCGCGTTCAAACAAACAAACAAATAAACAAACAAACTCTGCAGCTTTATAATATTAGTATAGATGCGTCAAATACGGGGTGTGATTTTTTTATATTTTTACCACATGTCACTGTGTCAAGAGAATTTTCAAAACTAGGTGATAGTACCCCAGGTGTGTCAAAAGAAATCTAAAAACAAAATGCAGGTGTATTTCTGTCATAAAAAACAACCACTGATCCTGAACCACAATCGGTTTATCCAAAAACGCCAACACGTTGCGTGCAAAGCAAATTGTGAAAATCTTGCACAAAAAACTAAGTTTAGGTTAAAAACTGTGAGGGCGACGCGACGGGAAAGCGTGCCGAGGGCGTAACGCGTCGCGTCGTCCCTCGAAACCCCGTGCTGGGTTCTGGCCTAAGCCGGGGTTCGGACGCTAAGTGTGAGCGGTTGGAGGTTTTAGTGTGGTTCAACTCCCACATACCGATGTAAAACATTGATTTGCTCCAACTGAGAAAAAAAAAAAGGTAAAAACTGTATTTGAAAAATTTACATATTAAAAAAAATGTGCAAAAGGTGAAGCCTTTTTATGGAGAATTAAATATCCGAATCACCTCTTAAAAAAAACAGTATTCTAGTAACCTCTTTTTTGTCCTATTAGCAAAGTTCGATTTTATCATTACAAAAAAATCAAAACATTGATAAACTCACGCTGTATAATTCGTATGGTGGATTCGACCTGTCTTCATGTTAGGTATTTTTAGCACAGGAAGTCTCATAAATATACTTTATTTATTTCTTTCTAGATAGCACTAATAACATAGGCGATATTTTTGGATAGGCTAATTATAAAGAGAAAGTTAAAAGATGGTATTTAAATTTAAAAAATAAATAATTTTAAGATCCTGAATATCATGTAACAGTAAAGTGCTAGCTAGGACAAATAAAACGCGCCCAAACACAAGTCTATCTTGTTCAGGACAGGAGTTCCTATGACCTTCCAACTCCATCATCAGATCAGCGCCATTTTGTCATATTATTGCATTGTCACTCGATATACATATGCCTACAAAATTTCAGCTCAATCGCAAATCGATAAGTTTGTCAAATTTAACTCCAAATTCCACCCGAACTTACATCTACATCGTCTGCCTACACGGCAATAAAAAAAAAAAAAATTAAAAAAAAAAAAAAAAAAAAAAAATAAAAAAAAAAAAAAAAAAAACATACTTACATCCAGTGCAAGTTAAATAAAAAATTCATAAGTGCAATTTGTGTTTAATACACAAAAATAATGCACTAATAAGGCTGATTATACACAGTTTCCGGAACATTTTAAATTCCCCATAGTGTCATAGTGACAACCGGAATGAATCTATAGCGACTTCAGTCTGATAGTTCAGTCCGACGCTGACCTCGGCATAGGCGGCCGCTTTTACCTTTCTTTACAATATATAATATACTACTTCATATTAGCTTCATATATCTGATATGTTAGGTGACACCGAATGATTGTTGCTACCGAAAAGCTTTCGGTATATTCTGATAGCAATAGTAAGGGACTATTTCGGCACGCAGTGTGGGACCCGTAATAAAAATAATTTGTATATATTTTACCTTTTCATTAAGTTTAATTAGTTTATTTTTTTATTTTATATAGTTGAGTAAGTCACTGTTGTGTCTCAAGTATTTGTGCGTATAAAGCTTTCTTTAGTACCTCTGTTTAATTAGACGTTGTGACTATTTTTGTGATGTGATGTGTGAATCGGTGTCCTGGAAAATGAAGCGTTTGAGCTTGGCTTACTGCGGTTTGGCACATGTAAGTCAATTAAATTATCTTTATTACAAGCTTTATATTAACTTACACTGGATGTAATTGTGTAAGTTCGGGTGGCATCTTTCGAGTTAAATTTGAAAACTTCCTGGGTTCCAATTGAGCTGACATTTTGCACGCAGATGTATATCGCGTGACAATGCAATAATATGATGAAATGGCGCTGATCTGATGATGAATTCGGAAGGTGGTCATAGGAATTCTTGTACTAAATAAGATAGACCTGTCGTGTTTAAATTCATTTTACTTGTGTTGGTTAACACTCTACTGATACATGATATTCATCTATTAAAAGCTTGTATTTAAATTTATCTTTCATATTTTTAAATATATTCAAAAAAAAAAATTTTTATTACAAAAATGAAAATGACCGACATCCATTTCTTAAGCATAGCGCAAAAACAAAAAAAAACAGATCTTTATTAAGTTCATATGAGATAATTAATCCAAAGTGTATGTCTTCTTAACAATAAATATAATCTCTCTTGAGCCCTGACCACTGATGGCTTGGGTCGTAGACCTCGTCTCCAGTGGCCCTCTGTTTTTTATATTGTATTTTTAAATTTATTTTTTTGTGATTGTTTTTTTAAAAATATAATGTAAAAAATGAGCAAATAAATGAATACTAGAATAATATAATCAACGAAATCGGTTCATATAGAAAAGAAATAAACGCAAAAATGCACAGAAAATCGTTAAATTATGTTAAGTTGTGCGTTAAAATACATTTTTTAAAAACACTGCTCTTTGATCCATCTTAAAAAAATGGGAGCCCATGACGACATTCCATCTGACACCAGAATCATTCAAATCGTTCCACCCAAACTAAAGTTAAAGTTACTATCACGGAGGCTCGTTTATCTATCTTGCAATAAAAAAAATCCTATCTTAACCTTACTTATCAGGGGGCGGTGCGACAGGAAAGAGTGCCGAAAGCGTAACGCGTCGCACCGTCCCTTATAACCTCGTGCTGGGTTCTGGCCTCAGCCGGGGTTCGGACGCTGAGTGTGAGCGGTTGGAGGTTTTAGTGAAGTTCAACTCCCACATACTCCGGTGATTTCCTCCAACTGTAAAAAATAAATATCTAAACATAACACAATACTTTTTATAAGCTTTTATTTCCTCTACTACAGGACTTTTCTCCAACCTCGTTTAAAGAGGGACATGTCTAAGATATCCAAAGAACTTCCTTTAGATACTGACATGAAGATAAAAATCTTTATCTTAAACTAACCAGTGCCACGTCATATATTTTTGACCGACTCTCAAAATGGAGGTATTTATTGCCATGTAGGCAGACACGACTGGATAATTCTTTTCTGTTGTCTTCGTTGTGATAAGGAGCAGTTCCTTAGGAAAGGAAATTTCAAAATAATATAATAGTTTATTTTTGAACATCATTAATTATAAGTTAAGGGTTTTTTTTTTTTTTTTTTTTTTTTTTTTTTTTTAGTTGGAGGAAATCACCGGATATGTGGAAATCACTGGGTATGTGGGAGTTGAACCTCACTAAAACCTCCAACCGCTCACACTCAGCGTCCGAACCCCGGCTGAGGCCAGAACCCAGCACGGGGTTATGAGGGACGGGGCGACGCGTTACGCCATGGGCACTCTTTCCCGTCGCTCCGTCCCCGGACGCCGAACCGGTAGCCGCCGGCGAATACGGCCACCGGCTCTCTCGGTCGGCGGGCTTTCCGAAGCCCGCCAAGATGGGACCGCGTGTCACCCTCCCACGGAATACCCCGCTGGGTCAGAACCAGCGTGGGTCGGGGAGTACGCGGTCTACCATCCCCCGGTTGCTCTGACGTAAGGGCGTGTTGAGCGAGACACGGCACCTTCTTGGGTCCCCGCTCGCACTCGCATGCGTTGGGGACCCGAAACTCTTAGGGGGCCAGAATCCGGGCCAGACCCCGGTCCCGACCCCCTGCTCGACGGCGGCGGGTTTCTGCGTAGAGAGAAGAGCTTTCTCTCACACGCCCCGCCGCCTGCTTCTGCGAGATGGTGGACTCGCAGAAGTCGAGCATCGCCTTCCAGGACTCGTCGCTCTCGAGCATCGACGCCACGACGCCCGGGAGCGACAAGTCCGGTCCTATTTGCATGACCAGGACACAACGCTGCCGCTCCCAAGCGGGGCACAGCGCGAGCGTATGCTCTGGTGTGTCCTGGTCACACTCTACACAGTGATGGCACCTCGTCGTCGGCTCTACCTGAATCCGGTGCAGATACCGACCGAAACACCCGTGCCCGGTCAGCATCTGCACCATCCAAAAGGTGAGGCGTCCCTTGCCACGACCCACCCAATCCTTTAGGACGGGGCGGATCGCCTCGACGGTCCGTAGACCCCAGGTGGGGTTGGCCAGCCGTCTCTCCCACGACTCCATTACGGACCGCCGAGATTGGACCTTCCGATCGCGGACCGCTTCCCGCAGGGGACGCACTACGCCCCGGGCGCGGAGGTCGCATCGCCAGCGATAATCGCCGGTGATCGCCTCCGCCTCCAGATCCCAGGGCGGCGTCCCCGCCAGCACACACGCCGCCTCAAAAGCGACGGTGCGGTACCCACGGATGACCCTAATGGCTACGATGCGCTGTGGCCGGCGCAGGCGTCGGGCAAGATTTGCCGGAACGCGAGGCTCGGCCCAGACGGGCGCACCGTATAGGGCCATCGAGCGCACCACCCCCGCATAGAGGCGGCGCACTGCGTGGCTGGGCCCCCCGATGTTCGGGAGCAACCGACCCAAATGGCCGGCCGCCCTCACCAATCGGGGGACCAGGTCCGCGAAATGGGCTCGAAAGGTCCAACGGCTATCCAACAAGAGGCCGAGGTACTTCAACTGCACCCCGACCTCAATCTGGACGCCTCCAACCATTATGTGGGCGTCGACTGGTGGCGCCGTCCGAGGCCCCCGAAACATCAGGGCCTGGGATTTGTTTAGCGCCACGTCGAGGCCCAACCTCCTTATTCTGCCGACGACGAGGGCCACCCCCGCTGTGGCAAGACGGGCAGACTCTCCGAAGTCATCCCCCCGGGCCACGACCAAAGTGTCGTCTGCGTAACACACGACGCTAAGGCCCGGGAGGAGGGCGCCCCTCAGCACCCAGTCGTACCCGATATTCCACAGGAGAGGTCCGAGAACGGACCCCTGTGGAACACCGCGCACGACCTGGAACCGGTGCAAGGTCCCACCGTACCCGGTACATTCGACCGACCTGGCCTCCAGGTAGGAGCCGATCAGCCGGCGGAGATAGAGGGGAAGTTAAGGGGGGGGTAGGTAAAATATTCTGATAACAAAGGTTGATGCTGCGGGTGTAATTAGGTATTTCGTCCAATCTGACGCAAGTGAAGTTTCACGGATATTGCTGACAAACCAAAATTGGTATAACCACTGATCATAAGTCTTACCAACAATTTTATCTAGTCTTATTTATCACATAATTTACAATACGAATAAATAACCAGTTACAACGCTGTTAAATTTAACCGGTTACGATAATCTAAAGAAACACATATAGGCCTCTTTCTTTACGACCACAATGAATCGTGTCGCATATAAATTTAACTTAAATAGGCTTATAAAATTTATTACAAGCTTTATATTAACTTGCACTGAATGTAACTGAGTTACACTAAGTTAAATTTGACAAACATTATGCACACAGATGTATATCGCGTGACAATGCAATAATATGACAAAATGGCGCTGATCTGATGATGGATTCGGAAGGTAATCATAGGAACTCTGGTACTAAACAAGATAGTCCCGTCTTGTCTTTGTACCATGGAAGCTGATCTGATGTCTCTGATGCTGAGTAGTCATTTCATCTCAAATTTGGCGTTAAACAAATCTCAAGAAAATTTTAGATTTTCACGTGCTCTTTTAATCTAAACCGTAACGCCTAAATCTAAAAAAAATCATAGTAACGTAGGTTTCATTTCAGAAAAAAAATATAAAACTATCATTCCGAAAAACAAAACTTATTCATTGAAAATTACTTCAAAATGCTTTCGCCTAACTTTTAACCGATTTCAATAACTAAATTAATAACAAAACAATCGTTCGGATCGTTGGAAACTCGTAAAAGATAAACGCAGGCGCCGTTGATATACTAAAGATAAAGATGTGGCATCCGCGTTACGGTACATACACAGAATAAGAACTAAACAGAAGTCAAAAATCTAAAACTAGCGACCTGTCCCGACTACATATGGTTTCAATATTATACACATAAACCGTTCTCGAACTCGAATCAATTATCTTAAAGAAAACTTTTTCACAATCTTTTAAGATCCTAGATATCATGTAGCAGTAGAGTGCTAGCTAATACAAGTAAAACGAGACCAAACACGACGGGTCTACCTTGTTTAGCACAAGAGTTCCTGTGACCACCTTCCGAATCATCATCAGATCAGCGCCATTTTGTCATATTATTTCATTGTCACGTGATGTACATCTGCATACAAAATGTCACCTCGGTCGGAAACCGGGAAGTTTGTCAAATTTAGCTTGCAAGATTCCACCCGAACTTACATAGTTAGACAGTTTCGTCTAGTGCAAGTAAATATAAATAAAGCTTGTAAAAAATATTAGTAAATACTAATTAATACAAAGGCATATCAACAAAAAAATAGCTAAACACTACGATTAAAAGCTTGTATTTAAATAGTTTTCTTAAAATAAATTATTTTATTATGACGTTTGGCGATCCTTAGGTTACGTTAGTTTCTGTAAATTTACGCGACACAGGTGTTTCCTAGGGGGCGGCGCGACGGGAAAGAGTGTCGAGGGCGTAACGCGTCTCGCCGTTCCTCATAACCCCGTGCTGGGTTATGGCCTCTGCCGGGGTTCGGACGCTAAGTGTGAGCATATTCCACCTCGAAAAGTTCTATCGACTCAGTTTTTGTCAAGCACGATTTGCACATAGTTATACTTCTTTAAGCAAACATTCTGTGCCACAACCGCGGTTCACGTTACGCTATCACATATCAATAGATAAAATAACTAAGTTTAAAAACGATTACGATGTATTACAAGATAATTATCTAATTCGCGATGTTATATAAAATAGTTATCAGTAATCTTGCTGCGAATGTCGAAATGGGCAACCATGTTTTGTTTTATTTATCAATCGACGTAAATAAGCAGAAATTTGCACTTTAAACGTTAAATATCAGTGGTTTTTGAGCTAAATAAAGCAAAAAAGACAAGTGATATTTTAATAAAATTATCGCGTTTATCAATCGACCAATTTTTGAGAATAATATTAAAACTATAAGACAAGTCTTTATCAAATTTATATGGGATTGCTTCCAAGGCGATAAAGATACCGTTTCTAATTAAAGGTACTTGTTGCATCTTGAATAAAATTAAAGGAAACTCCACCATAACCTTTCATAGGCAAAGAGAATCAACCGAATCGGTTCACAAAAACAAAAGTTATACGAGTACAAACATAAAGAATTGAAGTCAACCTTTTGAAAAGACGGTCCAAAAATGTATCGTATCGGTAATCTTTCCCAAACCATTAGAACTTTTTTCAAGGGTTTTCTGAAGGGCTTAAAGGTTTTAATTACATATTCTAAATTAACATGAACTGCACAAGTAAAGAAGTATAATCAAAACTTTCTTACGAAGATAGGACAAGCGAAATGTTTTCTCCAGCTATACATTTCTTTTTTTCATCGCACGATAGATAAACGATCCACTTGATTGTAAGCGTTCACCGTCGCTCAAGAACCTTTGCAATGCCAGGGCAATGAGGGGCCATTAATTATCTATCCTGACATACATCTGACACCACAATCAAGATTCTAACCTTAAAATTTCCCCCTTCCAGAGTGATATGTCAACGCGTAGCGCCACATCGGCACTCCGCGCTCGTCGCGGTCACAAAGAACGATCGAAGAACTTCACCGAGCTGGAGAAAAGGACCGTCCTGGAGCTTATAGCGAGGCATCGAGACGTACTGCGCCAGGGTCGGTCCAATAACGCCACGAATAGGAGCAAACAGGTACACACCAACATCCTCCCCCCCCTTGAAATGTAGACTTCAATTTAAATCTAGCTGTTGTTGAAGTAATATGGAGCTTAGCGAGGCATATTATGAACTGCATTAAGATCGGTTAGACAACTCCACTAAAAGTAACAAACATAATAATATCCACATACACTTACATCCTCCCCCTACTGCTTGGCAGTAACCTTAAAAAAAAACATCTAAAAAAAAGTCTATGCAGTTTTTCTGCAAGAAATGGTGCTGGAACTATTCTGAGTTGATATAGTACTGCACTTCTACAGAAAGTCTTATAAATAGTTCGGACAATTAGAACCTAGACAATACTAAGTCTATATTATAGACTATCTTTCAAAAAACACACCCAATTATTAAATGAACTTACTCAAATTGAAGCGAAGTGAAGGGACGAAAAGCATTTATTATATAAAGGTCTTGGATTAGTTATACTTGTTTCGAAAAGAATGCTGTCCTGCAAATTATATCAACCGTTAGAAATTTCAGAGAAATCAAGAAATATACTTATTAATTGTTAATTTATTCTAATCTTATTGAGAAAGACCTTTTTAAAACTCGTAAATATTTAAAAAACGTTGATATTTTGTAATTACACAACCTATTATTATGCCTATGAACGATTTAATCCTTACCCAAAATGTAAAGACAATAACTAAATTTTCTATCAAAATTAATATAATCCTTATAACTACTAAAATAGAGTTCAAATCCATGTATATTCTGTGAGATTTTTTTCGCATTTTAAACTGTGCCGAAATGTCGAAAATTCATAAATAATTTATTTCGGTTAATGTTCTAAGATTTAAGTTAAACGGTGGTTCAAAGTTTCGTCGGAGCGTTCTTAACTAAAAAGTGTGTCTTTATCTGCACTATCTATGAATATATATCTATCTATGTATCTATGAATATTTAAAGTAATAATATTGAGAAAACACCGACTGCACTTTATGTAGACAAGTTATTTAAATAAGCATTAATTGGGTTACATCAAAAATCATGACATTTCTGACCTCTGCTGAATAAATAAGACCACATCAAAAGCATTAACATTCAATTAAATTAATAAAAAATAAGATTGTTTAGATGTAATTTCATGATTTTAAAACTATGATAGTCCTAGAAAAATATTATATTTTGAAGATAAGTTTCTAGGTCCTCTATAAAATGTTACAATGGAATACTCAGCTACCATCGTTTTCTTTGTTTCAATGACCCTTATTTACTTTAAGTATTTTTCTCTCATTTCTCAAACCTTGCATGGGGCATTATAGCATTAAGTTGATGCTTAAAGAGAGTCCTTAAGGGGTGGTAAGTGGTAGGTAGTACTGTACTGTAACAACCCATGACTACCCTTAAGGTTAGGCATTGTCCATCACGCTTAGAGTAGGTGGTATCACTTAACATTGCGGGGGTCCAGAAGCCAAAACTAGGCACCATTAAATGGTTCATACTTGTAATAAAAAAACAAGCCCGCGCAACTTCGTCCGTGTCAATTTCAATTAAAAGGTAGCCGATGTTCTTTCTCAAGGTCTAAAGTCTGTCTGTGCCAAACTTCATCAAAATCGGTTGAGAGGTTTAAGCAGGAAAGCGTAACAGACAGAATTACTTTCACATTTATAATATTAGTAAGGATTCGGACCTCTTACAAAAAGTGGACTAGCAAAATTCGACCTGCCTCACTTTAATTTCTCAAAATGCTCTAACATCTTTTTTGTAAACTTCGCAAGTTAACTACCAACTAAACCGGTTTCACTAGGCTTATGACACAAAAAATATTTTAATTCATAAATAATATGTAACGTTACGTATTTATTATGCCTATATATTATACTAGGTAACGGTTTAAACGATCGTAAGTGACTATTATAGGTCAATGACATAACTGAGTTAATTTAAAGTGTTTTAGAAATACTTTTTAGTAATAACTTGTTCATGTAGAAATAATTTTATAGGCTTTATATTAACTAGCACTGGATGTAACTATGTAAGTTCGGGTGGAATTTTATAAGGTGCTCACATTTTGCAAGCAGATGTATATCGCGTGACAATGCAATAATATAGCAAAATGGCGCTGATCTGATGTTGGAGTCCGTAGTCATAGGAACTCTTGTGCTAAACAATAGACCCGTCGTGTTTGAGCTCGTTTTATTTGTATTAGCTAGCACTCTACTGCTACGTGATATCCAGGATCTCAAAAGCTTGTATTTAAAAAGTTTTCTATGTACTTAGGACACGTCGATATATAATCTCTATATTATATATTTCAGCTGGTGTGGTCCACAATTTGCGAGGAGGTGAACAAACGCTGCGGAGGAGAGAGACCTCGGACCCCTGCACAGGTCAAGATGTGGTACGAGAACTACAAGAAGAAATGTAAGATGCGCGCTCATGATACACAGGTACACCCATTTTTAGCATTAATTCAATACAGGAAGTCGTAGTGGGGTAGTGGTTGATGTTTGCCTTCCGTACGGGAGGTCGCAGGTTCACACCGGCTTGTATCTCTAAATATGAATGTGAAAAAGATTGATATGCAATTTTTCACGAGGCTCGAGGAGGGTCCTTAAAGTTAGGTCGTAGGTAGCGACCCCTCAATGTCCCCTGACATTGCAGAGGTTCATGAGAAACGGTAACACTTACAATCAGGTGGCCCGTTGGCTCGTATGCCTACATGGCAATAAAAAAAAACACCACTGGTTCAAAACGGTGAAAGAAAACATCGTGAGGAAACCTGCATATTGGACAAAGATTCTAAAAATCCTTCAAAGATATGTGACGTCCCCAAACCGTATTGGGCAAGCGTGGGGTGAATTACCTGTTGAAATAAAACTTAGAACCACTTTTATTTTAGGTTTTGGATAAAAAAAAACTCTTCATAGTATGGAAGTCCGCAACGATAGTCGTACACATGGGGTGTGTACGACTATCGTGTCATAAAAAAAAGTTTAACCGATTCTAAAAATAAAAACGGTTCTAAGTTGTACATCGACAAGTCATTCACCCCACGTCAGAACGTCCAAAGTTACAGATCCACCCTGTATATTTTGAGGGAAGCCGATATGCATAGAGTTATAATGACCCTACGCCACTAATACACAGAATAATTTGACAGAAGTAAACAATAATGTTTAAATCACAAATCTATTATTATTTCAGCAACAATCTCAACAGTCTGATACATCTAGTTTACTGGACGGTATGCTGTGGCAGAGCATACACCCTTTAGACGTTAAAGGTGAGTGCAATAATATACAGGGTGATTGCTTGTGTCAGCTGTAGTGGGGTGAATGACCTGTCGAAATACAAATTTTTATTCGACTGCCAAAAAGGAAATGAAAGTATCACAAATAATAGTGGTTCTAAGTTATGTTTCAAAAGGTCTTTAAACCTACATCAGCTGTTATCTACGGTTAGAAATTAAATTTGACCTGGACGATTGCACAAAGTGGGAATGAGTTGCTCGCCAAGGTCGTTTTATTATAATAATCGTTTTTTTTTATTAATATTTTGTCTATTTCATCTTTTGTATAACATTGTTAAAATATTTAAAAAAAGATAATGCTCATAATAATAATACAAAAAAAGCCATGCCCGCTGAGTTTTTTTGCCAGTTCTTCTCAGGACGGTGGCTATAATATTTTTTTGGCTTCGAACTGGTGGTAGCTTTTAAATTTTGACGTCAACAAGAATGAGCATATCATCAATGTTGTAAATAAAGTATTTCATTTCAATAAATATTTCAGTTGTCAAAATTTTATTTATTTACGACAGAAAGAAGAAAAAAAGTAAACTTATCTACTTAACTACAGGTTTATCTTATTTAGTACAGGAGTTCCTATGACCACCTTCCGACCCCATCAACAGATCAGCGCCATTCTATAGTAGTGTAGTAATACATTGTCACGCGATATACATCTGCGTGCAAAATTACAGCTCAATTGGAAACCGGAAACTTTGTCAAATTTAGCAAGATTCTACCCGAACTTACATAGTTACATCCAGTGCAAGTTAATATAAAGCTTGTAAAAGTAAAAGAATGCTACTAGGACATTTCTATATTCCACCCTGTAACACCCTGTATATAACATTTCAGAAGAAGACGGTGAGCCTACAACGAGTGCAGAAGGCGCCCACAGCGTTAAAGATGACGATTGTATACCTGTTAACGTAAGTTGATATACCTGTATACAGGGTGTCCCAAAACTATGCGACATGAACGGGAAGGTACTTGCCATTCACTTCGCATAGTTTTGGGACACAGACGTAATTTTATTTTATTTTACGCCGGTAATAAGAAACAATTGACATCAATTTTAAAGTTAATTTTTTTAACTGCATCGTGCGCCCCCACACTTATTTGACAACTCGATTCCAACAGATGTCAAACGGTCGACTATCGACAACGAACGACAGCGACGACACGTTGAACGTGCTCGAGCCGCACGTGCAGATCATACCGCACACCCCCTCCCCGCCGCCCTCGCACCACGCCCCCCACCTCCCCGCCCACCCCTTACCGCTCGCGTTGGAGCAGGCGAGGATACAGCACACGTTCATACAGAAGCTGAATGAACTGTCTAACACGCCGCTGAATTTGAGCAGTCTGGATGATGGCAGGAAGAATGGGCATGATAAAAGGTGAGTTTTGAGCTATTTTTGTGTTTTGGGACCTTTAGACCTCGTAAAATGTACGAGGCATTTGTGACCTCGTGTGATAAATTCGTTGCTGTGTTAAATTTGAGTACGAGGCCTTTGGACCTCGTAAGGTAAGTGACGTATTTTTTAGTACATTAGTTGTCACTCTGATCGACCTCGTTAGTTGCTGATGGTCTCGTTTTGAATTCTACTTGAACACTTGGTAAGTTTGTTATTGAAGTTTATGTAGTAGTTCTACACCCCCTAACACACGTTAAAAGGTGAGTTGTTATGTACTAGGCCTTTTAGTCTAGTTTCAAAATACGAGGTCTTATTGACCTCGTACGGGAAATTTCGATGTTAGTTTGAAATAGTTTGAATTATATTAAACCTTCTAGACGCGAAGTGTTAATTTTGATTACCAGGTCATTTCGACCTAATACGACGCACATTTTTTGACATTTAAGACACGTTTCTAAGTCGTATTCGTTAAACCAAATCACTCTTTTTAAGTCCATTTTGAAGTAAACTAAAACACACGAAAAATGCACGTCAAAAATCTAACTAATAATTCATGTGAATTTCAATATGTTTTCAGTCAAGAAAAATTTGACGATCACAAACACGAATGCGCTTCGGCGACGGAAGAAGAAAAACTGTATTTTTCAGCGAAACGACAACACGCAATATGGGAGCACGAGGCGAAAATGAAAATATTAAATATGGAACTTAGACAGAAAGAAGAAATATTCTCGCTGCAAAAACAGCTGTTTCTAATCGAGTTGAGACTTAAAATGGACTTCCTGGAGAAGGCCAGCGCTAAATGAGGACTGGTGAGTGGATTTTGGACTTTTTAAAGGTTATGAGTCATATGTGATTCATGTGGTTTGGGCATGAGTCATATGTGATTCATGTGGTTTGGGAATAAGTCATATGTGATTCATGTGGTTTGGGAATGAGTCATATGTGATTCATGTGGTTTGGGAATGAGTCATATGTGATTGATGTGATTTGGCCATGAGTCATATGTGATTCATGTGGTTTGGGAATGAGTCATGTGATTCATGTGGTTTGGCCATGAGTCATATGTATTCATGTGGTTTGGGAATGAGTCATATGTGATTCATCGATTTCTAGTGTGAGTCATATGCGATTCATAATGTATTAGTGAGTCATATGCGACTCACGGCTTTCTAGTGTGAGAGAATACCTCCTAGATTGGTGAAACTAGGTAACACGTGCAATTTTGTGTGCGTCACGAAACTGGTTCAAACAACATTTGCCAGGTTTTTAAAATATTCGATAGATATCTGATGTATTTTGTTATTACAAATAGGACTTCAATTTATGTTTTGATCATATTTTTTCCATAAATCGTCAGATGGCGCTGATCTCCTTGCAAGGTTTGAAACAGCGACGGGCGTCGTGAGGGGGCGCTACTTTGACAGCTGACAGACAACTGTCAAATGTCAAAGGCGGATCCGAGTCTAGTTGAAAAAGTGCCATTTTTGAGTAGTTACCGAATTAAAAAGGATAAACAAAAATATTAAGTTTAAACGAAATTTTTATTTTATTTAAAGTTTATGTTTAGAATTTGCCTTACGTAAAGACTTAAATAGATTTTTTTTATAATAATGTCAGTCTTCCTAAGATTTTAAAGTGGATTTCAGAAAGCGAACGGAATTTTTTGAGCGATTTGATCGAAAAGCGTATATTTTTATATTCGATTATTTTGAAGCTTATTTTTTTTTTTTTATTTTTTTTTGTATTAGCAGTAGCTTGAAGCGGTAACTCAAGAAATATTATATTTTTGTTTGTAGTATTATTTTTTTTAGCTTTTATTCTATGTATTTTTTACAGGCGGACTTTGGCGTTTACTTTGACAGCTGTAAATTTGGCATTAATCTGTCAAGATAAATTTTTCAAATTGAAAATTCGCAATATTTATTCAGGCAGCTAATTTATATACAAAACAACATTTTAAATGCAAAGTCCGTTAGTCTTGATTTATTTTTTAAAAAAATAAGGGTTGATCGATACGATAGTTTTACACTTTGACATATGTCAAAAATGACAGCTGTCAAAGTTACGTATTCTTGTCATTTGCGAAAGATTTTGTGTCAACCCAAGCTCGGAAGTTTAATTTTAATTTCAACATGATTTTAGTACTTAGATACAACCTCGTAAAAGAGGAAAATATAAAGGTTTTCGGAGTTGAAGGCGCCTTAAAGAGAGTAATACTCATTTAGTGGAAATTTTGACGAGAAATTGATAAATGTATGAACAAAATTTTAATAAGTTTAGCAATTTTTTATCTGACTCGTCAAAATTTCTCCAAATTATTAATTAAGAACAAACACGAACAAAGTTACTTTTATAAATTGAATGATTTTTTTTTTTTAAATTTAATTTCTATCAATCTTTTAATCTCTGGTTTTAAAGTAAAAAAAAATATTGCGATTGTTTTAATTAAACACTAAATATGGCGAATGCAACTTTCATGTCAATTTATGCGCACAAACCAAACCAGAGGTTAGAAGATGTTCCTTGACACATGTCACTTTGACAGCTGTCAAATTTTCAGAAGAAAGTGTACAGCACTAGTGCGTATACATAAAGTGTATATGCCAAGAGTGTTGTGTATATTTCAAATTTGAATTTTAACAATTTATTTTTCGCGCCATAATTACTTAAAAATTTTAGTTTTTTTTTTCATTAAATTATGTGAAGTACAATAATTTTATAAAATGTGCCAATTTATCGAAAACCTATTGTTGTTAATTAAATAGTTATTACATATATAAGATATTTTTTTCTGTTATATACATTTTTAAAATGTTAGTAACTTCGTTGGCGTTTCGTTCGAATTGCGAACGTTATTAATGTTGGAAAAGTCCCTAGTTTTAGGGAGTTTTTTTATGGGGAAATTTACTAAAATACTCAGTATTAATTTTGAAGTATTCTTTGCGTGATACGGACGAAACGTGAACGTTGAAAACAGTATGATATTATTAATAATATAGTAAAAATAGATTATAGAGCAGAAAATAATAAAGAACAGTACAAAAATCAGCGTTACCTCAATTTTTGTAAACATTGTAAATATTTAGGGTTAGATGTAAAAATGTGAAATTTTAGAGATTTTTTATGGACAAGAAGGCGACATACACCTTCAGTATTGCCAACTTTAATGTGAAGCAAGGAAATTTTGCTCAAATATTGGCAACCCTGGTAGTAGTAGAATAGTACCCGAGGAGATACATTAAATGTAATAAAATTTATAGCAATAACATTGTGATGTTTTTAAAGATCTCAAGACAGATTTAAAAGGTATATTTTTATTTGCTGAATTTTTTAGGTTTTTTTTTCGTAAAATGCAAGATTTTTGTATGAATTTAATTGCAAATCGACGAAGCAATATGTTAATCTGATAAAATTGGATATGAAATTATATTAAATAAAGATTTTATTTTCTGTTCCAATGTTTTTTATTTGATAACTTCCCACATGCACTATTAGTTACTGCAAAAGTTTGACAATATACAGGGTGGATCTGTATTTTTGGACAATCTGAAGTAGGGTGAATGACCTGTCAAAATACAGCATCTCAATCTTTTTTTTGTTTGACATTGTATGAAAAGCGTACGACTTCCACACTACAATGATTTTTTTTTATCCAATTCCTAAAATAAAAGTGGTTTTAAGTTCTATTTCAACAGGCCATTTACCCCGTCAGATTGTCCAAAGTTACAGATCATTTTGACGATAATATTGCTAGTGTATAGCCATACAGAAAATAAATATTCTTTTTAGATAATTTTATTGGGGACCATACTTATACAGGGTGGAATTTTGAGACGGATCCTTTCATCGAAGAATAGTACTCTTAAGGACGTTTTACCAAATTTTGATGAAAGGAATATAGTTATATCCAGTACAAGTTAAATAAAAGACAAAGTAAAACCATATTTATATAAAAGTTTTATTACATTGAAATTATTATGCTACATTTATTGAGTTACAGTAAATTGGAATAATCATAATAAATATAATTTAATACATGAATGATTTCATTATAATTTGAACTAAAACATCAGGAAACAACATGTAAAGTAAATTCATTTAAATATACACAACATAACTTTAGATAATCTACATGAAAGCACATATATCAGCAGAGTAATATTATTGAGAAATACTGTATACTTGTATTTTATAATAAAAAGATTTGATTTCAACAATAAAATATTGTGAGCAAAAATACTACGGAACACACTTACATTTTAGTTGAGAATACATTTAAAACTGTAGTTTTGTCTAAAATCATAAATTTTAGTTTAAATCTGTTATTTTACATCTATACACATTTTTAGTTTTATCTATGGATAAGTTGTCAATGACGCACTGTACTTAGGGGTGTGCGAATATCGTTCGAATCGAATCGAACTCGAGTTCGATTCGGAACGAATAATTCGTGAGTTCGAATTATTCGCACACCCCTAACTGTACTCTATGGTCATAGATTAATAAAGAAATTATCACTTTGTTTTATCTATGGACACAAGTTGGCCATCACATTTTTTGTCTACACACACATTGGCCAACACTTTGTCACATTACCTACTTTATGGTCACAAGTTGGTAGAAACACCACTACTTTATCCACTTTATGGTCACAAGTTATCGATCATGTCATCACACTGTCTATTTGATGGTCACAATTCGTCGATCACAGCATCACAATACACATAAGTTATAGATCTACATATACACACAAGTTGTTAATGACGTTATCACATAATCTTCTCTATGGTTACAAGTTGTCCACATTCTCACACAGTATTGTCTATGGCCACAGCAGGTCCGTGGCTGACGTCACTGTGTGCGTGTATCTTGTCGTGTGCGCGCAGACCGGCGGGCTTGCGGAAGCTCTGTCCGCATTGCAAGCACACGTATGGACGCTCGCCTGTGTGACATCTAATGTGGGATATTAGATCGTTACGCTGAAATAAAATAGTAATAATTATTTATTTTATTTCCTTAGAAGAATGCGTAAGAAAGAGAGAAGAAAGACAAACATTTATATGTGACATATTTGTTTGTTTGAACGCACTAATCTCAGGAACTACTGTTCCGATTTCGAAAATTCTTTCACTGTTGTAAAGTCCATTTATCGAGGAGGGTTATATATTTTATTTTAAATTAGGGATCCGTATGAAAATATCGAATTTGTAATACAAGGTGTAAATCTAAAACCTATTTATGCGTACACTGCATATTTACAAAACTATTTACAATAGAACAAAATGATGTACTACGGGTTTTTAGGTATAAGGCAGATCTATAAAAATCCGCGAGAGCATATATCTAACTATCATAGTTTAGTCACAATAACTGTTTTTATGTTCACGAAAAAAAAAATCGTCCAAAGATTGAAATTACGTTAAAATAGTATCGTTATATTAATCCTTATCCAAATTAAGTATTATGTTATCAAGAGTATTAATGTAGAAGTAATTTTCTTTTTGTTTCATTTCAATTGGATTTTTCGTTGATAAGTTATGACGAGTATAAAACGCAAAAAATATACCCAACGCGGGCCGCGCAAATAACAACATTGCGAGTACTGTTTGAACCCCTTTGTGACGCAGACGAAGTTGAGGGGGTCATCTAGTATATGACATATTTGTACAATTTTCACACATTTAATGAGACAATAATTTACCCATTACCCATGCTATACAGAACTTTTCTTAAACCTCGTTTAAAGAGGGATATGTCACAGCGCTCCGGGAACACCGAGAACGGGAGTTCATTCCAATTCCACCTATACCACATTTAATTAGCTATAAACAATTTTTTGACGCATGTTTTTCCCTGAAAATGATTATAAAATGATATTTACCTGCACAAAAGCCTTTTCACAATACGAGCAGTGATAAGGTCTCTCCCCCGTGTGTCTACGACGATGGTTCTTCAAGGTACCAGAGGCGGCGAAACGCATTGGACATAGATCGCAGGCGTATGGACGCTCGCCTGAATCAAATAAATAAAAATTATACATCGTTTTTCGCGTTACGATCCCGATATTTCTTTTATGATTTTGGTGTTTATACAGGGTGTAAAAAGAGCACTCCCGAAAACGAAGATTGGTAGTAGTACTAGTGATACCTGTGATGATAAGCCAGGAAATCGGACATGAACAATTTATGATTATTATAAAACAGATACCTTTATTTTACCTACACTAAATTTGGCTTCTTCAGATTCCCTCTCTACAAGCACGAAACATCCACGAAACTTTTGTCAAAACATTCACATGACATCAACATGATTTTTTTGCGAATGCTAATATTTAAAAAATAATAATTACAATACGAATATGCCTTACATTTCTAAATATGCACTAATGAGGCCTATTTTTTCACAGTTACATCCACTGCAAGTTAAATAAATGCTTTTAAAATATTTTCTTCTGAACTAAACTAGACCAACCAGTGTGTATTCGTCTGTGTTTGACGAGAGAGCTGGATGTGGTGAATCCGCGTCCGCAGTCATCACAAATAAACGGGTGAGCGCCGCTATGCTTGCGACTGTGAGCTTCCAATTCACCTTTCGAGACGAAACTGAAAATTAACAATAGATTTAATAGATAGTCTTAGGATCACTTAAAGTGTATCTAGATTATATCTATATAAATAAAAGGAATTGTTGTTCGTTAGTCTGATTAAAACTCGAGAACGGCTGGGCCAATTTTTTTTTGTGACACTGACGAAGTTGCGCTTGTCAGCTAGTCTAAAGTAGTATAAAAATGTGTCAGAGGTAAATGAGTGTCGGTAACTACTTACGATCGGGTGGCTCATTAGGTTGTCTACCTACTGTACTGTACTGTAACAACCCATTACTGCACTCTGCTGTGTCTCCTCGGAAGAGGGGGTCAGGAATAGCCCACCACGCTTGCCTAATGCGGATTAGGGACTTCATATATCTTCAAAGGATGTTGGAATGAAGTTCCTTATCGCGCGTTATCGAAAGGGGGCTAGACGGAAATTCTCAAGAAAAAGTTGTCACGACACTTTTTTTGTTTTAGATGATTATCGCTAGATGGCGCTGTAATTAAAATCTTTTAAAACAATTCCTTATTTTGTTTTGATTAATGCTAGATGGCGCTGTGATAAAAATATTTTAAAACGTCTCACTCTCTCTCTCTGTTTCTATAAGAGAGAGAGAGAGACAGACTACCATTGATGCAGTTTTTATGAGACATTTAAATAAAATAGAATCCCAAACATATTAGGTTTTCTACTTCAGTTATCACAAGCCAATTAATCGAAAGGAACTTCGTTCCATCCGGGTGTCCCTTGACACCTCTCAACTTTTTTTTGGTAATCTTTTTCCAATATGCAGGTTTCCTTTTCCATTTTCTATCAGTGGTATTGTGAAAAAATGCACATCTTTCTTAGGCCACCAAGACTACATGAAAATTAAAGAAAACGGCAGACTGGGTGGTGTTAGTTTGTACTCCCTTCCTAGTAGATCTAAATGCCTTTTCAATCTAAAATCTAGAACTTTTGGTTACAAAAGTGAATTCAAAAACTAGAAACATGAAAATGCAAATATTTGTTACATCAAGTACTACTTAAAAAAAACTTATCTTACAAGACCAGCTTTACTAGATTAACATAACATCTCACCTCTTCTCACAATTCTCACACTGATGGGGCTTATTCCCTTGATGTCTCCTAACGTGCTGAGCAAGATTGTTCTTCTGCGAAAATCCTTTACCGCAAATTGAACATAAAAATGGCCGTTCACCAGTATGTACTCTTATATGGTCTTTTAAAGTTGATGCCATGTAGAAATTTTTTCCGCAGACAAGACATTGGTGTCTTTTTTCAGTTAACTGAGCTTCGTCAATTGTTTCTCCATTCTCTAAAGACTGCATGCAGTATTCGGGAGGATATTGTACCCGACCATGCATCGTCGACAAATGCGTTTTGAGAAAGCCTTTATACCTGAATTCTCGTTTGCAAACGTCACATATATACTTTGCTGCGGGCTCGTGTTTGTGTTGATGAGTTTTCAGTAATTTCTTTTGTTTGAATGTTTTCGGACATACTTTACATTTGTAACCTTCTTTTCTGGATATTTTTTTTGTAGCCGGGTGCGTTTTCTGGTGCACCGACCAGGCTGTCACGTTGGAGAAGGTTTCGTCGCATTTTTGGCACTCTAATTGGTTTGCGATGTGGATCACTTTTAATTTTTTCCTTTTTACTTTTTTTAACTTATTTGTTGATGGTTTTGGCTTGATATTTTTTGGTTTTAAATTTTGTACTTCGTTTTCAGAGTAATTATGTTCTTCTTTAATCGAATCAGCGTCATTGTAGTCATCTTTATCTGAATTTTCAAACGAACACCTTTTTATGGTGATATCATTAAATTGTTTTACATTTAAAAGTTCTTCGTTGTCCTGTTTTAAAACGTTGGTTATAGAGTCGTATATTTCGCTCTTTAATATAGAATTTTGGTCTATTTCTTCATAGTTTACTTTGTTTGGGAATCCTTCGATGCAGTCTCTTAAGGTATCTTCGGAGTCCAAGCAACGTTTTTTAAACACTTCCACTTGCACTAACAACGCTTCACAATCAACACAAATTAGTTTCGGCAGTCTGTCGTCATTATTTACGTGTCTATCTAAAACAAATTCTAAAATTTCTTTCAATTTGCGACTGCCGTCCACAGTGCAGTTCAAGGATTTCATATCTCCCGTTTCTGAGAGGCAAGTCCGACACATACGTTCTAATTTCACTGTACTCATTGTCGCGGTTTTAATTACTGTATTTTAATAATAATTTAACTTATGACATTCATAATATTTAAAAAAACTTGTTCAACAAAAATCTTTCGCGTTCTGGATAAAAACAAAATTGTGATTTTGACAAATGACAAATATTAGCTTGTCTAGAGATGCCAATCAAATTCATCAATCATGGTGCCATTGAGCGCAAACGTATTAATTTATAAAGCCAGAGATAAAATTCTGTTCATCTCTAATCTCCAGTAAATTAAGTATTCACACAAAAATAAAAAACACATTCAATAAATAATTTATTTATTCACTTGTAACGCTTGCAGACGTTTCTTCAGATCGAGTAATACGTTCACTTCGGGTTGCCATACAGCCTTGTCTTTTGTTGAGGCTTTAAGTTTTCGTACTTTGTCGCCCTAAAAAACAAAAAACAACATCAATTTTAGCGGGAAATTTTGATATTTTTTTACGAAAATAAATCTGAACAATTTGATATTGCTAATAATTTCAGTTTTGAAATAGAAAATAGAAGAATGTAACATTTTTATTGACACGGAAAAGCTAACAAGGTAATTAATTAATTTTTTTAATGAACTTTGGTGGATTCGATTTAACAATAATTAGAATTAGTAACGCAATAAAAACACGGGAGTTTCCGAAACTAGTTTCTAGAAAATCAACAATCTTACTACACAGTTTAATTTTAGTCAATATTCTGTTGTCAATACTTAAAATTTTCATTCACTTTTCATTCATCAAAAACTTAAGAAAATAAAAATTTAAGTTTAACAAAATTCTCAAAATGCATACCTGTTCAGCAATAGCTTTTTCTAAAGTCTCCACACTGTCACCAGTCTTGTCTTGTGTTTGTGTGTTTGCTTGCGCGGAAGCTAAATCTTTCTTCAAAGCTAATAATTTATCTACTTCCGGTTGCCATACTGCTTTATCTTTCGTAGAAGCTTTCAGTTTTCTTACTTTATCGCCCTAAGAACAGAATCAGATATTTATTAGATACTAGTGTACCATTGTGACTTTGCCTGCATAAACATTGCGTTCTCGTTTTTATTCACACTTTTGATGCAATTAGCAATGTTGTTTTAAAAAAACTTTAACGCTTTTTTTCGATAGTTAATTCATGTTCCTTAATCATTGTCATTTAATATTCTGTACTCAGTGTTACCAACTTAGTAGTAAAACTCTAACCTAGGGCTGTTTTAGCACTTTTTTGGACTTCATCCATTTGAACCATAGAAGGATAGATAGAAAAAAATTGTTCTAAATTGAAATTGCATGCCAAAATAAAAGTACATGAGCGAACTTAATGATAAACAGCATTATTAGGTAAATTTCTTAATATTATTATGATGAAATCACAAATATCCCTAAAAGCCCCAAACTTGCCCTAAATATAAATTTTACCACCAAATTTAAGGCAAAAAAGCCCTAAAATGGCAACTCCGACAAGTTGAATTACCTGTTCTGCAATAGCTTTTTCTATGCTGGCAACATCGTTCAACGGTTTTTGATTGTTTGTTTGTTTTTGTGCTTCTACGAGCTGTTTCTTTAGTTCCAACAGCTTGTTGACTTCCGGTTGCCATATTGTCTTGTCTTTGGTTGTAGATTTTAATTGTCTCACTTTGTCGCCCTGCAAATATTTTAAGATAATGTTTTATGTTAAAAATTAAACACTTTTTGGAAAAAAAAGAGATTTTTATGTTCGTTCAAGAATAAATCTGCGTTTGTAAGTCAATTTTGATGTTTTTTTTTGAATTATCGATTGTTTAAATATGCGAATATTTTTGGTTTAACTATTTAAATAAATCAATAGCAAACAATATTTTATCTTACCTGTGCAGTGATTGCTTTCTCCAAATCAGCTACGTTCTTTGGTGAATTTTCCTGTAAATATAATTTTAATAGAAATACATCTTAGGGGGCGCCCATAATGTACGAAAATTAAAAAAACACCTCAGGTAATTTATGGACGCCCCCTTATCTAAAAAATCATCCAAATCTTAAAGAAAAACTTTATTGACCGACTACCAAAATGGAGGAGGTACTCAATTTGTCTGTACTTTTTAATGTTTGTTTTCTCATAAGTTTAGTTTGGGTGGACCGATTTTAATGTTTCTGGTGTCAGATGATGGTTTTCGAAAGCTCCTTTTTTATATCGAACAAGATTACACAATTTGCTGTTCGCTTTTGCGTGTCTTTCTTTTCTATACGATTTCGATGATTCAGTTTTCGTGCTATTCTTGAATAATAGAAGGCGGTTTTCGTTCTTGTAATAAAAATACTATTTTACCTTGTCAGCCCTTTGACTTTGCGTTCCGGCATATTTATTCCTGAGCTCGTCGAGTCTGTCTTGTTCTATTTTAGCGAACAAAGGTTCCGGTTTGCCTATCACGTGACCCGGTGGTAGGTACTGGAAGAACTTCGGATTTCTGTATAGAAAATATTAGGACCTAGTAAATTTTATATGATTGAGTCATTGATCAGCTAATATTATAGAGCTGAAGAATTTCTTCACGAACATTGACGCTCAATCGGACATCCAAGGTACCAACGTCGCGACCAGTGGCGTGCATGCATATTAAGTCAGGGTATGCATAAATGAAAATAAATCTGATTAATTTTATACATATTTACGTTCTATAATCAATTTCATTTAACTTTTACGCTAAATATACGCGTAAGTAAGGCAACACAGGCCGATGCAGTATATACTTACTCCGGGTTGAGTCTGAGCGTGTGTCCGTCCACGTTGAGTTGACCGGTCAGTCTCCGGACCGTGTCGGGCACGTACGGTGTCAGTAACGTGCACAGTAGCGCGACGAGCTGGCAACACAGGCCGATGGCGGTCGCACCCCTTTGCCTGATGTAAACAAAATAAAGTAATGCTAGATGGATTGATTCGGAATACATACCAAATGAAGTCATCAATGGGATCCCATTTAACTTTACGTGTATTTAGTTTCTGGGAAAACCGATTTCGATCATTCTTTTGTGCTATAATGACATATGAAGACAGAAAAACCGAGCCACCAACTCATCTAATAATAAGGGGCAAGACATTGTAAGGTCATTTTTTTTTTCAATAGAGCTCGTCAGGAATTGTGTTCTTCACTGTATACGCCACTATTATACTCACTTATCGTCATCAGTTCCTTTCAACAGCACCCAGGGTTGTTCCGCTTGCATGTGTTGGTTTCCTCGTTTTGATATAGACATCACATGTCTTAGGGCTTCGCGAAGTCGGCCCTTTTCCATGTGTTGTACGTATGCTGAAAGGGACAATTAGAAATTTAATTGAACAAGTCCACACACAAGAAGTTGCTAGAGTCCCCACTCTAGCAACTTCGTCAGCATCACATTATAAGTAAAATTGTGTTCTTTTGTTTCACATTATTGCAATTGAATATACCTAAGTACACTTTGGGGCCATCCATTAGTTACGTCACACTTTAAGGGCCCTTAATGTGTCACTAATTTTTAACAGATTTTTACAAGGATTATTGAGGGTTCATGCCCGGAGAGTCTAATGTCTAGTGTGGTGTGTCGTGATGTGAGTTTGAGTTCCTAAAAGCGAAAGAGAAAGAGGGTAGAAATATTTTTTTGCTCGTAAATCGACCCGCAGTATCCAGTCTTCTCATGATCATGACGTTTGCAACAACAACGAAATATCGAGACCACTCAATTAATTAAATATCGTGATAAGAAACACGTTAATTATAATGTACGAAAATAATGTAGAAAACCGCGAGTGTTTGAATAAGTTTAATTTCATCTTTTACAAAATTACACCCTATAATAATTTTTACTTTGTTTTTTTACTAAACACATGCAACTACAAATGGGCATATATAAAATTAAAAATACGACATTTAATTTCATTTATAATTATTTTCAATTTGCTAATGTATGCAATGCTGTTCATCTTCATTATACTGCACGCCACTTACCAGCTATCTCTCTATTGACGAGCGCTATCAGCTCGTAATCGGAAGGTCGCAGGTTCAATCCGGGCACGACGCCTTTGAAAGCGTTGGAGCAGAAACTTAGAGAACGATGACAGAAGTTACCGAGGTTGTTTAGTAGTTCTGAATTGTTTCTGTAAAGAAAACGTACCATAAGATTGTTGAAAAAAAAGCATTTAAAAATCTTTAGCCGTTAGCAGATAATAATTCAATTAAACAAATCAGTAAATATAGAGGTTGATGAGTGGTATGAGATAATGTCCAAAGTTACAGCTATCTAACAAAAAAAGAATCATCGAAATCGGTACATAGAGATAATAAATACACGCTTACCACGCACGGAATATCGTGAAGCTTATCCGTTAAAAATTACTATTTTTAAACACAGATCCAAAAGTACAAGTTCGACCTTAAAAAAAAATGACACCCCGCGACGACCATCACCTTTCAAGCCCAAGAATTATCCATATCGGTCCAATTGAAGTTATGCTGGAACAGACATTAAAAGACTAGCGAATTGAGTACCTCCTTCTGAACAAAAAATATATTCAATTTACACCGCTAGCTGAAAACGGTGAAGGAAAACATCGTGAGGAAACCTGCATATCGGAAAAGGATTCTAAAATTCTTCTTCAGTCCTACATTGTGTTCTTTTGGTGGACTATACCTGATCCCTCTACTGAGGAGACCTGAGACCAGCACACAGTAATGGGTTGTTATTACCTGGTACCAAGTTCTGTCCAACTGAAACTAGAATCTGAAGTCTCTGGTCGGATACTGGCCAAGTAGAAACGCCACACATCTGATGGTATGCCTGTGTCCTGGAATAATAAATAATCGTAAAATAACATGAATTAACACATAATATTGGAAGAAAACGCTATTGCCGATAAGGCTAATTTAGCTATAGGACCGCCATTTGGCAATAAAGAATATTCTATGTACATATCTATTAACGCAGGTAAAAATGGGTGGATTAGCTAGATTAGCATGTTTGGACCACAAATTTTAATTATGGTACAACTTTAAAAACATTATCTTTAAGTCTAAATTAAATTAATTTGTCTGTATGTGTGTGTATGTACGTTTACCTGAGCGTCATTTCCGAAAACACCGACACCTCTCGATTTAGAAAACTTTCCCTCTTCATAGTTCAAATATTCTGAAAAGGAAAGCGATGTGGTATAATTTTACAATCCATTGTGATCCACAATAATCCACAACGATCCACTCACTCTGAACTACACGAATTAATTTTGATTTACCCTGAACCTCACTAATTGACTGAAATCCACAAAAATCCACAACGATCCACAGTAATCCAAACTGATCCACTACGATCTGCGTTTACTCACCAGTAGCGAACAGATGTTTGACCAGCAAATGACCTTCATTTACGCCCAAAATGGTAGCTGGGAACATTACCACGTGGAATGGTACGTTGTCCTTAGCCATAAACTGGTATAGAGTTACCTATAAAAGATGACATAAATGGTGTATATTTACGATAAGTCACGATAAGTAGTTCACAGTTCTATATTTTAGGTTATACATTCTTTGTGATAACTTCACTTGCGATAAGTCACTGTTTTCGTAGATAAGTCTTATTCCACTTGCGATAAGTTGTTCCTATTTGCGATAAGTCCTGTCCTGTTCGCTATAAGTAGAACCTAATTGTGATAAGTCACTCCTAATCGCGATATGTCTTATTATAATACTTACATCGTATTCTTTGTCCGGTTTCCACCATGTTTCGTACTGTTTGGTAGCGCATTGCGTTATGCTCATGTAACCTATTGGAGCATCGAACCATACGTAGAAAACCTAGAAATTTATAAAATATAGTTTTATTTTGCAAGACGTGTAAATGAGCTAACGGCCCACCTGATGATAAGTGGGTACCGTCGCTCGTTAGCCTCTGTAATGCATTTACTAAGGAAATCAAAAAGTTTGGCTTGGTTTAGGCATTTGATAATATGAGAATCATGTTACTAAGCGAATATTGAATTTAACAATAGATGCATTTAAGAGAGGAAGGTTTAAGAAGAGATGTATGTATTGTGTGAAAAATGACATGAAGATTTGCGTCGTTACAGAAAACTTTTTAATAATTAAGCAAAATTTGGATAAATGGATAGAGAAAATATTGCACTGACCTCTCTTGATTGGGAGGAGTAAAACGTAAATAAATCAAGAAATCATAATTAAACTCGAAAAACACAATCTACTTAATCAACTAAAGAAAATTTCATTATCATAAACATACTCCCCCTTTTGAAGGAATCCCATAACGTACCTTATTTCTATACCCATCTATGGGCACAGGCACGCCCCATTTGAGGTCCCTAGTGACAGCACGCGGCCTCAAGGTGTCTCGAAGCCAGGCGCGGGTCACGGCCCTGGCTGGGGGTGACCAGTTGGCTTCAGATGATGAAATCCAGGTCCTTAATGATGGCTCCAACTGCGGTAAATGGTAAACTTCATTGGTATACAGCGAAGTCGTTGTGGCGAGAGTTTAGGAGGCCTATTTATTTATTTATTTTATTGATTCACCAACAAGAATTACATTACTTATAGCTATGTCTAACAGTAGACGTCTATAGGCTGATGATAATTTAAGATAATTATGACGATGAAATTGAATAACCGCATCCAATTTCGCTTCAGAAACTCCCCTACCCTACCTGGTGTTTCCCGAAAGGTATGAGTTGTCCGTCTTTATTTTTATTTCCTTGTTAGCAGACGAGCCAACGGGCCACTTGATCGTAAGTGGTTACAAACGGTCATGGACCATGCAATGATGCAATGTCAGGGGACACTTAAGGGTCGCATTTACCATCTTAACGACCTTCGTTAAGCCTCGTTTGAAGAAGGACAAGTCATAGCGCTCTGGGAATACCGAAGATGGGAGTTCATTCCAAAGCCAAACATTTCATTCTGCAAAGGAGGCTAAGGAAAGTCCTTAAAGGTAGGTCGTAGGTCCCCCTGACATTGCACCAGGTGACCAGCTTGCCGCACTAGTCACACCTGTAGGGAGGGGACATGTTACCTGTCCCAGCTCTATGAACAGCTGTTCGCTGGGCTTCAGCACGGGCGTGTTGGAGCACAGCTTGCACCGAGGCTGGACGAGCTCCGTGGCGGTGACCAGTTTGCCGCACTTGTCGCACTGGTCGCCGCGCGCGTTGTCATAACCGCAGCCTGGGTGGGGGCAGATACCTTCAACGAACCTAAAGAGGGAAGGCTTTAAATAAAAGCTTATATGACGACGTAAATAATAAACTCATTCAAACACTCGCGATTTTCTACGTTACTTTCATGCATTATAAGTTCCAGTGGTACCCAAAAGCGAACGAGAAAGAGGGTAGACAAATTTGTTTGCTCGTAAATCTACCCGCATGAAATATCGAGACCACTCAATTAATTAAATATCGTGGTAATAACCCGTTTATAATGCATGAAAATGATGTAAATGATGCTATCTCCAATACTACGTTTTACATTGATTTCAGGATTCAAAAGTTGTATCTTTGAAGTGGCAATGGGCAGGACACATTGTGCGAAGAACGGATGGCCGATGGGGCCGAAAAGTTCTCGAGTGACCACGTTCCGGTGAGCGCAACGTGGGCAGACCTTCCATAAGATAAAGATAATTAAAAAAATAAAATAAAGATAAGACAGACGACCTGATCAGGATCGCGAGAAGTCACTGGATGCAGATAGAGCAGGACCGGTCATTGTGGCGAGGGTTGGGGGAGGACTATGTCCAGGCAGTGGACGTCTATAGGCTGATGATGATTAAGAGGTATTTTAGCTTGTTGAGTCTAGTTTTTTTTGTATAACAGTAAATTACAAGTTACAATGGGGCCGTCAGATTTGTAAGTTGGCTAGTAGGTTTAGCTCAGCAGCATACGTGGTTAAAGAAATAAGATTATAAAGAAATTAAAAAACAGCTCGTTTAGTTTATTTTAGTTATTTTCATAGTGTCTTATGGAATTTTATTGTGAGGTAATGCTGGAGACGTTCAAATGATTTTTATTTTACAGAAAAGCCATTCGTAATCATGCAGCAGTAGAGTGCTAGCTAAGACAAGTAAAACGATCTTAAACACGACGGGTCTATCTTGTTTAGCACAAGAGTTTCTATGGCTTCCGAATCCAACAGATCAGCGCCATAGATTCTTACCTGTCGGCTAAGAATCTGTCACACTTCTCGCATAAAAGCTGATCAACAGTCTGTGAGCTGACGAAACCGTTGTCTTTTAACTTCAAAAACAACCGCTGAGCTATTCTGTAACAAGAATAAAGTATTAAATATAAATAAAATGTGTGAAAAATCTATAGTAATAATATTAAAAGGTAATTTTGTGATGTTGAGGATATCTTTGGATCTAGTGGACCGATTTCGATTTGAACCGGCAAAGAACGTCGTAGGCCGTAACGCGTCGTACCGCTCCCCGTAACACAGTGCCGAGTCTTCAGCCGAGGTTAAGTTAGGAGTTTGAGCGGTTGGAGGTTTTAGTGCGGTTCAACTCCTTCGTATCCCTTCGATTTTGATTTTTTTTATTACTACTAGCACTATATTATTTGTGATGTTGTCGTCTCAAAATTAAAGTAAACTGCTCCCTTTATGACGCAGACAAAGTTCAGCTAGTATTTTCTAATTAGAAACATGTAAAGATAAATCCATTACATTTCCTGTATGAACCAATTTTAAACACCCTTTTTTTAAATAAAAGTACACCCTGTATAAAAAAAAAACAAAATATTTTCGTAAGCTGTGTACATTATTACTTACTCTGCCTGCTCATTAGTGGATGTCCTTCCGAAATAGTCGAATCCGATGTTAAACCATCTGTACACATTATTGTGAAGGTCAAAATATTTGTCGCAAATTTCACGCGGAGTCACGCCTTCTTCTAAAGCCTGAAACGAGCGGCCATTTTGGATTTTTTGCAAAATAACATTTTAGGCTTGTAGATGATAAAACATGATGTTTAAAGAAATATACTTACTTTAGTTTCTGTGGCGGTTCCGTACTCATCCGTACCGCATATATACAGGGTGTTGTAATCACATATCCTGCAATATCTGAAATAAATTCAAACATTTTACAGGGTGTATAAACAGCACTCCCGAAGACGAAGTGGTGGTAGTACTAGTGATACCTGAAATGTTAAGCTTTTGCTAAAAAAATCGTCTCAATGGACCGACGACTATCGTTGCGGACTTCCATACGATATTGAAAAAAAAGAGTTTAACCGATTCCAAAAATAAAAGTGGTTCTATGTTGTAGTAAAACATGTAATTCACTCCACCTCTTCGGCTGCTCCAAGGCTACAGATCCACCCTGTATCATGTTTTTTAATTAATGTATTATTTTTTAATTAATGTATTATTTTTCAATAAATTAATTAGGAGGTAAAGAGAGGGGTGGAGCGACGGGAAAGAGTGCCGAGAGCGTAACGCGTCCCGTCGTCCCTCATAACCCCGTGCTGTGTTCTGGCCTCAGCCGGGGTTCGGACGCTGAGTGTGAGCGATTGGAGGTTTTAGTGCGGTTCAACTCCCACATACCGATCCGGTGATTTCCTCCAACTAAAAAAAAAGGGGTAAAGAGAGAATATAAACAAATATGTATCATGTTATCTGTAAATACCAAATTATATTGAACTTTTAGTATAGATTACCTAGCAAATATATCAGCGGAGAGCACGCATCCAATAATGTTGCCCAAATGTGGTACATTATTCACGTAGGGCAGGGCTGAAGTTATGAGGACATTCTTACGACCTTTTATAGGCAATCTGAAAGGAAATTAAATCAAATTAAATGTTATTGTTTGTTTAAGACAATATTTTTATTTCAAAATGAAAACGACCGACTTCCATTTCTCAAGCATAGCACAAAAACTACCAGTCAGATTTTTATCAAATTTACTAACAAAGTGTCTGCCGTCTAACAAAAAAAGATCATCAAAAATGGTTCATATAGAAAACAAATACACGCAAAATTAATAGTATGCTGAACAATATCTGCTTTTTATGTTTGTCCCCTTGTGACCGATTAGAATGATTCTGGTGTCAATTAAAAGGTGATGGTTGTCATGGGGTCCTATTTATTTTTTTTAGTTCGAAGTACTTTTGGATCTATATTTTTAACGGACAAGATTTCAATGGAAGTCTTGTCGTTTTAATTTTGGTACTTAAATATATTTTTTTATTGCTACATAAATAATTGAGCGTACGTCCCACCTGGTGATAAGCGGTTACCGTCGCTCATAAAAAAAATTACTTACACAATCTTCTCTTGTTTCAATTGTAGTTGCAGTTTGCTGAGGCCGGTGGTCCATCCTTCCTTCGCTGCCTCTAACTCTTGAGGAGTAACACCTTCCTCCTCTGAATTGTCATCAGGTGATCTGCAATTAATAGATAGATAGATGGGTAAATGGATAGATAGATATTATTAAGTTGTTTCCGAAATTGGGCTTTTTGTGCAAAGAATGAAGTTGATACAAGGTGAAGAATGATAATAATAATTCTAAGAATTCTAATTTAGAACCTAATTTGTTTTTGAAATCGGTAAAAGTTTTATTACAAAATCATATGGTAGCCCGGAATAAAGGCCAATACTCGTTTTACTTGTATTAGCTAGCACTCTACTGCTGCCCGCCGACCGAGAGAGCCGGTGGTCGTATTCACCGGCGGCTACCGGTTCGGCGTCCGGGGACGGAGCGACGGGAAAGAGTGCCGAGCGCGTAACGCGTCGCGCCGTCCCTCCAAACCCCGTACTGGGTTCTGGCCACAGCCGGGGTTCGGAGTGTGAGCGGTTGGAGGTTTTAGTGCGGTTCAACTCCCACATAACTCCGGAAATTTCCTACAACTGAAAAAAAAAACACTCTACTGCTACATGATACCCAGGATCTTAAAAGCCTGTATTTAAAAAGTTTTCTTTGAAATATATTAGGTATTTACAACTCACCCGACAGGCGATACTAGACTAGTTATCTGCGCCGGTCCCAAAGCTGAGATCTGAGCGAATGGACCTGTTGAGGATCCGCCCCATTGCTTCACGGCGTCCTGGAAAGTTCATAGACATTTTACTCGCAGAAATTGTTAAAATATGAAGTAACTAGCAGGCCCGCGCAACTTCGTCTGCGTCACTCTCAATTAAAAGGCAGCCTATGATCTTTCTCAGGGTCTAAAGATTGCCTGTGCCAAATTTCATCAAACTCCATTCAGAGGTTTAAGTGGGTAAGAGTAACAGAAAGTTACTTTCGCATTAATAATATTAGTAGGGGAGTAGGGATTAGTATCCTAACGATATGCTGAAATTGTCACGATACACAGAAATGATCAGAGTATGATGATATTTCTTAGTTAATAATACTTACTTGCACAGATTTAGCCTTCCCTATATCATCGGACCATCGTCTGATATTACCAAACTCTTTGAGATACTGTTCGTTGAGATCATTGTTATAAGTAATTGGATATAGAGAACTCCATATTGTGATGTCGGCTGCTGAGATTTTATCCTGAAAATGTAATTTAAATTTAATTATCTGTCACTTTCATGTATAACCACTCAACCGGAATCGGCATCAAAATTGGTTTGTTGTCAGAAACCAGCCGAAACATATATACATAACTAGCTTTTGCCCGCGACTTCGTTCGCGTGGACTTCAGGTTCGTCCCGTCTAGTCGTATAGCCTATGTGTTATTCTGATGTATAAGCTATATTGTGGTAAAGTTTCATTCAAATCCAAATAGGTTGTTTTTACGTGAAAGAGTAACAAACATCCATACATCCATACTTACAAACTTTCGCCTTTATAATATAATATATATACATAATAGACACTTCTAGTATAAGTAAAAATAAAGCAAGCAACATACCCCAAGCACATACTGATGTTTTTCCAGCAACCCATTGATATGATGGAGCGAAGAGTTAAGGATCTGCTTTACATCCGAAGCGGGGGATTTACCCAGCATGGCGCTCACGGCGGGCTGGAGACGTGTCGCCTCCCAATCATGGAGTTGTTCACTGAAATATTATCTAGACAAGTTAGCACTCTCTCGAGTTTCTTATAGCCCGAGAGCTAGTGGTACTTTTTGTGTAGGTGTTTGAGGCAAGGTGAATACTTGGTCCATAGTTCTCCTGATATACACGAATTCGGAACTGCAGACCTGCGGTGTCCCTAGACATTACAAGAGTCCATGAGCAACGGTACCCACTTTCCATCAGTTGAGCCTTCTGCGTAAATACTCATTTAGCTGCCCTTGCAACTTTAGCACTATTTTGAAATAAATATAATTCAAATTATTTCATTTGAATAAAACAAACTTCTTCTAATGAGTGTCATCTTCATGCAGCATGAGCAGAGATTCATGAGCGATGGTAACCGCATACCATCAGGTGGTTAGCTTCTCTAGTACAAGGCTTTAAAAAAAAGTGTAAGATAAAAATACATACATTATTCATCTTCCCAAAAGAAGAATAGTATCAAAACACAGTACTCACCACTGCCCATTCTGCGACATATCCAATATCGGAAACAAGTACTGCACGGCCGCATTGCTCGAGAAGAACCTGAGTTCAGGGTCCACTTCCAGCAGGGGCAGCTGACGGGGCCCTGCGAATATGTCGTCTGAAATCACAGACGATTGTTACCGATCACCCAAGCTATGTTAGACACAAGCTGTTGTTTAGTTATGGATTAATTTGGGAGTGAGGTAATGTGAGAATTGAAAGAGTGTTGGCTCGTGAAAAGCGACATGCTGATATAGTAAGGTGTTAATTTATTTCAATTTATTTAGGAAAATTCTATTCAGTATGTATTTTATTCTTATGTCGTAACTTAAGCATGGAAACTAGAGTTTAGTTACTAGTTCAAAATGTTTATATGTAATTGTTTTATTTTAAGATATAATTTATTTCAAAAATTTCACAATTATTTCTAGGAGACTGGTTGGGTCTCGCATCAGAGTGTAAGTTAGTTTCGAGATTTTAGACATCCAAAATATTATTAGAATATTTGTAATGAGACTGAAGCAAGAACAACTCAATAATTCCATTAACACATTTACAATGCACTATAATTACTAAACTTCAAGTTAATTAGATATTTTGCGAGTGAAAATTAGAATTTAACCAAAATACAAGGAAATGAGGAAGGTTAGTAGAGTTTTATTAGTAGTTAAGTATTATTAAAATGATAAAATCGGCGAAATCTACCTTCTAACTCAGCGGGCACAATTTCCAATTTCTTTCCAGCCAAATTAGCCGCAATTAACAGTTTTAGCGTGCTGGTGTTGTTTTTATTAGTATATAACTTCATTTTGATCGTTTTCAATACAGAAATACTATATTTTTAATACTTTACGATATTTTATAACCTACAATTTACACAGCTGGCATTTAGCTTTTGTTCCAGAGAGATTTTAATTTGGAATCTTATTAGAATATTCGACATTGTTTATCTCTTTTTTTCTAACATCATTTTTTCCTAACCTGAAAGAGATAGCAGTATTTTAATGCTATAAATCTCTTTTCTAGAATAAATGTGTTGACTCATTCATCAAATGTCAAAAAATAATGCTACTAAAACCAAACGCGTATTCGCTTCTTGATGAACTTCAAATTGATAGCAATCTTAATTTAGTACTCTTAAATTTGTTTTTTTTCCCTAAAACCTGTTAAAGACTATGAACTCGCAATTATACATTCTAGTAGCACAAAATTCTTCACAAATCTATAGTTGAATGCATGCTCTATTGCTTTCTTCTATTTTGTTTATTGTTATCGATCTAAAGCAAATGCTGAGCATAAATCTAATATAAAAAATTCTCGTGTCACAGTTTTCGTTGCCATACTCCTCCGAAACGGCAGGCAGGATTTTTTGTACTTATCCGGTATCTATGAGAATCGGCCAACATCTATTTTTCATCCCCCTAAATGTTAGGGGTAGTCCACCCCTAAATTTTTTATTTTATTTTTCGATGCATACGAACTTTCGGGGGGCAGCTAGTATATTATAAGTTTTGCGACGAAAAGAACCTCCTTCTAAATGAAGGGTGAATGTGAAAAACGCGTGCATTATTTACATTTTAACGCTACTACTAGTTCCAGAACGAGATTTATGTAAAGTTTTAGCTAAGCGATTGGGTTTATGTAAGAGTACAATGCAATTATCATCAGATAGGCAGATGGAAGACAAATAAAAGAAAAACTTTCGTGTAGTGTTTTCGGAAACCTATTTTTTATTATTTTTATTTCCATTTAGTCAGTCGAGCTAACCGGCCACCTAAATAATTACTGTCACTCATGGACCTACGGGCTACGACTTTCGTCAAGTCTCGTTTGGAGATAAAGGATAAGGACATAAGCAAAGAGATTCAACATCACTTTTATTTAATCTCTTTGGACATTTTTGGATTTTACTGTTTTTCTTCACCTAGTGTTCTGATAAATTGCACTCAAAGTTCAACAATGTCGAAGATTTGGTTTTAGTTAAGGAAACCAGTTTAGAAGATACAAATTACTATTGAAATAAAACAAGAAAATATCTTTAAAACTTTATTTATAAAATTATACTTCTCTTACCCACTACGTTTAAAAACTACCGCATAATACACAAGCGTCTGGAATTGAAAATATTTAAAAATAAAATGCATAGATTATCAAAATATTACAGAGCTGCTATTTTATTGGTGGCTAAAATAAAAATTCCCGCCAAAATTGTTTTCAAAAATATTTTGGCGGAAAAAGTTTTATGGTTTGGAAAGAATGAAAAACACTTTGTTGATTTTTTTTTAAATTTTCTTTGTGAATATTCTTAAAATATTCGAATAGATATAAAATTGTACACCATAGAGTATAAGTTAGGTTTAAAATAAAATATTTATTTCATTCAACTAGAAATCCATTTTACATAATAAGTATTAAAGTTAGTAAAATAAAGGCCATTTCTAAAAGTGTACTTTACAAAATCGATTATATTAAACGTAATCAAAAACTCATCAAATAATCGATAACATTGTCATTATTTTTTCTTAAAATTCTAAGTTTAAAAATTAAGTATTTTTTTTGTACATACAGAGATCTCATTCATAAGATTTTTAATGAATAATTGTCAGTTTGTTTTAATTTCTTAAGTAGCCAATTTTGGCTGTATAGCCATAAGATATCTACAAACAACCAAACAACCAAATAGAAAATATACATACACCTATTTGATTGATATCTCTCCTATATTAATATTAAAAAGCTTTAAATTTAATTTATTTTTGGTTACAGAATTCCTACCACTCAACTGGGAATTAAACCAAAATTGGCGTATGTCAAATTTAACAGCCACAGATGAGTGATTAAACACTTTTAGCTAAAAATCTGATACTTAAAATTAATATGCAACATATACATACAAAAATATCATTATATAACAAATATCACAATCGAATAATGATTAAATAATAAAGTAAAAGTTAATTTACATTACATAAACCAACCTACTTCGAAATCCTAATGTCACTTTGACATTTTTGACAGCTGTCAAAGTTATCTTCCTAAATGTTACCCTTAACCTATGATTTTAAGCCTTACCCTCAAACTCAGCATGTTGGCATATTGGCTCGCCAAATTTTAATGCGCGCAAATTACAACTGGTAGGTCAACTGTCAAACGGTGTTTCACATAGTTTCAATGCCGGCCAATGCATACATCCGTTTATAGATTCAAATTCAAAATTCATTTATTCAAGCTTTGAAAAAGCACTATTAACGTCATTTCAGGCAAAAATATAACAATACAATTTAATCGTGTAAAAAAATCAGGATAAAATTTAAAAATATGTCGTGATTAAATTATTACATAATTATACAAAATGTATACAAATAAAAAAGTACAAAAAAATAAAAACTTGTAAGATCATACATTGGTACATGTTGGTCGTCACCGTCATTTATTTTTTACTTGAACGTTGGCGAGCCAATGTGTAAACGCTACCTTACCCTATGTTTTTATACATACCCTCAATTCAGTTTTAGGAACAGTCTTTTGACACTTATCGTTAACTTTTGACAAATGTCAAAACTGTCAAAGTGACATTTGAAATTGATCTTAGACTAAAAATCGACCAATTAAAAAAATGAGTACTTAATTTTACTAAAAAACTGTCGCGATACAGCTTTATAATTTACTACATTACATCTAAGTACTATCTACATTTTCTACCGATTTTGATGATGTACTATTGTAAAGGTTTGCGCAAACTAAGACGGGTCACAACATATCGCTATTGTACACTTATGACGCATACTTATACGGGTCGCATGTAGACGGATTTTTGCGACTGTAAGCGCTCTGCCTTTAACTATAATTCTTATACAGGGGTCCCAAAAGATACATTTCAATGTAATGTACCCCCCCGTATATAAGAGTATTAATTATTCTTCAAAATGTTTGAGAATTTTGGTGAAACTTTTTTCTAGTTATGATTTTTTTTATACAGGGTGTCCTAGAGTATTTGACAACATGATGTTATACAGGGTGTCCCACGTTTAATATTTACATAAAGTATGTAGGAGTTGTTTGTTTAACATAAAACTAGTTTGTTACTGCGATTTGCAATTTTATTTAACTTTGTTCTTTTATTTAATAATTTTAAAAAAATGTAGTATTTTTTTAACAAAAAAACTGTATATTGCGTGACAATGCAATAATATGACAAAATGGCGCTGATTTACAAGATAGACTCATCGTTGTCTCGTTTTACTTGTCTTAACACTCTACTGCTACATTATATCCAGGATCTTAAAAAAAATAATATATTTGAAATAAATTATTCAAAACACCCCATATAAACTTATTACTACTAACCAGGCTATAGACTATGAGATATAGGATTGGACAATGGAGAAACCTTCTCTCTTCGACATTGGTTTGAAGAATTAAGCGTTCCGGACCAATCCGCTAACTGGGATGATGGTTTGTAGAACTTGGAGGATGTCTTGTTGAAAACTGGTAGAAGTTCATTCGCTTCGTTTGTTAGAGCCTGTAAATATAGTGTAAATAATTTAATTTTAGTTATACAGGGTGATTTGTAAATGATGGTATACAGGGTGGATCTGTAACTTTGGACAATCTGACGTGGGGCGAATGACCTGTTGAAATACAACATAGCACCACTTTTTAAGCCCGCAACGATAGTCGTACGTACATACAGTACACAATGACAAAAAAGTTTTATCGACAAAAATAAAAATTGTTCTAAATTGTATTTCGACAGGTCATTCACCCCAATACAGCTGGTACAAACTTACAGATCCACCCTGTAAGTAACGAAAACTACTAATCAAAACATAAGAAATTAATATGAAAAGTCGATTCATCACTTCAAAACAAAATAAATGGGAAAACCATAACAATTCAAACATACAACAATCATTTAAATTACTCAAAGTACTGAAAAACTGTCATATTCATAACCTCTTTTTGGAAATTGTTCAAAAGAAATCCGAGAGTCATTTCAGTTTTTAATACTTTTTAAATATTTAACAGATTAATCCGCCATTTTGGATCAATTTTCATCGAACATCGGAAATACCTACCTTTAAATAAATGACAGCATCAGTGCCATATCCCTCACAGGATATCAGGTTCAGGTCACCGTGGAAATACTTCGCGTATAGTCTTGATATGGGTAGACCGTATCCGTATCCTGAAAAAAAAAGTTCAATAAATAATATGTCAGATGTCAAAAACTTCGTCTGTGTCACATAAGACAGATTTTTTTGTGATTAAAAAGTAGGTATTCGATGATTTATATATTATTTTTTATAAGTACCTTCTTTTGGTAATAGTATACAGTATAAAAGAATAATGCAAATCGGTTAAGTCACTGCTGAGCTCTGGTCAATCCATATAAATTATTTAAAAAAATATTTAGTTTTTAAAACGGTCTACATTTTTTATAGTAGGTTACATAGGAATTTCCCATCTTTTTAAAAAATGTCTTACAATCTGTAATATTTTTTATGAGAACACTTTAACAGGTGCCAAAAACTATATGATAATGACAACAAAAACAAACAATGTAAGATAAAATCTTAAGTGACTAAATATGTATATCACACGAAAAACATGTAAAATTAGTCATAAATAAAAAACAAAACACTTGCAAAATAAGAAAAATATGTTTTTTTTTTATTTTCATGATAAAATAATTACAAAACCACTCACCAACTAACGGTACCGTATGGGGACAATAAAAAAAAAATAATTTAAAATATGTACTTAATTAATTTATTTTTCGCTAAAATTAAAATTAAGGGTCAGCCGATAGAGTTCTAAAAATCTACTTCTAATTATTATTTATTTCCCATCACTAAATGAAGTGTGCTTTTAGTCACTATTATACTTACTCTATGTTAATTTTTTACTATATAAAATGTTCTAAAGAGGGCTATTTCCATATAATACAGTTTGCCCTCTATCATCCAGCGTTTCTCAAACTTTTCTAAGGCCCCTTTTATAAAGATACTCTAGTACAGAATTATCGTACTACGTAACTACTTGTACCCTCTCCATCTCTGTATTATACTTTTCCCCTTTGGCGTATTCAGTGTCACTTGTGTTTGAATAAATATAAAATAACTACATAAATCTAAAGAAAGCGGTTCTCAAAATGTTTTATAGCCCTTTTATAAAGATATCCCTCCTCACACTACATAAACTAGTCTCCCTTTAAAATAAAATCCCCTATATCCCATTATGTATGAATTGTATTTCAAGCTGAATATATACAAAATCACTACACAAAGAAAAACCAAGCGCTTCTCAAAGTTTTCTTAAAACCCTTTTTAAACATTAGAACTTCAAACAAGCATAAGATAACTACCTAAATCTAAAAAAAAACAGCGCTTCTCAAACTTCGCTAAGCCCCTATCGGCTGACCCTAAGTAATGTGACTTACCAGCTAACGGTACTGTGTGTGAGTCCGATTTTGATGGCTGCGGGGCTGTGCTGTACATATACTTGAATAGGAGTTCAGAAACACTGCGCGGTATTCCACCACCTCGATCTGATAGCTGAAAATAAAGTTATAGAGGATTTTAAACTTTACGTTAGAGATTTTAGCGCCGAATTTAGTGGCAAATCCGCTTCTAACTTTGGACAAACTGAACCCCACGGTGCATAACGTATTGAAATACAAGCTAAAACTACTTCTATTTTTGGACTCGGTTAAACTTTTTTTCAATGTCATATGGAAGTCCACAACGATAGTCAAACATACAGGATACACACAGTCAGCACAACAGTCGGGCCAAAGTTACAGATCCAGTCTGACGTAGGGTGAATGACCTGTCGGAATTATGAAATTTATTTTTATCCAATTCCTAAAATAAAACTCCTTTACTCATAGACCTCTGTCACACTACCTACGACCTACCTTAATTTTACTTAATGTATCATAATATAATTATCTGCGTATTTCATTAATTGAACGACGAAATGGTAATTACTTTATTGCAAAAAACGTGACATAGCTAATGTCAAAATAACAAGGAATGATATATTCATCTCTAATACCCTCTATGTTCTTTCTCAGGATCTAAATCAGTGGCAAATTTTATCAAAATCAGTTGAGAGGTATAAGCGGGAAAGCGTCAAAAACAGAGAGTTACTTTCATTTATAACATTACCAAAGATAGTTTAAAATCTAGTATATAACTTACTTTAACAGATATATCTTCCTTCCCATTGACGAGGTTGACCTGTATCGGCGGGGGGGCGGTCTCATGGTTTTCCATTACGGCTCTCATGGCGTTCTTGAAGAGCTCGAACAACATGTGGTAGAGATGTGATGGCACGTATACTATTGGCATTGGTCTCATGCTGGGAACTGAAATGAAAGATTAAATAAATTTATTTTAAATACAAGCTTTTAAGATCTTGATTATCATGTATCAGTAGAGTGCCAAGACAAGTAAAATGACATGATAGGTCTATCTTATTTAGTACAGGAGTTCCTGTGACCACCTTCCGAATCCATTATTACATTGTCACGCGATATACATCTGCGTGCAATATGTCAGCTCAATCAGACAACGAGAAGTTTGTCAAATTTTAATCGTACGATTCCACCCTATCATAGGTACATAGTTACAACCAGTGCAAGTTAATATTAAGCTTGTAAAAACGTTTATCTTACCTCCATTCTGCATAAGCTCCAACTCGGGCGAGGCCAAGTAGTACCTATCGCAGAGAAACCGTGCGTTTTCGTAGGCGTCTCTCACGACGGCCACGACATCGCACGCCGGGTCTATGGAGCCGATGTGGCGGCCACCGTTACCTATGCCGTTCACTGAGGCTTGCTTTCCGCCTAGTTGCTCGCCGAAGAGTAGGGCTAAGGATGGTGGTTGATGGTTAGTGGTGTTTGTGCATGGTATTGGTGTGACTTCTTATTTAGAGTGTCTTTGAGACTAGTATTTAAAATCTTGGTCCATAAAGATTTTAAAGTGAAAAACACAAATACTCTTCAGATCTTGGTGATTTGTCACCTTCCATATTAAAAGTGTCATCGCCACAATCATCGGTTGAAAAGCGTATAGCTACTGTAGCTAAAACTGAAAAGGATACGGGCCCATCTCCCACTCTCACCACTGTAACTCGTGTGTAGCCATCCACAGCGGCGACCACCGTAATGACTCTGAGCAGTGAAGCCCAGGAACCCCAGGGAAAGATAATTTGACCTAAATTAAAAAGCATTCAATAAAATCACTTACTGTGCTGATTAATCAGCATCCGTATAGATATTCGGCTCATGTAGAACCTGTCCAGGAAGTACTGTATCGAGTTCTCGGTCCCGATGTCCACTTCATGCGACTCCTTGAGCTCGAGCACGCCTTGGGCCATCGTTTGGACGACGTCGGCGTGACGGTTTCGAATGTGGACTAGGCGTTCACAAAACCTGGGGATAAGAAGACTTGTGTTGAAAAACCTTTGATACGAAAAAGAGAAAATGTAGAATTAGTTTTTGTGCTAAACTTGTAGGGCTGAGTGGTGCGGGGACAAGATATATTGTAGAACCACTGGTCACTTACGCTTTAAAACTTTTTGATATTCAGATTATTGACCAATGTGCCATAGCCATTGAGTTGAGGGCCGCAACACGTGGCTATAAATGTATAAAAGTTTGTCAGACTGCAGCATATCTAAAGGTGCGTTAGTTTATACAAATATACTAGATGATCTACTATGGTTTATCGAATAGATTAGAACTTTCATCGTCATCATCAGCTTGTAAACGTCCACTGCTGGGCATAGGCCTTACAACCTATCCTTGGATCCTGACCAGAACGTATGTCCATCTTGTGTCAGGTCTGCCCACGCTACGCCTAGAATACAACTTTATTGTTCCGAAAAACCAGGAACAATGCAAACTGAAACGGCTTAAAGATTTCTCAAGGCATTCCTCTTTCAAACGAGGCTTGAGGAGAGTTCTCAAAGTTAGATCGTAGGCAGATCCTTCAGTGTCCCCTGACTTTGCAGAGGTCCAAGAGCTACGATAATCACTTACGATCAGTTTACCTGTTACCAGTCTGTCTTCAAGTAATAAAAATAAAAACTACCTTAGTACTTACTGTGTGAGTGTCGGTTGATCAGGCTCCATCTCTTCAAAATGTATGATCTCTTCAAAAGATCTCTCGTACCACTGGTTGACCAGGCCCACAGAAGGCATCCGCAGGAGGTTCTCCGGGAGTAATGCTATCTCTTTCATTATGTTCGCCAGTCTGTGAGATAGAAAAGTAGTATTTTTACAAACGTTAAAGCAACAAAGGTTTAAGAAAAGACTTGTATAAGTAGGCTATTGATAACGGCCCCATAGTGTCCTGAAATTGCAGAGGTCCATGAGTTCCATCTTGTAATAACAATAAACTTCATTTTTTCAAGTCCCATCGATTTCTATAATCTGCCATCATCAAATCCCAGATTTTCTTAGCATGAGACCAACTTTGAAAATTGTTTTCTAACAAAAAAAAATCATCAAAATCGGTTTCTAAATAACGATGTTATCGGCGAACAATCATAAAAACATTGTTTTGGTGAGATAAGGTGCAAAATGAACTCAAATTCGATAAGTTATCGAATATAAAACTATAGATGCTATTCGTAATCCAAATTTGGATATCGGAAACTTACTGAACAAAAAGTCAAAGTTATCGATCGAAATATTCCTAAAATAATCATGCCTGACGATATTTTTAAAATAACACAGAAATAAAACCTATTAGTTATGTAATGCAGACAAAACATTGTATTGTGCTATTATTTAAGTAATTTTCCACAAATCGGTAAAATAAAACCTTTATTTTTATCACAAAAACAACAGTTAAATTACCTCAATTACTAGAATAACTTATAATGAATTATTTCCTATTCAAATGCACAGGAAACTACAATTTATTTTCATTTGTTTGTTTTAATTAATGACGACGAGACTATACGTTAGCTAAATTATGCATGGTTATAAACAATTTAATCTATACTAATAAATAATGTTTCAGAGTTTGTTTGTTTGAACGCGCTTACAAAAGACATCGCTGGTTCGATTTGAAAAAATATTTCAGTTTTGCATAATCAGAGCCGATCACTTTAAGTGTCATCATTCGTTCTGTTCATAGATTAGAATAGATGCACGTCGTGGACTTTGCCTAATCCCTCTAATAGGAGTATGAGTATCATTCAGTTTCCAGGGGCATTCCCATATTCAAAGTCCTTAAGGGTAGGCCGTAGGTAGTGGCCGAATGTAATTAGTCTCGAATGGAACGCATCCAGTGTAAAAAACCCATAAAAGACCCAAAACAAAGTCCGACAATCTCTGACCGCCCACAAACAAAACGTGAATGGAGACGCGTCACACATGTAATCCGTTTAGCGTGACCTTGTACGATAAACAATGCGTCATAAAACGTGAGTTTTAGTAGAGATGAGCGCTTGTCGATGGCCTTAATTTTGGTAGAGACATTTTTAGAGTATCATCATCATCATTACCGTTCCTCATGGACCTCTTTGTCAAAGGACACTGCAGGGCCGCTACCTACGGCCATTAAGGACTTTATTCAAGCCTATTTTGAAGAAGAACAAGTCATCGCTCTCGAGAAACACCGAAGAGAGTAACCATAACCTGGTGAGTGGCAGAAAATAATTCTAGAAACGGACCATGGATGACCTTTGGCCCATAGACGTCCACTGGTGGACTTAAACCTCCTTCAAACCTCTCCACAATAACCGGCCCTGAGCTATGTGTAAAATGTAAAGCTCTCCGATTTGCACCGCCCAAGTTTTACTGGACTTGGTCGGTAGGGTTGCTTTCCGAACCAGTTTTTTTGCATAATAGATACAGGAGCAACGTCTGCATTGCTAGGTTATTGAGGGGCAATTAAATCGCCTACTATACAGAACTTTGCGTTTGCTTCGCTTTAAATTCAATACATGGAATAACACTTTGCATGACACTGTAATTGTTGTAATTTAGATTTAAGTCAGTATATACTTTTAGTGTAGCTTTATATAAATAAATAAAAGAACACCATTCACGATTAAATGAGTTTGATGATAAGTGTAGTATCCGATAGTTGAGTGCCCCTCAGTAAGAAAACAGTGTTTCTGAAAAAATGCACTCCGCCTGTTGAGTAAATTGAGAAATGTGACAGTTCTCAACCTATTTCGTTGAACCCCTTCTGAACTCAATGGCTGGCTTATGGCAGGCCACAAGATACATACATACATTTGCACGTTAGCTATGATCAATGATTTAGTCTTCACATGTGACTTAATTTCTCAGTGCAAATGATTTGTTAACGACTGCACATGAAGAATCATCTTAAGCAGCCTTTCTACGATTACCAAGTTCATTCGACAGATTCCTAAAGGCTTAACCAAACTATCTCTTATTTTGCACACATGGTCATCCATTCTGCAATCCATGGGCATTGACACTAGTGCAATTCTTCGGGCTATATCGGTTATTATATCAATTTAATATTATCGATGTCTCGATTAGCACAGCACTATACGCGAACAAATTTAACTTTTCAATCGAAACTTGTAAACATGTTTCTTATCGTAAAATTATATTGTTCAATTTTAATTTCCATTCCATTGTTTTCTAGAGATTACATAAGTACTCTCGATAATTTCAATATCAAGAATGTACTTCTTGTTCAAGGTTTTTTATGATGGACGATAAAGGCGATAAATAACTTGGTGTTACAATATCCCGAGGTTATTTCTTTGGCCCCCTTTTGAAACTCGTCATGCCCTCTTATACCTCGAAAAACAAATAGCTCTCTAAAATATACTGATAAACAAGCTAAGTTTCTTATGAGTTCTTAGGACATCCTTAATTTTTTTTTACCGAAGTAGCTTTAACGTCAACAAAACTGATCAATTCAATGTTGAAAATGAAGAATTTTATTTCATTCCTAAGTGACCAAGTCGGCTGACAGTGTGAATCGCCGATTCCCAATTTATTTTAATGTCGTAATTATCTATTTTAAAGTCAATTCCAATGCTGCTTTAGTAATTATAACACAAAATTATTACTTCTTGAATCAAAAGCAGAATCAAACAAATTAAAAGTTTATGTCAGGTATTAGTGTGCTAAACGAACTGAGTGTCATCTCGTTTGAAGGACAAGTCATAGAGCTCTGGGAATACCGAAGTTGTAGGTAATGGTTTTTTATTTTTATTTTGAGCCTTGTATGTTTATTTTTTATTGCAAATAAAGTATGTCTGTCTGTCAAATCTAGCAATTCTATCATAAGCAACACTCACATTTTATTTGTATTTTTACCAATTGACAACCCGCAATGGTTATCGTTCAACGCAGTATTTTTTACATTGCGGGTAGACTGTTATTGTCTGTACAGGACGTCAAAGGTCATTGACTTTTGTGACGCGACCTGTCCTCGGGTTCTAACGAATTGTTTACGACAAATGATAAGTTAATGCGCAAATGGAAATACATTAGCTAAATAAATATAATAGTAGACGTTAATTCTGTTTGCGTTCCTATCACAACAAGTAATAAATGTGTCCATATAACTATTCAACTTATTTATGTGTATGCTTTCAAACCAGTGGCGTGCATGTGTATTTTAGTCAGGGTATGCAGAAATGTCAATAAAACCTAATATTTTACAAATTTTAATCTTATTTGTTATTGCCTCGTCGGCAGACGAACTAACGGCCCACCTGATCGTAAGCGGTTACCGTCGCTCATGGATCTCTGCATTGCGGGGCCGCTACCTACGGCCTACCCTTAAGGACTCTCTCTAAGCCTTGTTTGAAGAAGGACAAGTCATAGCGCTCCGGAAACACCGACCTTATTTTCAACCTCATCTTTCAATTATATTACACTCAATATACGCAAATAATTATAAGTGTATTTCTATTAAATATACAGTATTTCCCCCTTTATACAGTAATTTTATACAGTAGTAATCCCTAAGTACAGTATACAGTATTTAACCGATTTATATTGCGTTTTTAAACAAATTTCATAAGTTACGCAATGCGTATTTGCTACTAAGGATTGGACGCCACTGTTTTAAACTGCCGAGAATTTCGTGTTTCTAGTGTCAAAGAAAACCTTCTGATCTTAAAAAGTGCCTAACCAACTCTTAACAAGTAGTGGCATGCAGTTTAAACAAGCAAATATGCAATGCTTACCCTAACTTACTCATTAAGATAACAAAATAAATATACACTTTTCATTCCTATTAATTTCATTTACATAGATACTCAAAAAATAAATTGAACAACGGAACATTTGTAAAAATAGTCAAGTTTGTACTACTTATTTTTTGCGGGTACTTTAAAAACATGCTTGTTAAAGGTCTTCGATCTTTTTTAGTGACGACTTTGTACTCGTATCTTTAAGGCCATTTTTCAAGTGTTTACTACAGATAAGATATTGCGCAAATAAGTTGTTATTACCGATAAACAATCGACCTTTCGATCGGAGATAGCATTGTAGCTTAAGATTAGAGATAGAGCTACCAATTGTGTCAATAACTAGATAGATATCTATCCGGAGTGCTATCTGTTTATCAAAGGACAGTTAAGTGCTTTTAATGGCTTATCTTTCGATTCAAAACATCGGTATAGGTTACCATATTTATAAGGTCATATTTTATTAGGTTTTAGAACAGGTTTAAGTTATTTTAATAATAACTCTTTCTTTTTGTGATATAAAAAATAATTCAACTTAATATTATGACAATTTTTAAATGTAATTTGAAATGTAAGCGTAAATTTAATGTATTTTAAATTTAATCTCCAAGATATAGAATTGAGTCTGGAGAAAAAATTAATTCCCGATTGATTAAATAAATTCGCATACGTATTCTGTTAGGAACAAAAAATAATTTTATTGTAATTTTTGTGATGATTAATTTAACTGACGTCTTCAGTTCCTACTTGTGAAACGTAGTAAGAAAGAATATTTAACACTGCAACTAATATTCTAAATTAACTATAAGTAGATAAAAGCATAGACACAAACCTGACAGGCAATTCCTTCTTGAGGAACATGAAGGACTTCCTCTCGCATGCATTCAAACCTGAGAACAAAGAAATTAATACATTAGTTAGAATTTACTACGACTACGACTAGTGACATTTGACTAATGCCTATTACGGAATCGACATAGATTCGGAAGTTTTCCGAACATATATATAATTTTTATATACTTTTTGACAGTCTTTATAATAAAACATTATTGCATTGTCACACGATATACATCTGTGTGCAAAATGTCAGCTCAATCGGGAAGTTTGTCAAATTTAGCTTGCAAGTTTCCACCCGAACTTACAAAGTTACCTCCAGTGCAAGTTAATAATATAAAGCTTGTAATAAAATGCCCCTTCCGAGTCAGGCCCTGAACATGACAAAGCCTTATAAATATTTATAGGAAAATTTATTATATTTTCCACAAAACGGTGAATATAGCCGTGTAATCGAATCAGCTGTGGAGAACAGATATATTTGTCGACTCGGTAAACTGGAAACCACTTAGGGTTTTCAATTTACTTCGCAGTCAAAGCGAGTATATAGGCGTGAGATTCCATCAAAGTTATGTGTAAGAAGGATTTAATATACCTACTGGGTTTCCGGAGCATCAAATTAATATGTGTCGTATTTCTTCTTTATTACATAATATATGATTACTAGCTGCCCCACGCAACTTCGTCTGCGTCGAAAAAAAAAAAAAAAATTAGGGGTGGACTACCCCTAACATTTAGGGGGATGAAAAATAGATGTTGGCCGATTCTCATAGATACCGGATAAGCACAAAAAATTTCAACAAAATCGGTCAAGCCGTTTCGGAGGAGTTCAAGTTCGAACACCGTGACACGAGAATTTTATATATTAGATTTAATATGTATACGTGTTGATTCGCGAATAATAAAATGAAATCAAACGACATCACATCAAAAACTACTGAAGTGATCAGACCTTTTTAATGAGGAGATCTGCAGAAGGACCAAAGTTACCGACATAGCCCAAAGAATTGCATCTTTGAAGTGGCAATGGGCAGGACACATTGTGCGAAGAACAGATGGCCGTTGGGGCCGAAAAGTTCTAGAGTAGCGACCACGAACTGGTAGGCGCAGCGTAGGCAGACCTCCCGCAAGGTGGACCGATGACCTGGTCAGGACCGCGGGAGGCGGCTGAATGCGGACAGCGCAGGACCGATCGATGTGGCGAGGTTTGGGGGAGGCCTATGTCCAGCAGTGGACGTCTACAGGCTGATGATGATGATCAGTTCTTCTATTCTATAATTTTGTTTTCGTACCTTTGTATGTGCGTATGTATTTATTTTACCCTCTCCAATGCAGGTTTCCTTACGATGTTTGAGAATAAGTATTCTTATTTGTGTTCATTGGTTATAATATACAAAGGTGTTAGTTACATTAATTAGTAAGACCACTAGCCACTGCTGGGCTTAGGTCTCCTCAGTAGAGCGATCAGGCTTAGTCCACCACTCGAGCACAATGCGGGTTTGGGACTTTATATTATGTTGTCAAAGGATTTAAGAATCCTATTTCCAATATGCAGGTTACCTCACGATGTTTTCCTTCACCGTTTTTAGCCAGTAGTGTTGCAAATATTTTTTAAATTAAGATTTAGAAGTACAAGCTAGTATGAAACCGCGACTTCATACGGAAAACAAACGCTTCAACCTAACACTTAATATAAAAATACATACATGAATCTAAATGATATCATCAATAAACTTAAATGATATACTTTGTATTAAATTAATAATAGTTTTTGATATCATCCCAAGCTACTATTTTAGTAGTGTTTTCTGGAATAGCAACACAGTCAGTCAAAGTCCACGCAGGCACGCGCCGGTCAAAGTACGTCGTTTTGTTTTGGCGCCAAAAATACTTTTTATTTTCTAATTTTATTGGTGCAATATTTTTATAGGTCATTTCACAAATTTGTAGTGGACTTTGGTAGCTACGTTTTCATGTTTTTGTTTTGAAAAATATTTTTGTTTTCTTGTGAGAGAGATTATAATTTATTATCGAATAATATTTGTTGAAGCCAACAAAATTTGAAGCACACAAATTGTTTTTTGTAATTTTCGGAATCAGCCGGATAATTCTTGATTGGAGACGAATAGACGTTATTCACATTCCGTTTTAATGTAATAGTTTTGACAGTTCTGTTCTCATCGGAAACTAAAAAATGTATTTATTTTCAGGAAATCCAATAGCTGATAAGTTACAAAACTTAAAATAGAAAATTAAAAGCTAATTACAGTAAAGAAACTATTCGAAGAAAACGACAACGATGCTGAATGATTTTTTTATGACAGATAAATGAGCCCTACGGTTTACCTGATTGTACGTGGTTACTGTCGCTCATAAGCTTCTTGCAATGTCAGGACACTAGACCGTTCCCTATCATCTATACAGAACTTATCTTAAACCTCGTATAGAATCGTTATAATAGTTGTAATTTTTTTAAAAGTAATTTCTTGCTGGATGTATAAGTTCAGGTGGAATCTTGCAAATTAATTTTGACTAACTTCCTGGATCTTCTGTACTAAATAAGATAGAGCCGTCGTGCTTGGGCTCGTTTTACTTGTTAGCTACTCTACTGCTACATGGTAGGTATCTAGGATCTTAAAACTTTGTATTTAAAAAGGTTTTCTTGGAATAAATTATTACTTATTATGATTGTGAATGACGTAAATAAAGCGATAAACAGATAGAAAATGATAGGTTTGTTATGATAGGTAATTGGTATTTACTTATTAAGTAATCACCGGTAAATTTTGATAAAAATAATTGTGCAGGCACAACATGATTGTGACGTGGTGATTTTTATCGAACGATATACATTTTATCTTTTAGCACGTGCAGCATGTATTAATATTATTATAATACATTACAATTTGACTAGGTATAATATAAAGATATAAACGCCCGTGTTTTAATACATTTTCTTACAAAAATTAAAACGACCGAATTCCACTTTTTACGAATTGTACAAAAACTACCAATCAGATCTTTATCAAATTTATATGATGTATCCAACCTGTCTGCTTTCTTACAAAAATTAATTATCGAAATCGGTTTTTCCTGTAAAGAAACACTCGTAGCTAGTCGTCGAAATGATAACCTTCTTTTCGGAAGTCGAAGGTCGTGAAAATGTTAAATTTTGAAATAAATCTCATCTTTTAAATCTTAACTCTGTAACTTTACCCTGATATTAAACTTTTTTAGTATTTTAATATAATTTAACACTTTTTAAATTTAATAAAGTTTTGGCGCGTAAACTTTTGACCTTGACGAAGATATCCAACCGTGCAGCCTAAAATAATCATAGCGGTTCAATGATGATCGTTATGGAAAATTTCAATTTATTTTCATCGTCTACGTGTCTGCGTATGTTTCCCAGAGACAATAATTTACAGTTTCTGGTATTAAGATGTGTTGCCGAAGTCGATGTAAAAAAATCGAAAGTAGGTAATTGCAAATGATTTTTGATGTCTGTGTGATTTCTTTAGGTTAAAGATGTGTAGTACTTACAGAAACTTTTGTTGTTTAGTATGGAGTAACTTTGTTTGGAGGCACTATTTTATAATGTTTTATTCAGAACTGTCGATCTTGTTACCATTATTTTATTGCAAAACAGACAAACTAGGTTGCTCCAAATGATGGCAAGCGGTAACCGTACATGAACATCTGCAATCCCAGGGCATTGGGGGTCTGAATTTTACTTAAACCTCGTTTGAAGGAGGACATACCATTTTTAATCAATGATCCCAATGTGATGCTTGCTTTTAAAATTATTAAGAAATAAAGTCAAAATAGGCTTCGCTATGATATTAGCAGTCGACCTAACCTCAAAACTTCAAAATCAAAATTTCCGCCAAAAACAAACGTAGTCCACAAAACTGTACATTAAATGCTTATATGACGTAATATGACGCCTCGAGACATCCGTAGAACGTGCGAGAAACTGGACCAATGTCAAGTATGTTATCTCGGATCAGCTGGTCGCGTGGAAACTATTGGAACGTTGAGAACTCTTTGATCCAGTGTTACCAACTTTTAGCACTAAATGTACTAGTATAATTATACAAGCTTTATATTAACTTGCACTGGATGTAACTACATATTTAAGTTCGGGTAGAATCTTGCAAGCTAAATTTGATAAACTTCCCCGTTGATTTTGCACACAAATGTATATCGCGTGACAATGCAATAATATAACAAAATGGCGCTGATCTGATGATGGAGTCGGAAGGTGGTCATAGGATCTGCTGTACTAAACAAGATAGAAGTCATGTTTGGACTCATTTTACTTGTCTTGACTCAAAATACATGATATCCAGGATCTTAAAAGCTGTAAGATCCTGAATCTTTTCATTTAAATCTTTTATTTCAGCCCGTAGTCGTCCAATCGTCTTCACCAAATTTGGCCATGGCGACTGATCCTTGCATCCAGTGACTTAGCAATACAAATAAGTATTCGTCACATGTGTAATATGTTAACTATCATGACACGACCGTGTGTGTAAACAATAATATTATCCTGATGTTTTAGCATAGATTTTCCTATAATTCATTGTTTGTCTGAGATAAACTTGACGGATGAACGTACTTCGCGACAAAGTTATTTTTAGATATTTTCTAAGATAATGTAGATTTAGATGAGCTAACGGGCCACCTGATCGTAAGTAATGTCGCTCATGGACCTCTGCAATGTCAGGAGACACTGTCTACCTATGACCTTCTTTTAAGGACTCTCTTCAAGCCTCGTTTGAAGAAAGACAAGTATTATCAGAACTGTGTGTACACAATAAAGTTTGATGTTTCTGCTATGTCAAGAGACACTTCGGGCCGCTACCTACAATCGCTTTTTTTATTTTTGGATAGACAAACGAACAGCACACTTGATTGTAAGAGGTTACCGTCGCTCATGAATCTCTGAAATACCAGGGCAATAACGGGTCGTTATCCTTCACCTACTTATACAGGATTTTTCGTACACACTGTAATAAGTGTGGGTAGAAACAAAATTGTCATCAGGTATAAAGAATCCGAAGGCAGCTCGCGCCAAAATAACATGTTGAAATATGAGAATTATCACTAGATGGTAACTGTTTACCTACTCTCTGAAAAACCCCGTTGACAAACTTATTAGACTTTAATAACAAGTTAGCTAGACTCAACAATAAACAAATTTATTTTAGTTCACGCTAACATCAATATCACGAACAAACAAAAAATATTCAAAGCACGTTCGAAGTTCAAACCAATAATTTTTCGAAATGTGACAGATGACGTTTCAAGTGACGTCAAATGTCAAACGTAGGTGTTGCCGTGTTTACCCACATTTTCTACCAATAACATGCACTGGTGTAACTATTTGAAGAACTACGTAATATAAAATGCTAATAATTATGCATGTTTTTATAATTAACATATGACTGTTGATGGCCGTGAATAGATTACTTGTTTATTTATAATCATACATGTAATAGTCATGTGATAATGTTTTTCCTTATATTTTATATTAAATACATTTTATTTTCTTATAATTTTATCACAATGTGCAGTTGTTCACTAACTTAGAGAACAAAGCTTAATAAAGAAACAAAAAAATACTTTTTACATAAACGCTGCATAGACTTAACTTTAACACGAATTTAATCACTTTAAGTGTTGTGAGAAAATTTAAAATGGGGAGAATCTGACCAATTCATGTTTGTCGAGGAGTTGACTTAAAATGACAATAAAAAAAAAGTCAAGTTCCAGTAGTACCATATCGAATGAGAAAGCGGGTAAATAGATTTGTCTGCCCTTTAAAAGAAATATCGAGATCGCTCATTTAATAAAAAACGTGGTAAGCAGTAGTAAGAACCCGTTTAGTAATAGATAATCTCGAGAGTTAACAGAAATTTGGAATAAAAATTTTGAAATCCTTACTTAAGTACATAGTAACCAAAATGTCAGTGAAATAACTTGAAGAATATGGTATTTTTACGATCGTTTACTGTTCTATACGACCTTCACGATCGCTTTATTTATTGTTTCATGTCAACTTACTATTACACTTAACTGCTGAAGCACAAAGTAAATGGTTATGTCATAAATAGAATATATTTACGAAAGAAAATATTTTTACGAAAACCTGAATTATATTTATATATATGTATTTAAAGGGTGATTTGTTAGAGAGGGTACATATTGCAGGAGGGTGATGAGTACTCTGTTCTAATACGGAATATTACAAAAATAGGTACAATTTTTTTATTTTTTTTAATATCTAAATTCGACAAAACTACCTCAAACATAAACAATTTCGGCTTAAAGAGTGTTGACTAATGACCTCTAGTGATGTCGCGCACCCCACACCTCGGCCACACCCATCAGCTGTCGAAAAACCATCATTTTTCAAGAATTTTAGATATTTTTAAGTTGCGATTACTAAGGCATTAAGCCATATTCTTTGGTAATAATATTTTTCCTGGTCGTATATAACCATTAGCTACCATGACCTTCAATATGTACCCTCACTAAGAAATCACCCTGTATATAGATGGTACGGTTTTCCATAATGCTTTGAAAATTCACTCGAATTTCACTCGGAAACGCTGAGATTTTCTTCGGTCAGTTTTCGATAGCAACTGTCAAAGATCAGTTTTTTTTTATTTAATGTGAGCAAATTGTATTAGTGGTTTATTTACCCAACCAAGTAGACTTTCGAATAATTATTTTAATATCCAAATTTACAACAAATGATCTAATTTTAACTATGTTCATGAATTTATGCTAAGTCAAACGGCTCAGCATTGCATGACATATTTTTTATTTAGTGGCGTACATGGAATACATGCTTATTTGGATCGCATTGGATTAACTGGTGTGGATTACTCTGGATCATTGCTGAAACACGTAGTATTAATTTATTTGAAAACATGGAACCGCTGTTTACATAATAATGTTTATAAAATAATCACTACAAAATAATATTGACTCGGTCGAGTTATCGATTCACCTTGGACACGACGAAATAAACAGATAACAGAACTGTGAAAAATACTTACTAATATTTCATAAAATTTGTTTCAAAACAACATAACATGTTTTCTGTTGTGAAATTTTGTTGATTTTCCTTATCTTTACCAACTTTCACATGTGATAATAGTCCGGTTTTTTAGAAATGGAACGTCACCTTCGTTTTACATTGATAGTAAATATATTGTTACTAGTAATGCAGCTCAATATAATTTATTTTAAAGAAAACTTTTTAAGATCCTGCATATCGCAGTAGCAGTACCAGTGCTACCTAATACAATATAAGACGGGTCTATCTTGTTTAACACAAGAGTTCCTATGACCACCTTCCGAATCCATTCATCATTTTGACATATTATTGCATTGTCACATGTTATACACATGCATGCTAAATCATGTCAGCTTACCTAATCGGAAAACGGGAAGTTTATCTTTAACTTACAAAAATTCAGCCGAAATTACATAGTTACATCCAGTGCAAGTTAATATAAAGCTTGTAAAAAGAACCCTAAAACCACTAAAAACCTACACAAGAATTTTACCTCTAAATTTAGGGCTTAAAAGCACTTAGTTGGCAATACTGTTTCACGTAGGCAGCTTCGGCAGTTGATAAGCACTCAGGTTTTCATCCATTGAAGTCGAAAATGACAAGGACTTGACATAGTAAGTAGTACTAAGTAGTTAAGTAGCTTACGATGTAGAAACTTTAATTTTCTACATTTCTTTCTTCTTTTCTGTCTTTTAAACTAGATTTAATCCAAACAAACAGGAAGAAACTGTATTGATTTACCCATTTGTCTGAGAATTAACTCCAATTTTATCACAAGCTTTATATTAACTTGCACTGAATGTAACTGTAAGTTTGGGTGCAATCTTGCAAGCTAAATTTGACTAACATCCCGGTTTCCGATTGAGCTAACATTTTGCGCGCTGATGTATCGCGTGACAATGCAACAATATGATAAAATGGCGCTGATCTGATGATGGATTCAGAAGGTGGTCATAGGAACACACGTACTAAACAAGATAGACCCGTCGTGTTTGTGCTCGTTTTATTTGTATTAACTAGCACTGTACTGCCATACGATATCCAGGATCTTAAAAACTTGTATTTCAAAATAAATTATTTATTTATTAGTCATGCGCATAACTCTAGAACGACTGTCACTACTAATTGTACAAGAAATGATTACACGATTATTTGTAAAATACATTATTTTATTGCATGATAGATAAATGAGTTTACGGCCCACTTGGTTACCTTCGCTGATGACTAGGATGAGGATTTATAATGTTCGTTCGTTGAACGGTAATTTATTTTATTTTTGTTTGCAGAAAATGACACAAAATGGTGTGTATTGTTCCTAGCAAAACATTTGTATACTATTATTTACTGGTAGACAGACAAACGAGTTTACGCCCATCTGATAATAGGTAGGTAGGTAGGTAGCAATGTCAGGACATTGGGGGATCGTCTTTTCTAAGACTTTGTTATTTCTACAAAGTTCCATACGAAACTCTCAAATGCCCAAATGTAATTCAATGAAATACCCGAATAATCTTTACATAACAATGAATGATGAAATATAAACTTGAGCTCCAACGATTAGATAAATTTATATGCCTATTTTTCACTTACGTAGGCAATGATATAAATCGTCCTATCTTGTAAGGCATTGGGGGCCTGATAATATGAAGCCTGTATTTGATAACCCAGTTTACTGTTGTTTGTAGCTAACATGCATTGTTACTAGGTCATGATGGAATTGAGATTCATTTCAGACTGGAATGACTGAATTTGACTAGAATCAGACAGTATTGAAACTCAGGGGCGCAAATTTTGGAAAAGCGGCATTTTTTCAGTTTTTTTTGAAACCTTTGCTTTGTTGTACAATTTTGTCTACGTTGGAAGAAAAGTTAGTTTCAGTAAAGAAGTTTATGTTACTCTCTAGTACATTAGCTATCTGCCAGAAAAGCCTTCGTAAAAATAAGTCCACCCTTTTCAAAGATCAGTCGTAACGAACAGAAAATGTTGTATTGATGGGTACCGATATTTTTTGTATACATTCATTCTGTTCTGGATATTTGCTACCAGTATTTGGTCCATATCCCTACCACACATATTAAACTCGCTGCTGACTGTCACATCAGATCTCACAACCCTAATGTATATTGCCTCACCACACCATCACCCCCGCTCAGAAAGGGTGGGGAGATCATGCCCGGGCAGCGGGGTTACCCCAAGGCCTGTCCGTGTCCCCGCGGGGGACATGACGACCCCCATGGTTGGCTGGCTGTATATCGCGAGACTTTTTGTAAAATAAATGTTTTTGATGATAGCTTTCTAAGTTATGTAGGGCTCCCAGACAAATAGAAACTTGATAGTAACATACTATAAATAAAACCGATAAATATTTTATCAATATTCGCCAATCGTTCGATTTGCAAATGGATTTGAAAGGATTAAGACGGTTCTTTCCAGGTTTATCTATTTATCAACAAGAACCATCATAAAGTGCAGTATCTCTTTGGCTTTTTTATAAGTATTATCAATGACATTATCAGCAATCGGCAACAAAGCTTCATTGATTAAATTCAATTCTCGATCATTCTTTTATAGCACCGCCATCTTAGTTTGGAGACAACAAAGTATTTTAGACAACTGTATTTACTAACGCATAACTTTTAATTTGTCTTATTGGACCAATTTCGATGATTCTTTCTTTGAAAGGTGTTTTGACAAAATCTTAATAAATTTTGAGAAAGGTGTGGTTAAGACGAAATGGAAAAATATTTTTTATGCTATAATACTTTGACTGTATTTTTTTTTCTTTGAAAAACGGAAGACCAGCTCAATTTTCAATTCGATATTGCAATTGTATTAGGGTACTCCCATCATAAATATGAAGATGTAGGTATACGAGATCATAAAAGATGATGAAAATCAGTTTAACTCTTATTGCACTAAACAGACGAGAACATCCATAAAAAAACAAGTACATACTTGTTTAAAAACAATAATACTTTAATTGTAGCAATTAAATAAGCAGTTAATACAGTCACTAAAATATATAATAACGTCATTAAAGTAATAATAAAGAAATCAATATGATATCAAATATACGACCTTATGATTCTGCGGCCAGTCATTTTTATAAAGTATTGACGTAAAATAGTTATTGTGAAAACAATCGAGTTCTGTAGTAAAAAATGTTATGTAGAATTTAATTATTGTTTTACCGATTGGATAAATGAATGGGGTATAAATGAACTTTTTTAAGGGTGTAGTTTTTCACGATAAAGTTCTTACCATATTTATTTGTTAAACTTGATACTATTTATGTAAAGTTTGAATCATTTTCAGTAATTAAATAATTAATTAATAATTAAAAATGTAAAAATGTAATGCGCTGGAATTGTATAAAAATGGCGGGTAAAATCTTAGTCTTGTTTTTATTTACAGAGACACGTTCCCGAATCTCATGACTTGACGTCAATGTACTAAATCATGTTATATAACATCATTTCGTTTTTAACATAATTTATACATTTTTAAAATCACTTTTAATACCTTGAAATAAAGATCGTCATTAGCACATACGTCCTTATGTTTCTGGGCGAATGTTTACTAAATCAAAGTGTGTGTGCGACCTACGAAGGTTACCAATACTGTTTTAATTATACTATTCAATACATTCTTAAACACACAAGTTTTATGTAATACAATAAATACTAGATTACTTCCTAATTTTTCTGCTTACATGATGACCAAATCGACGGGTCCTAACTAAGTGACAAAGCGCAATTTTACAGGAGAGCCATTTGAATGTGCACTTTGTAAGAACTTATACCAATTTAGTAGGTTCTCTCTGCAATTTTCAGGAAGGCAATTTATGACTATTTGTGCAAAAAATTCATCATTTTGTTAGTTGTACCAGTAGGAAACCTATACGTAGGACTCGTCAAAATAGTTCAGAAATTTGAATTCTGCGCATTTAAGGACCGGTCGTTGTGGCGAGGATTGGGGAAGTTTTATGTTTAGTAGTGACGTCTGAGCTGTTGATGATAACTACGTAAATATGGGAAAGACATAACAATACCAATAGGCTTCTCCTGAGAACGAAGCAGCCGCTCCTGATAAAGCATTTTACATCAGCTTTCGTATCCAGGAAATTCGACCGTCGCTCCTGCTCTGTAAAGACTGTTTTTCAGTAAACCAAGAACCTATCCATATTTTATATGCCTTTAACTAAACTAAAACGAACACACCCACCAATTAAAAGCATGCTAAACGTCTTACATAATTTAGATAGAACAGGTTTCTCAAGACCTCCAGTTTGTGTAACAACAAGTAACAAGGTTTTTGTCACGTAGTCGGCAGCGATTGGTGAAAACTGTTCTACATATGTATTATTAGTGTTAATTTAAATGGTAAATAAAACCTTGATTTTTAAAGATGAGACAGCAGGTGTGTTTCAAAGGGAACAAGTGTATTATACATTGCATGGGCACACTACGTAGGGTACTAGTGTATATGTAACTACAGATTGATAGTTACTATGGTTTTTCTGAAGAATCTATTGGTGCATGAGAACCGTGGACTGTACGCTAATTTTTCAATTCATTGTCGACTGACTTGAAAAGACGCAAGATGCCACCAATGATTTTTTTCTCCCAATTGGTCGAGTTTATTAAATCGATTAAAGTCAGATCACCTTCTTGGTGTCTGTATCTAAAATTTTAGATTTTTCAATTGTTGCATAGAGATGCACTCCTACAATATATTTTACTTCATTATTTTCATTTCATTTTCATTTTTTCATTTCATTTCATTTCATTTCATTTCATTTCATTTCATTTCATTTCATTTCATTTCATTTCATTTCATTTCATTTCATTTCATTTCATTTCATTTCATTTCATTTCATTTCATTTCATTTCATTTCATTTCATTTCATTTCATTTCATTTCATTTCATTTCATTTCATTTCATTTCATTTCATTTCATTTCATTTCATTTCATTTCATTTCATTTCATTTCATTTCATTTCATTTCATTTCATTTCATTTCATTTCATTTCATTTCATTTCATTTCATTTCATTTCATTTCATTTCATTTCATTTCATTTCATTTCATTTCATTTCATTTCATTTCATTTCATTTCATTTCATTTCATTTCATTTCATTTCATTTCATTTCATTTCATTTCATTTCATTTCATTTCATTTCATTTCATTTCATTTCATTTCATTTCATTTCATTTCATTTCATTTCATTTCATTTCATTTCATTTCATTTCATTTCATTTCATTTCATTTCATTTCATTTTCATTTCATTTCATTTTCATTTCATTTCATTTCACTTCAATTATGTTCTATGCTACTATACTATAGTGTCGCCAGGTGCACCAGCACCGTGGACCGCAGCGGTTTATGTTTCCGCTGCGGTCAAACCGGACACAAGGCGGCCGCGTGCTCGGCCGCGCCGCACTGCGCGCTGTGCGCGGCGGCCGGGCGCAAGGCTGATCACCGGGCGGGGGGCAAAGCTTGCTCCCCGTCTGGTGTTAACACAGAACGGAATAGGCGCCGCAAAGCCAAGCGGCGCCAACAGAGGAAGTCGGCCGGGGGAGTACCGGCCGGCGGTTCGGACCCCGCCGTGGCGACTAGTGCGCCCGATGGCGGGGGCGGCGGAGGAGGGGAGGGAGCGATGGATGTGGTCCAACCTTAATGGACTGCACCCGTCGCTTCCTCCAAGGTAATTTGAACCACTCCGTCAGGGCTCAGGACATGTTAGTCCAGAGCATGGCGGAGTGGTCCATTGACGTGGCTGTGGTCGCCGAGCCGTATTATGTCCCCCCAGCGGACGACTACTGGTTCGGGGATGAGTGCGGCTTGGCGGCCATACACATCAGGAGAGCCGCAGCGATCCCACCCCTGGAAATGGTGGCCAGGGGACCCGGGTTCGTTGCGGTAAAGATGGAAGATACCGTCGTGATCGGGGTGTACTTCTCTCCAAGTCGGCCTACTCACGAGTTTGAGCAGTTCCTGGACGGGATCGGGGCGATTACTCAGCGCTCCGCTCCCCGTCCAGTGATACTTGCGGGGGACCTCAACGCGAAATCTGTCGCTTGGGGTTCCCCCCGCTCAGACGCTCGGGGTAGGCTGTTGGAAGAGTGGGCGGTCGCGGCCGGGCTCTGTCTTATGAACAGAGGATCGGTCGCGACTTGCGTGCGGTGGCAGGGCGAATCCATCGTGGACGTGACGTTCGCGAGCTCTGCCATCGCACAACGCATCCGCGGTTGGGAAGTGCTGGTGGAGGCGGAGTCTCTATCAGATCACCGGTACATCCGGTTTGATCTGTCCGCCTCCACGCCAACCGCGGTCGCCCAGGGAACTGCACCTCGGTCATTCCCCAGGTGGGCATTGAAGCTCCTGGACAAGGAGCGCTTGATGGAAGCCTCAACTGTGGCGGCGTGGACGCCCATGCGTCCACACCCTGTGGATGTGGAGGTCGAGGCGCTATGGCTCCGGGACACGATGCATCGCATTAGCGATGCTTCGATGCCCCGGGTCGGCCCTCGGCCTCCGAGCAAGTCGGCGTACTGGTGGTCGCCCGAGATAGCGCAGCTTCGTGCTGTATGCGTCCGGGCGAGGCGCCGGTGCGCCCGACATCGCCGCCGCATCCTCGCGCGTCGCGACGATCCCGTCGCGTTCGCGGAGGAGGAGGACCGGCTGCATGGCGAGTACGCGGAGGCGAGGACTGCCATGCGGCTGGCCATCAAGCTGGCCAAGGAAGGGCACATGGAGACTCTCTTGGGGACGCTCGATGACAATCCGTGGGGGCGCCCGTACAAATCGGTGCGCGGTAAGGTGCGCCCGTGGGCGCCTCCCATGACCGAGCGTCTCCAGCCTCAGCAGCTGCGGGACATCGTCTCGACGCTGTTCCCGCAGGAGCAGGCCGGATTTACTCCGCCTGCTATGGGTGAGCCGCCGGATCTTAACACCGGCGGTGAAGCCACTGCTGAGGTGCCTCATATCACCAGAGATGAGCTCCATGTGGCCGTGGCACGGATGAGTGCGAAGGACACGGCCCCCGGCCCGGACGGCATCCACGGCCGGGTCCTGGCCTTGGCCATCAATGCCCTAGGGGACCGACTCCTAAGGCTTTTTAATTCTTGCCTGGAGTCGGGACGGTTTCCCTCGCTCTGGAGGGCGGGCAGACTAGTCCTCTTGCGGAAAGAGGGGCGCCCGGCGGACTCAGCCGCCGGTTACCGTCCCATCGTGCTGCTGGACGAGGTGGGCAAATTGCTAGAACGCGTTCTGGCCGCCCGCATCGTTCAGCACCTGGTCGGGGTTGGACCCGATCTGTCGGCGGAGCAGTACGGCTTCCGGGAGGGTCGTTCGACCGTAGACGCAATTCTACGTGTCCGGACCCTCTCGGAGGAGGCCGTCTCCCAGGGTGGGGTGGCCCTGGCGGTGTCGCTCGACATCGCCAATGCCTTTAACACCCTGCCCTGGTCCGTGATTGGGGGGGCACTGGAGAGGCATGGAGTGCCCCTCTATCTCCGCCGGCTGATCGGCTCCTACCTGGAGGCCAGGTCGGTCGAATGTACCGGGTACGGTGGGACCTTGCACCGGTTCCAGGTCGTGCGCGGTGTTCCACAGGGGTCTGTTCTTGGACCCCTACTGTGGAATATCGGGTACGACTGGGTGCTGAGGGGCGCCCTCCTCCCGGGCCTTAGCGTCATTTGTTACGCGGACGACACTTTGGTCGTGGCCCGGGGGGATGACTTCCGAGAGTCTGCCCGTCTTGCCACAGCGGGGGTGGCCCTCGTCGTCGGCAAAATAAAGAGGTTGGGCCTCGACGTGGCGTTGCACAAATCCCAGGCCCTGTGGTTCTACGGGGCCGGGGCGGTGCCGCCAGTCGACGCCCAAATAATGGTTGGAGGCGTCCAGATTGAGGTCGGGGTGCAGTTGAGGTACCTCGGCCTCGTGTTGGATAGCCGTTGGACCTTCCAGGCCCATTTCGCGAACCTGGTCCCCCGATTGATAAGGACGGCCGGCCAACTGGGTCGGTTGCTCCCGAATGTCGGGGGGCCCAGCCGCGCCGTGCGCCTCCTCTATGCGGGGGTGGTGCGATCGATGGCCCTATACGGTGCGCCCGTCTGGGCCGACGCACGGGTGCGATTAAACATCGCCCGATTCCTGCGTCGGCCACAGCGCATCGTTGCTATTAGGGCCATCCGCGGTTACCGCACCGTCGCCTTTGAGGCGGCGTGCGTGCTGGCGGGGACGCCGCCCTGGGAGCTGGAGGCGGAGGCGCTCGCTGGCGACTATCGCTGGCGATGCGAACTCCGCGCCCGGGGCGTGGTGCGTCCCCTGCGGGAAGCGGTTCGCGATCGGAAGGTCCAATCTCGGCGGTCCGTAATGGAAGCGTGGAAGCGACGTCTCGCTAACCCCACCTGGGGTCTACGGACCGTCGAGGCGATCCGCCCGATCCTAGATGATTGGGTGGGTCGTGGCGAAGGACGCCTCACCTTTTGGATGGTGCAGATGCTGACCGGGCACGGGTGCTTCGGTCGGTATCTGCACCGGATCAAGGCCGAGCCGACGGCGAGGTGCCACCATTGCGTGGGATGTGACCAGGACACGGCGGAGCATACGCTCGCGCGCTGCCCCGCATGGGAGGGGCAGCGTTGTGTCCTGGTCCAACAAATAGGTCCGGACTTGTCGCTCCCGGGCGTCGCGGCGTCGATGCTCGAGAGCGACGAGTCTTGGAAGGCGATGCTCGACTTCTGCGAGGCCACCATCTCGCAGAAGCAGGTGGCGGGGGCTGAGAGAGAGAGGCTGTACGCCGCTCTCGACTTGCCAACCCGCCGCCGTCGAGCAGGGGGCCGGAACCGGGATCTCGCCCGGATTCTGGCCCCCTAAGAGTTTCGGGTCCCCAACGCATGCGAGTGCGAGCGGGGACCCAAGAAGGTGCCGTGTCTCGCTCAACACGCCCTTAGCGCTAGAGCATCCGGGGGATGGTAGACCGCGCTCCCCGACCCACGCTGGTTCTGACCCAGCGGGGTATTCCGCGGGAGGGTGACACGCGGTCCCATCTTGGCGGGCTTCGGAAAGCCCGCCGACCGAGAGAGCCGGTGGCCGTATTCGCCGGCGGCTACCGGTTCGGCGTCCGGGGACGGAGCGGCGGGAAAGCATGCCGATGGCGTAACGCGTCGCGCCGTCCCTCCAAACCCCGTGCTGGGTTCTGGCCTCAGCCGGGGTTCGGACGCTGAGTGTGAGCGGTTAGAGGTTTTAGTGAGGTTCAACTCCCACATACCCCGCCCGCGGGGCGGGCGGGGATCCGGTGATTTCCTCCAACTGAAAAAAAAAAAAAAAAAAAAAAAAAAAAAAAAAAAATGCTACTATACTTTTATTATGCTCAGATACTATATTTAGAGGGCATTTATTCTTCTGGTGAGTCCCATTCCATTATTTTTGTGTCATTTCCTATTCTTGATTACATGCAAGTTACTTCATCTGCATCATCGGATTGCTAACGATGAGTGCTTAGTGTCATGGAGACCTTGGTCTAAATATAAGTAGATGAACCAGCCGTGTGTTGCAACCATTATCTAGTTAGCACCGTATATTTCCTTCCGTTGAGTGGAGGTCATACGTGTGGTTCAATGTATGAGGATTATATTAGCTTAGGATTAGGTGGATTTCATTTTAAAGTATAAGTGCCAGTGCAGTTCCTGAAAAGGTGACTTAAAAATGGAAAGAGTTGACAGATCTTCAGTGGTTGTGGGGATAGAAGGGATCTACCTGAAGATGAACAAGGATGCTTTTCGAATTTTGAATTACTGGTATGGAATCTGCTGGTATCATCATTATAAACCTTACTGCAATTGTCAACCTTAGCAAAAAGGAATCTCTCTCTCTCTCTCTCTCTCTCTCTGGAGGAGTATGAAAGTCAATATCTGATGTTCAATTAATATCAGTACTTGTGAAGTGAAAATGGAGAAGTGAAAACACAGGATTATGAAAAAAGATTGTGTACAATTATATGGTATATTGATACATGAGTTTTAGATGGTAAATATTATTCTTTGGTCTGTGTAGGATGTGTTTACGCAATACAGTAGTAAATGTTGCATGTGTTGCATTAACACAAGAGCCATGTCTCCGATTAACTGCGCGTGTAATGTAATTGGTTCTACGTGATACAATACACGCAAGGTTGATGCGTCATCATGAGTAGCTAAGGACTATAGAACACTCTCGGCTAGATGTATGAACAGGAAGAGTAATCAGTACAGAGCTGCAGAGGATTGTCTATAGTAGTATAGTATAGGACTCTCGGCTAGATGTAGGTCGGATCTGTGTCTGTTTGTGTACGAGAAGAGTAATCAGTACAGAGCTGCAGAGGACTGTCTATAGTAGTGTAGTATAAGACTCTCGGCTAGCTGTAGATCGGATCTGTGTCTGTTTGTGTACGAGAAGAGTAATCAGTACAGAGCTGCAGAGGACTGTGTCTATAGTAGTATAGGACTTTTGCCTTGATGTAGGTCGGATAGGTTAATATCTCAACAAATAGCAACAGGCCGTTTAGGCAGTTTTATCTAACATCAAGATAAGAAATAAATTGAACCTTGTTTTCTTGGACTTTGAAGTTGATAACGCCTGAGAAACCGTACCTACTGTTTATCTTAGTGTCTTGTTGTTATGAGAATCAGATGGCAGATATGATTGTTAATATTTGTAGGTGGGACTTTGATACGTTTATTTTTTTATCAAAACAAGTATCCGGTTTCAGATTCTGAAATTAAGACCTATTTTTATTTCAATGTGGGAAGTTTTGAAAGTTTGTGGTAATATTGGGCATTTTGATAGCATTTTCTAGTCTATAAGCTGATGTTTCAATTCAGTCACTATTTGCGTCAGTGTTTGCTTGAATCATAATATTATGTGATTAATTATCGCTATTGTGCATTCTTAAGTTAGATTAGATTTGAACAATTGATGCACATTATCACCCTTGTCTTTTCTTTGAACTCTAGTCTTCTTGTAAGATACTTTGCTTCTTAAATTCTAAGCTTAAAATGTTCCTATTTTTGGATAAAGAACTCTTGAATAAATTGTGGTGCAATCATTGACACATGGATCGTTCTTAAATTTCATTAGATCTTGGTATATACGCCATTTTGAAACATTAATGTTTTGGCGCCCAGGACAAATGAAAAATGGCCGGTAAGTGGATTTTGGCGCGCTGCCATATTTTGTCGTAGGTCAATGCTGTTGGACGTCTACACGACTAAATATAAACGAAAATACTTCCTGTAATATACAAAATGAGGTAAATATCACATTAAATTGGAGCAGTGCTTTGTGCTCTTTGTGAAGATAATTGTTTTATTTTAAACGCCATTTTGTTTTCTAGAAGGTTCGACTCATCTCTGAATCTATACGTGAGACTTTATTTGGGCACTGAAGTTTTTTTTTCTTCATTGTCTTGTAAGCAGACGAGCCAAGGCGCCACCTGATCGTATGTGGTTCTACCGTCCTAGATTTAATCAATCATATAAAGACCTGAATTTCGGTTCAATAACTGACAGCTGTCAATATCGCGTACGTGACCACAAACAAGTTCATAAAATATCGAGAAAACAGAAACCTGTTTTTTGGCCGTGAACCGTGACTCAGACACAGATGCAAGATGAAACGAATTAGTGGTTTTGTTCGACATTAGGGTATTTTTCGTCATTTTTATCCTAATTAATGAAGCTAGTGGGTTTTAAGGTGGGAAATGCTTAAACATCAGTCGGTAGACGGCTACGTCTGCTGTAGAACAGAAACCTCTTCAACGGTCACTTTGTTGTTCCATCTACCAAGATAATAAACGTTAACACAGCGAGGTGAGAACCCCTAGCGAATCACTCACCCAAAAAGTAGAGTTGCAATTACTGTCAAGGATTGCATTCTTGTACGCCTGACAATTAGTTAACAAATTAACGTGATGTTCCGGAACAAAATGTGTGGACGTTAAAACTACAGCTGGTTAAATGTATGCATAAAATGAAGATGAAGAAGGCAGAGAAAACAACATTTTACTAACAAAAGCACTATGAATAAGAACAAACATATTAGCTCATTAACTGTTGATAAACGGTCAATCTAGTATAAAAAACAAGTTCATTTAAAAACAATAAATCGTAGAAAATAATTTCAAGAATCCCGCCAAAACTGCATCGAATTTAGTCTATGGTGATTAATGGTATCCATTACCTGTCAAAAGCTGAAAGCAAAGGAATCCATTCGACCTTGAAAACGAAAATAAATTGTCGTTTGGTAACAGTTTTTAAAAATCGAATTAGATGTTGTCAACGTATCTCTGGCTAACAGCCAGTAGATTTATAAGTGTTTACTAACAATACGAAGAGTTTTGTGAATATTAATTATTTTGCATTTGATATCTACGTGAAAACGTTTGAAATATATTTTTCCTCTTGTTTTCTTGGTAATTTAATGAATTTCGACGCCTACGATGTTGACGAGTCAGCGACGCGACGAATGCGCAAAGCTTCTTTTACGAGTACAAAGGTCCCGATGAGGTTATTTTTTTATTTATTGGTACACAAAAATCGGTACTGTCCATTCTTCGAAGCCATGAGAAGGGCTAGTAGCCGTTAAACTGGTTTCTTAAGCAGAGCAACACTGCTTAACAGGACAAAGACGAAATATGCTTTTCAAATTCGCGTGTTCCCTTGAAATATATACGTTTTATATGCGTATCGACAGCTTATAAAGACTAGGCGACCCGCGAAACTTCGCCTGCGTCACAGAGGGATACAACATAGCCTACCATATATAGCTATAGGGATAGCCTTCCTCGATAAATGGACTTTCCAACAGTGAAAGAATTTTTCAAATCGGACCAGTAGTTCCTGAGATTAGCGCGTTCAAACAAACAAACGAGCTAATTTTTGGAGTCCGAGTCAATCCGACGATTGTGCATAATCCTGAAGCATCTACTTATGAACCTTGACAATAACACTGCAAGATTAATTCAGGGAATCAAATTCAAGTCTTCAAATAACATTTATGGACAAAGCCTTGGCGACGTTAACTGCTGATGCACGACAAGTCATTTCCGCTCAATCCAGTCAGGATTTGTTGACTTCATTTTCGAAGTGTCATAGTATTTGAAACCTCGTTTCATCAAATGGTGCTGGTATTTTGGGAAAGTGACAGCTTAATGGAGATTTTGTCGTACTTATTAAGGTATTTCGTCAGCGACAAAAAAAAGGGTATGTTTTCTTCTTATTCGTGTCGTGATGTTATGCCATTTATCTTGGGAAGTATTGGTTTTGATTCCTGGAGGTTTGAGAACAACAAACTCTGATGTATATTGACTATCTCAAAGAAACATTCAATCAGAACAAAAGACACAAAAAATCCCATGTTTTAAAACAAATAATATTCTTCGTCTGTAAATTCCATCATCTTCAAACAGACTAGAACGTTTATAGTATAAGTAGGATTACTACTAAACCCTTCACACAAGTACATGAAATGCGAAACGTAACACATTGGCCGGAGTCCTAATTAATATCACATTACGGCGACACGAATTAGAGGTCTTATCATTCATTATTACAAAGAAGTTAATAGAACAAGAACGAACTGGTGTTTCTTATCTTGATGAGTATCGCCTGACTACTGGCCTTAATTATTGGAAGAAGAGTTGAAAGTTCTTTAGTAAACATATGATGACTTAAATTATGATGAAAATACACTTAGGAAAAAATATCAAATCTCCTGTAAAAATGACGAAAATATTTTTAGTTGTCTCGTATTTAGAATCGAGAGGAGAATTCGAGATTTTGTGTTGTTTGAGAATCTAATTTTTTTTCATTTATGGTTTCTTTTTGCCGTGTAGGCAGAGGAGCTAACGTCCAGATCCCTGTTTAACTCTGCTCTGAGACAATATCTTTTTTAGTCTTTATCGTAAACTTTAAATACAAAATTGATATCCTTTATTTGTATTATAGTATAAATAGTACAAAACAAGAAAAACATAAAATAAAACATTAAACAATTACATTTTATTACATTTCCACCACAAACCAGCCAAAAATCAGCGTATTGCTACATGGTTTAATAAATTAATCAATGCCAATTCATTGCTGGTTTTCAGTCTAAGTTTTGGGAACAGATACCCTAACGCTCCATTGAGGATGTAAGGCCCATTTTCGTAAGTATATTAAACGAAATGCTTTAGTCATTTCTGCAAAACGACAAAGGATTCCCGCACTAACAAAAGTTCATTATACTTTCGTATTTGTTATTTATAAATATGTACACAATGGCGTTGAAAACGTCAATAATAAAACAAAAGAATGTCGTTTATTTGATCATGGAAGAGCCCTTAAGACCGGGAATTTTAATAATACATTCCCATCCCTAATCTTTGAGGAAAAATACCGACCTCCTTTGTAAGGAAATGAATACGTGCACGCCTAGTTGTCGTTAGGAAGTGAAGACCTCTGGTATTTTATGCTTCCAATCTTCTCAATTTTGAAAAGATTTATGTGCAGTTTATCACGTCAAAAATGGCGAATGAAAATATCTTAAGGGAACCTGCATTTTGGAAAAGGGTTCCAAATTCTTTCGAACATGTAGCCAAAGTTGCGTCCTGACCTTATAATCTAGCAAAAAATTGTAAATACTTTACAATTTGATTTATAAATATTTGCTTTAACAAACTTATCTCTACAATAAATTATTCATTGCCCCTTCTAATCGCATTATGCAAACACAGATGCACTATGACGTCATAGTGTGTGTAGAACAAAGAACAGTGACGACTTTTAAATCGATAACGATGCATTGATAATGTGTTTATAGTGCCTAGATTATAATATTATGTATCACTATTATTTAGAGTACCTAGTATTTGCACTAACGTATATTATTTATGATGGTAGAAATTAGATTTTAATGTATCAATTTTAGATATAATTTCTGGAATATCGATTTGAAATTCATTCAACTAATTAAATACTAATTATACACACAGTTCAGTTTACCTAGGCAAACAAACGAGAAAGAGGGTAGACAGATTTGTCTGCTCTTATGTAATCCACCCGCAGTATTCAGTCTTCCCGTGATCATGGCGCTTGCAACAAAAACGAAATATCGGGATCGTTCGTTTAATAAATATCGTGATAAGAAGCAGTTTAGTAATTGTGTAAGTGATGTAGATAACCGCGAGAGTATTAAGAAATTTTAATTATGATTTAAGAAAAGTGCAAAACCGCCATTTTAGCACTAATTTTAGCGCTAAATTCCTAAGTAGTAACAATCATAATTTAAACAGTTTTCCTACTAAAAGATATATCATTTTCTTCGTACTATAAAGCAGTCAGCTGATCACATGTGCTACCCACATCGCAAGCATATGACTAAAATGAATAGCATAACAAGATGAATCACTAACCCACTTTCAACACAGTTACTTATTGAGGAAAATATTTGACTTTTTCAATGAAAAACCAGATATAATTTAATGACGCGCGTAAGTATGCTGATATATTTTTTTGGCTATAGTCCACCAGAAGATGAGTTTTTTGACGACTTTCAAAAAAGAGGAATTCAATTCGTCAATTTCTTTTTACCTCATAATTTTAATTTGGGGTAACTGATTGATTGATGATGAAAGGCGATTGAACAAGTACTTTTGGATTTGTCTAAAAAAATAACCAAACACGGTAGTGATTCTGAACTCCCCAGTTTCATCATGGAGTAAAAATTGGCGAACACAGACGAGTGGTTTAAAAGAAACTCAATTACCTGCACTACAATACAACATTATTTTACTAAAATAAAAATTACTAGAACATGCTTTGGTTTAATCAGTATGACTAGGTGTGACATCATGGATATTGTATAATCCCTACTATTAATATTATAAATGCGAAAGTAACTCTGTCTGTCTGTTACGCTTTCCCGCTTAAACCTCTCAACAGATTTACATTTAATTTGGCACAGACATGTCCCTCTTTAAACGAGGTTTAAGAAAAGTCTTGTATCGGTAGGCGATAGATAAAAGCCCCTCATTGCCCTGGCATTGCAGAAGTTCATGAGTGACGGTGACCGCTTACCATCAGGTGGGCTGTAGGCTCGTTTATATATCACGCAATCAAAAAAAAAACAGACAATCTTTAGACCCTGAGAAAGAACATAGGCTTTTTATTGAAAATGATGCAGACGAAGTGGCACGGGCCCATTAGTACAACATAATCTTACTAGAACATGCTTTGTTTTAATCAGTATTACTAGGTATGACATCACAGATATTGTAATATAGATTAGATAATAGACAAAGATATGGTAATGTTATTGTTAATCGTCTAACTAATATTATAAAGAGGCTGTGTTGTAGGTATATGGATCTATTGAACAAATTTTTAAAACTTTTTTAAGAGGAAGCTGGAGCAGGGTCCTATTTTTTGCCTTGTAAGCAGAAGGGGCCAACTGATTGTAAGTGGTTACCGTTGCTCATGGACCTCTGCATTGTCAGGGGACAGAGCGGCCACTATCTACGGCCTCCGTTAAGGACTCTCTTCAAACCTCATTGAAGTTAGGTTGTAGGTAACTCTTTAGTGTCCCCTGACATTGCAGAGGTCCATGACAGTAACCACTTACGATCAGATAGCCTGTTGGCTATCTTGCCTACATGACAATAGAAAAACTTGGTTATGTCGGTTCCAATAGTTCTAAAACTAAATATAGATAAATACTGCCTTTGTGATGCAGACAAAGTTGTATGCATCAACTAGTTTATATTTGAAGATAATAATAAAACTAAAGTAACTGAATATTATATTTAATACTTAAAGATTATATTATTTACTTCAGAATATGTTTTTGTAAATTATCTTGTGCAAATGTTGATTTCTGTGTTTTTTTAATTAAGTTAATAATCAGTTATGGCAAATAGAGATAAGCATTGTTATTTTTTAGCATTTAATTATGTACTGTTTATTAATGTTTCTGTGTTTGTTTAAGAATATAATATTATCAGAATTTTGTTGGAGAGTTTTATTCTTAGACTTTATAGGATACCTTTGTCATTTTCTAATAAGAAAAATTTCATTTAAAAAAAAACTTTTTTTCTTCCATTTTTACATTAAAAACTTTTTATATATTGTTTAGTATTTTTAAGTTTATTTAACAATATTTTAGACAAAACAAGTTAGAAATATTGACTATTTTACTATTGTTAATTTCTTTGAACCCAATGATTTTAATAGCACTGTTACAAATTAATAATGCATGACCCAATCAATTGAATAATGAATAAATTGAATATAACATTCAACCTTTGTACAAGTATTATAGAAAATAATCGATTATTATAATGAAAACTTCTATAATAATTAAAAACAAGTGCAGAGGCATTTCAGTGTTGTTTTTTTTTAATTTTTGTCTAAGGTTCCATTTCGTCACCTTGACATGTTGACCGAATACGAAATTTAAAAATTCAATTTGGACTTACCGAAGTCGATGAACTGCTTAATGGACAAGGGCGAAGGGTTGAACTGCGAGTAAAAATCAAGCATTTTGGTCACATTCGAGAAAATCGCTCCTGCTAACCTCATTTTGAATGTTTTGCACAATAATTTCTAATCAAAAATACAAAAGTAAAACACACGAATAGTGCAATACACAATCACAACAGATTGTAACACATTTTTTCAAATAATGTTTAATTTTAGATTTTTTGTTTTTATTTTACACGGAATAAAACTCGCGAGACGTGCGAACCGCACAACTTTTCCAGCTGAACTAGTGTTGGAAACGATTCCAATTAGTTTTATATTTAGACGAGTGGCGATAAGACCGGTAAAGCGAGTCGATGTATTTCAACTGAAAAAATCGTTCTATTCTAACTGAAATTTCTACTAGTAAAAGCTATAAGTTAAGTGATAACATTTAGCAGATAAAAGAAGAAAGTAACGTAGTGATACATATTACTTCTGTCATTAATAAAATAGTTCCGTTTTAGAACTGACTACATTTTTGTATAACTACTGATAAGTAAAAGCCAAAACAGAATATTTAAAGATTAATTTATTATAAGTTTAGTAATTAAAAGTTTATCCATTTGAAACAGGTCACCGCTACTTTTATTTGAAAGTTTACTGTGGCAAACTGGCCTTTTCTTGAACAAAGCAGTATACAAAGCACAAAGGGCATAGTTGAAATAGCGTTGTGGAAAACTGTACATACATTAAAATTCAAAATACAAATATTTTTTCGAGTTCGATAAAAACTTCGTACTTCACTATTCAAATCTTTCAGCTGGGAAAAATTAATTCGATTTAATGGACAGCTCAATGAAGATGACAATTTATCGATTTGCAGAAATAAGCAGACAAAACTACACTCAATTGATGATACCAATTTAGATAAAGTTTAACTGCAACGAGGACTTCATAATTTAAAAGCATTGAAATAACCAGGTCTCAAACTGTTGCTTTTAGTATTATTTCAATCATCTTTGGTAAAAAATCGATGTTTTTCCGACATCTCTAGACATTGACAAATTTTCACAAGACGACAGTTGAAAGATAACAAAAAATGACAGTAACAAAACTAACCAACACCAACACTGAATTACAGAAAATACCGAAATTGCGGAAAAGAATTAATAATTAATTATTGAATTGTATAATTTACCCAATTAAATTGTATTAATATCTATTACAAGGTAATTGATATATAAATTGATACATATAGCAATCTTAAACGTTTAAAAAAAATCAGCAACTAAGAATTCAAAATACAATTTGTTTATGTGCGAAGTTTATGAAAATCTACTATTTTCTGTATTTTTCACAAACTTAGAACCATGTGGTGCTCAATGAAGCGGAAACGATTATGAATGATTTTAAATATTGATTTTATTAAATTTAAAACCTTTCAGATAATTTATGTCCAGTAATTTGTAATTATTTAGTTTTTCATAAAGTCTATTTAGTTTATTTTCTTACAGTACTAATAACCACTTAGTTTTATAAAATAAATTATAAATTAAAAACTTGTGAAGTGAAAAATTGTGTCAAATATTTAAATTATGAAGTCAAATGAAATTTTCTGGCTTATAATATTAAATACAAAAGATTAACAATGACCACTGCAGCTTTGCTTAAAATGTAAAGTTTTTGACAAAAAATGCTTGTTGTGATTTTATCATATTTTTTTCTCTCTGTCTGTCTCTGTCAGTCTGAGTTTCTTGCCAGTTCTTCTCAGGACGGTGACTACAATTATTATTTTTTTGTGTCCGAACTGGTGGTAGCTTTTAACTTTTGACGTCAACAAGAATGAGTATGTCATCAATGTTGAAAATAAAGTATTTTATTTCATTTCATTTCACACTCTTACAACTATGGAATGACTGATTACCTTCAAAAACCATTGTAAAGAAAAATATAGATGTTTCTCTTCTAATGAAATATCACCTCAAGCAATTTTCATTTCCATTTTTTTTTTGCAATAGTACCATTTTTTACCACAAATGAAGAATGTCTATGTCTATAAATATTACCTAATAGTTTTTTTTTCAGTTTTTTTTATTAGAATAATATTATGGAGCTCTGTCAATGATTTGTGTTTCCTCTGTTTATGGATCATGTTCTATCGTCACTTGAAAACAATAACTAACGTTAGAAAATTGTTTTTCTTTTTTTTTAACTGGAAAAATACAATTATTAAAATGTTAACAAGTTTGTAAATTTCTATTTACTGTTCTTATATTTTTCTTTTAAATACTAAATAAATGTAAAATTTTATTATTTTGATCTTTACTTAGCACTTACTTTTTAACTAACATCTGATTATTTATCTATTATAAACTTTCACTACTATAACCTTTTACCTACCATTTAATTATCTTATTATTGCTTACCATGTGAACAGGATACAGGAACAATTAATATTTTTTATGAAATTTTACACCTTATAATAGAAGTTATATTAGAAGAGTGCTATGACTTGTCCTTCTTCAAGTCAGACTTAAAGAGAGTCCTTTAAGTGTCCCCTGACAATGCAGAGGTCCATGAGCGACAGTAACCGCCTACATAAAATAAAAAAAATACAGTATAATTTGAAAACATGTTATTTCAGATGTCTCACAAAGTCTTTGTCTATGGCACGTTAAAAAGAAACGAACCGAACCATATCACGATATCTAACCCAGAAAATGGTTCAGCCAAGTTTTTAGGAGAGGGTAGAACTAAAATAAAATATCCTTTAGTTATAGCAACAAAATATAATGTGCCGTTTTTGTTATTTAGTCCTGGGAAAGGCTATAATGTGAAAGGTAATGTTTTTTTATTGTTTTAATTTTAATGTATAGAAATAAATAAAAATTGGTGGACTTCAAATATGTTGCCTAGTGGCGAAGACTTGGTTTAACTCGATTCCTGTCGGCTTCTGTTTTAATTCGCATAACACGCTTTTTTTTTAAATATAATTAGGTGGAGTTCATCCTTACTATATGGAACCACCGCGGTCATCCACGGTCCGTTTCAGGAACGGTTTTTTGCCACGCACCATCCGGCTATGGAATGAGCTCCCCTCTTCGGTATTCCCAGAGCGCTATGACTTGTCCTTCTTCAAACGAGGCTTGAGGAGTGTCCTTAAAGTTAGGTCGTAGGTAGCGAGCCCTCAATGTCCCCTGAAATTGCAGAGGTTCATGAGCGACGGTAACCACTTACGATCAGGTGGCCCGTTGGCTCGTCTGCGTACATGGCAATTAAAAAAAAAAATTGTTTCGTCTCTTCTCAGGCAATTTACCCTTCGCCACTCACAACGGTTGCAAACAACAAGTAATGCTATCTATAGATGACATTTTTGTCCAGCAGTGGACATCAATAACTATCAGTAAATGTACGAATTAAATTCCCGTTTCAGGTGAAATTTATGAAGTTGATGATAAAATGCTACAAAATCTAGATATTCTGGAGGATCACCCCAATTGTTATATTAGAGAGACTGATGACATAATATTAAATGATTCGTAAGTATTTAAAATAATTTAGTTAATAGAAAACTTTTAAATATAAGCTTTTAAGATCCTGGATACCATGTAGCGGTAGAGTGCTAGCTTATACAAGTAAAACGAGCCCAAACACGACTGGTCTATCTTGTTTAGTACAAAAGTTCCTATGACCACCGACCGAATCCATCATCAAATCAGCTCCACGGTACCATTTTATTGCATTGTCACGCAATATACATATGCATGCAAAGCTTTATCTCAATCGGAAACCAGGAAGTTATTCTTACTGGAACTTACATCGTTACATCCAGTGCAAGTTAATATAAAACTTGTAATGTTTCAGCCCCGACACCACAATAAAATGCTGGATATATTTCCTCAAGATGTTTAAACAGGAGTTGCTTCTAAAGCCATATCTTGAAGATTACAGGTGTAAAGGAGATCATGGTCTGCCATATTGTGAAAGGTGCAAGCGTGAGCCTAATTTTAAATTGTGTGATGCCGTCCGAACAGATATAAAATGAGTTTGTTGGGGAATGGTAATTGTGTTGTTTTTTGTTTGGGGTAGATGGTATAAGCAAGTTTTTCTGAACTGACTTCCGAAAGAATGTATAATTTGTCTGTATTTTTATGTTTGTTACCTCATAACCTGTGTTTTTATGTTTGTTGTTTGGGTGGTGGATGATTCGTTGTAGAGTCTCATTTGTTTATTTTTTAAATCGAGCAAACACCTAGAATCTGTGTTTTAAAAATGTATAATTTTAGCGTACGAGATTTCACGACTTGTGCGTGTTTGATTGTATTTCTTTTTAAGATTAACCAATTTTGATTATTATTTTTTGTTAGTAAGCGGAAATTTTGACGAAACATTTGTATTCTATTTCTTATTGGTAAACAAACTAGCTTAAGGCCTGATGGTAAGCGGTCACCGTCGCTCATGAACCTCTGCAATGTCAGGGCAATGAGGAGCCGTTATCTACCTACCTACTTATACAGGACATTTCTAAAGTTTTCTTAAAATATAGGGCAATATATTATTTTCTTTTTAGCCAAGACGAATATTGTGATGACGATGACTACAGCGAAATTATGGAAAGAAATTAATCAATGTCTAAAATAAAAAGGCGTAATGATCTGAGTGAAATAATACACAAGATTGTGTACATTCCTATTTTTATACTTGTTTAATTTTATGAATATATTATTTTATATTAATTTTCATTTTTATTTTGTTTTTATTACAGATTATTATTATAGGTAATTGAATAAGCAATGATAATTTAACATAATGATAGTTTTTTTGATTATATTCAATGTGTAGTTTGATGAACAATAAAATAGATGGCTAGATATAAAGGGTGGATCTGTAACTTTGGATAATCTGACGTGGGGTGAATGACCTGTCGAAATACGACTTAGCACCATTTTTATTTCTTGGATCGGTTAAACTTTTTTTCTGACATTTTATGGAAAATGTGCGACCATCGTTGCGGACTCCCATACTATGATGATTTTTTTTTTTATCAAATTCCTAAATTAACAATGGTTCTAAGTTTTATTTCAACAGGTCAATCACCCTACTATTACGAGAGCTGACGACCAAAACCATGTCTCATAGCAATACGGCAAAAACCCTATAAAATCGTTAGATTGTATGATTCTGAACCCGACTACGCGTGTAGTAACGGTCGAAAGTGTAGCAACTGCGTGGGAGGCCATTTCTGCTGTGTCAATAAAAAAAGACAGTCGGTATTATAGCAATGCGTCTGATAGTGAAAATGTACATAGATTTTATAATTGTATTACGAAAAAGTTTGTTTTCAGACATTTTGCGCGTAGCATATAGCCTGAGCGCATTTTTGAAAATGTCAACAAATTTAGCCGACCTGTATCATAGCAATACGGATAATTTTTTTTTTTCAACTTTTCGTATTGCTGCCATGATTACCAAAAACCTGTTTTCAGACACTTTAATCAGGCAATTGTTGTTTTTCAACTTCATCCTAGATTTCTTTTGTGCGTTTTATTTCAGTCCTTCAACTTCAATGTTACGGTTTCGAGTAAATTCTTTGTTAATTATCATCTAATAAATTCAGGGACGCAACGTATTAATTGATTTGTAACAGAAAATTCAAGATGCCTCAATACGATTTTTAAATAATATCTGGGTATCGAAAAGTTGTCTGATAGAGAAGGTGCTACACTTAATTTGTCTGATGTAAAAGTTTTTGCACATGTGGACAACTTATTTTATCATGTCCAACAATTTTCAGACATATTGCTATGATACCGATCGGTAAAATTTCTTAACATTTTCAAAACGGTCTCAAAATTTAATGCGTTCACATTTCCGTCTGAAAATTGTTTTGTTCAGATCAAATAACCAAAATTTACTAATAAAAAAGATTTTCAGACGTATTGCTATGAGACATTTTTTTTGTCTCATTTTTTATTTTTGTAAGTGATTTTACGCGTTTGCGCTACACCACTAACACAGACCACTAACGTCTGAAAAATATGTTTCTGGTATCTCAGAACTATCATTCAACTACAGTCTGCAAATCAGACATATTGCTATGATGCAGTTCGGTAAAATTCTTTGACAATTTTGAAAATTCGGTCAGATCAAACGCTACGCGGAAAATGTCTGATATTGGTATTTTCGAGTTCAAGATAATCGTATCTATCCATTTGATGCGGTTTTGGTCGTATTGCTATGAGACAAAAATTTTGGTTGTCAACTCTCGTACTATACGTCAGATTGTCCAAAGTTACAGATCCACCCTTTATATATGTATGGTCTGTGGAGATAACCATTTACTAATAGTTTAGCTGAAGGCAGACCGTTTCTTGCAAAATTATTTATTTTTAATGTTTTAAATAAGGCTGTATGGTTAAGCATTAGGGGTGTGCGAAAAATTCGAACTCACGAATTATTCGTTCCGAATCGAATACGAATATTCGATCCGAAACTCGAATAATTCGAAAAGTTTCGAATATTCGTCGAATTTCGAGTAGTATCGAATTCGACTACGACGACTATGACTATTTTGTAGACATCTAGCCCATTAAAGATATTATCTAATAAATACAAATTCTTGTCCCATTTCCGATACATCGTCGTAGTCAAATTCGATACTATTCGAAATTCAACGAATATTCGAAACTTTTCGAATTATTCGGTATTTTTCGAATATTCGTCGAACTTCGAATTATTCGGAGATTCGAATTATTCGATTCGAATTTCGAATCGAATTTTAATATTCGATTCGAACGATATTCGCACACCCCTATTAAGCATACTTGGTCAAACTTCAATGTCATAATTCGACAAATGTCAGTGTGAAATATCAACAAACGTGATTTTTATAGGTTAGAAAACCAAAATCAGTAAAATCTTAATTTATTTTAGATATTTTAAAGGTAATTGAGTTAAAAATAAATCGTTTAAGTAGTGTAATGATTGTTTATTTATGAAATAATGGATTTTGCTAGAAAGCAGCTAGAAAAATACGGCTGGAGCGATGGTAAATTTCTTACGTATTATTGTTAAATTTATTTAGTAATTTTATTATAAATTTTATTATTAAACTAGCTAAGGGATCAGAAATAACGTACTACTACTTACAAATAACGTAGCTACTAAATAAAATAATTGCCGAAATCGGTTCAGTAGATCCAAAGATCCTACAGCCTTAGAATATTAATACGAGTATTATTCTAAGTCTACAACGTCACAAACATCACATTACCAGTTTATAAGATAATCATATTTTATTACTTTAAAAGTAAATCCTACATCTTAATCACAGTTTCTTAAGGGGGTCTTCCTATGTGACGGCCTGTTTTTTAGGGATATTTTAGGATTTTTTTTCTACGACCAGTAAATATTTAGAGCTTCAAGTTTTTTATCATTTATTAACACATATTTGGACAGTATAAATAAAAAAAATCAGCTAAAAATATTCAGTCAAACTAGAGTTACAGCGCTCTGAACACCCCCGCCTCGAAAAAAAGAGCTCCCACTTCCTCCACGATTCCGGCTGATCGGCTTATCTGAAAAAAAAAAAATAAACGGCGTTTTAATTTGTAGGCTTAAAAGCACGGAATGACCTATAATCAAATGAATATAAAAAAAAATGGATTTTTGATAGACAATTGAAATAAAAGTTGCAAATTAGGCGTTTTTTTTTTTTGTTTTTTTGCTATAAAAAATCGAAGTTTTAAAATTTTCGATTGATAATAGTTCATTCCATGCGTTTACATATATTGAGTGTGCCCTGTAAATTTCAAGTAATTCGGTCCAGCCGTTTCTGAGATACAATGGAGGAAAGTTTGAAAAACACAGTTTTGAGAAAAACGCGTTTAAAGTTTCAAGTCCGTTAAAAACTATTAAAATGTCAACTTACTCTCAATCGGCGATGCCTGGTCCATAGAGTATTCCTTCCTCTTCCTCGTGAAACTCTTTTAAAGCAGATTGTTCAGCTCTTGAGTCAATCCTGGCTTGTTTAACGACATCACTTACGCGCCGCTCAGAACGTAAGATTCGCTTTTCATCCCGTTTCTCAACATACGCTTGGGCTTCACGACCAACAGGGCATCCCATAATCGACATAACTTTTAAAATACCTTGAAAACCTTCATTAAAGATAATAACTACTAAGTAGCTAGCAATTTCAACAACAAATAATTTGTAGCTGTTGCTCTCTTCGAAGTTCAACCAAGACTAAAATAACTTCGGTAAAATATTATAACCATAGAACGTATAAGAATATATAAATAGAAATAGAACCATAGAACAGATTTTTTTTTTTTTTTTTTTTTTTTTTTTTTGTTATCTTTATTTACAATCGGTCGCTAGACCATAATTAAATGTGTGACGAGTAAAATTTCTTGAAGGGATTGTGACCATCGTCACATGACCCTATTAAAAAATATGACGTCGCCGCTTAAGTCTGCTGGTTCCTGCCGTCTGACCAAGTAGCCCAGCCGCGAGTGTGTTGGGATGTTTAATTAATCGAGCCTTGTAGAGTTTCCTGTATCTGTCAGCCTCCGCAGTTACCGTTGGGACTTCCAGATATTCGTGAACCTCATCAGTTTTGGTGAACCAAGGTGCACTAACTATTTCCTTAAGGATAGCATTTTGGGCGCGCTGGAGGCACATTATGTTACTACTGCTTGCAGAGCTCCATAGCTGGATTCCATAGGTCCAGATTGGCTTGATAATCGAGTTGTATATGAGGAGTTTATTATCCACTGATAAGACGGAATTTCTACCAATGAGCCAGTTTAGATTTTTGGACTTTGCGATGACTGCATCCCTTTTCTGCTTAATGTGATGTTTCCATGTTAGGCGGCGATCCAGACAGAAACCTAGATATTTCACACGATCAGTATGGGGTAGGCTGGTATCACCAAGCTTGACCGGAGGACAGTCTCCTCTTCTCAGTGCAAAGGTAATATGGTTTGATTTCTGTGCACTGGCTCGAATGCGCCACCGGGAAAACCACGCATCTGTCTCATCAAGTATCTTCTGCAATCTAGAGCTAGCAATCGATGCTTCACTGTCGCAGGCAACATATGCTATGTCGTCTGCATATGTAGCAGTTGTTATTTCAGTACTAGTGGGCAGATCAGAGGTGTAGATGTTGTACAAAACCGGTCCAAGCACCGAGCCTTGCGGCACCCCTGCACTGACATCGTGGAGAGAAGATCTCGCGTCACCTTGCCTCACAAGAAAGCGACGATTCGAAAGATATGACATTAAGACTGGGAAAACTGAGTGTGGAAGTCTTAGTTTAATCTTACAGAGAAGACCCTCATGCCATACCCGATCAAACGCTTGTTGAACATCCAGGAAAGCGGCGGAGCAGTACTTCTTTTGTTCGAAACTTGTCATTATAGTATCGTGAATGCGATGCACCTGTTCAACGGTGGAATGAGATTCACGAAATCCAAATTGGTGATCAGGTATAACTCCAGAGTCTTCCAGCAGAGGTTTAAGCCGATGCAGGAATATCTTTTCCCATAGTTTAGACAAGACAGGTGTGAGACTTATGGGTCGGTAGGACGTCAGTAAATGAGTCGGTTTGCCTTGTTTGTGAATCATGACAATCTCTGATATTTTCCACACAGATGGGAAGTGTGACAACCTAAATATAGCATTAAAGACCATCGTTAGATAAGTTATGCATTTCCGAGGCAGTTCCTTCAGTACTCGGGGTGATATGAGATCATACCCTGGCGCTTTGGTCGAGTCCAAGGATTTTATCTCTCGTAAAACCTCTCTAGGAGATGTCGGGCGTGTGGGCAAACATAACTGATAGTCTTGGTCTATGATTTCACGAACATACTCTTCAGCACCACCTTCAGCAGCATGCGGCTTGAACACCTCGGCCAGATGTGCGGCGAATGCCTGGGCCTTTTCATCATCAGACCTCGCCCATGCCTCAGTTAATGTTTTAATCGGAGGATACGACGTTTGAGGTTTATTAAGATTCTTTGTGGCATTCCAAAGCGAAGTCTCGTGACGCCCAGTTGGAGATAGTGATTCTAGAGTTCTACGGAGATTGGTATTATAGTTTTCTCTAAGGAAAAACTTCAGCTTTTTAGCAGCACGGTTAAAATTAGTTTTATCTGTTGGACTACGTGTGTGGTGCCAAATTCTTCTCAGTCTTCGCTTTTCTAGGATTTCGGCTCGCACCTCAAGAGGCAGGAGAGTACATTTAGGCTTAGAATTAGGTATTGGAGTGTTGGACCAGGCAGTGGACTGTATTAGGTTTGTTATATGCAAACAGGCCTCCTCAACATCATCAGTAGTTTTTAAAGGTGTGTTAAGATTGAGATTATCTTCAATATCCCGGCGAAAGCCCTCCCAGTCAGTCTTATGGTTATGAAGGAACATCGGCCTCTCATGCAGGATGACAGAATTGCTTATAGTGAGGATCACCGGAGTGTGATCAGACGAGCCGTCTGTAGTCGATTCTATTGATGTGTGTAGGTGACAAATTCCACGGGTTACAAAAAAGTCCAGTAGATCTGGCATTCTACAAGGGTCCGAAGGCCAATAGGTGGGCTCGCCGGATGAGAGTGGTTGCAAATGATATCTGTCCAAACACATCCTCAGTGACCTGCCCCGTGTGACCGTGCAGCGTGACCCCCAGAATACGTTCTTGGCATTCCAATCCCCCCCTGCAACAAACCTTGCTCCAAGTGTTTCAAAGAATTCTGCAAATTGATTTTCGGTTATTTTATGTTTTGGAGGACAGTATACCGCAGCGAAATTGATTGGACCTGCACGGTCCTCGACGCGGATTGAGGACCGTGCAGGACAGATAGATAGAACAGATATATGAATAAAAGGGAGGCCAATTATAAAGCCGACGGTACACAATAGGCCCAGGCCAACTCAGCGCTCCGAACCGCTCTTTCTTTTACCTGCTGTATCTTTAAAACGACTTCGAATTTTCTAAAATCGCTTTACTACCGTATTCTAGACATGTTAAGGGAGCAATTTATGAAAAAAAAAAAAAATCGTTTTTTTCAACCGATCACATAGGAAGACCCCCTTAATATCCATATCATTAAGCTATAAAATATCATCAAAAATCTTACAGTAAAGATACTTATATTTTTGTGCTACAAAATAAATTTTAAGTATAATCACCGTTCCTTAACATCAATAAATAACATAAAAAACTTTACAGGTAAAGGCCTAGGTAAAAACGAGAATGGTATTTCAGAAGCACTGAAACCAAAACTAAAACGGAGTGTGACAGGCGTCGGACACGACCCAGCAGCAGAGTTTAACGAACACTGGTGGAGTACTTTGTATAATAAGGCTGCTGAAAATGTGGAGGTAATAGCAAATATATTTATTAATGTCCACTGCTGGGCTCAGGTTTCCACTATGTGACATGGATCATTATGGTATTTTAGGTCCAAGAAAAGAACGGCAAAACGAAAAAGATAAAAATCAAAGATGACTTCAACATCTCAACCAATACATGGCAGATCAGTAAGAAATCTAAAAACGGTGATAAAAAACAATATTCTGATTACTTTGTACGTACCGAGGTACTTACCAAAGGCGGGGGTAAAACGGAAAATGTTAAAGAAGATGGCAATGACGAAGAAATTAATACTAATGTAGTGAAGATGACAGATGAAGAGTTATTTGCGGCTTGCGAAGGCAGAACGGCTCATAAGTAAGTATAATATTTTACCAGTTTTATGTATTTTTATTTAGAACTTTTATAATGTAGCTTACGATTGATAAAATAATCTAAATTTAAAACTTTTAAAATATCATGTGTGATTTTGGTGTAATAGTTAGTGACAAGCATCAATCAATTAGCTACTTGAAAATTATTTATATGTGTTATTTTTGTTACAGAGGTGCACGCCATGGACTCAGAGCGATTGGAAAATTAGCAAGAATAGCGCAACAAGAAGAAATGTTACTAAGTTTACCAAAATACAAAGGCTACTCGCACGCAAAGTGCCAAAATGACGAGGAAATCATCGAAAATCTTAATTTACAACCAGTTGAAGATGAAAAACGCAAGAAAAAGAAGAAGAAACGCAAACGTTGTTTAAGCAATGAAAATAATATGGAAAATTATTTGGCTGTTGAAACATTGATATCTGCGTCTGATGAAATTAAAAATATAGACAATGTTACCGTTGAAGAAAACAGTTCTGAATTTAGTAGAAAAAAGAAAAGTAGAAAGCATAATAAAGTTGATCTTGAAATGGAAGATGAAGCTCCTGAAAAACCGAAGAAGAAGAAGAAACGAAAGAATATTGAAGAAATCAGTGAAGATAGTAAGTGTGTAAAAAAATCTAAAAATCTGTAAACTCAACTGCTGTAAAATGTAAATAAAATATTTTATGATATTTAAATCATTTTATTTGCTATTCCTCCTTCTATATTTTTTTGCAGCATGCTATTCATTGTTTTACTTGGTAGATTTTTTAATGCTGGGGAAAAAATAAAGGAATTTTTCCTTCAGAAAGACAAAGTGAAATAAGTTATTTCTGTTCCATAGGAGACTTTCCAAAGGGGTGGTATTGATTAATTCCATTCTGTAATATTGTTCCTTATAAAACAGCTGTTGTAAATCATAAGTGAACTTTTGAAACTACTATTTCTCGTTTCTAACTTAACATTTTTATTACGTCTCTTCTTCTACTTTTGTTTATGGCTTTCCTTCAAGAACGATTCGCCATCGTCAAATGTCAAGTGACGTACACAGTTTTGTTGATAAAGTCATAAAACGATGTCCCGGTTGAAGGGAGTCAGGAGGTAGAAATCTTCGTTGGTAAAACCCCGAAAATGCAAGCCAAGACATTGTTACATAAATTATTTATTACATTTTATTGGAACTTAGTAGTAGTTTGTGAAATTATTTTCTTGCAACACTAGCACTTGACAGCTAGTACTGTCAACTGTCAAATTATTTATCTGACAGATTTTGTAACAAAAATACGCAGAGGAAATTCACAAAAATGTCTGTTGGAAAGTTTCTAGCTTTGGATAAGTTATCGAATTTCTTTAATATTATCCGTCAGAATGGTGGCATAAGAGCCTCATTGTACAAACTGTACAGGTAAAGTTATATTACATAATTATTTGTAGGTTATGTTATGATATTTCAGATCAATAATTTTACGATTTTTTAGCTGTTTATCCACAAGAAAGTGTTATTAATAGCTTTTACATTTATCTCCCTTTATACTTTATTCAGCTTTCGTCATTTATTTATGATTTACAGCTGATTTCTTTACTGTTTTGAATACGAGTATTTTTTCATACATTATCAGCACAACTGTTTGGCAATCTTAAAATAAGTCCTTAAAGGATCTCTATACTATTTATAAAATACCTGAGCTAGGTGACTCTAAACTCTTTTGAAGTTTAACAAGTAATAACACTAGAATCAATGGTGCTATTTACATTTTTTTAGATAAATTTAGTTTTTATAATTACTTCGTTCCTAAACGTTTAACTAAACACAATAATGTGTAGCAAAAACCACAACACAGATGCCATAAAATCCGACTCTTAAAACAATGACATTTGCAGAAAAAATTACAAACAAAAAAGATTAAAAATATTTGTTCAGCCAAAATTTATAGTCAAATTAACCATTTGTATCAATACCAATTACAATTAAAAAAAAAAAAAACAAAAAATAACTTTACTATTTAAATAAACAAGTGTAATTTTTTTGAATAAGGAATAAAACCAAAGTTGAAAGTAACATTATTTTTAAACGGTTTCATTTAGCTCACCCTGTTTGTTTTATTCTTTATTTATTTTTTAATTGAAAGATTTTAATTTTCAGGCAAGATGAAGTGAAAGACGGTATATTAGTTGGTGAAGATAAATACGGTAACAAATATTATGAGAATCCTCGCTATTTCTACAGCAGAAACAGATGGATAGAGTACTCTGATAAATATCACATGAACTATGATGGAAGTCAGGTGAGGAATCTGTTAAATTGTACTTTTATACCTTAAGAGCGGTGGCGGTAACCGTAGCTCATGCACCTCTGCATTAGTTGACAGTTACCCATCACAGGTTTCTTCTTAAACCTCATTTAAAGAGGGACCTTGTTTTATTTATGAACTATGTATATTAATAAATATTAAAAGGGTTTGGTTAAATAAGGGAGTCTGAAATTTCAATGATTTTGCATGCACCTTGATTTTTTTGTGATCATTAAATCAAAATTGTAGTAAGAAATGTTTAATAAATCAATTCCCATCAAGCTCAAATGATCATTTTGCAACCAAATATTATATTTTAAAAAGTCGCCGAGTACAGACAAAACACTTATTATTTTCTAAAGGTTTATATTTCATTATTACAGGTTCCCGCTGAATGGTACGGTTGGCTTCACTACAAGACCGATTTACCACCGCATCAGGTAAAGAATCCAATTTACTAGAGGAAACAGTAGTAGTCGTCTCGTCTGCCTACAAGGCAATAAAAAAAAAAAAAAAAAAGATATTTTTTTTATTGCCTTGCAAATGAGCTAACGGGTCACCTGATCGTAAGCAGTTACCGTCGCTCATGAACCTCTGCAATGCCAGAAGACACTGCCTCGCTACCTACGACCTACCCTTAAGGATTTTCTACAAGCCTCGTTTGAAGAAGGACAAGTCATAGCGCTCGGAAAATATCGAAGAGTGCTCATTCCATAGCCGGATGGTGCGTGGCAGAAAAGAATTCTTGAAACGGACCGTGGATGACCAGATAGAGGGATGAAATCCACCTCAACGCCGGGCGGTGCGACTACTACTTAGATATTTATTATAGTTAATTTAACTTGACAACCTTCTCCTATTGGGGTTTAATCATAAAAACTGCTTTACGATGGTATAGGACCCAAGTCGTCCCCACTACAAATGGATGGCTGACCACACTGAAAACCTGTCCGGAACAACTGGGCAATACACCCCATACAGCACGACAAGACCCAAGATCGAAGCTTGGACTCCTAAACGCCGAGACAGCGCTTAAATTCAACTACACTTGAAAATGTTGCCTCTAAATGTTGAAAATCAGTTGAAATGTAAATTAATTTGTACATTTTAGTTTTAAGTAGAATGTTGAATAAAATATTGAAGATCATTGTGGTTTCTTCTCGTACACAAACAGACACAGATCCGAACCTACTTCTAGCCGAGAGTCCTATACTACACTACTATAGACACAGTCCTCTGCAGCTCTGTACTGTTTGTCTTCTCGTACACAAACAGACACAGATCCGACCTACATCTAGCCGAGAGTCCTATATTACACTACTATAGACACAGTCCTCTGCAGCTCTGTACTGATTACTCTTCTCGTACACAAACAGACACAGATCCGACCTACATCTAGCCGAGAGTCCTATATTACACTACTATAGACACAGTCCTCTGCAGCTCTGTACTGATTACTCTTCTCGTACACAAACAGACACAGATCCGACCTACATCTAGCCGAGAGTCCTATATTACACTACTATAGACACAGTCCTCTGCAGCTCTGTACTGATTACTCTTCTCGTACACAAACAGACACAGATCCGACCTACATCTAGCCGAGAGTCCTATATTACACTACTATAGACACAGTCCTCTGCAGCTCTGTACTGATTGCTCTTCTCATACACAAACAGACACAGATCCGACCTACATCTAGCCGAGAGTCCTATATTACACTACTATAGACCAGTGGCGGATTACCCCTAAGGCCCGTGAGGCCCGGGCCTAGGGCGGCACAATTTGGGGGGCGGCAAATTTTTCAGAATGTCAAAATTTTAAATCTGATATAATGTAACGACAACCTGAGACGGCCGCTGCGCGTCGTAGCTATCAGGGTAATCCGCGGATACCGCACCGTCTCCTTCGAGGTGGCGTGCGTGCTGGCGTCGCCCTGGGATCTAGAGGCGGAGAGGCACTCGCCGACGACTATCGTTGGCGTTGCGACCTCCGTGCTCTGGGTGTTGTGCGTCCCCTCAGAGCCGCGGTACGGGACCGGAAGGCCCAATCTCGGCAGTCCGTGCTGGAGGCTTGGTCGAGACGCTTGGCCAACCCCAGCTGGGGCCTAAGGACCGTCGAGGCGATTCGCCCTGTCCTGGAGGACTGGGTGAGACGCGGCGAGGGACGCCTCACCTTTCGTCTGGTGCAGGTGCTGACCGGGCATGGTTGCTTTGGGAAGTACCTGCATCGGATACAAGTTGAGCTGACGACGAGGCGCCATCATTGCACAAGCGACCTGGACACGGCAGAGCATACGCTCCCTGTTTGTCCCGCATGGGAGGAACAGCGCCGTGTCCTGGTCTCACAGGTAGGATCGGACTTGTCGTGGCATCAATGCTCGGCGACGACGAGTCCTGGAAGGCGATGCTCGACTTCTGCGAGTCCACCATCTCGCAGAAAGAGGCGGCGGGGCGAGTGAGGGAGAGCTCTTCCCTCCTCGACCGAACCCGTCACCGCCGACGTCGAGCGTGGGGCCGGCCTCGGCCCTAAGAGTACCGGGTCCACCAATACCGGACCCGAGGGGTGCTGCGTTAGGCCTCAGCGCGCACCCTTTGTACCAACTACCGGGGGATGATGGTAAGACGCACTCTCCGACCCAGGCTGGTCCTGAGCCGGGGGAGACCTTACATCACGCGACCCCATCTCGGCGGGCTTTTGGCCCGCCTACCGAGGGAGCCGGTGGTCGTTACACCGACAACTGCCGGTTCGACGTCCGGGGGTGACGTGTGCGACAACCGCCAACGCGTCCTGCCACCCCTACCAGCCTCGTGCCGGGTTCTGTCCCGGCCGGCGATAGGACTTCGAGAGTGAGCGGCTGGAGGTTTTAGTGCGGTTCAACCCCCACATACCCCACTCGCGGGGCGAGTGGAAGTCCGGCGATTTCCTCCCGGCCAATTTTTTTTACTTTACTTTAATTTAAGTTATACATTATATTTTAAGAAAACTGACTGTTGTGTATGTTGTTAATATTTATTTGTATTGTTCAAAAATTGTGTTTTTATGAAATAAATATTATATCTAAATAATATAAACGGATTCAAAAAAGTAAAATTTCATCTTTTAAAAAGGGCGGCTAATCAGACAGGGCCTAGGGCGGCGAAATACTTAATCTGCCACTGCTATAGACACAGTCCTCTGCAGCTCTGTACTGATTGCTCTTCTCGTACACAAACAGACACAGATCCGACCTACATCTAGCCGAGAGTTCTAAACTGATAGGTAGTTTACATAAAGTATATGATGCAAGGTCGTACATTATGTAATAACAATTGCATGTACATTATCTGTTTTCGAACATTCACTTTTCTGAATATTGTACATTGATTTTTATTCAAAATGATATTAACCTGCTTTTGAAATTTGAAACGTTATGAAGGTTGTATTCTTAAAAATTATACGACAACTTTATACTTAGATTTAAATTTAGGGTCTACTACGCCATGTAATTACAGAAATCTAAGGAGATGAATGAGACAGCTTTTAGGGCTACTTTTTAATGGAAAATAAACCTAATTTTTAGACTTTAGACTCAAATATTCTATTTTATAGTGCCACCATTCAAAAAACCATTCTCAAAATCGGCGTACACAGCAAACGCACAAAATCAAGGCATATATCGTTTATGTACGTTTTGTTCATTTCTAAGTTGGAGTAAAGATATAATTTATTATAAAGACTTTTTAAATACAGCTTTTAAGATATCATGCAATAGTAGAGTGCTAGTTAATACGAGTAAAACGAGCTCAAACACGACGGGTCCATCTTGTTACACAATAGTTATTATGACCACCTTCCGAATCCGGAATCCATCATCAGATCAGTCATTTAGACATATTACTAGCTGACCCGCGCAATTTCGTCTGTGTTACATACAAAAGGGTTCAAACAGTACTCGCAATGCCGTCGCGTAATTGTTTGCGCGGCCCGCTGTGCGTTTTATACTCGAGGTAACTTCTAAACGAAAAGTCTGATTGGAATAAAACAAAAAGTAATTTAGTTCTACATTAATACTCTTGATAATATAATACTTAATTTGGATAAGGGTTAATATAACGATACTCATTTAACGTTAAATTCAATCTCGGGACGAAATATTATTTTTATAAACATAAAAGCGGTTATTGTGACTAAACTATGATAGTTAGATATATGCTGTCGCGGACTGTTTTGTTTGTCTTACTAAGACCTAAAAACCCGTAGTACATATTTTTTTCTACTGTCAATAGTTTTTGCAGCGTACGCATAAATAGGTTTTCGATTTTTCACCTTGTGTTACATATTCGATATTTACACACGGATCCCAATTTTTTTGAAAATAAAATATAGCCTTTAACCTTCCTCGATAAATGGGCTTTCAAACAGTGAAAGAATTTTTGAAATCGGACCACTAGTTCCTGAGATTAGCGCGTAAACATACTCTTCAATATTAGTATAGATTTCATTGTCATTCGATATATTACATCTGCGTGCAAAATGTTATCTCAATTCGAAACCGCGAAGTCAAAAGCTAGCAAGATTCCACCCGAACTTACATAGTTACATCCAGTGCCAGTTAATAAAAAGCTTGTAAAAATTAGTCCATAGATCAAGTTTGCAGTTAGCATGAGGTTCGTAAATTCGGTTCAATGGTTACTGGTTACGTGGTACGAATGGTTTGAAACCTGTTTTTTCATACGGGGCTCGGGCAGCGGTTCTCAAAGTTACAACATGGTAGAAAGTAAAAAGAACACAATGAGTACAAAGTTAATTTCCAAAAATAGTAATATTTTTTTGCCGGAAACGTACCTACCTACTTTACAATTAAGATTAACTTTTATTAAATTTGTACTAGATGTAACTATGTAAGTTCGGGTGGATTCTTGCCAGTTAAATTATACTAAATTTAAGGTGTCCGACGAAAATGAAATTTAGCTCGAATTTGTTGGTAGGTACCTATATCGCGTGACAATCTTAATATACATACAATAATATGGTTACCATGGAGTTGATCTGATGATGGAGTCGGAAGGTTACCAAAGAAAGTTCTGTACCAAATAAGATGTGTAGTTAGACCTATTGTTATTGTACTCAAGTACTTTTATTTCACAAAATAGCATCATAAAATTGAGCTTTAAACTAAACTAGCATTTTAACTCATAGAATTATAACAGAATTCTATGCTTGTACTTCGTAATAACTTCATTTTTCCTAAAAATTAAATGCAGGTAAGCCTTCGTTACAATTTAATGGCGTATCTTTCGCCTCCATTATTATTGTTATCATTTCAACAAAAGCTTTTTCAAACTTTTGATAAACTTTTACAGCCTTTGTCCCGCACCAACTGGCCAGAAGCAACAAGCGAAACTAAATACACAAAAACTTCAATAATACACTTTATTCTTTGTACGGTAAAGGTTAAATTTGCTTAATTCAACTTGTTGCTAAGATCACTACGGTTTGACGGAAAATATTAAGGTGAAAACAGTTTTAACGTTAAGAAATAAGGTTGAAAATTGCATATTATCATAAGCTCCAACTCAGTTGAGCTTTTTTTGCCGGACACAGGTAAAAATAACTTCATAAAATTTTAACTTCAGTTCGGTTTCTCAATCCGAATGCGCGCACGCATTTTTAACGTTTATCTCACAATACTAAGCATTATTAGTTAATTCTTGAATGGAATAGTTAAAGTAGTGAATCAACTCGAATGTTTTAGTGTAAAAATAGTGTGACACCATGTTTTTCATACAAATTTGATAGTCGAATACACAACTCGGCAAAGGATACCCTAAGAACTTGATTCTGTCATGATTTGGTGAGTCCAGTACACAGAGTAATAATAAATTTTAGTTTATAGAACAAAGAATGATAGATAAACTTGTTTTTGTAAGTTACGCGTGGAAGTTCGTTAATTTTTAACATATTGTTGTCGTGTACAAGGATGCTTAAATCGTGAGATCTTTGCCTCTCTCGTTAAGCAAAAAAAAAATGCACGAGTGATGTGCTGTACTTTCTTCAACATTTAAAATTATCGATATCGTTTAATTATTTTTTGATGATTATCGACAGTTTTATTTTGATAAGTTGTAGTTTAGTTTTGTCTTTGAAACAGTTTTAACGGTAATAATTACGTCATAAAACAATGAGTTGGGGTCATTGTGGGGTCTCAATTGATTCGCAATGGCATTGTAATCAATTTTTGTGACAGCTTGTGTCATAATAGGTCAGTAAGCTAGGGCTTTCCGATTATAGTATTTTTTATTTGTCTCTAAATTAATAGTTTTCAAAAACAATCATCCATATATTTCTCATCAGTTTGCCTTTAGCCCATTTGTTTTTAGATTACCCATAGTTATTAAAACACCATATCTCATAGAAGAGTAAACTACACCTCCAAAAATTCCTATAAAAAACATTCTTCTCTTTAGCAAAATTATTCCTTCAAACAATTCTAACTTCAAAATTTTAATAAAAAAAATTTAATGTTATCAACGTTAAATATTTCTTAAAATTTCCTCGAAAAATTTCTTAATCAAACAACGCCCTGGGAAGTGTAAGAAACACTTAAATGCAAAGATAGAAGGAACAATTGTCCGAATTAGGACAAGAACATTTCATTTAAGTCTTTCATTTAGAACAATTAAATCGTCTCTCGAGAGAGTGACTTTATGACTAGCAGTTGTTACTTCATAGAAATAAGACAACATACTTTTTGTTAACATTACACTTTAAGGAAAAAAAATATCTACAAAAAAGCATAGGACCTACAAACGTTAAATAACTAAGAATTACTCTTATTACTAGAATCATTTTGACTACGTAAATAATACTATTTTTATTACATAAATTAAAACGACTAATTTCCATTGAAATCTTGCTCGATAAAAATTAACATTTTTAAAGACAGATCCAAAAGTATTTGCTCCGTCCATCCAAATTAAAGCATGAAGCAACAAACATGACAAAATAGATGACTTGCGTAACTCCTTTTTGGAAGACGCTCAAAAATATACCACCAAAAATCCTCAATAATTAACCGAAGAAAGTATAAATGGTCTACTCTCGCAAGGGCTACAAAAATAGGATGATAGCCACACGTGCGCTTGTCTTTAAACCGGTATTTGCAGTTACGATCTCATATCTCAAGGTAAAAGGCGATGTTTTGGGACGACTGTAACGTTGAAAGAAGTGCGTACATAAACTTGTAGTGTTTGTTTTAATAAAATCTTGACAGATGAAAACAGTTCAATAACTGATTTCATTTGTACACAACTATACATCAATATGTATAGTTGTAGTATAAAGAGGTTCGTACAGACGGGTCAATAAATTGTTATTACAAAAATGAAAACGAACAACTTCCGTTTTCAAGAATAGCAGAAAATCTACTAGTCAGATCTGCACCAGTTTCAATGAGATTATCTCCAAAGTGTCTGCTTTCTAACAAAAAGTAATCATCGATAGCGGTCCATATAGAAACTAAATACACGCAAACACATAGAAAACCGTGAAATCTTGTCTGTTAAAAAAAACAGATTCGAAAGTATTTGTCAATCTTACCAAAAATTAAATTGGACTCCCCATGACGACCATCACCTTTAATCAGACACAAGAATAATCCAAATCGGTACAGCGAAACCAGAGTAATGCGGGAAAAAATATAAGAAAAAAAACCAGACCAATTAAGTACCTAACAACAGACAGAATACCTATAGTAGAAGTAAATCTATATACAAAGTCGTACTCAACAAACAGGATTCATAAATGTACTGTATCAATCATAATTTTACAAGAACAAACTGTAACATGGAAAAATGAGGAACTACAGCATAACTTCTGCATGGTGAATTAAGTATTAAATTAAACAACGTCGTGAGATGGCACTTTAGTTGTCAATAATTTATATCAAATGATGTGGTGACTCCGTAAGTTCATGAATTTAACGAGCTCTTTATGACAACAGTTAAACGATCATTTAGAGCAGAGAGAATTTAATTGAGACTAAAATACTGAGGATCACACATGTGACTTTAAATGCATGTACTTTTGTGCCGTAAGTGTACAAACATTTCTTGTATTTTAAAAAGAATAAGTGCCAGAAGACAGATTGACTTTATGTGGTTAATTCATCTAAGCTGCATTGCGTATTTTTACTCTCTCGAAGTGTAGCACTATCGCTTTTGACACAAATAACGTAGCTTCCTATTAGTAAAAGAATTGTCGAAATCGAGAAGGTTGATTCACGTGTTAAGTTGAAATCATTTCTTTCAAATAAGACCCAATATTTTATTGAAAGAGGTCGCTTAATATATCCTATTTCTTAAATTCTACATTAAATAATATTCCCAGTATCTCATTCTCTAAACTTTCCATAAAAATATAACTAATACCAAAGGCACACATTTGTGGCTTTTTAAATCGACTCGAGCCTAATGGAAAATCAAGACGATCGCTAAGCACCTGACAATGACTTAGGTAAACATACTTACAGCGAACGGAAATCGTAATTAGCCTCCTAATGCTGCTTAAACGTAAGAAAATTAGGAAGGATTATCGATGGTTTTAAGGGTTTTCAGTGGTCGGCAACCTTTTAACAGATACGGGTCACTTAATAAAACATACCTTTACGCATATCCAGATGTTCATAACTCCGTCTAAAAAGCGTGTATAGCAAAATGGGAAAAGAGAAAAAAAAATCCATTTTAAGCTAAAGATTTAAGAAAGAACAAACAATATCCAGGTTCCAGTTTTCTCGTGATCATGACTTTTGCAATAATTTAGCAATATCGAGACCACACAAACAATTGAAATCGTTCTACGAACCCGTTAATTATGCGTCAAATCCATGTGACCTAATATTTTTCAATAACATTATTCTATTTTAACAAACACCCTTAATAATAGTAGCCACAGGGTCGGTTACCTTTAATATGTGCACCAGACTAATCGGTGTATATGTCACGATAATGTTAAAAGTAATTACTGTAATAGGTTTACTTATTTTTACCTTTTGTTTACAGATAGTTACCAGCGATTGTGATTGAAATCCAATCGAATTTCGTTAATGTAATATTATTTTTGGAAGAAGGTTACGCCTTGATTTTAAAGTTTCAGAGAAATTGATCACAATAGTATTACTAATATAAAACATGAATAGAGCTTGTTAAAGAAATAAGCTGATTTTTTAATAATAATTTCTCCTTCGTAGAATGCAGTTTGCTTTTTAAAGTAAATAAATGTGGTCCCTAGAAACATGCTTTCTAAAGTAACTTTTCAAAAGTTTCCCAAAACTATGAAGAACAACGTACTTATATGTTCGAAATAAAATCCATTAGTATTTAATGATTACTCTTTGACGTCCCAGCCTTGAATAAACCTTGAAGATTAAAAACAAAAAACCATTAAAACAATTAAATATTAAATATTGAGTAACAAACGAATGCTGCGTGGAAGCAGAGAGCGAAACAAATCGAGCGTTCATCGCCATCACGATTTACCGAATCGATGTTAAATCGATAAAAAAATATCGACAGATGCGCAACCCTATTTCGAATTCTTTTTAATATTTCTGTAAGTAGGTTAAGGTTTTGACTTTAAAGGTTTTAATGCAAAAATGATTATCAAAAAAGTTACAATGAAAATAAATAAAATAGTTAACGTGATTTCAATTTTAGTTTCTTGCATCTTTAGTTTGGATCGATTCAGATGATTCTGTTTCTCATGATGGGGTCCCATTTAAATTTAAGACGGTCAAAGATAGAATGTTTACTTTTGTAGTTGAATCAATTTCGATGGCTCTTTTTTTGTTAGTAAGCAGATACTTTACACATAAGCCCGTATAAATTTGATAAAGATCTAACTAGATTTTAAAGAACACTTTAAATACAAACTTTTAAGATCCTTGATATCCTGTAGCAGTAGAGTGCTACCTAATACAAGTAAAACAAGACCAAACACGACGGTTCTATCTTGTTTATCACAAGAGTTCCTATGGACCACCTTCCGACTCTTATCAGATCAGCTCCATGGTACCATATTATTGCATTGTCACGCGATATACATCTGCGTGCAAGATGTCAGCTCATTCGGAAACCAGAAAGTTACTCCAAAACTCATAAGATTCCACCCGAATTTACATAGTTACATCCAGTGCAAGTTAAATGAATGGTTTTACTTCACATAGACCTTTGTTTTATTAAGGTTTTACGTACACCAATAAAGCTTTTTTTTTACTATGTGACTAGAATAATAACTTTGAACTACAAAAGGTCCATAAAAATGTGATTACATACCAAAATTGTGCTTTGTTTTTGAGAAAGCGAAATTATTCTCCCACGACTCGTAATTGTATGTATTTAAGTTATACTAGGGTTGGCACTCAAAGTATATTGTACAAAAATAATTTATTAGTAGTATTATAGACTTTTCCGGTCTAAAAATTTTTTAGACTCTAAATACAACAAAAATGAAAACGACATATTTAATTTTTCATAGATCATCAAGCACTAAAACTACGAGTCAGATCTTTATATTTGTATGAGATTATGTCCAAACTAGTCCAAAGTGTCTGCTTTCTTAAAAAAATTAACATCGAAATTGGTTCACTTAGAAAAGAAATGTACATAAATACGCAAAGCAAAACGTGAAATCTTGTCCGATAAAATTAACACTTTTAAACACCGATCCAAAAGTACTTGTTCGGTCTTTATAAAAAATAAAAGGGACCCCACGACTACAATCTGGAACAATCCACACAAACTAAAAATTCTTCCATTAAAGTCAGGACTCTTTTAAAGTAACAAAAAACTGACAGCCCTAACTTAGTCTAGTTGTCTATGTTTCATGTCAGAGGTGAAAGTACATTTTGGAGAAGCGTTTAAATTGTTACGGATATTAAAAACACTCATATTGATATTCAGTACCAGTATCCTCTCCTCAATAGTCTGTGTGTCTATTGATCAGACGATACGGGTACCTCTAGCTACTGCTACATGAACCTTAACTCGTCCGTAGTACCAGTATCCTCTCCTCAATAGTCTGTGTCTATTGATCAGACGATACGGGTACCTCTAGCTACTGCTACATGAACCTTAACTCATCCGTAGTACCAGTATCCTCTCTTCAATAGTCTGTGTTTCTATTGATCAGACGATACGGGGACCTCTAGCTACTGCTACATGAACCGTAACTCATCCGTAGTACCAGTATCCTCTCTTCAATAGTCTGTGTGTCTATTGATCAGACGATACGGGGACCTCTAGCTACTGCTACATGAACCGTAACTCATCCGTAGTACCAGTATCCTCTCTTCAATAGTCTGTGTGTCTATTGATCAGACGATACGGGCACCTCTAGCTACTGCTACATGAACCGTAACTCATCCGTAGTACCAGCATCCTCTCCTCAATAGTCTGTGTGTCTATTGATCAGACGATACGGGTACCTCTAGCTACTGCTACATGAACCGTAACTCATCCGTAGTACCAGTATCCTCTCCTCAATAGTCTGTGTGTCTATTGATCAGACGATACGGGTACCTCTTGCTACTGCTACATGAACCTTAACTCATCCGTAGTACCAGCATCCTCTCCTCAATAGTCTGTGTTTCTATTGATCAGACGATACGGGTACCTCTAGCTACTGCTACATGAACCTTAACTCATCCGTAGTACCAGCATCCTCTCCTCAATAGTCTGTGTTTCTATTGATCAGACGATACGGGTACCTCTAGCTACTGCTACATGAACCTTAACTCATCCGTAGTACCAGCATCCTCTCCTCAATAGAGTGTGTGTCTATCGATCAGACGATACGGGCACCTCTAGCTACTGCTACATGAACCTTAACGCATCCGTAGTACCAGTATCCTCTCTTCAATAGTCTGTGTGGCTATTCTCTAGCTAGTTTTGCGAAATCAATGACAATTGAAATAAATGTAACAATTCGTTGCAGTCGTTTAATTAGTTCGAATTGTTAAATCGACCCTATTCTTGAGACTAGCATCACTAATTAAAATGGCGTAAAACTTGGCCTTAATATTAATTGAAATAGTTAGGTTTCTACCATATAGGTTTCGAGTGGATACCTAAGTTATCCCGAGATAATTATTCTCACGTTTGTAGCTGTCAAACGTCACCTATAGATGGCACTACTGGACAAACACCAATATTGGACAATACTCAATTGAGTGGAAAATTTTGAGATAAAATAAAACAGGATAGGTTTGTCATGATGATGCATAATAAAATCCCTCTGTTTCGCAGACGAAGTTGCGAGGGTCAACTAGTTTAAAATAAAACGAAAATATTTGATTTTTACAAATTATAAAAATTGCCGTACTGTCCTCATTCATGGACCTCTACAATGTCAAGGCAAACTGCCCACTATTTGACACCATTCTTGCGATTGTAAAGATGGTATAATTTCACCCAAGATCTCGTCCCGCATCACAAAAAAAGGTAACCGATCCAGAATGAATGTGATTTTGGAACTTCTTGAAAAAAATCTTTACCTGTCTACAATGGGTTACAGCAGGTAGTTTACCTGTATAAGTCAAATGCGGGTACGGTAAAATATTTCACAGTTCACAAAAATATATTAAAATAGTTTTATGGATTCCTTCTTCAATAAACTTTAGGTATGTATAGGTGGGCCAATCTAACGTTTGCATTTTGAACTACTGTTTATTTAGAGAATGACAGCTCAAATGTCATTCAATTTGTGTTCATAATTTAGTTAAAGGTTTGACATTTACGAAATGAGACGTTTTCGGTTCGCCCAATGGGCAGAAGATCGTTTGGCCGAAGATGAGCATTATTACCGAAAAATCGTCTTTTCAGATGAAGCCCATTTTCACCTCGGAGGCTATGTCAATAAGCAAAATTGTCGCATCTGGGGGTCGGAAAATCCACACGTCACCATTGAAAAGCCAATGCACCCACAAAGAGTTACGTTTTGGTATGGGTTTTGGTTCAGCGGCACCATTGGAAAATAAGCAAGAAGCCGCCGCTACGGTCAATGGCGAGCGTTACCGTGCCATGCTCAACGAATTTTTGTTTCCAAAAGTTGAAGAGTATGATATGGACGACAATTGGTTTCAACAGGATGGGGCAACATGCCACACAGCCAACATGACAGTCGAACTTTTGAAAAATGCAAACCTTATATGGCCCACCCCTTAAAATCTGCGTCCATTTTTAGTGCAGGTAAAGATACTTTCTGATTTAAATTTCATAAGTATCTGATCACTGTCCTAGTAATTGCAGCAAAATATTGTCACTACAATTTCTTAAAATAATACAAGTTAATTTGCGGATTGTCTTACAACTGTAGTGTAATGATTGAAGACGTTGACCCCACTACTGCCCGATTATCCACAAACTTTGTCGCATTGACGTTATATATGTGTAGAAAATACTCCAAACTTAAATTATCTTTACAAGTGTTTTGTAAAGCATTTTATACAGCAGAACACCCTTGGTGGTGTAAAGTTGAACTCAAAAGAGGCTTGTGAAAAGTGGCTGTCCGAGTTCTTCGCAAATAAGGAGGGGGGCTTCTACGAGGGAGATATTATGAAGTTGCCGTCTAGATGGAAACATAATATCGAACAAAACGGCGCATATTTGAACTAAATCCGATCACTGTAACACTTTTTATAAAGCATTGAATAAAGAGCAAAAAAGCGGAAGGAGATATTTGACAACCTTTATATTAGTTCGATGTATAAATAGTGGATAGCAAGTGACCATGACCTCTTACGGTCAGGTCTCTAGAAAAAAAAATTGATCCATCTACCTATCGTCTCCGAAATCCTTGAAGACTTCAAAATATATCTCGTTAGGTTAAAACTAAAATGAACGCATGAAGTCCTTTGCCTATACAACGTCAATACATTTTATATAAAGCGTGGGAAGTACTCTTAATAAAGAGTCTTTGTCTCCCGCCATTGCTTTATATAAAAATGGCGTCGAAAGTACTTTGAGAAGACACGTTACAATTTTAGTTTACAAAATAAACCTCAAAATCCAGCTGTTTCAGAGAAACCAGTACTACGGTAGGTTTTTATGTCTACAGCTGTTTTTATTTGATTATAAGACTAGCTGACCCGCGCAACTTCGTCTGCGTTACAAAGGGGTTCAAACAGTACTCCCAATGCTGTCGCGTTATTATTTGCGCTGCCCGCAGTGCACCCACATATTCATTGCGTTTTATACTCGTGATAACTTCTAAACGAAAAGACCGATTGGAATAAAACAAAAAGTAATTTACTTCTACATTAATACTCTTGATAACATAATTAATTTGGATAAGGGTTAATATAACGATACTCATTTAACGTTAAATTCAATCTCGGGACGAAATATTATTTTTATAAACATAAAAGCGGTTATTGTGACTAAACTATGATAGTTACATATATGCTGTCGCGGACTTTTTTGTTTGTCTAGACCTAAAAACCCGTAGTACATCATTTTGTTCTACTGTCAATAGTTTTTGCAGCGCACGCAACGTAAGGAATTTTTCAGGTCATTTTTTACACCTTACATTTTGTTACATTATTGGAGTTTTAGTAAGGATCCCTAATTTTTTTTAAAATATTATATAGCCTATGTTACTCGGGGAGAATTTAGCTTTCCAAAGATGAAATAATTTTTGAAATCGGCCCACTAGTTTCGGAGCCTATTCATTACAAACAAACAAATCTTTCCTCTTTATAATATTAGTATAGATAGGCGAAATCACTTTCCGCTGTCTGTATTTTAAGATCCTGGATATCATGTAGCAGTAGAGTGCTAGCTTATACAAGTAAAACGAGCACAAACACGACGGGCCTATCTTGTTTGATACAAGAGTTCCTATGACCATCCAAATCCATCATCAGATCAGCGTCATTGTGTCATATTATTGCATTGTCACGCGATATACATCTGCGTGCAAAAATGTCAAATTTAGCTTGCAATCCACCCAAACTTACATAGTTACATCCAGTTCCAGTTAATATAAAGCTTGTAAAAATAGTGTGTGACAATATATTGCGTGTAGCCAAGTATACGACTGTCGTTGTGCATAAATTCCCCCCATAAAGAGCAATATGGCGGCCGAGTGCGTTCACAAAAACTGAATCGTTTCGCATCTGCTGACCGCTTCCACATCCGGCACAGACAGATGTCCGCAAGTTCGTCAACGTCACGAGGGTTTAGACTACTTTAGACAGAGATATCGACGATATATCGATATACGACATCACATCATAAACCTCTACATATCAGTGTTTCTTTACTATATTAAGCATGTATTAAACACATAAACCTTCTTGAATACAAATCTATACTAATACTAGCTGAATCGCGCAATTTCGTCTGCGTCGCATTGTTCCCGGGAATTTTCTAAAAGTACTCATCAGACCACTTCATTAGAGCCTAAACACGATGAAGTTATCTTGCTTATTGACGTAGTTCCTGTAGCCACCTTCCAACTCCATCATCTGACCTTCACATTCATCCTTCTATACTAATATTATAAAGCTGAAGAGTTTGTTTGTTCCGATTTGAAAAATTGTTTCAATTTTGGAAAGTTCATTTTGAGGAAGGCTATATAGAATATATTGTATTCCTTTGTGACGCAGACGAAATTGCGCGGGTCAACTAGTGTTACATACGGGAAAGAGTGCCGTGGGCCGTGGGCGTAACGCGTCGCGCCGTCCTTCATAACCCCGTGCTGGGTTCTGGCCTCAGCCGGGGTTCGGACGCTGAGTGTGAGCGGTTGGAGGTTTTAGTGCGGTTCAACTCCCACATACCTCGCCTGCAGGAATCCGGTGATTTCCACCAACTAAAAAAAAAAAAAAACTAGTGTTACATAATTTTAAAGTTCAGCGCGCACAAACAAACTCCACTTTAATATTATTAACATAGATTTTTAATATTTTATCTTTCAGTAAATTAATCAAAAAATATCACAATTACATTAACGTGTAAATCAAACATTTCTAATCCCAACTCCTTTGTCAACAGAAACCGTCAAGATGTCTCATCCGGACGTGACGTCATCTCGAAGCTCCCCCACCCCGGAGGCTTGTCCAGAATGTGACGCTACTGCTTCCGTCACTTCCGACTTACATAAGGTAACTCCAACAATTTATATTTTTGACTGATTTTCCAAAAAGAGGTTATATAGTTGAGTGTAAATGTAAAATATACTAGGTATGTTGTTCGTGTACATAAATTTTTGGTTTCGTTGAACCGATTCGGATGATTGATTCTTGTTTCGGATTAAAGACATTATTTTTAAGATGGTCGTCGCGTCGTGTCACATAAGTCACATGTAATATTTGTTTTGGATCCAACAAGTAGTTTTACATCTGTGTTTAAAAATGTATGTTCTTAACGGACAAGATTTCACGATTTATCGTGCGTGTATTTATTTTCTATATGAACCGATTTTGATGATTCTTTTTTTTGTTAGAAAGCAGATACTTTGGACATTATCTCATATAAATTTGACAAAGATGTGACTGGTAGCTTTTGTGCTATGCTTGAGAAATGGAAGTCGGTCATTTGTATGAAAAATATCTTTGTTCAATTTTGATTCATTTTATTGCTACAATAATGTGATTTTTAAAAATGTACCTATATTTTAAACGTACACGATTCGTTGCGGGGCCCAAGACAAGTTATCCTTACCTCGGGTTCCTGGACTTCAATGCTCATAGTCATTACGATGGTCGCCGCTGTGGATCCTGGCTACACAGGAGTTACAGTGGTGGGAGTGACAGGTGGGACCCGAAACGGACAAGATTTCAAGATATGTTGCGCGTGATAGCGTTCATTTCTTTACCTGATGAACCGTTTTCGATGATTTTTGTTACTATTTTTATTTATTTTAGTACCTACTACAATATTTATTTTGAATATCTTAATATACTTCCAGTACCAAGTAGCGTGTACTTGCAAGCCCTCGTCAGCGCAGTACGCGTGCGCTGATGACCCTGGAGCTCCTCCTCCTGTGAAGGTGGACACCCCACCAGCTTTACCACCAAGACCTCCCACTAGCGTTCTAGCTTCCACCAGAAGAACCAATGGTAAGTTACAAGTAGATGTGCAAATTGTCCTTCTTCAAGCTTAAAGGAAGTTCTTAAAGATACAGTGTCTCCTGACATTGCAGAGGTTCATGAGTAACGGTAACCACTTACAAGGCAATAAAAAAATTGTTAACAAGGTACATTGTGCGAAGAACGAATGGCCGATGGGGGAAAAGTTCTGGAGTGACCACGAACCGGTAGCCGCAGCGTGGGCAGACTAACAAGATGGACCGATGACCTGATCAGGGTCGCGGGAAGTCACTGGATGTAAACAGCGTAGGATCATGTGGCGAGATTTGTGAGAGGACTATGTCCAGCAGTGGATGTGTATGGGCTGATGATGATGATAGTGTCAAAAGAAATCATTTCTTTAGATCGCTATGGTGTGTCCAAATATGCAATTTTGGGACACTAGATAAACTGATGAAATAAATACTTAGATTTGTGTTTAGAAAGAGAACTCGTTCATAATTTCACACATTACTTAATATGTGTAATATATATTAAGTATATTTACAAGGTGTAAGGTATAATTATATGTATATTATGTAAATTTCAATTTTTATTTTGTTAACTTACGTATGTTACGTCACTGCCAGCTGGGACTGAATACCAGCGCTGGATATTGGCATTTGTCCTGCTGGTATGCGTCAAAGTTCAGCATTATGCTGAGTCACAGCTGATTTGTGATGAAAGAGAAATTACTCGCAATTGTCTCTTATTTTTTGTGTATTATTTTTTTTTGTTTTTTGTATCTTTGTATGTTTCGTTTTTTTTTCTCCACAAATAAAGAATGTCTCTGTCTATGTAATAAATTGACAGTATTGAATTGTTGTGCATCCAAAATTCCTGTTGTAAAAATCGCAGAATTCTTGGTAGAAAAAGTTTAGAGCTATATTGATATAAAATCCATTTACATTATCAGAGTTACTTTTGACGACTTAACCTTAAAATCATCCACCTCTCTCTAACTCATATAAATCTGTCTCTTTCTTAAGTTTCTTTCTCAAAAATTGCTATAATTCATTATATTTGAAAATATCTACCTGACCTTCAGGCAGGTATTTAAAAAAAAAACAATTACTTGTGGGAAGATCTCGTCCACCTGTTTCACAATGGTGCAACGCAACGAATTTTTTGCAATCTTGTTACGTTCTATTTGAAATGACACCATTGTGGAAGCTTTGAAAAAGTAACATCATGAATTTATGTGAAATATTTAGATTCAATAGGATTTCTATAGGACCAGTGCTATTGTTGAAAATAAAAACTGATTTTGAAGGTTTTTTTGGTTGGTTCACATCATTCAAGTTTTTTTTTGCAATTTAATCTATTATTAATACATAGATTTTCGTTTGAACCTTAAAAAATACCTAAACGTATATTTGAATGATGAATTCATTAATATATAATCTATTAAAAATGCTACTAATTTTGAACTCGTTTGAACTCAAAAATTAAAGGAAGGGCTTCGCAGATATGCCACAAAATAAGTGTAGTACAAAAGTAAAAAAAAAAACTCCGGCTCAACTTACACTTGAGTACTTTTTACTGACACCAAATCATATCTTTTAGATAATCATTCTTAAAAAACTTTTTAAACAAAAGCTTTAAGATTCTGGATATCATGTAGTAGTAGAGTGCCAGCTGATACAAGTAAAACGAGCCAAAACTGTCTATCTTGTTCAGTACAGAAGTTCCTGCTTCCGACTCCATCATCAGATCAGCTCCATGGTACCATGTTATTGCATTGTCACGCGATATACATATGAAAAATTTCAGTTTAATTGTAAACCGGGAAGTTATAACTCGCATTCCACTCGAACTTACATTAGATACCTTGCAAGTTAAAGCTTTTAAAATGATACTATAAGTCATATTTGTTAACTCTATCAAGTATCAAAATGGTTTTAAATACATTCAAACGAGGCTTGAGGAGGGTCCTTAAAGTTAGGTCGTAGATAGCGACCCCTCAATGTCTCCTGACATTGCAGAGTTTCATGAGCGACGGTAACCACTTACGATCAGGTGGCCCGTTAGCTCGTCTGCTACATGGCAATAAAATAAAAAAACATTATTTATTTATCTTCTTTATCCCATTCAAATGTGTTTGGCGTAATGTTATCTCTCTCCATTCCTAATCTGACATAAGTCTTGCCACGCCGCAATTTTGTAGATCTTCTTTCACACAATTCAACCATCTCTTCTTAGGCCATCCATCCACTTTCAAATCCCACATTCGCTTTGTAACGTGGTATATTTCTATAAAGTTTATATTCTATGCCCTTTAAGTCCTTTTGCACCTGCGCAGAAAGTCTGCGCGTAAGTTCTCTGACATAACCTAAACAAAGCTCACAGTAGCTGTGCAGTAAATATCACAAAAAATAACATAAAACTCAATAAAAATGGCGTGAGAATACCTTAAATAGTTACAGTGGCTAATATTCCAATTAATTTAAATGTTTTTTCGTGTTAGAAAACTATAATCCGTGCAATATAAGTAGTGTTTACAAAAATCGTGCTAAAATTGGTGAATTGTGGAATTGATTATACTAAAATTAAACAAGGAATTGATTTTATGTGATTTTTTCATTAATTTCTGTTATAAAAATAATGTTATGTGTGAAGTAAAGGTCATTGTTCTCTATACAGTGTTTTCTAAGCGGTATTGATTTTTGCGAAAATGGCGCGCTCTTCAAATGTGTTTGGGAACTGCTTGAGATTTTGGCGCGAAAAATACATTGACAATTAAAGTGTAATTAAGTAAAACAGTGTTTAATAACGAAACTATAAAACAAAAATATTTTGCTAATGTAAAAGTTCCAATATCTTTTGAATGCTTTTCGAGAAATATTGAATGTTAAATTCCATTTGGATTGAGAATGCAAGCGTGCGGTGTAATGCAAGTAGTGCAGTACCAAGTATCGGCGTCACAGCCGACGCTCGCTGCGGAAGTGCCACATCACTACGTGCCGCCGCCATCTTACTTCGGTAATGACAGCTGTCAGATTTGACGTCTGTCAAAGTTTAAATGTTGTTGCGTTTTTTATTGCTAATAGCCGCTCGACTGAGTACGTAAATTTTCGCTTGATGGCGAAACTGGACTCGCTCGCCTTAGGTCGTTCTACCGAACGATCACTACCTTTGACTATATTTAAAAAAAAAGATATTTCCAAAAAAATATGCGTACCATTTTTAAATAAATCTAATATTTTTGCAACTCTTTATTAAAACAAAATAAATTAAAATAGAAATAACATTAAAATATATTAAATAACTCCGTAAAATATGAGACGATTAAAACAAATTTTAGAACTGTGCACAATTTTGGCTACTGCCCTGCAAACCAACTTTGACGCAATTTCCAGTTGAGTGGTTAACTTTCCTACGCTCTTAATTTGGTTGGGTTAGCCCTACTTTCAAAAATATGCCATTTTTTATTACAAAACCCTATTAGAACGAGCTTAGCACCTGATGATGATTTCATTGATTTATCCCTTCCAACAATACTCTGTCTCACTCACACATTGTTCTAGAATCTTCACATTTCTCCTTTCCAGCATCAGTAGGCTGCAACAATGAAGCGTCAGGTCGTCGTAGGAAGTACGCCTGGTGGTGTGTGGGCTGTGGGGCGTTGGCTGCGGCTCTTGGAGGATTGTTGGCTGCACAGCATATTCTGCTGAGGGCCTATACAGCATCACCGCAGCATCTGGAGACGGTGCCGGCGGCTGTGCCTGCTGCTATGGTAAAAATTATAATATATATTGCAATTATTTCGGTGAAAATCCAATCTGAAAATTCAATCAATCCTCGATGGGTTGCGAAAGCGAAAAAATATAATATAAATTATAATGAAGTAATACTAGAATTTGAGAAAATATCGATATCGCATAAATTGGTATTATACGTTTCACAAACACGTACTAAGAATATATTTTTTGTCTATTATTTTACAGTTGGTCCTGACTGGTGTTTGTATAATGAGTTTGGCTCGAAGAAGGAACAGATACAGCTATATGGTAAGAAAAGTATGTTATTCCCATTTTATTACTTTTATAAAATAATAGTTTTATTACAAAAAAACAAACCTAAACTTCCATTTTTCAAGAATCAAACCACTACCAGTCTTTATTAAATTTTGTAACAAAAAAAAATTATCATCGAAATCGGTTTACCTAAAAAAGAAAAACACGCAGACAAATCGTGAAATCTTAGACGTTAAAATATACAATTTTAAACACAGATCCAAAAGTACTTGTTCGATCTTAAAAGGACTTCATGAAGACTTCCCTTCTCATCAAACTCATAAAAAAATCATAAAAAAAAGAAGACAGTCATATTGAGTACCTCCTCTTTTTCGGAAGTCGATCATAGTTATTACTTGTTTGTACACTAAATCTAAATACAGGGTGTATGAAGAGCACTCCCGAAAACGAAGGCTGGATTAGTACCAGTGACACCTGGGATTTTAAGCTTTTGAAAAAAAATCGTCTGTACGGACCGATTTCCTGGCTTATCATCACAGGTGTCACTAGTACTACCACCAGTCTTCGTTTTCGGGAGTGCTCTGTTTACACCCTGTATAAGTTTTCTAGACAGGTTCTGTATAAATCTGTATATTTTCAGATCAAAGTCGTGGGCGCCTGCTGTTTGGTTTGCGCTTTGACCTGTGTTCTAGTTACCATTACAACAACAGTCATACATATGAACAAGTAAGTAATAATACACAGAAATAATAAAAAAAAACTTTTTAAATACAAGCTTTTAAGATCCTGGATATCATGTAGCGGTATAGTGCTAGCTAATACAAGTAAAACAAGCCCATACACGACGGGTCTATCTTGTTTATTCCAGGAGTTCCTATGTCTTTCTACTCCGTCATGTGATCAGCGTCATTGTCACGCGATATACATATGCAAAATTTCAACCAAATATCGCGTGACAATTCAATAATATGACAAAATGGCGCTGATCTGATGATGGATGATGTCGTCATTGTGTTAAACAAGATAGACCCGTCGTGTTTGAACTCGTTTTACTTGTCTAAACTAGCACTCTACTGCTACATGATATCCAGGATCTTAAAAGCTTATTTAAGGTCTATAAATATATTTTTTCTTCACAGATTGCAAACGTTGAAATCGTGCGAGTACACCAAACTAACTCGAACTTGCACGTGTTATTCTATGTTACCGGGAACTCAGCATAGTAATGAAGATGAAGGTAAATAACAAAATAATAATGACAATAAACTTATTCAGACACTTGCGGTTTTCTATAATACTTTCATGCATTTTCAACGGGTTCTTACCACGATATTTAATTAATTGATACGACCCAAAAGCGAACGAGTGCGAGGGTAGACAGATTTGTTTGCTCTTAAATCGACCCGCAGTATCCAGTCTTCTCGTGATCATGACGTTTGCAACAACAACGAAATATCGAGACAACTCAATTAATTAAATATCGTGGTAAGAACCCGTTGAAAATGCATGAAAATAATGACAATATTCAAGATATTATACCAATGTCTGTAAAGGGCATATCTAGTGTCAATTTTGTCTTATTCTTAACACATATTTTTTTATATTTTCTCGTGATAGTACACATCAATAAACCCATTACAACATTGCTAAGGCAGTAGACGGGTTAACTACTTTATTTTTCATGACGGTCATTTTAACCCACTAAACATTGCACCAATTTCAACACATGCAGTGCGCATGTTACATTTGAATTACTCTCTTATCTGGGCTAACTTGACCACACCGCATTGCCCTACCATACTGAGAGTACCTTGGTCAGTGTGGCCCCTACTTGTGCCTACATTATTGACCGTGCCCACATTACTGACCGTGCCCATATTACTGACCGTGCCCACATTATTGACCGTGCCCACATTATTGACCGTGCCCACATTATTGACCGTGCCCACATTACTGACCGTGCCCACATTATTGACCGTGCCCACATTATTGACCGTGCCCACATTACTGACCGTGCCCACATTATTGACCGTGCCCATATTACTGACCGTGCCCGTATTATTGTCCGTGCCCGGTGTCCAGGTGTCCGCTGCGTGTTCGAAGGCGTGTCGGACTGCGCGGTTGTACACGGAGCTCTCTACTGGTGCCTCAGAGGAGTGTTCGCCTTGTCCGTTAGCGCTGTGTTGGTCTGCATATTCAGTTGTATGCTGGCCTATCAACTTTTGAGGTAAGTTTGATATTCTTTTGTTTATAGTATACAGGGTGGATATGTTACTTTGTCTCAGCTGAAGTGGGGTGAATGACCTGTTGAAATACTGAACTGAATGAGTTTGAATGAACTGATGAACTTTCCATGAATGAATGAACTTTCCAAAACTGAAAGAGTTTTTGAAATCGGACCAGTAGTTTCGGAGCCTATTCGAGACAAACAAACAAACAAACAATCAAACCTTTCCTCTTTATAATATTAGTATAGGTATAGATAAATAAACTAATTTTGTTTCAATACCAATTCTTAAATATCAGTAATTAAAACGCTATCATTTCACCAATAATATAATCTAAAATTACATTTAAAAAACACAAAAATCACACAGACTTCAGTTGTTTGTTCAGCGACTTCAAAGCAAACTGTTGGACTCTGCATCTATTTTCTAGCATCTTTATAACATGTCTCAAATCTGCGACCTCAGCTTTGACCCGTACGTAGTCCATTATATCAGGGACCTCAAACGCAGACCTCAAATTCTTGACACTCTCCAAAGTCCCTTCAAGTTTATTCGCTTGGATTTCTATCAGATCTCTTTCTTTGTCCAAAATCACAGTTTGATATTGTTTGGATTTTATAGTTGTCAATACATTCGTTAAATATGCATTCTGTTGCATTAGTGCTTTCTTGTGAACTGCCAGATTTAAGTTCGCATCTCCAGTCATCTTTTTCAATTCTTCTAGCTGTTGTATCTTCTGGTCTATCAGTGCAACGCATTCCCCGTTCTCAATTTTCAGTTTGTCGAAGTCCACTGGTCGTAGACTCTCGCTTAATTCTTCTTTGACCCTTATCTGGCCTTTGAGTTTGCTGTGCTGTGTGTTCAAAGTGCTGGTCCGTAAGCGCAGTTTCCCTATGTAACTATCTGCAGTTTTGATCCATTCTGTCATGAATCTGATCCAGATTTCAGCGGGAATTCTTTGGGCTATGCTATCCCAACCTTCGACTAAAACTTGTTTGTTGAATAGCTCAGTAGATTTGTCGACTTCATTGACTCGTAATCCAAGCTCTTCTAACTGAGCTTTCAGTAAAGCATGCTGTTTAGCCGCTTTGCTTCTAATTTTCTCAAGATTTTGTATAACTATTTCCATCTCGGTTGAGACGAGTTCTGATCTTTCCAAGATGTTGACTCGTGGTCCGGAACCGAAGATGACTGTGCCTCCAACTTTGGCTGATGATTCCACTCGTCTTGTGGAGACTTTCGAAGGGCTGGTCAGCATTCTTGAAGGACTAGAGATGGATTCAAAGCCGAATCTCGACGTCTGGGATTTAACGAAACTCCCTACGTTTAAAGAAGAGTGGCTTTGCAATTTGCTAGCATATTCTATAGCCTGTTGTATTCCTTGGAGTAGCGAAGGGTCTAGCCTTGTTAAGACCCTCTCAAGGATGTCGTTTTCAAGTTTCAAGACCTTCAAGTTTTGTTTCAAATCGTTGACCTGTTTTATCAGTTCGGTGTCTGTCAGTTCGTCATGATGACTTTCTGATCGTGAGGTAGCGCTGATGCTGGTCCTGTGGAAGTGTTGAGACATTTTGTGGTATTCCTGGGATCGTTGTAAAATTGTGGTGCTGTTGTTTGGTTGCCATGGTAACGGTGGTAACGGTTGTCATGGTTTTTTGTTAAGGCGGTGGTACATTTGTGTTTTTTGTAATCTATGTTATAATAAAAAATAATAAATCTATGAAGAAGTTGTATTTTCAATATTTAAAAGTAAAAGTAGATACTTAAATATTCCAAGGTAATAACATTTTAGCAAGCAATATAAAACAAAGTGTCTGTCCACATAGATGCGTAAATCTTTAAAACTGCACAACGGATTTTGATGCGGCTTTTTAAATAGATATTGACTTCCAAGACGATGTTTTATGTATAATACATGTATGATATAGTCATAGATATAGTAGGGAAAAACAAATTTAGAGGTTTATGGAAGTATGTCGTAAATAAATTAACATTAATCCTAATTAGAAAGAAAGAAAGAAAGAAAGAAAATAACTTTATTCAGAACTACAAATATAATAAAGATTGACATAATTAGACTAAAATTAAGCTAAGAAAAAAAGATTAACAAATAAAAATTAAAAGAATTGCTGTAGTGGTGAAAAGGTCTCAGCATGATTACCCCAAGTGCGGTACTTACACTTGAGGCGCTGATTTTCTGTCGCTCCTACGATTTTTACAATTAATAATAGGAGATCACGAACACTAAAAAAACTCTTCAACACGCATAAACATCGTTAAAATACGAAATGCGATAGAATTTAGAACAAAATAAAAATTAATACTAACACACTCTAAACGGGGACGGAGCGACGGGAAAGAGTGCCGATGGCGTAACGCGTCGCGCCGTCCCTCATAACCCCGTGCTGGGTTCTAGCCTCAGCCGGGGTTCGGACGCTGAGTGTGAGCGGTTGGAGGTTTTAGTGCGGTTCAACTCCCACATACCGGGGGATCCGGTGATTTCCTCCTTCTAAAAAAAAAAAAAAACACTAAAACCGGTGGAGAAAACATCGTGAGGAAACCTGCGTATCGGAAAAGGATTCTAATAAATAAAAATCCTTAGTCTACCTACTTTACTCAGTCCCGCATTGTTTTCGCGTGGTAGACTATACCTGATCCCTCTACTGAGGAGACCTGAGCATTGTTGTTACAGTACATTTATACAGTAATATAATTATCAACAGTCACGAACGTAAGAAGATGTACTGGGAACAGCTGGAGTTGAGATGCAGGTCGTTATACCGACCTCCTGCTGGGCAACCCACGCCCACAGCTGGAAGATCAGCTCAGGTATGTACTAGAAATGGTAGAAAGATTTAACTGGATATCATGTAGCAGTAGAGTGCTAGCTAAGACAAGTAAAACGAGCCTAAATACGACAGGTCTATCTATCTAATGATGATTTCGGAAGACATAAGAACTCTTGTACTAAACAAAATAGACTCATCATGTTTGCGCTCGTTTTACTTGTATTAGCTGCACTCTACTGATACATGATATATAGGATCTTAAAAGTTTGTATTTAAAGTGTTCTTTAAAGTAAATTAATGTATTTATTAATATATTTTCAGACTAACTGCGGTTGTTGTGCTCAATGTCATCCGACACAGCAAGCGTGGGATATCAGTTTACAACACAGATTTTGGGCACCAGGTAATGTAGAGTATAATTTCTAAACCAATTTTGATGGTTCTTTTTTCTTTAATAATTTAACTATGTGAAGCGATTTAGATGGTAAATTTCTTAAATAACAATATTGGGTGAACTAATCTTAAAGATTTATTTTTTGTTAAAAGATTTTTTTAGTTAAACATATTCAATGATACATTTTTCTTTGTCATCTCATTAATTATCTTTAAATGTATGTATATGTTTGAACCGATTTCGATAATTCATTTTGGTTTAAACACCCATTCAAATAAAAATAAATTTTCAAGTTCTTGTCGATATTAATTCTATCTTTCATGTTCCAGGTCGTATAGGTAACCTATATTCTCCTAACCCTGGTGCTGGTCGGAAGACGTCAGCTTGGAGCTGGTTTCCTTGGCCCAGGAGTAACAGCCAGAAGTAAGTTATTATACTACTATACAGGGTGCATCTGTAACTTTGCGGACTAATATTACTTCGATAGTTTAAACTATTCCAAAAACAATAATTTATTTAAAACTTTTTAAATACAAGCTTTTAAGATCCTGTTTATCATGTATCAGTAGATTGTTAGTTAATACAAGTAAAACGAGACCAAACACGACGGGTCTATCTTGTTTACTATAGGAGGTCCTATAACTTCCTAATCTATCATCAGATCAGCGTCATTTTGTCATATCATTGCATTGTCACGCGATATACATCTGCGTGCAAAATATCAGTCCAATCGAGAAGTTTGTCAAAAGCTTGCAAGATTCCACGCGAACTTACATAGTTACATCCAGTGCAAGTTAATATAAAGCTTGTAAAATGAAATTAACCACCTAATTTCCTCCATCTCAGTTCCAGATGTCCAATGGGAGCACCTCAGTCCGGAGACTCCGCCTACGGTTTCTGCGAGGGCGAAGCACCCGGGGCTCCATTCGAGGGCTTCCCCAGACACAACTATCAACAAAACTTCCCGCATCAACAGAATTTTACACAGGTACAAATATACAGGGTGTCCCAAAACTATGCGACATGAACGGGAAGCACCTTAAATATTACAGATAGGATGTTTTGCTGAAAGGAAATATCATTTTGTTTTTGATGTTCAATAATACTGCATTCATAGATTTTTCGTAAATTGCTTGGTTTGTCTGAAAATCGAACTAACAAAATCGGCAAAAATCAACACGCTGTATTTTATAGTGCCAATCGGAAGAACAGTTAATTACGAATAATCTTTGCTAACACACATAGTGTCTTAAATAATGTATTTCTTTTAGAGCGAATCATCTTTAGCCGGTGCTGGTACAGAGGGGGTCGCTTGGGGCCCGCCGCCCCCCTACAGCCCCCATGGGAGGTTACCACACAGGTAACTAATATCTATTTATAACAATGTTATTTTAATTAGAAATTATTATGGTCATATGTCTGTCGTGATGTAACATTTTTTTTTACATAAGAGAGTTATTGAAATCGATTCGTATATAAAATAAATACACGCAAAAACGCGCATCATATCGTAAAACCTTGTCAGTTAAAAATATTTTCAATACAGATACAAAAGTTAATCTTAAAAAATTTAACACCTTTTGTCTGACACAAGAATCATCTAAATCGGTTAAAAATTGGTATTCGCTAAAAATCACCCTGTATTTTTCAGACATCATCACCACCAAGATCCGGCAACAGCCACTCTACTTCATCATCATCACATAGATGTTCACCGAACGAATATTCCAATAGAAGCAAACATACAAACACACACATGTCCGAGAACATCATATTTAATACATAATCCGGAAATAAATCGGATAAACCAAGATATATCCAGAATACACCCAGATATGTCCAGAATACACCCAGATATGTCCAGAATACACCCAGATATGTCCAGAATACACCCGGATATATCCAGAATACACCCGGATATGACCAGAACACACCCAGATATGGACCCGGAAGTGGACGTACATTTACCGGAAGCGCGGTTCAACACACTCAGGGGCCATTTGGTACCGTACAGGTGTCAAAGATTAGGTGTCAGTTCAAGTAATTTGCATAGAGATTGCAGAATGGATGAAAATGTGTCTATTGAGTGTGTTCATCAAAAAACTTCTAGTAAAGGTAAGATCTTTAATAATCAGTAAGCTATAATTATACAGGGTGTATGAAGAGTACCGAAAACGAAGACTGGTGGTAGTACTAGTGATACCTGTGATGATAAGCCAGGAAATTAGATTTTAGGTATTAGATTTAAGATGTACTAAGTACAAGGAACTGTTGGGGAACCAAATAAAAAAAACTTGAGAGGTGTCATGGGACATCCGAATAGAACGAAGTTCCTTTCGATCTTATAATTTTTTTTCCTAACGTAACGCGCGATAAGGAACGTGTTTCAAAAATTTTTGATCACAGCGCCATCTAGCGATAATCATCTAAAACAAAAAAAGTGTCGTGACAACTTTTCGTAAGATTTTATTCCGTCTAGCTCCCTTTTGATACCGCGCGATAAGGAACTTCGTTCCAAAAAAAACCGGTCCATTGAGACGATATTTTTTTTGGAAAAGCTAGCATCCCAGGTATCACTAGTAACAGCAGTAATTAATTAAACATCGTGGTAAGAACTTGTTAATTATGCATGATCTTTTTTTTTATTTGGAGGAAATCACCGGATACCCCGGTATGTGGGATTTGAACCGCACTAAAACCTCCAACCGCTCACACTCAGCGTCCGAACCCCGGTTGAGGCCAGAACCCAGCACGGGTTATGAGGGACGGCGCGACGCGTTACGCCCAAGGCACTCTTACCCGTCGCGCCGCCCCTAAAAAAAATATCCATGAAAGAAATGTAGAAAAAACTGTTTCTAAATTCTATTGGTAGAAATGATTTTTTTGTTTCAGTTTCAGATCAAAGTAGCGATTCTTGTCAAAAACAAGGAAAAGAGAATTTGGGATTCCAGAATGATAAACATTCTACTATGAGGTAAATAATTTATTTGAATGAAAACTTTTAAATACAAGCTTTTAAGATATGGATACCATGTAGCAGTAGAGTGCTAGCTAAGACAAGTAAAACGAGCCAACGATGAGTCTATCTTGTTTAACACAAAAGTTCCTATGGTTTCCGAATCCATCATCAGATCAGCGCCTTTGTGTCATATTATTGCATTGTCACACGATATACATCTGCGTGCAAAATGTCAGCTCGGAAACCGGGAAGTTTGTCAAATTTCTCTTGCAACACGCGATCGGTGCACTTTAAATTGGCTTCATTCTGTTGTTCATGATGTTGATTCCAGATGTAATAATATGAATACGACATACAATAGTTTTGTTATATATATTCATTTATTTCCAGGTCTTCAATGCAAGATTGTCGCAATATAAACCAGAATGCGGAATCCGAAGTTTACTTTGCAGATGGGTCCAGTTGCTGTAACGTTTCAGTTAAGGTAAATTATTTTTATTTATTATTACATAAATCATGTTTTTATTACAAAAATTAAAAAAACCGACATTTTTGAAGCGTAGCACAAAAACTACCAGTCAGATCTTTATCAAATTTATATACAGGGTGGATCTGTAACTTTAGACAATCTGACGTGGGGTGAATGACCTGTCGAAACACAACTTAAAACTACTTTTATTTTAGGAATTGGATAAAAAAAAAATCCATCATAGTATGGAAGTCCGCAACGATAGTCAGAAAAAAATGTTTAACCGATCCAAAAAAAATAAAAGTGGTGCTAAGTTGTATTTCGACAGGTCATTCACCTCACGTCAGATTGTCCAAAGTTACAGATCCACCCTGTATATGAGATAATGTCCGAGACAGCGTCTGCTTCCTAACAAAAACAATCATTGAAATCGGTTCAATAGAAAAGAAATACACGCAAAAACATCCAGTAAATCGTGAAATGTTGTCCGTTAAAAATACACATTTATAAACACAGATTCAAAATTATTTGTTCCATCTTAAAAAAAAAAATTAAAGGGGACCTAAGTTTAATCATCACCACCATCTGACATCAGAATCATTCAAATCGATCCACCCAAAATAAAGTTATCGAGGAACAAACATAAAACAAAACTTGAGAGGTGTCACGGGACACCCGAATAGAACGAAGTTCCTTTCGATTAAATGATATCTTATAAAAAATATTTCCTTTCGTAACGCGCGATCACAGCGCCATCTAGCGATAATCATCTAAAACAAAAAAGTGTCGTGACAACTTTTCGTAAGAATTTTTTCCTCCTAGCCCCCTTTCACAACGCGCGATAAGGAACTTCGTTCCAAAAATTCAGACAAATTGAGTTCCTTCTTTTTTGAAAGTCGGCAATAAAATAAAAAGTTCTAATCTATATATATTTTTCCCACAGGCCGAATGTTGCATGAATCCAAACGTATCAGCATTAGTAGGTACTATAGAAACACACGCTGAATCTACATCAGAGTCCGACACTGGTTCGTTTACCCTAACGAGGCAACACCGACCGCAACCGCAGGTAAGACTTAGTTTTAGATAACTTCGTCTGCGTCATAAAAAAACAAGCTTTTAAGATCCTGGATATCATGTAGCAGTAGAGTGCTAGCTAATACATGAAAAACGAGCTCAAACATGACGGGTCTATCTTGTTTAGTACAGGAGTTCCTTCCGATTCCATCATCAGATCAGCTCCATGATACCATATTACTGCATAGTCACGCAATATACTTAATACTTATATTATAACTTGCTTAAATTTAACTTGCAAGATTCCACCCGAATAACAAAAGATTTTAAAATACTTCGTGACGCAGACGAACACTTAACAAATTAATATATCAAGCATTCTTTTCATAGGTCGGTTCAAAACGAAGACCGCGAAACGAAAAGCATAAACAAGAAAAACGCATTAATCCTATTCGTCTCACAGAACAACAAATAGAACAACTTAACTCGATGCGCAACGAACGAATGATATGCGAACGAAATGAATCGAGAGATCGATTAAACGAATTAACAAGAATCGATTGTGAATCGAGAGAAATGAATGATTCTAGAATGAGTGAGAATGATTGTCGCTTGGAAAGGAACGATAAGGATTGTCGTGTAAATGAATCGAGAAAGAGTGACAGAATCAATGATTCAAGAGTCAGTGACAGAATCAATGACTCAAGAGTCAGTGACAGAATCAATGATTCAAGAGTCAGTGACAGAATCAATGACTCAAGAGTCAGTGACAGAATCAATGATTCAAGAGTCAGTGACAGAATCAATGACTCAAGAGTCAGTGACAGAATCAATGATTCAAGAGTCAGTGACAGAATCAATGACTCAAGAATCAGTGATCGGCTGAATGATTCTCGTATAAGTGACAGAATCAATGACTCTCATAAAACAGACCGAATAAATGAGACTAGAATCAGTGACCGAATGAATGATAGCCGTATAAGTGACAGAATCAGTGATTCCCGTATTAGTGAATCTCATAAAATTGACCGAATTTGTGATACAAGAATGAGCGATCGGCTGAATGATTCTCGTATAAGTGACCGCATCAATGATGCTCATAAAATTGAAAGAATCACTGACACTAGAATCAGTGACAGAAATAATGATTCAAGAATTAGTGACAGAATAAATGATAGCCGTATCAGTGACCCACATAAAATTGAACGAATCACTGATATAAGAGTCAGTGAAAGAATCAACGATCCTCATAAAATGGACCGAATGAATGATACAAGAATCAGTGACAGATTAAATGATTCTCGTATAAGTGACAGAATCAGTGACAGAATCAGTGACAGACTAAATGATTCCCGTATCAGTGACAGGAACGACGCAAGAATCGAAAGATTGAACGATTCTCGAATGAGCGATCGTCGTATCGATTTAAACTCGAGCATTCGATCCGGGAGTCCTAGGTACCCTAAAAACAAAGAGTTCTTCCCGACCCCAAAAAATGAGGAATCATTGATTTCTGATGACGAGAGATTAGTTTATTCTAACGACCCGGAGTCATCGAAATGCCTTGGTCCTGATTCTCAATACGAACCAGTCAATGATGGTTTGAAAACCAATCATCATCATTCATATAGTGATACTAATACAATGGATTCTGGTTGGCAAAGTGGTTCGGAGAAACAGGTTACAGATTGACCTGAAACCTTACAAAAAACCAAATTTGGCTTGCAAAGAATAAATACAAGGTTTTAAGATCCTGGATATCATGTATCAGTAGAGTGCTAACTAATACAAGTAAAACGAGCCTAAACACGACGGGTCTATCTTGTTTAGTACAGGAGTTCTTAAGACCTTCCGACTCCATCATCAGAACAGCAATTATTTTTATGTAATATGTTGCTTTTGTAAATACCCAAATTGTATGGTTTTTAAAAGATTATGACATTAAAATTATACAGTGTGGATCTGTAACTTTGGACAATCTGACGTGGAGTGAATGACTTGTTGAAATAAAACTTAGAACCACTTTTATTTTAGGAATTGGATTAAAAAAAAAATCATCATAGTATGGAAGTCCGCAACGATAGTCGTACGTTTTCCATACAAAGTCAGAAAAAAATGTTTAACCGATCCAAAAAATAAAAGTGGTGCTATGTTGTATTTCGACAGGTCATTCACCCCACGTCAGATTGTCCAAAGTAACAGATCCACCCTGTATACAGTGTATAATTTTGAAATGTCTTATTCAAGGGAAAGTATTCTTAATAGTATTCTAAATAAAGTATCGTTTTCAGCAAAGTTCGATTAAATCATTATTTCGATTTTAGGGTATTTTTCCCTAGATATTTTAAACACCCTGTATCTAACTTATGTGGGTAATAATATGAATTTAAACGTGTTCTCCTATGTAAGTAAAACAATATGTTATTAAGTATAATGTAAAAATGATTTAAAAAACCCAATTTACGTTTTGCCGGACTAAAACTTACAGAAAGTTACAACACGACTTTTATATGCGGTTGGGTATTCAATTTAATAGTGCAAATTTCACACGTAACGAAAAAAAACGTCCGTGTAAAAAACAAAATTTGTGTGAAATAATGACTGTCAAAAAAATGATTTTTTGTTGCGAATAAAATAATAAGATGCGCATACTTAGACCGGCCGCATAACACCGAGTCGCAATTGTTGGAATAAAATCTGTCTTATCCGTCTCAGTGTGCGCTGGTTTGTTTTAGTTAAATGTACTAGACGGATTTATGCGACTCGCCCCGTCCTATATGACAGTTAACTTAAGACAATTCTTGCCTTTTTCATTTTGTAAATATTCTATAATTAAGTATTGTAATGTTATGTTTTAAAATGGCTATTGATTACCACTGTCATTGGCTTTGAAAAAAAAACTTAAATTGTCTATTAAAATCTTCGATGAAATATATAATACATAAAGAATTAGACTTCCATTGAAATCTTTTCCGTTAAAAATTCACATTTTTAAACCCAGATCCAAAAGTACCTACTTGTTCGATCTTAAAAACAAATGACGGTGCTGGCCGACCAACATGTAAACGGGGGTTTTGTATGCATTGGCCGGCATTGAAACTATCCACTCAACTGGGATCGGCAACAGAATTGGTTTGTCTACTTTTGTCAAGTCTGTGGTAGGAACCAAAATTGAGCACCATGCGGCGACGTCACATTAGTTCGGAAACTTGTTTTGTTTACATGTTATTATCGTCTAATATTTTCTGGAGATAATATATTTTGGTCCAAAGTGTATTACAGCGTATTTAAGAATAAAAACTTACAAGAATATTAGTTTTAATTAAAAATGTAATTCAACATTTTATGGTAAAAATATTTTTAAAAGATAGTCAAACAAGGTAGTGATTCCGAAAGAACTTTGCGAGCGATCCCAGTTTCACCATCTAGCGTAAATTGACGTTCCCAGTTGAGTGGCTATGTGAAACACTGTTTGACAGTTGGCCTACCAGTTGTCATGCGCGCATTGGAAGTTGGCGATCTTGTTATATTTCATCGAAGATTAAAGGCAAAATGTAAATATTCTTATTAGTTACTCTTTTGTTAATTGCAAAAGAATAATTTAATAATTATAATATTAATCATTTATTTTTAAATTGTGAGAAAATTGCGATTAAATTTCAATATATGTATAAATGACAATTTTACGAATCGGTTAATTTTTTTTCTGTCGTCCTCCTCGAGGGACCGCCTCGATATTTATATTGCGAGGCTCGAAAGCTTCGAAAGTTCGAGGCGTTACAAAAAAAAAAGTTGTTTACTGCAAATAAATAGCCCAGAATAATCTACACAGTATTAGTAAACCGCCTTTGTTCTCTTGGGAACCAATATTCTATTGTTTGTGTCGGCCGCAGGTAAACATCCCGTAATGCATCTCGACTATTCTCGTAACACTTATAATATGTAATAAAATACCTATACAGTGTATACTAAAACTGCCACTTTGTATTTGACTAGAATATTATAGTTTGTAAGTAGTTTTTAAGCAATTTAATTAATGTAAAATAAGCGATTATGTATTAGTAATTATTGTTCTAATAAAAAGACTGAAATATTGATTTATTGTTTTATTTCCCTTCTTTTCTAAAACACGGCGTTTCTTCAATGATGGTACATAATGAAGGAGTGTTAAGTACACTATTCTAATATTGGAAGGGACGGCGCGACGGGAAAGAGTGCCGTGGGCGTAACGCGTCGCGCCGTCCCTCATAACCCCGTGCTGGGTTCTGGCCTCAGCCGGGGTTCGGACGCTGAGTGTGAGTGGTTGGAGGCTTTCAACTTTGGCGGTTCAACTCCCACATACCCGAATCTGGTGATTTCCTCCAACTGAAAAAAAAAAAAAATTGGAATTTAAATAAAAAATAGTTAAAATTAGACCAAGTTACCCCCAATATTTATTAATTACTGGGAAAAAGTTTTCAAAGAATCTTTTTAAATACAAGCTTTTAAGATCCTGGATATCATGTAGCAGTAGAGTCCTATCTAAGACAAGTAAAACGAGCCTAAATACGATATGTATGTATATCTTGTTTAGTACAGGAGTTCTTTCCGACTACATCATTGGATCGTGGTAGTCGAGTGGTCGAAGCGCGTCCTTCTGTACGGGAGGTCGTGAGTTCAAATCTGGCCGGCTTGTACCTCTAAATCTAAATGTGAAAAAGATTTATGTGCAATTTTTCACAACACCACTGGCTATAAACGGTGAAGGAAAACATCGTGAGGAAACCTGCATATCGGAAAAGGGTTCTAATAATCCTTTGAAGATATGTGAAGTCCCCAATCTGCACTGGGCAAGCGTGGTGGACTATGCCTAATCCCTCTTCTGAGGAGACCTGAGCCCAACAGTAATGGGTTGGTACAGGTACATCATTAGATCAACTCCATGGTACCGCATAGTGCACTATGCGTACAAAATGTCAGCACAATCGGAATCCGAGATGTTGGTAAAATTCAACTCGCAAGATTCCACCCGAACTTACGTAGTTCATCCAGTGCAAGTTAAATATAGGTTTTAAAATCTATACCAAAATAATAAGCTAAAGAGTTTGTTTGTGCGCGGTGACCTCAGGAACCGTTGGGCAGATTTGAATTTTTTTTTCAGTCTTGGACCGTCCATTTATTAAGGAAGGCTATAGGTATTAAATCCATTTGGGACGCAGACGAAATTCCGCAGAATTTCGGTCATCCACGGTTCGTTTCAGGAACACTTTTTTGCCACGCACCATCCGGCTATGGAATGAACTCCCCTCCTCGGTATTCCTTGACCGCTATGACTTGTCCTTCTTCTAACGAGGCTTGAGGAGGGTCTTTAAAGTTAGGTCGTAGGTAGCGACCCCTCAGTGTCCCTGACATTGCAGAGGTGCATGACGGTAGCCATTTACGATCAGGTGGGCCGTTGGCTCGTCTGCCTACATGGCAATAAAAAAAAAAGATTAGCTATTAAAATAATAAAACTACAAAACAAGTTTTTTAATTTTTTATTTATTTTAAAACGATTACTGTAAGACTAGTGTTCTTATTATTAAAATTACATTACGCACCTAATTCTAAGTTTTAGATCACTTCACTTACACTAAAATTCGTTTAATTTGAGATGTCGTTATTAAAAGCTTTTTTTAATTGTGCCATAAAAATAATGTCATTTTTATTAATTGTATATAGTATGTTAATAAGATGCATAATATATTATTGTCATAAACGCGTATTAAACTGATAATTTTAAGATAATTTAATATAGTATTGAAATAATGATAAAGACAATTTTGTGAATGACTCTTAATTTTTCCTTTTTAGGCGTATTCCATATACAGGGTGGATCTGTAACTTTAGACAATCTGACGTGGGGTGAATGATATGTCGAACAACATAGCACCATTTTTATTTTTTTGGATCGGTTAAACTTTTTTTCTGACATTGTATGAAAAACAATTTTTTAATCCAATTCCTAAAATAATAGTGGTTCTAAGTTTTACTTCAATAGGTCATTCACCCCACGTCAGATTGTCCAAAGTTACAGATCCACCCTGTAGGTGCTTTTATAATACCATCGATCTAATATTATTATTATTAGATACAGTGTACCGAACAAAACAGTACAAAGTAGTGTCTCCAAATAACATTAAGTGTTTTACAAAACGTCTTAAAGAGTCTTCAGTTTAAAACTTGAGCGACAGCGAATCTATGTTTTGCTCCTTAGAGGTTTAAAAATCATCGCAAAAGTTATACGACACCATTTTTTTATTTTAGTTGTCTTTAGTGCCTTGACTACCAAAATGTCTAGTAATTAGTAAGTAAGTTAGATCGATGTATAATACTTTTTTTTAACACTACTGGTATATTGGTGAAAACCTTTACATCCAAAAATCCATCTTATTCTCACTTCACTTATAAAAAACTTTGTATCAAATCTTGAAATATTCTTCACGTACTTGATTGAGTATATGATTTTGTCAGCTAATTCTATCATAAATTTGATATTTGACTTAAACAGAGTGCATTTTCAATGATGGTACATATTTGTTGGTTATATACGACCAGTAACAATATTTTGACTAATTAATTAAATTAAAGAAAACTTTTTAAATACAGGCATTTAAAATACTGACAAGTAAAACGAGCCCAAACACGACAGAATTAGTAAAAATTACCAAAAAAAAGTTTATAATCGACATTAAAAAATTTCGTTTCAATATTTCGGCACAGTCAATTACCAAATTCAAAAACATTTTACAATTAATCTATTTCCATAGCGCTATAAAAATAGACAATAAAACTATTAACGCGCTATATTTTGTCACAACACTACTGTTCACTTCTGGGTTAGGGTGCAGCACTAGTTTGTTGTCTATGGTTTGTTCGGCTACTGTTGCTGGTGTACCGTCATGGTCTCCGAGTTTTTGATTCGCTATCTTTAAATTTTTCAGCAAGTGCAAGACGTCTTCTGTGAAAAAAAAAATAATAATGTATGTTTGTCCTCTCTTAACTTTACATCATCATCATTGTCATCATCATCAGCCTATAGACGTCCACTGCTGGACATTGGTTGAACCGATTCGGATGAAACGTGATAGTCATCATAGTGTCCCATTTTTTTAAAGATTGAACAAGAACTTTTGGATCTATAATTGAAAATGTATCTATATTTTAAACGGAGAAGATTTCACGATTTGCTTTGGGTGTTTTTTCCTAGATTAACCATCGAAATCGGTTCACCTAGAAAATATATATACGCAAAGAAGATCGTGAAAGGATGTCTTTTAAAATTTTACATTTTCAAACACAGATCCAAAATTAGATGTTCGATTTTACAAAAAAAAATGAGACGTGCATCATATCTGAAATCAGAATCATTTAAATCGCTCCATCTAAACTAAAGTTATGAATTAACAAAAAAAAACGACGAATTCAGTATACCCTTTTTAGAAAAAATATTCGAGATGATTCCAACATCTTCGTTCTATCATCGCACCACCCGGCATCGAGGTGGAGTTCATCCTTACTATGTGGAACCACCGTCCATCCACGGTCCGTTTCAAGAATTCTTTCAAACAAGGCTTGAAGAAACTCCTTAAAGTTAGGTCGTAGGTAGCGGGGCAGTGTCCCCTGATAATGCAGAGGTCTGTCAGCGCAAAAAAAGTCAGTCAAAACTTACCAGCCTCTCTCGATTCGCCATCAGCGTAGTCAACTTTGATGAAAGTCGTCAAAGAAACCTCGTATAGTTTGTTAGACGTCGTATCTTCTATAGACCTCCGCTTTCTGCCGTAGCCTATAACACCGTTGCTGCATTGTACCTGTAATAATATTTTTTTTTTAATACAAGATTTTAAGATCATAGATATCATGTAGCAGTAGCCAGGACAAGTAAAACGAGCCCAAACACGAGTGTCTCTTGTTTAGTTCCTAAGACCACTTTCAGATCAGCGCCATTTTGTCATATCTTTGCATTGTCACGCGATATACATCTGCGTGTGTAAAATGTTAGCTCAACCGGAAACCGGGAATTTTATCAAATATAACTGGCATAGATTCCGCCCGAACTTACATAGTTACATCCAGTGCAAGTTAATATAAAGCTTGTAAAAAGACACAAAACCCTCACCCCTTGACATTTGTCCAGACAAACAGTGACAGTTCCTTTGAACTGAACGTAGGACGTCTCAGGGAACTTGAAGGCTCTGAACTTAGCGGTCAGGGTGTCTCCATCATCAGTCAAGAAGTTGTCGAAGAGGTACGGGTCTACGGAGCAGCTGGAAGAGAAATAGAGAGATTGGGAGAAGAGATAGAGGGAGAAGTTAGTTTGTTTATTGAAAAACTAAGTTTTGCAAAAGAAAAGGTTATGAAGTTGTAACTTTTGTCTAAGTGAGCCGATTTTGATGGTTCTTGTTTTATATGATAGATAATGGTCGTCGCTGTTTTCCATTTAGGTACTACTTTTCAATTTCAAACAAGTTTGTAGCTATTAAATCTTTTTATGGACAGTACTTCACAATTTACTTTGCGTGTTTTTTTTTGGATCCGATTTTATTATTGCCGTTTAGGTAAACGAGCCAACGGGCCACTTGATCGGAAGTCGTTACCGTCGCCCATGGCTACTTTGGAAATAATCCCATATAAATTAAACATCTGACAAGTATAAATTTTATTACGGACATCCATAGACAACTCTACATAATAAAATATTCCTTACCCATTCAAAATAATAGTTTCCTGCTGTTTTCCAGTATCTGTCACGTGCATGTAGTTGACGAGTAAGCCATAGACACTTGCTGATTCGTTGTTCAAGAATATCTCCATAGACAATGGAGTGCCTGGGCTTACGGAGATCTCGCCTGAAACCCTGGAAATAAAAACAAAAATTAATATAATCTAATTTGGTAAGCGTGATTTAAACGGTGAAATTTTCTCGCCTCGAAGATACGGTTATCGAAAGAATATAAAATATTTCTTACGCATCAGCGCGCACCCTCCATGCCATCTGTACGGGGGATGGCAAGCCGTGCTCCCCGATCCGGGCTGGCCCTGGGCCGGCCTGGGCCGAGGGAGACCCTACATCACACGGCCCCATCTTGGCGGGCTTTAATTGGTCCGTCCACCGAGTGAGCCGGTGGTCGTTTCACCGACGGCTGCCGGTTCGACGTCCAGGGGTGACGGGGCGATACGTAAGCGACAATCGCGAACGCGTCCTGCCACCCCTACTACATCGGATGTCGAGCGTGAGAGGCGGGAGGTTTTGGTGCGGTTCGACACCCACATACCCCACTCGCGGCCAGTGGAAGTCCGGCGATTTCCTCCCGTCCAAAAAAAAAAAAAAAACGTCTAAACATGCACTCTTCTCGCTCGTCACCTTGGGCGAGAATTGCCTCGCCATGGAACGTTATTGCCTCTGTGTAAACAGAATTTCAAAGCAATAATCGTATTTCGAGTTTTTATGACAGTTGTTGTCATTTTCATTGTAAACTCGAAAGGCAATTCTCGCACTGAAAACGATTCAAACCGATTTGTACGATACTCGTATGTCAAACACAGGCAATTCTCACCTTCGATAATGTCATAAGCAAGTCTCTTTCTTTTATCTTTACTCATCATACTATTATAGTATCATTATAAAAAGGCAAGTAAGGACTTATGTTTCCTACTCCTATCACCAGCTATCTTTCCCTCGTCTTTGTGTGCTTCACTGCTCAGAGTCATAACGATGGTCGCCGCTGTCATAACACATACACGGGAGTTACAGTGGTGGGAGTGAGAGGTGGAACAATCGACCACATGTCGTAAAACAAACCCACACGACACACACGAAAAGATCTAAACTATAATTTAAAAATAAATGAAAATATTGCTTACTGTTTTCCATTCTGTTTGACGATGGCGCCCAAGATAGGTTCAGGAGCTTTGCCTTCCTCGTAACGGGTGATAGTTAGAACACTGTAAAATAAATAATTTATTTTAAATAAAACTTTTTAAATACAAGCTGATACTGGATATCATGTAGCAGAAAAGGACTGGTAAACGAATCCAAACACGATGGGTCCATCTTCTTTAGCACAAAAGTTCCTATGACCATCTTCCGAATTCATCATATCAGATCAGCGCCATTTTGTCATATTATTGCATCGTCATGCGATATATATCTGCGCGCAAAATGTCAGCTCAATCGGAAACCGGGAAGTTTCTCAAATTTAACTCACAAGATTCCACCAGAACTACACAGTTACATCCAGTGCAAGTTAATATCAAGCTTGTAAAAAATAACGCGAAAAGGAAGAAGGAGTAGTAGAAGAACTTACTCAGGTTCATTAAAGTCGACTGGGAACGCCTTGGAATCCCTTTTGGCGATCTTGTGTGGTTTCCCGCTGTGGGAACAATGGACTGACACTACTTCGCGATCACCGTTCAAACCGTCTACCACGATTTTGTGGTAAAAAGTTTTCTTTCCCTGGAAAAGGAAGATATAAATGATAAAACATTATGGATTATTCTGGTAAAAAGTTTATCCGTACGGGAGGTCGTGGGTTCGAAAAACTTGTACCTCTAAATCTTAATTTTTAAAAAATATGTGCAATTTTTGACAACATTGGCTAAAAACGATGAAGGAAACATCAGCCTGCGTTTTGGAAAAGGATTAAAAATATCCTTCGAATATATATACTAACTTACGAGTATTATGTGAAGTCCTCCGCATTGGGTAAGCATGGTGGACTATGCCTAATCCCTCTTCTGAGGAAACTTGAGCCCAGCAGTATGAAATAATTTAAAATTTAAAAATGTCCTCTCTCAAATCAATCATATGTCCTTCTTCACAATGTCCTATGTCCTTCTTCAGTTTAAAGTAGGTAATGATGTGTACTTACCGACATAGTATTGAGAACTCTGGTGACTCCACATTTGTGTATATCCTGAAGATCCAGGACGAAGGTAGCTACTCCATTGCTGATCTCAGGGAAGCAGGGAGTGTAATCTGGAAGTGCAATAAAAAATAATGAAGGTTGGAACTGGGAACCAATTTTGATGGGTAATTTTTATCTATACTAATAAAGAGGATTACTAAAGAAGAAAGGTTTGTTTGTTTGTTTGTCTCGAATAAGCTCCGAAACTACTGGTCCGTTTTTCAAAAATTCTTAGTTTTGGAAAGTCAATTTATCGAGAAAGGATATATTGTTTCCCTTTGTGACGCAGACGAAGTTGCGCGGGTCTTCAATGTGCTAGTTTCCTCACGATGCTTTTCTTCACTATTTTTATAAAACTTGCACTGGATGTAACTTAAGTTCAGGTGGAATATTGCGAGTTTGACAAACTTCCCGGTTTCTGATTGAGCTGACATTTTGCACGCAGATGTATATCGCGTGACAATGCAATAATATTTTACAATGGAGCTGAGCAATATCTATATTGTTTAGTTCAGTATATAAAAAAATACATCTAAAACTTTACAAATACTGTCGTATGACGTAAAGCGAAAGTTTTCAACTAAAACGTGACGTAAGTAAAACAAATACAGTTTTTAGACAATAGGTCGTTTGGCTAATTAGTTTTAGAAGGTTGCCTGGTAATATAAGAACTAGCAATGTATCTTTTCATTTTCTTTGGTTTTAAACGTAACCCAGCGTAATTTTTCTGTGCATAAGTTTTACAATAGTTTTACATCACTTCTTCATGTTTTATTGTATTTTTCTTAATGTGCTTGTAATAGTTTTTCTTTTAATAAATCACTACATAGTATATTTTTTTGTGATTTAAGTTTAAGATTTTTTTTTGTTACTTTGATTTAATACTAATATAATTTTATGAAAGCTGTATGCACCTCTTTTTTAGTTTAAGTATAGTTAAGTGAGGATGTAGTTGGTGCTTCTGATATAAATAAATAAATAACAAAGTCGCTTCACGTTGTCTGTCTCTATGTATGCCTTTGACTTGACTTTGCACTTTTAGACGTATTTTACTATCAACCCACTTCGGAGGAGACCTGAGCTCAGCAGTGGTGGCTACAGGTACAATTTACAAATCTAAAAGTATGGATGTATGGATGTTTGTTACTCTTTCACGTAAAAATTACTGAATGGATTTGAATGAAACTTTGCCACAATATAGCTTATACATCAGAATAACACATAGGCTATACGGGACGAACCTGAAGTCCACGCGAACGAATTCGCGGGCAAAAGCTAGTAAATTATAAATGAAAAAAAGAATCATAACTGTAATTGTTTTTGTTGATCTTACCTTTCATCTGATACAAGTATGCCGTCTGACGATCACCGTCCAAGGGAACGGTGACTTTCATCAGTTCTAGAGTACATTCCACGTGAGCTTCGGAACCTGAAACAATAATAAAACAATTAGGTTTTATAATTAATTACAAGAAACTTAACTAAAAAAATACTACACGTACATATTCAAATGCTTTCGAATATAATTATCGAAATTGGTTTATCTAAAAGATAATATTCGTAAACACGTACAGTTAAAACATTTTTAATCATAATTCCAAAAGTACTTATCCGATCTTAAATAAAAGTGGGTCACCACGACAACCATTACTTTTCATTTAAATGTCAAAAATAAGAATCATCCAAATCGGTCATCCCAAACTAAAGTTATGCGAGTCAATCAAAAAATTTTCTATAATAAAACCACTTCTTTTCGTCAAGTCGTTTAATAATTTAAAATGCACAATACATATTGTATTTTAAGGCCAGTATAACGTGTTTCTTTGACCTCCAATGACACACGGTTATGTCATCTTTATCAAGGTCTTGCGAAAAATCTTGTGAGTTTTTTGTTTTTGCAAAAAATATGCAGATTTAAGAATGATTCACGCTACAGCGGGCCATAACTGATATTTTTTATGACATTGACAGGTGAAAATGGGAAGCAGTTACTTTTGCCCATAGAATCAAAATCAGTTCAAAGTCACAGATATCAATATTTTAGTAGAAAAATGAAATGAGAACACTTTTAAGATCCTGGATATCATGTAGCAGTAAAGCATGTTAATACAAGTAAAACGAGCCCAAACATGACGGGTCTATCTTGTTTAGCACAAGAGTTCTGATGACCATCTTCCGACCCTATCATCAGCGTCATTTTGTCATATTATTGCATTGTCACATGATATACATCTGCGTGCAAAATGTCAGCTCAATCGGAAACTGGGAAGTTCGTCAAATTTAGCTTGCAAGATTCCGCCCGGACTTACATAGTTACATCCAGTGCAAGTTAATATAAAGCTTTTAAAACAAACTGTCCAATATATAAGTATGTGTTATCTCCGCATATGTATGAGAAATCAAAGACATAAATATAAATCCACATTTCTAAGAAGCGACTGGGACTCGTTTTCGTATTGTTTTTCTTTGGTCTAAGATATTAGCATTTTAAAGTAATATTATATATTATAGTACTAGCAATGTATCTTTTCTTTTATTTTGTTTTTCAATGTACCCCCGTGATGTTATTTTGAGCATAAGTTTTAGAATAGTTTTACATCATTTCTTCATATTTTTATGTATTTTTCTTATTGCGCTTGTTATAGTTTTTCTTTTAATAAATTGCTACATAGTATAAAACAAAGTCGCTTCATGCTGTTTGTTCCTATGCATGCCTTTGAGTTGACTTTCCACTTCTAGACGAATTTTACTATCAACCCTCTTTTGAAAAGATCTGAGCCCAACAGTGGGCATTAATGGGTTGGTACAGGTACTAGCGGGCCCGCGCAATTTCGTCGGCGTCACTTTCGATTTAAAGGTAGCCTATGTTCTTTCTCAGGGTCTAAAGATTGTCTATGCCAACTTTCATCAAAAAAAATACCATATAAATTTGATAAATAGTATTTATTAATATTATACAATGTATTCTTTAAATGTTTTTGGGTATTAATGATGAGAAAATGCGTGTTAAAATTGTATTACATTTATAATTGAGATTTACTGTATTGATTGCTTTGGTTGTTGAAATGAAATTAATTTTATATTTAGAACTGTAAGATAGTAAGTTAGTACCTAAAGAGTTTATATGCTTGATGTGGTCCTCTGTAATTGAAGGTGCGCAGGTATCGAATATGTTTTTTTTTTTTTTTTTTTTTTTTTTTAGTTGGAGGAAATCACCGGATCCCCGCCCGCCCCGCGGGCGGGGTATGTGGGAGAATGTATTTTTAAATTGTTCTGTGTATGTTTTACCTTTGTTGAGGATTCAAATAAAATAATCTGACTGGTAGTTTTTGTGCTATTCCTGATAAATGGAAGTCGGTCGTTTTCATTTTTGTTATAAAATTGTTTTTTATTAATCGCTTCAGCTTGTATATTGTTAACTACAAAACTAACCGCAGTAAAGTAACAGATAACTGCGAGGTTATTTACGACCTCTAACCTTTCACTGTTAGGAAGCCGTAACATATTATATTTATTGAAAAACAAACTATTTTACAGTTATATTTTATTGTTTACGCAACTTTGTCTGCGTCAAAAAGGACATTTTCAGCACAACAATGTGTGTTACGACATTACATCAAAAACTAATAAAATTATCAGTGTTTATTATATTAAAAGCTTTATACAATATATTAACTTGCACTGGATGTAACTATGTAAGTTTGGGTGTAATCTTGTAAACTTTTTTTTTTGTTGGAGGAATTCACCGGGTATGTGGGAGTTGAACCGCACTAAAACCTCCAACCGCTCACACTCAGCGTCCGAACCCCGGCTGAGGCTAGAACCCAGCACGGACTTATGAGGGACGGCGCGACCCGTTACGCCCAAGGCACTCTTTCCCGTCGCGCCGCCCCAATCTTGTAAACTAAAGATAAAGTTCCCGGTTTCCCATTGAGCTGACATTTTGCACGCAGATGTATATCTCGTGACAATGCAATATGACAAAATGGCGCTGATCTGATGATGGATTCAGTGGTCATAGGAACTCCTGTACTAAACAAGATAGACTCATCGTTGGCTCGTTTTACTTGTATTAGCTAGACTACTGCTACATGATATCCATCAACTTAAAAGCCTGTATTTAAAGTGTTTTTTTTTTTAATAAAACTACAAGATTAATTATACATATCTGCCCTACAATTAAGTTTACAATTGTAACGTTAACGATGTACGTTCACAGTGTTTGAACACTATTTCAACCGAGACGGGACTTAAAAAACTTCCGCGATACTACGCCGACTGCTATTAGGTAGTGGTTTACACCAGTTTTGATTATGAAATTTGACGAGGTTTTTATTGCAAGGTAGAGAAACTTACCTACCATCTGATGGTAAGCGTTTACCGTCACGCATGGGCCTATGCAATGCCAGGATGTTGGGAATATATTCTTATTAAGTTAATTTTTTTAAGTAATACTAGTGGCAATGCTTTATCGTTGAGAATGTTATCTAATTATTACTAAAAGAAGAAGGTATGTAGACTACTTATTTGATAAATTATTTTTTGTTAATCGACTGTTTATCAAGGAAAAGCATTTTTTTGTAATTTTTTGTTCCTTTTGGAACGAAGTTCCTTATCGCGCGTTATCGAAAGGGGGCTAGACGGAAAAAAATCTTACGAAAAATTGTCACGACATTTTTTTTGTTTTATATGATTAATGCTAGATGGCGCTGTGATCAAAATATTCTAAAACACGTTCCTTATCGCGCGTTACGAAAGGAAATAATTTTTATGAGATACGTTTTAATCGAAAGGAACTTCGTTCTATTCGGATGTCCCATGACCTCTCAAGTTTTTTATCTTTATTATCGGCTTCGGTGGACTGATTTGAATGATTCTGGTGAGATGAATGGTAACAAAATCAATGGTAAAAATTTGGACATCATCTCATTTATAATTGATAAAGATAAGACTGGTAGTTTTTGTGTTAGACTTGAGAAATGGAAGTGAGTCGTTTTCAATGTTGTTATAAAAATATTTTTTAGCAAACTTTATCCCACAATAGAGATTTTATTATGTTTTTATGCATTATATACCTAGTATAAATAAACGTTAAGACAAAGAATGATTCTTATTGTCTTATTTTCGAACTCCGCCGGACCATAATTTAGCAACACGACGTTTTTAGAATAACTAAACTCGTTAAGTCGGTTTAAGAATGTAAAGTAGGCTAAAAAATGTAGTACTTTTATTTCAAAAGCGGTCTAGTTAAATGCAGGTTGCATCTCGCTAAAAGGAAACTTGTCGTATTTATTTCATATGGTTCCGTAGACAGATGTTGAATAGTTCATTTAACTTGCACTGGATGTAAGTGTGTAAGTTCGGGTGGAATCTTGCTTTTGACAAAATTCCCGGTTTTCGATTGAGCTGACATTTTGCACGCAGATGTATATCGCGTGACAATGTAATAATATGGTACTATTGAGCTGATATGATAATAGAGTCGGAAGGCCATAAGAACTCCTGTACGAAACGAGACAGACCTATTGTGTTTGCGCTCGCTCTACTTGTATTAGCTAGCACTCTACTGCTACATGATATCCAGGATCTTAAAAGCTTGTTTTAAAAAAATTTCTTTAGTAAAAACATTCGAATGTTGTTGGATCCTATAGCATCCAACATAAGAAAGTGGTCCTTCGAGTGTTTTAAAAGTGGTGCCAGTAAATTTTTTCGGTCCACAAACTATTGTGGTGATTTTATACCACATAAAATTATCTACCAACTTCGTTTGGAGTTAAAAATGGAAGAGCTAAAGTCTTTACCTGCCCGAAGGGGGCAACTCAAAGCAGCATTGACACGTCAAGAAAATTTCATTAAGAACGTGGAGGCAATGGATGCTGCAAACGAGGATTTACTACTGTCGAGGAAAGAAAAGGTGACAGATATTTTTAAAGAATACGAGCAAATCACGTCCAGGATTGAAATCCGGCTCGAAGGACCACTTACTTATGTTGGATGCTATAGGATCCAACAAAGAAAAAAGCAATAACTCTTTTCTTTGTTGGATCCTATAGCATCCAATAAATGTTATTATTAGAATTTTTCTTTGCAATCAAATAATCTTATAATAATGCAATTTGCATGTTGTTATTTAAATGAAATTTACACAAGTGTTCTAATCGTTATATTTATCTCAACATTCTAGCATTTATTTATTTATTTTATTTATTTAAGACCTACATAAATTAGATATTAAAGAAAAAAAAAATATTAAAGCTTGTAAATATAATCTTCTAATCTCCGTACACGGTTGTCTGGTTCAGATCGCTTTAAAGAATAAGGCTAAATACATTAGTACAAAATTGCTATTATTCGTTATGTGGTGTTACAATAGAGAATTTTACAAGCTTTATATTAACTTGCACTGGATGTAACTACGTAAGTTCGGGTGGAATCTTGCGAGTTAAATTTGACAAACTTCCCGGTTTCCGATTAAGCTGACATTTTGCATGCAGATGTATATCGCGTGACAATACAACAATATAACAAAATGGCGCTGATCTGATGATGGATTCAAACGGTGGTCATAGTAACTTTCGAGCTAAACAAGATAGACCCGTCGTGTTTGGGCTCGTTTTACTTGTATTAGCTAACACTACTGCTACATGATATACAGGATCTTAAAAGCTTGTATTTAAAAATCTATCTATCTGGTGCATTAACACAGAAAGTGAGGGATCTCTAAACGAGTTTTCCTGACACCGGATTCTTGTTACGGAACCCTAGTTCTAGTAACATAATGACCTTGCTACCCCGATACAACGAGAACAACTCCTTATACAGGGTGATGTCAACGATGGTACATCTTGAAGGAGAAAGAAAGAAAATAATTTTATTCAGCACACACTTCAACACTACATAAAAACAAAAACCATACATAAAATAGAAGAAACTGTGCTTCAGATGTGCATTGAAGAGGCGACCAGCTCAGCGTACATCTACAGTTATGAAGCTGTAGCGCTGATTTTCAGCAATCTAAATCCGACAAAAATATCTCAAACACAAATGATTTCGGACAGTGTTGACTGACAACCTCAATTGATCTCGCGCACACACCTCCGCCACATCAGCTGTCGAGCGATCGTTTTGCAAGCATATTTGATGTTTTTATTACTAAAGCATACCATATTCTTTGGTTATAATGTAGTATTTAGTCGTTAACGTCGCTCATGGACCTCTGCACTGTCAGAAGACACTGTCTCGCTACTTACGACCTTCCTTTAAGGAGTTTCAAGACTCGTTTGAAAGGACAAGTCATAGACTATTTTTTTTCTTATTGTCTTGTACCCATAATTATGTACTGTTCTTTCTTTTTAAAACTATTATTCAGTCTTGTTTGAAACCGGTTGGCTCAGCGGGAACTATTTATTATCGCCTATAAGCTATTGAACAGATACGAGCAACTTCTTCTGCGTCACATGAGGTATAGTTACATGTTTCTAATGGGAGATGGTTCGGTTATTATAACTTTTTAAATACAAGCTTTTCAGATCCTGGATATCATGTAGCAGTAGAGTGCTAGCTAATACAAGTAAAACGAGCCTGAACACGACAGGTCTATCTTGTTTAGCACAAGAGTTCCTATGACCGCCTTCCGAATTTATCATCAGATCAGCGCCATTTTGTCATACTATTGCATTGTGACGCGATATACATCTGAGATCGGGAAGTTTGTGAACTTACAGTTCGGTTAGAATTTTGAGAGTTACATCCAGTGCAAGTTAATATAAAGCTTGTAAATTCTCAACTTTGCTTACACACGTTCAATACTGCTTTAATGCGGAAAAGTGTATTTTGTATGGCTCCACTCATATTGAACAAATTACCAAAAAGTTGGAAGGACTTGGAAACTAATTTATTTAAAATTAAAAACTTACTTAAGGAGAAAACATACTACAATGTTGAAGACTACCTCAATGATAATTTATAAAATAATTGTATTCATTTTTGTATTAAATTAAATTGTATTTCAATTGTTTTAAAAATTTGTACGTCACACTGTGACAAAACATGATTAAGAACTTTTAAATTATACTATAAGATCCTAATTGTACTCATGTTTCAAACAAATAAAGATATCTATTTCTATTTCTAAACATTCCAATTATCTATCCTTTTTTGGACTATGTCAAATTAACCTAAAGATTACCCTTAGGCAGCCTTTTACAAAAAGTATACAAAGTTGAAAGGTTATATGACAAAGTACGCCAATACGTGTCCCGGGGGCATCCTTAAGCTAAAGCAACATTCCTTGTTACCCCGGGGAGTTTCATCTTACATGAACTTTCAACCCACAGATAAACTGAGAGTGACTTGGTAAAGTGTAATACTATAAACTATACTTTAGTAAAGATATGATATTTTCATAACAAAAAAAAACTTGAGAGGTGTCAAGGGACACCCGAATGGAACGCAGTTTCTTTCGATTAATTAGTGAGGGAATTGTAATAAAATTTTATTTTTTTTAGGTTATAATAATTAGTTAGTTTAAAACGTCTGTCTCTCTCTCTCTTATAGAAAGCACCATCTAGCATTAATCATATATAACAAAAAAAGGAATTATTTTAAAAGATTTTCATTACAGCGCCATCTAGCGATAATCATCTAAAACAAAAAAGTTTCGATAACGCGCGATAAAGTACTTCGTTCCAATATAAACGACCGACTTCCTTTTTCAAGCATAGCACAAAAACTACCAGTCAGATCTTAATCAAATTTAAATGAGATAATGCTCAAAAAGTCTGCTTTCTAACCAAAAAATAATCGAAAACGGTTAATACCTATAGTAAAGAAATATACGCAAAAATGCGTAGGAAATTGTGAAATTTTGTTTGTTAAAAATACACTTAAATAAAAACTCCAAAAACATGATGGGGCTCCCCATGGACTCTTGCAAAGCCAGGGCATTGGGAATGTTACCCGCGTTTTAAGATATTAAAATGCAATATACAACATCAAAATCGGTTCAATTTGGAAACCTATGACCACAAGCAAGACGTTATTTCGTAAGTCACTCATTCATAGCTACGTATATCATATATGTAGTTTTGATAACAACAGTTACTTTATAAATCTTGTAGTCAAAGGTGGGTGATTGATGGCCCGACCGTGGGCGTGGGCAGTGGGTTCGATGTACGGCTTTGTTGAACATTAATTAGTACAACTCAAATTTAGTTGTGAATTGTGATATAGTTTGTGTTAGCAGTAGTGTGTATTAAATCTACATTAAATTACTGTATTGTAGTGTACTGTACCAACCCATTACTGCCCACTATTGTGCTCAGGTCTCCTCCGAAGAGGGCTTAGGAAAGGATTTTTAGAACCCGTTTCCTCACGATGTTTTCCTTTACCGTTTTTAGCCAGTGGTGTTGTGAAAAATTGCACATAAATCTTTTTTTGGTGGAATCTTGCAAGTTAAATTTTTAAAATTTCCTGGTATTCGATTGAGATTATTTTTTTTTCTAAATGTGGTCATATGAACTCCTGTACTACATAAGATAGACCCGTCGTGTTTCGGCTCGTCTTATTTGTATTAACACTCTACTGCTACATGATATACAGGATCTTAAAAGCTTGTATTTAAAGTGTATTCTTTAAAATAAATTATTTGTTTTCTAACTTATTATTTGTAGTCATTATAGTGAAATTATGGGAAAAACAAGTTTTAAAAACCGATGTTATCTAGTCTTTGTTCTTTCAACTCAAATGGAGGGAATGTGTGAAACTATTTCTTTGTGAAAATACATCGTGAGAAAGTATTCAACTAACCATACTTCGTCTGCGTCACAAAAGGGTTAAGATACCATTTACAATGCTACACCTTATCCTGGCAGCGCAACGGGATAGAGTGCTGTTGCGCGTAACGCGTCGAGCCGTCTCGCATAACCCCATGCTGGGTTTGAACACTGAGTGCGAGTGGTTGGAGGTTTTAGTGCGGTTCAACGCCTACATATCCCATCCTTGAAGGGAAAAAATATCTCATTTAGATGTGGTCTGCGGGATTTTTTTTCTTTGCTTACACCTTTCTATGTTTACATATACAGGGTGTAAACTTTGATGAGTACTAACACCAGTCTTCGTTTTCGGGAGTGGTCTTCATACACTCTGTATAATCTGTCACACGACAAACCCATCATATCAACATTGAACATTGAAGATCCATTGTCAATACTTTTGACAATAGTATTGTCAATATAATGGCGGTGTGTGGTTAATAAATATTTACATGAGAGAGATTAACGACTGGTTAATGCGAAGCGAAGTCACGGAGGAATCATAGAAAAATTAACCAGAAATAAAGTTCAAAAACCAAAAGGTTTTTTACGAACAAGTCAGTTATATCTTTCTGAAGTCGTCACTATTTATAGGTATTATAAAATTGGGACCTATACAGGGTGGATCTGTAACTTTGGACAATCTGACGTGGGGTGAATGACCTGTTGAAATACAACTTAGAACAACTTTTATTTATTTCACCCTGTATTAGATCTAGGAAAAAGAGAGAAGGCACTTTACTTGAATAGTTAAATTGAAAGAGCTCAAATTATTTTATTTATTTGGGAAACAACAATACAAGTTGTTAGGTACATCAAAACAGAGACACTTAGACCAAATAAGTTTCCACCTCTAAAAAGTCAGAAAAGAGACAGTGGACGTAAAGAATGAAACAAATAATAATAAAACACTACCTAAATTAATAACATAAGTTTTTAGATTACAATTTAAAATATGTAACATACAAATAAATTCAATTACAAATTAATCATTAAAAATTATGTATCAAATTAATGTCATTAATTCATTTAATTTAATTATTAAAACATTAAATTCATTCATTTATTTCTTGTACACAATTACAATAATATGGATATCTAAGCTGTCTGATATGTTCTAAGCTGTCTCCTCTGATATCTTTCAATCAATGTAATAATATTTAAACGTAACGGTCTCCTGCGATACAGGCCTAGCCTAGTGCAGGGACTACTGCTAAATTTTTCTGTACTGTGTATTTTGCTTGAAAATAAATTATCTTGTATTTTTTTTTGTATATCGGTCTAAAAAAGAAAGTAATAGTAGAATTATCTCTAAAATGGGAGGGGGAACCTATCGAGTTAGGGCTCAATAAAAGGCATTTGCAGGCAATTGCATGATTTTATGCGAATCAAAAACATGAGAATATTTGCGAATACGAATACCTACTCGATTTATACTTGGTACATTAGCTTTTCTTCTGTTAGTACATTATTCTGTGACTATGGCACGTCCGGTAAGATTCCTTGAATTTCGCTATCCCTTAGGTAATTGCACGCATGCACATATGTTGAGAATATATGAGCGAGAACTAAAATATTCTAAATGTTATTTAGTGAGCGAGGATAAATATTCACAATCATTAACCGCGCAACTTCGTCTGCGTCACAAAGGGAAACAATATCCTATAGCCTTCCTCGATAAATGAACTATACAAAACTAAAAGATTCTTTAAAATCGGACCAGTAGTTTCGGAATCTATTCAAGACAAACCAACAATCAAACCTTTCCTTTTTATAATATTAGTAGAGACAATATTTTTTATTGAAATCTTGTCAGTTGAAAATATTTTTAAACACAGATCCAAAAGTAACTGTTTGATCTTAAATTAAACTAATTGAGACCTTTCATCACACACCAGACCAGAATTTGAATTGTTCTATCTAAACTAAAGCTTTACGATTACCCCTTTTAGAAAGTCGGTCAAAAATAAAAACAACGTTTGTAAATGATATCACTATCACTCTGCTAGTGATTAACTGTGCCCAGCTTCCACTATGTAACACTTTATTTAGCGTGGTCCTCACGATACAGGCTTCGCCTAGTGTGAGGACCATTTGTAACTTGTTCAGGCACATCTGTAAGTTGAATCCTATGTGTATTTAGTTTAAGTTTTCTGTCAAATGTGTAATGGATTTAACTCACAATAAATATCTTTATTCTTTATCTCTCTCATAATGTATGTGAACATGGAATTGGCTTGTAACCACAAACAAGTTTGTGAGTTTTTTCTCATTATTTTTTCCAATAATGGCAGTTAAATATATATCTAAAACAATAGCTGTGGTTTTGACCAATTGGAAAATATTTTACCTTTAAGCCTTTATTTAACTTGCACTGGATGTATCTATGTAAGTTCGAGTGGAATCTTGCGAGTTAAATTTGACAAACTTCCCGGTTTCCGATTTAGCTGACATTTTGCACGCAGATGTATATCGCGTGACAATACAATAATATGGTACCATACCATGGAGCTGATGTGATGATGGAGTTGGAAGGTACTTCTTCTACACCTTCATTCCTATTATTTAGTTAAAAAAACTGAGATTCACGCACGATACTTTGAATAGCTTGAATTTGTTTAATGTTTAATGTCCTCTTTTTGAGAAATCGGTCAAAAACAGTATAAAATAGTGTCACCAATATTGCCTATACAAAATATTTTATTGACAACTAGCTGCCGGCGATGTCGTATCATCATCATCAGCCTATAGACGTCCACTGCTGGACATAGGCCTCCCCCAAACTTTGCCACATCGACCGGTCCTGCGCTGTCCGCATACAGCTACCTCCCGCGATCCTGACTAGGTCGTCGGTCCACCTTGTAAGAGGTCTGCCTACGTTGCGCCTACCAGTTCGTGGTCGCCACTCTAGAACTGTCGATGTCGTCTGCGTGAGCCCAATAACCCACTTTTTCTGTTTTCCCGACAATTAATTATTCGAATTTTTCTCACCACAAAAGCAATACTTGAACTTCAACGAACATTTAAAAAAGAATTGTCCAAATCGGTCCAAGCGTTATTGTAGATAATATAGCGTGTATTAACAGCACATTGTAACCGTTATAATAATCTTAGCAAAAAACTGAAACGCTTTTTCTCACACCTAACCAGTAATGGGTACTTATTCATTCATCCCACGTGATGTCAGCCTACAACCGTGGAACTAAAACTTTGATAAAATGTACTAGATACACGAACAGAAAGGAAAAATGGCAACAACAAAATCAGAAAAATATAGTATTTTTGATCTTCTTCCCAACAATAGGTTAAGTCAAGGGGTCACTTTTGTCACAAAATGGAAGACGTAATCAATTGGTCTGTATTTTTTATGTTTGTTTGTATCGATTTGAATGATTCTGATGTCAGAAGGTCGTCATGGGGTCACATTTATTTTTTTTAAGATCGAACAAATACTTTTGTATCTGTTTAACGGACTAAATTTCACGAATTGCTTTGCGTGTTAGGTATATTTTTTTTACCGATTTCGGTGATTATTTTTTGTTAGTAAGATACATTGGACCAGCTGGTAGTTTTCGTGTTATCCTTGAAATATATAAACCTTTTTGTTTTGCAAATATCAGTGATTGTCGAGCGAAAACGATTCGTAATTATCGTAGTAATTTAAATTCCTGATTCCGTGGGTTTCACGTAGACTGAACCTATTCAAGCAATTATCGACACAATAGACGACAGTATCAAAGATTCGAAGATTTAATAGTATTGTAGGAAACTACATAAAATCTAAAACACTAATTTGTTTCACTAAAAAATTTGAGATTGTGGCGACCAATAGCGCGCGAGATCCTGAATCGTCGAGGTTTGCCATGCACCATCCGTCTATGGAATGAGCTCCCCTCCTCGGTGTTCCCTGAGCGCTATGACTTGTCCTTCTTCAAACGAGGCTTGAGGAGGGTCCTTAAAGTTAGGTCGTTGGTAGCGACCCCTCAGTGTCCCCTGACATTGCAGAGGTTCATGAGCGACGGTAACCACTTCCTATCAGGTGGGCCGTTGGCTCGTCTGCCTACATGGCAATAAAAAAAAAGAATCGCGGTATCAATATTTGCAGCATTCGGCGCATATATACGACATCTGAAATATACTACAGTAGACTTCGGCCTGACCGAGCATACACTACCTCGCCCTTTCGGAGATATCCCTTTGGCCTAATATCACTAATAGCCCACAAGATAGATAAGATTTTAAAATATTGCAATCGGCCATTTTAGCTAATATGAAATTGACGCCATGACACTTTTGCGTTTGTTTACCTAAGTGTGACGTCAAACGCGGCGCCATGACACTACAGGCTTCGCGCACGATTTGAAATGAAATTCAAAAATGGCTTGAAACCTAATTAAACTTTGCATTGTTATCGAAATATTGGTGTTTTCGTAAATAGTAAACCTGTACCTATAATATGGAAGAGGATTTCTAAATCTTTCGTCATGCCTATTCAGTATAACACTGTTAATAAAGACCATTATCCTGTGACAATGTTTAGTCATATTAGTCATAGGACTTTGATCTTTAAAACAACGGTATAAGACGGGTTTTTGTTGATGTTGATACCATTTTTGGTTACTGTAGTGTAGGTTGTTCTTAGTCATAAGAGTAAAGACCTTCAGAACACCTTTTTAATTATCGATTTATAAAAAGGTGTATTTGATTATGCTGTTTTTATGTTTGACTTCGCATAGTTTTAGTTTGGATGAACCGATTCGAATGATTCTTTTTTCATGTGAAAGATGGTGTTTGTTGTGTGTTTCTGTTTTGTTAAAGATCTGACATTACTTACAATTATTACATTATAAAACATATTGTAAGTAGTTTGACTGTACGTGTTCGCGTAGATTTCTTTTCTGGGTGAACCGATTTTGATGATGCAGATCCTTGCAACTTTAATTTGATAGAACTTTAATGTAATGTTTTTTTTTAGTTGTAAATTTTGATAAATCTTTTTGTTTTGGTTATATTTCGTTGACCAATGACTGATCGGTATTCTTTAAGATTTCACACAAACCTTCACAAATCGTTAAAAAATGTTTGTCTATCTTTTCATCTCTAAAACATTCATTGTCACGGAGCCAATGTACCTACTATTACATTTTATGACTCCTTTTGTGACGCAGACGAAGAAGCGTGGGTCTCTAAAGTACCTAGCTTAAAAAAAGGATCATTCAAATTCAATTTAGTTTGAAATTGCAAACTCAAAAACATTATTTCTGTAGAGAACAAAGAAAAATATTCAAAAAGGTCACTTCTAAGAAAAACATTAAAATATGGAGGATCTGAAAAGAATAAGTGTGGGGTGTGGTGTGGGTTGAAAAGGTATTTTTCTTACTTTGAAATGTCCGTGTTGGTCGTATTAAAATAAAATAAATTAAATGTAAAAAATGTTTTCTAAATACAAGCTTTTAAGATCCTGGATATCATGTAGCAGTAGAGTGCTAGCTAATACAAGTAAAACGAGCTCAAACACGACAGGTCAATCTTGTTTAGTATAGACACCTTCCGAATCCATCATCAGATCAGTATATTTTTGTCAAATTATTGCATTGTCACGCGATATACATATTATGCAAAATGTCAGTCCAATCGGAAACCGGGAAGTGTGTCAAAAGCTTGCAAGATTCCACCCGAACTTACATAGTTACATCAATTGTAAGTTAATATAAAAGTTTAATAAATACATTATTATGAACTCTATCGCCCCTGTTCAAACAATCGAAGCGTATACATTCAATGACCCGATGGTTCCGTTATTATGAGACGATCGCAAAAAACATTATCTCTATCAATAATTACTTGACGTAGAGTTCTTAGGTAAGGTCCATAATATTATCTATACATGTAATAAAATGATAGGAAAGTCAAAACTGAAATAATTTAATTTAAAGAAGATTTTTACAGGGTTTTAAGATCCTGGATAAGGATAACGCAATACAAGTGAAACGAACCCAAATCAATCAAACGCAACACACAACGATGGCGCGATCCAGAATCAATGCAAATAATATGGTAAAACTCAGCTTTGTTCGGGATAAACTTGAAAACTACTGCACGGATTTTCTTCATATTTGGTACTCGTTACATTCCTAGTGTGAAACTCTTCAGTTATTAGTCCACCTCTTACTCCCACCACTGTCACTCCTGTGTAGCCAGGATCCACAGCAGCGACCATCGTAATTACTCTGAGCAGTGAAGCCCAGGAACCCGAGGGAAAGTCGAATTTAATCAGAAGATGATAGAAGGAGTAGAAAAACATGAGTTTCGACTTCCCTTCTCGCAAAGCGGGAGACAATAAAATAAAAATTGAAACTCCTCAGCTAGTGAATACTCATACAGTGTCATAAAATGTGTTAATTCTACTAGCACACATATTTACGTCGTAATGTAAACTAAGTTAGACGGGCACCATGACAGTCACCGTTAGACTAGTTAGTGTAATCAGAGTTAACTAGGCCTCACTTTTATAAGTATAATAAAATATACTCTCTTGTACTAATTATCGAAGATTTACAGCATCTGTAACTTTTACCAATATTTACAAGCTTTATATTATAAACTTATTTAGACACTCGCGGTTTTCTATAATACTTTCATGCATTTTCAACGGGTTCTTACCACGATATCTAATTAATTGAGTTGTCTCGATATCGTTACGTCCAAGGATGGTTAAAGAAGCTATCGAGATTTCAAGATTTATTTAAAAACCATTTGAAGTATTTAAAATTTTAGATAAATTATTTTTTAACTCTATATTTTAGTACAAATCTAAGCTTTTTTTATGATAATCTATCTCATAAGTAACTATTAAATATTATTAACACGATAAAACCAAAAAACCACAGCGCAATAAGACACAGTTAATAAAATATTACCGTAGCGCAAAGATTATTTAATAATGTAGAGTCGACATAATGCTTTACATCGAGAGAAGCCTTTTTGGTATCAGTTTTAATTTTCGGTTAAATTAAAAACGTTTTATATTTAATTCTAATTTCAAATTTTGATAACATCCTTACTCAACTCCTTATTTTATCATAAAGTTGTATTTCAATTCCGATTTGCGATGTAAGCGTTTTTTTTTTTTTTTTTTTTTTGGACGGGAGGAAATCGCCGGACTTCCACTCGCCCCGCGAGTGGGGTATGTGGGTGTCGAACCGCACCAAAACCTCCCGCCTCTCACGCTCGACATCCGATGTGGTAGGGGTGACAGGACGCGTTCGCGATTGTCGCTTACGTATCGCCCCGTCACCCCCGGACGTCGAACCGGCAGCCGTCGGTGAGGACGACCACCGGCTCACTCGGTGGACGGGCCGATTAAGGCCCGCCAAGATGGGGCCGTGTGGTGTAGGGTCTCCCTCGGCCCAGGCCGGTCCAGGGCCAGCCCGGGTCGGGGAGCACGGCTTGCCATCCCCCGTACAGATGGCACGGAGGGTGCACGCTGAAGCCTAGCGCGGCACCCCTCGGGTCCGATGTTGGTGGACCCGGTAGTCTTAGGGGGCCAGGTCCCGGGACAACTCCCGAGGTCGGCCCCCCGCTCGACGTCGGCGGCGACGGGGTTGGTCGGGGAGGGAAGAGCTCTCCCTCTCCCGCCCCGCCGCCTCCTTCTGCGAGATGGTGGACTCGCAGAAGTCGAGCATAGCTTTCCAGGACTCGTCGTCGCCGAGCATCGATGCCACGACGCCCGGCAACGACAAGTCCTGCCCTACTTGTGCGACCAGGACACGGCGCTGCTCCTCCCATGCGGGGCAGACAGCGAGCGTATGCTCTGCCGTGTCCAGGTCGCTTGTGCAATGATGGCACCTCGTCGTCGGCTCGACCTGTATCCGGTGCAGGTACTTCCCGAAGCAACCATGCCCGGTCAGCACCTGCACCAGACGAAAGGTGAGACGTCCCTCGCCACGACTCACCCAGTCCCTCAGGACAGGGCGAATCGCCTCGACGGTCCTCAGACCCCAGCTGGGGTTGGCCAAGCGCCTTGACCAAGCCTCCAGCACGGACCGCCGAGATTGGGCCTTCCGGTCCCGTACCGCGGCTCTGATGGGACGCACCACACCCAGGGCACGGAGGTCGCAGCGCCAACGATAGTCGTCGGCGAGCGCCTCCGCCTCCAGGTCCCAAGGTGGCGTCCCAGCCAGCACGCACGCCGCCTCAAAGGAGACGGTGCGGTATCCGCGGATGACCCTGATAGCTACGACGCGCTGCGGCCGGTACAGGCGCCGGACAACGGTTGTTGTCCGGTTTCCTGGTCCGGCCCAAACGGGCGCGCCGTACAGGGCCATCGAACGCACCACCCCCGCGTAGAGGCGGCGCACGGCACGGTTTGGTCCCCCGAGATTCGGAAGCAGCCGGCTCAGAGCGCCGGCCGTCCTCATCAGTCGGGGGACGAGCTCCATAAAGTGGGCCCGGAAGGTCCAACGGCTGTCCAGTATGAGGCCGAGGTACTTCAATCGCACCCCGACCTCTATTGGGACGCCTCCAACCACAATTTGGGCCCCTGCAGGTGGCGTCACCCCAGCCCTGTGGAACCACAGGGCCTGGGATTTATTGAGCGCCACCGCGAGGCCCAATCTCCTAATACGACCGACGACGAGGGCCACCCCCGCTGTGGCGAGATGGGTAGCCTCTCTGAAGTCTTGACCCCGGGCCATGACGAGCGTGTCGTCAGCGTAACAAATCACGCTCAGGCCCGGGGTCAGGGCGCCTCTCAGCACCCAGTCGTACCCGACATTCCAAAGGAGAGGTCCGAGGACCGACCCCTGAGGAACCCCGCATACGACCGGAAACCGGTAAACGGTCCCATCGTGCCCGGTGCATACTACCGACCTGGCCTCCAAGTAGGAGCCGACCAGCCGGCGGAGGTAGGGGGGAACTCCATGCCTCTCGAGTGCCCCCCCTATCACGGACCAGGGCAAGGTGTTGAATGCATTGGCGATGTCAAGCGACACCGCCAAGGCCACCCCGCCCTGTGATACGGCTTCATTTGAGAGGGCCCGCACGCGAAGGATCGCGTCCACGGTTGAGCGGCCCTCTCTGAAGCCGTACTGCTCCGCCGACAGGTCGGGTCCCACCCCGACCAGGTGCTGGACGATGCGGGCAGCCAGAATGCGTTCCAGCAATTTGCCCACCTCGTCCAGCAGCACGATAGGACGGTAACCGGCGGCTGTATCCGCCGGGCGCCCCTCCTTCCTGAGAAGGACGAGTCTACCCTCTCGCCACAGCGAGGGAAACCGTCCCGACTCGAGGCAAGAATCGTAAAGCCTCAAGAGTCGGTCCCCTAGGGCATTGAGGGCCAAGGCCAGGACCCGGCCATGGATGCCATCCGGGCCGGGTGCCGTGTCTTTAGCACTCATCCTGACTACGGCCACACGAAGCTCCTCCCCGGTGATGTGGGGAACCTCAGCAGGGGCCTCGCCGCCAGTATCCTCCGGCGGCTCACCCATAGCAGGGGGGATAAATCCCTCCTGCTCCTGCGGGAACAATGTCGTGACAATGTCCCGCAGCTGCTGAGGCGGTAGACGCTCGGTTATGGGGGGCGCCCATGGGCGCACCTTGCCGCGCACCATCTTGTATGGGCGCCCCCAGGGGTCGTCATCGAGCGTCTCCAAAAGGCGCTCCGTGTGCTGCTCCTTGGCCATCTTGATGGCCAGCCGCATGGCTCCCCTCGCCTCCTTGTACAAGCCATGCAGCCGGGCCTCCTCCTCCGCGAATGCAACGGGATCGTTGCTACGCGGAAGGCGGCGACGGCGGTGCCGAGCGCACTGGCGCCTCGCCCGGACGCATACAGTTCTCAACTGCGCTATCTCGGGCGACCACCAGTACGTCGACCTCGTGGGAGACCAAGGGCCGACCCGGGGCATCGAAGCGTCGCTAATGCGACGCATCGCGTCCCGGAGCCAGAGCGCCTCGGCCTCCACGTCTACTGGGTGTGGACGCATGGGCGTCCACGCCGCCACCGTAGAGGCTTCCATCAAGAGCTCCTTGTTCAGGAGCTTCAATGCCCACCTGGGGAATGACCGGGTCGTACTCCCGCGGGCGTCCGCAGCCGGCGTGGGGACGGAAAGATCGAACCTGATATAACGGTGATCTGACAGCGATTCCGCCCCCACCAACACTCTCCAGCCACGGATGCGATCCGCGATGGCAGAGCTCGCGAACGTTACGTCCACGATGGACTCGCCCTGCCATCGCACGCAGGTCGCGACCGAACCCCTGTTGAGTAAACAGAGGCCAGTCGCGACCGCCCACTCCTCCAGCAGCCTACCGCGAATTGTAGAGCGGGGGGAGCCCCAAGCGACGGATTTCGCATTGAGGTCCCCCGCGAGTATCACTGGACGGGGGGCGAGGCGGTGAGTAATCGCCTCGAGCCCGTCCAGGAACTGCTCAAACTCGACGGTAGGCCGGCTCGGAGAGAAGTACGCCCCGATCACGACGGTATCTAACACCGAAACCGCGACGAACCCAGAACCCTTGGCCACCATTACCAAGGGCGGGATCGCCGCGGCCCTCCTGATATGTATGGCCGCCAAGCCGCAATCGTCCCCGAACCAACAATCGTCGGCTGGGGGAACGAAGTACGGCTCGGCGACCACGGCAACGTCAATTGACCACTCCGCCATGCTCTGGAGCAACATGTCCTGAGCCCTGGCGGAGTGGTTCAAGTTACCTTGGAGGAGGCGAAGGGTGTGGTCCATTAAGATCGAACCACCTCCATCGCCTCCTCCCTTCCTCCATCGCCCCCGCTATCGGGCGTCTGTGACGCCACAGCGGGGGCCGAAACGCCGGCCGGTGCTCCTCCGGCCGACTTCTTCTTCAGGCGCCGCTTCTGCTTGCGGCGCCTGTTGCGCTCCGTGTTGGAGCCGGACGGGGAGCAAGCCTTGCCCCCCGCCCGGTGATCAGCCTTGCGCCCGGCCGCCGCGCACAAAGCGCAGTGCGGTGCGGCCGAGCACATGGCCGCCTTGTGTCCCGGTTGACCGCAGCGGAAGCAAAGTTCCCTGCGGTCAACCGTACTCGTACACCTGGCGATGCTGTGTCCGGTGCCGAAGCACCGGAGGCACCGCCAGGCGCGCGACTCTAGCAGGCGCACGTGGGCCGCTATCCAGCCCACGCGCAACCTGCCAGGTTGTCCAGCCGGTCGTCCCGGCGGGGGAGTGGCCAAGGAGGTGGCCGTCTCCACGGGGCATCGCGCCCACGCAGATCTGGCCCCGGAGTAGCCGGGGCGAAGCTCGCCCACGACTACGTTCTCCGGGGCACATTTCCCCTGGGCAGCGATAGCCGCTGCCACCTCCTCTTTTGTGGCGCAATCGTCCAGGCCGGTAATTCTAATCTCCGCCATCTTTACCGGCCTGTGGACGCGCACCACCTCCTCCGGCCAGACCGCCCGGAGACCCGCCATCAGGAGGTCCGCGATGCCGGAGCTATCGGCACCGGGACACTCAAGCAGACGAGCCCCGTTGGCGGTCGTCCGGAAGCGGAGGCCCTCCCCCGCTCCTATCTCCCCGAGGTCAATCGCCGCGCGCGCCTGGGCCATGACGTTCGGGTACGTCATGCCCTTTTCCTCGCCGGCTGGCAGCAGTGTGACCACCACTGCCGCCGACTTAGGCGCGCGCGGGCCCTTCTTCTTGGGTTTTTGCTTTTTCTTCTTCTTGGCGGCCGGTGCTCGACCCTCCCGGGGAGCAGCCACGGCCGCCACAGTCGCAGTCCGGTTGGTGGGGGTGGCGGGTGCTCTACCCCTCTGGGGAGCTTCCGCCACCGCCCGCGTCGCAGTCCGGTTGGTGGGGGTGGCAGGCGCTCGACCCCTCTGGGGAGCCTCCGCCACCGCCCGCGTCTTTGTCTGTGGGGGGGCTGTGACCCCTCCAGGTGGTGAGGCCTCCGCCGCCACCGGAGGGGCCGACACCCTGGCCCTTTTATTGCCCCGCCGCACTACCTCAGTCCAGGCGTCGTCCATATTGGACGGCGCTGGCGGCAGCGGACGGGGCTTCGGTGCTGGGGCAACCGCCGCGCCAGCACCGCGTCCCTTCTTTGGGGCCGGAGTTGGCCCTGCGGGGGGCCGACGAGCCGACCGCCGAGTGGTGGGACCAGACGGGGTGGTGGAGGGTGGCGCCGCGTCTGCGACTGCAGGTGCAGCCGCAGCCGACGCAGCACCACGCAGGGCAGCGACTTCTGCCCTGAGTTCGGCAATCTCCTTGCCGAACTCCTCCATCAGTTCCCGCCTGATGCGCCCCTCCAGCTCGGTCGCCTCCCGGATCTCCGCCCTCGAGCGGGGCGAAGGGTGGCGCCTGGGCCCTGCCGCCTCCTCGGGAGAGGGCAAGGCTGGCTGTTTGTCACTCGTTGGAGCGGTTGGGGACCGATGCGCTGCCGCATCCCCCGGGCTAGGGCCTGGTGTGGGCGTGCGCCGCTCCCTACGGAACGAGCGCGATGGCCCCTTCCGCTCCAACGCCGCCAGCCTCACTTTGAGGGCGGCGATCTCCTCCGTTTGCCGAGCGTTCTCTTTACGAGACCGCTCGGCCTCCGCTTCCAGCGCCGATGCTCGGCTGATGGCTGCCGAGAACACCGGCACCAGTTTGCGGGCATCGGAGGCGATCGCTCGCAACCTCTGCCCTTCCTCCCTGGCCCCTTTCCCCGAGGCCCGGCTGGACGCATAAAGCGCCCTGCGCCCCAGGCTCTCGAGGACGGCCGTATGCTCGTCGAGCTCCTTCCGAGCCGGCCGAGGCGAGGAGCCTTGGCCGGGCCCGGCGCCGCCACTCTTGGCGGCCAGCCTCCCCGAGCGTCTCTGCGGCCCCTCACCGCGAGAGGACGAGTCGCCCCCCGAGGTCCTCCGCGTAAAGGACTTCCTTTTGCGAAGGATCCTCTCTGCGTTGAATTGCTCTCCAGAGTCGACATCGCTCGCGCTGGTACTCGCCAGCGATGTCGGCTCTGGTCCCGCATCCTTGCCCTCTTCCGCCTCCGAGCCCATCTCGTCCGCCCAAGAGAACGGGACGATTTGGGCCCGGGCATCGGTTTCGTTGCCACTCGCAGGCCCGGCTACCTGCGAGTGCCTTCCAGGGTCTACATCCATCGTAGGGGCCTGGTCGCCTACCCCTACGTGGGCATCGGTGGGCATCTTCACACCCGCGGGCCCGGATACCCGCGGGCGCCGGGTGCCTGGGGCCGGATCGTCCGGCAAGGCATGCTCTTTAGTCCGACTTTCCATAACGATTTTGGTTTTTGGGTGATTACTCACACCACTTACCCAAGGTGGTGCGGTCGCTTTTTCTGGGGGGGATTTAGTCCCCCAAGGCTCGCGATAGCCCGGGTGCAGGTTACCCGCCGCCTGCGGTTCGGCGTCCTCCTCCGGTGGCCCACTAGCCACCCTCCCCGTCCCCGAGGGCACAAGCGGTGTGGGGAGAGGAGCTCCGTGTGGTCCTCTTAGTCGCGGCACCCCCTTGCCAGTTAAACACCTTGCGGTGTGCGAGGGTGCACGCTCCAGCCCACCGCCACGACAAGGCGGGACCACCGGGTGGGCGATGTAAGCGTTGAAAATATGTATGTGGTTGGATCAAGTCAAAAACATCTAAAATTTGTATGTTGTTGTATGTATAATACACATAAACCTTCGTCTTGAATCACTATATCTATTAAAAACTGTATCAATTCTTTTATGTAGTTATTATATTATTATTAAGTATACATGCATCAATTTTTTTGTGTAGTTATATAGATTAAGTATACATAGTTGCGTTAGGATGCTTATTATGATAATATGGTATGAACTCCCCTCTTCGATATTCCCCGAGTGCTATGACTTGTCCTTCTTTAAACGAGACTTAAGGTCCTTAAAGGTAGGTCGTAGATAGCAACCCTCCAGTAACATTGCAGAGGTCCATGAGCGACAGTAACCACTTGCGATCAGGTGGTCTGTTGACTCGTCTGTCTACATGGCAATGAAAAAAATTTTGTAAATGTCCACTCTGAATTTTCATACAAATTCTTTATTCTATGTCCACAAATTTTATTATTACGCGGAACTAATAGTTAAATTTCATGGTATCGATTTTGAACTGTTAAGTAAAATTGCAGACCCAGTAACTTACATTCTCTTGTGTTTTAGACAATTCGCCATTTCGTATGAGTGACACACTTTTCTTGTTCATTGTTTTAGGTTAGGAAATTTGAAGTGAGTTTTAAAATGGTAGAGACATATTGGGTATACGAAAAGGAATGTGGTAGGTAGATATTCTATTTTCATTAAAAAAATAATTGTACTTAGATAAAATTATCCAAAAAATTGTGTAATAAAAAAAAAAAAAATTAAATATGAATAAAGGTCGAGCATCTGGGCTGCTCACTCTAGTTGTGAGAAAACATAACCTTAAACCTTCGCACTTGATATTACTCTGTAACGCGTGGTTAATCTGTGACATTGAACGAAAATGTATGGTCACAGTGTATGGTCGTGTCTCAACCTTGTCATTATCTAGTTTTATCGCTAAAAACTAAAGTCTAGACTATGTAACATATTACTTACCTTTAGCTATTGTCGTGTGGAGAAAACTGGCACATAGAAGTAATAACAAAACCATTTTGAATGTTTTGTATCTGTAACAAAAAATATCATTGTTAATATTGTTTAACTCTGACCTGATCTACATCTAGCCGAGAGTCCTATACTACACTACTATAGACACAGTCCTCTGCAGCTCTGTACCGATTACTCTTCTCGTAAACAAACAGACACAGATCCGACCTACATCTAGCCGAGAGTCCTGTACTACACTACTATAGACACAGTCCTCTGCAGCTCTGTACTGATTACTCTTCTAGTACACAAACAGACACAGATCCGACCTACATCTAGCCGAGAGTCCTGTACTACACTACTATAGACACAGTCCTCTGCAGCTCTGTACTGATTACTCTTCTAGTACACAAACAGACACAGATCCGACCTACATCTAGCCGAGAGTCCTATACTATACTACTATGGACACAGTCCTCTGCAGCTCTGTACTGATTACCCTTCTCGTACACAAACAGACACAGATCCGACCTACATCTAGCCGAGAGTCCTATACTACACTACTATAGACACAGTCCTCTGCAGCTCTGTACTGATTACTCTTCTCGTAAACAAACAGACACAGATCCGACCTACATCTAGCCGAGAGTCCTGTACTACACTACTATAGACACAGTCATCTGCAGCTCTTGGTCAGTACTTAAGTTCTCATACATGAATTATATTGGTAATGGTCTAGTGCGTGGTCGACGATGTATGAAAGGTAATTATTTGGAACGGTATTTTACCCATAACGTTAAAACAGTTGCACCAGGTTTCTTGCAATGGATAGAAATATGCCATCCTACTAAAATTATAAGTAAACGCGCAACTTCGCCACAAAGAATAGCAATTTTACCAAATTTTTCATCGGGTAATTTAACTATATACTTGGTTTTATTATTGGATATTTAGTACGGATCACATTTTTGTCAAAATAGGTTTTTTATTTTATTTATTGGCAGACGAGCCAACGGGCCACCTGATCGTAACTGGTTACCGTCGCTCATGAACCTCTGCAATGTCAGGGGACACTGAGGGGTCGCTACCTACGACCTAACTTTAAGGACCCTCCTCAAGCCTCGTTTGAAGAAGGACTAGTATATCTACATAGTATAGCCTTTCTCGATAAATGGACTTTCTAAAGAAAGGTTTTTTTAATCGAATTAGGAGTTCCTAAGTGATTAGACCAAACAAAAACAGACAAAGAAACTCTTTAGTTTTATATATTACTTTTTATTTGTAATTTTCTGAGTATAATGATTCAACATATACATATTAGAGTATTAAAACGAAGTTATTTATAAGGTAATGTGCAATATTTATCTGCCTACGCCTTAAGTCTCAGAAAATTATGGCTCGTGGGCTCACAGGTTTAGTAGGTCAACATTTAATGACGCAACTTCGTCCACGTCACACAAGAAGAAATTAAATTGATGTACATATTTGAGTCACGCCTTCACCTTATTAAATAATATGAGGGCTATGGTCCTTCTTCAAACGAGGCTTGAAGAAAGTCCTTAAAGGTAGGTCTAGGTAGCGGGCAGTGTCTTCTGTCAATGCAGAGGTCCATGAGCGACGGTAACCGCTTACGATCAGGTGGCCCGTTGGCTCGTCAGCCTACGAGGCAATAAAAAATATCACGTAAGAGCTGCTTATGTGTGCTTTTGTCACGTGTTTGAAGATTAGATTATTTTAAGTGCCATCTAAATCGGTTCAACATTTTCATAGATTAGTCAAATCAAAATTTACTTTCTGTAATTATTAGGCTAGTAATGGAGCCCTGCTTATGTGACTATGACGAAGCTAAACATGAACAAAACCGGCTGCCAAGCTAGTTAAAACAGCGAGGCCATTAACATTAGTTTTCCAAACACAACTGTATCAATATGTTACTCAATATGTGTAACACACATGGATTTAAGGTCAACGCAACGTAGACGGGCTGGGCCGCAACGCATGGAGTCGCAATAAAATTCGTATGTCTAAGTGTGTGTGTGTAAAAATATAAAATGTGGACGAATCGTGATCCGATTTCGTTAATAAATTTTATTGTATTTGTAGTAATCAGAAGAATGTTATGAAAAAAATTTTTGGTTCAGTCAGGATATTTGCAAGTTTTTAATTGTCATTGCAATTGTCAGTTGCAGCTATTTTCTTATTTCAGATAAATAAATAAATAGTACGATTCTTCAGCTTTACAATGACACCACTTTCAATAATTATTACTTTAAATATAATGATGTAGTATTGCTTCAAAGACATTGAAGTTTTTAGAAACTTGATTTTTTTCATACAAAATGTATGAAGTTGTCCACAACTGGACTTGAGGTCTCTTTTCAAAAAAAAAACATGTATTTCTCTTTAACATTGCGTAGAATAATGGAGTCCTATAACGTAGTGTTTCTGGAGGTTGACCTATTTGTGTGTTCAAAATATGAATATAAATTTAATGTAGTAAAAGTTTTACAATATTTTTAATGAAATTTTGTGTTGTTGTATGTGAATTTTACTTTTCTGTTTTGGTTTGTTGAACAAATCGCAATCAATTATTTAATATTGATTGATTAATCAACGAAAATGGATGAAATATTTGAATGTTAAAACGTACTGTACTGTACTGTAACAACCCATTACTGCCCACTGCTGAGCTCGGGTCTCCTCTGAAGAGGGGTTAGGCATAGTCCACCACGCTTGCCTAATGCGGATTGGGGACTTCACATATCTTCAAAGGATTTTTAGAACCCTTTTCCGATATACAGGTTTCCTCACGATGTTTTCCTTCACTGTTTTTAGCCAGTAGTGTTGTGAAAAATTGTACATAAATCTTTTTCATATTAAGATTTAGAGGTACAAGCCGGCCGGTTTTGAACCCGCGCGTTAAAACGTATTTGAATTTATTTATTAATGTTTTATTTTATTTATATTTACTTTAACAATGTAGTGTGCATCTCAAGTGGTGTATTATCATTATTATTTAGTTTTAATTAATTATCTTGTGAATACGCGGATAATGCAGATGGCTACAACATTGTACTTCAACTTTTTGGACTTATCTTATGTTAAACAAAATGTTGTAGCTGTTTATTATCCTTAAATAAATAAAAATAACATAAACATTCAAAATATGTTTTCATGTTCCTAATAAAAAACTTATCCTGTTCAAAGTCATCTTGGTTTTTCCACTACTCTACACTAATATTAGAACGAGGAAAACTTTGTTTGTTTTTAATGAATAGGCTTAAAAACAACTGGACTGTTTTTAAAAATTCCTTCACCATTAGTAAGCTACATTATCCATGAGTAACATAGGCTAGACTATATTTAGAAAAAAATAGAGATCTGTACTAAAACTCCAATAATATAAAGCAAGGTGTGAAAATACCCCAAAAACTCGCTTACATCGCGTACGCTGCGAAAACTATTGATTATAGAACAAAATGAACTAAGGGTTTGTAGGTCTTATTAAGCCCCTTTTTGACGCAGACGAAGTTGCGAGGATCAGTAATAAAGGAAACCTAATTTTAAAATGATGCACTATAGATCTGACTGTGTGAAGGATGATATAAAATATGAAATGAAAAGAGTGGAGAGATATGTGCCGACCCCATCTAAATGGAATAAGGTGGAACGAAAGAAAGGTCTGGGTGGTTCACCTTATTCACTATGAATCTTGATGATTGTATTAGACATATTATTATAAGGTATATGACGTAACTCAAATCTCTCACAGAATACCTAAGTTGTGTTTTGTTTCTGCAGATGCAGATTTTGTAACGCAAAATCAACAAGGTATTATTTTTTAAGGTATATTTCGACTTATTTAGTAAAAAATCTATGCCCAATTAATCTAATCTTCCTATATTTTATCTTACAGACAAAACAACTTAATATAAAACAACAAAAAATGATCAAGACTAGTTTTTTCCTTGTTATCATTTTTGGAATCTATACCCTATCTATACATATATTTACAAATGAAAGTTACTACATATAGAAAGAAAACTATAAAATTAAACTTTAAAAAACTAAGTTTTACAATAAATAACTTGAAATCAAATAAAGTTGAATACTTACTGTGGAATCTAACCTAACAATTTGACAGATGTTTCAAAATGGCGCCCGTTTGACCGTTTTGGTTGCGCGACCGTCCGTGTCGACGGTAGGTGGTGGACTGACTGGTAATACAGTGGACGGTAAGGTTGCGCACACGATGGATACTGTTAACAGTGATCGTTGGAGTTTAGTGAGATTTTTACCAGGTTTTTCCTGATTGGTATTTCATACTACATAGTATTGACAGTGATTTTTGATGGTCAATTGTTACTACCATTAGGTGGTAAGTCTGGCATGGCAGAGGTTTATGAGCAATGAGTTTACCATCAAGTTGGCCGTATGCTCATTTGTCTATACTGCAGTAATAAAGAAAGATGATAGAAAATAGTCTCAATTATTTTTAAATAATGAAAACGACTTCCATTTTTTCAAAAATTACACTTAAACTACTATATAATCAAGTCGAAATTAAATTAATACAAATTAGTGACCTCCATCCTTTTTGGAAGTCGATTAAAAAATATTTTGAGCTTATAACTAAATTATACTCCAAAAAATCACCTCAATCAGAAACCAAGAAGATGGTCGAATTGAACTCGTAATCCAACCGAACTTACATAGTTACATTCAGTGCAAATTAAATTTAAAAAGCTTTTAAAACAGCGGCCATTTTGAACACACCTTTAACACATTGCAAGCAGCATTTCAAAGTGAGAGCCTTCGAAGGTTGTTAACTGGTCAGCTTCAAGACAAAACGTCATAAATAGAAATACTACAAACTAATATATACCTTATACCATACAAATAAGAGAAAAACTCCCATAAATGTTGAGAATCACCCTGAAATCCAAAATGGCGGATCGTCTTTGTTGTTTTAAACGAGTTTAACTCTTAAGTTATATGAATTAAAGTCTAATCTTCTAAATCAAATGTTCTCATTCAAGTTGATGTGTGTGAAGTCATGGAGTTTTTAATTTGATTTTAAAGGGTCGTAAGTTCTACATGGTATTTTAAAGGATTTTAGTTTGTATGTGCATGCGATAAGGGTGATTCTCGCTTGTTAAAATATTTAAAGGTTTTGATTGCATCTGTTAATACAAGGCTGCTTTGATCCAGAGTTGTTTTGCTTTGTGATAAATAGTTTTTGTTGGTCTGTATCATTACTTTTTAAGGATGAGCAGGATTTCATTAAGTTTTTGTACAAGATCTTGAGCCTATAATTGTTGTAAAATATGATTATAACCTAAAAATAACGTTGATCAAATATAATACAGACTAACAGATAAGTTGTGTAATTGCTATTTAGTATCTGGAATTTGGTTTCTCTTATTTTTTTAAAGAAGTTTCTCAAGTTCCGTATACAGGGTGTCCCAAGACTGCGACATGAATGGGAAGTACCTTACATTATATTTTTGATATTTAGTAAAATTGCATTTAAAGATTTTTCATTACTTCAAATAAGTAAAATCGGAATCGGTTTGTCGGAAAATCGAACTAACGATGTCGGAAAAAATCACCCTGTATTCTTATTATACCAATCGAAAGAATAACTCATTTAAAATAATCAATCCAAACAAACATAGTATCTTAACGGAAATTAATAACGTCAAAAGTTTGATTTACAATTTATGCACGTAATTTTCCGCCATGTTCGATGAACTAAACTCGCGGTCATCTTGAATCTGAAACAGAAATCATCTAAATCGGTACAACCAAATCAAATATTGTGGGAACAAAAATCAATAAAAAGTCACACAGATGAATTGAGTATATCTTAGTCTCAAAAACCCTCCTTTAATCTTAGTTCATCAAAAAATACTTAATGCTAAAGATGGTTCGCGTGTCAGTGACCTGGACAGGTTTTTGGGACGACCGGACACTCTTACAATATATATTATATAAAGTATAATATGTCATAATAATTTATACTAACTTTGTAATGCAGCGTTCGAAACGGACTTATACTTACCTCTAAAACTTAATAAGTAATAATAATAAGTAATCTAAAATATTTGGACCTGGCCCACGAGTTGACCGACATGTGTCGTGTTGAATCGACCATCATTGTTCCGATCGTTGTATCTGTGCACGGTCTAATAGCGAAAAGCTTCGACCGTCATCTAGAGAAGCTTTCGCTTCCCGGCTGGGTAAAGGGCCTGATTCAGAAGGCGGTTGTTCTTGACACGGCGCGTATTGTGAGGAGGTTCCTCTCTCTTGAGCCCTGACCACTGATGGCTTGGGTCGTAGACCTCGTCTCCAGTGGCCCTCTGTTTTTTATATTGTATTTTTAAATTTATTTTTTTGTAAATGTTTTTTTTTTAAACATAATGTAAAAAATAAGCAAATAAATGAATACTGAGATTATAATACATAATTAACAAAGTGATTTCTACTTTAATTACAAGCTTAAAAGTAAACAGTGAAGTGCTGAGATAAATAAAACGAGTCCAAATACGACGAGTCTATCTTGTTTAGTACAGGAGTTCCTATCACCTTCCGAATCCATCAACAGATCAGCGCCATTTTGTCATATTATTTGTTGTCATTGTCCCGCGATATACATCTGCGTGCAAAATGACAGCTCAATCGGAAACCGGGAAGAATGTTAAATTTAACTTGCGTGATTTCACCCGAACTTACATAGTTACATCCAGTGCAAGTTAATATACTGCCTTTATTAACAAAAAGATTTATATGCATCATTATGCACTGTACACCAATGATTGATGTAATTTATTATGGTAAATAAACAATTTCATTTCATTTCATTTCCTTTCATCACAAATGGCTAAAAACGATGAAGGAAAAAATCGTGAGGAAACCTGCATAGTGGAAAATGATTCTAACAATCGTTCTATGATATGTGAAATCCCCAATCCGCACTAGGCAAGCGTGGTGAACTATACCTGATCCGTCTGCTGAGGAGACCTGACCCCAGCAGTAGACAGTAATGGGTTGTTACAGTACACTACAGATTTTAATACTCAAGATGTCATTGAAAGCTTTATATTAACTTGCACTGGATGTAACTATGTAGGTTCAGGTGGAATCTTGCGAATTGAATTTGATAAACTTCTCTGTTTCCGATTGAGCTAAAATTTTGCAATGTAAAAATATATTCAGATGACAGAGTCGGAAGATGTCTAAAGGAACTCTGTACTAAACAACATAGATTCATCGTGTTTGGACTAATTTTACATGTTTTATTACTCCTTAAAATAAATAATGTCATAACAGAGGATTGATACTTTGCTCGTTGAAAATATAAGGCGCTTTCGTGCTAACTTCGTAGAGTTCATTGATGAGGAGAGAATTGATATTTTGCTGTTTGAAATTATAAGGCGCGCCCTAGATACCTTGAGATAGAGTTTTTAACTGCCCAACTTCGTAACATTTGATCTAGCTTGGTCCTCATGACTGCTTTGCCTAGTGTGAGGATCATTGGTAACTAGCTCAGGCACATCTTAAAGTTGAATCCTGTGTGTTTTAGTATAAGTTTGCTCTCAAGTTTATATTAGGATTTAACTTACAATAAACATCTCTTTCTTTATCTTTACATGAAGCGACGTCGAGTTGACGTAGTCAGTGGCTACTTCTACAAGAGAATTTGAAATGTTGAACTGAATAAAAATTCACGATTTTTGATGGCGAAAAATGGAACGTGTTGTACGTTTTATATTCATAGTGTTTTTTATTTATTTACGGCATTGGATACAGATCTTTAAGCCTCATAGTGTAACCTTCTTAGTAGATTACAAAAATTAAAAAAATACAAGAAAAAAAATCGTTTAAATTTCTTAATAGGTACTAAACGGGAATTAAATAGGTAAAAGACCTAGAAAATATGATACAAATCATGTCAAAATCGCTGTAATCATTCATTATAATCAAAATATGAAAATTTGTAATTTACTCTGCATTGTGCCTAATTTAAATAATAGAAATAAAATTAAAAATGCTGTGTGAGCACTATGACTTGTCCTTCTTCAAACATGGCTTAAAGTCCTTAAAGGTAGGTCATAGGTTAGGTAGCGGCAGTGTTCCCTGACATTGCATAGGTCCATGAGCGACGGTAACTACTTACGATCAAGTGGCCCGTTAGCTCGTCTGCCTACAAGGTAAAAATTTGACGTAAGAGCAGCTTATGTGTGCTTTCGTCAAGTGTTTGAAGATTACTATTTTGTGCCACTGAAAGTGCCATCGAAATCGGTTCAACATTTTCATAGATTCATCATCATCAGTGGCGTTATGTCCATTGTGGGCCTTGGCCTGCTCTAGTTTCTTCCCCCAGACCTTCCTATCTAGAGACACCGTTCTCCAATTCCTCACACCAATAGTTTCCACGTCTCGGTCCACTCCGTCCAACCCCCTAAGCCTTCGTCTGTCCCTGCTTCGACGGCCCTCAGGTTTTGCAATCAGCAGCTTTTTGGGAATGCGATAATCTTCCATCCATTGGACATGTCCAGGCTACTCCAGTCGCTTGATTTTCACATACTGAGCTATTGCAGGTTCTCTAAAAAGTTCGTATAACTTATGAGTTTTTTTCATAGATTAGCCAATCGAAATACACGTATTATACTTTCTGAGTCTTAAGCTAACAAGTAAATTTCTAGACTAAATCAAACATTCATCGACTTTTTAGCTTAATCTTATCCCATTTAAATGTATTCGGCGCAATGTTTTCTCTCTCCATTCATTCCTAATCTGGCATAAGTCCTCTGTCTTATAAGGGGTGGGCCATATAAAGTTTGCTTTTTTCAAAAGTTCGACTGTCATGTTGGCTGTGTGGCATGTTGCGCCATCCTGTTGAAACCAAATGTCGTCCATGTCATACTCTTCAACTTTTGGAAACAAAGATTCGTTGAGCATGGCACGGTAACGCTCGCCATTGACCGTAACGGCGGCTCCTTGCTCATTTTCTAATGATGCCGCCGGACCAAAACCCACACCAAACAACCTGAATCTGAAACAGAAATCATCTAAATCGGTACAACCAAATCAAATATTGTGGGAACAAAAATCAATAAAAAGTCACACAGATGAATTGAGTATATCTTAGTCTCAAAAACCCTCCTTTAATCTTAGTTCATCAAAAAATACTTAATGCTAAAGATGGTTCGCGTGTCAGTGACCTGGACAGGTTTTTGGGACGACCGGACACTCTTACAATATATATTATATAAAGTATAATATGTCATAATAATTTATACTAACTTTGTAATGCAGCGTTCGAAACGGACTTATACTTACCTCTAAAACTTAATAAGTAATAATAATAAGTAATCTAAAATATTTGGACCTGGCCCACGAGTTGACCGACATGTGTCGTGTTGAATCGACCATCATTGTTCCGATCGTTGTATCTGTGCACGGTCTAATAGCGAAAAGCTTCGACCGTCATCTAGAGAAGCTTTCGCTTCCCGGCTGGGTAAAGGGCCTGATTCAGAAGGCGGTTGTTCTTGACACGGCGCGTATTGTGAGGAGGTTCCTCTCTCTTGAGCCCTGACCACTGATGGCTTGGGTCGTAGACCTCGTCTCCAGTGGCCCTCTGTTTTTTATATTGTATTTTTAAATTTATTTTTTTGTAAATGTTTTTTTTTTAAACATAATGTAAAAAATAAGCAAATAAATGAATACTGAGATTATAATACATAATTAACAAAGTGATTTCTACTTTAATTACAAGCTTAAAAGTAAACAGTGAAGTGCTGAGATAAATAAAACGAGTCCAAATACGACGAGTCTATCTTGTTTAGTACAGGAGTTCCTATCACCTTCCGAATCCATCAACAGATCAGCGCCATTTTGTCATATTATTTGTTGTCATTGTCCCGCGATATACATCTGCGTGCAAAATGACAGCTCAATCGGAAACCGGGAAGAATGTTAAATTTAACTTGCGTGATTTCACCCGAACTTACATAGTTACATCCAGTGCAAGTTAATATACTGCCTTTATTAACAAAAAGATTTATATGCATCATTATGCACTGTACACCAATGATTGATGTAATTTATTATGGTAAATAAACAATTTCATTTCATTTCATTTCCTTTCATCACAAATGGCTAAAAACGATGAAGGAAAAAATCGTGAGGAAACCTGCATAGTGGAAAATGATTCTAACAATCGTTCTATGATATGTGAAATCCCCAATCCGCACTAGGCAAGCGTGGTGAACTATACCTGATCCGTCTGCTGAGGAGACCTGACCCCAGCAGTAGACAGTAATGGGTTGTTACAGTACACTACAGATTTTAATACTCAAGATGTCATTGAAAGCTTTATATTAACTTGCACTGGATGTAACTATGTAGGTTCAGGTGGAATCTTGCGAATTGAATTTGATAAACTTCTCTGTTTCCGATTGAGCTAAAATTTTGCAATGTAAAAATATATTCAGATGACAGAGTCGGAAGATGTCTAAAGGAACTCTGTACTAAACAACATAGATTCATCGTGTTTGGACTAATTTTACATGTTTTATTACTCCTTAAAATAAATAATGTCATAACAGAGGATTGATACTTTGCTCGTTGAAAATATAAGGCGCTTTCGTGCTAACTTCGTAGAGTTCATTGATGAGGAGAGAATTGATATTTTGCTGTTTGAAATTATAAGGCGCGCCCTAGATACCTTGAGATAGAGTTTTTAACTGCCCAACTTCGTAACATTTGATCTAGCTTGGTCCTCATGACTGCTTTGCCTAGTGTGAGGATCATTGGTAACTAGCTCAGGCACATCTTAAAGTTGAATCCTGTGTGTTTTAGTATAAGTTTGCTCTCAAGTTTATATTAGGATTTAACTTACAATAAACATCTCTTTCTTTATCTTTACATGAAGCGACGTCGAGTTGACGTAGTCAGTGGCTACTTCTACAAGAGAATTTGAAATGTTGAACTGAATAAAAATTCACGATTTTTGATGGCGAAAAATGGAACGTGTTGTACGTTTTATATTCATAGTGTTTTTTATTTATTTACGGCATTGGATACAGATCTTTAAGCCTCATAGTGTAACCTTCTTAGTAGATTACAAAAATTAAAAAAATACAAGAAAAAAAATCGTTTAAATTTCTTAATAGGTACTAAACGGGAATTAAATAGGTAAAAGACCTAGAAAATATGATACAAATCATGTCAAAATCGCTGTAATCATTCATTATAATCAAAATATGAAAATTTGTAATTTACTCTGCATTGTGCCTAATTTAAATAATAGAAATAAAATTAAAAATGCTGTGTGAGCACTATGACTTGTCCTTCTTCAAACATGGCTTAAAGTCCTTAAAGGTAGGTCATAGGTTAGGTAGCGGCAGTGTTCCCTGACATTGCATAGGTCCATGAGCGACGGTAACTACTTACGATCAAGTGGCCCGTTAGCTCGTCTGCCTACAAGGTAAAAATTTGACGTAAGAGCAGCTTATGTGTGCTTTCGTCAAGTGTTTGAAGATTACTATTTTGTGCCACTGAAAGTGCCATCGAAATCGGTTCAACATTTTCATAGATTCATCATCATCAGTGGCGTTATGTCCATTGTGGGCCTTGGCCTGCTCTAGTTTCTTCCCCCAGACCTTCCTATCTAGAGACACCGTTCTCCAATTCCTCACACCAATAGTTTCCACGTCTCGGTCCACTCCGTCCAACCCCCTAAGCCTTCGTCTGTCCCTGCTTCGACGGCCCTCAGGTTTTGCAATCAGCAGCTTTTTGGGAATGCGATAATCTTCCATCCATTGGACATGTCCAGGCTACTCCAGTCGCTTGATTTTCACATACTGAGCTATTGCAGGTTCTCTAAAAAGTTCGTATAACTTATGAGTTTTTTTCATAGATTAGCCAATCGAAATACACGTATTATACTTTCTGAGTCTTAAGCTAACAAGTAAATTTCTAGACTAAATCAAACATTCATCGACTTTTTAGCTTAATCTTATCCCATTTAAATGTATTCGGCGCAATGTTTTCTCTCTCCATTCATTCCTAATCTGGCATAAGTCCTCTGTCTTATAAGGGGTGGGCCATATAAAGTTTGCTTTTTTCAAAAGTTCGACTGTCATGTTGGCTGTGTGGCATGTTGCGCCATCCTGTTGAAACCAAATGTCGTCCATGTCATACTCTTCAACTTTTGGAAACAAAGATTCGTTGAGCATGGCACGGTAACGCTCGCCATTGACCGTAACGGCGGCTCCTTGCTCATTTTCTAATGATGCCGCCGGACCAAAACCCACACCAAACCGTAACTCTTTGTGGGTGCATTGGCGTCTCAATGGTGACGTTCGATTTTCCGACTCCCAGATGCGACAATTTTGCTTATTGACATAGCCTCCGAGGTGAAAATGGGCTTCATCTGACACACACACACACACACATTTCTTACAGTTTAGACTGAAGACTCACCACTTTGGAAGTAACTTTTCAATATTTCCCAATTTTGTTCAAGCGTATAGCGTCCCATTTCTTAAATGTACATAACCTCAATAACCTTTAACTAAATTATGAACACAAATTGAATGACATTTCAGCTGTCATTCTCTAAATAAACAGCAGTTCAAAATGCAAACGTTAGATTGCCCACCCTATATCGTCTTTCACACAATCCGGCCATCTCTTCTTAGGCCATCCATCCACTTTCAAAGTCTACTATTTTCAGTTTTCTTTGTTCGATTTTTCCCCGATTTCCTTTGTGTTGAGAACAAAGGAATATACATCGTTTAACTAGGTTTCAGCTGCATCGACCGGTGCACAGCCAGCCGGTGCGGATGCGCTGTTACATTAGAATAGGGATGGGAATGATATCGATAAAATTTGTCGATATATATTTTTTAAATGTTTTTTTCTAATTGAAATCTGTTTCGTTTCTGATATATTTGAATTGTGTTACATTAGAATAAGGATGGGAAACATGTTGATAAAATGTGTCGATAAATTTAAATTTTTCATGAATTGTTTTTATGAAATGCATTAACATTGGTACATTTGTGTGTGAATGGCTATTACTTTTTTTACTTTTACCAAATTTCATTGTTATGGTTCTTAATGAATCTATAATACAATTGAATTCAAGGGTATTATTAAAAGTTGTCGTGATGGGGTCGAAAAGTTCTGGAATGGCGGCCACGAACCGGTAAGCGCAACGTTGGTAGACCCCCCATAAGATGGACCGACGATCTGGTCAAGATCGCGGGAGGTCACTGGATGCAGATGGGGCAGGACCGATCGATGTGGCGAGGTTTGAGGGAGGCCTATGTCCAGCAGTGGACGTCTATAGGCTGATGATGATGATTAAAGTCTAAATTTTATTATTTCAAACAAAATTTTGGATTTATTTCGTGTTGAGAATATTTAAAGTTTTCTAAAAGGCTACTTCAGTGCAACAAATATTTTTTTTGTGTTATTTAGCAGATCCTTTAAAACGATGTTTTAATGAACATAAAACTAAGTATAATATTATCCCGCACCGTTATAAGACAATTTTGTATGACCTTAATGAAGCATCTATAATCTAAATATACCTCTGATTAATTTATTTCACACAAACTGATACGATTTATCCATTGGAAATATATAAGAGATTAGTAACAAAAATTTATCGATAATATATCGATAAAATTTTCAGCCTTTTCGCATCACTAAACGTCCTGTTTCACAATTGCGTCACTAACGTTCTTGACCTATGTAGCCCGGGGAAATTTACTTAAACATTTCAAGCGATTTTCACCGTTAACGCTCACAAAATAAAGACTACAGTCCTATGAACTCTAACTTGGAAAATTAAGCTTCAGATGGTGCTATGCGATTTTCGCTCTACGTAATATTGAAATAGAGACGGTTATTGTATGTATAGGATTAATTGTGATCTAGTGCTCCAGATGCTTTCTCGGTAGTTTTGCAACATAACTGCTTTATAAGGAAACCATTTTCTTGCTAGGAAATAGCATTGTATAATTTAATGTCAAAACTAGAGAATCTACTTCATAAATAATTTATTTCAAAGATAACTTTAAATACAAGCTTTTAAGATCCCGGATATGATGTATCAGTAGAGTGTTAGCTAATGCATGTCCAAACACGACAGAGTTCCTATGACCACTTTTCGAATCCATCATCAGATCAGCGCCATTTTGTCATATTATTGCATGCATTGTCATATGTCACGCGATATACATATTATGTGTACTAATTTCAGCTCAATTGGAAACCGAGAAGTTAGCCAAATTTAACTCACAAGACATTTCACTAGAACTTACATAGTTAAATGTAAACCATTAAAAAGCTGCCATTTTATGCGTTATAAAAGCTTATCTATACTTACTTTAAAAATTATACTTTTACAGTTTTTGAGAAAAACCTCAGACGAACATGACAAACTATAAAAGTTCCTTTTTCACTTCGAAACCTTAAAAACAAACCAAAGTATAACACAACTAGTTCTAAAATAAATATCGAATAAAATACTCTTTGTATTTGTTCATCGATTTTAAATCAATATTTGAAGATCAATGACATCCCTATTACTAAGAAAACATGCGTCAACCATGTTGCTACATAATATTAGCATTCAGATTTTTAGCATTTACTGAAATTATTATAACATACTAACCACGCAATTTCGTCTGTGTCACACAAGAAAAAATAAGAGTTTTCTCGTGAATTTTGTTAAAGTATATACTTTCCCCGGGATTTAAGAATATTTCAAGACTACAATTATCCAAATCGTTTCAGTCGTTCTCGAGTTTAAGCGAGACTAACGAACAGGAATTCATTTTTATAGAGAAGAAGATAAGAGATATGAGATCTATCTAATTCAATCTGAAAACGCTTTCAAAGCTGTTATTAAAAACTAATTTAATATACAGGGTGTCCCAAAACTATGCGACATGAACGGGAAGTACCTTAAATATTAGAGATAGGATGTTTTGCTGAAATGAAACATCATTTTATTTTTAAAAACTCTATTAACTGTCAAAGCTTGGATAGCTATAATGATGGTTTCCCTTGTTTTAGTTAGACAAATACACAAAATGGTGGAAAAAAAAGGTACTAAAAATCTTGAATCACGATTATCACCTTGTTCCTTTTGTTTAAGACACTATGTTTGTTAGCAAAAAATATTCGTAATTAACTGTTCTTTCGATTGGCATCATAAAAATACAGGGTGTTGATTTTTGCCGACTTTCAGACAAACCAAACAATTTACGAAAAATCTGTGAATGCAGTATTATTAAACATCAAAAATAAAATGATGTTTTCTTTCAGCAAAACAACAACAACAGCCTCAAAAACTTGTTTTTATACCTATTTAGTTATTTTAAGTAACGTCTTATTTTAGACAGTAACAGTAACACGTAAGTGTGAAATGGGTTTTATCTTATGTGATTTTCAATGACAAAACAAATTTAAATATCATTGTTTTGTTATGATTTAGAGCGAAGTCCGGTTTCGCGAAAATCTATGAAAAATTCACTTTCGTTGAAAATTCATTAAATTTTGACTTAATATTAAACACTGTACGAAACAAAAATGGCTGTGTCTGTTTGTGATTCAACAGTTTGGACATTCTGTATTTTAAATTTAATAAAGATCTGACTAGTAGACTACTAGACTCTCTACTCTCAACTCTACTAGATTTTGTGCTCTTGAAATGTAGAAGTCGGATAGGTTACAAACCTTTTTTCTGCCCATTTCTGCCCATTCCTTAGTTCAGGTCTCCTCAGTAGAGGGATCAAGTATAGTCCACCACGCTTGCCCAAATTGCTTGGATTGGGAACTTCACATTTCATCGAAGAATTTTTAGAACCCTTTTCCAATAGGTTTCCTCACGATGTTTTTCTTCATTTTTAGCCAGTGTTGTAGATATTTACACATAAATCTTTATCACATTAAGATTTAGAGGTTTTTTAATAAATTTCTTTAAACACTCGCGGTTAGAGACGGCAGCCGATACTGTCAGTGTGGTATGTCGAAATGTGAGTTCGAGTTCCAGTGGCACCGGCAAACGGACGAGAAAGAGGGTAGACAGATTTGTCTGCTCTTAAATGACCTACCCGCAGTTCCTCAGTCTTCCCGTGATCATGGCGCTTGAAACAGTGCTGAAATATCGGGACCGCTCAATTAAAAATAATCGTGGTAAGAACCCGTTTAGTAATAGTGTAAGTGATTAGAGGTTTTTTACTGAAAAACGATCTTACGGTTCACCTAATATTAAACGGTCGTCGTTCATGAACCTCTTTAAAGACCAGATACGAACCCTTTATCTCACAAAAACAATGATGATTTAGCATAAATCGTAAATCACTATTTTCCTCATAAAATCATATCAATATTTCCATTATTGAAACTATGATTAGGATTCATTATTTTAATTAGCATCTGCACTTAAATAGTGATTTAAACCTTATTTCAAGGGTAAAAAGTATATTTTTCTATGATTAGTTTGAAGTTTAATATTGTCCGTGTGTATATAAAAGGATGTTGGTCTTTCTTATAGTTATTTCGTGTTTTGGGTAATGGCGTACAAGATGGGTTCTTTTAAATTGTTTTTGGTTTTGTTTGCTCTTGTGTTTGTTGAGGTGAGTTCAGAAATTAATTGTTATGTGTATCGAAATTTAAATTTTAGTGTTTTTTTTAATAATTGTGTTAATTAATTTTATTTGCGTTCGGTATCGTTGTTTTTAAACGGTTTTATTTAGCAGTTTTTTTGCGACGAAAATCTAAGACTTGTTATATTATCAATTTGACGATCTGAAATTTCAATTTTTAACATCAATTTTGTTAAGATGCTTTAATTGAAATCAAAAATCAGTTTAATAGTTATTATTCCGTAGACTATCTATTTTTAGTGATATTTTTTTTTGATTTAAGTGTTTTTGTATTATATTTTAAAGGCGAATTAGTTTAGACTCGAGTGTGATCTCAACTATTAATTGATAACACTATGATAAATATTTCTTTCAATTTATTTTTTACATCTGTAAATGACAATGCAGAGACGCTAACTAACTACCTTTAAGGACTTTCAAGCCTCAAAAAACTACTGTAACAACCCATTATTGCCCACTGCTGGGCTCAGGTCTCCTCAGAAGAAGGATTAGGGATCCACCACGAATTTTAGAATCATTCGGAAGAGGTCTTAAAACTTACGACGTGATGTTATATAGAGGATTTATATCTACATTAAAGTTACATTTCCTACGTGGGTGCGGTTTACTCTCCGCCCTTGAAATAGTCATCTATTTGCAACTACTGTCAAATCATCGCGAGATATAGTTCCAAACAATGCAAAAAAGACTTGCACCTCTAAATATTAATGTGAAAAAGATTTATGTGCAATTTCTAACAACACCACTGGTTAAAAACGGTGAAGGAAAACATCGCGAGGAAACCTGCATATTGGAAATTGGTTCCACAAATCCTTTGAAGATATGTGAAGTCCCCACTCCGCATTGAGCAAGCGTGGTGAACTATGCCTAATTCCTCAACAATTATTTATAAATAATCATTCTTGTTTCAGATCGCAAATGCTCATTGGATAGGCGGATGGGGTGGCGGTTTTGGCGTTCCTATAGTTGTCGGTGGCTTTGGATATGGGCCCTATGGGAGGTACCCTCGTCCTTATTATCCCCCACCACCGCCACCTCCACCCCCTTTCTTTGGATGAACAGATAAAAAATAATTTAGAAGTCATTTTTGAAATATTTAGAATTTTTTAATTTAGGACATACGACTTGTGTAAAATAGTGTTATTTTCATGTCATTTAAATTCCACTAGAGTCCATTTTTTTGTCAAGTAGACAGATGACGTAATTATTGATATTGTATAGTTTTGATTCTTCGGGTCGAGAATGACCATAAAATCACCCCGTGTTAAGTTATTTCAGAATAATATTCCGCTTTGAATACTGTAAGAAAAATTGCATTAAAAATATTTTTCAAAATGAAATTAGTTTTAAATTAGGTAATACTCTAACTTTATGAGTAGATTGAAATTTTATTGCTGACTATGTTGTACCTATTATAATTCTCAATAAAACATGTAGAAATTTATTTAGTGTTTATTTAAATGTATAAATAAGAAAAAGTTTTATTGTTGAAGAATTAAATATGAATAAATATAAATAAATTAATTAGAAAATATTAAAATTTATTGAACTCTTTTATTTAACATTATTTTGGTTACACAGTTAAATGAGGTTGAAAGGAATAAGGATTTCGGAATAATAAATAAACAAACACATGCTGACATACTTTATATAATTTTAACACACGATATAATATAATAACTATTACATCAACCACTTATCTAACAGTAAGTAACTGGAAAAAATCTATAAAGCATAACTTTTATTCCTTAGGCCACCCGGAATAAGGACAACAAGGGACATCGGAATAAAAACGAGGCGTAACGGAATAAAAACAATTGTTGATATTAAAATATAAATCTATGTTTATATCTTTCAGAAAATAGTTAAAATCACAGTAGGCTTAGGCTAAAATTTGAAGGCTTAACAGTTTTAAAATATATTGATATGTTTTTATGATATGTTGTCTAGGCACCTAAAATTATTAAGGGCATAATAAGAAAAAGCCATATCCACTAAATATTATCTTATTACTAATAATGATATGTATTTTTATAACATCGATATTTTTTTTTTAAAGATATACGTTACAAATGCCTCAGTTATTTAAAGATTTTATTTAAATCGAAAAACTTACATATACAACACACATAGATATTTTTTATTATAATTATGACACGAAATTTATTAATAAATTTTAATAACATTTTTATAAGTATCGATTATTTTTAATAATTAATTAAAACTTTTCTAAAATCTACTTGGAGAAAAGTAAATTTTGTTTTTTTTCAAGGTTTTTAATTTCATTTAAAATTAAACTAGGGTGATCGGTTAGCCGTTTTTCGAAGCATATTCGTTTTTTTAAATCATTAAATTTTTGGGTTACACGCTTTTTTTTGCGGAAGAATAGAAATGGAAATTCGAAACCTGGCTCCTTGAAAGACTTTTAATAGATTTATCAAATAAAAAGAGTGTAACCCAAAAAGTACACTTTTTATTCCAATAAAATCCAACCCATTCGTCCGTGGACAATAATTTTTCTTATTCGAAAACAATTTTCAAAAAATCGCTTCCGCAAATCGTAAATCACAAAAACGCAGCTGATGTGAATTACGAGGGAAAAACTCTGCCAACAGACGAATTATTCCACAACAATTGCATCGGAATAAAAACCGGCGCATCGGAATAATAATTAAATTAAAATTGCCTTCTTTTATTTTTGAAGCGTATCGTAGTATCATAGATTTAGTGGAGGTGGTACGCTCCAATGCGTTTTTCGCCGGCTGTGTGTTCCACGTACTCGCGGATCTGGTCAATGGCCACTGGGCCGATGCAGACCAGAGGTTCCTTGAAGTATCCGCAGCTCTGGGCCAAAAATTGGGTTGAATAAGGTTGAAAAGAAATTGGTTGCCCAGATTAAGGTGTGATGAGTACAAAAACGTGCTGTCCACCACCTTACCCCATTGAATGGGTCGTATTATAAAAAAAACCTATATAATAAACTATCGGTAATGGTAATCTGTTAAAACAAAATGAAAATATTTTTCACCCACCACTGTAACTCCAGTGCAGCAAGGATCCACCACCGTAATGACTCTGAGCAGTGAAATCCAGGAACCCAAGAGAAAGCTATTTTGCGCCCCACAACGAGTTTAATCAGATTTTAGAAGGAGTAGGAAATGTGAACAAGACCTAATACTTTTAGGTATATACCTACTAGTAATTATTATTTAGTGTACTACGCATTCTCAAAAATAACAGCTAACACGGCCTTTTCAAAGTCGATTATAAAGGTTTTTATATATCACATAAAACGCTTTGAACCTCTCTCTCAAATATAATTAAATATTAATTATCTCAAAGAAATTCCCTCTCTATAATATACTAGCTGATCCTCGCAACTTCGTCTGCGTCAAAAAAACGTTTAGGCAGCACTGTCAGTTTTTAATAAGACCTACAAACTCGTAGTACATCATTTTGTTCTATACTCTCGGTAGTTTTAGCAGCGCACACGATGTAAGAAAGTTTTTGGGTATTTTTTCACACTTTGGCTTACATTATTGGAGTGCACGGATCTCTATTTATTTCCAAAATAAAATCTAGCCTATGTTACTCGTGGATAATGTAGTTTTCGATTGATTCATTTTTAAAAACGGTCCATTACTTTTTGAGCTTATTCATTACAATCAAACAAAGTTTTCTTCTTTATAATATACTAGCTTTTGCCCGCGACTTCGTTCGCGTGGACTTCAGGTTCGTCCCGTCTAGCCCGTCTAGTTCGCGACGTCTATAATATAGTACTATTATACCGCAAAAAATGTGTTTTTTTACGACCTCACATTAGAAACCTCAAAATTGTAGCCTATGTGTTATTCTGATGTATAAGCTATATTGTGGTAAAGTTGCATTCACATCCATTCACTAGTTTTTACGTGAAAGAGTAACAAACATCCATACATCCATACTTACAAACTTTCGCCTTTATAATATATATTAGATTTTCAATCAAAAGACGCAATTTGTAAAGCAAACATAATTCAAAATGTATAAGATTTGGTGAGCCGCCATGATTATTCCTTTAATTAAAATTGTTCCAGAATGTTGATCAAAGGTCTTTGTTCCTTTGAAATTGTGAAGGAATAATCTTTATTCGGTTGAGAAATTCTTGATGTTTGCTTTGCGGTGAAAAATTGGAAGGTAATTTTCTTTGAAGAAGAAAAGTCCTTGAGATGATGAAAGGTCTCAAGTTTGTCGTTTTTTTAAAGCTTAATTTATTCAAATAATTGTGAAGTGAATTAAAAAAACAAGCTTGTCGAAATTATTTGTAGATATAATTTTGTTTTTAAACGATATTAATTCATTACTATTTAACGCATTTTACCAATGCTATTGTAAGCACTATGTAGGGTAGTAAATCTAGTAAATGTGGTCCATCGAGCCAGATTTTAAATAAATAATAAATATTTAAAATGAATGGAAGAACCACAATAACATTTAATACCCGATAGAAGGGGTAAAAGATTTCACGTTTTTGCATTATTCAACACTATTGTTGTTACAAAAATTTTATTGTTTTCTAAGCTGTTGATACTCTGTAAATATACATACCTTCCTTGGCTTCTGGCGGTGCCGACGTTGCATGATGCAGCAGAGGCCCCGAGTGATCTCACATTCGCTGGATGTAGTACAGTCCTCGTTGTATTGCTTACGACCAGCAGATGGTGGGCGGCAGATATGCATTTCACCTATTTGGAATATAAAGTTGTAAAACTCTTCGTTTTCGAGCGGTATGACTTAAGCGAGTCTTGAAGTACTTAAAGGTAGGACGTAGGTCTCCTGGCAGTGCAGAGGTGCATGAGCAATGGAAACCGCTTACGCCCAAAGAAGCAATGGGTAGGACATGTTGTGCGAAGAATGGATGGCTGATGGGGCCAATAAGTTATGGAGTGGCAGACACAGCAGTAGGCCTACAAGTTGGACAACCTGGTCAAGATCACAGGAAGTTTCTGGAATGAACTCTCGTCCTCGTTGTTCCCGGAGCGCTATGACATGTCCCATTTTAAACAAGGTTTAGGAAAAGTCCTGTATAGTAGATGACGTCTATCGAAACTAGGCTATCCACCGTGTGCGTCCAGCGAATCCTTGCATACTTTGACCATATAGCTAGAAAAAGAGATGATAATTATTGAGAAGCTAATTGGTGTTGGCCAAGTGCAGGGCAAGCGACCGAGAGGCCGATCTCGAACACGGTGGTGTGACCAGATACGGGAAGTATCGGGTATGTCCCTAACTTCAGCACTCAGGGAGGCTCAACACAGAGCCACATGGAAGAAACTGCTGAACATTGCTTCTAGCAGATACGACCCTCAGTCATGAGTAACCGACTCAGAAGAAGCAGACCTAGCAGTCGAGATCAATTAAAAGAGGCTACTCACCAGGGGCAGCTTCCTCGCAGACCAGTCCAGCATCGCATTGGTTCTCACGGTTGCAGATTTCACCCAGTTTTCGACCAGCAAAAGCGGAGAGGCAGCGTCCACCGTCATCTGTACGACAAGACAAGTTTATATTATTTGAGTCTCGTTCGTTGCGTCCTCGAGCGTAGTCGTGTGTACTGGTATTTTGCACCGCTAGTTGATTGTTTAAACTATAAAACTAAACTGGAATTTGTGATTGGTTGTGGTTGGTGAAGTGCGTTTCCTTGTCTTGCAACAGCGCTTCTATAGAGGAGACTCCACCTTAGGGGCGTGTCGAGAGCGGGATAGAACTATTTCTCACAGTTGCAACAACATTTACGCCTCGATCTTTTGGTGAGGATCTGCGTATGCGCATTCAATCGATTCATGTTTCTTTGATAGTCGCACGCATACTTAGCTATCAATTGCTTTTTCGCTGTGTCTTTAACCGCCTTTTACGCCCCAATGACATCTTATAATAAAACAGTTCGTACTCCACCACGAGCAATGTTGGAAGCATCCTCAACGCCGGAACTATATCAGACACCGGAGTCACTGGAGTTAGAACATCATAATATATCTACTTATAAAAAACGGAAGTTCCGACCCGACTTAAATGAGTACAAAATCCCAAATGAGGCGAACACATTTCTCAAGAACTTGGAAATGATGTTTAGTGATTTTAAAGAAGAACAAAGAGAACACCTAAAAGATATAAAGGAGGACGTTAAAATGTTGAAATCACAAAATGATGCTTTGCTTACCTTAAATCATGATTTAAAGGAAACCATCTGCAAACTTACGAAAAATCAAAATGATCTTATTCAACAAGTTGAAGAAATTGAAAATAAACAATCTAATTTTACTGAGCATATTTCCGACCTTGAAGAACAGATTGAGTTCTTACATAGGAAAATCCTAGCGTCCACCGTTGAAATTCGAAACTTGCCGACAACAACTAATGATGATGCATATGAATCCATAAAAGGTATTTGCCACCTGTTGGACATACCCTTCAGTGCTGATAGTGACATTAAAAATCTGTATCGCTTACCATTAAGGAATCAACAGCCGAAAACAATTGTAGTTGAATTTACGAACATCAGGATGAAGGATCGTCTTCTGAAGGCAATAAAAAATTACAACTTAAATCATAAAAATGACACCTTGAACACAACAAAAATAAATATTCCGGGTGACAGAAAGGTGATTTACATAAGTGAATCTCTTACAAAAAGGAGTAAACATCTTCACTTTCTGTCTCGAAATGCAGTGAAACAAAATCTTTTTAAATTTTGTTGGACTGCGGACGGCAGAGTCTTCGTGAGAAAAGAGGAGGGTTCTCCGGCCATTGAAGTGAAGTCAGAAGAACAGCTGGCTCAAGTCAATCACGATAAAGTAACTGCATGACTAGTTTTACAGACGTATTTCCAACCTTTTTTTCCTTGTTTAATTTTGATGTCGATTGATATCACTTACCTTTTTAAAAAATGTTTTCAGTTTTGTTATCATTTCATGTGTATTTTACAGATACAACACTTCTTAGTCTCTAGTTTTGTTTATTTAAGACTTATACCTTTTTACTTTCTACTTGTTATAAAGATTAGTTCATTATTTGTAATACTCAATTTTTCTACTCTGATTTACATTAAACGTACAACACCATCGTTGTACTATTATGTACGTGTATGTATCGTGTTATTATGCAAGCTGTGTTTAGATAGCAGATGTTTTAGACTTTTACTTAAGATTAAGAAAACATTTTTATTGCATACTAACCAACTTTTTAGACAAATCTGTTACGTACATTTGTATTTTTCACAAAAACCATCTTTGGATTTGTATTTACATTCTATATTAGCTATTTGGGCCTTTTATAATAATAAGAATTCTGTTAGCGCCTGTATCCTACAAAAATCATCGCTGCATTATATTGATGCTTTTTTAGCAGTACATTATTTTCTATATGGCATGAACCGTATACCTATGCATCATGACATTGGTTCTTGGAATTTGGTATTCATAATCTTAGTTTTATATTTACTTTATTACCTCAATTATGCTACTTTTGTGTATTTACTTTTACTCCACGCGCGCGACGTTCTACTAGAAACACACGGAAGTTCTCTTCTCTTCATTCATTCACCACAGAGAATTTTCTTCATCACACACTTATCCACACACACATATACGAAAGACACAGACTATTGCATTCTAAAGGGCTCGCTCGGTAATTGCGAATATTTAACACTTTTCAACTCTAATTGTGAAATCATTCTTTATGACACAATTAAATGACATAACGGGAGACATTGATGAATTCAATGTCTCCAAATCGTTTTTACTGGGCGTCCCAGAGGAATGCAATATGATCTCAACAAACACAAACACAAGTAATCTGTCCATAATTACAATAAATATAAGAAGCATCAATAAAAATTTTGACCATCTTAGCGTTTTTTTATCACGATTTAAAAAGAGTTTCGATGTGATCATATGCACGGAATGTTGGTTAAAGGACAAAATTTTACCACCTAACCTAGCGGGATATCAGGTTTCTTTTACTGAAAATAACTTTAAGCAAAATGATGGTGTAGTGATTTATATAAAGGACTACCTTAAAGATGTAATTGTGTCTGAACCAACTGTGAATGAGGCAAATTGCTTGCTTGTGAATGTAGGCACTGATACTACCATAATAGCTTGTTATAGGTCCCCTAGTTACCAAAATCTGTCTTTGTTTTTTGTAACAATAAATTCTCTTCTTGTCTCTATACACAATAAACAAAACGTTATAATTACAGGCGATCTAAATATAGATATTGTTGAAAAATCTCTAAACAAAAACTCACATGAATACCTAACACTTCTGGCTTCTCACGGCCTTTTACCAGGACATGTTTTACCGACCAGAGAGGAAAGCTGTCTAGATCATTATATGATTAAAACAAAAAAACCTTCAACAGTACTAGTGTTTCCTGCTACCATCACTGACCACTCACCTATCGTCCTTCTCCTAGACAATTTTGAAAAAAAAATCAAAGAACAAAAATTTATCAAAACTCTAAATTATAACGAAATCTGTCATGACCTTTCGAAAATAAACTGGCATGCTGTCCTTGATTTTTCAAACATCGAAAATGCAACTGAAAAGTTTATTCTAATACTACAAAACACAATGAACAAACACACAACATATAAAACAGTATCAAATTCAAAATATTGCCTTAAGCCGTGGATGACACCAGGACTAATCAAATGTATGCAAAAACGCGATAAACTCCATTTAAAGTGTAGAAAAAATAAAAAAAATGAAGAACTAAAATTAATTTACACACGGTACAGAAATAAATGTAATGATATTCTTAAAAACTTAAAAAAATCTTTTGAAAACACTGAATTACAAAAACACACAAATGACATAAAAGGTACGTGGAAAAGTGTTAAAAATATTTGTAACATATCAAAAAACACAAAACACACTGATACCAATATCTTACTGGATAACTCAGATAATCCAATACTTAAACTTAATGAAATCAACGATTACTTTGCCAATGTTGGCCGAAAATCGGCCGAAAATATTATAGAAAATTCTGTGACACCACACCCCAGTCTCAATCATCGCTGTCATATTATGCCTAGTCCACCATCATCCTTTGTGATGTTACCCACCGATGAAAAGGAAGTTGAGCATATTATTAAATCCTTAAAAAGTAGTTCAGCACCGGGGTGGGATGGGATTACCTCAACTTTTATTAAAAACACAATTTCTTATCTAATCACACCAGTAACTCTTTTGTGTAACGCCAGTATAGAACAAGGAATTTTTCCAAATATTCTTAAAAAATCCATAGTTATTCCAATTTACAAATCGGGGGATAGAAACTGCCACGAAAATTACAGACCGATCTCTCTTTTATCAACAATCTCTAAAATTCTAGAAAAACTTATTAACAAACAGGTTAAAAATTACTTAGTTAAAATGAAAATACTTTCAGAAAATCAATTTGGATTTAGAACTGGCCTCTCAACAGAGAACGCAGTTTCTACACTTATATCGTACATAACGGACAATATTGACCACAAAAAGAAATGTCTAGGCGTGTTTCTAGATCTTGCCAAGGCTTTTGACACAGTGTCGACGTCAATACTTCTGGAAAAATTGGAAATAATTGGTATTAGGGGCATAACATTAAAATGGTTCTCTAGCTATTTACAAGAACGAACACAAGCTACTAAAATTGCAAATCAACAAAGCGAACAAGCGCCTATTACCTACGGTGTTCCCCAGGGGAGTATACTGGGACCCACTCTTTTCCTAATCTATATAAACGATCTCTGTAATCTTCACCTGGAAAACGCTAAGATTGTATCATACGCCGATGACACCGCGATCATATTCACCGGAGAGACCTGGGTACAGGTGGAAAACTCAGCCAACAATCAGCTCTCCAACGTCTCAGCTTGGCTCACTAATAACCTTCTGGCTCTGAACATTAAAAAAACAATGTGTGTTGCCTTTTCTATTAATTCTAAAACTCAGCCAAAAAACACACTTTCTATTAAATTTCACAACAACATATGTAGAACTCCACTTCTTTGCCCATGCTCTAAGCTTGAAATGGCAAATACAATTAAATATCTGGGTATTACAATTGACAAACATTTAACTTGGGCCCCTCATATCAACATTTTATCTGCCAGAGTAAGAAAACTGACGTACGTTTTTAGAAAACTGAGAAACGTGGCTCCTCTCAAAACCATTAAGATAATTTATTATGCCCTAACTCAATCGATTCTAACTTATTGCATAACTTCCTGGGGTGCTATTAATAAAACACATCTTTTGACACTGGAGAGAGCCCAAAGAGCTTTAATTAAAGTTGCCCTCTGCAAACCAAGAAGATATTCTACCACGCAACTGTTTAATGATTTCGCAGTGTTATCGGTGAGGAAACTTTATATAAGAGCCGTAATTCTTCAACAACACTCAGCGCTAAATAAAGATTATTTTACACAAAACCTAAGAAAAAGAAGGAAGGATATCGTTTTCTCGGAAGTATCTTCACGTACTTTATTTGGATCAAAATCTATCTATAAAATGGGCCCATATCTGTATAACAAAATCAGTAAAGAAGTTTCCATTATTCATTTAAATAAATACAATTGTAAAACTTACATCACTAACTATCTCTTATCACTGGATTATAATAGAACAGAACAGATTTTGTTAAAAATAAAATAAATCTTCAAAACCTAATAAAAAAATAAAATAAAAAAAATACAAAGAATATTTTTATATTTAATATTATACACATTTTTAACTCACATTATTTATCACACTTTCATACCTTATTCTAAATAATATACTTACTATCAACTACTGAAGTGTACGTTACTTTCAACATGTCATCACATCGCCAATTTCAATTAAAATAATCTTCTTAGAAAACTCAAATATGCTCAGATTTACACGCACGAACACACACAAACACACACATACACACACACACACACACACACATACACAATCATACTTACACACACGCACGCGCGCAAATACACAAATTTTTCGGAAATTCCAGGAACCTGTGAACATTACAATTTTGTTGGAAAAGTTATAGTTTTTATATTGTACTTAATTGTGTGTTTACATTGTCTTCTTTTAGTTTTTAATTGGCTTTTTTTTTTTTTCTCTTTCTTTTACCTATAAAAACATAAAACCTTTTAAGAACGAGTCTTCTGTAACCTCACTATACAGGTTTTCCTAGTGTGAGGGACAGAGCACTTTATTGGGAAAGATCTAATATAAGACCAACATTGTTTAAGTTACAAATTGTACCCTGTGTCTTAGATATAAGGTAAATAAATAAATAAATAAATAAACTAAAGCTTAATTAAATTCCTCGGTGTTCTCGAGCACTATGACTTGTCCTTCTACAAACAAGGCTTGAAGAAGCTTCTTAGGCCTATGAACCCTACTGCAACTTTCCTGAAAAAACGTGAAGTACCCTGGTGTAAACAGCATAACTTTGTTGAAGGAGATCGCGTGTTGTCCTAACGTTATGGTGCGGGCCGACAACATCTCGTGTCGATTTTCAGGTAAACCAAGCAAATTACGAAAAAAAATTGAATGCAATATTATTTAACGTCAAAAATAAAATGATGTTTTCTTACAGCGAAACATCCTATCTCCGATATTTAAGATCCGATTTATGTCTTATGTTCTCACACACCCTGTATATTAATACTACTCAATGGACTCTCAATGTGGACATTTTGTTCTTCAGATAGTACGTGTCGTGAGACCTTTATTGAAACTCAAATAAAACGAACCTAACAAGTTCAGCAAACGAAAAAATAAATTCACAGAGACAACATTTGCTGAACCTTTTAACATTTACACAAAAAAGGTCGCCTCTGTTTGACAAGGGGACATTGTAGTACGGGAGCCCTGAACGGTAATTTCGTGTTTACTCAAGTACGCCTGATTAGATAATGGAAGTGTCCTGAGTAGGGTTTCGATATAATTCACATTTTTTTATTTAAGAAAAATCAATTGAAGATAACTTGCTGTCAAAAATCCTGGAAATATTTTTTTAATAGATCTTTTCTCTTGCAATTTAGTACAAGAGTTCCTATGAACACCTTCCAAATCCACCATCAGTTCAGTGTCATTTTGTCATACTATTACATTGTCACGCGATATACATCTACGTGCAAAATGTCAGCTCTATGGGAAACCGAGAAATTTGTCACATTTAGCTTGCAAGATTCTATCCGAACTTACAAAATTACATTCAGTGCTTGTTTTTATAAAGCTTGTAAATAGTCAAGTAAAACCACAATTAGCTTCAATCTCTCCCCTACTAAGAAGGAAAAATACGTATTTGAGTTTTCCCAGGGATTTGAGGACGTTGATTTATGATTATATTCCGTGATTATGAAAGATTTATTATACAGGTAACATCTGTGATCTTTCCGGATATGAAATGGGGTAAATGTGGCACTGTGACATAACCAGAACGCACGGGGTTTTAAAAAAATAAGTATAATTTAGACGAAAGCTTGGGTGTATAGATTTAAGGGTCGATTTTTGTTATTATATATTTTGGTTGATTTTTTGAAACCATTTATTTCGATTTGGTAAGTAAAAATTTAATCGGGTAATCGAGGTTCACCGACGTCCAATAAGATCAATAAGTGAACAATAAATAATTTATGCTATAGGATTTCGAAAAAACTAAAAAAATAATTCAAGACGAACAATGTTCTTATCTTATATATAAAATGAATCGCAAAATGTGTTGGTAAGCGCATAACTCAACAACGCCTGGACCAATTTGGCCAAATCTTTTTTTAAAATGTTCGTTGAAGTTCAAGGATGGTTTTTACGGCGAGAAAAAATCGAATAGTTGCCGGGAAGAATTGAAAAAAACGGGTCATAGGCTTCACGCAGACGACGTCGCGGGCAGCAGCTAGTTATTAATAAAAAAGATCAACCAAATTGGTTACCGTAGATAATTGTTATGCAACAACAACAGGTAACAAACATAAAACCAAAATACAATCAACTTGATACCCTTTGGAAAACCTCTTATTTTAGAAATTACATTGAAAAAATTAAACGTAGTGTAAACCTTACGTTTTAATAAAGCAGACTTTCCGAGCGTAAAACCACACATCCAACATGTTGGTTTAATGAGAATTTAATAAACATTGTGGCCAATGTTTGCCAAAGGTTGTTCCTATAGAATTTAATTATAAAGATTTATTTCAAAGCTAGTGGACTCAGGCAACTTCGTCTGCGTCATAAAAGAAGGTAATTTATTTACCATTGAAAAGTAAAACCACTTGTCATTACATCTATAATCTAAGTATCATAATGAAAGTTTCTTGAAAATAGATTTAGCTGTTTCAGCGATAATCAGTCACATTTTAAAATCTATGTTATGTATATCGTTTGTTTATTTAATAAACAATTGTTTAAATATTACAAAGCAAACACTTCAATGCAATAACATTTCATAGATAGATTTGTGCAAAATTCCATCAAAATTTCGCGGTTGATTTGACTAAACATCCCAACAAACATACCTCCAACACATTTGTTAATATTGGACCAACATGACCCAACTGAGGATTTCCGTTGTAATCCCAAGGGATTGCGCTGAATATTACAAAGCTATAAGGATTTCCGGCAGCAACCCTTTACGGTACATCCCAATTAATAAGTAAAACGTTAAACATTAATTTTACTTTAGTAAATGTTTCATATTAAGGATAATTTAAAAATTCATACAGAGAGAATTTTCACGATATGTGATGATATATGAGTATTTTGAATTAAACAAATCCCTTTTTCCCGTCTTCAGGCCACATGTGGCTGAACTGATTTTGATAATTATTTTTGACCGACTTCTAAAAATGAGGAGGTACACAATTCGTCAATTTTGTTTTAAAATGTTTGTTCCTTCATAACTTTAGTTTAGGTGGACCGATTTGAATGATTTTTGTGTCAGGTTGAAAGGTAAGGTAAGTACTTTTGGATGTGTTTCATATAAAATTGATGAGATCTGACTGGTAGTTTTGTGCTATGCTTATAATATAAATATTATTTAATAATACATTTCTTAGTACTGAACGGTCAGAGTGCGACAATTTTTGATAAAACAACTGACAGTTCAACGATCGGGTGTATGTAGAATCATAGATATAAATTGGTCATGAGAACAATGTTATTGCACCTTATGTGACACAGACGAAGTTGCGCTGTGTGACACTAAATAATGTAAAAATTCCAACTCCAAACTGAAGTAAAATTCAGTAGCGAAAATTCAGACATGCTCAACTAAACTCAAAATTCTCATCCACGACTCCCAGACTATTACCCTTTGAAATGCGTGCGGGCGTATTCCCAGAAATAAATATCAAAAGCTTAATCACAAAACTTTACGCCGCGATTCAAACAAAACTAATTTCGAAGTAATATTATGAAGTTTGTTCGTTAAATATATTATTATTTTTATCTCGGAATCGCGTGATCAAAGAAATACGCTCAAGTTATGAAACCATAAAGCGTTCTTATATTTAAGTCTTTTGTGAGATTTATTTTCATTATAGTACGGGAGACGTAGCAGGAATTCTAACTTTAACTGTAACATGGAAGAATAATGATGACTGTCAATAATCTATACATATAATAAATTGATAGGAAACTCAAAACTGTAAAGAAACACTCGCCCAAGTCAATCAAAGGATTTACTTATCATCTCCGAGAACGGAATAAATATCTAATTTAAAAAAGATTTATATGCAGGTTTCCTCACAATGTTTTCCTTCACCGTTTTTAGCCAGTGGTGTTGTTAGAAATTGCACATAAATCTTTTTACATTAAGATTTAGATGTGCTAGTCTCTTTTGCTTTGTTTGGAACTATAACTCGCGATACTTGATAGTAGTTGCAAATGGATGACTATTTAAGGGCAGAGAGTAAACCGCACCCACGTAGAAATGTAACTTTAATGTAGATATAAAACCTCTATGTAACATCACGTAGTAAGTTTTAAGAGCTGACGTGTTGACGTTTCGTCTGCGTCACAAAATAGGTTAGAATTGAGGATGGAATTTACAAAACAGAGGTTGTTGTTCTTTGCTTTTACTTGACTTTTTTGTGATGGAAAAGACGAGATTCATGTAACAATATGAATGATGATTTTAAAAATGGATGTAAGGGGGAAAGCCGAAGAACGATAGTCTGAATGTGTGATGGATATGATGGTTTGTGATGTGACAGATGATGCATGTTAAAGATAGAAAGGTTTGGAGTGAGAATAAACAGATATAAAGAGAAGAGAAATAAATGAGGGTGAAATAAAGAAAGAGCTATTTTTAAGTATTATAGTTTCGATTCGGTTAGATGTCAATCTCAATCAAATTCAATGAATTCAATTCAATTAATCTTTCAATTCAATTATTCCTAGCAATTATTTTCGATTGGACTTAATACAGATAGCAATGTTGAAATACCTTTGTTCGTGATACTAAAAAAGTTATTAGTGTTAGATTTTATATAGTAATACGGTTTAATTATACATAACGCCACCTCTCGTGGCTATTTATTGGCGGAATTATAATAAAAGTAAATTTATTAATAGCTTAACAGTACTATAGTTTTGACTAAAGAAAATGGAAGAGAGTTGATGTTTTGTTCGAAAGATTTAATTATTAAAGATATTATATTCTGTTAACTAACATAATATCAATAGTATTTTATACGTTTACATTTTATAATTTACTGAATTTAAAAATATTTTAATAGTATGTTAACGAATACAAAGTAGCGGGGACGGTAAAATGTCATATTGTCATCCTATTCTTGTTACCGTCATTATTAGACCGGCAGGAGGAGACCGATCATTTTTGAGTGCGAAACACGTGTTTTACTAATTTGGAAAAAAAAAGTCTGATTTGTGTGGATAACAAGACAAGGAGTTTCATTTATCGCTCATAAATTACATTAGGTACTAGCGAGGTTTTCTGAAAATCTCAGTTTAATATGTTTCTTTAACTCTCATATGTCTGTAACAATTTCAAAAATTATTTTTTCATTTGAAAAGTTAATTATTACAAAAACTTACTAAAACCATCACATGACTAGCCCACATTAACCTAAACCAAACAGTTGAAAAGATTAACGGCACACTTTAACTAAATTAAAACAACTTAACTGAAATCAAGGTTATAAGACTTTCCGCACACACGCACTTTTATTACAAGCTTTATATTAACTCGCACTGGATGTAACTATGTAAGTTCGGGTGGAATCTTGCGAGTTCAATTTGATAAACATTCTGGCGCCTGATTGAGCTGACATTTTGAACACAAATGTAACTATATTGCGTGACAATGCAATAATATGGCCCCATGGAGCTGATCTGATGATAGATTCGGAAGATCATAGGAACTCTTGTGCTAAACAAGATAGACCCGTTGTGTTTGGACTCGTTTTACTCGTCTTAGCTAGCACTCTACTGTTACATGATATCCAAATCTTACAGGATTGTATTTAAAGTTTTCTCTAAAAAAAATCATTGTCAATACAATTACGTGTTTGTTAAAATCTTAAAAGTTAAAGCAGTGGTGGGGTAGTGGTTGAAACGCTTGCCTTCCGTACGGGAGGTCGCCGCTTCACACCGGCTTGTACCTCTAAATATTAATTTGAAAAAGATGTGTCCTAACAACACTTACTAAAAACAGCGAAGGAAAACATCGTGAGGAAACCTGCATATTGGAGAAGAATTCCAAAAATCCTTTGAATATATACTCGGTTCCGCATTGTAATCGCGTGGTGGATTATTCCTGATCCGTCTACTAAGGAGACCTGTGCCCAACAGTGGGCAGTAATGGTAACAGTAGTTTTTGTCAAATCAACATTCCAAATTCTTTTGTATTGGCGATACAACTTTGGTGGTCTTGCGTTGTCTCGGCGACTGCTCATATCGCGTAACGTAAGCGATGAAATATTTCAGAAATTATACATCTAAAGATCAAAACAAGGATTCTCTGTCACATAAGATTTAAATTGTATTAAACTGAAGACTCTAAGTCGTTTTGTTATAGTTGGAGGAAATCACCGAAAACACCGCGGGGCGGGCGGGGTATGTGGGAGTTGAATCTCACTAAAACCTCCAACCGCTCACACTCAGCGTCCGAACCCCGGCTGAGGCCAGAACCCAGCACGGGGTTATGCGGGATGGCGCGACGCGTTACGCCCACGGCACTCTTTCCCTTCGCTACTTGATGTAAGTAGGTAATGTTGTTTAGAGACACTATTTTGTAATGTTCTGTTCGGTACACTGTATCTAGTAATATTGTCAATACTTAAAGAACCTATTATAAAACTACTGATGTCAGTAAGCCACCCACACATATTTGTAATGTACCTAGTAAATAACAACGTGTGTGGGCGGCCGTACCTTTTCGTGGAAATCGCAATTAAAATGATTACTCATCTGAAAAATAATTGTTTTAACACGTAATTATGTAGGTTTAAATAACACGTAAACGAAATTAAACAGATTAGTATTGTAACAACCCATTACTGCCCACTGCTGAGCTCAGGTCTCCTCCGAAGAGGGGTTAGGCATAGTCCATGCTTGCCCAATGCGTATTTTGGACTTCACATATCTTCAGAGGATTTTAAGAACCCTTTTCCGATATGCAGGTTTCCTCACGATGTTTTCCTTCACCGTTTTTTAGCCAGTGATGTTGTGAAAAATTGCACATAAATCTTTTTATAATTAAGATTTAGAGGTACAAGCCGGCCAGTTTTGAACCCGCGACCTCCCGTACGGAAGGCAAGCGCTTCAACCACTCGGCCACCACGACTTCGAAAGAGATTACATTAGTACATTAATTATATTGAGTTGTAGGCAACGGAACTAAACCCTCCAACCGCTCACACTCAGTGTCCGAACTCTAGCTGAGGACAGAACCCAGCACGGGGTTATGCAGGACGGCGCGACGCGTTATGCACTACGGCGCTCTTTCCTGATGCGCCCACATTTAAGAGTGCAATGTTTGCAATTTAGCTATTGCCTATTATATTAATTTGATAACGTTTAGGTGTGTCTGGTATGGGTGCCAGTAGCCATACTGTCAAAAGTGTCCATGGATGAAGAGATTTTTCCATACCCCTGAACTTTTCAAAATTCACAACATTCCCATCAACTAAAATCTTCTTTCTTTCAGCTATGGAATGAGCTCCCCTCTTCGTTGATCCCGAGCGCTATGACTTGTCCTTCTTCAAACGAGGCTTAAAGAAAGTCCTTAAAGGTAGACCGTAGGTAATGGAGTCCCCTGACAAAGCAGAAGTCCATGAGCGATGGTAACCGTTACGGTCAGGCCCGTTAGCTCATCTGACTACAAATAAAACACATACCAGTTTCCAAACACAGCAGACCACCGCAGCAGTCACCGTTGGTGACACAAGGAGCGCTGTAGCAATGGGAAGGCTCCTCAATCACATTGGCGATGCGGTTGGTCTCCAGAGCCTCGGCGTAAGCTTCTTCAGGCTCCACCTGGACAAAAAGAAACATTAAAATCAACCTCTTTAAGAAAGTCCTGGTGACAAACTGGTAGGCGCATGGTAGGCAGATCTCCGACAAGGTGGACTGATGACCTGGATCGTGGAGGTAGCTGGATGCGGACAGCGCAGAACCGGTCGATGTGGCGAGGTTTGGGAGAGGCCTATGTTCAGTAGTGGACGTCTATAGGCTGGTGATGATGATGATGATAATGATGAAGAAAGTCCTTAAAGGTAGGTTGTAGGTAGCGGACCAGTGTCTCCTGACCGAAAAAAAATTAACATTTTAAAAATGTAAGGATCAGCCCCGCTACTCAGCAGTCAGGTCTGCATTCCCGATTTGGGGTATATCAGGAGAAATATGGACCAAGTTTTTAGATTGTCGCTAATACCTACACAAAAATTGGCACTAGCTCTCGGGCTATAAGTATAAGCAGGGACAGTCCGCGTGAACCGACTATGTTTTTATACCATTTTGTGATTATATTGGATATAAATTGTAGAAACGAGCTCACGGCCTACCTGATGGTAAGCAACTACCGTTGCTCATGAGCTTCTGCAATATCTGACATTATTTTTCATCTACCTATTCAGGACTTTTTAAACCTCGTCGTCTAAAAAGAGACTGTTTGGGAACACATTTCATTCCAAAACGGGAACAGTGTTCATAATATCCCTATTTTTAACCTCCATTGAAACCAAACGATGTGTAACACATAACTCAGTCTTACAGATCAATGAGCTTGACCAATGACATTTCATGTAACATATACCTCAATAAACAGGGGCAGACATTTTTAGATGACATTTATGTATTTACGAGGGATGTATTTTCGTTTCTGGGTGAAAGAAGAGCTGAAAAATGTTTAATATTTATTTTTATGAGCTATTTATTCTTCATATTACGAACTGGAAATTTGTTTTTGCAATGTGTCCAAACATGGGTTTCCTATTTCAAGCTCTAAAATAAATGTAAACTGACATACTTAATATGATATTTTTTGTAATAATGCAATTGGTTCTTAAAGTATTTTATAGAAATGTCAAAAGTTACAAATTATAATTTTAAAATGCCATAATAGTACGTTCGTTGTATGGGTGGGCCAATCTAACGTTTGCATTTTGAACTACTGTTTATTTAGAGAATGACAGCTCAAATGTCATTCAATTTGTGTTCATAATTTAGTTAATGGTTTGACATTTACGAAATGGGACGTTTTCGGTTCGCCCAATGGGCAGAAGATCGTTTGGCCGAAGATGATCATTTTTACCGAAAAATCGTTTTTTCAGAGGAAGCCCATTTTCACCTCGGAGGCTATGTCAATAAGCAAAATTGTCGCATCTGGGGGTTGGAAAATCCACACGTCAGCATTGAGAAGTCAATGCACCCACAAAGAGTTACGGTTTGGTGTGGGTTTTGGTCCAGCGGCATCATTCGAAAATGAGCAAGGTGCCGCCGTTACGGTCAATGGCGAGCGTTACCGTGTCATGCTCAACGAATTTTTACCCCTTACAAAAGTGAGACTCATGGTAGCTCAGTTTTAGATTCAAGCTCAAAGTGACACAATTTCATGTTAAGCAATAATAACAGCTGGTCCAACAATGTTTTAAAATATTCTAGAAGTGTTATAATATGGATATCAATAATATGTACGTTTATCTATCACAATTCATGTGTGGGTTGCCTTCCGATGTTTTTTCGCTGAATTATGATAACTTGATGATGATATCTTAATATATATGTTTCTTGTGTTCGTCTGTATGTACTGAACTCCTCCTAAACGACTGGACCGATTTTGATGAAATTATTTGTGTGTATTCGTGGAGATTCGAGAATGGTTTAGATTTACAGTTGGTCAAGGTCTGATGATGGAGCTGGAAGGTGGCTATGGGAACTCCGTCAATAAGCAAGATAATCTCATCGTGTTTAGGCTCTAAAGAAGCGTCCTGATGAGATCTTTGTGTAGAGGATGAATGTCAAGGTCTGATGATGGAGCTGGAAGGTGGCTATGGGAACTACGTACTAGGGGCTAGGGGAAAGTATTTTATAGAAATGTCTAGGTAAATGTCAAAAGTTAAAAATTATAATTTTAAAATGTTCGTTGTACAAAGCTCATGTTCGCTGAGACTCATGGTAGCTCAGTTTTAGATTCAAGCTCAAAGTGACACAATTTTAGGTTAGAATATCATAACAGCTAGTCCAACAGTGTTTTAAAATATTCTAGAAGTGTTATAATATGGATATCACTAATACGTTTATTAGAACGAAGTTCCTTATCGCGCGTTGCGAAAGGGGGCTAGACGTAAAAAAATCTTACGAAAAGTTGTCACGACACTTTTTGTTTTAGATGATTATCGCTAGATGGCGCTGTGATCAAAATCTTTTAAAACACGTTCCTTATCGCGCGTTACGTTAGGAAAAAAATTATAAGATATCGTTTAATCGAAAGGAACTTCGTTCTATTCGGGTTTCCCATGACACCTCTCAAGTTTTTTTTCTATCACAATACATGTGTGGGTTGCCTTCTGATGTTTTTTCGTTGAATTATAATAACTACATGATGACTATTTTCTGACGGTTTATTCAGCATATGGTTTACCTGTCCATAAGGATAGTGACGGTATGGAGACCTCCCGTAGCCCAGATTGGCCAGCATATCAGAGCTGAAGCGATTGAACAGCCCTCCCCAAGCGTGAGTTCCGGACAGGCATCCCAGCATCAGAATCACGGAGACAGACATGACGAAACTAAACAAACAAGAAATTTTCAATTACAAAAGTGAAACGCTCGTAAGAGCTTGGATTCAAATTAGTTTAAAGAAAACTTTTTAAAACCAAGCTTCTAAGATCCTAGATATCAAGTAGCAGTAGTGCTAATACAAGCAAAACGAGCCCAAACATGACGGGTGGGTCTATCTTGTTTAGCACCAGAGTTTCTATGACCGCCTTCCTCATCATCTGCTCTATGGTACCATATTGCAATGTGATATACATATGCGTGCAAAATGTCAGCTGAATCGGAAACCGGGAAGTTCGTCGAATATAACTCACAAGATGTCACCTGAACTTGGAGCTGATTTGATGATGGAGTCGGAAGATAGTAGCATCTTCAAAATTTGTAGTTTTTTTTTTGTGTATTTAATGTAAAATTGTATAATACTGTACAAATACTTAAAAAAAAAATGCTCATTATACAAAAAAAAGACATGCTCGCTGAGTTTCTTGCCAGTTCTTCTCAGGACGGTGGTTATAATTATTATTTCTTGTGTCCGAACTGGTGGTAGCTTTTAACTTTTGACGTCAACAAGAATGAGTACGTCATCAATGTTGAAAAAAAAAAAATTTTTTTTGATGCCTTTTCCAATACGCAGTTCTCCTCACGATGTTTTCCTTCACCTTTAATTTGATAAATTGCACATAAATCTTTTTCAAATTAAGATTTAGAGGTTCAATCCCAAACTTTGGACCTCACGTACGGAAGATAAGCGCTTACAACCACACACACTCTCATTATAATCATGTGTAAAAACTCCTCTTTACTCTCAAACTTCAAATTACGAGATGAAATAAAAGATCTGAAAAGTTATTCGAGCTTTCACGGCCTCTTGAGCTTAAAAGCACTTCAATATGAAAGCTTCACGAGTTTTTATAGCCATTACGAGGGCCATAAGCTACGTGCAGTTACGCAAACTTACGGCCCGCAGGTGGCAAAAGTGCTGTAAAAAGTAATGTAGGTGCGAGTTGGCGGCCATTTTGAATTTAGATGTGCAATCTGATTCTTCAGAGTAGTGTGTTTTGTTTTTATTACTAACTAGGTGACCCGCGCAACTTCGTCTGCGTTACAAAGGGGTTCAAAAATTGTAGCCTATGTGTTATTCTGATGTATAAGCTATATTGTGGTAAAGTTTCATTCAAATCCATTCAGTAGTTTTTACGTGAAAGAGTAACAAACATACATCCATACATACAAACTTTCGCCTTTATAATATTATTATGATGGATAAAGTGACTGTAGCTTTAGTTTGGGTGAACTGATAAGGATGATTGTTTCATATGAAAGATTGACCTGGTGTTGAACTAGTACTTTTGGAATGTTTAGTAATTGTATGATTCATTTAACGGAAAATATTTCATGATTTGCTTCGTTAGTTTGTGTAATATTTATTTTCTGGATGAAATAATTTCGATGATTTGTTTGTTAGAAATGAGAGACTGAAAATAAGCCTATATAAATTTGATAAGAAATGAGTATCGTACTCTTAGTTTTTTATCAAATTTCGTAAATCGTACCAACTAAATCAATATTAGTATTTATTTTGTATTTGTTGTAATGTGTAAAATGTATTCTTGGACAATAAACTATTTCATTTCATTTCATTTCATTTCATTTTGTGACTCTGTGTAGCTTTAGCCTTTTTTTTTTAGTTGGAGGAAATCACCGTATGTGGGAGTTGAACCGCACTAAAACCTCCAACCGTTCACACTCAGCGTTCGAACTCCGACGGCGCGACGTGTTACGCCCTCGGCACTCTTTCCCGTCTTACTTGCCAAAGAGTTAGCCTGCATATATAAGTTTTTTTCTGTATATAAAACTCTGCTATCAATTCGGCAATATTCGATTTCGATCTGCGGGCCGTGCTTAAAAGTAAATTGGAAACCCTGTTTTATTGTCGTTTAAGGTTCACGTTTTCATAGATTACTTTTAATTAAATTGCCTTGTACTAACAGGTGCGGTTTTAATTAATTTAAAGCCTTGGAAATGATAAAATGTATTATTTTAAAGTTTTAAATCGATTACCGAAAAGAGAAGAAAATCAAGTTGACTATGTTTTGACTTGTTTGACATCATGATTAATTAAAACCTGTTTAGTTTTTACAATATTTTGCGTCATAATTAAAAAAAATCTACTAGTTGCATTGTGTAAAAGAAAACAACAACTACATCGTAGAATAAATTAATAAAATTGTTGTTTTTCTGTTCAATACTTCCGTACAGAAAAGCTCATTGTTGGATAGCTTAAAATTGAACTACATTGTACGTGGATAAATAAAACAAAATTTAAAAAAATCTCATAATAGTATGCATAAATAAAAACGACCTCCTCTTTAAGAATAACACATAAAATTGATTGCTCTGATTTCCTTATCTCACCTTTGAAATAACTCCTTTCTAATAAAAAGACATCAAAATGGGTTCACAAACGACGGTGCATAAAAAGACGAATGTAAGGTCCAATACTTCAGTAAGTGGTTTCCGTCGCTCATGGACTTATCTGTACCTACAGTAATATAAGGACACCACAAGAAAACCAATTTTTACAAGCTATACATTAACTGACACTGAATGTAACTATGTAAGTTCGGCTGGAATCTTGCAAGATAAATTTGACAAACTCCCGGTTTCCGATCGAGCTGACATTTTGCACACAGATGTACCTATATCGCATAACAATATCGAACTAATCTGATAATGGATTCAGAAAGTACTAAATAAGATAGACCCATGGTATCAGGACTAATTTTATTTTACTGCTAGATAATATCCAGGATCTTAAAAGCACGGATATTTGTCCATCTCTCACTCCCACCACTGCAACTCCTGTGTCAGGATCCACAGCGGCGACCTCCGTAATGATTCTGAGCAGTGAAACCCAGGAACGCGAGGGAAAGATAACTTGTCTAACACCGCAATGAATTTAATCAGAAGATGATCTTAAAAGCTTGTTTTTAATCAGTTTTCTTTATAGTCTACTAGCTGACCCACGCAACTTCGTCTGCGTTTTGACGAAATTTTGCCTAAAAAATAAAAATAAAAATTTAGGGGTGGACTACCCTTAACATTTAGGGGGATGAAAAATAGATGTTGGCCGATTCTCATAGATACCGGATAAGCACAAAAAATTTCAACAAAATCGGTCAAGCCGTTTCGGAGGAGTTCAAGTTCGAACACCGTGACACGAGAATTTTATATATATTAGAAGATTAAAAAATACCTATCATTATTGTAATTAAGTATATTGTAAAGCACTCACCGAGACATCTTCTTAGGTCCGTTGCCCGGCACCGACTGGTTCGATGAATGGTACCCCAGTGCGCATGGATGGAAAATGTAAGGGTAGGTCTATAGGGCAGTTGACGTCATAGGGGTTGGGGTGATTTTGACGTTGAAAAAACATATTTTTACAGGTAAATAGGTAGTATTTGGGTTTTTCATGTCTGTAAATTCCATAAAATCCAAGTTCATAGTTTCTGGTTAAGTTTTTATTAGTGAACCGATTTGAATGTTGTTTTAAGGTAAAGGACTATGTGTTTTGTATAAGTTTGTATGGTGAACATCTGAACAGATTTTAGTAATAAAATTTTTGAAAGTGTTTATTTTATTTTTAAAACAATGGAAACCGACTTCAGTTTGTAGAAAAAATATTAGTCTGATTTTTATGAATTAGATGTTGACAATAGTACCTACATTATAAGGAAAAAAAAGTCATTTAATTTGTAACCATACAAAAAGTCAAGTTACCTATATAAATTTTTAATTTAAGTTTTTTTGGGTTTTGTATGAAACTTTTTGTACAGATATTATTTTCTTGACTAATCTTGTTTTGTGTTTTACAAACAAAGCTATGATCCATGGGCAACGGTAACCGCTTCTCATCACATGAACTGTACGCTCGTTTACCTGTCAATGCAAAAAAAAACGCAAAGACAAAAAAGTCTCAGTCGCAATAAAAAGTCGCACATTTTCCTCACCTATACAAAACTACCCTTATTAGCGGAGAGGGGGTTAAGACGTCACGTCAATTTACTAGTACTTAGATATATAGTGTTTTTTTAAAATACACCCTGGAGAATGACGCAATAATTCAATGTTTATTTTAGGTATTGGTTAGCCTCAAATATACTAGACACAAGGTACCAGCTAGACACTACCAAGTTGTGGTGGGGTGGTCAAAGCGCTTGCCTTCCGTACGGGAGGTCGCGGTATCACGGTTGTGCCTCACCCTCTAAAACGAAATGTGAAATTTTATGTGTAATTTTTCACAACACGCTAAAACATCGAAGGAAAACATCGTGGCGAAACCTGCATATTGGAAAAGATTCTAGAAATTCTTCGAAGATATGTGAAATACCCAGTACGGCAAACGAACGAGAAGGGGGTAGACAGATTTGTCTGCTCTTAAATGACCTACCCGCAGTTCCTCAGTCTTCCCGTGATCATGGCGCTTGAAACAGTGCTGAAATATCAGGATCGATCAATTAAAAATAATCGTGGTAAGAACCCTTTTAGTAATAGTGTAAGTTTGGAATGTTGTTTAGAGATACTATTTTGTACTTTTTTTCGATACACTGTATCTATTAATATTGAATCGATGATCTCATTAATCGTTATGATGTCATAGAAAACTTTTAAAAAGGAAGGGCTTAGCTAATTAGATATGTTACAAAGAAAAATTACATGCGGGGCTGCGCGATGGGAAAGAGTGCCGTAGCTGAAAACATTGTCTATAGTTCTCCTGATATACCCCAACTCGGAACTGTAGACCTGGATCCCTTTTTACAAGCTTTATATTAACTTGCATTGGATGTAACTATGTAAGTTCAGGTGGAATCTTGCAAGCTAAATTTGACAAACTTCCTGGTTTACGATTGAGCTGATATTTTGCACGTAGATGGACATCGCGCGACAATGCAATAATATGACGCTTATCTGATGATGGATTCGGAAGGTTGGCTTAAGAACTCCTGTACTAAATAAGATAGATCAGTCGTGTTCGGGCTCATTTTACTTGTCTTGGCTAGCACTCACACACTACTGATATATGTAATTCAGGATCTTAAACGCTTGCATTTAAAGTTTGCTTCATAATAAATTATTAATTATATTATTATAACCATGAAAAATCCTTCAATATATGCAATCTTTTAACTTTCAATTCTGTTGGTATATTTCGGAGATTATTAATATAGATTTAATAATTAAACGAGAATCCCAGGAAAGTCGTAAAACGAATAATTTAGGAGTTATGAGTTTAACCTTGTTATAACGCTTTTAGCGGATACGTCTTTTTTATAGTCGACTGAAGCGAACTTTTCTCTTAAATCTTTTTAGTAAATGTTTTATGAAACGATAATTTTTCGTTCAATATAAAAGTTTAAATAATTAATGTATTACTTTACACGTTTTTATTGAGTGAAAGAATATTATTAATGATGATGATGGATGATTTGCTGGGCCACTTTGCTGGGCAATTTCAGACTAAAATGATAATACCTACTGATGTAACTCACTTTGCTACAGCAATAAAGAGTTTCTTTCTTTCTTCTTTTTTTCTTTATGATGATAGCGCAGGATTGGCCGTTGTGGCGAAGTTTCGGGGAGGCTGATGTCCAGCAGTGAACGTCTATAGGCTGATGATCGTGATGATGATGATGATGATAATAATTATGGAGTTAATCTCTAATCACGCAACGCGTCACGTAGTAAGTTCTGTCCTCAGTGGAGTTCGAACGCTGAGCCTGCAATGATCCAATCGGTCTCTCGGTCATATTATTCGTTTAGTCTCGTTAATACATAGACTCTCGTTTGTACTTCGATCAGTCATTTAGTCATTTATTTAATCTATCAAGCAATCATCCAATCAGTATTTGAAACAATTATCATTTAGTCAATCATTTATCAGTAAAAAAAGACAATCGAATAGACAATAATAACACTTTATTTACATAACACTTATAAACTATATTAAGAGACACAACAAAGCTTCTACTAGCATCACGACAATCTGCAACAATCCTGGTAGAAGTCCTCCTCCGATTCCTATCAGCAACTCTTCAGCCAACTCTCCAATCATAGCCACAAGGGAACTTAGTAGTCCTTGAAGCGACACCACATTGGCGGGGGGCGTGTTTGGGTTAGCTCCTATGGCATATTCCGGTAAAGACCTTAAGAAATTCACTATAGCTAATGCCTGAGAATATAGCTTTAGAAGCGAAGTCTCCAACGCTCCTAAATCGACTGGGATTACGCAGCTGATGGCTGGAGGTAGGGTGTCGAAGATTGAGAGTAGGGACAGTAGGAGATTGTAGACATTGTTGAGTAGGGGTAGGAGAATGTTGACTAGGGGGTAGACTGCTGGTAATTGGACTCCGGTGGCTTGAACTGGGGTCTGAAACGAAATGATAAGTCTATAGATTTTCACTTACACAATTACTAAACGGGTTCTTACCACGATTTTTGTTAAATTAATGATCCCGAAAGAGAAAGAGGGTTGACAGATTTGTCTGCTCTCAAGTAATCCACTAATACTCAGTATTTCCGTGATGATGGCGCTTGGAACAGTGTTAAAATATCGGGATCGCTCAATTAAAAATAATCGTGGTAAGAACCCGTTTAGTAATAGTGTAAGTGATGTAGATAACCGGGAGTGTTTAAAGAAATTTATTATTACTTATTAGTATAGAAAACTCACCGATAATAAAAATATCGTTGAAAAACAAACAAAAATTAACGAAAACCTAATCATTTCAAAAAAATAAATACTTCATTCATTTAGACCTAATATAAACTAAATAATATACTATATTACATTGCAATATATATTAAAAGTATATGAAAATTGCGTAAATTACACACTAATTATATAATATTCGATATCGATTTTAATCGAATTATGTAAATCGAGTTACATTATCGATATAGTATCTTTCATATGTAATCGTGAACTAATAGTTCTTGTAACATAATTCATTGAATAATTTCATAAGTTTTGATAAATTGAGGTATTCATTAAAGATAACATTTTTTCCATTCATTAAATAGTTTTGATGTTTCAGCAACTTCGTCTGCGTCACATGATAAACTATTTTTGCTCGACTTCCAAAAAGGAGGAGGTACCCAATTCGTCTGTATTTTTTTATGTTTTTTCTTAACTTTGGTTTGTGTGGACCAATTGGATGATTCTTATTTCAGATGAAAGGTGATGGTTGTCATGGAGTCATTTTTTATAAGAACAAACTAGTATTTTTGAAGCTGCTTAAAAATTTAAAATTTTAACGAACAAGATTTCAGAAGATACTGTGCGTGTTTGCGTGTATTTAGTTTATGAACCGATTTCGATTATTCCTTTTTTTTTGTCAGAAAGCAGACACTTTATCTCAAATAAAATTGTTTAAGATTTGGTATTTTTTGTGCCATACTTAAAAACACAAGTCAGTTATTATTTTTGTAAATTCCACCGCCTCCATACTATTACGTAATTCATTATTTTTCTTCAGAGAAACAGGGATAATAAGAAAAATTTATATATTTCATGTTCAGTAGAAAATATAACATTTTCCTGAATAAATTCTTTCTAAAATTCTCTTTGTGTTAGAGATAATAAACGGCTATTTATACTATACGATTTATCGTATGACTATACGTTAAATATTTACTATTCGTTTCAGTAAGACGTATAGACTACAGGCCCATGAAGAAAAATTATGGGTCATTTGAACCACCAGGTGACCTATCTAAAACGAAATTCTAGCATAAAATAATAAGATTCAGTACTATGCCGTCACTTGTAAGCTGTCAAACTGAGTGCAGGTGAGCATTCAGGGGATTGCAACCATCGTTTTTTCCCCTTGTCGCATGATTTTTGTACGGCGTTGAGGAATAATGGATTAGAAGAATAAACAGTGAATACTTCACTGTTTATTCTCCACCACGCTTGCCCAATACAGATTGGAGATTTTACACAAGTTCGAAGGATTTTTAGAATCCTTTACAGAAGATATATCGTATAGTATAAAAGTAACGTCTGTCTTATTTAAGAAATATTTTATAAGCTACTCCAATCTTGTTTGTATTTTGTTAAATATTCTTTCTTTGATGCTTGTTATAACTAACAAGTGTTTTTCTTGGTTTTACTTACAACTAAATACTATAAAACAAAGCCGCTTCTCGCTGTATGGTTCTATGAATGCTTAATTTTTTTAAATTATGTATGCAATTTTTTGTATTAGGTACACAATATGCTTGACTATACCTGATCCCTCTACTGAGGAGATCTGAGTCCAGCAGCGGCTAGTATACATACAATACCGTCTCGTAGACGACTGTACTGTCCGCACATTATTTTTCTGGTCAAACAAAATAGCATTGTTACTTTGGTTGTTACATTGTTATTAGATATTGAAATTATAACATGAAAAACTTCGATGAAATGAACAACAGTCAATATGTAAACTATTGGTATTCCACTTTTTATCTATTAGCTGACCCACGCAATTTCACTTACGTCACGAATGGAGAATTCAGTCAGTGCAGAGCAATGTGCTTAATTACGACATTGCACCAAAAACTGCTAAAATGATGACTGTTTCTCTACTATATCAAACATGTATTATACACATAAACCTTCCTCTTGAATCACGACATCTATTAAAAAAAGCTGCATTAAAACTCGTTGCGTAGTTTTAAAGATTTAAGCATACATAGAGACAGAGAAAGCGACTTTGTTTTATAAAATACTAGCGACCCGTCCCGGCTTCGCACGGGTGCAATGCTGATACAAAATTAAATACACTACAGAAAAACTATGAACGTTGTATATAAAAACATAGCGGCCCGCTCCGACTCAATAAAAATGGTTAATATGGGTTATCCCTAAAAGATAAACATATACCATCGCGGACTTTTTTGTATATCTTTTTATACTGTAGTACAATAATTTGATCTAACTCGTAGGGTTTAGGCAGCGTTTTTGCTAAATTGCTAAATAAGCTCAAAAAAATAGTATAATTTACGACATCACGTTAGAAACCTCTAAAATTATCAATGTTGCCTTAGTATATGATGCATGTATTATACATATAAACCTTCCTCTTAAATCACTCTATTTATTGGAAAAAATACATCAAAATTAGTTTTAAAGATTTAAAGATTTAAGCGCACATAGAGATATAGGGACAGAAAGGGCGACTTTATTTTATATGTCGTGATGATTATGTACTGAAGTATTCAGATTATTCAGAACGAAGAAGATTGAACGTGTTCAGATTAAGATATGTTTCTACTTTAGTTTAAGTTTTAATGCCTATTATTATGCTTAATATTTTATAATCAATGACTAGAATATTATTACTAACTTTAATCAGATTATCATTATAGATAACAATTTAAAATTATGTAAACTATTTCACGAAATTATATAATTTTACGTAACTTTTATCTTTATATATAAAACTAATGTAAATGATTATTATTCGATATTTATATTTTAGTAGTAAAGTGTAGTTTTTTGTTATGTTTAAGTTAATATTTTTTTGTTTTATTTTTGTTTCGGTTAGTATTTATTTCCTTTGCTTTTTTCTTAAAATAAATTTGTAGCCGTGGAATTAGTCTTTCGGTTTAAACCAACTGTCTCATTCATCTATCTTTTTTTATTGCCATGTAGGCAGACGAGCTAACGGGCCACCTGATCGTAAGTGGTTACCGTCGCTCATGGACCTCTGCAATCGAAATCTTTTCATCTAAATCTTAGTAAAATTGTATATTAAAGTTTTACAACAACACTGACTAAAAACAGTGAAAGACATCGTGAGAAAACCTGCATATTTGAAAAGGATTCAAAATCCTTCAAAGATATGTAAAGTCCCCAAAAGCGTGAACTATACCTGATCCCTCTGAGGAGGATCCTACTGAGGAGAGCTGAGCCCAGCAGTCGGCAGTAATGGGTTGTTACAGTTCAACTTCTTTTAAATTATTTAAGTTGAGAGTTTTTCGTTAAAAGTAGGTCGTGGGTAACCACTTACGATCAGGTGGTAACCTTGCCTGCCTACAAAGCAATAGAAAAAAAATTAACAACTTGTATATGAGGAGACACTACAATAATCAAACAATTTTTTTCCACAGATTAAAGAATCAAACGCAATGATACCAGCCTACTCTGTATCAGCTCTACGATTGGCATTCGACGAAATTGGCACAGTCCTGCCAATCGCCAACCAACTGGCATGCCTATTGATACCATTTCTCATCAACCTCATCAATAACCTCAACAACCTGTCAAATATCGTCCAGAACTTAACACCGGCCATCTTGCCATACTTTGGATGCACTTTGCCATTACTCTATGCCACTTTGACAGATCTGGCAAGTGTGTTGTTTTTATATATCAGTGTATTAATATCTCTGTTTCGTTCTAATGTGTTGGCAGCGCCTGGTTTGTTGTTGACGGTGGTTGTTCAGGTTTTAAACCTTGTGTTGACGTTGTTGAGCGGTTTGACGGACGGTTCGGGGTTGCTGAGCGGTTTGATCAAGTTGATAACTAGTGTTGTTGTTGAGTTGGAAAAGTTGTTGTTGTAGTGTTTTGTTGTAATTGTTGTTATTAAATAGTTTTAATTTTAATGTTGTTTTATTAAATTGTTTTATATGAAATGTGTATTAATTGAGTATTATTTCAACAAAATTATATATTTTATTGAATAATAATTAAATTAAGAAGCTTTCGCTCCCCGGCTGGGTAAAGGGCCTGATTCAGAAGGCGGTCGTTCTTGACACGGCACGTATTGTGAGGAGGTTCCTCTCTCTTGGGTCCTGACCACTGATGGCTTGGGTCGTAGACCCCGTCTCCAGTGGCCCTTTGTTTTTTATATTGTATTTTTAAATTTATTTTTTTGTGATGTGTGATGTTTTTTTTAAAATATAATGTAAAAAATGAGCAAATAAATGAATATGGAAAGAAAATTAAGATTAATACTCCAATATTCAAAACAGTTATTTAACCGCTGTACGGTGTGAAATTGTGAAACGTCTCTCCAAAGAAAGTACTAGAAATAATGATTTAAGTGAATTGTGCTGTAAGAGAACATATCTTTATTGTTGGAAATAAATAGAAATGCATTCATAGATAAAAAAAAACTCACAGCGGAATCGAGTGCTATAATTCGAAAAAAATGACATCCTGTAATTGTATTGTTCGATAGAGTAGCTTGTAAGGATCAAATCTCTCCAAGAAACATGAACGATTAAATTAAAGGTAAACCACGAAATTAAAGTTTTAGTAATTTAATTGCAAACGAGTTATAAAAAATATCAATCTGACTTCATCTTTTTAGATATAACTCAATAGGCTATTTGATAATGTCGTGATTCCACAAATATTATAATAAAAACTTTTTAAATATAAGATTTTAATATTCTGAATATCATGTGCTAGCTAGCTAGTAAAACGTGGGGGCGGCGCGACGGGAAAGAGTGCCGATGGCGTAACGCGTCGCGTCGTCCCTCATAACCCCGTCCTGGGTTCTGGCCTCAGCCGGGGTTCGGACGCTAAGTGTGAGCGGTTGGAGGTTTTAGTGCGATTCAACTCCCACATACATATGGGGATCCGGTGATTTCCTCCAAATGAAAAAAAAAAGCTAGTAAAACGCGCCCAAACACGATGAGTCTATTTTGGTTAGTGCATGAGTTCCTATGGCTACCTTTCGACTCTATCATCGGATTAAATCTGTGGTATCATATTATTGCATTGTCACGCGAGATAGCTCAAACTTTGGCAAATTTAATTCGCAAGATTCCACCGTAGGCCTGCATTGCAGAGGTTCATAAACGACGGTAACCGCTTACCATCGGGTGGTCCGTAGGCTCGTGTCTCTATCACGCTCTCAGTATTGAGTTAAGCTTGCCTTTTGTGAACATTTCTTAAAAAAAATACTCTTTTTCTTTGTAGTGTACAATAAAGTATTAAATCAATAAATAAAATAAAAAAGGTGGTAGTGCAGTCTGACTCTAATCATAATAATATTATAAAGGCGAAAGTTTGTATGTATGGATGTATGTTTGTTACTCTTTCACATAAAAACTACTGAATGGATTTTAATGAAACTTTACCACAATATAGCTTATACATCAGAATAGCACATAGGCTACAATTTTTGAGGTTTCTAAGGTCGTAAAAAAAACGTCGCGAACTAGACGGGCTAGACGGGACGAACCTGAAGTCCACGCGAACGAAATCGCGGGCAAAAGCTAGTTAATAATATATTGAAGAAATATAAGATAACTTGCTATTCCCTGGCACGTTGTGATTTATAATGTCAGCGAGTGTTTTCCTCGCTTCCGGCAGATGGCGCGATCATTAGTACACAGCTGATCGTTTAAAAAACTGTTTTTTTTTTCGATCGTAGATAAGAAGTATTTTAATTTTTAAAAATAATTCATTAATGGTATACAATAAACCTTTACTATATTATTGAATAAAAACAATTAATGACATTTATCTTAATCCAACATAAGTCCAGCATATTTTCAGGTCATCTCAAAATTGGCGCCAATCGCAGATCGGCCACGTCATATATCAGTTCTATAGAAAATATATGGGTCGGCTCCGGCTTACTGGCTCTTGTCGCTTGATATTCTTAAGAGTACATATAATATAATGTAGTAATAGGTGTGGTGGTGTATTTAATTGATTCAAGGAGTACCTATTACCAGTTCCAACCTACACCACTGATTTAAGAACTGACGAAATAAACTCATCGGTCATGTCATTTTTATTATAAGCTCTACATTAACTTGCACTGGATGTATCTATGTATCCAACCTATGTACCTATGTTGTATGTGCACAACCTTGTAAGTTTGGGTGGAATCTTGCGTGTTAAATTTGACATGCTTCCTGGTTTGCGATTGAGCTGACATTTTGCACGCAGATGTATATCGCGTGGCAATGCTATAATATGCAGTCGTAGAGCTTATCTGATAATGGAAGATCGGAAGGTAATAGGAACTCCTATACTTAATAAGATAGACCCATCGTGTTTGGGCTCGTTTTACTTGTCTTAACTGGACACGTTACTGCTATACGATATCCAAGATTTTAAAAGCTTGTATTTGAAAAGTTTTTTTTTATTGCTAGATAGATAAACGAGGTTACGGCCCACCCGATGGTAAACGGTCACCGTCGCTCATGAACCTCTGCAACGTCAGGGCAATGTGGGGTCGTTATCTATCACCTACCCATACAGGACTTCTTAAACTTCGTTTAAAGGGGGACATGTCATAGCGCTCCGGGAAAACCGAGGACGGGAGTCCATTCCAAATCGGAATGGTACGGGGTAAAAATGATCTTAGTTTTAAATATTCTTTATACATATGAGTATTTATCGAGGAGTATCTACTCAGTTCCTTTATCCTATATCAGTTTCGACCCAAGCCACTGTCCTGAGAAGAACTGACAAAACAAACTCAGCGGGCATGTCATTTTTGAAACCAAACCTCTTAATTCTTTGGCAATCTCGCCGGCTTTCGTGGAACCTTTACAAAAAAGATAAAAATATCGTGCTTAATCAATATTTCCGTATTGATAGCCTATCGTATATTATATATTGATATATAACGTAATATATAACAAAGTGTAATTTATATAAACAACACGTATTTGTTAGTTCTGTTTCGACAGTTGCAGTAATGTTATCTGTTAATTAAAATAATGATAACAGAAGATGAGAGTGATCGTATTTTGTTTTTTTAATTTTATGGTAAGTTATTACTCAACTTCGTCTGTGTCACAAACGGTTTGTCATCGCAGTTTTTTTTTTTTTTTTTTTTTTATTTGGTCCACATAACTGAGATAAACTATTAAATACATCGTTAGTTATTGTCTAGTACATGGTTAATAATTATGAGTTTATCCCTGCTTGATGTAGACACAGCTACCATAGTAAAATATAAAATACAAAAAAAGGTTAGTCTGAAAGCAAGACAACATTCACAGTTTAAAGTTAAGATTCAGTAATTACTTTCCTCAATAAAAACTTAACTGAGGCTAAAGAACCAGGACGGAAGATGTCGAACTCAGACTGAGTATCATTGGCGCCGCTACAGTTAAGATATCACATCAAAAACTTCAAAAAAAATTCAGTGTTTCTCTATTATATGCATGTATATTTTATACAAACCTTCTTCGTGACTCTGTATATTAAAGAAACCGTATTTTGATCAGCTGTGTAGTTTTAAAGAATTAAATATATAAATGGACAGACTGCGGGAAGCGACTAAACTTTACAGGTAGAAGTTTGGTTGACTACAGCGCCATCTAGTGAGTCCAAAAATATCTATGAGAAAAACAACAAAATTGGTTCACTCGATTTTTTCGATTTCGATTTTAGTGAACTAATATAATATCAAGTGGCAATTTCAATTTAAGGAAATGTAAACAAAAGAAAATGCAAAATAAAACCAGTATTTCAACATCATTCCACATTTTTTTTCCAGATAACCACAGCTCAAGCAACAGTACCGGCACAGGTCCAACCAATCTACCAAAATGGGTACACCCAACCCAATATCTACACTTCACTACCCAATAACAATCCTTGTAATCAACTAACTATAGCTCAAAATTACGCACAGCCAAACAATAATCACCCTTATCAACATCTTCTATCTGGTATAAATCCTAACGAAATAGTAAAAGTTATATTCAATAAAGTATTAACAAATCCTCATGTTCATAAGGTTGAATTTCCTGAAGCAAAGAATGATAATACAAAAAGTGCTGCGAAAAGTCCTGGACCACACGTCATCAATAACTATTTCATTTTATCACCAGAATATTTAAAACTTAATGAAACAGTTAAAAGTGAAAAAACAGCTAACAACGTCACTGAAGAATCTATTAAAGAAAAAGTAAAATCTAAGAAACTGAAATCAGAAAAGATCAAAACAAAAACTTCAGAAAAACATAAAAAAGATAAAGCACTAGTTGAAGGTCTGATTAGTAATAAAACAACAAAAAATGAAACGAAACCACATACTAAACGCAGAAAAAATAAAAATGAGGAACTTCAAGAGATCAAAGTTAAAGATATTAAGAAACATAAAATTAAAAACAATACAGAATTACATAAGCCTCCGCATATTGTCCAAAATTTTGATACAATTACAGTAAATGATAATAAAGATAATGTAGAAAAACAAGATAATAATAATATAGCAGGTATACTCCAAGCATATACAAATATGGGACCAGAAAATTTTATCCAAGAACTAATAGAACCAAAAGTAACCGAACCATATACACAATTTCCAGCTGACTCAGGTCCAAATTACTTTGAAGATATATTCAACCAAATGCTAACATCCAACGACCTAGATAATCGAGTAACAAGAAATTTAAAAGACGATGAGATAATTCGAGATTTCCGGAATCAATTTCCGGAATTGCCGGAAAATATAGCACATTCTGTACTTCAATATGTGAAGTCTAAACTAAATACACCAACTGCACCTATGAGCTTTCCCTTTGGTTATGGTTTATACCAAATGCCTTTAAATTACAACGCACCTAACTTTAGCTACAAAATTAAGAGGAAAAAAAGGAAAAGAAAATCTAAGAAAAAGAACAGTTCAAATAAAACACATTTAAGTAATGACGATGATATTTCAAATGGCATCTGTGCTGATTACAAAGCTGTTGAAAGTGTTGCGCAAAATAAAAATACCGTAACTCCCAAACCAGTACAGAAAGAAAAAAATACAAATATTCCTGCAATTGCCAAACCAAAAGACAAAATAGTTGCGGAACCACCAATAAAAGCACCAAAAGATACTGTAACAGAACAAAAAGATAAATCTAAATCAAAACCAGTTAATTTACCTCAAAATCCTAAACCAGAGGCTATTAAAGAACTTCCTAAGTATGAAACAGAAACTATAAATTATAAAGAAATACCATTGAACAAAAAAGAAGAAGCATCACTATCAATAGATACTGTATTTTCAGAAGTAAAAGATCTTTTAGGTAGCGAGGAAAAGTATATAGATGAAGACAATATACCAATTATAAACGACAACAGACTATTAGAAGACTATTCTATGTACACAGACGACCCAACAAATTACAAATATATTGTCCAAAACTTTAATGACAGACATTACTATACCACAGACAGAAATATAGAGACAGATAAAACTGAAATACCCTATCAACTACTCGCAGAAATAATACCAAAACTATTGCGACAACACTTAAGAGAAACAAAGCATTACAAAGATATAGAAAATAGAAATATAATAAATCTTCTAGAAGAATATAAACATGTTACACCTTCTACACCAAGAAGAATCGTAACAGATATTAATACAAAACCAAGAAAGAAGATAGAAGAATTTAAAACGCCACCTTTACTCGAATTTCCAGATTTTATAACAAAGAAAATTGATAAAAATGTTGTCAAAACTGACTCGGAAAGTATTGAAGATACAGAAAACCTTAACTACAGTGATGTTAGAATAAAACCTATAACAGAAATTGAAAGAATAATAGTTCCGTCCAAAAAAGGTTTAGAGACAGTCTTCGCTAATTCTAAAGTTGTAAAATATGGGAAAGAGAATGAAAATGACGCAGTGGAAATGAATGATGATGATCAAATTACTTATGTGACTTCAAAATCTATATTATTTGATGATTTGTGGTGAAGTACCTATTTATTTTTTATTTATTTTCTGGTATGTTATAATAAATTATTAGTTCTGGATTTGTTTTTTATTTGTGTTTATGTGAAAATATCTGTGACAAGTTAAGAAGCAAACGGTTGGGGTGCTACGGGCATGTGATGAGAAGCATTGATAGCCATGTAACTAGTCGAATAATTTAATTTATGTTGCTTGCTTGCTTGTTCCTAAAATTTTTTTTTAGTCCGATATTTATGTAATTGTGTACAAGAAATGAATGAATGAATTTAATGAATTAGTAATTGAATTAAATGAATTCTTGAAATTAATTTAAGATATAATTGTTAATGATTAATTTGTAATTGAACTTATTTGAATATTTTAAACTGTAATCTAAAAACGAATTGTATTAATTTAGGTAGTGTTATATTATTATTTTTTAATTCTTTACGTCCACTTTCTCTTTTCTGATTTGTTTAGAAGTGGAAATTTATTTGGTCTAAGTTTAATTTTTCCGTGTCTCTGTTTTGATGTAATAACTTGTACTGTTGTTTCCCAAATACCTAAATAAAAATAAAAAAATAAATAAAATAAATAAATGATGAATTAAAAAATTAATAGATGTAAGAGGAGAGGAAGGCCGAAGAAAAAATGGTCTGATTGTGTGAAGGATGATATTATGTAGGTTTGTGGTGTGATAGATGATGTATGTAAAGAGAAAACATTGGAGAGAAAAGACATAATGCGCCGACCACATCTAAATGGGATAAAGTGTAGCGAAAGAAGATGAAGATTAATGGCTAAATCGATATTTTTAGCAACTCTGTTCTAATTTTCGTTCATTAAATGTGCCCATATCCAAAAGATGATAAGTACCTTAGCTCAAAAGCCTATGCAAGGATATTGAAAGGTCGTTATCCATAAGCTACTTACTATAAGTACAGGACTCTCCTCGTTTAAAGAGAAATATGTTCGAGACCATTGAGGACATACGTTAATTTAGCTTAGGATAACCAGTATACGGTCTGCCTGTCTGTTTGAATCAACCCATTACTGCCCACTGCTGGGTTCAGGTCTCCTTAGAAGAGGGTCTACATTTCAAGGGAATATGCATCTTAATATAAACATTATGAATGCAAAGACCTCAAAATCTTCTAGAGCTTTTTTTTTACCTCATAGGCAGACGAGTTAAGGGTCATCTGATCTTAAGCGGTTACCGTCGTTCATGAATCTCTGCATTGCCAGTAGACACTGCGGGGCCGCTACCTACGGCCCACCCTTAAGGACTCTTCAAGCCTCGTTTGAAGAAGGACAAGTTATAGAATACATAACTTACTTTTCCGGGGTATTCCGTGGGTACCGGAACCGGTGGGCTACGGAAAGCCCGCTGGCCGAGAGAGCCGGTGGCCGTATCGCCGACGGCTGCCGGTTCGGCGTCCGATGGGGGGATTTTTTACGTGTAATTTAGCAAAACACTTACTAAAAACGGTGAAGGAAAACATCGTGAGGTATATTGGAAAAGATTCTAATATCTTCGAAAGATACGTAAAATCCCAAATGCCCGAGCTGCCTGTTTCAGTATAGTACAGTACACAGAAAAGCTTTTGCGGAATACCTACATATAAATATATTCGTATACCTACTACACTTTACTGGCGAAGACCATACAGTGTCTGTATGGTATATATGTAAAGTAATAACACTAGGAAAATACCTATTGTTGATCCATTTTCTAGATTTTAAAGAAAACTTTTTAATACAACCTTTTGAGATCCTAGATATTATGTAGCAGTAGAGTGCTTGCTAATACAAGTAAAACGAGCACAAACACGACGGGTAAACATCTTGTTTATCACAAGAGTTCCTATGACCACCTTCCGAATCCATCAGATCAGCGTCATTTTGTCATATTATTGCATTTCACGCGATATACATCTACGTACAAAATGTCAGCTGGTTAATCGGAAACCGGGAAATTTGTCAAATTTAGCTTACTCGAACATGCATTGTTAAATCGAGTGCAAGCTTAAAGCTTTAGGTATATATTTAGACATTTTAGCTCGTCTTCAAGGAGACTTATGAAACTCATACAAGATACTAAGTGGTTTTAAACCAGTACCGGAGTGGGATCTGTTGTACATTTCTTTAAACACTCGCGGTTATCGCGGTACCGGCAAACGAACGAGAAAGAGGGTAGACAGATTTGTCTGCTCTTAAATGACCTACCCGCAGTTCCTGAGTCTTCCCGTGATCATGGCGCTTGCAACAGTAACGAAATATCGGGACCGCTCAATTAAAAATAATCGTTGTAAGAACCCGTTTAGTAATAGTGTAAGGGATCTGATGTGTTGGAAGGTTATAGGAACTCCTGTACTTAACGAGATGGATCCGTTGTGCTCAGGCTCGTTTTACTTGTCTTAGCTAACACTATTTCTACATTGTAGATATTTAAAGTCTGGATTTTTTCTTTAAAATTATAAAATAAATAAAATGGTTTTACTAATAGGGCCACGTTGTTTGTGAATGTCATAGCTTAAAAATTAACTTTTACCTAAATTAAATTTGGTAAAAACTGCCTCTCCCTGTATAGTTCACATAGTTAACTATAAATCCAATAAAAGTCACAAAAACACAATAAATATTTATTAAACAACAAAATAAATTAACAACCAATCAATACACATAATTATAACCACCAAACCCATTGCAACCAACTTGTGCGTACTCAACCGGTGCGTACGGTAAAATAACATCAGTAAAACCGTGCAAACTCGTACTCAATAGGTTGCTGACAACCATTAGTTGTAGAGCGTTTGCAAGGTTGTTTGCAACCGTGCTGTCTTGTATTATGGTTGTTGTTGGATTTTGGTATAGAGCTTCTAAGCCGTAGTCGATGTTACAAGGTGCAAAACCAGGGTTTGGTATTATGGTTTCGGCAACCGGTACGATGTTTGGTAGCATTCTGTTTATGCATTGTGATGTGGCAACCTGAAAAAGGTAGATTTAATTAGTTTTAGTATTCAATTCTGGCGTAATGCATTTTTCAATGTTATTTTATTGTCTCCCGCTTTTGCGAGAAGGGAAGTAAAAACTCATGTTTTTCCTACTCCTTCTATCATCTTCTGATTAAATTCGTTGTGGGGTCCAAGACAAGTTAGCTTTCCCTCCGGTTTCCCTGGGCTTCACTGCTCAGAGTCATTACGATGGTCGCCGCTGTGGATCCTGGCTACACAGGAGTTACAGTGGTGAGAGTGAGAGGTGGGCCAATAGTTGTAGTATTATCTGGATGTCAGGCTCTTATAAATGTGTCTTAATGATGGCCTATTGTGAGATACTGATTGACACTGAATTGCAGGAAATAGAGATGGCTCGTTTCTACTCGTGTTATTTCATTGATAGCATAACATTTTCTTTCATAACTTTTCTCGTATAATATATATAATCACGGACCACCTGGAACCCTTGGGTCTGCGAAGAGACTGCGGGTCTCTTTGTATCTTATACCGGTTGTTCCACGGGGAGTGCTCCGAGGAATTATTTGAGATGGTTCCAACATCTCCCTTTTATCATCATACCACTCGGCGTCGAGGTGGAGTTCATCCCTACTATATGGAACCGCGATCATCCACGGTTCGTTTCAGGAACACTTTTTTGCCACGCACCATCCGGCTATGGAATGAACTCCCCTCCTCGGTATTCCCAGAGCGCTATGACTTGTCCTTCTTCAAACGAGGCTTGAGGAGGGTCCTTAAAGTTAGGTCGTAGGTAGTGACCACTCAGTGTCCCCTAACATTGCAGAGGTTCATGAGCGACGGTAACCACTTACTATCAGATGGGCCGTTGGCTCGTCTGCCTACATGACAATAAAAAAAAATCTTTGATTTTGTTTGAAACTGTGTCTCTTAACATTTGATCAAAAGTCATGTTGAAATACTTATTTACCTACTAATATATATGAAGCAATAATATAACTTACGTCGAATACTGCCAACACAACAAATAATAATGCCAGAGTCGCCATTTCTACTTGAAATATGAGTATTATTAAAAAATATAAGCTACATTAGTATTATATACAAATTAAATGAAGACTTTCTCAATAATTATCGAGATTTGATGAAGCAAATGATAAAAAGTTTATCATTTTTTTTAGAAATCGTTGATTACTTTTGAAATTTAATGTAAGTGATTGCAATTGATATTTTAAAACGCAATGTATTCTTTATACTGCGAAGTAATAATAATTAAATTATTTTAAAAACTAAAAAAAACTAAATAGAGTTCTTGTTAGATCCTAGAAGCTTTTAAATGGGATTTCACAAAGAGCAATACCTATCATAAGTAACATAAAAATTGCTCAAGTAAGTTCGCCCAAACTATAGTTGTTCGTGCCTGAATACAAAATAGTTTACTTTAATATTCTGTGGAGGTATAGTGTTAGTTTAGACGTAAGATGTCATTAGTTTTTTTAACAAAATAAATTTAACATTTAAGATGGGGTTTGGTATTATCCCAAAATATTGTCTAAAATACAGTGCCAATAAACAAGCCCACGGCCCACCTGATGGTAAGCGGTCACCATCGCTCATGAACCTCTGCAATGCCAGGGCAATGATGGGCCGTTATCTATTAGCTACTCATACAGGACTTTTTTTAAACCTCGTTTACAGAGTGACATGTCATAGCGTTCCGGGAACACCGCGGATGTCTGTAATATACTTTTGTTAACAATAAATAAGTCGTGGTGGCCGAGTGGTCGAAGCGCTTCCTTCCGTACGGGAGGTCGCGGGTTCAAATCCGGCCGGCTTGTACCTCTAAATCTTAATGTGAAACAGATTTATGTGCAATTTTTCACAACACCACTGACTATAAACGGTGAAGGAAAACATCGTGAGGAAACCTGCATATCGGAAAAGGGTTCTAAAAATCCTTTGAAGATATGTGAAGTCCCCAATCCGCACTGGGCAAGCGTGGTGGACTATGCCTAATACCTCTCCCGAGGAGACCTGAGCCCAACAGTGGGCAGTAATGGGTTGGTACAGAAATAGGAAGAATAATATTGTCAGTTATTGTCACTGACCATTGACCCTAGTAGAGCATAACATGGTCATTATCTGGTACTGGCTGAGGCCGATACTGGTAATAAGATACAGCGGCTTCAACAAGGTCGTACCTGAAACGATATGTCTAATAGACTCTCCCGGACTATGACATGCCCGACAAATGTCGACTGTCCGATCCTTTAGAATATTTACGTTAGTTATTCGTCATGATAACTTCGTCCATAATTACAAAGACGAAACCTTCAGTCTTTCCAAAGAGATTACTGTACCGTAGCCAGGATACGGAGGCTAACTGATCTACATCGGGACTCGTAAGGGCCCGGTAGAACCGACCGTGTAGTTCCTTGCTCTTCCATACGTCCATGCGATCTGGCAAATAGAGAATAGGATAAAATGTGGGTAGTTTTTTAAATATAATTAAACCGTAATGTGCCAATCAAAAATGATAAATTCTTAAATCGATTATTCTTAATAATAAAGACAAAGTTAAATTCAAACTTGACTTCAAATTCGATTTTTTTAATTCCTGTATAATATTTCAAACTTTAATGAACGTTTGAAATGGGCCGTTTTTCAAACAAAAGAACCTTCGAACCAACTAATAAAAATGAGGGATGTGCCGTGAGTGAGAAAAAAAACCGTTATAATGCGCAAAGATTTATCATTTTAATGTGCTATTCGTTAAATTATACCCATTTATCAGGAACCTGTGAAAATTGCGATTTTCTACCAAGGTTTCTCTTGAATAAATTTCGGCAGAAAGTATATTTTTTCAGTTTAAAACGACTGGCAGTGGCAATTTTAGGGTTTTTTTTTGTTTTAGTTGGAGGAAATTCCGCGGGGCGGTTATGTGGAAGTTGAACCTCACTAAAACCTCGAACCGCTCACACTCAGCGTCCGAACCTCGGCTGAGGCCAGAACCCAGCACGGGGTTATGTGGGATGGCGCGACGCGTTACGCACTGCGGCACACTTTCCCGTCGCGACACCCCCGCAAATTTAGGGTAGGTATTCAAATAATGATTTTGATTTATTTAGGTTCACCTAATGGTAAACAGTCACCGTCGCTCATGAATCTCTGCAATGAGGGGCCGTTATTTATCACCTACTTATACAGTACTTTTCTTAAACCTCGTTTAAAGAGGGACATGTCATAGCGCTCCGGGAACACCCCGTGATTTACCCCGACTCGGTATACAAAAAATGTAAGGCAGCCAGGTCTGAAGTTCCGAATTGAGGTATATCAAGAGAACTATGGAATAAGTTTTCAGCTTGCCTCAAATACCTACACAAAAATTCGCATTAGCTCTCGGGCTATTAGTGTTCTTCACTATGTTTGAAAATGAAACCAAAATGGCGACTACTACAAAATATAACATGTAAAATGAGGGCCTACCAAGTAGAGTAGCCTTATTAGGAGCATGGACCAATTAATGACAACTTCAGAAAAAGTTAAATTAATTTCTTTGCGACTTTTTACACACTCCCGGTATGAATAAAGATAGAAAAACATTTAATGGACAAGCAATGCAGATCATAAAATAAAATTTAAAAAAACTTGAGAGGTGTCATGGGACACCCGAATAGAACGAAGTTCCTTTCGATTAAAAGATATCTTATAATTATTTTTCCTAATGTAACGCGCGATAAGGAACGTGTTTTAAAAGATTTTGATCACAGCGCCATCTAGCGATAATCATCTACAACAAAAAAAATGTCGTGACAACTTTAAAAGTGCCGTGACAACTTTTCGTAAGATTTTCTCCGTCTAGCCCCCTTTCGATAACGCGCGATAAGGAACTTCATTCCAAAATACGAAATAAATAAAGAACACAGTAGGTAGGTAGGTTGTTTCGAATGATTCTTATTTCAGATGATTGAGGATGGTCGTCGTGGGATCCTAATTATTTTTTTTAAAGATCGTATAAGTACTTTTGCCCCTGTGTTTAAATATGTATAAAAAATTGTAACAGACAAGATATTACGAGTTACTGTGCGTATTTCTTTTCTAGATGAACCGATTTAGATGATTTATTTTTTTGTTACAAATAATACATTTTTATTATATACATTTGATAGGTCTCATATCTTTGCTAATAAAAAGGTACTCAAACAAATTAATGATTCTTAATGACCCATAGACAAGCACCCAATATTCTATGATCGCGCCATCTATTAACATTTGACCTCCCCAAACAAGTAGAGTTATTTAATAAAACAAAAACTCAATAAATAAAACTTTATTAACTAAAACATATCCATATTAAATAGGTCTTTATCTACCACATACACTGACTTAGCAGGTCCATACACAGATGAATACGGATCATTGTAAGATGTCATAGCTTCATATGGAGACATCAAAGCGACATGGGATCTGGACGATCGTTTCGCGTTAGAGTCATAAGCCCTGAACACATTAGGCTCAAAACCCACGTATTTAGAAAGAGGCGGCTCTATATAACTTTCTACAGGGACTTTTGGCTCATAAGGTACAACATATTTCTCCAATTTCGGTTCTGGGGTAAACTGGGGTAGCTTTGGCAACTTTTCTAGGGCAGAAGTCAAGCTGGATATAACTTCGCTGTTCTCTTTTGGTAGGTTTAGTAAGTTGCTAACGATTAATAGCTGTAGAGCAATAGCCAGATTGTTCAACACGTTCGGGTCTGTTGGGGATTTTGTTGCTATTTCTGGGACGATTGGCGCTGGTTCTGGTGTTGGGGCTGGCCATTGGGTTTGAGCTGGTGCTGGCTGGTATGGTATCCCTGTGACTATGTAGTGTGGGGCGTGGGATATGTGGGAGGTTACCTGTGGAAGAATTAAATCGTTAATATCGAAGTATTTGGGAGTTTCATCCTTGTTTATTTCATGACAGATTTTATGTCTATCATTTGGTCATTGGTTACGGGTATTTGCCTATCTTAGTCCCACCACTGTAACTCCTGTATTGCCAGGATCCACAGCGGCGGCCATTGTAATGACTGAACAGTGAAGCAGTGAACGGTAAGCTAACTTCTACAATGTCAGAGCGTTGGAAGACTCCACGCTTTGCCCACTAAGGCTTACGTATCACCAACTCCGAATACCGAAACTCCAGTGATCGGTGATGTGGTCACCAGCTCGACAGGTTCCGGAGAGCCTACGGAGAGGGGTTGTGTGCACCCGTAGAAATACTCAGCTGGGTCAGAACCAGCCTTGGTCGCTCATGGATATCTGCAATGTCAGGGGACACTGCCCCGTTACAGCTACGTCCAACCGCTACTTATAAGAAATGTCTTTAAGCCACGCTAAAATGGGGCGGGACGTAAGCGCGTCCCTTCACCTCGCCCAATCTCGTGCCGAGTTCTGTCCTCAGCCGGGGTTCGGACGCTGAGCGTGTGCGGCAGGGGGTTTTCGTGGGGTTCGACTCTCAAATACCCCACCAGCGGAAGTCTGGAGATTTGCTCCTGTCACAAAAGAAGCCACGTTAAAACAATATAAATATTTAATTACCTTATCGAAGAACAATATACTAATTATGAACAACAAAGACATGATTGCAGCTGATGAGATTATTATCAATTGTCATGTTTTTCTTCGATCTCTCTTATTTACAACGTTTTAGATCAGATCTTATCTCCGTTTTGTTATCATTTACGATAAGGCTTTCGAAATAGTCCAGTAGAGAGATTGGCACGTACGGTATTTTGTTGTTCATTGTTGGACCCAGGTCTCCTTAGTAGAGGGATCAGGTATAGTCCACCACGCTTGCCCAATCATGTCTGTTATGCCGAATAGACCTCAGCCGGGATTTGAAGGTACGAGGGGTGACGGTTTTAGTGCGGTTCAACTCTCACATATCCCGGCATATTTTAGTCATAATCTGGCGATTTCCTTCAACTTAAAAGAAAAACGCAGGTCCAATGCGGGTGGGGCAATACAAATGGGGACTTCATATATCTTTGAAGGATTTTATTTTAATTAAAATAAGAGATTATTGAGATTCCCATCCATAAAAATTATTACGTTTGATGAAATTTAATGACTAAAACTTGAAATTTTCTCTCTATCGATTGGTGCAATAAAAATACAGGGTGTGATTTTTCGTAATGTACCAGGTTCGGTTTTCTTACCAGGGTTTTTTTTTAAATCTATGAATGCAGTTGTGTTTCTTTTCAAAAATAAAGGAATATTCCCTTTCTGCAAATTTCGCTAAAATCATTATACACGAGTAAGGCTAGATTTTATTTTGGAAAAATAGGGTTCCTAAAATATAGAATTTGTAAGTAAAATTGAAATTCATCCCACGTTTTCCCAGGCCTTCCTTAAATATTGGTAAAAGAAAAAGATATAAAAATAATGTCTGTTTCCGATAATCTTTTCCGAACACGTTTCAAGCTTGTATTGGATATGGGTGGAGCGTGGGTGTAGGGTGGGTACAATGATTCAAGAAAACATGTGGATATGGTACTTTTAAAATTCTTTTATGTTTGAATATCAATACGTTAACTAAATATTTGGTTTTAAAGAACAAGCAAGCTTTTAAGTGTGTTAGCAAAGTTTATTTATTATTGACTGTTCTTTCGATTGTCATTCTAAAAATACACCCTGTACTTTGTTTGTGCTTTTTCCGATTTTCAGACAAACCAAATAATTTACGAGAAATCTTTGAACGCATTATTACTTAATATCAATATAAAATAACGTTTCCTTCAACGACACACATTATTCAATATTTAAAGGACAATACATGTCCTGAGACACCCTGTATAGAAAAATTCAAAAGGGGGTTTTATATTATTGTGTACTTTTGTTTTAATATTATAAATACTTATTTTTCTGGCATCGCAAACTTTACTTTGTGATGCAGATGAAGCGCTTATTAAGTGTAGTTTCAAAAGCTATATCTAATATATAAAATAGTCGTGTCACGGTGTTCGAACTTGAACTCCTCTGAAACGGCTCGACCGATTTTGATGAAATTTTTTGTGCTTATCCGGTACCTATGAGAATCGGCCAACATCTATTTTTCATCCCCTAAATGTTAGGGGTAGTCCACCCCTAATTTTTTTTTTCGGCGCAGACGAAGTTGCGCGAGTCAGCTAGTCTAATATATAAAATTCTCGTGTCACGGTGTTCGAACTTGAACTCCTCCGAAACGGCTTGACCGATTTTGTTGAATTTTTTTGTGCTTATCCGGTATCTATGAGAATCGGCCAACATCTATTTTTCATCCCCCTAAATGTTAGGGGTAGTCCACCCCAAATTTATTTTTTATTTTTTCGACGCAGACGAAGTTGCGTGGGGCAGCTAGTTTAATCTATGGATCTATCTACCACATCTATTTGTTTATTACTCTGTGATCTGATTTAACTTTGCGCAGCACAGGTGGAGGCAAGCATATGTATTTATATTCTCTACGTTAGCAATCTCTGTTGAGGTCAAAGATTATGGAATTTAAGTAGATGAACAAGAAAAAAACTTGAGTGGTGTCAAGGGAAAGAATATTTTTAAGTCAGCTGCGTAACTTTATTTAGAATGAAAATAATTAAATAATTGCCCTCCACTAAACAATTGAAACCACGAAGTATGGAAGGTCGAAAGATCGAGTGTGAGCTCGTTAGAAGCACAAGACTTCCTATGACCACCTTCCGAATCCATCATCAGATCAGCGCCATTTTGTCATATTATTGCATTGTCAAGCGATATGCATCCGCGTGTAAAAATAGTAAATGTCCAGTCTATAATATTGAATCTTTGACCAAGCCATATGAAATACATGTGAATTCGGAGAAGTTTGAAATCTGTTGATATTTCATTCGCAGACTGATTTGAAATTTGATGAGACGGAAAATAGTAGTTTATTTTAAAGATTGTCTTCATACATGCTTTTAAGAAATCATGTAAACTGGATGTATCTATGAAGTTACGGGTGGAATCTTGCAAACTAAATTTGACAAACTTCTGAGCTGAAATTTTGCACGCAGATGTATATCGCAAGACAATAATATGATAAAATGGCGCTGATCAAATGATGGAGTCGGTAGCCATAGGAACTCTTGTGCTAAACAAGATAGACTCGTCGTGTTTGGGCTCGTTTTACTTGTCTTAGCTAGCACTCTACTGCTACATTATAATTTAACTTAAGAACCTTTCTTTAAAAAAAATATTTTACTCTTAATTTTGTTTTACCATTGTATTTCTCTTATGAAATTAAGTCTTTCGTATGTGATTACACGACCTATAGTTATTGCAACAGAGTCCGCCATTTTTATTTTATTTAATTGCTATTTTCTGTTAATTTAGATAGTTTAATATTAGGGTTCTGTTAGTCCTAAAAAGTTAAAGAAAACCCTTATAGATACAGTCTATTTCTGAAATTATGAATGGATTTTTGCAACTTTTAAATGAACAGAATCATCCAAATTAATGCATTTACGTTTCCATGAAATATTTACTAAATACACGTCAATCCGCATTGGGCAAGCGTGGTGGACTATGCCCAACAACTTTTCTGAGGAGACCTAAGCCCAGCAGTGGGCAGTAATGGGTTGTTACAGTACAGATACACGATTAGTCAAAAATATTCCTAATTAAACACTTACTATAGTAAAAATTGGTACCAAGTCTTTCGATATTGTCAAAGTATTGAACTATGTTTAAAAATATTGCATTGCATTCGTGAGCGACGGTGACCGCTTACTATCAGGTCGGCTGGAAGCTCGTTTATCTATTACGAGCAAAATTTATTATTTATTTGAATTTAGTTATTTCATTTCATTTCTCGACTTGCTGACATGTTTTGGATTTTAATGAACTGACTTTAATGATTCTTATTTTGTTAGGTAGTAAATAATTTGCATATAAACGCATTGATAATTTTGATAAAAAAAATTATAGTCATTTCTGTGCTATTTTTGAGAAATGAAATGTTTTTTTTATATACTAATATTTTTTTGTATTCTTTTTGTATCCTCCATGTGTGTGGAATAAATTTACTTTCTTTCTTTCTCGTTTGGAACCCTCAAATATTAATACTAATTCACACTTAATCACAATTATTTTCGACTTCGTACGTGATTTTCTCCCAATAATATTAGTTTTTCTTAGAATCTTAGCAAAATTTCAAAACTAGGTCAAATAATTACTGTGGTTTAACAATTTCTTAATACAAATTCTGCTTAAATAGTCGAAAATCGTGTCAAAACAGCTTATTATAGGATATAAAATTACTAAATGAATTACAAAATTACGATAATATTCCATACTTATCATTTTATTATCATTTTGCGCAATTTTTTTAATTATGTCACTGTTACTGGCCACTTTCGAAGTATAAAAAGGTTGTAAGGTTTGGAAATTTATAAAGAAAAAATGGCGCGTCGTTTAGTAGTGTTGTTTCTTTGTTTTTTAAAGGTAACTATTTTTTAATTTATTGCTATTTTATTGGATCAATAGTGTGAAAATCTATTAAATTATTTTTTAACCTTTTTCAAAAAACCTCTTGATCACAAATACAATAAAAAGAATTATCTAAATCAGTGCAGCTGTTCTCTAGATTTGCGTTTAAAGTGAATCTATTATAGGTGTAACGACTCGCGTTCTCGACTTTTAGGTCGGTTTTTTTTTGCAGAATACCCCGTCCCATGACCCACGGGAAAAAGGGTAATCTGCTTTCCCTGCTGGTTAACGATTAGGTTTGAGATTGGTCTGTGTTGTCGGAGACTATTCTACGTCTCCGGGTTCTGCGTGTTGGTTGTGTGTGTTTGCTGTGATGTATTAAGAGAGTGTGGTAATTGAGAGGTTGTTTGAATATGTGGTTGAGTAATGTCTGTGTCGTCAGAGCTTATTCTGCGTCTTTGTGTCCTTCGTGTTTAATTTTATATAATTTTATATAGAAGATAAATATTATAAAACTAGCCAAAACAATTTCAGGAGTAATACAAAATGTGTTGTTTTTTTTTTCAGTTTCTAGAGAATTTTGTCTTATTTTTTCTTTTAGTTTTTTGCAAACTCAGTTGTAGATTCTTTGTAGGTACGTTTTAATCTGTTAAGTGCTAGTTTTTCTCAAATACCAAAGTTGAATATTACACTAGTCTAGTAATGGTTTTTTTTATATAATAATCACCTACGCTCATTCCTATGGGGCGATGCAAAATTAAGAATGCCTTAGTGCGTAACGCGTAATGCCGTCTCTCGTAACTCCATGTTGAGTTTTAGTGTCCGGGGTTCGAACGCTGAGTTTTAGAAGGTTGTTTAGTGCTGTTCGACTACCACATACCCCAATTGCAGGGCGAGTGGAAGTCTGGAGATTGAAAAAAAATTGTCTCGAATAGGCTCCGAAACTATTGAACCGATTTCAAAAATTCTTTCAGTGTCGGAAAGTTTATTTATCGAGGAAGGCTATAGGATAATATATTGTTTACCTTTGTGACGTAGACGAAGTCGCGCGGGTCAGCTAGTACAATATAAAAGTAGATAATGAAACGGATTGAAGCATACATACATTTAAAATGTCGTGCAATAAACAAAATGCTTAGGTATATTTAGATCTTAGTCATACGTAAAATTGCAAGGTTTTCAATAATATTGTATATATCAGATAAATTTGGTTATATAATATAAAAGTGATGATAAATGTCTTATGAATGAACGAAGAGATTCAAACACTGCAGGTTTTATAAGTTTTTATTTTAAGTTTTATTTAGACAGAACATTCAGCCCAATTCGGTTTGGAGAAGATTACAAATTCACCTTGTATTGCAACTAACCTAAAAATACTTCAAAATCCTATATTATAACCTTTTTTAATTTCCAGGCAAACTCCCAACTCTGCCCAGGACCTTGCCCGTTCATACCAACGCAGAATTTCTGCCCATGCCAGCCGCAAATCTTACCACAGCCCATTCAAGCATGTCAGGAGATCATCCCAGTTGAATCCGTGATATCTCAACCAGCATACCCTGGACCAGTTGTGGCCACAACGATTATCGACAACACTGTGTCCAATGCTTTGGCCAACGCTATCCAACTTCTCATCGTTAGCAACCTCATTGAAAACACCATGAATGCAGGAATTTGTCCGTCAAATGTCATACCATATTATGACACCGTGTTTGGCTACAACCCCCTTGACAACCCTGTGGATATTCTTCCAATCAACCCTATATTATGTGAAAACCCTGAGCCAATCTTATGTGAGCCCTACCCGTATATTCAAGAAGTTGTGCCAGTACAACAGTTTGGGCCAACCATTTGCCAAGGTTATCCGTACACTGAGTTTGTTGGGCCACAGTTGGCGCCAGTTGCGACTGAGGTCTTATTCCCTTCGTCTATTCCTGCCCAATTGACTTGTAACTTTGGTTATTTGAACACCAATGTGCCTTGTGTGAGTGTTGGTGTTGAACCAACTCCATATGATGCTTGTGGATGTAATCAAGTATATTCTGGACCGTTCTACTGAGATTCGAAATAAACTATTTTTTTGTTGATTTTTTAAATAAGACAGAGTATTTAATTCTTTGTAGTTTTTGATGCTCAAAAAATAGCTTTGTATTGTAAATTCAAAATTGAAGCATGATCATTTTCAAAACGATGATTTTAACAAAAGTCCTTGGAATTTATTCTTCCTAAAAACTTTGTGTTTTAGTAAAAAAACAATACGCACTAGGAAATATAGGAGAAAAAAACACACGATAACAAAGCAATAATTTATTAAATAAATAATTTAACTTAACACTATCAATATGTTACAGAATTGCCTAATAAGGACATTAAACTTGACACCAAACTATTAGCAGGTTGAACATTGCTAACAGGTCCATTGTATGATACAAAGTTAGGTATCACAGGTGACACCACTTTAGGGGTCAGGCTAGGACCAAAAGGATTGGCACAACCACAAGAAAAAGCCGGTGAAGATAACACCTCATTGAGAACCGGTGATGCCAACTGCAAAGCTAATTCCGACCCGCCTTTAGTGTTCTTTAGCAAGTTACACACAATCATAAGTTGGATGGTATTAGCTAAGTTCTTGCAAACCGTTGGCGTGCAATCCGTGATGATAGTAGCTGAAGGTCTCGGGGCATTACACGGTGTCTCAGCCACAACAGGTTGATTGATAACCCTTGCTGCCTCATATACCCTAGGACTAGCTTCTATGACCCTAGGACTGTCAATTATTCTAGGAGTTTCGTAGATTCTAGGGCCTTCAAAGACTCTAGGTCCTTCGTAGACTCTAGGTCCTTCGATGTACTCTGGGATTTGACGTGGGATGATTCCATAGGGCTGGGAACGGTGGCATTGTGAGTTGGCCATCTGTAAAGAAAGTTGACGTTAATTCTTCAATAGTATTTTAGACTGGATGATAAAGTTATTGCTCATTATATCAACTAAATAATTTCTTAAGCTGTCAATATTTTTGTAGGTAAATCTATAGGCTGCAATAAGAGCTATATCATTGACAAAATTTTATGTATTTGGTGCCTAAATTCGTGATCTTAAATAGATACAGTATTCAGTAGTGGTTAATAATGTACCTAACGCTGGTTACAATAGATTTAAGTCCTATAGACCAGAAAGATTTTACAGATTAAAATAGATCTAAGTCCAGACAGACTTTAAGTCTAATTTCCTAGTTTAAATGAAATTACTAGTTTTAAATATAAATTAAGACATTAAAAAGTTCTAGATGTGAATTTAGCTTCTAAGTAAAATAATATTAATTATCAATTATGTTTTAGCTTTATAAATTAGTTATTAAAGTACTTGTAAATAATATTATTTACTATCATTTTAGAATTTAAGTTATGTTGCGTAAATGTACAACAGTCGACAATATGTAGCCTTTGAGATATAAATTTATGCCAAATTGTAGAAAAACATATTGTCTACAAAACTTTGTATTTTATGTTATAAAAATATAAAGCTTTGTGGCATTTTGGCATTTATTAAGCGTAGATACTACTAGCGTTGGTCATGATGTAGTTTTAATGTAATTTTAAACTCGAATAAATGAGATTATGCATTTAAATTATGGTTTTATTTGACAAGTCACTAATTATGGCAAATTTTGAGCAGATATTTGTGGCCAGTTGAGAAGTTGGTCGATAGTTCTCCTGATATACGCCAACTCGGAACTATAGACTACAGACCCGGTTGCTGAGTAGCGGGGCTAAACGGATCCCTAGTTTTAAAGTTGTAATTTTTTTTTGAAAAATGTGTTTTAGGCTACTTGCAATTAATACTACGTTGTAGTTTTATGTTTAAAAAATATAAAAAAATTAAGCCAGACCATTTAGTCGGGGCTTTTGCATTAACAGACGCGTTCAAAAATGTATTGAAAAAATTGAAAAAAATGTATAATATTGAGGTAACTTGAAACTTTTACAGGACATTAGTTACGACAAAAAAATAGTGTCCTTAAAAAGACAGGTCATTTCGGTGGGTCTTTCTACCTGCCAGGTGTTCTCAAAGTTATGTATCAGTGTACATGAATGTAACAAAATTACAATTTATTATTCACTAACTGCAGAATTATAAGTTTTTATTTAACGAAAACCAGGATACCAGGAATAGCGAAAATCTAATATATAAATTCTCGTGTCACAGTTTTCGTTGCCATACTCCTCCGAAACGGCTTGACCGATTTTAATGATTTTTTTTGAGCTTATCCGGTATCTATGAGAATCGGCCAACATCTATTTTTCATCCCCCGAAATGTTAGGGGTAATCCACCCTTAAATTTTTATTTTTTATACAAAATTTTTAATTTCTATCTATGCGACGCAGACGAAGTTGCGCGGGGCAGTTGCATTTGATACTATGTTTGTTAGCAAAGATTATTCGTGCTTACCTGTGCTTTCGATTGGCATTATAAAATACAGGGTGATGATTTTGGTCGATTTTGTTAGTTCGATTTTCAGACATACCAAAGTATTTACCTACGAGAAATCTGAGAATGCTTATTTTACTTGTCTTGGCTAGCACTCTACTGATACATGATATCCAGGATATTAAAGCTATTATTTGAAGTTTTCTTTAAAATTAATTATTACAAGCTTTATTGTAACTTCACTGGATGTAGGTAACTCTGTAAGTTCTGGTGGAATCTTGCAAGTTAAGTTTGACAAACTACGGCTTTCGATTGAGCTAACATTTTGCACGCAGATGTATATCGCACGACAATGTAATAATATGACAAAATGGCGCTTATCTGAGCTGGATTCGAAAGGTGGTCATAGGAATTCTTGTACTAAACATGATAGACCTGTTGTATTTGGGCTCGTTTTACCTATATTAGCTATCACTCTACTGCTACATGATATCCAGGATTAAGCGATTGTAAAACGAGCTTACGGCGCACCTGATGAGATATTTTTCCATTGATTTTTGTAACCTCGACAAAACGACATAGATTTATGAGTTTGTGTGTGTATGTGTGTTTGTTTGCCTTTGAAAGACGAATTTATCTGGCTTTTTCTTAGCTATTTTTGATGTTTTTTTTTCCAAAATGGCGTCGTATCACAAAATAAATAAATTATAACAACTTACCTTAATTAAAAGTATTATGCAAAACAAACTAAAAATTAACTTTTGCATTGTTACTAAATATAAATAGACGATTGTAAGCAACAAACGAATAATAGTTGTTAATTTAAGAGAACATAATTTTTATACTTTTTTCATTAATACTTTATCGATTATTCGTGTTTTATCAACAATATGGAGATAAGGAATTTACAAGAAATTACAAGTATGTTGTAATTATGATAATTTTAATCATTGAATGTCTATTGTTTAATTCTAAGATCATTTTAGTTTCGGCGGGAAATTCTCGCGCCATTTTTAGGTTATGTTCTGAAAATTTTGTACAGTTTGTTCATGATTTTTTTACCTCGATGTAGTAATATTTTGGTTTTAATGTTTTTATGGCAATTAAAAATCATAAATCAATTATAATTGATATCAGAAAGGGCTCAAAATAAATTTAAAATCAACTAAGGTGCTTGTTTCAAGATGGCGTTGGGATGTCAAGTTTAGTGAAACTCCCTAAATTAGGGATTTTTTAATCTTAATCTTTTTAATTAAATTAAAAGAGATTGTTCTGTACCTGATTTTAAGAGGATAATAATCTTCATTTCAAACATAGTGTGTTCAAATACTTCAAACTTAGAGTATAACATTTTAAGATAGATTTTTCTCTAGTTTATTAGGATTCAACGGATAGTAGGATTCAAATTAATCTTTTTTTTTCATATTTTGAGAAACTATATTACAGTTATTTTATGAGTATTAATAGTTATTAAGTTATTGTACTATTTTCTATTAATTATGTATATAATTATCTTATTTTGACAGAAAAGCTATTCTTCGTTAATCTATGGACAAGAGTAATTTATATCACTCCAGTTGTTAAGTTATAAATGGAGTAACTCACTGTACTTTCTTTTATATAGATTAAGTTTTAATCTAATGACTCATTTATTATCTATATCCAGTTCTGTCATGGCGAAAATTATTTCCAAGTTTGCTAATATTGTAAATTGCATAAAAATGATTAAATTGTCGATAAATTTTGTTGAGAAATGTGTCAGAAATTTGATATAAATTGGAAACTTCTTATCAATTATTTTTATTGGTTTAAAATGAGTTTTAAAATTGCTTTAATTTTGACTGTTTTCGTGCATGTAAGTTTTTGTTAAGTTGGCAGCACTGATTTGGGGCAAACGTTTGGTCAAATTTCAGTTCAGAGTCTGTTATTACTTACACAAATATTAAATGGGTTCTTTAAACATTTTTTTAAGACGAGCGATCCCGATATTTCGTTACTGTTTCAAGCGCCTTGATCACGGGAAGACTGAATACTGCGGGTAGATTACTTAAGAGCAGACAAATCTGTCTACCCTCTTTTTCGTTCGTTTGTCTGTACCTCTGGAACTTTGGAACGAACCCATTTCATATTTGTGTTTAAACGAATATTTAAAGAAACAGATTCCGTTAGTTTTATTTTTTTTAATGCATGTAATCTTGTTTTTACAGACGGCGACTGCTTTGCGTGGACTATTCCCAAGTTTTTATGAAGCATTAAATCCAGAACCATTCCTAACTCAAAATTTGCTCACATCAGATTGTTTCTTTGGGCCCAAAGATTACCCAAATGACGATCTATCAGTACTACCAATACTCCGAAAACCATACTACGAAGAATTAGTACCAACATCACCGGAATACAAAAGAGACCAAACAGAGTTGCCAGATGTCTTAAACGATCCACAAATTCCAGCAAATTTAGAGTGCATTGAAATTGTTTTTCCGGCAATTATTAATTTTAAGGAACCATTAATCCTACCGCCATTTCCGGTGGAATTGCCTTATGGACTTGGCTATTTGCCAACTGCTGCGCCAATGGTGGAAGAATATTTTATACCAACATTGGATCCAAGTTGCGCCAATATTTTCATACCAATAGCTGATAATTATGAGTCTATGACTTTAGCCGCTCCGTTGAGTCCTGAGATTGAGTTTTTGGTTAGACCTATAATACTGTAAAAATTAGGATTTACCGATGAAAACTGTTATGTCGAAAACTTTGGCTAAAATTGTAGAAATTAAAAATTGTATTTTGTAAAACGTAATATTAACTTATTGAATTAACTACTTAATGTCAAAATTGTCAGTAAAAATAATAGTTGCGTTATCATTATCGTAAGGAAGGAGGAGTATAACTTGCCTCTGTGCTTGGCGTTTGTGGACTACGAGAAAGCCTTTGATTCGGTCGAAACATGGGCTGTATTTCAGTCCCTTCAGCGGTGCCAGGTCGACTACCGGTATATCGAAGTGTTGAAGTTCCTGTATGAAAACGCCACTATGTCAGTCCAACTCCAAGGCCAGGCTTCGAAACCAATACCTCTAGAGCGCGGCGTGAGACAGGGTGATGTCATATCACCAAAACTGTTCTCCGCTGCCCTGGAGGATGTCTTCAAGGTTCTGGATTGGAAAGGGCTAGGCATCAATATAAATGGCGAGTACATAACTCACCTTCGATTCGCCGACGATGTAGTGATCATGGCTGAAACCGCGGAGGAGCTCTCTGCAATGCTCAATGATCTCAGCAGAGTTTCCTTGGAAGTAGGTCTAAAAATGAACATGGACAAGACGAAACTTATGTCAAATGTCCATGTCGTACCTTCTCCAATAACTATCGGAGACTCTGTGCTTGAAGTTGTTGACGAGTACGTATACCTGGGACAAACTGTCCGATTAGGTAAGTCCAACTTCGATGCAGAGATCAAGCGACGAATCCAACTCGGTTGGGCAGCGTTCGGGAAGCTTCGGAAAGTTTTCTCGTCCACAATACCGCAGTGTCTCAAGACGAAAGTCTTTGACCAGTGTGTGTTGCCAGTGATGACCTACGGATCAGAGACTTGGCCGCTTACGATGGGTCTTATCAGACGACTCAGAGTCACTCAAAGAGCAATGGAAAGGGCTATGCTGGGTGTCTCTCTGCGTGATCAAATCAGAAATGATGAGATCCGCAGAAGGACTAAAGTAACCGACATAGCCCAAAGAATTGCCTCTTTGAAGTGGCAATGGGCAGGACACATTGTGCGAAGAACAGATGGCCGTTGGGGCCGAAAAGTTCTAGAGTGGCGGCCAAGAACCGGTAAGCGCAACGTTGGTAGACCCCCCACGAGATGGACCGACGATCTGGTCAGGATCGCGGGAGGTCACTGGATGCAGACGGCGCAGGACCGGTCGTTATGGCGAGGTTTGGGGGAGGCCTATGTCCAGCAGTGGACGTCTATAGGCTGATGACGATGATGATGATATCGTAAGGAATGTAATTTATTAATTATTATATTAGTAATATTTGGAATTAAATTATAAATTATTAATCAATGTTATTGCATTTTTTTCAATCATATTACGTGACCTTCTGGAAAATTACAGTGTAATTATTGAAGCTTAATTCGGCCAGTACTGATTTCTCTGTGATCATTGTAAAAGCATATATTTTTTAAAGTTGTTTTTACACTTTCAAGAATTAATATAATAATTGGGTATCTGCCCATAAGATACGTAAAAGTAATTTCATATATTACTAGCGCAACTTCGACTGCTTCAAAAAAATACAAAAAAAAAATTTAGAGGTGGACTACCCCTAACATTTAGGGGGATGAAAAATAGATGCTTGCCGATTCTCGATAGATACCGGATAAGCACAAAAAAAATCATCAAAATCGGTCAAGCCGTTTCGGAGGAGTATGGCAATGAAAACTGTGACACGAGAATTTTGTATATTAGATACTAGCTGTCCCGCGCCACTTCGTCTGCGCCAATCTTAATTAAATGTCAACGATTCGATTTTTTTCTCGCTGTAAATACCATCCTTGAACTTCATTGAGAATATAAAAAAACAACAATTTCTAAAATAAATATAGCCTAACATACTCGTTATAACATAAACTATCAGTCATTGAAAGTCAGCCCGTCCGAAGCCAGGACAAACAGACAGTGGCCACCTTCCAACTCCATCATCAGACCTTGACATTCATCCTTTACGCAAAGAACTCATCAAGACGCTTCATTAGAGCCTAAACACGATGAGGATATCTTGCTTAGTGACGGAGTTCCCATAGCCACCTTCCAGCTCCATCATCAGACCTTGACATTCAGCCTCTACGCAAAGAACTCATCAGGACGCTTCATTAGAGCCTAAACACGATGAGGTTATCTTGCTTATTGACGGAGTTCCCATAGCCACCTTCCAGCTGACACGGGAACGCTGTCGAACGGAATAAAAAGTATCCTATGTCCGTCTCCTGGCTCTAAGCTACCTCTCTACCAATTTTCAGTCAAATCTGTTCTGCCGTTCTTGAGTTATAAGTGGTGTAACTAACACGACTTTCTTTTATATATATAGATTGAAAAAAAATCGATATTGAATGAGATTTCAATAAATATTAATAAATAGATGTAAGTATATTTAGAAAAATCGATATTGAATGAGATTTCAATAAATATTAATAAATAGATGTAAGTATTTTTAGATCCACATACTGCAGTTCGTCTTGAGCTACAAAAAACCAAATTGTCTCAAATAAAACTGTCCTAAATTAAGTAATTATAAATCTTAAGCGTACTAGACCAACGTGCTTTTTAAATTATAGCATTTCTATTGAAAAACATGTTCTATAATAGAAAATAGTTACTTATCTTAATAGATAAAATTAACTAGAAAATAGATGAATTTCGTAGAAATAGTAATCTATTCAAGAATAGAAAATGAGGTTATCTTAAAAAGTAAACTAGACACAATGAGGAAAATGAAATAAAAAAGTGATGAAAATGTGTGTCTAAATTTTATTTTGTTATGTGTGTGTGCAGACAAGCTAATAAGCCGACTGAGCGTAAGTGGTAAGAACACTGCAGAATAGGTACATACGACCTACTTTTAAAAACTGCAAGCCTCCTTTTAAGAAAAACAAGAATTACTAGGTACTATGTTTTGTAGTGATTTAATATTTCAGTTGAAATATTTGTTAAATAGAACCATAGTCAAATAAGTGATATTTCTAAGCCTGTAATATATCTACTTAACGAAACCTTTTCATCCAACTAAAAATTTCACAAATATCGAACTAGTTATTCTAGAGTTATTTTTGTAAAATGGAATTCGGCCATTTTGTAAAAAATCTTTATCGAAGAACGGTATTAACCAACTCCATTATACTATCGTTTTCTAGATTTTTCTTATCCTATATCAAGATTACACGAACACCAAGATCACATGTAATCTACGTGTCTAATCAAGTATTATATGTTGCATGACTACTTTTGCAATTAATTAGATATTCTTATCATAGTTTAATAGCTTTCTTTAAAAACTCGCGGTTATCTACATCACTTACACAATACTAAAAATATAATCATACAATAAAAAATGTGGTAACTCGTTTAGTAATTGTGTAATTGATATTTTAATTACTATCAATTGTATTAGGAAATTTAATTCATTGCACTACTTTATGTTGATAATTAAAGCTTAGGATGTGAAGCTAAATATTTCTACTTCTTCTTTCTTTAGCTCAACCTTATCCCATTGAAATGTGGGTGGCGCAATATGTTGTCTCTCTCCATTCATTCGTAACATGTCATTTCTTTTAATAGAACTAGATTTGTAATTGTTTTATGTTTCCGGAGCTCTACGAAATGTCCCTCTTTAAATTATTCGATTGATTAAGAATCGCTAACAATTAAAATAATTAAGAATTACGGGAAGAAAGCGGGGAAAAAAATAAAAAATAGGGTTTATGCAGACGACGTCTCGAGTAGCAGCTAGTAATTAATAAAAATAAGTTAATAATAAAAAATAACTAATTCACTATAAGAAAAAAGCTTTAAAAATTTTTACTTTCATAACTTTCACAATACATTACTATTTTTCGTATTTACTGTTTACGAACTTTACGACATTTGTTTTATGTAATAATAGTGATTTAAACATTTTTTATCAATTAAATCTGAATTCCTATCAGTGCAACGATCGTTTAGTAATTCTACTGATAAAAATAGTCCATATAAGTGTAATTTCACTAAAATATTGACATTTGAAACCTAAATCTATTGTTATTTTATAAAATCATGTTATTATTATTCATTTTGGTTTTAAAGGTAGGTTTAATCATTTGTTTTGATATAAATTATGAGTCATTTACCTGAATTCTAGAGAGATATTTTAGTCTAAACCGATTTTAATAGATATCTAAAAGTCAATTAATAAGTAACATAATATGGAAATTTGTATTATATTTTGTTGAAATCAAAGAATTCTTAATTTAAATAATTATTTTTTTAGATAGCTCAAGCACAGATATTGGATGGTTTCATTTCAAGCCAACAATATCTTGGTCCACAAAGCCAAAACCTAAAGATTTCTCAATCGCCATTGGACCAACTTAGTTTATGGTCCAACCAGCCCAAATGTTGGCCAAGCGAAGCCAAAGCGTATTTCTTGCCAGCAGCGCCCGAAGTACTGAAAACAGCAGTATACAACCCGAAACCAAGTCCAGTTCCAGTTAAAAAAGACACAAGAATAATAGAACAACCTTTTGCAGAAAAATATATAAGTAAAAAAACGCCAAAAATTGAACTTCCCCCGCCATGTTGTTCAATGATACCAGGAATTTTTGACGATTTCCCGGAAACATTTTTATCTGCCTACGATTTGTGTCCAAGTTGCAAGCGACACGCTATTGTTGAAGAAGTGCAAGAGAAACCTATTTTACTCCCGAATATGTTCAATTTTGATCAAGAACTTTTAAGTGGATTTTTGAGTAGTTTAGGATTGTGGGATAAGATTGTAACTGATTGAATACTTTAGTTGTCACTATTTATTGTTTGATGTATTTGTAATAAAATCTGTAATATATGTCGAAAAAACTGGTTTTTATTTATCATTATAAAATTTTGATAATAGAACTTGAGTTTAGGTATGCAATGACCAAATTTATGAAAAAAATAAAAATATTAATTGTTACGCGTCAAAAGATTCATACGTCATCTGTCAAATAAATGTGATTTGTCACTGTCAAGTCTGGTCAAGTCAGTGCCTCATTTCGCGAAAAGACAGGAGTGTGTTTTTCCTTTTTATTTACAGTTTTTTGACTGAAATCGCAATAAATATCATTCAAAATGGTTGAAGCACAGAAATATCGTATAGAACAAGAAATGACAAACCTAGTCAACGAGCTAGATCGCAATTATCTTAGAAAAATGCAAGTAAGTTTAAACATAACCTAGAAATTATGATAATCTGGAGAATATTATGCAATAACCATAAGAATTACAGTTGTCAGTTGCTCTACTTTTTATGATGAGATAAAGATAAATATTCGCGTTCATTAGACACAACTTTAAACGATAGAAATAAATTATTATAAAATTATTTATCTTCAGATTACTCATATTTATGGCCACTTACTGTGAAATGGGTAGTGAGACTGTTAAAACCTTTTCTTTAATTGCCCATTAAAAACAAGCTTACGGCCTACTTGATGGTTAGTGGTCACCATCGCTCATGGACCACTGCAATGTTAAGACACACTATTTTTGCACAAAAACTCCAATTACAAGTGAGGTCCTGATTCCACAAGGCAGACAAGCATGGTGGACTATACCTAATCACTCTACTGAGGATACCTGAGCCCAGCAGTGGGCAGTAATGGCTTGTTACAGTACAGTATTTTCTTTTAAGGGTGACATGCATAGATGTGCATCAAAATGCTGCGATGACACACAGTCTTCATTGGAAAGAGTGCACGGTTGCATAGAAAATTGTGCTACACCGCTAAACCAAGCCAACAATTATGTACAGGTACAATCTTTTAAACACAGTATAATGATGCTAGTTAAAATCTTCAAGTGTCCATAATAACTTAAAATCTCAGAAAAACAAAAAAGAGTAATAAAGGAAACAGAATATGTAATATTTTTGTAAACTACAGAGAAACAATAAATCAATTCTTTGGTCCATAAATAAAAATACTTTAATTGTTAGAGAGCTAATTAATCCAAAAGTAGCATATATCTATATTTTAATTCCAAAAAAATAAAATTCCATAAATCAAAAGCACTTTAACTGTCTAGAAAGCTACTTTATCCTAAACATACAGGCTATATTATAATCCCAAGAAAATAAGATCCCAGCTTAAAACAATTATCTCTAAATTTTTAGAATACTTTCCTTCAAAAAAGAATTTGTCTTTTCCAGAATGAAATCAGCCACTTCCAAAACAGATTACAGAGATGTGTCATGGAGTGTAATGATTCAGCAAGAGATAGGCTTGGACCAGATCCAAGTCAAGAAACAGTAAGTAACTACAATACTATATAGACACAGTCCTCTGCAGCTCTGTACTGATTACTCTTCTCGTACACAAACAGACACAGATCCGACCTACATCTAGCCGAGAGTCCTATACTACACTACTATAGACACAGTCCTCTGCAGCTCTGTACTGATTACTCTTCTCGTACACAAACAGACACAGATTCGACCTACATCTAGCCGAGAGTCCTATACTACATTACTATAGACACAGTCCTCTGCAGCTCTGTACTGATTACTCTTCTCGTACACAAACAGACACAGATCCGACCTACATCTAGCCGAGAGTCCTATACTACACTACTATAGACACAGTCCTCTGCAGCTCTGTACTGATTACTCTTCTCGTACACAAACAGACACAGATCCGACCTACATCTAGCCGAGAGTCCTATATATTTTTTTATTTTCAGGTCGACAAATGCACTATTGATTTTGAGAAATGCGCAGTAAAATGTGTTGATAAACACATGGGTCTTATTCCAAGCATGTTGAAAACTATGAAGAAAGTTTTGGCGAGTGGAAAACCTCCTCCGGCAACGCAATAACATTAGAGGACAAATTTTTGTGCAGTAAATTGTAGTTTTATTGTTACTTGTGGACACTGTGGTGTAATGATTTGGATGGAGTTGTAAAATTTTGGTGGATTTATATGTTAAACTTCATTTGGATAATAGATATTAGGGATGTAGTGAATACGAATGAGAATGTCGACCTTTCAAAGAAAAAGTTAAGTTTTTTATTGACAAGTCAAAGTCAAGACAAGCTGTATCTTCCAAAAGTCACTATAATTTATAGGTAATATAAAATTGGTACCTATATTTTATTTATACTGGATCTATTTGAAACGGAGGGGGCACTTGCTTCCCCCTTGAATAATCTTGACAACGGAAGGTCGTAGGCCTATCGAGTTTGGGCTCATTTTAAAGGGCAAGTAAAGGCCATTGTTTTTCTTGTACATCCACACAACATCCTCCGAACTTTTGTCAAAACATTCGCATGTTTTTTTGCGAATGCGAATATACTTTACATCCCTAATAGATATCATATTTTTTTAAAGAATAAAATTTATTTCAAAATACTAAAAGTATACTGTTTTTTTTAACTATCATTTAATTGTTGTTCACTAGTATAACAAAATATGTGCTTGAAAAGTTCCTTCTGATTGAAGTTGTTCAAATAGTGTACTAAGAAATATTTTAAAATTAGTGTATTTTTGTGCATTTAAAATAGTTTTAGAATGTTGTAATGTATGTTAATAAACATGTTGTTAAAAAACTGTTTTTTCTTTTACATTTTTCTCAACACGAATGGATGGTAGGGGTGTGCGAATATCGTTCGAATCGAATCGAATAATTCGAATTTCGAATAGTATCGAATTTGACTACGACGATGCATCGGAAATAGGACAAGAATTTGTATTTTGTTGATAATATCTTTAATGGGCTAGATGTCTATAAAATAGTCGTAGTCGTCGTTAGATTCGAATTATTCGATTCGGAACGAATAATTCGAATTATTTGCACACCCCTAATGGATGGTACGAATTTCAGCAGAAATCAGTTACATTGTTAAATGAAAATTTCCTTAATACCTATATTTTGTTTTTGTATTTACCTTATTAAAATATTTTATTACGAAAATGAAAACGACCGACTTCAACTTCTCAAGCATAGCACAAAAACTACCAGTTAGATCTTTATCAAATTTATATGAGGTAATGCTCAAAATGTCTGCTTTCTAACAAAAAAGAATCATCGAAATCGGTTCATATAAAAAAGAAATACGCGCAAAAACGCATAGCAAGTTGTGAAATGTCCGTTAAAGATACACATTTTAAACACAGATCCAAAAGTACCTACTAGTTCGATCTTAAAAAAAAGTCTCATACTTTACCTAAGTTCAACCATCACTTTCCATCTGACACCAGAATCATTCAAATCGGTACATCCAAACTAAAGTTATCGAGAAACAAAAATAGAAAAACAGCCGAATTGAGTATCTCCTCCTTTTTGGAAGTCGGTCAAAAATAACTGACATTGCACAAGGAGGTGGTAACAAGTTTTTTATGTTTGACCCCTCAATAGCTTTAGTTTGTGTGTACCGATTCCGATGAGTTTGTTCCAAATGAAAAGTTATGGTCATTATGGGGTCCCATTAATTTTTTTCAAGATCAAACAAGAACTTTTGTAGATATGTTTAAAAATGTAGCATGTTAATGCACAAGAGTTACCTATTTCATTTTCTGTATGATAACAATGATTCTTTTTATATTTGAAAGCAAGGAGTTTGGACATTATCTCATAAATTTGATAAACATCTGACTGATAGTTTTTGTGCTATTCTTGAAAAATGGAAGTAGTTTTCAGTGTTGTAAAAAATAACAAGTTGACGTATGGTACAACCAATAAAATGACGAAAACCATTTGGAACGAAGTTCCTTATCGCGCGTTATCGAAAGGGGGCTAGACGGAAATTCTTATGAAAAAGCTGTCAAGACACTTTTTTTGTTTTAGTTGGTTATCGCTAGATGGCGCTGTGATTAAAATCTTTTAAAACAATTCCTTATTTTGTTTTATATGATTAATGCTAGATGGCGCTGTGATCAAAATATTTTATTTAAGTTATAATAATTAGTTTAAAATTATTATAACTTAAAAAAATACAATTTTATTACGATTCCCTCACTAATTAATCAAAAGGAACTTCGTTCCATCCGGGTGTCCCTTGACACCTCCAAATTTTTTTTTACATAAATACTCTCAAAATTACCTAATCTATATTTTTTGTAATCCTTAATTTAAAATTTCAATTATTTTCAGAGATACAACCTACTTTTGTGTACCTAAGTCCTAAAAAAGTTACAGTTACATTACATTTAAATGGTTCTCCTGTAAAATTACATTTTGTTACTTATACTGTATGTTTATCGATACTTTAATTAATATTATAAAGCTGATGAAGAGTTTGTTTGTTTGAACGCGCTAATCTTAGGAACTGGAGTCGTGGCCGAGTGGTCGAAGCGCTTCTTTCTGAACGGGAGGTCGCAGTTTCAAATTCGGCCGGCTTGTACCTTTAAATCAAAATGTGAAAAAGATTTATGTGCAATTTTCACAACACCACTGGTTAAAAACGGTGAAGGTAAACATCGTGAGGAAACCTTCATGTCGGAAAAGAATTCTAAAAATCCTTTGAAGATATGTGAAGTCGCCAATCCGCACTGAGGAGACCGGAGCCCAACAGTGGGTAGTAATGGGTTCGTACCGAATCTCAGGAACTACTGGTCCGCTTTGAAAAATTCTTTCAGTATTGGATAGTCCATTTATTGAGGAAGGCTATAGGCTATGTTGTATCCCTGTGTGACGCAGACGAAATTGCGCGAGTCACCTAGTAGGTATACGTAAGACCTGTCGAAGTATTCAATGAATGTAGTATTGTAATAATCATTGTACGATTACTAAGTAATGATAATTTTTACGCAAACTATCTACAGAATGTAATAAAATTACGATTTTGAAAATATAACAGGTTTATCAAGATATTTAAGTTAGGAAATGTGATTATTTTTAGTATATAACTCGATTTAAATCATAACAAATAATATTAGTACCTATCCTCGGTACAATGGAGTATAAATTTTGTTTTGCTGTACTTTCTTTATTTTTTGTATACGTAAGTATTAAGTTTCTTTTCAAAATTTCACACCATCGTTGTCATTCCATCATCAATTTTTTAATGCTTTTTAATTTTTCAGGTTAATTCTGAAGTGGTATCATCGTTCAAGACTACAAAGATAAAAAAGATAAAATTACCGAATTGCGGTTGCCAGAACCAACTCGAAATACAAAATTATGGCGTGCCAAGTTATGACCCGTTCGGTTGCGGCTGTATCGACACTTGTGGATGCCAGATTCCTTATTTAAATAATCTAGAGTTGCCTTTCATAGCATCCTTCTCTAGTTCGATACCTGCTGAAGTTTTCAGTTACGTTTTGCCTGAAATAAGTGATTACAATCGATTTGGTCGTATGCCATTATCCGCTATAGATGTACCAAATTGTGGCTGTCAAACGCCAAATTGTGGATGTCAGTTACGGAATTGCGGTTGCCAACAACCGAATTATGGATATCAATTATCGAATTGCGGATGCCAAACCCCGAATTGCGGCTGCCAACCGCTAAACTATGGATGTCAATTACCGAATTGTCGTTGCCAATCGCCCAATTGTAAATGCCAAGCATCAAACTGTGGTTGTCAACGGTCAGATTGCAGTTGTAGAATTTCTGACTGTGGATGCCAAAAGAAGAATTGTATTAATTGTTCCAATCAGAAATGCGGCTGTCCTTTAGGTAAATGTGAATGTAGAATACCTGACTATGAGTATCAGAATCTTATTTGTCCGAATTGCGCTCGTGATTTTTCAGGATGTGGTTGTCAAGCTGTGAACTACGGAAACCAAGGCGTTTGTATTTGTCAAAATAATCCCTGTACCTGTCAATCCCTGCAAATACCTACCATCTTAGATCGGTTAGCTTCATTAGAGACTCCCTATTCGCAAAACGTTTATAATCCTTACGACTTTACGCCATACTATGAACTGGCAACACCGAAATGTACGTGCCAGATGCCAAATTGCTGCTGTAACCAATATTCTTTGATAACTTATCCATACGACAGTATTCTATTAGATATACTAGGATACAATTGTGATGTACCATCTTATTCATGTGGGTGTCGCTTTAGTCTGGACAGCTCGAAATGTGAATGCCAATACCCGAAATGCAGTTGCCAATTAGCGAACTGCAGTTGCCAGAATGGGGTTTGCAGTTGCGGCGTGGATTGCGGCTGTGGTTGTGGGAAATATCTACGCCAAGTTGTATTACAACCTCCTTTCTTGTAAAACGTATCCAAACTAATAAATAAAGTAAAAATTAAGTAGTAAAATGTTTTTGTATATTTATCAATTTAAATTAAATTAATTTGAAATTACACTTAGTATATCAATATTTAATATGTAATAAATTAATGTATTTAATTAAAATTGTATTTTATACTTGAAGTGTTATAATTTCTCATTTACAAAAAAATAAAATAAATCTAAATTTTTTTGATTTATTTGATTATAAATTACTTTATTAGCCCACGGCCCACTTGATTTTAAGTAGTAACCATCACTCACGAAGGTCGAAATTCCAGAACAAAGATATTATGGCAAAAAAACCCAATGCACCAATTTTTTCAATTGCCAAATGATATTAATAAGATTTAATGCATTCAAAAAGGATGTTAATAATGTGTTAGGTTCAAAATTGGTATTCGTAAAAATGGCTACTTCAAACAATTATTCTATAAATACATACAGTATATTTTAAGAATATCGAGCGTCTTCGCATAACTTACAGTGTAGCAAGTACACAAATTCGCACTATATCCTTGCATAGCATAGGTATATATATCTATATTACTGTAGGAATCGCGTATTACCTACTTAGACCTACTTAGAGTTTATTTAATTTTTAAAACCCGACGAAAAACGGTGTTTCCGGAGCGTTATGACATGTCTCTCTTTAAACGAGGTTTAAGAAAAGTCCTGTATGGGTAGGTGATAGATAACGGCCCTTCTTTGCCCTGGCATTGCAGAGGTCCATGAGCGACGGTAACCGCTTACCGCTTAAAAAAAACGACTGTTTAGGTATATGGCATAGTAGCTCCCAATCGGATGGACCGATTATGGTTTTTATTTTGTTTAAAAGGAATTAGTCGAGTATAATTTAAGTTACATTTAACTCTGATAAAATTTATTCAAGTTTTAAAATCTGAAATCCTTAATAAATAGAATACCATCATGATAAATTTTAATAATATAACCACAAAATGGCGATCGTTTTTCACCACTCGTTTTTCGCAATATGGTTGTGAACTAAAGGGGATAGATACTGTCAATTGACTTATTCTTATTAAAAGACAGACAAACGAGCTTACGACCCACCTGACAGCGATCACCGACGCTCATGAACCTCTGCAATGCCAGAGCAATGAGGGGCCATTATCTATCACCTACTTATAGAGAACTTTTCTTAAAGCTCGTTTACAGAGGGACGTGTTACAGCGCTCTAGGAAAACCGCTAAATATCGTAGAATTCAAGCTTAAGTCTACGAGTTTATGGCTCGTTGTTTTTAGCTCGTAACACAGTATAAGAAGTCTTCAAGTTTGAGGCCGACATCAATATAGATGTAAATAATAATTCTAAGAGTGTCCACTAGCTCAGCATATACTGTCGAGTGTGACATTTCATCGGTATTGCCACAAGTCAGCCGGAGTTAGATATGAGTGTAGTTCAAATGGGGTGTGAAAGTCTGATTTACTCCTGCTCAAAAGACTCTTTTGAATTTCATAGTGAAGATGTTGCTATTTTCATTAAGTTAAATTTCTTATGCAATACATTCACAATCTTTTTAATACTATGAAGTTACAAAACTCAACAATCTTAATTACTTTGTAATAACTAGAAATGAATTAGCCAATATAATAAGAGACAATATTTTGTAATACCATATCTTATTAGAGAAAATGATAGAATTGATAATAAAGGTTTTGATTAATAGATAAGTTAATATTACATAATACTAATGAATATAAACGAATTATTCTAAGATTATTTTTCACATCAAATAGTGATCTCAGGATACTTGCAGGTATTTTTTTGATTAATAAGTAACTCTTGATGGTAAATTAAATATATACATAATTAACATTTTACTTAAATGCTGTCTTAAATATACCAGTAATCGCTTCTTTATGAAAATTAATTATAAATACGATTTAAAAAGGGACAAGCAAGCCAAAACTGGTTTTTGGTCATTTAATTAATTTTGCTTTGCTGTACCATTTTTCAATGTAAATTTAGGCTGGAAGTTTGTCAGAATATATAAATAGACCCCTGAAAATTACACCTTTACACGTTTTCTACTGAACTTTTTTCTTTCAGGTAGAATGGCAAGTATGAGAAATATTGTAATTTACATCACAATAACTTTATTATTACAACAAATTTCTGCACAATGTCCAGATGCAGCGATTACGTCATTTTTGAGACAAATTTTAACCCCTTCTAATGCCCCCACGGCAATACAAGCTATCAAAATGGCAGCAGAAGAGCCTTACAGAAAAATCGTCGTGCCCGAAGTAGTTATGCCAAGCCGAGCGATGATGCCAGAAATGATAGTGCCAAGTCGGGGTATCATGCCAGAAGTGATAATGCCAAGTCGAAACTACATGCCAGAGGTGGTTCTATCGGGTCGGACAAACTCACTCAGACCAATCGTCATACCCAGAGAACGAGAAATGAGCGTGCCAATCTCTGCTATTATGCCAGAGAACGAGTATCCGATCAGAATTCTGGCAAACGAGTTCGCTCGAGCGCCAATCGAAGTACGTGTATTACAAAATGAAATACCAGCTGAAATTTCTCGTCGTATTTACACGAGGCCTGTACCAGAGTTTCAAAATCAAATTGCTAGGCCTATAATAGAACCTTGCCCGGTAAGGGAGCCTTTACCGAATCCTCCGATAGCCAACCCTATGCCTCCGACACCTATTCTGGAAAGACCATTTGGGAACCCATTCCTGCCACTTGCATCACCTATTTCTGCTTTGACAGCTTCTGCTAACATGCTGCCACCACCTACTCAGACCAGAAGCAACTTTTTAAGAAAAATACCAATACCACCACCAACTTTGTGAAACTTTTGGATATTTGAAGATAATGGGGTGTTATACTGTTATAGTAATTTATTTATATTTGATTAATTTATTTTTGTTAATAAAATAAAATTTGTTTCTAAGTCTGCGTTTTATTTTACCTTGATTTATCATATTTCTGTTTAATTTATGGTAGTCGAGCTAGTCAGACTTTAAAATTCTCTCAACCATTTATGTTTATGTTTTAGTAATTAAAATAAGTATGTTAACCTTTCTTACTACCTAAAAAATAATATTAAAACAGGTTGTATTGCTCAATATATTTAATAGAAAATATTTATTATTTTATCATTTTCAGTACTTCCAAAATATATAAAAATACATTTTAGAAATTAGTTTGTAATTCTCTAAAAACAAGTCTCCTGATCTCATTAGATTCTACTCGAATCAAACTGAACATTCTAGAATTATATCGCATCGCAGCTTTTAATATTAAAAAAATCAAACCTTTCATAACAGCTTACTTAACAATACTTATAACGATAAAATCAATTATGAAAGTGACGATAAGACATCAACATTCAAAGAAACGTAATATTTATATGACAAAAGGAATAAAAACACAGAAAATTAAATTTATAATCACTAAGTGCTCTATCGTTGAGGTTATAAATTACAATTAAACTGATACGGGTTCCGTAGACATTTTGTAACTGTTGTTTGTGAGGTTATTTCGAGATGCTGATTATATTGGTACTGAGCTGTACTTTTTTGTGTGTAAGTATTTATTAAAATCTCAAATAAAATTGAGATTAAATAGATTTCAATTGTATTCAACTTATTGATTTATTGATCACTGTACATAAATATTAAGCTGTATATTTTTGTAAGGAGGAAGGCTAGGTCATCCGTAACACAGGGTATCCTAGTACGGGGACCTAAGTTTATTTCAATTTGTTCCTGTTCATAAAATATTTGTATAGTATTGTAAGTTTTTGTTCTAATTGTGGTTGAAAAATAAATTTATATTATCTTATCTTATCTAATAGATAAGTTAAGGCATCTGAAGTTGATGATGACAATTTTTTATTGTGTAAAATCTGATCCTAACCATATTATCAGAAGAAACAACTTCTTGAAGTTGTCAAGCTTGTTGACCACTTTGAATTTGTGTCAATGGTCACAATTGGCAAAGTGATTAACATTTGCTAACTTTCAATAAGTGTGTTTCATTATCTTAGCATATCCATTTTTGAGTATTAATTGAGTATGTATGAATTTCAGGTTAGTAGTCAAGTACTTGTGCGTCAACCGCCAATTCCTAACACACCAGTATTACCAATCGGAGCCTCATTTACGGGACCATTTTGTGCAAATTCACTACCTTGTCCAACACCAACGCCATGCTGTCAAAAATTGCCAAACAATGTGCAATTTCTGACAAATTCTTTGTCAATGCCACCGCTTCCATTTGAAATATTTTCACAATGTTGCCAACCAACCATTGTGCCAGTAAGGCAACCGTGTCCAGCATGTGTGGTGCCAAACTACTGCGATGTGAAACCGCCATGCCAATGCCAGATACCTAGCGTTTTACCAAGAACTGCCTATGAATATGCAGTTTTACAGACTTTGGCAGAGCCAATCGGTTGCTTGGCACCAACTGTCACGCCATACGGTACAATAACCGAAGTGGCGTTGCCAAACGTATTGCCAAGTTATATTTGTAATCCGTTTTTGCCAATAGCGTCACCTGTGTCTGCTTTGGCACCTTTTTCACCACTGTTACCGCCTGTAAATCTTTGTGAAAGTCAATGTCATTACTTGAAGAAAATACCAATACCTCCGCCATGTATCTAGGTTTAAATTATGGTAATAGTCTGCATTAAGGTGCACCGCTTTTGAACGGTGAAACTGAAAAATCATCGGCTCGTAAAGGTTCTTTTCATTACAATCCATTTTGTTTTGTCGTTTTTTTAAGTATTTACTCTTGTTATCTGTTAAATAAAAGATTGTTGAGTTATAAATTGAGGTTTTATTTAAAGCTTTTTCTGGATATTGTGAAAATTATTGTGGATTTGTAAGAAGTCGTGGCGGCAAAATAGCTGAAGCGTTTGCCTTGTGTATCGGTAGTTGCAAGTTCGTTGATTTGTATCTCCGAATCTTATTTTCAAGAAGATTATTATTTAATGTATACCACCACTAACACAACACCACTGGCTAAAAACTATACCTATAAGGAAAATATATTGAGGAAATCTACATATTGGAGAAGCTTTTGAAACCCTTTGATATATTATGGAGGAGATATTATGCGAAGACTCCGCTAGTTAAGCTTGGTGGTATGCCTGATCCCTCTACTCAGGAGTTCCGAACCGTAGACAATAATATGATGTCACAATATAATTTAATGTGAAATAATATAATCACTTCCTCGAATAGTATTATAACATAATCATGTTTTTGACGACATACACACGATCTATTTTCATTTCCAACTAACTAAACCAAACATTTCCAAGTAGTAGATAAGTTTTACCAGGATTTTCTTGCAAAAACAATCCGTGTTACATAAAAATAAGGTTTAATTTTAGCTGCAGATAAGATAATATATTACTTAATATAGGTTTGTGGTGTATAAAAGCATATTAATATAACATTAAGGAATAGAGTAGGGGACTTAGATTTGGCTCAAGCAACAAACGCTATGATTTTGAAGTCTTTTAATATTTTTGTACTTATTTTCATCATTATTGGGATATGTGTAAGTATTAACCATGTTTCATAATTTAGACCTTTTCGACTACTAACGTTGATGGGTGGTGATGAAAGGTAGATCAACCGCTTACGATCAGGTGGCCCGTTAGCTCGTCTGCCTACAAGGCAATAAAAAAAAAACCGACCCAATTAGCTTGATTAACATTAATGTGACATCAAAGATACATAAATCACTCGATGGCACACGGCATTATTTAAATGTTTTCTTTCATTTTAAAAGACTCAATCACAGCTTTTATATATTTTTAATTTAGTGACTTGGCTTTAGTCTCTTTCCCATAAGAAGAGCTCGGTAAATATTTTTACAAATTTACCTACAGTCTTAAAATAAATATTTGTTTGTTGATTTTTTTCTTGATTTTACAGGGAGCTGAACTGACAGACCAAATAAAACCAGAGATAAGACCAATAAAACTCTGTTCACCAAGAGACTGCAAAAATCCCAGGATAATTACTGAAAGACAGAAATTACAGGAACTATCTCACAGGTTCAGGCTTTCTGCTATAGATAATCTTCTTGTAGCTGCTGAGGCCTGTAAGAGAAGAAGAGAACAAGAAAATAGGAGTCAAGAAGTGACGAAGAGTGACTGTGAATGTAGTAAAGTAGTGAAATTTTGTAATTAAAGAACTGTTATGAATAAGGAACTGATCTATGCTTTGTCTTAATTTGGTTGTTTTATTTTTGGATGGAATAAATAAATATAATATTACACGATTATAAAATAAAAAAGCTTGAGAGGTGTCATGGGACACCGGAATAGAACGAAGTTCGTTTCGATTAAAAGATATCTTATATTTTTTTTTCCTAACGTAACGCGCGATAAGGAACGTGTTTTAAAAGATTTTGAAGCCACAGCGCCATCTAGCGATAATCATCAAAAACAAAAAAAGTGTCGTGAAAACTTTTCATAAGATTTTTTTCCGTCTAGCCCCCTTTCACAACGCGCGATAAGGAACTTCATTCAAATAAATATGGGATATCAACTATAATATCCATAAATTGGAGTAAGATGTTCTGTTTGAGTGCAAAAATTCACAAGTATTATATTCACTTTACATTTGTCAATTTTAAGGTTGTAACCACTCGCTTTTTCTGCGTCCTACCCCGGGAAAAAGGTATCAATATTATGATTATAATAAAAATAAAATAAAGATTTAAGTGCAATTTATCACAACAGCAATGGCTTTAAACGGTGAAGAAAACCAATTGAAGGAAACACAGACACAATGTTAAGTAACAGTGCAGAATATAACTATGGTCTCCCCGTTTTTAGCTACCCATATAATTTCTTACATCGCATTTTAATTCAAAGAATCTCATATCAAATCCGTTACTCAAATTTCATCAGAAAACTCACGTATTCGTATAAATCACATATTAATATCAAGATAGACAGTGTTTTAAGATAAAATCTTCATATAAATGCATTAATTTGTAGCAGTATCATTTCTTAATATGAAAGATGTGAGCAGTCAAAATGTTAGTAAAATTGTTAGTTGTTAATATATTTTTAATACAGGTAAGTTTGGTTTGTGTTAAATAATTATCAGTAAACTTTAGGATTATAAAGGGGGCGACGCGACGGGAAAGAGTGCCGTGGGCGTAACGCGTAGCGCCGTCTTTCACAACCCCGTGCTGGGTTCTGGCCTCAGCCGAGGTTGGAGGTTTTAGTGCGGTTCAACTCCCACACCGGGATCCGGCGATTTCCTCCAACTAAAAAAAAAGGGTTAAAAGTTTTTTTTTGGCTAAAGAGATTTAAGAAAAACATGCTATAATTAAAGGGGTTCATAAACAACTGTCATTTTATTAAATGAGTTGCAGTTAATATTTTAAATATGTTATAGTACCTAAGGAGTTTAAGTATATTTAATTTTAAATAAATCAATATGAGGTAAGCGAGTACTTACAAACAAGGAAAAATGGTAGCTAGGTACTTGGTGTTAATGAAATTATTATTTATCTAAAAGCTAAAACTCGATTGACATTGATGTTGAATATGCCAAATACTAAATTAATATTAGAGTAATCACTAAAATTTAATTTCCAGGCCATATCAACACAATACCTACAAAATGGAGGAAATTTCCAAAAAATGCCCAGCTTGGCAACAATGGAGATGCCAAGAGAAGGACGAACTTGGCATGCCAATTTCGACAACACAAATTTATCCGAATATTTATTAAATTTAATCAAAAACGTCAATGACAATATTAGTATAAAAAATACAAACACAAAAGTATATAACGATCCCGGTGATAATATATATAAAGATGTCTACAGTAATACTCTAAATTATATATCTACAGGAGATTCTTTGCCAAATTTCATGAAAAGTAATCACGTAATTGACGACATTACAAATTTTAACCATTTCAAAGAAAACAATAATATTTTAAATTCAATACCAGATATTAATAGTATAAGGATAACTCCAGAATTTCCTAAATTATTTATTAGTAAAATTGAAATGAGTGAAAAACCAACTAATAACGAAGACATTATAGTTTATAATGATAATAATTTTGTTAAACCATCAGAAACTATGTCACCTACTCTTTCTTTTACAAGACCTATAGGACAAAATAACTTACTAGCTACTTTAGGCGAAACTCAAATAAATTATAAAGATCTAATTGGAAATATTATGAAACCAAACATGCCAACAGTTGGCAATGTTATGCCAAACGGAATATTAAATAATTTAGTTCCTTTAGGAATAGAAAATAGTCCAAAAAATACTTGGAATATACTTAATGGTATTATTAATGCCAAAGCCAATACACCAAACATAGAAACTGCTTTGCCAAATGTAGAAGATGTGGTAATGTTGGACGAATCAGGTTTGCCAAACATATTGGCATTTAATACGTTAAATTTGGGCAAATTTGGCAATTTTCCTATAGTGAATGGACTACCTGTCCTCGGAATTACTGAAACTATAACTTTGTTGAGCGCTATGTGACAATAAAATATGACTTTTTCAATTTGTTTTATTACCTTTTATAGTATTTTTATGTTATTACTATACTCAGCAGCCAGGTCTGCAGTTCCAAGTTGGGGTATATCATGAGAACTATGGACAAAGATTTCAGCTTACCTCAAATACCAACCCAAAAATTGAGACTAGTCTACTAGTACTTAGGAATATTGGTACTCTCGGGCCATAATATTATGCAGACGAAGTTACGCAAATAGTAATAATAGGTATAATTTAAGTAGCAGAATGATTTCAAATAAAAAACTTGAGAGGTGTCATGGGACGCCCAAATAGAACGAAGTTCCTTTCGATTAAAAGATATCTAATTTTTTTTTTCCTAACGTAACGGCGATAAGGAACGTGTTTTAAAAGATTTTGATCATAGCGCCATCTAGCGATAATCTGACACAAAAAAAGTGTCGTAACAACTTTTCGTAAGATTTTTTTCCGTCTAACCCCCTTTCGATAACGCGCGATAAGGAACTTCGTTCCAACAAATTAAGAACAAAGCAATGATTCATAATATTTAAATTAATTTTCTACTTTAAGATAAAAACAATCTTCTACTTAAGTCATTGTTCTACTATCTATCTACCTGTCTCATTTTAAACCTTTAAGAGTGAGAGAAACAAAACATAAGGAACTAATATAATTATTTAAAAAAAACAAATGGCCTAATACATTTCCATTTTGTCACGTTTAATTTATTTTGAATCATTCGTTATTGATTTTACTGTGGGTTTACTTGACATTTTATAAAAAGCTTTTAACTTGCACTGGATGTAAGTTCGGGTGAGATCTTGCAAGTTGAATTTGATCTACTTTTTTTTTTTTTTTATTCTTAAAAAAAGGGTTTGTTCAAAATTCGAACATGCCACCCTATTAATTATATCTAATAGGTTATACATTTACTTCTTAAAATCTATTACACCTTGCCTCAACCAATTTGTACAATTTTCGAGCATCAATTGACAGAGGCTCAGAGAGCCAGCTATTAATGTGACCAACGTTTTGGTCTTGTGTAGATGGCTCTCTGAGATCGCCATTAAGGCTGCATTCAGTGAGGACATGGTATAAGTCATGGACAACGTTGCAAACACTACAAATGGATGACTGGGATTTACGCATGAGGTAGAACACCTCATTCATTCATTGAAAATGTATATTAATCGTGTGACAATGAGATAATATGGTACAATAGAGCTGATGTGATGATGGATTAGGAAAATAATCATAAGAACTCCTGTACTAATCAAGATGGACTCGTCGTGTTTGTGCTCGTTTTACTTGTACTACTACTATACGATACTGCTATACGATATACAGGATCTTAAAGCTTGTATTTCAAAAGTTAGTTTAAAATAAATTAAAGTATATCTGGTTCTTGGTCCTCTCTTAAATCGTTTTTCATGAAAGGAAGATTAACGAAAAGCAATCTTTTCTTTTGAAGACCTTACAGTAGTGTTGTGTTTTTCTCAGATCCTTATAAAATGTCAACATACAAACAAACTGTACATTTTATTTTTAATATAGCTATATCTAAAGGACATTTGGATCCTAATTTATCATTAAATATAGGTAATTATGAAATACTATTAATAATTATTGTGTTTGAAGCACGTATTTAATACAAATGTATACTAAGAAATGCACGTTTACTAAAATGTTGTTAATTCTCTTAATTGTTTTGGAAGAAATCGTTGTTTCTCAGGTGAGTTTTTCTTGTACATACGTTTCTGTTATGTTGACACTAACACTTATATTAAGACTTACAAACACTTTTATGTATTTTAATGTATTGTAATGTGGGCCCTTGTAGCCACTATGTTTAAAACTAAATAAATAAATTAAATAAACAAATAAGTTACATTAAAAGCTTATTAACTTGTAGTGGATGTATTTATGTAAGTTCGGGTGAAATCTTGTGAGTTGAATTTAACAAACTTCCCGGTTTCTGATTTAGCTGAAATTTTGTATGCGTTGTATACTAGTGATGAGCTAAGAATAATGGTTGCAAGAAAGCAAGACCAAGACGATTTCAAATACGTTCGTAATTTTTTGTATTTAATGAAAATAAATGTTTATTCCTGCATATTTATTTTACAAAAAAATGTCTATGTTTCACATCTGCCAGGCGTCCCGTGACCGCACACATTTTTTAGAAGCTTTATATTAAATTGCACTGGATGTAACTATGTATGTTCGGGTGGAATCTAGCAAGCTGAATTAGAAAAACTTCTCGGTTTCCGATTGAGCTGACATTTTGCCGCAGATGTATATCGCGTGACAATGCAAAAATATAATAAAATGGCGCTGATCTGGTGATGTATTCGGAAGGTGGTGCTAAGCAAGGTAGTTCTGTCGTGTTTAGCTCATTCTACTTGTCTTAGCACTCTACTGCTACATGACATCCAGGATCTGAAAAGCTTGTACTTAAAAAGTTTTCTTTGCAATATTTTTATGCTCACGTTGTCCAACCTGATGATTATACCTTCATCATCTTCACAGCAAACGGAGACAGCAATTGGTGATGGTGATATAGGAGTGGTGGGACAGATACCAGTTGAAGGCGAAGCTGTAGTAGAAGCAACAGTTCCTACTACTGGGTCTGTTTCATTCAATGGTCTAGCTCATGCTAAAGGGAGTGTGAAGATCTATACGCATTTTGGTAAGTTGGTAAAATATGACTAGCTAGTCTGCCCGACTAATATTTTCATGCATTCTAAACGGGTTCTTACTACGATATTAAATTAATTGGTGGAGTGGTTTACAGTACTTGAAAGTATTACATAAAACTAGTTAGTGTTTGAATAAGTTAAAAAATAAATATTTGCAAAAACAGGACATGCTTCCATTTTTGAAGAAAAAAAAACTTAAGAGGTGTCAAGGGACACCCGGATTTCCATCCGGTTCCCGAAGTTCCTTTCGATTAAAAGATATCTTATATATTTTGTTTCTAATTTTTTTTTTACGCCCGATAAGGAACGTTTTTTAAAAGATTTTGATCACAGCGCCATCTAGCGATAATCATCTAAAACAAATAAGGAACGTGTCTTAAAAGATTTTGATCACAGTGCCATCTAGCGATAACCATCTAAAACAAAAAAGTGTCGTGACAACTTTTAGTAAGAATTTTTCCGTCTAGCCCCCTTTCATAACGCGCGATAAGGAATCGTTCCTACATTAAAGGTTCTGGTCAAATTTAATTTACAGTACCTTTTAACTAAAAACAAACATTCAAATCGGTTAATCGTGGTAAAATATGCAGTAAATTAATTTTAATGTTTTAATAAATTATTAAGTTTTATAACATTCAATTTAGTTAATTTAAAGTGTATTTTTAATGAACTTCTGGATTAAAATTAATTATTGAAAATCGATTGTTTTTAACAGCTCTACGCGTCAAATGTAATAGATATAAATTTACAATTTTTATAAAGTCACAAGTGTCACCTTTAACAAAAACAAGCCATATTTGTTCCAGGTGGTCCAAACCAAAATAGGTGTCAACGTCCACGAACTGGTTTTTTACCCCGCTACATAAACTCACCCAACATTTGGCCCTTATGCCCAACTGAAGTCCAACCTCAGCCGTTCTATAAGCCCTTCTGCATGCAAATGTTTGGGCCAACATATGCCCCGTTCTTCGATTTGGTTCCAAGAAGAAATTGGTGGGCCAGGTCTGTGGCCATACCTGTCTTGAACAGACCAAGGGTATTGCCCAAAGTTGAGCCCATTATCTTGGATGAGGAGGTTGTTGGAGATTAGAATGGATTTAAATTGATACTGGGTGAAAAGATGGGTGACATTTTGATCATGGTGTAGATACGTTGAAAAGTACATAAAATTTTACGTTTTCCACCGTCACCTGCGTCGCGCGAGCTTTCAAATTTTTGAAGCAATTTTGGATAACTTTAAGGTTGAATCTTCACTATCAATTATGAATCATCTTCATCACCTTATGTCGTATTTTTATAATCAAGTATTGTTTTTCATTTTTATTATATTTATCTAGTAAGCATTCCGGTAAGTAAATACATTTTACTTATCATGAAATAACTTGTAATTTACTTAAGCAAAAGTAACTATTTTCAAAGGGTTGTTGCTTTTACAAAGAAATCAATAAAAACGATGCCAAAAAAACTACGTAGTCTATTTTTAACCTCAAAAATAGTGGACAGTCAATATGTACTAAAAGGAAATCTTTTTGATGTGAAACATCTATAGCCGCACGTAAAACCGATTTCGGCGTAAGAAGACAAACGGCAGTTAATTTATATTATTTTACGAGCACATTTTCACTGTCGGTACAGTGGACTTATGGCCAAAGGGAGATCTCCGACCGGGCGAGGTAGTGTATGCCCGGTCAGGACGAAGCTCACTGTAGTAGATTACAGATTTCGTATATATGCGAAGATTCTTGCAAATGTCGTAACCGCGAGTCAGGATCTCGCGCGCTATTATTGGTCGCCACACTCGCGATTACGGCATTTGGTCGCCACATCACGATTTGAAATAAATTCGTAAATTTTTGTATTTATTGAAAATAAATGTTCATTTCTGCTTATTACTTTTACAAAATAATGTCGGCGTTTCACATTATGCCAGGCGTCCCGTGATGGCTCAAATTTTTTGTAATTTAATAAAATATAATCTCTCTCTATGTATCATCATCTTTCTTTATGAGAAGACTCAAAGTCTCTCAGAGAGTAAAGGTCTATGCAGGATTTTCAACGTGATCAAATAAGAAATGAAGAGATCCGCAGAAGGACAAAAGTAACCGACACAGTCCAAAGTATTGCGTATTTGAAGTGGAAATGGACAGACATTGTGCGAAGAAGGATGACTGTTGGGGCAAAAAGTTCTGGAGTGACAACGAACACAAGATGGACCGACGACCTGGTCAGGATCGTAGGAAGTCACTAAATGCAGACAGCTCAGGACCGGTCGTTGTGGCGAGGTTTTGGGGTAGGCCAATGTCCAGCAGTGGACGTCTATAGGCTGATGATGAATATCTGGACTTAAAGTGTTATCTACATCATTTAATTTGAAACGACAATTTCAAACTTTAAGATTTTTGCATACACCAAAATAATTGACGATAAGTAATCTAAAATAATGTCAATACTCATTCTGTATTGACAATTTATTTATTTATTAAACTTTATGCACATAAATGGTACAATGGCGGACTTAATGCCTAAGGCATTCTCTACCAGTCAACCAAAGGTGGTGTAGAGACAATTCATTAAATTTTTCCAAAAACATTGCATGTATTGACAATACCCAAAAGTATGTATACTACTAGTATTAACAATAATATGAATAAACGTACAGTCTAAAAGAAATCGATAAAATTTAGAAATAATATCTTAAGTTGATCTTTATCTCAAATAATTAATTTACTCATCTTTCTAATAATCGATAAAATTATCAGAAATAAGATAATATATAACACAATACAATCACGTATAGTTTCGAAAATAATTATAAAAGAAATCGTATCAATAATGTGACATTAAAATCTTATAATTATTAAGTAATATGGGTGTTTTATTCTGTGCATTATATTTCAGTTTATTACAGGTAATATTTTCTATAATTTATTTTTAAAAAAATACACAAACAGTGCATAAAAAATACACATTCAATCATACACAGCATTATTTTAGAATTTCTCAAAATTATTTTTTTGATAAAATTTATTTCATTTTCAGTATGCATCTTCGCAAGTATTTAAAAATCAAAATCAACAAAATTGGATGAATTTTAATCAAAATGGACAATTTATACCGAATAATGTTTTGAACAGAGGATTCCAAACTGGCGTGCCAAACGTCAACCAATTTGCCATGAGCAATGTGCCAGGAAATTTCCCAAATGGCATCGTCAACGGGAATATTAATACAAGGTTTAATAATCAACAGATTGGAAGTAATGTTAATTTTGCCAATTTAGCTGCCAAGACTATGAATAATAATATAGCTGCCATCGCTAATATGCCAAACATTAACTCGAGAATCGCAACAGCCATGCCAGATTTACCTAAACCTAATATATTGCCAAACTTACCTAATGCCAATCTGATCAATAATTTACCTACTGTAGATATAATCCAGCCAGAAATAACTAATCTGGGAAGCAAATCTATGTTCGCACCAAGCATAGCAAACTTGCCAGAGAGTATACAGCATTTAATTAATACTTATCCGGGCCCAACCATCATGCCAAACCAACCGTTTGGATTGCAAGTTCTGGCAGAAGGATTGAATATTGGCGGGACAGTTTCTGTAGCTGGCAGTATGCCTTTATATGGGTCTGTGGCAATAAACGCCAATTTGCCCACAGATGGACTAGGTGCTGTTAATTACGATTGTTCTAGATTTTAATTATTTAATGTTAATTATTTATTTTTGATTTTAAGTAAATTATTGTTTCTTATTAATTTTTTTATTTGTTCTATTCTCACTCCACTGTAACTCCTGTGAAGTCATCGTTATCGATCAGCGACCATCGTTATGACTCTAAGCAGTGTAGCCCAGGAACACAAGGGAAAGATAACTTGTCTTGGGCCTCGCAACGAATTTTATCAGAACCGTGTGAGACTTTTCTTTTCACAAAGCGGGACTAGCTGATTCAAAGTAATCATAAGCTAGTTTTGTAGAAGAAATTAAGATCCCGAAGGTTTTTGCTATTAAATCATTTACCTAAACAAACTGAAAAATAATTGCAGACTTACACAGTTACTAAACGGGTTCTTACCACGATTTTTATTAAATGAGCGATCCCGATATTTCGTTACTGTTGCAAATTTCATGATCACGGGAAGACTGAGTACTGCGGGTATTTAAGAGCAGACAAATCTGTCTACCCTCTTTCTCGTTCGTTCCAGTATTAGACTGAGTAGGTACTATAGGTATTGAGTGTTTAAAGAAATTTTTGCAGACTTAATACGCCAAAATGGCGATCCTTTTATGGCCCAAGTAAATTATTTCTGTAAATTATTTCTGTAACTTATTATTTTCATATCTCGTGTCATGAATATTAATAATACAAATTTCTTTAAACACTCGCACATCACTTACACTATTACGGCAGCTGATACTGTCAGTGTGGTATGTCGAAATGTGAGTTCGAGTTCCAGTGGTACCGGCAAACGAACGAGAAAGAGGGTAGACAGATTTGTCTGCGCTTAAATGACCTACCCGCAGTTCCTCAGTCTTCCCGTGATCATGGCGCTTGAAACAATGCTGAAATATCGGAACCGCTCAATTAAAAATAATCGTGGTAAGAACCCGTTAAGTAATAGTGTAAGTTATTAATAAAACAGTTGAATTACGACATCAATAAAGAAACAATAGTGTGTACAAATAATATTATGAAATATAAACAATTACCTACAATCAATTTAAAAACATGATTGTTTTATTTGCAATATTTTTATGCTCACGTTGTCCAACCTGATGATTATACCTTCATCATCTTCACAGCAAACGGAGACAGCAATTGGTGATGGTGATATAGGAGTGGTGGGACAGATACCAGTTGAAGGCGAAGCTGTAGTAGAAGCAACAGTTCCTACTACTGGGTCTGTTTCATTCAATGGTCTAGCTCATGCTAAAGGGAGTGTGAAGATCTATACGCATTTTGGTAAGTTGGTAAAATATGACTAGCTAGTCTGCCCGACTAATATTTTCATGCATTCTAAACGGGTTCTTACTACGATATTAAATTAATTGGTGGAGTGGTTTACAGTACTTGAAAGTATTACATAAAACTAGTTAGTGTTTGAATAAGTTAAAAAATAAATATTTGCAAAAACAGGACATGCTTCCATTTTTGAAGAAAAAAAACTTAAGAGGTGTCAAGGGACACCCGGATTTCCATCCGGTTCCCGAAGTTCCTTTCGATTAAAAGATATCTTATATATTTTGTTTCTAATTTTTTTTTTACGCCCGATAAGGAACGTTTTTTAAAAGATTTTGATCACAGCGCCATCTAGCGATAATCATCTAAAACAAATAAGGAACGTGTCTTAAAAGATTTTGATCACAGTGCCATCTAGCGATAACCATCTAAAACAAAAAAGTGTCGTGACAACTTTTAGTAAGAATTTTTCCGTCTAGCCCCCTTTCATAACGCGCGATAAGGAATCGTTCCTACATTAAAGGTTCTGGTCAAATTTAATTTACAGTACCTTTTAACTAAAAACAAACATTCAAATCGGTTAATCGTGGTAAAATATGCAGTAAATTAATTTTAATGTTTTAATAAATTATTAAGTTTTATAACATTCAATTTAGTTAATTTAAAGTGTATTTTTAATGAACTTCTGGATTAAAATTAATTATTGAAAATCGATTGTTTTTAACAGCTCTACGCGTCAAATGTAATAGATATAAATTTACAATTTTTATAAAGTCACAAGTGTCACCTTTAACAAAAACAAGCCATATTTGTTCCAGGTGGTCCAAACCAAAATAGGTGTCAACGTCCACGAACTGGTTTTTTACCCCGCTACATAAACTCACCCAACATTTGGCCCTTATGCCCAACTGAAGTCCAACCTCAGCCGTTCTATAAGCCCTTCTGCATGCAAATGTTTGGGCCAACATATGCCCCGTTCTTCGATTTGGTTCCAAGAAGAAATTGGTGGGCCAGGTCTGTGGCCATACCTGTCTTGAACAGACCAAGGGTATTGCCCAAAGTTGAGCCCATTATCTTGGATGAGGAGGTTGTTGGAGATTAGAATGGATTTAAATTGATACTGGGTGAAAAGATGGGTGACATTTTGATCATGGTGTAGATACGTTGAAAAGTACATAAAATTTTACGTTTTCCACCGTCACCTGCGTCGCGCGAGCTTTCAAATTTTTGAAGCAATTTTGGATAACTTTAAGGTTGAATCTTCACTATCAATTATGAATCATCTTCATCACCTTATGTCGTATTTTTATAATCAAGTATTGTTTTTCATTTTTATTATATTTATCTAGTAAGCATTCCGGTAAGTAAATACATTTTACTTATCATGAAATAACTTGTAATTTACTTAAGCAAAAGTAACTATTTTCAAAGGGTTGTTGCTTTTACAAAGAAATCAATAAAAACGATGCCAAAAAAACTACGTAGTCTATTTTTAACCTCAAAAATAGTGGACAGTCAATATGTACTAAAAGGAAATCTTTTTGATGTGAAACATCTATAGCCGCACGTAAAACCGATTTCGGCGTAAGAAGACAAACGGCAGTTAATTTATATTATTTTACGAGCACATTTTCACTGTCGGTACAGTGGACTTATGGCCAAAGGGAGATCTCCGACCGGGCGAGGTAGTGTATGCCCGGTCAGGACGAAGCTCACTGTAGTAGATTACAGATTTCGTATATATGCGAAGATTCTTGCAAATGTCGTAACCGCGAGTCAGGATCTCGCGCGCTATTATTGGTCGCCACACTCGCGATTACGGCATTTGGTCGCCACATCACGATTTGAAATAAATTCGTAAATTTTTGTATTTATTGAAAATAAATGTTCATTTCTGCTTATTACTTTTACAAAATAATGTCGGCGTTTCACATTATGCCAGGCGTCCCGTGATGGCTCACATTTTTTTGTAATTTAATAAAATATAATCTCTCTCTATGTATCATCATCTTTCTTTATGAGAAGACTCAAAGTCTCTCAGAGAGTAAAGGTCTATGCAGGATTTTCAACGTGATCAAATAAGAAATGAAGAGATCCGCAGAAGGACAAAAGTAACCGACACAGTCCAAAGTATTGCGTATTTGAAGTGGAAATGGACAGACATTGTGCGAAGAAGGATGACTGTTGGGGCAAAAAGTTCTGGAGTGACAACGAACACAAGATGGACCGACGACCTGGTCAGGATCGTAGGAAGTCACTAAATGCAGACAGCTCAGGACCGGTCGTTGTGGCGAGGTTTTGGGGTAGGCCAATGTCCAGCAGTGGACGTCTATAGGCTGATGATGAATATCTGGACTTAAAGTGTTATCTACATCATTTAATTTGAAACGACAATTTCAAACTTTAAGATTTTTGCATACACCAAAATAATTGACGATAAGTAATCTAAAATAATGTCAATACTCATTCTGTATTGACAATTTATTTATTTATTAAACTTTATGCACATAAATGGTACAATGGCGGACTTAATGCCTAAGGCATTCTCTACCAGTCAACCAAAGGTGGTGTAGAGACAATTCATTAAATTTTTCCAAAAACATTGCATGTATTGACAATACCCAAAAGTATGTATACTACTAGTATTAACAATAATATGAATAAACGTACAGTCTAAAAGAAATCGATAAAATTTAGAAATAATATCTTAAGTTGATCTTTATCTCAAATAATTAATTTACTCATCTTTCTAATAATCGATAAAATTATCAGAAATAAGATAATATATAACACAATACAATCACGTATAGTTTCGAAAATAATTATAAAAGAAATCGTATCAATAATGTGACATTAAAATCTTATAATTATTAAGTAATATGGGTGTTTTATTCTGTGCATTATATTTCAGTTTATTACAGGTAATATTTTCTATAATTTATTTTTAAAAAAATACACAAACAGTGCATAAAAAATACACATTCAATCATACACAGCATTATTTTAGAATTTCTCAAAATTATTTTTTTGATAAAATTTATTTCATTTTCAGTATGCATCTTCGCAAGTATTTAAAAATCAAAATCAACAAAATTGGATGAATTTTAATCAAAATGGACAATTTATACCGAATAATGTTTTGAACAGAGGATTCCAAACTGGCGTGCCAAACGTCAACCAATTTGCCATGAGCAATGTGCCAGGAAATTTCCCAAATGGCATCGTCAACGGGAATATTAATACAAGGTTTAATAATCAACAGATTGGAAGTAATGTTAATTTTGCCAATTTAGCTGCCAAGACTATGAATAATAATATAGCTGCCATCGCTAATATGCCAAACATTAACTCGAGAATCGCAACAGCCATGCCAGATTTACCTAAACCTAATATATTGCCAAACTTACCTAATGCCAATCTGATCAATAATTTACCTACTGTAGATATAATCCAGCCAGAAATAACTAATCTGGGAAGCAAATCTATGTTCGCACCAAGCATAGCAAACTTGCCAGAGAGTATACAGCATTTAATTAATACTTATCCGGGCCCAACCATCATGCCAAACCAACCGTTTGGATTGCAAGTTCTGGCAGAAGGATTGAATATTGGCGGGACAGTTTCTGTAGCTGGCAGTATGCCTTTATATGGGTCTGTGGCAATAAACGCCAATTTGCCCACAGATGGACTAGGTGCTGTTAATTACGATTGTTCTAGATTTTAATTATTTAATGTTAATTATTTATTTTTGATTTTAAGTAAATTATTGTTTCTTATTTATTTTTTTATTTGTTCTATTCTCACTCCACTGTAACTCCTGTGAAGTCATCGTTATCGATCAGCGACCATCGTTATGACTCTAAGCAGTGTAGCCCAGGAACACAAGGGAAAGATAACTTGTCTTGGGCCTCGCAACGAATTTTATCAGAACCGTGTGAGACTTTTCTTTTCACAAAGCGGGACTAGCTGATTCAAAGTAATCATAAGCTAGTTTTGTAGAAGAAATTAAGATCCCGAAGGTTTTTGCTATTAAATCATTTACCTAAACAAACTGAAAAATAATTGCAGACTTACACAGTTACTAAACGGGTTCTTACCACGATTTTTATTAAATGAGCGATCCCGATATTTCGTTACTGTTGCAAATTTCATGATCACGGGAAGACTGAGTACTGCGGGTATTTAAGAGCAGACAAATCTGTCTACCCTCTTTCTCGTTCGTTCCAGTATTAGACTGAGTAGGTACTATAGGTATTGAGTGTTTAAAGAAATTTTTGCAGACTTAATACGCCAAAATGGCGATCCTTTTATGGCCCAAGTAAATTATTTCTGTAAATTATTTCTGTAACTTATTATTTTCATATCTCGTGTCATGAATATTAATAATACAAATTTCTTTAAACACTCGCACATCACTTACACTATTACGGCAGCTGATACTGTCAGTGTGGTATGTCGAAATGTGAGTTCGAGTTCCAGTGGTACCGGCAAACGAACGAGAAAGAGGGTAGACAGATTTGTCTGCGCTTAAATGACCTACCCGCAGTTCCTCAGTCTTCCCGTGATCATGGCGCTTGAAACAATGCTGAAATATCGGAACCGCTCAATTAAAAATAATCGTGGTAAGAACCCGTTAAGTAATAGTGTAAGTTATTAATAAAACAGTTGAATTACGACATCAATAAAGAAACAATAGTGTGTACAAATAATATTATGAAATATAAACAATTACCTACAATCAATTTAAAAACATGATTGCGAGACCAAATCTGGCAGTCCAATACTGGTTTGACAAAGGTTCAAATCATAATTGTACAGTGGTTTTCTGAACTTTTTCCTCCGAATAGTGATTTTAGGGATTCTGATACTTTGTTTTACAAGCTTTATATTAACTTGCACTGAATGTAACTATGTAAGTTCGGGTGGAATATTGCGAGTTGAATTCGGCAAACTTCTCGGCTTTTGATTAAGCTGAAATTTTGTGCGCATGTGTATATCACGTGACAATGCAATAATATGTTAACATGGCGCTGATTTAATGGATTCGGAAGGTCATAGGAACTCCTGTACTAAACAAGATAGACCCGTCGAGTTTGGGCTCGTTTTATTTGCCAGCACTCTAAAATATCCAGGTTTCAAAAGCTTGTTCTTAAAAAGGTTTCTTTAAAATATATTATTTTTGGTAAGAAACACTCGGGCACGATTTTTTAAATTCTCATAACGATTTTGAAATACTAGTTGTCTCTTTTATATCCTTTTAATTATTGTATTTTAAAGATCAATTAAAATTGTCTCACGTAATATTGCGTAAATTATTCTCAAAGAATTTGTTTCCACAATCTTTTTGAGTCATTTATATTTTGAGTTGTTCCGGAGACGTTATTCTGTTTTATTGTAACGCCACCTACGGAATCCAAATGTGAACTTGTGTGAATAGATGTGTTTTTTTTTTTGTTTTAATTGGAGGAAATCGCTGGATCCCCACCCGCCCCGCGGATGGGGTATGTGCGAGTTGAACCTCACTAAAACCTCCAACCTCTCACACTCAGCGTCCGAACCCCGGCTGAGGCCAGAACCCAGCACGGGGTTATGCGGGATGGCGCGACGCGTTACGCACTGCGGCACACTTTCCCGTCGTGACACCCCCGAATAGATGTGGTGATTCAATAGGAAGGTTTATGTGTATAATATATGCATGATATAGCAGAGAATCATTGATAATTAAAGCTGTTTGTGATTTGATGTCGCAAATTACTTTATTTTTCTGTCCTAAATCGTAAATGCTGTCTGGATCCTCCCTGTGTGACGCAGACGAAGTTGCTCGTATCAGATAATTTATAATAAGTGATATTTTGTCTTCCATCAAATATACGAGACATAAAACACCACAGAAATATCTTTTTGTTAAAGAAAACTTTTTAAATACAAGCTCTTAGATCCCATAAATGTATGGAGCAGTAAAGCGCTAGCTAAGAGTTAAGACAAGTTGAAACGAGCCCAATCATGACAGGTCTATCTTATTTAGTACAGGAGTTCCTATGGCCACCTTCAGATTCCATCATCAGACCAGCTCCATTTATCATATTATTGCATTCTCACGCGAAAGACTTCGTTGTGCAAAATATCAGCTTAATCGGAAATTTTTCAAATTCAACTTTCGAGATTTCACCAGAACTTATAAAGTTCCATAGTTATATTATCCAGTGCAAGTTAATATAAAGCTTATAAAAAAGCTTCGTCCGGCATTAAATATGTTCCTTATTGTAATACAAAAGAGTTTATTTTACAATACACTTTTTTGTCAGATAAGAGGTGGGTAGTGGTCGTGGGATCCCATTTTTTTAATGATCGTACTGTGTAATAGTAATGTAGTTTCTTTTCTATATGATTGTGCTATCCTTGGAAAATGGAAGTCGGTCGTTTTCACACTTGTAATAAAAGAAAACTTGAGATGGGACACCCGAATAGAACGAAGTTCCTTTCGATTAAAAGATAGCTTTTTTTTTTCCTAACGTAACGCGCGATAAGGAACGTGTTTTAAAAGATTTTGATCACAGCGCCATCTAGTGATAATCATCTAAAACAAAAAAAGTGTCGTGACAACTTTTCGTAAGATTTTTTTCCGTCTAGCCCCCTTTGGAACTTCATTCATTTGAAATATTGTTAAATTAAAAACACATTTTACTCAAATAAAAAATATAATCACTAAATCTAATACAAAACGGGTCCATTGCAACCACAATTATTAGCCACACTGACTATGCCTCCAGCCGGAACTGTTCCTTCAAACATAACATAGCCCACCACTGGGACATTGCCGGCTACAGCAGTGTTTCCACCCACGGGAAGCTCCCCAGCCACTATGACGTCACCGTAGCCTACTGGGCCCCCACATCCGATGTTGGCTGGGTAAGGAGCAATGCCATTGCAACCGCAGCCGAGGTTGCCGAATTGGCATAAGGCACTCTGAAAAAAATAATAAAACATGTTTGTTATTAGGTTGATGAAAGCTACTCTTTCATGTATTTTCAACGGGTTCTTACCACGATATTTAATTAATTGTGTTGTCGACCCGCAGTATCCAGTCTTCTCGTAATTATGACGTTTGCAACAACGTTGAAATATCGAGACAACTCAATTAATTAAATATCGTGGCAAGAACCTGTTGAAAATGCATGAAAGTATTATAGAAAACCGCGAGTGTCTAAATAAGTTTGAAAGCTACTCTTATTCTATGGCTTTCTAAAACACGAATTCTACATTAAATAAAATACTGGAAGAACAGAACTATTTTGTCAATAAAACGAGAAAGCTAAGGAATATTTTAGGATCCTAGATTTTATGTAGAAGTAGAGTACTAGCTAAAGCAAGTACAACGAGTCGAAATACGATGAGTCTATCTTGTTTAATACAGGAGTTCTTATGCCTTTCGACTCCACCATCTAATCAGCTTCACAATACTGTTTTATTAGATTATCACGCGATATAGGTACATATTAATACTATGTATGCAAAATTTCATCTCAATCGAAAACCGGGAAGTCGGTCAAATTCAACTCGCAAGATTCCACCCTGACTTACAAAGTTATATTCACGGCAAGATTAAAATCTTTTAACAAATATTTAACCTTCATCATTTTTACGCATACATAAAAGATAACATTAGTAATACAACCCTAAATTCTACATAATAAATTAGTCTTTTTACCCTAATTATGTTACTGTGCACACCATAACACCACTGGCTAAAAGCGGTGCAGAAAAACATCGTGAGGTAACCTGCATATTGGAAAAGGATTTTAAAAATCCTTCCAAGATATGTGAAGTCCCCAATTGGGCAAGTGTGGTGGACTATCCCTAAACCCTCTTCAGAGGAGACCTGAGCCCAACAGTAGGCCGTAATTGGTACAGTATGTGCAAAAAACTCGACCCTTACCTGAGCCAAAATGGCGACAACACAAAAATAGAACAAGCGAGACATGACTCTGATTTAAAATAACATTTATTTACTAAAACCATTTTAATATATACCTTCTATTACATAATAAATTACATACATATTGCACATTCTACTTGGAAACTCAACACATATTGATTACTGATAAGAATTAAAAGTATGTGGTGTACTAACTATGATTGGTTCTATCACTCGATCTTATCATGTTGCGTGGACGTGGTGATTATGAGCCTATATGTGTCAATCGTTGGTAGATTATGATAGTTGACAGCCTAGGAAAACGTTTTTGCCATAACTATTATTGGCATAAATAGTACAACAGCTCACCGCATAGGTCCAATAAATTTAATAAAATCAATGTCCGTGGTGCTTTTCTCAATTCTGGCGTAATGCACCTTTCAATGTTATTTTATTGTCTCCCGCTTTGCGAGAAGGGAAGTCGAAGCTCATGTTTTTCCTACTCCTTCTATTATCTTCTGATTAATTCGTTGCGGGGCCCAAGACAATTTAGCTTTCCCTCGGGTTCCTGGGCTTCACTGCTCAGAGTCATTACGATGGTCGCCGCTATGGATTCTGGCTACACAGGAGTTACAGTGGCGGGAGTGAGAGGTGGGCAAATACCCGAAAGCCTAGGTAAACAGCCATAGATTTCTTGTTGGAAACTCCAGTCTTTGATAAAATGTCACTTGATACAAATCATTAAAATTTATAAGAAAACTTTTTAAATATCAGCTTTAAAGATGGATTGAAAGAAAATTTTTACTTACTAGCTTTTAAGATCCTGGATATCAAATAGCAGTAAAGTGCTAGCTAAGACAAGTAAAATCTAGACACGACGGGTTTATCTTATTTAGTACATGTGTTCCAATGGCCATCTTCCGAATCCATCATCAGATCACGTTTATGTAACTATGTAAGTTCGGGTGGAATCTTGCAAGCTAAATTTGACAAAATTCCCGGTTTCCGATTGAGCTGATATTTTGCACCTATTGTGTGAACATGCCATAATATGACAAAATGGCGCGGATTTGATAATGGATTCGGAAAGTGGTCATAAGAACTCTTGTGCTAAACAAGATTGGCCTGTCGTGTTTGGGCTCGCTTTACTTGTAGGTATTAGCGAGCACTCTACTGCTATCAGATATCCAGGATCTTAAAAGCTTGTAAGTAAAAAAAAAAATTAAATAAATTATTAGGATTTTCAATGAACAGACTTTTCTATAGCCAGTTTTCTTCGCTCTCTTCAGTTTTCAGTGCAATTTAACCAACAAAAGAGAGTGTCTACACACACAATGTTGCAGCACGTTTATTTTATATAAAGCCTATTTAGTTGTGTTTGGCATAACGGGTGTGTTGCCGTTGCCAAGAAGAAAGAAGAATGAAAATTGCCGCCAAAATGTAAAATTTAAAAAATGTAAAATTAGAAAATAAATTAAGTTTTCTTTTGCCAAGTCTGTGGCAGGAGCCAAAATTGAGCACAGTTCTAAAACTTGTTTTCTTTACATTTTTTAATCGTCTCATATTTTACGGAGATTATATATTTTCGCTGAAAATGCAAAACAGCGTTGTTTAGTAATAAAGATTTATAAAAATATAAGGTTTAATTAAAAATCAAAATTAAAAACTATTGGGAAAAAATGTTTTTAAAAAGGGGCTCAAACACGGTATTGATTCCGAACGAAGTCCCCAGTTCGCCATCTAGCGAATAGTGATGTTCCCAGTTGAGTGGTTATTAATTATTAATCGCAATCCGACTTTAAATAAATATCAATCTTGATAGTTTGAATCCGCAACACACAACCTCAAAGTAATGAAGAGTTAATGGGCCAATGAGTCTCTTTAGGGCTTAGTAAACCAACTTTAACTTTTTGACAAACCTTTTAAGTAATTATAAAAACGTGAAAACAAAACCATTTAAATTTTTTCAATGTATTACGAAAACTGTTGAGCAATAACAATAATAAAACAAGATATACTTTTCACGTGGAAATAATTAAAATGTTACTGTAATATTTAATTGTTTTCTCAAGGTCAAACGTGCCAACAATCGGTGAGGAAATTAAAAAGATATTAGAAATTTCTAGACTTTTCTAGAGGAAAGGTTTTCTGGAGTCATAATATTACAGGTTTTTTTTTCAGTTGGAGGAAATCGCCGCACTAAAACCTCTAACCGCTCAAATTCGGCGTCCGAACCCCGGCTGAGGCCAGAACCCAGCATGGGGCTATGATGGATGGCACGACGCGTTACACACTCGGCACTCTTTCCCGTCGCGTGAACTTCCCTGCGGTGCGAAAGCATAACTTTGTGGAAAGAGGTGGGGTCTGATAGACCGCGTCTCGCCTTAACGTAGGGTCATGGTGCGGGCCGATAACACCTCGTGTCGCACGCAGCGAACGTTTTGACCAATGCTCCAATTTAACATTTCACTATTTTAATACTTCAATTAATCATGGTAAGAACACGTTCAAAATGCGTGAAAGTATTGTTTTAATACCCAATCTTAGGTCCGCATAGGTATAGCCGCCGAAGGAAGAATAAAAGATGGTCTGACTGTGTGAAGGATGATATGATGGTCTGTGGTGTGACTGATGATGTATGTAATGATAGAAAGCAGTGGACAGAGACATATTGCACCGACCCCATCAAAATTACTACAAGGTATGGTAGAGTTGACTAGTTTTTTTTACTGTAAGACAGATGATTACGGCTCACCTGAATCACCGTCGCTCATGAACCTCTGCAATGCCAGGGCAACGAGGGGCCGTTATCTATCACTTACTCAGACAGGACTTTTCTTACGTATGGTCTGCAGTTTTGCAACGTTCACAGGTATACCTATACAGGTTAGGTATATTCTAATGTGAATGGATATCGGAACAATTATTTTAATCTAATAAAGAAAATTTTATGTAGAGACTTTTTTCGAAATCAAATTCTGATAAGTGTAAATCACTTTACATAAATAAGTAATTTAAAATATTTACAGCATTTTTGTTTCATTTCAAAATAAAGGAATGTATTTGAGTAAAATTTGCTACTTTACTTACTTTTTTACAAGCTTTTTATTAACTTGCACTGGATGTAACTATGTACTAATGTACCTATGTAAGTTCGGGTGGAATCTCGCGAGTTAAATTTGACAAACTTCCTGTTCTCTGATTAAGCTGACATTTTGCACGCTGATGTATATCGCGTGACAATGCAATAATATGACAAAATGTCACTGATCTGACGATGGATTCAGAAGGTGGTCATAGGAGCTCCTGTATTAAATAAGATAGACCTGTCTATTTATTTATTTATTTGGGAAACTAACAGAAGTATACAAATTATAAAATAACACAGATAGTTAAAGCATTATCCAAAAACAGTTTCCACTTATAACAAAAAATACTTTGAAGTTACTGTCGTGTGTGGACTCATTTTAATTGTCTTGTCTAGCACTCTACTGATACATGATGTTCGGTATCTCAAAAGCTTGTATTTAAAGTTTTCTTTAGTATAAATTATTATTCTTTATAGTACTTGTCTTAGAAATGGCATTGAAAAATTTCACCCAAAGTGGATTTTATTTCAGTCTTTTAATACGCTACAACTAAACTATCAAATTATTTGAACCACGTATTGGTAAGATTGGGTTTCAAACTACGTATTTGAAACTGCGTCATTGTTTTTTCTTAATCGATTTTTTCTCTGTTTAAGTCACTCATATTAATAGACAAATAATGTTAAAAATGCAAAATTATAGAAAACAAGGACTAGGTACAATAAAACAAAAGCAATCATAATCAAATTCTTTATTTAAATAGATATCCATTCAACAACACTCTCAACCAACGACTAACCGCCAAACAGTCAAAATGGCGGCAAAACCACACGAAACTAAATAAAATTAAATAATTTAATACACACCCCAACACCCTCTTCTTAACCCCCACAAACCGTACGGAAATGACGTCACACCTGTAGTGGATACCGTAGGAGCAACCAAATCTCCTACCAAAGGAGATATATAGCTTTCCGAAACAATACCCAAGCCATCACCACAGCTATAAGAAACTGCGCCTGCCCCAGCAGTAGGGAAAGATCCATCAGTGGCCACAGCACCAATGAACGGCAGATTTCCAATCACTGTTACTGAACCTTCAATAGCATTCTCAGATCTGACGATAAGTCCAGTTGGAGCCATAGGAGATGAGCTGGTCACAGTGAAGCCTCCACCAAAGGAAGGTGCGTAGCCTCTTCTGCCGTAGCCTTCGAAGTTAAGGCCTCGGTAAGGACCAATGAAGCCGTTTCCGCATAAGTTGTTTCCAATGTACTGGCTGGATATAGCCTGGAATTAAAATCTTAGACGTAGTTGGTAGGTTCACGTGGAAAATATTCTTTGAAGACAGGAGATTTGGAAGAAGGCCATTTGGAAGGTAAGACCAATTTTTTTAAATGGATTTCTAACTTTTCAATATGTAATATAGCGTATGTTCAAAGGAACTTTATTTTTAATGCAAAATAGATAAACGCGCTTACGGCCCTCCTGATGGTAGACGATTACCGTCACTCATGAACCTCTGCAATGCCAGGGCAATGAGGGGCCGTTTTCCCTACCCAAACAGGACTTTTCTTAAACCTCGTTTGAAGAGAAACATGTGGGAGACAACAGAACAAGGAGGTATTAAGGTAAAACCAAATTATTTTCTACAATTATTATTAGTTGTTAAAAGCAAATAACTCACCTGTACAAAATAAGCCAAAGCTAAGATAAACAGTGCGCCCGCCATGTTTAAATCTTCGACAAATTTATCAAGCTTTGCATTTCATTCTCTCTTATATATACTATGTTATTTGACACTTGCTAAACCATTCTCGAATGAGCTAGGATAATTGATACGTGACTGCTTTGGTTGTAGTTTAAAATTATTGCAGTCAATCAATTACGTCTTGCAGTAATATTACTAATAGCTAAAACGTTGTATATATTTTTTTACAAGCTTTTAATACTTTACTTTTTCACTTACACTATTACTAAACGGAATCTTACCACGATTTGTCTGCTCTTAAATGACCTACCTCAGTTCCTCAGTCTTCCCGTGATCATGGCACTTGAAACAGTGCTGAAATATCGGGACCGATCAATTAAAAATAATCGTGGTAAGAACCCGTTTAGTAATAGTGTAAGTGATGTAGATAACCGCGAGTGTTTAAAGAAACTTTACTTTTTGATAAATGGAATAAAACAACAATACGATGGTATCCTAGAGAAGCAATAAGAAAAAGAGGAAGACAGGTCAAAATATGGGATACGAAAGGTTGGTTATGTGGAACAGGGTAGCGCAGGAGAGGAAAGAATGGAAAAGGTTGGAGGAGGCGTTTCAGATTGGAGGGAGTTCGGATTGGAGGGAGTTTCAGATCAATCTGGAAGTTGGTATGATCCACCCCAATTTATATACATATTTACATTCAGTGCAAGTTAAAGGAAAGCTTTTAAAAGCTATTGAATATTCAGCTCAAACTCATGTTTTCTTTATTCCCATGTAGACAGACGATCTAACTGGATGCCTGATCATAATCTAAAACAATAGGAGCTTCTAGTTTTTACCACGAAACCCTAAAAGGTATTTCTTCTTATTACTGAAAGTAACATTGAAGTAATAATACTAGTCTTAAGATGCTTTAAAACTGTCAGAAATTTCTAGAACAAGTTCATATCAAAACAATTGACTGACTGCATCTTCAATGGACTAAACCAGGTCTCCCCACATCCGCCAGAAGATAAACTCATTCAAATTATTACAAAATCGTCCGTCAAAAACGAAATTTTGTAATAAAACGTGTTTGAACTAAAAAATCGCGTATTAATTAAGAAATTTTCGGAAATATATTCTCGAATTGGGTCAGATTGGAGGGAAATTACGAAAACTGTTCTCGGAGGGGTATATATTGATTTTAGAGGCTAATTTTGTCATCGAATTGCAGTGAACAAACATGTCTGCCTTAGCTCTCTTCCTAATTGCTTCTTGTCTGTGTCAGGTAAGTTTTATCTATACTATTTTAAAGAGGTAATGTCGTGATGTTTTTAGGGAGTAATTTTTGGATCTAATGAACCGATTTTGAAAATTCCTTTAAACGATCTTGCAGTATCATTTTCAATAGTAGTCACTCCAAATAATATTATCAGTAAAATCAATTTAATAATTGTATCTCATAAGACAGATAGAAAGTACAATCTGGGGTATCAATACATAGCCTATGTTGCGAAGTCGCTTCTCGCTGTCTTAATTTGCGATTAAGCATGTACAACAAAAGTCTGCCGAATCGTAAGGCGATTCTCACATTGCGTACGCCCTACGCGTCGTAGCGCGTAGTAAAATATGTCAAAAATGTATGAAAATCTATTACGCGTTTTTCTGCCCTACCACGCATAGCGCGTAGCATTGTGCTAGAAGCCTTAGTGGTCACTGTCGCTCATGTACCCCTGCTATATTAGGGGACACTGCCCCGTTGACTATGACCAACCCCTATGGACTTTCTTTAAACTACGTTCCTTTTAATTCTTTGGAGATATTTTTAATTAGATACTGGGCTGAGTCCCAAGGAATCATTGTAGGAATCATCGCATGATTATGACAAAATATAAGGAACCCGTGTCCAGCAGTTGATGTCTACAGGCTAATAATGATAACTCGTTAATAGATCATAATCTAAAACCAAAGACTTTTTATCTAACAGGTAAACGACTAAACAACCCATCGACGGGTTTGTACCCGTCGTATTAATACAAATATAATTACCAAAATGACGAAAATCATTTTTTGCATCGTAGAACTTACTAAATTGGTATAAGTCATAGCAAAGTTACAAAGTGTAGAAACATTGAAATGGCTCACCAGTAACATTGCGTTTTGTCTCCAATAGTATACGTAGGTCGATTAATAATCTAATCTATTTCAGAATGCCTACAGCTCATGCCTAGGCAGAACCGTAACTGACTACGGCTCTGACACGTACGGTGGCGTTGGTGTGGGGAACATTCGCGTCGTTGGTGAACTCCCAGTGGTAGGCACGACGGTTGTTGCTGGTCGGATTCCTATTGTCGGTGCTGTGGAGTTCTCAGGCCCAGCTTGTGCTGGTGGTCTGGTCACTATAGCTGGGCAATGCACGCCTGTATGTGGATGTGGGTTAGGGTGGTAGTTTGGGAATAAATTTTAAGTAAACAAGTGTGTTTTGTTTTGAATTGTCCTGTTGAGGTGGCAAGGAATTGATGAAACAACTTTAAGCAAAAGATTTTTGATAAGATGGATGATAGAAGTTACAAATTAGAGTAGAAATGAAACTACCTTTATTATTTAACATTCAATATAATAATATAAAATGTGTTTTTCTAAAAGCCTTTTAATCATATGACTATAACAAAAAATAAATGCAAGAGTTCAAAATTTAACAATAATTTGATACTGATATATTGTTGGTTTTTATACAGGGTGGGCCATGAATTAGTTAACAATTGAAAAAATCGTATAAAGAAAACCATTTGACATATTTTTTAAATTGTTTATTTACAAGAAAGTTAATTATTTGGAATTTATTTTTAAAAAATACATCATCTAAATGACAACTGTTTCGATTTTTGCACTCAGCGAACACCGAAATTTTCGAATACTCGTCGACAAAGAGACTGCGAGATCGCCGACATTTCTTCGCTAATTTTTTCCTTTAGTTCACGTAGTGTTTTTGGTTTATGGATGTAAACACGACTTTTCAAATGACCCCATAAAAAGAAGTCTGCTGGGGTTAAATCTGGACTCTTGGGTGACCATGGGATGTCGCCTCGTCTGGAAATGAGCTTTGCCGGAAACATTTCTTTGACCACCGGCAGAGACTCGTTGGATGTGTGACAAGTGGCTCCATCTTGCTGAAACCATGTGTTACGATTGTAGCCAGCAAATTCCAGTAATTCCAGCCAAGATCTCTCGTAACATTTTCACATACTCAGCAGAATCCGCAGTAACGAACTGATGCGGAAACTCAGTGCACGTTCTCTTCGCTCCGAGAAGTCCGTGGGCCGCCGGTTTGCTTCACGTTTAGTGTAGATCCCGTCTCTTCGAACTTCTTAACCCATTTCTTTATTAATGGAGCACTCGGACACTGATTTAAATCGTGTAAGTCGTATTCAACGCGTAATAAGTCGACGAGTATTCGAAAATTTCGGTGTTCGCTTAGAAGAGTGTAAAAATCGAAACGGTTGTCATTTAGATGATGTTATTTTTAAAAAATAAATTCCAAATAATTAACTTTCTTGTAAATAAACAATTTTAAAAATATGTCAAATGGTTTTCTTTATACGATTTTTTCAGTTGTTAACTAATTCATGGCCCACCCTGTAAATAAACTTAATAAAAAATGAACCATCTCTTTACAAGTGTTTTGAGGAACTTCTCATTAAGGTTTCCTTGAAACATGTTGTACAGTTAAACCTCTTTTATGTGAGAAATGGGCACAAAATAAGTGTACCATTTTCTATTACTTTGACGTAAATAAATAAACAGTAGATTTAGACAACGTTCGCTATGTAAGCTGCTCAACAAATGTGTTGAAAACTTATAAGTATAAAACAAAAGCCAATCAACTTCACTTTCTTGGTCACTAAAAGAATGGGTGATGACCGCAGCGCTAAAAGATCCAGTCTCGGTAAACATAACGGTCGACGCCCAGTCGGACGTCCATGGCGTGACGTCGTAGAATCAGATTTAGACCTCAAGGTCCACAAGTCCTGGCGCGATCTGGTACAAGACCGAAAGAAGTGGTCAGAGTTTTTATCGGAGTCCAAAACTCACTTTGAGTCGCTGAGCCAGCGGAGAAAGTATCGAAATTATAACATTTTTTTACTGCCATGTAGGGAGACTAGCCAACGGGCCACCTAACCGTAAGTGGTTACCGTCGCTCATGAACCTCTACAATGTCAGGGGACACTGAAGGGTCGCTACCTACGACCTAACTTTAAGGACCCTCTTCTAGCCTCGTTTGAAAAAGGACAAGTCATAGCGGTCTGGGAATACCAAACAGGGGAGTTTATTCCATAACCGGATTGTGCGTGGCAAAAAAGTGTTCCTGAAACGAACCGTGGATTACCGCGCTAGTTCCACATAGTAGGGATGAACTCCACCTCTACACTGAGTGGTACGATGATAGAAGAGAGATGTTGGAATCATCTCAAATAATTCCTCGGAGAACTCCCCAAGATACAACCGATTTAAAATGCAAAGAGACCCAGTCTCTTCGCAGACCGAAAGGTCCTTACCTTATCTGTCTAAAACCTTATTTCGCGATAAAAATCGATGAATCAACAAATATTTCAAAGTACATTATCAATTACTTATCACTGCACAATCGATATGGTAAAATAATTAAGTAACTAAACCGATATTTTAGTATAAATAAAAGATTTCCAATGAAGTAAATCATTGTCATAAGTTTTTGTTCATTTTATTCAATATGGAAGCATATTTTTACTTTTTTGCTACTTTATTGGTGACGGTAAGTTTGAAATAATTATGATTATTTATCATCATCATCATTATTAACAGCCTGTAAACGTCCACTGCTGGACATATGCCCCCCCCAAAGATTTCCAATGTTTGCGGTTGGTAGCGGCCTGCATCTAGCGTGTTCCTGCGACCTTAACAAGATCATCCGTCCACCTTGTAGCTGTTCGTCCCACACTGCACTTGCCTTGACTCGGTCTTATGATTATTATAATTCACAATTCGTGTCTCCAGATATTGCAGGAACGAGGGTAACCACTTACCATAAGTGGTAAGCTCGTTCTACTTATGATCCAAGAAAAAATATATCATCATCATTACTATCACCAAAATCGTTCAATCTTTTTCAAATTATGATTGAAGAATAGATAGTTGATCATAGGAGTAGAAAACTGTCATACAGTGTGCGTTTAAAAAAAAAAATGGAAATGGTGACCTTTTTAGATAAGCTGACGGGTCACCTAATCATCAGTGGTTACCGTCAAAACGTATGGTGGAAAACTGCGCTAAAATATCAAATGGTCAGCTGCCTACTCAGAAAATCCGTAAATCTTCGTCATCAGCCTATTAGATAGTCGTCCACGTCCACTGCTGGACATAGGCCTCCTTCAAACCTCGCCACAACGACCGGTCCTGCGCTGTCCGCATCCAGCGACCTCCCACGATCCTGACCAGGTCCTCGGCCTAGTTTTAATACTTGAACTTTATTTTCAGGTCAATGCCCAGTGTCTTGGTCGAGACCCCCTACTAGGCACTGGTCTTGGTCCAGGCTGGGGATACGACAATACCCCATATGACTACAACTACGGCCCAAACTTCGGCTTCAACAACTTCGCACCAAACGGCATCTCCGCATCTTACGGAGGAGGTTTAATAGTCACCAGTTCTTCGCCAATAGCACCAACAGGCATCACAATTACCTCAGAAAATGCCATCGAAGGCACTTTAGCTGTCACTGGACAGTTACCGTTCTTGGGTACTGTGGTCACTGAGGGCAGTTTCCCGTCCATTGGCTCTGGGGCGGTTACGTATGGATGTGGTGATGGAGCTATAGGTATTACTGCTGAGAATCCAGTGGGTGTTGGGTATGGTAATGGGTATAATGGCAGGTATGGCCCAGTTTATTAGGTTTTAGGTATAATAAATATTGTTTCTGTTAAATTTTGGTTTTATTTTTTGGAAAGAATACGAAGGTGAGGTGTGGTTTTTGTTGATCGCATCAAAATTATATCCTGTGTCCGAATATATATATTTTTTTATTTAGTTTTAATCATAGTGGCTACAAGTATTACAATACATAAAAGTGTAAGTAAGTCTTAATCTAAGTGTTAGTGACAAAATAACAGAACGTGACCTAAGCAATATATTATAGGCCACGCTTCCATTCGACTCGTCCCACATGAGCATCCACGCAATGTGCTATGTATGGTGACTCGTAACGTTGAGCTATCATCGCCATAATGCTGTTTGGACTGTCCCGCACTCTGCAGAGCAGCGAAGCGCATCGTTTTCGAATGGTGGCATGGAAACAATCCACTCGGGCTTCTGCAAACATTCCCGATGCGCTGCAGAATCGAGGCAGTCCCAACAATACCCGAAACGCGTTATTGAATTGAATCCGCAGAGCGCTGTACATATGTCCGCTGAGTATACTCCGCCCACAGACTGCTCGTATATAATGGAGTACAGTAAGCTCGAAAAAGACTTATCTTAGCTGCACGAGCTATATGAACCGATTGCTATGGGATACAAGTACTGTAACAACTTATTGCTGAGCAATGTTGGAACCCGACTCCTAAGCAATCAGGCATATTATGTAGTTCACAATTAAAGAGTTCACATTGAAGTTTTATTGTCACGTAGGTAGTACGAGCTTACAGTCCACTTGATGTTGAATGGTTATCATCGCTTATGGACATCAGCAGTGACAAATAATGCCGTAGAACATAGTAACGCGTCGTGCCACTCCATATCCACTCGTGCTGGGTTCTGGTCTCAGCCAGGGTTCAGAGTGGTTTTAGTGCGGTCTAACACAAAGTAAACAAAACTAAAAAAAGTCTCGGACAAGTCACTATAATAGACCAAGAGACTGTGAACGTTCAACAAAGCTCAAAATTTGTCAGCACATGCTTCTCACACTTAATATACTTGCATCATACTTATTTTTCCTTAGAAACAGGAACATAATAACACTTATCGTCGATTGCCTAATTTATTTTTTTCAAAATGGCTCAATAATAATTATCTTTATTTGTTAATATTAGGCAATTGTTATCATGTGAGGCGAGGCACGTTATTTCAATAATTGGAATTTTATTTTATAATAAAAAAAAACTTGAGAGGTGTCAAGGGAGACCCAGATGGAACGAAGTTCCTTTCGACAACTTTTTCATAAGAATTTCCGTCTAGCCCCCTTTCGATAACGCGCGATAAGGAACTTCGTTCCAATAGTTGATATGAATAACTTCGTCTGCGTCATAAACGGAGGAATAATATTTTAGAAAAACTGAGAGAAAATGATTTCATTTAACTGAGAAATTATCTAAAATTGGTTATTATTTAGGGCAATTGTGTTGCATAGTATGAGAGCTGGTGCTAATTGTTGGGTAGGCATTTGAGGCAAGCTGGAAACTTGGTCCATATTTCTCTTTATACAGGGTGATTTTTTAAAGAAGGTTAAGAATTGCAGGAGAGTGATGAAGTACTCTGATCTAAAACGGAATATTACAAAAAATAGGTAAAATTAATTTTTTTTCTCTTTTATTCATTTTAAATTCGACAAAACTACCTCAAACATAAACAATTTTGGCTAAAAGAGTGTTGACTAACGACCTCTAGTGATCTCGCGCACCCCATACCTCCGCCACACCGATCAGCTGTCGAAAAACCATAATTTTGCAAGAATTTTAGATATTTTTAAGTTGCGATTACTAAGGCATTAAGCCATATTCTTTGGTAATAATATTTTTACTGGTCGTATATAACCATCAGCTACCATGACCTTCAATATGTACACCCTCACTAAGAAATCACCCTGTATTCCCCAACTCGCAGACCTGGCTGCTATTTAGCGGGACCAAACAGAACCCTACCTTTTTAAATTTAAAAGATACAAAAATAAGTGACACTTGGGTATAGTAACAGTAGATGGTAACCTAGTTACATTTGACACAGACAAATGGTTAACCACTAAACTGGGAACGTTAATTTTCGCTAGATGCTATCCTGGAGTATGGGTCATCAGTAGGGATTGCAATCCGGAAAACCGGATCCGGTAATCCACCGGATCTGCTACTATTATTCGGGTAATTGACATTTTAAAATATTATTATTCTTATTTTTATGAATTGTTTGTGATTGCTGATTTTTGTCTAATTAAATTTTATTTCCGAAATTTTTGTCAAAGTTTGAAAGTTTTGTTAGATATAAGTGGAAACTGTTTTTGGATAACGTTTTAACTATCTGTATTATTTTATAATTTGTATATTTCTGTTGGTTTCGCAAATAAATAAATAAATGGCGAAACTGGGCTCGCTCCCTCGGAGTTCGTTCGGAATCATTACCTAGTTTGACTATATTTTAAAAATGTTTTGTTTCCATAAAATTTAAAATTCGATTAATCCTAATATTATACTAATTCCGATATTTTTAAACTACGCCACACGGCACAGTAAATTTTTGGCATTTATGTTTTGTCCGTAAAATATGAGACGATAATAAAACGTAAACAAAACAAATTTCTGAGCTAACGTTACCTCGTGATCAATTCGCTCCTGCCATAGACTTTGCATTTTTCGGGTATTTTCCCACCTCTTACTCCCACCACTGTAACTCCTGTGTAACCAGGATCCACAACGGCGACCATTGTAATGACTCTGAGCAGTGAAGCCCAGGAACCCGAGGGAAAGCTAACTTGTCTTGGGCCCCGCAACGAATTTAATCAGAAGATAATAGAAGGAGTAGGAAAACATGAGTTTCGACTTCCCTTCTCGCAAAGCAGGAGACAATAAAATAACATTGAAAAAGCATTACGCTAGAATTGAGAAAAGCACCACGGACATTGATTTTATTAAATTGATTGGACCTATGCGGTGAGCTGTTGTACTATTTTGGATGCCAATAGTAGTTATGGCAAAAACGTCTGAATGTATGGAAATTTGCGCTAGACTTGGCATAAGAAAACAAACCAATTTTGATCCCATTTGAGTGGTTAGATAGTTCTAGTAGCTTTAAGTAGGTTCGTAATCGTACAACACCAAAGAAATGTAATTTTTTTTTCACCTTACTCTTCTTAAATACCTACAGCAGTTCAAAATAAATAAACGCATTAAACTTTTTAGTGCTTTTGGAAAATGTAACTCATAAATAAAATAAAATCTTAAAATTTACACTTGATGGAAAAAAGATCTTCGAATTTTGGATCTCGTTTAATGTAACAAGGATAGTAACAAAAAGCGCTTTATTTACGTAGACATTGATTACCACCAAGCTCCCTGATCTCTGGGCTTCAAACACAGCCTGTTAACTGACCCTTTGAGCAGGTTTAGTTTAGGCTCTCAGTAGAACCTCTCATCATCATCATCATCAAAAGGCCGTAGACCTCCACAGCTGAACATAGGCCTCCCCCTAACCTCACCACAACGACCAGTCGTTCGCTTTTTGCATCTAGTGACTGCGCGGCCTTGACCTTGTCATAGGTCCATCTTGTGGGAGGCCTGCCTACGCGGTGGGTGGCCGCAACTCCAGACCTTTTTTGCCTCATCGACCACCGGCAATATTCAACGCTAATGTTTCCTGCCCATTGCAACTTCAAATTCTTCGTGCTTTGACAGTAGCAAAGAACCTTTCATCTCGATTTGATATAGGATACACAAGAACTGCTTTTCCATTCAGATCTAATGGCAAAGTTGAAGCTTTATGTATGAGTACTTACTATTAAGGCATTGTATTAGGTTGGAAAATAACACAAAGGAAATCATTGATAGAGTTTATTCATGTTGCAAGAGAAATAGGTTGTTCGTTAAACTTATTAGATACCGTATCCACAGCCGCAACCGCGTCCGGCGATTCCGTAACCGAGGCCGTAGCCAGCTCCGTAACCAGCTCCGAGACCGTAACCACCGTAGCCGATACCACCGAGACCTTCCTCAGCGACGATGCCGACAGCACCGTTGCCGCAGCCGTAGTTGATACCACCAGCACCAGCAGTGGGGAAGACGCCCTCCACAGCGGCGGAACCGAGGAAAGGCAGGTTACCGCAGACACCGACGGTACCCTCGTACACGTTCTCGGAAGACACTCCAAGACCAGTGACGGCACCAGAGGAGGTCACGACGGGGAGACCGCCTCCGTGGGAAGCGCCGAGGCCAGCAGCATCAGCGATGTCAATGCCGCGGTAACCACCGTAGCCGCCGTAGCCGAGACCGAGACCGCGACCTCCGCAGCCGCAACCACCGAGTCCTCCGAGACCGTAGCCCAGAGCAGCCTGGAAGAAGCTTATATTTAACACTATTGCTCAAAATAAAGTGATCTTACTGTACTGTGTAATCTTCTTGACTTGAAGATATATGTAAGTATAACAAAGGAGTAGGTATAACGTAGAATTGAATAATTTGTTGGTTGTATTTCTTACCTGAGCGAGGGCTGAGAAGCAGACGACGAGGATGAGTTTAGCGGCCATGTTGTTATACTGAATGAATTCAGAATGAGTTCACTAACACACCAGCCTGTTTTTATATGGAAGACAGAGCTTCCTATCTCTTATACGTGACATAGCGCCAAAAACTTTAGTCCTTGTCAAAATTTTACTATCACACATGTTGAAATTTGTACCAGAATTTTCCATACGTGTGAATAGTTCAAAAATTGGAGCACAATTTCGAAATGTTGTTGATAGTCCATCCCCGAAGAATACGTGGAATCGTATAAAAGGATTGGTGATCTGCAGAGCCATCATTCTGTGTCCAGTACGTGAATACATTACAACATGTCTACCTTCGCTATCCTCCTCCTCTGCGCTCAGGCTTGCCTGATCCAAGTAAGTAAATTTTAGAATGACCTTTATTTCTACTTTGTTATTATAAATATCTCTATCAAAAGTATACTCCTAATCCTGGTTGTAAACCTTATTGACTTTGTTTACCTAGAAACAAAGCCTATGCGATGATTAGACTTCTTTTCCTTCTTTGACGAAGCTTGTTAATCATATTAAGTTATTTCTTCAATAGTTTCTTTATTCAACTCTAAGAAAGCTATCTCTTTTTTTAAAAACAATCTGGATCTCTTTTTAGCTGTTTTGTTAAGGCATAGTTAGGTCCTTAACCAATAAAAACATTCAATTAGATCCCTGCAAAGGGCACCAAAATTTACGATGCAACATTTTGTAGGGCCAGTACCTCCCTGGTGTGGGTGGTTGCGGCTGTGGTGCCGGTCTGGGTGGACTCGGCTGGAACGGCTACGGAGCTGGCTGGGGCGGTCTCGGCTGGAACGGTATCGGTGACGGCTACGGTCTTGGCTACGGCGCTAGCGGTTACGGAGGTGAGGGCGTCGGTAACGTGGGTGTCGCCGGTGAGCTGCCCGTTGCTGGTACCACCGCCGTCGCTGGCCGCGTGCCCATCATCGGTGCTGTAGGCTTCGGTGGAACTGCTTGTGCTGGTGGTGCTGTCTCTATCTGCGGACACTGCGCTCCTACCTGCGGCTGCGGTGGTCTCGGCTACGGAGGACTCGGATACGGAATCTACTAAGAATCTCAACGAATGTCTCAAATAAATTTCTTTTACAATCCGACGACGATCTTATGACAATTAAAGGCTATAACTGAATATACCCAGTTTGTTTTTTGTTTGTGGAACTTAGCACGTCAAGCTATCGTTCACTGTTGGTGATTGATAACCAAGCTTCTCCAATGCCAATTAGGCTTCACAATATCTTGACTCTCTCATTCTGACTTAAGATCCTACATTTGTGAGCTTGCAATGATTCCAAGTTTTAATTTTCTTAATATCTGATCCAGTAAAGCTCGAATTGTAATTTAAGCGATATTGATGGTCTTGTGCATGTACTTTTATCGCAATGTAGCGAATACCGAAGAGGGGAGCTCATTCCATTTTATATTATAATGTAAATTTTTATTTTTACCTCAAATAAAGTATGTCTATGTCTAATGAAAAGGTATATGGCAATAAGCTTATATTGGCTGCATGATAGACTGAAATTAATTTGCACTGGATGTAACGATCGAAGTTCGGATGGAATATTGCAAGCTAAATTTGACAAACTTCCCAGTTTCCGATTGAGCTGATATTTTGCAAGCAGGTGTATATCGCGTGTCAAAATGGCTCTGATCTGATAATCGGTTCGGAAGGTGGTCATAGGAACTCCTGTACCAAATAAGATAGACCTGTCGTGTTTGGACTCATTTTACTCTACTGATACATGATATTCTGGATCTTAAAAGCTTGTATTTAAAGTTTTATTTAAAATGTTTTTTTCTATGATGTAGTAACGAAGTAATAAAGGATATTTTGCATGTAACACATTGCACCATTCTGCTGAGGTATATTTAGTAGAAAATTTGTCAAGTGTAGGTTAAATCCTACTTCTAGGCAATTTGATCTTCCTAAAAAGCGAATTCGAATTGCTATGTATGACGAAATGAAGCAAGATGCTGCAATAGTAGTTGAAGATCTAAATATAATGCATTTTCGGCAATGTGATCATTATAATTCGTTGTATTCTTATTATGTCTTAGAACTATTAGTGTAATGTACTGCCCTGCTAAAAACGGTGAAGGAAAACATTGTGAGGAAACCTGCATATCGGAAAAGGGTTCTAAAAATCCTTTGAAGACATGTGAAGTCCCCAATCCGCACTGGGCAAGCGTGGTGGACTATGCCTAACCCCTCTTCGGAGGAGACCTGAGCTCAGCAGTGGGCAGTAATGGGTTGTTACAGTACAGTACTGCCCTGCTATGGCGACAGTAAAAATGTGAAATATGTAAAAATGTGTGTTATTATCAATATTATGCAGTTTGTAAACTTATTCAAACCCTCGCGGTTTTCTATAATACTTTCATGCATTTTCAACGGGTTCTTACCACGATATTTAATTAATTGAGTTGCAAACGTCATGATCACGAGAAGACTGGATACTGCGGGTCGATTTAAGAGCAAACAAATCTGTCTACCCTCTTTCTCGTTCGCTTTTGGGTAATACTTGAAATATCGAGACAACTCAATTCATTAAATATTGTGGTAAGAACCCGTTGAAAATTCATGAAAGTATTATGCAGTTTGGATAATGTAACTAAATTAAAGGACAATCAGTGTGATCAGAATAGCTGAATTTGTTGATTTCAAACAATTAGAGTTTTTTTTTGAAGCAAATTTTTAGCTAGTAGGCTCGACGTGAAAATCAGTTTTATACCCCACAATAAAAAAAGCTTGTGTTGTAACATTTTAAACTTTGCTAAAATGACAATACAACAATCTCAATATACAAAAATACTTTATTCAATATTCAACAACATCAATATACACCACATGCACAACCAGGAGAACAGTGCCCAGTTATAAACACAGTACCCACTGCACACAATTCACCTCCGAACCCAACAGTACCAATGATAGGCACTCTGCCAGCAACCTCAGTGGTTCCAGCTACGGGTAGTTCTCCAACCACTTCAACATTGCCTACTCCTTCTCCTCCGTAACCTCCGTAACCACTTTCAAGACCATTCCAGCCGAGACCATTGAAACCAGGTCCGTAGCCACCCAAGTTTGCGCAACCACAACCTCTTATGTACTGACTGTGTACATTCTGAAATAATTTGGAAGTATTAAAACGATGTTACTATTACGTCGCCTCAGTGCTTATTTGGCCAATCTGCACTCGAGCAAATTTTACAGGAGACAGCAAACAAGCACGGAATTTTCGTTAAGTGCCGTGTTGAGAAAAAAATTGAAATGAGATTTTTATTGTTTTAGAATTAAATATTTTAAAAAAATATTTTACCAGTCGGATGGAAATTTTATTCTTTATAATACTGCATTAAAAAGTAATTTTCGTAAAAATGTCAGATTGGCCAAACAAGCACTGAGGCGACGATTAATATGTATAATAACTATTAACTGTTAGTTTCTTGAATAAATAAATAATCATAAAACAGTTAAAGAACCTAAAAAAGGAACTTAAAAATAATACTTTTTTTTAACAAAAATGAACACGACCGACTTCCTTTGTAATCTTGTCCGTTAAAAATTAAAATTTTTAAAAACAGATACATAAGCCCACATTTGATCTAAAAAAAATACAATGGTACCCCATGACGACCATCCTTTCATCTGACATGTGAATTAATCCGTCCAGCCATACTAAAGTTAAAAATGAAAGAACTAAAAAAAGCAAAAAAAATACAGACATATTGACTACTTCCTCATTTTTGGAAGTCGGTGAAAATCTTTAAGAATTACTAATTGAAAATAAAATAACCCGCAACTTGTAACAAAGTTGCAATATCGGGATACCTCGTTTAATTACAATTTAAGTAAAAATTCCTTTAATATTTGTTACTGAACTAGATAACCGAGTGTTTAAAGAAATTTGTAGAAACTTACTTGTATCAGGCAAATCTGGAGGCAAACCAAAAGAAAGGCAAAGAAAGACATCTTTTACAACAAAATACCAAAGACACAATGATTGTAACTAAACATATTTCTTCTTTTATACAAAATAACCTAATTCTATTATGTTCAGCAATACATTATGTAACGTTTACATAACGAACAATCACGTATTTTTTACGAATTTCATAATATGTTTGCTTTTATCATTTTCGTGACCTAAGTCCAGGTCATGTTAAAACAAATCGAAGTTCTTGTAAAAAACTATTGCTGTTAGAAGTTTAGTAATATTGAGATTGAGATTTTCAAGATGGCCGCTATTATTCATTAGTTTATTAAATAACTTGTTATTGTAATGCTAAGTTTAATTTCATCGTAACATTGTTTTTATATTATTGTTTTATGCTTGTTAGCGGTCCGCTGTTTTCTCTTCCATCTTTCATTTGAAACCTATAATTATACAATCCTTACGGCCTCCCGCGATATAGGCCTAGCCTATTGCGGGGGCCATTGTTGAACTCCTTTTGTAAATTAGTTTTATGTTTGAAAATAAATTATTTGTATTTGTATTAGTTTTTAACTTTCACAGCAATTTTTAGGTTCTAAATTTGTTTGAATCGTGATAATATCATTGAAAATTTTACGGGTTATTTTCATAATCAAGATTAACACTATCAAGATGAAGATTAAAAGCACATGTTTTTTCAAAGTGTTTATTCAAGCATGACTTTATCAGAGCATGTAATTTACTAGTCTCAGTAAATGGCACCGCAGCCGCAGGTAGGAGCGCAGTGTCCGCAGATAGAGACGGCACCGCCAGCGCAGGCGCGACCTCCGAAACCAACAGCACCGACAATGGGCACCGTGCCTCCAACAGCAGTAGTTCCACGGACGGGCAACTCACCGGCGACACCTACGTTACCCACACCGGCACCGCCGTAGCCGCCGCCGGCTCCATAACCACCCAGACCGTAGCCGTATCCATCGCCGTACCCACCCAGACCGTAGCCGAGGCCATACCCACCCAGACCGCCAGCACAACCACAGCCGCACTGACCGTATACACTCTGAAATTATCAAATATAAAAATCACTTGAGCATGCATTCGTTGATGAATTTGAAAGCCAGAAAATAAAAAACCATAGACTTTTAAAACTATGAAGATAAAACTTATTTCAAAGTATACTGATATACTGCCGCATGTAATGCATAGCTGTCTTTGAAGCAGAGCTTCAGAATATTAAAGAAATGTAGTTGCTTATATCTTCAAAAAAAAAGAACTAAAACTTTACTACACACTTAGAACAAATGAAAGTATATGTACTTACTTGGATCAGGCAAGCCTGAGCGCAGAGGAGAGGAATAGCAAAGGTAGACATGTTGTAATGTATTCAGATACTTGATCTCGAATATTTTAAGCCACAGTACTCCCACCTTATATACTAACTAGGACTCATGACCTTGAGATAAAAACCAAATTTTAGCGATAGCTTTGTTCTATTTAGGCAGGTGTTTTTAATGGACGAGAATTATACCCCACAATTGTATTGTTTGTATTAACAAAAACAACCAAAATAAACAACTCTAAACTGCCGAATATCACAATAGTCACGTTGTTTATTCATTAAGATAACTTCTATGATATTTATTAAGTGTTTTTTTGGTATAAAAGCTGTTGAGGGATCCTGTAAATTCATTCTGAAGTCACTCAGTGTAACAACATGGCTGCTAAAATTATCCTCTTCGTCTGCGTCTCTGTTCTTATGGCTCAGGTTTGTAACTTTTTGCATTTTTAATTGTTATTAACCATAATATTTTTAAATGTCAAATTAATTTTAAAATCATTTGCAGTCTGCTCTGGGCTGTGGCCGCGGTTGTGGTTGCGGTGGCTACGGTGGTCTAGGATACGGTGGTCTGGGCTATGGTGGTCTGGGTTACGGTGGTCTGGGCTATGGCGGTTACGGTGGACTTGGCGGAGGTTTCTCAGGCGGCGGTCTCGCTGTAGCTACCTCGTCTGCGGCTCCTACTGGTCTGGGAATAGCTTCCGAGAACGTGTACGAGGGTACCGTCGGTGTGTGCGGTAACCTGCCTTTCCTCGGCTCTGCTGCTGTCGCTGGAGAGTTCCCTACTATTGGATCTGGTGGTATCAACTACGGTTGCGGCAATGGTGGTGTGGGTATCACCGGTGAGGGTGGTCTCGGCTATGGTGGTCTGGGCTATGGTGGTCTGGGCTACGGTGGTTTGGGCTATGGAGGCTACGGTGGTTGTGGATGTGGATGCGGTGGCTACTAAATCAATCGTATTTGAAGTCCTGAACTGACAGAACATTAAATGAATATTTTAGAATACTTGTTTTTTATTTTTATTCTTCTCTTTCTCAACTTATTTATTTATCTACATTACTGAAGGGGACTTCATATAATCAATCATATTTTATAAATCAATAAGCAGAAAAATCTGTTATTTAACTCTATTAAGCCCTTAGTGTTATGAACTGCACATAGATTTTATGAAATTAGTTTTACCACCCGTCTTCGTTTTCGGGAGTGCTCTGTCTACAACCATTCATAAAAAAATAATAACAAAACAACAATTCGATTACTGAAAGTAGTGAGGGGCTGAACAGTTTTGACGGGGAGTTTATAAATTAATTACTTAATAAATGAACACAACTTAGTAGTAGTCCATACTTTTATTTCATGCTGTTTCTTTTCAAAATATCGTTCTTCAGTAGATACCACCACATCCGCAACCACCGATTCCGTTGTAGCCAAGACCGTAACCACCGAAGCCAAGATTATAACCATCGTAACCGAGCCCGTAACCACCGTAGCCGATACCACCGAGGCGGTCTTCAGCGACGATGCCAACAGCTCCGTTGCCGCAGCCGTAGTTGATACCACCAGCACCAGCAGTGGGGAAGACGCCCTCCACAGCGGCGGAACCGAGGAAAGGCAAGTTACCGCAGACACCGACGGTACCCTCGTACACGTTCTCGGAAGATACTCCAAGACCAGTGACGGCACCAGAGGAGGTCACGACGGGGAGGCCGCCTCCGTGAGATGCTCCGAGGGCAGCAGCGTCGACGACGTCAATGCCGCGGTAACCACCGTAGCCTCCGTAGCCGAGACCACGTCCTCCGCAACCGCAACCACCAACTCGGCCCAGAGCAATACCATGTGCAGCCTGAAAACATAATCATAACTTATTTGATTGCTGAATTATTATGGCCTGTCAATTTCAATATTGAGCTTTGGAGATTAATAATCCCCGGGATTTAAAAGCTAGTCGTTATCTTCAGATAGAAAAAATATGGTGAGCCTTCTATGAACACTTTTGTATTAAGTATTTGTATTTTTGTATTATTACTGTTACATTTTCTTTATTTACGCACCTGAGCGAAAGCTGCAACGCAGACGAAGAGGATGAGTTTAGCGGCCATGTTGTTTTAGTCAATGACTTCGGAATGATTCTACCAAAAATCCTGCCAGTTTTTATACAGGACTAAACGCAAGCTATCTGTAATACGTGCCTTTTTAAGAATACTATACTCAAAATAGGGTTATCTAGAAATGGTGAAACTAAAAAAAAACGTGTTCTAAAAAGTTTTGTTTTGTAATTGTTTCGAAATTGTATGAGAATTATCAAGTAGGACAGTATAAAATATTGTATTTAGGTTAATAATACCATTCTGTATCCAGTACGTGAATAAACAATATGTCTACCTTCGCTTTCTTCCTCCTCTGCGCTCAGGCTTGCCTGATCCAAGTAAGTACTCACTTCAAGTTATTTCTGTTTACTTGTTTTGTTTCAACTTTAAACAATTTGACTAATGTTTTCATTGCTATCATAGACCGCCTGCGGTCAGATCGCCGCTAGAGGTCTGGGTCTGGGTGGCTGCGGCTGCGGTGCCGGTCTGGGTGGACTCGGCTGGAATGGCTACGGAGCTGGCTGGGGCGGTCTCGGCTGGAACGGTATCGGCGACGGCTACGGTCTTGGCTACGGTGTTGGCGAGTACGGCGGCGAGGGCATCGGTAACGTGGGTGTCGCCGGTGAGCTGCCCGTCGCCGGTACCACCGCCGTCGCTGGCCGCGTGCCCATCATCGGTGCTGTTGAGTACGGAGGCCCCGCCTGCGCTGCTGGTGCCGTCTCTATCTGCGGACACTGCGCTCCTACCTGCGGCTGCGGTGGTCTCGGTGCCTACGGAGGTCTTGGATACGGAATTTACTAAAAAGATTGTGGTATCTACGATTTTTCAGACAGAAAAGTTTTATGATTCCCAAAAGTACATTAAAATATAATATAAATATATATTTTGGTGTTATTATTCATTGAAACAACCCAAAGGAACCAATAACCGATTACTTACAATTCACAAAATGGTAAAGAAAACTTTATTACGTAGACCACTTGCATAAGTGACTGTTAGATAAAGAGAGGAAGGGAGATAGAATAATAGAGAAGGATAAATATGTGTAATTCCCATCCCTAAAATTTTTGGAAATGCATGCCCCTCGTCGTCGGCAGAATAAGGAGGTTGGGCCTCGACGTGGCGCTACACAAATCCCAGGCCCTGTGGTTTCGCAGGGCCAGGGTGGCGCCACCGGTCGACGCCCACATCATGGTTGGAGGCGTCCGAATCGGAGTCGGGGTGCAGTTTAAGTACCTCGGCCTCGTGCTGGACAGCCGTTGGACCTTCCGAACCCACTTCGAGCAGCTGTTCCCTCGACTTGTGAGGACGGCCGGCCATCTTGGTCGGTTGCTTCCGAACATCGGGGGACCCAGCCACGCAGTGCGCCGCCTCTACGCGGGGGAAGTGCGCTCGATGGCCCTGTACGGTGCGCCCGTTTGGGCCGAGCCTCGTACTCGGGCAACTTTTGCCCGATACTTGCGCCGGCCACAGCGCATCGTAGCCATCAGGGTCATCCGCGGGTACCGCACCGTCGCGTTTGAGGCGGCGTGCGTGCTGGCGGGGACGCCGTCCTGGGAGCTGGAGGCGGAGGCGCTCGCTGACGATTATCGTTGGCGATGCGACCTCCGGGCTCGGGGCGTAGTGCGTCCCCTGCGGGAAACTGTTCGGGATCGGAAGGCCCAATCTCGGCGGTCCGTAATGGAGTCGTGGGAGCGACGCATCGCTAACCCCACTTGGGGTCTGCGGACCGTCGAGGCGATCCGCCCCGTCCTAAAGGATTGGGTGGGTCGTGGCGAAGGACGCCTCACCTTTTGGGCGGTGCAGATGCTGACCGGGCACGGGTGCTTCGGGCGGTATCTGCACCGCATTCAGGTGGAGCCGACGACGAGGTGCCATCACTGTATAGGATGTGACCAGGACACACCGGAGCATACGCTCGCTGTCTGCCCCGCATGGGAGCAGCAGCGGTGTGTCCTGGTCCGACAAATAGGACCGGACTTGTCGCTCCCGGGCGTCGTGGCGTCGATACTCGAGAGTGGCGAGTCCTGGAAGGCGATGCTCGACTTCTGCGAGTCCACCATCTCGCAGAAGAGGGTGGCGGGGAGTGCGAGGGAGAGAATTTATTCTTCTCTCCGCCCCGCAACAACCCGCCGCCGTCGAGCAAGGGGCCGGAACCGGGATCTCGCCCGGAATCTGGCCCCTTAAGAGTTTCGGGTCCCCAACGCATGTGAGTGCGAGCGGGGACCCAAGAAGGTGTCGTGTCTCGCTCAGCACGCCCTTTCGTCAGAGCATCCGGAGGATGGCGGACCGCGCTCCCCGACCCACGCTGGTTCTGACCCAGCGGGGTATTCCGTGGGAGGGTGACACGCGGTCCAGCCATCTTGGCGGGCTTCGGATAGCCCGCCGACCGAGAGAGCCGGTGGCCGTATCGCCGGCGGCTGCCGGTTCGGCGTCCGGGGGCGGCGTGACGGAAAAGTGTGCCGAGAGCGTTACGCGTCGCGCCGTCCCACAAAACCCCGTGCTGGGTTCTGGCCTCAGCCGGGGTTCGGACGCTGAGTGTGAGCGGTTGGAGGTTTTAGTGAGGTTCAACTCCCACATACCCCGCCCGCGGGGCGGGCGGGGATACGGTGATATCCTCCAACTGAAAAAAAAAAAAAAAGGAAATGCATGCATTGAAAAAACAATTTTGTTCACCTGATAAAAAGCCAAAATGCATTTTGAATGTTTTCAAAATCAGCATTCGAAGAACTACAATTTATAATATACTAAATAATAATTTTGATATTTACCACACGTGACAATAAATTTGAAACAATAATATCTACAAATGTGTTTAAATACATTTTTAACGAAAACTGTGTCATAATCATTACTTATTAGTCTGTAAAGTAAGTTAATTTGACCTGTAATGATCTTAATAAAATTAATTTTATTTTGATTTCTTTCTACCTAGGCATTTTTGATTACCTTTATAGTAAATAAAATAAAAATTATGCACATTCAAAATGTGTATGTAATGTAATGTATGTAAGTATTTTCTTACTGTTTTTTTTACGTAATAATAATAATAAGTAAAAGGATAACCTGTGGCAAAATATTTATTTTATTATCTGGTTGTTAAATTCTGCTAATAGATTCCGCCGCATCCACAGCCGCAACCACCGTAGCCTCCATAGCCCAGACCACCGTAGCCCAAACCACCGTAGCCCAAACCACCGTAGCCAAGACCACCCTCACCGGTGATACCCACACCACCATTGCCGCAACCGTAGTTGATACCACCAGATCCAATAGTAGGGAACTCTCCAGCGACAGCAGCAGAGCCGAGGAAAGGCAGGTTACCGCACACACCGACTGTACCCTCGTACACGTTCTCGGAAGCTATTCCCAGACCAGTAGGAGCCGCAGACGAGGTAGCTACAGCGAGACCACCGCCTGAGAATCCTCCACCAATTCCACCATAGCCCAGACCACCGTAGCCTACACCACCATAGCCCAGACCACCGTAGCTACCACATCCACAACCGCGGCCACAGCCCAAAGCAGACTGCAAATAAATTTAAAATCAATTTTACATTTAAAGTATCAAAATAAACAACTATTATTAAAAAATTAAATAGTAACACACCTGAGCCACAACAGTGAAGACGCAGATGAAGAGAATGATTTTAGCGGCCATGTTGTTATACTGAATGATTTCAGAATGAATTCACAGGACCCCTCAACAGCTTTTATACCGAAATAGCGCTTAATCAATATCATAGAAGTTATCTTAATGAATAAACAACGTGACTATTATTATGTTCAGCAGTTTGTAATTGTTTATTTTGGTAGTTTTTGTTTTATCTCGTCCATTTATAACACCTGCCTAAATAGAACAAAACTATCGCTTAAAATTGGGCTTTATCTCAAGCCCTAGTTAGTATATAAGGTGCTAGAAGTGTGCCTCAAAACATTCGAGATCAAGTGTCTGTATACATTACAACATGTCTACCTTAGCTATCCTTCTTCTCTGCGCTCAGGCTTGCCTGATCCAAGTAAGTACAATTTTAGATTAACAATCATTGATAAATATTATTTGATTCTGTGTAAAAATGAAACCCCATTAATGATTTCAGAGTGTATACGGTCAGTGCGGCTGTGGTTGTGGTGGCGGTCTGGGTGGGTATGGCCTCGGCTATGGTCTAGGTGGGTACGGCGATGGATACGGCTACGGTCTGGGTGGTTATGGAGCCGGCGGCGGCTACGGCGGTTCCGGAGTGGGTAACGTAGGCGTCGCCGGTGAGCTACCTGTCCGTGGAACTACTGCTGTTGGAGGCACGGTGCCCATTGTCGGTGCTGTTGGTTTCGGAGGTCGCGCCTGCGCTGCTGGTGCTGTCTCTATCTGCGGACACTGCGCTCCTACCTGCGGCTGTAGTGCCATTTACTGAGAAATATAAGAATATTATTTTCTGCTTTGATTTTATGCTCGTAAAATGTACGATTGAAGTTAATATTATAATTACTTAACCTTAGAAGACTTGTTTTGATATTTTTCATGATCCTTAAATTGATAAGTGATTTCAAAACTGTAAGTTGTTGTGTAAACTTTTTCACCTTCATCGTTTGCTAGACTGTAGATTTTGAGGTTAATTTTATACAGAAGTATAAAATTAATTTAGGTCATCCCATCAACATTACATTGTTATGTTAAATATCAAAGTTGTTCAGAAGTTTTACACAACACAACGAAAATTACATTAACCTCTTAACAGCAGAGACTTGGGATTGACAATAAACTTTAAATTCTAAGGCAAAGTAGCAACACTTTAGTTTAGTATGCACAAGATACAGTACTCATAAGATAAATTTAGAATTAACTATTATCAGAACAAATAATACTCAATATAATGCCAAAAAGTATATTTCATGCAGTCAAGTTCTACAATGACATGTTCAATCAAAAATCGCACGTAAAGTTTTTAGTAGGCGTAGCCATCGTAGCCAAGACCTCTGTAACCGAGACCGAAGCCGTAACCGCCGTAGCCCAGACCTCTGTAGCCGAAGCCGCCGTAGCCCAGACCGTTGTAGCCCAGACCACCGTAGCCGATACCGTCGTAGCCCAGACCATCATAGGCTAGACCGTCATAGGCTAAGCCATTGTAGCCGAAACCACCGCAGCCGCAACCAAGGGCCAGAGCGAGCTGTAAAAGATTATAAGGCATTACTGTACATTACAAAAATATAATAAATACACAATACCAAATAGGTCTAGTCAGGTAGGTCAGGTAGGTCTTCAATCCAATGATCAGGGACTGTAAGTGTAACCCCCTTGTTATGCCCTTTACCCAGCTTGCGAAAGCGAAAGTATCTATAGATGTTATAGATGACATCCATTACAATAATGACTTCTTCGAGCTACGATATGTCGGTGATATCTTGAGCCAGGTGTTGTGTAGGACATTATTAATTATTCTCAAAAAAAAATATTTTTGCCTAGTAATATGTTTATAGAATTATTTAAAACATACAGACGAGTTGAGTACCTCCTCCTTTTTGGAAGTAGGTCAAAATTCAAGCGCTAATGTACAAATCAAATAAACAGGAAAAATAACTTAATATTAACAACTCTTAATATGGACTACTTAATAATCTTAATATATACCATACCATAAATACACAATATTGTTTTTGTTAATTATTCATTTTATTTTATGTTTGTGATATTATAATATGAAAAATACCATAATATGAATTTGTTAAAATTTATTAATTCATTTAAATTATAACACACAAAAATCCAACTTTTAATTATATAAAACCTATGTATGTCTCAGTTTAAAATAATTATAGCCGAAAATATTATTTTAGTAATTAAAATAGTAATTTTAAACTTACCTGAGCCACAAGAGCGAAAGCGCAGACGAAGAGGATGATCTTAGCGGTCATTTTGTTGTACTGAATGATTTCAGAATGAGTTCACATTGAAAACCAGCAGCTTTTATACTAATTCTCTTTCTTGATTAACCTAATAACTAATCTTAATGAATAACAGACGTGACATTTAATAAATCCAAGCGTTAGGATTAACTAATTCTTGTTATATTGCACAATTAAGTTATAAGTTATATTAAGTTATAGTAATACTGTTTCTTAACGTTACAAAACGTTGGGTATCTTATTGTGGATAAGAAGGCAAGTTAGTATATAAGGAGGAGGTTCTGCTTCTGAATATATAAAATATCAGGGATTTGAATAAACAGGGTGATTTGTTGAGGATAGTACATATTGAAGGGTGATAAGTATTCTGTTCTAATACGACATATTAGAAAAAAGTACAATTACTTACTTTAAAAAAATATTAAGTAAAAAATTCGACAAAACTATCTTTACGGGCATGCCCGTACAGTTGCAGCGTCAGCGCTCATTAGCATTTAAATACACCACATTTAAGGTAATACACGGAGTCCGTTGTTGGTCAGCAAGAGTACCACACGGTCTTCGTATCAGTTATATCAGCATCCGTTATATCAGTATCAGTTAATATCAGTTATAAGTTTAGTTTCATAATCTATACTTATAATAAAATCGTAGAGAGGTCAATTCTGTACATTGAAAATATCAAAAAAAAAACTAGCAGGGGGTGTTTGGTTATCGATTCTGATGCCAAAAATGCAATTACAATTTTTTTGTCTGTTTGTCTGTTTGTCTGTTTATCTGTTTGTCTGTTTGTCTGTTTGTCTGTTTGTCTGTATCTTTGTGCACGCTAATCTCCGAACCGGCTGAACCAATTTAGTTGGGGTTTTTTGTAACGTATTATGGCAAGTCTCACTTAACATTTAGTCGTTGTTTTATCAAAATCGGTTCAGTATTAAAAAAGTTATAAGCGAAATAACGTCGATGGGTATTACGTTTACTTGGCCAACGTAAAGAGATCTCCAATTTATATAGTGAATCGTCGCAACTGGAGCTCTGACTAAAGTGGCCGGTGGAACCAGTCATATTGAGTAATTCGTATTTCGACTGGAAAGAGTGCCGAGCGCGTAACGCGTCGCGCCGTCCCTACAAACCCCGTGCTGGGTTCTGGCCTCAGCCGGGGTTTGGACGATGAGTGTGAGCGGTTGGAGGTTTTAGTGCGGTTCAACTCCCACATATCCGGTGATTTCCTACAACTGAAAAAAAAAGTTAGTCTTTATTACATAAGCTCGGCCATTGAAAGTCCCATCCAAATCGACCCAGCCAATCATGTTTAGGCTCTACTGAAGCGTCCTGATGAGATCTTTGTGTAGAGGATGAATGTCAAGGTCTGATGATGGAGCTGGAAGGTGGCTATGGGAACTCCGTCATTAAGAAAGATAACCTCATCGTGTCTAGGCTCTAATGAAGCGTCTTGATGAGTTCTTTGCGTAGAGCATGGATGTCAAGGTCTGATGATGGAGCTGGAAGGTGGCTATGGGAACTCCGTCATTAAGCAAGATAACCTCATCGTGTTTAGGCTCTAATGAAGCGTCCTGATTAGTTCTTTGCGTAAAGGATGAATGTCAAGGTCTGATGATGGAGCTGGAAGGTGGCTATGGGAACTCCGTCATTAAGCAAGATAACCTCATCGTGTTGAGGCTCTAATGAAGCGTCCTGATGAGATCTTTGCGTAGAGGATGAATGTCAAGGTCTGATGATGGAGCTGGTAGGTGGCTATGGGAACTCCGTCATTAAGCAAGATAACCTCATCGTGTTCAGGCTCTAATGAAGCGTCCTGACGAAATCTTTGCGTAGAGGATGAATGTCAAGGTCTGATGATGGAGCTGGTAGGTGGCTATGGGAACTCCGTCATTAAGCAAGATAACCTCATCGTGTTGAGGCTCTAATAAAGCGTCCTGATGAGATCTTTGCGTAGAGGATGAATGTCAAGGTCTGATGATGGAGCTGGTAGGTGGCTATGGGAACTCCGTCATTAAGTAAGATAACCTCATCGTGTTCAGGCTCTAATGAAGCGTCCTGATGAGATCTTTGCGTAGAGGATGAATGTCAAGGTCTGATGATGGAGCTAGAAGGTGACTATGGAAACTCCGTCATTAAACAAGATAACCTCATCATGTTCAGGCTCTAATGAAGCGTCCTGATTAGTTCTTTGTGTAGAGGATGAATGTCAAGGTCTGATGATGGAGCTGGAAGGTGGCCACTGTCTGTCTGGCTAATCTCTGGTATGGCTAGACCGATTCGGATGGCCTGACTTTCAATGACTGATAGTTATAAGGAGTAACTTAGGCTATATTAATTTTAGAAATTGTTGTTTTTTTAAATTCTCGATAAAGTTCAAGGATGGTATTTACAGCGAGAAAAAAATCGAATAGTTGACATTTAATTGAGATTGGCGCAGACGAAGTTGCGCAGGGCAGCTAGTCAGTTAATATAATTATCATTATGATCAGTTTAAGTAAGTGGAGTAAATAGTGTTAAATCAGCTAGACATTTTATTTTACTCCATAATCAGACACTTTTAGGGTGCAATCCCCTACACTATCCCAAAACAAAAATAATTTTGAGACAACAAAGTGTTGACTAAAAGTCTCAAGTGATCTCGCACACTCCACACCTCCGACACAGCCATCAGCGAGCGACAATATTTTTGCTGGAATTTAAAATAATATTTTTAAGTTGCGTTTACTAGACTTAATATTCTTAGGTTATTATACGAAATCTTTCTAGCTTTTCACGCTTTTTCTTTTCGTAAAAATGTTTTAAGATTTTATTCTGAATAACTAATAAAAAGTATAAAAATATATAAAATATAAAAAAGTATAAAATAAAATTATAAATCTATTGAGTTAAGAAATAATCTATTGTTCAAATTATGGTAGGTACTGTACACAATAGTGACAATAATTTTATTAATGGGCAAAAAAAACTGCAATTCTACTTCAATAACTTCAATAAAGGAAGGAAGAATGTACAATAACATAAATTTGTATCGCGCACATTTTAATAAAAACAATATAATACAGTATTTGCCTTATATATTTTCAGTTAAATTCAGATTTAAATTCAGTAGCCACAACCACATCCTCCACCACAGCCGCCATAACCACCGTAGCCGAGACCACCGTAGCCAAGACCACCATAGCCCAGACCACCGTAGCCAAGACCACCCTCACCGGTGATACCCACACCACCATTGCCGCAACCGTAGTTGATACCACCAGATCCAATAGTAGGGAACTCTCCAGTGACAGCAGCAGAACCGAGGAAAGGCAGGTTACCGCACACACCGACGGTACCCTCGTACACGTTCTCGGAAGCTATCCCCAGACCAGTAGGAGCGGCAGATGAGGTAGCTACAGCAAGACCACCGCCTGAGAATCCCCCGCCGAGTCCACCGTAACCGCCATAACCCACACCACCGTAACCCAGACCACCGTAGCCACCGCAACCACAACCGCGACCACAACCCAGAGCGGCCTGCAAATAATGATTTTTAAATTAATAATATTCAAAGCATTTTAGGGTCAAATGATGTCAGAACGATTACCAGCACAGGTAGAGCTTTTGGGAAAATTGTTCCGGTAGATTATTGATTTAATTAACCTAAGCGGCCAGCATATAGTGATTTTCAAAGTAATAATATTCAAAATATTTTAAGGTCAAAAGATGTTAGAATACCAAACAAGACTAACCACTTTTGGGACAATTATTTGGATGGGCTATTGATTTAATTAACATGAATGGTAACCCCAAAATAAAACCAACGACCCAATTTTATTAGCATTCAAATATACCAAAGATAAATGAATTCCTGAAACTATTATAATTACCTGAGCAACAAGAGCGGAAGCGCAGACGAAAAGAATGAGTTTAGCGGCCATTTTGTTTGACTGAATAACTTCAGAATGAATTCAGTGGAGATCACAACAGCTTTTATACAGTACCAAATTCTTTATCAACTTCGAAAATTCGTCTCAATAGTTGTACTACGTGCCTTAATAGCAATTTTGGGTATTTAGAAGTGATTTTATTATCATTTTTAAGACACCTGTTAAAAATCTTTGTTGTTTTGAAGGAAACTTTATCTCAAGGTCAGAAATTTCGATATATAAGGTAGGACGACTGTAATTCAAAATATTCGAGATCAAGCGTCTGAATACATTACAACATGTCTACCTTCGCTATCCTTCTCCTCTGCGCTCAGGCTTGCCTGATCCAAGTAAGTACACTCACTTTGTTTTGTTTTTATTTAACTTGCACTACCACAACACACTACAACTTGTACCTAACTGTGTGAGGTCGGGAGGAATCTTGCAAATTAAATTTGAGGAACATCCCAGTCTCTGATTGAGCCGAACTTTTGTACGCACATGTATATTAACTACCGTGACATTGTGGTAGCTGGAGCCGATGTGATGATAGAGTCGGATAGTCATAGAAATTCATGTACTAAATAAGACAGATTATTCGCGTTTGGACTCGTTTTACTTTTCGTATTCAGCACGATATCTAGGATCTTAAAATCTAGTATTTCGAAAGTTTTCTTCAATGTTAATTGGGTTTTTTTTGTGTTGACCAGAAATAATGTTCAATTTGACGTTTCCAGAGTGTGTACGGTCAGTGCGGTTGTGGTTGCGCCGGGGGTCTGGGTGGCTACGGTCTGGGTGGGTACGGCCTGGGTGGATACGGCGGTGGGTATGGTCTCGGTGGATACGGCGGTGGATACGGAGTTGGTGGTGGCTACGGCGGTGCCGGTGTGGGTAACGTAGGTGTCGCCGGAGAGCTGCCCGTCCGTGGAACTACTGCTGTAGGAGGCACGGTGCCCATCGTCGGTGCTGTTGGTTTCGGAGGTCGCGCCTGCGCTGGCGGTGCTGTCTCTATCTGCGGACACTGTGCACCTACCTGCGGCTGCAGCGCCATTTACTGATACTTTTTAAAGTATTTGTTGAACGAAGAATAAATAGATTTTTTAAATCTTTATTTTTAATTTATGGTGCCAACGACCTCTTTTTAACACTTTTTTAGTTTTTTGATAGTAAAGTTTAACAAAAATAAACCATTTTTTAAACGGTCAAATATGATGCATTCTAAAAATCGTAAGAATGCAAGATATTTCAGGAACTCCTATATTTTTGGATGACTTGACAAAATGTAATCTTGCAGATATTTTGTTCTAAAAGTTTTTAATTATTTTACAAACTTAGTAAATAAACAAAAGTACATAACTGAGAAGCGACCAATTACCTAAGGCCACGTATGGACCATTAATCGGGAACAGGAATCTTTCATAAGGGTCATTCCATGTCAAATCGACAAATAGTTGGACGCGACCCCCACCGATTCGGATGATTTTTGGTGGAGAGTTTTGTCTCATTATAAAACGAAGTTCTGCCAAAGGAAAAAAAAATTAAAAATTTTTCCTAAGAGATATTCAATATCAAAAATTTAATTGTTTTTCCGATTTTATGAGTTTAGTTATTTAATATTTCAGAGACTACTGAGTATTAAAAAAAAAACTCTGGTATATTTTCAGAGGATACTTAGAGGTATGAGAAAAAAATTTTTTTGAAAAAAAATTTTGAAACTGATCAAAATTAAAAAAAATTGAATTTTTTAAAATCGTGAAAAGTACCCATCGCGGGAAAATTTTGGCCTGAAAATTTTTTATATTATACTTATAACATATCTAAAGATATTCTGAAATTTTTAGAGGGGTGTTATTTTTCGTTTCATAGATATGAATTTTGGAATTTTGAAAAAAAAAAAAAAATCTATTTTTATAATTTTTTTTGTTAAATATCATTATTCTACTACATGATTACTAAAATTTGAGGTCTAAAATATTTTTTTTATGTTAATAGGATGTGAAAACAAAAATATTTCAAAATTGTATGTAATTATCTGTTTATTTAGAATACTATTTAACATTTAAGGCTTCCGTGATCAAATGAAAGGATTAAAAGCATAAAGGAAGTATTTCATTTTTAAGACTGTAATTCCTCTTGTCCTTTCAGAGTTTGCTGCAATTTATTTCGTACGACGTTTTTTGGTCTCTTCCTTTTCTGAGGTTGATGTCTCAGACCTTTTTCTCAATCTTGAAAGAAATAAATGATATCAATTTTAAAATAAAAGATTAATTGCAATCAAGTAAAAAAACTCGAAATTCTGATTTTCCTACCTGGTTTTCATTGGTGATTCATCGATGATATCATAAACATCAGTGTTTTTTAGGCGGCAGAGTGTGACACTTTTAACATTATTTAAGTTTTGATTTAAAGTTGAATCTATAATATATTTTGAAATATTTTTGTTTTCACATCCCATTAACATAAAAAAAATATTTTAGACCTCAAATTTTAGTAATCATGTAGTAGAATAATGATATTTAACAAAAAAAAAATATAAAAATAGAAAAAAATGTTTTTTTTCAAAATTCAAATATTCATATCTATGAAACGAAAAATAACACCCCTCTAAAAATTTCAGAATATCTTTAGATATGTTATAAGTATAATATAAAAAATTTTCAGGCCAAAATTTTCCCGCAATGGGTACTTTTCACGATTTTGAAAAATTCAAAATTTTTTAATTTTGATCAGTTTCAAAATTTTTTTTCAAAAAAATTTTTTTCTCATACCTCTAAGTATCCTCTAAAAATATACCAGAGTTTTTTTTTTAATACTCAGTAGTCTTTGAAATATTAAATAACTAAACTCATAAAATCGGAAAAACAATGAAATTTTTGATATTGAATATCTCTTAGGAAAATTTATTATTTTTTTTTTCCTTTGGCAGAACTTCGTTTTATAATGAGACAAAACTCTCCACCAAAAATCATCCGAATCGGTGGGGGTCGCGTCCAACTATTTGTCGATTTGACATGGAATGACCCATAAGGGACTCTATTTTTGGTTGGAAATAAAAATTCAAAGTTATTCAATTTTCTTTATTCAAAAGTACAAAATTAGACACTAAATAAAATCAGTACACTGCTCCGCATCCACAACCGCAACCGTAACCAGCGAAGTCACCATAACCTAAACCTTCATAACCAAGACCAGCTCCTAATCAAAGTCCACCTTCAGCAGTGATGCCAACAGCGCCATTACCACAACCGTAGTTGATACCACCAGCGCCAGCAATAGGGAATTCGCCGGCCACATCAGCGGTGCCCAAGAAAGGAATGTTACCACAGACTTCAACAGTGCCTTCGTAGATGTTTTCTGATGCCACTCCAAGACCAGTCGGGGCGATGGAGGAAGTGACCACGTAGAGGCCTCCTCCGTGAGAAGCTGCTAAGGACCCAGAAGCGCTGAGGTCGCCACCGTAGCCTATAGTGTTGTAGCGTAGGCCGGGGCAATTGTAGCCTCCACAGTCGCAGCCAAGACCGACTCCGTTGAAGTACTGGCCCATGGCCACCTGAAACATTAATTTGATGTTATACTGATTGAGCTGTGAGAAGAGATAGATCTTGGTTTAAAAATAAATATGGTCGACGCTAAATTATTAATTAATGGAAGTTTTGCTGCATTATCAAAGAAAAAAACATTTAAGTTATATAACTTTAAGTATATAACTTAACCGGCCGGCTTGTACCTCTAAATCTAAATGTGAAAAAGATTTATGTGCAATTTTTCACAACACCACTGGCTAAAAACGGTGAAAGAAAACATCGTGAGGAAACCTGCTTGTCGGAAAAGGGTTCTGAAAATCCTTTGAAGATATGTGAAGTCCCCAATCCGTATTAGGCAAGCGTGGTGGACTATGCCTAATCCCTCTTCGGAGGAGATCTGAGCCCAACAGTGGGCAGTAATGGGTTGGTACAAAACTTTAAGTGACTTTTACCTCGTATACTTATTTATTATTGCTTGGTTTTGATCTAATCGAGAAAACAAGCATAGTATCTCCTACTCCTATAATGCAGGCTGGGGAAGAAAACAGCGGGCATGTCTTTTTTTTAATTTAAATATATTGTTTTTTATTCTTGTTTTTTTTTTTTAAATATTTTTTTACAATATTTTTGTTTTTTACAAATGTATCAATTGAAATGGCCCGGGACGAGCGCCTCATTCCCATTTTGTGCAGTCATTTATATAATCATTAAGTTTATAATACGCTTTACTGCATAACCGTTCTTTGATAACTCTCTTAAACCTATTTATAGGCAATGTTTGAACGGCCACTGGGATTTTGTTATAAAGCTTTACAGACAAACCCTGGAAAGAATTACTTATTTTATGTAATCTAGATGCTGGCAACGCAAGCTTGTGTTTGTTCCTAGTGTTAAAATTATGAATATCCGAGACTTTCGGAAATTCATGAATATTTTTATGCACATACATTAAATTTTCATAGAACGCAGAAACACATGAATTTATATCTCGCACATTTAAATAAAAAACAAAATAATACAATTGCCTTTTTTATTTTCAGTTGAGCGATTTAAATTCAGTAGCCACAACCACATCCTCCACCACAGCCGCCATAACCACCGTAGCCCAGGCCACCGAAGCCAAGACCACCATAGCCTAGACCACCGTAGCCAAGACCACCCTCACCGGTGATTCCCACACCACCATTGCCGCAACCGTAGTTGATACCACCAGATCCAATGGTAGGGAACTCGCCGGCGACAGCAGCTGAGCCCAGGAAAGGCAGATTACCGCACACACCGACGGTACCTTCGTACACGTTCTCGGAAGCTATTCCCAGACCAGTAGGAGCGGCAGACGAGGTAGCCACAGCAAGAGATTCATTCTAAAAATCGTAAGAATGCAAGCTATTTCAGGAACTCCTATATTTTTGGATGACTTGACAAAATGTAATCTTGCAGATATATTGTCCTAAAAGTTTTTAATTATTTTACAAACTTAGTAAATAAACAAAAGTGCATAACTAGAAGCAACCAATTACCTAAGGCCACGTATGGACCAACCATCATAAGGGACTCTATTTTTGGTTGAAAATAAAAATTCAAAGTTATTCAATTTTCTTTATTCAAAAGTACAAAATTAAACACTAAATAAAATCAGTACACTGCTCCGCATCCACAACCGCAACCGTAACCAGCGAAGTCACCATAACCTAAACCTTCATAACCAAGACCAGCTCCTAATCCAAGTCCACCTTCAGCAGTGATGCCAACAGCGCCATTACCACAACCGTAGTTGATACCACCAGCGCCAGCAGTGGGGAACTCGCCGGCCACATCAGCGGTGCCCAAGAAAGGAATGTTACCACAGACTTCAACAGTACCCTCGTAGATGTTTTCTGATGCCACTCCAAGACCAGTCGGGGCGATGGAGGAAGTGACCACGTAGAGGCCTCCTCCGTGAGAAGCTGCTAAGGACCCAGCAGCGTTGAGGTCGCCACCGTAGCCTATGTTGTTATAGCCAAGGCCAGGGTAATTGTAGCCTCCACAGCCGCAGCCAAGACCGACTCCGTTGAAGTACTGGCCCATAGCAACCTGGAACATTAAGTTTATGTTATATTAATTGAGCTGTAAGAATAAATTACTCTTTTTGTTGTTGCATTATCAAAGAAAAAACATTTAATATAACTTTGAATGACTTTTTATATCGTATATTATACAGTATATATAATGCTTAGATTTAATTTAATAGAGAAGGCAAGCAATATATATATATATATTTAAATATAAAAAATATATACTCCTAAAATGCATTTTCTACACTTAAAATTTGTTTCTAGTTAGATCAAAATAGTCATTTACTTATCAACAATTTAATCTATTTTGTAAGGTTTGATGTCATGCAATCTTCATTGCAACATTCATTATTTTATAGAGAAAAATGTACTACCTACAATTAAAAGTCAAGTAGAGGATCATAAAGAATACACATTTTAAAAATTTAGCATGGTCTAGTTACTATATTCGACGAATATAAATATTATAATACTCTCAAATAAATAATGGATGGATTTTCGTCTGGGGTATGTGTAGTTGGAAGATGTTTACAAATTTAACGTTACGATGTTACATGATTTACAAATAAATTATCTACGTATTTCCTGAACAAAATATAATTACTAAACGGGTTCTTACCACGATTATTTTTAATTGAGCGGTCCCGATATTTCAGCACTGTTTCAAGTGCAAACGAACGAGAAAGAGGGTAGACAGATTTGTCTGCTCTTAAATGACCTCCTCAGTCTTCCCATGATCATGCATTGAAACAGTGCTGAAATATCGGGATCGCTCAATTAAAAATAATCGTGGTAAGAGCCCGATTAGTAGTAGTGTAAGTGATGTAGATAACCGCGAGTGTTTAAAGAAATTTAAAATATTGTTAATTTTGGACAATCAGGAACCTAAAAATTTGAAGTTTTGAGCGACTGAATAGATTGAACAAACATGAACATTCAAATAAATATAATGTTTAAGGGAATGTCAAGAAGAAACCTGTAAATTGGAGAAGAATTACAAACAAACCCTTTACAGATTAGCTCCTACCATTACGAACGATGCCTGATCCCTCTACTGAGGAGACCTGAGCCCAGCGGAATACAGTAATAGATTGTAAATTACTCACCTGAGCCACAAAAGCGAGGATGATGATTTTAGAAGCCATTTTGTTACACTGAGCAATCACAGTATGATTTCAAACAGCCTAAATCCTCGTATTTATATGATTTTGTCGTCACCCTTATCATTATTACGTGACCTAGAAATACAGTTACATTAGATCCAAAACTATCTATGTATTAAGTAAAAGTAGTTACGTAAAAATGGTTAATGTTTTCATAATGGACACGCATTATTGACGATAGCAATAGTCTTAAGTTGTTTTACCAAAATAAATGGTATAATACACAACTTAATAAGCACGTAAACTAGATAGAATATAGGCTGAAAATTGTATAAAAACTTGGATTTCGATTTTTGGGAATCACTCTCTCAATTTTTCAACGAAGATGGCAGCCAAGACTTTTGTCTTCGTGTGTATCTACGCAGTCATCGTTCAGGTGAGAAAAAAAAACTAAAAAATCATAACTGTAATTTTATCTATGATCACAAAATATGACCAAAACTGTACGTGTACGTCATAATATAACAATCGTCATTAGTAAACTTGTCCTTACGTAATCAACATTATCGTATGTGGTCGTGTGTGTACTATTAAACATCAGTCCTACCTTAACTAAGTTGCTTTGCCTGTAACTACTAATAACGAATAACACAATCTTATATTGTGGGTCTACCCAGAACCCATAATAATATTCTACTATCCAAACTTACTTGTCGTGCTGATTCAAACAAATATTTATTTTATAATTTTTTGGAACGAAGTTCCTTATCGCGCATTATCGAAAGGGGCTAGACGGAAAAAAATCTAACGAAAAGTTGTCACGACACTTTTTTTGTTTTAATGATTATCGCTAGATGGCGTTGTGATCAAAATCTTTTGAAACATGTTCCTTATAGCGCGTTATGAAAGGAAATATTTTTTATAAGATATCTTTTAATCGAAAGGAACTTCGTTATATTCAGGTGTCCCATGACACCTCTCAAGTTTTTTTATTTATATTCCCAGCATCGACTAAACACTTAAAATGAACCAAAAACAATTATCAAGATTGTAATTTTTAGATTGTTCTTATTCTCTCTTAGCCGTTATTCCTTAAAACTTATGACTTTGTACACCACTCATCTCTCAAAGTTAACTTATTTTTTCTAAAGTTAACCTAATTTCCACCTTAAATATCTTATTTTAGAAAGAAAGAAAGAAAAAGAAAATACATTTATTCGTGCCATAATCTTACATGAAAAAACACACAATGTCTAGCACAAACATACAACGAAAATTCATTTTGGTTTCCACAGACTGCAGTCGGCCAATTCTTTGGTTATGGATACGCTGGATTTGGGAACAGACGAGGGTACGGTGGTCTGGGCTACCGAGATTTCGGCTATGGCGGTCCGGGCTACAGAGACATTGGATACGGTGGTCTGGGCTACAGAGATACCGGCTACGGGGGTCTGAGCTATAGAGGCCACGGTTACGGTGGTTTTGGTTACAGCGGTCTCGGCTACAATAGTATTGGATACAATGGGAATTACGCTGGAACCTGTGACTTGATTCAAGCTGGGTCTCTTGCAGCTTCCCATGGGGGAGGATTCTTTGTGGTCTCCAGATCTCTTCCACCTACTGGTCTTGCAATAACTTCTGAGAATGTCTACGAAGGAACTGTAGAAATCTGTGGTAGTATTCCGTTCCTGGGAACTGCTGAAGTGGTGGGAGAATTCCCTACTGCTGGTGCTGGTGGTATCAACTACGGTTGTGGTGATGGCGCAATTGGGATTGTTGGTGAAGGTGATCTTGGATTAACTGGGTTAGGTTATGGTGATGCTGGTTGTGGATGTGGTTTTGGTTACTAGTAATGTTAGAAATGTTTGAATAAAGTATATTTTATAGTGAAATGTATTTTGATTTTTGATGTTAAAAAGACTTTCAGACTAGCCGAATTATAATCGGTTTTGTCTCCAAAATGTGGAAGCGTAATATGTACGTTATATACCTATGTATCTCTGACTTCCTAAACGACTGAATTGTTTGATATAGCTAAAAATAGTCTAAATCCCAAAAATAGAGTGACGATAACTGCTTACTATCAGGTGGGCCGTAGACTCGTGGCAATAAAAAAAAATTAAAGAAAGTGTAAAAGTACACTTAGTTAACAACATTCTCACTACACACTTCAAACATACTAGTTATTTCACATAATATGAGTTACAAACGATCTATTAAAAAATTTACTTTGTTCAAACTAAAAATTTCTTAACAGTTTTATAAAACTAAATACAGTTAAAATTAAATACGAAACATCGATATTACAAAATACGCACTACACTATCGCAACATTAAAAGGAATATTTCATTATCGTTTACCTATTACATCACTAACTGAAACAGTGACGGAAAAATCAGCTGATTATCCTTCTATGATTAATTTAAATGCGTAAGACAAAAGATTAACGTCATCTTTTTTTTTGTTTTATTGCAAGATAGATAACCGAGCTTACGGCCCACCTGATGGTAAGCGGTCACCGTCGCTCATGAACCTCTGCAATGCCAGGGCAAAGAGGGGCCGTTATCTACCGCCTACCCATACAAGAATATAAAAAAGACGGGAATGATAGAGCATTTACTGAAATGTTTTTGGGAAATTGAAAAAAATGAAAGCGAGGTACTTTATTTGAAATTCAAAAGTTTTGACCTACACTAACAATATAAACTGGTAATGTCATAGGATAACGTCATAGGCTATTCTCAAATTTAAAAAAATGTGATCGCGTCAAAGGAGTTTTATAACAAAACTTGGAAACTTTGAATTCTAATATGACACAAATGAAGTTATACCAGTCAGCTTGTTTTAATCAATATCAACTTCACTGTAAGGATATCTTTGTGTTAAGCGTATCGGAAACACCCATTTAGACACAAACACATGTAACATCGTCAAACATATGTAAAGTCCCCGATCCGCATTGATGGACTACGTCCGATCTTTCTACTGAGAATACCCGAACCCAGATGTGGGCAGTACTGAGTTCTTACAATACAGTAAATGTAGATACCATTAGTATAAACCATGGGTTTGGTTGTTATTTATGGATTTTTAATAGCGAGATAAACGAACCTATAAGCCACTTGATGGTAAGTGACTACCAAAGTAATGCCAAGACACCCACCATACAAGACTTTTCTTGAACCTCGTTATCTTAGACATGTAATCAAAACTGGGGTCTTTATTCACCCTATCTATTTAAGCTTATTTTTAAAAATATTATATTTCTGAAATAATCTAAATCTTATATATATTATAAAGGCGAAAGTTTGTAAGTATGGATGTATGTTTGTTACTCTTTCAAGTAAAAACTACTGAATGGATTTGAATGAAACTTTACCACAATATAGCTTATACATCAGAATAACACATAGGCTACAATTTTTGATAATACGGGACGAACCTGAAGTCCACGCGAACGAAGTCGCGGGCAAAAGCTAGTATTTCTATATTTTGGTACAAAAAAAAACAAAACTACATTTGAATTATTTTTATTTATCAATCAATAGAAGAACACAATTCTCTCTTTTCAGTAGAATCCGGGACCAGCGATTCCGTAGCCATCTCTGAACGCACCCAGACCGTAGCCAAGTCCGTAACCACCTAGGCCGGCGTAGCCATCGTAGCCGTAACCACCCAGACCGGCGTAGCCACCCAAACCGGCGTAGCCACCCAGACCGTAGCCGAGACCGTAACCACCGAGGCCAGCTCTGCAACCACAGCCGCTAAGACATTGGCTGAACACGTTCTGAAAAGAAAGATTTTTTTTATTGGCAATTTAGTTGAATAGATCTATGAAGATTAAACGCCCGCCTAGTGGATATCATTTCTAGGTATGCCATTTTGAATATTTAGGAATTATATTTAACGTTTAAAAAAATTAAATCTTTTTAGAACGTATAAATCCTTTCATTAAATAAACATAATATTAATTGAACCACATGTCATCGTTAGTTTTATGTATAATTCAGATACTTGTCCAATTGAGATGACTTAAAAAGAACCCTATAAGCAGTAGTATCACTTTTCAATGAAATATTTCGAGATAATCATATTATTATGATGTGAGTTAACTATACTTTTACAATGTTTCTTTATTTGGTGAATAAAGCTAAAATATTAAATTATTATGCTAAAACCCGCGAACCAGCATGAATAAAGAAAAACATACACGCTAGTTTTTCTCAGGTCAGTAAGTTACGTTGGGATTGGTTATTAAGTCAATTTGACTTCAATAACGTGTATTGAAATAAACGATTATGATATTCTGTTTGATTTACCGATGGATAATGACATATTATACTGATATCTTATTTCTCAAAGTAAAATTAGAGAATTTCCCATAAAATTACATCAACAAATTTAACTTACTTGGATCAGGCAAGCCTGAACGAAGAAAAGGAAGAACACAAAAGTAGACATGTTATTTATTCAAACACTTGATCTTGAATATATTCAACAGCAAATCTTCCTCCTTATATACTTACTAGGCTTCTTATCCACAATGGGATACCCAACGTTTTGTAAGAAACAGTATTACTATAACTTAGTGTTTATTGTGCAATATAACAAGAATTAGTTAATCCTAATGCTTGGATTTATTAAATGTCACGTCTGTTATTCATTAAGATTAGTAATTAGGTTAATCAAGAAAGAGAATTGGTATAAAAGCTGCTGGTTTTCAATGTGAACTCATTCTGAAATCATTCAGTACAGCAACATGGCCTCTAAGATCATCCTCTTAGTCTGCGCTTTCGCTTTTGTTGCTCAGGTAAGTTCTGAATTATATTTGATATTATTCAGTTCTAGTTTTTGTGTATAAATATAAGCAAATATGCATAATATGAGATACCTACTCAGTTAAAACTTCAAATCTGTGAATCTAAATACATTTCTTAACTAGTATTTTTTATTTATTTCGAAAGGTTCCAAAAAAATCATTTTGTGGATACAGTAAAATATTAATATACCTAACTTAAGAATCTAACTCTACGATTAATAATTTAACATTTCAATTTGACAACGTTACCTTGGTCTGTGTTACATCTAAAAATACTGCAAAATAATATCTTTATAATAATATTATGTCACTGTTGTTTCATGATTCAGTTTAAATTAAATATTGATAAGTAGTTAACTTTTATAAAAATAATTTGAAATGATTTAAAGTTTTGTTGTTTATATTGAAAAATAATAGTTATTCTTCATAAAAGGTAATAAATACATTTAATTACTACCATTCTATATACTTGACTGAAAAAGGTTTGTTCCCGTGTAACTTTGGTTTGCATGAACCGATTTCAATGATTCTTTATTGTTAGAAAGCAGACACTTTGGAAATTATTTCATATAAATTTGAAAACGAACTAAGTGGTAGTTTTTGTGCTATGCGTGTAAAGTGGAAGTCAATCGTTTTCATTTTTGTAATAATTTAGATTGCATGTAGTGTATTGTTTTTATATCTCTGTGAATTTGCTTTTTATCATGTAAATTTTGTTAATGGACCTAATAATAAATAAATAAAATATTATTAAACCAAATGTTTTTTACAGGTTGCTCTGGGCTTCGGTTGCGGCTGCGGTGCCCTTGGCTACAACGGTTTGGCCTATGACGGTATCGGCTATGACGGTCTGGCCTATGATGGTCTGGGCTACGATGGTATCGGCTACGGTGGTCTGGGCTACGGTGGTCTGGGCTACAATGGTCTGGGTTACGGCGGCTTCGGCTACAGAGGTCTGGGTTACGGCGGTTACGGCGCTGGTCTTGGCTACGGTGGTCTGGGCTACGGTAGATTCGCCTACTAAAATATTCAATATTGATTTACTTTTGAACTTTGTGAAATTGTAAACATGTAATAAATTTTTGGCATCGATATTTGTGTTATTACTGAAATATTGTTTTAATGTAAGTAGTAGTTTAAATATTAATTCCTTTTAACGTTTTGATTACATTTGATCTACCTATCATCTTGTTAATATCCCACTGCTGGTCTTGTGTCTCCACCAGGGAGGAAAACATGAATGGTTCAACACATTTGCCTAGTGCACTTCGAAGATTTATAGGTTTTTTATTTGACAAACACTTAGGTATAATGTTATAATGAACTGGACAACGAAATTAATCAGAATAAGAGAAGACTCAAAGATTAACTCGCAACCTATGTACGGATGGCAGACGGTTATGTCCTCTAGGTACTATCACGAATTACATACAATTTTACTAAATCTGATCTGAGGTTTGAAAAACCTAACCACGATAAGACTACACTTTGCAATAACTATGTAACACGTATATGATTATTATTTCTGATAAAGACATAACATTATGCAATGAATATAAATCAATAAGCCAACAATTTTATTTTATATTTATTAAGGGCCTTGCCGTTTTTTTTTGCGCATGAACTAAATATGTGTCCAAATCCACCGCCACGGACTTAATGTCATTCCGAGAAGTAAAACCATGAAACTCGTTTAAAGCTAGCTCGTCACGGATCCGTCATCGAAGATCGTCGATAATCAGAAGATGATAAAAGTAGTAGACACATTTGAATTCTATTCTTGCAAATTGGACATGACTGGATAGCCGCTGAGATCACACTTACCATACCTAAATCTTAATGCAAAAGAAAGCTTTTTACCTAGTAGAAAACAACTTGCCTTTTCATTAAATTAGAAGCGACTTAATATCAACTTATATATTCTAAATCGGCGCAGTTACTAAGTCGAATGGCATTCACAGAAGATAGATAATTACTGCTATTCATGAACCTACCATATCGAACTCTTCTCAAACTTGTTTAAATATGTTAGATGTTACTCATAAGTTACCGCAGCAACTAATTAAAAAAAAAGTATTTTTATTTAAACACTTTTATTTGAAATTTGGTTTAATACTCATACTTCATGAAGTGAAGTAGAAAATTTAATAGATTCCTCCACAGCCGCAGGTAGGAGCGCAGTGTCCGCAGATAGAGACAGCACCACCAGCGCAGGCGCGACCACCGAAGCCAATAGCACCGACAATGGGCACCGTGCCTCCAACAGCAGTAGTTCCACGGACGGGCAGCTCACCGGCGACGCCTACGTTACCCACACCGGCACCGCCGTAGCCGCCGCCGACACCGTATCCACCGCCGACACCGTATCCACCGCCGTATCCACCAAGACCGTACCCACCGCCGTAGACCCCCAGACCACCGCCGTAACCGCAGCCACACTGACCATACACACTCTGAAACACACAAGTTAAATTTTCAGTAACTAAAACTAAAACAAGATACTGTGATAACCGAGCTGTCGTGATGGTCGAATTGATCTGTATGATTTACGGGCTCTAAGGCAGCTTGTATCTCTAAATCATAATTTTATCAACGCCACCGGCTCAAAAAGAAGAACATTATAAAGAAACCCACATATTAGAGAAGCCTTTAATCATTTTTAAAAATGTAGACTTCCCAATCAGCACCAGTGATCTTTTTTATTGGAGATCAGAGCCCTGCAGTAGTCTATAATAGGATATTACATCACAGTATGATTCAGTTATACATGAGTTATACTTACTTGGATCAGGCAAGCCTGAGCGCAGAGAAGGAGAATAGCGAAGGTAGACATGTTGTAATGTATTCAGACACTTGATCACGAATATTTTGAAGTCAAATAGTTCCGTCTTTTATAGCGACACGACTCCTATTCACCTTGAGATAGGAACAAGCTCGTTCAGTATTTTGGACAAACCTCTTTGTTTTAAACAAGCAGGTGTTCATAAAATGATAATGGAACAATTATCAAAAAGTATTTCAAAGTCACGTATATTTTAATTTAGATAATTTACCTAGGATTAAAACAGAGGACTATTTTGTATAAAAGCTGTTGTGGGATCCTGTGAATTCATTCTGAAGTCATTCAGTAAAACAAAATGGCCGCTAAACTCATCGTCTTCGTCTGCGTCTCCGCTCTTGTAGCTCAGGTATATAATTTATAATTTTACTATATTTTACTAAAAGAGACACAAACATGTATATTGATGAATTTGTTTTAATTTTCAGTCTGCTCTGGGCATTGGGTGTGGTTGCGGTGGTCGCGGCTACGGTGGTCTGGGCTATGGCGGTATTGGCTACGGGGGTCTGGGATATGGCGGTTATGGAGGACTGGGTGGAGGATTCTCAGGCGGCGGTCTCGCTGTGGCTACCTCGTCTGCCGCTCCTACTGGTCTAGGAATAGCTTCCGAGAACGTGTACGAGGGTACCGTCGGTGTGTGCGGTAACCTGCCTTTCCTCGGCTCTGCTGCTGTCGCTGGAGAGTTCCCTACTATTGGATCTGGTGGTATCAACTACGGTTGCGGCAATGGTGGTGTGGGTATCACCGGCGAGGGTGGTCTTGGCTACGGTGGCCTGGGCTATGGTGATCTTGGCTACGGTGGTCTGGGCTACGGTGGTTATGGTGGCTGTGGTGGAGGATGTGGTTGTGCCTACTGAATTTCATAGTGCTTTTGCGTCCAATAAAAAAAACTACATTCACCAAAGTGCCTTTATTTTTATCTTAAAACCTTGGTTTCCTTTACACTTCTTTAAAAAAACTTTTTATTATTTGATAGACCTTTACGTTAAGTACTTATTCGGAATATACAATAAATCGGGTTTTTAGATTTTAAAATATTAGGTATCTATTGTTGTTTAATGGTACCTACTAATATGACCTCAATCCTTTATGCACGTGGTCTCAAACAGCATCATATTTCTTGCTTTATATATTTTATGTACCCACCGCTAGGACACAGTTAAGTTTTACGACACACTTTAATTCAATTTTTTTTTAAAGAAAGTACATAAGAATATTAATAAAACTATATAAATAAATTTTTCATCAAAAAAGAGTTGATAAATAAACAAATAAATCATTTAGCCAATTTTTATTTGAATCACGTCGTATTTTATTCAGTATCCTAGTAGATTCCGTATCCGAGTCCTCCGTAGCTGCCGAGACCACCGCAGCCGCAGGTAGGAGCGCAGTGTCCGCAGATAGAGACGGCACCAGCAGCGCAGGCGGGGCCTCCGTACTCAACAGCACCGATGATGGGCACGCGGCCAGCGACGGCGGTGGTACCAGCGACGGGCAGCTCACCGGCGACACCCACGTTACCGATGCCCTCGCCGCCGTACTCGCCAGCACCGTAGCCAAGACCGTAGCCGGCGCCGATACCGTCCCAGCCGAGACCGCCCCAGCCAGCTCCGTAGCCGTTCCAGCCGAGTCCACCCAAACCGGCGCCGCAGCCGCATCCACCCAGACCTCTACCGGCGTAGACCTGGCCGCAGGCGTTCTATAATAGCATTACAATCATTAGTCATATTATCAAAAACACATATAGTAAAAATTGAGTTTCAACAAATAAGGAAAGAAGAGTACTTACTTGGATCAGGCAAGCCTGAACGCAGAGGAGGAAGAAAGCGAAGGTAGACATGTTGTATGTTATTCAGGTACTTAACTCAGAATGTATTTTTATCCACAAACGACCTATTTATACAAACTCACTGACCTAATTTTGATAAATTTATGAAATAATACGCGGAATCATTGTGAAATTTTAATTGCCTAATTTTTTTAGGACAGATAATTTTGAAAGGATTCCAAAATGGAGTGTTTTAAAAGTCACGTATGAGTGATATACTGCCAAAATATTTAGTATAAAAGCGTATTGATGTTATACCGAAGTCATTATACTCATTCAGTGTAGTAAAATGGCCGCTAAACTCATCCTTGTTGTCTGCTTCTCAGCCCTCGCTCAGGTAAGTTGTTCAGTTATTAAAATAATCTTCACAGTCTAATGGGTTTTTAAATTTCTTTAAACACTCGCGGTTATCTACATCACTTACACTATTACTTAACGGGTTCTTACCACGATTATTTTTCATTGAGCGTAATTAATTCTTAAACATATTTTTTTTTTATATATCACTTCCAATGGCTACTTTGGATATTTTATTTGACTTTTTCTTTTAATCGTCGTCGCTCAAGTCTAATTTGTCTACCAATTAACGTGTTTATATTCTAGGCTGCTCTGGGCTACGGTCTCGGTGGTTGCGGCTGCGGTGGTCGCGGTCTCGGTTACGGTATCGGATACGGCGGCTACGGTGGTCTAGGTAATGACATCGGAATCGCTTCTGGCCTCGGAGCTTCCCACGGAGGCGGCCTCCCCGTCGTGACCTCCTCTGGTGCCGTCACTGGTCTTGGAGTGTCTTCCGAGAACGTGTACGAGGGTACCGTCGGTGTCTGCGGTAACCTGCCTTTCCTCGGTTCCGCCGCTGTGGAGGGCGTCTTCCCCACTATTGGTGCTGGTGGTATCAACTACGGCTGCGGAGACGGCGCTGTCGGCATCGTCGCCGAGAGAGGTAATGGTCTCGGCTACGGTGGTTACGGTCTTGGCCTCGGAGGCTACGGCGCTGGCTACGGTGCCGGTTATGGTCTTGGTCTTGGAGCCGGATGCGGATGTGGTGGAATCTACTGAGAAAAATCTTTTTCAACCCGACAATGTTACTAAATCGATAGTTTGTAAAATAAAGAAAATTGCATCAAACCTTTTCGTTTCTTTTACGATTCACATCCAAAATGCCAAATTATTCACACATCATCACATGTGATTCTTAAACCTATGAACCTTGGATTAAGGGTTAATTCTCTATAATAATGCTTTGGATACTAATGCTTGGACTACAATCTTTTTTTTTTCAAGTAGCGGTCTTCTAAATACTTTTTGAACCGTCGTTTTTGTTATGTGTAATTACACCCCAAAATAAATAGACGTTGAAGAGTTTGTTTGCTAAAGATAAAAAAACGCAACCTTATGTTTTCGGTCTCAAAAAGAACCTTTCTGTTATCATTGTTGGTAGCTATCAGCACCTAGAGTTTCCTATCTGATTTTGAGATCTGGATTTGGTTCTCTTGATATAGGTCGTTTTATTATTTATCCTTTGAACCAGACCCTCTTGGGGTCTTGAACGTCAAACGATTAGGTATTAAAAAACTCAAACAACAATCCAATGTTTCCCTTGTAACACGCATATCCTAAATATAAAAAAATCATGGAGAAATACATACCGAAAATTTATTTTTGACGAGAAAAAACAATAAATAGAACTCGGGTCTTAAGGTTGGAAAGGCATTTGAAATTAAGAACCTTCAAATGACCTTTAATTTTTTGGTTTTTCGTCTATAATAAATTTTCATTTCGTTTCGATTCACACCAAATAAATCTGTCTAAAGTTTTGGGTGTACATCGTGTGATGTCACTGGTTCTGCCAGAATAACAGCACTTTTGCTTCATACAACATAATATGCTGAGGAACAAACTTATTGGACACACAAGATTATTTGTTAAGTATATTTGTGTGTTAAATAAATTTTCGGTTTAAAGAATCTTTATTTCTCAAAAGAACAAAATATACATCGTTCACTTAAAGAGAAACTTAACTTAATAACTTATACTATTCTTCTTAACTTTCTTATTTGATATTGTATAAATTTTTATAAAGAATACTTGCAAACTTGCCTCAATACCTGAATTACGTCATTGTCTACCCTATTTTATAAGTTGATTAGGCCAGTTATGAAAACAACGAATCGAACCAGAACCGCAGAAATATTTACAGATTTGACGTAGTAAGTACTATGTGGTTGCTTATTAAGTGCATCTACATTTTATAAATACTGTGCTCAAAAATATCTTTATTCTTCTAAAGCTGAAAACAAGTTTTGGTGTGTATTTCTTCAGATATGCATTGAAAATAGAGTCAGACAAAAAAATATGATTGCATTGATTATAGTTTATTCGAGACAGACAAAACCAATTCGTTGACATTCTTAGTAGATTCCGTATCCGAGTCCTCCGTAGGCACCGAGACCACCGCAGCCGCAGGTAGGAGCGCAGTGTCCGCAGATAGAGACGGCACCAGCAGCGCAGGCGGGGCCTCCGTACTCAACAGCACCGATGATGGGCACGCGGCCAGCGACGGCGGTGGTACCAGCGACGGGCAGCTCACCGGCGACACCCACGTTACCGATGCCCTCGCCGCCGTACTCGCCAACACCGTATCCAAGACCGTAGCCGGCGCCGATACCGTCCCAGCCGAGACCGCCCCAGCCAGCTCCGTAGCCGTTCCAGCCGAGTCCACCCAGACCAGCGCCGCAGCCACAACCACCCAGACCAAGACCTCTAGCGGCGATCTGGCCGCATGCGTTCTATGACAATAATGAAAATAATAAGTAAAATTGTTAAAAGTAAAGTTGCAACATAAATAACTTGCATTGAAGAGTACTTACTTGGATCAGGCAAGCCTGAGCGCAGAGGAGGAGGATAGCGAAGGTAGACATGTTGTAATGTATTCACGTACTGGAGACAGAATGATGGCTCTACGAATCATCAATCCTTTTATACTAAGTTTGTCTGTAGGACCAATATTCAACAAATTTCGAAAAATAGCCCAATATTACGAAAACTATCAACATGTATTAGTTAATTGGTCGCAGTATCAAAAAATTAGGAAACTATTTCTTTACAGTACTAGGTCACGTTTCGTGATAACGATTTGGAAGTTTTTCCATATAAAAGTTAACAATTTTACTAAGAATTCATTCCAAATTCACTCGCTGAAACAAAATGGCCGCTAAAATCATCCTCTTCGTCTGCGTTTCCGCTCTTGCTCAGGTAAGTTGAGTTTAGAAAATCTTTACTACAAGAACTTCACAAAAATAACAGTAGCTGGTATTGCATAGGTTCGTGACGATACAAATTTACCTTTCTTCTCTAACAGACAGAAATCGCAAGTTTTCTTATACTACTCTTCTGTCCTGATAATAAAGATGAATCTAATATATCCCTACTACTTATTTACACCATTTGGAGTCTTTCTTGGCTTCATTTGTGAATTTTGATTTATATTTTATTATATTCTTACTCTTTTTCTCTAAGAAGACTAACCCTACTCTGTGCTTTTACTCAGAATATTGATATATCGTGTGGGGGAAGAAATGTTAATTTTATGATGCCATAATTTCAGGTCTCTCTGGGCCAATACGCCGGCCGTGCTGCCCTTGGTGGCTGCGGATGCGGTGGTGGTCTTGGCTATGGTAGAATCGGTGCTGGATACAACGGTCTTGACATCGGAGCTGCTTCTGCCCTCGGAGCTTCCCACGGAGGCGGCCTCCCCGTCGTGACCGCCTCTGGTGCCGTCACTGGTCTTGGAGTGTCTTCCGAGAACGTGTACGAGGGTACCGTCGGTGTCTGCGGTAACCTGCCTTTCCTCGGTTCCGCTGCTGTGGAAGGCGTCTTCCCCACTGCTGGTGCTGGTGGTATCAACTACGGCTGCGGAGACGGCGCTGTTGGCATCGTTGCTGAACGAGGCAACGGTCTCGGCTACGGTGGTTACGGTCTTGGCCTCGGTGGTTACGGAGCTGGCTATGGAGCTGGTTACGGCCTCGGTCTTGCCGGAACTGGTTGTGGATGTGGTGGAATCTACTAAGAACTTTACTTCTGACTTAATATTTTCGAACATAAATAAATATATTCAAAACTACATGTATTTTTACTATTCCTTCTTTTGAAATGATGTTATAATTGGTGAAGGGTAACGTGTAGTATGTAGTTTTGAAAATTCTTCCTAAATTAGATTTAAATGCTAACGAAAAAAAAAACAATCTTTGTCCGGAATCCACATTAATAATATAATTCATGCTTGATCATTTTATGAATGTCAAATCGAGAAATTATAGACCAAGAGCTTGCAAAGAGATGACACATTTTATGTGTCTAGTAATTTTGATGGAGGTAGGTATTCCATTCAGGTTTTCTTAGAGCCTTAGTTTTATACTGTTTGGTTTATCGATTAGTTAACAGAAAACCATCAAACTTATATTACGGTAATAATAAGTTTGAATCTTTTGAAAGTGTGCAGTGTAATTTTTTTTTTTGCACTTTCTGAAAGAAAGAAAGAATTCTCGAAATTACATACTACACTCATGAATACCATTTTTTGTCTATGCCATTACAATTATTTTAAGTATAAATAAATAATGATTTACGTTAAATATAGTATTAACTTCAAGCGACCGAGCCGCATCGATGCCGACCCTATACATACCCTATCAGCAGGATATGTTATACCTAAATTACTTCAAAGAATCATGTTAAAGAGTTCTTTTTTTACAATTAGTGATACGGACCCCTAAATACGCGTCGTAGGGCGTAGCAGTGTGTGCACTTCAGCGTATTTTTCGAGCAATTTGACAGATTTTCATACATTTTTGACATATTTTACTACGACGTAAATTTGTTTTTGCACTTGGTCCAAACACGGGTTCCTAGTTTTAAATACGACGCCGTAAAATAAACGTAAATAGACATAGGATAATTATTGTAATAAAGCAACTAGTTGTTTAACTATTTCATAGAAATGACTAATGTCAAAAGTTATAATTTCAAATAAAATAAATAAATAAAAATGCCACAAAACGTTTGTTGTACAGAAGTGAGAGTCAAGATAGCTGAGTTTTAGATTTAAGCACAAAGAGCCACAATTTGAGGTAAAACAATAATAACAGCTGATCTGACAGTGTTTTAAAATATTGTAAAAGAGTTGTTATATTGACATTACTAATATGTACGATTATCTAACACATTACATGCGTGGGTTGTCTTCAGATTTATTTCTGTGGCAAATTTGCTATGCCTACGCCAAAGACATTCAACATCATGAGTATTTTATTTATAACCAATTAATCTCTTTGGCCTACGTGCACGTTTTTCTGCCCAGGGCGGTAGGCCCGTAGGGCAAAATCCTTTCCTACAATTCGTTGCGCGTCGCAGTGTGCCAGAGGCCTATAAAACAAAACTACAAAATAAAACCACACGAAAGGAGTTTGTGAATAATTTTACGTCAGTAGAAAAAAATACTAGTATTTAGATCAGTAAAATTTATTTAAGACAACGTCATCATTATTGTCTCCTAGTAGATTCCGTATCCGAGTCCTCCGTAGGCACCGAGACCACCGCAGCCGCAGGTAGGAGCGCAGTGTCCGCAGATAGAGACGGCACCAGCAGCGCAGGCGGGGCCTCCGTACTCAACAGCACCGATGATGGGCACGCGGCCAGCCACGGCGGTGGTACCGGCGACGGGCAGCTCACCGGCGACACCCACGTTACCGATGCCCTCGCCGCCATACTCGCCAGCACCGTAGCCAAGACCGTAGCCGGCGCCGATGCCGTCCCAGCCGAGACCGCCCCAGCCAGCTCCGTAGCCGTTCCAGCCGAGTCCACCCAGACCGGCGCCGCAGCCGCAACCACCCAGACCCAGACCTCTAGCGGCGATCTGACCGCAGGCGTTCTATCGAAACAATGACATCATAAGCCAAATTGTCAAAAACAAAAACACACTTAGTAAAATTTAAGTTTCAACAAAGAAAAAGTGTTGAGTACTTACTTGGATCAGGAAAGCCTGAGCGCAGAGGAGGAGGATAGCGAAAGTGGACATGTTGCTATGATAGACTGGATGCACAGAATAAGTTTTCCTTAAAAGGGAACTCTTTTATACAAGCAATTATGATAGCATTTTGAAACACTACGAGAAAGTATTTTGAAATTAGACTTCTCGAAACACATGTCGGTGACACGTTTCTCGACAAAATTGGGTCAGTAGGTAAAAAGACAAAATCACGTTTATTAGGTGACTTCAAATATTGAAATACTTTATCAATTTACGAAAGAAAATTATCTACAAACAGGTATATTTCTATTATACAATATTTACCAATTAGTTATATTCTAAAGTCACGTTTAGCAGATAATGATACCAGCAATTGTTTTATATAAAACAGTGCGTAGTTCCAATGAATTCATTCCGTAGTTGATTATTAGAACAACATGGCCGCTAAGCTCATCGTCTTCGTCTGCGTCTCAGCTCTTGCTCAGGTTAGTGAAATTTTATTCCAAATTTTTTTTTATTGCAAGGTATAGGTAGATACATAAAACATAAAATACATACATAAAACACTTGGCAAATAGGTCTTCACAGTTGGTCTAGTGAAGAAATGTCTATATGTGAGCTAGACATAGACATTTCTTTATTTGTGACGGAAACACCAGAACAAACAATAGAAAAAAAATACAAAATAAAAGTTACAGTATGATTCTTTATTCCATTCAGTAAGTTATCAGTGTTAACTGTATTTACGCATAAAACAGATGCTGGAATTCTATTGGACTTTGTTCGACACAATCCCAGTCGAGTTTTAATTTGAATAATCCTAGTTGACGCTATTATTTTAGGGATGCGTTCAACCAACAGTGGACGTCATCAGATTGATGATAATGATGAAAAAGTTAGCTGTTATAAAGAAATATGTGCATTTAATTGTGACACACATTTTAAATAACTTCCACACAATTCTAAAAGGAAACAAGGCACCAATTAGCCACAAACTGGTACCAATTTTAAAATAGCTAAATGCCACAGCAAGAGAAGAGCCTGGTGTTTTTTTGTTGCTGATTCCTAACTAACCAAACCATAGGGTTCAATCGGTGTACGAAGCTTCTTTTTTCATTTCGTACTGTTTGTACTATAACTGAACCTAACAATGTCGAGATAGTATCATTATTAATCTTAAACAATCAAAAAATGTTTATCGACAGAGCTGGACTCGACAAGAGTTATAGGATGGTTATTAGTCACCGTTTTGAAGCTATGGCTAAAATAATGGCTTTACCTAAATTGTATTTCAGGTTTCTCTCGGTCAATACGTCAACCGTGTTGGTCTCGGTGGTTGCGGATGCGGTGGTCGCGGTGTTGGCTACGGTATCGGATACGGCGGCTACGGCGGTCTGGGCAATGACATCGGAATCGCTTCTGGTCTCGGAGCTTCCCACGGAGGCGGCCTCCCCGTCGTGACCTCCTCTGGTGCTGTTACTGGTCTTGGAGTGTCTTCCGAGAACGTGTACGAGGGTACCGTCGGTGTCTGCGGTAACCTGCCTTTCCTCGGTTCCGCCGCTGTGGAGGGCGTCTTTCCCACTGCTGGTGCTGGTGGTATCAACTACGGCTGCGGAGACGGCGCTGTCGGCATCGTCGCTGAAGACCGCCTCGGTGGTATCGGTTACGGTGGTTACGGTCTTGGCTACGATGGTCTGGGTTACGGAGGTCTCGGCTACGGAATTGCCGGACGCGGATGTGGATGTGGTGGAATCTACTGAGTTTAACCATAAATCTTTAATAAGTAATTTTAAAGTGAAATAAATTTCATCTAAAAAAATATTTTCGTGTTTTACTTATACGTGTTTTACATACTAGAAATTAAACAAGTTTATTCGTAACTGTAGTTTATTTCATTACAATAAGAAACACATTAGTTTGTGAAAGAATGGTGCGAAACCTTATCTTGACGCCAATTATTAATTATTAGAAAACGACGATCATGAACGACTTAGATGAAATTGTATTTTAAATCAAATTCAATACAGCAGAAGAATTTTTTTGTAAACTTATACAAACACTCGCGGTATTTTATAATACTTTCATGCATTATAAACGAGTTTTTACCACGATATTTAGATCCAGTGGTACTACCCAAAAGCGAACGAGAAAGAGGGTAGACAGATTTTTTTGCTCGTAAATCGACCCGCAGTATCCAGTCTTCTCGTGATCATGACGTTTGCAACAACGTTGAAATATCGAGACAACTCAATTAATTAAATATCGTGGTAAGAACACGTTTGTAATGAATTAAAGTAATTTGTTTGTTTGTGCCCGCTAAACTCAGAAACTGCTTGTTCGATTCGTAAAATTATTTCAGTGGTAAATAGTCCATTCTATTAAGTAGAATATCATCAGATTTTAAGAATCAATTGTATCAAAAAAAACTTTAGAGGTGTCATGGGACACCCGAATAGAACGAAGTTCCTTTCGATTAAAAAATATTTTATATTTTTTCCGAACGTAACGCGCGATAAGGAACGTGTTTTAAAAGATTTTGATCACAGCGCCATCTAACGATAATCATCTAAAACAAAAAAAGTGTCGAGACAACTTTTCGTAAGATTTTTTCCGTCTAGCCCCCTTACGATAACGCGCGATAAGGAACTTCGTTCCAATTAAATACACATATAACATATATTATACTAGAATAATACAATATAACAATTTTAATAAATACACTCGGGTGCAATGAAATCACACATCTGTACATTTTTTGAAAAATATTATTTACTTCTTTTAAATTAGAAAAATACATGTATTTTTTAACACAGGGCTAAAGGTTAGTTCAATACCTATTCAATGATACCATATAAGTGGAGATAAGGTTACTTTCTTGAGGAAAATAAAATACAACAACAATCTAATCTTTATTACAAAATGATTTCACAACTAAACCTTTTAAAATTTGGGGATTAATAAAAAAAAACACAATTTTTTTTTTATTTTTTTTATTGCAAAGTAGATAAACGAGCATACGGCCCACCTGATGGTAAGCGGTCACCGTCAAAAATACTGAAAAATCATTTTTTAGGTACAAGTATTGCCCCTTCTTGCCCGAATCACAGCTTTACACCGATTCCCCATCAACTCTATCAAGTTTCTGATAAAGTCTTGTGGCATGGCGTCTCATTCCTCTTTGAGCGCATTTTGTAGCTCCTGGAGATTAACTGGAGCACTATTTCGACCTCTAATTTTTCTTTTTAGTTCTTTCGTCCCACAAGTGTTCAATCGGATTAAGGTCCGGGCTCCGAGCTGACCACTCCATCACGGATACATTTACTTCTTGTAAGTATTGTCTCAGTATCGCAACGGTGTGAGTTCTTGCATTGTCATGCATAAAAAGGAAGTTACTTCCAATTAAACTGCCAAATGGTAGGTACGACATGTTCTTGTAGAACTTCCTCTATCATTATCATTGAGATGTTAGACCTCTTGTTTGTCGCCTAATATTGGCCCCAACGATGAACACAAGCTCTGTTTTTCGTTCGAGTGAGATACCTCCCCAGAACATACACGAACCACCGCCGTATGCTACACGTTCTGTGATGCAACATTGGGAAAATCGCTCTGAGCGCCTTCTGTAGACCCTTCCACGTCCATCATTATCATGAAGACACATTCTGGACTCGTCTAAGAACAGGACTGCTTTCCACTGGTCGGCTGTCCAGTTGACGTGTTCTTGTGTAAATCAAAAACGAGCCCGGCGGTGAGCTGACGTCAATTTAGGGCCATTTGCTGGCCTATACGCAGTCAAAACACCTTCGGCAAGCCTCCTTCTGACTGTCCACCTGCTGACTACCACTTCACGCACCTGTTGTAGCTGCTGTGCAAGTTCAACTGTAGTCAAACGACGATTTCGCAACGCTGTCGTTACAAGAAAACTGTTGTCGCGCTGTGTTGTAGCTCTTGCTTGACCAGATCCTCGTCGGCTTTCAAAGCCCCCAGTCTCCCGATAGCGCTGGTACACACGACGAACTGAATATCGGCTGATATTCAGTTGTCGAGCACTCTGGTTCTGACCCACTTCAATTAGAGCGACGACTTGAGCGGCTTTTTCCTGAGTAGTATCCATCTTTTTCAGACAAATGCAATTGGAATCACTAGAGGTCTTATCAGGTTAAGCTTTGGCTTGCAACTGATGACGTTTTACACAAAACATGCCTTTTTATACCTGCAGTTGGTCTTACAAACTGCAGTGAGTTGAGAGAGCAATTTTTTGAGTTTGCTGTTGTCGTTTTGTTTCAGCAGGTAGGTAAACTTATCATATCTTATGTGGTATCATTAAATAGGTATTGAACTATCCTTTAACCTTATGTTAAACAATATATGTATTTTTTTAAATAAAAAGAAATAAATGATATTTTTCAAAAAATGTACAGATGTGTGATTTCATTGCACCCGAGTGTACTTTATTAACATCCTCAAATTACATCATTGTGTTATTATATTTAGTCTCAAATAGAATATAGGTAAATTTATTTTTCTGTAATACTTAACAATAATATTATAATTTAAATAAAGTATGACAACACACGGGAAAATGTATAACTATATAAACTGTGAATATTTCCAAAAAACTACACAAAACAGGACTAAACGTTGAACTTGCTGCACGTAAAAGTAAGTCTATTTAACTTTATTACAAGCTTAAAATTAACTTGCACTGGATGTAACTATTTCGGGACTAGTCGCTCCCAGGTGTCGTGGCATCAATGCTCGAGAGCGACGAGTCGAAGGCGATGCTCGACTTCTGCGAGTCTCTTCACTCAGGAACCCACTGCCATCGAGTAGAGGGCCGGAATCGGGATCTCGCCAGGAATCTGGCCCCCTACGAATTTCGGGTCCCCAACGCTACCCTGCGAAAAGTAGCCACCAAGGTGTGTCGTGTCTCTCTCAGCACGCACATAGCATCATAACAACCGAGGGATGGAAGGCCGCGCTCCCCGACCTACGCTCCAGCCACTGCGCCAGCTCATCTTGGCGGCCTTCGGGAAACCCGCCGGCCGAGAGAGCCGGTGTTCGTGTCGCCAGCGGCTGCCAGTTCGGCGACCGAGGACGGCGAGACGGGATAGAGTGCGTAACGCGTCGTCAAAAGTACTTGTTCTTACAAAAAAAATGGGCCCCCATGACGACCAACACCTTTCATCCAACACCAGTCATTCAAATCCACCAAGTAAAGTTATGAACATAAAAAATTGACGAATTAAGTATTCCTTTTTAGAAGTCGATCAAAGAAATGGGGTGAAAATAGTAATTATTTGTATAATTTCAGATGAAGCTACTAATAGCACTGATTCTCCTGAGCGCTGTTGTCGCCATCATGGCTTTCCCAACGGATCCTGAACTGCCAGCCCAAGAACCGATTTTGATGAAAAATGGTTTCAAGAAGAGCCGTCAAAGGAGATATTTTTCCATAGATAGAATATGCCCTAGTGGTTATGTTGGTGTATCCGATCATTATTATGGCTATCATTGTATATTCGGTTTGGACTTAGTTTAAAAATTTGTATGTTGAATAAAGATTGTCTTAGAACTGAGTTTTTATTTAGTTTTACAAGCTTTATATTAACTTGCCCTGGACTTAACTAGGTATGCACTATTGTAAGTTTGGGTGGAATCTTGCGAGTAAAATTTGACAAACTACCCGTTGTCTGATTGATCTGACATTTTACACGCAGATGTATATCGCGTGACAATACAATAATTTGACAAAATGGCGCTGATCTGATGATGAAGTCGGAAGGTGGTCATAGGAACTCTTGTGCTAAACAAAATAGACCCGTCGTGTTTGGGCTCGTTTTACTTGTATTAGCTAGCACTTTACTGGTAAATGATATCCAGGATCTTAAAAGCCTCTAATAGTAAGATCTCCACGAGACAGGCTTGACTTAGTGTGGATATCAAATAGTTAATTTTATATTACACTGTAAATTTTGGCAGAATAAATATGGTTAAATCTTAAATCTTCTTTAAAAAAATTTATTCTGTCGTCTTTAAAAAAATTTATTCTGTCGACATTGGTATGGACGTGGTGATCGAGTAGTTGCATATGCCTTGCGTACGGAAGGTCCCGGGTTCACACTGACTTGTAAATAAATCTAAATGTGAAAAAGATTTGTGTGCATTTTCACAATACCACTGGCTTTAGCTTAACAAAATGAAATAAAAGGTAATCATTGACTTTATAGTAGGCTTTATTGTACAGACGTTCTTGAATATTTTTCTTAAACCTGTGTGAATGTAGGTTCTGAACATTTTGTGGTAATGATAACTAACTACATGACATGCATAGGTTATATTGTGAATGCATAAGTATACATAGTGTCCTAAGTCTATATGACATGATTGGAAATCACTTTAAATATTGGAGGTAGGATGTTTTACTGAAAAGAAACATCGTTTTATTGGAACGAAGTTCCTTATCGCGCGTTATCGAAAGGGGCTAGACGGAAAAAAATCTTACGAAAAGTTGTCACGACACTTTTTTGTTTTAGATGATTATCGCTAGATGGCGCTGTGATCAAAATCTTTTAAAACACGTTCCTTATCGCGCGTTACGTTAGGAAAAAAATATAAGATATCTTTCAATCGAACGGAATTCTATTCGGGTGTCCCATAACACCTCTCAAGTTTTTATTTTATAATAAACTAGCTGCCCCGCGCAACTTCGTCTGCGCCAATCTCAATTCAATGTCAACAATTCGATTTTTTCTCGCTGTAAATACCATCCTTGAACTTCATCGAGAATTAAAAAAAAAAAAACAATTTCACAAATAAATATAGCCTAAGTTACTCCTTATAATATAAACTATCAGCCATTGAAAGTCAGCCCGTCCGAATCGGTCTAGCCATTCCAGAGATTAGCCAGAACAAACAGACAGTGGCCACCTTCCAGCTCCATCATCCGACCTTGACATTCATCCTCTACGCAAAGAAATCATCAAGACGCTTTATTAGAGCCTAAACACGATGAGGTTATCTTGCTTAATGACGGAGTTCCCATAGCCACCTTCCAGCTCCATCATCAGACCTTGACATTCATCCTCTACACAAAGATCTCATCAGGACGCTTCATTAGAGCCTAAAAACGATAGCATTATCTTGCTTATTGACGGAGTTCCCATCGCCACCTTCCAGCTCCATCATCAGACCTTGACATTCAGCCTCTACGTAAAGATTTCACCAGGACGCTTCATTAGATCCTAAACACGATGAGGTTATCTTGACTAATGACGGAGTTCCCATAGCCATCTTCCAGCTCCATCATCAGACCTTGACATTCAGCCTCTACGTAAAGATCTCACCAGGACGCTTCATTAGATCCTAAACACGATGAGGTTATCTTGCTTAATGACGGAGTTCCCATCGCAACCCTCCAGCTCCATCATCAGACCTTGACATTCATCCTCTACGCAAAGAACTCATCAAGACGCTTCATTAGAGCCTAAACACGATGAGGTTATCTTGCTTAATGACGTAGTTCCCATAGCCACCTTCCAACTCCATCATCAGACCTTGACATTCATCCTCTACACGAAGATCTCATTAGGACGCTTCATTAGAGCCTAAACATGATTGGCTGGGTCGATTTGGATGGGACTTTCAATGGCCGAGCTAATGTAATAAAGACTAACTTAGGCTATATTCATTTTAGAAATTGTTTTTTTTTAAATTTTCGATGAAGTTCATGGTTGGTTTTTACAGAGAGAAAAAATCGAATAATTGACAGTTAATTGAGAGTGTCGCAGACGAAGTTGCGCCCACATTACGCGCTCCTTATATCCACGTGGCCCCGCGCAATCCACGTCCACTTTAGTCAGAGCTCCAGTTGCGACGATTCACCATATAAACTGGAGATCTCTTTATGTTGGCCGATTAAAACTCTTCGAGTACATGTTTTTTTTTTAATTTTTACTTTTAAAACAGTTTAAATTATCATAATTGTATATTTTTATGCCATAAAATAATAATTTTCTCGCCAAGTCGCGCTATTAAAGCATTTTTTCTAAATAACTATCACCGAACGGAATACCCATCGACATTATTTCGCTTATAACTTTTTTAATACTGAACCGATTTTGATAAAACAACAACTAAATGTTAAGTGAGACTTGCCATAATACATTACAAAAAACCCCAACTAAATTGGTTCGGCCGGTTCGGAGATTAGCGTGCACAAAGATACAGACAAACAGACAAACAGACAAAAAAAATTCTAATTGCATTTTTGGCATCAGAATCGATAACCAAACACCCCCTGCTAGTTTTTTTTTTTGATATTTTCAATGTACAGAATTGACCTCTCTACGATTTTATTATAAGTATAGATAATACTGTTTACCAATACTTATCGTAAAAAAAAATATCAAAATCGGGAAAAATAATTGTAATTAATCTCTGGTGTTTTAAATAAAAGGAATAATGTGAAATGTTGCATTAAACTAAAACTTAAGACAGGTCCTATTCTTCTGAGGTGTACTTATTCGTGTCACATAGTTCTGGGCCACCCTGTATAATTATATACACAGTGCAAGTAAAATGAAAGCTGTTAAAGTTTAAGTAAAAGTGTTTATTTCGAATTCCACTTATAGATGCTATTTATTTATAGTATTCTTCTTTTAGGATACAAATAGGTGTATTCATAATATATATTGTAAAATAGCCAGGAGGACAGCTGCTATTCAAAAAGTAAGCAGATCGTCGCAGGCGAGACTGTTTTGAAAAAATATTCAACATAATACCAGAATTAATATCATTGTTGACGTCATTTTTACCACTACGTTCATCATTACTCAAAATGCCAGTAATAGTTTGTCTTTTAATGCCATTTTTGGGACTTGAGTCATTATTGATTATAATTCCATTTGCGTTGCTAGATTCTGTGTCAGTGCTGAGTCCTACATCATTGACCTTGTTACCATTGTTGTCATCAGACTGTATGCCATTGTTGTCATCAAGAGTAATGGCTTCTGATCTTGGTTTTGTCACTGCAGCAACAGTCAAACCAAGAATGCTCAGGAAATAGATGAAGTTCATCTGAAATAAAGTTTTTATTATTTTGATTGTCTTCTTAAACAACAGCTTAAAAATTCAAAGAAAATAAAATGATTTAAATATAAGCTTAAGATTCTGGATTTCATGTAGAAGTAGAATGCTAGCCAAGACAAATGAGCGTCACGATGTCTATCTTGTTCAGTACAAGAGTTCCTAGGGCTGCCTTCCGACTACATAATCAAAATTTCAATTCAATAGGAAACCGTGAGTCAAATTCAACTTGTAAGATTCCACCCGGAGTTATAGGTACAAAGGTACTTTAGGAGAAATGCTTTTAAAATGTATTGGACATTTAATTTTGGGACGAAGTTCCTTATCGCGAGTTACCGAAAGGGGGCTAGACGGAAATAAATGTTACGAAAAGTTGTCACCACACTTTTATAGTTGTCACGACACTATTTTTGTTTTAGATGATTATCGCTAGATGGCGCTGTGATTAAAATCTTTTAAAACACGTTCTTTATCGCGTTACGTTAGGAAAAAAAAAATAAGATATCTTTTAATCGAAAGGAACTTCGTTCTAGTCGGGTGTCCCATGACACCTCTCAAGTTTTTTTTTTGAAATATTTAGTTCGATATTCGATAACTATATTCGATAACTATCCAAAACAAAAATATTTTCGGATTTCTCGCACCCCACACTTTCGCCACACCTATCAGCTGTCACACAATCGTTTTGCAAGAATTTTAGATATTTTTAAGTTGCGTTTACTAATATTATTTGGTTATATGTGATGACCTTCAGTATATACCATCATTAATAAATCACCCTGTAAATAGAAAAATATAATTAATTATATTTACTACTCACCATTTTGTTTTGTGTTTTGTTCTTGTTGCTTTTATAACTAATAGTCCTTTGACTAAACATTGCTCATTACTGTACTATATATATGAAAATTACATTATTACAATTATACCTACTCGTCATTGTAATACAAAGTCCTTCCTGATAGCTTGATTTGCGTCACACATGATTCTATGACGTTTGAATGGTGTATTACCTATTAAGGTCCGAGAGCTGGCGTCAATTTTTTGTTAGGTATTTGAGGCAAGCTGCAAACTTGGTACATAGTTCTCCTCATATACTCAAGTCGGAACTGTAGACCTTGCTGCTGAGTAGCGGCTGAACGGATCTCAAGGAATATAATAGAGCCAATAGTTTTCTAAAAAAGTAATAGTATTTGTCCACCTCTTACTCCTACCACTGTAACTCCTGTGTAGCCAGGATCCACAGCGGCGACCATCGTAATGAGTCTGAGCAGTGAAGCCCAGGAACGCGAGGTAAAGATAACTTGTCTAACACCACAATGAATTTAATCAGATGATGGAAGGAGTAGGAATTTCTAAAATAAACTGTAATTAATTGTTTCTGTATTTATCTGATTACTCGTAGTTGCTACCAGCGATGTTTGCACATTAGCTTTTGTTAAACAAGGACCATGAATGGCGGAAAATAAGGGACTTAAAATCTTGAATCACGCGTTTCACCTTGTTCCTTTTGTTTAAGATACTATGTTTGTTAGCAAAGATTATTCGTAATTAACTGTTCTTTCGATTGGCAACATAAAAATATAGGGTGTTCATTTTTGGTGTCGATTTTGTTCAGACAAACCAAGCTATTTACGGGAAATCTCTGAATACAGTATTATTGGCAAAACATCCTATCTCTAATATTTAGGTACCTACTTCCCGTTCATGACGCATATTTTTGGGACACCCTGTAGAATGACGATTTGTATTGCCCCAACGATTTGAAAAATTAAGTGGAATCCAAATTATATTGAAGCAGGGAAAATACTGAACATAAAACAATGGATATATTACGACTATATGAGTCAAACAACCTTTAATATATGATACACATACTACAAACTAATTTAAAAAAAGAACGTTTCAACTTATTTTGACCAACTTCCAAAAAGAAGATTTTTATAATGGAGAATGTTGTGAAGTCGTGGTGACCGAGTGGTTGAAGCGCTTGCCTTCCGTACGGGAGGTGGCGGGTTCAAAACAGGCCGGCTTGTACCTCTAAATCTTAATGTGAAAAAGATTTATGTCCAACTTTTCACAACACTAGCTAAAAAACGGTGAAGGAAAACATCGTGAGGAAACCTGCATATCGGAAAAGGATTCTAAAAATCATTCGAAGATATGTGAAGTCCCCAATCCAAATTGGGCAAGCGTGGTGGACTATGCCTAACCCCTCTTCGGAGGAGACCTGAACTCAGCAGTGGGCAGTTTCAGCTGGTACAACGTTACAGATCCACCCTGTATTTTATTGTTTAAGTTGTATAAATATAAATAAAACAACTGGACATATGCACATGCAATTATTTTTACAATACAATAATTAATTACTTACGCTATTAAAGCTGGCACAGGTTTTGTTTTAACCACAACATCGCTAAATTCACGTGGTACGCACGTGGCATTTTGGACGCGGCGTTTTATTTTGAAACGCGCGTTTTTTTGGAACGTTTTGAAAGTTTTTTTTTTTTAAGGAGAACACACTTACTGAATAGGAAAACTTAGATCTTTGGAGTTTTAACATAGTTTAGTTGCTGTACAATATTAAATTGTGGATATACAGGGTGGATCTGTAACTTTGACGTGGCCTGTTGAATGTCATGTTGAAATAAAACTTAGAACCACTTTTAATTTAGGAATTGGATTTTTTTTTTCATCATATTATGGAAGTCTGCAACGATAGTTGTACGTTTTCCATACAATGTTAGAAAAAACAGTTTATCCAATCCAAAAAGTAAAAATAGTGCTAAGTTGTATTTCGACAGGTCATTCACCCCACGTCAGATTGTCCAAAGTTACAGATCCGCCCTGTATGTTGCTCACGTAATTAATATTGGTAAAAAGCGATTTTTAAATAAATATGAATAAAATAATGAAAGATAGTAATATAAGAAAACAATAAACAGTTATTTAAATCTAGATAATATTTAAGATTTACTTTACTTTCGTATTATTGAATTTTGTTAATTATTTTTACACCAGAATTTAGTGATTTAGACAACGGTTCACGTCTGTGTTTTTGTGTTTTATAGTCATATTTTTCAACATTGTGCAATTCACAAATACATAATATATTTCTTTCAAAAACTGCAATGATAAAAACGCCACGTTCAAAAACACCAGTGCGTGCATACAACAACAAATTACACTATTAATAAATACTATAATAACATTAAGTAACAATCAGGTGTGTGCGAAAAATCTTTTAATAAAATAAAGATATTGCGTATAAACACCCTTTAAACACTCGCGGTTATCTACTACACTTACACAATTACTAAACGGGTTCTTACCACGATTTTATTCAATAAGCGATCCCGATATTTCGTTACTGTTTCAAGCGCCATGATCACGGGAAGACTGAGGAACTGCGGGCAAGTCATTTAAGAGCAGACAAATCTGTCTACCCTCATTCTCGTTTATTTACCGGTACCACTAGATATTGCGAAGTTTCAGAGAAGATAATAAATCCATCTGATGGTAAATCGTAGCCATCGCTCATGGACCAATGTTATGTCTATGTAATTTACAATACAATTCACCTATGTTGACAAATATATTTGATTTGGTTTGATTTATAAGTATGTGATAGGTAACAACTAATGGCTCTCTAATTCATTGCCATTGCAGAGGTTTATGAGTGACGGTCATCACCTACTAGCAGTTAGGATGAAACCGACCTTAGTGTAGCTCTTGCGCTGATTTCAATGGGTCCAGCTGAAAATCAGCGCTACAGCTTCAGAGCTGTAGCTGTTTGCTGAGCTGGTCGCCCCTTCAGTGCACATCTTAAGAACAGTTTCTTCTATTTTATTTATGTTTTTACTTTTTATGTAGTGTTTAAGTGTGTGCCTTTCTTTCTTTCTTTTCTAGGACGATTATTTATTTAAAATAAAAAAGCGGCGGTAATAAATGACGTAGTGCGTAACAAGACGTCACATAATAAATAACCTCGTGAAAATTTAAAACTAATGTCACAGATTTTTATTTTGCGTTTACAATTTGGCTCGCCAATTTCCAATTTCAATTTGCCAGTTTCAATGCCGGCCAATGCATACAAAACCCCCGTTTACATGTTGGTCGACACCGTCATTTGTTTTTTACGTGTGTTGGACGTTAGCGAGCTAAAATGTAAACGTTAGATGGAGAGAAATACGATGTATTGGATTATAATTCGATTATTAATCACTAAATCGATTATTCGCACACCCATAGTAACAATAAAATTAAATAATCAATTTTTCATAAATTAATCCGATTAACAATCAGTTTACTGTATTTAAAACTATAAAAAAACCTATCTAAACATTGTATATTTGAACTATGCAATAATTTTAAACATCAAATACAATTACTTCTAGAATACATTTAAATCTATATAAATAAATTTAAAACTTTTTAAATATGCAAATAATGTTTTTAATTTACTAAAATTACATTTTTCATGACAATCGAAAACTATTCAGATCTTAATATTGAAGTGGACATGTAAAGCACAAGCTTTAAAAATATCAAAATCGGTTCAAAAAATCTAGTCTTTTTTGAACTTATTATAATGAATTAATATGATTATAGTAATTTATACACTAAATTGATATCGAAGCGTAAAAAGCTGTAAATATATTATATAATAAGTATAATTTTGTATAACAGGACGTTTTTAATAATATTGGCACGAATTTATACATATAGTCTTGTAACATTTTTGTCACTTTTTTGGCGGGAAATTTGAACATCAAAGATTTAATAGGTCGATATATTTATTGGCAAACTGGCGAAGTCCAATTTAATCTTAAATCAAATATACCTATCAAGATATACGATTTAAAATAAAATATTAGTTTATCTATTGGTTCCAATGCACCTAAACGACAACTGGTAGGCCAACTCGTCGCCTCAGTGCTTGTTTGGCCAATCTGACATTTTTTACGAAAATGACTTTTTAATGCAGTATTATAAAGAATAAAATTTCCATCCGACAGGTAAAATATTTTTTTGAAATATTCAATTCTAAAACAATAAAAATCTCATTTAAATTTTTTTCTCAACACGGCACTTAACGTAAATTCCGTGCTTGTTTGCTGTCTCCTGTAAAATTTGCTCGAGTGCAGATTGGCCAAACAAGCACTGAGGCGACGAACTGTCAAACGGTGTTTCACATAGTTTCAATGACGGTCAATGCATACAAAACCCCCGTTTACATGTTGGTCGGCCGACACCGTCATTAGGTTTCTTACGTGTGTTGGACTTTGACGAGCCAATACAGGGTGATTTCTTAGTGAGGGTACATATTGAAGGTCATGGTAGCTGATGGTTATATACGACCAGTAAAAATATTATTACCAAAGAATATGGCTTAATGCCTTAGTAATCGCAACTTAAATGACCTAAAATTCTTGCAAAATGATGGTTTTTCGACAGCTGATGGGTGTGGCGTAGGTATGGGGTGCGCGAGATCACTAGAGGTCGTTATTCAACACTCTTTTAGCCGAAATTGTTTATGTTTGAGGTAGTTTTGTCGAATTTAGATTAAAAAACAAAATTTTTACCTATTTTTTGTAATATTCCGTTTTAGAACAGAGTACTCATCACCCTCCTGCAATATGTACCTTCTTTAAAAAAATCACCCTGTATATAAACGCAGAGTTAGAAAATAGTGTCTTTAATAGTTAACTCTTTTAGTCAGTTTGCCAATAAAAGTATCAGTTTTTTTTTTAATATACTCGTGTTTTATTATTTGGTTTAAAGCTACTTAATTATATACCTTCGGTAAGCCAAATATAATAACATGAGAAACATCAAGTACTAAGCTTTTGAAAAAAATTGAAATGAACCAATGTCTCATCATAGTAATAGTTCAAAAGCTAGTGACAAATTTTGAGTAGGTGTTTGGAGCAAGCTGAAAACTTAGTACACAGTTCTATTGATATACTCCAACTCGGAAATTTTTCAGCTTGCCTCAAATATAGGGTGGGCAATCTAACGTTTGCATTTTGAACTACTGTTTATTTAGAGAATGACAGTTCAAATGTCATTCAATTTGTGTTCATAATTTAGTTAAAGGTTTGACATTTACGAAATGGGACGTTTTCGGTTCGCCCAACGGGCAGAAGATCGTTTGGCCGAAGATGAGCATTTTTACCGAAAAATCGTCTAATCAGATGAAGCCCATTTTCACCTCGGAGGCTATGTCAATTAGCAAAATTGTCGCATCTAGGGGTCGGAAAATCCACACGTCACCATTGAGAAGCCAATGCACCCACAAAGAGTTACGGTTTGGTGTGAGTTTTGGCCCACCCCTTACCTACCCAAAATTTGCCACTAATTCTCGGGCTATATCATTTATATCCCATCAAAAACTTTACATATTCAAAAATGTGAGATCTTTTGTGACATCAAATCAGCAGGGATTTTAGTGTACCTGTAGATAGATAGATAGCCAATTCTTTATTGTAACACCACACAGCAACAACAATAAATTTTGTTCTAAGTGTAACAATTGACAGCCTTATCACTTAGAGCGATCTCTTTCAGGCAACCGTGTAAGCATATTTTAAGAATACATGACGGTGGTTAAAAACACAAGAATAGTAATAATAAAAAATATAGGTACATAAAACTAGACTAGTGGTAGATGATTTTTGTCTTACCGAAGGTTTAATTTATTTTATTAGTGCAAAAATAGTACAACTGATATTTATACAGGAACTAATATGCGTTTTATACTTATAATTATGTTAAAATTTTATATAGTAATTATTAATAATATTAAATACTTAAATAATGGCTAATAATCAGAAATGCAATAACATTGTACAATCGGATTAACAATCACACATTGATATACAGATTAAAATTGTAAAAATACAATGCACAATACAAATAATCGAAAATGCAATTAAATACAACACATGCCTAAATACAATTTTTGTATTATTTAATAATTTAACATTTTTTTGTACAATCGAACTTACAATTTTGTACGAATAATCAGTTTTTATTAATCAATTTAACAGTGTGTAAAAATTTTGAAGAAACCTCTTCCTTTTTCGGGTTCTGGTCCCATTAACATTGGTACTTGATTTTTATGCGTGATAGTTATCTGTAGAAAAAGTATTTTATTAACATAACAGTAACTTTCATGCATTTTCAACGGGTTCTTACCAAGATATTTAATTAATTGAGTTGAGATTATCGAGTATGTGGAATCCAGTGCTAAGCACGACAGTCACTAAGGGTTCATGCTCAGAGAGTCTTGCAGATACAGTGTGTGTGGTGTGTAGTGATGTGAGTATGAGTTCCAGTGGTACTACCCAAAAGCGAACGAGTGCGAGGGTAGACAGATTTGTTTGCTCTTAAATCTACCCGCAGTAACCAGTCTTCTCGTGATCATGACGTTTACAACAACGTTGAAATATCGAGACAACTCAATTAATTAAATATCGTGGTAATAACCCGTTGAAAATGCATGAAAGTGTTATAGAAAACCGCGATGTGTGAATAAGTTTATAACAGTAACTATTTAACTAAAACTTATTGTAACAATAATATTTTTATTACAAAAATGAAAAGTCGGTCGGACTTCCATTGCTCAAGTATAGCACAAAAATTACCTTATTAAAATGATCTTACCGTACAAGGAGGCTGCATCCATGGTTCTCCATCGATCTGCATTGGAAATGTTCTTTTCGTTGTAATGGTGATTGAGCTGCACTGAGCCAATCGACGACCTGATGCTCTCAGACCTGCAGAAAAGTTAATTTTAAATTTAGTTGTTAAATTTGTGTTAACTGAAAAGAACATCATTCGCAATCATTTACCTAGATATTGTAAGCCTAAAATGGCGCAACATGGCAACCGGACTACTTCAAATATACGACTTAAATGTAATATAAATACAATACAATTCAATATAATATAATACAATTACAATACGCCTAGAGATGTATGTTGACAATAAAATATATTTGATATTTGAAAGAAGACTAAATGCAGAATGACAGTAAATCTAAATACAAAAATGTTATGTTATTTTGAGCTTTGAACTGCACCGATCGAGCTCAAATTTTAGAACTGAAAAAGTGATAGATTTTTTTAATCTAATTTTTGCTTCGGTCAAATATCCGTTGTAAAACTAGTCCGGTCATTTTAGACAATTGAAATAAAGAAAATTCCGACAAAGCCAAATCTTCGTAGAGACCTTAGGTTTACCACAAGGAATAAAGTGTCAAAAGTCCCCATCAGTCCCATGTGAGCTTAGGGACTTATTCGGGGCCCAAGGTAAAAATTTCAGGTTTTTTGGTTTTTTCTCGAAAACGGTAAGTTTTATCGAAAAAGTACCTCAGAGCAAAGTTGTAGATCTTAAAATTCTTTATGAAAATGGTTCCTATGATTTTTTCTCTAAGACCCACTATTTCCCCACCCGGTGGTCCCGCCTTGTCGTGGCGGTGGGCTGGAGCGTGCACCCTCGCACACCGCAAGGTGTTTAACTGGCAAGGGGGTGCCGCGACTAAGAGGACCACACGGAGCTCCTCTCCCCACACCGCTTGTTAAGCAAGCGGTGCCCTCGGGGACGGGGAGGGTGGCTAGTGGGCCACCGGAGGAGGACGCCGAACCGCAGGCGGCGGGTAACCTGCACCCGGGCTATCGTGAGCCTTGGGGGACTAAATCCCCCCCAGAAAAAGCGACCGCACCACCTTGGGTAAGTGGTGTGAGTAATCACCCAAAAACCAAAATCGTTATGGAAAGTCGGACTAAAGAGCATGCCTTGCCGGACGATCCGGCCCCAGGCACCCGGCGCCCGCGGGTATCCGGGCCCGCGGGTGTGAAGATGCCCACCGATGCCCACGTAGGGGTAGGCGACCAGGCCCCTACGATGGATGTAGACCCTGGAAGGCACTCGCAGGTAGCCGGGCCTGCGAGTGGCAACGAAACCGATGCCCGGGCCCAAATCGTCCCGTTCTCTTGGGCGGACGAGATGGGCTCGGAGGCGGAAGAGGGCAAGGATGCGGGACCAGAGCCGACATCGCTGGCGAGTACCAGCGCGAGCGATGTCGACTCTGGAGAGCAATTCAACGCAGAGAGGATCCTTCGCAAAAGGAAGTCCTTTACGCGGAGGACCTCGGGGGGCGACTCGTCCTCTCGCGGTGAGGGGCCGCAGAGACGCTCGGGGAGGCTGGCCGCCAAGAGTGGCGGCGCCGGGCCCGGCCAAGGCTCCTCGCCTCGGCCGGCTCGGAAGGAGCTCGACGAGCATACGGCCGTCCTCGAGAGCCTGGGGCGCAGGGCGCTTTATGCGTCCAGCCGGGCCTCGGGGAAAGGGGCCAGGGAGGAAGGGCAGAGGTTGCGAGCGATCGCCTCCGATGCCCGCAAACTGGTGCCGGTGTTCTCGGCAGCCATCAGCCGAGCATCGGCGCTGGAAGCGGAGGCCGAGCGGTCTCGTAAAGAGAACGCTCGGCAAACGGAGGAGATCGCCGCCCTCAAAGTGAGGCTGGCGGCGTTGGAGCGGAAGGGGCCATCGCGCTCGTTCCGTAGGGAGCGGCGCACGCCCACACCAGGCCCTAGCCCGGGGGATGCGGCAGCGCATCGGTCCCCAACCGCTCCAACGAGTGACAAACAGCCAGCCTTGCCCTCTCCCGAGGAGGCGGCAGGGCCCAGGCGCCACCCTTCGCCCCGCTCGAGGGCGGAGATCCGGGAGGCGACCGAGCTGGAGGGGCGCATCAGGCGGGAACTGATGGAGGAGTTCGGCAAGGAGATTGCCGAACTCAGGGCAGAAGTCGCTGCCCTGCGTGGTGCTGCGTCGGCTGCGGCTGCACCTGCAGTCGCAGACGCGGCGCCACCCTCCACCACCCCGTCTGGTCCCACCACTCGGCGGTCGGCTCGTCGGCCCCCCGCAGGGCCAACTCCGGCCCCAAAGAAGGGACGCGGTGCTGGCGCGGCGGTTGCCCCAGCACCGAAGCCCCGTCCGCTGCCGCCAGCGCCGTCCAATATGGACGACGCCTGGACTGAGGTAGTGCGGCGGGGCAATAAAAGGGCCAGGGTGTCGGCCCCTCCGGTGGCGGCGGAGGCCTCACCACCTGGAGGGGTCACAGCCCCCCCACAGACAAAGACGCGGGCGGTGGCGGAGGCTCCCCAGAGGGGTCGAGCGCCTGCCACCCCCACCAACCGGACTGCGACGCGGGCGGTGGCGGAAGCTCCCCAGAGGGGTAGAGTACCCGCCACCCCCACCAACCGGACTGCGACTGTGGCGGCCGTGGCTGCTCCCCGGGAGGGTCGAGCACCGGCCGCCAAGAAGAAGAAAAAGCAAAAACCCAAGAAGAAGGGCCCGCGCGCGCCTAAGTCGGCGGCAGTGGTGGTCACACTGCTGCCAGCCGGCGAGGAAAAGGGCATGACGTACCCGAACGTCATGGCCCAGGCGCGCGCGGCGATTGACCTCGGGGAGATAGGAGCGGGGGAGGGCCTCCGCTTCCGGACGACCGCCAACGGGGCTCGTCTGCTTGAGTGTCCCGGTGCCGATAGCTCCGGCATCGCGGACCTCCTGATGGCGGGTCTCCGGGCGGTCTGGCCGGAGGAGGTGGTGCGCGTCCACAGGCCGGTAAAGATGGCGGAGATTAGAAGTACCGGCCTGGACGATTGCGCCACAAAAGAGGAGGTGGCAGCGGCTATCGCTGCCCAGGGGAAATGTGCCCCGGAGAACGTAGTCGTGGGCGAGCTTCGCCCCGGCTACTCCGGGGCCAGATCTGCGTGGGCGCGATGCCCCGTGGAGACGGCCACCTCCTTGGCCACTCCCCCGCCGGGACGACCGGCTGGACAACCTGGCAGGTTGCGCGTGGGCTGGATAGCGGCCCACGTGCGCCTGCTAGAGTCGCGCGCCTGGCGGTGCCTCCGGTGCTTCGGCACCGGACACAGCATCGCCAGGTGTACGAGTACGGTTGACCGCAGGGAACTTTGCTTCCGCTGCGGTCAACCGGGACACAAGGCGGCCATGTGCTCGGCCGCACCGCACTGCGCTTTGTGCGCGGCGGCCGGGCGCAAGGCTGATCACCGGGCGGGGGGCAAGGCTTGCTCCCCGTCCGGCTCCAACACGGAGCGCAACAGGCGCCGCAAGCAGAAGCGGCGCCTGAAGAAGAAGTCGGCCGGAGGAGCACCGGCCGGCGTTTCGGCCCCCGCTGTGGCGTCACAGACGCCCGATAGCGGGGGCGATGGAGGAAGGGAGGAGGCGATGGAGGTGGTTCGATCTTAATGGACCACACCCTTCGCCTCCTCCAAGGTAACTTGAACCACTCCGCCAGGGCTCAGGACATGTTGCTCCAGAGCATGGCGGAGTGGTCAATTGACGTTGCCGTGGTCGCCGAGCCGTACTTCGTTCCCCCAGCCGACGATTGTTGGTTCGGCGACGATTGCGGCTTGGCGGCCATACATATCAGGAGGGCCGCGGCGATCCCGCCCTTGGTAATGGTGGCCAAGGGTTCTGGGTTCGTCGCGGTTTCGGTGTTAGATACCGTCGTGATCGGGGCGTACTTCTCTCCGAGCCGGCCTACCGTCGAGTTTGAGCAGTTCCTGGACGGGCTCGAGGCGATTACTCACCGCCTCGCCCCCCGTCCAGTGATACTCGCGGGGGACCTCAATGCGAAATCCGTCGCTTGGGGCTCCCCCCGCTCTACAATTCGCGGTAGGCTGCTGGAGGAGTGGGCGGTCGCGACTGGCCTCTGTTTACTCAACAGGGGTTCGATCGCGACCTGCGTGCGATGGCAGGGCGAGTCCATCGTGGACGTAACGTTCGCGAGCTCTGCCATCGCGGATCGCATCCGTGGCTGGAGAGTGTTGGTGGGGGCGGAATCGCTGTCAGATCACCGTTATATCAGGTTCGATCTTTCCGTCCCCACGCCGGCTGCGGACGCCCGCGGGAGTACGACCCGGTCATTCCCCAGGTGGGCATTGAAGCTCCTGAACAAGGAGCTCTTGATGGAAGCCTCTACGGTGGCGGCGTGGACGCCCATGCGTCCACACCCAGTAGACGTGGAGGCCGAGGCGCTCTGGCTCCGGGACGCGATGCGTCGCATTAGCGACGCTTCGATGCCCCGGGTCGGCCCTTGGTCTCCCACGAGGTCGACGTACTGGTGGTCGCCCGAGATAGCGCAGTTGAGAACTGTATGCGTCCGGGCGAGGCGCCAGTGCGCTCGGCACCGCCGTCGCCGCCTTCCGCGTAGCAACGACCCCGTTGCATTCGCGGAGGAGGAGGCCCGGCTGCATGGCTTGTACAAGGAGGCGAGGGGAGCCATGCGGCTGGCCATCAAGATGGCCAAGGAGCAGCACACGGAGCGCCTTTTGGAGACGCTCGATGACGACCCCTGGGGGCGCCCATACAAGATGGTGCGCGGCAAGGTGCGCCCATGGGCGCCCCCCATAACCGAGCGTCTACCGCCTCAGCAGCTGCGGGACATTGTCACGACATTGTTCCCGCAGGAGCAGGAGGGATTTATCCCCCCTGCTATGGGTGAGCCGCCGGAGGATACTGGCGGCGAGGCCCCTGCTGAGGTTCCCCACATCACCGGGGAGGAGCTTCGTGTGGCCGTAGTCAGGATGAGTGCTAAAGACACGGCACCCGGCCCGGATGGCATCCATGGCCGGGTCCTGGCCTTGGCCCTCAATGCCCTAGGGGACCGACTCTTGAGGCTTTACGATTCTTGCCTCGAGTCGGGACGGTTTCCCTCGCTGTGGCGAGAGGGTAGACTCGTCCTTCTCAGGAAGGAGGGGCGCCCGGCGGATACAGCCGCCGGTTACCGTCCTATCGTGCTGCTGGACGAGGTGGGCAAATTGCTGGAACGCATTCTGGCTGCCCGCATCGTCCAGCACCTGGTCGGGGTGGGACCCGACCTGTCGGCGGAGCAGTACGGCTTCAGAGAGGGCCGCTCAACCGTGGACGCGATCCTTCGCGTGCGGGCCCTCTCAAATGAAGCCGTATCACAGGGCGGGGTGGCCTTGGCGGTGTCGCTTGACATCGCCAATGCATTCAACACCTTGCCCTGGTCCGTGATAGGGGGGGCACTCGAGAGGCATGGAGTTCCCCCCTACCTCCGCCGGCTGGTCGGCTCCTACTTGGAGGCCAGATCGGTAGTATGCACCGGGCACGATGGGACCGTTTACCGGTTTCCGGTCGTGTGCGGGGTTCCTCAGGGGTCGGTCCTCGGACCTCTCCTTTGGAATGTCGGGTACGACTGGGTGCTGAGAGGCGCCCTGACCCCGGGCCTGAGCGTGATTTGTTACGCTGACGACACGCTCGTCATGGCCCGGGGTCAAGACTTCAGAGAGGCTACCCATCTCGCCACAGCGGGGGTGGCCCTCGTCGTCGGTCGTATTAGGAGATTGGGCCTCGCGGTGGCGCTCAATAAATCCCAGGCCCTGTGGTTCCACAGGGCTGGGGTGACGCCACCTGCAGGGGCCCAAATTGTGGTTGGAGGCGTCCCAATAGAGGTCGGGGTGCGATTGAAGTACCTCGGCCTCATACTGGACAGCCGTTGGACCTTCCGGGCCCACTTTATGGAGCTCGTCCCCCGACTGATGAGGACGGCCGGCGCTCTGAGCCGGCTGCTTCCGAATCTCGGGGGACCAAACCGTGCCGTGCGCCGCCTCTACGCGGGGGTGGTGCGTTCGATGGCCCTGTACGGCGCGCCCGTTTGGGCCGGACCAGGAAACCGGACAACAACCGTTGTCCGGCGCCTGTACCGGCCGCAGCGCGTCGTAGCTATCAGGGTCATCCGCGGATACCGCACCGTCTCCTTTGAGGCGGCGTGCGTGCTGGCTGGGACGCCACCTTGGGACCTGGAGGCGGAGGCGCTCGCCGACGACTATCGTTGGCGCTGCGACCTCCGTGCCCTGGGTGTGGTGCGTCCCATCAGAGCCGCGGTACGGGACCGGAAGGCCCAATCTCGGCGGTCCGTGCTGGAGGCTTGGTCAAGGCGCTTGGCCAACCCCAGCTGGGGTCTGAGGACCGTCGAGGCGATTCGCCCTGTCCTGAGGGACTGGGTGAGTCGTGGCGAGGGACGTCTCACCTTTCGTCTGGTGCAGGTGCTGACCGGGCATGGTTGCTTCGGGAAGTACCTGCACCGGATACAGGTCGAGCCGACGACGAGGTGCCATCATTGCACAAGCGACCTGGACACGGCAGAGCATACGCTCGCTGTCTGCCCCGCATGGGAGGAGCAGCGCCGTGTCCTGGTCGCACAAGTAGGGCAGGACTTGTCGTTGCCGGGCGTCGTGGCATCGATGCTCGGCGACGACGAGTCCTGGAAAGCTATGCTCGACTTCTGCGAGTCCACCATCTCGCAGAAGGAGGCGGCGGGGCGGGAGAGGGAGAGCTCTTCCCTCCCCGACCAACCCCGTCGCCGCCGACGTCGAGCGGGGGGCCGACCTCGGGAGTTGTCCCGGGACCTGGCCCCCTAAGACTACCGGGTCCACCAACATCGGACCCGAGGGGTGCCGCGCTAGGCTTCAGCGCGCACCCTCCGTGCCATCTGTACGGGGGATGGCAAGCCGTGCTCCCCGACCCGGGCTGGCCCTGGACCGGCCTGGGCCGAGGGAGACCCTACACCACACGGCCCCATCTTGGCGGGCCTTAATCGGCCCGTCCACCGAGTGAGCCGGTGGTCGTCCTCACCGACGGCTGCCGGTTCGACGTCCGGGGGTGACGGGGCGATACGTAAGCGACAATCGCGAACGCGTCCTGTCACCCCTACCACATCGGATGTCGAGCGTGAGAGGCGGGAGGTTTTGGTGCGGTTCGACACCCACATACCCCACTCGCGGGGCGAGTGGAAGTCCGGCGATTTCCTCCCGTCCAAAAAAAAAAAAAAAAAAAGACCCACTATTTCCCAGATATTACGCTTGTAAGAATCACGTTCTACATAATATGCACACATTTCCACACCACCTGTGAGGTAGTGTACACGGCGCGTTTATCTACTATATCACGTTGTGTGGGATCGAGAAGAAACCTTTAACGTAATTTTTGAAAAATATGTTCAGTATTTACGTAGATATTATGGTCATACAGTTATGGTAGTATTTGATGGCTATAGTGACACAACAAAGAACATAAAAGCTGCAAAACAACGTCGTTGTGCTACAAAAACATCCTCAGGTACCGACATAATGTTTGACGAATTTATGACAGTTCCAGTTAATCAACAACATTTTTTTGCAAACTTTAATAATAAATCTCGTTTTATTTCTATGTTGAGTAACAAATTAACAGCTGAAAATATTGCCGTGAAACAAGCTCCGAATGACGCCGATGTCCTCATAATTGAAACAGCAATAGAACAATTTAATGTTAGAAATACAACTATTGTAGTAGGTGAAGATGTTGATTTATTAATACTACTCATTGCAAGGACTCCATCTGATAAAATTATTTACTTTTTAAAACCTGGGAAGGCGCAGCAACGGACAGAAATATATTCTTCTAAAAGTTTATCAGTTTATCCAAAATGCCAAAACTTTATTTTATTTTTACATACGATAACCGGGTGCGATACTACGTCAGCAATGTTTAGAAGGGGCAAAAATTCAGTATTAAAATTATTTGAAAAAAATGATTTGATTGACTGCGCAAAAGTATTTACAGAAATTAATTCTTCACCTCAAATACTAATTACTAAAGGAATTCGGTTTCTTCTTGCGGTTTATGGAGCTCCAAAAAAAATTGATTGCATAGATACGTACAGATATTTAACATTTGTAAAAATACACGAAACAAAAAGCAAGTACAGCTATCTTGTCTTCCTCCAACATCGGCATCAGCTACTCAACATTTGTTTCGAGTATACTATCAAGTTCAGACATGGCAAGGCAATGAACTGAACCCTGAAAACTGGGATTGGAAATTGATAAATAATACTTTGGAACCGATTCGAACTTTACTGCCCCCTGCTCCAGAAAAACTTCTTAACACTATTTTTTGCAATTGCAAGAAAGGTTGTAGTGCCAAATGTGGCTGTAAAAAAGTAGGGTTGCAGTGTTCTCCAGCGTGTACCAATTGCCAAGGTGTCTCTTGCTCAAATGTTCAATTAAATACAAGAGAGGAAAATTCATGTGATTTTGATGAAGAGACAGCTGATTCATCTTCATTTGAACAATTTCTAAGCGTTCATCAACAGGAAGGAGAAGAAGAAGAACAAGAAGAAATTGAAGAAAACATAATTGTTGAAGTTGAATATGAAGAGTATGAGTCAGATTAAAGCAATAAAAAAAAGTTAGAACGATAGTTAAACTCAGTAACCCATACCAATAATCTTCATACTGTTAAATAATTATTGTTCCTGAAAATAACGTCATAAAGGTTCGTGTAATAGGCCTACCGGGGATACCACGTTAAAAAAAAACGCGCCGAGTACACTACCTCACAGGTGGTGTGGAAATGTGTGAATATTATGTAGAACGTGATTCTTACAAGCGTAATATCTGGGAAATAGTGGGTCTTAGAGAAAAAATCATAGGAACCATTTTAATAAAGAATTTTAAGATCTACAACTTTGCTCTGAAGTACTTTTTCGATATAACTTACCGTTTTCGAGAAAAATCCAAAAAACCTAAAATTTTTACCTTGGGCCCCGAATAAGTCCCTAAGCTCACATGGGACTGATGGGGACTTTTGACACTTTATTCCTTGTTCTAAACCTAAGGTCTCTACGAAGATTTCGCTTTGTCGGAATTTTCTTTATTTGATCACTATTTTTATGTCTAAAATGACCGGACTAAACAGTTTTTTTTACGATCATCTGTGTACCAATGACAGCGCCATCACTGCCATCAAATAAATAAATAAAAATAAATGTTTTTGAAATGCAAGTTAATTTAAAGCTTATGATAAAAACGCGTCTAATTTGGCTCAATTCTATATAATCCTCACTGTCCTTATAAGGTTCGAAATGATACTTCTCTATACATTTTATAACACGTCATATTGTTAAAGTATATGACGTGTTATACAGACGGAAAATATTATACTTATTTTTCCTTCCTCAAACATTTTACGATATATATGAATATAACATCATTTCTTCGTCATTTTATCGTCATTGTGATGTACCTACTTACGTCAATGATTTATAATTTATATACATATGTATAAAACGCAACTTATAATTGCTAGTAATATCTGCGTCACAAGGCGCAGAAAAATTCGTTTATTTATGACATCACGTCAAAATAATCAGTGTGTCGCTAATATTATTTTCAAAGAAATTCAACATGACGTCGCCTCAGTGCTTGTTTGGCCAATCTGACATTTTTTACGAAAATTACTTTTTAATGCAGTATTATAAAGAATAAAATTTCCGACTGGTAAAATATTCTTTTAAAATATTCAATTCTAAAACAATAAAAATCTCATTAAAATTTTTACTCAACACGGCACTTAAGGAAAATTCCGTGCTTGTTTGCTGTCTCCTGTAAAATTTGCTCGAGTGCAGATTGGCCAAACATGCACTGAGGCGACGATGATGTATACAGGGTGTCTCAAAACTATGCGACATGAACGGGAAATACCTTAAATATTAGAGATAGGATGTTTTATTGATGATTGTTATTCTGTTTATGTTGCATAGTTTTGGGACAGTTTTGGGTTGTCATTTCAAAACAACAAGAACCGTAAATTTATTAATTTACTAGGAAATAAATCGCGATATTACTATGGGAGTAGAATTTCAACTCATTCGAAAACTGGGAATTTGATCACATTCAACTAGCAAGTTTTCACCCGAACTTACATGGTTACATCCAGTGCAAGTTAATAATAAAAGCTTTGTATATTTAGTAGAATACTGACCTGTTCTCACTTGACCCATATGAAGACAATTCTCTAAACCGATCACTTCAATCATTTTATCACCAATATCTGAAAGAGAATATAATTAATAATTTATTTTAAGAAATCTTTAAATTGAAGCTTTTAAGATCCTGAATATCATGTATCAATAGAGTGCTAGCTAATACAATCAAAATGAGTCCAAACACGAAGAGTCTATCTTATTTAGTACAAGAGTTCCTATGACCACCTTCTGACTCCCACATCAGATCAGCGCCATTTTGTCATATTATTGCATTGTCACGCGATATACATCTGCGTGCAAAATGTCACCTCAATCGGAAACCGGGAAGTTTGTCAAATTTAGCTTGCAAGATTCTACCCGAGTTTACATAGTTACATCCAGTGCAAGTTAATATAAAGCTTGTAAAAATTACCTTGTTGCGCTTGTGGGAATCGACCCCTCCGTTGGGGGCCACTCGAACCCCACAGATTGGATCCGCCGTGGGCATACGGGATATTAAGGAGCGCTATCCCTTGAAGAGACGGCCCTTTCTTCAGTTCTAGAGATGATCCATCACACTGGAATATAAATTATTTATTTAAAAAAATATTTATTATTTAATTTTTTTCATTGTATTTAAAAAAAATACAAGAAAAACAAAATTTTAAAAATACAATATAAAAAACAGAGAACCACTGAAGACGGGGTCTACGACCCAAGTCATCAGTGGTCAGGGCTCAAGAGAGAGGAACCTCCTCACAATACGTGCACAGATACAACAATCGGAACAATGATGGTCGGTTCAACACGCCACATGTCGGTCACCTCGTGGGCCAGATCCAAATATTTTATTATTAAGGGCCATAGGTAGTGGGATAGTGTCCTCTGATAATGCAGAGGTCGATAAGCTACCGTAACCATACACGATCTGGCTACAGTTTTTTATTGCCTTGAAGGCAGACGAGCTAACGGGCCACCTGATCGTAAGTGGTTACCGTTGCTCATGGATCACTGCATGTTGGTCGAGCGTCATCGTCATTTGCTTTTTCGTGTATTGGATGTTGGCGAGTCAAGTTGGCCAATTCAACTCTTAAGATTCCAGCCTAACTTACATAGCTACATCCAGTGCAAGTTAAATAAAAGTTTTAACAAACTTACTACAATTTCAATGTTTTCGTGTAGATTTTTACAGCTGGCAGCAAATTGTTCTGAGGTAGCAAACTCGAAATACCAGAGCTTATTCTTCATTCTTGAACTAAATTTGTCAGGATTTCGCTCTCTTTCCGTGTGGAATTTCACGCAAATGGCCGCGTCCTGATGTAAGAAAAAATAAATAAAAATAATTTAAATAAAAATATTCTATACTGGAACGAAGTTCCTTATCGGGCATTGTGAAAGGGGGCTAGACGGAAAAAATTCTTACGAAAAGTTGTAACGACACTTTTTTTGTTTTAGATAATTATCGTTAGATGGCGCTGTGATTAAAATCTTTTAAAGCACGTTCTTATCGTGCGTTACGTTAGGAACTTCGTTCTATTCGGGTGTCCCATGACTCCTCTCAAGTTTTTTTTCTATATTCTAAATTTCGTCTGTGTCACATTAGAAGAAATAAAATTGTGTTCTCGTGTTTGATTCACAATTTTTAGTTATTATCATTAGTTTTGCCCCCCCCCGCTACTATAAAGCCAGGTCTGCAGTCAGTTCCGAGTCGTGGTAGGTATATCCATAGAATTATGCATCAAGTTTTTAGCTTGCCCCAAAACTATACCCGAAAATTGGCACTAGCTCTCGGGCCATTAATACAACAGTTCCATAAACTTGTTGAATATTTAAATAAAAAAATAAAAAACAATATATTAAATTTTAAAAAAAGACATGCATGCTGAGTTTCTTGCGCCGGTTCTTCTCAGGACGGAGGCGTAATTTTAGCGAACTGGTGGTAGAACTTTTGAGTTTATTTTTGACATTCAAAATGTATGTGTGTCCACATCTAATTTGAAATAAATGATTTGACTTTGACTTTGAATATTGAAAGTAATGATCTAAATCGATTCTCGGGGGGTGTCGTGACCAAGAAAAATAGGGATTCATATTATAACACATAATATAATTTATAAATATATATACATTTGAAAACTTACAACACCGATAGAGAAGTAATTGTTGATGATATTGTAAGGAACTGTTGTGGGATGCGGCGCAGAATCCGGCATTTGTGGTTGGTCACACTGGGAACAAAAATTAACTGGTAAGGTTTTAAGATCTTGGATATCATGTAGCAGTAGAGTGCTAGCTAATACAAGTAAAACGAGCCCAAATACGACGGGTCTATCTTGTTTAGCACAATGACCACCTGCCGAATCTATCATCAGATCAGCGCCATTTTGTCATATTATTGCATTGTCACGCGATATACATTTGTGTGCAAAATGTCAACTCAATCGGAAACTGGAAAGTTTGTCAATTTAACTCGCAAGATTCCACCTTATACAGTTACATAGTTATATCCAGTGCAAGTTAATATAAAGCTTGTAAAGAGTATTTCGATGAGATAACTTACCTCCATAGCCAAGTTTTCTACCATTATTTGCCATCTATCCATCATCACCGTACTTGCTTTGGCGATCTTGTCCAAAATCTTGTGTATAGATTCTCCTTCATATCTGTAACAATCAACATACTATAAGGCTTCCTCTCAACCGACTTCCAAAAAACTCAATTGTCTATTTTCGTATGTTAAGTTTGGTTAAGCTAAACAGACTCGAATGACGTGTTGTCGTGTGTGACGTGTGTTGATGTGTGCGTCAGAAAAGTGCTTTTTCTGACACAAGACTTCTTCAAACGAGGCTTGAAGAGAGTCCTTAAGGGTAAGCCGTAGGTAGCGGCCCCGCAATGTCTTCATGGCAATGCAGAAGTCTATGAGCGACGGTAACTACTACGATCAGGTGGGCCGTTAGCTAGTCTGCCTGCATGGCTATAAAAAAAAAAACAAAAAACATTTCATTAAGTAGTAGTATATAATCATCATCATAATATAGACGTCCACTGCTGAACATAGGCCTCCCCCAAGCCTCGCTACTACGACCAGGCCTCCGCTCCCGCGATCCTGACCAGGTCGTCGTCCATCTTGTGGCAGGTCTACGCCATTCCAAGACTTTTTGCTCCATCGATCATCCGTACGTACAATGTCACTTCAAAGACGCAATTTTTTAGGCTATGTCGGTTAATTTAGTCCTTTTTTGAAGTTAAATAATATATTTCTTACCCGCCTCCCCATCGCAGACATCGTGCTAAATCATTGCCTGTTCCTAAAGGAATCACACCGACAGCCGGCTGAGTTTCCATTTGTACTTTATCTGCAAAGACATTCAACATCACTCTTATATATTACTAGCTGATCATCTCAATTTCGTCAGCGTCAAAAAAACAGGCAGTTAGATTTTAATAAGATCTACAAACCCGTAGTACATAATTTTGTTCTATAATCAATAGTTTTCGTAAGAAAGTGTTTGGGTTTTTTTTATTACACCTTGGTTTGCATTATTGAAGCTTTAGTACGGATCTCTATTTTTATCCAAAATAAAATCTAGGTTATGTTACTCGTAACTATATTACTCGTCTGAAATCTTTTTCTAGACTAGCTGCGATAAATAACAGTATTAATATTATTTCTAAAACGTACCCATTGTCTCCAACACCCATCCGACGGTGCCATCGCCTCCGCAGCAAATAACACGGTAGTTCTTCACATCTTTAAACATTTGAAGACCTGTGACAAACAGTAATTACAATTAAAAGTACTATTAAACTAAATTAAAATCGGTTCACTTATGATGCCAAAAGCATAGACATATCGAACATATTATACCTACCCCTCGTTTTGCATCGAGGGTTTAAATCAAAATAAATCACTATTTCTTTATTTCAAACATTCCTACTAATACCCATTATAAATGCGAATGTAAAATTGTCTGTCTGTGTATATCTGTCTGTTACACTAGACCAGCGTTTCTCAAACTTTTTTGGCTACGGAACCCTTTTGGGAAGCTTATTATTCGACGGAACCCTAGAATAATCAAACACTTATAATCATCATATAATTGCTATAATATTTTGATTATTAATAAAGAATAACAATTAAGTAAGTGTTTTATCTATAAGGCCTCGTCAAATACTTCGCTTTCCAAAAATATTTCTTCTGGAGCCTTTTTTACTATTTAATGAATTATAATCAGTACCAATCTTCGCGGAACCCTTGGAAAGGCTTCGCGGAGCCCCGGGGCTCCGCGGAACACACTTTGAGGAACGCTGCACTAGACAATCTTTAGACCCTGAGAAAGAACATAGACTCATAATAAAAAGTGACGCAGACGAAATTGCACGGGCCCGCTAATTATTATAAACCTAAATCAAAAATCGATCACTGAATCTTAAGTCGTCAATTTGTTAAATTTCAAAAAAAGTCTCACCCTGCATAGGTCCTCCCTTAGTAATATCATGAACCTGTCTAGGGTTCAAAATATACTGCAATTTTCTTAAAACCCTTGCACCCTGCCGCCCCCCACTTTTAGGGTTGATAAATACTAGTAAAGGGCAGCTTCCGTCAGGAGGTGTGACTTGAAATGAGATAGGGGGAGCTCTGGTCTCTTTCTTCGGTTCTTTTCGTTCTTCTGGTACCGTTGCTATTGAGATTGGTAGGGAAATTGAGGTGGGTAGGGTTTGCTGTGAAATTTAAGTCGGATTAAGATGGATCATGGGTCGCTACGATACGTAGATACGCATATGTCTTGTCCTTCTTTATACAAGGTTGAGTTCTAAACTTATTCAAACACGCGAGGTTTTCTACATTACTTTCATGCATTATAAACGGGTTCTTACCATGATATTGAATTAATTGAGTGAGTGGTCTTGATATTTCAACGTTGCAAACGTCATGATCACGAGAAGACTGGATACTGCGGGTAGATTTACGAGCAAAAAAATCTGTCTTCCGCTTTTCTCGTTCACTTTTGGGTAAGAACCCGTTTAAAATGCATGAAAGTAAGGTTGAGTTCTATACGAAAGGTCGGAAACCAAAGTGTTCGTACCATCTTGTTATGCAAATAATATCTTCTTCGAAATTCAATAATTTAAGGAACATCTTTAAAACAAGGTCGTACGTAGTAACTCTTTAGTGTTCCCTGACATTGCAGAGGTCTATTAGTGACGGTAGCCACTTAACATCTGGTGGGCCGTATTACTATTTTGCAAGATGAAGGTGATGGTCTTGATGTACTCCATTTTTTTTTAAATACACGAGTAGAAACGAGCCAACCATATTTCCTGCCATGAGATAATTCAGTGTCTGTCAGTATCTGACAGCAACAATAAGAGACTGATACTTTCTGATCTGTGGTCTGATGTTTCATATAAAATGTCTAGTTCACATTATCTTTTAAATTTTGTTCTACGATTTTTTCGACTTTTTCTTCACTAAATTGTTTACCAGTTCTACTCAAATACCTGGTCTGGTTGAGGTCTATGTGGCAATGATCGTTGTCGGTCCAGCACGAGGGGTCTTATCGCTGTGGGGGGTAATATATGGGGGGCATGTCTCCCTAAAGTACAACCACCGCCGGCCGCGCCTACACAGCGGTTGTGAAGCTGAAAAGAAAAGAGTGTAGTGGTAGAAAATGTCATAGTGGGGTCCCTGTAGAATATTAGTTTGATTTATGTGCAATTTATCATAACACTGGCTAAAAACTGTGGTCTCGTGGTGGGCTATACTTAATACCTAATTACTGAGTAGACCTGAGTCCGGAATGTAATGGGTGTACCTTAGCTTGTATGACCAACACTTACAGTTATATGACACCATCGACAATGCAGTCCAGTTATTCCGTTGTATCCTTTGATCTTTTTCCGACATCTAGCGCATTTCCCGTGGCAGTTTCCTGGAAATAAAGAGAGATTTTATAACGTTAAATATCTATGGGGAAGATAAATTAGCCTTCAAAATTCTCATGATGCATTTCCATAATGTCTCGTCAACTTCCGCTGCGCAAAAGGCAACTGGTAGGCCAACTGTCAAAAGATGTGTCACATAGTTTCAATGACGGTCAATGCATACAAAATTCCCGTGTACATGTTGGTCGGTCGTCATCGTCATTTGTTTTTTACGACTGTTGACTGGTGAACCAAGATGGAACCGCGGTATAAGGTCCTTCGCACACGTGCAATACCATTTATACAATACTTGAGTGCTAGAAATGGGTAATTATAGTAAAAATAATTTGGAATTAAAGTTTTGGATAAAATGCCTCTTTGATTTTTATTTATTTCCCCCTTTACGATAAAGATAGTTAGAGCTCCTATTTCCTACTCTATTATCTTCTGGTTAAATTCATAATACAGTGGTAGCCGCATACCTTCCACCCAATGATGGGCTAAAGTCGCTGAGGCTCTTTTGGACTTGGAGTACGTTGCGATACAGGAAGCAGGGGCTCTTTGGACGCAGCGTTCGTGTACGGTGAACTTGCAGACTGAAATCAAGATGCAAAAGAACATGGTTAAAATTATAAGTATACTATGTAGCGACGTCTTTGAAAACGAAAAGTCCGAATGATCCCACTGAGACGTGCTGAAAGACGCCATCATATTGGCTTCCTGAGATTTGTACATCCACGCAACTTTTATAAAAATCGTATCATTTTTTAATGCTGAATAGTGTTTTCATACTTACAAATACAACAAAGTCCTTTCTTCCCCAACCCGACCAGCATATTCAGGCATAGGTTGCAGTAAGCTGGTCTGCTGAAGTGTTTCAATCGCCACGCATGCTCGCCATCTTCTTTCACGTTTGTGTCTAGGCCTAGTAGCACTAGGAGGGGTATTGTGGTCATGCTGAAAAGAAAATTAAGTTGGTTAGGGGTTGTCCATTAATCACGTGAGGCTTGAGGGGGGGAGGGGTTTGATAAAAATCACGAAAATAACACAAGGGGGAGGGGGGGTGTAGTAAGATATCACGTGTATTTATTTTTTCGTCAAACTCGCGATTTTTAAACAAATATTAAGCGGCACGGCGCGAAAACTTTAAGATTCGTTGTAGGTACTAAAAATACACGTGATGTTGAGAAGGGGGAGGGGGGGGTGGTCTTAAACCTCACTACGTATCACCGATGGGGGAGGGGGGGGTTAAAAAATGCTAAAAAAAGATCACGTGATTAATGGACAACCCCTTAGCTGTTGTATTTGCTGCAAGTTTATGAATGTACTGTGTACTTAAAATGTGACGCGCGCTTAAAATATACCTCGTGCTCAAAATGTGCCGTAGACTCACAATGTGCATCGCACTCAAAATGTATGTGTCCTGAGTTTAAATATACATCGATAATGTTATAAATTATATGCTGTGTACTTAAAATTTGTTGAGAGTTAAGAGAAACTTGTATATTATATCGTACACCAAAAATTTGCTGCACACTCAAAATTGCCTCACTCAAAATTGCCGCACACTTAAAGTTTTCACAGACAGTTAAACTGATATTCACAAAGATGTAACTAACCCTCCTCGCTTCCATTCATCAAGGGAGACCGTGCCATCAGCATCATAATCTATCTCCACCATCATGTCTTGCAATATCTGAAAATGAGAAAAATCTGACTGGTAGTGTATTCTAGAAAAAAATATAAAGCTTTTAACTTGCACTGGATGTAACTAACTATGTAAATTATAGTGGAATCTTGAGAATTTTCCCAACTTTCCGGTATCCGATTGAGCTGAAAGTTTGCTCACCATGATATACCATGTCTGATTACATGTACTAGTACATGTAAGTAGCCGTAAGAATTTCTGTACTAAACAAGATAGACTCATCGTGTTTGGGCTCGTTTTACTTGTCTTAACTAGCACTCTACTGCTACATGATATCCAGGATCTTACAAACTTGTATTTAAGTTTTCTTTAAAATAAATTATTTGGTACGAAAATTACTATGCTTTGATTTTTTAAATTTAAATCTTAAAGTGAGTTAAAAATATTGGTAAAGGGCATTATAGTTTCTACGGGAAAACTGGTTTCTTTGCATTTTATAGTATTGAAGATATATAGTCTTATAATATGGTAATTTATATAATGATTTGTATTCATTTTTGGATTGAATTGTTTAAAAATGTTAGGTACGTCACTCTGTAACAAAACATGATTGAGAACCGTTTACTTATTTTATAGGATCCTATACAAGGTGGATCTGTAACTTTGGACAATCTGACGTGGGGTGAATGACCTGTTGAAAAAAAATTAGAACCACTTTTATTTTAGAAATTGGATTTTTTTTTATCAAAGTATGTAAGTGCGCAACGATAGTCGTACGTTAACCAAATTTTAACCGATCCAAAAAATAAAAATGGTGCTAAGTTGTATTTCGACAGGTCATTCACCCCACGTCAGATTGTCCAAAGTTACAGATCCACCCTGTATGTACAAAAATATTCAAACAAATAAAGATTTCTATTTATATTTAACTCTAAACTTACAGGCCTAAGTTCCGATGTTTCCCAGCCCAGGTATTCAGCCACAGCCATCATTTGGTTGACGATACAGTCCATTTCGTTTGTATCCAGCACTCCGTTCCCGTCAGTATCGTAAAGTCTGAACATGACTGTAATAAGAGAGTGTTATTAAATTCTTGAAATAGCACTTTTTACAAGCTTTATATTAACTAGCACTGAATGTAACTATGTAAGTTCGGGTTGAATCTTGCGAGTTTCCAATTGAGCAAACGTTTTGCACGCAGATGTATGTATATCACGTCACAATACAATAAAATAGCGTTGATCTGATGATGGATTCGGAAAGTGGTCATAAGAACTTTTGTGCTAAACAAGCTAGACCCATCGTGTTTGGATTCGTTCTTGTATTAGCTAGCACTCTACTGCTACATGATATCCAGGATCTTAGAAGTACACTACGTGAAGTGTATGTTACTCACATTCCAATTTGTCCTCAGGTCTTCCTGCTTCTAACAGAGATAGGTAGCACACAATATCCTTGAGAGATACTCTGGCTGTGTGGACTTCCACCGTAGAAGAACGCCTCATCAGGTGCTTGAAATCTAAATGGAAGTTTTTAATTGCTTTATAGCTACGTTAATTTTGATCACTACACTTTTATGTATGCTTACACTAAATATATGAAATGAAATACTTTATTTTCAACATTGATGAAGTGCTCATTCCTGTTGACGTCAAAAGTTAAAAGCTACCACCAGTTCGGTTCACAAAAAAATAATAATTATAGCCAGCGTCCTGAGAAGAACTGGCAAGAAACTCAGCGGATATGTCTTTTTGTAATATTAGGAGCATTTTTTTTAATGTATTTTTTATTATACAAAACATTAAAAGTAATCAGCTAGTAGTAGTAAAAGAGTTAATTTTATATTATTTGGAACCACCACTGCCATCCGCGGATGTAATGAGTTTCCTCCTAAGTTGTTACTTGAGCGTTATATGTTTCTTTAAACGAGGCTTGAAAAAAGTTCTTAAAGGTGGGTCGTAGGTAGCGTAATGTCCCTTGACAACGATAAAGTGTATAAATAAGCAAAGGTTACCTCTTACGATCAGCTAGCTCGTTAGCTCGTTTGTCTAAAAAATCTCATGTTAATCCTTATCACGCTACTTTTCGTAACCAACATTTAACTCCACCTCATACCGTTTCTATAGCTGTCAAAACAGTACCAACCTTCAATTTTAGTAGACTGATTGACCCTCATGGAATTGCTGCTTTTTCTACTGGAATTCCTGGACATTTGGCTGTGGCTGGGGCTGGTCTCGTTGCGTCTGTCCAGACAGAGCTCATGCGAGGAGTACGATGGATGGGTGGTGACGGTGAACATTGGATGGACGCTACCTGTGGAAAAATATTAAATTTCGGACATTGATTGTCTTGGTGGACGAATAGTTGAATCGCTTGCTTTCTGCGAGGTTATAAGTTCCGGAATCCGGCCAAACTCCAAACAGTTGAGGTAAACATAATGAGCATATTTGAGAAGACAGCTTAGCTTGTCGGGTTTCTGGGTTCCTTTTATTCAGTTTATGACAAGGCAGGCATTCAAAGTCTTTTACAGCTACACAGTCATAATAACGATTGGAGTGAGTAGACAATTGCTTGGTATTCACGTGCAATCGATCACACGAAACCTCCTACCACTCACACTCAGCGTCCCCGGATGAGGCCAGATACACTACCACATTCTTTACTGGTACAACGTCCCGAGAAAGAAGACATACTCCATACTCAGTTTACTCTTATATTAAAAAACTGCTAGACATCAAGAGCTCAAATCCTTGTCAAATCCAGTCAAATAGTACAACTCATTTCACCTTACCAGTTCTGCTCCTCGACCCTTTGTCACTGCCATCCACAGAGTCTCCGGAACTCTTCCCTAGTTGCTGCAGACGCTCGGCCAGGCCGTGGATCTTAGAGGCCAGGGTTGGTTTCACCTGGAAGAAAACTGGAGTTTAAACTTTCTGTTTGAAAGTGATTTGCAGTGGTTTTCGCCAAGGACGTCCGACTGGTAGTTTTTTGGTATTACGAGTAGTGTTTGTTGCTAGAGACTGGGTTTCGTCTTCTATTTTCGACTGTCCCAGTCTTTTTATTGCCATGTAAGGAGACCTAATCATCTCCACCACCAATTCCCACTGATTAGTGAACCCTAATGGCCCTGCAATGTCAAGGCAAAGCCCGTACCCACGGCATACCGTTAAGAGCTATCATTAATCTTTATTCGAAAAAAAAACAGTAAATATTGGGATTTACTTCTAAACTGTGCATTATAATAAATACAAAGTATTCGCATATTACTTGATGATCAGCATGGGCTGTGACGGCCGCACAAGCAGTGGTGGAACTCGCAGCCGCCATCTCCCGAAGAGCTGGTCTCCGATCCCGTCGCACGAAGGATAGGAATAAATGCCTGTTTACAAAAACCTTTAATTTAACATCGGCATATATATTTATATTTTTTATTTATTTATTGGTGTACAATAAAGAATATTCTATCTATCATGATCGAATATAAATTCGCATAAGTACTTTCGAATCTATTGTAATCCCACGACACAGGTTCATCTGTAGGAGGGATAGAGTTACAGAAAAATAATAACGTTGGATAAGATTGTTTAGTACCTAAAACTTGACTGTGCTTTTTAATAATCAAAAAAGTAAAGTCAAGATTTAAAGATAAATAAATAAGCGTAAAGTCAAGACCTTGCGAATTCACTCGATGTCAGAGAACACTGAAGGGCTGCTACCTACGACCTACCTTGAAGGGTCTGCTATTTTTTTGGCCCACCTCTAACTCCCACCACTGTAACTCCTGTGTAGCCAGGATCAACAGCGGCGACCATCGTAATGACTCTGAGCAGTGAAGCCCAGGAAAACCCGAGGGAAAGCTAACTTGTCTTGGACCTCGCAATGAATTTAATCAGAAGATTATAGAAGGAGTAGGAGCAACATGAGTTTCGACTTCCCTTCTTGCAAAAGCGGGAGACAATAAAATAACATTGAAAGATGTATTACGCCAGAATTGAGAAAAGCACCACGGACATTGAAGGCTCTGCTTGCAGATTGTATCACATAACAATGGAATGAAAATACTATTAACGGTTCTCAAAAATGCATACCTGGATAGTTCATCAGGTGTGGAGACCTCGAGGAAAGTATCAAGGAACCACCGGAAACCTTCATAGTCAATATCCTGAAACAAAAGGAATGTGTTACTAATGCGTACTGAACCCATTACTCTGCTAAAGTCAGGTCTTCTCAGTAGAGGGATCAGACATAGTCCAAGCTTGGCTGTAAGTTGATCACTTCACATATCTTTGAAAAGTCTTGAAATCCTTTTCCAATGGCGACCACCGTAATGACTCTGAGCAGTGAAGCCCAGGAAATCGAAGGAAAGCTTGTCTTGGGCCCTCAATGAGTTTAATCAGAGGATTACAGACAGTAAAAAAACGGGAAACAGTAAAATTCTGATGATGGAGTCGGAAGGTAGTCACACAAACTCCTGTGCTAAACAAGATAGACCCGTCGTGTTTGGACTCGTTTTACTTGTCTTAGCTAGCACTCTACTGATACATGATATCCAGGATCTTAAAAGCTTGTATTTTTTAAGTTTTCTTTGAATAAATTACTTATTTATGTGCAGTAAAAAATATTTTTTCATTATTGCCTTATAAGCAGACGAGCTAACGACCCACCTGATCGTAAGCGGTCACCGTCGCTCATGAACCTCTGCAATATCAGGGCAATGAGGAGCCGTTATCTATCACCTACCCATACAGGACTCCCTCCAAGCCTCGTTTGAAGAAGGACATAGGTTTGTGGGAGTGTTTGTTTGTGTATAAATGTAGAATATATTGTGGGTGTGTTCTTGTATTTTCTGTTTATAAATAAACTCGAGCGTACATCTGGGATATTGAATCCTTAACGTAGACGTTTTAAGTTAATGTAGCAGTTTATTTTGGAATCGAATCGATACGATCTCCAAACACGAGTTGACGCGGAACAGGAGTCGTGGAGTTTTCGCAGAATTTGTTTTGGGGCTTTTATAATCAACTCACATCACAATAAGTACCTAATATTTGTGTGACATAAGGAAAACCTTCCTATTTTTAAGAATAACACAGAAACAAAAATGGTCTTATTTTTAATTCAAAAATATTGAAGTTTCTGTTGAGAATATTATTATGGGACGCCTGCTTTAATATACTGGCAACATTATTCAATAGTTTATATTGTCAATATCTATCGTTTACTTGTCTATGCAATTGAAGCCATTGTTTGTCATTATAATTTTCTTGTAATTATAAAAAAAAATACTTTCCCCAGAATGCCCAAGATCTCTGTTTTTGTCAGTTTCAATGAAATTTGCGCTATACTCACCACTTACTATTAAATTTCCTGATAGCTACTCTAACATAGAACAAAAGTCACGAAATAATTGTACTGTAATAACCCATTCCCTGCCTACTGCTGGGCTCAGTTTTCCTCAATAAAGGGATCAGGCATGATCCACCACGTTTGCCCCTATACAGTTTGGGAACTTCACTGTATATCTTCGAAGGATTTTGAAATTCTTTTCCGATATAAAAATTTCCTCATGATGTTTACATTCAGCGTTTTTAGCTAGTGTTGTTGTAATTACACATTAATGTAAGATTTAGAGGTGCTGGTTTGAATCCACGACCTCCCATATGGCAAGCGCTTCAACCATTCGGCCATCAAGACTTCACGAAGCAACACCTTAGGTATAATATTTTAATAACAAAAAGAAAACGACCGACTTCCATTTCTCAAGCATAGCACAAAAACTACCATCAGAATTCATCAAATTATATGAGATAATGTCCAAAGTGTTTGCTTCCTAATAAAAAAAGAAACATTGAAATCGGTTCATAAACACCCGTCTTCAAAGTCAGCTAAAAACTTCTCCATCACTGTACCTCGCTAAAGTACTCTATCATCCGTTGCTAAGCAACCAGCGTCTGTTACTACGACGCCATCTTGGAGTTTCTTTCCATAGAAAAACATTTTCTCAAGAATACAGAAAATAAATTATGTACTATGTATTAAAATACTTTTATGCTGATCGAAATTTACGGCGCTTTGAGAATATTTTTAACTTACTTCAAAAAAAGAGGACTATACAGGGTGATTTCCTAGGGAGGATACATATTGAAGGTCATGATAGCTGATGGTCATATACAACCAGTAAAAATATTATTACCGAAGAATGTGGTATAATGCCTTAGTAATCGCAACTTAAAAATATCTAAAATTCTTGCAAAATGATGGTTTTTGACAGCTGATGGTTTTGGCGGAGGTGTGGGGTGCGTGAGATCACTACACCACCACAGAGGTCGTTAGTCAACACTTTTTCGTCCGAAATTCTTTATGTTTGAGGTAGTTTTGTCGAATTTAGATTTCTCCAATATTTTTAGTTTTTTTGTAATTGTACCTATTTTTTTTATGTTCCGTATTAGAACAGAGTACTCATCACCCTCCTGCAATATGTACCCTCTCTAAAAAATCACCCTGTTTATGTTTTTCAACTGTAGTTTGGATAGCCCGATTTGGAGTCCCATTTAACTTCTTTAAGATCGAACAAGTACTTTTGGATCTGTGTTTAGAAATTTTCTTGTTTGGCACAAGAGTTCCTATGACCACCTTTTGAATCCATCATCAGATCAGCGCCATTTTGTCATATTATTCCATTGTCACGCGATATACATCTGCGTGCAAAATATCATTTCTATCGGAAACCAGAAAGTTTGTCAATATTAGCTTGCAAGATTCCACTCGAACTTACATCCAGTGCAAGTTAATATAAAGCTTGTAAAAACGAGTCTAGACGCAACGTTCAAGGAAAGTTAAATGTCTCCTATTGTGACGCAAACGAAATAAGAACTCTCTAATTCCATAATTATTGTATAATTTCAGAGACTGTCAAAGCAGCTTTAAACCCCACTAAAGCTATACCACGCTATGCATTAATGAGCTGGCTTACATAGCTTAATATTGTGAAGCTCATGAATAAGTTATTAGGCTTTAAGTATTACTACAATTATTCATAATAACTGTCGTAATCAATTAAAATAATTGGTATAAAATAATACTTTAAATATTATAATCTTTTAAGATCCTTGATATCATGTAGCAGTAGATTGCTAGCTAGGTCACGTAAAACGAGCCCAAACATGGGTCTATCTTGTTTAGTACAGGAGTTCATAAGAACACCTTTCGAATCCATCATCAGATCAATTTTACCTAATGATTGTAGTGACGATATGGTTGCAAAGTTTTAGCTTTAGGGAACTGGGAAGTTAATCAAATTTAACTCGCAAGAATCCACTTTCGTGTTTTTCTTTACCGTTTCAGTCAGTTGGATAAATTGCACAGAAATCTTTTACAAAGTGAATACAAGAGGTACAAGCCGGTCGGTTTGACCATTATCGAGCACTGGCTGAGGCTGATACTGGTAATAAGGTACAGCGGCTTCAACAAGTTCGTATTTCAGAGCAAGTTGTTGGTGGATAATCTTAGCTACCTGGCTGTGCCTGTGCAAGTACTCGCCGTTAGCAAGACGAGAACAACCGGAAACAATATGTCTAATAGACTCTCCCGGACGGTGACATACCCGACAAATGTCGACCGTCCCATCCTTTAGACGATATGCATATGGTTTCAAAGTTTTAGCTTTAGAGAACTGGGAAGTTAAACAAATTTAACTCGCAAGATTCCACTTTTGTGTTTTTCTTCACCGTTTCAGTCAGTTGGATAAATTGCACAGAAATCTTTTACAAAGTGAATACTAAAAGCTACAAGCCGGTCGGTTTGAACCCGCGACCTCCCGCATTATCACCACTATTTTGTTATCTTTGTAAATTAAGATTTAGAGCATTATAGAGCTTTCAAACGACCTCCGACATTAAAGCTTAAAACCCTTCTGTCGCGACTTGAATAGGTAAAGTTACTTACTACCTATTTACGGGTCGACACCAAATTTTAATTGGACTGCAAAGCATAAAATTTAAAATATTATAATTATATAAAATTATAATTTATAAAATACTAAATATTTTAGATCGTAAATAGATAAAACAAAATGCATCAGCGTATTATTATTTACTTTCGAGCATTACTGCAAAGTATAAAAATTCTATACTTACACTATTACTAAACTGGTTCTTACCACGATTATTTTGAAATGAGCGGTTCCGATATTTCAGCACTGTTGCAAGCGCCATGATCACGGGAAGACTCATATAAAAATAATCGTGTTAAGAACACGTTTAGTAATAGTGAAAGTGATGTAGATAACCGCGAGTGTTTGAAGAAATTTATAAAAATTCTATATTTAAAATCGTACGTAATTAGGTAAAAAAAAATACATAGCTTGAAAAATTTGCTTTGAAATTGACAATATGAAACAAAATTCTTCAGCTTCTAAATATTTTTAAATACTAAAACAAAATACCAAAAAAAGGTATTTTATTTTGCGTTTTTGTAATGTTTCATAGTCATATTATCTTCGTCTACCAAAGGTAAATTTTAAAAGGTTTTTAAGCTGAGCAAATCGTGGTCTTTTGTCCGAGCGTTAAGCATCTTACGGTTGCTAGGCAACGAGCGCCATTTTAAATCTGAGCTCCTAACAATTACGAGCTTGTATATTGTGCAAAGTATGAGAAAGCTTTTATGCTTAGAAAAAAGTATTTGCAAAGAAAAGAACATCGATTTTTATAATATTTTTTCCTGTTTGCTCGCTATCTTACCTACTTATAGATATTAGATGTTTTTACGAACAAGTAACAAGTATTAAGGTAATCTATGGTTGATTTGGTTGTTTTTTGTCCAGCAGTAGGTTATTATATGACTATAAAAGTGTTTTTTTTGACCTCGTCTAAATTAGGTTTGGATGGAAAAAAAACAGTAAAAATCGTACGCATTTAAAAAAAGCCCGAAACTGTAACGTAAAAAATACTGTTCTGATAGATTCGTGATTAAATAAATAAATGCAAAAAGAAAATAAAACATGTCCCTCCTTAAACGAGGTTTAAGAAAAGTCTTGTAAATTGTTATGTAAGGTCTCGTAGGTGATGGGTAACGCCCCCGAAAAGCTTGGCATTGCCGAGGCTCATGAGCGACGGTTATCACCTACCGTCACATAGCCCAAAGACTCGTTTATCTATGTTGCAATAAAAAAAACTAACATAAAAAAAGCCTTCATTTCCTAACAATAATAAACGAATTGAAAAAGTGACATAAATTTAATTAAAAAACAGCTCTAAAAATACACCCCGCAGTAAAAGTGTTAATAACATTTTTACAATGACAAATTGTTGGTAAAAAGTTTTGTTTGCAAAGTTAACATCTTATGAATATAAAATAGTTTAGAAACGAATTAGTTAGTCTGCGAGCATCTCATTGCAGGAGCAAGTTAAACGTTTCATTAATCTCGTCGACATTCACACTGTAGCGTAACATGTTTAAAAACTTATTCAAACACTGTGATGTGAGTTCGAGTTCCAGTGGTACTACCCAAAAACGAACGAGAAAGAGGGTAGACAGATTTGTTTGCTCGTAAATCGACCCGCAGTATCCAGTCTTCTCGTGATAATGACGTTTGCAACAACGTTGAAATATCGAGACCACTTAATTAATTAAATATCGTGGTAATAACCTCTTCAAAATGCATGTATGTTTAAAAACTTCAGTCACGTACCCTTGAATCTTTGTAGTCTTCAGTCACTTCAGGAACGCTTGAATTTTGTTTTTATTTGATTGTCAAAAGTAATTTTGAGTAGTTTCGTTTCGAAAATACGCTCAATAAATCTCTTGCAAAATTCTGAATTGTGGTAGCAAACTATTTTACAAGCTTTATATAAACTTGCATTGGATGTAAGTATGTAAGAATGGAACTATATAACTATGTGAGTTCGGGTGGGATCTTGCAAGCTAAATTGACAAACTTCCCGGTTTCCGATTGTGCTGAATTTTTACACGCAGATGTATACCGCGTGCTAATGCAATAATATGACAAAATGACGCTGATCTGAGGATGGATTCGGAAGGTGATCATAGGAACTCTTGTACTAAACAAGATAGACCCGTCGTGTTTGGGCTCGTTTTACTTGTTAATTAGCACTCTTGCTACGTGATATTTAGGATCTTAAAAGCTTGTATTTAAAAAAATATATTTTCATTGCCATGTAGGTAGACGAGCCAACAGGTCACCTTATCCTAAGTGGTTACCGTCGCTCATAAACCATACAAGAATTGAAACGTTCGTTGTTACACAACGGTGTAACACCAGGATGGTTTAACGAAGATAGGTGGCCGCTACAAACACGAGCTTATAGGAAGACATTACTTACAATTATACTATAAACCCGGTGTAGTAGCAAAAGGATTTACTTCCTCGAGGGTTGATTTTATAGTGCATTTCGAGAGATCGGATTTATTTACACCGGATCGTAACATTTTATCGACTTTAAATATGAAAGTTTCTCTATCTCGGATAAATTAAATTTGTGAACCGATTTCGATGAATAGTTTTATTGATTGAGTTACATTTACACACTTAAAGTGCAAGGCAATCTCTATTGTTTAAGATTTAAATTGTTTTAAACTGAAGAATCCCTCTTCTGAGGAGACCTGAACCCAACAGTGGGCATTAATGGGTTGGTACAGGAAGAATCTTTAAGACGTTTTGTAAAACACTTGATCTTTGTAGGTAAAGTTGTTTAGACACTATTTTGTACTGTTTATTCGGTATAGGTACTGTATCTAGTAATATTAGGTCGATTATCTTACGCATTTTGAGAAAGGATTCTATTTTTGTACTATTGCTCAATTTTTATTATTTTCTTAACTCATATTTTTTTAATATAAGTGTTTTGTATCGTTTAATATTAATTTTATTATTTTGTAGTATTAGTCGTGGCGGCCTAGTGGTTGAAGTGCTTGCCTTTCGTACGGGAGTTCGCGGGTTCAAAAACGGCCGGCTTGTACCTCAAAATCTTAATATGAAAAAGATTTATGTGCAATTTTTCACAACACGACTGGCTAAAAACGGTGAAGGAAAACATTGTGAGGAAAAAAACCTGCATATCGGAAAAGGGTTCTAAAAATCCTTTGAAGATATGTGAAGTCCCCAATCCGCATTAGGCAAGCGTGGTGGACTATGCCTAACCCCTCTTCGGAGGAGACCTAGCTCAACAGTGGGCAGTAATGGGTTGTTACAGTACAGTAAGTAGGCCTGATCGTAGCATTTTATCCACTTTAAAAAAGCGTTTTCTCAATCTGATTGTGTATGTTTTTTTAAAGCATGTTCGCGGTTAACTCTGTTATATTAACGATAAAAATGTAATAAAAGTATGGATTCTCCGTCGATACAGATTTCAATTTGTTTAAGTTGAAAACTCTTTAAGACGTTTTATTAAACACTTGATGTTTGGAGAAACTGAATTTTTATTTAAGTATTCAAACCATTCTAAAACTCCTTTACAGATATGTGAAATCCCCAATCCGCATTGAGCAAGCGTGGTGGACCATACCTGATCCCTCTACTGATAAGACCTGAACCCAGCAGTAATGAGTTATATTCGCAAAAAGCACTAGAAATGATATCTACTATTTCATCCTTAACCTTCATACTCCAACGAAAACTAAATCATCTTTTTGTGCTCAATGACCTTCAAAGTCATTCAGAAGTTCCGAATGACGTCAAGAAACAGAGTAGGGGTTTCTCGTCCTTATTAAATTGAAATAAGGGCGACTTTCCCCTGCGTTGTGGTGACCCAGTGATATTTCAGTGACCCAGATAAGGAACCAGGATGTGTAGCTGGTTCATTTATTAGCGGTTTGTCAATTTAAGGGATCCGGTAGATTTAGTAGCTTTGAGTGCTATCTATACTAATGTAGTTCATAGTAGAAACACCAGGAACAAACATAAACTTGATTTACCGATGAGTCGATTGCATAAAATAAGAAATTCCTTCAGGTTTTTGTCTGTATGCTTGTACAACAAAATCCCACAAGATGTTCAAAACCTACCTATACAAAGGTTTAAGAAAACTATTGAAGAACGTCTGTGCAAGAAAGCCTACTATAAGGTCAATGATTACTTGGACGATTGCACAAAGTGGGAATGAGTTGCTCGCCAAGGTCATTTCATTAACAGAATCGATTTATTTATTTTTTTATTTAATGTAAAGTTGTATAATACTGTTAAAATACTATAAAATATATATATTATGCTCATAAAAGAAAAAGCCATGCCCGCTGAGTTTCTTGCTAGTTCTTCTCAGGACGGTGGCTATAATTATTAATTTTTGTGTCCGAACTGGTGGTAGCTTTTAACGTCAACAAAAATGAGTACTTCATCAATGTTGAAAATAAAGTATTTCATTTCATTAAAGGATGTTCATGATAGTACAAATAATCGTAGAAGCTGTTTTTTCACTAACATTGTAAAGAGGAAAACTTTGTAATGAATAAGCTAAAAAACAAATAGACCTTCTAAAAATTCGTTCACTTTTCGAAACCTATCGACGACGCCTTTGAAGTTGCCTAAAATACATTTTTTTAAATTTTTATCGACATATTTTGCAAGTGCCTAGCAATGCAAAAGTCCCAACTAAATGGACTGGCTTTATCTTCTTATATATAAAAATGAATTGCTGTTCGTTAGTCTCGCTAAAACCCGAGAACGACTGAACCGATTTGGCTTATTTTAATCTTGAAAAATTCGTAAAAGTCTAGGGAAGGTTTAAACGGTGAGAAAATTTACTTATGTGACGCAGACAAAGTTGTGTGGGCCAGCTAGTTTTTTATAAATATTTTTCAAACTGAACTACAACATATTTAAAGTTGCCTCAAACACATGTTTTGAATAAAAAAAAATACAAAGATTTAAAATGTAGGGATCCGTTTAACCCCGCTACTCAGCAGCCAGGTCTGCAGTTCCGAGTTGGAGTATACCAGGAGAACTATGGACCTAGTTTTCAGCTTGCCTCAAATACTTACCCATAAATTGGCACTAGCTCTTAGATAGACTTTTTGATTTTTTATTGGAACGAAGTTCCTTATCGCGGGCTCAGCTAAACTCAGCGGGCATGTCTTTTTTGTACTATGAGTACTGTATGTATGTATGAGTGATGTACTTTCATGCATTGTAAACGGGTTCTTACCACTAATGGAACGAAGTTCCTTATCGTGCGTTATCGAAAGGGTTCTAGACGGAAATTCTTATGAAAAAGTTGTCATGACACTTTTTTTGTTTTAGATGATTATCGCTAGATGGCGCTGTGATTAAAATCTTTTAAAACAATTCCTTATTTTGTTTTATATGAATAATGCTAGATGGCGCTGTGATCAAAATATTTCATAAAACAATTCCTTATTTTGTTTACATGATTAATACTAGATGGCGCTGTGATCAAAATATTTTATTTAAGTTATAATAATTAGTTAGTTTAAAACGTCTGTCTCTCTCTCTTATTCTTCTAATAAGAGAGACCTATAATTAAAAAAAATAAAATTTTATTACAATTCCCTCACTAATTAATCGAAAGGAACTTCGTTCCATCCGGGTGTCCCTTGACAGTTCTCAAGTTTTTTTTGTAATATTACTTAATCAAATACGCCTACAGATAACCCAATTTGTTTATCTACGTCATGACTAATACAGATAACCATTGAGTGTAGGATCATGATTCCCATTCTGCTGACTACGGGAATAGCACTCCTGTGACGTCACTAGTACGTCATATATGAGACATAGTATTAAATACAGATGGTACAACCATATATTTTTTTTTAATGGCAATGGATGCAAGTTCTTTAGCCTAACTTAATGATAAAGTCGCTTCACGCTGTCTGTCCTGTATGCTTAAATCTTGAAAACTACGCAACGGATTTTCATGCAGTTTTTTTTAATGGATAGAGTGTTTCAAGAGGAAGGTTTATGTGTACCTAGAATACCTACATAAATAGTCACAAGAATTATATCATAATATTGTATTAAATCATTAAATTAAGCTTAAGGAGTTGTATTCACTGCCGTTATACACTCAAGTTTGTTCGTCAATTTTCACTAGATGTAGAAAATGGTGTTCGTTCGGAATCGTCGTTCTTAAAAAAACAAAAATGGTTTTTGAAGTAAAGCGTGCTCAATTTTGGCTCCACATACTTAGCATAAGTAAACAAACCAATTTTGACGCAGTTGAGTGGATATCATTTCTTTTTTATTACAGAATTGTTAAACAAACCCCTCTGATAAGCAATTACTATCATGAACCTCTGCAATGCCAGTGCAATGAGGGGCCGTTATCTATCACCTAGCCATACAGGACTTTTCTTAAACCTCGTTTAAAGAACGTCATTGCGAACACCGTCCAAAACACGGCAAAGTAAACTCGCTGTTTCACATACACTGTGTCCAAAACTCATCTCACAGCAGTCGTTATTGAGCCCGTCAGTTTGAAATATGGCCTCGAGGGATGACATCTTGACGATGCCTTTATTGAATACCGCTGAATCTTGTTAATAAAGGTTTTATGTGTCATATGCCTTATCTGGCGTTATAAAGTCGTTTAACTAGCTAAAGACGGCTTCCGGGTGGGCTTTTTATTGTAATAATGCTGATCATGTTGGGGTTTAACTAAAAGCATAGAAATATTACATCTGGAATCAACATCATGAGCAACAGAATGAAGCCAATTTAAAGTGCACCGATCGCGCGTAACAACACGATATTTCGATTCAACATCAGAAATAACAAAGTGAAATTTTAAAGAACGTATGTATATGTAATATTTTATTAGTGTGTTACGCGCGATCGGTGCACTTTAAATTAGCTTCAATTTGTTGTTCATGATTTTGATTCTAGATGTAATAATTCTATGACTAAAAGGTATACCGAACTGTGTTGAAAATTTTATTTTACAGAACACGTTTAAATAAAATATTTTAAAATATTGTATATCATGTAGTAGTAGTAAGACAAGTAAAACGAGCCCAAACACGGCGGGTCTATCTTGTCATTCTATTATGGCATTGTCACACGATATTCATCAGCTAAATTTTTCCCCAATCTGAAACTGATAAGTTTTTCAAATTTAACTTGAAAGATTCCACCTCAATAAGATAGACCCGTCGTGTTTGTGCTCGTTTACTTGCATTAGCTAGCACTCTACTCTCTCTCTCTACTCTCGTGATATTCTGGATCTTAAAAGCTTGTTTTTAACAAGTTTTTTTTTTTTTAAATATGGTGTAATATTTGATTACCTTTTACAAAAAATGGTTGTAAATCATACAAAATCCAATCTGAAACGACACCAGATATGGCATAGTTAATTGTCACTCGATACCAGCTCGTTCGTCGTTAGCTTAATGGTAGCTTAAAGCTCTCCGAAGGAAGCTTTCGATGTTTTTGTAGCAATATTTTATGGCTGCGACATCTCAAGGCGTCTAACAGGAAAATACTTTTTCTGAGGAACCGTAAATGACACCAAAAATACTCGAGCTTAGATTGTTACCAGTAAAAGTCAATTTCGGGAGGTTTTTTATGACCAAAGTAGCTTTTTGGATAAGTTAAGGTTCATGTAGCAGTAGCTAGAGGTACCCGTATCGTCTGATCAATAGACACACAGACTATTGAGGAGAGGATACTGGTACTACGGATGAGTTAAGGTTCATGTAGCAGTAGCTAGAGGTACCCGTATCGTCTGATTAATAGACACACAGACTATTGAGGAGAGGATACTGGTACTACGGATGAGTTAAGGTTCATGTAGCAGTAGCTAGAGGTATCCGTATCGTCTGATCAATAGACACACAGACTATTGAGAAGAGGATACTGGTACTACGGATGAGTTAAGGTCCATGTAGCAGTAGCTAGAGGTACCCGTATCGTCTGATCAATAGACACACAGACTATTGAGGAGAGGATACTGGTACTACGGATGAGTTAAGGTTCATGTAGCAGTAGCTAGAGGTATGATGCAACAATGATTCCTGTCGCCATAAAATTGCTTGCGTAAAACCTGGTTCCATTTATACGCACGTTGAGAGATCGATTGTGTAAAGTATGACGTCATGGACTGGCGAGGGCGGGCGTCGTGACGTCACTGTTCGAGGTCATTGCCTCGGATATCCACTTATTATCATATGTAATCGTAAAATTGAAAACGAGAAATTGCTATTTTTATAGATTTCCCAAAATTATGAAGCTGACTAGGTATTCGATCTCTATTTAAATTTGAATCCCTGTTTCTTAGTCACACGTGGACCGATTTGGATAATTATTTCTTTATTGTATTTATTGTCTTGTAGAGCAGGTTTCCTTAATATAGTACATTTTAAAATAATTTAATAGGTTTTTAATCCTCTTTACAAATATTACAAGTGAACGGGGAGAGTGCGTGATATTTTGATAACATGTATTGTGACAGTTCAACGAGGGTATACATAGGTACATTCAATTGTATCAAAGGTGTGAAACAAATACAAGAACACATTTTTTTATTTCGTCTAATGTGACACAGATGAAATTGCACGGTTCCACTAGTATTTACACTTAATTTTATTATGCTTTCATGCATTTTCAACGGGTTGTTACCACGATATTAATTAATTAATTGAGTTGTCTCGATATTTCAATGTTGTTGCGAACGTCATGATTAAGAGCAAACAAATCTGTCTACCGTCTTTGTCGTTCGCTTTTGGGTAGTACCACTGGAACTCGAACTCACATCACGACACACCACACTCACTGTATCTACAAGACTCTCTGAGCATGAACCCTTAGTGTCTGTTGTGTTTAGCACTGGATTCCACATACTCGATAATCTAAAGCCGTCACGTCAATTAATTAAATATTGTGGTAAGAACCCGTTGAAAATGCATGAAAGTATTATAGAAAACCGCGAGTGTCTGAATAAGTTTATTATACTTCTTCACATAACTTTAGTTCAGACGAACGATGATTACTTTTTAGTTAGTTAGCAGACACAATGGACATAATCTCACGTAAATTTGCGAAATATGAGACTGGTAGTTTTTATGCTATTCTTGATAACATTACTCGTTTGCATTTAGTTCTCAAATGGGTTGAGATTACATTTCCTAGATACTTCTCTTTACATTAAGTAGTTATAATTGTTCTAGTGGGAATGCTTTCGAAAACTTTTGGAGCTAATTTCAACTCTTTCATTAACCTAGAAGCACGGAAAAGCTTGTAATATTGACAATATTATGTGTGGTTGGGGCATGTTGACAGTTAAAATATTCCTGTACCAACCCATTACTGCCCACTGTTGGGCTCAGGCCTTCTCAGAAGAGGGATTAGGCATAGTCCACCTCGTTTGCCTAGTGTGGATTTTTCACAACACCACTGGCTAAAAACGGTGAAAGAAAACATCGTGAGGAAACCTGCATATCGGAAAAGGGTTCTAAAAATCCTTTGAAGATATGTGAAGTCCCCAATCCGCACTGGGCAAGCGTGGTGGACAATGCCTAATCCCTCTTCTGAGGAAACCTGAGCCCAACAGTGGGCAGTAATGGGTTGGTACAGGTACAGGTATTTCTTTTCTATATATTTCGATGGCTCTATTTTTGTTAAAAAGCGGACACTTTAGATATTGTTTCTTATAAATTTGATTTGTGGTTACTGTGCTATTGTTGAAAAATGGAAGTCGGTCGTTTTCCTTTTTCTAAGAAACTTGACTGCTTGACGATCATTGCACCTTTTAAAGTATGTTTTCCAAACTTTAGGATAAATATTAAATTCTATTTCTATCTCTTTTACTCTAATGATTTATTGGGGTTCAGTTCAGTAACACAATGAAAACTCCTTGGTATCCTTCTCCTCCTCAATAACAGTTTATTCATCTTCCAAAATCAGTATAATCATTCTCCAAAACTCAGTCACAATTACTCCCAACTCTGTTCACTTTGAAAGCACGTCGACTACTGTCCTTAAACGATAGTTCACAACCTTCTATACTTTCTTGAGAAATAAATCAGATGGCGCCACTAGTATTTCCGTTTTCATAAAAAAAAAAATTAAAAGAATTTAACAACACTCTTATAAAATGATTCATCACAACCGGTCTTTCCTTAAATCGATGTAATACCCGCTTCTATAAACCTGTACCAACCCATTACTGCCCACTGTTGGGCTCAGGTCTCCTCAGAAGAGGGATTAGGCATAGTCCACCAAGCTTGCCCAGTGCGGATTGGGGACTTCACATATCTTCAAAGGATTTTTAGAACCCTTTGCCGTTATGCAGGTTTCCTCACGATGTTTTCCTTCACCGTTTTTAGCCAGTGGTGTTGTGAAAAATTGCACATAAATCTTTTTCACATTTAGATTTAGAGGTACAAGCCGGATTTGAACCCGCGACCTCCCGCTCGGTAGGACGCGCTTCGACCACTCGGCCACCACGACTTTATCTTTCTTATAGGAAATCTTATAGGTTATATTAAAAAAATATATTTTTTAAAATCGATCTAAAAAATAATTTATTTTAAAGAAAACTTTGTGATTAAAAAGTTTTTGCTTTTATTTTTATTTTTGCTTCTATAAACAATTAAATGGAATTACAGACAAGTCACCTAACAGTTTATGTTATAAAACTCTCTAGAAAACATTTTGTATGCACATCTGCGTTCAGAATGCGTATTAAAATTGATCTCATCAAATTAATTAAAATATCACGCGCTGACAGTGAAGGAAAACAAATAATAAACTATTTCATACGATACTAGTACTTAATGATAAGAAAATAAGAGCGCAAATAGCTTGTACACAGTCGTGACGTCACGTCAAGGGGTGACATGAAAAACAAAACATAAATTGGATAGAATCTTGAAGCTTATTCATTGAGAATAAGATCGGTTTTCGTCTGAAACTTTTCGGATAGAAAATCGCTTCCCAAATCAACTATCAGAGGTTTTTATTTGTTTTTTTCTCGTAAATAAGTTAGAGGCCATTTTGTACGTAATTGTTGTTGGTGGCTATTGTTAAAGGGCAGAAATTTGGGCGCTTTTTACGACTTTTTGTTCGGGAATGTGAAAAATTTGCTAACGATTTTTTTCTGTCTTGAGGAAATGTCCTAAAGTATTTGGAATAATAAGAATGAGGACATTGGAGGACTTTATTATTAGTTGATTAAATGCCTACGTCATAAAAGGAGGGTTTTACTGTTTATCACCTTATTTTGATTTAAAAAACTTTTGAAACTTACTAATAAGTCTGTTTTATTACAAGCTTTTTGTTAACTTGCACTGGATGTAACTATGTAGGTGGAATCTTGCAAGCTAAATTTGATAAACTTCCCGGTTTCCGATTGAGCTGACATTTTGCACTCTGATGTACATCGTGTGACAAGCTGTAATACGACAAAATGGCGCTGATTTGATATGTTTCCTTGCGTGCTCAAATCAGAAATAAGGAGATCCGCCAGACCAGTGATTCTCAACCTTTTTTTGTTGGGGCACATACTTAATGATTTAAAATTTTTGCGGCATACAGAGAAAAAGATAAAAATTATTTACTTACTACACACTGCATTAAAAATTTATGACAAAAAATTTAAATCTTCGATATAAACTAATATACTTCTACAATAATAACGAAACGTTTATTAAGGGATTAATTGCTAGCTAATAATAAAAATATTAACATCATATATTTGGCAATATTTGCAAAATTAGCGGCACACAAAAGTGCCGCGGCACAGTAGTTAAGAATCATTGCGCTAGACCAAAGTAATCGACTGCAATAGTCAAGTCCAAATGTTTGGAGACACTTACTTTTTAGTACATCAGATAATTAAGTGGTGAGAATTACTAAAATCTGTTGAATACCTAATCTAATTGAAGTGCTGATAAGATTGCATGATGCATTATCATAATGAATCATACTGTATCAATACAATAATATCATGCTTTTAAAACGACATCTGATTCTGGTTCCAAATGTAGTTTTGTCACGATTTGCTGTACACGTGTGTCTATAATTCATTTCTGGATAAACCGATTTCGGTGACTATTTTGTTAGAAAACAGACACTGAACATAATCTCACTTATTATTTTTTTTATTTCGTGATAGATAAACAAGCCTACGGCCCACCTGATGGTAAGCGGTCACCGTCGCTCATGAACCTCTGCAATGCCAGGGCAATGAGGGGCTGTTATCTATCGCCTACCGATAAAGCACTTTTCTTAAACCTCGTTTAAAGAGGGACATGTCATAGCGCTCCGGGAACACCGCGGATGGGAGTCCATTCCAAATCGGAATGGTACGGAGCTTCGATAAAGATTTTACTGGTAGTTTTTGTGCTATGCTTGAGAAATGGAAGTTGGTCGTTTTCATTTTTGTAATAACAATATTGTACCTATGTAACTTGTTTTAGACTATATTATTTATTTTATTCCTTCATACGGGTTTTCCCTCTTATTCAGAACAAAACAAAGATAAACTAACATCGTTGAAACTAAATCAAACTTCATAACAACGTATAGGCGGCCATGTTTTAATTTAACTTTGTGATATCAGTATTAAGTTATGCGGGCTGTTATTTTGTTAGAGGAATTGACCCGTGATAATTCTGCGTCACAAAGGGTAAAGAACAAACATAATAATTAGTTTTAAAGAAAACTTTAATACAAGCTTTTAGCCAATACAAGTAACACAAGATCGAACATGACGGGTCTATCTTAGCACAAGACAAACTTCCGAATCCATCATCAGATCAGCGCCTTTTTGTCATATCGTCGCCTTAGTGCTTGTTTGGCCAATCTGCACTCGAGCAAATTTTACAGGAGACAGCAAACAAACACGGAATTTTCGTTAAGTGCCGTGTTGAGAAAAAAATTGAAATGAGATTTTTATTGTTTTAGAATTGAATATTTTAACAGCATGGAAATTTTATTCTTTATAATACTGCATTAAAAAGTAATTTTCGTAAAAAATGTCAGATTGGCCAACAAGCACTGAGGCGACGATATTACTCGTCACGCGATATCACGTGATATACCTAAAAAACATAGGCTACCATTTAATTGAAAGTGACACAGACGAACTTTCGCGGTCCCACTCACATATGATGATGATACATATAGATGGAACTGCTGAACGCCAATTTTGGTTTGTTCATAATTGACCGGTTAACTCTCAATAAGGTTGCGTGCCTGTATTGTAAAAGTTAGTTTACTTAAATTGATAAGCTTGACCTATTGGTTTTTTCCTCCCTAAGGACCACTCCATGATAGTTTATTTAATTTGTAAACGTGCTGACCCTTGCCTGTGCCGTAAATTGAGGAATACACCATTTTTAACGTATTTTTAATTGAGAGTTATAAATATTATAGCGTAGTTTCTTATAAGTAAAAGGATTTTATTTATAAGAAAATGAAAATGTTCAGTAGATCCAAAGATTGCCCCCTCACAACGTCACAAAAATCATGAAATTTCAACAACGATTGGTGCCATGAAGTGTACTATATTTTGCTTTAACTTTACGAACAGATTATTTGCAGAGGACTGTCGTTACTTTAATAATACTTAATATTAATCAAGGCCTCTAGAAAGTTCATTTTTATCCATTTATTCCAGTTCTATAAAGAAATGTACGAGAAACTTCTAGAAAGATACTCACCCCATCAGGACTCTGTTTCTTGACCTCACAAAACTCGTTGAGCACATCTTGGAGTTTCCTCGCAGAATCTGTGAAGATAAACAGATTATTAAGATGGAGTTATGGTTGATGTAGCAGTAGAGGAACCCGTATGGTCTAAACATTAGACACACAGACTATTGAGGAGAAGATACTGGTACTACGGATGAGTTAAGGTTCATGTAGCAGTAGCTAGAGGTACCCGTATCGTCTGATCAATAGACACACAGACTATTGAGGAGAGGATACTGGTACTACGGATGAGTTAAGGTTCATGTAGCAGTAGCTAGAGATACCCGTATCGTCTGATCAATAGACACACAAACTATTGAGGAGAGGATCTGGTACTACGGATGAGTTAAGGTTCATGTAGCAGTAGCTAGAGGTACCCGTATCGTCTGATCAATAGACACACAGACTATTGAGGAGAGGATACTGGTACTACGGATGAGTTAAGGTTCATGTAGCAGTAGCTAGAGGTACCCGTATCGTCTGATCAATAGACACACAAACTATTGAGGAGAGGATCTGGTACTACGGATGAGTTAAGGTTCATGTAGCAGTAGCTTGAGGTACACGTCCCGTCTGATCAATAGACACACAGACTATTGAGGAGAGGATACTGGTACTACGGATGAGTTAATGTTCATGTAGCAGTAGCTAGAGGTACCCGTCCCGTCTGATCAATAGACACACAGACTACTGAGGAGAGGATACTGGTAATACGGATGAGTTAATGTTCATGTAGCAGTAGCTAGAGGTACCCGTCCCGTCTGATCAATAGACACACAGACTATTGAGGAGAGGATACTGGTACTACGGATGAGTTAATGTTCATGTAGCAGTAGCTAGAGGTACCCGTCCCGTCTGATCAATAGACACACAGACTATTGAGGAGAGGATACTGGTACTACGGATGAGTTCAGGTTCATGTAGCAGTAGCTAGAGGCACCCGTATCGTCTGATCAATAGACACACAGACTATTGAGGAGAGGATACTGGTACTACGGATGAGTTCAGGTTCATGTAGCAGTAGCTAGAGGCACCCGTATCGTCTGATCAATAGACACACAGACTATTGAGGAGAGGATACTGGTACTACGGATGAGTTAAGGTTCATGTAGCAGTAGCTAGAGGTACCCGTCTCGTCTCATCAATAGACACACAGACTAGTAAGGATACTGGTCTTACGGATGAGTTAAGGTTCATGTATTTTAGTCGTATTGCATTTAATCATCATAAAACGCTTGTGGGATTAGACTAATTCGCTAACGATGTATGGGCAAGCCACAGTAATGGGATTGCTAAAACAATTATCCAGTATACAACCTTTTAACTGTATTAGTTTATTGATCGGCTGATAATACTTCACTACATGGTAAAAACAAAGTCGCTTTTTCCACACATCTCTATGTATGCTTAGATCTTTGAAACTACGTAATGATTTTTGATGCGGTTTTTTTCGGATGAAGAGGTATTTTTCAAGAGGAAGGTTTAAGTGTATAATACATGCATAATATAGTAGAGAAACAATGATAATTTTAGCGGTTTTGATGTGACGCTAGTAAGCACAATACATTGAATTCTCCATACGTGACGTAGTAGAAGTTGCACGGGTTCAGTAAGTTTAGCCGTTTGTGTTCATTTACGAAAGTACATTAGAATCTAAAATTTGTATTTCTTAGTATTACGCACGTATTATTTACTAGTTAAGCCGCGCAATTTCGTCTGCGTCACAGTAACAGTGATATAAATATGAAACGCAATGAATATGTGAATGCACTGCGGGCCGCGCAAATAATAACGCGACGGCATTGCGAGTACTGTTTGAACCCCTTTGTAACGCAGACGAAGCTGCGCGGGTCAGCTAGTATATCTATATAGGTACTATTTCAATCTGAAGAGTTTGTTTGTTTGAACGCACTAATCTCAGGAACTACTGATCCGATTTGAAAAATTCTTTCAGTGTTCGAAAGTTTATTTATCGAGGAAGGCTATAGGTTATGTTGTATCCTTCTGTGACGCAGATGAAGTTGCGCGGTTCACCTAGTAGTATATACTATATAGATATAAATACACAGCTACATTTTCAATATTAAAATCTTCTCAGCTCATTTATAAAAGTAAATCAATCTTTTGGTACTTACAGGAAGCTAGTTCTTGTAATTGCTGAAACTCGGCCGGCGATAGCTTGTCCCATTGGAACCCGCCGGCTATCGGATTAGGCATGGCCACCTGGGGACAAAGATTTCAATGAAACTATGCAACTTAGAATAGCAGCATTTTAAGATGTTTAGTACTACTTTCATGATGGTTCTTACCACTGATTTGTTTGTTAAATCTACCCACAGTATCCAGGCTTCTCGTGATCATGACGTTTGCAACAACGTTGAAATATTGAGACCACTCAATTAATTAAATATCGTGGTAAGAACCAGTTTATAATGCATGAAAGTTATATATAAAACCGCGAGTATTTGAATAAGCTTATCTTTAGTAAGTATTGTTTACTCACAAATGATTTCAGACTAAAATATTATAAAATCACTTTCACCTTTAGAATCAGAAAACGGTAAATTCAAATTTAATCCGCAAGATTTCATCCGAACTTACATAAGTACATGGTTACATCCAGTGCAAATTAATATAAAGCTTGTAAAAACTGTAAAACAAAACCCATCATGTATAAAGGCAGAGATACTTCAACACGCGAAGAAGCCTGTCATCAGTCATATTTATATTGACACAGGAAACTCTCCAGTTACCCAATCGATAATCTCTCTCAATCTTGATATTACGAGAATTCCCGAAATTTTGTCTTCTTGGATATGTTTCTTTGATATAAAATGGCCTGTGTTACTGATATTATATCAACGATCCTTAACGAATGCGAATGCGAATCCGAATATTTGTTACATCCCTAGTAGATACATACTGTTACTTACAAAATAAATGAAAATTACAAAAGATACCAAATTAATTGTAAGGAACGACGTTACAAAAGATGTTAAAAGAGTTGTTAAATTGGACTCAGATTTTTCTCATTTTAAACGATGATGTCACAATATTACTTCTTCCCTCTGCCCATTAATTCTTTACCATGGTTATTTTCGCTTATATACCAACCATTAAAACATTTTACAACCTTTTTAAAACCAGGTGGTTGAGCTTAAGTCATAAAAATGTTAAGTTAATTAGACTTGAGACCCTCAAGTCGCCGCAGAACCCATCTTGGGTCTTTAAGATCACTTGAGTTTCTTTGAGAACCCTTACTTATGTTTCTAGAATCGATATTAAAGGTTTTTTGGGAGCTATTGATATAATAATTAGTATATTTTCTATTGAAATTTAGACTAATCAGTAATTTACAGCAACCGATAGATTAATTAAAAGTATAAACACTTTTTAAATACAAACTTTTGAAATTCTGAATATCATGTAGAAGTAGAGTGCTAGCTAAGACAAGAAAAATGAGCCCAAATACGACGAGTCTCTTGTCTTAAACCTTAAGGGGTTCCTATAGCTACCTTTTAGCTCCATCATCAGATCAGCTCCATGGTTAATGCATTGCCACCTTCGGTTTTCCCCGAGCGCTATGGCAAATCCTTCTTCAATCAAGGCTTAAAGATTCTTAAAGGTAGACCGTAGGTAGCAGCTCCGCAGTATCTCCTGACATTGCAGAGGTACGGTAAACCTTTACGATCAGGTGGACCGTCAGCTCGTCTGCCTACAAGGCAATTAAAAAACAGAAATTCTTATGGCTATCTTCCGACTCCACCATCAGAACAGGTCCGTGATACCATACCATATTGCATTGTTATACAGGGTGGATCTGTAACCTTGGACAGGTATTTCGACAGGTCATTCACCTCACGTCAGATTATCCAAAGTTACAGATCCACCCTGTATACACATACATATGAGTATAAAATTTCAGCGTGGTTAATCAGAGGTTATCGAATTCTCGCAAGATTCCACTCAAACAGTTGGTTGAACTTACATGGTTAAATCCGGTGTAAATTAAATAAAAGCTTTTAAATAAAATGACATTTTGATTTCCATTCGAGAAGTTATCGAATTCGAGTCGAATAAATCTGGAGACGATTTCGGAATATATTCGTAGTAGGGGACTTTTAAAAATGTTGAGAGAAGTCGAAACATTGTTTCCTTAAGATACCAATTAAAAACTTTATTCAATTAACTGTTTAACAATTAATTGAGTTAAATCCAATGAATTGTTACGAATTTGGAAACAGGGCGATTCTACAAATGAGTATGAAGGGCGTTTCTTTAAAAGTTATGAAAAAAAGTTAAATGATTTTTACTGGTGTGGGATCCTTCGAATAGTTACCATGGTGATACTTGTGTTTTTTACTGATATTCCAAAAGAAGAGGCGCTTGTCAAGTAGACTATATTCTTACGTTTTGTCTTCGCATAAGTTTAGTTTGGATGGAATGATTTAGATTATTGTTGTTGAAGGTGAAAAGTTTAATTATTTTCCAAATCAATGGAACTTACTTTTGGAGATTTTACGATTTGTTGTATTATGTATATTTCTGGTTAGGTTGAACCGATTTCGATAATTTTGTGTTTTGTAGATAGCATATACTTTGGAAATAACATTTTTATATTCCTAAAAAATGTGAATTGATGAAGATTTCTGTAAAAATATTACTTATTCACCCTTCTTTCTGCTTTTCAAACCTTAAAAAAATAGGCAAATTACAAGCATTTTCGAGTTATCTAAAGCAGTATAATAAGGGGTCGGAATTCACCAGTTTCAGTACGTTTCCTGGTAATCTCGCTTAATAGTAATCCTTGGGTGATATGAAATTCTTTAAGGCGAGCACATGTTCACGAGAGGTCGCGTTTTGACGACCAAAGCAGTAGCGGAAAGTGATATGCATTGCATAGTGGTACTTCAAAGAAGATATATGCACTTGATCATCATCATCATCATCCCATGGACATTTATTACTGTACATAGGTCACTATGTTATACTCGTGATAACTTCTCAACGAAAAGTCCGATTGGAATTGTGGCGACCAATAATAGCGCGCGAGATCCTGAATCGCGGTTACAACAATTGCAAAAATCTTCGCATATATACGACATCTGAAATCTACTACAGTGGGCTTCGGCCTGACCGGGCATACACTACCTCGCCCGGTCGGAGATCTCCCTTTGGCCATAAGTTCACTGTACCCAGAGAATAAAACAAAAATTAATTTACTTCTACCTAAAACCTCTTGATAAAATAACACTAACTTTGGATAAGGATTAATATAACAAAACTCATTTAACGATTTAATATTTTTCATGAATATAAAAGTGGATATTGTGACTAAACTATGATAGTTAGGTATATGCTCGTGCAGATTTTTTTTAGATATTACTAATACCTAAAAACCCGTGTACATAATTTTGTTTTATTGTTAATAGTTTTTGTAGAGTACGCTAAAATAGATTTTCGATTATACCTTGTGTTACAAATTCGATATTTTCATTCGGATCCCTATTTTTTTGAAAATAAAATATAGCCTATAACCTTCCTCGATAAATGGACTTTCCAACACTGAAAGAATTTTTCAAATCGGACCATCAGCGCGTTCAAACAAACAAACAAACTCTGCAGCTTTATAATATGATAAGTATAGATGGTAAAGTCAAATCGCTACCCCCATCACGACAAACGCAGCCCTTCACAGAAGGTCGGCTGACATTAAAGGCTCTGTTTCATGACGCATATATCTCCAAGGGGTTTTATGTTCACCCTTTTTAAGAGTAAAATGGCAAGATATACGCACAAGCTGATATTGGCGTCGTTATCTACGACACTCGATTTACGGTATGCAATTGAAGCATAGATAACCTAGACAGATGTAAAATGTCGACATAGACACGTTGTGCGTACGTAAGGCCTCGCTGGGTTCAAAGTCAAATTATTTATGTTCAAAGTTGATGTATCATTTTGAACATCAAGATGAAACAAAATAACTTATTTTAAAGAAAACTTTAGTACAAGAATTAAAGCTCCTGAATATCATGTATCAGTAGAGTACTAGTCAAGACAAGTAAAACAAGCCTAAACACTACAGGTCTATCTTATTGGAACGAAGTTCCTTATCGCGCGTTATCGAAAGGGGGCTAGACAGAAAAAATCTTACGAAAAGTTGTCACGACACTTTTTTGTTTTAGATGATTATCGCTAGATGGCGCTGTGATCAAAATCTTTTAAAACACGTTCCTTATCGCGCGTTACGAAAGGAAAAAAATATATAAGATATCTTTTAATCGAAAGGAACTTCGTTCTATTCGGGTGTCCCATGACACCTCTTAAGTTTTTTTAGTATAGGAGTTGCTATGACCAACTACCGAATCCATCGACAGATCAGCGCCATTTTGTCATATTATTGCAATGTCACGACATACATAATAATATGCGTGCAAGATGTCAGCTCAATCGGAAACCGCTAATTTCGTCAAATTTAGCCTTGCAAGATTCCACCCGAACTTACATTTACATCCAGTGCAAGTTAATATAAAGCCTGGAAGAAATGTGGTTAATACATTATCTTGATTTCTGTATAGAATATTATCTTGTGGTCAAGATACTACCCTATTTACAATCTACTGAATGGTTATGAGGATAATCTACATAAGCGTAAAGTTTTAGTGCCATTTCAAGTTGCCAATCAATTGAGACACCTGATGGTAAGCGGGTACCTATTATGGAACACTGTAATTTCAGGGGATATTGCTATGACTTGTCCTTCTTCAAACGAGGCTTGAGGAGGGTACTTAAAGATAGGTCGTAGGTAGTGACCCCTCAATGTCCCCTGATACTGCAGAGGTTCATGAGCGACGGTAATCACTTACGATCAGGTGGCCCGTTGGCTCGTCTGGCTACATGGCAATAAAAAAAATATTGTAAGCTACCAACGACTTAGTTTTAGGGCTCTACTCTTACCCTTTTAAGTTGCTAAAGACTATCAAAACACTGAATGGTAAAGCAAAAGAATCATTGAAATCGGTTCATGCGTAAAAAGATATGTGATTGCGTAGGTTGGTACCTATATCAAATGGTTTATTTTTGTTAGAAAAAACGGAATTATATAAGGATAGAAATTATTAGTCAGATCATTTTGAAATTTAAAGAAGTATAAAGATCAACACTTTTCAAATGGAAAATGAAACATCCGAATCGGTTTACTCAAACGAAAGTTATGAGGGAAACACACATTAAAAAACTTGAGAGGTGTCATGGGACACCCGAATAGAACGAAGTTCCTTTCGATTAAAAGGTATCTTATTTTTTGATCACAGCGCCATCTAGCGATAATCATCCAAAACAAAAAAAGTGTCGTGACAAATTTTCGTATTTTTTTTTCCTTCTAGCCTCCTTTCACAACGCGCGATAAGGAACTTCGTTCCAACAGACAAACTAAATAACTCCTTTTTGGAAGTCAGTCAAAAAAAATTGTAGATAGATACAGTTGAATTAAAGAATTCTCTCTTCTTAATTAACCAAAAACAAGTGAAAAACAACATGAAACTCATCAAAAGAGCACGAAGCTATTTAGAAACGAAATAACTCGAATTGAAATCGATATTTCGTCGTAATACATCGTATTATTTATTTATTCTTCAAAAGGTTGGGGCTAATTACTCATTCGCAACAAATTGTAAAGTTCTGAGGGCTCGGATATATTGTTTTTACGGTTGTTACAAGTTAAAAGAGAAAGCGAGCTCCTCATAGCTGTAAAAAAATCACTACATCCCTACTAATATTATAAATGCGAAAGTAACTCGAAATGCGAGAAGTCGTGATGGCCGAGTGGTCGAAGCGCTTCCTTCCGTATGGGAGGTCGCGGGTAAAAAAGATTTATGTGCAATTTTTCACAACACCATTGACTAAAAACGGTGAAGTAAAACATCGTGAGGAAACCTGCATGTCGGAAAAGGATTCTGAAAATCCTTTGAAGATAATAATATGTGAAGTCCCCAATCCGCAGTGGGCAAGCGTGGTGGACTATGCCTGAGGAGACCTGAGCCCAACAGTGGGCAGTAATTGGTTGGCACAAAAGAAGAAAGTAACTCAGTCTGTCTTTTATGCTTTCCCGCTTAAACCTCTCAACTGATTTTGATGAAGAATGGTACAGATAATCTTTAGACCCTGAGAAAGAATATAGGCTGCCTTTTAATTGAAAGTGACGCAGACGAAGTTGCGCAGGCCCACTAGTATTCTATAATTTATTTTAAATATTTTTTTTAAATACAAGCTTTTCAGATCCAGGATACCATGTAGCAGTAGAGTGCTAGCAAGTAAAACGAGCCCAAACACGACGGGTCTATCTTACAAGAGTTTAGAAAGACAAAACGGTGTTGATCTGATGATGGATTCGAAAATTGGTCATAGGAGCTCATGTGCTAAACAAGATAGACTCTACGAACACTCTACTGCTACATGATATCCAGGATCTTAAAAGCTTGTATTTATAAAAAAATCTTTAAAATAAATTGTTTCATTCCCACAACAAATATTTGAATGATTTGATTCCACATTTTCTCACAAATACTTCAAATTCTTTACCCATTAACTATAATTGATTGCTACTAATACATTATTTACAATAACCGCCGTCGCTTACGACTTACTCCCACGTTTTTTTCTTTTATAATTTATAGATTAGATCAAAGCGAGAAAACACATCTAAATCAAATACAGTAGGACCCCGATTATCCGGACCTCAGTTATCCGGATTCGCGATTATCCGGACTGCCAATCGCGACGAGTTTATTCTAACATTAACATGTCAAAACTTGCATAACGCCGCGCCACTCGTGCCGTCCGCGCCCGTCGCCCCACCCGCACCTCCCGCAGGGTGCGGGCGGCGGGACGGCCTAGCCGCTACACGCGTTTCTTATTGTTTGTTGTTGTTTGTTGTTTGGCAATTGTTACTTCGTTTTAACGTGCGTGTCACGTCAACAAATTTTAAAATGTAGATAAGTGAACAGCAGGAATCGAAAGAAGATGAACCTGAAGAAAATCTAGATGTGGAGAATGATGTAGAACCATCTCATGATGAAGCATTTCATGTCTTGGAAACAGCTCTCAAGTGGTTTGAAAAACAAACAGAGTGATACTGTGAGTTTACTACAGCTGAAACGAATTCGTGATATAGCAGCATTGAAGAGAACAAGTAGCTTACGTCAAACGACAATTACCAAATATTTTAAACCAAATTAAACTAATTATTTTATTTCATGATTACCTAATGCAAATTACCAAATACAATAATTATTGTAAGCAAATTATACGTACATTATGTACAATTTCTTAATAAACGTTGATTTTCGCTCATATGTATTTGTTGTTTTAAATAAACACTTAACATTACATATGTATGGTACAGACTCTACATATGTACATATGCAAAAAGCCCGTTTTTCTTCATATCTTGGATTATCCGGACTTTCAATTATCCGGATGCCTACTGACAACAATTAGTCCGGATAATCGAGGTCCTACTGTACGTGTTTTTGTGCTGAACCACAGTTGATCATGATACATCAACTATTTATATCATCTTTATAATATATCATCTGTCTGTGAACAGATTGTTTTCAACAAGGAATATTTTTAACGTGACCCTCTTTAAACGAACGAACTACTGGCTTAAACGGTGAAGGAAAACATCGTGAGGAAACCTGCATACTGGAAAAGGATTCTAAAAATCCTTCGAAGATATGCGAAGTCCCAAATCCGCATTCGGCAAGCGTGGTGGACTATGCCCAATCCCTTTTCTGAGGACAAGTTTGAGGAGGAGATCTGAGCCTAGCAGTGGGCAGTAATGGGTTGTTACAGTACCCACCTCTTACTCCCACCACTGTAACTCCTGTGTAGCCATCCACAGCGGCGACCGCCGTAAGGGCTTTGAGCATTAAAGCCCAGGAATCCGTGGGAAAGATAACCTGACTAGCCCCGCAACGAATTTGATCAGAAGATGATAGAAGGAATTGTGAATTCCGACGTGTTCTTTTAAACGGGGTTTCCTGTATAGTGATGGGTAAAGGCCACTTAATGCCTTGACATTGCAGAAACTCATGACAGTAACCGCTTACCATCAGGTGAGTCGTAAGCTCGTTTATATATCAAATTTAGGCAGTAAAAATGTCAAGTAATATTTTTTAAATCGACTTCTTCTCTTATGAAAAATTACTAGTTAGACTTTTATCAAATTAACCCGAAATTATGCTAGACATACCTCCTAACAAGTAAAAAAAATTGAAGTTGGTTTTCCTAAAAAAAAATACTTACGCTACTAAAGAAAATTTTCTGTCGCTCTCAAAATTTCTATTTTACTGACATACAGTACGAAAATTAGTATTTAAAACTACGACAAGGATCGAATATCATAAAATACGAAAAAATAAACCATCCACATTGGTTCCCTCAAACCAAACTATACCTCATCAAACCTTTCATTTAATTTTCTTATTCCAATTCCACAACACAGTCTTCTGTGACGCAGACGATACCTAAACAATAAAGAAGGCAGGTAAAACGAAAATAAAACAGAGCACACGCATACCGTATCGTAAACTAACATTCAAAATAAACTTGTTTACAAACTGCGTTGTAAAACAGAGTTAAATTTAAACCGACCGATTGTAAGACGTTTCTCAACGAACTACAACATCTGGAAACAACATACAATACCCACTCAACTAGGAACGTCAATTTTCACTAGATGGTGAAACTGAGATCGCTCGCCCGGAGTTCGTTAATTTCTAGGACGCCAATCAAAAGAACAGCCAATCGCAAACAATCCCTGCCAACACACAAAACGTCCCAAACAAAAAGAAAAAGGCATATTTTCACCATGTTGTATCCAGATGCTTTAGGTCCACGTACGGTACACACGTAACACGTTGTTTTGCGCAAACATCGTAATTTCGTTCAGGATATGCGCTAGGTAATTAAAAGTATTTTAAGAACTAGATGACCTACAACGTCGATAAGAAAGGGATTTGTATGACGTTTTTATTGCCTTATATACAGAGGAACTAACGGGCCACCTGGTCGTAAGCGGTTATCGTTGCTCATGGACCTCTGCATTATCAGGGGACACTGCCTCGCTACCTACGGCCTACCTTTAAGTACTTTCTTCAAGTCTCGTTTGAATCTATGGCATATGGAACGCGTTACTATGTTAAATTCCTTACAAGTATCGTCTAGAGTCGTTTATTACACAGATCTTGTAGCATCCAGCGCAAATTTCCGTGCATTCAAATGTTTTTGCCATAACTATTATTGGCATCCTAAATAGTATAACAGCTCACCGCAGAGGTCCAATAAATTTAATAAAATCAATGTCCGTGGTGCTTTTGTCAATTCTGGCGTAATGCTTTTTCAATCTTATTTTATTATCTCCCGCTTTTGCGAGAAGGGAAGTCGAAACTCATGTTTTCCTACTTCTTCTATCATCTTCTGATTAAATTCGTTGCGGGGTCCAAGACAAGTTAGCTTTCCCTCGGGTTTTCCTGGGCTTCACTGCTCAGAGTCATTACGATGGTCGCCGCTGTGGATCCTGGCTACACAGGAGTTACAGTGGTGGGAGTGAGAGGTGGACCAATACCCGAAAGTCTCGTTTGAACTACAAGTCATAGCATCCGGGAAACACCGAAGAGGGGGTATTCCATAGTCGCAGTTTCCACAGCGGCGACCACCGTAATGACTCCGATCAGTGAAGCCCAGGAACCCGAGAGAAAGCTAACTTGTCTACCCCGCAACGAATTTAATCAGAAGATGATAGAAGGAGTAGAATAGAAGCGGGAGACAAAATAATTGGAAAGGCATTTCGCCAGAATTGAGACAAATACCGCGGATTTTGATTTTATTAAATTAAATTGATCTGGATCCCAATCCGCACTGGGCAAGCGTGGTGGACTATGCCTAATCCCTCTTCTGAGGAGACCTGAGCCCAACAGTGGGCAGTAATGGGTCGGTACAGAAATTGATCTAAGCGGTGAGCTGTTGTACTATTTAGGATGCAAATCTAATATTTAAAGTTCTCGTGTCACAGTTTTCGTTGCCATACTCCTCCGAAACGGCTTGACCGGTTTTGATGAAATTTTTTGTGCTTATCCGGTATCTATGAGAATCGGCCAACATCTATTTTTCATCCCCCTAAATGTTAGGGGTAGTTCACCACTATTTTTTTTTTTTTCGACGCAGACGAAGTTGCGCGGGGCAGCTAGTAATAGGGTAAAATAATATTCAATATCGTTTATAAGCAGCATCGATTTGTAGTTTTGCATTATTAGTTTCTGATAGGTAGTATACTAAAAATTAAGCCATGTTATTTATCGCATTATATTCATACCACAGCAGACCTAAGCCTAGCATAGGCACAAAGCTTTGAGCCTCAAATTGTTATAATAACTGTCTAAATACAACAAATATTCTAACGCATTGTTGACTTCAAAGACAGCTACCGAGTCTTTGATGTTGCTCCGTAAACTCGTAAAGTTAACTTTGATTCGTGTTTATTAACTGTCGATTGCTTTGGGAATAAACCTTTAATTGAGTAACTGACCTCAAGATATTATGACTCACATTGTGCAGTTCTTAGAAGAAAATATGAGTTTAATCTTAAAAAAAATAATAATATGAGACTACTTCTATGACGACCATCACCTTTTATTTGACATCAGAATCATTCAAATCGGTCCACGCAAACTAGAGTTATGAAGGAACAAATTATCATGATGTTGAATTCAGAATGTCGTGTAGTTACGCACGCGGCACGATCGGTGTACTTTAAATTGGCTTCAGGATGTTGATTCCATGTAATAATTGCGCCTATCTAAAAGATGTTTTATACAGACTATAGATAGTTTGTAGGCAGTCATTTACTCTGTAATCGTTGTTACAGAGTAGCTAATAGCCGATAGTAAAATATAACGACTGCTTTCGCAAGCTACGTACATTGTATAACTTCGGTTATGGAGTTAGCGAGTTTATTAAAAGATTTTATTTTACTCTGGACTAAGTTCGGGAATTTTATGACTTGAAACTAACTTTTTGGATTCAGATTGAAATAAAGTTTTACATGCATATTATGTGTTTTATGTAAGATTGTAATGATGGAGTCGGAAGGTAAGCACTTACCATAGGAACTTATTGAATAAACTAGATAGACAGTTTAATAAACTAGACGTCGTGTTTGGAAAAGTCCAATAGTTAGTAACTAGGAGTATTTCTACATGAAATTAAGGATTTTAAAAGCTAGGATTTAAAACGGTTTTGATTTTACAATTTATTTTTATTGCCATAACGAACTATCGGGTCATGTTTAAATTTGTGGTTACCGTCGCTCATGGACCTCTGCAATGTCAGCCGGACACTGCGAAGCCGTAGGGTTTGCCCCGAAAGCTAGTGCCAATTTTTAGGGATTCGTTTAGCCCCGCTACTCACTAGCCAGGTCTGCAGTTCCGTGTTGGTGTATATCAGGGGAACTATGCACAAAGTTTTCAGCTTACCTGAATTACCTACCCTAAAATTGACACTAGCTCTCAGGCTAATTTGCTTTCCAATATCTCTACTAATATTATAAATGTGAAAGTAACTCTGTCTGTCTGTCTGTTACGCTCTCCCGCTTAAACCACTCAACCGATTTTCTTGAAATTTGGCACAGACAATCTGTAGACCCTGAGAAAGAACAAAGAAGGTGGCTTTTTTTGAAAGTGACGCAGACGAAGTTGCATGAGCCCACTAGTTTCTTAATAAAACTATGTTTATATCGATATCAAATTCGGAACACGCTCGCCAGAAAGCCGCGGGTTTACCGTAGTGACGTGCCGTAACTATGTCATACATTTACGTCACTGATCAATATCCGGACGAATTAATACGGTTTTTATAGCTATGAACTGGCGCGCTGTACATTACGGACTCATTTCGGGATTCTGTGTGTAAGGATGGGACGGAAATAGGGCGTTTTTTCGTTATCGAATGTGAGTCTTATTTATTACACAGGCGGACTTAATGCCATAGACATTCTCTACCAGTCTACCTTTAGGTCATGGAGCGATGATTGATGGTAGGCACAACAAGTGTATCGGAAATAAAAAAAATAAAATAATGTTAATTTTAAAGCTCAAAAATTTAAAAATAAAACGTGCCAAATTCAACTTATATAAATATGAGTACCAAAATAATATACACATACACACTACAAATATAATACATAAATATACACATATATTATGATTGTTATGATTGTCTGATGATTGTTAGCTGAACTTTGTTTACAGTGAGTCAGGTTTAAGAGGAGAGGTCTTCTCTCCAAGTAAGAACCCAGCACGCACCCCAGGCTGGTTCAGACCCAGCCGGATATTCCGAGCGAGAGTTTTGTGCAGCCCCATCTTGGCGGGATTCGGGTAGCCCATTGACCGAGAGAGTAGGCTGCCGGTTCGGCATTGTGGGTGGAATTTCGGCAATTGCCTCCTGTCCGAAAAAAAGAGTCACCGCTGTGGATCCAACTGTATTTATTTATCATTCAATTTATATCATTATATTTCTAAATTAAAATTAGGTAAAATTGCGCGGATCAACTCGTACTTAATAAAATTCACTCACTAATACAAATTTGACATGACAATCAACGCTAAACTGAGATAGCATAGTTCACATCGTCAAAATCACTATTTATTCCACGATTCCGATCTTCAATTTTTTCTCCATGGCCGAAACCATTCCACAATCTCTGGCGTGCGTTATTTTAATCTTCTCATTAACATTCAAATCCAATATAATTTATAAGGATTCAAACTGTGTACGCCGTCTGGCGTCATGCCAATGTTTTCATCAAAATGTTTTGTAAGTGCGCGGTACTATATAAATATAATATTATAACGTTACGGTCAAATACCTTTTGATATTGTGTCTATCCTATTATAAAATATGTAAATAATATTCGCAAAAATTATGCGGATGTTTTACCAAAATAGTTAATCTGATAGTGTCAAAATAAAGGCTTCATTCCCGTTCATATGAGTCTAACACGATGGATGTACGACAATGGTTTTACCAAAAAGGGCGTGAATGTAGAGTGAATTTGATAAAACCAATAAAGGTCTCCTCATGCCCTTTCTAACGAGTCCAAACACGATGGGTCTATGACGATGATTTTACTAAAAAACGGCGTGTCTGTTAGAGCCAATAAAGAACTACTCATGCCCTTTCAAATGAGTCCAAGCTAGTCCTAGCAGCTGACTTGTCAATCAAAATATATTCAACTTATTGTATTCGCAATGGGATAGGCACATTTCGTCGCCTCAGTGCTTGTTTGGCCAATCTGACATTTTTTACGAAAATGACTTTTTAATGCAGTATTATAAAGAATAAAATTTCCATCAGACTGGTAAAATATTTTTTTTAAATATTTAATTCTAAAACAATAAAAATCTCATTTCAATTTTTTTCTCAACACGGCACTTAACGAAAATTCCGTGCTTGTTTGCTGTCTCCTGTAAAATTTGCTCGAGTGCAGATTGGCCAAACAAGCACTGAGGCGACGATATGTCGAAGTAGTGATGCTCGATGGAGTAGACAGATGGTAAACGTAGTGTTGGGCGCCCGCCTGCTAGATGGAACGATGCCCTAAGAAAGGTGACCGGTAATAACTGAATGAAACGAGCAGAGGACCGGACTCAATGGCGTATTTTGGGAAAGGCCTATATCCAGCAGTGGACGAGTGTGGGCTGATAATGAAATGAAATAATTTAACGTTAACGAAAAAATATGCTTGTTGATGTCAAAAGGCTATAAAGGGTTTTAATTATTCTTGAATATGCAGTTAATACTCTTGACTGTTACAAGGAAAACATATGAAATTAATTAAAGCATTGTAAGCCAATTAATACATTTATGATTAAGGATAAATTATATTTCTCAAATTCACACAATAATATTGTGGTAATGAGATAAAAACTAATTATAGAAACGTAAACAATCTTGTCGAGAATTTAATTGAGATTTTCAGAGGCATAATAAAATGTGACTTATAATTGAAATAGTTTTTTATGTGACTTCAAAAAATTAGGAGCTATCTCAATTCGACCGTATGTGCTTTTTTTCGTGAATAACTTCGTCGTTTATAATCGTCTATTTTGATGATTATTTTATTATTATTAATAAGATTTTATAGGTCTGATGATGATTTGTGTCACAAATGACAGTGAAATTGTATGCGCCATTTAAGATTTTAACTTACTTTCTCTTGCCTTCTCTCTCCACTCCTTTCTATCTTTACATACATCATCTGTCACATCACAAACCATCATATCATCTTTCACACATCATCCATAGACGTCCACTGCTGGACAAAGGCCCCAAACCTCGCCACAACGGCCGGTCCTGCGCTATCTGCATCCAGTGACCTCCCGCGATCTTGACCAGGTCGTCGGTCCATCTTGTGGGAGGCCACGTTGCGCTTACCGGTTCGTAGCCACTTCAGAACTTTTCGGCCCCATACATTCTTCACAATACTTCAAACATTACATTCATGTACGATTTTAACGTGACTGTGTATAAACTTATTCAGACACTCGCGGTTTTCTATAATACTTTCATGAATTTTCAACGAGTTCTTACCACGATATTTAATTAATTGAGTTGTCTCGATATTTCAACGTTGTTGCAAACGTCATGATCACGAGAAGACTGGATACTGCGGGTCGATTTAAGAGCAAACAAATCTGTCTACCCTCTTTCTCGTTCGCGTTTTGGTAGTACCACTGGAACTCGAACTCACATCACGACACACCACACTCACTGTATGAATTTGGAGAGGGTGTGGCCTCTCTTATAGAATATTTTAATATGTTAATCATATAAAAAACTGAAATAGAACGCATTGTATCTGGCCGACGTGGCATCGAATAGAATACAGATAAACAAACTTAATTGTGGCATAGAGTAGATAGGTCAAAACAGAGGGGGCATTTAAAAATCTTAATAATATGTCAATATGCATGTGAGAATAGTATTTTTTTTAGTTTTTGGTTGTCGTTTATACAGGGTATCCCTATACGACATGAACGGGAAGTATTTTTTTATTATTGGTAATAAAAAATAGTAATCAAAAAGGATTATTCGTAATTACCTGTTCTTTCGATTGGCATCATAAAATACAGGGTGTTGATTTTTGTCGATTTTGTTTATTCAATTTTCAGATAAACCAAACAATTGACGAAAATTCTGTGAATACAGTATTATTAAATAAAATTAAACGATGTTTCTTTTCAACAAAACGTCTTGTCTGTAATATTTAAGGTACCTACTTCCAGTTCATGTCGCATAGTTTTGGGACACCCTGTATAGCCATTCTTTTCTATTTGGTTCTTTTTATTTTATTAAAGATAAACGAGCTTACAGCTCACCTGATCGTAAGTGGTTACCTTCATGAACCTCTGCAATGCCAGGGCAATGAGGGGTCACCTACCCATACAGGACTTTTCTTAAACCTCGTTTGAAGGGACATGTCGTAGCATCCGAGAACGCCGAAGGTTTAGTTTTATGCCTAATGCTCTTAGCTTCAACTACATATAAGATTGAAGTACCTACTAATACTAATGGACCTTAGATAGCCTGAGTAAGATTACTTTGTTAATGAAGCGATCAGACCGTGTGGGAGACCTAGATTTTAGGTTAATAGATATATAAACTTATTCAGACACTCGCGGTTTTCTGTAATACTTTCATGCATTTTCAAGGGGTTCACGAGAAGAGTCTTCTCGTGATCATGACGTTTGCAACAACGTTGAAATATCGAGAAAACTCAGTTAATTAAATATCGTGGTAAGAACCCGTTGAAAATGCATGAAAGTATAATAGATATATGACTTTATTCTGTAATGTTTTAAAAAAGCTTTCATTTAATTTGCACTGGATGTAACTAAGTATAAAACTTTTGAAAAACAAAAATACTGGATATCATGTAGAAGTAAAGTATAACAAGTAAAACGAGCCCAACACGATGGGTCTAACTTGTTTAGTATAGCAGTTCCTATAGTCACTTTACAAATCCATCATCAGATCAACTCCACAGTATATTTTACTGTTACGCGATATACATAGAATTTCAGCTCAATCAGGAACCGAGAAGCTATTCAAATTCAACTCGCAAGATTCCACCCGAACTTACATAGTTACAAATTTATTTAAACACTCGCGGTTATTTACATCACTTACACTATTACTAAACGGGTTCTTACCACGACTATTTTTAATTGAGCGGTCCCGATATTTCAGCACTGTTTCAAGCGCCATGATCACGGGAAGACTGAGGAACTGCGGGTAGGTCATTTAAGAGCAGACAAATCTGTCTACCCTCTTTCTCGTTCGTTTGCCGGTACCACTGGAACTCGAACTCACATTTCGACATACCACACTGACAGTATTAAAAATAATCGTGGTAAGAACCCGTTTAGTAATAGTGTAAGTTACATAGTTACATCCATAGTTAAACAAATGATTTTCAAATGAGTCACGTGCATGTACAAACCAAACATACGCTATCGTAATTAAATAAAAACTGAAATAACAAGAATGATAACACATTTATATTTCAAAACAGCCCAATTTACGAGAGGAACATCTGTGAACTATTTTATTCTATGTCAAAATAATTTTAGGCTTTTATTATTGGCGTGTGTAATATACGGACGTATTAATAACTATATCTTGCTGCTGGCAATTTTATTGTCAATATTTTGTTCCAAAACTTATTTTTATTTATCTTTAGCTAATCTTTGCAACTTCGTCTGCGTCAAAAAGGGGTTCAGGCAGCACTCTTAGATTTTAATAAGACCTACAAACCCGTAGTACATCATTTTGTTCTACAATCAATAGTTTTCGCAGCGCACGCGATGTAAGAAAGTTTTTGGGTATTTTCTCACACCTTGGCTTACATTATTGAAGTTTTAGTATGGATCTCTATTTTTTACAAAATAATATCTAGCCTATGTTAGTCGTGGATTATGTAGCTTTCGAATGGTGAAAGATTTTTTAAATATTTTGAGCCTATTCATTACAAACAAACAAAGTTTTTCTCTTTATAATATTTGTGTGGATGTATTAAACCTGAGCAGTGGACAGTAGTGGGTTGTTACAGTACAATGATCTAGTGAATTTAATCCAGCAGTTTTGAGGAAGATTTATTTCGTTTATTAAACGATTTCAGAAAAACTTTCATCTTGTTTAATACAGGATTTCCTCTGGCACCATCATCTGATCAGCGCCATTTTGTCACATTATTGCATTATCACGCGATATACATTTGCACGAAAAATTTTAGCTCAATCAGAAACCGGGAAGTTGGTGAAATTCCACGCAAGATTCCACTCGAACTTACATAGTTACAGTGCAATTTTAAAATCTCGTACAGGTGTAATTTCTGTGACGCAGAAATCGCGTTGAAAAAACCCGTGGAAATGAATTTGGCGCCACCGAATCTTTACGAGAAGTTTGAAGCAGTTTAACGACGCAATAAAAAAACTATTTCTGTTGATTTTTATAATTTAATTGTTCTAGCGCATTTGAAATTATTTTGATTACTCATTAACGTTTTATTATTATGTGCGAATCGTCTTTGAGTGTAGTAAATAGATATTAAAACTTCAAAAAAGGTAAGTGAGTTTTTACAAGCTTTATATTAACTTGCACTGGATGTAACTATGTGCACAATTAAGTAAGTTCCGGTGGTATCTTGCAAGTTAAATTTGACAAACCCGGTTTTCGATTGAGATGAATTTTTGTATGTATATCGCGTGACAATGCAATAATATGGTGCCATGGAGCTGATGATGGAGTTGGAAGGTAGCCATAGGAACTCCTGTACTAAACAAGATAGTCCCATCGTGTTTGGGCTCGTTTTACTTGTCTTGGCTAGCACTCTACTTCTACATGCTATTCGGGATTTTTTTCTCGCATGTCAACGTTAAATCAAAAAATAATTATCTAAATCGGTTATAGGAAGAAGTTTGCGGTCATATAAATGAACATAGTTTTGACAATTTGATAAATACTACTTTTGACAGTCGGTCAATTGTGTAATTCTACGACACTGTACTAACAACCTCAAGGCAATGTATTTTTTAGATAAGATGATATACTAAAACAAATACTGTATGGAGTCTGTTTGTTTTTTGTATCAAATTACAAATAAATAGAGAATTGCCTGGTGGAAAAATGTTAGGTACCTACATTTAGTTAAGTTAGGTAAGGAATTTCGTGCGTAACGCGTCATGTCGTGTCGTGTCGCGTATCCTCATGCTCATCCTCCTCCCGTTTACATGTTGGTCGGCCGTCACCGTCATTTGTTTTTTACGTGTGTTGGTCGCTGGTAAGCCAATATTAATGCAGAATATAACATTATGTCGTCTGCCTACGTGCCACGTATAAAAAAAAAAAAAAAAAAAAAAAAAAAAAATCTTAATAAGTCATATTTTCGCATACAATGTACTGAAATTTCTTTTCAAAAGTAGCCTTTGTTTTTTGAGTACACTCTCTTTTGTTTGAAGACAATAGAACGGAGTGTGGGCCGGATTTAGAACGATACTTGTATTTTTCTTCTTCTACTTCTATTTTAAAAGACCCACAATAAGATAGACCCACAATAAGACCCACGTAAAGCTTGTAGGTTTAGCATAAGTTTTACCTAGATTTACTTAAAGAACTAATACATAATCTTTACTAATATTATAAAGAGGAAAACTTTGTTTGGTTGTACCTAATGAATAAGTTCCAAAACGACTGGACCATTTTTAAGAAATGATTCACCATTCGAAACCTACAAAGGCTAGATTTTACCATCCGCCATCTTTAAATTTTTCTCTATAGATTATTGCTAAAGCTTTTCCCTCTACAGCCCAAGTAGCGTAAGTTACTGTTTTGATCATGAGTTTGGTTAATTAGCAGTAATGAAGAAATTTCCCTCTGAAATTTCACAAACCAGCCGGTGGAACAACCCCTATCGGCGCCACTCGCCATTCGTAGAAGATGTCAGATATATGATAAAAATTAAAAATCTTAATGGCGGGCTTTTTTTGTCGGAATTTTTAATCGGAAGTCCTGGTGTCGCCATCTGTTAAAGAAGTCAGAAAGCAACGCTACAACGACCCTGATAATAAGCGGTTACCGTCACTCACGAGCTTCTACAATGCCAGGAAAATTTTCTAGATTTGACCCCCCAAACTAACTCTTAATCCAGCCCTGAAAATACGAAGGGGTCGAGAATTATTTTCGTTAGGGCCCCTGTGGGCGTAATTGTGTTAAAACGCTATTTTGGTCATTAAAACATCATAAAATACATTTCCAACGTTAAATTCAGTGGAAAGTTTCGCTTTTCAGAAAATTGGATGTCTTCTTGATGTTATTAACGATAATTTTGTTTTGTAAGCCAAAACTTCGGGCATTATAATCATGAAATCAACTCACACAAACAAGCCATTTCATGCTACATTTCTATAGACGTAATATTCTGCTATACTGATGACTCTTCTCGTACACAAACACAGATCCGACCTACATCTAGCCGTGAGTCCTATACTACACTACTATAGACACAGTCCTCTGCAGCTCTGTACTGATGACTCTACTCGTACACAAACAGACACAGATCCGACCTACATCTAGCCGAGAGTCCTATACTACACTACTACAGACACAGTCCTCTGCAGCTCTATACTGATGACTCTTCTCGTACACAAACAGACACAGATCCAACCTACATCTAGCCGAGAGTCCTATACTACACTACTATAGACACAGTCCTCTGCAGCTCTGTACTGATGACTCTTCTCGTACACAAACAGACACAGATCCGACCTACATCTAGCCGAGAGTCCTATACTACACTACTATAGACACAGTCCTCTGCAGCTCTGTACTGATGACTCTTCTCGTACACAAACAGACACAGATCCGACCTACATCTAGCCGAGAGTCCTATACTACACTACTATAGACACAGTCCTCTGCAGCTCTGTACTGATGACTCTTCTCGTACACAAACAGACACAGATCCGACCTACATCTAGCCGAGAGTCCTATACTACACTACTATAGACACAGTCCTCTGCAGCTCTGTACTGATGACTCTTCTCGTACACAAACAGACACAGATCCGACCTACATCTAGCCGAGAGTCCTATACTACACTACTATAGACACAGTCTTCTGCAACTCTGTACTGATTACCCTCTCGTACACAGATCCGACAGAATCACGGATATCATAATTATATTCATATACTCTTCAAGTTTTGTATACCTATTATTTTAGGGTTGAGCCCTTTACCCTTTTCGTCCTCCAGACACACCCTTATCTCAAAATACGAGCCAATAAAATCAAATAATGATAAAATCTAATTTATTTATATTGAATCCGAGAGAATCCTTTGAAGGATTATTTCACTTTAAATATAGTTCATTCGAAATTCCTTTTGAATAGAGGCAATACATATTCATAAAATTTGAGTGCTTGTATTTAATATTAAATTCACTGGTTTTAGTATTTGCATAATGTATGTACAGTTGTTTACACAAAATAGAACCTTGTTTTATATTGCATGTCAGATACCATCGCATATCAACCTTTGCAATGTCAGGGCATTATAGGACATCTTCTTCCTGTGCCTTCTTCTATCGAAGGTCGGCGATCATTACGGCGATCTGTACTTTTGACACAGCAGCTCGAAACAGAGCATGATTGTAGAGCTATTACCTTACTATACAGGACTTTTCTTAAACCTCGTTTAAAGAAGGACATGTCATAGCATTTCGAGAACACTGAGGACGAGAGTTCATTTCAAAACTGGATGGTATTCTTACTGCACTGTAACAACCCATTACTGAACTGAAGAAACGATGAATTCTACCTCTGCGGCGAGTAGTGCGATGGTAAAACTAAGAAGAAAGAATCAACTCAAAGAGTTCCTTAGAAATTCCTGATAGACGGTATCTATTTGTTATGGAATCTCTGAAACGGCTGGACCGATTTCGATGAGACTTTCACTAGTAGGTAGCTGATAAACCAGAGAGGAAAATTGGTTTTTTCCTTTTTATTATCATTAGAAGTATTCTCCTTTAAGATGAATTTACGTGGTATAGTTAGTAATTGAATATAACATGATTAAATTCACGGAAAATGTATTATAGTTAATGTTATAACTTGGTAATTGGACACATTATCTCGTTTATTAAATTTAATACGTCTTCAAAGAGTTATAGTAGCGGAGCCTTTTAAGTAATTTAGGAATTTCATCAAGCGTATTAGATTACCATTAATTTACTAGCGTCTTTCATCCTTCTGATCAGTTCCTTCGTACCATATTATTGCATTGTCACGCGATACTCATCTGTACCAATCCATTACTGCCCTCTGTTGGGCTCAGGTCTCCTCAGAAGAGGGATTAGGCATAGTCCACCACGCTTGCCTAGTGCGGATTGGGGACTTCACATATCTATCTGCAAAGGATTTTTAGAACCCTTTTCCGATATGCAGGTTTCCTCACGATGTTTTCCTTCACCGTTTATAGTCAGTGGTATTGTGAAAAATTGCACATGAATCTGTTTCACATTTAGATTTAGAGGTACAAACCGGTACACGCGATATACATAAGCGTGCAAAATTTGAATTCAATCGGAAACCGGGAAGTTGGTCAAACTCGTAATATTCCACCCGAACTTACATAGTTACATCCAGTGCAAGTTAAATAAAAACTGGGCTCGCAATATTTTGGCAACCCGACCGCGGTGACCCCTATTTTAGACTAATGATATAATCTTGTAACTAAGTCTACAATTAAAGCGATGATACGCTATCTCAGCAACAGCCTTGCAAATAGGGTTATCACTACATTTTTTTTTATTGCTATGTAGGCAGACGAGCCAACGGGCCACCTGATCGTAAGTGGTTACCGTCGCTCATGAACCTCTGCAATGTCAGGGGACATCGAGGGGTCGCTACCTACGACCTAACTTTAAGGACCGTCCTCAAGCCTCGTTTGAAGAAGGACAAGTCATAGCGCTCTGGGAATACCGAAGAGGTACATCATTGCAAGCTTTATATTAACTTGCACTGGATGTAACTATGTAAGCTCGGGTGGAATCTTACGAGCTAAATTTGACAAATTCCAGATTTCCGATCGAGCTGACATTTTGCACGCAGTATAACGTGACAATGCAATGATATGGCGCTGATCTGATGATGTTTTCGGAAGATGGTAGGAACTCTTGTATTAATCAAGATAGGCTAGTCATGTTTAGGCTCGTTTTACTTGTCTAAGCTAGCACTGTACTGCTACATGATATATAGGATCTTAAAAGCTTGTTTTCAAAATGTTTTTTTAAATAAATTATTTAACTAGAAGCTATGTTAATTTTGTAGACTGTGTTTTTGATTCAATGACGGCGTAATTTATTCAATAAAATAATGATTACCGTATAGTGTTTTACTTTCTTTTTTAACTCTACCCTACTTTACTCTTGTCATACCTTTACACCTAGATATAATTCACCTTAGTTTATGTTACAATATTTTCTATTTTTTGCTTTTTTCTTTGCTTATTTTTGTTTTAGCTTGTTTATATTAATTAACTTCTGATGATCGCTTTTTTATACTGTATTGATTTAAACTGTGAATTAGTTTAAGGAGAAGACACTGGCTCCTGTAACACAGTTTATACTAGCACGGAAGCCAGGGCTACTCAACATATTATGTATGATATTCAAGTCAATAAAGATTTATTATTATTATTGTAACTTATATTCACGGCAGTTGATGTTAAGTGTATTTTATTTTGAAATGTCTATAAATTTAAGGTAGTAAAGTTGTAGGTATATAGTTTTTAAATTAAACATATTAAATAAAAAACACGATCTTACATTTCTAAAATAACTTAAAAAATAAACTGATTCCATTTTGAAGTAGTATAATATACAAAACAATCATTGAAATCGGTTCAACAGGAAAACTTACTAAGACACGATAAACAACAGCTTAACGTTTTTTTCGTCTGTTTTCGTTATCAGATTTTTTCAACTAATCAAATATATTGCCTGTTTTTCACAAAGGTGGCAACCCTATACGTTCTGGATTAAAAACAACAAATATTATAACATTGTACAAATTCTATAGACACTATTTGTAGAGCACATAAGTATACGTTAATTCCAAAACAAAAATAAATACGTTCGGCGTCTGTAACCGGTAGGAATACTTGTTTATATAACTTTATCTTCAAAAATAAACTATGATATGAAACTTACCGATTTCCAAGACTCGTAGATTAAATTTTTCTACATGTTTGATACATAAAAATGTATATTATAAGCCACTGTATTCACACGCGAGGCAAAACAGAATAGGACATGTTTTTCACGTGATAATCGACACAACCGCTCAGCTCCGAAGCTGAGTCAAGACTGAACGTATTTTCAGTAAATCTATAAGTGAAAGTAGATGGTTTTCTGTCCCTTTCGCACACAGTTTACGATATATAGACGTCTCTTTCACACGTGTTTTGAGAAAATTCGGAAAATTCTTGAGTGCATTTAAGGATGAAAAACCTGGAGCTTTAAGAAGTATTTTGTAGTGAATTCCATGAAAAAAACTTCTGTAAACATTGTGAGGTAACCTGCATATTGAAGTCAAGTCGAAAATTTCAGTATTCCTAACTGAGATGAATACTGCACATCGTTCAAAACTATAGAGACTCTAGGCAAGTAGATAAGTCGATAGTATTGAAAATAATATATTTTAAAGAAAACTTTTTAATACAAGCTTTTAAGATCCTGGATATCATGTAGCAGTAGAGTGCTAGCTAATACAAGTAAAACGAGCCCAAACACGACGGATCTATCTTGTTTAGCACAAGAGTTCCTTCATCTTCCGAATCCTTAATCAGATCAGCGCTATTTTGTCATATTATTGCATTGTCACGCGATATACATCTGCGTGCAAAGTGTCAGTTCATCGGAAACCAAGAAGTTTGTAAAATTTAGCTTGCAAGATTCCACCCGAACTTACATACTTACATTCAGTGCAATGTAATATAAAGCTAGTAATTAAAATAGACCAGGCCGTGGCCATTGGATACAAACAACGCTGGACTAGTCGTAGCTAAATTTGTGGAGGTCTATGTCCAGCATTGGACGTCGATAATGATGAATGACAAAATAAATCAAACGTTTAATTTCCATTTTTCAAGAACTACTCAAAAAACACCAATCAGAACTTAATCAAATTTATGAAAAATGTTCTCGAAACAGTTAACGTAAAGAAAATGCGGAAAATTGCCGTTTTTTCACATTCGGTTTCGTATTCTTTGTAATGAATGTGTTTCTTAATAAAGCACTCCTGCAAATAACTCTTGCAAACTTATTCACAGACTTGCAGTTTTCTACAATACTTTCATGCATTTTCAACGGGTTCTTATATCGAGTATGTGGAATCCAGTACTAAACACAACAGTCACTAAGGGTTCATGCTCAGAGAGTCTTGTAGATACAGTGAGTGTGGTGTGTCGTGATGTGAGTTCGAGTTCCAGTGGTACTACCTAAAAGCAAACGAGAAATAGGGTAGACAGATTTGTTTGCTCTTAAATCGACCCGCAGTATCCATTCTTCTCGTGATCATGACGTTTGCAACAACGTTGAAATATCGAGACAACTCAATTAATTAAATATCGTTGAAAATGCATGTAAACAAATAATAAGGTTCGTTTCATTTCTAATTTTTAAAGTGTCAGGCCTTTTTTTGTGTCACTGTTTTATCGCTTTATTGAGAACTGTGTATCTGACTATAGTTGATCAAAGCCCGAGGTTTAAAAGAGGCCAAAAATAACTACTATTGTAGAACCTCCTTTGAAGGCTTATCAAGGATTTAGAAGGACATGTCGTAGCGCTTGGCAAGGAGATTATACTGAAGATATCTTCGAGATTTCAACGATACGAGAAAGCTTTTTGTTGGGACTACAAATAGGACAAAATTTCATTTGTTTTTTTTCTGTTTTTACTTACTTTTTCTCCACAAACTAGTACTCATGAGAAGATGTTTCGTCGCCTCAGTGCTTTTTTGGCCAATCTGACATTTTTTACGAAAATTACTTTTTAATGCAGTATTATAAAGAATAAAATTTCCATCCGACTGGTAAAATATATTTTTTAAAATATTCAATTCTAAAGCAATAAAAATCTCATTTCAATTTTTTTCTCAACACGGCACTTAACGAAAATTCCGCGCTTGTTTGCATTCTCCTGTAAAATTTGCTCGAGTGCAGAATGGCCAAACAACCACTGAGGCGACGGCTTGCCTTCACTGTATTAAGCCAATGGTGTTGTTCGTTTAGTCCCGCTACTCAGCAGTCAGGTCTCCAGTTCCGAGTTCGGGTACATCAGGAGAATTATCGACCAAGTTTTCAGCTTGTCCCAAATACCTAACCATAAATTGGGGCCAACTCTCATACAACATTATCTATACTAATATTATACAGGGGAAAGGTTTGATTGTTTGTTTGTCTCGAATATGCTCTGAAATTACTGGTCCGATTTCAAATATTCTTTCAGTTTTGGAAAGTTCACTTATCGAGGAAGGTTATAGGATCTATTGTCTCCCTTTTTATGACACAGACGAAGTTGCACGGGTCAGCTAGTTTCCTATAACATTCAATTTTGTTTTTAATGCATTATTATTAATTTGACTGTCTTATAATGGTGTTATGCATGTCGTTTGAGAGTATAATTTGCGTGACATTTACTATGTCATACTTTATCATTAAGTTTGCTGCGACATAGCAGGTAATTCACAGAACCGATTACACATAATATACTATTTTTAATATGGTGTCTTATACATATAAACATAACAATCTTTCAAGGCAAACTTATGCTTATGTCGCAAACACGCTATGAACCCATTGTGACGCAGACGAAATTACATATAAGAAAATCCTTATTAATATTTGACGTAATCGAATTTGTTCTATTTACACAAAAACTAAAGTTATTTAGTCTACGATAACACACGCACCTGCTACAAATAGGTCAAACGCGACGATATAAGAAATTAATATAAATTTTCACGGAATAATATCTATATTTAAATTTCATTGAACTCTTGATGGTGTCCATGCGCTGTCGAAGGTGATTTGTTATATCTGGATAATCTATTTTAAACTTTTAAATACAAGCTTTTAAGATCCTGGATATCATGTAGTACCTACCTTGCTAATACAAGTAAAACGAGCCCAAACACGACGGGTCTATGTTGTTTAGTACAAGAGTTCTTATGACCACCTTCCGAATCCATCATCAGCGCCATTTTGTCGTATTATTGCATTGTCACGCGATTTACATCTGTGTGCAAAATAACATTTGTTTCCATTACATTGCAGAGGTCCATGAGCGACGGTAATCACTTACGATTAAGCCTGTTTTCTCGTCCGCTAACATAGTAATAGTAAAAATGATAAAATTTTTACGGTGGAGTTTTATTAAGAAACTCAATCTTGGAGTTGATTATCCTATTTATGCAATTAATATCATGTGTATATAATTATCAGTTTGCATAATAATTAATTGACCTCAGCTATTTGTTTGTAAACTGATATAACGCAATTCAAATTAGGTATCACTAAAGTGCGTCATACCTACTTCCCTAGTTGTTACTAGTGATGTGCCGGATCTCTAAAAATGTATATCCGCGGATACGAATCTGAACACGGATATTTAGTGTCAAGATCCGCGAATACGGATACGGATACGGATCTTTATTTTCTTATTCGATTAGTGTCAGCGCTCGCATAAAAGTGACCATGATGTTATATATAGCTTGCTATAATATTCCCGTAATTGTATGAAAAAGTAGATTTCAATTTCAGTTTTTTCATTGTCATAAAATGACGTTAAAGCTTGATATAATATTGATCTCATTAAAATTATATAAGAAAAAATTACTTATATTTTAGTCATTTCATTATCATAAAAGTGATGTTAACTTGCTCTCTCATTATAAAGATCTATCTATCTCAATGTTTGCAATATAAAGGTGCCAAATATTCGATTTAATTAAATAAAAATAGTCTGAATGGAATTTATTAGTTTTTTAATTCTACCTAATCACCTGAAAAGATCCGGAAAATATCCGCTCGAAAAGTAACGGACACAGATACGGATACGGATTTCTTTTTTACCTCGGATATCCGCGAATACGGATACGGATACGGATATCCGGAACATCACTAGTTGTTACTAGAGGAACTGTGATTTTTTTAACTGAGTTTGTATCTAATTAAGTAATAATAATAATGCTTTTTTTTGTAATTGTTTTTTTTTAGTTTTTTTTTAAATATAATGTAAAAAATGAGCAAATAAATGAATACTGAGAGACAATAATGCTTTAATTATTCCAACATTGATTATGATTTACAATTCATTTTCAATTGCTAGTTTAAGAAAATAGAATATAATTAATATCAGCTGGGGACACAGTGTGAGCGGTTGGAGGTTTTAGTGCGGTTCGGTGTACATAACCGGCGATTATTTTGTAGTACCAAAAGTTTGTTTATAGTGAAGATTAACTTCTTTGCAATAAATCTTTGTGCTTCTATGAAAATGAAATATTATTTTTCTTTTCAACTTATTTCCAAGTTGTTGTGATTCCGAATTGATTGTTTCATTTCCGCCCTGACCTTTAACGTACACGTGTCGGGAGCACAATAAAGTAATTTACACGTTTCATTTATTTTTATAATAGAGGTCAGAGGTCGGCCACAACTTATGTTTTTAGCTGACATTAATTTTCTTCCATTTTTAAAAGCTCAAAAACTTTGTAGCTTTATCGAATTTTAAGTAGGGTAGCCAACCTAGATGCTCGTCTTATAGTGCGATTTTCATTTTCAACTTAGTTTTTCTTTATTAATTACGAGAATTTAGTTCATGATTATTACATGTGTAGGATCGGTATTTAATCAAGTATCTGATTCCATAAACTTTTATAAAAAAACATACAACTTTTAAAGAGAAATTCATGTTTGCTTAAAAGGTGACTATGGGCCTAGCTATTCGCATCTTTCATACATTTTGTATGTAGAAATTCAAATTTCGAAGAATTTTAGATAAATGTTTTTTGAACCAAATTTTCATCATTATATTTTATGTTATAACTATCCAAAGTGATATAATTATAAAGTTAAAGTATTATTCTATTTATTTATTAACACCGGAAAAAAAATAGTCTCCATTAACTACAATTTGGAAGTTGTCATTAATTGGACTTCGCTCTCAATTGGGTTGGTCACCTAGCTATTATTTATATACCTAGGTAGGTACTGATAACTAAAGCTTAAAATATTTTTGTAATAGTAAAGTAAGCGATTATTTGCATTTTCTTGAGAGGAAGAAATCGCAGGACTATCTTTCGGCAGTTCAGGTATGAGAGAGTCGAATCGATCTTATACCTCTTTCCACTAATATTCAGAAAAAATCATAAATAGTTAGAAAGATATTAATTGACGAAATAGTTTCTTGATAGTGTCTGATGTTAAAAAATGGTTATAGCAGCACACTGCAAGTACTTACCTACATAATTTTCATTCATTATGTTCTAAAACCAAATAAAATTGCTATCCTGACTCCACCAAAGAAAATACCTTGATCATTAAAAATTATATTTTTTTCATTGCAACACAATCCGCCATGACAGTTTACATGAACTATATCGCCCGTTTTATTGTATTTCCCGCCAATTCTCGTCTATTTCCCGCCAATTCTCGACACAAAACCGCGGTCGGATTCCTTCCGTCTATTGTGTCGCGTTTGGAATCCAATTATTGTCCCGCTGATGTGTTTGATTGAACGTTTATTTTATAATAACCTTTTGTCCAGCAATGCTTTGTATTCCTTTTAAAGATTTCATTATTATTTTTTTAAGTATGGAGCCTAAATTTAATAACTTAAAATATTATTAGTGTTGAAAATGATAGTACCTATTGTCTCATGTTGTTTTGCAGGTCTTTACACTATAATCATTTATAAACTGCGATTTTATTAATGTTTCTGAAGTTTTTTTTCTGATGTGTATATTTTGTCAGAATGTTTTTCTTTACATATTTTTAATATTTTATTATAATTTAGCTAAAAATGTTGTGTTTTGAAGCGCGCACAATTATTCGAGCCGCAAAGCAAATATAGTGCTCCGCTTGAACCGCCTCAATATAGTCATTCGTTCATATTTTTTTATGAACTATAAAATTTACATACAAAAATTGTCGCGAATGGCTGCGTTGCGTTGCGGCCCGCCACACCGATTTGCGGGTACATCATGTTTAAAAATATATTCATTTTCTTTGGCTGTATACAATTACCCATGCCTTGATGACGTAAACAACCATAGTCAAATGTCAACTGTCAGTACTAGTGTTGTTATAATGATAATTTGTCAATACTCGAATCCCTGAAAGTATTCCCTAGTACTCAAATGCATATATTTTGTCGCAAATAATTTTCACTGCTTAAAATGATTGGTCCCGTTGATTTCAACCCAACATAAGCGTACAAATTCATTATTCAATCAATTTATTGGATTATGATGATAATACTAAATTAATGTCAATGTAAACTGATGTTTAGTTTTGAATCTTAATATTAATGAACTTAGTATTAATATTGTAATTAAAAATATTTGATTGCAATAATTAGAAAATACGTCAGATATTGATTTCAAGACTTGGAAAATGCATTTTTATTATTTGTAATTAGGTTTGAATATATTATTTGTTTAAAGTAATCTAGTTAAATCGAAAGTTGTACCTACTTCAATTTATTTTTACAAATTAGATGAAAATGAAAATGAAAAAATATTTATTAACTAAAAAAGGTAAATATAAAAACAACTTAACCGGTGGTTACCTCACTAGGCAAGCCTGTATCGAGGCAACCTAACAACCAAGTTAGTTAAGATACTACTTAATTACTGAGCAGTGACTCAGGCAGTGAGCACAAATATAACCAAGTATTTTACAAATCATCGGTGATATTTATTGATCTCAGTTTCATGTTCCAAGCCTATTTCAACATGAATGACAGTTCTGTCATTATGTCAAAGTTCAAATGTCAAAAATGGCATGTTGTGGCCGTTGATCTTGTAAACTTTGTATTTGTAATTTTTATCAGGAATTTAAATAATTGCGAGTGATAGTAAGGCATAATTAATTAAAAACTCGATGATAAGGAAAACGAAGCTAAAATTAAACTACATATTATATTAATAATACAAATATTTAGTGCGATAACAGTTTTGTGAAAAACGTTTCGTCATAACTTTAAAAATCTTATTAACATCGTTAATATTTGGTATTTAAATGTAATTAATGAATTAATGCATTAAATAACTAACCTATTGCAATTAAGTGAAGTAATACACAGTTTTTTCTACATATTTATGTATTTTCATTACATATTTTAGCATTCGATAACTTTAATTTTTAACTTTCACGATGTGTCGAACAAAACTAAATTTGATTGCCGCGGCGTGTGATAACATGGGTATCGGAATAAACGGAACTTTACCTTGGAGATTAAAGTAAGTATAATTTAAAGTTTTATTTATACTAACTATGTAAGTTCGCGAATCTTGCGAGTTTAATTTGACCAACTTCCCGGGTTTTCGAGGGCAGCGCGACGGGAAAGAGTGCCGACGATTTCCTCCAACTCAAAAAAAAAACTTCCCGCATTCCGATTGAGCTGAAATTTTGAACTGATCTCAAAAATAAGAAACACATTTCTTAAAAAAATTAAATTGGGTTGCGATTTTGACACCAAGGTCGATAGTTGAAAGATAAAAAATATTTATTTCTGTGCTTGTATTTTCACACTTCAATTGTAAATCCAGAAATAATAAAACGATTATATTAATATTGTGTTATTATTCCAGAAAAGAAATGGCATACTTCACAACTATGACGACAAACGTTAAAGATGAAAAAAAAGTGAATGCGGTCATCATGGGTCGTAGAACATGGGACTGTATACCACTCAAATACAGGCCTTTGGTTAACAGAGTCAATATAGTATTAACACATAACGTTGAAGATGTTAAGGAGAAGGTTGATTGTTAATTTTTTATATTTTATGTAGGTAGAGAAGGTCACCAGCCACTGTAAGCAGTTATCGTCGCTGATTGACCTTTGCAATGTCAGGTGACACTATTTCGATACCGGTTCTATCTTTAAAAAGTTTCTTCAAGCTTTTTTTGAAGAAGGACAAGTCAGAGCTTGAGAAACACTAATGTTTCCATAGACTTCAGACTGGTCTAGTAATGACCTGGTGTAGGATTCCCAGATATAATGTGCCTCATCCCACCTCCTCTTCTTTGAGGAGGCAGAAATCACCGATTTTCCACCGCCCCGATTGGCCTGATTGCCCCGCATGTGAAAGTCTACTAATACATCATACTAATCCTGATTCACCCCAGAACTAGCAAGGGATTCTCTACCGTCCTTTCTTATAAAACCAGAAGAGACTTCAGTGATCCGAAGTCCTGGTAGTTGAAAACTCCTCTCCTCTGACACATCAGCAGCTTGAAGGCGCTGTATAAGAAGCTATCAGTTGAAACTATCACAATTATCTTTTTCGTCGAAATTTATCAAAAATGAATCTTAATTTCAGGTTCCTGAAGGAGTAATAGTAGTACCAGGATTAGACGAAGCAGTAACTTACATAGATAGTAGACAGGATATAGAATCTACTTGGGTGATAGGAGGATCGTCAATTTATAAGGTAACTTAATTATATTACTTACTATTCTGCCCTTTTTTGAGTTGGAGAACCTTCCTGAGAGTGGGATATGTGGGAGTTGAACCGCACTTAAACCTTTAACCGCTCACACTCAGCGTCCGAACCCCGGCTGTTGCTAGAACCAGCATGGAGTTATGCTGGGTAGCACGACGCGTTACGCACTACGACATTATTTACCGTCGCGACGCTCCCTGCTATTCTGACCTACCTTTCCTATGTAGGTTGTAAAATTAGGAATTTAAATAAGTGTTTAACCTTTTTCTTCAATTACAAAGTAATTAAACAATGTATTTCATTTTCAGGCTGCAATGGCACACCCGAATTGTGGTAAAATATACCTAACAGAGATTCAGAAGTCATTTGACTGTGATACTTTCTTTCCGAATATTGATAAACAGCAATTTCACTTAGTTAATGAAGAAGATGTACCGAATATACAACAAAACGAAGGAGATATCAATTATTTTTATAGAGTTTATAAGAGATTATGAAAATAAATGGTCCTTTTTTAACTTCGTTGTATTTTATTGTACTTTCTATCTTTGATAATTTCAGTCTCTCTATTTACAAAAATATGTAATGGAATAGTAAAACAGAATTAATACAGGCGCAAGCGTTTTCTTAATGTGTAAAATGTCGTATTTTAAGTAAATTTTATTTTAAAGAAAACTTTAAAAAAGCTTTTAAGATCCTGTATATCATGTAGCAGTAGAGTGCTAGCTAATACAAGTAAAAAGAGCTCAAACACGACGGGTCTATCTTTTTTAGCACAAGAGACCACTATCCGAATCCATCACCAGATCAGCGCCATTTTGTCACATTTATTACATTGTCACGCGATATACATCTGCGTGCAAAATATCAGCTCAATCGGAAACCGAGAAGTTTGTCAAATTTAGCTTGCAAGATTCCACTCGAACTTACATAGTTACATCCAGTGCAAGTTAATATAAAGCTTGTAAACTTAATATTTATGTGCCTAACACTCTGCCGGTCAACACTGGGAAGGAAAACATCGTGAGGAAACTTGCATATTGGAAAAGGATCTAAAAATTCTAATTCATTGCTAAATAAACTTGAAATAAGGTATAAAATAAAACACAGTATCATAATGTAACTTTTAATACGTTTAAATCTTAAAATTAACTACAGCAAAGTGTTCGAGGTTAGTTTTATTTTAAAATACTGTTTGGATCTTAAGGAAGAACACTTCGCGTTCAATGCTTAGAAAACCGACTTTTTTAAAAGATTGGTTTCGTTGTCAAATCAAAAAGAAAATGTCAGATCTTTTGAACTCAATGGTAAATTATTTGAAGAAAAACTATTTTTTACTGTAAATTATTAATCAAAATAAGAATACCAATCTATCTCGACAGATGTAATGTCAATGAAAAGTACCGTCGGCAAAGAGAAGAAAATGAAAACCCTATTCTAAATACTAACTTGAAACTAACTTATTACAAGAATTTCATAATTGTAGGTAAATAAAAGTATTCTCATCTAACGCTACTTTTAATTAATACTTGTAAATAAAAATAAATGTTTTTTTTTGTATTTTTTTATTTTTAATTTTTTTTTGCTCTAACCCGGAGGGGGAACCACGACAAAGTTATTAAAATTATACTTAATTCTTACAATAATATTTAAACTTGATATTTCAAATCTAAAATACATTGTTAGATAGAAATTTGACTTTTAATGCCTTGGATGAAACTGTCAAAAAATATTAGTGATCTTAAATTTTTTAATTAGTAAATTAATCATTAAAATTAAAATTTTATTAGTATTTTTTTAGTAAATACTTGTCAAAGTTACAGAAAAGTTAACATCCAAACTATTAAAAGTGATTTCTCATTTTTTTTTTGTTTTTATTTTTTAAATTCTAAGTACAAATAATCTAATAATCGCGTACAGTGCTAAGAAGCCCATTAATGAAATAAGTGCATATCAAATACTGTAATAATTAAACAGTGCAATTTTCAACGACAATTACACTAAGTCAAAAAAACATAGTCCAAGATCCGACGGAAAAAACACCCAATTTAGGTATCAATTTTTTTTTCACAACATTTGACTTAGTGAAATTCTCGTCGTAAATTTTTCCCGAATTTTAGGGAAATCACTGCATATTGTAGTGCAAGAATATATAATTTGGGTTGTTAATATGTTGAGGAGTTAATGGGGAATTCGGGGCCAAAACTTGGAAACCCATAAACATGAATGTACGAAGAAGGGTAGCGCGATCTGGGCGAGTTTTCAAAACGCAAATGATGCATCTGAAATGAAATAATAGTAATTTTAATACTTTTTATTGCTAATAGATATCAGCCCATCTGATGGTGATCAGTTACAGTGATTGCCAGGGCAGTGAGGTACCGTTATCTATCACCTACTATACAGGACTTTTCTTAAACCTTGTTTAAAGAGGGACATGTCAGTTTCTAAAAATGGTGAAGGAAGACATCGTGAAGAAACTTGCATATTGAAAAAGGATTTTAAACCTTTGGTCTCGGACTTTAAACTACTAACCGAGGGCGAAACACTTGAGTTTATGTTTTTTTTTTTCAATAAATAAGTTTCCTCAAGTTTTCCTTCACCGTTTTCAGCCAGTAATGTAATTATTAGAAAAGGTTGCCTGTTTATTATTTAAGCATCTATTGAAGAAAAATATTGACTTACGTCTTGCATCCAAGGCGTTCTTCAGCGAAGTCAAGGAGCAGCATGAAGCTGTCCTTGCTACCGGATTGTAGGACTCCAGGAACGCGGAGGTACATCATGTTGTTGTGGACAACCTGGAAATGATTAAATACAAAATCAGTACGAAAATAATATTTTTTTACAAAAATTAAAACAACTGATTTCCATTTTTCAAGCATAGCACAAAAACTACCAATTAAATATTTATGAAATTTATATGTGATAATGCACAAAATGTCTTCAGAATCATCTAAATCGGTTTATATAAAAAAGAAATACACCCAAAAACGCATAGCAAATCGTGAAATTTTGTCCGTTCAAAATACACATTTTTAAAGACAGATCCAAAAGTATTTGTTTCGATCTTAAAAAAAATTAAATGGGATTTAAGTTGGACCATTACCTTTCATCTGAATCATTCAAACCGGTTCACCCAAACAAGAGTTATCGAGGAACAAACATAAAAAAAAGTACAGACGAATTGAGAACCTCCTCCTTTTGGAAGTCGGTCAAAAACAGAAAGTATTCTAAGGAGATATTGTATTTTTACTCAAACACAACTCAAGGAAACTGCACCATTTCCGGTGGTTATAGGCTATATTAAAATTTAGAAAAAAGTTAAAGATCCGTACTAAAACTTCAATAATGTAAGCCAAGGTGTGAAAAAAATATTTAAAAACTTTCTTACATCACGTGAGCTGCAAAAACTATTGATTATAGAACAAAATGATGTACTAGTCCAGTGGCGTGCATGCATATTTAAGTCAGGGTATGCAGAAATATAAATCTGAGTAATTTTCCACATATTTATGTCCTATAATCAATTTAATTTAACTTTTACGCTAAATGTGTGCCAATAATAGTAATGAAAAGTGTACTTTGATTAAATACAACGTTTAATCGTTTTTTATTACAATTTTTTAAGCAAGTTTGAAATGATAGGGTATGCAGTGCTTAGCTTGTATGAACTACACGCCGCTAACTACGGGTTTGTAGGTCTTATTAAAATCTAACAGTGCTGCCTGAACCCCTTTTTGACGCAGACGAAGTTCCGAGAACCATCTAGTACTTTATATAACAAATTCCAAGTGTATGATTCCATACGTCATACAGAATTTGAACCCGCTATATTATCTAAATTGTTTATATATCATTTCGTAACGAGTCTAATAATTCACTTTTAAAGGTTATCTGAGGTCAAAGTAAACAGCTGATAATAGTTCTTAGTTACAAAATCATTATTACTTATTATATAAAATACACTGGATTTACAATTGGAGTTAAAAATGGCATCAGATGAACACTACCAAAATTGGTATTTTTATTTTCTTCCAAAAAGGAGGAGGTAATCAATTCGTTTGTTTTTTTTATGTTTGTTCCTTCACAACTTTAATTTGGGTGAACCGATTTGGACGATGATGAATGTCAGATGACAGTACTTTTAGATCTGTGTTTATCTTAGATCAGCACTTTTAGATTTGTGTTTAATATATTAATTATTAAGGGTTTTTAGAAAGCGGACACTAATCTCATATAATTGATAAATAATGTCTCGTTATTTTTGTGCTATGCTTGAAGAATTTATTTTAAAGCAATTTTTTAGATACAAGCTTTTAAGATCCTGGATATCATGTAGTAGAGTGCTAGCTAATACAAGTAAAACGAGCCCAAATATGACGAGTCTATCTTATTTAGCACAAGAGATCCTATGACCTTCCGAACCCATCATCAGATCAGCGCCATTTTGTCATATTATTGCATTGTCGCGCGATATACATCTGCGTGCAAAATGTCAGCTCAATCGAAAACCGGGATGTTTGTCAAATTTCTCTTGCAATCCATCCGAAGTTACATCCAGTGCAAGTTAATATAAAGTTACTTACAGCCTCCCAGCGAATGACGGTGTTTTCAGTAAGATATATTTTGAAGTCAATCTTAACTGGATGTTTATCTTTACGCTCCAAAATCTTGCTTACAACCTGAAAATATAAGGGACATAGTTGTAGAGTATAGAATTTTAGAAGAGCTGTGGGGTTGTTTTGTTGTCTATTGTCTTGTGTTGTTATCTGTTGTATATCCACTCAACTGGGATCGGCAACCAAATTGGTTTGTTTACTTTTGCCAAGTCTGTGGCAGGAGCCAATATTGAGCACAGTTCAAAAACTTGTTATGTTTACATTTTTTAATCGTCTCATATTTTACGGAGATGATATATTTTCGCTGAAAATGCAATACAGCGTCGTTTAATAATTAAGATTTACAAAGATACAAGGTTTAGTTAAAAATCGAAATTAAAATTTATTGGAAAAAAATGTTTTTAAAAAGGGGCTCAAACACGGTAGTGATTCCGAATGAAGTCCCCAGTTTCGCCATCTAGCGGAAAGTGACGTTCCCAGTTGAGTGGATATTGGTTTTATGTATTGTTGTCTTTTGGTTTGTGTTTCGTTCTATGTTGTTGTATTGCACTGTTATATTGTTATCTGTCGTTTTATATTCTTGTTCTGTGTTGTCTTATCTGTCGTTGTATTTTGCTGTTTTGTGCCATTTTGTTGTTGTCTGTTATTTGTAGTAATTTCTTATGTTGTTATTTCATTGGAACGAAGTTCCTTATCGCGCGTTGTGAAAGGGGGCTAGACGGAAAAAAATCTTACGAAAACTTGTCACGACACTTTTTTGTTTTAGATGATTTTCGCTAGATGGCGCTGTGATCTTCAAAAAATCTTTTAAAACACGTTCCTTATTGCACGTTACGTTAGGAAAAAAAATAAGATATCATTTAATCGAAAGGAACTTCGTTCTATTCGGGTGTCCCATGACACCTCTCAAGTTTTTTTTTATGTTGTTATCTTTTATTTGATTGTCATCTGTTATTTTATTCTACTGTTGTGCTGTTTTTCTTGTTATGTTATGTTGTTATCTGTCATGTTGTAACTAACCTGTTGTTGTTGTTGTATTTGTTGCGGTGAAGCGTGTCCATCGTGGAGGCTCTCAGCGCTGCTGGCCAAAGAGCTTGAACTAGACCATAGCAGGGCACTTAGCAAGTCGCCTGAGAATACAATAACGGAATAAATTGAAGGAGATTATCAAGTTGACGGTTTTTTTTTAGAAAAAAAAATATTTAAAGAGTATGTATATGTTTTTTTTTCGAGATGCGTGTTTTTTTTTTTGGTCCACATAACTGAGATAAACTATTAAATATTAGTACATAGTTAATAATAATTTTGAGTTTATCCCTGCTTGATGTAGACACAGCTACCACAGTAAAATATAAAATACAAAAAAAAGGTTAATCTAAAAGCAAGACAATTTTCATAGGTAAATGAGTAAAGTTAAGATTGAGTAATTAGTTTCCTCAATAAAGACTTAACTGAGATGTACGTTTTCTCAAGATTTGTGCGTGTTGTCGAGTTGTTGAACCAAATAGCCTAATTTTGATGTCTAATATTATTGTATACGTACGGTTGTCGTCGTGGTTGGGAGTGGCCGGGGTAGCGGGGCTCGAGGCCCCGCCGCTCACCCCTCCGGGCGGTGCGGTACCGGTAGCAGGGACATCAGGACCACCTGTATACATAACAAATAAAATTCATAGTCATTCCAACCTTTGAGATTGCGAAAAAACTTCGGATCTCTTTGCATATACAGGGTGATTTGTTAGAAAGGGTACATATTGCAGGAGGGTGATGAGTACTCTGTTCTAATACGGAATATTACAAAAAATATGTAAAATTACATTTTTTTTTTTTTAATCTAAATTCGACAAAACTATCTCAAACATAAACAATTTCGGCTTAAGGAGTGTTGACTAATGACCTCTAGTGATCTCGCGTACCCCACACCTCCGTCACACCCATCAGCTGTCGAAAAACCATCATTTTGCAAGAATTTTAGATACTTTTAAGTTGCGATTACTAAGGCATTAAGCCATATTCTTTGGTAATAATATTTTTGCTGGTCGTATATAACCATCAGCTACCATGACCTTCAATACGTACCCTCACTAGGAAATCACCCTGTATATGTATACCGGCTGTTCCACGGGGAGTGCTCAGAGGAATTGTTCGAGATGATTCCGACATCTCCTTTCTATGCGCGACCCAGCGTCCCTACTATGTGGAACCACCGCGGTCAGTTACAAGAATTCTTTTTTGTCACGTATCATGAGCGATGAATGAGCTCACCTCGTCGGTTTCCTGAGCGCTATGACTTGTCCATCAAACGAGGCTTGAGGAGAGTACCTTAAGTTAGGTCGTAGGTAGCGACTCCTCAGTGTCCGCTGACATTGCAGAGGTCCATGAGCGACGGTAACCACGCACAATCAGGTGGCCCGTTGGATTGTCTGCCTACATGGCAATTAAAAAACCTGGGTGGCCTCGGAGCACTATGTGATATGTATTTTAAAGAAGTTCAAACAGTCCTGTATAAAAGTGACGAATAACGGTTCCTCAGTGCCCTGGTAATGCAGAGGTTCATGCAACGGTAACCGCTTACTACAAATGGGGCGTAGTCTGTCTTGCCATTAACAAAAAAAGACTACGGTTCCAGGAGCTCTTTTTTCGAACTACCCTACTTTGGAATGAATACTAACCGGTCCTTCTTTAAACGAGGTTTGAAAAGAAGAGTCCTAAATACTTTTTTTAAATCTATCGCCTGTAAGATTTGTAAATGAAACTTACCACAGAGGCCCGGCGCCCAGGCACAGCGAGAAACACTCGGCGTCGGACGCCGACAAAGCGGAGCGCTTGCTACCGGGAGCACTCAAAGATGCCCCATCACCGCTAGAATAGAAATAATATTGTTACACTAGAAATAATAAGCAAAACGACAGTATCAAAGATTCGATGATTTAATTATATTGTAGGAAACTACATATTAAAAGAATGTTTTAAGAAATCAAAAATTACAATCGGCCATTTTGGTTGAAACGTCAACATCGGATGATGTCACGATTAGGTAAATGAACCCAATCGAAGTATCGAAGATTCTATAAGTACTGTAGGTAAATGACAAGTGGTGGATTCTTGGATTGAGTCGAATCGTAGCCTTATCGATTTGACTCTCAAATTGATTCTTCGATTAATCAATGTAAGAGGAATCTTAATTATGAAAACATCATTTTTAAATAAATTTAAATTATTAATTAATCATTATTTCTATCTTATTCCGTATCTCGTTTCCATCATATTTCCGGTAATTATTAACATATTCAAGGATACCATATGACGATATTTTAATAACAAAATAAGGAACAATACAAAACAAACTATGTTCGACCTTGGCCTGGAATATTAATAGTTTCAAGATATTCCAAATTATAAACATTTTTATTAGTCACGAATACCTGCAAAGTAATTTTCTGTGCTAATATTGTAAGTTTTACGACTAAGAATTTTGTGCGTGTATTAAGTCCATTAAAATCATCAAAAAATAAAAAACAATCGCGAACGCGACCTGTCACCCCTACTCATCGGATGTCGAGCGCGATTGGCGGGAGGTTAAGTCCATTAAAAAGTTACATTTGGGATTCCGTTTTTTAGAGGACGTAATTTTATTTTTTTGTATTATTTGTAAATGATGCTAAAACAAATAAAGAGTTAAAAAGAAGATGGATTAAGAGGAGAGGAAGACCGAAAAAGATGGTCTGATTGCGTTGTTGATATGTTGATTTGTGGTGTGACAGATGATGTATGTAAAGACAGAAAGCAGTTGAAAGAAGACATTGCGCCGACCACATCTAAATGGGACAAGGTATAGCGAAAGAAGATGCTAAAACAAACAAATTTATGAAAAAATAAAGCAATGAAAAGAAAAAAAAATCTTCCAAATCGAAACCATTTTAAACTTATTGTCAAAAAAAGTTGGCACCCACAGTAGACAGAAATACTGGTAGGTAAATAATAATTAATAATTATAAGTAAAAAACGAATTTTAATACCAGTTATTAATAAAAACAGAGAGATGATGTCAGCATCATTTAAATCTAAATATAAAAAAAACGTGATCATACTTGCATATCCGTCTTGGGTGACCGTTTTAAGCCTGTGGTTTTATGAAAAATTGCACATTCACATTAAGATTTAGAGGTACAAGCCGAGCGTTTTTGAACCCGCGACCTCCCGTACGTAAGTTAAGCGCTTTAACCACTACCCCACTAAGACTTAAGCCTACACTCACTGTTAGTAAAATAATTTAGATATGCATTGAGTAGATCGAAATCACAATACAACGTCTCCAACATCACAACATCTATACTGATAATATTCATAAATAAAGAACTATACAATTTTAATAATTCAATTGGTAGGACATTTTCAATTTATTATGTTATAATTTTATGACACTTTTCCTGCAAATTCGTTGACTAATTTAATATTACTTGATGTATTAACCACGATTATCAAATAAACAATTGACTCACCAAATCAGTTTCACAACCATTATGAGGGTAGAATTAAAACAATCTAAAAATATCTATGGAAAATTCAATTTCGACTCCGAACACTGTTATTATCACAAGAATACGCATGGAATGTAAAATCAAGAAAATCGATAATTCAAATTCGAATATTTAATTCACAAAATCGATTTTTAATCGGCAATTTTCTATAGGTTATGCTGTATAGCATATTATTATTATGATTTGTTTTTTTTTTTATTTAATTTTCACTTGACACGTGCACTTTCTCCGGCGAATGAGCTGGCACTATATCTGATGCGGAATAAAAACAAACCAAGCTTTAAAACTAGACAGGAGCTTGCCAATTTTAAAAATAGAATGTTGTGAGCGAAATAAAACTAGAAAAAGACAAATGGTAAAATATTTGGCACGAAACTGGCGAATATTTTGGTTTTTTAAGGTCAGTACCAAAGGTAATATTTTTTAGGCGTGGCATGGTGAAAACTTACACAATTATGGACATCAGACACAATCAGACATTTATCAGAGATACTCTGTAACTACAATAAAGAGATTCAAAAAAATCCTAAATATTGTTATGGGATATTATGATATCATCATCATCAAGTTTATTAGAATCCTAAATGTAATAATCGTTGAACACATAACACAATAAAACTTAACTAAAAGCCTTTATTTAACATGCACTGAATATACAATCAGTCTCATTAGTGCATATCAACAATTAAAACTATATACGCACGACAATTCAGCGACATAAGTGATTTGTGAATGTTTGTTATTGAAGGTAATAAGCGCTCATGAGATTCGGTGCAGAAAATGTGTATGCACTAAAGAGGAACCTATGGAACTAATCTGGTGATGGACCTGAAAGGTTTTTTATTACAAGATAGATAGATAAACGAGCTTACGGCAAATCTGATGGTATGTGGTCACCGTCGCTCATGGACCTCTGCAATGCCGGGGCAATGAGGGGTCGTTATCTATCACCTAACTATACAGAACTTTCCTTAAACCTCGTTTAAATGTCCCTCACATGTCATAGCGCTCCGGGAACACCGCGGTTGGTTAAGGTTGATAAAGACACTCCTGTATTAAAGAATGCCCACCGTGTTCTGTCTTGGCACTCTACTGCTACATGATATCTAGGATCTTAAAGCTTAATTCAAAAGTACAATATAAGATAACATTTTGCACAACAGCAAAATACCTAACAGCGATAAAACTACACAGTTACATGACACCTAAATTATCGGTTAACGAGGACAATACCCAGAATTCGAATATACAGTAAACATCGAATGTTTACAATAACAATTACGACAGAGCATGACCGCCATTTTGTTTTCTATTCAAAATGTAGAAGCACCTGAATTCGGAATGGCGTCATCGTATGACGTGAGGTTAGTGTACTGGTAAAATGGATAGTAAGATTTTTCAGTGTAAATGTTTTTAGTATAAAAATTAATATTTGTGAAGGTTTTGTATAACTTTGTAAAGGTTTGCGGTGTGTAATGTGTCGATTTTTTATTTGATCTTGCAGATCTTTGAGGAAATCCTGGGCAGGTTCAATAAAGATCATGAAATTTAGTCTTTACAGGAGAAATTTGGTACGTATAGAAATTTGGCGCCTGGGACATCCAAGTACTATTGACGTCTGTGTGATTCATTGGTTTTTCTTTTTCAATAATTGTGGAGGTATTCGAAAACATCCGGCGACTTCAAACACATTCAGTTTATTTACGAAATATTATTCCAAATTTATATAATTGACCGTTTTATAATTTGGCACAGATCTAGTGAAAGGCATTACGCGAGCGCCTTTGCCGGGCTCAATGTATTAATAGCTAGTAAACAAAGTACGCGCCAATTTTTTGGTCACGTGACATTTGTTTGGGTTTTACATAAAATTACAAATATAAGACGATTTTTATTTGTCTGTCGAAACACGTGGAGTTTTGACGCACGTTTGCATTGCCACGCGTCGAAGCTTTTGTTACAATCTGGCAACCATTTTGAAATCTGAAAAACTTCAGTTACCCAACTAATATTTTTTTGAGATTTTTTTCCTAATGATATGTTACTGTTCTTATCCTAACGAGCATTATGACCTGTCCTTCTTCTAACGAGGCCTGAAGAACGTCCTTAAAGGTAGGTGGCGCCGCAGTATTCCCTGACATTGCAGAGGTCACGTGCAAAGGTAACTACATACATACAATCAGCTGGCTTGTTAGATCGTCTTTGTGTCAATAAAACTTTAGACCTCCAGTTTCATTATGGCATTTCTGTTAACGCATATTTTTACTAGCTTATCTTTGGAAAAATGTAAATTGTAAGTCTAGAACAACATTTACGAAAACTAACGATCTATTATATAATTATTCTAATTTATTTTAAAGTACCCAAAATAACTTAATGAAAATAACACACAAGATTCTCAGAAGAGTAAGTTCTTCGAAGTTCAAAAGTTTCTGGAACATTCTTGAGCTCTTAAGGTTTCGATCCAAAGTCTCAAGGTGAACAGGTCACGTTGAAACACCAATAAATGTACATCATACAATAATTAAACCATGTGTATCAAGGTCAAAGCGTACGTGCTATTCGTCGAAATTTTATACAATATATTCAAAGAAGTGCATCTTTTGTTTTGAAATACTGTAGATGCGCTGTCTCTTTCACTCTTTGTGTAAATCCTACTCCTCTCGCTCTGACGTCGATCGATAAAATTGCGTGGGCAAGCATTTTGCAATTCTTATCCGTTGCCTTTCTGTTATAATGGTCAAGTTTTAGTATAACATTGAGTTCACTATTTGAAACCATAATTTTAACTAATACGCAGTTTAGGTCAGTTTTCTTGCATTGGACTCCAGCAGGGTTTTTACGATCGCCTCCTCGACTCAAAGTCGATAAATTTGCTTCTTCGTTCTCTTCAAAAACTATCGGAACACACGAATGTTAATAGCATGTTTCTTTATTCGGAATACTTTCCAGTTTTTCAGATACCGCAATTGTGAGCCCTGTTTGATGAGACTTCTTCTCTACCTCTTTTCCTATTTATAGTTATGTTATTGTGAGATTCATTTTCGAGATAACGATGTCAGAAAACAACTTCACTTAGGAATCATTTGTCTATACATTTTTAGACTCACTAGTTGACGCTACAATAGCATAGAACATTTTACCATAGGCATAAAATCCAAAACGTCTTTTACCCGATTAAAATTGTTTTATTTTGACCTCTTGTCATAATTATCGATAAAACCTTGACGAGGGTATCGTAACACTTATCAAGTGTTTTTATATCATTATGTTATCAAAATTGTATCATTGGTAGGCAGACATAGGCGCCTTACGAGGCTGAATTTTTGCCACAAAAATATATACTGATTTGTTTCAGAGCCTATTTAAGCTATGAACTAGATATTATAAATTTGATATGAAATCTTAAAATACCATTTCAGGAAAGAATATTTTTTTATGAACAAATGTCCAAATTCCAGTATGTTATGATGTTTAGCAGCACGAATTTCATAACACCAGTGCAGGTATATTCACTGTTTTGGTGCTATAATGCTTTCCTTTATTCCTATACATTTTTTTTTTTTTGTTGTAGTTGGAGGAAATCGTCGGATCCCCACCCGCATTAGACATAAATCTTCTATCCGAAATTTTGAGTTTCACGTGACCATCATTGCAAAACCGTGAACTCTACAGCCCCTGCATCATATAGACATCATTTTATACTCTTTATGTGACATGGACGGTCTTAATGACTTCTATTATTACAAAATTTGCATAAGCATGTGTTTTGGACACGTGCCTTTCATTATCGAAGCGACCAGACGATTGGTCCGCATTAGTATCAATTGATCTCGTTTGACCTTGAGTCGTACTTGCACGAACTATTGAGTTGACGCCAGCAGTACATCGTTACTTTGTACTTTGTGAAACTCTTGCTCTGTAATATATTTAAAAAGTTGGATTTTATTCATACTAGGTGTTGTCCACAAAGGAATATTTTTTGGCCTTTTAAAAAGTCTAGGTAACTCTTTATTACATCAACTATCTGTTAATGAAATTCTCATGAGAATCGATTCAGCAGTTTCAGATTTTTGTATCATAATAAAGATGGTCAATGAGTGAGAAAAGTTATATATCGTAGGCAGAAGATAGGAATCCCAGTATTCCCCAATATTTTAGACGTTTCTAAGCAGTATTACAGGTACCACTAATTATTTAGGCAATAAGGAAATTTATAAATCCTAATAATATTTCAAACAAAATAAAAGTAACAACTACGGTACACCAAAAAATAGTCTTATCAGTATAAACATAAGCATGATTTTCGTGTATTAACATGTGTATTCTTGGTCCTTCGAGGTTTGGTCACGTTGCCATAACACTCAAGTTACTAAGTGTATTATGTTATGTAATTGTGAAATTTTATAAATTGTCTTGAATCATCATGTTTAACCATCCTATATTTTTACTTAGGTAATTGACTTCTACCATAAAAAAAGAATGTAGTAGGGTGTTTTTTTATGCCTCGTAGGTAGGAAAGTTTTCGACCCACCTGATCGTCAATAGTTACTGTCGCCCAAGGATTCTTGCATTGTCAAGAGACACTGTTAAACTTGATGGAACTATTTTCACATATTATTTGAAGAAGGAAAGTCATAGTGTGCTCAGAATAAATGTTTTTTGATTTGCTTTGATTTTAGTGCTTGGGGGAACACCAAAGAACGGTGATTCCAATGTCAGAAAAAGATCTGTCGTCACGTTTGGTCCACTGGTATTCCCTTCTTATACTTCAAATCAAAATAAGGAAATGAACAAGAATACCTACTAAAAATACCGAGGACGATCGTTATCTTAATCTAGCTCAGAATCTAGTTCAAATAATCATATTTACAGTACGTTTATAGTTTTATCATGCATGTAAATATTATGCACTACGCTTTGGACAAAATTTTCCATAGTTTTCGCTTTTTTTGCATTGATATCTGTGACAAAACATAATACAGGGTGTCCTAAAACTCTGCGACATGTACGGAAAGTACCTTAAATATTAGAGAGGATGTTTTGCTGAAACCAACTGGACTGATTTTTCTAGGACTATCACTGGTAAATATCTGATGTAACGGGTGGGCCATATACGGGTTTGCATTTTGAATCGAACGTTCGAAAGTTCGACTGTCATGTTGGCTGTATGGCATGTTGCGCCATCCTGTTGAAACCAAATGTCGCCCATATCATACTCAACAACTTATGGAAACAAAAATTCGTTGAGCATGGCACGGTAACGCTCGCCATTGACCGTAACCACGGCTCCTTGCTCATTGTCGAAGAAAAATGGCCCAATGATGCCGCCGGACCAAAACCCAAACCAAACCGTGCAATGTGTGGGTGCAATGGCTTCTCAATGGTGACGTGTGGATTTTTCGACTTCCTGATGCGACAATTTTTCGGTAAAAATGCTCATCTTCGGCCAAACGATCTTCTGCCCTTAGGGCGAACCGAAAACGCAACGGATGGTCATGATGCTTAAGTTTTTGGACTAATTGAACTTTGTAAGCCTTCACACCGAGGTTCAATTCTTGAGAACGATGACGAGTTGAAGTTGATGGATGTTCACGGACATTTTCGGCTACATCAGCAATGTTTAATGCTGTGCGCACTGTACGAAAACGTGAACGGGTTGTTTTGTCCACCAACGATCCAGTTTATAGTTTCTCGAACACGTTTCACAAATTAATCCACAAACTACCTTGAAGGCCAATCATTTTTATGGATTTTTTTTTCACATTTCTTACAGTTTGGACTGAAGACTTACCACTTTGGAAGTAACTTTTCAATATTTCCCAATTTTGTTTAAGCATATACCCATTTCGTAAATATCAAACCTTTAACTAAATTATGAACACAAATTGAATGACATTTGAGCTGTCATTCTCTAAATAAACAGTAGTTCAAAATGCAAACGTTAGATCGCCCACCCTGTACCAAGGCAGTAGGATATCTATTTTAAAAAAATTACGAGCAACTTAAGTAGACAAAATTGTGTTGGTCTTGTTTGTTTCTAATAAAAACTTTTTAAAACAATACTCAGTTTACTATGATCTTGTAAAAAGAAACCATAGAAATAACTGCAGTTTCAATTTAATCCTATTATAGAAAAAGTTTATTTACATTTACAAATCCTAAGATACTATTTGTATGTGTAAAATTGTGTTTATTTTTGGTCTATATTATAAGCAGATAGGTTGTATTTGTTGTCTATGAATCATTGAGGTAGGATTCATATACTCACAAAGAAACAAATAATACCATTAATTGTTAATATAACAAATTGAATACAATTTTGAAATTAATATGATCTGTGATTGGAATATAAAAAACATAATAAAAAACTGACTTCCAAAATTAAAATAAAATAAAAATATTAATTAAGATCTCAAGTTTCAGATCTTTTAAAATTTCAAAATCACCCTCTTTTTATTCTAAGACAGATAAACAGATAAACCATTACTAATGAATCTCTACAAATAAAAGGGTATTGAGGGCCATTACCCATCACTCATACAGGACTTGAAGAAATTCCTTAAAGTTAGGCCGTAGGTAGCGGCCCTGCAGTGTCCCCTGACAGTGCCGAGGTCCATGAGCAACGGTAACTGCTTACAATCAGGTAGCCCATTCGCTTGTCTACCGATAAGACTTTTAATAGTACATTTCTTAAACCTCATTTCAGGAGAGACATGTCATAGCTCTCTAGGAAAAACTAATATAGATTCATCAAAATAATTTAACTTATTCAAAAACTTGAATTTAAAGAATTACTCTTTCATGCATTGTAAAAGGGTTCTTACCACGTTATTTAATTAATTGAGTGGTCTCAATATTTCAACATTGTTGCAAACATCATGATCATGAGAAGACTGGATATTGTAGGTAGTTTTACAAGCAAACAAATTTGTCTACCCTCTAAAAGACCACTCAATTAATTGAATATTGTGGTAACAACCAGTTTACTGTGCTTGAAAGTAAAATAAGTTTACAGTAAATCAGACAGTATTTATAGCTTGTGTACAGAGCTAAAAGGTCAATACATTAATTTTACATGTGTACTGTTATTTTGTGCATCTATAAATAATTATTATACATTTTATCTGGCTGTGTGATATGAGAATATAGGTGGGTGGTCGTTGTTTGAAATGTGATAAAATTGTAAGTAAATAACTATTATGACTTAGTACATTAATGTTATTAATGTAAAAGTTTAAAATATGGATTTTAGTTACGTTTTCATGAAATAAATAAACTACATAATGGTTTTTTGTCATAAATACATGACAATTTAGGATACATTTGGATATAGTACACAGAACACTGAATTATATCTGGAATCAATAAGGCACTAATAATATTCAACAGTTCACAAGAAGGGGGCAAGAGATTGTGATTACAATCAGGGGGCCCGTTAATGTGTCTGTGTACAAGAAAAAAAAACAGTTATCCATTCCGTTACTACTATTACAGTTTTGTACTTGAAACATGGCCTGCACGGTATTATACTTGAAATAACTAATTATTACAAACTATATTTTTCCTTATCAATACTTGCTTTGTACTTTACCTTATTTTATTCTAGATCATCTGGAAAAATGGACAAAGTGAAGCAAATTTCGAGTAGTGCTGATGGCACATACATACATGACAGGAATGCTGATTACTGTCAAATCAGTCTATTGTTCACGATTTTGTATCCAAATGTTTTAGCACCATGTTGTATCAAAAAAAAGTCGTATTACCTACCTTTTTATGACTAAAGATAAGAAAACAAAGGAAATTAGTGTCTATGACACAACTGTCTATACCTTATGTCTATGGCATTATAACATCTACCCTTTTGTAGTAAAAAAAACTATGAAATGAATTAATAGACATTGAAACGTAAAACATCACCCTATTTCATTCACAACCAATTTATTTTCATCTATTTACTCAATTGACATAAAGGGGTCAACGTCACACACAAAAACAGAATACTTAGCGCAATGTCCTTGAATTTTAGAATGGAAAGTTTTGAAAACGCCATTATAGAACAACGAAAAACAAAAGATCGACGAAAATAGGACACCATATTTAATTTAACCTCAAAAAGATGACATTCGAAAATTGAAATTAAAAAAAAAATGTTGCGAAAGGCGAAGGTATCTGTGACGTATGTCGAAAGATTACTTTGTTTTGTTTTTAATAATTATCATTATTAACTGTTGCTTTTAAGTTTTTGTTTTGAAACGTCTATAAATAAAAGTGAATCTACTTACGAGTAAACCTTCTCGACTGGTTTGGCTTCGGCCTCAACTCCGCTGCCCGTATAGTATTTATTAATACTACTACTACAATTTAACTGTTGTATTAACATCGTCATCTTGGAGAGACGTAATTAAGCCTTGTAATAACTTTGGGATAAAATCACGGCGCAAACCGTTAGGTCGCAGCGAGATAACTCACACGCAAAAGTCGTAACACGTATGACGAAAGTTGAAAAGTATGGTCTGTTTTTGAACTAAACTTCTAAATTAGGGTTGCTGAGATAAAAAAATATCTGGAAATAGTTTTTCTCGATTATTTTTGAGGTTACATAGTTGTTGCTTTATTGGTTAATATTTAATATCTAGGGTGTAACATTTTTTAAGTATTAAAAAAATCTATTTACAAAAGATTATAACCCGAATTCTGGATTTTTTTAATTGCATACCGGGCAATAAAACTTCATGTTAATAACCACATTCCAAGTCATAATTTCACTCCTTACTTATTGAAATACTTAGATACCCTTGGAATTATTCTCAATCCATTGATTTTGAATGATTGCAGTTTGATTTTTTGCTATTTTTGCAGTATTTTTTAGTAAAATTAGAAATTACATCACTTTAAATAACCCACTTCAACTTAACAATATAATATTAATTATTTGTCACTAGTATTGTATAACTTACTAAACTACATAAAACTAACTGAAATTTCAAAAGAAACTTTCCGTTATTCATTAAAAATCATTGACATTTTTGGCATTCACGTTAATTTAATGAATAGTAACTTTATTCATATTTCTCTAAAATCCAACGAATTACCCTTTAATTCGTTAACAATATTATACAATATTATGGCAATTTTATTGGCAACACTCAGCCTTGCCACAGAAATTAAATAATATTGTATCAACTTTTCTGATACAGTTACTGTTCACTTATTTTGAAAAAAAATACGACGGTAACCACTTAATGTTAAAACATTAAATACTGCTGACTTCTTGTTTTGAACTGTTTATTATCATGCATAATAACAAATTCATTTTTTAAGTCGCATTACCAAACATCCAATTTATATTCAAAATAAAATTATTGTTTTAAATTTCGAACATGGCTCTATTTCTAAAGTTACAAAATACTGTAATTTCTAAAACACTGCAACACAGTCATGGAATTCCGATTTGGATAATGTAAATAAGCCAGACGTTTCAAATTGACACCAATCCAGTATAAAATGTTAGTATACACAAGTGTTCTGAACTTGGCAGCATAACAAAATTTTCCATAATGGCTACCGGATGTCATTCTGTCATTTTAAATGAACGTTTCGATTTACGCAGTTTTAGAAAAAAACAAAGTATTATCTATGTTTTATTTTTAACGTATTTTAATAGTTAAAATTATAAATAAAAGTTTAAAACAAAATAACACTTTCTTATTCGATCAATAATCGCACGATGACGTAACCGAACGTAGTGAGGTTAGTCCGTAGTGAAGTTGCCGCGTTCATATCGACCCAACAAAATATTGATTAACTTACCGATTGCGAAATAACAACGACGGCATACTACTCGTCGAATTACTTTTAAATCTCTCTTGTATCATGTAACTTGATGCCGGTTGGGCAAATAACGTCATTACTCTACTTTCACTTCACAATTCACAGGAACAATGACAAATCGATTAAACTTTAACGATTTTTCGCGATCATGCACATTTATATCGATTTTTCTTGGGTATTTGTGAGTGTGACACGACATTCAGATTCGGAGGGGTTTAGTGGACTGCCAGTTGCCGCATACACCCCCGCATTAAATAGATAGATCTGCACCCCTGCTGGTGTTTTTAGGGAGAGTTAAGTTCGTGGTATACCGAGTAAATCCCAAAATAGTAGTCAAAAATCGATATCGATACTTCAAAGATAAAATCAAAGAGAGAAAGAAAGACTTTAGAAATTATTTACAAAGTCAAAAGATTATGAGACTTTCTTTTAGCATGTAGCAATTTAGGAAGTATTATTTATATTTTATGCCTTTCTAAATAAATTTGTTTCACAGAAATAGATTGCAGTGAGATTTTTGTCAGGAGTTTTACTGTATCAAGTTCGCCCCTTTTTTTTGGCTAGTAAAAGAAGTTAAGCAGCTAATCAATATTACTAACAAGCTTAGGTAGATTCTAATACGGAAGATAAATTCAAATTGATACTTAAAATTCGATCAAATTATTCCATTTTTTTTAACGATGTTACCTGATGAAGGTCGGGATTGATCGTTATAAACGAGTACACGACCAAATAATATTACAAACAAAGAATATGGTAAAATGTGTTTGTAAACGCTACTTAAAAGTATCCAAAATTCCTGTAAAATTAGGTCTCACTATATGTATACTAAAATCATTGAGTTTTTAGTTTTTCTATTCAACCATGTTGGTAAAATTGGTAAACATAGTTATCGGTGGCGGGGTGCGATAAGAAAGAATGCCGAGTGCGTCATCGTCGCGCCATCTCTCATAAACCCGTGCTTAGTTCTGGCCTCAGCCGGGGTTTGGATGCAGAGTGTGAGCGGTTGGAGGTGTTAGTGCGTTTCAACTCCCATGAATCCGACGATTTAGGACACCAGTGTAACACCACCCTATGTTCAGCGCAAGCGCGCCAAAATCCTATGACGTCATACTGTGTTTACACCCCGCGCTATGCGATTGTTTTTACCGCAAGAGTCAAGGAAAAACGACCTTTAAGAATTAATCGATTTATTTTCTAAGAACTTAAAGGTCTATAGATTCTATATTATTGTAGCTACTAAAAGTGGTTAATTATTCGGTAAATTTATTGTAAAGAAAACTTTTTAAACACAAGCTTTTAAGATCCTGGATATCATGTAGCTGTAGAGTGCTATGGCTAGTAAAACAAGTCTAAAAACGATGAGTCTAACTGGTTTAGTACAGGAGTTCCTACGACTACCTTCCGACTCAATCAAATCAGCTCCATGGTATCATACTATTGCATTGTCACTCTAAGTATATAGATATACTTTATTTGCAAAAAAAAAAAAAATACATTTAGGTACACTAGGTGACCCGCGCAACTTCGTCTACGTCACAGAGGGATACAACATAGCCTTCCTTGATAAATGGACATCCCAACAGTGAAAGAATTTTTCAAATCGGACCAGTACTTCCTGAGATTAGCGTGTTTAAACAAACAAACTCTGCAGCTTTATAATATTATAAGTAAATAAGTATTAAGTATAGAGTACAGATATAATCTAGAAAGTGGGTCAAATGTGACTTGTAAGATGTCAGCCAAACTTACGTAGATAGGTACATAGTTACATCCAGTTCTACTTAAATAAAATGCTTTAAAAACTATCTTTGGCTGTAAAAATCAACATTTAACTTGTTGGGTGGTTACTATTTATTGTTATTATTTATTTAAATATCTAACTTTCTCGCTGTTTCTTCTCTGACCTAATATTTAACCAGTTTTAAAAAAGGAGAAGGTTTACTTTTAACATGACCCTCAATGGCGCTGAGAAAGCATCGGAGAAGATCTGATTACCACGCTGACAGTCACTTGTCTTAGAAGCCATGGGATTTAAAAAAAACAACTAGAGACGAATTTAAATAATTTATTAAAACTATTATAAATAAATTACACTAATTAACTAAAATTAAACAAGACAGTCTTCAGGACATTTTTGACTAAATTTATGTCCGGTAGTGGAATATTTTGAAGTATAAATCACCAAATATAGCGTGATTCTTTAGTCAATTTAATTTAATTTACTTTAAGGGTAACTTTTATCTCTATCAAAGTATAATTTTCGACACATGGTAAGGCACCAAAGCTGTCACTGTTATCTTTTTAAGTAGATTCCCGTACACTTGCATCAAAGATATTGTAGTTGGCTTAAAAAGCACTGAGATAGCATCATCTGCTTCAGCACAAGAGATATTAATTTGTGGTCTAAAAATATCTCTTTCTCTATACTTATCTTTACTAGTTTCGTCCAAGATATCCGATACCTTTCTACACGGTATCTTAAAGTCGTTTTCTTTTCTTTTCCTTTCTTTATTTTTCACTCTATGTTTATATTTGTTGTTTGGTTTATTTGTTTCTTTTGAGTGGTCATTTTTTATCCCTCTTGAGTAGTCATTTTTAGTTTCTTTGAAGTAGTCATTTTTTAATTCTTTTGAGTGGTCAATTTTTGTTACGTTTTCTTTTTTATTATCGATTTGTTTGTTAACAAATTTCTTTAGTAAATCTATGAGAGTGTTGACTGAATCTTTGTTTACTGTTATTTCCATAAACGCGGGTTTTTCATCTTGTATTTTATCATCTTCTAGTTTCGGTATTTCTTGTGATGAAATAGTCTGAGAAAAAAGGTTTTTGTTAAGCTCATGATAAAATGTGCTCTTATTAAGGGTTTGTTAACTTAATAAGAGCGATGGTAACCATTTACCATCATGTGGGTCAACTTCGTCATGATGTTAGTAGCGTTGTAGGAGTAATCGTTGGAACAACTGGCCCTATTTCAAAAACTTTTTTACCTTACCTATTAGGTATAGCATATTTGAGGCTGCATAAAAATATAAAATTATTAAGTAAAATGAGCCTAAAGTCTAAACACATAGATATACATCTGCATGCAAAATGTCATCTCAATCGGGAACCGGAAAGTTTGTCAAATTTAGCTTGCAAGATTCCACCCGAACTTGCATAGTTACATCCAGTGCAAGTTAATATTTATAAAGCTTGTAAAAATTGCCTCTTTCTGTAGCTAACTAGTTATAAATGAATTAAAATACTTACATTAAACAATAAATAAAAAACAAAATAAAATAAATAAACTGCCATTTTGGATCAAGTTATCACTGCAATATGATTTTATAATGCAATTGTCTCGCTTATGTATAGATAACGTTATCGATTTTCAAAATCGATATTACGTATAATCGATTTCAAACAGTAATTTACGATAATATGTTACGAAAAATTTTGTATTACATAATTAAAATTTAAAAAGAACTATGAAGACTTGCATAATTTAAAAATATTATGTGATTTTTAATTACTTGAAAGGATTAATTTTAACTTTAAATTTCAGTTTTCATAATCAAATTCTACCAAGATATAAAAGCTTGTGTTTTGTAGATTTTTAGTTAGATTTTGTGGATAATGAGTAAGGGGGTGCTATGTACCTTAGTCATGCCTTAGCGTGTAACGCGTCGCGACACTCACAATCTCTTTTTTTTTATTTTTTTTATTGCCATGTAGGCAGACGAGCTAACGGCCCACCTTATAGTAAGTGGTTAAATATCTCGTGCTGGGTTCTGTCCTCAGCCGGGGTTCGAACGCTGAGCATGAGCGGCAGGAGGTTTTAGTGCGGTTCGACTCCCACATACCCCGGCGATTTCCTCCAACTGACAAAAAAAGCTTATTTTAGGTCCCTGACCTAAAATTAGTAGAATATAGTTATTTGAATATTACAATAAGACAATTACAATTGTATTTATTAGTATTCAAGATATCACATTATTATGCAAAAACAATTATAAAACGAATTCAGATAGATCTTAGAAAATAATATCTATGCGCGATAACTTTTCTATGATTACACAATGTTTTGTATATAAATAGTAATATTTTATATGATTTCACATTTGAGTAGTTTCTTGAAGATGAGACCGCAAATTATATTATTTTTGATAATATCTCTGCTAAGTCAGGTGAGTTTATACATATAAAAAATTAGTTGCCTGTAAAGTCGGTATACGGGCGAAAGTTTTACATGACAACGACTCGGGCATGGTTAGCCCGCCTAAGAGCGAGAGAGACAGACATAAAAAGTGAAAGGCACGCGTGCCTCTCACTCGCTCTCATTATGAGCGCATAACGTGAGCGGAGCGTAACGCAGTTTCTTGAAGTGTCACCCGGCAAACCAATTTATAAGACGTTGTCACGTCAATAAAATGCTAGGAAAGTTAAAACAGTAAAAAACCCTCGGTCAAGTCAATCAAACGCAACACACAACGATGGTGCGATTCAGAATCCATACAAATAATATGGTAGAAAAGTCAGCTTTGTCTGGAATAAACTCGAAAACTACTTCACGGATTTACTTCAAATTTGACTCGAATATTCTTAAGAAGTCGAGCCAGAACACGATGAGTCTATCTTGTATAGTATAAGACGTGTTTCTATGGCCACCTTCGATTTCCATCATCAGATCAGCATTGTCACGCGATATACATCTGCGTGCAAAATGTCAGCTCAATCGAAAACCGGGAAGTCTGTCAAATTTAGTTTGAAAGATTCCACTAGAACTTACATAGATACATTAGTACATAGTTACATCCAGTGCAAGTTAATATAAAGATTGTAATATACTCAAATTGTAGTTTCTATACTATAAATATCTTAATTCAACAAAAAAACTGTCAAAATTTTACTACCACGAAATCAGTCACAATTTTCGTAAAAAATTAAAAAACACCAAAAAAGTTTTCCCGTACCGGGAATCGAACCCGAGCCTCACGGGTGAGAGCCGTGTATCCTAGCCACTAGACCATACGGGATATACTAAGGGTAGCAAAATCAACCCTTATATAGTCTGAGAAAAGCTACAGAGTACAATGGGGCGGGTCACGTGGGGTGGAGTAAAACAGCTGATATCGATTTCTGCGTAAAATAGGGGTTGCGAAAACAACCCTTATATAAAGTTACAGAAGTAAACTTTCAGGAAAATCTAGAATAACTCACACTTAGGTTGTCATCAATGAAATACCAAGTCGCTTTAAACGAGGCTTGAAAAGGTCCTTAAAGTCAGGTTGTAGGTAGCGGGGCAGTGTCCCCTGACATTGCAGAGGTCCATGAGCGACGGTAACCACTTACAATCAGGTGTTGCCCGTTGTTTCGTCTGTCTACATGACAAAAAAAAAAGTCTACTAACTAAAGCTTCATCTAGGGTGAAGGAAAAGTGGTACTGGTACAAACTAGCGATTTTGAAAATAGGGATTTTCAGACATGTGATTGTGAAATGTTGACCATCTACGCAAAGATTTTTGACTTGATTTTAAAATGTATTTAAGTCAGCTATGTGCTATTAGTAGAGAGGGGGTGTACTTGCCTCCCCACAAATAATAGTTACCCCAATTATTTAGAGAACGGAAGGTCGTAAACTCATCGAGTTTGTGCTCATTTAAAAGGACAAGAAGAGGCCTTTATTATGGCTCACATTCATAAACAATTTATAACTAAACATATTCTGCATTTTTGTACGAATCCTATTCCTTCTATCATCTTGTGATTAAATTCTTTGCGAGTCTAAGACAAGTTATTTTTCCCTCGTGTTCCTGGGCTTCACTGCTCAGAGTCATTACGGTGGTCGCCGCTGTCATACCACATACACACGAGTTACAGTGGTGGGAATGAGAGGTGGAAAAATGCACGAATGCAAATATTCGTTCCAACCTTAAAAAAATATTTAAAGAAAACTTTTATAACAAGTTTTAAGAGCCTGCATATCACGTAGCAGTTGAGTGCTAGCTTACAAATAAAACGAGCAACATGACGGGTCTATCTTGTTTAGCACCAGAGTTCCTATGACCACCTTCCGAATCCATCATCAGATCAGCGCCATTTCGTCATATTATTGCATTGTCACGCGATATACATCTGCATTATTTATGTCATAGTTACATCCAGTGCAAGTTAATATAAAGCTTGTAAAAACACAATGTTTACATCTGTTTAGTTTAGTTACTATGTAGTAGGGGTGTAAAACAGCTGATATTGATTTCTGCGTACAACAGAGGGTTGAAACCACCCTTCACAGTTGTAACTGACTGAGGGTAGGAAGAGTATTTGTTTGCGGTAAATAAGCCAATGATTATTTTTAACTGGTTGTTTCATAATTTCGTCTGCGTCACAGAGGGTTAGTGCGTGCAAACGACATCAGAATTAAAGCTATGTTAGTATTGATTAAAAATTAATTAAACTAAGCGTTTCTCTTTTTAAGTTGTGTAATTTTCATACTTTTTTTTGTGTGTTTTCATGTATTCATTTGCTAAGTTTTAGTCTTTATACCCTTTAAACGTTTATGGTAATGCTTTTGCACTGTCCTTCACAATACAGGCTCGGCCTAGTGTGAAGGTCACTAGTATCCTTTGTCATGTAGCTTAAAACCATGTTTTAATGTTTTTTTTTTCTTATTTCTTTTGTAAGCTTGTAATTCACTTTACTTATTAATAAAAAAAAAAAATAAAAAAAATAACTCTGTTACACTGCACTGGTGCAATAAATAGCACCCATTTTTAGTTTTCCGTAGTCCAATCTATAACCAACCCAACTTAAGTGATGTTTAGTTTCGCCAAATCTCATATTTTTCTTGAATATTGTAAACACTCGAAAGCTAGGTACCTATCTTTTTTTTTTTTTTTTATTGCACGATAGATAAACGAGCCTACGGCCCACCTGATGGTAAGCGGTCACCGTCGCTCATGAACCTCTGCAATGCCAGGGCAATGAAGGGCTGTTATCTATCGCCTACCGATACAGGACTTTTCTATCTACTGGTAATCTTATGGTATTTTTGAATCCTTAAAGGTAGGTCGTAGGTAAAATTGTCCCTTAATATTGTAGAGGTCCGTGAGCGACGGTAACCACTTATGATTAATGTCTATCAAAGGTGGTCAGTTGGCTCGTCTACCTGACATGACAATGAAAAAATGTATTTTAAACACTTGAATAAAATACGTATGTATTTAAATATTTCCGCAATATGACAGCGGGAAAACTTATAAAAAAAAACAATTTAATTTCAGACACTCAACGCACAGCTGATCCGGGCCAATAGTATTCTGGCCACGTCGCCTAGAGGTTGCTATTCGCCCGTTGAAGTTGTCCAGCCGTCCATAACTGGCACATTGGCGGACACTTTGGCCCTGCTCACCGTCAGCAGCTTGCTGTCGACCAAACTGCCCAACTTGTCGTATGGTGGTCCGGGCTATAGTTGTGGTCCAGTGGGCTATGGGTGTGCGCCCAGTTGCCCGTGTGGTGCAACTTATATTTAGATTTTGAAATGTTTAAGTACAGGGTGATTTGTAAATGAATTGGCGTATTAAAATAGTTTATGAACTTTTTTTTTTAATAAAAAAAATACAGTTGTAATCAATGTCCGTTATAAATAAATAATATGTGTTATTTATTCATTTAATATTGTATTTAAAAATGGCTGTAATATGACGTAATAAATAAGATAGTGAATGTTATTTAAGTAAAAACGTAAAAACAAATAAAATACATATTATTAATACTTATTAAGAATGGTTTAAATAAAACTCTTTACTAGTATTCGAAGGATACATGTACATATATTACAAAAAATAATGTAAAGCAAAAAAGCCATATTTATTTCACGCCAATTTTTAGGACAGTAAAAAACATTTTAGTTTCTCATATACGAAGATTTAATGATATTGTAAGAGATTTGAGATTAGATTTTTCATAAATTAAAATATTTAAATATTGCAATCGCCAACAATATCGGGTGATGTCACGCTTAAGTAAATAATTTAAAATTGACGTTCTCTATTGGTTGCGCCTTGACACTTTTGCGTATGTTTACCTAACCGTGACGTCAACCACGAGTGACCACGACGCCATGACACTATTGGTTGGTTTCGCGTACTATTTGAAATAAAATTCGAAAAATTGAAACCTAGTTAAACTTTGCATTATTACCGAAGTAAATTTTTTTTCGTAGTAAACGTATGTATATTCACAGTATGGAAGAGGATTTCAAAATCTTTTGTCGTTCGTATTATAGGTAAACCACTTCAAGAATAAATACTAAATGCACCTAATAGGGATAGCAAAGTTATATCGTTCTTTTCGGCCGCCCACATATATATGATTGACTTTATGACTTTGACATTATTATAATAGTTATTTCATTTCTTACACTATTACTAAACGGGTTCTTACCACGATTATTTTTAATTGAGAGGTCCCGATATTTCAGCACTGTTTCAAGCGCCATGATCACGGGAAGACTGAAGAACTGCGGGTAGGTCATGAGCAGACAAATCTGTCTACCCTCTTTCTCGTTCGTTTGCCGGTACCACTGGAACTCGAACTCACAATTAAAAATAATCGTGGTAAGAACCCGTTTAGTAATAGTGTAAGTGATGTAGATAACCGCGAGTGTTTAACGAAAGTTATTTCATTTGTTTTTTTATTACAAATCATCCTTATATTTTATTTGCAATCTGATAAAATTTTATTTTAGACAATTAATAATGTTTTTACTCTTATTTACGAAAAGAGCCCTATGACTACGATATACTAACCATAGTAGTACATAACTTTAAATCCATTCCAAAATCCGTCTTAAAAATAAAAAGGGAATAAAAAACATATTAAAACTAAAAATAAATATATAATTTACACAATCACAATTAAACTTTCAAACCAATATTTGTCAATCCCGGCTTGTAGCCCAAACCCTTTGGGGCCAACACCTCAGTTATACCCAAAGAATTATCCCCACATCTATGAGAAACTGCCCCAAAGCCAATATTAGGGAATTCTCCAAATACGTAAGCACTGCCTAGCAATGGCATATTTCCTCTTACGTTAACTCCGCCATCTATGGCCAAGTTTTCTGATAAAATTGATAGACCAGTTGGCGCTATTGGTGATGCACTGGTCACGGTTAAGCCAACGCCGTTGCCTGCAGCTAGAGTTGGTCCAATCATTGGCCCAGTTCCGAAGTTAGGTTTTCTTTCTTTGGTGAATTTTCCAAATGTTGGAGCGAATGCTTGGTGATGGCATGATGTCTGTAAAAAAGGTTTTTTAGTTTTAGTAAACAATTTGAAAACTAGAAACAATATTTTAATATTTTTCTAACAAAACAGTGTTTTATTTTAATTTATTACCCGTTTAGATACTGTGCTATTTTAATTTAATTTCAAAGTCAAAAACAAAGTCCTACAAAAATAAATAGAACCAAAAAAACTATTAAAACCTAATTTTCCGAAAATTACACAAAGACTTCTAGATCTTTATAAAATTACAGTAGTACGTGACAAATTACACATATTCAACTAAAAAGAAACATCAAAACCGGTTCACACACACCCAACATGATAACCTCAACCAAAGTCACTCAAAAAACACGCACACACAAGCTTAAAAAGATATATACCTATTTCAACAAAAAGAACCTTAAACTAGTGCGTGCCTTCAAAATGTCTTAGTTTTGTCATTTTAATCTTTTAAATTCAAAGAACTGCAGTTTTCGAAGTCATAAAATATTAATTTTAATATACAGGTGCGTAAAGATAATGAAAAGTATAGAAAATCACGTATTTACAAGAATTACTTAAATTTATTTTATCTATTCATTGCGATTGCAGTTAAGTAAAATTGATGTAGATTGTGAGTTTTGAAATGAGCTATTTCGATTTAAAATAGAAAGAAATTACGAAAAAAAAAATTAATTATTGTAATAATAATAACCAGATGACGTCATTGACTGATCATACTGATTTCTATTAAAAACATTGACAAAATGATTTTTTAATGAACAGTCTATTCAAATCGACGCCATGACATCTAGTCTCATGACATCTCATTGCCCTGGCATTGCAGTTGATCATGAGCGACGGTTACCGCTTACCATCAGGTGGGTCGTAAGCTCGTTTATCTATCTTGCAATAAAAAAAATAAGAGCATTTTTTGTTGCATTCACATATTGTCTCGTCAACTTCCAACCCACGTAAAAGAACAAATGACGGTGACGGTCGACCAACATGTAAACGGGGGTTTTGTATGCATTGACTGGCATTGAAACTGTGAAACACCGTTTGACAGTTGGCCTACCAGTTGTCATTGGCAAAGTTGGCGAGTTCAAAAATATAAACACATTATTTTCTAATCATCATCATCATCATCATTATCAGCCCGTAGACGTCCACTGTTGGACATAGGCCTCCCCCAAGGATTTCCAATGCGACCGGTTGGTAGCGGCCTGCATCCAGCGTGTTCCTGTGATCATAACAAGATCATCCGTCCACCTTGTAGCTGGTCGTCCCACACTGCGCTTGCCTTGACGCGGGCGCCACTCCAGAACCATCGTGCTCCAACGGCCATCGGATATCTTTTCCAATTGTTTCTTAAAATATATTTTGTGCAAAAATATTTACCTGTACAATTAAAATAGCGCTGACTAACAAACAAGCGTACATGATCACTATCTCAAAAACAACTTATTACAATATTACATCTCACAGTTTTATATAAACATAATTCTCACGTTTTATAAGATAAAAATCTACAATCTACACTTACATTTGTAATAATTACATAATATTCGATAATTTTAATCAACGAATCTTTTCATATAAATACCGTATCGATTTTAAAGATTGTTAGTTATTTCATATCTAATTAAACATGTCTTCAACTGTCTCTTTGAGTGTATTTTTTATCTTCAATGTAAGTATTATAATCGACTCTCAAAGGATTCTTAAATGAATTCTCAATTTAGAAGGTTTTTTCAATCTGTCAACTCTCTTCGTCATGAAAACTTTTTTTTTTTTTTTTAGTTGGAGGAAATCACCGGACCGCGGGGCGGGCGGGGTATGTGGGAGTTGAACCGCACTAAAACCTCCAACCGCTCACACTCAGCGTCCGAACCCCGGCTGAGGCCAGAACCCAGCACGGGGTTATGAGGGACGGCGCGACGCGTTACGCCATCGGCACTCTTTCCCGTCGCTCCGTCGAATAAAACTTAAAGCTTACATTTTATAATTTGTTAAAAAAATCATCAACATCGGTTCTCTTAGGCAAACATTCATACACTTCTTTGGAACATCCAAAAGTAATAATTTCATTATGTTTTTTTCAGGTCCTACTCAGCTCAGTTAAAGCCCAAAGTCCAATCAGTACTGTGAATCTGATCAATGGTCTCGGCTACAGTGGTCTCCAGAATGGCCTGGGTCTTGGCTATAATGGGCTGGGTGGTGCTGGAATCAACCCTGGGTTGGGTGGTGGAATTGTTGGAAATGGGATTGGTAAGTTTATTAAAAGCTGAAGACAGTTTAAGACGTTTTGTTGCTGACATTTGATGTTTAATGTCGGTTGTTTGGAGACATTTTTTTACTATTTTGTTCGGTACAGTGTAACTAGTTTTGTTAGATTAATAGAAACAAAAATACAGCTTTATTGACCACTCGATATTAAAAATAGAATTCATTTAAAAAATACTTTGATCTGAAACTAAAGCAATAAAAATAAAAGCATCCATATTTCATTAGTTTGACGATGCCATATTGGTAACTTTTCACAGTCCCTTTAATAAAATAAAATTATAATTCTAGGTGCAGCAAACTTAGCATCAGCCATCAACGGTCCCAATTATGGCCTTCCAGCAGGTTTCGTGGGCCAAAACGTACAATACCCAGCGGTAGGCGGCCTCTATGGTGGTGTGGGCAATGGCGACCTAAAAGTAGCCGGAGAGCTTCCCGTCGCCGGTACCACGGCCATTGCGGGTCATGTCCCGGTAGTGGGCAGTGTACAATTTGGTGGGGACATAAAGGCTGGTGGCGTGGTGACCATAAGTGGTACGTGTGGCTGTGGGTATTAATTTATGGGATTTTAATTTATTATTGTTTGTTAATTTATTTTTTGGATTAAATAAATTGTTGTTGTTTAAATTGTTGTTTTTATGATTCTTTAACCATATGAGTTTAATTACTATTTCCTACTCAATGTTTCATTATAGAGAGACTTCAGAATTCAGTTTCATTTCTGAGATCTATGAGCGATTAAATTAAAAAGAGCGAAAATTTTTGTTTTTTAAAAGTGATCAAGTACGATTAGTTTCATTCATTCCATTTATTTGCTCATTTTTTACATTATATCTTTAAAAAAACAATCACAAGAAAATAAATTTAAAAATACAATATAAAAAAAGCAGAGGGCCACTGGAGACGGGGTCTACGACCCAAGCCATCAGTGGTCAGGGCTCAAGAGAGAGGAACCTCCTCACAATACGTGCCGTGTCAAGAACGACCGCCTTTTGAATCAGGCCCTTTACCCAGCCGGAGAGCGAAAGCTTCTCTAGATGACGGTCGAAGCTTTTCGCTATTAGACCGTGCACAGATACAACGATCGGAACAATGATGGTCGATTCAACACGCCACATGTCGGTCACCTCGTGGGCCAGGTCCAAATATTTTAGCAGTTTTTCTTTTTCTGCCTTCACAAGGTTCTCGTCATGTGGAATGGTGACATCGATCAGCACCGCCCGATGCGCATCCCGATCTATTATCACTATGTCAGGCTTATTGGCAACAATAGTCCTGTCAGTGATAATAGATCGGTCCCAGTAGAGCGTTACATGACCATTATCGAGAACCGGCTGAGGCCAATACTGGTAATAAGGTACAGCGGCTTCAACAAGGTCGTATTTCAGAGCAAGTTGTTGGTGGATAATCTTAGCTACCTGATTATGCCTGTGCAAGTACTCGCCGTTAGCAAGACGAGAACAACCGGAAACGATATGTCTAATAGACTCTCCCGGACGGTGACATGCCCGACAAATGTCGACCGTCCCATCCTTTAGAATATATTTACGGTAGTTGTTCGTCATGATAACTTCGTCCATAATTGCAAAGACAAAACCTTCAGTCTCTCCGAAGAGGTTACTGTATCGTAGCCAAGATACGGAGGCTGACTGATCTACATCGGGGCTCATAAGGGCCCGGTAGAACCGTCCGTGTAGTTCCTTGCTCTTCCATACGTCCGTGCGATCCGCCACACTCATTACCTTTAGCGTCCGCCAATTCTCGTTCGCTAAGGACAGCGGAGTGAGTCCCTTATCAACTGCTGCTACATTACGGTACATACCCACGCTTACCTTAAGGAAATATTCCCGAAGGTTGTTTACCTCTCGGTTGTGTAGGTCCTTGACATTTAACATGCCACGACCCCCACACTTCCGAGGAATATACAACCTCATAACAGATGAACGTGGGTGGTGCATCCTGTATGCCGTCAGCAGTCGCCGAACTTTTCTATCCAGGGCATCTAGTTCTGATTGCGTCCACTTTAGAATGCCAAAGGAGTACGTCAGTACAGGCATGACCCAACCATTGAAGGCTCGGATCTTGTTTCCGCCAGATAAGAGGCTTTTCAAAACCTTTACCAAGCGGCCGAAGAAACGATCCCTCACCGATTGTTTCATATCTGCATCGACATACTCAAAGCTTCGAACATTCCAAGGTATTTGTAGGTTTCCGACTCAGAAAGAGATCTGAGCACCTCACTTTGGCTAAGTTGCAAACTCTCAGAGTTTACAATTTTACCTCTCTGTATATCTATGACCGCACACTTATCTACTCCGAATTCCATTCCAATAGCTTTACTAAAATTGTCGGTTATTTTGAGTAAAGATATTAGGTCAGATTTTTTAGAAGCAAATAATTTGAGATCATCCATGTACAAGAGATGTGAAATGGGCTCACCCCCTCTCTTGAGTCGGTAGCCTAGCGTTCATTCATTCCATCATTATTACCAACTTCCAAATTTATTTATTTATTTATAAAGGGCACCAACATGTTATACACCCGAACATGCAATACATCTTAAGAGACTTCAAGTATAGACTTAATGCTAACACAATTATAGGTGCCGACTGCATGCCTATTTTAAATTAGCGGTCAAAGACCATACTTTTAAAAAATACAAAAATAAAATTAAATACAATTAAAAAAAAAGAACAAGCAGACTGAGATATTAAAAAAAAAACAAATATGATTACAAATTAAAAATTGTCCTGGACGAATATCAAACATAACACTCCGTCTGAAACCTCCAATTCCACCAGAGAAGTGGTCCAGGAAATATTTACCAGGCAGGTCGTTGAATAGTAACGTTATCCTGTTTAACGGCGCGTTCTGCAAATGCAGGAGGTTATCAATACCACTGTATATTTCTACTTTCTTTACAAAAATGAAAAAATTAAAACGTCCGACTTCCATCTCTCAACTCTCAAGCATAATACGAAAACTACCAGTCAGATCTTTATCTCATTTATAAGAGATAATATCCAAAGTATTTTCTTCATAATAAAAAATAAACATCGAAATTGGTTCATATAGAAAAGAAATACACACAAAAACCAATAGTGAAATTTTGTCCACTCTAAATACACATTTTTAAACACAGATCTTAACCTACTTGTTCGATCTTATAAAAAATAATGGGACCCCAGTTCAATCACCTTTCATCTGACACAAAGAATTATTTAAAAAAAACATTAAAAAAATAATTACGAATTGACCATCCCTTTTTGGAAGTCGATTAAACAGATGATCTTGTCATAGAGTCCCATCTCAATTTCAATAATATTGAACTTGAATTTTACGATTTCCTAACTTTATTACCTAGGTATTTAGAATTTTAGCAAGTTTGATTGCCTGGTATGTGTATTTTTAAAAAAACTTGAACGCAATTGCCTTTCCTTTCTTAAATAAAAGTATGTTTCCTTTGAAAAGATTCGGTTTCAATCTGGTTGACGATTTTTGTAATATTAATTGTGAATAAACACTATTTGATAGTTATTTTTGATATTTTTCACATCATCTTTTATTCATTTAACTTTGATCAAAATCATTCTAGTAGTATGTGCAGACTTTTCATTCTTATAGTACCTATAATTGATTTATTTTTTTTGTTTAAAACACAAATTTCAAACATTGCACAACACAGAAACCAAAACATAAACAAATAAAAAACAACAAACACATTAAAAAAAACTTTACTACACAAAAACAATTAATAACCTCTACCGTAATAACCTCGTCCGTAATCAACATCAGAAATACCAACCCCATCACCACAACCATACGCCACGGCCCCACAACCAGTGGTAGGAAAGCTGCCTTCCACGGCAACTGTGCCCACAAATGGGACTCTGCCTTGGATGCAGACTGGGCCTTCAATGATGAGGTTGTCGGAGCAAATGTTCATGCCTGGGGCTGGAAGGTTCGCTGGGTAGGGGATGTCAAAACCTCCGAAGTTGCCATAACCTGGGCATCCGCCGAGACATTGGGCATTGATTAACTGTAAAAAAGGATAAATTTACTATGTAATCTTCTACAATATAAAATGTATTGCTTAGCACATAACTTCACAACCTGGACCAATTTGGCCATTTAGTTTTTTTTAATGTTCGTTGAAGTTTAAGGATGCTTTGAAAATTTCGAAAATAGCCGAAAAAAACGACGTTACTGCCCGTAACTTTTTTCTATAAATAAAATTGACTTAACTTAAACGTTACTGTCATTATTTTTATATTTTTTTAATTATTTATTTATTTAAAATAGTCTAATAAACATCGTATTATAAGCTAGAATTCTAAGTTTCAAAGATTCATAGTTTTTTAATTACACGTATTCGTTGCTCTATGTGTTAGTAATTATACTATACCCTATCGTTAGTAATTGATGATAAGATAGACAGATTAGAAGAAATACAATTCCTTATAACTTGCAGTCTCTAATCGAATTTATAAAGATGTGCAATTAAATTATTACTTTATAAACTTTTAAGTGCTTTTAAATAACAAATTAAATTTTCGAAGACACCATAGAATTTAAATATTATTAATAGATAAAAAAAATCGGACTTACTTGTAAACAAACGAAAAAACAAAACACAACGTGAATCATATCGTCTCTAGAACAGAACCTCGAATAAGCAATTGTGTAAATCGCCCATCCTTTTATAATATCACTATCTAGTTTTTGTAACACAGATAATAATTAAGCTCATTGCCCACTTTTTACCCAGATTTGATTACTTAAAGACCTACTTGTAATGGACATTACTAAATTTGCGATTAATGATTCAATATAAGGAAGAATTTCACAGCTTAAAATGCAGTTTGAATTTAAAACGAAGATGTATAGTTTAGTCTTCTTCTTTCTCGTACAGGTAGGTTTTCGGACCGTTTTCGTATATTGTCAATCGTGCCCATATTTAGGGCAAAATTGCAATAGTGCCAATTTTTTTAATGTTTGATTTTGAAATCGATTGTCCAAATGTGTAGTAATTTTCACGTTTTCTTTGACAATAGTTTTGACAAATATTACGATAAGATTGTAGTAATTGTTAGTATTGGTAAATTGTATTTTATCAATATTGTACTTCCGAGTGTACGTGTCATTTCGTAAAAGAAAATCAGCTTATAATTTACGAGAAATGTCGAGTATTGCATTCATAAATAAGTAAGTTTCCTGGAACTATAGTTTTCACAAGTGCAAATAAAAACTTTTAGAAAAATACTTGGTCAAATTATGTTTTTTTCTATTTACGAGTTAACGGGCTACCTGATCGTGCGTGGTTAAAGTAGCTCATGGACTTCAGCAATATCAGGGGACACTGCCCCGCTACCTACGACCTAAATTTAAGGACGCTCTTCAAGTCTTGTTTGGAGAAGGTTTCAGTTAATTATTGAGAGCCCGGCCAAAAGATGTTTCTTCTAAAATTACTTATATTATTATTAAATTGGTAGAAGATAAAGCTTTTCAAAGAGGATAATGGTACTTGGGTAACACCAACGAGAAGATTCATTTAAGAGTTGGAATTGTAAGACTAAAGAAAGATTTTTTTCAGGGAGCCTTCAAAGTGTGCAATGGCTTCGGCCATTTTGGAAGCTTTCCCCAATACCACAACCACCATTTCTTTAACCACTACGGTTTTGGGCACAACTTCGGGTACCACAATTTAATTCCAAGCTTGGCTCCAACATTGGCTCCAGTTACAGCGCCAACCATTGGCCCAATATTCAACTATGGCCCAAACTTTGGACCCGAATGGTTTGATCCAACACCGTTTCCTAGTTGGAACATGTTTTCACCTTACGGGGGATCTGGTAGTGGTTTAGTGAAAGTTGGCGGAGATTTGCCAGTTTGCGGTTCTACGGCTCTGGCAGGCCAAGTGCCGGTGGTTGGCACGGTCCAGTTTAGTGGGAAGATGCCAGCGTCTGGCAAGGTGATTATAACTGGCACTTGCGGATGTGGTTGCAGTTTGCCTACCTTTTATTATTAAAGGAGATTAAATATTATTGTTATTTAGTTTAATAAAGTTGTTGTTGTTGTTATTTATTGTTTTACTGTACCAACCCATTACTGCCCACTGTTGGGCTCAGGGAGTTTTCTCCTCAGAAGAGGGATTAGGCATAGTCCACCACGCTTGCCCAGTGCGGATTGGGGACTTCACATATCGTCAAAGGATTTATAGAACCCTTTTCCGACATGCAGGTTTCCTCACGATGTTTTCCTTCACCGTTTTTAGCCAGTGGTGTTGTGGAAATTTTCACATAAATCTTTTTCACATTTAGATTTAGAGGTACAAGCCGGCCAGATCTGAACCTGCGACCTCCCGTTCGGAAGGACGCGCTTAGACCACTCGGCCACCACGACTACTATTGTTTTACTACCCTTTACAACTACCCTACTAGTAACCTTTTTAACCAGATCCAAAAGAGGAGGTGTTTGTAATGTTTTGATGCATGCTGCTGATGAAAAATATTTTACGCATAATTCTGCACTTATAACTACTTGCTTATGAAATTCTAAAAAAAACTTGAGAGATGTCAAGGGACACCTGGATGGAACGAAGTTCCTTTCGATTAATTAGTGAGGGAATTGTAATAAAATTTTATTTTTTAAGTTAATATTGAACACAGCGCCATCTAGCATTAATCATATAAAACAAAATAAGGAATTGTTTTAAAAGATTTCACAGCGCCATCTAGCGATAATCATCTAAAACAAAAAAAGTGTTTTAACATTTTCATAAGAATTTCCGTCTAGCTAAGAATTTCGATAAAGCGCGATAAGGAACTTCCTAAACAAAAATTGTATTTGACATTGCACCACAAAGGGAACAAAGTTTTACCCTTACTAGTGGAACTAGTATATAGCCCATGACACTCACAAATAACATAGCTTCCTAGTAGTAAAATATTTATTGAGATCCAACCTCGTCCCTCTTCCCCTACAACGTCAACGTCATAAACATCACGAGATCTCCCCAATGGAGAACAGAGATTCCCAAACTATTCCACAGCCTTTCAGCATTTGGCTTGTTACCGTGGATGCCCACATTACAATTAAGTTACAACTTAATTTGTAACAGATTTTTACGTTTATTTTACATGTTTATTTTTGTCATTTTATTTAATTCTATTTTATTTTGAGTACTATGTTTTATAGTATATTGTAGTGTTGCTGGTTGCTACTTTAATTAATGTCGTTGCTTTACTATATTTACGCTGGTACTATTTCATGTCATACTCAATATTGTTTTTTGTAATTTGGGTGGTGATCCCGGTGTCCTGTATTTCAACAGGCTCCCCGCCTAGCTTAGGCACCAGTCTTCCACAATATGTACATGCTATAATAATTTGTATGTAAGATCTGATAATTGTTAAGTCATTGTGGTGAGAAAAATAAAGATATATTATTATTATTAACTTACAATCAGAAATCAGACAAACTGTGGACCATCAGTTTTATTATAACACTATAAATAAAAACAACAATAAATAATGGTAAAGTTATTACAATACAGGGTGGATCTATAACTTTGGACAATCTGACGTGGGGTGAATGACCTGTCAAAATGAAACTTAGAATCACTTTCATTTTAGGCATTGGATAAAAAAAAAATTCAGGGACACTGGCACTGGCGATTGTCGATTCAAGCACACAGACACAGCGTATGATTCGACCTCCGGTCTCCGAAGGGGAGTCTGTGGCGACCAATAATAGCGCGCGAGATCCTGAATCGTGGTTTCAACATTTGCAAAAATCTTCGCATATATACGACATCTGAAATCTACTACAGAGGGCTTCGGCCTAACCGGGCATACACTACCTTGCCCGGTCAGAGATCCCCCTTTGGCCTAATATCATCCGTACCCACATACCGTAGACCCCTGCCTCTTGTGGACCACTGGGCACATAAACCACTTTGAGAATCAGTGGTTTAAACATTTCAAAATATTGTAATACTATCGTTTTAAAAGTGCGTAACCGACCTATTCTAATTAGGTAACCAATTCTAGGATATAGTTTAGTAAGGTGACGTTGAAATATAGATTACACGCATCACGCACGCATTATATACGCAATGTTTTATAGTATTTTTAATACTTTTTCCAGATATTTATTGGAACGAAGTCCTTATTGCGCGTTATCGAAAGGGGGCTAGACGGAAATTCTTATGAAAAAGTTGTCACGACACTTTTTTGTTTTAGATGATTATCGCTAGATGGCGCTGTGATTAAATTTTTTAAAAACAATTCCTTATTTTGTTTTATATGATTAATGCTAGATGGCGCTGTGATCAAAATATTTTATTTAAGTTATAATAATTAGTTTACAGACGTTTTAAACTAACTGATTATTATAACTTAAGAAAATAAAATTTTATTACAATTCCCTCACTAATTAATCGTAAGGAACTTCGTAACATCCGGGTGTCCCTTGACACCTCTCAAGTTTTTTTTACGTTGGTTTAAAGAATAATTTGAAAAAAATAAAATGAAGCCTATGTTACCTACTCGTGGATAATGTAGCTTTCGAGTGATGAAATAATTAAAAAGAAAACGATCCAGTAGTTTTTGAGCCTATTCATTACAAACAAACAAAGTTTTCCTCTTTTACAAGCTTTATATTAACTTGCACTGGATGTAACTATGTAAGTCCTGGTGTCCGATGGAGATGACATTTTGCATGTAGATGTATGTCACGTCAATGACAATGCAATAATATGACAAACTGGCGCTGATCTGTTGATGGATTCGGAAGGTGGTCTAGTTTGGATACTAATGTTCATTAATCCGTGTTATATTAAGCTGATTTACTGTAAGTGTACCTACATCTATTGTATGTGTTTTTGTGAAATAAATAAATAAATCGATAAATAAATGGATTTAAATATGTAGCAATAAAAAAAAATAATAATATGGAGGTGGTCATAGGAACTCCTGTACTAAATAAGATAGACCTGTCGTGTTTGCGCTTATTTTACTTGTCTTGGCTACCACTCTGCTGATACATGATATTCAGGATCTTAAAAGCTTGTATTTAAAGTTTTCTTTAAAATAAATGACGAGTGCCGAATATGTTTTAAACATTACAGGCCTGACTTTGAATTTTCAGTTTCTTAGGCAATGTTTTGTACACTTTACTTAACCACTCAACTGGGAACGTCACTATTCGCTAGATAGCGAAACTGGGGACTTCGTTCGGAATCAATATCGTGTTTAAGCCCCTTTTTAAAAACATTTTTTTCCAATAATTTTTAATTTTGATTTTTAATTTAACCTTATATTTTTGTAAATCTTTATTACTAAACGACGCTGTATTGCATTTTCAGCGAAAATATATCATCTCCGTAAAATATGAGACGATTAAAAAATGTAAACAAAAGAAGTTTTAGAACTGTGGTCAATTTTGGCTCCTGCCACAGAATTGGCAAAAGTAAACAAACCAATTTGGTTGCCGATCCCAGTTGAATGGTTAATTTTTAGACAGTTTTCGGACCCTGAGTGTAGTAAATAATTTTACCGCGATTTTATTTGAATTGGACAAAAGAATCTCGAAAAAGACAGATATTTTCGACATTCACATCCTCAAACTAGTCCCGCCATACCAATATTAACAAATCAAATTCTATTACACACCGCATATCGCTATCATTCTTCACGCAATCTTATTACAATGCACTTTGGTCTAATAAAATATATTTAATTTATCATAGTTTTGTAATTAATATAAATTGTCACGTTTTTATAATTAATTTTAAGTACACGTGTTCAAAACTTCCTTGATTCGTGTTGGATGTTGTGAAATAATGGAAATTTGATTTTTTAAACTAGATTTTGAAGAGTTGTTGTTACTAGGATAAAGAAAAGGAATCTCATCGTATCATCCGGCTATCCAAATCCCATCCTTGGAGCCGTACTTTTCTCGAGCGCTATAACTTGTCCTTCTTCAAGGAGGCTTGAAGACAGTACTTCAATGTGGCGAACCAATAGCGACAGAATCTAAATCGAAGATGGACCGAGGACCTGGTCAGGATCGCAGTAGGTAACTGATTGCAGATGGCGCAGGAACGGTTGTGGCGAAGTTTGGGGGAAGCCTATGTCCAGCAGTGGAGTTCTATAGATTGGTGATGATGACATACAAAATTTGAAAGTTACTACAGTGGGCTTCAGCCTGACCGGGCTTATACCATCTCACTCGGTCTGAGATCTCCACTGGGTCGAACCCACATTCAACACTATGTTGTTTAGGTATGACCAGTAACAGAAACGGTAACAGTTGCCCATGAATCTCTACAATGCAATGCAAATGCAGTGAAGCATCTTTTAAAGCTATGTATGTAGACAGACAAGCTAACGGGTCACCTGATCGTGATTATCATCGCTCATGGACCTCTCCATTTCAGGAGACACTGCCCCGCTACCTACGACCTACCTTTAAGGACTCTTCAAGCCTCGTTTGAATAAGGACAAGTCTTAGCACTCGTAATAGGTACTACTTAAATAGGTATTGAAAATTGTAAGATGTTACTGTTGAAATAGCCTAAGCCAAAACCATTATTCGAAAGACCCAAGCTCCACATACAGTAAAAATGTTACTTAGGTGCCTATTAAAAACTAAGATTTTACTATTTCAATAGCCTGAATCTAATAGCCAAGTTCACCAGTATGAAACCATTCACAATGTCTTGAAAAATTGTCCTGAAAAGACCCAAGTCAGGCCAGTGATTCGTACATAAAAAACCATGTACCAACAATTTTGAAACATTTTTTATGACATCGGAAACGAAGATAAATGTTTCATTAAGGTTTGCGCAATGCGATAAGGTCTTGGAAGAGATAGAGCAGGTTCGAATGTATAAAAGGGTGTAGTGTATAATTAAATGCATTGTTTTAGTGAAGGAACCGACTAAGATGGAGTCTAGAGGGTTTTTCGGGATTTTACTATTGATACAGGTACGTGGTAGGGCTCTTGTGTTTTTAGTTAGAAAAGCTAGGTGTAAATTGTGGTATTGTAATGTAAATAAGTAGAATTGAAGTTACGTTTTTATAGAAACGTTTACAATTGTCAAAAGTGTTTCAATTAATCGTACTTTAATTGCACCATTTCTCATAACATCTCCCTTTAAAAACTCAAAAAAGTTGTACTACAAACTCGTCAGAAGTATCTGAATTTTTTTCGCAAAATTAACATTTTATTTTTATCAACAGGGCGCCCTAAGTTTGCCTTTCGCAGGCAACGGTTTCTTAGGCCAGAACCTTTACAATCCCTTCGGCTCTTCACTGGTCACCCCAACAGTAGCTACAGGAAATGCAGTAACCACAGTAACTTCTCTACCCAGCTGCATAGGCTCATCTATATTCCCAGAATACGGTCCAGTCCAAACCAGTCAAGTGACACCTTTAGTGACAGAAATCGTCCCGTCACTGCAGTTTGGTGACATTTCTGTCACTGGCGATATGCCTATTGGTGGTACGATTAAAGTTAGTGGATGTTTCCCAGTTTATGGGATGGTTGCTGTGGATGGTAATATGCCTTCAGCTGGAACTGCTGTAATAAATACTGGAGGTGGATTTGTCACTCAAATTATAGAACCGTCTTGCCGTTGTGGTCGTATTTGAATCGGATTTTAGATGATTTTCGCCTATATTTCGTGATGATTGTTTTTTTTTAAGTTTTCTAGTAAGTTCAGGACTTTTTTAGAATTTTGCTATTAATGTGATATTTTTAACAAAATTTTTATATGAGAAAATCAAATGAAGTAATTTTTAAATAAATCTATAGAATATTGTTTTTGAAAAAGTAATGGAGTTAAGGAAAGAGAGGTACAATTTTTTCCTTTTTTTGTGTAAAATGAAAGAAATATACGCGAAAACATAATTTTAAATAATAACTCGATTTTATATCGAAACACAATAATTTGATTATTGTGGGCTTAGTTTAATGTTGTAATATAAATAAATGTTTTTATTCATGTTAATAAATTAATAATCTGTAATATTTTTTATTTATTTTGTTTTTGTAAGATTCCTAAGCACCCTGATATTGTAGAGGCTCATGATTGACGGTAATTAACTATCGGGTAGGCCATGCGCTCGAGAATTAGTCTTGAAAAAAAGTAAAGTGAAGTATAAAAAAGCATTTCACGTCTGTATATCCATTTATTCACTTATTTTTTACATTCCATTTTTAAAAAACATTTACAAGAAAATAAACCTTAAAAATACAATATAAAAAACAGAGGGCCACTGCAGGCGGAGTCTACGACCCAAGCCATGAGTGGTCAGGGTTCAAGAGAGAGGAACCTCCTCACAATACGCACCGTGTCAAGAACGACCGCCTTCTGAATCAGGCCCTTCACACAGCCGGAGAGCAAAAGCTTCTCTAGATGACGGTCGAAGCTTTTCGCTATTAGACCGTGCACAGATACAACGATCGGAACAATGATGGTCGATTCAACACGACACAAATGTCGGTCACCTCTTTGGCCAGGTCCAAATATTGTACCAAAAAATATTTTTTAATTTATAATTATAATAAATTTAACTAAATAACGTAATTATCAGAATTGATTGGTTAAGTAATCAGGAAAAACAAAAGGGGAGTCCATTCCAAAACTAGATGGTCCGCAGCAAAAAAGGAATTTCTGAAAAAACCGTCACTAATTCAAATAAAAGATCCTTCGGACGCTGAATCGGAGGTAATATTATAAAGAGTAAAACTTTGTTTTTTTGATTGTAATTGTAAGAAATCTAACGGCGCCAGAGCAAAGAAACATAAAAACAATCAATTAAAATAAAAATAAAAGTTGAGAAAAAAATCAGACGAAATCTGTATTTGACAACGTTCACACCAATTCCATTTTCAAAAAAGCGCGCCAACACATCGTACATTTAAAATGTATATCTACAAATGAGGTATTAATCAGTGTTAACCACTCAACTGGGAACGTCACTTTTTGCTAAATGGCGAAACTGGGAACTTCGTTCGGAACCACTATCGTGTTTGAGCCTCATTTTATATGACGCTGTATTGCATTTTCACCGAATATATATTTGCTCCGTAAAATATGAGACGATTAAAAAATGTAAACAAAACAAGTTTTTGAACTGTGCTCAATTTTGTCTCCTGCCACAGACTTGGCAAAAGTAAACAAACCAATTTTGTTGCCGATCCCAGTTGAGTGGTTAATAAAACTATTTATAGATGGCGCTATCAGTATAGATACTTTTTCTCCAAATATGAATAAGGTGAATGGTTAATCAAATTGTAATTCCCAATTTTTTTTTTTTTTTTTTTTTTTTTTTTCAGTTAGAGGAAATCACCGGATCCCCGCCCGCCCCGCGGGCGGGGTATGTGGGAGTTGAACCTCACTAAAACCTCCAACCGCTCACACTCAGCGTCCGAACCCCGGCTGAGGCCAGAACCCAGCACGGGGTTTTGTGGGACGGCGCGACGCGTAACGCTCTCGGCACACTTTTCCGTCACGCCGCCCCCGGACGCCGAACCGGCAGCCGCCGGCGATACGGCCACCGGCTCTCTCGGTCGGCGGGCTATCCGAAGCCCGCCAAGATGGCTGGACCGCGTGTCACCCTCCCACGGAATACCCCGCTGGGTCAGAACCAGCGTGGGTCGGGGAGCGCGGTCCGCCATCCTCCGGATGCTCTGACGCAAGGGCGTGCTGAGCGAGACACGACACCTTCTTGGGTCCCCGCTCGCACTCACATGCGTTGGGGACCCGAAACTCTTAAGGGGCCAGATTCCGGGCGAGATCCCGGTTCCGGCCCCTTGCTCGACGGCGGCGGGTTGTTGCGGGGCGGAGAGAAGAATAAATTCTCTCCCTCGCACTCCCCGCCACCCTCTTCTGCGAGATGGTGGACTTGCAGAAGTCGAGCATCGCCTTCCAGGACTCGCCACTCTCGAGCATCGACGCCACGACGCCCGGGAGCGACAAGTCCGGTCCTATTTGTCGGACCAGGACACACCGCTGCTGCTCCCATGCGGGGCAGACAGCGAGCGTATGCTCCGGTGTGTCCTGGTCACATCCTATACAGTGATGGCACCTCGTCGTCGGCTCCACCTGAATGCGGTGCAGATACCGCCCGAAGCACCCGTGCCCGGTCAGCATCTGCACCGCCCAAAAGGTGAGGCGTCCTTCGCCACGACCCACCCAATCCTTTAGGACGGGGCGGATCGCCTCGACGGTCCGCAGACCCCAAGTGGGGTTAGCGATGCGTCGCTCCCACGACTCCATTACGGACCGCCGAGATTGGGCCTTCCGATCCCGAACAGCTTCCCGCAGGGGACGCACTACGCCCCGGGCCCGGAGGTCGCATCGCCAACGATAATCGTCAGCGAGCGCCTCCGCCTCCAACTCCCAGGGCGGCGTCCCCGCCAGCACGCACCCCGCCTCAAACGCGACGGTGCGGTACCCGCGGATGACCCTGATGGCTACGATGCGCTGTGGCCGGCGCAAGTATCGGGCAAAAGTTGCCCGAGTACGAGGCTCGGCCCAAACGGGCGCACCGTACAGGGCCATCGAGCGCACTACCCCCGCGTAGAGGCGGCGCACCGCGTGGCAGGGTCCCCCGATGTTCGGAAGCAACCGACCAAGATGGCCGGCCGTCCTCACAAGTCGAGGGACCAGCTGCTCGAAGTGGGTCCGGAAGGTCCAACGGCTGTCCAGCACGAGGCCGAGGTACCTGAGATGCACCCCGACCTCAATTCGGACGCCTCCAACTACGACGTGGGCGTCGACGGGCGGCACCGCCCTTGCCCTGTGAAACCACAGGGCCTGGGACTTATGCAGCGCCACGTCGAGGCCCAGCCTCCTGATTCTGCCGACGACGAGGGCCACCCCCGCTGTGGCAAGACGGGCAGACTCTCTGTGGTCGTCCCCCCGGGCCACGACCAACGTGTCGTCTGCGTAACAAACGACGCTAAGGCCCGGGAGGAGGGCGCCCCTCAGCACCCAGTCGTACCCGATATTCCAGAGCAAGGGTCCAAGAACGGACCCCTGTGGAACACCGCGCACGACCTGGAACCGGTGCAAGGTCCCACCGTACCCGGTACATTCGACCGACCTGGCCTCCAGGTAGGAGCCGACCAGCCGGCGGAGATAGAGGGGCACTCCATGCCTTCCAGTGCCCCCCCAATCACGGACCAGGGCAGGGTGTTAAAGGCATTGGCGATGTCAAGCGATACCGCCAAGGCCACCCCACCAACAGCGGAAGCACAATCCGCTGCGGTCTACAGTGCTGGTGCACCTGGCGACGCTGTGCCCCGTACCGAAGCACTTCAGAGCAGAGGCATCGCCAGGCGCGTGACTCCAGCAGCCGCACGTGGGCTGCAACCCAGCCCACGCGCAGCCTGCCAGGGTCCCCAACCGGCCTTCCGGGCGGAGGAGTGGCCAGGGAGGTGGCGGCCCCGACCGGGCACGTACCCACACCGAGCTGGCCCCGGTGTAACCTTGGCGAAGTTCGCCTACGGTTACATTTTCCGGGGCGCACTTGCCCTGGGCGGCGATGGCCGCCACCACCTCCTCCCTGGTGGTGCAGTCATCCAGGCCGGTCACACGCAGCTCAGCCATCTTGACCGGCCTGTGCACCTTGACCTCCTCCTCCGGCCATACGACCCGCAGACCCGACACCAGACGGTCCGCGACGCTGTCACTGTCAGCGCCGGGACACTCCAGGAGTCGGGCCCCATTGGCCGTATGCCGGATGCGGAGGCCATCCTCCGCCCCGATCTCTCTGAGGTCTACTGCCGCGCGCGCCTTCGCCATGACGTCGGGGTATGTCAACCCCTTCGCCTGGCCGGCAGGCAGCAGGGTGACCACCACTGCAGCCTGCCGCGGCGCGCGCGGCTTCTTCTTGGCCTTCTGGCTCTTCTTCTTCTTCTTGCCGGCGGCGGGCGCTCGACCCGGTTGGGGAGCAGCCGCGACCGCCGGGGTCACGTTCCTGTTTTGGGCAGTGGTCGCCGCTCTCCCCGGTTGAGGAGTCGCCTTGACCGCTGCCCTCGTCGCGTTCGGTGGTGGTGGTTGGGTCGAAGTCGCCACGACCCTAGCCTTCTTAGCCCCCGTTTTACCACCTCCGTCCAGCCCTCATCCATGTTGGATGGTGGTGGAGGAAGCGGGCGGGGCTGGGGCGCTGGCACCGCAGCCGGTGTACCATCGCCGCTCTTCTTCTTCTTGTTCTTCTTCCGGGTCGGAGCCGACTCCGGACCCGGAAGAAGTCCAACCGGTTGGGTGGGAGCCGCAGGAGCGACAGGAGCGACCGGAGGTGGGGCGGATGTGGCAGCACCACTCAGGGCCGCCACAATGCCCCTAAGTTCGGCAATCTGCTTGCCGAACACACTCCGCCAACTCCCGCCTGATGCAGGCAACCATCTCCTCCCGAGACTCCGCCTGCTGTGCCCTGGCCCGTGGTGACGCGAGTCGCCGCGGAGGCAGCCACTCGTCGTTGGCCTCCTTATTTGCCCGCAGCGCTCTGGTGCTGCTTGGCTGCGGAACCGGCGGTGTAGGTCGCGCCCTTCGCGAGCCACTCGCTGCCGCACCAGTCCCCGGTCCCTGGGTCTCGAGGGCCAACAGCTTCTCCTTGAGGAGAGCCACTTCTGCCCTCGACCTCTCCAGTTCCGTGCGCTGCGCCGCGTCCCGACTGATGGCCGCTGAGACCGCAGGCATGATCCTCTCGGTCTCATTGGCCACTTGCCGCCACCACCGCGCGTAGGTCGGGCGCAGCCTGATGGTCCTGGTTAAGGCCGCAGCAGCGGCCTGGCGCCTTATCGTCTCCAGGACGACGACGGGGCTCTCTGAGAGCTCCCCGTCAGTCGCCTGAGCCGAGACGAACGATCCTACTGAAGGCGCCGGTGAGGCGGAGGTCTTCCTCGGATCTTTGTTTGTCTCTGCAGTGGTGGTAGTGGATCGCCTCGTGGGTCCTCGCGGCGTCTCCTCTTCAGAGGAGGCGGACGAAGGCCCAGTGCTCTCCGAGGTCCGGCGCGTCGCGGTCTTCCGCTTGCGCCGGCCCCTACCACCCTGCTCGACAGGGCGGGCATCACTCGCGACAGTACTCGCGCGCGATGCCCGCCCCGACCCTACGCCAGTGGCATTCTCCGTCACAGGGGCCTGGTCGCCTACCCCTGTGCGGGCTTCGGTGATGGACTCAACGTCCATCACTCACCGAGAGGTCGGAGGGAGTAATCGCACCAGTGCGATTACTCCCGGGCACCCAACCTAACGGCCGCTCTCCCGTTGCTGCTTTGGCACCACCCGGGGACCACGTGCGGGGTCAGCCTTCAGAGAAGGTGGTCGAGCCCACGGACGTCAGCAACGGGGGGCCCCCTGTAATTCCCAATGGAATTTTAGCTCATTTCATTTGATACTTTTAGCCGACTCAAAAAAGGAGTTTGCTTGCATTAGAGCAAATTGCTTTTGTTGGAATGATATTTCAAACATAATAAGAAACTTATGGTTTGATGTTGGATTTTTGGAACGAAGTTCCTTATCACGCGTTATCGAAAGGGGGCTAGATAGAAATTCTTATGAAAAAGTTATCACGACACTTTTTTAACTTTTTTTGTTTTAGATGATTATCGCTAGATGGCGCTGTGATTAAAATATTTTAAAAGAATTCCTTATTTTGTTTTATATGATTAATGCTAAATGGCGCTGTGATCAAAATATTTTATTAAAGTTATAATAATTAGTTATACAGGGTGATTTCCTAGTGAGGGTACATATTGAAGGTCATGGTAGCTGATGGTTATATACGACCAGTAAAAATATTATTACCAAAGAATATAGCTTAATGCCTTAGTAATCGCAACTTAAAAATACCTAAAATTCTTGCAAAATGATAGTTTTTCGACAGCTGATGGGTGTGGCGGAGGTGTGGGGTGCGCGAGATCACTAGAGGTCATTAGTCAACACCGTTTAAGCCGAAATTGCTTATGTTTGAGGTAGTTTTGTCGAATTTAGATATAAATAAAAAAAAAAAAATGTAATTTTACTTATTTTTTGTAATATTCCGTATTAGAACAGAGTACTCATCACCCTCCTACAATATGTACCCTGTCTAACAAATCACCCTGTATAATAACTTAAAAAAATTAAATTTTATTACAATTCCCTAACTAATTAATCGAAAGGAACTTCGTTCCATCCGGGTGTCTCTTGACACCTCTCAAGTTTTTTTAATTCTTGTATTTTCCTTAAACTTATTTTATTTATTCTTGAGAAGTTCTAGAGTGGCGATCACGAACTGGTAGGTGCAGCATAGGCAAACCTCTCACAAGATGGACCGACGATCTGGTCCGGATCACGAGAATTCACAGCGCAGGACCGATGGTTGTGGCAAAGTTTAGGGGAGGCCTATGTCCAGCAGTGGACGTCTATAGGCTGACGATGATTTTTATTTTTGAAACAAAGAACTCTGTAGTTTTCTTTTTAGTAAAAAAATATTACTTTTACGCGTGGGCTTATGCGTAAAGTTATTTTATCTATCAGAACGATTACCAATAAAAATATGGATTATTAAGAAATAAGATTTGTATAGATTACATCGATTATGTTATTAAATATTATTTATTTGATTATTGAATATTATTTATTAGATAGAGCACGGTGCACAGATTAGTAAACATAATAAAGCACGTACAGATTAATGCGTGATTAGAAAAATAATGCGTAAAGCGTTTATTAGATAACGCTATTTCTTCTGCTTCATATTAAATGGCATAATTATTTATTATTTGTATTATAAAATTACTTTTCCATAAAAGTAGTATACTTAACAAAAATTAAAACGACCGACTTTCAATTACTGGTCAAATCTTAACCAAATTAAATGAAAATGAAGATAATATGATATTTTCTAATTAACACAAAAAAAAAACTGAAATCGATTCACCCAGAAAAGAAATGTAGATAATAATATAATAATGTTTCGGTCGTGAAATACCATAAAATCATGATGTTAAATATTTTTTTGAGAACTACGAAAATTGGCTAATGAATAAAACAAAATTATTACAACTAATCAACATTTAATTTCACAACGTAACAAAATAAAATTAAAATCACAATACAAAAGAATGTTTCAAATTCACAATCAAATTGCATAAAATCTGTAACTATGAAACTATAACATCGTATCACTAATTTTCATTTATAAACTTAAATTCGTTAAAATGAGCTAAAAACCTAAGGGTACGTTGAAATTGATCATTCGCCAGTCATACAGAGTGGATCTGTAACTTTAGACCAGCTGAAGTGATCTGGCGAAATACACTTAAAACCACTTTTATTTTTAAATCAATTTACTTTTTCTCAATGTCATATGGAAGTCCGCAACGATAGTCGTATATACACCATACAATGTCAAATATAAAAGTAGTTCTAAATTTTATTTCGACAGGTCATTCAATTCACTGCAGTTGGTCTAAAGTTACGGATCCGTTAAATTTCCATAGATACACATTTTTATTTGACTATGTATGATTTACAAAACAGTATAAACGTACCCATAAAATCACAATAACCTAATACAAAAGTGGTCCAGGACCAAAATTACAAGCACAGTTACCAGCTATAGTCACAGATCCGGCTGCACAAGCTGGACCTTCGAATTCCACAGCCCCTACCACTGGGACCTGTCCAGTGATCACTGTGGTTCCACCTACTGGAAGCTCCCCAGTAATGGCCACATTACCAACGCCGGAACCACCATATCCACCCAAATTGGGGGCGTATGCCGGACCGTTTGGGTTATATGCTGGACCGGTTGGGCCGTATGCCGGACCGTATGGACCACTTGGGTAATTGACAACTGGATTGTAGCCACCGTAACATTGGCTTACAGCATTCTGGAATAAAATAAAAATACGTAATTAGTTTGGCATTTGTTTTTTATCAGAAGTATTTTCAATGCTTTAATAGTAAAAATAGTAAAAGCTTTGACTTTGCCCCCACTTGACCCTCTTTTCTCTTTCTTTAATTGTCTTGGCTTGTTCTATACTTCTACATCATACTTAATTTGAAGTTTGTACTTAAAAACTTTTTAATTTTTAAATGTAATATTAATTTACCAATATAATAATTAAGTATATTACCTGAACCAAACAAACTAAAGCGAGGTAGCCAACTGCTTTGAAACTAGACATTTTCTATCAATTTGTAATCGTAACTAAAATCTGTAACACTATTGACCTTTTTATATATCGATGTATTGCAATGTTTTACAATCGAATAACATTATCGATTACAGCATATTGCAGTTGTATATTTCGGGTAATTTCTGGCATGATAAGCAACCTATATGCCTATAAAAAGGTGAAGTTGATTTCTTGGTTTTATTACGCGTAAGTTAACCAACAAAATGTACAGGACTGGTGCTGTTTTGATTCTGCTTGTGCAGGTAGGAACTTAGACTTATTAGGTACTGTACTGTAACAATCCATTAGTGCTCACTGCTGCTCAGGTCTTCTCAGAAGAGGGGTTGAGCATAGTCACTAAAGACGACATTAAGGAGCTTGTATATTCCATCAAGTTTTTCTTATCTTGCTTTGATTTTAAGCTTGCTTTGCCATCACCGTTTCCACTCAGTCTTTAAACTTCATTTAAATACAAGAATTTAGAGACTTTGCAACCAGTTTTTCACCTGTAACTAGACAGACAAAAGACTCTTAGACACAGCTAACTAAACTTATCTTTTCAGACTGTCCTCAGCATAGGCCCTTACCCCTTTGATGGCTTCAACCCTTGCGGCTGCTTCCCATACGACAACATAAACGACGGACCCTGGCCAGGATTCGGAGGGTACAACATTCCACAATCCGCTCCCATCAATTCAATGCCCCAAGCAAGCTTGTCAGTCCTTTCCGAAAATGTCATCGAAGGTGTCGTCAAAGTGATAGGCCAGCTGCCATTTGTCAGTTCGATAGCTATGGAAGGAGAATTCCCTACTTCTGGGGCAGGGGCAGTGGCGTACGGTTGTGGTGATGGGGCTGTCATCATTGGGGAGACTCCAAGATTAGGGATTGCGGAGTACCCGTTTGGTTTCGATGATGGGTATAGAGGTTGCTGTGGATACGGTTATTACTAAGTTAAATTAATAAATGTTGTTAGTTTGTATTTTGGTTTTTTACTTATAACTGATATGTGTTACCTGGATATTTGAGATAGAAAAATAAAACAGTAGAATGGCGAGTTGGAATTGACGTTGCCATAGTCAAACTTACGTGTTGTGTTATAAAAAGTTACATTATGATATAAGACCGCTTACCATCAGGTGGGCCGTAGACTCGTTTATCTATCACGCAATAAAAAAAAAATATAAGAAAAAAAAATACTATTAAAAGTATGAAAAATAATGAAATAAATAGCAGAAAATAGTTACAGTATTATTTTTAAAGGGTCTGATTCTTTATTACACTAGAGTCCAGATTCACAAATGATTTAGTAATCTTCAATGAATCTATAGTCGAAACTAAGAACCCTTACACTTTCTCTATGTCTATCCCAGCTTTTTTCTCGAAAACTATGAACACTAGAAAGCTATAGCTATAAAGCTGAATTTTTGTAGGAGTAAATTGTATCAGGACCTAAATACAGAGATATAATTCCCTACTCTTTATTCTACTTCCAGTTTATGTGAAGAAGAGATGTTTGTTTTTTTTTACACCGCTCACACTCAGCGTCCGAACCCCGGCTGAGGTCAGAACCCAGCACGGGATTATGAGGGACGGCGCGACGCGTTACGCCCACGGTACTCTTTCCCGTCGCGCCGCCCCCTGAAGAAGAGATGTAATAAATGTTTCTTTGCGTACAATAACTTTAGTAGAGTAATAAATATAAATGTTTATTAATTTGAATTTAACTTTGTAAAATGAACCTAGAAAAATAAATGTAATAAGGAGCTCTCTCATTTAAGGCCCCTCCCTCTACTGAGGAGACCTGAGCCCAGCGAAGGGCAGCTATAGGTCTCAATGCAACGCAATCTATCATAGACATATACAGGGTGGATCTGTAACTTTGGACAGTGGGGTGACGTGGAGTGAAAGACTTGTCGAAATAAAACTTAAAACCGCTTTTATTTTAGGAATTGGATAAAAAAAAATCATCATAGTATGGAAGTCCTCAACGATAGTCGTACGTTTTCCATACAATCTCAGAAACAAAAGTTCAACCGGTCCAAAAAATAAAAAGTTGTATTTCGACAGGTCATTCACTCCACGTCAGATTGTCCAAAGTTACAGATCCACCCTGTATAAATACATAGACATGCTTTATATGTGATGAGAACACATATAAAAACACAAACTAGTCGTATCTGTATTTAACAATGTTTTCGTAATAAAAATGAAAATCTATCAGAGACAGTGTTGGATTTAAACTATCAAGTCTGATATTCAATTACCTAATATTAATTTTATTTTACAAATTCAACATTTTCACTTTATTTAGTTGTCGCTGTAATTTTCACTCTTCTTTTTTCTAGGCAACAGGTTACACTCCCACTATGCCTAATCCATTTAAATAGGCTGTACATAAAATTAAAATCGGATACTAAATGAAAAAAAGGTGGGTTGTCATATATATTAAGGTTATCGTTCACCAACGAGGAGTATTAAAGTATTTAGTGACGTTCAGAATTTTTAACAAAATAAACTTATGTAACAACTCTGTTTTTGAAAATCGACCGCCATCTTGGAAGTTAAGTAGACAACCAGCTACTTTACCAAGTAATTTAAGTATACTTTCTCAAAATCATGAAAATATGTTTGATAATATAATAAAATTATTTTCTAGAAATTATAAGTTAAAGTTTTTTTATTTTACCATATAATTTACAAATTTAAATGACAAAAATATTTTGTGATTTAGTCTTGTATTTCGATCTTGCTACGCTTTTTATTCAATCAACTGGAAACTAATCAAAATTGGCGTTTGCCTAGTAGTATCATGATACAGGCGAGGGGCTAAATACATCTTAGGTAGAAATTTTCATATGAAAGTAACATTATAAATGTGTGTGTGTGTAAATAAATAAATAAATTAGACACCTAGATATTATATTAAAAGTAACCTAGAATACTTCTATATCTCTCAAGAACAAACATAAAATTCTCCTTCTGTACTGCAGTCGAAGTGCGAGACAGACCATAAAATAATAAACACAAGTATTTATTTCAAACTTTATTCACACAAACACAAATAAAAAATCAACAACATTACTTCTAAATTTATCAGTAAATTCCGCATCCACATCCATACGGGCCGTTGAAGTCATTCCATCCGTATCCACCTCCGTACCCTGGGCCATAAGCTGGGCCATACCCAGGAGCGATTGCTGGGGCAATAGGACCCTCATTGGTGATACCAATAGCCCCATCACCACAACCGTATAGCACAGTACCAGCACCATTCGTGGCAAAGGTACCATCAGTAGCCACAGCACCCAAGAATGGCAACTGACCAAAAACATTGACAGTACCTTCGATGACATTCTCAGAATTGATAGTGATTCCTGTTGGGGCTATGGGTGAGACGCTGGTCACTGCTAAACCGCCCCCGTAGGATGCTGCTAAGCCTGCTGGGTTGAGGGCTCCACAACCACCCCAAGGTCCACCAATTGCGTCGTATGGGCCATAGCCGTATGCGTCGATTGGGCCAAGACCGTCGTAGCCCCATCCTAGAGGTCCAGGGTATCCATCATAGCCAATACATTGGGAGAGGCCGATCTGTGGAAGAAAGGAGTAGTTCTTAACATGGACAGCTCTAATTGGCTTTTTTATTGTACCTGTCATGTAATCAAGCAAACAAATAAAGTCAAACAAACAAAATTTTAAATATATTTTCGTTACAGTTTTAGCAAGAAATATATATTTTTTTGCACGACACATTCAATTCGCTTACGGCCCACCTGATGGTAAGCGGTGATCTCTGCTCATGAGTACTTGCAATGCCGAGGCATTGAGGGGCCGTCATCTATCAGATTTGTTTGCTCATAAATCTATCCGCAGTATCCAGTCTTCTCGTGATCATGAAGTTTGCAACAACTTTGAAATATCGTAGAAAGAATCCGTTAATTATGTATGAAAGTAAGTATACGAAAGACTAATGAAGCTATTTACCTGAGCCATAACAACCAAAAAACAGGAAAGAAGTACTTTAGCGGCCATTTTGAATGTGGATACAGAGAAGAATGCTTAGCGAATGATGTTGAATGGAGAATACACCTTTTTATATACGATTAGTTAAAGAGTTTAATTATGTAAGTATTGTAAAACTGACTTTTATGATAAGGATATGTATTTGCAATAGATTAATTATAATTGGTGATATCGCGGTAAAGCTATAGTGTTGAAAGTGCGTGAGTTTCAAAATAATGATAACAAAGTTGGTCAAAAGGTCTCGTAAGACTTGCAAAAGTTGATATTGTTTGTATTTTTATATTGCAAGCTTCATATTAACTTGTACTGGATGTAACTATGTAAGTTCGGGTAGAATATTGCAAGCTAAATTTGACAAACTTCCCGGTTTCCGAATAAGCTAAAATTTTGCACGCAGATGTATATCGCGTGACAATACATATGACTAAATGGCGCTGATCTGATGATAGATTCGGAAGGTGGTCACAGGAACTCGTGTGCTAAACAAGCTTGTTTTACTTGTAATAGCTAGCACTCTACTGCTACATGATATCCAGGGTCTTTAAAGCTTGTATTTAAACGGTTTTCTTTAAAGTAAATTATACGTTTTTCTATAGAATGACAGACAAGCGATCCTATCTATTATGGTAAGCAGTTACCGTCACTGATGAACCTCTACAATGTCAGAGCATTGGGCCGTTACCACTTACTACACACGACCTTTTCTTAAACCTCGTGTGTATTCGTTCGTTCCTCTTTCTATGGAGGTATCAATGTCGATTTAGATTTTCAAATCATAGATATTCTACAGTCAGTTTTGACTAGTTTATAAAGTTATTAACATCAGCATCGGCAAAAAACTTTTTAATCAGGTGGTTCATTTTAATAGATTTCCACCTCGCTATCTTTGATGGCCGATTTCAGCTAAAGTGACCCTATGAAGTACTGTTTTTTTTAATGATTTTCAAACTAGAGAGTCTGAATAAGTTTTTACACTTATTTTGACACCATACAGTCAACTATTTTAATTTAAAATTTAAAGTTGAAACTTTAAGTCATAATTCACAGTCAAATTCTTGATTTTACAGTGATATTTAAATATTTTTTATTCAAAATTATGAAGCTTATTGTTTTAAACATATTAGTGCTACTCATGAAGATCCAGTTACCGAGAATAAGTTTTGAAGAAATCTTATACTTATTTATTTTTATGATATAAAGTTGTTCGGGTCGAAAATTTTCAAAATTTTAGTAAAAACCTCATAACTTGAAAACTACGAAAAATCGCGGAACATACATGGGGATGATTCGGATAACTCAGGAGGTGCTCTATCTCTGGACCTCCGTTTATCCATACTTCGTGGGACACCCTGTATGTCGTAGAAGCATATTGCTCTGCACTAACTTAATTATCTATTCGTAACGCAGATGAAGTAACGCTGGTCTCTGATAATCCATGGGAGACACCTTTCAACCTTCCTTTAAAACTCTTTTCTCTATCACATACACAAACACGCACACACACACTCACTTACACACATACACACACACACACACACACACACACACACACACACACACACACACACACACACACACACACACACACACACACACACACACACACACACACACACACACACACACACGGACTCGTATACTTTTTAATTATTTTCAAGTTTTTATTTTATTTTTTCTTTACATTATTTTTGTTATTTCTAAAGTTTTTCTTTATTATCATACAGTTTGTGGTTACTACAGCATTTAGTACATAAGTTTCTGATTTGCTCCTTAGTCGAGGGGTGGAAGCCTGGTGATCTATAACACAGGTTTATCCTAGTTTAGACACCAGTTTCCTACAAGCATCATTAGTTTTAAGTCATTTTATGTACTACTAGATGACCCCCGCAAATTCGTCTGCATCACAAAGGGGTTCAAACAGTACTTGCAATGTTGTTATTTGCGCGGATCGCGTTGGGTATATTTTTTTGCGTTTTATACTCGTCACAACTTCTCAACGAAAGGTCCGATTGGAATAAAACAAATAATTTATACATTAATAATTTTGATAACATAATACTTAATTTGGATAAGGATTAATATAACTATACTATTTTAACGATTTTTATCTTCGGACAACTATTATTTTTTCGTGAACCGCTTTTATAACGGTTATTGTGACTAAACTATGATAGTTAGATATAAGCTCTCGCGGACTTTTTTTTAGATCTTCCTAAAAACCCGTAGTACATCATATTTTTCTATTCTCAATTGTTTTTGCAGCGTACGCATAAATAGGTTTTCTATTATATACCTTGTGTTACAAATTCGATATTTTCATACGGATCCCTAATTTTTTTCAAAATAAAATATAGCCTATAACTTTCCTCGATAAATGGACTTTACAAAAGTGAAAGAATTTTTGAAATCGGTTCAGTAGTTCCTGAGATTAGCGCGTTTGTTTTCCCGACGTTGCTAGCTCTCGTACTAATAAAAAAATGCTTCCACATGTAATTTGACTTGAATGCCGATAGATGTCGTTGCTCTAAAATTGTTTAATGAAATTTATTATTTTTATATCCCGTTCCTCGGACATGATAGCACTATAATATATAGCCTATGTGTTGACCCGACTTCTAAGCAATATTCTTGCCAAATTTCAAGTACATCGGTGCAGCACTTTTCGAGTTTATCGCGCACAAAGCTGACTAACTAAATGTATGGATTCTGAATCGCGCCACCAAGATGTTCAACGGTTGTTAGACTTGGGGGAGTGTATTTTGCAATGTTGACTTTTCTACGATTTTATTATATGTATAGATTTTTACTTTATTGTAATCTTGTGAATGTGGGAGAAATAAAGAAATTCATTCATTCATTCAAAATTGAAATTGGTGTTTAATGATTTTGGTTAATTAATTATTACATTTCTGATGCAAATAAATGATTCGTCGTTTTCTTTCTTGAAGCATTTTATAATTGAAAGTCTACAACACTTACGTAACATATTTACCTATTATTGAGTATTTTCAAAATCGGTTCAGTAGATCCAAATATTACAAACATCATGTCGTGATGCCCTGTACTGCACCTGTAGAAACAGCCTCTACAAACAGTGGAAATCAAAAGAAAACTACAAAATTCGAATAACTTAACCTCGTCCTTCCTACCTCTTAAAAATAGACTAGTTCTTTTACAAACTTTGTATTAACTTACTGATGTAACTACATATGTCTATGTTTATCTGATGATAAATTCGGAAGGTGGTCATAAGAACTCTTGTACTAAACAAGATAAACCCGTCGTGTTTGAGCTCGTGTTACTTGTATTAACAGTTACTCTACTTCTACGTGTCATAAAAGCTAGTAGGTATAACTCTTTTGACAACACAAAATTTTTGGGTCTTGTGTGGACCTAAAAGCAGTGACTTTAATTTTACAATACCTCATATTAATATGTATTGCCCTAGCTTTCATTACAAAAGAAGAATTTAAGTACACTGAACAAGTGCAGAAAAACTAAAGAATATCACAACAAATTTTATTTACACCAACATTAATATTACTTCTAGTAAATGCCACCACATCCACATCCGCGTCCGGCGATTCCGTAGCCGAGACCTCCGTAACCGAGACCTCCGTAGCCGAGACCATCATAGCCGAGACCGTAACCACCGTAACCGATACCACCGAGGCGGTCTTCAGCGACGATGCCGACAGCGCCGTCTCCGCAGCCGTAGTTGATACCACCAGCACCAGCAGTGGGGAAGACGCCCTCCACAGCGGCGGAACCGAGGAAAGGCAGGTTACCGCAGACACCGACGGTACCCTCGTACACGTTCTCGGAAGACACTCCAAGACCAGTGACGGCACCAGAGGAGGTCACGACAGGGAGGCCGCCTCCGTGGGAAGCTCCGAGGGCAGAAGCAGCGCCGATGTCATGGCCCAGACCGCCATAGCCACCGTAGCCAATGCCAGCGTATCCAATACCATTACCCAATCCACCACAACCACAGCCGCCGACACGACCGAGGTTATATTGACCCAGGGCAACCTGAAATTTTAAGGTCAACAATTATAAAGTTCACTTACATCTATGCTATATTATTCTGCTTTATAAAAACCTTTAAATTTGGTGCTTTTGAGAGTAAGGTTTCTAGAAACAACAATTCTAGCTTTCAGAACTGATTATCATTATAATGAAGTTATAATCATAAATGCAAAGTAGGGGCACTGCCCAAGAACTTAATAGTGAATTTTTTCAGAAGAACCTCTCAAAAAGACTTCCTTTAAAGGTTTTTATTGATGATTTTTTATGTATGTTAGGTTCAGTCTGTTCAAGAAAAATATTGTACACTTTACGTTAACATTTTAAATTATTAAAATTAATCATACCTGGAGAAGCACTGAAGCGCAAACAAGAAGAACCTTAGCTGCCATTTTGTAAAATGAACTATACACTACACAGTTTTGGACCAGCATTTATACTCAAAATGTGAACCTTATCAATAATATTAAATAATCGTCTACGCAATACGCACTTTGAGTAATTTATTTATAATTATCAAATGTAGTGATGAAATATTTTATAATTTGGTTGCTATTCTGAAACATAGTTTTAGACTTATCATAATAAAGTTTTTCGATGTGAAACATCTATAGACATATGTGTATGTAAAACCGATTTCTGGCGTCGACATAAGAAAACATGCAGCAGTTAATTTGTATTATGTTACGAGCACATTTTCACGATTTTAAATAAATTCGTAAATTCTTGTATTTATTGAAAATAAATGTTTATTTCCACATATTACTTTTACAAAATAATTCTGAGGTTTCACATCTGCCAGGCGTCCTGTGATGGGTATTTTTTACCAGGAAGACGAGTTTACAGGCTATTTTAGAGTGGTTACCGTCGCTCATGGACCTCAGCAATGTCAGGAGATACTACCCCGCTACCTATTTTTAAGGGCTTTCACAAGCCTCGTTTGAAGAAGGACAAATAGCTCTCGGGAAATACCGCGGAGGGGAGCTCATTCGTAGCTCCAAGAACACCTACTTCTCTGATCTTGAAATTGTTTTCTGGACCCTATAACGAACACCAAATTGAAGTGACTTAACTAAATGACCAACTAAAACTGGATACTGCTGAACTTTGATAAATCTCCCAAATTCCGTCCCAAAGGCCGGTCTTGAACTTGAATATTGCGTTAACTTTATACAACTCAATGCAATGGTAGAACAACCATAGAAAGCAAGCTAGAAGGGGTGCTATAATATTTTAAAGCATATTCTGTAGCCATACATTTTTTTTTCATTTTATGCCCGAAATAAATTATGTATAATATCATTATTGTTTTTTTTTTCTTTGTAAATCATGTCTTTCCATCTTATGGGAAACAGCTATTGTTATTTGTGAGCTCTTAAATCAACACTTGGAATAATTCTGATTAGGTGCTTAAATCTCTTTTATTATATTCATACCCATATTCTGATAATCAAATTCTCATTATACGCTTTTTCGGATGGAGTCTTGCAAGCAAAATATGATAAACTTCAATCGGAACAATGGGGGTTTCCGATTGATCTGAAATTTTGCACGCAGATATATATATCGCGTGACAGTGACATTATATGACAAAATAGCGCTGATCTGATGATGAACTCAGAAGGTGATATGAACTCTTGTGCTAAACAAGATAGGCCTGTCGTGTTTGGGCTCGTTTTACTTGTATTAGCTAGCACTATACAGCTATATGCTATTCAGGATCATAAAAGCTTGTATTAAAAAAAACAGTTTTAAAACGTTTTTTGAATAGTTTATTAATTGTAAATTTAAATATGTAATTAAAAACACAAGGTCAGTTCTCATAAAACGAAAATATTGTTCAAGAATATTTTATAACTATACTTAAAACAGTTTATTTCGATTATAGTGAAAACCTATTAAAAGAAACAAACAGTTAATTGCGTGTTAAGCCGTGCCTATAAAAGCTGCCAATTATCACAAAATTCTAATTATTTCCTCTACTAAATATTAATAAAAGACACCATCGTTGAGTTTTTCTTTTTTTTTTTATTGCCTTGTAGGGGCCGCTACCTACGGCCTACCTTTTAAGGACTTTCTTGACTTTTGAGTTGCTTGCCAATTATTCTTATTAGGGGGCTACTTCTTTTTTCCGAACTGGTGGTAGGTAGCCTTTTGACATCAAAAAGCATGACAATTTTCATTAACGTTGAGAACAAATCATTTCAATTGATTAACGTTTTTCGCTACAATTTTGTAATTCATTTAATAGGTCGTCCAGGTATTAAATTAAAACTCTAAAACTAGTGTTTGTCGTATTCAAGAGAAAGTTTTGAAGGGTGAGGATGGATATGGCTAAATTATGAGGCTTCCTAGTTTGGACTATGGAACTCTTCATAGTGCCTAGGACATACTCAGACAAAAATTATATGTAGTGTATATTTGAACGATTATAAATATGTTAAGGAATGGAGGATTTTATTGCATTTATTCTAGTCATCAAAAAAGGAAAGATTCGGAAGTTATCTGGTTTTAGGTAGTTACCTTGTTTATGATTTCATTGTCATCATCATTATCTTTCATTTCCAATTAAATGCTTTTTAATGTTTTTCATTTCCAACTCAAGCTTTAGGAGGAGTTTTTACAGTAGATGGTAGGTTGCCTTTCTTTGACACTTTTTTCTATAATTACTGAAGAATACCTATTTATTATAATCTCTTCTAATACATATTATAAAGCTATAGTTTATTTGTTTGAACGCGCTAATCTCTACAACTACTGGTCTCATGTAAAATATGTTACCATAAGAATAAATAAAACAATAAACATTATATTTTTAAAATATATTTAATACCCTACATACAACATTATATCACAAAATTAACAAAAAACATTAACAAGGTCCAATCGGGCCTTTATATCCTCCATAAGGTCTTCCAACCGGACCTGGGCCATAAGCCGGGGCTATTGGGGCTATAGGCAGCTCACTGGTGATACCAATAGCCCCATCACCACAACCATATACCACAGCCCCAGCACCAACAGATGGGAACACACCATCAGTAGCCACTGCACCTAAGAATGGTAACTGTCCCACTATAGTCAAAGTGCCTTCAATTGCATTTTCTGAATTGACAGTTAGTCCAGTTGGAGCAATTGGTGATGAGCTGGTCACAGCCAGGCCTCCTCCACAAGATGCTGCTAAACCTCCTGGTGCTAGGCCTATGAATCCTGGTGCGATTGGTGCCCCATAGTCGTAGCCTATTCCATCGTAAGGACCCCATCCTGGTCCATATGCGTACGGTCCTGGGCGCCCTAAGCATTGGGCTAGTGCATTCTGAAAAGGATGTTGAAATTAGTTTCGGGAAGTTAAGACTTGGTGTGGGTTGAGTTTTAAAGTTATAGTAAACATCTAAAGTTGTCTAATGCAAATTAGGAAGTAATCTTCACATGTGAAATGATGATGACGAGGTTACCATCGTTCTTGGACTTCTATAATATCAAAACATGGTACAGAAGAGTTATCTATAAACCTTCTTTAATATGCTGTTTCCTTTTCATTGATCTTTTGATTTATAGTGTGGTGTCAAGGTTTAAAAATGCTGTTTCTAATACTGCTTCGTGTAACAGGAAAGCATTCCACCTTCCATATTTTTTATGTAGAGCAAATCATTACCATTTTATAGTTAAATTCAGATGTAATAAAAGGTATCAAAGTATATTTGTACCAGGAGAGCAGAGAAGCAAAGAACTGGAAAACTAAATGTAACACCTACTTGGACTAATCATCCAGTTTCTAACCTCAAATCACTAATTACTTGCAGAATTGAAAAGTTCTAAATAAGAATTAATACCAGGAGAGCAGAAAAGCAAAGAACTGGAATGCCAAATACCATTTCTAACCACAAATTAAAATTAAATAATTATTAAAAAAACTTACTGTTACCAGGAGCGCAAACACGCAAAGAAGTGCAATTCTAAAAGCCATTTCTAGATTTGAGACTGAATGTGTTCCAGAAAAAATATTTTGGCTTATATACCTCAAAATTAATTATATTACAAAATGAAATAGATAATGTTACTAAAAGATTTACTATCAGTTCGATAAGGCTCGTTAATTTACATTCCAATAAAGTAACATTATTTGGTAATGTTATTAGAAATTGAAATTTGGCCATCCTTTATCTGTTTGCACAATTTTGAGTTACATTTATTATTTTGTAAGGGTTTAAATTTTTACTGTTAGGCAAAGAGCAGACGAAAGTCGTATTATGGTATGTCCGTGGGGGCGGCGCGACGGGAAAGAGTGCCGATGGCGTAACGCGTCGCGTCGTCCTTCATAACCCCGTGCTGGGTTCTGGACTCAGCCGGGGTTCGGACGCTGAGTGTGAGCGGTTGGAGGTTTTAGTGCGGTTCAACTCCCACATATCCGGTGATTTCCTCCAACTAAAAAAAAAAAATGGTATGTCCGTCCTCTTCTGGCGGCTGTTAGCGCGAAATGCGTTGCTAATTTTTGAGCTTGTTATCTATTCAGTTATTGTATATGCTTATTTATTTTTATATTTTACTAAGCCCTAGTTTTTAAGTTAGTTTTGTTAATTACTAGCCACTTGTACCACTGATGTCAGAATAAAGAAACATTGATTTAATTGATTGGACTTGATATTCAAATTCTCGGAGACCAAACGGCAAACGTAGGACAAGAATGATGCTAAGTGTTGATTCAGTTAAGTGAAAGGGACCTGTAATTTTGTCCCCGTTACATGAAGTCATTCGGATGTTACCTGTTAGGTGTATGGTACTATGAGATTCTTTTGGAACGAAGTTCCTTATCGCGCATTATCGAAAGGGGGCTAGACGGAAATTCTTATGAAAAAATTGTCACGACACTTTTTTTGTTTTAGATGATTATCGCTAGATGGCGCTGTGATTAAAATCTTTTAAAACAATTATTTATTTTATATGATTAATGCTAGATGGCGCTGTGATCAAAATATTTTATTTAAGTTATAATAATTAGTTAGTTTAAAACGTCTGTCTCTCTCTCTTTTTATAGAAATAAAATTTTATTACAATTCCCTCACTAATTAATCGAAAGGAACTTCGTTCCATCCGGGTGTCCCTCGACGCCTCTCAAGTTTTTTTATTGCTATATTTTTTTTTTATTTTCTCGAAGGCCGACGAGCTAACGGGCCACTTAACTAGCTTGTGTTCTACCTTATTTAAAAAGAGGCAAACTTTTTTCTTTTGTTTAAATTGAAAAAATCTAAGCCTAGTTTACTTCATAGATTAATTATAAAAAGTGTTAATTCAGGTATTTTAAAAATAAAAACAATCTTTATTTTATTTTAACTCATACTTACTTGTAATGCCATCTCTTGGTGAAATTTCGAACTAGTTTTTTTATCTACGTATCATGATTTCAAATAGTAATAATTTAAAGAAAACTTTCAAATACATGCTTTTAAGATCCTAGATATCATAATATTACAATAGAGTGTTAGCTAATGCAAGTAAAATGAGCCCAAAAACGACGGGTAAATAAAATTATTTAGTACAAGAGTTCCTGTAGCTACCTTCCAAATCCATCATCAGATCAGCGTTATCATTTTGTCATATTATTGCATTGTCACGTGATATATATCTGTGTGTAAAATGTCAGCTCATTCGGAAACCAGAAAGTTTGTAAACTTTCACTCGCAAGATTCCACCCGCACTCACAAAGGTACCTACATAGTTACATCCGGTGCAAGTGCATAAAGCTTGTAAAAACTTGTCATAAAGGAAAAAAGATAAACACAAAAACAGCTAGTACAAAATAATTTATTTTCTAATAAAATACACAATTTAAATTTTCATGCATTTACAACGGGTTCTTACCACGATATTTAATTAATTGAGTTCTCTCGATATTTCAATGTTGTTGCAAACGTCATGATCATCAGAAATTTAATTTTTGACTGAATTTCAAAAAGGAGAAGGTTATTAATTCAACTGTATTTTTTCATGTTTGTTAGGTATCTCAATGCTTTAGGTTGACCAATTCGGATCGGTGTCGACAGTTTTCCAGTGTTCCTCGATAACTTTAATTTGGGTTGGCCGATTTGAATGATTCTGGTGTCAGATGAGAGGTGATGATCGAACTTGGGTATTATTTTTTTTTTAAGATTGAACAGGTCTTGTACTTGGATCTATGTTTAAAAACATGTGTTTTGAATGGCCAAAATTTCACGATTTGCTATTTGTATTTCTTTTTTATATGAACCGATTTTGATGTTTTTTTAGGAAGGAGACTTTTTCAGCATTATCTCATTTACATTTAATAAAGATCTGACTGGTTTTTGTGCTATGCTTGAAAAATTGACTTTTTCATCAATACAAAATATTACATAGCAAGACTACGACAAAATATTTTAATATACAACACAAAATTTGGTGTCGTATATTTTGTACCAAATGCTATATTCAATGTGATGAATAAAGAAAAAAAGAAAGAAAAACTTTTATTTGTGACAAAAAAAGAAAAATATTCTTTTACAATTTTCACACGAAAAAGAAGCACTTATTTGCCACAAAAAGGTACCCATCTCAGCTGAATGCTACAATCAAGCAGAAAGCCAGCTGCAGCGCTGATTTTCAGATGGGCCCCGTGGGAGTGGCACAACAAAAATAAACAGAATAACAATATACACAATATAATTATTATCTTCTGACAGAATAACTTAATAGACATTATTTTCTGAAGTTTTGTTTGGGAATTCGAAGTTATGATAAACTAAATAAGTACAATCTGCTCAAAGGGACATTGGCCTCAATTTTGACATACCTACTAGTACAAGGGTCGTTTTTTTAGTTGAGCCATTTTTATCTTAATACTAAAAGTACGAATTAATTATTACAGGATAAAGATTATTAACAACAAAATAAACACATCATAATTTCAAGTTATTTATTACCACAACAGAATGTAAAATTATTTTCTACAACTAAATCAATAAACGTATCCAGCATTACCACAGCCGCATCCCCAACCAGCATTGTAGCCCACACCGGCGCCATATCCCACAGCTGGGCCAGCCACAGCAGCTACTGGAGCCACTGCAGCCCCAAACCCACCACCATTCTCAAAAGTAATCCCCACAGCGCCATCACCACAACCGTAGTTGATACCACCGGCGCCAGCAGTAGGGAATTCTCCGGCGACATCAGCGGTACCCAAGAAAGGTAGATTACCACAGACTCCAACAGATCCTTCGTAGACGTTTTCTGAGGCTACTCCTAAGCCAGTTGGTGCTGCTGATGAGGAGACGACAGCTAAAGTTCCACCGTGAGAGGCTCCTAAAGCACCGGCAGCTGCAATGTCATCTCCGAGGCCACGGCCATTCCAGCCAAGTCCGAAGCCGTCATAGCCTAGACCGTCGTAACCCCAACCTTCTAGGGGAAGACCAGCGCGAAGAGAACTAATGCGACCTACGCATTGGCTCATGGCGGACTGAAAGAAGAAAATACAAATTTTTAAATTGATGCCTTTTAAATTCTTTGGTTTTCAACCAGCAACTATCATCGTCTAGCAATCGTAATATACTTCAAAAAGACTGATCCAGATCATTTTCCATAGGATTAGTTCAATTAAAATATCACAAAATTGTTCTTAGGCTACATTTGGACGAAATTTCCTATTGTCTCACCTGAACAAGAATTGAAGCACAAAGAACAAAAAATACTTTGGCCATGGCTGCTAAAATGATTGAACAATTGATGGTAGACAAATTCAGAATGATAATTCGATATATTCCACACCTTTTATATCAAAACTGATCGTCTTTATCAGCAATGTTGACCTAACAGTCGACGTACGTGATGTTTTTCAAATTTCACTTATACCTACTAACATAGAATTTGAGCAACAGGTCTTGCGATCGCTATCAATTATCTTCGTTATGTAAACTGATAAAAATAAGGTTTTTATATAAATAGTTTGGTTGGTTGAAGTTGAATTTATTTGTAATTAAACATGTCTGCTGTCACTTTGTTAGTTATCTGCGTTCAGGCTCTCTTGATCCAAGTAAGTTTATTGGTATACTTAAACTTAGTATCTTCATCATCAAAAATCTTTGGATAATCATTTGATTTAGTTCTGCAGTTGGACATACGCCTCACCAAAACACTGGGTTATATTCTTTCGTTCAGATTCCCGAAAATCTAATCAGGGTCATAAATCAACTATTTTGGCTGTATAATTTCTTTACAGTTCATGCAATCATGAAAAACGAACAATATTGAAACAACTTTATTGGCATTCTTTGCAAAATCTATTTTGTACCTGTCTATAAAACTGCTAAGCTAAGTTGATCAGGCATACCTTAAGCATACACCTACAATCATCATCATCAGACTACAGACGATCAGTGCTAGATATAGGCCTTCCCCATTTGCCCAAACGACGTCATAATGGTCCTGATCTGTCTGAATCCAACATCCTTTCACGATCTTGATCAGGTCGTCGATCTATTTAATGAGAGGTCTGCCCACGTTGTGCTCGCCGATTTGTGGTCACTACTCCTAAACTTCGGCCCAATCGACCATCCGTTTTTCGCACAATGTGTCCTGCCCATTACCACCAAAATTGTCAGTCAATAATACCACATGTTTGTTCCAGAATGCATACAGCCAGTGTCTAGGTCGTGTTGGTCCTGGGCCTGTACCTTACGGACCCCCTATTGGAGGACCAGGTTATGGCCCGGTTGGTCCAGTCGGATACGGCGGAGGCTACGGCGGCTCCGGCGTCGGTAACGTGGGTGTCGCGGGCGAGCTCCCAGTCGCCGGCACCACCGCCTTGACCGGACAAGTGCCCATCGTCGGTGCTGTTGAGTTCGGAGGCCCGGCCTGCGCTGTCGGCTCTGTCTCTATATCTGGTGCTTGCGGACCGACGTGCGGCTGTGGCGGTCCAATCCCTGGACCTAATTACTTGTATTGATGTTAACTTAGTTCTATGATTGTTTTTAATAAATTGTTATTCCTATTTTATTGTTTAACTCGCGTTGTATAAAAAAACCTGTTTTTGATCTTGGCACAAATAAGCCGGAAATTTCATTTGGATGAAAAACTGTTTTCTTCCTTGAATTTTTCCTAAGAAAAATCTCCAAGCACAAAAAAATAACAAGAGTTTTGATAGAGATTCATGTCTAAAAAAGTTTAGCTTTAGCTTTATATTAACTTTAGCTTTATATTAACTTAAACTATTGTCGAATTTTAGTTACTAAAAGCTTAGATCGTAGTTTTAATGTGAAGGTTTCAGGTTATCTTCATTAGTTAAGGTTTATGTGCAGTGTCAGTCAGCAAGGCTTTGCAGGGGCAAGATATAGAGCGAAACTTCAACTGATATATTTAACCAGTATTGTTGAGTTTGGCTCTTCTCTTGATGTATAATATATGTAAGTAGTACAGTAGTAGGGCTTTCCCTCTTCGATGTTACCTAATTCCCTATAACCTATTCTTCTTCAAGCGAAAATGAAGGTAGAACAGAGTATATTTAGAGCTTAATTCTTCAATTTGTAGTCTTTAGATTTGAGTAGGAAAAATAATCTTCATAAAGTTAAAGTTTCAATATTGACGAAATTCGAAACAAAAGAAGTATCTGTTAAATCATTGTGAAGGAAAATTACGCAACTATTGGCGTACGATGTGTAACCAATACCTCTATCTTTGTTTTCACGAAGTTTAAATTACGTGGGTTATCTGCTGATAAGCCGTGTAAGTAATCAACAGCCATCCATTATTAAATTTGCCCAGTATTAAATAATGAATTAAAAAATAATACATATAATTGAGCTGTAGGTGAGATAGCATTATTCACGTCGTCCAAAATCCTCTGTATGTATATGACAAAGTCGAAATCAAAAGACATCAACAAAAGTCCAAGAATTTTTGACCTTGAGTGCTCTTAAACTAAACTCAATTGGCTCTATAAGCTAGGTATAATTTACCAAATTTGTTTGCATGTTTGGAAACGTTTTTCAGGTTTGCATTTTCTTGATACCAGAAAGTCAAACTATTAAATATAATCAACAATTTATTTATAATTAAAACTAAGTTAACATCAATACAAGTAATTAGGTCCAGGGATTGGACCGCCGCAGCCGCACGTCGGTCCGCAAGCACCAGATATACAGACAGAGCCGACAGCGCAAGCCGGGCCTCCGAACTCAACAGCACCGACGATGGGCACTTGTCCGGTCAAGGCGGTGGTGCCCGCGACGGGGAGTTCGCCTGCAACCGCTACATTACCAACTCCGGATCCACCGTAGCCTCCGCCGTATCCGACTGGACCAACTGGACCATAGCCTGGTCCTCCAATAGGGGGTCCGTAAGGTACAGGCCCAGGACCAACACGACCTAGACACTGGCTGTATGCATTCTGGAAAGAGCAAAAGAATAAGATTCGGTTGGTTACAAAATTTCTGATCATCAAAAGACATCACTTTATATTTCTGGTAAAATGGCACATAAGAATATAAAGATATCACATTTTGAACAGTTACATTCCATTTTCCACCAGGAACCCGCCAAGATCAGCACGTTGTTAGATATGGTCACAGACCAACAGAATGAATGCTGAAAACAGCGATAAATTTCAGTCTTAACAAAGGATTAGTGACCCTATCTGGTCACATCTCTTTTTCTTAATAAGATGTTCCATTGTTCTCCAACTATCACTAACTCTAAACTTTTTTCTTGTTATACTGTGTCAAACCAATATGTACTTATTTACTGAATCGTCATCTATACTAATTAAATATTACAAAGAGGAAAGGTTTGATTGTTTGTTTGTAAGAATAGGCTCCGAAAATACTGGCCCGATTTCAAAAATTATTTCAGTTTTGGAAAGTTCATTTATCGAGGAAGGCTATAGGGTATATTGTTTTCCTTCGCGACGCAGACGAAGTTGTGTGGGTCAGCTAGTAAATGATAATATAATAGAAATAAGACTACTTACTTGCATGAAGCAAGCTTGAAGACACAAAAGGAAGATGGTGATAGCAGACATGTTAATGTTACTTCTAAACTTATAATGCTTTCTAAATCTGCTTAACACCTTATATATTTTAAGTATGACGATATCCCTTATCAAGTTAGTTAAGTTACATAAATATTATCAAGTTAAACTATCATGTTGCTTATCTTTAAAGAAATATAATCAGTTATAAAATGGTATTGGTATAAAAACGCTAGCAAGAATTGTGACGGTATCCACTAACTCGTTAGGTTCCAAATAGTTGAAAACAAAATGACTTACTGTACCGTTCTTTTCATTGCATCAGCACTTTTTGTGCAGGTAAGTCTGTTCTCATATCCAAACAACTTGAATTTTCTATCATCTTACATCACAAAAAAATGTGGTGTCACATAATTTAACACCCGAGATTTAGAACAAGTAACATCATCTTTATCGAAAACAGCATCAATATCCAATCTATAAATTACTTTGTTTTTCAGTCTGCCTTTAGCCAAGTTATTGGCCGTACTGGACCCGGTCTGGGCGTATACCGTGGAGGCTGGGACGGTCTGGCCTTTGACGGTCTTGGCTACGATGGCATCGGCTACGGCTGGAACGGTCGCGTCGGCTGTGGAGGAATTGGTGACGACATCGCAGCTGCTGGCACTCTCGGAGCATCCCACGGAGGCACCTTAGCTGTCGTCACTTCATCCTTAGCCCCTACAGGATTAGGAGTAGCTTCAGAAAATGTTTATGAAGGTTCTGTAGGCGTCTGCGGTAATCTACCATTCCTGAGCACTGCTGCTGTATCTGGAGAATTCCCTACCGTTGGTGCTGGTGGTATCAACTACGGTTGTGGTGATGGTGCTGTTGGTATTACTGCTGAAGGTGCTGGATTCGGTTATGGTTCTGCGTTAGCTGGTCCAGCAGTGTCCTATGGTACTAGTGTTGCACCTGGAGCTTACAACCGCGGTTGTGGATGCGGCAACTACGGATATTTGTAAATTATTGTTTAATTAGTTTCAATAAATTTTTGGTTTTTATATTTCATGTGTTCCTCTATTATTTGTGATAAGTGGTCAGAGCTACTGGTAAAATATTCTTACATATTAAAGAACAGAATATTCTAAGTCTAGTAAATAACGTTACGTTGTAAGTTATCTGAAACTCCGCAACTTCATCTCTAGTGTAGAGTTTTTATAATTCTATAAATCTCGGGAGGTTCTGATATCCATACACTTTTACATAATTTTCCGATACTTAACATCACCCTTTAGTAATTTCTATCATTAAGATAACCTTTTCTTTCTTTATTATATGATTTAATGCTTGCAGATATTGTTACGCTCCTAACAATCATGAACAGACACCTATTTACGCTGAGTCTCGGCTAGTTTGTGGTAAAAATGTAATAGGTATGATTATGTAAATTGTATTTTTTTTTCATCTTTTGTACCATTTTTACCTCAAATAAAGTATGTCTTTCCTAAATCCTTTTTTTAGTTTTGTTTTATAAATTAAAAACGTACATACATTCTTTCGTACAGATCACAATTTGATAGTAGATACGGAGATTTCGGACTAAACTATTGGATCAAAATACATTGCCTTTAAGCCTTAGCTATACATTTAATTTTTATCTATAAGACATAAAAGTGCGAATAACGACTTAAAATTTGTGACCGCTTCACAAAATACCTAGTTTATTTACATAATTTAATAACGACAAGTCACACAATTAATTTTATCATCTACCAACGAACTTTTCTTAAGCCTAGTTTAGAGGGGTGACGGAGCGAAACGTGAGCGTTGATCGCGAACGCGTCGCGTCATCTCGCCCAGTCTCGTGCCGGGTTCTGTCCTCGGCCGGGAATCGGAAGCTGAGCGTGAGCGGCAGGAGGTTTTGGTGCGTTTCGACTCCCACATACCCCACTCGCGGATCGGGTGGAAGTCCGGTGATTTCGACCTCTCACAAAAAAAAGCCTAGTTCAGAGAGGAGCAGTTTATATCGGTGTGAAAGTTCCAAACTGGACAGGTATGGAACAAAAACAAGTGAACGTTATTGGTAATTCCATTATTAACACGTTAACTCCCGAGAAAAAACTAATTGTCTTTTCAAAGCACTAACCGCGCTGGCAGCGAAAATCATAAAGAAGTAAACCCTATGGTTTGTTGTATCGTTGGATTTCTTGCACTGGGTAGTATCCAGAGTCTGATGGTGGAACTAGAAGATGGCTTTAAGACTTCAGTAATAAATACTAAACCAGTTTTGGAATCGTTTCTGTGTAATAATTTAAATTACGATGCTTATGTCATATAATCTAATATATATAAAATTCTCGTGTCACGGTGTTCGAACTTGAACTCCTCCGAAACGGCTTGACCGATTTTGTTGAAATTTTTTGTGCTTATCCGGTATCTATGAGAATCGGCCAACATCTATTTTTCATCCCCCTAAATGTTAGGGGTAGTCCACCCCTAATTTTTTTTTCGGCGCAGACGAAGTTGCGCGAGTCAGCTAGTATTATGTAAAAATTATTGCATTGAAAAGAAAAATACAGAGTATATTTTCCCTAAAATGGCTTAGCAGATTGAAAAGCAATAACTAGTTTTTAATATGATTTACTGGTCAAATCGCTTTAGAGTACTAAACAAAGCTAAAATGAAGAAAATATATTTAAAACTAACGGCGCAACTTCGTCTGCGTCAAAAAAAAAAATCCCGGGTATAAATCCAAACCATTCTCGAATCTCCACGAACACACACAAAAAATTTCATCAAAATCGGTCCAGTCGTTTAGGAGGAGTTCAGTCACATACACACGTACACAAGAAATATATATATTAAGATTAAGATTGAATACCTCTTACAATTTGGATACCTACAAACAATAAACAATTAAACACAGAAAATTTTATAAAAGTAATTTATTATCAAACAAAACTAACAATATCTAATAAAGGTAGCCTCCACATCCACAACCACGATTGATGCCTCTGCCTAAAGGAGCAGCGGCAATGCCAGTAGGGGCAATAGACGCTATACCAGCTGGGGCAATATTATTCACAGGCGAGATGACACTCTCTACCGTAATACCAACAGCGCCATCACCACAACCGTAGTTGATACCACCAGCGCCAACAGTAGGGAACTCTCCAGCGATAGAAGCGGTGCTCAAGAATGGTAAATTACCGCAAACACCTACACCTCCTTCATAAGCGTTTTCTGAAGCTACGCCTAATCCTGTAGGGGCTACTGATGAAGTGACGACAGCTAAGGTGCCTCCGTGGGATGCTCCGAGAGCGCCAGCAGCTGCTATGTCGTCACCAATGCCTCCGCAGCCGACGCGACCGTTCCAACCGTAGCCGATGCCGTCGTAGCCTAGACCGTCGAAGGCCAGACCGTCCCAGCCTCCACGGTATGCGCCCAGACCGGGACCAGTACGGCTTATGATTTGACTAAAGGTGCACTGGAACAAACATGAGATAAATTTAATTGGTGCTGAGATTGGAGGAGGGGAATTTATATTAGAAGAATATTACCATTGGTCAGAAATACTCAATTAATATTAGGTGGGATGTGCATAAAACAGGACTAAGTTTTAAAAGTAAATATAGAAACATTAGGCTAGAATATACATTAATGAACAGAAAATAAAATAAGTTGATTTTCTTTTTATTGTAACGCAAGCACAATAAGCAATGGACTACTTGATAAATTGATTTGTAAGTAAAAGCTGATCGACCTATGGTCTATTGTTTCAAGAAAAACAAAAGAAAGTTAAATAAGATTTAAAAGTAAAACAAAATAAGACTAGATATTATTATTTACCTGCACAAATAATGCCGAGGCGATGAAAGCAATAGTTTTGAACGCCATTATAATATTGAAGAACTGAATGTCCTAAACTCATATAACCTTACTTTTATAATGAAAATTTCGTCACATATATAGGTCATGCAATACATTTGGAAAATGACTTATGTAAGTATTTACTTAATCAATTGTAAAATAATTTAATATTCTTATCGGGCCTTATAAAAGAATATTGATAGTAAAATGATTAGTTAAGTTAAAGTATTTTTATTAACAACATGCTGTCTGTTTTATTTCTTTTCGTGCAGGCTTTGCTTGTCCAAGTAAGTTTTAAGTCCTAAAAGTTTCATTCAACTTGACCTTATTTAAAAGGTTTTCTATTTGTGATTCTCGGGTCTACCTTATCCTTTAAATGTGGTTAAATTAATGTTTTCTTATCCACGTATTTATCTTTTGGCTAACTATATTATTATTATTAAGACTCTAAAAGATGATTCCCTTATGTCTCGATATTAAAACTAAAATTGTGTATCCCATTGCTGCTACGCCATGTCCTTCTTCAAACGAGAAAGAGCTTTCAACTTAGATGGCTCAACTTGATATTCCATTCTATTTAAATTAATAAAATCATGAAAACATGTCTATTACATCTACCTTCCGTCTGGTAAAGCTAAAAAATTAAAGGCAAGTTTGCAGCTTATGATAAATTATCGTTCTTTTTTCCAGAATGCATACAGCCAGTGTCTAGGTCGTGTTGGTCCTGGGCCTGTACCTTACGGACCCCCTATTGGAGGACCAGGCTATGGTCCAGTTGGTCCAGTCGGATACGGCGGAGGCTACGGCGGCTCCGGCGTCGGTAATGTGGGTGTTGCAGGCGAGCTCCCAGTCGCCGGCACCACCGCCTTGACCGGACAAGTGCCCATCGTCGGTGCTGTTGAGTTCGGAGGCCCGGCCTGCGCTGTCGGCTCTGTCTCTATATCTGGTGCTTGCGGGCCGACGTGCGGCTGCGGCGGTCCAATCCCTGGACCTAATTACTTGTATTAGTCTTATTTGTTATCTATTTTTAATAAAGTTTTTTAGGTTTTAACTGTTGTGTTTAATTTCTTGTTTCTTTACAACATAATTTAACTAGCAACCAATATCTTTCGTGTACGAAAAGTGTTCATCATCATCATCATCATCAGCCTATATCAATAGAAGTGCTTTCCACTGTTACTTCTATTCCTAGAAAAACAATAAAAATTACCTATATATCAATAAAGATTGTACCTCGAAAGTTTACATTACAAAAAAAAAGATTCAAAAATATTTATTCAGCCAAAATTTACAGTGTAATACACAATTAACCCTAGGTCAAGCATGTCTCGTGGAGATCTTACTAATACATTTATGAGTCAAATTAATCGTTTAATAAATGATAATAATTGTTAAGAATTCTAAAATAAATGTCATACTACACGTTCTATTAATTGCGCAATAAAGACACCATTTCCAAACTAGATTGTTTCATCATAATCCTTACCTAACTATTTGAAGCACAATCCTACCTCAACAAATTGTGATTAGACATAGTCATTATAATGTATTACCTTATTTAAATAATGCAATGTGCTCATGACTAATCGTGTAGAAATTAGTGATTCATTTCCACCAAAAGCATTGTGTAAAAAACTAGCGAAGTCTAGATGGAGGTGCTTGATTATTTTAAATACAAGCTTTTAATATCCTTGATATCATGTAGCAATAGAGTGCTAGCTAATACAAGTAAAACGAGCCTAAACACGACGGGTCTATCTTGTTTAGCACAAGAATTCACCACCTTCCGAATCCATGATCAGATCAGCGTCTTTATATATTGCATTTTGCCATATTATTGCATTTTCACGCGATATACATCTGCGTGCAAAATGTCAGCTTTATCGGAAACCCGGCAGATTCTCAAATTTAACTTGTAAGATTCCATCCGAACTTACATAGGTACATAGTTTTATCCAGTGCAAGTTATTATAAAGCTTGTAAAAAAGTAAAAAAAAATCTATCTAAAATAAACAACTCAAAAAGTATCAGATAAAGCACTTAGGTGCCAATAATCGTTATAGCAGAATCATATTAATGCACGGAAATTAGCGTTGGATGATACATGATCAGTGTCTGATCTTTCTATATAATTATGTTATTATGACATACTTAACAGGAGTAATGGATAATAAACTCTAATTTTTTTTTGTCTTGAAACCAGTGCGACGTCTTCTGAGTCACATCAGGTGTACCTAAAGTTTTTAGATTTTGGACGACTTCGATGTGATTTTATTTCTAAAATGTATTCTATACAGTATTATATCTAAATAGTCAAATCTCACAGAGTGTTATTGACTCATGCACATCTGGCGCTTGTTATTTTTTTATTTTAAGGACGAGAGTTAAATATAAATCGAGGACACCGATTTGTAGCAAAGGATTGAGGATGAGAACAATCCTGATGAATTTTTTAATCAGATTAATGAGTTTTTATTCTACATATTTTCAATTACCACAAATGGTTGTTTCTATAATTAATTTTCCTCAAAACCAATACTGCTCTTGATGGTATACCTTCGCAATTACTCGTTTTCTTATATGTTGAAACAAAAACTTTCCGAAACAATGTATAGAAATCAAACACAATCTCAAATCAGAAAACGACCAAGTTACAACAACATTATCTAATTTACTTTCTTCATAGATATAGAAATGAATGATAAATAAATATTTCTAGAAATTATATCGTTTAAATAGTTATCAGAATTTACTAATGACTAGATAAAATTCATATTGCATTCACGAACTATTTTGCATATATAAATAGGCTGAGGTTAACAATATAATACATTAGAATATCTTCGTCTGCAGTATAACCATGGCCTACAAACTTGTGTTCTGCTTTTCAGTTTTACTCGTTCAGGTAAATAGTAGTAATCTTAAATGTACTCCAGTAAAGTATATCAAAGTCTATCTATTTAGTTTTTTTCGAGACCATTTTTGCATATTTGCCGTTCGCTGCGACAAGAGTCGTAAGAGGTCTGGACCATGAACAGACATTTGGGCGACACAGGGTCTATTAGATTCCAATTCATTTAACTAAAATATTACATGATTACAAGTTATTTACCACTCCTTTTATCATCTGACTAAATTCCAACCCAAGACAAAATTTATTAAGACACTCGCGGTTTTCTATAATACTTTCATGCATTTTCAACGGGTTCTTACCACGATATTTAATTAATTGAGTTGTCTCGATATTTCAACGTTGTTGCAAACGTCATGATCACGAGAAGATTAGATACTGCGGGTCGATTTAAGAGCAAACAAATCTGTCTACCCTCTTTCTCGTTCGCTTTTATATCGTGTTAAGAACCCGTTGAAAATGCATGAAAGTATCCAAGACAAAATACCAATAGCAGTTACTATTAAGTTTTAAGCAGTACCTACTGTAAATCATTTACAGGGTACAAAATGCCTTGAGTTGAACATGTTAAGATAATTTTCATTAGCGACGGCTCTTTGAGCACAATTTATTTCTTTATTAAATTTTAGTGTAGTTTTATACCAATGTGTTTTGTGTTATAAAATTCTGACTTTCTTTCCTTTTCAGTGCGCTTCCAGTCAATATCTGGCTCGTGAACCTATCATTGGAGGCCTAGGATATGGGTTAGGATGGGGCTACGACCCAATAGGACCATTCGACAACTATGCCTACTCATTCATCACTCCAGGAAACTTGGCAGCATCATGCGGAGGTGCTATGACTATCAGCAGTGTTTCTCCAATAGCCCCAACAGGCTTGACCATCACTTCAGAGAATGCCATAGAAGGTTCTGTAGCTGTGGTTGGACAGTTACCGTTTTTGGGGGCAGTGGCGACTGATGGTGCTTTTAATTCAGCTGGGGCTGGTGCAGTGGTATATGGGTGTGGTGATGGTTCTATTGGTATTGTTTCTGAAACTCCTTCATCAGTTGGAAGTTATGGTACACCTATAACTCCCATTTCTTACGGGTCTTGGAATGGGGGGTATAAGGGCTTAGGACCGTTTGGCTGTGGCTTGTATTAGTTTTTGATAGATTTAAGTTGTTGATTTTTTTGTAGTAATAAATTGTTGTCATTTTAAAATTTGTTTTTTATTTTCTAATTTCTACCATTAATAGTCACAAAAAACTTGGACATTTTATTATGTTCAATTCAGTAATTTATAAATTTATCTGATTTACAGAATCCTATTTTACATAATATTCAATCATTGATCATTGTTAATCCTTAAACTTATAAGCAATAAATTTAATTTCATCATATCTTGCACCATAATTACATTAAACTTAATTAAAAAACATGGAAAATAATAAAAATAACTTAGTCCAAGGAAGAAGTGATTAATTGGACTCCATTTATAAGACTAAAAACAAAATAAGAATGATAAAAATAGATTAAAAATTCAGAGCATTACATCGTCATTTTCATTGTTAGAATTTCTGTATGTATCTACCATTAGGTTTGTCTGCAAATAGCTCATTTCTAGCCCAGCTATTTCTTTTTAGTTTTAAATAATGTTAAGCTTACCTCAATAGAGAGAAGTACCAAAATTATGAAGGATATTTTCATGGTGTGATAATTGGCGAAAAGTAAGCCTTAGGGTGTAACGCGTCACGTCACCCACAATCCCGTGCTGTGTTCTGTTCTCAGCCGTGGTTCGGACGCTGAGTGTAAGCGGCAGGAGGTTTTAGTGCGGTTCGATTACTACATACAGGATGGATCTGTAACTTTGGAGAATCTGATCTTATAACCACTTTTATTTTAGGAATTGGATAAACAAAAAATCTCATCGTTGTATGGACGTCCCCAACGATAGTCGTATGTTTTCTATACAATGTCAGAATAAAAGATTAACCGATCAAAAAAATAAAAATGGTGCTAAGTTGTATTTCGACAGGTAATTCACCCCACGTCAGATTATCCAAAGTTACAGATCCACCCTGTATCAACAGGGCAGGTGAAAGTCTGGACATTTCCTTTCGTCAAAAAACCTTACCTTACTAGAAAGAAATATCGAAATTATAAAAATTCTCATGATGGATCTAAATTAATTTGGCATAAGAAAGTATTTATATTGGAATAACAATTAAAAAAACAAAAGATTACACCATTCATGATTGTTCCATATTTTTGATATTTCTTAGAAAGTTTTTCGTGAATGTAAAATTTAGCAATATTTGAAATGAAATTGACGAAGAATTTCAAAATTAATTAGCAAATTAGTTACATGGCATGTTGGTTGTAGATATGACATTTAAAAATGTATGTAAGTACCTGCATTATAGTTTTAAAAAAGCATTTTGAGATTAATTTTCATAATACACAGTATAATAAGTGACTTTCCTTTGCTGCTATACAGTAAAATAAATCACGATAAAGACACGAGAAACGACTCTTTTACTTGTTTTTTTGCAAAATTGGTAAACGAGCTTACGACCCTCTTGCTAATAAGTATCCATCTGTCCGGGAATCTGACCCAGCCTGACCCAGCCTGACCGAGGGAGGCCTTCCATCACGCGGCCCCATCTCGGCGGGCTTCGATTGGCCCGCCTACCGAGGAAGCCGGTGGTCACTTCGCCGACGACTGCTGGTTCGGCGTCCGGGGGTGACGGGGCGATACGTGAGTGCCAATCGCGTCCTGTCACCCCTACCAGCCTCGTGTCGGATCTTGTCCCAGGCCGGAGATCGGATCGGGGTTCAACTCCCACATACACCACTCGCGGGGCGAGTGGAAGTCCCGTGATTTCCTCCCGTCCAAAAAAAATAATTTACACCAATTTAGTTGGTACCATCTCTGAAAAAAAATAGCATTTTACAAGCTTTAGGTATATTAACTTGCACTGGACGTAACTTTATAAGTTCGTGTGGAATCTTGCGAGTTAAATTTGACAAACTTCCCGGTTTCCGATTGATCTGACATTTTGCACACAGATGTTTATCATATGACAGTACAATAATATGACAAAATAGCGCTGATCTGATGATGGATTCGGAAGATGGTCATAGGAACTTTTTTGCTAAACAAGATAGACCTGTCGTGCTTGGGCTCGTTTTACTTGTATTAGCTAGCACTGTACTGCTACATGATATCCAGGATCTTTAAAGCTTGTATATAAAAAGTTTTACAAGTAGATTAAGAAATTTTAAGATTATTTATGCAAAAAACGATTTTCGTAATTTTGTTCATTGTATACAGTATACGTCCCATCGAAATGTGAAAATCACACTTCTGCAACTTGTCACAAATAAATAAATTACAAGAAACACTATCTATTATAACCCAATAAAAATTTCAAGAAAGAATTTGTAACCAATCAATTACCAATGAAATTCTTATCGAAAAAAACAGCAATTTCATAAAAAAAACTTATCAAAGATTCCTCACATTAATTGCGAAGTTATATATTTCAAAACGAGTGATATATTTAACGAAATAGTATTTAAAGATCTACTTCGTTTTTGTAAACACAGTTCTTTGCCTAACATTGGACCTAAGATGGTTTCCTACGTTCTTTTTACAACGTTACTTGTAGTTCAAGTAAGTTATAATAATTTATTTTAAAGAAAACTTTAAATACAAGCTGTAGGGTTGTAGTAAAGGGTAGCTAATACATGTAAAACGAGCCCAAACACGACGTGTCTATCTTGTTTAGCACAAGAGTTCCTATGGACACCTTCCGAATCCATCATAAGATGAGTGCCATTTTGTCATATTGCATTGTCACGCGATATACATCTGCATGCAAAATGTCAGCTCAATCAGAAACCGAGAAGTTTGTTAAATTTAGCTTGCTAGATTCGACCCGAACTTACATAGTACAAACAAGTTAGAGGGGTTAAATAATACAAATTAACTGCCACTTGCTATCTTACGAAACTTGTTAAGTTCCGTAGAAACTTAACGGAACTTAACAAGTGACATTTCTTCGTATTTTCGGGTGGGATTTATACTCATTAAACTTTTTTATTTTTCCAGTCTTCCCTAAGCCAATGTGTTGGCCGCAACATTGGGTCAATCCGCGGTGATTGGCCAGATTACTTCTGGAACAACAGAGGCACTTCAGGCTTAGCAGCAGCCGGTGTTCTTGGAGCTTCAAATGGAGGCAGTCTATCAGTAATAAGCAAATCAGCAAACGCCCCAACAGGCATATCAGTAACATCAGAAAATGTTTACGAAGGTAATGTAGCAGTGAATGGAAATCTACCATTCTTAGGTACTGCTGCTGTCGACGGCGCCTTCCAAAGTGTAGGTTCTGGTGGTATAAACTATGGCTGTGGGGATGGTGCAGTTGGTATCATTGATGAGATTCCAGTAGCGGCCAATGTTGGTGTTGCTTCGCCAATAGCTGGTATTGGCTTTGGAGTTAACGCCAATAGTTGTGGATGTGGTATTTGAGGCTGTGATTTTATAAATTTGGATTTTTATTATGTCTATGATTAATTACATAATTATATTATTAAGGGAAGTATTTTTAAATTTAATACGTGTGCTAACTTAGTTATTTGTAATTCTTATTTTATAGTTTTATTTTATGTAATAAAGAGTGTCAACTTGATGTGTCTGTATTTATTTTCTGGCTGATAATCCTCACAATAATTACACTAATATTCAATAATTCCACTCCTTTAGTGAAATAGCTAATGATTAGATAAATAAAATGAAATCACTATTGTATAATTATCTAAACAGATTTTTAATGCTCAATATAACAGTTCTTATTACTAAAACATCACTTAATATAATATTGTTTATGAATAAATCAACATATCATATTTAGAATTTATTTTATAATATATTCGGTATAGAAAGAAATTTGTATATAACAAACATAACACAATGAAACAAACAAAAAATTACTCTAATATTATTAATTCACAACACATTAATCAGTATAAATCTCGACATCCACAACCACATTGTCCAACAATAGAAACATGACCAGTCGCGCAAGCCATGCCTCCGAAACTAACAGACCCAACAATAGGAACAGTCCCACTGACAGTGGTGATACCACTTACTGGAATCTCACCGGAGACTCCTATATTACCAACGCCTGTGCCGCCGTACCCGTTACCTACGCTACCTAGGCCATTACCTAGGCCTCCGAAGCCGTTGCCTACACAGCACTGGCCATAGATATTCTGAAAGAAGTAAAATATAATTGAAATATTTTAAAGAAAATTTCTTAAATAAAAACTTTTAAGATTCTGGATATCATTTAGCAGTAAAGTGGTAGCTAATACAAGTAAAACGAGCCCAGGCGACAGGTCTATCTCATTAAGTACAGGAGTTCCTACGACCACCTTTTGAATCCATCTTCAGATCAGCGCCATTTTGTCATATTATTGCATTGTTAGGCGATATAGATCTGTTTGCAAAATTTCAGGTCAATCAGACAACGAGAAGTTTGTCAAATTTAACTAACGATGATTTATATAGATAAAAAAAAACATAACACTAAAGCCTTAAAATATTGATTCTAAATACATACCTCTATCAGACAAGCCTGGACGCAGAAAATGACAAAAACAAAAGAGTACATAATAAAGATTGTGTTCACATAACTTTAAGTGACTCCTTCCTTATATACTGAAATAATTACGATAGAGTACTAGACATGTCGCAATTCGCGAACAAAGAAACTTGATTTAATACACAGGAATTTGGTACTTATAAAGAAGAATTTAAAGGTCAGAATCCTGGCAAACTTGATGTTGATTTGTCTGTTTTTAAAACGTTAGGTATAGAAACGAATTAGTATGCACTTAAGATAGTATTATATTGTTTATAGGCCGTAAATGTACATTGACACGTTTATGATATAAATAATTATGTTTCTATTAAGACTAGCTGATCCTTGAAGCAATGGAGAGGTCTATGCTGGGTGTTTCTCTGCGTGATCAAATGAGGAGATCCGCAGACGGACCAAAGTTACCGATATAGCCCAAAGAATTGCATCTTTGAAGTGGCAATGGGCAGGACACATTGTGCGCAGAACTGATAGCCGATGGGGCCGAAAAGTTCTAGAGTGGCGACCACGAACTGGTAGGCGCAGCGTGGGCAGACCTCCCACAAGGTGGACCGATGACCTGGTCAGGACCGCGGGAGGAGGCTGGATGCGGACAGCGCAGGACCGATCGTTGTGGCGATGTTTGGGGGAGGCCTATGTCCAGCAGTGGACGTCTACAGGCTGATGATGATGATGATGATGATCCTTGAAACTTCGTCTGCGTCAAAAAGGGGTTCAGGGCCCAAACATCATTTTGTTCTACAACCAATAGTTTTTGTATTGATGTAAGAGTTTTTGGGATTTTTACACATTATTGGCTTACATTATTGAAGTTTTACCTACAGATTTATATTTTTTTACAAACTTTATATAGCGTATGTCTCTTAGGGATAGTGTAGCTTTCCAACGGTTAAAGATTTTTTCAAATCGGTGCAATCGTTTCGGAGCGTATTCGAGACAAATAAACAAACAAATAAATCTTTCCTCTTTATAATAATAGTATAGAATATTCAAACGGTTGTAAAGTATAGAATCTGCTGTAGTTTAAAAAAATTGATTCAATTGAATATAAATTATAGTCATTGTAGTCAAGACCGTTTGTTTGCTTGCTTGTTTGTTTGACCAATTGTAGATTTTTTTTACTGAACGCTATAAGTAAACCTTAAAATATTATGAGAAAAGGTTTTTTATATTTCGACTATAATAATTATAATATGTGAAATCAAAGTATTATAGTATACCTCATGAGGTACCTCGATTCGTTGAGGTAACATCATGATGTTACCTCAACGATTGCAGGAGAATCGAGCTTGGCAATGGGACCTTATAATATGAAGTTCGGTTCAGAAGATCATTTTTGCCCTCTACCATTCCGATTTGGAATGGACTCCCGTCCGCGGTGTTCCCGGTGCGCTATGACATGCCCCTCTTTAAACGAGGTTTAAGAAAAGTCCTGTATGGGTAGGTGATAGATAACGATCCCTCATTGCCCTGGCATTGCAGAGGTTCATGAGCGACGGTGACCGCTTACCATCAGGTGGGGCGTAGGCTAGTTTATTTCGCAATAAATAAAAAAAAATTAAGGTAATCCATTAATTACTCAGTGAATCCTAAAATACACTAAAGTCATTAAATCTTACAGTGCTGATATTATTTTAATGTTAAATAAAATATTAAGAAGATTCAAAGAAGGAATGCCAAATAACACAAAAGCATAATTTCAAAAAATATATTTTAAAAAAACCTAGAAATAAGTAACAAGCTTAGAATACTCCGCATCCGCAACCAGGTCCTTTGAAACCATAACCTGGGGCGACACCTGGGCCGTAACCTAGGCCAGGACCAACCGGAGCCACAGCGGCTATGGGCGTCTCAGATATAATACCAATAGCCCCATCACCACAGCCGTAAGAAACTGCACCAAAACCAGCTGACGGGAAAGTACCTTCGGTGATAACAGTACCAAGGAAAGGCAGCTGACCAATCACAGCTAGGGATCCCTCTATGGCATTCTCAGATGTGACGGTAATGCCAGTTGGAGCTATGGGTGAAGTGCTAGTTACTGTGAAGCCGCCTCCACAAGATGCTGCTAAGGTTCCAGGAGTGAGGCCGATGAATCCTGGTCCGATACCACCGTAGCCGAGACCGTCGTAGCCTAGGTCATAAGGACCCCAGCCAGAGTAGCCTCCGAGCCCGATTAGGGGATCACGGCCGATGCATTGACCGGTAGCGCTCTGAAAAAATAATTATCAATTATAATTCTTATTAAAATTATTAAATTAATATTCTACAACTTCAATAAGATTGAAAAACAGAATTATTTAATATTATTTAGACCACGTATCTTGATTTTCTTTTTCTTTATTTATTTATTTAGGCAGTCAACAAACACAACTGAAAATCTTAAAAAACTTACCATAAACAATAGAGCTGAAAAGCTGACAAAGATGGCGGATTTGGCGGCCATTTTGTTTCTCTTTGGAAGACTCAAGCGTCGAATGATTTTCTCACAGACCCATACTCTATTTAAACTTAACTTTGAGCCGATGACCCAATAAAGTTAATGCAATAACATTTACGTAATTAAAAAAAGTAATTATTTAAATTATATAGGTTTTTCACTGATGCAATACTGATAACTTATTTCAAAGCGTTTGTACGTGTAACTATTATCACGTTTTTTGTAACAACGATTATTGATTAGGTTAGCAACAAAGTAATTTAAAGATAGTTTGCTGTTGGGCATAGACCTCTCATAACCACCATGTTCTTAATCTTTCTTCTTGAGCATTCTAGAAACTTCGAGCTAACCTCTGACTGTGATTCTTTCAATAAAATTCAAAGTGAACCTCAAGCCTCAATCAATCAGTCTTATAGATTTGATCGAGGACAGGAGCACTGTACTGTATTGTTATAATCCATTACTGCCCGATGCTGCTCGGGTGAAGTAGAAGGATCAGACATAGTTCACCATACTAGCCAAATGGATTATGAAAGGGTTTTGGATTCATTAACTTTAAAATATGCAGTACTGGAAACTAACCTACACTATGTCGTTGATCTCAAATCAATTAATGAAGTTCTTTTAGAGACCTGTTCATATCAGCTCTTTAGGTTTTTTTTTAGTTGGAGGAAATCACAGGATCCCGGATGTGGGAGTTGAACCGCACTAAAACCTCCAACCGCTCACACTCAGCGTGCGAACCCCGGCTGAGGCCAGAACACAGCACGGGGTTATGAGGGACGGCGCGACGCGTTACGCCCAAGGCACTCTTTCCCGTCGCGCCGCCCCCTTCAGCTCTTTAGTAGATATTGTGTTTTTTTCAATTCCTTAAACTCGGGCTATCTTATCCGTACAACTGGAAACGAACTGTAACTGGCATTGCAGAGGTTCAGCGATGCTTACCATCAGGTAGGCTGTAAGCTCGTTTATCAATCTATTTATTCTACCTTAAGTTAGATAAGATATCAATAAGATAAAGATAATAGAGCAATTAGATAAACTCTTCTTGTGTCACAGGAGCGACGATTTTACCGTCAATCGTGGCAAGTGCTGCAGGCGGCAACTAGAGTAGTTTATCAAGTCATTTACCAGTTTTTGTAATAGAAGAAAGTTCCAGAACTAACTATCGAATGTAGTTCGAATGTAGATATAAACGAGTCAAAGTGAAACATGTTTAATGGTGCAAACGTGATTTACACGAAAAAGGGTGACTCAGCTCTTATTTGTTAATTGTCATTATTGCGAAAACAATTAACTTACTACGCAGTTAAATATGGTAATTTTAAAGGTCATTGTGAACTAGGGCTTCAATCATTTTTTATTCAGGTTGGAGGTAATAAGCTAAAATGTATACATTTATTTATTTATTAAGTGCACCAACATGTTATACACCCGAACATGCAATACAGGTATATGAAAAGACTTCCAGTGTAGACTGAATGCTAACACAATTATAGGTGCCGACAGCATGCCTATTTTAAATTAGCGGTCAAAGACATTACATTACGTTAAGGTAGTAGCAAGGTAGGCAATAGTAAGGTAGCTAGTACATACTTAACATTAAAAGTAGATACTTAAATGTTAGAGGAGAGGAAGACCTACGATGATGGTATGTAGTGTGAAAAATGATGTATGTAAAGATAGAAAGGCATGGAGGGAAATAATTTATTTTAGAGAAAACTTTTTGATACAAGCTTATAAGATCCTGAATATTATTATGTATCAGTAGAGTATTAGCTTATACAAGTAAAACCAGTCCAAACACGACGGGTCTATCTTGTTTAGCACGAGAGTTCCTATGACACCTTCCGAATCCATCATTAGATCAGTGCTATTTTATTGCATTGTCACGCGATATACATCTGCAAAATGTTAGCTCAATCGTAAACCGAGAAGTTTGTTAAATTTAGCTTGCAATATTCCATCCGAACTTGCATAGATACATCCAATGCAAGTTAATCTGGAGCTTGTAAAAAATATTTTAGAAACAGGTCCATTTCTTTTGTCTTATTTAGGTACCTATCTCAGAACTAAACTTTTGGTTCTGTTTAAGATGTCATTAGTATCTAACAGATTTGATCTTAAGAACGGAAGGTTGTAGATCTTATTTTTAGATAACTTCTACTACGAATTATTTAACAAGCATCCTGCAATCTGTACAAATGTATCTAATCATTTCACCTCACCTGCTTCGTGCAAATGCTGTACAAGAATGTTAGACGACGTCATAAAAGTAACCATGATAAATCGACCTACAAAATCTATAAGCTGTAAGACTTTTTCCAACTTTTCATTTGCCATGATCATAATTATATTGTGACGTCGAAAAAAATTATGAAAATAAATATGTTCTACATGGAATAATATCGAAGCAAGTAGTCAAGATATTCTCCTCCAGAAATTCAAAATTGGTAGAAAACTAACTTTGGTACGCCATGAGCATAATGATATACGTAACGATAAACAATTTGATGAAAATTAGAATTACTACGAGCACCTTCTACATACTATGAAATAATATCGAAGTAAATACTTAAGACATACTCTAGAAGTCATTTAAAATTGGTGCAGAAATTACTCTTATCTAACATATTTTGTGCATAGTACAAGAGAAGTTACTCTCTAAAATTGCTTTAGATCTGTGTATTGGACTAAAATAAACACATAATAATATTACAAAATTCAACTTTATTAAAAATAGACAACAAATAAGACTAATACAAGTAATTAGGTCCAGGGATTGGACCGCCGCAGCCGCACGTCGGTCCGCAAGCACCAGATATAGAGACAGAGCCGACAGCGCAGGCCGGGCCTCCGAACTCAACAGCACCGACGATGGGCACTTGTCCGGTCAGGGCGGTGGTGCCGGCGACGGGGAGTTCGCCCGCGACACCCACGTTACCGACGCCGGAGCCGCCGTAGCCTCCGCCGTATCCGACCGGCCCGGGAGGACCGTACCCTGGGCCTATTGGGGCGCCATACGGAGCTATCGGGGGACCTACTGGACCCACACGACCCAAACACTGGCTGTATACATTCTGGAATATTAAAAATAGATCAGTTTTATAACCTCACATTTCAGGTATAGCAGGGCTTCCTCCAATCTTAGTCTCTTAGGTAGTAAGAAATCATAGCATTTAAAAGTTCTTGAGTAAATGAGCAATAAAGGACAAACAACAAACTGGACAAATACCCCCATTAAGGTTCCAAGACAACGCTTTTTGCAGGCCGCTGCCAACTGGTTTTGAACTTTAAACGAGGCTTGAAGAAAGTCTTCAAAGGTCTTAGATAGCAACCCGCAGTATCCCCTGATATTGTGGAGGTCCTTGAGCTACGGTAACTACTTACAGTCAGGTAGCCTGTTGGCAATGAAAAAACAGGGAGTATTGTTTCCAACAGCCATAGTATGGTGTCGGACTCCATTTAGGTCGACTATTTGAGAAATATTTTTGTAATTGCATGTGATGATCAGCTGAACAATAACTTCAGAAAGAACTATGAGAAATGGTTTTTAAAAACTTTCACTAACTGAATGATGATCTATCCTAATTTTCTTTAATTCTTGATTATATCATCTTTGTCAATTTTAAGGCCTTTATCACTTTTATCTTCTACTTAATTCAATTCCTTATAATATCTTCCTTTCTTAACATCAAATGCAAAAGTCCTAACATTTTTAAAGCTATCCAAGTTTACTCAACGTACCTGAATGACGCAAGCTTGAAGACAAAGAACAAGAAAAGTGAATCCCGACATATTTTTGCTTGGAAACCAAACTGTGTTTTACTAAATGGAAGTTAACATATTTATATGACACCTGCTCAAACTTACAAAATATATTTCGTTATAAAAATTCGCTGATGTAATTTTTATCAATCGTTTCTAGTACTAGACGATTTAGCAAATCTGATAAGATAATGGTTAAGTAATAACTTGGTATATAAAGTAGGAAAATTAATTGTAAAGTACATACAGACATTAGTTCTTTGGGTATTACTAGTCATATTCCAAAATCAATCATCAAAAATGGCCAAAGCTGTTCTTGTTGTATTTGTTATCGCTGTTCTTAGCCAGGTAAGAACGGTTGCAGTTTCTACATAATAGAATTTGAACTTTTAAAAACTATTACATATTTTATAATTACTTTTGCGTTACTTTAATAACATCTTACTTTGGAGATGGATTAGGACTTTAAATATATTTTCTGAACTTTGCACTTATAAAATTAACATCTCCAACACTACATAGTATAAAGAAGTCTCTTCTCGTTGTCTGTCCCTATGACCACATGAAATGGAATTCAATGCAGAAGATACACATCAACAACTGCAAAATCAGGAAAAAATTGCTCTCCTTAAAAGCTTCAGTTCTATTTCAAGAACCTAACCTAACCTTAAATTATTTCAGGGTGCTCTAAGTCAATACCCCGGTCGCCTTGGACCTCTTCGCCCTGGCCTAGGTGTAGATGGAATAGGTTACGACGCTCTATCCTACGGCGGCTGGAACAACCGCCTCGGCTGTGGAGGAGCCCGAGATGACATTGCAGCAGCCGGTGCCTTAGCCGCTTCTCATGGTGGAGGCTTAGCAGTCATCACTTCTTCAGCGGCACCAACAGGCTTAGGAGTGACTTCAGAGAACGTTTACGAAGGCACAGTCAATGTCTGTGGTAATGTACCTTTCCTTGGTACTGCTGAAGTGGTGGGCGAGTTCCCTAGTGTTGGAGCTGGTGCTATCAACTACGGTTGTGGTGATGGCGCTGTTGGGATCATTGAGGAAGGAGTCGGGGTTGGTGTGGCTCCAGCTATAGCCCCGGCTGTTGGGGTGGCTCCTGGGGTAAGGGGTGCTAACTGGGGTTGCGGTTGCGGTGGTGCCTATTAAATAATTTATTGTTAATAAAATTGTTTGTAAGTTATTTTTGTTTTCTTTTTTCCTGTTAGTTTTGATTTTGACATGGTGTTTCGATTTTTAAAATACTAGATAACTGTCAAACTTAGTCATGATCGCATTGTATTATTTTGTGTTCCGATAATTCCTGTAAAACATAAATAAAAAATATATAATTAGGTATTTTACACACAATAGAGTAAAGCTCCTTTCGATCATCACACTATCTAATCCCATGAGCTACTTACCATCCTATCCTTTTGTAAGTGTAACATTAATGAATTATTAAAAAAAGATAGTTATTTTTATATTTGAATGCTATTTTAACATGTTATTTTTATTTTAAATAATTATTTCTTAGTTAAAACTTTTTACTGGCCAATGAGGTCGAATTATACATTCATTTAAATACTCACCCGGCCAGTACTGGCTGGATTAAAAAATAGGCCGCGTGCCTAGATTCATTTGTGCTCTTGTCATTTCTTCAACAAAATTTTGAACTGTTGAAATAAGTTCGTAATTATTACGTAAATACAATACTTTATTATTTTGTGGTTACTGTAATGTATAAGTTACTATAACTACTTTTGTAAATTTGCTGGACAAAATCCCGTCTATAAGGTTAGTTTTAGAAACGACATAATTTATTCTATTTTAAGTCTGATATTACAAATTTTACTTTTTAATCTAGTACTTATACCTACCTACCAAATAAAGTTTAACATTTTTACGTTTTCTTTGTTCTGGTTGCTTTCTACAATGACAATCTGATACTCAAGTTGGTAGCTCTTATTTGGACTTTAAAGTCGCGGCTAGCCAAATTTAAGACTGTGAACTGGAATTTTTTCAGAATGTTTTGACGTGACAACGTCTTATAAATTGGTTTGCCGGGTGACACTTCAAGAAACTGCGTTACGCTCCGCTCACGTTATGTGCTCACAATGAGAGCGAGTGAGAGGCACGCGTGCCTTTCACTTTTTATGTCTGTCTCTCTCGCTCTTAGGCGGGCTAACCATGCCCGAGTCGTTGTCGCGTAAAACTTTCGCCCGTATACCGACTTTACAGGCAACCGATTTTTTTTTTCTTTCCAGAGTTTTATTTCTAGTTTTTAAGTTCAGGTTTAAAGTTTGGACTTCAACATTAGTAAGAAATCCGTGTTCGAGATATTACACTTTCAAGTAAGAATTTTGGTTCAATTTTGTTATTGTATTTCTTTTTTTGGACGGGAGGAAATCGCCGGACTTTCACTCGCCCCGCGAGTGGGGTATGTGGGGGTTGAACCGCACTAAAACCTCCCGCCTTTCACGCTCAGATCCCCGGCCGGGACAGAACCCGGCATGAGGCTGGTAGGGGTGACAGGACGCGTTCGCGATTGTCGCTCACGTATCGCCCCGTTATTGTATTTAGTGAAATTTAAGAAAAAATGTTTTGTTAGTTTTTGAAGTTAGGTAGGTACTCAATTTATGAACAATTTTTAACGAATATACCAAAGAATATAAGAAAATGTTTTAATATGAGTTATTTTTTAGTAGGTACTTACTTAAAAAGATGAAGTTGTCCGATAAAATTATAATCAAAACTTCAAACACGCATTTACTAACTTTTTTGTATGCATGAAATATAATTTGTTCCTACTTTCTGACAGGCTCTTTTTACTTCAAAAATTGCTTATAATGATCCTTAATTTAATTCTATAAAAAATCGTTAAAGTATTACCTATTACTTTGAAGATTAAAAAAAATATTAGGTACTTTTCAAACTAATATTTCATATCTCTAAAAGAAGTCTAGCTTTTTTAAAATTGATGAATTTAAAGAAAAGGAGTATCAGGTTGTACTTTTATTTATCTTTTAATAATATTAACTACGGGTTTGTAGGTCTTATTAAAATCTAACATTGTTGCCTGAGCCCCTTTTCGTCGCATACGAAGTTGCGAGGATCAACTAGTCTATAATATAAAAATATTCGCTAAAATGCCTGGACCAATTTGGCCCATTCTTTTATTAAAATGTCCGTTGAAGTTCAAGGATGGTTTTTGCGGTACGAAAAGTAAGTGACGCAGACGAAATTTCGCGGGTCAGCTAGTTACTAATAAAATAACTCGGTGCTCGGGAAATAGAGATTAAAATAAGATTGCACTTCGAAACAGAATGGTTCATCGTGAGAAGAACTTCGAAGCTATGAATAATCCATAGAATTATTACATCTGGAATCAACATCATGAACAACAGAATGAAGCCAATTTAAAGTGCACCGATCGCGCGTAACTACACGATGTTTTGAATCAACATCATGAATAACAAAGCGAAATTTTAAAGAACTTATGTGTATGTAATATTTTATTAGTGTGTTCTACGAATTGGGTGTCATCGGTACACTAACGCTAGAATATCGTGTAGTTACGCGGTGCACTTTAAATTGGCATCATTCTGTTGTTCATGATGTTGATTCCAGATGTAATAATTCTATGGAATAATCTCAATTCAAACTAAAAGCGGAGAACTTCGGTATATAGTACGACATAAAAACAACAATTCAAATTTCTCAATAATAATATATTCATAACAAAAAACTTTAACAAATCTTAAAATACATTATTACAGCCACACCCTCTGCCCCTTCCTGGGCCATATCCTGGGCCATAGCCCACTGGCCCAGCAGCTACTGGCGCTATAGGACCTTCAGAAACAATCCCAATAGCGCCATCACCACAACCATATACCACGGAACCAGCTCCAGCAGTGGGAAAAGCACCATCAGTCGCCACTGCACCCAAGAATGGTAATTGGCCCACCACAGCAACTGTACCTTCGATAGCATTTTCTGAAGTGACAGTCAATCCTGTAGGACTTATAGGTGAAGAGCTGGATACTGCTAAACTTCCTCCACATGAAGCTGCTAGGTTGCCTGGGCCAAGTCCAATGAAGCCGCCTAAAGGTGCGCCATAGCCCAGACCATCATACGGGCCAATGCCATCGTAGGCTCCCCACCCTGGGCCATAAGATCCGCAACCTCCCAATATTTGACCGTTCACGGACTGTAAAGAAATTTTAAAGCTATTAGTTGATATAATTCCTTTAGTATTGTTAATTCATATTACCTATCTTCGATGAAGCTTTTTCACTACTTTCATGCAGTATCAATGGGTTCTTGCCATGATATTTAATTAATTGAATGGTCTCGATAAAAAGTAGAAGAATAGGGAGCCGGCATCCCACCGGCGGGAAGTGTGAATGGGAAGGATGAATGTGTGCTATGCGGTATGACAGTGGAATAGCAGTGAGAACTGGAACGACAGAGTAGATTAAGAACATCCCCGATCATGTTGGGGGGGATATAGGTAAAAAACAAAAAAAAATGGTCTCGATATTTCAACGTTGCTGCAAACGTCATGATCACGAGAAGACTGGATACTGCGGGTCGATTTTAGAGCAAACAATATCAAGACCACTCAATTAACTATATATCGTGGTAAGAACCTGTTAATTTTGCATAAAAGTAATGTAGAAAACCGCGAGTGTTTGAATATAAGTTTATAAGCTTCTTCACTATTCTTTTCTTATACATATAGGTCCATTTAAATGTGCAAGTTTCTTTATTACCTTACATACTTACCTATATATTTTTAACAAAAAGGTTTAAAAAAGATTTAGAAATATTCTAGTAGATAAATTATAAAGTAATATATTTACCATTAAAAGAGAAACACAAATAATGATGATTTTAGAAGCCATCTTTGAACTCGAATGAATTTTACGAAAAACACATCCAAATATATACTAACATATTACACACAATTTGATACGATATCGTAAATAATATTACATGTTTTTGTAATATTGATGTAAATGTAATAATTAAGTAACATTTATCAATATAAGTCATCAATTTTATCGATATGTTTTTGTTTTTATAATATTACATATTTGCATATATACACGTATTAGTAAGTATTGGTTAACTTAATAGACTTCTATCAATAAGTATATTTTTTACAAATAAAGTGTCAATCGAGGTTTGAGGAGGGTCCTTAAAGTCGTAAATAGCCTTTCAGTGTCCCCTAATATTGCAGAGGTCCATGAGCGATGGTAACCACTTGTGGTCCGTTGACTCATCTGCTTACATGGCAAATAAAACTGTATTTAACCTTAAAAATAAAAATTAGTAGTGAACATAAGTTTCAAACGTTTTTTTGTAGTATGTAGAAATCACCGGACTTCTATTGTTTAATTTAATTTAGTTTATTGTACAATATTTCAATTACATGAAACAGCATCTATATAACGTCAACTTGTCAGTACTGTACTGTACTGTACTGTACTGTACTGTACTGTACCAACCCATTACTGCCCACTTTTGGGCTCAGGTCTCCTCAGAAGAAGGATTAGGCATAGTCCACCACGGTTGCCCTGTGCGGATTGGGGACTTCACATATCTTCGAAGGATTTTTAGAATCCTTTTCCGACATGCAGGTTTCCTCACGATGTTTTCCTTCACCATTTTTAGCCAGTGGTGCTGTGAAAAATTGCACATAAATCTTTTTCACATTTTAGATTTAGAGGTACAAGCCGGCCGGATTTGAACCCGCGACCTCCCGTTCAGAAGGAAGCGCTTCGACCACTCGGCCACCACGACTTCATCGATCAACTTGATAGTACCTATAAATTATCATCAGCTAGTGAATAACCACAGCTAAACATGGTTCCTAAAATTGGTCCTAAAGTTGACCGATGTTGCGCTGTTTGCTTCCATTGTGTTCCTATTACGTTAAATAAATTGTCAGTTCATGCTTACCAGTGCATGACTCCCTTTTGAACCTTTTTAAAAGAATATTTGTAAACTTTGCATCGTATGCGAGAAGTCACTGAATGCAAATGCGGCGAGGTTTGGAGAAGGCCTAAGTCCAGCAGTGGACATTTTCGAGTTGATGATGATGCTTTTTTTTCTTTTAAACCAATACTGATGTTGTCCTGGAATAATATAATTATAGAATGGCGTGTATTTTAATTTTATGTAATAGGTACTCATATAAGACTCTGTGTTTTAATAATACTAAGTATAATTGTGTATATATGTTTACTGTTGGTGTACCAAATAAATAAATAAATAATGATAATGCATATCTAAGCCCAATAAGTCTGAGTTGATCAATATGAATAGTTTTTAAGGATTTTTCCTATTTTGTGGATTTGGCAATATCATTAAATTCGAATTACGAATTTTGAATCAAAAAAATAATTTGACATTATAATATTTGATAGAACCACATCCTAAAGAATGGTCGTCGAATGAAAGGAAAAACCCGTCAGTAATCCGCATGAGTTCACCCTCTTTTCTTAATTTTACATCTAATTTTAAAATGATTACTTGAAGATATATATTTTAATTTATTTTTTAATTAAACTAAAATCATCTACTACAATGTTAATGTATGCAATATATCTAATATGATTTACGGGTTAAAAGACCACCAAGCACCGATCTAAGAAGAACTGATCAAAGAAACTCAGTTCATTTGTTTTATTTTTCTCATTTGCAGATATTAAAAACAAAAAAAATAAAGTAACAAAAAGTATTGACAATGAATAAAAACTAAAATAGTTAGTTTCTTGAAATTGTTCAAAAATTTTTCAAACAAGTACTCGTAGATTTTAACCATTTTTTTTAGATAAGTAAATGTGTGAAAACAGCTCATAAGAAAGTTGGTCAGCTTTCGAAATATTACTAAATGCTTAAAAAATACTTTTGAAATTACGTTGTCGAGCAAAAACCACGGAAGTAGAAAAGAAAATATTCTCACAAATATTCATTTTCATCATTTTATGTGATTTTCATCATTGTATATTATAGATTTAAATGGCTGTAATCCTCAATAAAAAAAAACATAAGCCTTCAGTATATTAAGCTAATTTATTAAGATACCTTACAAGACCAAATATTGAGTAATCGAAAGAAATTAAAAAAACTTTCTACATTGGTCAGCGATACCTGGAATATCTACGACTTAACTAGGTAATTGTAACTTTATGTCGTAACGTAAGGATAATTTTCCGAAATAATAAACCTGAGTTGATTGCTAAGTTATTTACTTTTTATTTTCAAAACATCAAATCAAGAATCAGAGAAATGAAATCATTTTTTTCAGTAGATTCCACCGCATCCGCAACCACCGGCGTATCCTCCGTAACCGAGACCGTAACCAGCTCCATAGCCGAGACCGTAGCCAGCTCCGAGACCGTAACCACCGTAGCCGATACCACCGATACCTTCCTCAGCGACGATGCCGACAGCGCCGTCTCCGCAGCCGTAGTTGATACCACCAGCACCAGCAGTGGGGAAGACACCCTCCACAGCAGAGGTACCAAGGAAAGGCAGGTTACCGCAGACACCGACGGTACCCTCGTACACGTTCTCGGAAGACACTCCAAGACCAGTGACGGGGCCAGAGGAGGTCACGACGGCGAGGCCTCCTCCGTGGGAAGCTCCAAGGGCAGCAGCATCAGCGATGTCAACTCCACGGTAACCACCGTAGCCTCCGTAGCCGAGACCGTAACCAATACCGCGACCACCGCAGCCGCAACCACCGAGACCATAGCCCAGAGCAGCCTAGAATCACACAATCATATATTACTACTATTACTTTTTTACTTATCATAAATTTCACATGAATATTTCATCACTTTACTTAGTAACTTGATAAATAATATCTACACACACGTGAATTTTAGTTCGTTCAAATAATTCATATTTTACTGAAGATGGGTTGTTCTAATAATTTGAAGGGTTTTGAGATTTTATAACACCTAAATTAAACAACATCCAAGACAGCATAGGCCATACTCGGAGACTTGAAGTGTTATGCAAAAACACGGTAAATTAAATTGTAGCAATACTTACCAGAATTACCAGAAAAAAAACAAGGAAAAATATTTTTTTTCAAAATATATTACTAACCTGAGCAAAGGCAGAGACGCAGACGAAGAGAATGAGTTTAGCGGCCATTTTGTTGTACTGAGTGACTTCAGAATGAGTTCACTGGAAAATTCGTCAGCTTTTATACCAAACTACAAATACTTCTATCTCAACTACGTGACTTACTGCTACTAGGACTAAAATCTTTAATATTTCACAATAAAAAATAGAAAAACAATAATAAACGTGTTGATTTCCCAAAATATTTCATAATTTCTTGTTTTATTTCGAAATAGATCTAAAATATGCCTCTACAAGCAGTATAAAAGGATGGTAGATGAGAAGAAATAGTATTCTGTGTTCAGTACTCGAATTCAACATGTCTTCCTTCGCTTTCCTCCTTCTCTGCGTTCAGGCTTGCCTGATCCAAGTAAGTAACAAGTTTTCTATTTATTTTTTCTATCAAAATCTTTTTCTTTTTAAATGTATACAAGTTCAATATGTTTTGAAAATCAAAAAAATGAAGTTACTATTTTCAAGCATGAGCTTTGCTCTTGTGAAATATAGAGATCGAACTTTATGCTAAATTCTTTGATTTATTAATTAAATCATAACAACCCTTACGATTCTTTTGCTATTCTATATCTCAATAAAAATGGCATGGATCTTCAATCAGCATTATTAATTGTTACTTTGTGTATTTTACAAAGAAAATATCATTTAATTTTCCCTTTTTACCTTTTGTGTAGCTGATATTTTCAGAGATTGCTTTATTTTAAAAATTAGTAAGCTTACGCTGACGTTAACGAGATAAATTATTTACTCTTTGTTTTAGAACGTCTACGGTAACTGCGGCTGCGGCGCTGGTCTGGGTGGACTCGGCTGGAACGGCTACGGAGCTGGCTGGGGCGGTCTCGGCTGGAACGGTATCGGTGACGGCTACGGTCTTGGCTACGGTGCTGGCGGTTACGGAGGTGAGGGCATCGGTAACGTGGGTGTCGCCGGTGAGCTGCCCGTTGCTGGTACCACCGCCATCGCCGGTACCGTGCCCATCATCGGTGCTGTTGGTTTCGGTGGAACCGCTTGTGCTGGTGGTGCTGTCTCCATCTGCGGACACTGCGCTCCTACCTGCGGCTGCGGTGGCTACGGAGGTCTCGGCTACGGAATCTACTGAAATGTTCCATGAAAAACAACGATGTCCTGCTAAATAAAAATACTGATCATTGCAAATTATTCAGTTGTATTTTATTTCTACACGATCAAAATCGAAATCAATCACTTCTATTGAAATGCATAATGAATTTACTACATTATATTTAGTACAGAATTTTTACAATCGATCATGTACAGTTCAGTGAAAAGAAAGCTGCAAAAGATCATTCTACTCTCGTTCTCATTACTAACACTTATGCTCGATTCATCATGGACTATGCCTGATCCCTTTACTAATAAAAAGTGAGCCTAGCAGGGGCCAATAAGTTGCAACAGTACAACTTAACTATACCTAGCAATAGTGCCTACTCAAGTTGTACTTGTCACTTTTAAAAATAAGTATTTAACTCTGGTACTTATTTTTCTGGTATGTATTTGTAGATCAAAATTGCTGATTTTAATATAATAATATAAGCATAATACTATGACGACGTCGCTTCAAGAACCTGTCGATTCAGTCAACATTCAGATCCTAGCCGAGATCAGAATACAATTTTTAACTGCAGCAATTGTTTCATGGTACACAAAGGTTTAAAAAAAAACTTGAGAGGTGTCAAGGGACACCCGGATGGAACGAAGTTCCTTTCGATTAATTAGTGAGGGAATTGTTATGAAATTTTATTTCACAGCGCCATCTAGCATTAATCATATAAAACAAAATAAGGAATTGTTATATAAAATATTTTGATCACAGCGCCATCTATCATCAATACATAGTATAAAACAAAGTCGCTTTCGCTGTATGTCTGTATGTATGCTTAGATCTTTAAAACTACGCAACGGATTTTGATGCGGTTTTTTTTAATAGATAGAGTGATTCTTAAGGAAGGTTTGTATGTATAATAAATGCATAATATAGTAGAGAAACACTGATAAATTTAAAGGTTTCTAATGTGATGTCGTAAATAAGCACGTTTTTTGCGCTTATATTGCAAACGCTGGCTGAACCCTACGAGATAGACCAAAATAATGTACTACAGTATTGTTTACCTTAAAAAGTTCAACAAAAAAGTTCGCGATGGTATATGTCTATCTCTTAGAGATAACCCAGCATAACCATTTTTATTCTTTACTAAAAAATGGTTATTTACGAAGTGATTTTAAACAATACAGCATTAATCTTTATCCCATTAAGTACCTTAAATAAATTGTGCATTTATTATAGATCAATATGCTTTTTACAGCATGTAATTTAAGTGAATATTACCGAAGATATTACAAATTTAAAATGCAGGGTCGTAGTTGTTTGCGCCGGGCGGCGCGTGCCTATAATAATATAGGCTACAATTTTTGAACCCCTTTGTAACGCAGACGAAGTTGCGCGGGTCATCTAGTTAATCATATAAAACAAAATAAAGAATTGTTTTAAAAGATTTTAATCACAGCGCCATCTTATTCGCTATAATCATCTAAAGCAAAAAAAGTGTCGTGACAATTTTTTCATAAGAATTTCCGTCTAGTCCCGTTTCGATAACGCGCGATAAGGAACTTCGTTCCAATAACAATTAGTACTTCAATTGAAATATCGTCAGCTAATGCATAAAATAGCTGATGACATATTTCAAGATAATGTTTATGTGCATAAAGTTTAATAAATAAACAATATTTCCGCCGAATACAATATAATCAGACATAATGATTTTAAGTTGCTAACGATCAGTTAAGTTTAGCTTAACATTAATATAGAAAAAAGTAAAGCAAAAATTGAAAACTAGGTTTTAAATAAAAAACAACTTTGGTAATTTTTGTGAATGTCTTACATATTTGTCGTGACCTTGTCCACAAGGGTTCGATCGCACTACCTAGTAGCGGGAAAGTATCAGTGAATAATACACTCTGGATATTTAAGTTTATTGTTTATTTCGATCACCACAGGTCATGCACAAGTTCGTATAATTAACTAAATAGTAACAAAAACAAAAACTGATAAATTACGTAAGCCGCGGGCTAGGGCTGAGCGTACGGGTCACACCTCTGAGGACTTCCGATCGACTAACCGAGACCGAGGAATGCGGCGCGTACACACACTTGAAATAATTATAAACTACAATAGTAGTAGCCCGCTACAAATTCACTAATATTGAAGAGAAATAAATAAGTAAACAGTGAGCAGATTATAGTCACGATTGTTACTAGTGAAACCTCCATAAATATACATATAGAAGAACTATACAGAAATACAATCTGGTAACGAAGTGAGTATGAAACGATAGTTATCTTGAAGATGAAAAAAAAGGTATTAATAATAGGTATAGATTTTACAATGCTTTATTTTGGTTTAAAAATCAGGGCAGAGTCATAATATTAAAGTCTTCAGTAGATGCCACCGTATCCACCGCAACCGCATCCGCGTCCGGCGATTCCGTAGCCGAGACCTCCGTAGCCGAGACCTCCGTAGCCGAGACCTCCGTAACCGAGACCATCATAGCCGAGACCGTAACCAGCATAGCCGATACCACCGAGGCGGTCTTCAGCGACGATGCCGACAGCGCCGTCTCCGCAGCCGTAGTTGATACCACCAGCACCAACAGTGGGGAAGACACCCTCCACAGCGGCGGAACCGAGGAAAGGCAGGTTACCGCAGACACCGACGGTACCCTCGTACACGTTCTCGGAAGACACTCCAAGACCAGTGACGGCACCAGAGGAGGTTACGACGGGGAGACCTCCTCCGTGGGAAGCGCCGAGACCAGCAGCGTCAGCGATGTCAATACCGCGGTAACCACCGTAGCCGCCGAGACCGAGACCGAGACCGCGACCTCCGCAACCGCAACCACCGAGACCGTAGCCCAGAGCAGCCTGGAAGAAGATTACATTTAACACTATTGCTCAAAATAAAAGTGATCTTACTATACCGTGTGATTACACGGATAGAAGATTTTCAATACTTGAGGATATAAGTATATTTTGTTATAAGGAGTCGAATACAAGGTAGATTTTAATAATTTGTTGGTCGTATTTCTTACCTGAGCGAGGCAGACGACGAGGATGAGTTTAGCGGCCATGTTGTTACACTGAATGAGTTCAGAATGAGTTCACTATCACCAGCTACTGTTTTTATACACACTTTCGAGGATTCCTATCATTCAGACGTGACTTGACCTAATATTCGAAATATAGTCCTGTATACATTTATCTTTTACAATTACAACATTCAATTGAAAAATTGGAACGTGCTCATTTCGTTTTTGGACATATTTAAGGCATTTAGTAATTAATATAGGTGTGTATTTCAAAATTTTGAAACACGTTTGGAAGTTGCTGAGGAAAACTGGTATAAAAGGACTGGTGATTTGAAGTGCCATCATTCTGTATCCAGTACGTGAATACATTACAACATGTCTACCTTCGCTATCCTCCTCCTCTGCGCTCAGGCTTGCCTGATCCAAGTAAGTACTCAACACTTCAAGTTCATACTGTTGCAAATTTACTTTTGACAATTTGGCTTATGATGTGATTGTTTCGATAGAACGCCTGCGGTTTGGCCCTCGGCGGTAGAGGTCTGGGTCTGGGTGGTTGCGGCTGCGGCGCCGGTCTGGGTGGACTCGGCTGGGACGGCTACGGAGCTGGCTGGGGCGGTCTCGGCTGGGACGGCATCGGCGCCGGCTACGGTCTTGGCTACGGTGTTGGCGAGTACGGCGGCGAGGGCATCGGTAACGTGGGTGTCGCCGGTGAGCTGCCCGTCGCTGGTACCACCGCCGTCGCTGGCCGCGTGCCCATCATCGGTGCTGTTGAGTACGGAGGCCCCGCCTGCGCTGCTGGTGCCGTCTCTATCTGCGGACACTGCGCTCCTACCTGCGGCTGCGGTGGTCTCGGTGGATACGGAGGACTCAGATACGGTGGTCTCGGTTACGGAATCTACTAAGATACTCACAAAAAACGAACGATGCTTTATAATTATTAAAAATTGATCAATGCAAATGCTTGAATATTTTATTCTTTAGTTATCGACCGTGTTTTAAGATCAAAACCTGAATACCTGTTAAGCTAAAGCTCATCATGAGTAGCCGATAATCTACTACTTAAGTTCTAATGAGACGAAATCTATATCTCTTTCATCAGACAGGACAGTCTTATTGGTTAGATCACTGACTAAATATTTATTATCAAGACATTACTTTATTTACAGCCTATAGTAAAATTGTCCTTCTAAGCAGAATATTCCTGTTTCTCTGTTGTTTAGGTTTCCTGCTTGAGATTTCTCATTAAAATATAATCTATACTTATCTGTACTAATATTATAAAGCTGAAGAGTAATTGTTTGTTTGTTTGTTTGAACACGCTAATCTCTGGAACTACTGGTCCGACTTCAAAATTCTTTCACTGTTGGAAAGTCCATTTATCGAGGAAGGTTGTAGGCTACATTTTATTTTGAAAAAAAAAATAGGGATCCGTATGAATATATTGAAATTTTAAATCAAGATGTAAAATCAAAAACCTATTTTTGCGTACGCTACAAAAACTGTTGAAAATAGAACAAAATGATTTACTACGAGTATTTAGGTATTTGTAAAACCAACAAAAAAGTCCGCGAGAGCATATATCTAACTATCATAGTTTAGTCACAATAACCGTTTTTATGTTTATGACATACTAGCTGACCCACGCAACTTCGTCTGCGTTACAAAGGGGTATAAACAGTACCCGCAATACCGTCGAGTTATTATTTTCGCGGTCCTACATATTCATTGCGTTTTATACTCATAATAACTTCTAAACGAAAAGTCCGATTGGAATAAAACAAAAATTAATTTACTTCTACATTAATACTCTTCATAACAAAATACTTAATTTGGATAAGGGTTAATATAACGATACTCATTTAACGTTAAATTCAATCTTGGGACGAAAAAATATTTTTATAAACATATAAAAGCGGTTATTGTGACTAAACTATGATAGTTAGATATATGCTGTCGCGGACTTTTTTGTTTGTCTTTAAAAGACCTAAAAGTACATCATTTTGTTCTATTGTCAATAGTTTTTGCAGCGTACGCATAAATAGGTTTTCGATTTTTAACCTTTTGTTACATATTCGATATTTTCAGGCGGATCCCTAATTTTTTTGAAAATAAAATATAGCCTATAACCTTCCTCGATAAATGGACTTTCCAACAGTGAAAGAATTTTTGAAATCGGACCGGTAGTTTCTGAGATTAGCGCGTTCAAACAAACAAACAAACAAACAAACTCTTCAGCTTTATAATATTAGTATAGATAATATTTCGTCCCGAGAATGAATTCAACGTTAAATGAGTATTGTTATATTAACCTTATTTAAATTAAGTATTATGTTATCAAGAGTATTATTGTACAAGTAAATTACTTTTTATTTTATTCCAATCGGACTTTTCATTGAGAAGTTATCACGAGTATAAACGCAATGAATACCACGCAGAACCCAACGCAGGCCGCGCAAATAATGTCGCGACAACATTGCGAGTAGGTACTGTTTGATCCCCTTTGTGACGCTGATGAAGTTACGGGGGTCATCTAGTATTATTATAATTATATGATTATATATAATTCATTACAAATCCGAACTTAAATGGTATATATTTCCTTCCAGACTGGTCATTGTGCCGAGGTTTGAAGGAGGCCTATGTCCAGCAGTGGACGTCTATAGGTTGATGATGATGATGATAATATTTTCCTGCGTTCAATATTCTCGTTTAAATATCATATTTTTAATCCACCAATAAATTATCTGGATTATTAGCAGAAATCCTACTATTAGTATTATAAAGGCTAAGGTTTGTTAGTATGTATAGCATATAGATAGATATACAGAGTGTAAACAGAGCACTCCCGAAAACGAAGGCTGGGTTAGTACTAGTGATACCTGGGATGTTAAGCTTTCTGCAAAAAAAAATAACGTTGAATGGACCGATTTTCTTATCATCTCGATTTTGTAAAAAATGGTCATATATTAAAACTAAACGCCCGATACCTTCGTACTTTACATTAAATAAAGTTTAGATGACCGAAAAGACAATAATAAATTTAGATTTGCTATATCAAGATCTTTATTTCATTTCAGGAGTCCAGAAGTCAGATTTGTTATCTTAGTAGATGCCGCCGTATCCGCCGCAACCGCAACCACCGGCGTATCCTCCGTAGCCGAGACCGTAGCCAGCTCCGTAACCAGCTCCGAGACCGTAACCACCGTAGCCGATACCACCGAGACCTTCCTCAGCGACGATGCCGACAGCACCGTTACCGCAGCCGTAGTTGATACCACCAGCACCAGCAGTGGGGAAGACACCCTCCACAGCGGCGGAACCGAGGAAAGGCAGGTTACCGCAGACACCGACGGTACCCTCGTACACGTTCTCGGAAGAAACTCCAAGACCAGTGACGGCTCCAGAGGAGGTCACGACGGGGAGGCCGCCTCCGTGGGAAGCTCCGAGGCCAGCAGCGTCAGCGATGTCAATGCCGCGGTAACCACCGTAGCCACCGTAGCCGAGACCGAGACCGAGACCGCGACCTCCGCAGCCGCAACCACCGAGACCGTAGCCCAGAGCAGCCTGAGTATAAAATAGAATCCGGTAAAAGAAAATGATGATGATGTAGTATTTGCTTGTGATTCAGAACGTTTAGTTCTTTGACAGAAAATATTATGATATAGGTAGAAGAACTTTGTTTTTATTAAATTAAGTTTATTAAAACAATGGATAACTTTAAATTGAAAGATCACTTTTCCAACATTTAGTGCATGGAATAGATCGTAAATTATGTACTTTGTAGGGGTGTGCGAATAATTCGAATTAACGAATTATTCGTTCCGAATCGAATGCGAGTATTCGATTCGAAACTCGAACCGAATAATTCGAATTTCGAATAGTATCGAATTCGACTACGACGACTACGACTATTTTGTAGACATCAAGCCCATTAAAGATTTTATCTGCTAAATACAAATTCTTGTCCTATTTCCGATGCATCGTCATAGTCAAATTCGATACTATTCGAAATTCAACGAATATTCGAAACTTTTCGAATTATTCGAAATTTTTCGAATATCCGTCGAATTATTCGATTCGAATTTCGAATCGAATTTTAATATTCGATTCGATTCGATTCGAACGATATTCGCACACCCCTAGTACTTTGGTATGTAAATTATGAATTTTATAGATACTCAACAGTCATTTTTGAGTCAAAAGAGAAGCTTCTAATATTTTCAAGAATAAAAAACGTCCAAATAGTATAAAAAGATGCAGCAGAGTATCTGAAATTTCAATTTCAAATTTCAAGAATAAGAGGATAACAATATAAGAGAATTTCTTACCTGAGCGAGGGCTGAGAAACAGACGACGAGGATGAGTTTAGCGGCCATGTTGTTACACTGAATGAATTCAGAATGAGTTCACTGGACTTTAGTAAAGCTTATATACCACAAACTTCTCAACCCTATCTATTAGACGTGACTTTTGTCCGAAATATTACTAAAATCCCGTTCAAATTATCTAAATAGGTAAAAATTAAGTAATTGGAACAAAATTATTGAATTTACGTGTTAATATATAAAAAGTAGTGCTGTACAATTTGGCCGTTTAAACCGGCCATAAAGTTTAACCAGGTTAATTAGTTCAGCAGCCAGCTAATTTATTCAAATTAACCGGTTAAATTAAATTAACCGGTTAAATTAGCTGACTGGTTAACCGGTTAATTTGCAAAAGATTCTTAACATGGAATAAATCTATTTTTATTAAATTTTAAATATTTTAATTAAATTTTAAATATTTTAATTTTAAATATTTTAATAAAATAAAAATATTTTTAGTTTTATTAAATTTTAAATATTTTAATTTTAATTAAATTTTAATTAAATTTTAAATATTTTAATAAAATAAAAATATTTTTAATATTTTATTTTAATTTTAATAAAATTTTAAATATTTTAATTAAATTTTAAATATTTTAATAAAATAGAAATATTTTTAATATTTTATTTTTAGTTTTATTAAATTTTAAATATTTTAATTTTAATAAAATTTTAAATATTTTAATAAAATAAAAATATTTTAAATATTTTATTTTTATTTTAATTAAATTTTAAATATTTTAATTAAATTTTAAATATTTTAATTTTAAATATTTTAATAAAATAAAAATATTTCAAATATTTTATTTTTAGTTTTATTAAATTTTAAATATTTTAATTTTAATAAAATTTTAAATATTTTAATAAAATAAAAATATTTTAAATATTTTATTTTTATTTTAATTAAATTTTAAATATTTTAATAAAATAAAAATATTTTAAATATTTTATTTTTATTTTAATTAAATTTTAAATATTTTAATTAAATTTTAAATATTTTAATTTTAAATATTTTAATAAAATAAAAATATTTCAAATATTTTATTTTAATAAACTTTAAATATTTTAATTTTAATTAAATTTTAAATAAATATATTTTAATTTTAATTAAATTTTAAATATTTTAATAAAATAAAAATATTTAAAATATTTTATTTTTAATTTTAATTAAATTTTAAATATTTTAATAAAATAAAAATATTTAAAATATTTTTTTTTCATTTTAATAAAATTTTAAATATTAAAAATAAATTAAATTAAATAAAATTTAATAAAAATAAACCTAAAAATAAAAATAAATGATTTATTCCATGTTAAGAATCTTTTGCAAATTAACCGGTTAGCCAGTCAGCTAATTTAACCGGTTAATTTAATTTAACCGGTTAATTTGAATAAATTAGCTGGCTGCTGAACTAATTAACCTGGTTAAACTTTATGGCCGGTTTAAACGGCCAAATTGTACAGCACTAATAAAAAGGTGTGGTAATAATTTAGATTAGGTGTTTTGAAATTTACTTTCTAGTTATTCTTCAATATCTAGAACTATTGGTATAAAAGGATTGGTGATTCGTAGAGCCATCATTCTGTGTCCAATACGTGAATACATTACAACATGTCTACCTTCGCTATCCTCCTCCTCTGCGCCCAGGCTTGCCTGATCCAAGTAAGTAAAACAAAGATTGACTTCTTCTTTGTCATTTAAAATATGACCAACTAAAATAGACGTATCTATTTGCTTAAACACACCATATATTCTTTTTCAGTCAACCTGAAAAAGACCTTCGGAATAAATTGAAAATTTTTCTGTCATAGATAAATAGTGATAAAAATTTTAATATTAATTTAGAAGTAAAATCACATGCTCATTTAAATATCTGATTCAGGGCCAATACGCTGGTTTGGGTGGTTGCGGCTGCGGCGCCGGTCTGGGTGGACTCGGCTGGAACGGCTACGGAGCTGGCTGGGGCGGTCTCGGCTGGGACGGTATTGGTGACGGCTACGGTCTTGGCTACGGTGCTGGCGGTTACGGAGGTGAGGGCATCGGCAACGTGGGTGTCGCCGGTGAGCTGCCCGTCGCCGGTACCACCGCCGTCGCTGGCCGCGTGCCCATCATCGGTGCTGTTGAGTATGGAGGCCCCGCCTGCGCTGCTGGTGCCGTCTCTATCTGCGGACACTGCGCTCCTACCTGCGGCTGCGGTGGTCTCGGCTACGGAGGACTCGGATACGGAGGTCTTGGATACGGAATCTACTGAAGAACTCTGATGATATAAAACAAAGCTCAAACCCTGAATAAATAATAATCAAAGCAAATACAGTTTTTTTTCGTTTTAATTCGAAACAATATGATGGTCGATTTATTAAATCGACATATGTCAGTCACTACGTGGACCAGGTCAAAATGTTTACTATTTAGCAGTTTTTCTTTTCTTCTAACTTCACGTTCTCGTCGCGAAGAATGATGTAATCAACCTGCACCGTCCGATGCGCATCCATATTTATTATGACTGTCAGACTTATTGGCAATAATAGTCTGAACCGTGGTAACAGCTTGGACAGCGAACTAGCTAAGGCCATTATGGGCAATAAGACTAATAAGGTACAGCGGCTTCAACAAGGTATTTCAATGCAAGTTGTTGATAAATAGTTCCTAAATACCTGGTAATGCCAATGGAATTACTCGCCGTTGGCAACAAGATCAATCGTAAAAGATAAAAAACTTGAGAGTCGTTAAGGGACACCCGGATGGAACGAAGTTTCTATTCCCTCGTAAACATAACAGCAATTTGGTTAGAACACACACGGCTTGCCAAATAAATACAATCTGATAATATTATTTGAGAAAGCAGAAAAAATCACAGAGCCATCTAGCAATAGGCTTCTAAAACTTTTGAACCTTTTCATGAGTTAACTCAAACCTAAAATAGTTCAGATACTTGTCAATAGATGTCAGTATTCTATAAGAGAGAGAGAGAGAGACAGAGAAAGAGAGAGATAGAGAAAAAGAAAGAGAGAGACAAAAACGCCACACTGCTTAGTTACTTAGAAAAAACTTTCGTTATAACTTTTCGTGAGAATTTCCTTCTCCCTTTCGTAACGCGAGCTAAGGAAGTTCGTTTAAATTCTAATAGACTCTTCAATGATGTCATGTTCAACAATTGTCATCTTATCCTTTAGAATATATTTACGGTAGTTGTTCGCAAGCCAGAGATAGGAGCGCTTGGAATGAGCTGGAGGAGGCTTTCACCGCGCAAGGCGGCCCTTATACTTAATCGTTTTATTTTTATGAATACTTAGTTTAATTTTAACGCTTAAAAAATTCACTCATTTAACCTCTTTGTAGGCACTTAACTTTAACTTTTTTTTTGAAATATTGTATAGTTATTTTTTCATAATTACCTAACTTTAGTTTTTTTAATTATATTATGAGTGTTGTATTGTATTGTAGAGATAAGGGAAAATAAAGATTATTACTATTTACTGTGTAAAAACTACGTTCTCAAAACTTTTGAAGAAAGTTTCGGTATTATGAAAACCACGGGCCTAGACCAAGTGGAGTTCATTCAGGGGATTATTTTCAATGGTGGTGTCATCTCGTAGAAACTTAATATTATAGTTGTTCGCAAGGATAACCTCGTCCATATTTGCAACTATAAAATCTTCAGATTCTCCGAAGAGATTACTGTATCGTAGCCAAGTCACGGAGGCTAACTTATCTACATTGGTACATGTTAGGGCTCGGTAACAGCGCCCATTAGCAACAAAGATTCATTTTGGTCACTGCGAACTTCTGCACCAAAGTCGGAATCCAGAATAAGATACTGAACTCTTTACCAAGGGCAATTGACTTTGACCTCCGAAGACTACAATATCAACCACTGGGAAAGTGAAGAGAGGTTTCATCTTCCTCCTAACAGAATCGCCAGATTAAGATAAAGCCTCAAAATATGCTTCTTCAGCCTGCAGTGGCCCACTAAGGTTCTTCTGACGGTCCTTAACTGTTTGCAACCCAAAGAGAGTGCAACCGTGTAAGCCAATTGACGTGTTCCCCAATTAGGGCTTTCTATATTAAGTTTTATTTTTAACAAAGCCAATTTAAGGCAATCTTAAGATGTACTGATCGGATGATAATAATATCTATGGGATTCTCATAGATGCAAACAAATTTCAATGGTAGAACCATGGAGAGTAAAAAAGAAAAATCACATTAAGAAGAAAAAACCAAGCTTGCTGTGTCATTTACATTTATTGCAGTTTTGAGCAGCGTTACCAACCCTACTGTTTTAACAGTAGATTTGCTGTTTTCACATTGATGACCATGTTTTCTGTTTCATTCCTATTTTCTACTGTTTTTCGCGGATTAAAGGGATTAAAGGAGTATTACACACTAAATCCGAAATAACTGATTGCTATTCATTCAAAGCCACAGAAAAGCACATGAAGAAATTCAACAAAAACATGTATGATTTTAAAAATAAAAATGAGTGTGAAAATATTGAAGATGAGGCAATTGAAAATGAAACTGAAAAATAATTTTACTTTGATTTTTGTTTTATGTTTCTGTGATTATAAATAATTATATCAATTGATGTGAGTTCTAGTCACTAAGAAAGTTGTTTATTATTTAATTATATGAGCCAAATTATGAAATCTGCCTTTTTTTCTTTACCTACCGCTTTCTACTGTTTTTTTTTAAGCGATTTGTGGTTTTTTAGTTTTTTGAGGTTGGCAACACTGGTTTTGAGTTCAAAGTTCGTGTTTAGTTTATTTAGTAGATACCGCCGTATCCGCCGCAACCGCAACCGCGTCCGGCGATTCCATAGCCAAGACCTCCGTAACCGAGACCGTAGCCGGCTCCGAGACCGTAACCAGCTCCGTAACCGAGACCGTAACCACCGAGACCTTCCTCAGCGACAATGCCGACAGCGCCGTCTCCACAGCCGTAGTTGATACCACCAGCACCAGCAGTGGGGAAGACACCCTCAACAGCAGCGGAACCGAGGAAAGGCAGGTTACCACAGACACCGACGGTACCCTCGTACACGTTCTCGGAAGACACTCCAAGACCAGTGACAGGACCAGAGGAGGTCACGACGGGGAGGCCGCCTCCGTGGGAAGCTCCGAGACCAGAAGCGATTCCGATGTCATTGCCCAGACCACCGTAGCCGCCGTATCCGATACCGTAGCCGACACCGCGACCACCGCAGCCGCAACCACCGAGACCATAGCCCAGAGCGGCCTGGATACAACAATTAATTTTATGTAGGTCATATAAAATTATACCACTGTCTTAATTCTTTAGAAGGTAAATTATAAGTAAAATAAGTAAGTTTCAGAACATCTTAATATTCAATATTGTTATTATTTCTTACCTGAGCGAGGCAGACGACGAGGATGAGTTTAGCGGCCATGTTGTTACACTGAATGAGTTCAGAATGAGTTCACTGGGCGATTGCAGAGCTTATATACGACGAACTTCTCAACTCTATCTCACAGACGTGACTTTTGCCCGAAATATTACTAAAATCCTGCTCAAATTATCTAAATAGGTGAATAGTTTCGTAATGGAAAGACTTGGTTTAATTTACGTGTTATTTTTTTACAAAAGTGTTGTAATAATTCAGATTAGGTGTTTTGAAATTTACTTAATAATTATCCAGAACTACTAGTATAAAAGGATTGTTGATTCGTAGAGCCATCATTCTGTGTCCAGTACGTGAATACATTACAACATGTCTACCTTCGCTATCCTCCTCCTCTGCGCTCAGGCTTGCCTGATCCAAGTAAGTAAAACAAAGATTAACTTTATTGATAACTAGGTGACCCGCGCAACTTCGTCTGCGTTACAAAGGGATTCAAAAATATAGAATAATAGCTTTTGCCCGCGACTTTGTTCGCGTGGACTTCAGGTTCGTCCCGTATTATCAAAAATTGTAGCCTATGTGTTATTCTGATGTATAAGCTATGTGGTAAAGTTTCATTCAAATCCATACAGTAGTTTTTACGTGAAAGAGTAACAAACATACATCCATACATACAAACTTTCGCCTTTAAAATATATATTAGATTATGATTGAATCTGTTATTGAAAAAACATTTATAGTAAACTCATATTCTCATCTAGGTACGTCAAATGTATTTTTTTTTGTAACTATTATCCAGAAACATAATATTGTTTAAAGATAACTTTAGACTCTTATTAAGTGAATCTGAAAAGGGAACCTCGGAATTCATTTTTAAATTTTTCTGTCACAGATAAATAATAATAGTAAATATTGAGAAGTAAAACCACATGCTCATAAGAAAATAACATTTAATTTTCCCTTTTTGCTTTTTGTGTAGCTGATATTTTCAGAGATTGCGTGATTATAAAAACTTGTAAGCTTAAGCTGACGGTCAATTTTAATGGTAGCAGCACAACGAGATAAATAATTATTTATTAATTATTTTAGAACGTCTACGGTAACTGCGGCTGCGGCGCCGGTCTGGGTGGACTCGGCTGGAACGGTTACGGAGCTGGCTGGGGCGGTCTCGGCTGGAACGGTATCGGTGACGGCTACGGTCTTGGCTACGGTGCTGGCGGTTACGGAGGTGAGGGCATCGGTAACGTGGGTGTCGCCGGTGAGCTGCCCGTCGCCGGTACCACCGCCGTCGCTGGCCGCGTGCCCATCATCGGTGCTGTCGAGTACGGAGGCCCCGCCTGCGCTGCTGGTGCCGTCTCTATCTGCGGACACTGCGCTCCTACCTGCGGCTGCGGTGGTCTCGGCTACGGAGGACTCGGATACGGAGGTCTCGGATACGGAATCTACTGAAAAACTCTGATGGAAAGAAACAAAGTTATGATCTGAATAAATATTGAACAATGCAAATTTAAAACTTTGACATTATTTTATTTATGGCTGAGTATGCATTACTATTTTACTACTACTACGTGTAGATGTATTATACTACTTGTAGTCAGTCTAATTTAAGGGTCACCCGATCTTACCCTACGACCTACCTACCTACGGCAAGTATGGCTTTGCCTCAACTGAGTTCAAAACTGGACAGTAATTGACACGTTGACACGTTGATGTTGGAATCTTTAAAAGAATTTGCATTTGAGACGCTATTATAAAGATCTCATCGAAATTAAATATCCGTGTTGCTAAAAACATAAAATTAAGAGCAGAGCCTTCTTAGTGGAAGAACACACTGCCTACGCTGCGTAGGGGATAGTAAATTATGTCAAAAATGTTCAAAAATATGTCAAATTGTTCAACATAATATACGTTGAGTGTATATACACACTGAAAAAATCTTTGTCTGGAAACCGCTCAGCGCGAATGTAATATACGCTTGTTCGCTTTATCAATGTCAAATCGTGGAATTATAGACCAAGATCAATTAATAGCAAAATTACATATTTTATGTATTTAATCATTTTATTAGAGGCTTATTTTTGCTCCTTAGGTTTTAGATTTTTTGATAAAAGTCGTAGTGGCAGAGTGGTCGAAGCGCTTCCTTCCGAACGGGAGGTCGCGGGTTCAAATCCGGCCGGCTATACCTCTAAATCTTGTACCTCTAAATCTAAAATGTGAAAAAAGATTTATGTGCAATTTAGCCAGTAATGTTGTGAACATTACTGGCTAAAAACGGTGAAGAAAAACATCGTGAGGAAACCTGCATGTCGGAAAAGGGTTATAAAAATCCTTTGAAGATATGTGAAGTCCCCAATCCGCACTGGACAAGCGTGGTGGACTATGCCTAATCCCTCTTCTGAGGAGACCTGAGTCCAACAGTGGGCAGTAATGGTTCGGTACAGGTTTTTTATATTTCATTTATCTATTAGTTTATTATGGCAACAATAAATTAGAATTTATTGAAAATTTTAAGTGCAAATTTGTTTTTGCACTGGATCCAAACGTGGGTTCTTAGTTTTAACTACGGAACCGTTGAGTTTTAAGTCGCACCAAATGTTTTATTTATCTAAACAAGTACCTACAAGTTATAAAGAATGTGATTTATTTATTGCTTCATGGAAAAGTATGAACAGTACAGTATGATTTAATTTTTTATCCACTATTATTTGACTAACCTAGACTAGAGCATTTTGTACCAATTTGTTTGTAAACTGGATACTTGTTGTAATTTGGCAGCTGGATCTTAAACTACAATAGAAATGAATCGTTTCAAAACTAAAATTGCAATTGATGAGACTCATAGCAGCTCAGATTTAGATTTAAACTCAATTTTACGGTAAACAATAGTGACAGCTGGTCTAACAGAGTTTTAAAATATTCTAGATCTACGATCCATATTACGTAATAGAAATTTATACAGTCGGTATCAGATTTATATATCTGATTCTATTTCAAATATTGGTAAATAAACGATGTATATATATCAGTCATAAATCAAGTAAAACAACAGAGTATTTGCATTGTTATTATTTATTCAGAGTCATCACGTTGTTTTATTTTATTGGACTTTTTCAGTAGATTCCGTATCCGAGACCTCCGTATCCGAGTCCTCCGTAGCCGAGACCACCGCAGCCGCAGGTAGGAGCGCAGTGTCCGCAGATAGAGACGGCACCAGCAGCGCAGGCGGGGCCTCCGTACTCAACAGCACCGATGATGGGCACGCGGCCAGCGACGGCGGTGGTACCGGCGACGGGCAGCTCACCGGCGACACCCACGTTACCGATGCCCTCACCTCCGTAAGCGCCAGCACCGTAGCCAAGACCGTAGCCGTCACCGATACCGTTCCAGCCGAGACCGCCCCAGCCAGCTCCGTAGCCGTTCCAGCCGAGTCCACCCAGACCGGCGCCGCAGCCGCAGTTACCGTAGACGTTCTAAAACAAATAATAAATAATTATTTATCTCGTTGTGCTGCTATCACTAAAATTGACCGTCAGCTTAAGCTTACAAGTTTTTAAAATCAAGCAATCTCTGAAAATATCAGCTACACAAAAAGCAAAAACGGAAAATTAAATGTTATTTTCTTATGAGCATTTGGTTTTACTCCTAAATGAATATTTACTATCATTGTTTATCTGTGACAGAGAAATTTAACAATGAATTCTGAGGTTCCAGACAGATGAAATTATCAATATAGTTAATCTTTGTTTTACTTACTTGGATCAGGCAAGCCTGAGCGCAGAGGAGGAGGATAGCGAAGGTAGACATGTTGTAATGTATTCACGTACTGGACACAGAATGATGGCTCTACGATTCATCAATCCTTTTATACTAGTAGTTCTGGATAATTATTAAGTAAATTTCAAAACACCTAATCTTAATTATTACAACACTTCTTTTCAAATCAACACGTAAATTCAATCAAGTTTTTCCAATTACTAAATAATTCACCAATTTAGATAATTTGAGCAGGATTTTAGTAATATTTCGGGCAAAAGTCACGTCTGTGAGATAGAGTTGAGAAGTTCGTCGTATATAAGCTCTGCAATCGCCCAGTGAACTCATTCTGAACTCATTCAGTGTAACAACATGGCCGCTAAACTCATCCTCGTCGTCTGCCTCACTCAGGTAAGAAACAATAACAATACTGAATATTAAGATGTTCTGAATCTTACTTATTTTACTTATAATTTACCTTGTAAAGAATTGACACAAAGGTATAATTTTATATGACCTACATAAAATTAATTGTTGAATTCTAGGCCGCTCTGGGCTATGGTCTCGGTGGTTGCGGCTGCGGTGGTCGCGGTGTTGGCTACGGTATCGGATACGGCGGCTACGGTGGTCTGGGCAATGACATCGGAATCGCTTCTGGTCTCGGAGCTTCCCACGGAGGCGGCCTCCCTGTCGTGACCTCCTCTGGTCCCGTCACTGGTCTTGGAGTGTCTTCCGAGAACGTGTACGAGGGTACCGTCGGTGTCTGTGGTAACCTGCCTTTCCTCGGTTCCGCTGCTGTTGAGGGTGTCTTCCCCACTGCTGGTGCTGGTGGTATCAACTACGGCTGTGGAGACGGCGCTGTCGGCATTGTCGCTGAGGAAGGTCTCGGTGGTTACGGTCTCGGTTACGGATCTGGCTACGGTCTCGGAGCAGGCTACGGTCTCGGTTACGGAGGAATCGCCGGACGCGGTTGCGGTTGCGGTGGATACGGTGGCATCTACTAAATAAACTAAACATGATCTTCTGAACGGAAAACTGCAATAAAAATAATTCACACAGCAAGCTTGTTTTTCCATGTTCTCAAACCCTTCACTTTCTTTGTGCATTTGTCTCCAGCCTAGAAAAATATTTAGGTGTAGCCTACATCTAAATATTTCTCAAGACATCATCATCCAGCATTTCTCAGGCGTTTAGTACACTGCTACAAAGTACTTGTCATAGGGCAGAAAAACTCGAGCGTAGCAATTCATCCTGAGAAAAATACTTCAGAAGGCAACCTAGACAATTTTTGTGTTAGATAAGCGTACATATTAGTGATGTCAATGTTACAAAACTTCTACATAAAATATTTATACCACTTTCATGCATTTCAACTGGTTCGTACCACGATATTTAATTAATTGAGTTGTCTCGATCTTTCAACGTTGTTGTAAACGTCATGATCACGAGAAGACTGGATACTGCGGGTCGATTTAAGAGCAAACAAATCTGTCTACCCTCTTTCTCGTTCGCTTTTGGGTAGTACCATTGGAACTCGAACTCACATCACGACACACCACACTCACTGAATAAGTTTATTTATACCACTGTTGGACCAGCTGTTATTCCCTAAAACTTAACCTAAAATTGTGTAGCTTTGAGTTTAAATCTAAATTTGTTCTAATAGTCCGGTCAATTTAGACATCCAAGGTTACAATAATTCGCACTAGGCTGAATTTTGGTAGGATTGTTCAATACACTATTATAAAGGAAATGTGAAAAGTCCTCATCGATCCGGCACGTGCAAAAAAAGTTACTCGGGGTCAAAGGTCCCAAAAACGGGTTTTTCGCGATTTTCAGCAAAATGGTAAGTTTTATCATAAAATTAGCTCAGACAAAAATTGTAGATCAGATAATTATTTATAAAAAATGTCTAAATATTAGGGGTGTGCGAATAATTCGAAAAGTTTCGACTAATCCGAAATTTCGAATAGTATCGAATTTAACTACGACGATGCATCAGAAATAGGACAAGAATTTATATTTTGCAGATAATATCTTGAATGGGCTAGATGTCAGATTTTGTGAAGTTAATCGAGATATTATTTTTAAGAAAAGCACTTTTCTGGATCACCGATACAAAATATATTTTACAAAGAAGAGGAAGTAAAAGAAATTGAAGAAGATATTAAGCTCGAAATTGGGAGATCCTTGATTCTCAAGAACTTAATATATTGACCAGAGAACGTAAGTTTTAACAATCACACAAACAAAAACCACAAAATCTGACATCTAGTCCATTCAAGATATTATCTGCAAAATACAAATTCTTGTCCTATTTCTGATGCATCGTCGTAGTCAAATTCGATACTATTCGAAATTTCGGATTGTTCGAAACTTTTCGAATTATTCGCACACCCCTAGTATTTAGACGTTTTTTATAAATAATTATCTGATCTACAATTTTTGTCTGTGCTAATTTTATGATAAAACTTACCATTTTGCTGAAAATCGCGAAAAACCCGTTTTTGTGGACCTTGGACCCCGAGTAACTTTTTTTGCACGTGCCGGATCGATGAGGACTTTTCATATTTCCTTTATAATAGTGTATTGAACAATCCTACCAAAATTCAGCCTAGTGCGAATTATTGTAACCTTACCCCTATTTTTTAGTCTAATTTGACCGGACTATAAGTTGTGTTTTTAAGTTCTATGGCATGTTGAAATTGACATTTTTAACTGACACGATTATTTTTTATGAAATAGTTTAAGAACCGGTTGCCATATTACAACATGTATCCATTTCAAAAAATATAATAGTAAATGCTTTACTGGTTTATGTAACACTGGAACAAAAACTAAATCTCTTTCTTGTAATATTGACCAGTATCTTATTTATATATTTTTTCTTTTGTTGCGACGTTCAGCTCTTAGGAACTCCAAAATTATGCATTTTAATAATAAGAGTCAGTGGTATTAGGCGTGGTGGCCGAGTGGTCGAAGTGCGTCCTTCCAAACGGGAGGTCGCGGGTTCAAATCCGGCCGGCTTGTACCTCTAAATCTAAATGTGTGTGTGCTTATGTGCAATTTTCCACAACACCACTGGCTAAAAACGGTGAAGGAAAACATCGTGAGGAAACCTGCATGTCGGAAAAGGGTTCTAAAATCTTTTGAAGATATGTGAAGTCCCCAATCCGCACTGGGGAAGCGTGGTGGACTATGCCTAATCCCTCTTCTGAGGAGACCTGAGCCCAACAGTGGGCAGTAATGGGTTGGTACGAGGGTACTAGGCTAATGGGAAATCTCTGAACGGGCGAGATGGTTTTTGCCCGGTCAGGCCCATTTTAGATGTTGTATTTATGTCGACGAACGTTGCAAAATTCGATAGCGCGATTCAGAATCTTTCATGCTGTTTTACTTTTATTTACGGTTCCGTAGTTGAAATTAGGAACCTATGTTTGGACCAAAATAAATTTACACTCCGAATTACCAAAAGATTCAAATTTATTTTACTTCTTAGATGAACGAAATATCATAAAACTAAGGCAGATAGAAAAGCCCTCGGTGTAGGTATTACCTCTATCAAAATTATTAGATATATAAAAAATGTAATTTTGCCGCATGCTCTTGGTCTATAATTCTTCGACTAAGGTAATGTTTATAAATAAAACAAGCTTGTATTCCTCACGTTGTCACGTTTTCAATCTTATTTTAGAAGAATTTTTCGAAATTGCATACTTTATCCAACGATTAAATTTTATGTCTTAGATGTTACATTTATATTAAAGTCTAAAATAATGATTAAAACAAGACTGAGCCTATACATATTGCGTCATCAAGAATCTATACACCTAAACTACTCTACAAAATCAAGCTTATGTGTTCTTTTTTTATATTTTGAGATACGGACCCCAAAAACGTATTTTTCGAAAATTTTACGCAAACTGCGTAGGCAGTGTGTCCTCACACTTAGGCTTTTGATATGCCCCAAAATTTTTTTTATTATACCTAGCTGGGAACAAAAAATGAACAGAGAAAGGAAAAAAAGCTAGTACACGAAAAACCAAGCTTGCTGTGTGTATAATTTTATTGCAGTTTTGAATTTAGAAGATCATATTTAGTTTGATCAGTAGATACCACCGTATCCACCGCAGCCGCAACCGTGTCCGGCGATTCCGTAGCCGAGACCTCCGTAGCCGAGACCTCCGTAACCGAGACCATCATAGCCGATACCGTAACCGCCGTAGCCGATACCACCGAGGCGGTCTTCAGCGACGATGCCGACAGCGCCGTCTCCGCAGCCGTAGTTGATACCACCAGCACCAGCAGTGGGGAAGACGCCCTCCACAGCGGCGGAACCGAGGAAAGGCAGGTTACCGCAGACACCGACGGTACCCTCGTACACGTTCTCTGAAGACACTCCAAGACCAGTGACGGGACCAGAGGAGGTCACGACGGGGAGGCCGCCTCCGTGGGAAGCTCCGAGACCAGAAGCGATTCCGATGTCATTGCCCAGACCACCGTAGCCGCCGTATCCGATACCGTAGCCGACACCGCGACCACCGCAGCCGCAACCACCGAGACCAGCGAGACCAACGCCGAGTTGACCCAGAGCAGCCTGGAACATTTTAGATTATCATATAATACGTTTTTACCAATATTGTGATTGATTTCTACTTTTACAAATAATGAAATAATTCTTACCTGAGCGAGGCAGACGACGAGGATGAGTTTAGCGGCCATGTTGTTACACTGAATGAATTCAGAATGAGTTCACTGTCACCAGCTACTGTTTTTATATAAAGCTCTTGCTAGCAATTTATCGCCAATACGTGACTTTGCCTATAAAATTGACATAAAATTATTTTTTACGTTATCTTAATTAGTGAATAATGTTCAAAAAAATTAACTATTATGCTACGTGGTGATAAAAAGAAAAACCTACTTTCATAATTTTTGAATTTTGATTTGATTACGAAATTTTTTTTTTAAATTATCCTAAAGAAGCATGGATTGTAGTATAAAAGAGTTGGTGATTCGTAAGCCATCATTCTGTGTCCAGTACGTGAATACATTACAACATGTCTACCTTCGCTATCCTCCTCCTCTGCGCCCAGGCTTGCCTGATCCAAGTAAGTAATTATTCGTAAAAATGTGTTTTTTTAAAAGGTGTTTTTATTTCGCTCGGTTTAACTTATCATTATTGTCATAGAACGCCTGCGGTCTGGCCCTCGGCGGTAGAGGTCTGGGTCTGGGTGGTTGCGGCTGCGGCGCCGGTCTGGGTGGACTCGGCTGGGACGGCTACGGAGCTGGCTGGGGCGGTCTCGGCTGGGACGGCATCGGCGCCGGCTACGGCCTTGGCTACGGTGTTGGCGAGTACGGCGGCGAGGGCATCGGTAACGTGGGTGTCGCCGGTGAGCTGCCTGTCGCCGGTACCACCGCCGTCGCTGGCCGCGTGCCCATCATCGGTGCTGTTGAGTACGGAGGCCCCGCCTGCGCTGCTGGTGCCGTCTCTATCTGCGGACACTGCGCTCCTACCTGCGGCTGCGGTGGTCTCGGAGGCTACGGAGGACTCGGATACGGAGGTCTCGGATACGGAATCTACTAAGAAAATCAGAATAAAAGAACGATGTTTTTTATAAATAAATACTGATCAATGCAAATACTTGTAGCAATTTTATTTATACTTCACTGATTATAATAATTAACTGCCCGAAAACTTCATCTACGTGTTTATTTTGCGAAATTGATTTTGCATATAAAAATTGTCTCCTCGAATGAAGCTATGCATCTGGCATCAGTGATAGTAGGATCACAATTGGTCCAATCGTTCTAGAGATTACTGGAAATCAATAGAGAGACACTGAGACAAACTTGAACTTAAAAAGAAACTGTTTTATGAAATCAACACCATTTTTGTTGGAACGAAGTTCCTTATCGCGCGATATCGAAAGGGGGCTAGACGGAAATTCTTATGAAAAAGTTGTCACGACACTTTTTTTGTTTTAGATGATTATCGCTAGATGGCGCTGTGATTAAAATCTTTTAAAACTATTCCTTATTTTGTTTTATATGATTAATGCTAAATAGCGTTGTGATCAAAATAAAAAAAAAAAATTATTACTAAATAGCGTTGTGATCAAAATAAAAAATTAAAATTTTATTACAGTTCCCTCACTAATTAATCGAAAGGAACTTTGTTCCATCCGGGTGTCCCTTGACACCTCTCTAGATTTTTTTTTATCTTAGTTTTTTTCTCTCCTAGTCGGAAAACACACTGGCTGCGCCGTACGCGTCGTAGAGCGTAATAAAATGTGTTAAAAATCTATGAAAATCAGTCAAATCGTTCGTAAAATACGCTGAAGTTAATAATACGTTTAATATTCAAATAAAATAAAATAGCCTTTTTTTCCGAGACAGTTCATGCAACATAATTAATCAATTTAACTTAAAATTATAGTGTATCTCGTAGCTCAGTGTACCTTTTGGCATAAGCCTCCTCCAACTCCGTCCAGTAAACCCTGTCTGCAGCGACCCTGGTCCGGTACGTTCCCAAAGTTGACTTCAATTCATCCGTCCAGTTTAAGTTTGGCGTCCTCTGTTCCGGTTTCCGTCTCTGAAATACCAGAGAGTTACTTGTTTACTCCACATTTATCATTCTTTAATCTTTAAAATAATGGTAATAGACACAAAATGGAATGTTCCTGGAGCGCTATGACATGTCCCTCTTTAAAGGAGGTTTCAGAAAAGTCCTGGGTAGGTGATAGATAACGACCCCTCAATGCCCTCGAATTGTAGGGATTCTCAGTGACCGCTTACCAACAGGTGTCTATTTACCCTACAATAAAAAATGGTATCGATGGTTGTGCAGTATGTAGTTTCTAAAATTCTTCCCAAATCAAATTTAAATGATAACGAAATATAATCCTTGTCCGGAAACCATACATCGCGAGTAGAATTCACGGTTGTTCAATTTTTTAATATCAAATCAAGGAATTATAGACCAGGAGCTTACCAAGATATTACACATTTCATGCCTAATAATTTTGATGAAGGAATTCAACGAGTTAGTTTAATGCTATTTAGTTTGTCTATTAGTTATCAGGAAACTTAACAAACTCAATATTACGGTGACGATAAGTATGAATCTTTTGAAAATGAGGAGTGAAAATTCGTTTTTAGTGGTCCAATCACGGGTTCCTAGCTTCAACTACGGAATCGTAAAATAAACGTAAACGAGCATATGATAAAAATTTGTTGTATTAGAAATCTACCCTATGATGCGTAGGGTGTAGTAGTGTACCAGAGGCCTAAATCTTTGAAAGTACCTACTTGATGATTATGGGTTATATTAATTAAAAAAAGTTGCTGATAAAACGCATTTATTTCATTTTAGAGTGAGCCAGAGGTCGTGATTAATAATTTCAGTAGATTCCACCGCAGCCGCACCCACCGGCGTATCCTCCGTAACCGAGACCGTACCCAGCTCCGTAGCCGAGACCGTAGCCAGCTCCGAGACCGTAACCACCGTAGCCGATACCGCCAAGACCTTCCTCAGCGACGATGCCGACAGCGCCGTCTCCGCAGCCGTAGTTGATACCACCAGCACCAGCAGTGGGGAAGACGCCCTCCACAGCGGCGGAACCGAGGAAAGGCAGGTTACCACAGACACCGACGGTACCCTCGTACACGTTCTCGGAAGATACTCCAAGACCGGTGACGGAACCAGAGGAGGTCACGACGGCTAAGCCTCCTCCGTGGGAAGCTCCGAGGGCAGCAGCGTCAGCGATGTCAACACCGCGGTAACCACCGTAGCCTCCGTAGCCGAGACCGTAACCAATACCGCGACCACCGCAGCCGCAACCACCAAGACCATAGCCCAGAGCAGCCTGTAAGAAGACGATTCAAGTTTTTAAAACTTTTTAATCCCTTTACTTTTAACATGTTAGTAATCTAAACTAAAAGTATTGTTACTTACCTGAGCGAGGCAGACGACGAGGATGAGTTTAGCGGCCATGTTGTTACACTGAATGAATTCAGAATGAGTTCACTGTCACCAGCTACTGTTTTTATACAACATCCTATCTACCAGACGTGACAATTTTAAAAGCAGAAATTTCTGGCCTATTTTTATCTAAATGAGTAAACAATTTACTTATTGGTAAATAAGTATTTTTTTACGTGGTGATATAAGAAAAAAACCTATTTTCGTAATATTGTAGATAAGGGATTGAAGTTTAATACACTATTCAAGTAGCAGAAATTTGTATAAAAGGACTAGTGGTTTCTAGTGGCATCATTCTGTGTCCAATACGTGAATACATTACAACATGTCTACCTTCGCTATCTTCCTCCTCTGCGCCCAGGCTTGCCTGATCCAAGTAAGTAAAACAAAGATTAATTTCATTACGCCTTATTAAAAACATTTATTTTTCTACTTCAATTGGCCATATTTGCAGAAATATCTTCTTTTAACTATTGTCCAAAAACTTAATTTTGTGTAAATACCATGGAATTAACCTTAAAGGACTAAACCGAATAATTTTTCTATTCCTGTTTCACTGATTAAAATTCATATGAAATTTTAATGAATTATTGGACTTTTAACACATTCTCATCTAAATTTATTTTGTAGGCCCAATACCCCTATGGTCTGGGTGGTTGCGGCTGCGGCGCCGGTCTGGGTGGACTCGGCTGGAACGGCTACGGAGCTGGCTGGGGCGGTCTCGGCTGGGACGGTATCGGTGACGGCTACGGTCTTGGCTACGGTGCTGGCGGTTACGGAGGTGAGGGCATCGGTAACGTGGGTGTCGCCGGTGAGCTGCCCGTCGCCGGTACCACCGCCGTCGCTGGCCGCGTGCCCATCATCGGTGCTGTTGAGTACGGAGGCCCCGCCTGCGCTGCTGGTGCCGTCTCTATCTGCGGACACTGCGCTCCTACCTGCGGCTGCGGTGGTCTCGGCTACGGAGGACTCGGTTACGGAATCTACTAATATATCTGAACGAATTTAAATGCCAAATGGAACTCTGAATGTGAGATACTAAATAATAAATTGAGCAATGCAAATACAAAGTATATTTTCATTTATCTAGTGCCTTTATCGTAAAATTAGGATAGATTACTTATATGTTTCTTTTTTGATGACGTCAGCGTCCCTTTACTTTTATTACAGCACCTAATCTCGTCATAGCAACATTTCAGCATTTTGCGAGGCTCACCAACTGATAAATTTGATAAGATGATGATAGCTTAAATACATCTTGTCCTTAATCTAGATCTACCGATTGGAGTCAACTTATCAGATATTTTAGGTCTCAATCAACCTTTTCAAAAACACTACAATTGAACCAATTTTCTCTGTAATGAGTAATAATTTCTCAAATGGAAGCAATGGTTCTTGAATTTCTCGATTATTTTGATCTTCTGGTGGATACCTATCTTCATTTCTGATAGTCACCTCATAGTATTACCATCTATTGTAATTTAGCTCACTTTGTGCACCTAGCTAAAGTCTCCTTTAGTTTAATTCAGTTTTTTTATTAAGAGAATTCCACCGCAACTGCCCAGTTTTCACATTATTAGAATAAATAGAATATCCGGTGTTGGATGCTAAAGGATCCAATAAAGAAAAGAGTTATTATTTGTTAAACTTTATAATTCATTGAAACAATGAAAAAATTATGAAACATACTACAGACTACTCTCCTATATGGCTAGAACAGAAGTGAGAAAAAAGTGAAGAATTAAATATGACATAGAATAACGAACAAAATTTAGTTTTCCATAGCGCGAGACAGAGTCATCGCGAAAACTAAAAGTTTGAATACAAATAAAATATAAAAAGTTTGGTATGTTCAATATGGATTGAACATCCGGTTATATTTAGGGTGTTGTGGAAATTTGCACAATTTAATATTTATGTAGAAGATGACTGCAGAGATACATTCAACTGTGCAACACAATGCCCATCAAGCTTGTCTCTTTAAATGTTCTGAGGACGGAGGCATAGGGTTCAAACTGGCAATAGATTCAAACATTCAAAAAAAAGGAATTAAATTTGAAAAAAAATATGCAGATTTTGATAATATTCCTTATTCTATTGCATATTTCAGTTTTCAGTTTATTATCATCACGGAAAGAGTACTGCGGGTAGATTACTTAAGAACAGATAAATCAGTCTATCCTCTTTCTTGTTCAGGTTTGCAGTACTCAGTCTTCCCGTGATTATGGCACTTGCAAGTGTCAAAATATCGGGATGGTTCATTTAATAAGTCTAAATATATTTTTTAAATATATTAAAATACACCAGTTCCAGATAGTCACGCTCTAAATTAGTATACACCTTTGTAAGTATTAAGGAAAGATTTTTTTTGAAAGCAAACAATATCATGACTTCCAAAATCAGGGAAGATCGTGCGTAACTAAGAATTCTTCAGAAGGAAAAGTTCTGAGGGGAGCTGTGTTATTCTCACTGGTTCCTTCTACAATCGCTAAAGATCGTGTTGACTGTCGAAACTGTGACAAAAGTACCTAAAGGTTATTTTTATTTATTGAGGTATTAAAGCTTCTAAATGCCCATTTTTACTAAAAACTATCAGAAAAAGGACTAGTGTGCTGTTTGAATACTTTATTTTAGTATCATAAGTTAACCGTTCAATAAATAATTGTTGTTTCAGTAGATTCCACCGCAACCGCATCCACGTCCGGCGATTCCGTAGCCGAGACCTCCGTAGCCGAGACCTCCGTAACCGAAACCATCATAGCCGAGACCATAACCACCGTAACCGATACCACCGAGGCGGTCTTCAGCGACGATGCCGACAGCGCCGTCTCCGCAGCCGTAGTTGATACCACCAGCACCAGCAGTGGGGAAGACGCCCTCCACAGCGGCGGAACCGAGGAAAGGCAGGTTACCGCAGACACCGACGGTACCCTCGTACACGTTCTCGGAAGACACTCCAAGACCAGTGACGGCACCAGAGGAGGTCACGACGGGGAGGCCGCCTCCGTGGGAAGCTCCGAGACCAGAAGCGATTCCGATGTCATTGCCCAGACCACCGTAGCCGCCGTATCCGATACCGTATCCGACACCGCGACCACCGCAGCCGCAACCAGCGAGACCAAGGCCGAGTTGACCCAGAGCAGCCTGGAACATTTTAGTTTATCATATTATAATATGTTTTTACCAATATTGTCATTGATTTCTACTTTTACAAATAATAAAATAATTCTTACCTGAGCGAGGCAGACGACGAGGATGAGTTTAGCGGCCATGTTGTTACACTGAATGAATTCAGAATGAGTTCACTATCACCAGCTACTGTTTTTATACACTGAGCAATGACCTAACTACATGTACGTGACTTTTCATAATTATAAAACAAATTCTTAACCTAATTATGAGATAGGTAGGTGTCATTTTTACTATTTTGTAATTAGAAATATATGCCTGCACGGATAATGATATCTAATATTGCATTTTGAAATAGTTCGGATAGGTTGTTTGGAAATAAATTTAAGTCTTAAAGAAAGGGTATAAAAGGATTGGTGATTCATAGAGCCATCATTCTGTGTCCAGTACGTGAATACATTACAACATGTCTACCTTCGCTATTCTCCTCCTCTGCGCTCAGGCTTGCCTGATCCAAGTGAGTAATTATTCGTAAAAATGTGTTTTTTTAAAAGGTGTGTTTTTATTTCGCTCGGTTTAACTTACCATTATTGTCATAGAACGCCTGCGGCCAGGTCGTCGCTAGAGGTCTGGGTCTGGGTGGTTGCGGCTGCGGCGCCGGTCTGGGTGGACTCGGCTGGAACGGCTACGGAGCTGGCTGGGGCGGTCTCGGCTGGGATGGCATCGGCGCCGGCTATGGTCTTGGCTACGGTGCTGGCGAGTACGGTGGTGAGGGCATCGGTAACGTAGGTGTCGCCGGTGAGCTGCCCGTCGCCGGTACCACCGCCGTCGCTGGCCGCGTGCCCATCATCGGTGCTGTTGAGTACGGAGGCCCCGCCTGCGCTGCTGGTGCCGTCTCTATCTGCGGACACTGCGCTCCTACCTGCGGCTGCGGTGGTCTCGGAGGCTACGGAGGACTCGGATACGGAGGTCTCGGATACGGAATCTACTAAGATATTTATAACCTAGCTGAAGTTATCGAAATAAAGTAATCATTGCAACAATATATTTTTTTATTTGTTTATGAATAATGTCTAAATACTGAATTATGAATATTTAATGCTAACCCCAGGTAAAGATATAAACGGTATCTCAGGATTATGCGACATGAATGGGAAGTACCAATTTCAAATATTGAAGATAGGAAAAAGAAAAGATTTTATTTTTGCAATTTTATTACACTATGTTAAATTTTTTTTATTGTTTGATTTGTCTAAAAATCTAATTTAAAAAATCGGAATAATCGACATCCTGTTTAATGACAACATTTAATGAAAAATAATTTTTCTTAATAAACATGGTTATTAAGAATGTTTATAAAATTTGTAAATATTAAAAAAGGAACAATATGAATTGTTTAATTACGTACTACACAGGGTAGAATTTTTAAATGCCGCCTCCAGAGCAAGTACTCGAAATAATGATTTAAGCGAATTTTGCTGAAAAAAAAATTATTTTATTTTTGAAAAGAAACACAACATCATCATCACTATTATGAAAAATGTTATAATTGGGAATCGAACTTGCTATAATTCGAAAACAAAATACCCTGTATTGCGTCAATATTTTTATTAATCACGTAACTTATCATTAAAATTACCACAAACCTTCATAAGTTAAGAATATTACTTTTCCTGGTCGAACCAATTTGGAAGATTATATTTTTATCTGAAACGTAACAAACAAGTCTGATAATATCTTGGTTAAGTTTAATCGAGATCTGACTAGTATTTCTTGAGTTATTCTGTAAAGAGTCAATGATTTTTGTTAATTACTCATTTAAAAAAAATATAACGACTAAAACTCGAATTTCATAGTTTTCATTTCATTTGATCTATCATGTTTCTTCGAAAGATTTTGCAATAATATTTTTATTACAAAAAGTATAATGACCGACTTCCATTTCTCAAGCAAAGCACAGCCAACCGTCAATTTTGTTGAAATTTGTAATTAGGTAAATGTTGTCATAAAACAGGATGTCGATTTTTCCGATTTTTTTTAAATTAGATTTTCATTTTTCAGGCAAAACAAAAAAAATGTTTGAACATAGTACTATTCAATTGCAAAAATAAAATCTTTTAATTTTCTTATCTTCAGTATTTGAAATTGGTACTTCCCATTAATGTCGCATAATCCTGAGATACCGTTCATAGTTTATATCATTACCTGGGGTAAGCATTTAATATTCATAATTCAGTATTTAGACACTATTCATAAACAAATAAAAAATATGTTTTTGCAATGATTACTTTATTTCGAAAACTTCAGCTAGGTTATAAATATCTTAGTAGATTCCGTATCCGAGTCCTCCGTAGCCGCCAAGACCACCGCAGCCGCAGGTAGGAGCGCAGTGTCCGCAGATAGAGACGGCACCAGCAGCGCAGGCGGGGCCTCCGTACTCAACAGCACCGATGATGGGCACGCGGCCAGCGACGGCGGTGGTACCGGCGACGGGCAGCTCACCGGCGACACCCACGTTACCGATGCCCTCACCACCGTACTCGCCAACACCGTAGCCAAGACCGTAACCGGCGCCGATGCCGTCCCAACCGAGACCGCCCCAACCAGCTCCGTAGCCGTCCCAGCCGAGTCCACCCAGACCGGCGCCGCAGCCGCAACCACCCAGACCCAGACCTCTACCGCCGAGGGCCAGACCGCAGGCGTTCTATTGAAACAATCACATCATAAGCTAAATTGTCAAAAGTAAATTTGCAACAGTATTCAATGAACTTGAAGTGTTGAGTACTTACTTGGATCAGGCAAGCCTGAGCGCAGAGGAGGAGGATAGCGAAGGTAGACATGTTGTAATGTATTCACGTACTGGACACAGAATGATGGCTCTACGAATCAACAATCCTTTTATACTCATTCTTTTAAGACTCAAATTAATTGCCAAACAACCTATCCGAACTATTTCGAAATGCATTATCATTATCCGCGCAGGCATACATTTCTAATTACAAAATAATATGACAACTATCTCATCATAATTAGGTTAAGAATTTGTTTTATAATTATGAAAAGTCACGTACATGTAGTTAGGTCACTGCTCAGTGTATAAAAACAGTAGCTGGTGATAGTGAACTCATTCTGAATTCAATCAGTGTAACAACATGGCCGCTAAACTCATCCTCGTCGTCTGCCTCGCTCAGGTAAGAATTATTTTATTATTTGTAAAAGTAGAAATCAATGACAATATTGGTAAAAACATATTATAATATGATAAACTAAAATGTTCCAGGCTGCTCTGGGTCAACTCGGCCTTGGTCTCGCTGGTTGCGGCTGCGGTGGTCGCGGTGTCGGATACGGTATCGGATACGGTGGCTACGGCGGTCTGGGCAATGACATCGGAATCGCTTCTGGTCTCGGAGCTTCCCACGGAGGCGGCCTCCCCGTCGTGACCGCCTCTGGTCCCGTCACTGGTCTTGGAGTGTCTTCCGAGAACGTGTACGAGGGTACCGTCGGTGTCTGCGGTAACCTGCCTTTCCTCGGTTCCGCCGCTGTGGAGGGCGTCTTCCCCACTGCTGGTGCTGGTGGTATCAACTACGGCTGCGGAGACGGCGCTGTTGGCATCGTCGCTGAAGACCGCATCGGTGGTATCGGCTACGGTGGTTACGGTCTCGGCTATGATGGTTTCGGTTACGGAGGTCTCGGTTACGGAGGTCTCGGCTACGGAATCGCCGGACGTGGATGCGGTTGTGGTGGAATCTACTAAAAAATATAATGCAATAACCTTTTTACCAAATGAAATAAAGTATTTAAACGAACGAATTTTTTTTTCAATAATATTCATATGGTAGAATTCGGTACACAAATATGTCATCACATTATACAATCTATAATCTGTTTAAGAATGTTAACAAGTTTCGAATAATAACAGAATAGATTACAATAGAATTATCTCGGAAAAACCTTATTTCTTTCACCAACAGACAGAAACTACACACGAATTGACGTTGCACATAAAAGGATTGGTCTACAAGCTGAACGGACTTTATGTTAGGTTTTTTACAAGCTTCATATTAAATTGCACTCGATGTAATTATGTTACATACAAAGTTATGTAGGTTCGGATGTACCTATATCGCGTGACAATGCAATAATGTGATAAAATGGCACTGATATGATGATGGATTCGGAAGGTGCTCATAATATGAACTCTTGTGCTAAACAAAGCCCATCGTATTTAAGCTCGTTTTACTTGTATTAGCGAGCACTCTACTGCTACATGATCCAGGATCTTAAAAGCTTGTATTTAAAAAGTTTTCTTTGGTAGTAGTTTCTCATAATTTTGTAAATGAGACAGATTTACTTATGCTGAAGGAAAAAAAAAATATTGTATTCGCATTAAGTGGTTGTTGTCTACTGAATGTAAATCTAGGTATTGCTGGGGTTTCTTATTTATTTTCTCGTGTCCTGTAAACTGTTTCGTGTCGTGACTGTAGCAAGGATTGTGTTTCCTTATTTTCCGGCTATACTTTGGAAAATACTCTACTTTCACTTTTGTGAGATCATTCAGGATGTTATTCCAAAGTTTGCTTAAGTGAACACTTTTTTCATACTATCATAAAGAAAATTAAGCTTTGCTATAAAAGAACTCATCATTGACTTTCATTTATCATGATGTATAATTGTTAATTATAATTTGTTTTTGATTTCTGTAGTGTACAATAAAGAGTTAAATTAAATTAATCATACTAAAAAAACATTTGATCACAATCTTATCATTAACGAATATCCAGTCACTGCACTCAGAATCAGAGTTCGTTGAATATAATTGCCCAAATGGCCTATAGTTGTATACCTAGTACAACTAACAATTATGGAAACTAAAGTAAACAATAAAGATAGAATTGAGTTTTTATTCGAATCGAGCAAATCAATTAAGGATAGGATTAAGTAAGGATTTGAAAGACATTTATGTTTTCAAGGAGAATATTTATTAAGTATGGCAATGACGTTTGTGTCAAGACATTCAGTAGATTCCGTATCCGAGACCTCCGTATCCGAGTCCTCCGTAGCCACCGAGACCACCGCAGCCGCAGGTAGGAGCGCAGTGTCCGCAGATAGAGACGGCACCAGCAGCGCAGGCGGGGCCTCCGTACTCAACAGCACCGATGATGGGCACGCGGCCAGCGACGGCGGTGGTACCAGCGACGGGTAGCTCACCGGCGACACCCACATTACCGATGCCCTCGCCGCCGTACTCGCCAGCACCGTAGCCAAGACCGTAGCCGGCGCCGATGCCGTCCCAGCCGAGACCGCCCCAGCCAGCTCCATAGCCGTTCCAGCCGAGTCCACCCAGACCGGCACCGCAGCCGCAACCACCCAGACCCAGGCCCAGACCCACACCTGTACCGAGGAGCTGGCCGCAGGCGTTCTATAAGAATAATGAAAATAATAAGTGAAATTGTCAAATGCATAAACAAACTTAGTAATCGAAGTGAAGAGTACTTACTTGGATCAGGCAAGCCTGGGCGCAGAGGAGGAGGATAGCGAAGGTAGACATGTTGTAATGTATTCACGTATTGGACACAGAATGATGCCACTAGAAACCACTAGTCCTTTTATATAAAAATTGTAGATAGTGCTTTCCAAATCAATGTTGAAATGTCTAATCAACAGACTTAAAAAAAAATTGCCCAAATGAACACGTAAAAGTATTTTTTAAAAACAAATTTAAGTATAATTAGGTCACGTATTAGAGATAGGATAGCAGCCATCAATTCGTATAAAAACAGTAGCTGGTGACAGTGAACTCATTCTGAATTCATTCAGTGTAACAACATGGCCGCTAAACTCATCCTTGTCGTCTGCTTCTCAGCCCTCGCTCAGGTAAACAATAAATAATAAAATTCAATCTAAAACTAAATCTTACTTACTTGATCTATAATTTACCTTAAAATTGTAAAGAATATCGACTTTATTATAAAAATGTTGGATAACCTACCTATATAAAATTAATTGTTGAATTCCAGGCTGCTCTGGGCTACGGTCTCGGAGGAATCGGTGGTTGCGGCTGCGGAGGTCGCGGTCTCGGTCTCGGTTACGGCGACTACGGTGGTTACCGCGGCATTGACATCGCTGACGCTGCTGGTCTCGGAGCTTCCCACGGAGGCGGCCTCCCTGTCGTGACCTCCTCTGGTGCCGTAACTGGTTTAGGAGTGTCTTCCGAGAACGTGTACGAGGGTACCGTCGGTGTCTGCGGTAACCTGCCTTTCCTCGGTTCCGCCGCTGTGGAGGGCGTCTTCCCCACTGCTGGTGCTGGTGGTATCAACTACGGCTGCGGAGACGGCGCTGTCGGCATCGTCGCTGAAGACCGCCTCGGTGGTATCGGTTACGGTGGTTACGGTCTCGGCTATGATGGTCTCGGTTACGGAGGTCTCGGTTACGGAGGTCTCGGTTACGGAATCGCCGGACGCGGCTGCGGCTGCGGTGGATACGGTGGAATCTACTGAATAAACTTTTTTTTAATCTGTACATATTCTGATGCCAAAATAAATACTTTATCAGCACATTTTACATTGTTTTGTTGTCGTTAAATTATGTTTTTAACGGTTACTTTTGGTATCTCGGCAATATGAACTTAATAGGGGTACCTATGTCAAAATTGATAATTCGAATCTCGCAATGACCAAAACTGGACTTTCGTATTCCTACCTAGTATGAATTAAAACAAGACAGGCATTGTTATAAATTTGCATTTATTCAAACACTAAAGTAATATTTGATACAATGTAACATATGACAGAATATATGTAGAGGTACCCATCTTTTTGTGACGGGAGGAAATCGCCGGACTTCCACTCGCCCCGCGAGTGGGGTATGTTCGAATTGAACCGAACTAAAACCTCCCACCGCTCACGCTCGACGTCCGAACCCCGGCTGGGACAGAACCCGACACGAGGCTGGAGGGGGTGAAAGGACGCGTTCGCGATTGACGCTCACTTATCGCCCCATCACCCCCGGACGCCGAACCGGCAGTCGTTGGCGAAGCCCCCGAGATGGGGCCGCGTGATGAAAAGCCTCCCAAGGAATACCAGCCATGGGTCAGAACCAGCCTACATCGGGGAGCGCGGCTTACCATCCCCCGGTAACTGTTACAAAGGGTGCGCGCTGAGCACTAGCGCAGCACCCCTCGGGTCCGATGTTAGTGGACGGCGACGGGGTCTGTCGGGGAGGGCAGAGCTCTCCCTCTCCCGCCCCGCCGCCTCCTTCTGCAAGATAGTGCACTCGCAGAAGTCGAGCATCGCCTTCCGCGACTCGTCGTCGTCGAGCATCGATGCCACGACGCCCAGCAACGACAAGTCCCGTCTTGCCTGTGCGACCAGGACACGGCGCTGTTCCTCCCATGCGGGACAAACAGCGAGCGTATGCTCTGCCGTGTCCAGGTCACTTGTGCAATTATGGAATAGGTACCCATTCAGTAATTTTGTAAGAAATTTACGGTTCAGTAACTTGTTCGTTCCTTTATAGTTCGTTTACGAACAGTACTTTAATACACGCAGAATAGCTACATACATTCCTCCCCGTCTTAACATTCGAGAAGTTACATACAGAGAATATCAAAATGAATTATCAAGAAAAAAACTGTCTAAAGAAAAACATGGTGGATTTTTTATGATGGTATATACTTACTGCAATATATACGGAATTAAAAACAAAACAAAATTCGACCAAGTTAAATGTATTACAAAAATGAAAATCTTTTTCAAAATGGCGATAATACACCCTGTAGGTATATATTCTGTCATACTTTACAATGTATCATATTATTATATTATTTTTATGGTTGCATAAATGCATGTTTATACCAATGTCTGTTATTTTGGTCCGTAGGAGACATTTTTTTTTTTTTTTTTTTTTTCAGTTGGAGGAAATCACCGGATCCCCGCCCGCCCCGCGGGCGGGGTATGTGGGAGTTGAACCTCACTAAAACCTCCAACCGCTCACACTCAGCGTCCGAACCCCGGCTGAGGCCAGAACCCAGCACGGGGTTTTGTGGGACGGCGCGACGCGTAACGCTCTCGGCACACTTTTCCGTCACGCCGCCCCCACCGTAGGAGACATAAGATATTATCCAAGAATCAGTGTTTACAAGTTTGAAACTATTGGTAGGGACCCCGCACTAAGTCAAACCTGTATTGCGAGAGACCTTTACGATTGATAAAAAGCAGAATTAAAAAAAAAAAAAAAAAAAAAAAAGACATGTGGCACACGGGGACTGCCGCGGTAAAGCTACTTATTGCATAGCATTTTGTATCAACTTATGCAATTATATTTTTTTTATTTATTAGAAGACGCGTTGTACATTTATATAGAGTACCTGGACGAACGAGCTTTGCTCAGTAGTAAGGAAAAACAAAATGCCAATAAAGATTGGATCCGTATAGGAATATAACTTAAAAATACAAAAAAAAAAAAAAAAAAAAAAAAAAAAAAAAAAAAAAACTTAAATAAAAAATATGCTGACACCAGGATTTGAACTCTGAGCTTCAGGCACAAAAAGCTATGGCCCTGACCACTAAGGCACTGCATGTCTGCTAACACGAAATTACTATCCATATTACTGACGACGTTAGACGATGCACAGCATTCAAGACACACCTCCGTGCCCGTCAGAGTGGGGAGAGCGTTAGGTGTTTTGCGTTACGGAATTTATCGGTTCAGTCCCCGCGCTCAATTCGATAGATGCTATAGAAGCTATGCAATAGCTTAAAATAATAATTATTATTGGAATGTTGCGAATATCTATAATATATTTGGACATTGCGAAATTTGAATATTAAATTTTGACAATCCTCAGCGCAAATTATTTTGAGATTGGAAGGGCAGAGACCTTTATTTTAGATACATCAGATTCTCTCTACAACCACGCAATATCCACGTAAATTTGTCCAAACAAATGGCATGGTTTGCGAATACAGATTTTCAAAGACATCCGAATATTCGCGAATGTGTTACACCTATTCATTTATTTATTTATTTATTTATTTATCCAAAAGAAAAATATTACTTTTACATATTTACATATTATCTAAACATTTTTATCCAAATCTCAAATTATAAAACTTAAACAATACAACATATTAATGTAGCTGAAAAGTTTGTTTGTGTGCGCTAATCTCAGGAACAGCTGGTCTGATTTGATAAAATAATGCATCAGTAGGACACGTTATACCTAAACGACTTCATATAATACACACATATATTTTGTGATACGTACCCCTAAATACGCGTTGTAGTAGCTGGGCGTAGCAGTATGTTAGATTCCGCCGTAGGGTGTGCACATAATAGACAATTTAGTGAATTACAATCAAATTAAAGTTTGCATTGGTTATATTTATTGGTTTATAATCAAAGTTCCATATCTCAGACACATGTATAAGATCAGAGGCTTCAGTAGATTCCGTATCCGAGACCTCCGTATCCGAGTCCTCCGTAGCCGCCGAGACCACCGCAGCCGCAGGTAGGAGCGCAGTGTCCGCAGATAGAGACGGCACCAGCAGCGCAGGCGGGGCCTCCGTACTCAACAGCACCGATGATGGGCACGCGGCCAGCGACGGCGGTGGTACCGGCGACGGGCAGCTCACCGGCGACACCCACGTTACCGATGCCCTCGCCGCCGTACTCGCCAACACCGTAGCCAAGACCGTAGCCGGCGCCGATGCCGTCCCAGCCGAGACCGCCCCAGCCAGCTCCGTAGCCGTCCCAGCCGAGACCACCCAGACCGGCACCGCAGCCGCAACCACCCAAACCCAGACCTCTACCACCGAGAGCCAGGCCGCAGGCGTTCTGCAACAACAACACGCTATTATTATAAATATTCTCTAAAAGGTATCAAGGAACCGTTATAAAACAGTGGTTTTTACTTACTTGGATCAGGCAAGCCTGAGCGCAGAGGAGGAGGATAGCGAAGGTAGACATGTTGTAATGTATTCACGTATTGGAGACAGAATGATGCCACTATGAATCACCAATCCTTTTATACTACTAATGCTGCTTCTCAAAACTCAATAATGAAGTTAATTTCATAATTTCTAATCAACAGTGTTATGAAATACGTTTTATTATGGATTTCACCACGTAAAATAATACTTATTTACCAATAACTATTTACTTTTAAAAATGAATGTAGGCCAGAAATTATTGAAAATTGTCACGTTTGTCTGATAAAGTTTTGTATAAAAACAGTAGCTGGTGACAGTGAACTCATTCTGAACTCATTCAGTGTAACAACATGGCCGCTAAACTCATCCTCGTCGTCTGCCTCGCTCAGGTAAGAATTATTTTATTATTTGTAAAAGTAGAAATCAATAACAATATTGGTAAAAACATATTATAATATGATAAACTAAAATGTTCCAGGCTGCTCTGGGTCAACTCGTCGGCCTTGGTGGCGTTGGTCTCGCTGGTCTCGGTGGTTGCGGCTGCGGTGGTCGCGGTGTCGGCTACGGTATCGGATACGGCGGCTACGGCGGTTACCGTGGAGTTGACATCGCTGATGCTGCTGCCCTCGGAGCTTCCCACGGAGGAGGCCTCGCCGTTGTGACCGCCTCTGGTCCCGTCACTGGTCTTGGAGTGTCTTCCGAGAACGTGTACGAGGGTACCGTCGGTGTCTGCGGTAACCTGCCTTTCCTTGGTACCACTGCTGTGGAGGGCGTCTTCCCCACTGCTGGTGCTGGTGGTATCAACTACGGCTGCGGAGACGGCGCTGTCGGCATCGTCGCTGAGGAAGGTCTCGGTGGTATCGGCTACGGTGGTTACGGTCTCGGCGCTGGTTACGGAGCTGGCTACGGTCTCGGTTACGGAGGATACGCCGGACGCGGTTGCGGTTGCGGATGCGGTGGAATCTACTGATATTAACAAACACGATCTCTGGTCTACTTATAAATGGAATAAAGAAATTCAATCAGCAAATATTTTTTTATTAGGTTCCTAAATAGTTCCATCTAAATATGAAAGCTTATGTTCTACTACTGTTATTGTAACAAGCCATTACTGCCCACGGTGCGGATCAGGTCTTCTTAGTAGAGGGATCAGGCATAGTCTCGTCACCACTCTTGCTCAATGAGGATTGGGTGGTCTATTACTATTAGGTGATTAATTCCTATAAAACTATCTTGGAAGGAATGCAATTTTGTGTCAAATTTGAAGAATGATAACTAATACATCCAGTACGCAAAGTATTAGAGCATGGAGAAGGGATTACTTTTTGTTTTCTTTTCCATTTCCAGAGTAAGACCACTTGTATCGGCTTAAGGAGATTCTCACACTGCGTACGCCCTACGCGTCGTAGCGCGTAGAAAATATGTCAAAAATGTCTGAAAATCTGTCAAATTGTTCGAAAAATACGCTGAAGTGCACACACTGTTACGCCCTACGACGCGTATTTAAGGGTCCGTATCACAAAATGTAAAAAAAGAACCCTTCAACATGATTTAGATATAACGTGTCCTGCTGATACTGTATGTATAGGCTCGGCATCGATGTGGCTCGGTTGCCTGAAGTTAATACTACATTTAACGTAAATCATTATTTTAAACTTAAAATAATTGTAATGGCATAAACACAAAATAGTATTCATGAGTGTATTTATTTATTTATGAGTTTTCTACAAAGAATACACTAAGTTAACACATTAGTAGTGTAGTATGTAATTTCGAGAATTCTTCCAAAATTAGATTTAAATGCTAACGAAAAAAGAACAATCCTTGTCCGGATTAATAATATAATTCACGCTTGATCACTTTATGAGTGTCAAATCGAGAAATTATAGACCAAGAGCTTGCAAAGAGATGACACATTTAATGTGTCTAGTAATTTTGATGATGGTAGGTATTCAACGAGGGGTTTTCTCATTGCCTTAGTCTAATACTATTTCGTTTACTGATTAGATAACAGAAAACTGTCTAATTTAATATTACGGTAATAATAAGATTGAACCTTTTGAAAATGTGCAGTGTATTTTTTTTTTGCACTCGGTCCAATCGTGGTTTCCTAGTTTTAGCTATGGAGCTGTAAAATAAACATAAACGGGCATATTGTGATGATTGTTGTAATAAAGCAACTGGTTCTCAAACTATTTTAAAGAAATGACTAATGTCAAAAGTCAAAAATGTCAATTTCAAAATGCCATAGAACATTCGTTGTACTGAAGTGACACTCACGGTAGCTGAGTTTTTGATTTAAACTCAAAACGACACAATTTAATGTTAAACAATAATAACAGCTGTTCCATCACTATTTTAAAATAGTCTTGAAGTATTGTTATATTGATATCACTAATATGTACGCTTATCTAACACAATACATGTGTTGGTTGCCTTCTGATTTTATTCTGTGGCAAATATCTGCTCTACGACGCGTAGCGCGTAGTAGTGTGCTAGACGCCTAAATCTTCTTCTGATATTAATATTATGAAAACTGATGAAGATGCTTTTGAAACCTATAACAAAAATGCCTCCATAATTTACCGTACAAACACCAAATGTGTGATACTGAAAAACAATCACATACTCAATACTCACTCATCACATATGCTGACGAAATCGCCATCGGCTTTTTCGGTCGGCAGGCTTTTCAAAGCTCACCAGGATGGAACCGTACGTCATCCTTCTACGAAATACCCAGCTGAGTCAGAACCAGCGCCGGTCAAAGATACTATCCCCCTGTTGCTTTGATAGGACACGTGTTGAGTTAAACACGACACCTTCTTGGGCCTCCCCTCGAAGAGTAGCGTGGGGCTCCGAAACTCTTAGGGAACCAGATTCCCTAAGATCCCGGTTCCGGCTTGATGCCGGCGGGTTTCTGGGTGGAGAAAAGAGCTCCCTCTTGCCACCCCCTTCTGCGAGATGGTGGACTCGCAGAAGTCGAGCATCGAGCCTCTCAAACGGCAGTAAGGAAATTCTTAGGGAACTATATTCCGGGTGAGATCCTGTTCGATGGCGACGGATTCCATTCTGTGTGGAGAGAAGAGCTCTCTCTCACACGCCACGCCTTGGTCTTCTTGGTGGACTCGCAGTAGTTGAATATTGATGATGAGCGATTTGCAAAAAACGTAGGAATAACTGTCAAGACTGTCCATAGAAGAACGTCATTTTAAATCCATTGCTTGATTTGGCACTAGACACTCAACCACTGCATGAATATACCTCGTGTCAATATATTTTTCAATCAATATTAATCTCGTTAATCAGAATGCCATTGGCGTTGCATATTATTATAATTTGTAATTAAACCTGTTGTTTCAATGTAGCGAGAATGAGTGAGTCTTTGAACTTATAAAGACGGTTCGATAATCTCATCTGGATGATAAGACGAAGGAAAAGCAAAACTAAAAGAAGTCGATTATTTGCATTGATCAGTATTTATTTATAACAGCATCGTTTTTTTATCCAGATAAATTATCTTAGTAGATTCCGTATCCGAGACCACCGTATCCGAGTCCTCCGTATCCACCGAGACCACCGCAGCCGCAGGTAGGAGCGCAGTGTCCGCAGATAGAGACGGCACCAGCAGCGCAGGCGGGGCCTCCGTACTCAACAGCACCGATGATGGGCACGCGGCCAGCGACGGCGGTGGTACCGGCGACGGGCAGCTCACCGGCGACACCCACGTTACCGATGCCCTCGCCGCCGTACTCGCCAACACCGTAGCCAAGACCGTAGCCGGCGCCGATGCCGTCCCAGCCGAGACCGCCCCAGCCAGCTCCGTAGCCGTCCCAGCCGAGACCACCCAGACCGGCGCCGCAGCCACAACCACCCAGACCCAGACCTCTACCGCCGAGAGCCAGACCGCAGGCGTTCTACAACAACAACATGGTATTGTTATAAATATTATCTAAAGGGAACCGTAATAAAACACTGGTTTTTACTTACTTGGATCAGGCAAGCCTGAGCGCAGAGGAGGAGGATAGCGAAGGTAGACATGTTGTAATGTATTCACGTACTGGATACAGAATGATAGCTCTACGATTCATCAATCCTTTTATACTATAATTATTGATTATTTAGAACCACTTAAAATAAATGTCGAAACGAATAATCTACTTATTTCGAAAAACATAACCTTATATCACCACGTAGTTTTTCAATTACTACACTGTCGCCCAATTTAGATACAATTAGGTCACAAAATTTGTTAAAATTAAGAATGTCACGTCTATTAGATAGTGTATTAGGCAGTGTTTTGTATAAAAACAGTAGCTGGTGACAGTGAACTCATTCTGAATTCATTCAGTGTAACAACATGGCCGCTAAACTCATTCTCGTCGTCTGTCTCGCTCAGGTAAGAATTATTTTATTATTTTTTTAAAAGTAGAAATCAATGACAAAATTGGTAAAAACATATTATATAATAAACTAAAATGTTCCAGGCTGCTCTGGGTCAACTCGGCCTTGGTCTCGCTGGTCTCGGTGGTTGCGGCTGCGGAGGACGTGGTCTCGGTCTCGGCTATGGCGGCTACGGTGGTTACCGCGGCATTGACATCGCTGACGCTGCTGGTCTCGGAGCTTCCCACGGAGGCGGCCTCCCCGTCGTGACCTCCTCTGGTGCCGTCACTGGTCTTGGAGTATCTTCCGAGAACGTGTACGAGGGTACCGTCGGTGTCTGTGGTAACCTGCCTTTCCTCGGTTCCGCCGCTGTGGAGGGAGTCTTCCCCACTGCTGGTGCTGGTGGTATCAACTACGGCTGCGGCAACGGCGCTGTCGGCATCGTCGCTGAGGAAGGTCTCGGTGGTATTGGCTACGGTGGTTACGGTATCGGAGCTGGTTATGGAGCTGGCTACGGTCTCGGTTACGGAGGATACGCCGGACGCGGATGCGGTTGCGGTGGATACGGTGGCATCTACTGAAAGCTTTAAATATGACCCTGAACCATATTTTAAATTGGAATAAAGCGTAATTGAACATACTATACTTGTGTTTTTAAACCATTCCCAATGTTATTTTTAGTTGAACGTACGACTGAGTAAAAATGAATCAACAAATGAGTGAATGTGGAATGTGCATGCTTAGCCTTAAAACTATAAGACTAGCAAAGTGGGCTATTCTAATGGAGTAGATCCGAAAAGCCACCAATAAGTGATTGTTATAGAAAATATTTCGTATATTACAGTACTATATATATTATGGTTATTACAAATACTCGATACATAGGTACACCCATATTTGATTTTTCTTTCGCTATACCTTTATATTATCCCGTTCAGATGGGATCGGCGCAATATGTCTTCTCTCTCCAATCCTTTCTATTTTTACATAAATCATCTGTGACACCACAAACCAACATAATATCATACGTACATTACACCCATATCTGATAGTCTTATTTTGTGTCATAAACTGTACAAACGAAATCTGAGAAGTTTGATCGCCGAACCGAGAAGTTTGAAGAAACATCGCCGCTTAACGGAGCATGTAAATTTTACCAATTGCATATTTTTATAATTTTATCACCATTAGATTTTGATCTATATAGATTTTAGTTTTACTCTATTTTTTTGCACTTGAAGTAATTTCAAATTAATAAAATCGAGTAGGGTAGCTTTTGGGCCGCTGACGGATGTCACTTGATAAACGGTTTCGGATGGCTATTGGTATACGTAGCAACTCATTACTGCCCACTGTTGGGTTCAGGTCACCTCAGACGAGGGGATTGGAGACTTCACAAATCTTCGAACTCTTTTCCAATGTGCTAGTTTCCTTAAGATGTTTTCATTAACCGATCTTAACCAACATGGATTCATCGAGGCATAATTATAGTTTGCAGAGGCAAAATCAGTCACGGACTCATGTTTTCATACAGGTTTTCATTAAGGGGGTATTCTAGTCTAGAATGTCTATTTTGAAGTATTTTTCAAAGGCCAATAAAAAAAAACTAAAAAAATTGTAAGTATCCATTTTTTTATCAGATATTTATTGATATTTTTATAATACAAAAAAAATTAAAAGAAATTATTTTTTGAAAATTTGATAAATTGCAGGCTGGTAGAATGGGGAGGTTTGAGAAAATCGGTGCGTCCTTGTTGACATGATTAAAACCCTTCTGGTGATCTGAAAAAAAAAAATCAAACGGATTCTTAATCAGTAAGGATGCCACTATCGCCTGAACTAGGATAAAAAATAAAAAAAAAATTTCGCAAAATAGTGGCTGTTTGAATTTCCCCCCCCACTTTTTTGCAAAGTTTTCAATTTTTAAAAAAAAGTGAAAATCAAAATTTTCAAATAATCCTAGTTCCAGCCATAGCAAGATATATAAAGAATGCCCACACCAAATTTCAAGTCAATCGGTTCATTAGAAGTTAAGAAATCATGTCAAACGTGGAGAAAATAGTAGTTTCGAGAAAAACGCGATTAAACATAAACGTTCACAAATATAATTTTTGAGAATTCATGGTGTATACCTATAGTATAAAGGACTTTCTGCAGGATACATAAAGAATGAACTTGTCAACAGGAATATTCACCCTCAGGTAGTCAGTGAAAGTAGTACTTGCTAGCTACTTGCCTATTGTTCGATTTTATGGGTCAGAACTGGTTTGCGCGCTGCAACTTAAATTGCTATAACTCCGTAAATAATTAAATTTTTTAAAATTCCTTTGGAGGAAATATTCTTGAAGGTATATTCTTTGAAAATATACAAAAAAAAAATTGATTTTTTCAAAATTCTAGATCAGAATACCCCCTTAACACGTTCGCTGCGAAACGAGGCCTAAATGACCCCTCCTGCAACTTTCCTGTGGTGCGGCAAGGAAAAATGAGCGGTGTGAAGAGCGTAACTTTATTAAAGGCATTGGGGTCTAACAGACCGCGTGTCACCCTAACGTCTGGTTATGGTCCGGGCCAATTACACCTCGTGTCGCAGAGAACAGCAGATATGCAAAAATCGGTCTCGCAGTGAAAGTGTTAATATCATGAACCTCTGCAGTGTAAGGGCATTGAGGGGCCGTCATCTATCATAGCTACTTATACAAGACTTTTCTTAAACCTCGTTTAAAGAGGGATATGTCTTAGCGCTCCGGAAAAACTGGAGAGAAGTATATTTCAAATCGGAATGATGAGGTGCCAAAATATTTTAACTGTGTAAGTTTCTGTGTACTGTCCGAAAAGAGTCCATTAATAAGCTCCGTGGTCATCAATAGTTGTTTTAAACGATCTTTTTCCACACACCAACCACAGTTAGCTTTGAAGGATTGAAATAAATTTTCGTTCTAGGATATTCTAGAGCCTCAGTGTGGTCAAATCAGGAACACTTCCAAGATTCGCGATGTTGTTGGAGGTCTGTTTTAAATGGTACCCTAAGGATTACAGATTAAAAATAACGCTAACACTAGCCACCACGTCCTAGCCATCGACTAGATTAAAAGTAAAAGCAGAAATATAATTTAAAAAGTGGTTGGTTTAGTAAATATTTATTGGAGATTTAAGGTTCAGTTTTTTAGTAAATTCCGTATCCGAGTCCTCCGTAGCCGCCAAGACCACCGCAGCCGCAGGTAGGAGCGCAGTGTCCGCAGATAGAGACGGCACCAGCAGCGCAAGCGGGGCCTCCGTACTCAACAGCACCGATGATGGGCACGCGGCCAGCGACGGCGGTGGTACCGGCGACGGGCAGCTCACCGGCGACACCCACGTTACCGATGCCCTCGCCGCCGTACTCGCCAGCACCGTAGCCAAGACCGTAGCCGGCGCCGATGCCGTCCCAACCAAGACCGCCCCAGCCAGCTCCGTAGCCATTCCAGCCGAGTCCACCCAGACCGGCGCCGCAGCCGCAACCTCCCAGACCCAGACCTCTACCGACGGCGACCTGGCCGCAGGCGTTCTATAACAATAATATAAATAATAAGTAAAATTGTCAAATACATAATCAAACTTAGTAATCGAAATAAAGAGTACTTACTTGGATCAGGCAAGCCTGAGCGCAGAGGAGGAGGATAGCGAAGGTAGACATGTTGTAATGTATTCACGTACTGGATACAGAATGATGCTACTAGAAAATTTAGTCTTTTTATATAAAACATCCTCAACACTCTGGCTCTTCGTCTAATACGATTTTGAAATACTTAATCTATGAATTACGAAAGTTATATTTTCTTTTTAAAACAACACGTTTTGTTCGATTTTTTGTGTAATTGTGTTAAATAAAATCACGTACGAAAGATAGGATATGTGTTGGAAAGTAGGTCACATTTAGCTACTGCTTTGAACCTTAACTCATCCGTAGTACCAGTATCCTCTCCTCCATAGTCTGTGTGTCTATTGATCAGACGAAGTATCATTTAATAAAAAGTTTTAAAAAGATCCTGACCATAAGTTAAAGGCAAGTTCGATATATTTTTAGTTGAAAAAAATATCAGGCGCAAAATTTTTAGTGGTAGGTACATTTAAAAACAATAAAGTGGTAATTATTTGTTTTCACTGTTAATTCACAAAGTGTGAGTTCCAAAAGCGTTTGTGATGTGCCTTAGCGCAGAAATGTGATAACTTGCGACACCGCATCAAAAACTTTTAAATTTGGAGTTTTTCTCAACTAAATTATGCACGTTTTACTTAAAACAAACGCATACAAATCCGTAATCAAAAACGTAATCGTTTTTAAGAATTTTTTAAGCATGACGATCGAAGCAACTTTGTTTTATACGTCCAATATAATTAATTGATATTATACTGTACCAACCCATTACTGCCCACTGTTTGGCTCAGGTCTCCTCAGAAGAGGAGATTAGGCATAGTCCACCACGCTTGCCCAGTACGGATTAGGGACTTCACAAATCATCAAAGGATTTTAAGAATCCTTTTCCGACATGAAGATTTCCTCACGATGTTTTCCTTCACCGTTTTTAGCTAGTGGTGTTGTGAAAAATTGCACATAAATCTTTTTCACATTTAGATTTAGAGGTACAAGCCGGCCGGTTTTGAACCCGCGACCTCCCGTTCGGAAGGAAGCGCTTCGACCACTCGGCCACCACGACTTCATATGACTTCATGATATTATACTAATTAACACTTTTTAAGACTGAAGTATGACTTGAAAAATATTAGATTTCGATTTTGTTTAACCACCCAACTGAGATTTGTATCGAAATCAATCAATGACGATTTTTATCAAAATCAATAAGTATTTCTTGTTAAAATTCATTCTGAAACCAATTGCATTAATAATATTGGTATACAGCCTTGTATCGGCAACATTGTTTGCGTAAATAAATAATATCTTGATGACATTTGGTTACCCTTATACGGCAAACTTAAAGTGAATATCATAATCGTAATTTTAATACAATGTATGTTATTACAGTTGTTATGATAAACATATCGGCCCACCTTTTATTAAGACTGGTATAAAATATGAATAAATAGGTTCAATCTATCCCTACTAATACTTATAAATGCGAAAGTAACTCTGTCTGTCTGTTACGCTTTCCCGCTTAAACCGCTCAATCGATTTTGATAAAATTTGGCACAGACAATCTTTAGACCTTGCGAAAGAACTTAAGTTACTTTTTAATTGAAAGTGACGTAGACGAAGTTGCGCGGGCCCAATAGTCTGTAATATATCTTACTTAATATTGTAAAGAGGAAAGTTTTGATTGTTTGTTTGTTTGTCTAGAATAAGTTCCGAAACTACTGCATCGATTCAAAAAAATCTTTCACCGTTGCATTGTAACGCCATCCCTGAGTGAAAAAGGCAATATATACTTAGTTTAAAAAAAACAGGATTCCTTACCAAAACTCCAATAATGTAAGCCAAGGTGTGAAAACAATACCCAAAAACTTTCTTACATCGCATGCGAAGACATGTGAAAACATAGCCCACCACGCTTGTTGGGGATTTCACATAAAAACTTCATAGAATTTTTAGAATTATTTTTCCAAAATGCAGGTTTCCTCATGATGTTTTCCTTCATTCCTTTCCATTTCCTTCACCCGCCACCTCCCGTACGGAACGCAAGCGCTTCAACCACTCGGCTACCACGACCATAATGCTGGTATAAAATTATTTATTGATTTAAGTATTCAGTAAGTTTCCAGAAACATTTAAAAAATACAGATGAATTGAAGATCTCTCTCAGAAAAGTTATCAAAAACGCTTCCTTATAATATTTCACTCCCACATTAAATATTTATTCTTCGGCATTATAACAATACCTGTGCCTACAAACGCCAGCTGTCAAACTGACAGCGCGGGAATTTTGACGTGTGGCCTTGTCACGTCAAATACGTTCCGTTTCATTAAAATACAATGATGAATTTAAAATGAAATTGTTGTCGATTTATTGAAGGAGGACAATTTATAAAAGCGGGTAAACTGGTTTGATTGGAAACTATAAAAATAATCGCGTGTATAAATTATCTGGCAAGTGAGAATAAGGATTTTAACGTCGTATTGCAATTAGCTATATATTAAACAAGTTTATAATTATTATTATTTTTTACAAATTTTATATTAACTTGCACTGGATGTAAATATGTAGGTTCGGGTAGAATCTTGCAAGCTAAATTTGACAAACTTCGTATGTGTATGCATATCGCGTGACAATGCAATAATATGACAAAACAGACAAAATGGCGCTGATCTGATGATGGATTCGGAAGGTGGTCATAAGAACTCTTGTTCTAAACAAGATAGACCCGTCGTGTTTGTGCTCGTTTTACTTGTATTAGCTACCCTACTGATACATGATATCCAGGATTTTAAAAGCTTGTGTACATTTAAAAAGTTTTCTTTAACATAATCTATTAATTGTATAAATAGTTCAAGTATGTTTGTATGATATTGTGAATTGGAATGAAGCATTACAAAGTGTTAATTTTCTGGTAAAATATAAGCCTAGAGATTTTAAGAATCGATCTAACACTACTAGATACAGTCTACTGAACAAAACAGTTCATAATAGTGTCTCCAAACAACATTACCTACAAACATCAAGTGTACTACAAAACGACTTAAACAGTCTTCAGTTTAAAACTATTTAAATCTTAAGCAACGAGAATCTATATTTTGCACTTCAGATGTGTGATTTCCAAAGAATCATCGAAATCGGTTATTAAATGGAATACCACGACGACCATCACCTTTTATCTGAAACAAGCATCATCCAAACCGGCCCAGTCAAAGTTACAACAACATACATAAAAAACAGACGAATCCAGTAATTCTTTTTAATCGGTCAAAAACAAAGCCTAATTCAATACCTATCTTATGGAATCCGATAAATAAAAACACGTTCACAAAATGTCAATGAAAACATTGTTTTTTTATGTTAAACTAGATTGCGACTAGTTTTTAAGACAGGAAATAGTTTGCACGCGAATAATACATTGCAGTTCATTGCAATATACTTAATAGTCCGTGAAATAAATACTAATTGAGAAATCATTGAAATGATGTATGATTGTTTACTTCTCGTGTTTTTATACAAGCTTTATATTAATTTGCACTGCATGTAAAGTTTGGGTGGAATATTGCAAGCTAAAGACAAATTTCCCGGTTTCCGATTGAGTTGACATTTTGTACGCAGATGTATATCGCGTAACATTGCAATAATATGACAAAATGGCGCTGATGGGTTTTGGAAGGTTGTTTTGGAACTCCTGTACTAAATTAGATAAACCCAATGTTTGGCCTCGTTTTACTTGTGTTAACTAGCACTCTAGTGATGCATGATATCCAGATCTTAAAAGCTTGAGTTTAAAACATTTTCTTTAAAATACAATTATTTTGTTTGTGGTAGCGTTACTTTTTTCAAAATTACCAGTTAATATTAGCGAGCCATAAAAATAGAAGCCGATCATTTAATTTCATAAATAAAACGACGAAATACGTAAAAAAGTTTATTTACAATTTTATACAATAATATACAAAAATAAACTTATAATTTGGTTCGGTAGTGGCAGTACGGTATCATTGAAGAGTTACAGGTTGGCTGGTGGAAGTCCTTTAATGGCAGTAAGGGTAGTTAGGGCATAGGGCAGCGGGGAAGTTAGCTGGGTACCTAGGTACTGCGTTGGATCTGAAATTGATTTAAATTTTATTATTATTAGGGTGCAGTCAACATTTAACCGCAGAAAAGGGTTCTAAATCAAACACTGATAAAATTATAAGCGATTCTGTACTATTTTATGTATGTATTATACTATATTTCTGGTGTCCTGAAATACAGACTTGCGTCTAGTTTAGGCACCAGTCTCCGGCAAACATGAATCGGCAATAATACTTATTACCATACATTTTATTGTAGCGCTAATTTGTAAATTAAAATAGTGTCTGATGATTCTGTTGTGTGTTTGTGGTGAGAAAAATAAACTATACTCTATTCTAACTATATTCTATACACATAAAGCTTTCTCTTGAATCACTCCATGTATTAAAAAAGTTGCATCAAAATCCGTTGTGTAGTTTTAAAGATTTAAGCATACATAGAGACAGACAGCGGAAAGGTTTTAAAGTATGTAGTGATTTTTCCACATATTTCATCTATGTCACATAGGACGGAATCTATGTATTACCATGATATTGTAATTCACGGCTTCGAATCATTTATTTTACTTGTACCAGATGTAATTATGTAAGTTTGGGTGGAATCTTGCAGGCTAAATTTGACCAACTTCCCGGTTTCCGATCGAGCTTAAATTTTGCACCCATACTATCGCGTGACAACTGACAATGCAATAATACGGTATGCCAGAGTCAGAAGGTTGCCATAGTAACTCCTGTACTAAATAAGATAGACTCGTATTTGGGTTCGTTTTACTTGTCTTGGTTTTTTTTTTTTTTTCAGTTGGAGGAAATCACCGGATCCCCGCCCGCCCCGCGGGCGGGGTATGTGGGAGTTGAACCTCACTAAAACCTCCAACCGCTCACACTCAGCGTCCGAACCCCGGCTGAGGCCAGAACCCAGCACGGGGTTTGGAGGGACGGCGCGACGCGTTACGCCATCGGCATGCTTTCCCGTCGCTCCGTCCCCGTTACTTGTCTTGGTTAGCAACTTCTACATGATGTCCAGAATCTTAAAGCTTGTATTTTTTATTTTCTGTTAGACGAGCTAACGGGCCATTTGATCGTAAGCTACCATCGTTCATAAAACTCTTCAATGTCATCTTTAAATTGAAATACTGTTAAGGTAGAGTTTATACTTACGCTGCTTGAGCTATGGGCAGAATTCCTGGGTTGCGCACCCATTCCGGTATCGGCATACCCTGGGGCGTGTGTCTGGCCAAGGCATCAACGTTGCAGAATGGGTAATCTGGGCAGACGGCTGGATGAAGACCGGCTGGGTACTCGCGGGCGAGCGCTACCGCGGCCAGAGCGAAAACTACGAACTGAGGGCAAAAACAAATGATTATTTTTTACTACTAAAAATAAATTGTTAGATCTTATTTTTTATCAAATTACTAGATGACTCACGCAACTTCGTCTGCGTCACAAAGGATAACAATATCCTCAATAAATGAACTTTTAAAAACTGAAACAATTTTTGAAATTGTACAGTAATTTCGGAGTCTATTCGAGACAAACAAACAATCAAACCTTTCCTCTTTATAATATTAGTATAGAGTAGTATAGACAAATAAATAAATAGTTTTTATGTCATAAAATTAAGATAAAGAGTTAACGCGCCACCCCTCATAGCCCCATACTAAGTTTTTGCCTCAGCCAGGGACTGGACGCTGAATGTGAGCAGTTGCAGGTTTTAGTGCGGTTCGACTCCCACATGCATATTGTCAATTTTAGAAAATAAATAGAATAGCAAATTAATTAATTTCAATTACCAGAGGTCCGTGAGCGACAGTAACCGCTTACCATCAGGTGAGCCGTAGGCTCGTGTATCTATTATGAAAGATAATTAAGAAAAAATCAGAAACTTGTAATAAAAATTTCAAACCTAAATTCAAATTTCTCGAGCTGTTACGAAATTTTCCAAAAAGGATTTCGTTAAATATCACGGATGGATGCTTACCATTTTGTAATCCTATACACGAAAACCACGCACTAATTGTTTCACTAATACATTACATCCTACGGATGACTGAGCCGGTATTGTCATTACAATAATATTTACGTAGGTAGATTGCTATTTCAACTCTTCGAATACACAAGATATAGACAGGTCCTACGTATAGGTATTAACATTATAAAGTGGAAAGGTTTCATTGTTTGTTTGTCCACCGATTTCAAAAATTATTTCACCGTCGGAAAGCTATACTATCCCTGAGTGACATAGGCTAAGCAAAAATAGAGATCCTTACTAAAACTTCAATAGTATAACCCAAGGTGTGAAAAAAATACCTAAATTTTTTCTTACATCACGTGCACTGCGGAAACGCGATTGTAGAACAAAATGATGTACTACGGGTTTGTAGGTCTTATTAAGATCTAACAGTGCTGCCTGAACCCCTTTTTGACGCAGACGAAGTTGGATCAGCTTCTACTAGTATAAGTGACAAAACTCAATTTCACAGGAGATCCATTTGAATGCTCCACATTATGTAATTTTGTTAGGAATATAACTTCTATTAATGAAATTAATTGTAATTTTAAAATGAAATTTTCAAGATGGAAAGATTAGGCAATTTTAAGACTATTTATACAAAAAACGATGTTTTTTATACCAGTATACGTAGGATAAGTCGATATATAACTTTCTCCAAACCGAAGTAGAGTAAATCCTATAAAAATACGACTAGGAACCACTTGTTTTTGGTATAGGTTAATATTTTTGGAACGAAGTTTCTTATCGCGTGTTGTGAAAGGGGGCAAGACGGAAAAAATTACGAAAAATTGTCACGACACTTTTTTTGTTTTAGATGATTATCGCTAGATGGCGCTGTGATCAAAATCTTTTAAAACACGTTCCTTATCGCGCGTTACGTTAGGAAAAAACAATTATAGGATATCTTTTAATCGAAAGGAACTTCGTTCTATTCGGGTGTCCCATGACACTTCTCAAGTTTTTTTTCTATATGGTAGACTATAATGAAAGAACTAAAAATCGTGATACGAACCCGTTTAATATTTGTGTAAAAGATATTAAATTGATTGAAGAAACCAGTTAATTTTTATTTAACTTTTTTCACACGCAGTTTAATGATTTGTTAACTGTTTACGCCACTTACAATTATTCGCTTGTTTAGTTTTTTGCAAATTAATTATTGCATTAGAAGTTAACACACACGTAAAATATGGACGTTGTTTTACTTTATTGATTTTTAATAGATGTATTAGACCGATTTAGTTGATTTTTTTTTCGTTCCAGACGTTAAGATAATTTCTATTAAAATAAATTTTCTTTGAGATGGTTTATCTTATTGATTTCAGAAAAAATGCATGTTTGTAAGTGTTTGGAGTTAGACCGATTTAGATGCTTATCTTTTTGCGTTTTGAATCTTAAAGTATGTTTTTATTTATACTAAAATCACAAATTAGGTCTACTAATCTATTACGAAAAATCTTTTACTAACATGAAACTACGATATTTGTGTCTCATATATTCTTTATAATACAAATTAAAAACAGTACCTCCTTAAAATTACTTACTTTAAACATCTTCACAAACTTTAATCAAAATTAGACATCAACACAGACAAATAATAGTATACCTTCTTTAGCAGTTGGTCAAATACTTACCAATTTAGCGAACATGTTAATCCTCTCAGGGTAAACTTGAGACTGATAGTTTGTACTAAGAATCGCTGGTTTATATACCCTAAGAAACTAGGGTTGACCTGACCACAGAAACATATACTATACAGATGTAAAACTAGATACAGAACTAAAATATCCGGGGGATAGTATAGCCCTAGAGGTGTTGCCCTTTTTACAAGCTTTATATTAACTTGCACTGAATGTAACTATGCAAGGTCGGGTGGAATCTTGCGAGCTAAATTTAACAAACTTCCCGGTTTCCGATTTAGCTGACATTTTGCACGCAGATGTATGTAATGCAATAAAATGACAAAATGGTTGATCTGATGATAGATTCGGAAGGTGGTCATAGGAACTTCTGTACTAAATAAGATAGTGTTTGGGCTCACATGTCTTGGCTAGCACTTTACTGATACATGATATTCAGGATCTTAAAAGCTTGTATTTAAATTAAAGTACTTAATTTTTTCTTTAAAATAAATTATTAATGTTACTTTCATGTATTTCCAACGGGTTCTTACCACGATATTTATTTAATTGAGTTGTCTCGATATTTCAACGTTGTTGCAAACGTCATGATCACGAGAAGACTGGATACTGCGGGTCGATTTAAGAGCAAACAAATCTGTCTACCCTCTTTTTCGTTCGCTTTTGGGTCGTACCACTGGAACTCGAACTCACATCACGACACACCACACTCACTGTATCTACAAGACTCTCTGAGCATGAACCCTTAGTGACTTAGAGACAACTCAATTAATTAAATATCGTGGTAAGAACCCGCTGAAAATGCATGAAAGTATTATAGAAAACCGCGAGTGTCTGAATAAGTTTATTAATTTTACTTCTGTATGTGTTTTGTGAAGCGAGTTAATATATCCAGTATTTAAAACTAGACGACCCTCGCAACTTCGTTTGCGTCACTGAAGACGGAATAAATTGTTCCTGTGTTTATTTTACGCGTTCTATATGTCACTATAAGGCGATTTGTTAATAATGAATTACAAAAATATTAGGTTTCATTTAAAATCGATATTAAAATGTAAAAAACTAACCGATCCTCGCAACTTCGTCTGTGTCAGAAAGGGGTCCAGGCAGCATTGTTAGATCTTAATAAGACCTACAAACCCGTAGTACATCATTTTGTTCTATAATCAATAGTTTTCGCAGCGCACGAGATGTAAGAAAGTTTTTGAGTATTTTTTTCACACCTTGGCTTACATTATTGAAGTTCTAGTAGGTACGGATCTCTATTTTAAAAAAAACTTGAGAGGTGTTAAGGGACACCCGCATGGAACGAAGTTCCTTTCGATTAATTAGTGAGTGAATTGTAAAAAAAAAATATTTTTTAAGTTATAATAATTAGTTAGTTTAAAGTAGTTTAAAATTATTATAACTTAAATAAAATATTTTGATCACAGCGCCATCTAGTATTAATCATATAAAACAAAATAAGGAATTGTTTTAAAAGATTTTAATCACAGCGCCATCTAGCGATAATCATCTAAAACAAAAAAAGTGTCGTGACAACTTTTTCATAAGAATTTCCGTCTAGCCCCCTTTCGATACCGCGTGATAAGGAACTTCGTTCCAAAAAAACTAAATATCTAGCCATTATGTTGTCACTCAGGGATAGTGTAGCTTTCATAAGGTGAAAGATTTTTTCAAATCGGTGCAGTTGTTTCGGAGTGTATTCGAGACAAACAAACAGTCGAACCTTTCCTCTTTATAATATCTAATATATAAAATTGTCGTGTCACGGTGTTCGAACTTGAACTCCTCCGAAACGGCTCGACCGATTTTGATGAAATTTTTTGTGCTTATCCGGTACCTATGAGAATCGGCCAACATCTATTTTTCATCCCCTAAATGTTAGGGGTAGTCCACCCCTAATTTTTTTTTTTCGGCGCAGACGAAGTTGCGCGAGTCAGCTAGTTAGTATAGAAATATTTAAACGTATTTATTCATGATTCCAATCTGATTATTTTATGCGTAAATCGTTATTTTAACATTAAATAACTAAAACAACAAGGAAAAACCTAACATTTTAACAAGTAACAAGTTCAATTGTTAATATAATATAATATACATTTTAATTGGCAACTGTTTCCCTGATAAGAAAAAACAATGGTTTTATAATAAGCAGTCGCTGTTTGTTTCGTAAACCATAGAAATAATCAAATTATATTTTTGTTACAAAAATGAAAAACGATCGACTTCAATTTCTGAAGCATAGCACAAAAACTACTAGTCAGATCTTTATTAAATTTATATGAGATAATGCTCAAAATGTCTGCTTTCTAACTTAAAAAAAGAATCATCGAAATCGGTACATATAAAAAGGAAGTACACGCAAAAACGCAGAGCAAATCGTAAAATTTTGTCCGTTAAAATACACATTTTTAAACACAGATCCAAAAGTACTTGTTCGATCTTTTTAAAAAAACAATGGGATCTAAGTTTAGCCATTACCTTTCATCTGATACCAGAATTATTCAAATCGGTCCACCTGAAGTTATCGCGGAACAAACATAATAAAAAAATACAGGCGAATTGAGTAGCTACTCCTTTTTGGAATTTGGTCAAAAATATGAAAATGACATGATCTGTAATTACTTCATCATCATCATCAGCCTATAGACGTCCACTGCTGGACATAGGCCTCCCCCAAACCTCGCCACATCGACCGGTCCTGCGCCATCTGCATCCAGTGACCTCCCGCGATCTTGACCAGATCGTCGGTCCATCTTGTGGGGGGTCTACCAACGTTGCGCTTACCGGTTCGTGGCCGCCATTCCAGAACTTTTCGGCCCCACCGGCCATCTGTTCTTTGCACGAGGTATCCTGCCCATTGCCACTTCATTACTTATGTAATTACTTATCCTTACTTAATTTGTAAGTAACTATGTAACTACGTATCTATGTAACTACATGACTATGTATGTAATTATGTAAGTTTGGATGGAATCTTGCGAGTTGAATTTGACCATTTCCCGGTTTTCGATTGAGCTGACATTTTGCACGCAAGTGTATATCGCGTGACAATGCAATAATGGGATAATGGGTTCGGAAGGTGGTCATAGGAACTCTCGTGCTAAACAAGATGGACCTGTCATGTTTGGGTTCATTTTACTTGTCTTGGCTAGCACTTTTCTGATAATATGGTATTCAGGATCTTAAAAGCTTGTCTTAAAAGTTTTCTTTAAATTAAATTATTAACATCACACTGTGTTACATTTTGTAATAAAATGTGAACAAATTATCAAGTTTTAGAAATAGCGTGGCGTCATGCTCAATTTTTCTTAGCTTGTATAAGAAAATACACCAAGTGCATCCAGAGTGGTTAAATAATAAAACAATCACAACATAAATTAAAAAATACCAATTTTATCAATAAATTTATTAAACGAAATTAACTTAATTATAAATAGTTTATTGTATAAATTAACCTTATGAATGTTATAATGAAAAATACATTGTTCTTATTTATAGCACCGGAACATGACACATTCGAATTTTGGTTATCAGTGCCTGGATTTCCGTTGGATGCTGTATTATTATCCGCTGTGCCTGGTTTTCCGTTGGATGCTGTATTATTATCCGCTGTGCCTGGTTTTCCGTTGGATGCTGTATTATTATCCGCTGTGCCTGGTGTTCCGTTCGATGCTGTATTATTATCCGCTGTGCCTGGTTTCCCGTTGGATGCTGTATTATTATCCGCTGTGCCTGGTTTTCCGTTGGATGCTGTATTATTATCCGCTGTGCCTGGTTTTCCGTTCGATGCTGTATTATTATCCGCTGTGCCTGATTTTCCGTTGGATGCTGTATTATTATCCGCTGTGCCTGGTTTTCCGTTCGATGCTGTATTATTATCCGCTGTGCCTGGTTTTCCGTTGGATCCTGTATTATTATCCGCTGTGCCTGGTTTTCCGTTGGATGCTGTATTATTCTGCGGTGTGCCTGGTTTTCCGTTGGATGCTGTATTATTATCCGCTGTGCCTGGTTTTCCGTTGGATGCTGTATTATTATCCGCTGTGCCTGGTTTTTCGTTGGATGCTGTATTATTATCCGCTGTGCCTTGTATTCCATTCGATGCTGTATTATTGTGCGGTGTGCCTGGTTTTCCGTTGGATGCTGTATTATTATCCGCTGTGCCTGGTTTTCCGTTGGATGCTGTATTATTATTCACTGTGCCTGGTTTTCCGTTCGATGCTGTATTATTATCCGGATCTGGTTTATTGGGAAGTCCCATCACCAGAGCCACGCAAACAACAAATAACAGTATTTGCTTCTGAAAAAATCGAAAAAAATAGTTTATGTACAGTATAACAGCAGTATAACAGCAGGAATCTGATATGGGATGAATGACCTATTGAAATAAAATATAAAACCACTTTTATTTTAGGAATTAGATAAAAACATTTTTTCATCATAGTATGGAAGTCCGTAACGATAGTCGTACGTTATCCATACAATGTCAAAAAAAAAGTATAATCGATCCAAAAAATAAAAATGGTGCTATGTTGTTTTTTGACATTCACCCAATTCGGATTGTCCAAAGTTACAGATCCACTCTGTATATAATAACATAGTATTATTGCATAAAAAAAATATTGTGCATAAAATAAATAGTAAATATAAAATTTGTGTGCCCAAAACGCAGACTGCCAGCGTTGAAGTTGTCTGCTAAGTTCTGTATAGTAAGCACTTGAACCGACTTCTCCCTTACCATGACATTGCAGAAGTACATGAGCGACAGTAGGCACTTACCATAAGATGAACCGTAAGCCTATTTGAGTGGTAGTAACCTATCATAAAAGATATGCAAAAAAATATATATGACTAGCTGGCGACAACTTCGTCTGCGTCACATAAGGAAATTTTCTCACCGTTTAAACCTTCCCTGGACTTCTACGAATATTTCAAGATTAAAATAAGCCAAATCGGTTCAGTCATTCTCGAGTTTTAGCGAGACTAACGAACAGCAATTCATTTTTAATATTTTTATATATAAGAGATTAAGAATTATGTTTCAAATCAAATTATAATGAAAATATATCGAGATTTAAAAAAGAGATTTTCGTCCTTTTCACAACTTGCACTTATTAACTATGTAAGTTCGGGTCAAATCTGCAAGGTAAATTTGAAATTTCCCGGTTTCGATTGAGCTGACATTTTGCACGCAGATGTATATCGAGTGACAATGCAATAATACGACAAAACGACGCTAATCAGATGTTGAATTGGCCAAGCACAAATGTTCTAAACAAGACAGACTCATCGTGTTTGGGCTCGTTTTACTTGTACTAGCTAGGACTCTATAGACAGAGAGATAGATAGAGAATGTAGGACTCTACAGTTATAAGATATCAAGATCTTAAAAGCTTGTATTTAAAAAGTATTCTTGAAATATTTTTTTTTATTTAAACGTAAAATATTAAACCAATTTTACAAATCACTCACCATGTTTACTTCGTAATGGTTTATAATAAAATGATATGATTCAATAATTACATACGAAAAGGAAAACCAAACTAAATTATTATTAGCATTATTACAAGTAACATAGTGTACAGATGTAAATCGTTTCCACTCAACTGGGAACTGCGTCAAAATTGGTTTGTTTCCTGCCAAGTCTGTGGCAGGAGCCAAAATTGAGCACAGTTATAAAACTTGTTTTGTTTACAATAATCGTCTCCTATTTTATTGAGATAATATAATAAAAACTTTATATTAAATGCGAAAGTAACTCTGTCTGTCTGTTACGCTTTCCCGCTTAAACCTCTCAACCGATTTTGATGAAATTTGGCACAGATAATTATAATCTTTAGATCCTGAGAAAGAACACAGGCTACATTTTGATTGAAAGTGACGCAGACGAAGTTGCGCGGGCCCACTAGTTAAAAATAAAAATGAAAATTGATTGATTTGTTTAACTCCCCAGTTTCGGCAACTAACGAAAATTTTATCGACGAACACGGACGAGTGGTTTCAAGTCTACTGCTGGGCTAAGGTCTCCTCAGTTTAGGGATAAGACATAGTCTACCACGATGCCCAATGCGTGGGGCCTTCACATATCTTCGTGAAGAATGATTTAACAATATCAGGATGTTTTCCTTCACCGTTTTTAGCCAGTGTTGTGAATAGCACATGAATCTTTTTCACATTAAGATTTAGATGTGCAAGCCGTCGTCAACCCGCCACCACGGTTGAATTTACAAAATAGATTTGTTCCAAACTTTACCTCTGCATAACTATACCGTGATATTTTCAATTATATTATTAAACATTCATGTTAGTTTTTGGTCGGGAATTCCTGTATAATTACTTGTAAAGTGTATTCTAGGTAAAATGAGCATTTATGCATTTTGAGAAAACAAAATTCTGACAAATCTACACTGAATTTAATGTCATAAAGAGGAAAGATTTGTATTTTTGTATGTTAGGAATAAACTCAAAAGTACTGGACCGATTTCAATAATTATTTCACCTTTCGAAAGCTACATTATCCACGAGTAACATAGGCTATATTTTATTGGAACGAAGTTCCTTATCGCGCGTTGTGAAAAGGGGCTAGACGGAAAAGATGGCGCTGTGGTCAAAATCTTTTAAAACACGTTCCTTATTGCGCGTTACGTTAGGAAAAAAAAAAAAAGATATCTTTTAATCTATAGGAACTTCGTTCTATTCGGGAGTCCCATGACATCCTCAAGTTTTTAAAAAAAATTAAGGATCTGTATGAAAATATCGAATTTGTAAAACGAGGTGTAAAATTGAGACCTGTTTAGGCATACGCTGCAAAAACTTTTGACAATAGAACAAAATGATGTACTATGGGTTTGTAAGTCTTACTAAAGTAATTTATTAGGAAACTTTAAATACAAGCCTTTATCCTGATTATCTTTTATTAGTAGAGTGCTAGCCAAGTTAAGCAAACTAAGCCCAAACACAACAGGTATATCTTAATACAGGAGTTCCTATGACAACCTTCCGAATCCATCATCAAATCAGCGCAATTTTTTCATATTGCATTGTCACGCGATATACATCTGCGTGCAAAATGTCAGCTCAATCGGAAACCGGGAAGTTTGTCAAATTTAGCTTGCAGGATTCCACCCGAGCTTACATAATTACATCCAGTGCAAGATAATATAAAGCTTGTAATTATGTAAAATATTTCGCATCAATTTATAAACCCTTTTATTTGAAGTCGGTTAAAATGAGAGGTACATAGATATAATTTGTTTACAAAGCGTTGGTGCAAGTCAGGAAGCTTCATTTAATTGGGTGGGCTTCTGATTTTAGTCTAGGAGGTGCACTGAAAACATAATATTTTTACATATTACTAGCTGCCCCACGCAACTTCGTCTGCGTCGAAAAAATAAAAAAAAAATTAGTGTTGGACTACCCCTAACATTTAGGGGGATGAAAAATAGATGTTGGCCGATTCTCATAGATACCGGATAAGCACAAAAAATTTCAACAAAATCGGTCAAGCCGTTTCGGAGGAGTTCAAGTTCGAACACCGTGACACGAGAATTTTATATATTAGATTATGATTACTTCTACTAAAATACTTGGACCTGGCCCACGCGGTGACCGACATGTGGCGTGTTGAATCGATCATCATTGTTCCGATCGTTGTATCTGTGCACGGTCTAATAGCGAAAAGTTTCGATCGTCATCTAGAGAAGCTGTCGCTCCCTGGTTGGGTAAAGGGCCTGATTCACAAGGCGGTCGTTCTTGACACGGCGCGTATTGTGAGGAGGTTCCTCTCTCTTGAGCCCTGACCACTGATGGCTTGGTAGACCCCGTCTTCAGTGGCCCTATGTTTTTTGTATTGTATTTTTAAATTTTGTTTTCTTGTATACCTACTTTTTTTTTAAATATAATGAAAAAATAAGATAATAAATGAATATAGAATCCAATAAAAATATTTAAGAAAATCAAAAGCGTTCTCAGCTCTTGGTCTATAGAGGAATTTTTAATGTAAGTGTCGACCTGTTAATGTAGTTATGCGAAATGTAGCCAAGATTTTTTTTTGAAAATAATCCCTACTAATATTATAAATGCAAAAGTAACTCTGTCTGTCTGTTACGCTTTCCCGCTTAAACCTCTCCTTAACCAACTTTTGAAAAAATTCGGCGCAGACAATCTTTAGACCCTGAGAAAGGATATAGGATTGCGAAAAAAAAAGAAATGTAGAGTTCACGCAGACGACATCACAATGAGTCTATCTTCTTTAGTACAGGAGTTCCTATGGCTACCTTCCGACTCCATCAGATCAGCTCCATGGTACCATATTATTGCATTGTCACGCGATATACATCTGCGTGCAAAATGTCAGCTCAATCGGAAACCGCTAATTTCGTCAAATTTAGCCTTGCAAGATTCCACCCGAACTTACATGATTACATCCAGTGCAAGTTAATATAAAGCTTATAAAAGTATTTTTCGAATAAATTTATTTAAATCTCAGCATGTTGAATACCACCATTCTTATGAGACACATATGTAATGAAATATCATTACATATGAATGTCAAGGACAAGCCCTATTATATTTATGTATATAAATTGTTTATTTATTCGTCTTTTGTATTGATATACTAGATTTGCTTCGCGGCTTCTCTCGTAAATTGTGTTTTATTTATGTTAATTACACTTTAATGAATAATTGTACTTTTGTTTTGTTGGGCGGGTTGGGCCGATATGGATGATTCCTGTGTCAAATTCTCCGTGATTCTTGTGAAAAATAAAAACAATAGATTATTTTTTTTTTAATAATATCACAAAAACTACCAGTCATATCTTTATCAAATATGAGATTATGTCCAAAGTGCTTTGTATAATAAAATTAAAACAAATGCAGCATATTTTTATTGCCTTGTAGGCAAATATGGTTAATTCTTGTCTGATAAAAATATTTTATAACAGTCCCAAAATTGGTTGTTCGATCTTTATACCTTCTTTTTGGGAAATCGGTCAAAAAATACAGTCGAATCGAGTCCATATTTTTGATGTCAGTCGAAATCACTTCAGTGCGAGTTTGTGTAAAATTAATTACTAGTTTTATGACGCAGACGAAGTTTAAACCAGATATAATTCTTGGTGCATGTCGTTTAATAACTTCCTGCTTCGTTATCAACAATATTAATATACTTAAGTGGTTGTTCTTATCAATTTGATTTTAATTATTTTTTTGTACTGAATGACGTGCATTTTTATCAGAGTATGCAGAAATGAAAAAAAAGAGGAGGTAGTGAGGGGTGTGCGAATATCGTTCGAATCGAATATTAATATTCACATTTGGTTCACAAGAACAGTTTATTCATCTTCCAAAATCAGTATAATAATCCTCCAAAACTCAGTCACAATAACTCCCAGCTCTGTTCACTTTGAAAGCAAGTCGACTACTGTCGATAGTTCACACTCCTTTTATACTTTCTTGAGAAATAAATCAGATGGCGCCTCTAGTATTTCCGTTTTCGCTAAAAATATAAATTGTAATAAAATTAACTAGGTGATGTCACAACCGGAAGTCTTTCCTTCAGATCGATGTAATACCCGCTTCTACAAACAATTATATGGAATTAGAGAAAAGTCACCTAACAATAACAAGGTGGACCGATTTGAATGATTCTGGCGTCAGATCAAAGGTGATGGTTAAACTTAGGTCACATGCTTTTTTTTAACATCAAACAAGTACGTTTGGATCTGTGTTTAAAAATGTGAACGAATCCGAACTAGATTTATGCGTGAAAAAACTAAAAAAAAAAGACAAATTGAGTACCTCCTTTATGGATGTAGGTCAATAAAATAATTCAAAAACAAGGTTTGATGATAGCAGATTTATTTATTTAATCTAAATGTACAACATAAGATATATCCGTCTCTGTCACACACATCGGATAAACCTTGTTCGACCTATGTTTTGTCTCTTTTGCTCTCTTCACGTTTGCCGCCATCATCTGAATGCTGTATTGGTCGTTTATTAGTTTCTGGAATGTAGCGATGGAGGGCTCGTTTGACAAGCTGTCTATTTCTACTGATATCTTTGCGCAACTTTCTGGGGTTAGCTGAAAAATCAGGTGGGCCGTAGGCTCGTTTATCTATCATGCAATTAAAAAAAAATAATATATATATGTATATTGAACTTATCTATTATACAGGGTGGATCTGTAACTTTGGACAATCTGACGTGGGGTGAATGACCTGTCGAAATACAACTTAGCACCATTTTTATTTTCTGAATCGGTTAAACTTTTTTTCTGACATTGTATGGAAAATGTACGACTGTCGTTACGGAATCCCATACTACGACGAAAATATTTTTTTATCCAATTCCTAAAATCAAAGTGGTTCTAAGCTGTATTTCGACAGGTCATTCACCCCACTTCAGCTGGGACAAAGTTACTGATCCACCCTGTATATTGATCTTATATTAACCAGCCAACTGAGAACTGCGGTAAAATTGGTTTGTTTACTATTTGCCAACTTTGTGGAACCAAAATAGAGCTTTTTTTGCCCAAAATGTAATAGAGCAACTGTCACTGCCTCTGTAAGCGGTTACCGTCGCTCATGGACCTCTGCAATGTCAGGAGACACTACCCTGCTACCCAGGACCTATAAGGGCTCTCTTCAAGCCTGGTTTGAAGAAGGACAAGTCATAGTGCTCGGGAGCTCATTTCTGGATGGTAAGTAAAAAACTTGAGAGGTGTCAAGGGACACCCGGATGGAACGAAGTTCCTTTCGATTAATTAGTGAGGGAATTGTAATAAAAAAATATTTTTTTAAGTTATAAATAAGAGAGGGAGAGACAGACGTTTTAAACTAACTAATAATTATAACTGAAATAAAATATTTTGATCACAGCGCCATCTAGCATTAATCATATAAAACAAAATAAGGAATTGTTTTATAAAAGATTTTAATCACAGTGCCATCTAGCGATAATCATCTGAAAGAAAAAAAGTGTCGTGACAACTTTTGATAAGAATTTCCGTCTAGCCCCCTTTCGATAACGCGTGATAAGGAACTTCGTTCCAAAAACAATTCATACTTACATTTTTTAATATTGGCATCAACTTATTTAAATTCACATCTGAATTATTCGATTTCTTGGTTTTTAGCCAACTGTACTTGGATTTAATTTCATCCCTGGATTTGGAATCCCGGATTGTAGTCTCCATCTATAAATGTAATAAATTATTTTAAAGAAAACTTTAAATACAAGCTTTTAAGATCCTAGATTTCATGTAGCAATAGAGTGTAGCTAATACAAGTAAAACGAGCTTAAACACGACATGTGCGTGCAAAATGTCAGCTCAATCCAAAACAGGGAAGTTTGTCAAAATTAGCTTGCAAGATTCCACACGAACTTACATAGTTACATCCAGTGCAAGTTAATATAAAGCTTGTAAAAACTAATTTTAATATTAGTTAGTGAAGTTTAAACCGATTTCGTAATGAATATAGTGTTTCTGTGTTTGAATCTAGGACTAGGCCAAGAATGAGCGATATTTGATATAAAATCTTCGATCAAATAAACGGAGATAAACAGTAAGAAGAGAATAAAGCGTTAGAATACAGTTGCTACCAACATTAAACTTGATTTTAGACGATAATTCTGTTGTATGGGTATAATGCCCGAGAGCTATTGCCAATTTATGAGTGGGTATTTGAGGCAAGCTCACGTAACGGTTTTTTTTTTATATTTAATGTAAAATTGTATAATACTGTTAAAATACTTTAAAAAAATATATGCTCACAAAAGAAAAAAGACATGCCCGCTGAGTTTCTTGCCAGTTCTTCTCAGGACGCTGGCTACAATTACTATTTTTTTGTGTCCGAACTGGTGGTAGCTTTTAACTTTTGACGTCAACAAGAATGAGTACGTCATCAATATTGAAAATAAAGTATTTCATTTCAAAGTATTTCATTTCATTTCATTTCTTAAAACTTGGTCCGTACTAGTTCTTCTAGTATAGGAGGTACCCCAAGTCGGAAACGCAAACCTAAATACTGAGTAGTGGGGCTAAACGAATCCCTACATTGGTAGTTGGTAACGCTGTCTTCTGACTCCATCATCAGCTTCATCATTTCATTTTTACCTATATCTATACCTATAATAGTAACTAGCACTGGATGTAGCTGTGTAAGTTCGGGTGGAATCTTGCTAGATAAATTTGACAAATTTCCCGGTTTCCGATTGAGCTGACATTTTGTAAGCAGAAGTATATCGCGTGACAATGCAATAATATGACAAAATGGCACTCTGCTGTTACATACATAACATCTTAAAAGCTTGCATTTAAAAAGTTCTCTAAAATAAATTATTTTATAGTAGTGATTAGCGCCAAAACATTGATTACAATTTCAGTCCGATACTTGAAAATGATAAAACTAAATATAAAACTTCAAATGAAATCACAGGCTTTTTAAATTCCAGAATAAGTATATTAAAATATAGTTTACACACTTACATGTTTTAGCAAATCATTCCACGTGTATTGTTTAGCCATTATAGTAGGTACTAGCGGGCCCGCGCAACTTCGTCTGCGTCACTTTCAATTAAAAGGTAGCGTGTTCTTTCTCAGGGCGTAAGGATTGTCTGCGCCAAATTTCATACAGTATTTACCTTTACTTTTATTATTATATTCATTAAAAGCTTATCTCTGCTCTTGATTGAAGTGTGATTCAAATATAGGGGCAATAGTGCCTTAATCAGCCGTATTGACTTTGATCAAATATTATTAGATAAACAATTAAAGTAACCGCTTACTCTGTCTGTCTGTTACGCTTTCCCGCTTAAACCTCTCAACCGATTTTGATGAAATTTGACACAGACACAGACAATCTTTAGACCCTGAGAAAGAACATTGGCTACTTTTATTGCGCGGACAGCAGCTTTGAAATGAAATTCAAAAATGGCTTGAAACCTAGTTAAACTGCGTTTTGTTACCGAAATATCGGTGTTTTCGTAAATAGTAAACATGTAACCACAATATGGAGGAGGATTTCAAAATCTTTCGTCTTGCCTATTTAGTGAAGTTGACTATTAAATCAAGTCGATCCATTTTATTATATTTTAGGTACTAGCTGCACCTAATATGTACCTACATAGCTCAAATGTAAATAAGGTATATCACTTACACTATTACTAAACGGGTTCTTACCAAACAGTGGTACCGGCAAACGAACGAGAAAGAGGGTAGACAGATTTTTTGCTCTTAAATAGGTACCCGCAGTTCCTCAGTCTTCCCGTGATCATGGCGCTTGAAACAGTGCTGAAATATAGGGATCGCTCATTTAAAAATAATCGTGGTAAGAACCCGTTTAGTAATAGTGTAAGTGATGTAGATAACCGCGAGTGTTTGAAGAAATTTATTAAATTAGGTATAGTATGGGGCAAGAATAAATGCACGTCTTTTAGAGAGAGAGCAGCTCATAGCTTCGGATTTATAGAGCTTTCTCTGTCGCACACAGTTTTGTGACATTCATTGTCAGTTGTTGTTCTAATTACTATATACCTGATATATAAAATTCTCGTGTCACAGTTTTCGTTGCCATACTCCTCCGAAACGGCTTGACCGATTTTGATGAAATTTTTTGTGCTTATCCGGTATCTATCAGAATCGGCCAACAACTATTTTTCATCCCCCTAAATGTTAGGGGTAGTCCACCCCTAAATTTTTTTTTCGACGCTGACGAAGTTGCGCGTGGCAGCTAGTAATAATATAATATATAGTTATTAAAACTCTAAATATTTTTATATAATTTCCTAAAAGTCAAAGTGCATTTATTCTTGCTCCAAACTATACAAAAAGGAAATAAAACAATAACATTCATATTAAAAGCGATTTATTTATAACAATAACAGTTGAGATAGAATAACAAAATAAATAAAATAATTACATCACAGAATTGATTGTCAATTTGGTGCTACACATATTTATTCAGAAAAAAAAATAAAAAGCTTCTATACAGGGTGGATCTGTAACTTTGGACTATCTGAAATTATTTCAACAGGTCATTAACCCCACGTCAGATTGTCCAAAGTTACAGATCCACCCTTTATAAGTCTTTGGTAGAGTGATTCAGGCTTATAAAATTATTACTTACACTATTACTAAACGGGTTCTTACCACGATTATTTTTAAATGAGGAATAGCACTATCAATCGGGGTGATGGCTTCAAACTATCCTGTATGTGGAATCCAGTGTTAGATAAAAATAAAGACAAAAAATCTAGTTTTGAGACGGCAGCCGATACTATCAGTGTGGTGTGTCGAAATGTGAGTTCAAGTTCCAGTGGTAGCAAACGAACGAGAAAGAGGGTAGACGGATTTGTCTGCTCTTAAATGACCTACCCGCAGTTCCTCAGTCTTCCCGTGATCACGGCGCTTGCATGGCTCATTTAAAAAGAATCGTGGTAAGAACCCGTTTAGTAATAGTGTAAGTGATGTAGTTAACCGCGAGTGTTTGAAGAAATTTATCGTAAAATTATTATATCTGGAATCAACAGCATTATATCGTGAACAACAGAATGAAGCCAATTGAAAGTACACCAATCGCGCGTAACTCGACTATCTGACGTTAGAGGGTGCCGATGACACTTAATTCGTTTAGCTCAGTAATAAAATATTACACACATTCTTTAAAACTGCACATTGTTATTCATGATGTTGATACAGAATGTCTTGTAGTTACGCTCGATCGGTGTACTTTAAATTGGCTTCATTGCCCTGGCATTGCAGAGGCTCTTGAGCGACGGTAACCGGTTACCATCAGGTGGACGGTAAGCTTGTTTATTGATATTGCAATAAAAAAATTACTAAAATTTGTACCCACGTATAAAAGAATTTACATAAGAACAAAGTTACTAAGTAATTTACTTAATCGTTTTTTAAATTTACTATAATCTTACTTGATGGTTTATTACAATACTAAATATTTTTTAAGCTTTTACAAACAAAACGTTAGCTGTGGATTTTTTAATGTGCCGTTTATTACTAAATTATTATTTAGAACCAAAAACACTATTTACTAGATATAAGAATTCTGAATTTTTCTAAACCAAATTTAGTAAGTAAATATTATAAATAAAACAAAAGCATTAACGAATTCTACCATTAAAATCATATTTAGTAACTTATTGCAAAGTAAATCAAATTTACTATTTTACTACATACAGTTTTATGTTAATAGTTATTAATGTAAAATTAACAAACAAACTATTTTGTACTACAAAAAACCCACACAAATTTTTATTTACTTTTTTTACTATCACCGTGTAAATCATAGTTACTATTACTTTACTAAAGAGTTAACAAAATTAACACATTACATTAAAATGTTACTAATTTCTTACATTTGTAAGTCATTTTATGTAAGTAAATAAATTTGAAAGTAACAACCAATGTTACTATTTTATTACTATGAAAAAAAAAAACAAAGCGAGTTGTTACTGCGTGCAATTTTTCTATCGCCGTGTGTAAATCAAAGTTACTATAAAATTACTAAAGTCAAATGAATTTTACTATTACATTAAAAAAATACTATTTTTTTACTTAATTTTTTATGTAAATTTGTTGTTATTCCAATTTATTTTTGGTAAATGGCCACATAGAAACTTCGGGAACAAATCTTAACAATAACATTGGTTTTAGAGCGCATAATATATAATGTGTGGCATAAAATTGTAAAGTATTCGATGTACATATATTATCTTTTATATATTTGTAACCGTATAGTATTAGGGATGTGGTAAATATCGATATTAGTATCGATCTGTCTTTAGTGTTGTGACGGTACCTGAAATAAAAATAGGGATGAGACAAAATTTTTAGATTTAAAAAATGTTTTTGATCAACTTCCATTTTTGTTTTATTTGTTTCTGGGTGGACCGATTTGAATGATTCTGGTGTCAGATGAAAAGTGATTGTGGTCGTGGGGCCCAATTTTTTTTTTTTTTAAATATATTTTTTGACACTTTGTTCTACCTCTCTCTGGAAGTCAGTCGTTTTCATTTTTGTCATTAAAATATTACAATCTTTATTGTTTACCTAGCGACAGCCGGTGTGACGCTAAGTGCCCATCCTAATAAATATGCTGTCGATTCAACTAAAGCATACATAGGTGTTGTTGATACATGGATATTTTCAGGTTCCTCACACCAACGGAATGCCTGTAAATGTTTGAATTATTTAATGTTAGATTTAAAGGTTTTAAGTGAGTATTTTTTTATAGCTATGTTGGTAGGCAAACGGGTCACTTGATATTAAGCGGTTATCATCGCTCATGGACCTCTGCAATGTCAGGGGACACTGTACCTTTAAGGACTTCAAGCGTCGTTTGAAGAAGTACAAGTCATAGTGCATAAAATTGAATGTATTTTGCTTTAAATTTATTGTTTTTTTTAGGTTTAACTAGTTTATTTTTGATACAGCAAACTTTATCATGAAATTCATTGTTTATCTCAGATTTAGGCATTTTTTTATTAGAAGTGCTTTTCTATAGCATGCTAATAAATCTACATAAATGGTACATTTTGAAGGAGATAATCAATACAAGACCATTGAAAGTATTATATTTACAAGGGTGGATCTGTTACTTTGGCCACAGCTGAAGAGAACCTGTCGAAATACAACTTCGAACTAATTTTGTCAGTGGCATGCATGTATATTTAAGTTGGAGTATGCAGAGATGTGGGGGCGGCGCGACGGGAAAGAGTGCCTTGGGCGTAACGCCGTGCTGGGTTCTGGCCTCAGCCGGGGTTCGGACGCTGAGTGTGAGCGGTTGGAGGTTTTAGTGCGGTTTAACTCCCACATACCGAGGGGATCCGGTGATTTCCTCCAACTAAAAAAAAAATAAAAAAATGCAGAGATGTAAATCTGTTCATTTTCCACATATTAATATAATTTTCTTTTAACTTTTACGCAAAATATACAAGAATAATAGTAATGAGAAGTGTATTTTGATTACATATATACATTTATTAGTCGGTTTTAGTTGTTGATTCTTAATCAAATTCGAAAGGTATGCATATTTGCTTACATTAACTGTACGCCACTGACTTTTATACTTGGAAACTATAAAAACTTAAACACTCTCCCTCAACAAGCACCATATTTAATAAAAAAAATAGGCTTACCAATTTAATAGTAAACATCGGATCATAGCCGCACAATATCAGACTATAGTAAGTCACAAAGGCTATAATGGTCGCTATGAGGGCGGCAATGACGTGACGTCGCATCGCCGCGAGCACGGTGTCGGCGCCGTGACCGTAACGCCATATGAACGGATCCGACACGTATAGGCACAGGGCAGGGGACAGTATCGAACCTGGGACGAGTGGTGCCAGGTTCATTGATATGGTCTGACAATAATTAATGAAGAGTGTGCCCAATGTACGGGAGGTCGCGGATTCAAAACCGGCCGGCTTGTACCTCTAAATCTTAATATGAAAAAGATTTATGTGCAATTTTTCACAACAGCACTGGCTAAGAACGGTGTAGGAAAACATCGTGAGGAAACCTGCATATCGAAAAAGGGTTCTATAAATCCTTTGAAGATATGTGAAGTCCCCAATCCGCATTAGGCAAGCGTGGTGGACTATGTCTAACCCCTCTTCGGAGGAGACCTGAGCTCAGCAGTGGGCAGTAATGGGTTGTTACAGTACAGTACAGTACAGTGCCCAATGAGTGTGTGCCTAAACGACAGACCTTATAAATGAACGAATCACTGATTGAATTAAGACTTTTTAATAATGAGTGAATAACCTAACGAGCGTGTGCCTAAAATATAGATTTCTTAATAGATTTAATATATTCCCTGTTTGTAAAAATGTATGAATTTAAATTAATTTACAAAATTTAATGGGCAAACAATTTAATAAATAAATAATACAATTTTTTAATTTAATATTATCCAGAATCCAATGTTTATTACACTTAAAATTTTTCGCAATACTAATTTTTCGTAGTAACTAACATTTTAAGAAAAACTAATTTTTGATTTTACAAACATATTTTATCAAACTTGAATGAACTCAACAACAATTAAAAAGTAATTTTTTTAAATGTACAATATTAAACATTATTTTTACTGATACAAATTGACTTACCAATTATAGCTCCTAATAACACTTGATGTGGAAAATGCGTCGCCACGTACATTCTGGCCAACATAACGGATACCAGAGCGATACCAAACATGGTATATCCCACGTATTTCCACCACCATACCTTCAGTTTTCTAAATAATTATCAAAACATGATTACAAATATGAAAACGACCGACTTCCTTTTACGAGAATAGCACAAAAAATAACAGTTGTAAATTATCAAATTTAAGTTTCTGATATAATGTCCAAACTGCCTGCTTACTAACAAAAAAAGAATCACCAAAATCGGTTCATCTAGAAATACACCTAAAACGACCGCATACCACCTCCTTTTTCGAAATCGATCAAAAATACAGTCTAGATTATACCACTTTTGGAAACAGGACAAAAATGGCACTACAGACTCACCTATCATTAATAAAATGCGCAGTCCACATAGCAAATAACACCATGAGCGCCGCTGTCGTCGCCGTGTGCCCAGACGGACTGCCCGGTCCGGTCTCACAGGTCTGAGAGTACTGACGCAGTCTGGGTCTACGGACGCCGTCGTAGAACGAGCTCTCGCGCACCCACCAGTACGGCCTGTCTTCTAGTAACCACCTTTGAAGTGCCGGACGGGTTGTTAATGACCATTATGTAGTGCAGATGTCAACAAGAGTGGGGTCCTCTGTGCCCAGTATGCAGATAATGTGTTAAAAGCTTCAACGCTCGACGCCCGTCGCGAACGGGTGTGTCAGTGGTTGACGACAAAATACAATTTTTAAATTTATTTTTCGTATTTGAAGTATTGCGTTCAAAACTAAACCGTAATTATTACTCGTAAAACTCAGTTTAAGTTGCATTTCGCTATTAAAGTAGTTGCATCACTCCGTTCATCTCGCTCGCGCTCGCAGCATAACGCCTCAGCCGTCTCTGTTCGACACTCTGCCGCACGGATATCGCTTGATTCAAGAAACATAGATATCGTCGGATACTGGAAGCGTCAAAATGTCATTACATCGGTCTCCGCCTAAACGTTTTGATTCAGATCCAAATCTCAGTAACTCGTACCAACAAAGGAAAAGAAGGCATGATGATGATTTCTCTGAATTGTTTAAAGAATTCACATCAAACATTATGGACAAGCTTGAAAACTGGAAGACTGAAGTACTTGAAAAAGTATCAGAACTAAGCTGTAACATCGCCTCCGTACAGGAAGATATATGTAAATTAAGAACAGCATCTCAAGAACTGAAAACTGAAATTAATGGCATCAATAGTAATTACCTGAAAATGAGATCTGTAATGCAAGATATGAAAGATGAACATAAGAAGATTAACTCAGATATCGAAATGTTTAGATCCTCGATACAATTTCACTCTTCTAAACATGATGATTTCTCTAAAAAACTTCAAGTGCTTAATGAAGACACTAAAAAAATTACTATCATAGAATCAAATTTGGACCAAGTGAAGAAAGAAAATAGAATTCTAAAACAACAATTAAATGTTAGTGATCAGAGGGATCGACTTATGAACATTGAAGTTATAGGCATTCCGGAAAGCGTTGGCGAATCACCTATAGAACTAATACGAAAACTGGGTGAAATTACAAATGTGGATATAAAAACAACTGACATTATATATGCCAGTAGAATAACATCAAAAAATAAAATTAAGGGACGTCCAAGGATTCTCATTGCAAGGTTGTCGTCTCGACTACTGAAGGACAATATTATTTCTGCTGCGCGAAAACTACGTTTAACAACCAAGGATTTCGGTCTAGGAAGCGAAGTAAAGCCGGTGTACATTAATGAAAACCTTACACCTCTCAATAAGTACCTTTTGAAAAAATCCAGGGATCTAGCGAAAGCCAAGGAATATCAATACGTTTGGGCAAAAAACGGAAGAATTTACGTGCGGAAGAACGATACCAGCCCACCAGTTCAGCTACTAGACGAGGAGGATCTCACTTCAAAAATAAGTTGATTTCGCTTTTGGTGTATATTTTGTTTTGGATCGCTTATCAGAATTTTTTGTGTTGAGTGTGGAGGATTGGTATGTATGTGTCGCATCTAGTAATTCTTATTCAGTAAAGTATGCGTACAAATATATGTGGGGGTATTCTTTGTTTTTTGTACAAATTTATAATATTCACATTTTTAACAGACTTAATATCATAAAAACAACAATATTTACAGTAAAACTTTATTCACATTATCAATTAGTAAAACGCGTAAGTGTAGTTTGCGTTATATAAGTATAATATAATATTATACTTTATAGCACCATACTTAGGGGGAAATTATTCTGATCGTAAAATTATCGAAGCTCTCATTATATCATTAATTTATAATAAAATACAACGTCGTAAAGATAAAAAAATTGAAAGAAGTACAAAAAAACGTGTTAGTCTAAAAAGTTTACTTTCAATTACACTTTTAAGTGGTTTTCTTTGTTCGTATTGTGATACCCGCATTCTTACATATGTTTTAGTCTCGTATCACTTCTTTGTTTTAAATGATATTATTGTATTATTAATCCTGTTATGTATGCAGCGTTTCCTTATAGGGAAATTACAATTACAATATGCTTATATAGTTTGTTTTTTTTTTTATTATTTAGATTATGGCACAAACGAATAATATCACTTTCTTTTATCAAAATACTCGTGGTCTAAGGACCAAATGTTCTGAATTTAAACAAAGTATTTTAAGTAATGACTATGATGTAATTGTCATTACGGAGACGTGGCTGCATGATGGTATATTTGATAGGGAAATATGCGATGATAGATATGATGTTTTTCGTAGGGATCGCGATTTAAACGAGTCGGCTAAGACAACGGGGGGCGGGGTTATGATCTTGGCTCGTCGTCAGTTGTGTGCTGTTCGTGTTGATTCGAGCGCCTCTTTGTCCTGTGAAATGTTGACCATCTCAATCCCAGCACGTGTTTATCGCTCGGGGCGGTGTAAGCACTCTACTGATTTTTATGTTAGTGTTGTCTATGTAAATCACGATACCTTGCCGTTGGAAATAGAATGTATAGTGAAGCATGTAGAAAATCTGATCTTACTTCAAAGTCCTCAGCAGAATTACTTATTAGTGGGTGACTTTAACTTGCCGAGTATTACCTGGACAAGTAATGGACCGGTGCATAGGAAATATGGTACTACTGAATTGCAAAATTCTGGAATAAAACTTGTTGACAATCTTAGTTTATTGGGTCTAACACAATTTAATAATCTAATTAACTATGCAAATAACACATTGGATTTGGTATTTTGTAATATACCTGTAATCGTAAAGCCGTGTTCTGATCCTCTTGTAAAACCTGATCGAGCTCATCCTGTGTTTACAATTGAAGTGCCAGACTACTACGTCGTACCTCTAACTGAAAATACCGTTACTAAATATAACTTCAGGAAGGCTGATTACGGTGTTCTGAATGATTATTTTCACACAGTAGACTGGAAATCGCAGTTTTTGGATAGTAGGGTGGAGGACGCCACAACTATTATGTACCGTATAATTAACAACGCGATAGAAAAATCTATTCCACAAATTAAATGTCCAAATAGTTCCTCTTATCCGATCTGGTATAGTTCTGCACTTATTAAGATTTCTAAGGAGAAAATGAAGGTACATTCTCGATGGAAAAAAAACGGCAACAAGCGCGACTATGATGAATTTGTCTTATTACGTAATAGTAGAGGAGGCGACGATGCTAAATGGGGATTTACTCGAGCGTTGAAGAGACCTATTGGGATGCAAAGCTTAGATGATAAGAAGAAAAAAATGTTATATGACATATACCTTTACATCGGTGGGGAAAGGGGCTATAGATTTTTAAATATGTAAAAAAAAACTGTTGCATGGACATCCTCGAGCGCGTCAGATATTGATAGCATCAATGCCCTACGTATTTTTAATAACGTACGTATGTTAATCTGATCGTTTGCGTGATGCGGGTGGTTGTAATTAAAGGTTGAAAATGAAAAAAAAAAAAAAATATCGAGCGCGTCAGATTTTCTAAGGGAGTGTTAAGTACACCAAAAAAAAGCTCTCATTCACTAATCTGACGATTTCGATGGGACGCAAACTCGCGGCCATTTTCATAATGTGCAAAAAAAAATCGCCATTTTGAAATACTCAAGCGCGTCAGATTAAGATATATATGGTTCATCTTTATGTTCTAAACGTACTGTCTCATAATCTGACGATTATCTAGAGGGATTCGCCTGATCTGACAAAAAAAAAATTAGAAAAACGGTTCACTTTAAAGCCATCCCTGCAACTTCCCGCTAATTCCATTCCTGAGTTCAAAGAAATAATATTTCTATGCATTTGAGCTCTCCCAGCTCGAAAGTCTGATAGAAGTTTCATAGAACACTATTTTTGGAATTTTCAAACTGCAATAACTTTCGAATGCAACAGAAACCAGAGTGGTGACGGAGTGAGAGTCATAGATAGAGAAAGAGTGAGAGAGGAATAGAAACGCGGAGATGGAAATGTAGGCATCACGCAGCTGCACGCATTTAACTTTATCGACGAACTAGCTGGCCCACACAACTTCGTCTGCGTCACATTAGGAAATTTTCTCACCGTTTAAACCTTCCCTGGACTTCTACGAATATTTCAAGATTAAAATAAGCCAAATCGGTTCAGTCGTTCTCGAGTTTTAGCGAGACTAACGAACAGCAATTCATTTTTATATATATAAGATTTTTGTTATTTCGGCTTGCGGAAATCGTCAGATTATATATTTTTTATTATTCTTGAATTATTTCCTTCAAAATAAAAAAATTTTTAGCTACGCTAGAGAATGTCGAGATGAAGTTTTTTTTTTACAACTTTGTTACCGTCTCCTTTTTTTACGTCACTCTCAAATTGTCAGATTATTGGAATATACACTTTTTAGGATGTAATTAACTCACCCTAGCTTAATCTGACGCGCTCGAGAATTTCTGATCGTCAATTTTTTTTTACTAATCTGATCCTGTATCCTTCACGGGCGGCCTTAGATATGGGCCTCATATTTTGTGGAGGTACTTAACCGGGTACAAGGTACCCCCTGTATATTAATCTGCCGCGCTGTAGTAAATCCCGGAATCCCCGCTTGGGCTCCTCTACTATAATAGACAAAAGAGGGTTCAGGCGTGTTGCTATAACACTTACATTACTAATATTCAATCAAAAATTAAAACACAGCCAAAAAAATTTTGGTCCCATATAAAATGCATGCGCGGTGGTTCTTCTTATCCTAAAATGCTAACTTACAATAACGTGAATTACACAGATGGTAAACAAATCTGCGATGCCTTCAACGTTTTTTTTCGGAGTGTGTTTGGATCACCAACCTCAACGTTGCAGGTACCAAGTAATATAGGAAATAATAGTATCTCAATATCTAAACTTTTTATTTCGGTAAATACGGTCGAAAAATATCTAAAAAGTCTTGATACTAGTAAGGGAGCGGGAAGTGATGGTATTCCTCCCATTTTTTGGTCTTCATGTGCTTGTTCATTATCACAGCCTATAACTTTAATCTTTAATAAATCCCTTAGAGAATGTACTTTTCCTTCCGTTTGGAAAGGAGCATACATTGTCCCCATTCATAAAAGCGGTTCCAGAATAAATGTCGAGAATTACAGGGGCATATCAATTTTAAATACAATTGCAAAAATATTCGAAAAAATAATTTATCGACATATTTATAATATTATAAAACTTGGTATCCCTAGTCAACAACATGGTTTTTTGTCTAATAGGTCAACAATTACAAATTTAATATCTTTCTCAGATTTTGTCTTTGGTAATATGGATGGCGGTGGACAGGTCGATGTGATCTATACAGACTTCGAAAAAGCCTTCGATCGTGTAGATCACATTATTTTATTGAAAAAGCTGTATGAGCTGGGTATTCATGGCGATCTGTTGAGATGGATTCAATCATACTTATCCAAACGCTCCCAGGCTGTTGTCGTGGGAGGTTTTCGTTCGGACTTTGTTGATATACCAACAGGAGTGCCTCAGGGTTCGCACTTGGGCCCGTTATTTTATAATGCTTATTTATATGATATTGGTGATGCTCTAAAATATACGAAATACTTGATGTACGCTGATGACAAAAAAATATTTTATAAAATTAACTCGATAAATGATTGCAAAAACATACAAAAAGACCTGGATAATTTAGTCACATATTATGCCAAAAACAATATAACTGTTAATGTAAAAAAATGTCAGTGTATAACTTTTACACGGAAAAAATCTCCTATTCATTTCAATTATAACTTTAATGCAGTTTTGATTGCTAGAACTGATGTAGTCCGTGACTTAGGTGTATTTTTCGATAGCAAAATGCTACTTAGTAATCATATCGACGTCATGGTTAATAAGGCTTACAAAAATCTAGGCTTCGTGATACGCGCGTGTAAGGAATTCACGGATATCTCTTCTGTCATAACAGTATATTGTGCTTATGTACGCAGTACTTTAGAGTATGCATGCCAAGTTTGGTCACCGCAATACTTGGTTTACATTAATAATATTGAACGCATACAAAAAAAATTCATTAGTCACATTAACTATCGTCTACGAATGTCACCAATATCTTATGTCGAGGACTGTCACCGACACAACTTGCTTACACTTGAGGAAAGACGCAAAGTAATGGATATGTGCCTCCTTCACGACATAGTCCGCGGTCGCGTGGACTGCGATGAGTTAGTCTCAGGTATAATGCTGAACACCCCAGTTCGTCGTACGCGGCACACTTGTCTGCTTCACGTGCCGCGGCGGGCCGCCAAATATGCTAAAAATTCCCCACTTGTACGATTGCCTCGTGAATACAACACAGAATATTCAAATATTGATATATTTTTCGAATGTAAGTCAAAATTTAAAAAAATTGTCAAGGGTAAAATGCTTGACAAGCACTAAACAAGCCCACTTAAGTCTGTCAGTTATGGGATATAATGAGAAACTTTTGATAATAAAATAAAATTTATTATAATAAAATCGCAAACTTGACTTCAATATTATTATTACCTACAATATATGAATTTATGTTGTAGGTATACATTTTACTCTCAATTATATTTTGCGATACACGTAAACTACATAATAATATACGTTTTTGTAAAAATTAAAAAGGAAAAAAAGACCACAGTACCTACCAATAATATGCATTCGACTTCCACACTCAACTCAACTCAACTTTGTTGTTTTAGTGAAAATATTTTGCATTGTGTATCTTTTGTTGGTATTTTTAAGTTTTTTTTTTAAGTTTATTTAAAGTGTTTAGTTGATTATTTAATTAATTACTTAAGTACAATATTATTAATAGTATTAATTAGTTATTTACTTAAGTACAAATTTATAAGTAAAACAATTATCTTTATGTTGTGACTTGAATGATACTGTACTGTCTTGTGATATGCAGATAAGTCAAACATATAAATACTATAATTGCTTTGTTTTGTTAACCATTGTATTAATAGTAATTACAGAAACCTGTTATTAGCCGTACATGAACTGTTCTCAATACTATAAGATTGTAATTTTGTCACGCTGTTGGTTTCTTAAATAAATAAATAAATAAATAAATAAAGGCACTGGGTCGTTTGTGTTCCGTACACAGTGAATGGGTTAACAACTAATAGGTGTGAGTCGTTTGTGCCAAGTACGCAGTAAAAGGGTTAAGGAGGAATAGGTTTAAATCACTTGTGCCTAGTTTGCAGTATCGCATTAACATTGAACCTGTATGCAGTGAACAGGTTATCAAGGAGTAGATGACAGGTGTGGGTCATTTGTGCCCACTGCGCAGTAAGCGTTTCAACAAGCATGTGGTCATTTATAACCCGTATGAAGTGAATGAGTCATTCCATTTAAAATCGTCTAAAAATGAAAAAAATGGTTGCTGCATGATTTTAGATTTTGATAAAAATTTGAGGGATTCATCTCTAGGGTCCCTAAGAATGAAATTTACACATATTTGATTTCTATGAGCACCCGTTTCCGAGCATTTAAATAAAAACTTTCAAAAATCTCCTTTTTTTAGGTTATTTAAAATTTCCTCAAAGTTTTGTCTGTTTAATTTTTTTTTCATTATTAATGCGGAATTCTTAGGGGGACAGACTATAGTTTGATAAAACTCAACGATAATTTTGTTTATAGCGACCTACCATTAGCGAGAGCAAACCAAAAATGAGTGTTTTTTACTCATTTTTCGTGAATTTCAAGCGACTCTAGCGACTAATCGGTTATGAGTTAAGAACTTCTGGTTGACAGGAATTAAGTACACATGTTAGAGACAAAATTTAGTCATTGATCGACCTGAGCAGCCCACTCTTTCTGGAAGAAAACCTTGCTTGAAGTTTTGAATTTTTGAAAAATCCCACTTTTCAGCCTACAAAACGAAGGTGTCTACTGCGAGATAAAATTCTAAAATTTTCAGAATCTTTTGTTCTTAGCTTTAACTTTGAAGGACTGCATCGCTTGTTTTGTTATTTTACTGTATAGTGCACTTACCGGTCGTTTATTGGCAGCAAAAATAATGTCGATATTTTTTATTTTTCCTAAATTATATATAAGGGTACGAGCCTAAACACAATGAGGTTATCTTGTTTAATGACGGAGTTCCCATAGCCACCTTCCAGCTCCATCATCAGACCTTGACATTCATCCTCTACACAAAGATCTCATCAGGACGCTTGATTAGAGCCTAAACACGATGAGATTATCTTGCTTATTGACGGAGTTCCTATAGCCACCTTTCAGTTCCATCATCAGACCTTGACATTCATCCTCTACGCAAAGAACTCTTCAAGACGCTTCATTAGAGCCTAAACACGATGAGATTATCTTGCTTATTGACGGAGTTCCTATAGCCACCTTTCAGCTCCATCATCAGACCTTGACATTCATCCTCTACGCAAAGAACTCATCAAGACGCTTCATTAGAGCCTAAACACGATGAGGTTATCTTGCTTATTGACGGAGTTCCTATGAATGTCAAGGTCTGATGATGGAGCTGGAAGGTGGCTAAGGGAACTCCGTCATTAAACAAGATAACCTCATTGTGTTTAGGCTCGTACCCTTATATATAATTTAGGAAAAAATAAAAATATCGACATAATTTTTGCTGCCAATAAACGACCGGTAAGTGCACTACACATTAAAATAACAAAACAAGCGATGCAGTCCTTCAAAGTTAAAGCTAAGAACAAAAGATTTTGAAAATTTTAGAATTTTATCTCGCAGTAGACACCTTCGTTTTGTAGGCTGAAAAGTGGGATTTTTCAAAAATTCAAAACTTCAAGCAAGGTTTTCTTCCAGAAAGAGTGGGCTGCTCAGGTCGATCAATGGCTAAATTTTGTCTCTAACATGTGTACTTAATTCCTGTCAACCAGAAGTTCTTAACTCATAACCGATTAGTCGCTAGAGTCGCTTGAAATTCACGAAAAATGAGTAAAAAACACTCATTTTTGGTTTGCTCTCGCTAATGGTAGGTCACTATAAACAAAATTATCGTTGAGTTTTATCAAACTATAGTCTGTCCCCCTAAGGATTCCGCTTTAATAATGAAAAAAAAATTAAACAGACAAAACTTTGAGGAAATTTTAAATAACCTAAAAAAAGGAGATTTTTGAAAGTTTTTATTTCAATGCTCGGAAACGGGTGCTCATAGAAATCAAATATGTGTAAATTTTATTCTTAGGGACCCTAGAGATGAATCCCTCAAATTTTCATCAAAATTTGAAACGGTGCAGCTTTGCTGATTAGACGATTTTAAATGGAATGACCCGAATGTGTTAACAAAGAATATATATATTTGTTTTATGCATAGAATTATTACCTCAGGAACGTACATGGGGAACAAAGTTGTTGAAGTTTAGTCAAGTCGTGCCAGTCGTGTACATACACATGTTAAAATGCCTATGACATTGACGTTTATTTGACAGTATTAACATAAAATACGCGTTGAGACAAAGTTGTATTATGCCTTCCTGCGTTGTAAACATTTGCAGAAACCATTCATCAACACAAAATAAATGTCACAGAATCACTTTCCAAACGTAAATAATCAAAATATCGCCGTTTTATAAAGTTTTAAAAACATTACATATTCAGTATTTCAAAACATGACGTTTGACATTTCGTAACTTTGACGTAATTAAAATTTCAAAGGGTTACCAACTAAACTTTTGAAATTCCCCATTTTAATTACCGTTTTGTTAAATCTTCATTTATTAGATTTCCACGTGATAATGAAAATAAATGCGGTTATTGATTATTAATTCTTATATCACCATTTTCTTCCAAAAATATAATTTAAAATCGGACTAGTAGTTCCTGAGATTAGCGCGTTCAAACAGACTCTTCAGCTTTATAATATTACAGTATAGATAAGGTGATTGTGTTATAAATTACATTACAATAACTACTCAACTGGGAACGTCACTATTCGCTAGATTGCGAAACTGGGGACTTCGCTCGGAATCAATACCGTGTTTGAGCCCCTTTTTAAAAACATTTTTTCCAATAATTTTTAATTTTGATTTTTAATTAAAACTTATATTTTTGTGAATCTTTATTACTAAACGACGCTGTATTGCATTTTCAGCGAAAATATATCATCTCCGTAAAATGTGAGACGATTAAAAAACGTAAACAAAACAAGTTTTAGAACTGTGCTCAATTTTGGCTCCTGCCACAGACTTGGCAAAAGTAAACAAACCAATTTGGTTGCCGGTCCCAGTTCAGTGGTTAAATAAGTTAAATGATTATACGTTTTTTTTTATTTATGAAGATGTGATTAATATTAGAGAAATAATTAAGAATTTGTCGAATCATAGAACCATTACCACGAAAAAAGTCTGTATTCTACGATTTACACGGGAAGTACCCGATTTTTGGGGAAATTTAAAAACATGACATCTCCCAGTTTTCAACACATAGACATTTTTCACACACATACAAAGCTTCGAATGCTTCCGTTTGTTGTTCACCATGTTGATGCCAGAGGTAATAATTCCATGGTTTTATGACTGACCATACTGTAAAATAACTATTTAACTACCAATAAAGTCAGTAACTAGCAGTATGTTGTTGGCAGTTATTTTAAATTTATAAGCACAATTTCTAGGCAAAATAAAAGAGTGTTGGGTATGTAGGGGACGCGATTGCAGGCATGCACTTTTTTATGCAAGCAGCAATATATAAGTGCAGTGCGTAGCGAGACTCCCCAGTCGTTCCGTTAAGAGCATAGCGTACGCTCGCGTCCACATTATTGTAATAATATTCATTATTGTATATTGTAAAAAGTGACAATAAATAATGATAACTAGAGTCAGTTGTTCATTTTAATTAAATGGTATCTACTAATGAGATAATCAAATAATTTATATAGGGATTCTCTTTCCGTTATAAGAGATACCCCAAAGTGGTGACCCCGACGTGATCTATACAGGGATTCTCTCCCGCTATAAGAGATACCCATAAAGTGGTGATCATAAGAGATACCCAAGTAATATAAAGGGTTACTCTTTCCCCGCTATAAGAGATACCCTAAAGTGGTGACCATCCGACAAGAACACGACTCCTTCAAGATCATTACACCCCGCATCGCGCCAGCCAGCTTCAGCCTGTTTGGGTACTTCGTCCACTAGCCGCAACGCAGCGTGGCCTGGTCGAACCCTCATCGGCTTGACATTGGGCACACTGACTACAAGGACCGGTCAGCAAAGCAGAGCATATCTCTCCTGGTCAGCACGTAGCATCGGCCCCGCACGGCAGCATGTCCGAATCATTGGAGCCCGTGCGTCAACAGTACAGTTCCGACTCACTGGGACTTCTTTCACTGGCATTGGCGATTCAAGCACACAAGACGCGGAAGGGGAGAACACACAAGTAATTCGTTATGAAATATACGTGGAGCTGTGCAATTATGAAGAATAGTGTAAGTTACATACGCAGGCTGCTGAACGGACGACTCCCTGCAAGGTATTCACATCGACTGCAGGTAAAAGCAACAAGATTTAAAACAATTGGATATTAGAAAAAAGTATACAAGATATATAAGACAGTTAAGGGCGTAATATGGCACAGGAACTAGAGCAACGCTGTATTGGAGGACAAGTAACGAGATTCAGTCATAGTAATCGACAAGCGAAGACCAAGGGAAACGTCACAACTCCAGCATTGTAATCATCGTACCACCGGATGGTATAACGAGCAAAACCAGCCACTACCATTGATCCGGAAGAGATGACTCGTGGGAGAGCACCCAAGGATTTTCGAGAGAAAAGCATACCCAGAGGAAATGCCGTCGAGATCGCCACATATTATGGTGGGAGACATACTTGGTCGAGAGATATTATGTCGAGAAGAAGTCGAGGAGAGCTTTAGAAACGATGGACAAGTCAAGTCGTGGTCCAATATTCTACTTTATTCTCCGTAACGTATGAATATATAACTTGATGCCAAATTTCACGTTTTGCGATTAAGGGGCGACGTGACAGCGATTTTTGCATTCCTGTATTGCCTTTTGTATTATTTTTAATCTGTTTATTTTAACGTTTTGTCATTTAAGTATTTTTGTGTTTTTAATAATTTGTCACACTCTTATTGGAAATAATCAAAATATGTATATGCTATAATATTTTATGAATCTTTAAAGTAATTAAGTAAAGGGTTAAAACCAACTTAATTTACCTAGAAATTATTTTTTTTTGTTTCAACTTTGTATTGAATAGTGACATGTTTGTAAAGTGAAAATTGTAATAATAATATGTTTTAACAATATTTGAATCATTAATGTTATGTGTAAAAGATTCAATATACTTTGATTCGTATCATTGATTTATGGCAATGAGAACTACTTAACAAATGTATATATTTTAAAATGAAGTGGAATAAGTTATAGTTCTCGTAATATTTCATCACAAAAAGCAATGATTTGCTATAAGTACTTTGTTATAAGTGTGAGAAAACACCGAGTCAACAATTCGAGTGTTCGTTGTATCTCAAGTTTTAAACGATTTAAGATGAAATGATTTCAAGTAAAAAATGATTGATTTATGAGTAGCGAGTAAAAAACTTCGACTGTTGCTTAACGATAAAGCGCATTCGATGTATATCTCAAGTACCTACCCTAATACGGTACAGCCGCTTACAAAAGTTTAAACACTATTTAGTTTTTTTTTTTTTTTTTGTTTTGTGAAAAATTTTGCATTGTATAACCAAAATTTTAGGAAGGGTGTACTGTAGGGGACGCGATTGCAGGCATGCACTTTTTTATGCAAGCAGCAATATATAAGTGCAGTGCGTAGCGAGACTCCCCAGTCGTTCCGTTAAGAGCATAGCGTACGCTCGCGTCCACATTATTGTAATAATATTCATTATTGTATATTGTAAAAAGTGACAATAAATAATGATAACTAGAGTCAGTTGTTCATTTTAATTAAATGGTATCTACTAATGAGATAATCAAATAATTTATATAGGGATTCTCTTTCCGTTATAAGAGATACCCCAAAGGTATCTTATGACTCAAATTTTTCATATTAGATCTACATACTTTCATATAATTTATATGCTTCAATTAGCCAAATTTTAGTCATTTCTACAAAAAATAGTGTAAAATCTCTTAAAATTACTGCCCATTACATGCTTCATAATTACATTATTACTAAAAATAATTCAAACATTTACCATTTCATAACAGCATTTAGCCAGCCTCCAAATGCCATACATAGTAGCAACTGAGCCCCGAACACCGAGTCTATTATAGAGATCAGCGGAAACAATATCTCGGTCATGTGATTAGGGTTTGATATATTATTAACAAATATTAAATAGTCTTCCGAGTCTTGGAACCTGAAATCAGAGTATTAGATAGATAGATAAATAGAAAATTCTTTATTGTAACACCACATAGAAATACAATAATAGTGATTTTGTACAAATAATACAGTGTGACAATTGGCGGCCTTATCGCTTAAAGCAATCTCTTGCAGGCAACCATGTACGGAGATAAACTTATTTAAAAATACAGAGTGGTGTGTTTAATTAAAGAATTCAAAAGAAAAAAAGACACATAAAACTTAAACAAAACAAAAATAATAAAGAAAACGGGTCCTACGTTTACAAGTGACAAAATATAATTTCACTGGAGAGACATTTGAATGTTCTACATTAAAAGAAAGATAGAAAGAAAAAACATTTATTCAGTTCACACATAGAGGACATTCATAACATTAAACTAAAAGTATAATTATGACTATAGTTACAGATTTTATTTTTACACAAAATGAAGAAGATAGAAGATTTTCATAAGTAATTTTGTTACGACTTAAACAATTTAGTATGTTCTATCTCTCAAAATAATTGGAATTTTAAATAAAATATACAGAAAAAAAAAATTAGGCAATTTTAAGATTATTTATGAAAAAAAAGTTTACTGCCCACTTCCGGCTTCTATATGGATCAGGCATAGTCCACCACACTAGCACAATGCAAATTGGGGAAAACAAGTTTAAACTAATTCCAGAGTGAAATGAAACTCTCTGAATTTGAATTAATAATGTTGTGTGATGACGTGTATTTATAATAATATAATCTGCTTCTTTTATTTTATACTAATGGTAAAAGTAAATAAAAACTTTTAAAAAATTTGCGACTTTTTAAATAAAGTAAGTGGAAGTAATATTCAGTAGTTACTTCTTTACTTCTGAATAAAATTGTCAGAAAACCCTAACATTTTTTTTACAAGCCTATCAAACTAAATTTACACTACAAAATAAACTCTTAAAGTTAATAAAAATAATATTTTCATATATTTTGTAGCAGTGCGGAAAAAAATCAATATTTTATTTACCAGTACTGAATAATTTCAATGCACGACACACCGAGAGCGTATAACCGATCCATTTTGTTATCTAAAGTGTTAATTAGTGTTATAGTTTCTTAATTAACATGTTAGTTACATAATTAGCATTTATTTTTATTGTTTCAACTGTGTTTTCGGAATATTCTTTCAAATTCTACATAATTAGGCTGAATGTGGACACTTCCGCTATTTACCAAAACAAAAGATTTTAATGTCAAATGTCAAAATTGATGAGAGTTGAACGTCTTAAGTATGAAGTGCTTCAGTAAATTTGTACATAATTGTGATGTTAATTTGTCCGTAGTGAGTTATGTTGATGAATAGGACGATTTTTGACTCTCAGTGGTAAAACTGTATTTTTATATTAAGTCTAAATAGAATCGCTTTAACCGTTTTCAGTTCTTAAATATCGAATGTGAGAAAGCAGGTACTAGATTTTTTTCGCCCGCCTTCCACAATTCACAATGCTCCATTAAAATTTGTGAAATCAAGGGAAAATCTAAATTGCATTCAAATGGTACCCTGTTAATTTTACAATGTCCAATGTTTTGCTGTTATTAAACTCTTGAACAACTTTTTTTTCCAATACATAACGAACGTTAAAATTTCGTAAAATTGCTCTAAATACATCTAATGCCAACTATAAGTCCAAAACCGAAATGACTCACAATTCTGATTCAACGATGGGTAAAATGAATAAAACGCTTACAATTTTTTTATTGTTCTCATCACTAGCTCACGAATTTTATGTCAAATGTCAAGTTTTATCCATGCTTTGAGATAAAATATAAAAACTTTTATTTTAAATACATTAGAAACAAAAAATATAATTAATTATCACACTAAGTACTCGTATTTTATAAATTAATTTGAACTCATTTTGAAATAAAAATAAACACTTAATGCTTTTTAGCGCCATCTATTGATAGTTTTGTGAACTTTTTGTGTTATTGCCATCTATTGTCAAATAGCAGAACTAAAAGTTTTGTTTTGAAATCAATCGGGTCGCTACTCACTACTAGATGGCGCTAAATCAAAAATGTATTTTCAATTAATTCATTACAAAATTTTTTTGAACGAATTCCCTCATTCGTCTTCGTTGTTAGAAAATTAATTTTACTTTGATTTGACAGGAGAAACAATTCAGTTCAATAAAATTATTAAAAGAAGCATAACAACCAAAAACCAAGTATAAAATTATAGTAACTTAGTAATAAAAATAACTTAAACTTAAATCAAAAACCCTTTTGAAACTAATTTCAGTATAATAAACGCTTCACCAAACTTAATTCTCTGAGGTTGTTTCACCGTTTACGACGGTAGATGGCGCTGAGCTGACGATTACATTAATAATTGAATATTATTCCTTCAATTGAGTACAACGTAACGCACAAGTTTAGGTATTAAACATGTTTATTCATTTATTTTTTCACTAGCTGCTGCCCGCAACATCGTCTGCACCAAAATACCTTTTATAAAAACAATAAAAACATTAATTGATCCGTTTCTTCATGGGGCGGCGCGACGGGAAAGAGTGCCTTGGGCGTAACGCGTCGCGCCGTCCCTCATAACCCCGTGCTGGGTTCTGGCCTCAGCCGGGGTTCGGACGCTGAGTGTGAGCGGTTGGAGGTTTTAATGCGGTTCATCTCCCACATACGGATCGGGATCCGGTGATTTCCTCCAACTAAAAAAAAAATCCGTTTCTTCATTATATTATATTTTCTGATCTTTTTTTTATTATTATTTATCTTCATTATACCTACAAAAAGTGCAGTAAAAATATTTTATAAAATAGTTTTTTTAAGTAAAGTGTCTTTCCGCCTGCTTTCATTCAATAACTTTATGGCGATTCTGCTGAATTAAGTCACAAGACAAGTTGTAACTGAAGACGGTGACCGCTTACCATCAGGTGAGCCGTCACCGTTTATCTAGCAATACAAAAAAAGGAAGAATAGGTTAATATACGTATATATAGGACTTTTCTATAAAATACAGTAGAAAAACTGAATATTGTAAGCGACCTAAGCTATCAGTGGTCAGAGCTCAAGAGAGAGGAACCTCCTCACAATACGCGCCGTGTCAAGAATGACCACCTCCTGAATCAGGCCCGCCACCCAGCCGGGGAGCGACAGTTTCTCAAGATGACGGTCGAAGCTTTTCGCTATTAGACCATGTACAGATACAATGATCGGAACAATGATGGTCGATTCAACACGCCACTGACAGGCATAGTTAGAGACTGTCTCTATGCTAAATCTTGAAGACGTTTTTTTTCCCGACCCACGCTGGTTCTGACCTAGAATACCGTGGGAGGGTGACACGCGGTCCCATCTTGTCGAGAGAGTTGGTGGCCGTATCGCGTCGCGCCGTCCCGCATAACCTCGTGCTGGGTTCTGGCCTCAGCCAGGGCGGTGGTTTCCTTCAACAAAAAAAAGTAATGGATTTTGATGCGGCTTTTGCAATAGAGAGAGTGATTCAAGAGGAAGGTTTATGTGTATAATACATGCATGATATAGTAGAGAAACACTCTATCTATTAAAAATTAAGCAATTTAAGCATTGGGACATAGGGACAGACAGACAGCGTGTAGCGACTTTGCTTTATATTTTTTTATCCGCTACCATAATATATTATTATATAAAGTAATTAAATGAATATAATTTGTCCTAATTTATAAATCCCTACTAATATTATAAATGCGAAAGAAACTCTGTCTGTCTGTTATGCTTTCCCGCTTAAACCTCTCAACCGATTTTGATGAAATTTGGCACAGACAATCTTTATACCCTGAGAAAGAACATAGGCTACCTTTTAATTGAATGTGACGCAGATGAAGTTGCGCGGGCCTACTACTATTAATATAAAACTTTGTTATAATAAAATAATGTCGAAAGCTGTTTGGTTGACTGTACTGGAAGCGTTCGCTCTGTGCAGATTTGAGAAAATTTAATCTATGAACGTTACGAAGAGATCTGATGTACACGATAATAACATGCTAAATCTTATCTTAAGACTAACTTTATCTTCTTCTGCGTGGTAAAACAATAAACTTTTTAAATACAAGCTTTAAAGATCCTGGATATCATGTAGCAGAATAGTGCTAGCTAATACAAATACAACGAGCCCAAACCACCTTCCGAATCCACCATCAGATCAGCGCCATTTTGTCATATTATTGCATTAAACGCGATATACATCTGCGTGCAAAATGTCAGCTCGAAAACCGGGAAGTTTCTCAAATTTAGCTCGCAAGATTCCACCCGAACTTACACAGTTAGATCCAGTGCAAGTTAATATAAAGCTTCTTTAAACACTCGCGGTTATCTACATCACTTACACTATTACTAAACGGGTTCTTACCACGATTATTTTTAATTGAGCGGTCCCGATATTTCAGCACTGTTTCAAGCGCCAGGATCACGGGAAGACTGAGGAACTGCGGGTAGGTCATTTAAGAGCAAACAAATCTGTCTACCCTCAATATCGGGACCGCTCAATTAAAAATAATCGTGGTAAGAACCCGTTTAGTAATAGCGTAAGTAATATAAAGCTTGTCTCGCGACAAGTCTTTACTCTACAATTTCATCTACATCGTTTCCATCTCATAAACGTGGTATGATCACAAAATTACTGCATTAAAATATAATTTCAGCCCCTACGCCGCAGTTCATGAGTTTAGGGGGCTTTTGGGGGCTTCAGAGCTAGAGAAAGGGGGCAATGGAGGCGTTTATTACACTACTGAAGTGTAGACTGTTTTATTATCTTTGTTTTATAGTCTAAAAGGTTAAATGTAGAATAACGTTGAAGAACTTTTAATTATCTAACTAATAGGCTTTTTAGTTATCCTAGATATTGTACCAATCTTGGAAAGAACGCGCCGTTAAACAGGATAACATTACTATTCAACGACCTGCCTAGCAAAGATTCCCTGGACCTCTTCTATGGTGGAATTGGAGGTTTCAGACGGAGTGTTATGTCTGATATTCGTCCATGACAATTTTTAATTTATAATCACATTTTTTTTTTTATTGCTATTGTTGTTTTAAATTTTTATTTTTTAACTTGTTAACTTTTACATCATATTATTTTTTACTTTTTAATTGTATTTATTTTTGATTTTTTTTTTATTGTATGGTCTTTGACCTCTAATTTAAAATAGGCATGCAGTCGGCACCTATAATTGTGTTAGCAATACTAACTTAGCATTAAGTCTATACTGGAAGTCTCTTATCATTATCCTGTATTGTTCGCATGTTCGGGTGTATAACATGTTGGTGCCTTTATAAATAAATAAACTAACAATGGGTTGTTAACAACAAATAGAAATATTTTATTGTCCAAAAAGTACACTTTAACACATTACAAGTAATATAATGATCACCGCACTAGGTCAGACCTGTATCGCGGGAGACCAAAACATGTTAAAACATTTCATTAAGGTTATGAACAAGTCGGGAGACATAATAAACTACCTATATAAAATTAAGTAACCCACATGCATTATATCATAATGCACTTGAAATTCCTACATAATAAATTAATAACAATAAATTAATGACGGTCTAATAGCGAAAAACTTCGACCGTCATCTAGAGAAGCTGTCGCTCCCCGGCTGGGTAAAGGCTTGATTCAGAAGGCGGTCGTTCTTGACACGGCACGTATTGTGAGGAGATTCCTCTCTCTTGAGCCCTGACCACTGATGGCTTGGGTCGTAGACCCCGTCTCCAGTGGCCCTCTGTTTTTTATATTGTATTTTTAAATTTATTTTTTTGTAAATGTTTTTTTTTTAATATAATGTAAAAAATAAGCTAATAAATGAATATGGAATAATTAAAATTAGTGAAAAAAGCCGAATGCAAGGGTTACCTACCTGACGTTAGAAGGTGCCGATAACACGCAATTCTTTTAGCACAATAATACAATATTACACACATATAAGTTCTTCAAAACTTTACTTTGTTTTTCATGATTTTGGTCCAGATGTAAATAATAATTCTACAGTTCAAACAAACTCAGATTTATCATATTAAGTATAGATAAATAGTTACCAGAATTATTTCTTTTTGTGACAATCTAATAAAGATATCGAAAACACAGCAATCTCTCTATATCTCTATCAATCAATCGATTTTTAATAACATTAAAATCAAAAAATGAAAATGACAATATAAACTGTATGTTAGAAATATCGTATTACTACTCAGTTAAAACGATAGAAAATAAACAATTAATCCACCAAAATCCAGTTTAATCCCCTAATCCTGTTTGGATCGGCTAAATCCGAACTAATAGTCTGTCAAATTGACGCCAGGGGGCGCCGGGAACCACCTGAGACCTTCACCCTATAGACAGACCCTTTGCGAGACGAATAATAAAATATTTAGACAGTTTATTATCAAATCTGTTGTCAAAACAGGGAAGGGAAAACTATAATTTTGCAAAGCTACTGGACAACTTCGTCTGCATTACATATGTGTCGTGGGGGCGGCGCGACGGGAAAGAGTACCGTGGACGTAACGCGTCGCGCCATCCCTCATAACCCCGTGCTGGGTTCTGGCCTCTGCCGGGGTTCGGACGCTGAGTGTGAGCGGTTGGTGGTTTTAGTGCGGTTCAACTCGCACATACCCCGGGCGGATCCGGTGATTTCCTCCAAGGAAAAAAAAAAACCATATGTGTCGGTTCTTCCACTCGTCTGAGTTAGTCAATTTTCCCTAGATGCCGAAACTGGGGAGTTCGTTCGGGATCACTACCGTGTTTGATACTTATTATCATCATGTTGTACTTAATAGTTTATAAAAAAACAACTTTTAAAATTTAATTTAAAATATTCGGTACAGGATTTTTTTGGGCAACCTATTATGAATATATTTTCTAATATACGAAGTTTGATATAAAATAAGTTTGATTCTATTTTCAACCCGGTGAAGATCGATGTAGGCTCGGATCTTAGACCATGAGTATCTTTCTAAAAGTCTGCGTTCCGTTATTGTTGATTAAGATTTTTTATTAAATCTAATATTCTTGTAAATCATTATTATTAAACTAAGCAACACATTTTGAGCCAAAATATATTATTTTCGTAAAATCACGATTAAAAAATGCAAACACTACAAGTTTTAGAACTGTGCTCGATTTTGACTCCTACCACAGACTTGAAAAAATATTAGATATTATTGCGCTGTAGCTCAAGAATAAATAGCAAAATTTCAGCTCAATCAGAGACATGGAAAGTTGGTCAAATAGAACTCGCAAGATTTCATCCGAACTTACAAAAATACATAGTTACATCCAGTGCAAGTAAAATAAATGCTTTTAAAAATATAATGTACAAAAACTGAAATATTTTTAATTACAATGTAGTCTTTATAAAATAATTAACACTCACACAATTCTTTTAAACATTAATTTAGTTATCTCAAGACAGACACTAACCTCTTTATAAAAGCTATCTACAAAAAACCAGTAAAATCAACACATGCTCCATATACCGATCCTCAATTATACGACTAATATAAAACTATATAATAATGAAGCCATCACTGTCTGTATTAATATAATAATGCCTATTATATCTTATAATCTCTCTTTAGTCCTCACGACGCCTAAAGTCTAACAAACCTAACAAAATTGCAAAATCAATCTTAACTTCACGAAATACAGTTTAAAATGCTTCAAAATCAACTAAAAAACACAACTGTGGTTGATTTTAGACCATATTTGGAAAGCTTAAGGTGCATTTTTGGTTGTAAAGAGGTTCAGTCGACTCCCTATAAGGCGTGGCTCTAGCTATAGCCGAGAGAAACAGTCAGTATTGAACTAGACTCGAAGTGTGACACGCGGTGTGCTGTGAAGTGACTAAAAATGGAGGACGTTAGCAAACTTACTAAATTACCATCGAAAAACTTCTCTATCGAATCGATTGTGGGATTAAACGAGCGTCGATCGCCAGAAATCGATATAGAAACGAATATATCGCAAGATTACTCTGGAAATTCGCACTCGGAAGATGAAGATTTGAAACGGGAAGGGAAAATGAGTTATTATTTCGATAGGAACAGAGTGAATAATTTCCCTTTCTTTATGTATGATAAGAGAGGGTACCAGAATGAACAAGGAGGGCAGGAAGACTTGAAAAGGGCGAGTCCTGGTAGCGTTAGGAGCGAAGTCGATAGTGATGGAGTTGACGAAAGACCTCACGGTAAGTCTTATGAAAATTATCTCTATTTTATGAACCTTATCCTGTGAAGGGATGTGAACTACTGAAAATCATTCTGTCAAGTATCTTATGACATCTATATACTACTAGCTGGCCCACACAACTTCGTCTGCGTCACATAAGGAAATTTTCTCACCGTTTAAACCCTCCCTGGACTTCTACGAATATTTCAAGATTAAAATAAGCCAAATCGGTTCAGTCGTTCTCGAGTTTTAGCGAGACTAACGAACAGCAATTCATTTTTATATATAAGAAGATAATTGCTATCTGATGGATCTCTAATATGTTTTATTTATAGGTATTTCTTACGGCTTTCTCAATGCTCAAATGAAATTTATTCAATTTAAACATAGCGATGTTTTATTTATTTAAAATTTGAGGTTGCTAAATATAAAATGAAGATTATCCATACGTTTTATTAGGACCCTTTCGAATTAGCAGTACTGTAATGCGGAAAACTATCCGTCGGGCGTCAAAATGTACTTGAACCATGTAAATGTATTATTTACATGGTTCAAAATAATAACTTAAATATTGGAAATAGATTTTTATATTCGACGATTATATTGGATTATAATAATATTATTATTTAATGCATATTACCATTGTGTATAATATAACTTCTTAATTTATCAAATATAAATAAATCTCAGTATAACCATGACCGACGGCAAAAGTTAAGGCGAATATTTTTTTAAAGCCAATTCTTGCTTTTTGTGTTAATTATCTTATGATAGAAACATTATCGAATGACATAAAGTAATCAAAAGTAAACCAACCTAATACACTTAAGAATTATAATATAAACCATAAACTAATATCCATTTGTAACTATGATCAATAAAACCAGCCAACTCTACCTTTACCTTAAACAATAGAGACAAGATGAGAAAACAGTTTAGTGCAGTCATAAAACGAAATATTTTAAACAATAAAACAATTAGAAATTATATTTTTACTTTTTATTGAGGGTTTTAGAGAATATTGTCTATTATATACGTTATCTTTAAGAGATTTATTCTGCTTAAAGATGAAGTAATTATTGACAATATTTTGAATGGGAAAGAAAGGAAAGACATTTATTTAGGGCACAATATATTATCACCTTTTATCTGAAACAAGATTATTTCGAATCGATCCACCAAAATATAATTATGGGGACCAAAAATATTGTCATATTATTGGGATATCGGTTAAAAAGTGTCCGTAAAATGTACAACTGTTTCCCTATTGATAAATAAATTAATTTTATTGGACCGAAGTTCCTTATCGTGCGTTATCGAAAGGGGGCTAGACGGAAAAAATTCTTACGAAAAGCTGTCACGACACTTTTTTTGATTTAGATGATTATCGCTAGATGGCGCTGTGATCAAAATCTTTTAAAACACGTTCCTTATCGCGCCCTTACGTTAGGAAAAAAAAATATAAGATATCTTTTTATCGAAAGGAACTTCGTTCTATTTGGGTGTCCCATGACACCTCTCAAGTTGTTTTTTATTATATTGAACTTTTTAAATACATATAAGCTTTTACGATCCTAAAGTGCTAGCTAAAACAAGTAAAATGAGCCCAAACACGACGGGTCTATCTTGTTTAGTACAACTTCGTTTGACCACCTTCCGAATTCATCATCAGATCAGCGCCATTTTGTCATTTAATTGAATTGTCACGTCACACGATATACATCTGCGTACAAAATATCACTTTAATCAAAAATCGGGAAGCTTGTCAAATTTAGCTTGCAAAATTCCACCCGTACCTACATAGTTACGTCCAGTGCAAGTGAATATAAAGCTTGTAAATATTAAAACCATTATTAAAGTTCCATTTTTCTCAAGTTTAGCACTAAAATCGCTTACTGAGCTAATTTTCTATCTATCTATCTATAACATTGCATCAGATGTTGCTATCAAATTACAATTCTAACAAGTGGGGCCAATTGACTAGACTAATACCATTTAAATTTGTTTACTAAACAACATTCACGGAGGGTGACAAAAAAGGCATCCCTTTTGTAAAAAAAAACTGTGAATATTGTCCAAATATGGACTTTGTTTGTTGGTGTTTAAAGATGGTTTTGTTACGATGTAGAGTTGTTTTTTAATATTATTTTCATTACAAATGTAATCTGTTAAGTTATTGTTTATGCACTGTTTCAAAAATGAGGGTGTTAATCTTTTATTCGTGATGATTTATCAACTTTTTCTTGTGATTACGACTTTGAACAAAATATGTTTTTTTTGGTAAAATGTAGAGCAATTCCAGTTTTCGTAAAATTAGATAATGAATTTTAAGAAAGGCCTTAAAGATTGTAGGTAGCGGGGCAGTGTCCCCTGAAATTGCAGAGGTCCATGAGCGACGGCAACCGCTTACGATTAGGTGGACCGTTAGCTCGTCAAACAAAGGAAAAAACTATGAATAACAGTTTTGTTTACAATTACTGCAAATAGCTGTATTAATCTAGTAAATAAATATTAGAGAAAAATTTGCTTTACGACCAAGTTACTTAAAATGCAAGAAAAGAACAAAACAAAATAAAAGCATTTCTTTTAATACACAGCGTAACATAATTGGGCTTAACGCTTTAATTTGTACACACAAATATTTTCAAAACGGTAGCATTTTCTAAGGACGTAACACTCCATTATCTTTGCCAAACCCCGTGGTTTCTCTCAGCGTGACATCTGTCAAAGTTTGCCGCCAAAACGGCCATAGACAATACGTTTCCGCGGAGTTGTTTTGTTGACAGACCTTATTGTCTTTGCTCAATTACAGGCTGTTGTGGTATTTGAATGTCTTTTCAAATGTTGCCAGCATAAAGGTTTTACGGCTCCCACATTTTGGGGAGTATGTAATGTTTCTGAGAAATTTGGCGGTATTTATTTTGGTGTGTCTGTAGAAAGTCCTTGAAGGTAAAGGTTTTATTGTGGGTTCGTTAGACCGCATTTTGCGGCAAAGATACTTAGAAAAATGGTATTTTTTTGTAATTGAAATTGATATAGTATTTTTGGTGTTTGCAGCTCAAAGTAAGGAGCAAAAAAGTTTGACGCAGTATTTTCAAATTATACGATAAATTCCCATGATTATAAAAAGTATATATTTTCAGCCTTATTCTTAAAAAAACACCTCTATAACTATATTTACAAATACTGACTTATAGTAGGTATAAAATACTATTTTAGAAGGAACTATTTAAATATTTTAAATAGAAAATAATAAGGAACTTTAATAATTTATGTTCTTAATAAAAACGTGACAAAAATAACTAAAGCTACTTTTTTAAAATAAACTCAATATACTTTAATTGACAAGTTCATAAAATGTTGATATTGTTTGCTTTTGTAGGCGTACTGTTTAATATTAAAATATTTAACACCCCAACGAAAATAAACAGTAAGGGTGGAAATTAATTAGTAAAGTTTGAACTACAATGAGAGCTTTTATTTAAGTTTTGTTTATGAATAAAATTAGAATAGGTGCCTAATACTTTTAGATGTTCTATTCTTAATATTGTCTTTAAGAACTTAACTCTTATAATTAAGGTAGATTTATCGGGTAATCGTTTTAGGTAAATTTGGCGCAACCATGCTGTTTATAGTATTTTCACACTTATCATAGATAGATCCTTTAGTCCTATATATTACTCTGTGACTTAAATAATATCTCTTATTTCGGAGTGCCTTTTGGCAAAGGCCTCCTCTAGTCGCTTCCACTCCTGGCGGTCTAGACAAGCTCTTCTCCAGTAAGGACCAGCTGCTAGTCTGATTTCGTCTTCCCATCTCTTATGTTGTCCACCTTGCTTTTTGCTTAGTACCACCTTCCAACTCATCAGAACAGCTGTATTGTTCCATACTATTGCATTGTCATGTGATGCAGGTACCTGCAAAATTTCAGCTCAATAGGAAACCGAAATTTGATCAAATTAAACTTGCAAGATTCCACCCGAACATACATAGATTAGCTACATCCAGTGCAAGTTAGATAAAAGCTTTCCATAAAACAACACTTAAAATTAGTTCTTAATCAAATAATATAACCACCATTGTAGCCCAACCTTTAAACTCATAAGTGCGTGAAAGAGATAGAAATATATAACTTAGCCCCGCCTTCGAAAGTGGGGGTAAAACCGGCGTCATTGGTCACACCATTATGGATTTTCGGAGCGAGGCGTAAACCAAACAAAATAAATTGACATCTGACAGTGACAGTTAATGGGCAAAGGCTTCACGTACAGCCTTAGTACGCGGGAAATTTTATTATTTTTTTACTTTGGTTTTTGCAAAGGATTTGTAATTCGAAAAGTCCTTACATAGTTCTCTCGACTTCTCTCTTAGTTTTTCATAAAACTCCCATAGATTTTCTTTACTTATTTAGTATCGTATTAGTATTTTTTTGTTACTCTTAATATTTGAAGTAAAATGAACAATAAGATGGGTCTGACTATTCATTATCTTCAGAAACCAAATTATCTAGAAGATACTCCACCAGCATCGCCCAAAAGTAAAGGTCAGTATTTTCATTTCATTTAAGAAAGAAGTAAAAATTTCTACTGATGGTAAGCGGTCCACTTTACATGATACTAAAAAAAATCCTTCCTCGATAAATGGACTATCCAACACTGACATTTTTTCAAAACAGACCTCCTTGAGATAAACGGTATTATAAGTACAGATTAATGTCTTTGAATTTAGCTGTTAACCTTTATTTTGTGACGCAGACGAAGCACGAATTAGCTTGTTTAGATAACTCGTCAGTTTTATTAATTTAAAATAGACTTTTATTTATGTAAACCAATCAATGTTACATTATGTGTGTTTAATAGTATTTATTAGAATTTATTTGATAATAAGACGTTAATGGGCGATGAATGGTGCTTTTAAACTTTCGATTTAAATTGATTCTAATTTTATTGTTTTCGTAGATATTATTGTCGATCAGTATTTTAGAAGATTTTTTTCTATTTTCCATATTGTATACGTTTCGTTACTTTAACTCTTTGCTTTGAAGTAAGTAGTTAGTCACTCATTTGAATGAAAAAAAATATTAATTTACACCAGTCATAAAACTAATTTAAATTCATACATAGACATATAAAAACTTAAAATAAATTCATATCTTGACGTAAAATCTACATTAAAATGATATTACAAGATAACAATAGATAATTTAACTAATAATTTGAGCGGCCATTTTTCTCACATTCCCGCCAAAGGCGATAAATGTCATTGCAATTAAAAATGGCCGCCTAAACCGTTATGCTTTTGTTAAACATAAAGCATTTTGCTAAAAATTTTACAGGTAATCGTAATAAAACTCCGAAAATTAGGTTTTTATTGTAAAATAGTTCATAAAGAAGATCAGATAAGGTTGTTTTTGGTATTTCGTTAGATGTTTTTGAAGTGACCGCTTGCTTTGTGTTTCGAAGCAAATTTTAATTATTTTAGCACCCCAATTAGTGTCTTTGTCGGTTAGTACTTTATTGATTTTAAGTACCGTTAGGTAAGTACCGAAATTAACTAAACTGTTATTGCTGAGGTCGAAAATAAGGGTAAAAAAAACAATTATTTCTAAAACTGTTTTGTTTCTAATAGTATTTTACTATAGACATTGTAACTAAAATCGATATTAAAATCGATTGTTTTTCTTTGCTTTTGCCAATTATGTCAATTATAGTTTTATGGTATTTTAGTTCATTTTTAGGGAAAAAAATCATATGAATGTTTTCAAATACTTTTTCATCGCTAACAAAGCCTGAAATCTTTGCGCGGTTGTCACTTTTTAAATTATAATTTGCTAATGAAATACAAATTATTTTGCTAAATCCGTGATTATAGTGTTAACGCAAATTTTAAGAACCAAAAACAAAAAACTATTTGTCGATTCTAAAACATCCCATTATAATTAATTGGCACTTAGCTTTAATCTATGAAAAGCTATAAATTAGTTAATTAACACGTTATAGTATATTTCGTAACAATTAAACGGTTTTAACAAACAAATTAAAATATCTATATATAATAATATTGTGAAAGTTTTTGTTCGTAATCAATGTTCGACATATACACTTGTACATGTTCTAAAACCTTTTATTTAACTTGCACTGGATGTAACTATACAATTTTGCGAGTTATATTTGACAAACTTCCCGGTTTCCGATTGAACTGACATTTTGCACGTTTCTTTATATAAATCGCGTGACTATACCTTAATATGGTACCATACCATGGAACTGATAATGTAATGAAGTAGGAAGGTAGTATTAGGAACCCCTGTACTAAACAAGATAGACTCACACTCAAGTTTTTTCAATGACACAAAAACATTTAATTTACAAATCCATCAGAATTCAAAGCAAAACCGCAACGAACAATTAGTGAATCGTAAATTGTCTAATTAGCACACGCTACCGGTAATAGGATGGGCGATAAATCGACTAGAATCGATTCGGCTAATAAACGTCGAAATTAAAATCGATCACCGCGCAGCTGTCACCGCACTAGTCGACATCATTGTCTGTGGTTTCGGTTGTCTATGCGTGGGCGGCAGAGTAATTAAAACTTAGAAGGATTGATGGTTGAATTTAATGGCTAATAGAGATTTATGTGGTGTTAACGGATTTCTTTATTGGGAGATGTAGGTATTGAGTAATCCCTACTAATATTATAAATGCGAACGTAACTCTGTCTGTCTGTTACGCTTTCTCGCTTAAACCTCTCAACAGATTTAAATGAAATTTGGCACGGACAATCTATAGACCCTGAGAAAGAATATAGGCTACCTTTAAATTGAAAGTGACGCAGACGAAGTTGCGCGGTCTCGCTAGTATAATATAAGGTTAGAATGCAGAATTGAAATTCTAAGCTGTATTCAGTGTTATCTAATTGCAAAAAAAATAGGTACCGAAGTAAATCCAGTAGGTAACCTTTTGTTGTTCTTTTTTTTTCACTTGGTATGTGGGAGATGAACCTCACTAAAACCTCCAACCGCTCACACTCAGCGTCCGAACCCCGGCTGAGGCCAGAACCCAGCACGGGGTTTGGAAGGACGGCGCGACGCGTTACGCGCTCGGCACTCTTTCCCGTCGCGCCGTCCCCGTTGTTCTTATTTACGCGTTTTTGACGAATTTACTTTAAGATAGGTATTCTTACTTTATCTACCATATTTTTTCATACTTAATGATATTCACAGAATTAACTCGCTTATTGATTGATTATTTTTATCACAGCGACGGGTCCTACGTTTACTAGTCTAAGTGACAAATCGCAATTTAACAGGAGAGTCTTTTGAACGTTCTTCATTAAGTTCTGTCTCTGAAAATAATTGAAATCTTAAAATAAAATTTTCATGCATTGTAAACGAGCTCTAACTCTTAATTAACCCTATCAGGACAATAAGATGGCTGAGACTAAATATGCGAATACTACACAATATTTAAGTTATTCTGTAAAGTAAGAGATATCACTAGAAAAACATAGTAGGGTGTACAAATTTCCTATAAATTTCATATGAAACATTTTAACACAACGTACCTAAACGTAACGTTTGTCATTCATAAAAAAAAATATCGATTCAATAATAATAACGATTTTTGTAGAAGGGAAAAATATTTCTCTTCAGCGTGAAAGGGTTAATTGAGTGGTCTCGATACCAGATTCGACAGGTTCGAGGCCAGTTGAACAAACACTTCTTATTTCTTCTTCTTCTTCTTTTATTTATGGCTCCCGTCCATTGACGATTCGCCAGTGTCAAGTTACACTTCTTATTTCAAAACAGCAGCGTCGTTTCGCGCCAAATTTTGACAGGTCGCAATGTCATTACTCAGACGGTCAAACGGGTAGGGTAACTGTTCTCGAATTCGGCTAAACTGATTGTGTTTTTATGGCTCTCTCCCCATTGTGATATCCATCTTCATTGAAACGCTGTACTAGCGGATTTTATCATGTTAAATTGTCCGAGGGTCGGGGGTTGCCGTGTAATTGGTCCTATATTGGATAATTGTTGCAAATGGTTTAATGTGCGAGGAAAAATTGTTTTAATTCCATGTGGGATTGATCTTTTCGGATTGGTTTTGTGACTTATTGTGGAGATTTAGAGTTCTTATGTGAGATTTTGGTTAAAGTTGCTTAAGTTTTTCTGTTTGTTGTCGCTTATTTTTATGAGCTGTTTCATCGGAAAATACGGTGAATGAAGTTGATATTATGTAGCTAAAGTAAAGAATTAGCAATGCCTTGGTTTTAATACTCTTTCGAATTATAAATATAAATGCTACAGAGCTTAAGTTAGTACCTACTTCTGTTCTTGATCTTTATCGACTATGTAAGGTTTCGAACAATATTTTAATATACTTTTTTATACGTGCAGTATCTACCCCTCTGATACATCTCAATTTATTTTTATTTATCTAAGATTGAAGCCACCCTTACTCATTTTTCGTATTGTCATATTTACGCACAATGTTAATAATACTATGAGTAGTCTAATTCATGATTCTTCATTTTGTAAGATAAGAAGAAAATAATAAGAAAAGCATTAAACACAGTTAACTACTGAATTTTAAAAAAGTATTTAACTCGCGACTTCTCGTCCGCTATTTTAGTATTTTCCCGCCACTCTGATACTAATTCAGTGTTGCCACAACAATTAATCCATTCAATACAACACAATTACTGACGCGTGCCGTGCCGGGGTGGCCAGGACAATTGTCGATATTCCCCGAGAATTATGTTCGTACCGGTGCAAATTGAAGGCTATTAATAGAACTGCAATATATCGGATTAATTTAACGCTTATTATGTTTATTTTGTTGTTGTGATGTGGTATAAATATTTTTATGATCAATTAAGTAGCATTTGATGTGTTTAACACTAGAGGGTAAACAGTTTACTAAAATCATTTTAATTGTATAGGTTATAATACCTAATATCAGGGTTAAGTCGTGTTTTTAAAGACGATATTTCTTCTTAAATATTAAGAAAACAATACTTACATTAGTATCAGTCATATTTTTACAGCCAATGTCTACTGTTTTGAAAATAATTTTAGCTAACCTTTACGAAATGCTTCCAAATTATCGATCCACTCATCTAAGATGGCGTCTCGAAACAACAGCTGTTAGATCAACATGGCGACCAACAATGAAGACACTTCGCGCCCAAACAGCTACTTTAAACGCTAGTTCTTAAAACAAAAGTCGCGAAAACTGAATATAATCGTGTGTTCCCATTTACATCATTTATCACGTCGTACAAGGATATTAATAATAATGCTTAATAAGTACCAATGTGACGAAACAGTGATAAAATGTCACAAGACTGGCAATGTTTGTAGATTTCGTTCAAATATTTTAAAAGTTTAAAGATTATTTTCTCTATAATCTAAATATAGGCTTGGTAAAGTAAGCGTGGAGTTTAAGTTTGAAATTATTTAGTGAAAGTACTTACAAGATTGCAATAGCTTTTAGAACATCTATTTAGTTGGAACGAAGTTCCTTATCGCGCGTTGTGAAAGGGGGCTAGACGGAAAAAATTCTTACGAAAATAATTAATACGCGAATTTATTTATGGGTCATTTCAGGGTAAAATCTCCTTTAGCTGGATCTAGTGTGCCAGACAATGATCGCTGCATTAAACGGGATAAGACCTCCTTGATAAGATTTAGTGCGAGTCAGGTTACAACTATAGTGAGGGGGATGAGTAGGGGAAAGTCTCCGGGACATGACGGACTTAGTATTGAGCACTTGAAGCATGCCGGGGTACATATCGCGAGAGTTCTCTCTATGTTTTTTAATCTGTGCATTAGTCATACCCATCTCCCAACTGATCTAATGAAAACTATTGTTGTTCCCATAGTTAAGAACAGAACAGGAGATATCACGGACAAGGGAAATTATCGCCCTATATCACTGGCTACTACGATAGCTAAGGTGCTGGACGGCTTGCTTGATTCCTTTTTGCAGAAATATCTTAACCTTCACGATGCACAGTTCGGTTTTCGACCTAAACTGTCTACCGAAGGTGCAATATTGAGTCTCAAGCATGCTGTCCAGTACTACATTAATCGAAGGACACCCGTGTACGCTTGTTTTCTGGATCTCTCCAAGGCATTTGATCTTGTGTCTTATGATGTGCTTTGGAGAAAGATGGAAGCAAGGGGTGTGCCTAATGAGATACTGGCTATGTTTCGCGTCTGGTATAAAAATCAAACCAACCACGTGAAATGGTCGAACAGTCTGTCGGCATCGTATGGATTGGAGTGTGGAGTCCGTCAAGGTGGGCTGTCTTCACCTGGGCTCTTTAACCTGTACATCAATGACCTCATAGTGGAGCTCAGTAGTATGCGTACTGGTTGTCATGTAAATGGTATTAATATGAATAATATCAGTTATGCGGATGATATGGTATTGTTGGGACCTACTGTGGGGTCCATCCATGCGATGCTGAGGGTCTGTGAGATTTACGCCAAAGATCACGGTCTTCTCTACAATGTTAAAAAGAGCGAATATATGGTTTTTCGTGTGCCGGGTACCAGGCTTTCTGGGTCTATCCCCTCTATAACTTTAAATGGGGCGGATCTGGACCATGTTCGCCAATTTAAATATCTGGGTCATATTTTGACCGAAGATCTATCTGACGATGCGGACATTGAAAGAGAACGCAGGGCACTTGCGATACGCGGTAATATGTTAATCCGTAGATTCGCTCGGTGTTCGGACCAAGTAAAAATAACGCTTTTCAAGTCGTACTGTCAGGGTCTCTACACGGGTGGTCTATGGTTTCAGCATTCAAAAAAGTCACTGAACACCTTGCGAATCCAGTACAACAATATCTTTCGGATGATGTTGGGGCTCCCTCGCTTCTGCAGTGCTTCGGGTATGTTCGCTCTGGCTCGAACAGACGATTTTTATGCCGTTATGCGAAAAAAGGTTGCATCCATAATGCAGAGAGTGAGGGGAAGTGACAATATCCTATTAAAAGCAGTGGCAAGTGATCCGTGCTCATCACTGGTGAGGCATTTCGTGCGGACGATGATACGTCCGTCCTCTTCTGGTGGTCGTTAGCATGGAATGCATCGCAAGTGCAGGGCTTGTTATTTATTCTAGTTTTGATTGTGTTCATTTATTTTAATCCATTTTTATTTACTAACACCTAGCTTTAAGTTATTTTTGTTAATACTAACAACTTGGACCACTGATGTCCGAAATAAAGAAATTTTGAATTTTGAATTGAAAAGTTGTCACGACACTTTTTTTGTTTTAGATGATTATCGCTAGATGGCGCTGTGATAAAATATTTTAAAACACGTTCCTTATTTGTTTTAGATGATTATCGCTAGATGGCGCTGTGATCAAAATCTTTTAAAACACGTTCCTTATCGCGCCTTACGTTAGGCAAAAAAATTATATCTTTTAATCGAAAGGAACTTCGTTCTATTCGGGTGTCCCATGTCACCTCTCAAGTTATTTTTTATAATATCATTGAACCCTTCAAAATCAAACACCTTTTTTGTAGATATAATTCAAATTTTCCCATTTAACGACAATAACATGTTTTAAATTGTCTCTGGTTGAAAGAACCCGTTTAACTTCATTATTTCCCAAAACCTTCTTTGTCTTTGCGTAAAAAATTAGAGTTATTTTAGACGCCGACGCATCTCTTGCGCAATGTTTGTTTGTTAGTTTGACATTGATGCTGGTATCATTTCATTTTAAGTTGACAACACTGAAATGAGGTTACTAATGGAGGCGTGTTTGGCAGGAATTTTATGAAATAAACACAATAAGTGCAGTGTCTCCTGACATTCAGTTCATGAGCGACGGTAACCACTTACGATCAGGTGGCCCGTTAGCTCGTCTGTCTTTATATCAATATATAAAAAAAGGGCTAGATAATAGACACTATTAAATCAATAAAATTTACCTAAAGTGAAAAATTGTCGCAAACTTGGTACTTGTATATTTTTTTCTAAAATGTTTTTCTGTAATCCTATTGAAAAGTATTAATACAATTTCAGCAAAAACAAGTCATTAAAGTTAAAAGCAATAAATCATACGAAGGACACTGTCGGCAAACTTTTAGTTTCGGATACACACAAATTGCCGTAAAAAACGGATATCCGCAATACACCATAGACAAGGTAAACTCGTAAAAAAAATGGAAGCAAATTTTGCGACAGACACACGCTAATTGAGACAGCTGCTTTAGAAATTTAGTTCAAAGATCAATAATAATTGTTAACAGAAGGGACAAATAAAAGACAACAAATTAATATCAAAGCTATCGGCCCAATTAGCACTTAACCAAGTATTAAGCGAGTTCTTACAACTTTTATGAAATAAGTAAATTTTATAGAGCAAGTATCTGATTTTGAAAATAGGTAGGAATCGTCAAATTCGTTCTGACTTCGTCAAGACAGGTTTTTTTTTTGAGTTAGGCTATGTGGGTATTAAACCGCACTAAAACCGCTCACAGTCAGCGTCCGAACCCCGGCAGATTATGCGGTACGGAGTTATGCGGTACGGAGTTATGCGTTACGCACTCGGCTCTCTTTCCCGTCGCGCCCCCGTCAAGACAGGTGGTTAAACTAAGTGTTTCCCTCTGCTATTTCAAACGTCTTTACCACATATAAGGAAATGAATGGCGAGACGATCGAGTAAGTACTCTGTCGCCACCCAGCTTGGGAAGCAGTCAAGTGGGCGCTCTTTGCAAAAACATGGCACTTCAAAGAGGTCTCACAAAACAGACCGGACATGAGGAAGTCGGGGTTTTTTGGGTAGTTTGAGAATGGTTGTTTTTAAATGAGTGGATATTGAGTGTACTGTTTGTGTGATTTTTTTATTTGGTAATAGTTATGTCTTCTGCATCACAAAGAGTTCAGCATTTATGATGTAAGCGTAGAAATATGTGCTTATTTACAACTTTAAAACCTCTTAAATTATCAATGTTTCTGTACTACATTAACCATTTATTTCACTCATAAACCTTCTCTTTCTATGCAACTATTTAAAAATGAATATTAAATTGAATAGACCAAAATTTGTCACTTTTTAAATCACCAAGTGAAGGACCACTTTAAGTTGTAAATGAATTTTAGAAATCTGTTTTTTACAATAATATAAATGTTTCATCTTTATAATATTAGTATAGATATCGATAATTATAGTCCACACGACCTACATAATAAAAATCATTAAAACACCATCAAAAACGGCCAATTATCACCATTTTATTGAAATAGTTGTAAATTAAAAGGAATGTTTGATTCCAGTGTTATAAATACCAGAGATCTATATATAAAATTATTTGTCTGTGCCGTTTGTACGCTTAGTTTCAAATTTAAAGTAAGTCATAATTTCGATTACTTTTTATAAACAAATTTTTTTTGGGGATAATTTTTCGTATAGTTATTGTAAAATGTTTTGAAAATGTTAATTACTATATCAATTGGTATTTTTTACTTATGAATAACAAGAACTTGAGCACTAATAAAAGCGTGAAATTTTCTATTTTCAAAATCAAGTCGGCCATTTTATTTTCAATGTTTGAAATTTAGTGAACGAATCCATCGTTATATCTAGTACAGTAATATTATGTGACTGTCATAAAATTGGTTAGAACCTCAACTTTCGTAAACGCGTTAATGCTTCAAAATAGTTTCTTTCATCGAAATATAACTTTTAAAATGTTTTAAACTAGAATATATTGGAAAGTACAAAATGAATAAGACGAGAATATGTATGTACCAACTAAGTTTTTTTATAAGAATTTATTTGAGATTTTTTTCAAAACAAAAAAGTACATACTAATTTATCTACTCTTTTACAATATTTCGAAATGAATCGCAGCCCAAGATTTTTTTATTAAGCATACCCAACCTCCTTTGCCAAGATAATCTGACAACAAGAAGGTTATCATTAGCACACGAACCTCTAACCACAGCAAACTCAATCAAAACTTTATGGTCTCAATTTAGGGTCCGTAGCCCAAAAAATGTGTCTATTATAATGGCCGTCGGGAAACAGCCGCCCGTAGGTGCTAATTACGCACCCAGCGCTTCAAAAGGCATACATTAACACAAGACAAACACAAATAACCTATATACTAATTAAATATTTTCCCATAAGACTGGCCACAAAGAAGCCGTCGCTCAATTTAAAAAAAAACATTTACAAATCTGATTAGCCGCTGAAGTGGTTCTAAATTTAAAAAGGCGCGGCAAACTGTTTACAGTCGGCCGTTTAGAGGGAGAAAAAGTGAATTCGAATATCGAACGCTTTCAAGTCTATTGTCTATGGTAATGGCGGCGTGATTAAGACGTTTCATTCTCGTTTCCGCTTTTAGAATGCCAGTTCTAGTTTCCGTCGAAATTATGATGTTTTAGAGGAGTAATACGGTAAACTGTTGCTTCCTCGGTTTTATTAGATACTCTTTGAAACGTTTAAATATTGTACTTAATATAAAAATGACCACTGGTTATAAAACCGTATAGCTAGTCTTTAAGTTTTCATTTACTCTATTCACAGTGTGTAATGATTGCAGAATTACAGTTTTGGCCGGCGACACTCTCATTAATGTAATGAAACGTCCATACATTTCTCTTAAGTGTCAATACGAGTGTCTAGACCATAGATAATTGAGATAATGTCTGTGTCAGACACCGCAGCCACTCAATCCTTTAAGAGATAATCGTACACTCGGGAATCAATTAAAGAATCACTTAAGGGCTACTGTGCTTTTTTAGTTTTCATGCTTAAATAAACTGAAATTAGATGTAATAAGGTTTAATATGCTTTGAACGTGGCCCATATTTATTTACTACAAGCGGGTCTTCGTCTGCGTTACTTTCAAAAGGTAGATCCTTTCTGAGGGTTTAAAGAATATTTTCTGTGCTAAAATTCATCAAAATCGGTTGAGCGGTTTAAGCGGGAAAGCGTAACAGACAGACAGAGTTAGTTTCGCATTTATAATATTAGTAGGAATAAGAAAATATTACTTATCACTTACCATTCTTGAATATATACCGTGATTAAAAAATCACCATGTCTAAGACATTCCCTGACATACAATAACATAATATAATATGCAATTGTTTGTTTGTTTAATTAAAATGTTAATTAATTGTTCACAGAATCATTGAGTCCTCAGTCCGAGCAGATTGCCAACTCCACAGCGGCCCCAGATCCAAATATAAGGTACCTACAGTTATTTTACTTATTTAAGAAGGTACAAATAGGTTGTTCGTTTTTCATAAAATTTATACGGGAATACGTCCAAAGTATCAGCTTAATAACAAAAGAATTATCGAAATCGGTTCATCCTCTAAGGAAATATCACAAACACACACAGCAAGTCGTGAAATCTTTTTGTAAATTTAATTTAAAATTTAATGCTCTTCGGTTTCCCAGAGCGCTGTGACTTGTGCTTCTTCAAACGAGGCTTGAGGGTCCTTAAAGTTAGGTCAAAGGTAGTAACCCCTCAGTGTCCCCTAATATTGCAGAGGTTAGTTAGCAGCAGTAGATAATTAGGCTAGTTTATATACACAACAAAAAAAAACTTAAAGTGGAAATGGGCTGGTCACCTCATGAGAACTGAAACAAGTCGACTAAGGATAGACAGAGTGGTGTCCGGTATATAAAAAACGTAAAAAAGGAAGGCAACATCTAAGATGGGAAGATGACTTCATAAAGATTGTTGGTAGGTAAAACGTGGTTGAGGAAAACGCGCGACCGAAATCTATGGAGAGCCCTTGGGGAGGCCTATGCTGAGAAGCAAACAATCTAATCGAGACCGGTGTCGATAAATAAAATATAATAAATTGTTAAAAATATTGTACATTTTAGGTTGTAATAAAGGCTTTATTATACAGGGTGTTGTTGCCCGGTGAAACAATACTTTAAGGGCTTATTCTATATCACATTTCAAATCATATACACATACTTTTGAAACGGAGATATTGACTTTATTTTCCCATACAAAGTTGAAAAAATATTATTTTGTATTAATTTTGACAACCCTACCCTGACCTACATGTAGCGTGCTATATCTATATGCCATTTTCAAGCACACAGGCGCATCCGATCGCAATTTTAGAGTTCTGTACTATAATAAACTCCTACTAATAGAAAATTAACACGTAGTTTTGATTATTTATAACTTATGATATATTATGCCTAGAAAACCCAGACTTGGTGGACGGCTTCTACATCAAGTATACTATTTGCTGTGAAAGTATTGTTTCATCGGATTTTAACACCCTGTATATGCACAAATGTCTAATATTATACTTCTTTACAGAAGATACAGGACCGCCTTCACAAGAGAACAACTAGCAAGATTGGAGAAGGAATTTATGAAAGAGAACTACGTGTCTCGACCGAGGAGATGTGAACTGGCGGCTCAGTTGCAACTACCTGAATCCACTATTAAGGTAGGCTTCTATCTTCTACTAGATGACCCTCGTAACTTCGTCTAAGGGGTTCAAACAGTACTCGATGCCGTCGCGATATTATTTGCGCGGCCCGTTTTGGGTGTATTCATTGCGTTTTATACTCGCGATAACTTGATTGATCCGATTGGAATAAAACAAAAAGTAATTTACTTCTACATTAATACCTTGCTTGGTAACATAATGAAATGAAATGAAATACTTTATTTTCGACATTGATGACGTACTCATTCTTGTTGACGTCAAAAGTTACAAGCTACCACCAGTTCGGACACAAAAAATAATAATTGTAGCCACCGTCCTGAGAAGAACTGGCAAGAAACTCAGCGGGCATGACTTTTTTCTTTTATGATCATATATTTTTTACTATTTAATACTTAGATATAATGATTCTCAGTTCACGTCGTCATTCTTCAGACGATTTAATATTTGTCATGAATTTAAAAGCGTCTATGACTACCTTCCGACTCCATCGTCAGATCAGATCTTTTATTCGTCTAAACTAAAAACTTGTATTTGAAGTGTTTTCTTTAAAATATTTGTGTCATAGGTATGTTAGATTTCTTTTTTCATAACATTCGTATCATTTCATTCAAAAGTGTCAAGATTAAAAAAAAAAAAACTTGAGAAGTGTCATGGGACACACGAATAGAACGAAGTTCCTTTCGATTAAAAGATATCTTATTTTTTCTTTTTCCTAACGTAACGCGCGATAAGGAACGTGTTTTAAAAGATTTTGATCACAGCGCCATCTAGCGATAATCATCTAAAACAAAAAAAGTGTCGTGACAACTTTTCGTAAGATTTTTTTCCTTCTAGCCCCCTTTCGATAACGCGCGATAAGAAACTTCGTACCAACAATATTTTCTAACGTTTCTGTGTGTTAATTTGTAGGAATCATGAAAATATGAATCAAGGTTCTTATGAAACAAATGACATACGCTAACTATGTTAACTTCGCCCACATATGATTGTTTTGTCACGATGTTTTCAGTATTTGATACCTCCCACGTCGCGACCTGCTTTTATATGACCTCAAGACAATTACTATACAATGACGAATGTCTTGTCATATATAAGTATGAGGTTTTCGTAATATATACAGGGTGGATACAACAGGTCATTCACCCCACGTCAGATTGTCCAAAGTTACAGGTCCACCCTGTATATCATAGGCAAGTCTTTAAAGATACCATTACCATGACCTAGGCGGTAGGTAGGTCGGTCACTTGAGGTCCATGAGGGACGGTAACCGCCCACAGGCGAATCGTAATCTCGTTTATCTATATTGTAACATTTTTGACGATTGTTTTTTGAAGTTAGGATTTGTTATGTTCTACTTAATAATCGAGAGCAGAATTATTATTCTCAGTTATCAAATCGACTTCATTTCTTTCGTTATTCATTTCGTTCCCGATATAAACTGTCAAAACGCAGATCAAGATATCAGCACTAATTTCAAAAGCATCTCTCGATATTTATTTTGAAAACTTTTAAAAGAAAATTACACCAAAAAATTGGTTGCCTGTAAAGTCGGTATACGGGCGAAAGTTTTACGTGACAACGACTCGGGCATGGTTAGCCCACCTAAGAGCGAGAGAGACAGACATAAAAAGTGAAAGGCACGCGTGCCTCTCACTCGCTCTCATTGTGAGCGCATAACGTGAGCGAAGCGTAACGCAGTTTCTTGAAGTGTCACCCGGCAAACCAATTTATAAGACGTTGTCACGTCAAAAACTATAATTTGTAAAGTTGCCGATGTTTTATAGACATTGGTCTAGAAAATTCTATGTCTACAGCTGTTTCTTTTTGTTTAAATCCTCTGTAACTCTCAGATTCAGTTCTCATTTCTCAGAACTCTTAACCGTTACCCATTTGATTCACACATTAGTACGATTCCCGCGAATTATCGACCGCCATAAACAACATCTATGGAAATTATTGTTCATCTAATTGAAGTATCATCGTTCAGTTTGCGAGATTGATGAGATAAGACGTCATATTGGATTTTACGTGTTTTTAGGTAATTTGAATTTATTTATTTTAATAAGCAAATCTGACATTGAAAAATCCAGTAAATATACTCTTTATTCAGCAGTGCGTAGAACACGAAAGCCCAATAAAATCAATTATCACTTCTAATAAAACGAAATCAAAAAAAAACAACACATTTAATAGTCTCTGGAATTAAAAAGTTTTACCTTCACGCTAATTTGTCTATGGTTATAAAATGGCCGCCGGTAGCCGACCCTAATGAATATTATTCATTCCTGCACACAATTCTGATTGTAAAACTCCATCATTAGCCCCTCAGTTCATATTTTTTCTCGATTTTATGATGTCAATTAAAAATCTATTAAAATGTAGTGGGTACGGCTACCATTTGATGTGTTATAAAATTTAGATATGTAAGTTTGAGGTTATCATGTTTTTTTTGCTTTCACTAGGCATGTGCTAGAATACTACACTAATATTTTGAATGTTAGTTTGTTAGAATGTACATGCTCAACTGAAAAATATGGATATTGGATTGAGAAAGATTTTGCTAGTAAATTACTCTTAACACACCTACTTTGATATTTAAAGAGTAAAAATCAAAGATTACATTTTATTTATGCCAAAGACAAACTACGTCGGATCTAGACGAGAAAGTTGAAATCTAACCTACAAAAATACCAAACTTAAATATCATAATTAAAAAGTAAAGTCACAACACACGCCTAACTTATTCACATATTAACCATTCGTGTTTGTTTATTGTGATGGATATTTATTAGAGTATAATAAACAAGATTGTAAGCTTCATAAAGTTTGGTAATCAAAGACGAATGCCGCCATTGCTGCGTTGGATAAAATGACATATTTCGGTGTGAAAAAGTATTTAGAAATCATCATCAATGCCCTGACATTACGATTCATGAGCTATGGTAACCGCTTACCATCATGTGGGTCATGAGCTCGTTTGTAGGTATGTCTTGCAATAAAAAATATGAAAATAGGTCTCTAGTAGTGACTTTTCCTTTTTCGGAACTTCTTTGTTACCTTTTTTGCAAACACTGGCCGAATCTGAAAAAAAAAAAAAAAGAAAAAATCCGCCATTTTCAAACCCATCTGACAGTTCGCTTCCCGCCAATTAACACGTCTTTGTACGAACGATTCCTAACAAAAGCCGCGTCGTGGATATTCCATTGTTTGTACACTTTGTTTCAACGGACGACTATTATGCTGGCATAATGATTTTAAGTGGAAAGCAGGGTTGTAAAGCTTATTAAAGCTACGTTTAAAATATAGGTTTTTTTCTTCAATAGCTTTCGGCAACCGAGTCATAAGCCAAATATTTGACAAATTCTTAAGTAAATATTTATTTATGTAAGTTTTGGATTTAACAAACTTCCCGGTTTTTAATTGAGTGAAATTTGGCACTTTTAATTATTTTAATCGCGTGACAATACAATATGGTATCACGGAGCGGACCTGATGATGAATTCGGAAGGTAATCATAGGAACTCCTGTACTAAATAAGATAGACTTAGCATATTTGGGCTTTTACTTGTATTGGCTACATATTGGCTAGCCATCGTCCAACACACGTAAAAAACAAATGACGGTGACGGCCGACCAAGATGTAAACGGGGGTTTTGTATGCATTGGCCGTCACTATGTGTAACACCGTTTGACAGTTAGCCTACCAGTTGTCATTTCGCCTCTTTACACTCTCGTAATATTTAAATTTAACTTCTCCAAGATGACCGCAGCCCTATGCTGAAGGTTTCGCGTTCTGTTTCGTTAAAACATGTAATTAATTAGCGTGGTAGTGCGAAAACGAAAACATTTTATGTTGCCGGTGTTGCCACTCTAATGCTCATATAATATTCTATTAACGTATCCATTGTGGCAACATTGATTTCCTTTTTATTGGTCAACGGTTTAATGGCGTACAGCGCATCTGTTAAAGGTTGCCATAGACTATATAATGAATGAAAATTTGTTGACTTGTTTTGAGAGATTCAAGCTCAACTTAACTGATATTTACAAGCTTTATACTAACTTGCGCTGAATGTAACTATGTAGGTAGATCTGATGATGAGGGTGGATTCGGAAGGTGCTCATAGGAACTCCTGTACTAAATGAGATAGACCTGCCGTGTTTGGGCTCGTTTTAATTCTATTAGGTAGCTATCAATCTCTACATGATATTCAGGATCTTAAAAGCGTGTATTTAAAGTTTTCTTCGAAATAAATTATTGACGTAGCCTATAACGTTACTGACCAATTATTCTCTTTGTCAACAGGTATGGTTCCAAAATCGGCGAATGAAGGACAAAAGACAGCGTATTGCTGTCGCGTGGCCCTATGCTGCTGTGTACAGCGACCCGGCCTTTGCAGCATCCATCCTTCAAGCTGCTGCCTCATCCGTGGGCCTACCCTACGGCTATCCCAACCCAGCGCTCATTCCACCCTTCCACAATCCACAGCTTCTACCCGCGGGATACCCCTATCCTTACCCAACCTACCCCAGATACCCTTACATCCCGAACCAATCTTCTCCCGTGAGTGAATCCTCGATAAGGCCGACCTACCCCAATTTTAATTTAGATAAATAAGTTTTTTTTGTGTATAGATATTTATTTATTGATATGCTGGACATTTTGGACAGTGTTTTGTCTTTGTTGCTCATTTGTAATGATAGTAAGATAGAGAGAGTAAGAACTATGTTTGCAAGTTTGTTTAAGTAAAATTGTAAAAGACATTAATGTTAAGTAGTCTTAAGGTAGTATTAACTCATTCCAATGTTTTCATTTACTCAAGAAAAGTTTTATGTAATCTGTATTTTTTTTTATATTAAAAAAATAGGCTGCACGATCAAGCACCAGTGCCATTTATTAAAAAAAAAAACAATAATTCTATAATTTTAATAAGAATTTGAAATTAGAATTGATCAACCAAAGCGAAGAGGTGCAATAGTGTTCTTTAAATAAGGCTTGACATAAACAAGCGACTGAAATAAACATAAAAACGCTGTAAAATAAATCGCCATCTTTGAACTTTTTTATTTAAATAGTGGATGATAATTTAGCTCATATTTTGTTTAACGACTTTACAAATTTAATTAACATAGTGTAATTCAGTAACAAAACGTAACATTTTATAGTTTTTTTAGTATTATTGTACAACAGTAAAGTATATAACAGATAGTTAAGCGTTATTTACGCATTGTTTGTGTAATTACACTAATTACATACTGTTATTCTTCAATTACTATTGATAATATTTCACTATTCACTGCAGTAAACCTGTTAAACTTGAAATTATTTAAGAAATATATTCTTAAAGCCTAAATTTGTCGTTTTTCTTCGTAATAAAACAGTAAAATTTCCAAAAAAATACTCGCAATTTGTTTTTATATTCTGTAATATATTGTATTATAGTTTAATTTTAGTTTTAGTGTTCATGTTAGCGTAATTCAATATGTTTTCGTGTAAGTATCTAGTTCGTAGTTATATTTAAGGTGAAATGTATAAAGTCATTTTAAAAGAACAGAGATATTATTATAAATATAAGAAAGTTATATATAAACATCGTTTTATTTATCAACCTTTTTGCTACCTGGCCGTCAAACCGCACTAAAGTCTCCTGTCGCTCACACTCCAAACCCCGGTTGAGGACAAAACCCAGCACGGGATTGTGCGGGATGACGTGACGCGTTACACGATAAAGCTTACATATCGCCCTATCAGCCCCAATCAATTAACCCTTATACAAAAATGACTCCCTTGGATTACTAAGGCGCTATGTCTATGCTTTTTTTTATCTACCTTACAGGAGTTAATGCTTAGTATACAATGTAATTTTTAAAAGAATTCTGTATGATAACGGCCATACTCTACCGTTATACAGAGAATAAGTAAACACGAGACAACAACTTCAATTATATTCATCACCTACGTATATACACCATCTGATTGCATGCTTAACAAATAATACAATTTTGAAATGATAAAGATGTTAATAACCGACTTCAAATTAGAGAGCTTATTATGAAACATTCTTCGTTGTACCTACAATATTATTAAAAAAATGTAATTCAAACTGCAATTCATACACAAGCTTCGGTTTAGTATGAAACTCACAATTTATTGTATTTCGATTTCAATTTTATCTTAGACTAGCTGACCCACGCAACAATGCCTGCAAAAGGAATTAGTTTTACCCTATTATTTTCGTGTTATAACACCTTCGATTACATTATTAGATTTTAAGTACGGGTCTCTATTTGATTTTAAAAGCCTATCTATCCCATCAAACCAGCGGTTCCTGAGATAACAAACAAACAATCTCCTCAGCTTTAACACTACAAAAATTATCAAAAAACCAAACAAAAATAAACGGCCACTAAATGACTTTTACCGCTAAACCTATCGTAATAAATCAGGAATTAAGTCGTGCGACTTTATTGGCGATCGCGAGCGTGTAGGACGCCTTAATTAAACCGACCAAGTATTATCGGTCGATCTATTTCACTCGCCATTATTCAGTGACAGCCTGGATTTGGTGGGGTTTTAACTGGGGCTAAATTACTGTTAACTTAGGGCTTTTGACTGAAATTGGAGGTAAAATGTAAGGGATTTTGGAACGAAGTTTCTTAACGCGCGTTATCGAAAGGGGGCTAGACGGAAAAAAATCTTACGAAAAGTTGTCACGACACTTTTTTTGTTTTAGATGATTATCGCTAGATGGCGCTGTGATCAAAATCTTTTAAAACACGTTCCTTATCGCCGTTACGTTAGGAAAAAAAATATATAAGATATCTTTTAATCGAAAGGAACTTCGTTCTATTCAGGTGTCCCATGACACCTCTCAAGTTCTTTTTGGAGTTTTAAGGATTTTTAGCCGTGATATTAACGTGGTGGATTATTTTATTTATTTGGGAAATAACAATACAAGTTATAACATCAATACAGTGCAATACTATGCCTCATACTTGTTCTGAAGAGACTTGAGCCCGGCAGTGGGCAGTAATGGATTGTTACAGTACAGTACAGGCGTGAGTTAGGTCTTATTTTGATGATTACTTCAAAAATAAACGACGATTTGCAAAAAACGAATTTAAATGTAAACTATTAAGCGATATTGCTATATTTAACTTTTAAAAAACTATGAATTTTCATTATTTTAATTTCAATTTAAATAAGACAAAGCCGCGTAAAAAAGCTAGTATATTACTATATATGTCACATACATACATACTCCATTAATATCATTTTTACGGCGACGAAAACAGCATTTTCGTAAACACTAAAACTCAATTTAGTATAATCTTGAATATTAATCAAATACATCCAACCGAAGAGATAAGAATAAGAAGTATTGGAAAACTAATAAAAATAGTTTTATGAGTATTTTCGTGCCTAATATCGAATATACTATTAATACTAGAATTGAAACATACATAAATTTCAAAGAAATAGTTTTGTATAAAAACCTTTTAAATACAAGATTTTTAAGATCCCAAAGTGCCCACGCGCAAGTAAAACGAACCCAAATAGATGGGTCTATCTTGTTCCTATAACCACCTTCCGAATCCATCATCAGATCGACGCCATTTTGTCATATCATTGCAATGTCACGCCATATACACCTATCAAAATGTCAGCCAAGAAACCGGGAAGAATGTCAAATTTAACTCACAAGATTCCACCCGATCTTAAAGTTACATCCAGTGCAAGTTAATATAAAGCTTGTAAAAACTGCACTAATTATTTAGCACAGTCAAACCCGCCATCGTAAACTAGCTGGCAATAAAAATAATGTAATAACATAAAGGGAAGAGCCATGAATAAGTAAATATGTTTCCTAATAATATGACGCAAGATTTATATGGTTATGTCCGAGCTGAATTAGTTTCGGTACAGGGAATAACACAAGTCGATCTAATACAGCTGTATTTACTTTTGGAAATTTGTTTTTGATGTTTGGTGTCTTAATAATATATTTATTTATTTATTCAACTTCATGCACAAAAGGTACAATGGCGGACTTAAAGCCGAAGGCATTCTCTACCAGTCAACCAAAGGTGGTGTGTTATATGTTGGTTAAGAGAATTATTTGTTAACACAGACCTCCTGCGACAAGGGCTTGTCCTAGTGCAGGGGTCATTGCTTAATATTGTATGTCCTAAATTTAGTTAAATAAATATTTCATTTCATTTTATAATATTTCCTAACTCTCACTCCCACCACCGTAACTCGTGTGTATGACAGCGGCGACCATCGTAATGAGTCTGAGATCCTGGGGGTTAGAAAAGAACAAGCTGCACTGGCATAACTCCCCAGGGAAAGAAACATGCTAAAGCCCTCATGGAGGGCTACGATGTTCGGTTTACCCGGGATGCCCTCTCTCTGGGACGCAATCAGTTAAAAATTCTCATCAGGACTTTAACGGGCACATGTGGAAGCTTGGTCTTGTGGTGGACCCTACTTGCATATATGAGGAGGAGGAAACCCTTCTTCACTTGTGATTGCCCTGCTGTTAACAGCATTAGGTCTTACTAGATGACCCTCGCAACTTCGTCTGCGTCATAAAGGGGTTCAAACAGTACTCGCAATGCCGTCGAGTTATTATTTTCGCGGCTCGCTGAGTCCCACATATTCATTGCGTTTTATACTCGTAATAACTTCTAAACGAAATGTCCGATTGGAATAAAACAAAAAGTAATTTAATTCTACATTAATACTCTTGATAACAAAATACTTAATTTGGATAAGGGTTAATATAACGATACTCATTTAACGTTAAATTCAATCTCGGAACGAAATATTAAATTTTAAAAACATAAAAGTGGGTATTGTGACTAAACTATGATAGTTAGATATATGCTGTCGCGGACTTTTTTGTTTGTCTCCAAAAGACCTAAAAACCCGTAGTACATCATTTTGTTCTATTGTCAATAGTTTTTGCAGCGTACGCATAAATAGGTTTTCGATTTTTCACCTTTTGTTACATATTCGATATTTTCATGCGGATCCCTAATTTTTTTGAAAATAAAATATAGCCTATAACCTTCCTCGATAAATGGACTTTCCAACAGTGAAAGAATTTTTGAAATCGGACCAGTAGATCCTGAGATTAGCGCGTTCAAACAAACAAACAAACAAACAAACAAACAAACTCTTCAGCTTTATAATATTAGTATAGATAATAATAATGACTCTGAGCAGTGAAGTACACGAACACGAGGGAAAGATAACTTGTCTTGGAAACGAATGTTTAATCAGAAGATTACAGAAGGAGTAGACATCAGGAAATTGATGCGAATGTTTACTTACAGTTATGTGTATGAAGAGGGAATGTAAGAGAGAGAGCTAAATTAGGGCTTCTTACCCTTCCTGATGAACCAAAAGAGATGGGTCTAAAATCTCCCGTTCTTGAGATAATCTGTGGGGAATTACAATTTGTAGCGAAGCAAGTAGGTTTTTTTTTTATTGCCATGAAAGCAGACGAGCCAACGGCCCACCTGATAGGTTACCGTCGCTCATGAACTTCTGCAATGTCAGGGGACACTGAGGGGTCGCTACCACCGACCTAACTTTAAGGACCCTCCTCAAGCCTCGTTTGGTACCCTCTTTCCCAATCAAAAGGCTTGTAAAGGACCTTACTTCTTTTATTTTTAGCTTTCTTTCTCTGTAAAGAAGAAGAAGACAAATAATACAACAATATTTATCTTTATCTCATAAAATATAAAATCTTTTGATTGTAAATAAATAACTGAAATGGTTTCTTTTTAGAGCAAGAATGGTTTTATTTATCGTGCAGGTCTAAGAACCTATTATATGCATATTAAAGTACATCTTTCAGTCTGCGTTCAAATTTTTTTCGAATCCGTGTCGATTTTTCAATTGTGAAGTACCAATGACATTTAACTATAACCACTCAACTGGGATCGGCAACAGAATTGGTTTTAGTTTTGCCAAGTCTGTGGCGGGAACCAAAATTGAGCACAGTTCAAAAACTTGTTTTGTTTACATTTTTACTCGTCTCATATTTCTCGCAGATACTATATTTTTGTTCAAAATGTTATACAGCGCATTTTAATAATAAAGATTTACAAAATATAAGGTATAATAATAATCTAAATTAATAATTATTGGAAAAAAAATGTTTTTATAAAAAGGCTCAAACAGGGTAGTGATTCAGAACAAAGTTCCCAGTTTCGCCATCTAGCAAAAAGTGACGTTCCCAGTTGAGTGGTTAAAACTTACGTTCGCGACATTACACAGCACAGAATAACGATGGAAATGATAAGGGAATAAACGGGACAACAATTTGTGTAGCTCTACGCGACTACGATTTAACAACTCTATGGATAATATCAGCCCCAAATAGCTCCACCATTTCTTTAACAATTGCTTCTGAAGGCGGCTTTAAATAGTTTTTACTTGCTGTTCCGCGCAACTTCGGCTGCGTCACAAAGGGTATTAGACAGCACTCGCGATATTGTTTGGCACCAATTCTTTGCGTTTTGATAGTTTTGGAATCAAATGAAAAGTATTTTTAATTCATTGATAATATAATACTTCATTTGGATAACGATTAGGTTACGTTACACATTTAACGTAGTTTCATTCTTCGCATAACATAATATTTTTATGAACATAAAAGTGGTTATTGTGATTAAACTATGACTGTTAGGTATATGCTTTCGTAGACTTTTTTTTAGATCTTAATAATATCTACAAACCGGTAGTACATCATTTTGTCCTATTGTGAATAGTTTTTGCAGCGCACGCATAAACAGATTTGTTTGACCGAGGTAGACTCTTTTAGCGTTATGGTCACCCATTTTTTCTACGTGGCCAAGGCAGCTAAGTCTATAAGCTTCCGTCTTTCCCAATAATGTTAGGTGTGGCCATCATCTCTTCGATCTGTGTTTTTGAGAATCCTCCAGCATTCACGCTTGCCTAATTCTACTTCTCTTTACATTTACCATTTGTAGTCAACCAAAAATACCAAATTTTTTTTTACTCCCTGTAGGCAAACGAAAGAACAGGACATGTCAGGGACTCCTTCAAGGACTTTCTTCAAGCTAAGTTACTAAAACTATATTCTCAGAAAAATCCCATTTAACCTCCACATAATTCGCCAGAGCCAATAACAAAGTCCAATTCGTAACCATCACGATGATGTCGACTGATCGCTTCGTTTAATGAAATATAAAGTTCATGAATATCCAGCGTTCGATGCAGATAGCAAGTGAAAAATTACAGCGGCCATCTTGCCGAGTTACACGGAATAAGAATCGATGGAAGTGACATAACATCTCGTCTGTGTTGACAAAGGCCTATTACACTAACATTAAAGTCGTGGTGGCTATGCCGACCTCTAAATCTTAATGTAAAAAAGATTTATGAGCAATTTTTCACAATACCACTGACTAAATACGGTGAACGAAAACATCGTGAGGAAACCTGCATATCGGAAAAGGATTTTAAAAATCCTTTGAAGATATGTGAAGTCCCCAAACCGCAGTAGTCAGTAATGGATTGTTACAGTAAAGTACACTAACACTATGGCAACTAGCGTCAATTTGTGGGTAGGTATTTGAAAACTTGGTGCATTTTTCTTCTAATATACCTACCCCAGCTCGGACCTGCAAACCTGGCTGCTGAGTAGTGGGACTAAACGAAACCCTATTTTTTTTTAAATTTGTAGTATTACCTACTATTTTGTAGATTATTTTTTTCAAAAATTGTGTTTGAGTCAAGTGCAATTTAAATATTATGTTTAAAAAAAAAGCTAGACTATTTAGGTATTCAGGGCATTGCCAGGCGTGTGCAAATATAACGACAAAAAAATAGTATTCCCAAAAAGGCAGGTCATTTTGGCTTTTTACCTTTCATTTTTATAAAATGCAGGATTCGTAAAATCACTCTGTATACTAAACAGGTTCTACATTGCAAATAAATTATACCTTTCTCCACGTTTTCTTAACAACTTCACACATTTTAAACGCATTGATTCTTTGTATAGCGTCATAAAATGTATAGTTTGAAAACAGTCGTAAACGCAAATCACTGCTACTGGGCAAAGTCAGCGGGGCTCCAGTATTGCCACCATTGTGATGTTATTTTTTTTATGTTGCCTTACTGCTTGTCATCGGTTAGTGATTGATATTTTGGCCACTTTATTTACTGATTTAGAGAAGCGTATCGAAATATTGTTATGCATTTAGACTTTTGAGCGTTTTAAAATGATTGTTTTCTTTACGTTTGTCCTACAACTCCTACATAACTTTAGTCGGATAAACTTGGATGATTTTTTTTCTTAGGAGAAGTTGTGGCTAATTTCATTGTCATCAAATCTAACTAGTCCTTTTGGAACTATAGGTACTGCAGTATATTTTCTGTAAGTAATCTCAAACTAGTTATTTTAACTCAAATGGTAAAAGATCGTTCTGTTATTATTTTTACTACGATGTTTACAGCTCACTCGTAGTAGATCTACAAAACTATTCCATGCCAATTTTTTTTTAGATTTAGACACTTCCATCAAAACATTGATCATTGTCCAAAGAAAAACTCGTATAATTGCTCTAATCCTGCAATTTCATTTCGCGAGCCAACCTTCTACTTAAGCATTTTACAAACCGAAGCGAAACGCCGTAACTACCGCAAAAAAACCAACACATACGACCTTCTTTTACCACAGCTGTTGTCAGTTACGACCTTTTGCCCACAAAATCAATAAACAAAGCAACTTAGGTTAGCTGTTTTGACCAATCACACCGCGGCTTCTTTTTTCGAAACAACCAATGGCAGCTCCAGGATTGTAGCAGGAAAACTGGCGGAGAAAAACCTTCAATTTTCAACCTTAAAACCTTATTATCTGCCATGATGTAGCCCAAGGGTGAACCGGAGATTTCAGGAGCGGAAAAGCGAACACCGCGTGAGCTGGCCCATGTGCTAGAAAGGGACAGAGATATGTGATTGTTGGTGTGCGAGCGAGAGGGAAATGTGCGGTGGTTACGTCGTTTTATAATGTAATGGCGCTGGAGTAATTTTCCCGCGCATTCGGCTTAAAACGAGGTTTTAGTATTGAGACGTTATTTGGTACGTTTCAGTCTTATATTTTTTTATTGTAAATTTAATGCACTAAAAATATTATAACTAATACAATAACGAATAATTACTTTTTTCGCGCTTTATACCGAACAATAATTTATGATGCAACTAACGTTATATGACAATATCTTACCTTAATAATATATATTATTATTCCCGAGCGCTTGTTCTTCGTCAACTGCAACGGAGGTCTATAAACGGCAGTAACCACTTACGCTCAGGTGGCTCGTTGACTTGTCTATCTATATGACATAGTAAATCAACGGTTTTCGTAATTTCTTCTTTGTTTCATAAAACTAAAAATGCCAATTACCGATATTGAGTTAACGAAATCATAACTGAAATTTATAAATTAACAAGAATGTACGTAATAGGTAGGGGAGACCGAGGGGAGTTGAAACAATTTTGACATTTTGTTTCATACACCAAACACTATAGACAGGAATCATATGAGATTGATATCAATCCATAGATCATTCTTTAGAGTTGGGAATGATTAACGTTAAAAACTTACTTTTCTCGATTTTTGACACATGGTACACAAAACTCCACAACCACGCAACTCACGCGACTAACTGAACTGACATGGTCGCGGGTTGGTAGGTAGTAGTTGAAAAGCGAAGTTGCAACTCGCTAACTGTTTTGAGTTCTAAGAAAACAGTACTGTTTCAACTCACCTTAGTTTCAAAACCCCTCGGTCTCCCCTACGTATGAAATCGACAGACTTTTCAAGAATAGCACCAAAACTACTGGTCAGATTCACCAAATATACACGAGAACAGTATACTCAGTTTATACAGGAATCATTTTCATAACCTTTTGATAAGGATAAAAAAGGTGCACCTATAACAAAAAAAAAACGCAAATTTGAAAATCGCGAAACGCCCCAAATTACGTCCTACATCCCAAGTTTTAAGCTTTAATAGGGGGTATAATAAAACAATATAGCAGTGTTGCCAGCCCGGGGCCTCCCTGCTCAATTATGGCCGTTTATCCGCGCGGCGAACGTAAACGTAACTTTAATATGAAATCTGCGGTGTTGCCAGCTAATGAGAGCGAGAGAGATGGAATTATATAACCTTAGATTTAAGTTTTAGATTATTGTTTGTTTATTTTAGCTGTGAAAGGTTTAGTTAAGGTTAAGGCGATTTTATTAAACCATGATTTTACTATTTAACCCACACTTTGTCTTCACCACAAAAGGAAGCAGTTTTCACTATTTTTTCGGGATACACCTTCGGATACGTTATTGGAGTTTTATTACAGGCCTTCCTATTTCCTTGCCAGTCTACGAGGCTTGAAGAAAGTCCTTAAAGGTAGACCGTAAGTAGCGTCCCCGTAGTGTCCCTTAACAGTGCAGAGGTCCATGAGCAACGGTAACCGGTACGATCAGGTGGCCCGTGAAGAAAAGGCCCTTATGAAATACCTTTTTGAAAATATCATATAGCCTTCTTCGATTTATGAGCTATCTAACACTGAAGGATTTCTTCAAAATGGGACCTTATCGCGCGTTATCGAAAGGGGGCTAGACGGAATTTCTTATGAAAAAGTTGTCACGACACTTTTTTTGTTTTAGATGATTTTGGCTAGATGGCGCTGTGACTAAAATCTTTTAAAACAATTCCTTATTTTGTTTTATATGATTAATGCTAGATGGCGCTGTGATCAAAATATTGTATTTAAATTATAATAATTAGTTAGTTTAAAACGTCTGTCTCTCTCACAAATTATTTTTTTATTACAATTCCCTCACTAATTAAACGAAAGGAACTTCGTTCCATCCGGGTGTCCCTTGACACCTCTCAAGTTTTTTTGTTTAGGTACCTATTAATTAATTTAAATAATAATTTTGTTTATAATCAGTCGATAATTATCACATACACACATACTTAGTACATCATAAGAAATGCCAATTACGTCCAAATCTGTTCCTATACGTCTTTTTTTTTATTAGGTCGTAAAGTTTAGAGCTCTTGGAATATTAGTGTAAATTTAAAAATAAATTCGACTGGATCTTATGAAAGTTCGTAAAACTATACCACAATTCTAAAGAGAGGTATTATTATTTACACCCTTGCAATTTGACAACGGTTTCAGACTAATAATGCATAATAGACTTCAAGACAATGGCGTCTTGAAGCAAAAAAACAAAAGAGGTCCCAAAACATTTTGACAGAAAACTTCAAATTGTCACTTTACGACCGTGCACAGAAATTGTTCAAAAGAATTCTTATTTCTAATAATATACGGTTTCCCGCTGTCGTTATTTTATTTATTTGGCTACCGGTAGCCAAATAATTATGTACGGTAGCCATATTGTCACATCATTTGACAAAGTCGCCATGTTTGAACAATGGAGGACGAAATGTTTTATTTAAAGTCAAAATTTATGATATTTAAAAGAGATGCGTTGAAAATCAGTACGTCGTTATTTTGAAAGGTTTTCGTTCCGTTTTTTTTTTTGATTTAGAAATGTAAAAGAGTTTGGGATGCATTTGATTTTTCATGATTACCTAAATGCTGAATTTCAGTTTCATTGTTTTACACCAAACAATCACAAAAACAATAGGTATAATATTACTAATTACATCAAAAAAATAGTGTATTCAAACAAATTACCTACACTAAAAAACAATTAGTTAAGTGTTTTGAAGAGTCTTCAATTTTAATCTTAAGCACGAGAGACTTCTAAATTATAGACTTGACTATGCCTAACACACTTCTGAGGAGACCTGAGCCTGAGCAGTACAGGCATCCTGTGACAGAACCCTTCACCAAAAAAGTATTCGCGAGCGCAAACCGTATTGTTACGCAAAATAAAGACATGAAAAGGCCGGCTTTACCCGGGGGAGAGATCCGATATCCGGGTGAAATAGTGTAGATGCCCGGATTATCGGCCCGGTATATCCGTGATACCTATAGTCACCATAGTTTTTGGGAGAACAGGATATGTGTATACCAATTTGTAACGTATTTACTGAATATGTATTTCTTGTAAGATACAATAATTTATTTTAAATACAAGCTTTAAGAGCCTGGATATCATGTAGTAGAGTGCTAGCTAAGACAAGTAAAACGAACCCAAAGACTACGGGTCTATCTTGTTTGGCACAAGAGTTCCTATGACCATCTTCAGAATCCATAAGCTACACTGGTCAGCTGACTGGTCAGTCAAAACCCCAAATGTTCTGTTTAGATAGTCATCATTCGCATTCGAAAAGTCCAAAAACAGATATTCGTAACATTGCTAGTAGGTTGAAAATTAAACTACCTATTACAATTGTTTTACAAATGTTAATTTTGAAAATTGTATTTTAAAAGCCTTTCCTTCTGAAACAGATCTACTTCTAAACATAGGCTTTAATGTTTGTCATCAAAAGTTCATGTCATGTGCTTCCCTGCTCAGAGTCATTACGGTGGTCACTGTCATACCACATACACGCGAGTTACAGTGGTGGGAGTGAGAGGTGGGCAAATTACCCAAGTCTTCGATCAAGGAGTTTCCTATACCTTCTAAATTAGTTGCAGGGTCCAAGACAAGTAAGCTTTCCCTCGTGTTCCTGGGCTTCATTACAGTGAGAATGATTTATAGGTGGGAATTTTTTTATTTTATTGCCATGTAGGCAGACGAGCCAACGGGCCACCTGATCGTAATAATACCCAATTTCTGCAATTGAGCGACTGTAAAACAAGACAGTCCCATAAATATTGTATTTAGGTATGGTTACCCTATAGATACCCTGTAGGCTACCGTTTACGACGGAGCCGGATTAAAAAATAAACTGGATAAGGTGAGAAGCACCAGTATTATTGTACTAAGACCAGGCTGAAAGTTTCAGCTGAATTTGTAGGGTTGCGGTGTTAGTTTGTATATGTATTACTCTTCCTGGCTGGACGGCGGGATAATGAGCCTTCCAAAAAGGAGGAGGTACTAGATTCATCTGTATGTTTTTTTGTTTATTCCTTCATAACTTTTGTTTGAGTAAGTACATTTGAATGATTCTGGTGTCAAATGAAAGGTAATGGTCGTCATGAGGTCTCATTTTTTAATATGTTTAGATATTTTCGCAAAAATGACTCGATTTCCTGTGCGTTTTTACGCGTAATGTTTTGACCCGACTACTTGGTATTAAGTAACTCCGAATTTGAAGTAAATCCGTGTTGTAGTATTCGAGTTTATCCCAGACAAAGCTGACTTCTACCATAATATTTACGTATACCTATAGATTCTGAATTACGCCATCGTTGTGTAATTTATGTTTGATTGACTTGAGCGACGCTTTCAAGCTTAGGACGGTGACCACTTATCATCATGTGGATCGTTTATTCATCATGCTATTTAAATATATACTTACTAGCTGGCCCACACAACTTCGTCTGCGTTACATAAGGCAATTTTCTCACCGTTTAAACCTTCTCTGGACTTGTACGAATATTTCAAGATTAAAATAAGCCAAATCGGTTTAGTCGTTCTCGAGTTTTAGCGAGACTAACGAACAGCAATTCATTTTTATATATAAGAAGATATATACTTATCCTGTATTTGGCCAGCTTAAATTTACAACACAGTTTTTGCGATTATGAAAACTAAACCACGTAAAAGTTAAATAAAAAAGAGCTTAACAACATTAAAAACAAATTATGTGACAGAACACATTCCGTACAAAACTAATATATTATTAATTTTTAGTTTCAACCCTTACATACGCGTGTCCCACAGCGCTCGTGAAATAAAATCATGGCGCCGACCCGCGTAGATTGAATTCAAAATTGGAATCAAAGACAATACTTTGTTTTTTTTTCGGGGTCTTGTTTATTGCGAAGGATTGCGATCGCAGGTCGGCCATCTTTGAATATTTTATGAATATTGTAAATAGTTTTAGGGATCTGTGGAATTAAAGTTAGATTGACGTAAAAATACTTTTTTAAAATATGTATTGAAAATTTGTTTAGTAACTCCCCAAAAAATAAATAGGTATAGAATTTTAGCATTAAGAATAAAGAATGCATTTAAATGAATAAAATGTTTTGCACTACATTGGTATAAATTCGCTTTGACTGTATGTTTGCTTTATTCTTTAAAACTACATAACGGATTAAGATAATGTAATGGCCTTTTGTAATCGAGTGATTCAAAATTAAAGTAGGTATAACAATTACTTATGATATAGTAAAGGAACACTAATTGGAACGAAGTTCCTTATCGCGCGTTATCGAAAGGAGGCTAGACGAAAAAAAATCTTACAAAAAGTTGTCACGACACTTTTTTTGTTTTAGATGATTATCGCTAGATGGCGCTGTGATCAAAATCTTTTAAAACACGTTCCTTATCGCGCGTTACGTTAGGAAAAAAAATATAAGATATCTTTTAATCGAAAGGAACTTCGTTCTATTCGGGTGTCCCATGACACCTCTCAAGTTTTCCTTTTAGGGGTTTTTGATGTGATTTCGCAAATAAGCATGAAGTAATAACTTATTTTTCTGCGATTAAGACATTTTGTCTAACTTTTACGTACTCAAATTAGATTATTTTTCTTTTATTTTTTTATTTCTTTAAGGCGCTCATAGGCAGACGAGCGATGAGGCCACCTGATCGTAAGTGGTTCATGAACCTCTGCAATGTCAGGGGACACTACCTTCGACCTAACTTGAAGGACCTTCCATAAGCCTAGTTTCTAGACAGTTCAGTTGAAAATAACTTAGTGATATTCATCACCTTGTAAAAAAGCCAATAGAAAATAGTTAAATAAATACTACCTTAAAATATGGGTGCAATATTCTCATAATTTCAAAACCATTTCAATAAATATACAACACACCAAAACCCATAAAATTTCACAAAGTTATAAGTAACCGAAATTGTCGAAATCGTTTTATTGCTTAGAGAGAAATTTCACAAAATGGCGGTCTGCTATACAAAAAAACAATTGTCTTTTACAAAATGTCTCCCAAAATTGCGGTAAAAATGTAATATTACTACCGTAAATCGAGAATGGAGTAATAAAGTCGTTTCCTATTCAACAAAATGGCGGTGGCCATAGACAATTTCGTCACGCGTCGTAAACAAACCCTCTAAAAAAAAAAAAAACATTGTCTATGCATAACAAATGACAAACAAGTGATTGTGTCTATTATTAGTGTCCTTGGGTACAGAAATTATCTTTCTGGTTATATTTTATTGCATTTTGGTCGATATATGGTAACTATGATAATGGTAAGATATTTTTTTATTGCCATGTAGGCATAAGTAGTTACCGTTGCTCATGAACCTCTGCAATGTCAGGGGACACTGAGGGGTTGCTACCTACGACCTAACTTTAACCCTCCGCAAGCCTCGTTTGAAGAAGCACAAGTCATAGCGCTATTATTACAATTTACAAGATACACACACAACTTCAGCTGCGTCACAAAGTAGTACTATGTTTCAACTTCTTTCTTGATCGACTTCACAAAACACACTTTTTTTTTGTACGTGTTATTTTCTGTGTTGTATGCAATAAAGTGTATTCATTCATTTGTGAGTATAGATGGTATTAGGTCAAAGGGAGATCTCCTTCCGGGCGAGGTAGTGTATGGTGGTCAGGCCGAAGCCCACTGTAGTAGATTTCAGATGTCGTATATATGCGAAGATTTCTGCAAATATCGTAACCGCGATCCAGGATCTCGCGCGTTAATATTGGTCGCCACACATTCATTCATTTAATGTTTATCCCCACATAACTTTAGTTTGGATGAACCGATTCGGATGTTTCTTTTTTGTTAGGAATAAAATACTTTGGACATAATGTAATATAACTTTTATAAAGATTTAACTACCCCTCTTTGTGCTATTTAAAAAATAATCTGTCGGTTTCATTTTTCAAAATATTAGCTTAAAATACCTACCTAAATACATCCTTCTTTCACATTAAAACACACAAACAAACAAACAATCAAACTTTATAGGTAACAAAATTATCACCAAATTTAATTGTAAACTCAAATTAATAAATAAAACAGCATTTCCATTAACGGCTAAAAAGTTTTCATCGACTGTAAAAGATTTTTAAAGAACAAACTATTTAATAGAACACATCAATCTCTGTGTGATTCGTTTTTAGATTTAACTTCGACGTTCACTAGAGCAGACGGTACCGGAACTTTCATCATCAACATCATCATCATTATCATCGTCATGATAGTCAAAACTATCGTCATCATCAAACGAGGCTTGAGGAGGGTCCTTAAAGTTAGGTAGGTAGCGACCCGTCAGTGTAACGGCGAGCGACGGTAACCACTTACAATCAGGTGGCCCGTTGGCTCGTCTGCTTAAATGGCAATAAAAAAAACATCATTATCATTGTCATCATCATCAGCCTATACACGTTGTGGCGACCAATAATAACGCGCGAGATCCTGAATCGCGGTTACGACATTTGCAGAAGTCTTCGTATATATATAACATCTGAAATCTCCTACAGTGGGCTTCGGAGAAAGATTTTTTAAAAACGGTCCAGTAGTTTTTGAACCTATTGATTACAAAGTTTTTCTCTTTTAATATTAGTATAGAAAGCTTATAATATGCGAGTGCGTAACGCGACGCGCCGTCTCTCATAACCCCGTGCTAGGTTCTGGCCTGAGCCGGGGTTCGGACGCTGAGTGTGAGCAGTTAGAGGTTTTAGTGAGGTTCAACTCCCACATTCTTGGTGATACTTTCCTCTGTGATGCAGACGAAGTTGCAGCTTAGCTTAGTGACCGTCGCACCTAACCGGAACACAGCAATAGATATTAGGACATTTTAACAGCGCCACTTAAAATAGTCAAAGCTTGCACTATAACCGCTTCTAATATGTCACTATAACTAGGGATGGGAAAAACGAGTCGGATATTTGTCGGATATTTTTTAGATTTCCATTTCTACTATAGCATAATTGAGCCTTGCTATTTAGACGCTTCTAATTAAAATTTGTCACTATCACTAGGGATGGAAAAAACGAGTCGGATATTATTGTCGGATATTTTTAAGATTTCCATTTCTATTAATCCATTTCTTTTTATTTTAATACTAGATAAACGAGCTTACCACCTGAAGGTAAGCGATCACCGTCGCTCATGAACCTCTGCAATGCCAGGGCAATGAGTATGAGTAGATTAAATGTAAGAAAAAGTATTCATTCATATCGTCATTTGGATTAAAATCTTCTTTAACTCAACATTATCCCATATCTTCTTTCACAAATCAACCATCTCTTCTTAGGCATTTCTCTTCTTACATCCATACTCTTTCAAATCCCACTGTACTGTACTGTAACAACCCATTACTGCCCACTGTTGGGTTCAGGTCTCCTCCGAAGAGGGGTTAGGCATGGTCTAACCACGCTTGCATAATGCGGATTTTGGACACATATCTTCGAAGGATTTTTAGAATCATTTTCTGATATGCAGGTTGCCTCACGATGTTTTCCTTCACCGTTTTAACCCAGTGGTGCACTTAAATATTTTTCACATCAAGATTTAGAGGTCCAAGCCAGTCGGTTTTGAACCTGTGTGTCAAATCAATTCACTTCCCACTTTCATCTTTAAATATCCGAAGAATTATCTCAAAGTACTCTAAACCAAATTAAACTTACAAAATATCCGAAGCACATCCCTATTTAAAAAAAAAACTACCCAATAAACAAACAATTAGTCGAAGAGTTTTTTTCTCTCCAAATAGATCCGGCGACATAATGTAATAAGCTTGTTATATTTGACAAAAAAAAACACTTTGGGATAGTCGCAGTTTATTAATAGAAGTGGCGGGCGGTCTGATGAAGGAAATTATAATATTACTAGTGGCGTGCAGTTTAGTCCCGTTCAAGTAGGTGATAGATAACAGCCCCTCATTGTCCTGGCATTGCAGAGGTTCATGAGCGACGGTGACCGCTTACCATCGGGTGGGCCGTTACCTCGTTTATCTATCTTGCAATAAAAAAAGACACTAAATGAGGGAAAAATAATTTGTTTCCGTAAAATATGATACAATTATAAAATGTAAACAAATCAAGTTTTAGAACTTACGTAACGTCATGCTCAATTTTAGTTCCAATGGTTTGGAATAAGTAAAAAAAAAAATTTCGACGCAGTTCCCCGTTGAGAGTTTAACAAGTGGATATTGAATGCTGTGGTGGATCCAGGCTGAGTAGAGACATTTAATTCTTTTTCTGAACGCAAATCTATCTAAAAAAAATGAATTGTTGTTCGTTAGTCTGATTAAAACTCGAGAACGGCTGGGAAGATAGAGGTGATTTTGGTTTTAAAATGTTTGTGGTTAGTCCAGGAAAGATTTAAACGGTGAGAAAATACCCGGGATTTTTTTTTGTGACACAGACGAAGTGGCGCGGACCAGTTAGTTTAAGTAATACAATCTCTAGAATTTAGTTTCAACGATAAAATTTTTTGGGTTTCTGTAAGTACTTAAATCTTCTAAACAATGGATATTGATGCGGTTTTCCCAATACACAAAGCGATTCAAGAGGAATGTTTATAACATGCATAATATAGCAGAGAAACATTGATCATTTTAGATGTTTATCATGAGAGTTAGTAAATAAATACATTTTGCTGCATCTACATTGCAAAACCTAGCTGATATCCTCTCTTTATGAGACAGATTGGCTGGTTAGCATTCTACTATTTAAGTGCAAATTAACACCCAAATCTACGCAGATAAGAGTGAGTCATAACTGATTGCAAAATAATACCTAAAGATTCTTAAAAACCTCTATACTTTTAAATAAATCTATAATATTAGTAGGAAATAGTATAGATAGTAAAGCCAGTAGGATTTTTTTAAATATTCTCGTAAATTTTACAAACACATACATGTAGCGACATCTAGCGTCAAGTAGGAGAAGCAAATGTCACACTATAGTAGCGACATCTATTGTTGAGTAGAAAAACTAATTTTCAACCAAAAGTTTTAAAGAACGACCAATAGTTGTCACTAGGATAGTCTCTTAAACTAATAGTTTCTATAAAAGGCCGCTAGATGGCGTAAAGATAACTTTTAGCTCGAAATAAATAATTATTAAAATGCGAATCTTTTTTGGAAGATTAAAACAATTTTGTCCAAATTTACGATATTATCGACATATAATTTATCCCCTGATAGTTTAGACTAAGCCGTTCTCGTGAAAGTTAAAAATTTTAATTTAATTTCAGGCATCATCCCTTTTGACAAAAAATTTGGTTATTTTCCAAATGCTGCTTATTCTATTTATTATTGAAGAATCAAACGAGGATTCGGAAGAATTCTGTATATTAGCGATAGGAACTAACGAAACTCTCTTATATCCACATTGCAGAGGTCCATCATGTCGGTCAACCACTTACTGTCAGGCGGATTCAAAAATTTGTGTCTTGTGAGTTAAATTTGATAAACTTCCCGATTTCCGATTGAGCTGACATTTTGCACGCAGATATATATTGCGTGACAATGCAATAAAATGGCGCTGATCTGATGATGAATTCGGTGGTCATAGGAACTTTAGTGCTAAACAAGGCAGATCCGTCGTGTTTGTGCTCGTTTTACTTGTATTAGCTAGCACTCTACTGCTACATGATATCCAGGATCTTAAAAGCTTGTATTTATGAAGTTTTCTTTAAAATTATTCCTGGATAAAAATAGCTTACACGTGGCATAAATTTACAGACACCTAGATAATTTTCATCATACCATTTCAGACCGGATTTCAAAACCAGTTACCACTGGATTGGTTGTGATGACAGATGACAGGTGTCAAAATTAACGGAAGCGCGCTAAACGAATATATATCATGTAATTGTATCAATGAAAAATATTAATGTGTCGCTAAATGTATTAGCGAATTGGGAAGACTGGATGTCTAGTTTCAATAGTTGGTATTCAAAATGTTTTCAATTGACTATATTTTTCGTGTTACTTATAACGTCTCTTGAACTAATTTTAATGATTATTTTTCAATTATAGATGAAGAAACATGGCGAATGGCCACATCACCTTTCATCAGTCAGTTCAAACAAAATTTTCAACTTCATATATTAGAACCCAGTTAAACCGCGTTACTTCGCCTGCGTCACAAATCTTTGTCCAATGAAAGCTTCAAAAATACATTTCCGATATAAACTGTGACTCTTCATCAAGCGAGCTTTAAAGAAAGTCCCTAAAGGTAGATCGTAGGTAGCGAGACTGTCCACTGACGGTACAGAGGTCCATGAACAACAATAACTAACTCAGGTAGCTTTACAGCTTGTCTGCCTACGTGGAAAGAACCTCTGAAATTAACAGTGTTTCAGCATGAAGTATAAGTATTAAGTAGGTATATTAAGAAACTCTTTTGTCATATGTTGCGTAAAAAACTGACGGTGACCAACCAACATGTAAACGTGGGTTTTGAATGCATCGACCGTCATTGAAACTATGTGACACACCGTTTGACAGTTGACCTACCAGTTGTCATTTGCGTACATTGGAAATTTAATCCAATATGTGAACATTATTCTATGTTGTGAAGATACATCATAAAACTGTCACTCGACGAACACGAAATCACACCGTGATTTGAATTTGAGCGTTTTTCAGTAATTTACGCTTAAATCCTGTCATTGGAACTTTTATTGGAAACTTTGTTACTTTAAGATGTTAGTATAAATAATTTGAGTAACAGAAATAGATGCTATGCCTTTTTTTTTTTTTTTCAGTTGGAGGAAATCACCGGATCCCCGCCCTCCCCGCGGGCGGGGTATGTGGGAGTTGAACCGCACTAAAACCTCCAACCGCTCACACTCAGCGTCCGAACCCCGGCTGAGGCCAGAACCCAGCACGGGGTTTGGAGGGACGGCGCGACGCGCTACGCCCAAGGCATTCTTTCCCGTCGCTCCGTCCCCAGATGCTATGCCTACATAATGTTACTAGATTAGATTCGGATGATTATACAGGGTGGATCTGTAACTTTGGACAATCTGACGTGGGGTGAATAACCTGTCGAAATACAACTTACCACCATTTTTATTTTTTGGATTGGTTAAACTTTTTTCTGACATTGTATGGAAAACGTACGAGTATCGTTGCGGACTTCCATACTATGATGAATTTTATTTTATCCAATTCCTAAAATAAAAACAAAACTTGAGAGGTGTCAAGTGACACCCGGATGGAACGAAGTTCGATTAATGCTAGATGGTGCTGTGATCAAAATATTTTATTTAAGTTATAATAATTAGTTAGTTTAAAACGTAGAGACGAGAGACGTATAAAACAAAATAAGGAATTGTTTTAAAAGATTTTAATCACAGCGCCATCTAGCGATAATCATCTAAAACAAAAAAGTGTCATGACAACTTTTTCATAAGAATTTCCGTCTAGCCCGCTTTCGATAACGCGCAATAAGGAACTTCGTTCCAAAAGTTGTTCTAAGTTTTATTTAAACAGGTCATTCACTGCATTCTGCATTATTTTATACTTATTTAAGTTTCAGCTTCAAATACTAATACTTACGTTGAAATTATTATTCTGTACGCCGAAGGCACAAACAACCTTCGTGAAGGTTATACTTACAATGTAGAAAGATAAAGTAAATGAATTCTAAAGATCAACGTTAAATAATATTTCATGTAGCATTATATTGTCAGATGCGGCGCGGCGGTAAATAATGCCGTAGTGCGTAACGCGTCGTGCCGTAGTGCGGAACGCGTCGTGCCGTACTGCGTCAAAATATACCTATGGAAAATAGTTTAATCATTTATGTACCCAGATGTTAATAAAATAAATAGTAAATAGAGCATAGCTAGCTACACTTGAAACTCCACCAGTAAAAAAGATTGACTGAGATGAATGGATGTGTAGTATGCGGTATGAAAGGACTTAAAAAAGCGAGAACTAAAATGACCGAGGTAACTGTAGATAAGGGACCCGATTATGTTGGGGGTAAGAAAAAAAAAGACCCTTTTTTAGAAACTAGAACCAGTTTTTTAAAGTCTAACGCCCATCGCCTGAAATTCGAAGGAGTTCGAACGCTGAGAGTAGGCGGTTGAAGGTTTTAGTGCGGTTCGACTAAAAGAAACATGCTGACACACGAGCTAGAAAACTAGCGTAAAAAGTACGAAACCTATCTGTTACTCTATAATCTTTGAAGAAAGACAAACCACGTCATTCGGAAAACACAGAGAATCCATGCATTATATTACGTAACCAACAACTTCAAAAAATGTACAAAAAACTACAACACTATTCTGCGGTCATGTATTTTAATTCAAACTTTTTGTCGTTAGAACTCTTCAAATGAATAAAAAAATTGGGTTTTACCGAATTTTAATGAGATTGATTCTTATTTTATTGTGTTAAAATTGTGTCTGTAAATACTATTTTGATTTATACAGTCATTTAAAATTATGCTCAAACTATTTAAGTAACGAAAAGAATCATCGAAATCGGTTCAACAAGAAGAGAAACGCAAACACGCGTGACTAATAGTGAACTGGAAAAATTCAACGGGACCGAAGTCCCTCGAAAATCATCCGAATCGGTTCACACAAACTAACCCCTCAACTGGGAACGTCACTTTTCACTAGATAGCGAAACTGGGAACTTTTTTCGGAATCACTACCGTGTTTGAGCGTCTTTTTAAAATCATTTTTTTCCAATAAACTTTAATTTTGATTTTTAATAAAACTCAATACCTATTTGTGTAAATTGTTATTATTAAACTACGCTGTTTTGCGTTTTCAGCGAAAATACATTAATCCGTAAAAGAAGAGACGATTAAAAATGTAAACAAAACAAGTTTTTGAACTGTGCCCAATTTTGGCTCCTGCCACAGACTTGGCAAAAGTAAACAAACCAATTTTGTTGCTGATCCCAGTATAGTGGCTATAGATGTTAAAAAATATATTTTTATCGTTCTTTTATTTAACAAAACAAAAACAATAGGTACTAATTTATGAAATTTGACTTCAAAACAATTCCAAATTTGAATGGTATGACAAATGTATGAAATAAAAGGACATGGTCATTGAATTCTGATCTCTTTGAAAAATATACTGAAGAAACCAACTTTAACAATATTTTATGTATTTAATCACCTCGGGTAAATGAACTGACGGCCCATCTTTTTTTTTTTTTTTTTTTTTTTAGTTGGAGGAAATCACCGGATCCCCGCCCGCCCCGCGGGCGGGGTATGTGGGAGTTGAACCGCACTAAAACCTCCAACCGCTCACACTCAGCGTCCGAACCCCGGCTGAGGCCAGAACCCAGCACGGGGTTATGAGGGACGGCGCGACGCGTTACGCCCAAGGCACTCTTTCCCGTCGCGCCGCCCCCTCCGGACGCCGAACCGGCAGCCGCCGGCGATACGGCCACCGGCTCTCTCGGTCGGCGGGCTATCCGAAGCCCGCCAAGATGGCTGGACCGCGTGTCACCCTCCCACGGAATACCCCGCTGGGTCAGAACCAGCGTGGGTCGGGGAGCGCGGTCCGCCATCCCCCGGATGCTCTAACGCTAAGGGCGTGCTGAGCGAGACACGACACCTTCTTGGGTCCCCGCTCGCACTCGCATGCGTTGGGGACCCGAACCTTTTAAGGGGCCAGAGTCCGGGCGAGATCCCGGTTCTGACCCCTTGCTCGACGGCGGCGTCGTGCAATCGCTGGGCGGAGGGAGGAATATACCCTCTCCCTCGCCCACGACGCCGCCTGCTTCTGCGAGATGGTGGACTCGCAGAAGTCGAGCATCGCCTTCCAGGACTCGTCGCTCCCGAGGATCGACGCCACGACGCCCGGGAGCGACAAGTCCGGTCCTATTTGTCGGACCAGGACACACCGCTGCTGCTCCCATGCGGGGCAGAGCGCGAGCGTGTGCTCTGGTGTGTCCCGGTCGCATCTCGTACAGTGATGGCACCTCGTCGTCGGCTCTGCCTGTATCAGGTGCAGATACCTTCCGAAGCACCCGTGCCCGGTCAGCATCTGCACCATCCAGAAGGTGAGGCGTCCACGTTTGCCACGACCCACCCAATCCTTGAGGACGGGGCGGATCGCCTCGACGGTCCGCAGACCCCAAGTGGGGTTAGCGAGTCGCCGTTCCCACGACTCCATTACGGACCGCCGAGATTGGACCTTCCGGTCCCGGACCGCTTCCGGCAGGATACGCACCACGCCCCGGGCGCGAAGGTCGCATCGCCAACGATAGTCGTCAGCGAGCGCCTCCGCCTCCAACTCCCAGGGCGGCGTCCCCGCCAGCACGCACGCCGCCTCAAACGCGACGGTGCGGTACCCGCGGATGACCCTGATGGCTACGATGCGCTGTGGCCGACGCAGGCACCGGGCAACAGTTGCCCGAGTGCGAGGCTCGGCCCAAACGGGCGCACCGTACAGGGCCATCGAGCGCACTACCCCCGCGTAGAGGCGGCGCACGGCGTGGCTGGGTCCCCCGATGTTCGGAAGCAGCCGACCGAGATGGCCGGCCGTCCTCACAAGACGGGGAACCAGTGCCTCGAAATGGGTCCGGAAGGTCCAACGGCTGTCCAGCACGAGGCCGAGGTACCTGAGATGCACCCCGACCTCGATTCGGACGCCTCCAACTATTGACGGCCCATCTGATGTTAAGAGGTCACCGCTGTTAAAAATACTGCATTAGGTAAACCCATCGCTTCTAAAAGATAATATTTAACGATTGGACGTTTTTGCGAATTTCAGTGTGAACCGATTTCGATGATTCTATTTTTATTAAATAGCAGATACTTTGGAAGTAGTCGTATATAAATTTCATAAAGATTAATGTAGTAGTTTTTGTGCTATTTTAAAATGGAAATCGGCCATTTTTTACCTGCTTTATATATTAACTTGCACTGAATGTAACTATGTAAGTTCGGGCGGAATCTTGCAAGTAAAATTTGACAAAACTTCCCGGTTTCCGTTTCAGCTGACTCAGCTAACATTTTGTCGCGTGACAATACAATACAAAATGGCGCTGATCTGATGATGGATTCGGAAGGTGGTCATAAAAACTCTTGTGCTAAACAAGATAGACCCGTCGTGTTTGGGCTCATGTTACTTGTGTTAGCTAGCACTCTACTGCTACATGATATCCAGGATCTTAAAAGCTGATATTAATTGATTTTTTTATAAATAAATTATTATTTTTGTTAAATTTTTATTACTCGTTTTCTCAAGTATTCGCGACCTTAGCCTTAACCAAACTGATGTTTGTAAAAAACGTTAATATATTAAGGAAACATTTTACATATCGCATTGACCTAAATAAATACTAGTTTTAACGTCAACACATCAATAATGAAAATCTGTAATGCAAGGAAATTAGCGAGATTATCCGCACAATGATGTTGTAATACTGAGCACATTGGATGTGGTATATTACCTACAGATGAGAAAAACTTTTTATATTACAAAAAATGTGTTCGACTGAAATCGGTATACCCAACAAAAGAAATATACGCAAATTTGGACAACAAAGGGTCCCAAATAAAAAAAAATCACTTGACGAGGTAATCATCATAAATCGGTAAACGCAAACAAAAATAACATGAGGAAAAACATTTCTTTATAAAACCGGAGGGTAGTTGGCGATTGATCCAAGTGCTTTGTTTGAATTTCTAAAAACTGTTTTAATTGTTAAAAAGTAGTTAAATAACTTAGTTTTAGTGTATTTATTTAGCGTTTGTATATTATTATGAATTAAGTGTTAAGTACTCCTATTTTTTCTCACTTTTATAGATTTAGTCTTAGTGTAGTTTTTAAGGTTATGTAAGTACGATTTCCATTCTTATTACTAACAACTAGTAAAGTTTACTCCGTATAACTATGGATATAACTTTAAATCGCCCTAAAAAACCACCCGACATATCACAAAATACGGAGATGGAAACCATTCCATCTCCCAGAGCTTTTGAAATAATTGAAGATTCATCTGAAATAGTTTCTCAAGATAATACAGTACCAAGTTTCGTACCACCACAGAAACACATCAACACCAAAACCAAATCTAAATCAAAAAAGCGAAAATCTTGTTCTAAAAGAAAACGACAGTCTGACCTTGACTTAAATAGACAAATTTCGTTATCATCTAACTTTTCGGAACAATCGGACATGGATGTAGTGAGCTCAGCTAGCACAAATATATCGGAACCTACTCATACTAACGACAACCAATCACAAATTAATCAAAACACTTCTAGCACTACCCTACCAAGTCAAAATACAACCACTCAGAACACACCAACCCAATATACGCCTTACACTCGACTTTATAACAAAAATGACCTAGGTCCATATGTAGTTCACGTCCAAAGAATAGAATCTGCCCCTGGGTCAGGAGCCTCGCTGCATCCTGTATCTTTTGGCCATCATTTACAGAAACTTCAAATACGTAATATATCAATAGGAGGCATTAAGAAATTAGGACGTAACCGACTATCAATTGAATTCACAAAGTACACAGATGCTAATGAATTCTTAGAGAATCGTAACTTATCACAATTCAATTACAAAGCTTTTATTCCATCAATTAACGTTACTCGTATCGGGGTAATTAAAGGTGTCCCAGTGGACTTAACACCAGAAGAAATCATATCCGAGCTTTCATCAGACCCTAATACAATACCAGTCATCAAAATTCGACGATTGAACTACAAAACAATGGAGGATGGTGTCCGACTATGGAAACCGTCACAAACTCTCATTGCAACATTTGATGGTCAAACCTTACCTAGTCGTGTAGTACTCTGCTATAACTCTCTAGACGTTGCCTTATATCAATACCCAGTAATTCAATGTTTTCAATGTTGCCGATACGGTCATACAAAAACTATTTGTCGGTCCAAGCCTAGGTGCTCCAGGTGCGGAGAAAGCCACCCAACAGAAGACTGTTCCGTGGCTGACTCAGAAATAACTTGCATATTCTGTTCAGACAAGCACAAATCTACAGATCCTAAATGCCCCGAATACTCACGACAAAAAGAAATTAAAATATTAATGGCAGATAAATCTATTTCTTATCTTGAGGCAAGCAAGAATTTCCCTCCTGTCAAGAAGTCATATGCTTCAATACTATCAAACTCCACTGTATCAAATCCGATTCAAAACAACATTCAAACTGAAAAAAACACACCCGAAAATCAAACCATGCCAACATCATATAAAAAAACCGTATTTTTAAAACCAACTACCCGCCCTGCTCTGCAAAAAGGGTACGATAGACAAGCTCATCAAGCAATCTTAAATGAATTTGCTATTCCTCAACCCCGTGACGGTTGTGCACTACAACCTAATAGCTTGACTGACTGTAACTCAGATGTCTCACCAGATTTGAATCTGGTGACTATCCTTTTAGAATGTATCACTAAAATTTATAACATACCGTCCAACGCAGCTTCAAAAATAAACAAACTTTCCTTCTTAATCAACAAAATTCTCTCATCCGATGATATTACAATGGAACTGCAGAAACATCACTAACAAAACATCTGAACTTCATTATCTTATACATAAATTTAACACAGTAATATTTGCACTTTCGGAGACTTGGTTGAAAACTGATTCAGTTTTCAGAATAAAAGATTTTAATTGTATTAGAGACGACAGAGCCGATGGCTATGGCGGATGTGCCCTATTGATTAAAGAAAACATCCCGTATAAACCTGTGACCTTGAGTCCTCACAGCGACAGCTTTAATGCTGTAGCTGCTAGAGCTCAAGATGTCACATATGTCTCTTTGTACATACCACCAAATTCTAACCCTCTTGTATTCCGAGAAATAAATCAAATTTTATCCACTCTACAACCACCACTGATGATTTTAGGCGACTTCAACTGCCACCATACAGCATGGGGTTCTTCAACAAGTGATAGAAATGGTGTTCATCTCATGGAGCTTATTGACGAACTAAATTTATGTATTCTAAATAACGGCTCAGAAACGAGGCGACGTCTTCCCGGTCAACTCATAAGTATTGTAGATCTCTCACTATCATCACCGTCCTTGGCGTCTCTCGTAACCTGGACCACACATTCAAGTTCACATGGAAGCGATCATTTCCCAATCATTATATCATACCCTAAGAATATAACGCTCAAAAATAGAACAACCCCTATTACACGATATAATATATCTAAAGCTAATTGGACAAGTTTTAATGATACGATCATTGAAAATTTAGATTTACAAACAGAAATCAATTTAGAAAATATAGACAATCAAATTAATAAACTAACAAACACATTTTTACTAGCAGCGACAACCTCTATCCCAAAATACCGTGTTTCCAAAAAATCAAGACGTTCGCCACCATGGTGGGATCCAGAATGTTCTGAAGCAATAAAAACTAGACAAGACGCAGAAAAAAAATATTCCTTAAACATGTCGGATGAGAATCTTACTGATTTACTACGCACTGAAAAAGAAACTCGAAAACTCCTCCGTCAGAAAAAACAAGACGGTTGGAATAAATTCTGTACTACTATCTCCCCTACCACTTCTTCTTATACAATGTGGAATAATATACGAAGGTTCCGCTCTTCATGCGATCCTAAAAAAAAGAATTTATTACCAAACGAGCTTATTAACCTTTTCCTTAATAAATTAGCTCCACCAACATGTCCTTCCAACTATGAACTTCCTCGCCTAACCTCTACTTCAGACTCGAGCATTGACATAGATTTACCTTTTACTATTACTGAACTCAAATATGTCCTGTCCCATACTAAAGACTCAGCCCCAGGCATTGACGAAATTCCATATTCATTTCTAAGACACTGCAAAGATGACATTTTAAACTTCTACCTTCGTATAATTAATTGTATATTTTCTACAGGTTCAGTACCTCAAGTTTGGAAAAAACAGATTATCATTGCAATTCTTAAACCACAAAAAATCCCTGAAGATCCCAATTCTTACCACCCAATAGCAATGTCCTCAACATTGGTAAAAACTTTGGAACACCTAATAAAGAACCGAGTTGAATGGTCCTTGGAAAGTCAAAACCTTCTATCTCCATCGCAGTATGGCTTCCGAAGAGGTAAAGGCACCTTAGATAACCTCAGTATTATGACCACTGACATTCAAATAGCTTTTAGCAAGAACGAATCAACACTAGCCACTTTTCTCGATATATGTAACGCATACGACAATGTACTTCTTCCTATTCTTAGGCAAAAATTGCAAAAGCTAAGAATTTCTGAGAAGATGACAAACTGCATTTTAAATTTATTTCTCGATCGACAAATCTGTCTTAAACTAGATGATGTTCTTGAAACTCGGTCAGTGTATAAAGGTTTACCTCAGGGCTCTGTCCTGAGCCCTATCTTATACAATATCTACATGTACGATATAGATAAAGTCGTCACTAACTGCAAAATGCTTCAATACGCAGATGATTTAGCAATCTACAATTCAAGCGAAAACCCAGTGTCAAGTAATACCTCAATCACCGGAGCATTAAATACTTTGGACGAATGGCTTCTAAACCATGGCTTACAGCTATCACCCCAAAAAAGCACTGCGGTCTTATTTACAAGAAAACGTAAAATACCTACTCTGAAAATTGAACTAAACAACAATACCATCCCTTTACAACCTACCATAAAATTTCTAGGACTCCACTTAGACAGCAAACTTACGGGTAAAGCGCATATCGAATATTTAGTAAAGAAATGTGAAACAAATATTAATATAATTAGAGCTTTGTGTGGCGTCTGGTGGGGTGCTCACCCGATGTCCATGAAGCTCGTATACAATTCACTAATCAGGAGTCACTTGGACTATGCAACATTTTTACTTGAACCCATTAGTCAAAGCCTAGCTCATAAACTTGACGTCATTCAGTATAAATCCCTCCGGATTATATGTGGCGCCATGAAGTCTACCCCTACCAATGCCCTTCAAGTCGAATGTGTCGATGCACCATTACGAATTCGACGGCAATATCTATCTGACCGTTTTCTCTCCAGAAAATATCCTCTAAAATCACATCCCATACTAGATAAACTCTCCACTCTTTTAGAACACACAACTCATTCAACGTACTGGAGCAACAAGTCTAACCCCTTCTTAATAAATAGCTTTATTCGAATAAAGGAAATTAACGCGCCAATAGTCCAATATGACCGATTACCAATATTCAACTCTCCATATGAAGCTATACTTCATACACCAACAATCACGCATTTAAATTTAACAAAGAACTCCGTTGAAGCAAATAAGGAATTTAATTACATCATCAACTCCAACTTCCCTAATTCACACTACTTATTTACTGACGCTTCTAAAATGAACCGCGAAGGATGTGTAGGCTTCTCCGTTTTCCACCAAAACTGGAACATAGTCCAAAAAGTCAAACTTCCTCCCGAATCTTCAGTATACACCGGAGAACTGATGGCCATTCGCCATGCCATTGACTATTGTCTACTTTTCAAATTTTCAAACTGTGTAATATTTTCAGACTCACTAAGCTCTCTCGACTCACTTGTACAAAATCCTTTTTATTCAAGTAATCACAATCACATTCTATTCCAAATTAAAAATAAACTTATGCTAGTATCCTCATCACCAATAAACTTAAATTTCGCATGGATTCCTAGCCATGCTGGAATAAGAGGTAATGAAAGAGCAGATATACTGGCCAAAGAGGCCATAACTTGCGGAGATGTCTTCGAATATAAAATTCACAGCCATGACTTACTAGCTACTGCTAAATGCCACTTGCAAGAAAATTGGGAAATTCTTTGGAATATATCAAAACAAGTTAAAGGTACACATTACGCAAAAATTCAACCTTCTATCCCATCTAAACCTTGGTTCTTCAAATAAATTTGTAATAAAAAAACACATCTATTATATGCCGACTACGATTTGGTCACACAACATGTCCAACTCACCTTCACAAATTACATATTAAAGATACTTCTATTTGCGAGTGTGGGCTTGACGAGGGCGATTTAAATCATATCATCTTTAATTGCCCTAAACTAGATCACTCCTTATTTTTCAAAAATCTAACAAAAGCCAAAATACCACTGCCTCTAGATATATGTACACTCTTATTTTTATTTCATAATAATAAAAATATTTTGCGAATTCTAACCGATTTCATAACAACCAATAACTTGAAACTCTAATAACTGTAGTTCATATTATTTCCTAACACTAACACAATTCATGTACAGAGCTAGTATAATGTATTCCTAAAATATGTAGACAATATCACTGACACTATATTCATAATAATTTCTCAATATTAAATTATATTATTCCCTAATTAATCATTATTTTAAACTAAACTTTATTGTAATTTGTAATTTTAACTTGGATCCTTCAAAGACTGGACTCTGGCAAGAAATGTACGGAGTACGACTGCCAAATTGAAGAAGAAGAAGAAGAACATTTCTTAGACTTTTCAAGAATTAGGTACTCAGCGAGTAGTTTTCTAATCTTTATCTATTAAGCGAAAAAATATCATCATCAACCCGTACACTGATGAGCTGAGTTGAAGTCAGTGTTCTTGCGCTGTCTGCATTGCAAATCTAAAACTGTTTTCCTTGTTACTTTTACTTTGTTGGTATCGTCTGATTCAAAATAAGGTCCATGGATAAGTCTGTATAAACCGGAAACAAAACATACAACTGCCAAAGAAAAAAGTTACAAAGTTAAACATTTTAAATAATATTCATGTTCTTCATAAAATGCCACATCAATTTCATCGTATCTTACAACAATTTCGCACGTCCTTGACGCTAACATTGGTATAAAAAAGACTGAATGCATTACTCAAGTTTCATTTACCGTCATCTCAAGGCGGAAACATAGTGTTTAAGAGGAAAATATAACAAAAATTACACTAAATAATGTCCTAAAAAGTGTTTTAAAAACTAAGTGAAGTGAAATTTTTCGTGCGCAAATTACAATCAAATTTATTATAAAAACACGTCGAACAAAATCCTGTGCATACAGCCTAATCGAAAAAAAAATCTAAATTTTGGCGCGAATTTTTTTTTAAATTGCATTAAGCAAACGATGACTCATACAGCCTAACAAAAAATATTTTTATTAAATTAATTTACTAAAATCTATCACAATGGATGGGAATTGGTCCCACGTGGGGCTTCGGTCCCCAAACTTAACCAACACGACCGTGAACCTTCAGGAGAGCTTCGAAATAGAGGTGGAGGATACAAACTGGATTCTAACATCATCGTTCATTATCTTCACAATGCAGACTGGTAAGTGAAAAATTAACATTTTCGATTTATCAAAAGACTAAATTATAAGTATACAAATTTTAAGGCAAATTTTTGAAGCGGTTTTTCAGAACATAAGTATTTCTTTTTTTCAAAGATAGACAAAAACTACAGATTAGATCTCCATCAAATTTAATGAGATCGAGATATCATTTTTATCTGATCCTTTCTAACAAAAAAATAATCATCAAAATGGGTTCATTCAGGAAAGAAATACACGCAAACCGACATCGCATATCGTGAAGTCGTGTCCTAAATTGTGAACTGTGTGTTTTTGCGTGTATATCTTTTCTATACAGGGTGGATCTGTAACTTTGGACAATACGAAGTGGGGAGAATGACCTGTCGAAATACAACACAGAACCATTTTTATTTTTTGGATCGGTTAAACTTTTTTTTCTGACATTGTATGGAAAACGTACGACTATCGTCGCGGACTTCCATACTATGATGAAATATTTTTTTATCCAATTCTTAAAATAAAAGTGGTTCTAAGTTTTATTTCGACAGGTCATTCACCCCACGTCAGATTGTCCAAAGTTACAGATCCACCCTGTATATGAACTGATCTCGATTGTTCTTTTTTAGAAAGCATATACATTAGACATTATTTAATTTAATTTAATAAAGATCTGACCGGTAGTTTTTGTGCTATGCTTGAAAAATGGAAGTCGGTCGTTTCATTTTTGCAATAAAATATTGTTATCTGTTAAAACTACTTTTATCGGTTTTCCTATAGAAGAAACTTCACCAATATGTAATAACATCTTTTTCTTCAGGGTTTGGCATGCTTGAGTCTGGTTGTGTCTCAATCAAGAACGAAGCTAACATTATGATGAAGAACATGGCTGATATATCGTTAGGAGGTAAATATCATTTAACACTTACCTGTGTTGATGGAGTTTTAAAATTACTTGATATTTCTTTATGATATTACGCTCATTTTAAAAATAAGAGGACATGACTGTGGTGCCGTTAATAAAACAAAATGTTTTTTTCAACCGTATTCTGATCCCAGGTCTAACCTACTGGATATTCGGCTACGGTCTCTCATTCGGCGAGAGCATCTACTCCAACCCCTTCGTTGGAACTGGAGACTTCCTTTTGGACCCACCGGTGGGCGACGCGTTGATGGGCCCAGTATTCGCTTCATTCCTCTTTCAATTATCATTCGCTACTACAGCCACGACTATTGTGAGTGGAGCTATGGCTGAGCGGTAAGTTGTTTCATCGTCATCGTCAACGTCATCGTCATCCACGACGTACTATGCTTGAAAATGGAGTAGGTCGCTTCCATTTTTGTCATAAAAGTATTATTTATTTTATTTTTCTTTGACGTTCATTTCATCGTGTTTATATCTTGGCAAGTACCAACTGCTACATTTACCAGGACTTTAAACCTTTTATGTCTTCGTAGCTGTAACTTCAAAGCGTACTGCATGTTCTCATTTTTGAACACCATCGTGTACTGTGTCCCGGCTGGGTGGGTGTGGGGCTCCCACGGGTTCTTGAACAAGCTGGGAGCTGTGGACATCGCAGGGTCTGGACCGGTGCATCTTATAGGTAGGATTTACTATCTATCCCGCTGTATGAGGTTTAAGTAAATTCCTGTATAGGTAGGTGATAGATAACATAACATTGCCCTGGCATTGCAGAGGTCCATGAGCGACGTCACCGTCCACCGCTTACCATCAGGTGGCGTAAGCTTGGTTATCGATTGTGCAATAAATAGTACGTCATCTTCGCTGTGTCCTGCCATTACAGAAACATGGGTGACGGTTGTAAAAAGCATCAAATTCAAACATTATCTGTTTCAAAAATGAAACTTTTCTACTTTAGAACTAAACCGAATCCTTGAATGGCTTTAGTAGGAAGCAATCTCACTAAAACCTCTTGTGGCTTCCACTCAGCATTCGAACCTGGACTAAGGAGAAAATTCAGCACAGATTGCATATATGTCAGCACACCAAGACATATATTATATCGACCCAAAACATTGTTATACTAGCTTTAGCTTACAAGTGAATTCCAACTCCTATCATCTTCTGATTAAATTCGTTGTGAGGCCCAAGACAAGTAGCCTTTCCTTTAGGTTTCTGGGCTTCACTGCACAGAGGATGTGACGGGGCGATATGTAAGCCTTAGCGTGCAATGCGTCGCGCCACCACTCATAACCCCGTGCTGAGTTTTGACCTCAGCCTGAGGACGCGGACCGTGACCGGTAGGAGGTTTTAGAGCAGTTCGACTTCCACATATCCTACCTACTCGACGGGTGGAGGTCTGACGAATTCCTCCTCCTAAAGAAGAAGATTAAAAATAATTATTCAGCCAATATTTACAGTGTAATAAACAATTAACCATTAGATCTCCACGCTAAGTCAAGCCTGTCTCGTGGAGATCAAAAAGTAATTTGATAATTCGGTATAGATAATTTTTACTTGCTTTTTCATCAGGTGGATCCTCAGCCTTCGCATCTGCCTTGATGTTGGGTCCTAGACTAGGTCGGTACTCCAAGGGCACAGACCCTTTGCCGATGGGGAACCCTGTCAACGCAGTTATGGGAACCTTCGTGTTGTGGTGGGGATGGCTCGCTTTCAACTCTGGCAGTACTTATGGGGTGAGTGTTAGGCTAGATGTAGTTTGTAATCAGTGGCTTTGAATTTAAAATTGTAAATGTATCACTTTTTCCCAACTCAGCGATTTTAACGCAAAATTTAGGGGTAAATTTGCGGCTTATGGTTTTTTTACGATTTTAAGGATATTTTAGCAGGTTTAACGGTTTTTCAATTTAAGGTGTTCTTTATATTTTGATGATAGATGGTTGAGATAATAGTAAAAATACACAACGGCTCATAAATACGAGTGAAAAGATAGATAAGAATTTAATTAATTTTATACTAGGCTGCTTGCACATAGACTAGTAAGTCTATGTGTATGTCTTAGGATACGTCGATGTAGTCGACGTTTTATTTTTGAAATACTGAGCTGTTTGGTATGTATTAGTTAGTAACGCTGGCGATGTACAATACCCAATTACTTTAAAAAAAATATAAGCATAAGCAACAATGGATTTTATGTGACATCTATCACATAAATAACGTTTCACTGATTGAGGTTATGTGTGCAGAATTATAAGTAGTCATTACGAATGCATGCAAAGGCTTTGTTAGACATATTCCAAATAATCTTGGAATATATCCAGCTGGATTAAGAACACTTTAGTCTGTTCTGTACCTACTGCTTACTATTCGCGATTACATTTTGTACTTTTTTTTTTCTCTATGGCTTGAGTCTCTTCGATACAGAATGACTCTGCCAATGTCGCGTAAAATGAATATCAGTGATGCATTTTGTACTTTTAGTTGCTGCCTGAAACGTCGTCTACGAGAACTCTATAACCCGTTTTTTTCATCCCTTTTTTCGCAATATAGGTAGCCTATGTTCTTTCTCAGTGTCTAATTGTCTGTGCCAAATTTCATCAAAATCGGTTGAGAAGTTTAAGCGGGAAAGCGTAACAGACAGACAGATTTATTATCGCAATATTTGTAGTAGGGATGGTCGTATACGATCAACTAATATGACCTTCAATAGTTCAAACATAAAAAATCACCAAAGAGTGGTTACCATTTACCGTCAATTAGTGATTTAAATTAATGCAACAAACGTACCAAAAAAGATTTATATTGCAGCAAAACAATATATTCACAAACGTGTGTTCAAATTTAAAGCATTTATTCCAACTAACGTCTTGATTTTTGTTCGAATTTGACAGAGCAAGACGAATGTGTTGTCACGTGGTTAAAAACACGTGAAGAATTATTCAAATTTGTCTGTAGTGGGACGTAGTTAGAAGTTTATTTATCATGTTTTTACAAGCTTTATATTTGCACTGGATGTAACTATGCAAGTTCGAGTAGAATCTTGCAAACTAAATTTGAGAAAATTCTCGATGTACCTATATCGCGTGACAATGCAATAATATGACAAAATGGCGCTAATCTGATGATGGATTCGGAAGGTATCCATAGGAACTCTTGTGCTAAACAAGATAGACCCGTCGTGTTTTGTCTCGTTTTATTAGTTAGCACTATATTGCTACATAATATCCAGCGTCTTAAAAGCTTGTATTTAAAAAGTTTTCTTTACAATAAATTATTACAAATAATATTCGTGCATCTAACATTAATATTTTTCAAAAAAACATATTTTTATCTACCAAGTACACGCGAACTACTGAATACATAATGTAAATCAACTTAAACAGCCAATTAGTTTTAAAATGGCCCATTCATGCATTGTTGATTCTAAATTGTCAGCCATTTTGTGAACGACCACATTAGACAAAATGGCGGGCAATTTGTAATGCACGTTTCGCTTAATTGTTATTTTTTTATGGAGACGTTTAGCTACAATGATGCACGGATATAATGTTGACTTCCTAGTTTTATTGTTCTTAATCGTAATGAGTTGGTCATGAAATATTTTAATGGTTTTCGACAATGTTGCTTTATAGGTTATGTTGAAAAACGTATTTCAAGGGCGTAGACATTGGATGATTCTTTAGTTCTTTAAAGATAACCTATGTGTAATAACTATAATGTTTATCAAGCAACTTTAATTCGTGCCACAACAAAGAAAAAACTACAAAAGTGATTTTTCATCGATTTCCCAAAAGAGTTTACTACATTTTTTTTCTGGTACCTACAGCTTTCGTTTGGGTGAAATAATGACATTTTTTTTTGATACGGTATGCTACTAAGATTTCATTTATTTTTTTCGAGGCCTTACTTTTAGGAACGATGATTAAATCACAAATTATAGTTTTTTCATGCATTTTCAACGGGTTCTTACCACGATATTTAATTAATTGAGTTGTCTCGATATTTCGTTGTTGTTGCAAACGTCATGATCACGAGAAGACTGGATACTGCGGATCGATTTAAGAGCAAACAGATCTGTCTACCCTCTTTCTATCGTGGTTCCCGTTGAAAATGCATGAAAGTATTATAGAAAACCACCAGTGTCTGAATAAGTTTATAGTTTTTTATTAACAAATTACTATGAAATCTTGTTTTTTATTTACCCCATTGTTGCATAGGTATACCTATTTCTTTTTTATTTATTCTTATCCAATAGATTAACCGTAAGAAAGACCTGACGAGTAGTTTTATGGCATTCTTAAAAAATGGAATGAAGTCCTTTGTTTTCGTGAAAAATATCACCAAAACTAATAATAATTAGAACCTAGATCACATCAAATATAATTGCACATTTTTTCATAAACAATAATCCAGGATGTCATATCTTTATCAATATCCTTGAATACTCTTTCGCAAGTAAAACAGGAAACAGTTTGAACGTTTATTTAATGAGTTACTGTTTCTATGCCATAAGAAGGAAATGCAAATTTATTAGGAAATTTACTTAGCTACTTACCTTAAGTAATATACAATAATTTCTACTTAAAGAAGTTTCATTTTTGACCAACTTCTAAAAAGGAGGAGGTACTCTCTTCGGCTGTATTTGTTACTTTTTTTTCTCTGGCCTGAGGTCTTTCCTTGCGGATGACTCTGCCAAAGTCACGTAGATAGAATATCACGAGCAGGAATAGAACTAAAGTAAAAGAGATGACAAACGATTAGCTATAATGTATTTTTTGTGAATATTTGTAAATATTTAACAGTTTGATGTTATTCGAATGGATAAAAGTAGCTAACGTGGCTAATCTCTTATCATTCTCATCTGACACCAGAATCATTCAAATGAGTCCACCCAGTCAAAAGTTATGAAATAACAAACATAGAGACGAATTTAGTACCTCCTCCTTTTTGGTAGTCGGTCAAAAATATAATTTCCCTCGTATCGTCAGGTAAGTGGTGCGAAATGGCAATACGCTGCAAGAGCCGCTGTGATGACCATGATGGGATCATTCGGAGGAGGTTGCTTCGGTCTACTGTGAGTACCTTATTACGTTCACTGTAACCATTACTGCCCACTGCTGAGCTCAGGTCTCCTCAGGGTCTGAATCGGCTACCTTTAAAGCTTAATGTAAAGAAAGAGTGCAATTATTCATAACACTGGCTGAAAACAGTGAAGAAAATCATCCTATCTAAGGTCTGAGGAGACCTGACCAGCAGTGAGCAGTATTAAAATATTTAGAGTACATTAACAACAGTATTTTCAAAATACACAAGCGTGAACGTGGGACAGTTACTTCTTATCAAAAATTGTCATAAAAAACTATTTTGTTCCAGGTTTACCTTGATCAAGAATAAAGGAAAAGCAGAAGTAATGGAATTGATCAACAGTATACTAGGCTCTTTGGTGTCAATAACAGGTAAGGAAAAAGCCTTTAATAATTTTATTACAAAAATGAAAAAAACTTGAGAGGTGTCATGGGACACCCGCATAGAACAAAGTTCCTTTCGATTAAATGATATCTTATAATTTAAAAGGAACGTGTTTTAAAAGATTTTGATCACATCGCCATCTAGCGATAATCATCTAAAACAAAAAAAGTGTCGTGACAACTTTTCGTAAGATTTTTATCCGTCTAGCCCCCTTTCGATAACGCGCGATAAGGAACTTCATTCCAACAACCGACTTCCATTTTGCAATCATAGCATCAAAACTACCAGTCAAAACTTTATCAAATGTATAAGATAATGTCCGAAGTGTCTGCTTTCCTAGAAAAAAGGATCATCGAAATCGGTTGATGTAGAAAATAAATAAATACAAAACGTGAAATTTGTCCGTTAAAAATTAACATTTTTGAACACAGATCCAAAATTACTTGTTTGATCTTAAATAAATAATTCATTTTCATATTACTTTTTGTATTTTTTTAATCCACATAAACTATTCGAATTGTATTTTTGTCCATCAGCCGGCTGTTTCCTTTACCGTGCATGGGAATCCCTAGTAATAGGGTTCATAGGGGCAGGAATAGCATCCCTCAGCTCTCTGCTATTCGATCGCTTACATATAGACGACCCGGTGGGAGCGTCTGCTGTTCACGGCGCTGCTGGGATATGGGGTAAGTATTCAGAACTAGTGGTAAGTACTCAGAAGTAGGTGGTAAGTACTCAAAACTGGATGGTAAGTACTCAAAACTGGATGGTAAGTACTCAAAACTGGATGGTAAGTACTCAGAACTAGAAGTAAGTGCTTAGAACTAGGAGTAAGTCCTTAGAACTAGATGGTAAGTACTCAGAATCAGATGGTAAGTATGCGTTTTTTCTGAGCTTACATTACAAATGTTGGCTGAAACATTACTTTGTGTATGATATTAAGTAGGTACTCGTTTTATTTTTCAGGTGTAATTGCAGTAGGACTCTTCGCAGACAATCCTATACCCATGGAAACGACAAACGGGAGATCAGGATTGTTTAAAGGTTCGTTTTATTTAATTTTTATTAAGATGATGATTTTTGATGATGAAGCTCAATCATTTTACAAGTAATATTTTTACAAAATTGAAAACCACCAAGCCACCAGCTCCCATTATATATGGATCTCATATTATCAGTTCTTTATCTGTAAAGTGTTTTCTTACCGGAAAAAAATCATTCAAATCGGTACACTCCACAAACTTAATTAATAACCTAACGAACTTCATAATCTCCTCTTTTTGGGAAGTTAATCAAAAATAAAATTATATACTTTTGATTACACACATTAAACACATTGTATATTTATGTCTTTTCTGTAAAGCTTTGCTGGTGTAAATCTTGTTGGTGGATCATTCATAAAAATAAAATTGTCTAGTTTTTTTTATAAAATCATAATACCACACTATTACGTCATAAATTGTCATATTCCCGACTTATAATTTTCTATGGTTAGGTGGTGGCTGGTACCTCTTAGGAGTACAGAGCTTAACAGCGCTGTGTCTGGCCGCATGGGGAGTATTAGTCACCATGATGCTGCTCTGGGTCATAGACAAGATCATGCCTATTAGAATGGATCCCTATAATGAGTTGCTGGGAGCTGATCTGACGGAGCATAGAATTAGGCATGGGCAGGTAGGTTGTATCATTTTCCTATACACTTGTGGATATATTATGTACTGTTTCAGTAGGTTATGTTATTTTATTGACGTGACAACGTCTTATAAATTGGTTTGCCGGGTGACACTTCAAGAAACTGCGTTACGCTCCGCTCACGTTATGCGCTGACAATGAGAGCGAGTGAGAGGCACGCGTGCCGCGTCACTTTTTATGTCTGTCTCTCTCGCTCTTAGGCGGGCTAACCATGCCCGAGTCGTTGTCACGTAAAACTTTCGCCCGTATACCGACTTTACAGGCAACCAATTTTTTGCTAACTTTTTTCTAATAGCTCAAGACCTAGTGGCAAATTTAGAGCAGGTATTTGAGGCAATCTGGTACATAGTTCTATTGCTATTGATACTCCAATTCGGAAATGTAGACCTGGCTGCAGAGTAGCGACACAGTAAAATGAGGGAAAGATAACTTGTCTTGGGCCTCTCATTTATTCAGAAGATGATAGAAGGAGTAGGAAACTCCTTAATCGAAGGCTAGAGAATGTTAAGAAGGTTCTAATATGTGTTTTTTTTATATCTTTTCCAATTTCGTATCTTTTTTGTGTCTCTTGTAACTTGGTAATTTTTGAGAAAAAATTGCAAGCAAGCATATCTACGCTGCCTTGCACAAAAATTGCTAGTCATTTGATGTCATAACATCGGCAAAGCTGCGATAAAATTTTAGAAATTACATATTATTATTTAAAGTGGAATGGAGTCGTTTGAGATTTATTTGTTTTAAACTGAAGTCTCTTTAAGACGTTTTGTAAAACACTTGATATTTGTAGGTAATGTTGTTTAGGGAAACTATTTGTTCCGTAACACTATCTAGTAATGTACATTTATTTCTAGGTCGGTGTATCTCGTGCGGTTTCAGCTCTTAGACCATACCGTCGTTCAAATAGTATGGAAGACATTGGAACTATAGGCGTCAATACTGGGCATAGTCTTGTTGTGGATAAAATACGAAAGGTAATTAATTAAAATGAAAATGAGATACATCTTTTTTTATTGCTTTGTACACGAGCGAGTCACCTGATCGTAAGCGGTCACCGTCGCTCATGGACCTCTGCAATGTCAGGGGACACTGTCCCACTACCAACGACAACTTTAAGGACTGTCTTCAAGCCTCGTTTGAAGAAGGACAAGTCATAGTTATACTGGAATTTAAAAATAAAAAATCATGATAGTCTTGCAATATTGAACCTGCATTAGAGTCCAGTGGTGGAACTTGGCTGCTCCCTTTACTGAAGACCTGAGTTCAGCAATGGTTTGATACAGTACCGTACAGATTTCATATTGAAAGAGCTTGACCACAGATGAGAAAGTAAATAAGCTTGACTACCAAGCTAAGTTTTTATGCACGAAAACTATTTAAGTACTTTTATTATAATTTTCTTTTTACACCAACAGGCCAACAAACAAAAACAATTCGACAGCAAACTACAAATGTTTACCAACAAAGCGTTTGCCCCAGAACCGGAAAACGCAACATCGTCGTACAAAAACATCGGATTTCTAAAACGCCCTGGGAACCCCGAAAACGAACTTCATCGCACCCTAGACTCTATGATCGATGACATAAATGGCGGGAAAAGTGAACTGTCAAATCTGTCAGCTGTCAAAAACGAACTGTCAAATGTGTCAGCTGTCAAAAATGGCGTCATTGAAATACCGGAAGAAATAAAAGGGAAAAAGTTTAAAGAGTTGACCGTTACTGAATTGGAAGAATTAGGAGCAATAAATGCAAGTCAAGATCGATTTAGACATAAATTTGGAGAGAATGAATATAAAAATGATATTATTAGGAGTGGGGTTACTCCTAATGTTAGGTGGATAGATTGAGAAATGAAAATTAAATCTGAATACAAAGAAATATTAAAATAAGTGTAGCTATTAATCTTAAGCATTTTATTTAATTGTAATCATAGTTTGTACAAACTAATTGTTTAATAAATAAACGTTAAGAAATAGTGGTTTCAGTTAATTACTAAAAAAAAAGAACTAACATATTATGGGAGAAAATTTTAACATTACAGAAAAACAAAATACTGCAAGATCCTCAAAAAATCTGTCCGTATTTTGCAACACAGAATCTCAAAATGTTGCCAGCTCAACAAATATCCTACCAATTTAGTAGGAATTTCATTTCTTACTCATATTTCACAACTCTAAAATGTTGCCAGCTCAACTAAAATCTTACCAATTAATTTTTATTTTCAAAATTACATTATTTTGGCATATTTCTCAGTTCAAACAACAGAATTACTGTACCAATGACAGATTTCAGTGGGCAACCCTTTAAAACTGCTCACAGCTTTATCCAACTCCTCAATAGGCACAGATAATGTATACAATTTATATTCCTTCTGTACTCTTCCGGTTGTCGTGTCTGTGTTCATAGAATCACTGCTTTTGACCGCCATTATTATTTCTAAGGACTGTAGATGCTCGAATGCTTTCAGTATTACTGGTCTTGGAACATTTTGAGATGACGAATGGGTGTTGGCAAATTTTGTGTATCTGAAATGAAATAACTTATTACTGCCCACTGCTGGCCTTAGGTCTCCTCTGAAGAGGGATTAGGCATAGTCCACCACGCTTGCCTAATGCGAATTGGGGACTTCGCATATCTTCAAAGGATTTTTAGAATCCTTTTCCGATATGCAGGTTTCCTCACGATGTTTTCCTTCACCGTTTTAGAAGTACAACACTTAACTATTGAACTTGTAAATATGAACTGGCACAATTTCGTCTGTGTCACAAAGGATTTTTTTTTGTTTTAGAAACGAAGAAACCTAGATACTTTGATCTGCCAGTAAATATACCAACAAAATCGGTTCAATAATTTCACAGCAAAAATACACAAATAAATAACATACCTATGTAAAACCATTTCGAAGTTCATCGGCTGCCCGTCAAATATATCCATGCTGTGTTTCATAGCTATGACCAGAGACAATTCTAGAATAGACAGCGATTGTAACATCTTTACTCTATGTTCAGGAGCGACTGTGTTATCTATGGCCGATGATAAATCAAACGCGTTTAAGTAAGGTTGTTTTAGAGATAACTTGCTGACTGTTTGAAACTGGAAATAGATATTTTTAATGAATTTAATAAATGAAATAAGTTATCAATATGACTGTATTTTTAAAAGGCCCCTTTAGTCACGATTAGAGCGTAAAAATGGCACCAACTAAACACCCGGTGGCTACCGATTCGGCGTCCGGGGTGTCGCGACGGGAAAGTGTCGGCACACTGTGCGTAACGCGTCGCGCCACCCCGCATAACCCCGTGCTGGGTTCTGGCCTCAGCCGGGGTTCGGACGAAAAGTGAAGAAAAAGCCATATTACATTAGGGTGTGCATTTTTTTTTGTCTAACATATTATGATATCAAAAGACTAACAATTTTAATTTTGGAAGAGTTTTGTTGGTTTTTTATTTTTTTTTGATTTTGTTGGAGGAAATCGCCGGATCCCCACCCGCGGCCCGGGTGGTGGGAGTTGAACCGCACTAAAACCTCCATCCGCTCACACTTAACGTCCAGGCTGAGGCCAGAACCCAGCACGGTGTTTGAAGGGACGGCGCGACGCGTTACGCGCTCGGCACTCTTTCCCGTCGCGCCGCCCCCCTTTTTCTTCACTTAGTTTTTAAATAGTTCTAGTTAAGCTCTAGTTTCTTTAAGTCGTTTTGTAAAACACTTGATGTCTGTTGTTGTTTGGAGACACTATTTTGAACTGTTTTGTTCGGTACACTGTATCTATCAATATTATATTAATGGGTTGGATGATGGTTTTAACAATCACTACTAATATTATAAATGCGAAAGTAACTCTGTCCGTCTGTTACGCTTTCCCGCTTAAACCTCTCAACCGATTTTCATGAAATTTGACACAGATAATCATTAGACCCTGAGGAAGAACATAGGCCACGTTTTGATTGAAAATGATGCAAACTGAGTTGAGCGAGTCTGCTAGTGAATTATAGAATTCCCTTAACCATTCCCACTTGATTTCATGTGTAAGGATATTGATCACGCAGACCTGTTTTTAGCTCACAGTCTATAATTGAAACGAAGTTCCTTATCGCGCGTTGTGAAAGGGGGCTAGACGGAAAAAATTCTTACGAAAAGTTGGCACGACACTTTTTTGTTTTAGATGATTATCGCTAGATGGCGCTGTGATCAAAATCTTTTAAAACAATTCCTTATTTTGTTTTATATGATTAATGCTAGATGGCGCTGTGATCAAAATCTTTTAAAACAATTCCTTATTTTGTTTTATATGATTAATGCTAGATGGCGCTGTGATCAAAATATTTTATTACAATTCCCTCACTAATTAATCGAAAGGAACTTCGTTCCATCCGGGTGTCCCTTGACACCTCTCAAGTTTTTGTATTAATTAAGGGTTGTCTATACTCACCAAAATATTTCTAAAAACTTGTTCATCAACAGTATAGTAACACAACTTTTCTAAGGCATCAACAACTTTGTCATTTTCAACCAAACTAATTATATGAGCGTTCCAATCTTCGACAAACGATTGGTCAAACGTCGACAAATGTTGGTCATCGAATTTGTTTAGTATTTGTTCTGGAACGGCGAAGTTGGTGTTGATGTTTGACAAATCATCGGAGTTGGCTGAAAATATTTTATGAAAAAAAAAAAAATGAAAGGTTTTAGGATCCTGGATATCATGTAGCTGTAGAATGCTAGCAAATACAAGTGAAACGAGCCCAAACACGACGAGTCTATCTTGTTTAGCACAAGAGTTCTTATAACTACAAATCAGCGCCATTTTGTCAAAATGTCAGCTCAATCGGAAACCGAAATTTTGTCAAATTTAGCTTGCAAGATTCCACCCGAACTTACATAGTTACATCCAGTGCAAGCTAATATAAAGCTTGTAAAAGTCGTAATAATATCTCACCAATAGACTTCCTAGATTTCCTCCTCTTCCTAGGAGAAGCAGAGCCGTCTACAGGCAAACTGAGGAGTTCCACCATCAGACTCTTTCTTCCTTCGACAGGGGACACTACATCATATTGTCCATCTTCACACACTTCGTTAGGGAATAGGAATATGTGACGGTGCGAGAAACGAGACTTGACTCTTTTTTCGAATAATTCGACAATATCTAAACGGTTGGTGACACCTGGAATGTATTTGAAAAATATAATTATTTTGAAAAATTTGTCAAGCGTTCGTAGTAAATAATAATTGTTATGAACTTTTAATGTTTTTATCGAAAAATTATTTTACTCCAAGCGCTATGACGACGAACTATTAGGACGAGGGTAAAGAAAAGACCATAAAGGTAGGTTGTAGGTCCTTTGGCTTTAGTAGTGGTCCTTCAGTGTGCGGTTCATGAGCGACGGTAACCACTTACGTATGGATGGCCAGTTGACGCGTATGCCTACATTCCAATAAAAAACTCATTAACTATCTGACACTGCCTATTTAAATAGTTCAGTCATCATCATCATCAAGCCGTAGACGTCCACTGTTGAACCTAGGCCTCTTCCAAACATAATGTGATTTTCGTGACGTTGTAAGGGGTGATTTAAAGATCCGATTTAGTATTTTACCAATAGGAAGCCACACTTCGTCGTCATGGATACAAGATATACCTATTACATAATAAATCTCAGCGGTGGTCAGCTAGTAAATCAAAATACTTAACAAATCTCACCTATAACACACATAGGCGCAGTCCGAGAATGCGTGACATCGAACAAATTGTACAGTAACGTCTGCGTGATCCCGCTGTGACAGAACATGTCCGCGTGATCGAGTACAAATATCATGCTGCGACATGTCCTGTCCGCGCCGGTCTGTATGCAGCTCAGTAAGAACGAGAGGTTCTCCGCGAACGTACCGAACACTCGGTCGCCTACTGTGTTCTCTAGCTGCATCTACAAGGAGGGTGTGATGATATTACTATGGGAATATGGTGGAATTTACTAGGGGAATATGGTGGAATTTACTAGAGGAATATGGTGGTAATTACTAGGGGAATGTAGGAGAAATCACTTCGCGATGTGGCAGAAATTATTAGGGGAATGTAGGAGAAATCACTCCGGGATGTGGTAGAAATTACTAGGGGAATGTAGGAGAAATCACTCCGCGATGTGGCAGAAATTATTAGGGGAATGTAGGAGAAATCACTCCGGGATGTGGTAGAAATTACTAGGGGAATGTAGGAGAAATCACTCCGCGATGTGGCAGAAATTATTAGGGGAATGTAGGAGAAATCACTCCGGGATGTGGTAGAAATTACTAGGGGACTGTAGGAGAAATCACTCCGCGATGTGGCAGAAATTACTAGGGGAATGTAGGAGAAATCACTCCGGGATGTGGTAGAAATTATTAGGGGAATGTAGGAGAAATCACTCCGGGATGTGGCAGATATTAGTAGGGGAATGTAGCCCATATTACTAGGGGAATGGGAATTAAATTACTAGGGGAATATGGCTTAAATTAATTTTATAATTTTTTGGTGTATTTCTTACCTGTGCAGTAATAGCTTTAAGGGCAAGTTTGTCATCGCTGTGAACGTGACCGTTGAGTTTGATGACAATAACGTCATTCTCAAAATCACTCTCCTTAGACAGTTGCTCTATTACTGAATTTAGCAGCTGCAACAAAATACTGCTGATAAACATCTGATATTTTTTTTACCAGGTAGAAAAGCACCTAATGGTAGGTGCCATGGTTCGGGATTAAAGAGTATGGCATAGGTAGTGACGGGTTACTGTCATTTATGGACTCCTGCAATGTCAGGGGATACTGTGTGGCCTACCTATGACAAGTGATGCAGAACGAAGAATGATCAAATGTCTATGTTGTTCTTTATTGATTATTTCTACTATATTATGTTTTGGGGATTCAGTTATCTATTTTCATAAATTTAGTACATATATGTATAAATCAAGCAAAAAAAAGTTATTTCAAAATACACCTCGTAAACATTGGTTTTTGAAAATGCTTACTTGTTGTTGTCTTTTTTCAATACTTTCTGATCGTTTTTACTCTATATCAAAAACATTTACGTATTTTCATATTAAATTTCGAATTCAGAATACTTACAGTAGTCTTTCCGCTGCTTCTAGGACCTATAAGCAAAGCAGAATGAGATTCTCCTTGCTGTACGGTCCTTTTTAGTAATTCGTAAACATGATGTCTCTCTTGCTCATGACCACGAAAAGTGATGTTATCTTCAACTAATTTTACCTTAATGTATTTTCTAGCGAGTTTTATTTGAGCAGCGAGATCGTCTGCGTCACTTAAACCACACATTTTTCAGGGGATTTCGTTTTTGTTTTGATTAAAATAACCAAACTTTTTAATTTCAAAACAAACTTTTCGCGGTTGAAAAGGGATGGGATGGTAGAATCAGCAAATATCGATTTTGTGAACATCGATTCTGTGGTACCATATTAGCCATTAAAACCCCTTTTCAATACAAAACTTTTGTCTCTTTCCTTACGAATAAAATAACAAAATTTCTTTTATTTTTGATTTTGATATTTGTGGAATTATTTCAAAATCTCTATATGTTAATACTGTGATTCTTGTTGGCTTTCGGATTGTGAAATATGTTTCAGATTTAATAAGAAAGTAATGGATAGACTGGTTCTTAATTTTTAAGTTGTTTTAGATTTTAAATCAAAATCCCTCTGAAAATAGACTACAAGAAAAATGCATTATATCTATGGTATGACAGTTAAGAGCGCATGCTCACAAATACTAAATCAATAAATGAAGTGAAACACACGATAAAACTATATAAGGATAAAGTCTGAGATTTATTTGATCTACATCAATACAAATATTCACATCTTATGATATTCTTTGTCTGAGTTTAAATAATATAATTGTGATAGGCATGGTAATTTGAGATGGGGTAGTATTTTTTCACGCTGATTGCATTCTTAAATTAAAATTATATAAAAAACCTAAATCACAGGATCTTCATCTCATTTATGTTACCTTGTCGTTATGGGTGTCCCGTTCTGACGTAGTCTAAAAATAAATCTTTTGTCCTAGTCATGACCTTAAACTCTGCGGATATTACTGGATCGGTCTTTCATTTTATCGAAATTTAGAATTAAACGACATATTGACTGATTTGAACTTTATCAATCATAATTAGCATTCGGAATTGAAACAAGAAGTTTTTCGTGACAATAATATTAGCTATCATTCTCTTCTCCTAAAATAGACTATTTACTAAAACATATGAATTGTTGAATGCCATCAAGTTCGCATACCAGTGCCAGCATATTATAAAATTCAGTGAAAATGTTCTTAATGAAAAAAGTAAAGCTTTGTATTTGTGTTAAAGAAGCTACAGTGAAATGTGTATTGAGCTCAAAGATTGAGTGTTTTTGATTAGTGCAGCAGGTTTTGAGTACTTAAATTAATTTAGCAAATTCGCACCCGACACGAGCTCTAAATAATCACAATGTAATTTGTTTTGTTTATTTTATGTTAAAGTGCAGCAGCAGTGTGGCACAGCTTTCAAATTAAAAAAAGGAGTGTATTGTGGAAGCCAATGTAATATTGCTTTAAGCTTCAAAATTGTAAGTTTTAGAATTTAAGCGTAGTTCGAGGCCTGAAATCATATTCTTTTTCATTGAAATGATAAAGGACGAGGCATACTGCATGTTTATAATTCATTTGAATATCCGCATTGTATCAAGGCCACTAGACAAAATCAATGTCACAAATCTGCAATGTTTTATGAACAAGTAACCTTGTTTTAATATTCATGAAACTAACATTTTTATTTAATTTGAATATCGATTCTGATCCGAAGACTTCTGAATTATCGATCTATTGACGTGCATCACTATAGATCGCCGAACAGCTGACTCTGATTGGTTCGAAAAATCTATTCTGTTTGTTATTAAGCCACCTATTTCAAGCGTCGTATTCCATTGAAATTAAAAGTACCCAATATAGTTGTCCTTATCTTTCATCGCAGATTTCTGTTCAGCACAAAAGAGACAAAACAATCATCTTCTTTATTTTTTAAACTGTTGTGATCTTTAAACTTTGTATCATTGTAATCAATCAAAAATAATCACGCGAGGGGACAACTCCGTCTGTTTTATTGATTTATTTTCTTATCATAAAGATTTTTGAGCTTAAAATCGTAGTATTTGTGTTTTATTGTGCTTCTAGTTAATGTGAAAAGCCATTAATTGTGATTTGTTCATGTTATTATTCTTCTCAAAGTAAGTTTACTGTTTCAAGCGTATGCAATTGTATTCTATTGTCTAATCATAATTATTTATTGCCTAGCTTATAAATAGCGATGTTGTTATATAGCTGATTAACCTACGTAACCCTAAATGGGCATTGTTGATTCTGAAACTCTGCTAAATGCTAAAAACTTAGTAATTCCTATATGTCCCAGCTTTATGATAAACATATGGGATTGACTTGAAATACTTTGTCTATGTATGCTCCAAGACATTATGAAATCAAATATTTATCAAAATCGGCTCAGCCTTTGTTGTACAAGATTTTACACATAAGAAGGAAGACTACCTCTCTGTGAATGTAATTTAAATTCTCTTAAACATTACTCTGTAATCTTAGCAAGAATAAAATTAATAAATAATATTTTTAACAAAAATGTTAACAACTAACTTCCATTTATCAAGAACAGCAAAAAACAATCAGATCTTCATGAAATTTATGTTATAATATTTTGTCAAAGGCACATAATATATCTAAACCAGAAACCGTTGTTTTGTTGCATTTTTGTGTATATTTTTGCTTCTTTTCTAATTTAGCACTATAGTATTTATGCCTAGTGACAATATAATCTTTCCCGCCACAGATGATTCGTCTACCAGTCAAGTTGAGTAATCGCAATGGCGGAAGAACAAGCGTGGTTGGTGCGAACCCGCTCCGACTCTGAGACGTCGTCCAAACTTAGCTTCGGCTCGTTATCACGCAGAATGACTTATACAGAACACAGGCTTTCTGCTGGTAAGTGGGGCGTTATGACTGAGTCCAAAACCTTGGATGCAAAGCCATAATAAAGAATATTTTTATTTATTTTGTTCAATGTTGATTAGCCAATGTCAGGGATAAATAATTCTTATTAAAACAATTTATTGCTTAGATTATTTATATGATAGTATGATTCTAAAGTCAGATTAGAGTGTTAAAGGTTACAAAGGAATTATTCAAGAAACACTTCCAAAATCAAAAATCATAGTCTTTTGATCTCACTTGCTTAGAGACCGTCAACAACAATGTCGACTAAGACATTTTTTATACAGGCGGCGCGACGGGAAAGAGTGCCGATGGCGTAACGCGTCGCGTCGTCCCTCATAACCCCGTGCTGGGTTCTGGCGTCAGCCAGGGTACGGACGCTGAGTGTGAGCGGTTGGAGGTTTTAGTGCGGTTCAACTCCCACATACCGTATCCGGTGATTTCCTCCAACTGGAAAAAAAAAGACAACTTCTATTTACTGCCCCTTAAGCAAACGAGCTAACGGACCACTTGATCGTAAGTGGTTACCACTGCAATGTCAGGGGACACTCAGAAACGATCTTATAACAATGTTGTAAACAATTTCGTCCGCGTTTACCGAACGTAGACTTGTGAGTGTAAGTAAAAGATTATCGTTCGTTTTATAGGCGCAGAGGCGGCCGGCGAGCCAGGCAACGTGATCAACATGACCAGTCCCCCGGATCACGTGACAGAGGGTAACGAGAGCGGCGAGCTACTGGACTACAACGATTCCAGCGTTCTAGAACAATTCCATGAAGATGCTATGAGACAGGTAATATTTAACAAGCTTTATATTAACTTGCACTAGATGTAACTTTGTAAGTTCGGGATATTGCAAGCTAAATTTGATAAACTTTCCGGTGTCCGATTGAGCTTACATTATGCACGCAGATGTATATCGCGTGACAATGCAATAATATGACAAAATGGCGCTGATCTGGTGATGTATTTGAAAGGTCATGAGAACTCTTGTGGTAAACAAGATATACCCGTCGTATTTGGACTCGTTTTACTTATATTAGCTAGCACTCTACTGCTACATAAAATCCATACTCTACATTTTATTTAATTATCTTTCCAGGCGGGCTGTGGTTTCTCTCAAATAAGGATAATTCTCTCAGTGGCATTAGCTCTGACCGGAGCCACGTTGGAAATAGCGGCCATACCGTTCATACTTCCGTCAGCTGAGATTGAACTATGCATATTGTTGCACGAGAAGAACTGGCTTGGTAAGTTAAACACACATTAATGCTGGTCGCAATTAGGGTTGCCAGGTGTTAGGATAAAGCAGGACATACGTAGGATTTTTGATTGCTTGTCCGGCTAAAATAAGCGGCATCCGGCCTATTAGGATTTAGGTAGGATTTTTCAATTTCGAAATTCACGAATTCGAACGAGTAAAAATGTGAGGCGTCCGGATTTTTCGACCGAATGTTCGGACAAAAAAAAATAGTTTTACACTTTTTATAAAAAAATGGACAAAAAAAAACAAGATATCCGGATTTTTTACCCAAATGTCAGGACAAACTCACAAGTCTGTCCGGCTTTTGCGTCTGAGGACCTGGCAACCCTAGTCGCAATGCATTTAATCTTAACTAACCTCGTAATACTTTGGGTCGATTCGCCCTATGATTCTGGTTTTATACAGGGTGTATTAGTATGTATGACTTTCGATGTTGCGGGTTCAAATGCGGCCGGCTTGTATCTCTAAATCTAAATGTGAAAAAGATTCATGTGCAATTTTTCACAACACCACTGGCTAACAACGGTGAAGGAAAACATCGTGAGGAAACCTGCATGTCGGAAAAGGGTTCTAAAAATCCTTTGAAGATATGTGAATTCCCCAATCCGCACTGGGCAAGCGTGGTGGACTATGACTAATCGTGATAGTCGTAATAGGTCAGCACCCAATGATAGTGCGTTAAAACAATAGGCTAATCTGAGAAGTAGGGTAAATCTCCGAATTATCCCTAAGCTTCATACAGATAGGGTATCGCCCAACGGTAAGTCACAGTCCTGTTTGTAACAGAAGATTTACTTTAGAAATAGGGTAAATGACACAATTACTCCTAAACTACGAAACAGGGTAAATCGCCCAATTATCAATCACACTCGCGAGTGTACATTAAGTCAATATTAAAATAGGGTAAATCACCAAAATATCTCTAAGCTACACAACAGGGTAAAGCGCCCAATAGTGAGTGTCCCTCGTTGTCGACAGTAATGATAACGTTAGTGGGCTGGTCTATCGGCTCCGTGGGATGGGGTGTGCTGGCTGAGAGGCTCGGTCGACGCAGAGCCTTGCTCTCTTGTCTCGCTGTGAATGCTGTGTTTGCTGCTATAGCGGCGTTCATGCCGACTTATGGCACTTTTATGATGGCCAGGTATGTGGTTCAATTAATAATAATAATCTAATATTTTTTTATTTTTTATAAGGAGGAAATCACCGGATGTATGTGGGAGTTGAACCGCACTAAAACCTCCAACCGCTCACACTCAGCGTCCGAACCCTGGCTGAGGCCAGAACCCAGCACGGAGTTATGAGGGACGGCGCGACGCGTTACGCCCACGGCACTCTTTCCCGTCGCGCCGCCCCCTCATAGGCCTTAGTAAATAAATGTTTCTTTTGTATCAACGTTTCTTGCAACTGCAGTTTATTGATTACTGATCATTGTGTATAACATTGTACTATACAAAATACGTCAATTGGTAAAATTAATTGAACTATTCATATTATCATCATCATTCTCAGCAACTAGAACTCCACTCCTGAACATAGGCCTCCCGCAATTATTTCAACGCTCGCGATTGGTAGCAACATAAGATCCGTCCACCTATGATTCGCGTTGTCCTTATTCTGGCCATACACACTAAAGTATATTTGTAGGTTTATCTACACAGTTGATCTGTACAGATATACCTAAGGAAGGACATAAGGACACACATCAATTGAGATACAGGTATATGTTATGTAACTGTGCATAGTAAACCTGTCAGGTACACTTATGTGTGTGTGTGAACGACATTACAAATTAATTGACCGTTGAGTTACTTGCCGGGACGGTGGCTATTTCTTTTTTCCGAACCGGTGGTTGTTAAAATTAACGAAGGTATTTTATTACCACACACATACATTTATTTACATTCAAAGAGTGGGTTTATCCCCAGGTTCTGCTCAGCAATAGGCTCAGGCGGTGTCATACCGTGCGGTGCGACATACATATCAGAGTCATGCAGGGCCGCATTCAGACGGGCCGCGCTCGCCGGCGCCGGGCTGGCGGGGGCGGTGGGTCTGTTCACGGCGGCAGGGCTCGCGGCCGCGGTGTTACCCCCCACTGGGGCGTTGGCGCTGATCGAGAACAAGGAGCACTTTAGCGCTTGGCATCGGTGAGTTTTGCAGGGTGGGATTCAGAGTGGGTTAGAGGGGGCGGTGTTACCCCCCAACGGACCGTTAACGCTAATCAGAGTTTGAAAATAAGGAACACTTTAGCGCTGAGTCATCGATGAGTTGTCATCATCTGTACAAAGGCCCCCAAACCTCACCACAACGAGCGGTGTATGTATCTTTTTTTTTTTTTTTTTTTTTTTCAGTTGGAGGAAATCACCGGATCCCCGCCCGCCCCGCGGGCGGGGTATGTGGGAGTTGAACCGCACTAAAACCTCCAACCGCTCACACTCAGCGTCCGAACCCCGGCTGAGGCCAGAACCCAGCACGGGGTTTGGAGGGACGGCGCGACGCGTTACGCCATCAGCATTCTTTCCCGTCGCTCCGTCCCGGTGTATGTATCTAGTGACCAGGTCATCGGTTCTTCTTGTGGGAAGTCTGCGGTTCATTGCGGTCACTTCAGAACTTTTCAGCCCCTTAAGCCATCCGTTCTTCACACAATGTGTCCAGGTAAGTTGGACATTTGAGTGTTGGCGCTGATCGAGAACATTAGCGCTTGGCATCGGTGAGTTGTGCATGGTTTACCATTAAAACACAGTTGTTAAATCAACTCGCTTGAAATCTGTTCTTTGAAAAAAGTACTTGTGTAAACTTTCATTTCATCTTCAACAGTCAAGATACGTATTAGTAATACTGTCAAATATACTAAAAAGCTAGATAACACTGAAGTCAAATTCCTTAACTTTTATAAACTACAGATTCCACATTGTTTTATTAAAATATGAAACAACATCTAAATTAGTATAGCATAAGAGCAAGTAAATTTCTCAAATTTATAACGTGCTATTTCAGATACCTCCTGTTCTGCACTCTTCCGATCTTAGCATCTTTAATATCTTTGATATGGACGCCGGAGTCTGCGAGATATCTGTTAGAAGTCGGCAGAGAAGTTGACGCTATGGTCGTTTATCAGGTAGGTCTAATTTAAACTCTATTTCCAGGTGGGTAAGGTCTGTCATACATTACTGGAACTCGTAAAAAAATTAGTTCTAATAAAATTATTTATGTCACAGCATTTAGTTTGCATTGGTAAAAAATTGAGGTTTCCGATTGAGCTGACATTTTTCACGCAGATGTATATCGCGTGACAATGCAATGATATGTAAAAATGGCGCTGATCTGATGATGGATTCGGAAGGTGGTCATAGAAACTCTAACTAGACTTATACTTACTTAACAAGATAAACCCTCTGTTGGGCTCGTTTTACTTGTATTAGCTAGTAGGTACTCTACTGCTACATGATACCTAGGATCTTAAAAGAAATTATTTTATAGTGACAATTATCTACAATTCAGTATAATAAATATTGTTAACATTCAGAGCGTGCACAGCGGCAACCGTGTCGGGTCGTGCGGTGTATCGGCGTCGGGTCGCGAAGAGCCCCCCGTCCCGCTGCCCGCCAAGAGGAGGCCTGCCGCTTTACACCACGTCAGACACAGCCTTAAGATGGTAAGTGTTCTATTTCATATACAATATGTAACAAAAACCCTGTTTTTCCTTTTAGGGGCGTATACACTTGACTACAGGGACCACAATAATGAAGTTACAATAAAAAAAAATCAATCATAGGCTAGGCTAGGGGTCAAAATCCAATAGCTATTTAAATCGACCCATTAAAAATAATGTTTAGAACATCTGATATTAAAATAGCCTACGAGGCCATCGACCGCCGTACACGTGCCTTTTAAGGTATGCAGAAATGTAATATAACTTTAATTTACGTGGACCGATTTCAATGATTCTGGTGTCAGATGAAAGGTGGTCGTCATGGGGTCACATTTAATATTTTTTAGGATCGATCAAGTATTTTTGGATCTGTGTTTAAAAATGTGATTTTTTAACGGACAAAACTTTACGATTTCGATGATTCTTTTTTTATTAGAAGCAGACACTTTGAATATCATCTCATATAAATTTGATAAAGATCTGACTAGTAGTTTTTGTGCTGTGCTTGAGAAATGGAAGTAGGTCGTTTTCGTTTTTGTAATAAAAATATTAAATCGAAAAGATTTGTTTAATAAGTTTTAAATCGATTACATTCATAAATTCATGACCTATACGTACCATCACCCTGTATAATGTTTTATTTCAGTTCTGGCAGTCATTTTTCCAGTTATTTTCGAGTACATATCGTAGGACAACTGTATCACTCGGCGGAACTCTGCTATACGCTATGGCTATACAAGTAAGTTTTATACTTTTAAAATTAATTAAAAAAATCAGCACAGTATCTATGTTCTTGTTATAATCACTTGAGTTTTAACTTTCATAAATAAGGGGCTATTCAAATTTCGCATTTGTACTGTTTAATATTTTAAAATTTAATCCATATTTACTCTAAACAACAAAAAAATAAGTCCACTAAACTAAGATCCACCAATAGGCTATTCCACACAAGGCTATTTTTTTCTATTTTAATTTAATCTTTAGTTCATAAAAACCCATAAAAAAACATAATATATTTTTTTAAGCCAAATAAGGCTAAAATTGCCTTTTTATTTTCAAATTTGGCTCAATAACGTCGCCAAATGCACCGCCATCTTTTGAACGTTACTTGAGCTTCACTCACGGAGTAAACAGCGGTGTAAACACTACGATTTATTAAGGGATTTACTGTATAAGTGACGTCACATTACAAACCAACATGACGGATAGCGTTTTTGACATTCGAAGCACAGATAAAAAAACACGAACTTTAAAATTAAAATATAAAATGTGTTTAGTCTTTTTATGAGTAGAAATTAACATTAATCACTTGGTTTTTCGTAATTCTATCAAAGTAACATAATTTTATATTATTATTAGCTTGGTGCGTAATAGCCTATTTCAAAATGCAAAAAACCTTAAATTTTCATAACAAATTCGTCACTTACAGTTCTACTTATCGTCATACGTGCCGGCTACCGTATGGAGCATAGAGAACGCTCAATTCGAAGCGTCCAGAATAACCGTTCGCAACGAAACTCGTATAGGGGAGAACTACAACGGTACCATAGAGAACGTGCGTTTCTCGAACGTTTCCTTCGAGAATTGCACGTTCATGAACGTGTTGATGTCGCACGTCGTGTTCAGGAATTGTTCCTTCGATAACGTGACGTTGTTCAACATAAAGAGCTCGCACACCGCCTTCGAGGGATGTCTGTTTGTTAATAGCAGGTTTGTTGTTGTAATATTACAAACGTTGTGACATAACAACACATAGTGACACAACAGAAACATACATTGTAACATAACAAACCAATGTGTCACAACAGAAACACACATAGTGACGCAACAGAAATACATTATGACCCAACACAAACACACATAGTGACGCAACAGAATCACATATTGTGCGAAACAGAAACATACACTGTGACAAAATAGAAATACATTGACATAACACAACAACATACTGTGAAATAACAGAGTTACATATTGTGACACAACAGAAACATACATTGTGACACAATAAAATACACTGTGACACAACACAACATATTGTGACATAACATAAACAATCATTATGATACAGAACAAGGAAATCTAATTGTAACTATAGTCTGGCCATAACTGCTGCCCACTCTCAGACGTATGTGCGGCGAGGTGGGAAGTGGGATCCGAAAACGGAGGACTTATAGTGGACTGACAGAGCGCTTCCCCCTCTCACCTCCGACCGTATTTCACAGAGAGCGCAGCAATTATGACCAGACTACAGCTGCATATGTTATTGTCCAGTATAATAGACACGGACCTGGAAGTGGGGTGGGAGCTGGACCCGTGGTGCCGCGTGGTGGGGACGGCGGTGCGCGGGCCGCGGGGGGGGTGCGCGCGACACGCCTCCCTCGCCTCCAGGCTAGCCGTCCCGCTCGCACGCGCACGAGCCCTCGCGCCCGCCGTCCTGCTCGCACCGCTCCTGGCGCTCGCGCCTGTCGGCCTGACCCGCAACGGTGAGTAGTGTAGTGTAGCCGTCCCGCTCGCACGCGCTTCATAATATCAGTGATAGAATGGTGTTAGAGAGAGATGGAGCAAGAATTTGCGACGTATAGAGAGAGAGACTAAGGTCACTCGTCGTTGATTCCCGAGCGCTATGACTTGTCCTTCTTCAAACGAGGCTTGAAGAATGTCCGTAAGGGTAGGCCGTAGGTAGTGGCCCCGCAGTGTCTTCTGGCAATGCAAAAGGTCCGTGAGCGATACTAACCGCTTACGGACGCTTAGTTTATATCTTTGTGTCCTCTTTGTGTGTGTGGAATAAAGTTGCTTTCTTTTTTTCTTCTTTCTTTCTTTCTTACGATCGGATGGCGCGATTGGTCGTCTGTTATTTTTGTCATAAAATATGTATATTATTATTATTGGGGCTTGTCTGTAGTTAAAAAGCTGAAATAAAAATTAGCTAGTTGGCCGTTGGCTAATTCAGTTAACCGGTTAAATTAGCTAAGCCTATCGGTTAGCTGGCTAATTAATTTATCAAACTTTTTTAGCCAAATTGTACAGCCCTACAACAAAGTCTAATAATGACTTTATTTCTCCCTTCCAGTGATATTAGGAGCGGCGTGTATATGTGTGTCTCCCTTACTCTATTTCGCGACGAGCGAGACAATGCTATACGTGGTCGAAGCGATCTACACTGTACTGATTACTTTGATATTCTTCAACGTAACGACGACGGTTATAGAGTCTTACCCGGCCAATTCTAGGTGAGTTTGTAGATTTAGTAAAAAAAAATACAGCTACATAACATTTTTCAATAATGGATTCCTGAGTTATAAACAAAATTACGATACACAGGAATATAAAAAAACAATAAAATATCGTATTAATTAAAAATAGATAATTTAATAAAGTGGCGGATGTACTGTAAAACTCGAGTCATGTCGAGCTCCGTGTGAAAAAAGCTATGGTTGGTGTCTACCAGTCTTTTATATTAGTAGTGTTTAGTTTAACATTCTAATCGTGTATCTAATATACAGGGTGTATCTGTAACTTTGTCCCAGTGAAGTGGGTTGAATGACCTGTTGAAATACAACTTGCACCATTTTAATTCTTTGCATCGGTTAAACTTTTTTGTATGGAAAATTACGACTATGCGACTTCCATACTATGACGGCAATTTTTTTATCTAATTACTAAAATAAAAGTGGTTCTAAGTTGTATTTCGACAGGTCATTCACCCCACTTCAAGCTTGTCCAAAGTTACAGATCCACCATGTATTTGATCGAAGTACACTACCTTTTTTGCCACAAACTTTTCTACTCACAAATAGTTCACGTTATCTTTAAAAAGATGAATTATTGTTATAGATGCACAGCTCATGGATTAATATTATCCGTGGCGTATATAGGAGGTACAACTATGTTGGATATGGGCGACAACAGCGTTTTACTAACTTGCGTTATCTGTAACATATTAGCTGTGGCTGTTACAGCTTGCGCTTATAAATGGTAAAAAATTTAAATAGGCATGATGATTTTTGATTTTGAGAAACATTCCACTAGGAATGGTGATAACTTACTATCAAGTAGGCCGTGTGCTCGTTTATAGAGGCAAAAATATTGCGGTTTTGTTTGTATTTAAAAAAAACATTATAATGCTTTAAGTGTCATGATCGACGTCTGATGACTAAAGAGAAATGTGACGATAGTCAATCGTGACGTCATTTCGTTTAAAGTCTAGGCGGATTGGATTATTTTTCAGTTTTGTTAATTTTCTTGTAAAAGTTTTATTACAATGAATTCTTTAAACTTATACTTTTCTCCACTATTCATAGATTCTTTGAAACGGTCATCAAGCCTATTTTATTTTTGAAAGGCCGAAATAAATTTTGGCAAGACATCTCTATAAATTTAAACCATTTTTTTTAAACATGGCAACACTTACCATAAAATATACAGTCTTATTTTTAAGTCGATATAATTTTGTCATGACACCTTTATAACTTTACCATGGCAACACCTAGTTTAAAATTTACTTTTAAGTCGATATTATTTTTATTACGGCAACACTAAAATTTTAATGTATTTTATTTACAAACTTGCCATTTGGAAAACGAAAAACCAAAGTATTTGACTGATTTTTTTTATTTAATTCGACACCGAACGACTGAAATTATTAAAAAAAAATATCGGGTTTAGTTAAAGTTGTTGTAAAATGTTTTCTAACTATTCAGCGTGTGTTGCTTTAATTTAACGGAGGGTAGTAATAAAAAAGGAATAAAACACAGTAAAATGTTTTAAGTCGTCTGTGCCATAGGATTATTACATCTGGAATCAACATCATGAACCTCAGAAAGAAGCCAATTTAAAGTACGCCAATCGCGCGTAACAACTCGACTATCTCGCGTTAGAGGGTGCCGATGACACTCAATTCGTTATATTTACAATAATATTTCACACATAAGTTCTTTAAAACTTTACTTTTTTACACGCTTTATATTAACCTGCACTGGATGTAACTAAGTAAGTTCGAGTGGAATCTTACTAGTTAAATTTGAGTTTTGACAAACTTCCCGATTTCTGATTGAGCTGACATTTTGCATGCAGATATGTATCGCTTTACAATGCAATGCTGATCTGATGATGGATTCGGAAGGTAGTCATAGGAACTCTTGTGCTACACAAGATAGACCCGTCGTGTTTGACCTCGTTTTACTTGTATTAGCTAGCACTCTCTACATGATATCCAGGATTTTAAAAGCTTGTATTTAAAGTTTTCTTTAAAATAAATTATTATTCATGATGTTGATTCAGATGTAATAATTCTATGCCTGCGTATGACGAATGTCACTAGTTGGGACAACTATAAAATATGAGACGATAATAAAATGTAAATAAAACCATTTTTGGTGCCAATGGTTCGATGTTTCTTATAAAAATAACTCTACCCTCCATATATAGGGTGATGTTTTGAAATGCCCCATCCAGAGATTTTTTTTTCTAAATAATGATATTACAGGATTGACTGAAAAGAAATTTGCAAATTGCATTCAAAGATATTTAAATACTTATCCGAAGACGAACATGTGACAATTCTAAAAAAATCACACCCTGTACTTTTATAGCATCAAAAGATAAAGTGACTTGTAATATTCAAATTGCTCTAAGAAACATGATTTATTAATAGGTATGAGTATTATCAAATATCTTTGTTTTTCTTTTCAAAATTTAATTTTTTCTTTCATCAGAATTACTTTTTTGGGGTTTTGGGGCGATATGTAAGCCTTAGCTGTAACGCGTCGCGTCACCCACAATCCCGTACTGGGTTCTGTCCTCAGCCAGGATGTTATACCCCACCAGCGAGGCAAATAGAAGTTTAGCGATTTCCTCCTATCCAAAAAAAAAACTATTTAGAGTACTTTCTCTAGAGGGGACGTTTTAAAATCACACCCTGTATCTTTAACACAACTGAACGAATGAAATGAACGAAATGTCACATAATCATTTATAAGAATGTTGTAAATATAAAAAAATATATCATTTTTTGTCGACATTAGTTATAAAATTGTATGTGTAGTTAATATTAGGTATGTTCTAGAAATTTAATGTTATATTTACACCAAAATTGGATTGAAAATTAACTGGTCAGTGGTTCTCAAATTGTCAAAATCTGTAATAAAAATTAAACTCTATGTTCCTTATTTTAAGGTTTACAATTATCATTCACAATTTAAGTAAAAAAAATTGCTGTGAAAAATGTAATTTTTAGGGCCCACAAGTTTGAGAATCACTGACTTTTCGCGATTTGGCTGTTATCAAGGAAATCATCAAAGTATTATCTAATGAATTTATACAGCAGCTGATATTAACCCTTTCGTCGCCTGATGGGTATGACAAAGAAACATACAGGGTGGATCTGTAACTTTGGACAATCTGACGTGGGGTGAATGACCTGTAGAAATAAAACTTAGAACCACTCTTATTTTAGGAATTGGATAAAAAAAAATTTTCATCATAGTATGGAAGTCCGCAACGATCGTCGTACGTTTTCCATACAATGTAAGAAAAAAAAGTTTAACCGATCCAAAAAATAAAAATTGTTCTACATTGTATTTCGACAGGTCATTCACCCCACGTCAGATTGTCCAAAGTTACAGATCCACCCTGTATTTATTAAAATATACTTTATTTCAAAAATATTTCCACAGAAACTTTAACCTCTCGTCAAATTGTTTGATGTATTTTTTTTTATCAATAAAAAATCCCTGCGGCAGTGAAAGGGTTAGAAAAGTATTTTAATCAAACAAAAGACTTTCGTGAAGATAGAATATTTTATAAGCAATTTTTTAATCATGCTATATTTAGGTTTTATTATTTACTGTGTATTTACTGTAAATACTTTTACTTTTACAATGATATTATAAAAGTTAAAATTTAGAAAAACCGCACACTACACTATAATTAATACTTAAGACAAAAATATACAGGGTGTCCCAGAACTATGCGACATGAACGGGAAGTACCTTAAATTTTGGAGTAACGTTGTTTTGTGGAAAGAAAACATCATTTTATTTTTGATAGTTAATAATACTGCATTCACAGATTTTTCATAAATTGTATGGTTTGTTTAAAAATCGAACTAACAAAATTGGCAAAAATCAACACCCTGTTTAGCAAAATATAGCAGAGAAACACTGTTAATTGAAGAGGTTTTGATGTGATAGCGTAAATAAGCCCATTTTTTGCGCTTACATCGCAAATGCTTTTTGAACCCTCCTTTTGTGATACAGACGAAGTTGCGTCAGTCAGCTTCTTTCTAAATTCAAATAGAAAATAACATTACTTTTAGACTAAAGTTCACTATGCGCTTGTTTAGATCTCGTGCTGCACTGAATGTGTTAACTTCATTTTCCCGCCATTTTCGTGCCATTTCTTTTTAATTTGTTACGGCTTAGGAAACTAGTCGTTTAGCTTAATTTATTTTTAGTAAATACACAGTAATAATGAATTACGTATTTCTTGTGTTGGTTTTTCATTCTAGTTCTAGATTTAGCTTAAAATTTAGCGTTTCAATTACTACGGTAAAAATAGATTTAATTATAATTATTGATTAAGATTTGTTTTGGTGGGTCTGTATCGTCATTTATCATAGTCACTTTATGATTTGTTAGAAATTAATTAATAGTCAATGGAGTAAAAAATGAGGATTATTGAAAACACGCTATACGATTCTGTAACCAGTGACAGTGAAAAATCAAAATGGCGGCACAGATCGTTGACATATCGGATTAGAGGGACGACAAATGGTTGTAGTAGCTTTTCTTATTGTAGAATTAAAATATTTGTAATATACATTGATTGGACCCCACATTATTTTATCAAATTAACTGATTTACATGAAGTTTCAAGATTTTTTATTTATTTGACTTACCAAGGTTCACAAAATAAGCGTAAACTTACTATTAGGTAAGCTGTCTTACTTACCTTTTTCTTTTATACCTTTCGATGTATGTTACAAATAAATCAAATTAAAATGTGTCCCTGATTTAACTTTTACAGAAGTCTTGTAAATTTCACATATTTTCCCAATGTCACACTAAATAAGTGTCATAGTATACAGGGTGTCCCAGAACTATGCGATCAACGGGAAGTACCTTAAATATTAGAGATGGGATGTTTTGCTAAAAACATCATTTTATTTTTGATGTTTAATAATACTGCATTCACAGATTTTTCGTTCATTGGTGTGTCTATCGATCTAACAAAATCCGAGAAAATCAACACCCTGTATTTTTTATTATGCTAATCGAATGAACAGTTCATTACGAATAATCTTTGCTAAAAACATAGTATCTTAAATTAAACAAACAATGTGACATTTTTGATTGTAGAACTTGTCGAGATATAACTAATAATCGCATTTTTTTCAGGAAAACATATTTGGAAAAAGTTTAACCGATCCCAAAAATAAAAGTTTTTCTAAATTGTATTTCGACAGGTCATTTATCCCATTTCAGCTGGTACAGTAACCATCCTGTATAAAGCTATAAAATCAATGAAATAACAAATAATGATTTTTATAATAAAATGAATACTTTTCCTCTATATCGCAAAGTTTTGGGACACTCTGTATAAACTATTTGAGAAAATGTGAATTTTTAGTTAAGACATTTTTAATTTACGCCTTCGCCATATCATATTGTATAAGGTAAATTCAAATAGACTGCTTATTACGAAAAGACATCTACAATTTTTATTAGTTTTAATCACCAAATTATCGCTTGACGAAAAACATTGCTCATCCTTACTAATATTATAAATGCGAAAGTAACTCTGTCTATCTGTAACGCTGACCCACTTAAACCTCTGAACCGATTTTGATGAAATTTGGCACAGACAGACCCTGAGAAAGAACATAGGTTACTTTTGATAGGTTAGGTAGCCTTTTGACATCAACAAGCATGAGAATTTCATTAACGTTGAGAATAAATAATTTCATTTCATTTAATTTCTTTTTAATTGAAAGTAACGCAGACGAAGTGCGCGCACTAATATGACAAAATGGCGCTGATCTCATGATGGATTGGGAAAGTGGTCATAGGAATTCTTGTGCTAAACAAGATAGACCTGGGCTCATTTTACTTGTCTTGGCTAGCGCTCTACTGATACATGATATTGAAAAATAAATAATTTATATTTTAAAGACCTTTTTTCCTAAGCAATGTTTTTGTCAAGCGACAAAACATAACTGTAGATTTTAGTAGCTTTTTTGAGCGTTTGATTGGCTAAAGACTAGAATTTTTGCATTCCTACACATTGGACTGATTTTATTCCTAGTCAGATAACAATTGAAATTTAAAGGCTAATTTGGATAAGTTTTTGCTTTCATTGAATAAAAAAATAAAGTGCCTGGTTGTTAAAACATTTTAAAAAGTAGTATTTTATCTACTGCCCACTGCTGGGCTCAGGACTCCTCAGTAGAGGGACAATGTTATTAGGAACTTCATATACAGGGTGGATCTGTAACTTTGGACCACCTGAAGTGGGGTGAATGTTCTGTCGAAATACAACTTGAAAATAATTTAGTTTTGGAAATTGTTTTTTTTTTTAATCGTAATTATTATATAAAAACGAGTTGAAGAAAGATATTAAGATACAAAAATAAAAATTATTCAAAGTTGTATTTCAAAAGGACATTCACCCTACTTTTGTTGTAACAAAGTTACAGATCCACCCTGTATCTTAAAAAAAAAATTAATGCTCCAATAATCAGGTTCCTCACGATTTTTTCCTTCGATTTAAAAGAATAAAACCCAACAGTGGGCAGAAGTTCTCTGTCTAAAGATAACTATTGGTTGATATAATATTAATTTTGTTTTTTAAACCAATTTTGATTGCATGCGATGTATTTGTAGAAGGATCTAGACTGAAAATTGTAACGGATGTGTAAATTCAATAATAAAAAATGTTTGTTTACAGAAATTGTTTTATTTCATTTAAAATTCCAGTTTTATATCTGTACTTATATTATAAAAAAGGTAATATCGTGATTTTATGTAATCTTTGGATCTACTGAACCAATTTCGATTTTTTTTTCTAATATTCTACTGTATTTATGAGTATTTGTCTATTTATTACTTCTAAAATTATAACAGGGTGGAAGCCTGCAAGGATAGTCTTACATACACCATATTGTAAAAAAGTTTAACCAAATACAAAAAAAAGTGGATCTAAGTTCACTCCACTAGCTAATACAAGGATCATTCTAAATTTTTTTTTGGAAGTTATAAACGAGCTTACGGATCACCTGATGGTAAGCGGTCACCATCTCTCATGAACCTCCGCAATGTCAGGGCAATGAGGGACCGTTATCCATCACCTACTGATACAGGACTTTTCTTAAACCTCGTTTAAAGTTAAAAAGTGTATACACTATACAGTTGAGTTAGTCTTAAATAATACAAGTCTCCAGCCAATTGGCTTTTTATAAATAAACTATTATAATTTAATATTATGATAAGTTTTATAAATAAATATAATCCTGTAAATTGATCACAGGTACACTTACATAATAAATAACTATTTACAAATAAATTAAACTGTTTCATCTTCTTTCTTGACACACTTTTGGATGCTGAAACAAAAAATAAATCTTAAAGAGAGGTAATGTATGTGATATTGTAGAGGTGACGTTTGGATCTACTGAACCGATTTAGAAATTTATTTTATTAATAGGAAGATACTAGGGGTGTGCGAATATCGTTCGAATCGAATTTCGAATAGTCACAATAATCACACAAACAAAAATCTCAAAATCTGACATCTAGCCTATTCAAGATATTATCTACAAAATACAAATTCTTGTCCTATTTCCGATGCATCGTCGTAGTCAAATTCGATACTATTCGAAATTCGACAAATATTCGGAACTTTTTGAATTAGTCGAAATTTTTCGAATATTCGCTGAATATTAATATTCGATTCGGAACGAATAATTACGTAAGCGAATAATTCGAACTTATTCGCACACCCCTAGAAGATACGTAATTTGTGAGTTTCACAGGTAAAAACGGCGTGGGTAAAGGCGCGGATCATTTAGTCTGATATCCATTCGTCTATAACTGTCAAACATAGACGGCCGGGGGAGGCGTGACGCGTCGCGCCGTCCCCCATAACCCCGTGCTGGGTTCTGGCCTTAGCTGGGGTTCGGACGCTGAGTGTGAGCGGTTTGAGGTTTTAGTGCGGTTCAACTCTCACAAATCCACAAACTCGGCGATTTCCTCCAACTAAAAAAAAACATAAACGCTACTAGACGCCCAATTTTGGTTCATTCCCTGCTATAAAATAGCCATAAATATCTTTAAAATACTTACAAAGCACTGCCATTGACATCTTCACGCAATTGAAACACTACATCGCTTTTAAACACATTCACTATCACATCGTCCAATCCCTCAAAATTTTTATTTACACACTGATTCACTGTATTAAAAAAAACACTGATACATGACATTTGGAGTACACAAAATGGTCCCAGGAACCTAAATTGATCATATTCGGTTTGATTCGAGAATTCTATAAACATATCTTGGATTTCTTTGATGACTATTTTGAGTTCTTTGTAAAAAATGTCTGTGTTTGTGGGTTCTGTTTGTTGTAACTCTTTTTTCGGTTTCGATATGTCTTCAGGTGTTATTAGATATACGTTTGGTGGTGCTTCTTTGAATAGACGGAGTTGACTGAAAATCAAAGAGTTTTTACAAGCTTTATATTAACTTGCACTGGATGTAACTGTGTAAGTTCGGGTGGAATCTTGCTAGCTAAATTTGACAAACTTCCCGGTTTCTGATTGAGCTGACATTTTGCATGCAGATGTATATCGCGTGACAATGCAATAATATGACAAAATGGCGCTAATCTCATGATGGATTGGGAAAGTGGTCATAGGAATGCCTGTACTAAACAAGATAGACCTGTCGTGTCTGGGCTCATTTTACTTGTCTTTGCTAGCGCTCTACTGATACATGATATTCAAAAATAAATTATTTTAAAGACCTTTTTTCCTAAGCAATGTTTTTTGTCAAGCGACAAAACATAACTGTAGATTTTAGTAGCTTTTTTGAGCGTTTGATTGGCTAAAGACTAGAATTTTTGCATTCCTACACATTGGACTGATTTTATTCCTAGTCAGATAACAATTGAAATTTAAAGGCTAATTTGGATTAAGTTTTTACTTTCAATCTGATGATGGATTCATAGGAACTCCTGTACTAAACAAGATAGATCCATGTTTCGTTTTACTTGTATTAGCTAGCACTCTTGGGGACGGAGCGACGGGAAAGTGTGCCGATGGCGTAACGCGTCGCGCCGTCCCTCCAAACCCCGTGCTGGGTTCTGGCCTCAGCCGGGGTTCGGACGCTGAGTGTGAGCGGTTGGAGGTTTTAGTGCGGTTCAACTCCCACATACCCCGCCCCGCCCCGCGGGCGGGGATCCGGTGATTTCCTCCAACTAAAAAAAAAAAAAAAAAAAAGCTAGCACTCTACTACTACATGATATCCATGATCTTGAAAACTTGATAAAAAGTTTTCTTAAAAACAAATTATTGTAATACTCACCGATCAGGATGAATTCCTTCACTTTCAGTGTCCAAAATATAACAATTATGTGCATAGATTTCATTCAACAGTTCCACGTGAAATTCAAACTTAGATCTTTGAGTTTCATCTTCGCCATTTATCACATCATGGATCATAATATGAATGATTTTCCTCTCTTTAGGGTAAAACTTTTTATCGAACAGAATTTCCATTTCCCGGTCATTTTTCACGAATTCCAATACGAGGTTTAAGACATTCGTTTTTAGATGCAATGTGCTCTTATGACTAACTTTTCTGGGTATAGGTTTTGGTGCGACTTTGTATGGAGGTTTTCTATTACGTTTTTTGGACGGCATTGTACAGTTTTGACCGAAACCGATGTTTTTATTCGCCTGAAATTGGAGAAAAAATCGTTTTTTTTTATTTATTCATTTTTAAGTGCGATTGTTATATATCTATACTAATATTATAAAGCTGAAGAGTTTGTTTGTTTGTTTGTTTGTTTGAACGCGCTAATCTCAGAAACTACCGGTCCGATTTCAAAAATTCTTTCACTGTTGGAAAGTCCATTTATCGAGGAAGGTTATAGGCTATATTTTATTTTGAAAAAAATTAGGGATCCGTATGAAAATATCGAATTTGTAAGACGAGGTGAAATATCTAAAACCTATTTATGCGTACGCTGCAAAAACTATTGACAATAGAACAAAATGATGAACTACGGGTTTTTAGGTCTTTTGAAGACAAACAAAAAAGTCCGCGAGAGCATATATCTAACTATCATAGTTTAGTCACAACAACTGCTTTTATGTTCAAAAAAAAATTTAATTCGTCCGAAGAATGAGTTTAACGTTAAATTAGTATTGTTATATTAATCCTTATCCAAATAAAGTATTATGTTATCAAGAGTATTAATTTAAAAGTAAATTACTTTTTGTTTTGTTCTAATCGGACTTTTCGTTAAGAAATTATCACGAGTATAAAACATAATGAATACGCCCCGGGCCGCGCAAATAATATCGCAACAGCATTAAGAGTACTGTTTGAACCCCTTTGTGACGCAGACGAAATTGCGAGGGTCATCTAGTATTTAGATATATTTTTATAGTCAGTGAATAGTGCATATTTTTATTCATACAGGGTGTAAAAAGAGCATTCCCGAAAACGAAGTCTGGTGGTAGTACTATGTTTTTTTTTAGTTGTGACATGTGGGAGTTGAACAGCACTAAAATCTTATTCTCCGCGCTCAAACTCACACCACTCACACCGAACCCCGGCTGAGGCCAGAACCTAGCACAGGGTTATGCGGGAAGGCGCGACGCGTTACGCACTCGGCATTCTTTCCACGCCAATAAATCTATGTTAAATACTTACGTATATATCATTAGGTACGATGGGTTCTACTATTCCCTGACCCGCCTTGCCCAGTCCACCACCATTCCAACCCATTTTCTGCATCATGCTGAAAAATTATAACAAAATGGATGATTTCATGGAGACCTGAGCCCAGCAGTGGGCAGTAAAGGGGTTGTTAAAGTATAGGTAATTTACTGGTATATACTGGTAAAATAAGGCAGAATTTTTGTGGTCCCAGATTATATTGAAATACAAGCTTTGAAGATCCTGGATATCATGTAGCAGTAGAGTGCTAGTTAATACAAGTAAAACAAGCCCAAACACAACGGGTCTACCTTGATTAGCACAAGAGTTCCTATGACCTTCCGAACCCATCATCAGATCAGCTCCACTTTGTCATATTATTGCATTGTCACGTGATATAAATCTGCATGCAAAATGTCAGCACAACCGAAAACCGGGAAGTTTGTCAAATTTAGCTTGCAAGATTCCACTCAAACTTACATGGTTACATCCAGTGCAAGTTAATATGAAGCTTGTAAAATCAGTGTCTCACCTCTCTGCCTTGGACATTTCAACTGGCTTCGACAGTGATTTATCCAAGTTTCTCTGCAGTAAACGAACTACTGTGCCCTGGAAATAAAATGTAGTAGATAAATAAACAGCTAAAAGTCTACTAGTATTGATGATACTTAAGTTTTATAAGCTTTAAAGATATCATGCAGAAGTAGAGTGCTAGTCAAGACAAGAGCAAAAAAGCCAAACACTATGAGTCTGGTTAAGTAAAGAAGTTCCAATGACAACCTTCAGACTTCAGCAGATCAGCTCCATGGTACCATATTATTGCATTGTCACGCATGCAAAGTTTTAGTTCCAGCGGAAATCGGGGAGTTAATCAAATTAAAATCACAAATTCCACCCAAACTGACATAAGTACATAGTTACATCCAGTGTAAGTTAATATAATAATATAAAGCTTGTAAAAATGATATCTCACCAAAGATAATGTTCTTGCATTATTCTGAAACCCTCCATCATTTGGAGATTCTTCATCCAGCAATCCCCCTCTAAACCATTTTCTTTTAGTCCAATCATAGCCGGCCGGAAACTGGGGATTAGATGATACTTTTGGAACTTTTGGCACTCGGGGTACTTTAGGTACATTCGGCAGAAGTACCCTTATAACTTCTTGATTACTGCAATATAGTGTAGTAATATGTATTATTTTTTCTTGACCTTTCTTTTTTTGAAATGATGTCTCTCTTTAAACTTTTTTTTTTATTGCACGATAGGTAAACGAGCCTACGGCCCACCTGATGGTAAGCGGTCACCATCGCTCAACACCTATAGGTAATCTTGTAATGCCCAAACATTACGAAATCCAAGAGCGACGGTAACCACTTACCACCAAATGTTTCGTTTACTCTTCTGCCCGGGTCCAGCGCGACGGGAAACAGTGCCGAGAGCGTAACGCGTCGCGCCGACTGTCATAACCCCGTGCTGGGTTCTGGCCTTAGTCTAAAAAGTCACTTACTCAGCATTAGGATCTTGATATAATTCTTCCCGACTTATCACTCTTAGTTTCTTAATATTGTCATCATTCCCTGTTTCATCTTCATCCGAAATATTAATGATTTGTTCAGACAAAGTGGAGTCATTAACTGATAGAGGTTCAGAAGTCATGATTTTTTTATGTGGAATATTTTGGTAACTACGTGGAATTTAATTTTGGAATCACTACATGATTGCTATATTGAATAACTAAAGAAAATTTTGTAAAGAAAAACTGATTTTCGCTCGGTTTGTTTGTTTTTTTAGAGAGAAATCAAAATAATCAATAATTTAAAATTCGTGACGTTTAATGGGATGGGACGAATTTGAATGAATCGATTTATGAACAGGTAAATTTGTGGCAGATGGAAAATCGATAAATTTTTAAAATATAGTTTACATCTATCACACGATTAAATCCTGAAAAATTACTGTTGCCTCCTAAGTATGAACAGTGTGACACAATAAACTAAGTATTAACTATACAGTAAGGCAAAAAATCTTAAACTTATCTGAAATTTACTATTCATAAAAGGCAAACAGCAGATTTAAATATTAAAAATTTGTCATCCTGGGCTAAAGCCATTTCGCTACGACTACATACGAAACATTACACTATTTCGTTATCGAAATACGATTAAGCCACTTTTTTTTTTGAGGAGACAGAGGAATCAACGGCCCTATTTATTAGATTGTCAGTAAGAAAAGGGCACACATGCCAACTTACAATTTAAAAATAATTTTAATTAATTTACACAATAAAAATCGATTTTTTCGTGTTATGCACATCCCTTTAATTTGACAGTTATGACATCTGTATTAAATAGGACTTGGCTTAAAGGTCTTGTTACTAGGCCATTAAATCTTATTAAAAAAAAAAAATATATGACATCTGTATTTTTATTAAATTCAACTGTTTTAAAAAGGCACAGAGTCATTACTATACAGGCTAGTAAAAAAATATCAAAAAAAAATATTTTCTAAGAAAATTAATCATGTGAGAAATTCGTTTTCAGAATTATTCCGATCAAAAAAGTCAGTAAATTATGTACAAAATAAAAAGCATCACTATTCATCAACACTTTATTCTTCTACAATAACATTATTAACTATTCATTTCCTTACAAAGTACCACATTAGAAATATCCATGATTTAATTGCAAACATATAAATAAACTCAAAAAAGATGTTAAAATGCTCTAATGCTTTACTTCGTTATGCGATTTTATGCCAGGCGAGATTTGCAACATGAAAAAAGTCCCCAGATTCAATCATCAGTTAATGCATTGACAGGTAAACAAGCAAACGGATCACCTAAGGAAACCGTTTTTGGATTAGCATGTCCTCCATAGAACGAGAATAGTAATCACGCACAGTAAAACTTTAAATTTCTATAAAGGTTGGTTGATTGCTAGGTTTCAACGAGGTTTTAACACATACATAATCATAAAACTCCAACAATTATAACTTGGCGGTAAATTACACCAAAAAAGTTACATATCTAGTACTGAATCTATTGCTATCTCGCTCTAGCATGATAACCGCGTATCGCTCCGTCCCTCTCTATTCGGTCATCCAGTAGAAACGGGAGCCGAGTCGCGGAGGTTTCTTTTCCGCGTCTTCCGGTAGCGCCGGCGTCGCATCCGGGTACTCCACCTTCGGTTCCGGCAGGGGCTTCGGCCTGAAACGGCGAATGGTGAATAGGTATGACGACGATTGGCATCGCGTGTGTGTACAATAATATGACAAGCTGGCGCTGATCTGATGATGGATTCGGGACTGGTCATAGGAACTACTGTACTAAATAAGATAATAGTGTTTTTGCTCTTTTTACTTGTCTTGGCTACACTCTACTAATACATGATGAAAAAAAAAAAGTTTTCTTTCATATAAATTATAAAGGTCCACATTCTTCAAATGCCAGAAAATCGATAAGAAAATCCATAAAATTTAATTAAATAAATATACCTTTTAGTAGCGTGTACGCGGACCTCCGTAAAGTATCCAAAGCCGGGACGAGGGATATTCATCTTCTCGAGCATACAGTTGTCAAATACACCTTGAGTCTTGCGACAACTGGAACATTACAAATGAAAACTTGTTAAGTCTAAGTTTGTATCATGATTAAACTAAGTTGTGCATATTTTTCAAAGTAATTTAACTTGTAAAAGATTTTGAATGATGGTTTTTATCGTTTCATAAAATTTATGCAAATAAAAAAGGCCTTTGATAATAGTATCTGTAAAATATAAGACGAATATATGTATGTAACATTTCATTTAGCATGGTCCTCACAATACAGGCTTTGCCTAGTGTGAGGATCATTGGTAACTTGCTCAGGCACATCTGTAAGTTGAATTCTATGTGTATTTAGTATAAGTTTTCTTTCAAATATTTTCTTTATAATAGAACTTAAACAATACAAGTTTCACAACTAATGCCACATCATACTCAATGTCATCCTGCCACAGACTTCGTTTAACCCTTTCACACTCATGGGAAATATTTTTCCCTTCTACAGAATAACTTAAACATTGTGTAGTATTCACATATTTAGAGTCTCAGCCATCTTATTGTCCTGAAAGGGATAAACAAACCAATTTTCACACCATTCTCAGTTAAATAGTTAATTTATACTCACTGCTTGAAAGCGAAATCTCCGGAACTCTTGTCTAAACAATTAGCGTACTGGTTGAACTCGCTCAGACAAGTCTTCTTTACGTTCCGGAAGAATTCTAGCGTGCAGGAGGTGACCGCCTTGCCTTCGTTAATGCACTTTCTCGGATCATTCTCCTCTTGACGACATAACATGTATTCCTGAAACAAGATTTTAAACAATGAAGTACACTTGCTACATGCAACAAAATTATGATATGTAACGAGAGATTAGGAGAATTGTTGATGTTTTTTGTTTGATTTGATTTAGGATAAAAAGAGAGTTTAATTTTATAGTGATAGTACTATAATTTACTATACAAAAGAAAAATAAAGGATCAGTTTAATTTATTGTTCTGTGCATGATTTTTTTTCAAGATATGTTAACAATCACAAGATAAATTTATAATAGCAAAAGATTAGTAAGTTTCTAAAATAATTCAATAGGAGTTCGTTGGAGGAAAATTAAAGAATTTGTAATATTTAAAACAGCTGTGATTTAGACTTAAATATGTTGCAATTCTCAACAAAGAAAACAATCTACAATCCTATAAACAGGCTTGATATTAAGTTTTCAATATCGAATAAAAATATCCAAAAAAATACAACAATTTTTATAAAATTATTGTTTTTTCTCTATCAAAACATAACCTATTTTTTTTGATTATGCAATCAAATACTTTCGTAGAACTTAGATACTAATGACTATATTAAGTTAAATAATAAACAAAGAATATAATTCGAGTAATACTTACATTATTTACGGTTTCACAGTATTTTCCTAAGTGAACTGCTCCAGCGTAAAGTGTAGGTCCAGATAAATTGACCTCCTGAACTGTTAACTCCGATTCCTCGGGCAAATGCACATCGGCGGTCACCACCATTGTTATTTAACTTATAAAACACTATCAATTTTGAATATTTTATCAAAAAAAAACAAGAAATTCCTTCCACAAAATCTGTGGAAGAAATGTCGCAATAACTAGGCAAATTAAAATTGTTCTATTTTGACAAATAAAGCGAGATGGCTATATTCAACTATGTACGAAACTAAGCAAGACAGCTAATTATTGCCAATCTACTGAATTTAGCTGGGTTATATTTGAGGTGGCTGTCACTATTTTGAAATCTAATGTGTCTGATGTTGACTTTTTTTTACAGAGTTATGGTAGTTGGCAGAGACATGTGTTTCAAAAGCCACTAAAAATATGTTGACAATATATGAATGTAAGGTTTGTAATATGTAACGTGCAAACTGCGTTGTTAGTTATTATTATTTGAACAGAAAAGACACATTGATAAGCAATAACGGGTCTATGATTACCACTTACTGAAAGGTAATCCTGCACGTAACCAGTACGTATAACTACGTAAGGTAAAGGTAGGGACGTAAATAAAATTATTTTTGCATGCATACAACAATTTATTTTAAGCATTTGACTAGAACAAGCATATTTATATAAAATAGTTCAACAGGAAGTAAAAACAGTAGTCGAGCAATTACACAATTTCCAGTTCCTTATTTTCTCATATTCTCCATTTTCTTCGAATAATATGCCTCAAGATCATCATTACTAAAAATCTTTTCGTAATCTGAAAAAGTTAAATATAATTATTATCTTTTTTGAAACTAAGTTTAAAACCTCGGCATATAAGCTAGTATCCCAATTCTCATACAACCTGTATTTGAGGTATGAGGTTTGGATTCTAAAGGTTTAGATTAGGTAAGCGAACATTTAAGAAAAGTGCACTGCTTCTAATTAGGCAGCAGTGGTTCACAGTGCATTTCGTTCGAGCTTAATGCATAATCTAAAGTGGAAAATTGATCTTCCTGTTAGCTATAAGAAGTGAAGAACCACTCAGAAGTCAGAACCGTGAACTCAGCATTAACAACATAGATAAGGTGAATAACTTAACAAAATAATCTTACCATTGTAATCATTACTATCAGTAGGCAAGCTGTAGTATTTCGGTATGTCGAAATGGTTTCCCTGAAATGAAAATAAATGATTACAAATTTCACATAATTGTGTCTGGCTACAATATTACACGAGTTGTTCTTCTCAGCCTATGCTTCTTTCATGGAGAGGTGCGACGGGAAAGAGTGCAAGGGCGTAACGCGTCGCGCCATTCCTCATAACCCCGTGCTGGGGTTCGGATGCTGAGTGTGAGCGGTTGGTGGTTTTAGTGCGGTTCAACTGCCACATTATCCGCGGGGCGGGTGGGAATCTGATGATTTCCTCCAAAAGAAAAATAATGCTGTTTTCATGATAATATGCGAGGAAAATAGAACTAATGGAAGAAGCATAGGAATTAATCGAAATGCGAAAAGAGTTGAAAATAATCAACTTTGGTAAAATCAATCGACAAATCTCTTACAGAGGTTCATGAGCGACGGTAACCACTGACGACTAGGTTGTCTGTTTGCTCGTCTGCCTACATGGTAATAAAATAAATAAGATAGGTTAGAATCCGTTGAATTTTTTTAAATTTTGTATTACAGATAGAATTTATATTGCAAAACACACATTTAAAAAAAAGTTTTTAAGACAAAAAAAGACATGACCCTTGAGTTTCTTTCGCCAGTTCTTCTCGGAACGGAGGCTCACAGTGATAGTGGTAAACCGTCACACTATCATTGTTGCACCTCGTTTGAAGAAGGACAAGTCATAGCACCCGAGCAGTTGGTGTACTAAAGCCGATATAGTGAGAGAAAAATCTTACCGAATCGTAGTTCCTTCTTCCCATTCGTGGTATATTTTTATTCGATTTGATAACGTAACCCATTAAATTTTCACCGTAATTAGCCTCATTACTTCTACCAACCCTCGGGACATTGTTCGGTTTAATGAATGACCCATCAAGACCAGCGAAAAACATTAGGCAGAATGTTAACAACATCATGGTCAATTTGGAAGCCATTTTGAAAAATGTAGTTTTGGCGGTAAACGTTAGCGTTCGAACTTTGAAGTTTGAATGGTATCGCTACCATTTCCAGCCTATTTTATACTGAAATGTTTCGATCTGTCCCGTATTTTTACAAGATCGTATCATTATTATGTATTCGTTTTCAGAATACAAATTGATCAAGATCTTATCTGCTATAGTTGGTCGGATGCGGCCGATGAGGGTAGTTTTATGAGGAACGGCATACTTATTCTCTATTTTTCTGCGATCAGCAATGATTGTTCCGAGGTTAATCTCTAAAAGCTAAAATTTTTAAATCCCCTTCGTTGTTTTTGTTTATATATTATTGATTATTTGGCGAAGGTAGCATCGATTTTAATTGTTTTTTCCGGGTTATGTATGGCTACTACCCATTCAACAACCGATCAGACAGCCATTTCAAAATAATAACCGCGCAATTGATCGCATCTACGTTATGGAATAACTCTGCGGAACGTGCTGTTTGTGCTCACGACGTCACCTGCGCAACACAAAAACTGGACTACTGATGAGAAAAAACTAAAAAGCTTATTAGTGGCTCAGTCTTTCAGCAGCATTGTTAAACCGCTATATCTATTGATTATCTTTTTTTTGTTGCAAGATAGATAAACGAGGTTACGGCCCACCTGATGGTAAGTGGTCACCATCGCTCATGAACCTCTGCAATGCAAGGACAATCTGCTTTTACATTTATTGCGTTACATTAAACTATGGTAGCTACTGTACTGTAACAACCCATTACTGCCCAGTGCTGGGGTCAGGTTTTCTCCGAAGAGGGTTTAGCCATAGTACACCACACTTATGGCACCTAGTAGTGTTATGGTAGGTACAAGTAATTACAATAAGAAATCACCCTATGGCGTCAGTTCAATCATAGAACTTTTATACCGTAAATCTAAGTCCCTAGTGCCTCTACCAATTTAGTCCTACGCTGGTATAATATTTCGTGGGAGGATGCCTGGCAAACCCATCTTGTTGCTTCAGATAGCCCCCCGATTGAGAGAGCCCGTGACCGTATCACGTATCTAGGTTCTGAATCCAAGACTGATGCAACGATAAAACATCCTGTAGTGCGTAATGCGTCATGTCGTTTCGTATAACTGTGCTGGGATCTGGCCTCAGTCGGGGTTCAGAAGCCTAATCGAGTGGTAGGTTTTAATGCGGTTCGACACACGTCCGGCGATTTCCTACTAAAAAAAAGTACTTGCTACAAATGGGGCAGTAGCAATTATATTTTTATTCTAAAATGAAAACGACACTTCCATTGAAATCTTGTCCGTTAAAATTCTCATTAGTACACACACATCCAAAAGTGCTTATTCGGTCTTAAAAAAAACTATCACCACTGACACTGACACCAGAATCTTCAAATCGGTCCACCCAAAAAAAAACTATCACCACTTTTCATCTGACACCAGAATCATCCAAATCGGTCCACCCAAATCAAAGTTATCGAGGAACAAACATAAAAAACCAGACAAATTGAGTACTTCTTTTTGGAAGTCGGTCAAAAACGGTGCTTTATAACAAAAAGAAAACCAACAGTCTATTTACACATTTATTTACAAATACAAATAATACAATCATCTTCCATTACTTCGTATTGAAGCCGGTATTATCGTCTGATACTTGTTGGTTTCGCCGCCCATTGATACGACAGCGAGGAATAATGAAAACGGCTCCACTTTCTTCTTTACTACTAAAAACCTGAAAGTACAAATATTATTTTCCATACAATCTAAGTCGATACATAGTTTAAAACAAAATGTCTTAATGTATAGGGTGGGCCAATCTAACGTTTGCATTTTGAACTACTGTTTATTTAGAGAAAGACAGCTCAAATGTCATTCAATTTGTGTTCATAATTTAGTTAAAGGTTTGACATTTACGTAATGGGACGCTATACGCTTGAACAAAATTGGGAAATATTGAAAAGTTACTGTCAGATGAAGCCAATTTTTACCTCGGAGGCTAAGTCAATAAGAAAAATTGTCGCATCTGGGGGTCGGAAAATCCACAAGTCACCATTGAGAAGCCAATGCACCCACAAAGAGTTACGGTTTGGTGTGGGTTTTGGTCCGGCGGCATCATTAGGCCATTTTTCTTCGAAAATGAGCAAGGAGCCGCCGTTACGGTCAATGGCGAGCGTTACCGTGCCATGCTCAACAAATTTTTGTATCCAAAAGTTGAAGAGTATGACATGGACGACATTTGGTTTCAACAGGATGGCGCAACATGCCACACAGCCAACATGACAGTCGAACTTTTGGAAAATGCAAACTTTATATGGTCCACCCCTTATTAACTTTTTAAAGTTTTTTATTGTTAGATAGATACACGAGGTTACGGCCCACCCTATGGTAAGCGGTCACCGTTGTTCATGGACCTCTGCAATGCCAGGGCAATGAGGGGCCGTTATCTATCACCTACTATCCAGAACTTTTCTTAAACCTCGTTTAAAGAGGGACATATCATAGCGCTCCGGGAACACCGCGGACGGGAGTCCATTACAAATCGGAATGGTACGGGGCAAAAATGATCTTCTGAATCGAACTGTGGAAGAGCGAAGATGGTAAATCTTGCCAACCATACTAACGCATTTTTCTGCGTTTTCATCGTAAATTGAAATCGGTAATATTTAAAAAAAATTGGTTTCCTGTAAAGTCGGTATACGGGCGAAAGTTTTACGTGACAACGACTCGGGCATGGTTAGCCCGCCTAAGAGCGAGAGAGACAGACATAAAAAGTGACGCGGCACGCGTGCCTCTCACTCGCTCTCATTGTGAGCGCATAACGTGAGCGGAGCGTAACGCAGTGAAGTGAAGTGTCACCCCCCAAACCAATTTATAAGACGTTGTCACGTCAAAAAAATTTATAGGTACGACCGACTTCCATTTTTCAAGAATAGCTCATAAACTACTGGTCAGATTAGTAATTGATATAAGATGTTCAAAGTATCTTCTTTCAAACAACGAAAGAATAATCGAAATTGGTTCACCCTAAAAATAAACACACGCAAACACAAATGCAAAACGTAAAATGGTACTTGCTTGAAGTTGATGTTACAAAAAATTGGATCTCACAACAACAATCATATTCCATAAGGAAAAAGAATCAACCAAATCGGTTCACTCAAAGTTACTAACATAAAAGTTTTATAGGAGGCATCGCGGTAAAGAATGCCGTAGTGCGTAACGCGTCATACTGCTCTACATAACCCCGTGCCGGGATCGGACATTGAGTATGAGCGATTGAAGCTTTTATATGGCCATTATACTCCAACAAACGTAAAAAAACTTGAGAGGGTTCCTAGTTCCAAGTTCCTTTCGATTAAAAGATATCTTATAATTTTTTTTCCTAACGTAACGCGCGATAAGGAACGTGTTTTAAAAGATTTTGATCACAGCGCCATTTAGCGATAATCATTTAAAACAAAAAAGTGTCGTGACAACTTTTCGTAAGAGTTTTTTCCGCCCTTTCACAACGCGCGATAAGGAACTTCGTTCCAATAATTACCTATCCACATCTCCATAGCTCTTAGAAGCCAGTCCAATATGTTTCGCAATAGAATGCAACATGGCTCTTTCTTCCTTAGTGAAATCACTGCTGAATACTAAATCGACGTCAAATGAATCCGAATCTCTGAACCTCTGCATCAGACTGTAGCCGGCCTTCTTTAGTTTTTTTACATCTGTCGCATCACTGCCGAGGCCTGCTCTGTTTACCTAAAAAAAAATTCTTTTAAGATCCTGGATATCATGTAACAGTAGTCGAAACGAGCCCAAACACGACGGGTCTATCTTGTTTAGCACAAGAGTTCTATGACCGTCCGAATACACAGATCAACGCCATTTTGTCATATTATTGCATTGTCACGCGATACACATCTGCGTGCAAAATGTCAGCTCAATCAGAAACCGGGAAGTTTGTTAAATTAGCTTGCAAGATTCCACCCGATCTTACATAGTTACATTCAGTGCGAGTTAATATCAAGCTTGTCAATAAATAACTAAAAATGTTTTTAATGCGAAAAATTAAACTAAGACACTCTTCTGTACGTCAATTTGCGTAAATTATGAGACGATAATAAAATAATTAACAGAACAAGCTTTAGAACTAACACCTCGTGGTCAATTTTGGCTCCTGCCACAGACTTGGCAAAAGTAAACAAACCAATTTTGACGTAGTTCCCAGTTGAGTGGATAAATATACGCACGGAGAACATGAATATTCGCCAAAAAATCGATATTTGCAACATCTTAAATACCCAGCACATTTAAATTTGATAATATCGTTAAATACGTACCATTTGCATTTTAGGTTTGATAGGTTCCTCTATGCCCTGCGAGTCAGCCCCTAGGCCTCCGCCCTGCCAGCCCATCATCTTCATCATCCTTTAAAAATATCAAATTTCTAAAAACACACAAATCAACATGAAAAATGGGTACATTTGAAAATTGTTCGAATGATCGATGATTTATTCGAATTGTAGTAGACTTGCCTAGTGAGGTTCCAGGGTCCAGTCAAGTTGTTTTTATGTTTACCTTTTTAGTTAATAAACTTGAGAGGTGTCAAGGGACACCCGGATGGAACGAAGTTCCTTTCGATTAATTAGTGAGGGAATTATACTAACTAATTATTATAACTTAAATAAAATATTTTGATCACAGCGCCATCTAGCATTAATCATATAAAACAAAATAAGGAATTGTTTTAAAAGATTTTAATCACAGCGCCATCTAGCGATAATCATCTAAAACAAAAAAGTATCGTGACAACTTTTTCATAAGAATTTCCGTCTAGCTCCCTTTCGATAACGCGCGATAAGGAACTTCGATCCAATATTTTTTCATTTTCGATTGCCTGATTAACCAACTTGTATTTTTTTAAAAGAAAAAAGGAATGTTTCCTTTCTGCAGCCTTCTGCCTTGAATCTCGTGGTTTTCCTATCTATCAAGATTCTTAGAGAGATTTTATACGTAATAGTTTAAGTCACAGGTCACTCTACTGAGATTGATGTAATTAAAGTACAGGGTGTAATTTCAAATTTTACCATGTTCAATTCCCGGGTGTACCTTTTTTAAAAAGTCTATGAATGCTATTATGTTTCTTTTAAAAAATAGAATGTTTTCTTTCAGCAAAATTTGCTAAAATCATTATTTCAAGTACTTTCCCTAGCGCGTTTCAAAATTCCAACCTGTATACTATTGCTAAAACTTACTTGAGCGCCACACTGTTTTCAATGGGAGTACCAAAGTTATATTCTTGTTTGGCCGGTCCGGTTATATCACTGACGCTGATCGGAGAGTCTCCTTGTGCTATCCACTGCTCTTTCACTAATAACATTACTGATTGCTCGCTTAATTTCTGAAAAAGATATAGGTAAAATTTAACATAGACCTACATATGCAAAGAACTGAGATATGCAAAATTACAACTTTACGGGAGGCGATTTTATATCTGCCAAACACAAAATCTGTCCTAATTTGATTTGTTATTAAACTTAATATTTTTGTAATACCTTATTGTTAAAGTATGCTGCATTATATTTTATCTCTTTCAAATATGAGACAAATAAAACAAGTTTCTGAACTAACATCACCTCATGGTCAATTTTGACTTCTGCCAGTCTTGGCGTATAAGTAAACAAACTAATTTTCACGTTTCATTGCAGAGGTCCATGAGCGACAGTAGCCACTTACGATCAGGTGGCCCATAGTCTTATAGGCAGATAAGACTATGGGAGTGGCAATAAAAAAATCCTTTTCTTCTTGATTAATCTGGTTTATAAACTAAAATTGCCACTCACCTTCCAAGCTATATCCTGGGCTATAGATTTAGCCTCAGCTTTCGTGGAGCCTTTAGCTTCGGCAAGTACTTTCCCTCGTATACTAATAACAATAGTACCATCTTTATATTTGCATACCAACGGTGCCTTACAGGCTTGGCAGCTAGCTGAAATCAAGGGTGAAACACTATTTTGAAAAGAAATCAAAACTGTCAGCACCATTTTGTCATGTTATTGCATTGTCATGCGATAATCAAATGTCTGTCATTTTAATTATTGTAATAAAGATATTATTTACATAGCATGATAACTTTTTCGCTCACCTTGAATATTCCATAATTTTCCCGCCCACGGTCTTATTAACAATAGTAATCTACCGTAACTAGTGTTAAACATGCTCTCGTCAAATTCTCTTGCGTCCAGTCTTTTTATATTCAATAAATCATTAATAAAATCTTTTGTATTTGTCAATGATTTTTGTTTTATTAAGTGTTCCGAATCTTCCGAATTTAAATTATTGTTTATACTGTCTTTTAGTTCTACTTTTACTGTAGTTTCTTTATCGTTTTCTGGGGTTGTAAAGTCATTTGTTCCTTGTGGTACAAAGTTGATTTTGGATGATTTTGAAGGAGTATTTTCTACAATACCACCTTTTCTTTTGACACCTTTTGCTCTGTCTTCAGCCATTGTTGATGCAGCGACAAATGTGCGTTGTAATTTACCTCTTTTTTCATTGCGATATTGTTTGGCTACCTAAAATATTATTGTTATAAGTTATCAAAACATTATCTTTTGTAATGGTAAAAAGAGTTCTGCGATGTTAAGCGAAAGGGACAGCCGTTAATTGCTATAAAACGTAGGTTTCATTATATTTCAAGTCAGAAACGGAGGGAAAAGTCTAGAAATCGTGTCTAAGAAAAGTACAATTTTCAGTAACTTAATGTATTTTTTTACCTCCTTTGACAGGCTGGCTACCTCCAGCATGACTTCCTGAGGGTATCTGCATCCTAAAAACTCAATATTAGCGAAGACTCTAGCCAGACATAGCAATCTATCCTCGGGGTAGTGATCCTTCCATTTTATAAGGAACGCCTTTCGAAGTTTCCAGTGGTCGTCGCTCTCATGACTTTCCTTATACTTATCGACATTCCAGTCTGTATCTAACGACATTTTGCGAGCTGTTTATGTTATTTTATTGGTTAAATTCTGTTTATTTTCGTAAATTTTGTGTATGTATGTATTTTTGATTATGGCAACTAGTGTCGTTAGCCAACAAGTGTTGCCAGCGTCGTGTTATGGCTATGCATGGGGTACATAGCAAGAGGAAATTAGCTATTTTTTTATAAATATACAAACAAAAATCCAGTAATAATACTGGCACCTGGAACAAACACAAACATAGAATAGGTGTTAGTATTTTTATAGTATATAAAATAATAATACATTGAGAAATACGTACATAATAATATGATTATAGTTTAATATTGTTAGTAGAAATAAACTTAATTAGAGAACATATTACTTGAGGATCTGGGAACATAGAAAGGATATGGCGAATGTTAAGTGGACGTTGAATTTTTAATTCCTTAATAACACTATCTAAGGCGATAGTGTTATTTAATGGGCAGTTCAAAAAAATATGATCCACGCTCCCTTCATCCAGACCACACTCACATAGAGAGTTGTCCCGGATTCGGAGTTTGTGGAGGAACACTGGTGAGCAACAATGTCCCAAACGGACTCTGATCAGCACAGATAAGGCTTGTCTGCGGACGTCTTTAAAGTTAACGAACCATGGTCTTCTTGGGATGTCTGGCTGAATTGAAGCATATAAGCAACCTTTGATTTTATTGGACTTATCCCAGTAGGACTTCCACGAGTTAAGAAGGTCCGCCTTTGCTATATGTAACAAATCGTAGGTTTGAACGTTGAAGTGCCTACGATCTGCGGTACCGGCTGAAATGGCATGTTTAGCATATGAGTCCGCCATTTCATTGCCTGAAATACCGGAGTGACCCGGGATCCAAGCTAAAGATATATTAATTTTGTTAGTGTGACCCAGATATAGACATTCTTTAATATTATAGATAATTGAACTTTGAATTTTGTCCTTAAAGGGGTTTTTAAGGATAGCTTCCAGGGCACTTTTCGAGTCTGAAAAAATTATGGCTTTACGTATAGAGGTATGGGACAAGATAAATTGGCAAGCCTCCAGAATGGCAATACATTCCCCAGTAAAGACCGAGGATTGTGGAGGACTTTGAAATTGTAACAGAATGCGAGAATTTTGATAGTAAACTGCGGAACCTGTATTGCCATCCTGGGAGAACTTGGACGCATCAGTGAAAAATCTGTGGTAATCATGCCATTTGGACTCCACCATGCAGAGGAAGCGAGCATTAGCCTGAAATGAGTCTTTATCCAAGCCAATGGATAGTGCGACCTCTGGGGTAAAGTGAAGAACTTCAAAAGATGATCCAAACATGGGCAGTCTGTCCCACTGTAGGACATGTGTCGATTCTTCGACTGCACAGATCTTTCTAAATGAGTTTATAATTAATGGAGGAACTTTGTTCGGCCAATATTGTGAATGGTCAATGTGGTATTCAAGACGACGAAGGCTCGACCAAAGTCTATGGTTTTTGTTAATAAAAGTTTTAAAAATGAATCTGTCGGCCAGATACTGTCTGCGTAAGCCCAGTGGAGGTTCAACGCTCTCTACCTGTAGGGCGTTAATAGGAGTTGACTTCATACAACCGAGAGTTATGCGAAGCGCCTTAGATTGTATCCGGTCTAGTTTAGTAATGGCGGACTTGTTACAGGGCTCTAGAAGAAAAGTACCATAATCCATTAGGCTTCTGATTATTGCGTTATAAATTAACTTTAATGAAAACGGATGGGCCCCCCACCAAACGCCAGCCAAGGTGCGAAGTATGTTACAATTCTTTTCGCATTTGGCGGTGATATATTCGAGGTGGGGTCTACCAGATAATTTCGAATCCAAGATGATGCCTAGAAACTTTGCTCTGTCTTCATTTTTAATGATAGTTCCATCGATTTGAAGGGAGATGTCAGGATTAGTTCTTCTACGCGAATAAACCACCACTGAGCTTTTAGATGCAGACAGTTTAAGACCGTGAGAGGACAACCAGCCATTCAGAGAGTCGAGAGATGTTTGTAAAGAAGCCCTGGAGTCATCCAGATCCGGAGAGCTAGTATAAATACATATATCATCAGCATATTGTAGAATATTACAGTCTATGTTTATTGACATGTTAAGGTCAGACGTATAAATACTATATAATAAGGGACTCAGGACTGAACCTTGCGGGAGACCCCTCCAAACCGTTCTGGACATTTTGGTCTCCTCACCCGGGACGCTCATGGAGATAGTTCTACCTGTCAGAAGATTCCCTATACAGTTTCGCATCTTAATCGGTACACTCAGCTGGCGTAGCTTACTTCTGAGTGCCGAAAGAAGGACGTTATCGTAGGCAGACGAAATATCCAGAAAGCAAGCTAGAACGGAATGACACTCGCTGAAGGCGATTCGGGTATCCGTGACAAACGAAGCTATGCTGTCTATGGTACTACACCCCCTACGAAATCCGTACTGGGACTCTGCTAATAAACCTCTAGACTCCATAAACCATTCCAACCTATTCTTAAGCAGGTGTTCAAATATTTTTCCAATAGCTGGTGACAATGCAATGGGGCGGAAATTATCTGGGTTGTCGGGTGACTTCCCAGGTTTTAATATAGGGATAATAAGGTAGGACTTCCAGGCCACAGGGATGTACGAACTGGAAAAGCAGGTATTTAGTATATTAAGAAGCAATTGGCGGCTATGATGTCCTGAATTTTTATAAAAAGAGTACGGGATCCCATCTAATCCTGGCGCAGAATCTCTAACATGGTGTAAGACCATGCTCAGTTCGTTAATAGAAAAAGGTTCATCTAGAGGGTCACTAGATATGACTAAATTATCAAAAGAAGTGGGACACTCGTCTTCGAGAGGGGCGAAGGGAGGAGCAAGTTTATTAAAGAATTGGAGAGCGACGTTAACTGAGGACATTGAGGAGTTTTGTGGGTTGAAGCTGCGTCTATATTTTTTTATATTTTGCCATACCAAAGAAGAGGATGAAGCCGGGGATAAGGAGGCACAAAACTTTTTCCAGCTTTCTGATTTTTTTTTTTTTGAAAAGTCGTCTAGATTTAGCTAGCGATTGGTTGTATATCTGAAGATTGGCAGTGGACATATCTGCGACATAGTTCCTCTGCGCCTCCTTGCGCGTTTTGATCATTTTAGAGCATTCCTCATCCCACCAGGGGGGAGAGGGTAATCGACCAGAGGCGGAGTTCTTAATTGGAATAGTCTTATCTGCCGCCAGTAAAATAGCTTTGGAGAATTGGTCTACATGAGTATCAATCAGGTACGGGGAGAATGGAGGCAGGGCAGAAACGAGGCTCTCAAGTTCTTGTTGGTAAGTGTCCCACTTCACATTGTTAATTCGGTATTTTAATAAGGGGGTTTTATTTAAGGAAGGAAGAGACCTGTTTAAAAAAGTTGTGCAAATAGGATAGTGGTCACTACCATATGTCAGATCCAGGCGGTTCCAATCTAATGAAGAGGCCAGAGAGGCAGAGCATAAAGTTAAATCTAAGCAGCTCTTATTCTGTCCCAGTATAGGAAGCCTGGTGGCAGACCCATCATTGAGAACTACTAGGTTTTTTTCATCAATTACCTCTGCTAACATTAGACCATTAGTATCACAATTGGCCGACCCCCACAAAACATGATGGCAGTTGAAGTCCCCAAGTAAGATAAGAGGATTAAATAAACTACATATATTATTTAGAAATTCTATAGGAAAGGTAGTAGTAGATGGAATATAGATTGAGATAAAATTAATTCCAAGGATGTTTATTCCTATGGCATTAATTTCCTCTCTGTGGGAAGGAAGAGAAAGTGGGGAAGAAGAAAAAGCGTTATTCAAGAGTATAGCCGTTCCGCCATAACCGTCAGAACGGTCATCACGGAACGTACTATAACCAGAGAAATTAAAATTGAGATGTGGTCGAAGCCACGTCTCAGACACAGCAAAGAGAGCTGGTTTGTGGCAATTTATAAGGTGAATAAATTCACTTTTTTTTGGGATTGCGCTCCTGGCGTTCCACTGGAGGATTTTGAGTTGATTCATTGTTATATGATACAATTGTGTCTATGATACTTTTGGCAACGTGGTCTGGTAGATTTATATAAGTAAGGATGGGGGTGAGTAAATTAATAAGGGAGATAATTTCAGACCGATTGTCCTCCTGGGAGGGAGGGGAGTTACTTGAGATGGCACAGCCATTGGTGGAGGGAGAAAATGAGTAATTATTTAAAATAGAGCGATGATTAACTTGGTCATACCCCGGACTAAGAGGGGCATGGCTCTTGGGTTTCAGCGTAATAGTTTTATTATAAGAAGAAGAAAGGTTTTGGGATACGGCTCGAGAAAAGGAAGGAAGAGGAGGGATGGGACGTGAGGATGGTGGAGATGCGGAGACATCAGCATATGATTTTGTTGTAGGGGGAAATGCTTTGGATGCTTCGGCGTAGGATATATTATTTTGGGCCATAGAAGCCTTAATGTTGGATTGCCTTTGATATTTAGGGCACTGTTTGCTATTCGCGTAGTGAGGTCCTGAACAGTAGAAACAACATAGATCCTCTACTGTGCAATTCTCACCTGGATGGTCTCCTCCACAACGGTAGCACTTAGGTTTCGAACGACATTGAGACTTCGTATGTCCGTATTTGCAACATCCAAAACATTGAATGGTAGGGAATATGTATAGACTTACAGGGATAGAGTTATAACAGCAGAAAACACGCTTTGGGAGGGTCTGGCCATCGAATGTAAGGACTACCGACGATGTTGGTTTCCATTCTGTAATGCCATCTGTGGTAACCTTGTAATTAATACGTCTAACTTTCAATATTGACCCACATCCTGACGGAGTTTTAATATTCTCTGCAACCTCCTCATCGGACCACTCATTAGGAATACCCTTTGCAATGCCCATTCTCGTAATGTTAAATGTTGGAATGGTTAAGGAGAAACCTCGGCTAATAAGCTCAGTATTTGTTAAAAATGAGTTGGCATCTTCTGGAGATTTTAGTTCTACACAGATTCTGTTGCGGCCTACCTTTTTGACTCCGTCTATGCGAACATTTTTTATATTAATTTTGGTTAACAGCTGACCGAACTTAACCGAGTGGAGAGTACTACCTGAATTAGGCTCTGCTTCGGTACGAGACACATGTTCTATAAAAGGAGCTACATCTCTCGCGGAATATCGTTCACGACTGTAACGTGGGGGAGCTAAATGTCTAGTTTGTTTTGCGGTTGAAAGAGAATTTTCATTGCTACTCTCATGAACTCGTTTTCTGCGCTCAATCGATTCAAAGCTAGATAAGGGAGCCGATAGACCTGTTGGCAATTCAAAGTCCGTCCGGGATTCAATATTTTTATTTGCATTTGTGGGTAAGCCCACATTCCCCGACCGACCATGGAGATTTTCCTCCATGGTCGGCTACTAATTTATAAAAAGTACAAAACACTCACCGTATAACAGCACAAATACAACCACCACCAAAAGGACAAACACAAACAATTATAGGATACCAGTAATGTGACTGGGGACACAAATAACAATAGAAAATAGTAATAAACACTATCCACCATGCGCTCACCACAGACACCCGTAAATTTTGTGTTTTCGAGAGTAAACGCGAAATTGAACAAGTTGACATTTGACGTTGTTAGTGTTGTGACGTTAGCTTTTATTTTGAAGACAGATGCGAGGATCTAAAAGCTTCGAAAATCTTTTATTTTCTATTTTATTTTTATGTGTGTTTCAACCTAACCTATTGGTTTTATTTTGAGTAAATGACACAAAAAGTAGGGAATTTTAAGTTTAATGTATTTTTAAGTCAATATCTGGCAACATTCTTGACCATTGGTGAACAACGGTAACCACCTACCATCATTAGGGCTGTTGTCTCATCAGCATACCAAGTCCGACTTAGTTAAAGTAGGACGTTATTTACAACATTTCCTCCAACGACATTATAAATTAAAAACCTTTTCATTATTGTTTTCGTCCAAAGTATCTATTGATAACTCAACTATTCAAACTATTTTGTTGACCTAATCGATACAACTAATTTAATTTAACTTTTGAATATTAGATAATAAGCTTAAACCATCACATTCTTTCTTTGTCTTTGTTTGCTATTGTTATTTAATGAATATAAAGATGTGACAATTCAGAAATTTACTTTAATTTAACAATTATTAATAGTAGGTAGGGTACTTTACAACATGAGATTTTGTAAAACAACGTTTCTTAAACTTAAAAGTCATTAATATTCTGGCCAGCCAGCAATAAAGGAATCTGTTGCATCCAAACAAATATATCTAGTATTGCGAACATCAACGTCTACTCTCTCTTTCACACGTGTTGAATCCTGATTGGATGACACGACGACCTTCCTGCTCTAGCAGTCAATAATTTCCCTCTGAGCGCGAATCTATCATTTCCTTCAAAACTGCCGAAGCTGTCCCAGGGTGCACTTGTAAATTAAATAAATAAGAGAAACATCTGCATCAAAAAACATGCTCTAAGAAGGCAATTTGAGCCGCTTTCTTGCGGTAAAACATCCCTATCAAATCGAGTGTTCAATCAGTGTTCAATATTCGTTATTTGGCAGTATTCGTTGTGTAGAAATGAGTTTTTTGGATCATGCTGGAGGCTCTGACCTCTCTCGTAGGGCCAGTGATGCATCCAAAGAAGATTCGGATAGTGATGGAGTTAGCGTTTACTCAGAAATCGAATTTGAGGAATTGATTTACTTCATACCTGTATGTGTTCTCATGGACTATTTGAGAACGATACTATTATTCTTGGAGAGTCCTAAAGTTATCATAACATTTACGAACATTTCGCGTTTCGATCTCTACTTTTTGAGAGATATCGCTCGAGATAACAGCAATTTGAAATGCCAGTATTTCAGCGAAGACTGTAAGAGAATCTGCAGCAACATTCTGTGTATCCTGGAGAGTGAACGAGAAGTCTATAGATTGGACTGCGTCTTCAAAATTAAATATAGTACCAAGTAAGTATTTTTATACTGAAGTTGTTGTGCATAAATAACGATTACAAAGTTATTCATATGCTTTCGAAAAATTTTGGATTTTGCTATTTTATTGAATATAGTACAGTATAATATATTTAATATAGTAATTCTGCTTTGTTCTCAGTTAAACTAATTGATGATTTAATTTATTAAAATTACAAAAACAATTTTTTAACATTAATTATTTATTCTTACATTCATTATTTTTTTCTAAAGTTGGCAACTCTTAATTGTTTCAAAAAATTGCTGGGTGTTTTTGATTTTTTTTGTTTGTTTTTTTTTAGTTTACTGTAGTTCCGTATATTATCATGTTAAAAATACACCATTTATTACTACAATACAATACAGTATGTTAGTTTAATATTATAAATTCAAAACAATTCTAAAAGGTTGAAATATCACAAAGTTCCTTGTGCTCAAATTAAGTTAAAAAAGGTATGTACAAAATACCAACATTAAAAAAGTATGCTTCTTTTAAATTTAGAATAACAGAACAAAATATTTAAAATAGAATAGATATTGATATGAAATATAATTAACAAATTTAAATTAAATAAAATTTCTAGAAATAAATAATTATTTTATCAATACTAATAAAACCTTAATTACTAAAACCTTATAATTAAATAGTAATCTTTATGTAAAATTAAATATATTTCTCAGACCAGAAGAATAGATTTTCTAACTCATAGCAGCGGCCATCAGTTTCAAATAATTATTATTAACATAATATAAGCCAGTGTAGGGGACGCGATTGCAGGCATGCACTTTTTTATGCAAGCTGCAATATATAAGTGCAGTCCGTAGCGCGACTCCCCAGTCGTTCCGTAATCAGCAAAGCGTACACTCGCGTTCACACATTATTGTAATCATATTCATTATTGTATATTGTAAACAGTGTCAATAAATAATGATAACTAGAGTCAGTTGTTCATTTTAATTAAATGGTATCTACCAAATAGATACTCAAGTAATTTATAAAGGGATATCTCTTTCCGCTATAAGAGATACCCTAAAGTGGTGGTGACACATTTTATAATCATATTCCAAAGTGGTGACCCCCGACAAGAACACGTCTCCTTCAAGATCATCACACCCGCATCGCGCCAGCCAGCTTCAGCCTGTTTGGGTATTTCGTCCACTAGCCGCAACGCAGCGCGGCCTGTTCGATCCTTCATCGGCTTAACATTGGGCACACTGACTACGAGGACCGGTCAGTAAATCAGAGCATATCTCTCCTGGTCAGCACGTAGCATCGGCCCCGCACGATTCACTGGAGCCCGTGCGTCAGCAGTACAGTTCCGACTCACTGGGACTTCTTTCACTGGCATTGGCGATCAAGGCGATTCAAGCACACAAGACGGGAAAGTGGAGAACACACAAGTAATTAGTTATGAAATATACGTGGAGCTGTGAAATTATGAAGAATAGTGTAGGTTAAATACGCAAGCTACTGAACGGACGACTCCCTGCAAGTTACTCACATCGACTGCAGGTAAAAGCAACAAGATTTAAAACAAATCGGATATTAGGAAGAAGTATATAAAATATAAATGACAGTTAAGAACAAATATGGCACAGGAGCAAGAGCAAAGCTGTATTGGAGGACAAGTAACGAGATTCAGTCATAGTAATCGACAAGCGAAGACCAAGGGAAACGTCGTAACTCCAGCATTGTAATCATCAGAACACCGGATGGTATAACGAGCAAAACCAGCCACTACCATTGATCCGGAAGAGATGACTCGTGGGAGAGCACCCAAGGATTTTCGGGAGAAAAGCATACCCAGAGGAAATGCCGTCGAGATCGCCACATTTTATGGTGGGAGACATACTTGGTCGAGAGATATTATGTCGAGAAGAAGTCGAGGAGAGCTGTAGAAACGATGGACAAGTCAAGTCGTGGTCCAATATTCTACTTCATTCTCCGTAACTTAACGTGTGAATATATAACTTGATGCCAAGCTTCACGTTTTGCGATTAAGAGGCGACGTGACAGCGATATTTGCATTCCTGTATTGCCTTTTGTATTATTTGTAGTTTGTTTATTTTAATGTTTTGTCATTCATTATATTATTTTATTTTTGTATTTTTATTAATTTGTCACATTCTTATTGGAAATAATCAAACTATGTATATGCTATAATATTTTATGAATCTTTAAAGTAATTAAGTCAAGGGCTAAAACCGACTTAATTCACGTAGAAATTACTACTAGTTGCAACTTTGTATTAAATAGTGACGTGTGTTTATGAAGTGAAAATTGTAATATGTTTTAACAAATTGGAATCATTAATGTTATGTGTAAAAGATTCAATAAACTTTGATTCGTATCATTGATTTATGGCAATGAGAACTACTTAACAAATGTAAAGATTTTAAAATGTAAGTGGAATAAGTTATAGTTCTCGGAATATTTCATCACAAAAAGCAATGATTTGTTATAAGTACTTTGTTATAAGTGTGAGAAAACACCGAGTCAACAATTCGAGTGTTCGTTGTATCTCAAGTTTTAAACGATTTAAGATGAAATGGTTTCAAGCAAAAAATGATTGATTTAAGAGTAGCGAGTAAAAAACGTTAGCACTTCGACTGTTGCTTAACGATAAAGCGCATTCGAAGTATATCTCAAGTACCTACCCTAATACGGTACAGCCGGAAACAAAAGTTTTAACAGTACTTAGTTTTATTTTTATTCGATTTTTTTTGTTTTGTGAAAAATTTTGCATTGTATAACCAAAATTTTAGGAAGGGTGTACTGTAGGGGACGCGATTGCAGGCATGCACTTTTTTATGCAAGCTGCAATATATAAGTGCAGTCCGTAGCGCGACTCCCCAGTCGTTCCGTAATCAGCAAAGCGTACACTCGCGTTCACACATTATTGTAATCATATTCATTATTGTATATTGTAAACAGTGTCAATAAATAATGATAACTAGAGTCAGTTGTTCATTTTAATTAAATGGTATCTACCAAATAGATACTCAAGTAATTTATAAAGGGATATCTCTTTCCGCTACAAGAGATACCCTAAACCAGTATTAAGTTGTAATATCTACAACAGCTTATACTGTGTGCTAGAGTTTTTGTTTTATTTTTCAAATTATGTACTGATTACAAGTACTTTTATTCATGATGAAATAACTAGCTGTGTCAAGTTTGCTTGCAGAACAAAAGAAAGTGGATTTCCTTTAATTTTTTCATGTCATTTTTACACCTTGTGTTAAATTGTATAACTATTACTATTGTTCTCTATTTAAAATATAATATAACCTTCTTCGGTAAATGGACTATCCAACACTGAAAGATGTTATCCAATCGAGATGAGCGGTTCTTCAGATTACCTAACTCTTCAGCTTAACCACTCAACTGAGATCGGCAACCAAATTGGTTTGTTTACTTTTGCCAAGTCTGTGGCAGGAGCCAAAATTGAGCACAGTTCTAAAACTTGTTTTGTTTACATTTTTTAATCGTCTCATATTTTACGGAGATGATATATTTTCGCTGAAAATGCAATACAGCGTCGTTTAGTAATAAAGATTTACAAAAATATAAGGTTTAATTAAAAATCAAAATTAAAAATTATTGGAAAAAAAACGTTTTTAAAAAGGGGCTCAAACACGGTAGTGATTCCGAACGAAGTCCCCAGTTTCGCCATCTAGCGAATAGTGACGTTCCCAGTTGAGTGGTTATAATAATAGAATACATTACCTTATGTTTTCGACATACACATGAATTTAGTCTAAGACATCCTCAGTATCAATTTAGTTTTATACAATAGTAAATTAAAATTAATTACTATCTACCCACCTACACATTACAAAATACTTACATTTGATAAGAGGATATTTTACGTATCATTTTTAAATGTTACAATAATGAATCATAATAAATGTTCTACAATGTTTTTCATATTAACATCCACTGATATAACCAGTAAAGGAAGGGCGCATATTTAGGCACGTCGGGTCGTAACGCCGACTACCGTCACTAAAATTTTGTAAAAAATACGTCTGACGATTTTCGGCACGTGTAAGGGTGCGTTGGTTATTAAAAAAGATATGAAACACGGTCAAAGTCAAAGTCAAATCATTTCAAAGTCAAATCATTAGTCATGGAATTATTACATCTTGAATCAACATAATTGGACAAACTGGAAGCATTCGAAGCTTTGTATGTGTAAAAAAATATATGCTGTAATAATTTTATGATTATAGTACCCACAAACATGGGGGCGGCGCGACGGGAAAGAGTGCCGAGGGCGTAACGCGTCGCGCCGTCCCTCGAAACCCCGTGCTGGGTTCTGGCTTCAGCCGGGGTTCGGACGCTGAGTGTGAGCGGTTGGAGGTTTTAATGCAGTTCAACTCCCACATATCCCACCCGCGGGGCGGGGATCCGGTGATTTCCTCTAACTAAAAAAAAATCTATCCACTATAACCACTGAACATCAAATAGACAGTCTTAATTGTTTTCGGTGTTTTCCTCCGATTTGTCATAGATAGATTAACCTAAACTTGCGATAACTAACAATAATATTTCAAACTTACATGCTTACGAGAGTACTCTACTACAAAAAGAAGTTCCTCAACGATAGCCGATACTCACAACCTATCGGCAGTCGACAGTAAGTTTATTTTATATTACACATCTTTTACACCATTATTATCCTATAAACGTCCATTGCTGGACATAGGCCTCTCCCAAACCTCACAACGACTGGTCCTGCGCTATTTGCATCCAGTGACCTCCAGCGATCTTGACTAGGTCGTCGGTCCATCTTGTGGGAGGACTGTCCACGTTACTCCTATCAATTCGTGGCCGCCACTTCAGATCTTTCGGACCCACATCTTTTTACATAGAACATACTATAGTAGACGTAAAATAAATCCTACATTTCTCATAATAAATCATGACTTATTTTCGACGAAATTCGTTAACCAATCACTTTAAGTTCTGATTAATTTTTACGATATAATTGTTGCAATTTAAAATTGTTAAAAACCTCATTTGTTTTGTGTACTATCAGCCTCATTAGTGCATGTTCAAATTCAAAGCTGAATCGTATGAGCGCAAGTTGCGATTATTACCTTTTTCAATAACAAAGATTCACAAATCACCAACGTCGCTGCATTGTCGTGCAAGCGAATTTCGCTTTAATGATTGATATGCACTAATGAGGCTAATTGGACAACGCAACTAAAGAGATGGTGCATTCTGTAGCCCAAAAGGCATACATAGTAACTGCAACAGACCCAAAAACCATCACTTTGTATTTAATGTTCTTTGTTTGCAATGGTATTTAAAATAAGGGGTTTCAACAGATAGGAGACGAAGGGGTGGCGAGTCTTCCCCCCGGGGGTGGTGCAAGAGACACCCTGACGTGTATCGACGAGGCCACGACGCATGCGCGCGAAATAACCGGTACGTGGCTGTGATTTGATTTAACAAAGGAGTGTGGATGCTAAAAGCAATAGTTTTTTTAAATATATTATCCATGAGTTTTAACAAAAGACATGGTTATAAAAGGTAACCGGAATTTCAGGAGATTCAGGTTTTGTGAATAAAATTGTCGTGTCGGGTAGATATTTAAATAATGTATTTAAAATTGCATAAAATATTACAAAATATGGATTAAAAACAAATATAAATGTAGTTAATTATAGAAATAACATGATAATAGTGGGGCATCGGAAAAAGATCTTTGTAACTTTAATGTCAAGTTCATCATTCGTTTTTTGTCCTTGTGGTAGGTCAGTCAATTATTCCCCTGACTATTCATACTCTTTTGTTACATTCATGTTATTAGTATTATTTAGTTAAGAATCTTTATTTTCCTTTTTTTATTTTAAGATGCATGCTGGAATGTAATTGTGTATTTAAGATTTGTTTTTTGTACGAAAAAGGTGCAAGGATAGTCAATACCAGTGGCGAATGTTCTATACAACCCCATTCCTATCGGCTTCCCGTCTAATATTCATAGAAAAACAAAATAACACCTAGGACTCTGTCATTGGAGTGTTCATATGATACATGAAAACTAAATAAACTTATTCTTGCTAATACTTATATCGGTTTCACTGTCTAGTAAATCGACACTTCGCCACTGGTGGATACTATATTTTAAAAGATAAAGAATTTAAAGAGATAAGAGTAAATCATTTAAAAGAGAAGACATCGGTGATACAACTATAATGTAATGTAATTTTATAAACTTGTTCTGTAAGACTGTTTAGTCTTAAGTACACTCTTATTTTGCTAGCGAAATCAATTAAAATGGCCAAGCAACACGAAGCGAAATTATGTAACAAATTACGATGCTGGTGTAATAAAATATTATTTTAGATCTATCTTAAAGACGTCATAAAAATCACTAATATGTGGTGTTGAAGAAACAGGTGGCCTCATTTGTCTAAGCGTATATTATGAACTTTATCTTTTTTGGATGTGTAATGCATGTAATGTCTATTTGCACGGTATTTCGAGAAACGTTCATAAGAGAAAAAGTTTAAAAGCCCTTCGTAAAAATAGGTCTCCCACATTGCAACTTGTCTGTTTATGTTGATTGTCACTAGATGGTATTTGTATGCATTCTGTTCCATTCTACTCGTATTCAAATTGGGGCGTAGGTAGGATGACATATCAGTAGCGAAATAACAGTTTGCTTGAAAAGTAAGCAGAAATTATAGGAGATTTCTACAAGAATAGGTATTCTTATCCTAAGCTGATCCGACGGAGTCCTTGGAGCTATTTCTTGTTAGTCTGTGAATATCCTAGGGGAAGCTGATAGGTATAGAGTTGTACAGAGTTAAAAAAGCCTTCGCCATTGTGACACATTGCAAATATCGATCTGAATTTAACCCAACACAATCTGATTTAGTCACGAAATATTTTAAACAAGTCAAATGCACAGTTTAAACACACATAATCCTGTGCATTTTTACTGTATGACAGTTTTTCTCTTCGGATTGGTTTTTATACCTACCCTATTTTTGACCTAGCTTAGCTCAGCCTTTTGGCAACGTTATTAAACTGCCTGCCATCGTTCAAATAGGGTTGGAACTCTGTCTGAAAGGAGGATTTGTGGTGTGAGGTAAGAGGTGTGGAGGCTGCATACACGATTTATAGTTATATATGCGCTGTAAACACCTCACTCGACCCCCTTCCCCACAAAATCGATTTTCCTCCCCTATTCCAGACTGTTGAAAGCTTTAAAATGAAATTGCTTTGACCACCCATTCGATTCCTCCTCCTCTCACACTCCTCTTTTCGATTATATAGACTTTATTGAAAGGTTTGTAATTAAATTGCTTTGTCCATTCGAGGGGGGACCTCCCTCCACAATATTGAACTGTCTCCTACATTCTAGAGTTTATTGAGAGCTGAAATTGCTTTGTGAAAATTTTGATTGGCACTCAAAAGGATGAGATATTCAAATTAACTGAAATCTTGACTAAATATTGAAATTCAAATGGGAGGATAATGATTTGTCGATCATAAACCCCTTTATAATCCGAGACTTAAAACCATCAGATATTCAAAGTAACTGAATTTTTGACTTCATTTTGAAATTAGAATGGGTTGAAGGTAATTAAGTCGCTGTACGTTTTAAGTATGTTAAAGCACATTTTTTTCCTATGTGTCGATTTAAACGACCTTTTTTTCTTAAATAAGGTGGTACTGAAACATGACCATTTTGATTTTATCTATTTCAGACAATTCTAGACAAAACTAAGACTTTCTTTGTTTTTTTTTTATGTTGTTAAAATATGAAAATTGTATGTTTTACGTTTTTAAACCATATTTCTGTCTCTTCTTTGTTGGTGGTCATTAAATTTACTTTCTTTCTTTGTTGATCATTCGCAGTTCTTGTGAAAAAGTTTTCTTTAGATTATTTGTTGTGCGAAGTTGCCAATACTTTCTTTTCTTGAACTGATGTCGAAGGTTTTTTGTTTGAACGTCTACATTGCTTGTTCTTTCAAGGAGTAGTTTTCGGGCTATTTTGTCATTTATGGTATAGTTATAATCAGATTAGGCATGGTCTTTTCATACTGGTCACATATTGTAACTTGGACGTACATTAACATAAGTGTCAGAGGCAGTAGAGGGAATAAATGATAAATCATTAACAATTTCGACATTTTTTTATAATGAAAATAAAATACATTTCCAAGGAAAAACAATTACAAACGTGTGAGATTTTCATCATAAATAAAACAAGTCTCAACATAAAATTATAACGAACCCAAAGACGTCCTTCGCAATTGCGTCTCAACCATCATCTCATACTTATGTTTTGTGTCGTAAGGCGTCCCATTGTCCAGAGTTAGCAACTCAAACATACCGAAATAATCGCACAGCATGCCGAATAGAGATATTTTTCATAAATGGAATGTCATCTACATCATACAAGTCCATATTGATACAGCCTGGTATAAAATGTATTAAAACGTCATATAGCTTTTGTTTACTCGCAATGAGCCGTTGTGTACTTTTCCTTTTTTATGTGGATCTTTGAGATATTATAATTAAAATCATGCCTAAAATATAAAATACCTCTATAACCCTAAAGAAGCGGTGAAAGAGAATTTTACCAGAAACGTGTCCGTTGCAATTTATATTTAAAAATCCACCCGTCAAAGTGTACCAACTTTTTCAATTAATTTTCATCTACCTTACAAAGCATCGGCGCTATTGTTCTTTAACCACCTTTGATCTTTCTAGATGTCAGTTCCACGTATTTTCCTTTGTTTAAAATAAATTAAATTCCAGTCTGGGGAGGCAAATTGAATCTCAGCAGGGTGCAGACATCGCGCATGCGCTAAGGGTGTCTGTTGCACCTCTGAGGGGTCTGCAACTATTGATCGGGTCTTCAATCTATCTCGTTATGATGAGTTCAATTTAAATTAAAACCGAACATTTAAAATGAAACCCTCTTAATCCTTTCAAATTATATTATTTACGAGCTGTGATGCCACAGAAAGATAAAACACGTACACACATACACACACTCACACGCAGATACGTGAAATACACTTCGTCGTTTTTCGTCGGGAGTAAAAATATGTACCAAATTATCACAATTTAAAAAAGAACAAATTATGTACCGGATATAGATATTAGTCTTACCATGACGCACATATATTGATACTATAATTTTACTTCTGATAGGATAGTAATCTGTGTGCCTATTCCGAGTTTTCTTTCACTGCTCGCTACGTTTACGTTGCGTTTACGTTTACGTTGCGTTTACGTTTACGTTGCGTTTACGTTACGATGAAAACCTCGGAATCGGTACACTGTAAAAGTATTATTAATGTTGATTTTAACTTTAAAATTAACTTTAATATTTGAATGTTGTCAGTTTGTACACTTTTTAAATGTTTAGGGTTGTTTATTTTTTTTATTGCCTCGTAGGCGAGTTAACGGGCTATCTGATTGTAAGCAGTTATCGTTGCTCATCGACCTCTGCTGTGTCAGAGGAAGCCGCAGGGCCGCTACTCACGATCTACCTTTAAAAACTTTCTTCAAGCCTCCTTTGAACATCCGGGGGATGGTAGACCGCGCTCCCCGACCCACGCTGGTTTTGACCCAGCGGGGTATTCCGCGGGAGGGTGACACGCGGTCCCATCTTGGCGGGCTTCGGAAAGCCCGCCGACCGAGAGAGCCGGTGGCCGTATTCGCCGGCGGCTACCGGTTCGGCGTCCGGGGACGGAGCGACGGGAAAGAATGCCGATGGCGTAACGCGTCGCGCCGTCCCTCCAAACCCCGTGCTGGGTTCTGGCCTCAGCCGGGGTTCGGACGCTGAGTGTGAGCGGTTGGAGGTTTTAGTGCGGTTCAACTCCCACATACTGGGATCCGGTGATTTCCTCCAACTGAAAAAAAAAAAAGCCTCCTTTGAAGAAGGACAAGATATAGCATTCGGGAATCAGGAATTATTAAACGACCCTTGTAGCATCTAGTGCTAATTGCCTTGTATTCATGATTCAAACGTATTACTGGAATCCTAAGCAATACAGCAGATAACCACTTAAACCAAATACATTTTATTAAATCAATTGTCTGCCGTAACATCTTTTCTCGAAACTATTACAGACCATTTCTGACACCTTATAACTTCGGTCTAGATGAACTAGAAGCTTAAATTTTCAGGTTCGTAAAATAGAAGCTGTGCCAGAAATTAGCATTCAATCTTTTAAACATACATAAATTGCACTAAATGATGATATAGCACGTATGCGCAATTTGTTCTCGCGCATCACCCCCCCCCTTAGCCACCACCGAACAACCATAGTTTTATAGATATTTCCCAGCCTCCCTGTGACCTGGGTGTTGCCATGGAGCTATAGGGAGAAGGGTATTAAACCTAGGTGTTGTCAGGGAGCTATAGGGAGGATATTAAACCTAGGTGTGGCTGGGTGTTGCCAGGGAGCTCTAGGGAGAAGGTTGTTGAACCTAATTGTTACTGGGTGTGGCAGAGAACTATAGGGAGAATATTGAACCTAGATGTTACTGGGTGTACAGGGTGGGTGTGGCAGGGTGCGATGTAGCTAGATTTATGTTAAATGTCACCCCTCACCTTCGATGCCCCCGGACCAGACGCTTTGTCTATTTTAGGAACAGAGGTTTCGACAAGGTGATTTTATGTTTAACAAGTACCAAAAAATCTCCGTTTGAAAAGGGCATGATTTGTTTTGAATTTTTGAAAATGATGATACTGTATGTTGACTAGTTTTGTGAGAAGAAATTCATAAATTATGACCATAGTGATTGGACGAGATCTACACTGGGAATAGTTTTACCGTCTCTGGTTTTAACACTTTTAATTCTTGAATCCTTAAGTTTATTGAAATTTTACTCAAAAAGCAATCCAATAATGTAGGTATTTTAGAAGATAGGTAGGATCTTTGAATTCCTTCCTCTGGCGATCGGGAAAAGTATAATCAAAATTCGAATCTTAGCAGGTTTACGAGGTTTGATTCTTTGAATGCAGTTGTATTTTTTTTTAAAACAAAGAAGGTTTCCTTTCGGCGACATTCCTTAAAATAACCATTTGACGTACTTTGTCCGGAGGGGACATTTTAAAAATTCACTCTTTATTTACCTTCTTTTGATAAACCTTTAGTACATTATCGACTTTATAAGAAAGTAATAATAGTAAGAAATCTGGTAATACATATCTTTTTCTTCGCAAACATGATTTACATACTCCTGTCAGCTTATTTTTGGATTTGTTAAAAAAATAACCAAGTATTAAAACAAAGAACTCACTCATTACAGTCCGCCATTTTGTGTATCGTGAAAACGCGTGTCGAACGATCTAGAATTCTTACAGCATCTGCGCCGTTTTATCGATCGTGCATAACATACTCTTGTCTACTTATTTTATCTGTGTTATAAAAATATCATAATCAATTTTAATACCAAGAACACACTCAAAAATGATCTCCCATTAAATTAGCCTCGAAAATTCTGGAATTCTCACAGCATCTACGTCACTTTATCGATCATGTACAACAAAGGTACTTTTCTAGACTTATTTTGTATTTGTTACTAAAACAGGCATAGCAATTTATAACAAAGAAAACAGTCGAACAAGGTCCGCCATTTTGTGTATCGAAAACACGTGTCGAAAGTTCTAGATTTTTCCCAGCATTTGCGCCGGTTTATTGATCGCGTATAAAACTGGAGGGGTGAGGTTACACCTTTAAGAACTGGAATAGAACGTCTGGAACCGGCATTACAATGTGGAGCTTTAGTCTAAGTAACACGTGGCTTTGGCTGCTTTGGCCAATATCGATCAGCCCGGGCTGAGGCCTTAACAAAGGCCACGGGTTGAGTGAAATGTGAATATGTGACGATGATGTACGAGTGTTTGTAAGTATTATTTGTTTTACATTAGCCGATAGTAATGATTTTGCCTGGAAATAGTATTTTTACTTGTAATAAAGATGGCTCCTCTTCAGCCTACGCAGAATTTATACCTGCGATGTGCTAACATACTTAAATGTTCGAATCCTTTAAGCATTTTTATGGGATTTATGGGCTTTCGTAAATTTTTCAATAGTTCAAAGAAGGTATGTAACGTGTAAATATATAGTGAAAATACGCATCCGCAAAAAAACGATGTAGAGGGCATGTGATAGGGACATAATTTAGGTTTCCACATGCGCGTTCAAATAAGGCCAGATATGATGTGTTTGCTACTTTCTGTACTCATGATCATTTTTGGGGGTAGTTTAATAATTTCGCGAGGGTGGGGCGAGTAAACTCACCTCCCTGTTACTGACTGAGCTGACTTATCAGACAAAACTTTTCATTTAAAAGTTTATAATTGTATTCCCATACGTGTGTGTCGAAAACCGACTTTTGCAACATACCCAAAATTACATATTTAAAGACAAATCAAGATACGTCGTTTTCCAAAAATATAAAATGGTCTTTATTGTTTTGTCATTCCCACTGCCTGTGAAATTTAAACCTGTCATTTTGGTATCCATTTTGTTGTACTATACTATTTTAGACATCCAGCTTCATATCTCTTTGTCCGTTCCGATTTCGAAGGGGGATGAGTACGAAGGGGGTAGGTGGAAAATCGATGCAGCCCGCTCACGAGACGTCCGCCATTTTGCGTAGCATTGGCGATGCGCAACTTGCCACGAATTTTCGTTCTGCGCCGGTGTACTGATCAAAGCGTTGCCGGCAACGAACGTCTCTCAGTTCACTCTGCAATAGAATTGAGCGCGGTCTCGCGGTTGTGATTTGAGCTTGAATTATTTTGAAATATCTTAAAATGAAGAACGTAAATGCTCCATCTCACGGTAACGATCTTTACGGCTTGCAAGTGTTCAGTGCCGAAGTTCCCGGTGGCTAAGATCAAGCCGCCATTTTGTGTAGCGATGGAACTTCCAGATACTTCTATGCTTTTTCGAAAAACTTTAACAATGGAAGGTAGGATGTTTGAGTTTTTGTATAATGACTCATTGGTCTTTAGATTTGTTTAGTGATTGATTTGGTCTCGTAATGTAACCTTTTCCAATACTTTCGATGTTACGTAAGGCAATATACTTCCTTCATAAATTGTGATGAAGGAATTGCAGTATGACTAATAAAATTAAAACACACATTTTCTAGTTTTGAATCGATTTTGACTTCGTGGATGAACGTTTCCAATAGAATTTCAGTTTGTGAATTCTTAAATTAGTGAAGGCGAATTCGCCGCGAACCTCGCGCATCGAATTCAAGCTTTGAAGTTGCGCGATGCTTCTTTATGCAGTGTACTCAGCAGGAGTGATGCAGGCATGTGAATTCGTGCAAATTGTTACGCAACGGATTCGTCCTCTCTGGACTGGGACTTATTGAGCCCAACGAATTGGTACGAGCCATGATAAAGCACCATGATTTACGAGAATATACAGCATCCTTTCTTGTTGCGGAGGCCATTTTAATCTGTTCATCAATTATTTCAATTAGCATTCATTTCCTTTTATTTAGTCTTTGTATGTTGATGACATTTCTTTAAATTTACTTCGTTTAAACATTTAATAGTTCTGTACTTAATAAGAGTCTTCGCAACCCTTAGAGATAACTGAGTATTATTTAACACTAAAACTAGCAACTCATAGCAAGTAACTTTTAAGTTCGGATCTCATCGAAGGGATCTATAATTTTATCACTGTGCCTAATGCGGTTGGGAAACAAATTTATAGATACAAATGTCTTTTTTCGAACTACCCGCAGAAGACAAAGTGTCTGACATTAAGAATTCTTTCCAGAACACTCGATATCCAAGGGAAGACTTCCACGCTACTTCTACAACACCTTAAAACTTATTTTCATCGAAGATTCCACCTTGATTTCTTCACACAATATGGAGCCGGCAGATCTGTGCGAGCCTTTGAAGAATGTGCTGACTGTCAGCGAAGATTGTGTCTCCGTGACTGTCATTCCGACTGATGTGGACAGGTGAGATGTTGTTTTGTATTTATTACGTAGTTTTTTCAGGGTGCATGATGCTGCAGATGTCTATGAGCGGTGGTAACCTTTTACCATGAGGCAGTTTACTGTTCTATGGCAATAAAAAAAATAAAATGTATCTTATGTTAGGTACTGTAGGGTTATTCTGACATATCAGCAATTGATTTTAGCTATTCCCGAGTGGGTGACCCCGAATGGTGGGGGATCCCGAGTGGGTGGGGAATCCCGAATATCTCTCTCTCATTCGTATATGTACTGGAAAACACCAGACGACTTTTGAGTTAGTGACAGAGATAGCAATATATTTCTGTCTTACTCACACGTGTACTCGATAACTTAAGACGACTCTCGAGCGAGTGACAGAGAAAGCAATATATCTTCGTCTCACTCAAGCATGCACTCGATTACTTCAGACGATTCTCGAGTGAATGACAGAGATAGCAGTATATCTTCGTCTCACTCGCGCATGCGCTCATAAACTTCAGATGATTCGGATGAACGACAGGGATCGCAACATATATGTATCTCACACACACACACTTATCGATCTTTCTAGTTACAATTGTAATCATATTTTGTGGTGCGTTGCTCACTGGATACTGAGTGGTGATTGTTGCTGAATTTCATCACCATCAAACAGACACTCTTTCTACTTACCCCTTCAACTGGGATGCAACCAATATTGGCTTTTGTGTCAACTATCCACTCGTTTGTGACTGTCAAATGTGACCTGGCGTCGAGTTCATTAACTATTTGGAACCACCGCGGTCACCCACGGTCCGTTTCAAGAATTCTTTTTTGCCACGCACCACCCGGCTATGGAATGAGCACCCCTCTTCGATGTTTCTCAAGCGCTATTACTTGTTCTTCAAACGAGGCTTGACGAAATCTATCCTTAAGTTTCCTGACAATGACAAGAGAGACAAGAGGCTTTTGAGCGGCGGTAACCGCTTACGATCCTACCTACCTAGGTACCTACCTCGTCTGCATACGAGGCGCTATTTTTTTTGTTAGATTAGACTCCACCTAGACATACGCCGAGTTGGTTTGTTTGTCTACTGTGAATTAAAATATCACATAGCACTTTTTTATTTATTCGTTTCTTGTAGGAATTGCCTATCATCTGTTATCAAGATAACGGGAAATGGAGGAGACACCATCAAAAGGTAGGTCTTCAAAAAATAAATATATTCGAAATTACTGTTCATATTTTTTGATTGACTTACTGCATTTGATCTTAATTGAGTGGTACAAAGGTATTAAAATTTAATTCCATTTCAATAATTCATTGGAATTTTACTTTTATTATCAAAAATATATTCAGATTGATAAACAAAATGATATTTAATGTAAAAGATTGTTGAAAAATAACACAAATTCCCTTAAAAAATAGTAAAATAGTTTAATTGGAGTCAAACATAATACACTATTTAAAAAATCTTTTGATCCATACTTTTATAATAGGTTAGAATACTAAGTAGTTGTAGAAATAGAATACTTCCCTATTTCAGTTCGGAGTCGCTCAGTAAAGGGCGAACCGAAAACATCGTCCTACGAAACATTACCAGGTAGGAACAATTTTTTACTAACAATTACGAGGGTAGTACTAAAATACTTGTAAGTAATACTCGATCTATAAAGTAACAGATACCATGTACCAGTTTAGGCGGATCTATTAAAATACTCGATTCTTTATCCGAGTAATAGGTATTAGGTACCGTTCCTGCTTTGACGTATTAATTTTCAAAATAACAAATATAATAATATGATGACATTTGAGAAGCAATTTACTAAATAGTATTTTAGCATACATTTTTATTTAATTTAGATTAAAGGACCGTTTCGTAAAGTAAATTCAACTAGTCTGATTTTAAAGTTTTTTTAAATTTTGATCTTTTATTATGATACCATTATCATCGTCAATAAAGAAGAAAGAAAAAGTTTAATTCTTTGCTATGCTCTGACATAGCATAATTAATACAAGAAGTTGGTCGGCTAGGTTTGGGATGCAGTGATAATATATAACCCAAAGGAAAGCTTTTTATTGTCGCTCAATTTGCAGATGTCATAAATGATTTGCAATTCTGTAGCTATTATTATTTTTGTTATTTATATATTTATCAGCATTTATTTTTCTTATTTTGCACCGTTTTGTTTTCATTTGCTTTTACAGTGACAAGTTGAAACAGAAAATACCATGGAAAAAAATATCTTTTAAACTCGCCACAGGGGTTGACTGTGACGATAAAATTCAACCTGTCAAGTCAAATTCCATGGGTTATAATAATAAGCGTCAAAGGAAATTGATTAATGACTTGTCAGTGCCGGTTAAAAGCCCTTATGCATCGAAGTAAGTTGGGTAAAAAGTAATTTTTTAACAAACTAATAATATTTTAACACTAAAGAAAATTCGACTTCAAGAATAACACAATTAATACTAAATTAAGTTTTAAGACAATCTTCATTTCTAACAGTTCACAAAAACTACATATTTTAAAGTTTATCTCAAACTTTTCATGCTAGATCTTGATAAAATCTAAACGGGACGATCAAGCCTTTTCATAAATAAACAATTATTGGAATTGGTCGACTAAAACTAAAGATATGTGGGGTAAATACAACAAGCATCAGTATTGTTTTTGTTTTTAATTTCTTTGTCTCTTTAAGGATTATGAAACAAATGGGATGGGATGGCGGATCTCTAGGACTGAGGGGAGATGGGATAATTGCACCCCTGATACCTCAGCTTAATTGCGTGAGTACATATTATATTTATCGATATAATAAATATTAGGTAAATTTCTAAGAAAAAATAGGATGCAAAATTAAAATTAAAATTAGTTCAAATATCCGGCTCGAAGGACGAAAAACTTTTTAATATGTCAAAATAATTAATTTAGAAACCCTATTCAAAGGTAAAATGCTTATAAAGTTTTAAATTCTCTCTCTGAGTATAACAATTTCAGATTAAAAATTTACAAGTTACATTTTTTGGATCGAAAACAATGAACAAAACCGTTAAAATACAAACGAAAATTTTAGGTTCCCGGGGCAGGATTTGGTCATCACCTAACAACATCAAAAATCAATACATCAAAGAAAACTTTCAAAATAAACCGATTGACTGACATACTCTACATTCTCACTTATGATGTCGACGAAAAACTAGTTCTATACGAAAATGAAATACTAAAGAGAGAGATGAACTTCATTAATCACGCTTTAACCGCTTTTAATAATCGATTATCGGTTAAATTAAAGAGTTCAGAAGAAAAGGATTTAAAATCGAAGATTCTGGAAGAATTATGCGTTCAGAAGAATGTGCGGTGCCTTGGATTCGTCTCTGAAGATTTAAAGTGAGTACTCATCTAATCACCTTTTTTAATGTTATGGTTTGTCTTTCAAACTAGAATAGGCATGACGAAAGATTTTAAAATACTCTTTCATATTGTAGGTACACGTTTACGAAAACACCTATATTTCGATAACAAAGTTTAACTAGGTTTCAAACCATTTTTAAATTTCATTTCAAAGAGAGCGCGAAAACAGCCCATAGTGTCATGGCGTCGCGTTTGATGTCACGCTTAGGATATGGACATCTTACATTTGTTGATATAAAGTTACAATAACCACAGACTCATAACTGACCCATAACAAAAAGTTAAATATTTTTGGTAATCCATTCATAGTAGATTTTTTTCTTCTTACAGACAACTAAAACTTAAAAAAATAATTCTCAACGACACATACGAAACGAGATCTAGTAAAGCACTGATGAAGACTATCGCAGAAACAAAAATAACGGAAGATCACGAATTACACATAACTGAAGAAACTTATACCAACATATTAAAGCAAATAATCCTACCATTCGGCCCAAGTTTCTTCAAAAAACCTACCTTAGACGATATAACATTTAAAAGTACAATTTTGGTAGAAATAATGAAGTTCGCGAAAAGCCCTATATTAGAAAGATCCTTGAAGTTTCAATTTCTGACGGACTCTGAACGAGAATTCGTTGTCAAAGTTGTGTCAAGTTTGAACAACAGAAGTAACTTAAGTAGCGAGGAATTTCTGCGTATTCTGTACGCTGCGACTCAAGAATGCGTCGGGAAGATTTATTTAAAAGTAGTGGACACTGACAAGTAAGTATATTTATTGTCATGTTGGTAGTTGTGGTTGGGTAGTGGTTGAAGTTTTTCTGACATACGGACCTCGTTTGAAGAAGGTTTATTTGAAATTTAGAGATACTTTAGAATAATACTTTTAAGGTGTTGATATATGAAATTACCTTTAAGTTACAGCCTAAGACATTAAATACAGAGATATATTAGATCATCTAAAAATATAAATAATATGTTAAAATACATATCATTATATAGTATTACATATTATTATAGTATTGTCCTACGTTAACATTTTTAGTTCTCTAACACCCTGTATAAACAAACAATTTCAAACCTTTAAGATGACTGTTTGTGCCGAAAAATAATAAGCTATGGTTTTCTTTACAGCACTGTCGTTCTCCGTAAACTCACCAAAACAGTGTTCATGGAAAATAAGGAACAGATTGCTCTGCAAAAGAAACAAAAAAATAGAGATAACGGTGTGTTCAAAAACGATGCTATGGCCAATGATCCTATACTTAAGGAAGGTGATGACCCCACAATTGAAAACTTAAAAACTGAGAACCTCCCAAAAATTAAGGAAAAATCCAAAGTGACTCCAAAGAAGAAATCTTCGAAAGGCAAACACATGAAAATTATGTTGACGCCAACAAAATATCCAGACAAGATAGTGGACCACAAGTTTTTGGTGAAACTCAGCAGTATCCTGTCATCGAGGCCCCCAACTTCGGACAAAAAAGGCCCCAAAAGCCACGGCATCCACAAAGGAGGTGTTCTAATTGCGTGTAAAAGTGATACATTTGAGTGGCTCTCGGCAATGTGTGATAAAAACAAGATTAAAGTGGTGCCTATTTCCCGCGTTTCGAGTGACGTCATCAAGATGGCGATGACAGTGCACGTCGATATTGACTTAAAAACGGACTGTTCGTGTGTTCTTGATATTTTGACTTCGTGTTATAAAAAACTTCGTACGAAACGATGGTTGGTAGTAGAAAAAGAGCAATTCGAACATTATGTGAAACTCAAATTAGAGATTGACGTGAAATCGTTCAATTTTCTACTAAATTCAGGATTTGTTTTGGACGCTAGCAACATTAAGTATGAATTTAATTATATTTAATGTTGTTATTTTTAGTATGTAATTTAATATTTTTAGGGCTACGTAAATCGAAAGGAAAAGGAAAGAATTTGAATAGAGGAATAAGAACTTCGTTGTCTAATACCTCTTTTTGTTGCATCGTTTCACTTTTAAGACTTCAAGTCTTGTTGTGTTGCTCTAACGCTAGCTATAATAGCGGTGTGTGAGCGAGACAACCTATCGGTTATCAATTCCTACTTTTGCTTTAAAGCTATTAAACTGTTTTTTCTCGAATAATATTCGAAAATGGTCGAATTGAAATTTTTATACGAAAATAATATATTTTTTAATAAAGTGCTTTGGCGAATCGAATTTAAGGCTGACTTACAATTCAGCCTTATAATTGTAAAATTATTTTTTTCAAAATTAACACACACTAGTCTTCTAGTTGTGTCCAAAAATAATTGGCGTGTAATTTAAAAAAAAATGTGATATCGCGTTTTATTAAAAAAACGCTGATAAATATAAAAAGCGTATTTTTATAATCCGTTTTAATTTTACTTACAAAAAAATCCGTCATTTTGAAATCGTGTTTTGTTCTTTAATATAACGGCTCCAGAAGCCTACGGTCTTTAAAGACTGAATTTTAAGAAAAGACCAAAAACGCATAAAGACAGTGTCTTTCCTTGGCTTTAAATTTTTAGTTTTTATGGGAACAGGGATGCGGAAATGTCTAGAGAGACTTAATAAAATTAATACGCGAGTGATAAACGTAGCTAATAAGATAAAAGTGTTTAGAAATATAAAATATACTTATACTTCAACTTTCGGAACGTCATTTTTGTTTAGTATTCGATTTTATTTTTATATTTGGTGGTTTTGTATTGATTTAATAATATCGTTGTCTTTATTTCGTGAATTTAAGTCACAAGCATGACTACAATGATTTTTCGAAATATTTTTCTCAAGACAAAAAAATCTATTAGAAAATCTAAGCTCTCTGGAGTAATAATGTCGAATATTGTGAAATATAAAGTCACTTTTCGAAAAACGACCGATGCTACCACTTATTACCAACACCTTTTAAAAAGAGCAAATTCGGTTTGTAAGTACAAAGCAAGTACAAGTAAGTTGTTAACTTTAATGAAAACATTGAATTTTGGTCTACCTTGACATAACCTGATCTCAAATCTAAGACCGGAGTTAATACTTGAAGAAAAGAATACCTAAATGAAGAAAAATCAAAGACAACCAAATAAAATTGCTATTAGCTGTAACTTGTCTAAAACAAAGAAATTCCATAAAAAAAAATTAAAAAGGTCTATCACATCAAAAAAAGGAAAACATTGTGGTCATGTTTAGTAAATAAAGTGCCAAATTGGTTTGACTATTAAAGATAACCTATTTAAAATCAGTAGTAGATGTCTTATATCATTGTAAAAAAATAATTAATTATAAAAAAAAACTTATTAAATGAATACAAAAAAAATATAAAAAAATAAAATCGCAGTAATTCGAGAGTAATCTGGCAACATTTGCACGTCATAAATTGACAGTAACAATATGAATATGTCAATTCAATCGAGTATTTGTTAAAATACTAGGTATTTTGACTCGCGCTTGACTATTTTCGGAAAAGTTGAAATTTAGTCTTTCAATGTAAATATTTTGAAGAAAATGCTCGAATTACTACAAAAAAAAAATAGATGTTTAGTGTTAAGTCTATTTTTAGTAAACTTTGATATTTAAGATATGCGCATATTTAAACGGGACAGGTCGTAACTTTTGGAAAATCCGTCAGGCACGGGTTAAGGAAGCGGTTGGTGATTTACCACTCGTTTGTGTATGTCAAATATCACTAGATGTCACAACTATGGCACATGCATGGAATTCGTTCGCCATGACTACCTTGTTTGAGTACCTTTTTAAAAGTTAAATTTTCTATACAATTTTGATTACGGAATTTCTACAAATGTATAAACTTAATATTTTCAGACTATGCAGTATTAAAATATTATGATCAAAAATACATGATCTCCATTGAATATAAAACGATAATAAAATGCAAACAAAATAGTCAATTTTGGCTCCTGCCACACACTTAGTAAAAGTAAACTAACTAATTATGGTACAGTTACCAGTTGAAACGTATAACCGTGAAAAAAAATATGGTAGCGATTCCGAACGAACTTCGGGCGAGCGCCCCAGTTTCATCTAGAGAAAATTGCTTTACACAGACAAGTGGTTTTTCTTTGCATCTATCTCGTATAAATCTGCATAAATCTTAACAGTGAGTTAACTCCTCACCGTGCTATCATTTTACATAACTGTAATATTATATTATACTCAAATATTACGCTTATAAATATGTTAGATTTAAGATATATCGCTGGATGAATTCAATAGTTACGTATTGCAATTTAGGCAAACGAGCTAACGAGCCACCTGGTCGAGAGTGGTTTGAGCTAAACGCAATTGAATCGAACATGAACTATCATTTAACTAATACATTTTATTATTTGATTGATGCAGATTCATTAAGATGAATTTTACTTTTTGTAGATACTTTCAAATCGTAAAAAAATATTGTTCAAACGATGGCATCGTACAAATAAACATGCAATCAAAGCTTTATAAAGTCGATTAATAAATAAATATAATATAATGAAAGAAAAACAACAAACATTCATTCATTTTGAATTTATAAACGTTATTTCAAAATTATTTTTCTATGTTTACAGTGACTTCTCAAAAATGAAAAGTATTAATATTGAATTCAGACAGCGCATAATATTTGTGTTGTGAATTGTGATAATTATGTATAACAATATTCCTTATTTTTTATCGGCCTAAGCGAAGGCCAGAAAAGCCAATTAACTCTTACTTTATTACACAAGTAAGCGTACGTAATAGTACCTACTATAAAAAAGCGCACACATTAATGCGGGTAGGGTCGCAAATCAACATTTTTTCCGTAAATCTGACTGGTTACGTAGTATGCGTTCGTTTTAAATACAAAATGTATTAAACGAACGATGCGTCGCGGTTTATTCTAAATGTACGCTATCCTACTTTCTTGAAAATGCAATTATGAGTACTTAACGAATTATTCGGTGCGTATTGCCAAAAGGAAGCGGAAATATATGTAATGCATTGTCAAAACTATTACTATTGACAACAAATATTTTAGTATGTGCGTGTGAATGATAGATTCGATATTACAAAGCCAGTAAAGGTTTAAAGTCGGTTTAAAAGTACATACGTGATCTCTCTTATTTAGTCATTAGTAAACAAAAAATGAGCATTTCAAAATATCGTTGCATAATGACGAATTTTAGCTCAAAAAAAAAAAATATGATAACCAATAATAATTAGTATCCCCAATGTGACTTATATCTTAAATAAATGTATTGTTGTGAAATATCAATGAGTGCTCAATGGACTATTTAAACGCAACAAATATTTACAAATAATTGATAAAAAATACAAAAAAAAAAAGTGTTGTGATAAAGTACAGTAGTTGTAAAATAATATTAAAAGTAGATTGAAATACTAATTACAGAATAGGAGCATTGATTTAACTCCAAATTCTGAGTATATTATTATACATATTTGAAAAATATTATCCCTTATATTATCTTATATAGATTAATACTTCATTTTCTGTCGATGTTAGTAGATTAGAGAGTAGTCATTGATAGACAGAACCTAGTATTAGATCATCACCTAATCTGTTTAGTAGAATCTAGTATGCATATCCCGGGACTAGGTTTTTGTAAAGGTACAAACGGAGTATAGGGTACTTCTATATCAACAACATATTTTTCAAAGAGCTCGAGATTAAATATCTATTTTCCTAATATTCGTTTGATAATAATAGGTATTCATCTACAAAATAGGTTTCCAAAAACAAGAAATGACCTCTGTTAGGTAGATGATAGATACAGTCCCAATAGCATTCTTGCCACTGTAGAACTCCAATGGGCAATTATGTGCAGTTAGGACAAAACTTGCTACATATTGGAATTTGTGAACAAAATGTCTAAAATTTAGTTCTGTCTTATCCTAAAATTACCCAATTATATTAAAGGATCTAAATAGGATGTGTCAATATAATTTCAATATATCTGACTTTAGGTCCATATTAAATAGAAATATATTATCTCTAACAAAAGGATGCATCTTGCTTCTTGATTACCTAACGCCGGTCAGAGCACCCACTTTGATGGAAGTACAAAATAAATATCAAACCGAATTTCCAAATTAATGAACTCTGTCTATCAATGAAAGTTGAATAAGATAAAAATACTAGGTATAAACTGTTCCTTTATACGTCAGTCCGATCTGAGGCGGAATACTAGTTCTTACATTCCATTTAAAAAATAACATTATAATCAGTATTAGATTGTAGGTCGTAGAGGTATTTAAATAGCCTTAGTCAAATACTAGGTACTATTTTAAGTACCTAGTATTGTAGAGTTGATGTTCAATGTGTTGCCAATTAATTGAAAAAAGTCCAAGTCAATAATTAAAAATGTGAGAAATCAAACTACCGTATAGTTATTACGATATCGATTACTGCACTTTGTGTTCCATCCCTCTGTATTTGAACAACATAATTAAAGTCAAATAATTCCCAAAGCAATTTTCATAAAACATTCGCTTCACATTTTGTCGACATAAAATGTAAAAAAATTATAACAATACATTTTATAGTCATCTTTTCTCTAGTTGGCGCCACATAGGCTTGTTAGTTATTAGAGTATAGGAATACGCGTGACAAATCGAGTACCTATTACTTAAACGAGTTTGAGACTAGTAACTTATTTACTTACTAGGTTGATTCAGTACCCTAAAATGGGTCTTTTCTTTCGGCAATATATTACTTTGTCTTATGACGAGTATGAGACTTAGTACGTGACTTCCTTTGTCGGCTGATTCAGCGACAGACACAATATATTTTGCCACTTCTCAATATATTTGGCGACAGGTATAGACTTATAGTACTTGCATTAAAAATTATGTTGAAAAATACTATGTTTCATTTTTATGATGGTTGAATCATAATTATTTAATTCTTTATGATAGTCTCAGTGAGTGTACCTAACATGTATTATAATAATACTGAATTTTAAAAGTAATAAAGAACAGTTTGGTCTCGCGTATACCTACAAAAAAATCCTTGTCCCGCGTTTTCATTTACCCTCGACTAGTTTTAAAGTACTTAGTTTTTTTTTCGACGCTCAAAAATGATATTTTATTTACAAATAGCATTTTGGCAAACAGGGTTATTTATGAAAAGACTTCCTATTTCAATATATTCATTTATAATTAATAACTCCACGTCCATCCAATGTCAATACAATAACATATTAATTTTTTTAACTATCCTAAAAAGTATATTTTTGTACGGTATTTTTTTACTTTGTAAATTCTTGTTCATTGAGAATAGTTCCTATTTTATGCTTAAAACTCTTCGAATCGGCCAATGAATGTATCAGGTTTTCGGGGACAACATTGTAATTGAAATTGAAACTAGGTAAATTGAAAGTTGAAAATCACTAATTTCAATGTTGAAACTAAAGAATGTTTTATTCATTTTCTTTCAAGTTTCTACAAAATTTGATGTAGGTACTTTTCTATTTTATAAACTAAGCAGTTTTGAGTCATCTACTTCAATCATTGCTGTGGTACTTTTACAAACTCGCCATTGTATATGAGTGAGAATATTTTAAGATTTCATGATCATTGTACATTTGACTTCTTCTGATCGTATACGTAATCTTTCGTACGTCAAAAATACTTGATCCTATTTTCTAGTGTCCCGCCTCTAATTTCTGGGCTCGGTTCTCCTCCGTAAAGCGAGCAAAATAGTGTTTTATATGGCTGTTTCTATTCCTAAGTTGACTTTTTGCCTTATCAAGCTTTAGCGGGTCTTCCTTTTTATTGCTGTTGTGTCGATCATTCAGTGACGAACATCTTAAATCGAGGATCTTAATGGGTATTTTTTTGAAGCATTACGTACAAAGATTTGCAAAGCCGCTAACTTACATTTTGGCAGTTGCAAGCCACCTTCCAGTTCTGATTTAGAAATCAGTATTTTAGTCATTTATGTATCACTTGCAGTTTTTTATTTAAAGCCATTTCAATTTCCACCAGATCACAAAACTCTAAAATTCACCTTAACGAACGAGTTGCATCTTCAAAAAATATCCCCAAAAGTATAAGTCATATTTTCAAGGCATTTCGTAAACTAAAATGAGATTCAGAACACAGAAAAAATCAGAGATCTCTTTTCAATCAATACTATACTGCACAAATTTTAAAATCGTGGTTATGAAAAACTGTAGTAGTATCAAATTGTTGTAGTTCTTGTTAAATCTTCATTAATAGCAATACATTATGAGCATTAACGTTCCTAAAAATACAAACAACTTTTCGAATTGGTGCGTCCAAACAAAAGTTATGCTTAAATAAAGAAACAGTTCATTTCTTTGATGAAAATAATTTAATTTTCAGTCTAAACGTAAATAATATAATTTCAAATATAATGTGCCTGTAACTGTTATCTCCATATCTCAATATTTCATACTGAAATCCCTAAAATACTACGTAAATAATATAAAATCAAACAGAATGTCATCATCATCATCATCAGCCTATAGACGTCCACTGCTGGACATAGGCCTCCCCAAACATAATATGGGCTCAATTATTAGTATTAGTATTTTGTAATTATAATACTAGGTAAGTTTAAAATTTAATTAGATCTTAAATTAACATTTACGATGAGGTTGTAAGGTACTTTTCGATCATGAATATTTCTCAGTATTACCAATATTACCACAAATACTAAATCATTATAATTGTTACCACGAACTTAAAAAAAAATCTTTTTTAATCTCTTATCTTAAATCTCCAATATCCCTCAGTATTACCAAAATTATCAAACATCTATAATTGTTACCACAAATCTAAAATATTCTTCTCTTTTTTACTTTAAATCTTAAATATTTCTAAATCTCAATATTACCACAGATACCAAATAACTATAATTGCAATAAATAACTATAATCCTAAATGTTTCGAAGCCCCAATATCACTCAGTATTACCAATATTGCCACAATTACCAAATAACTTTAATTGTTACCACAAATCTAAAACATATTTCTCTTTGTTATTTATAATCATAAATGTTTGTAATTAAAATTTCATATCGCTTGAGGACTATATTATTTCAATTCTATAGCGCCCCTTCGATCTACTTTTAGTCTCCTTCAATACTTAATGTATATTCCTACCACCACTATTACCCCTTTTTACCACGACCCTTTAAAAACTCCCTTTTTATTACCTGTAATTAAAAGTCTGTCTTTGTTACCTCTACTTTTAATATTACCTATCTTTTTGCTACCTCAGGTCACTGAAACTACCACCTTATAACCTCCATTAAATATCCTAATTCCTTTTTGTTACCTCTAGTCAATAATACTAATCGTTTGACGAGCCTGTGTTATTGACATTCCTCTTGTGTCGTGATTCTATAGTGTTCGTTAAATGAAGTAATCGTATGCTTGCCCGCATATCATTACTTGTTTAACTTCACTATACACGCAAACAAGACTTCCTAACCCATTTTATTCCTAAATACAAGTCTTTTTATAAACAGTACACTATATCAGTAATAAATAGCAAATTAACTGATTTGTGTAGCTTTAGGTTATATTTTTTGTCTTGTATGTAAAAAGAATATAACCTAAACCTTATACAAATCAGATGTCATATTTACATTAACTTTTTTATGAATATTTTGCGGACCAACCCCGTTTTTGCCATTATTACCTTAACCTATTACCGCTGTTACCTCAGATCTGACATTCCTTTGTTACCTCTTGTCCATAAATCTTCGTTTCTTTGTGACATCTCTTTACTGACTACTGTTGGTCTCAGGTTACCTTTCTCTTCATTTCCTCCAAACTCTAGTTGGTATCTTTGTTACCTCCAATTACCTCAATTTATTAAGTTGGTAATTTCTATTTTTTTGCTACTGATTAGTATATCGTTCATACTTCTCGTCTTCAAACGTTAACATCTATAATTATTACCTCGTAATTCTAATAATTACGACTCAATTTTAAAGTTCTCCATCTCAAGTTCCTTTTTCTTTGTTAACCCGTAGTCACTGATACTTGTGGTTTTACAAACCTGTGTAATGTTGGCAATATTGTTTGATATTGTGTGATATTTATCAAATTAACAACATCTACTAGTAAGAAAGACTCCTGATAAAAAAATCTAAAACCTCCTTGTTTTTTAATGCATCGACCTTTTGTAACCTAAAATTCATTCTGTGGTATTCGTCAAATTAACAACATCTACTCGTAAGCAAGACTCCTTATAAAAATTTGATTCTCCTTTTATTTCAATAGCTCTTTTATAACTTAAAATCCATAGAAGCTGAGGGATATTATGTCACACTCAAGTCTCTAATTTCTTGTCTTAATTCTGTATGCCATTTGATATAATATATTGTCGACAGTAACTGTTACGTCTTAGTCTCCAAAAACAACCTCTTTTCGATTTCTCTCTCTCGTGTGTCGTGATTCTATAGTGTTCGATAAATTAAGCAATCGTATGCTCGCCCGCATATCATTGCTTGTTTAACTTCACTAACACACAAGTTCGTTGCGGGGTCTAAGACAAGTTAGCTTTCCTTGGGGTTCTTCGGGTTCACTATTCGGAGTCATTACCGTGGTTGTCGCTGTGGATCCTGGCTTCACAGGACTTACGGTGGCGAAATATGGCAAATGCCCGATTATACTCACTCTGAATTCTAGATATCTCTCTTTGCCTCTAACTCTTTATTCATTTTAATGATCTCTAATAGCTTTATATGTTAATTAAAATTAACTCGTCTTATACTCCTAATAACTTCTCTCTTAACAATTTATATTAACAATTGCTACCTCCAATAGAAATTGGTTCAGTTTAAAAATCACATTCTCGTATGTCAATGTTTATTTAATAATTGAACAATAAAGCAAAACTCCTCTTCTATGGAAATCCTTAACAAATCTTAACAAGACATCGGATTTATCAATGCGATAACATTTACAAAATATAAAAACTAAAGTCCTCCCCTACCTTTACCTTAATTACCACTAATTTTATCTCAAATTTTAAGTTTGTATAAGTACTATTGGTATCTCTCATAAAAATGTATTATCTACAAATGTTCGTGATACTAGGCTACATACATAATATATTTAATACGACTTGGCTAGACTAGGCTTAATGCTTCGTTCTACTAACTTTATTACAGACTTAAACCTTTCTGTTGAGAGAACTAGAAAACTTTTTTTAGACGTTGCTTCTAATCACATGTACTTGACTTCACAGTCTACACGCAATCAAGACCCTTTTCCTTTGCTAAACCTTAAGAATTACCAGACATAACATTTACCAACACACTCAACTTTACACTAAATAAAACTACGTCTTATCCACCTTTGTCTAAACTACCTATAATTTTGAAAACCTGATTTATCTTTGGTCTTAAATTTTTGTACACTTACTAGTGTTCGTGACTCTTAAAGACTCTTTAGTACAGAGAATTTTAAATATCTTTGTCATTGATTTATCGCAATAGTTAAAACACGTTCGACAATCTGTTATCTTGTTTTGAAATCTGATCCCATATTATTTTTTCACAGTGAAATTCAAATTAATTTATTGTTATTTTTAGTCACTAAATTACTGTATTTTCGAATATCTCTTACTTTGTTACCTCTTATCAATAATATCTCTTGTTTTACGAGCCTCTGTATCATTGACAATACTTTTTTCTATGCTAAATTAAGCAACCGTTTGCTTTCCTGTGTCATTGCTTGTTTACCTTTAATTAACACGCAAGCAAGACTCCTAATACTTACCACATTTATTTTCAATCTATAAGTTTTTACCAATCCATAGTATGTGTCATATTCTACATTATATCAATAATTCCTGTTGTTTTGCTTCAAATCCTTTAAAATTTTTCATAACTCTACATAAATACCTGTCTTCTTTACCTCTTATCGAAAATTCCAGTATTTTTAATTCCTATTTCTTTGTTACGTCTATCGATGATGTTATTCGTCATATTGTTACCTCTAGTCAATGAAACTGCATCCTTATGACCTCTCCTCTTAAATATCTTTGTAACCTCTTGTTAATAATACTCCTCGTTTGACGAGCCGTGTTATTGACATTCCTCGTGTGTCGTGATTCTATAGTGTTCGTTAAATGAAGTAATCGTATGCTCGCCCGTATACCATTACTTGTTTAACTTCACTATACACGCAAACAAGACTCCTAACCCATTTAATTATTCTCTACAGTCGATTTATAAACACCCTAACAAACTCTGAAATTAATTTCCTTTGAACAGATTTGTGTAGATTTAGGTTATATTTTTTATGTTGAATGTAAAAGAAATATAACTTAAACCTTACACAGAATTAAACTCAGATATATTGTGTAAAAGTGATTATTTAAATGTTTTACTTACTTCAGCGTCCCATTTTGGTAAATCTTAACAAACACCTACAATAAAAAAGAGTTTACCTACGATTACTACCGTTATATTTACGACATCCTCTCTCCACTTCTGACGTGGGCCGTTGGCTCGTCTGCCTACATGACAATAAAAAAAAAAAAAAACATATTTATCTCTAATAAACAACCCTTCTCCAAAACCATCCCTGTTATAAGTACTAACTCTTGTTAATTGTTATTCATTCCTGTTTAATTGTTTCGTTACTGAAATTTATAATTCCTCATGCTCTTTAACTTCGGTCTTATTTACCCCTAATTCATAACACTGCTCCAGAACCATTCCTGTTAGAAGTACCAACTTTTGTTAATTGTTGTTCATTCCTATTTCATTTTACCTACGGTTAAAATATCTCATTTCCTTTAGATTCTAATTAATACCTTTGGTTACAATTTCTACTTTCCCACCTCGAGTGCTTTAAAACCCTTATACCATTAACTTTACTTAATTAATACTTCCAGGCTCCAATCTAAGTATAATTCGAATACGTATTATTTACAATAGTCAAGTCGGCAATACCTATATCTTTGTTATCTCTAGCCACAAAAATCTCTGTAACTCTTGTCTAAAATATGATTGGTAATTCCCATTTCTTTGTTGCTCCTAGTCAATAATACTTCTCCTTTTACGGGCCTATGTACTATTGACAATTCTCTTTTTGGTCTTGGCTAAATTGACCAATCTCATGCTCGCCTGCATTTCATTGCTAATTTAACTTAATACTCCACATAGAATTCCCTTGAGTGTCTCCTGACATTCTAGAGATCCATGAGCGACGGTAGCCACTTACGATCAGGTGGTCCGTTGGCTCGCCTGCCTATAAGGCCATAAAAAAACAAAAGTGAGACTACTCTCCTATAACTATTAACTTAAAGATTACCTCTAAGACAGGATTTCCCAATTTAAAAACTTTAACTGTAACAACTTCTTCCACCTTCTTAATCACCTTTGATCCCTAATATCCCTCTCTCCTATGTTAAACCTAAAGAATTACCATAAGACTGGATATACCAATACACTAACTTTTAAAGTAACATCTTCCCAACTTTATCTTAATTACCTTTTATGATTAATACTCTTATTACCTCAGACATTAAATACGCGTATATTTATCATATTTTACAAACAACTACACCAAAACCACAAACATCATTTACATAAAATTCATTAACTCCAATCACGAACACTTGAAGGCAACATGTTTTTATTATCCCTATAAACTTATTTATCATTGTCTTTCTTTGTTACCTCGAGGTTTTAATCCTACATTGTACTCAATTTGTAACTGTACTGTACTGTAACGACCCATTACTACCCACTGCTGGGCTCAGGTCTCCTCCGAAGAGGGGTTAGGCAACAATTTGTAACACTAAACGTTAATTAACATAATTTTCTGTTTTGTTTTCTGTTTTGTCTGATATCCAGGAACTTTGTTACCTTTAATCGTAATTCTCGTTCTATATCTCCTATCCTATTTTTACCTATAATTAAAAATTTGGTTTATTACCTCTAGGAGGTACTAATACTATTTGTTCTGTGCTTAAAAACGTCGTTTTACCTTTAATTAAATACAATACGAATATTTTGCCTCAAATCGAAAATAATGTCTTGCAATGAAAAACATCTATAAATCACGTTGCATCAATGTTCTGTTTTATCTTATTTTCAATTTGTTGATGATTTAGAAGACTTTTGTCGTAATTCTAAAATCTCGAGTGTCTTGATATCGTCTTGGTATGGTCATTTCTAATTTCTGATTCTTTATAATCTATCTTTTAAATCCAAAAGAAAAATTTATTTGACTGGTTATTTACTTACATACCTTTTTTTCTGGATGCCCCGATTTGGGATTTGGATAACAATAATATAATAATTGTTAGTAGCTTGGTTTTTAAGGCAAAAGTTGAAGATGCAACTTGGCTGTTTTAAATTGGCCTAATCAAAAGACTCATAAAATGATGATTTTTTCTGAGCAATGGAATTTGTAAAATTACAAGATACAGATAAGAAGCAATGTAACCAATACAGCTCTAAAATGGCGACTTTGACTTTGTAATAGCACAATGTCTTCATTCTCCCGAAGTTCTTATAGGCATTAACGTCTTTTCATGTTAAGCTATTTCTCAACTTAAAATTTTGGTTTAACCTTTGGAATATTTCGATAGCCTGAGTACTACGAAATGCAAAATGTTCGATGTAATGCGATTATTTCTATTACATTACTGATTATCCTGAAATCTGGTACATTCAAGGTCTCTATTTTATTACTTAATATTTAATGAAAACTTTCAAACTATAAAGATATAGGTTTTAATTCGTATACTTTAGGTTCGATAAAACTGAACTATGGTCTCTCGCATTTTACCGCGATGAAGGTACGAACATTGAGGTATTATTTCTATGGGTACGAAAAAATACTTACATTAGTTGAAAGCAAAAAGATAATAAATATTCTACACAACATGAAGGTTGATTTGTCGTATACCAATAAATATTATTACGAGAAAAAATTATTACCTTCAAAGTAAATATCAATTAAAGATTTATAAAAAAATCTGCAATACGATTATCTCTTGCAAAAAAAAAGCAGACGGTGTGGGGTCAACGATATTTTCCATACTTAAAAAATCAGGACTAATTTGAATAAAATTTTAAGCAGTCCTATTTTGATAGACTAGGTATTTAAATCAAGTACTGGTCGAATACCAGCTTTCAATCAATGTACCATCTATAGCATTCAACAAATACATATACCTATTACATACTCGACCATATGAAACTGATATACTTAACAAAAACTTAATTTGTGAAAGATTTTATTTTTATAAATCAAAAATGTCTATTGAAGCGCACATTTTCAACGATTTCATTTATGGTTGCAATTGTTGCAAAAGTTGTAACTACAAAATTGTTGTATAATTATAATTGCCAAAGATTATTAAATTTTTAGGCGTTTTTTTTATTTATTGTGATATTAAAATATGAAACGTTTCTGCTTATTACAAATCTTTTGTTGTTGATATTGTATCGATATCAAATTTCGCTAGTTAAGTTTTAAATTAAGGAACTTTATTTATTTTTGGATGAGATTTGGATGGCTTCGACAAAAAGCAAAGAACAAATACTCTAATTCATTCTAATATTATTTATTTGAACTAATAATAAACTCTACGGGTTCTAAACAAAGTTTATTTTGTTCATTGAGTTTTGCATTCTGAATTCTGTGCAGTGGGAAAGTAAGAAAATTCTACTTAAAACCCCTTCGTGCTAATGATGATCGTTTTAATTCATTTTAATTATTACCAAGTTGTAAATATTTTTAGAAATGAGATATTTTGCATTCGTTTATCGTTAGTTTGAAATTGTCATCGATACAATATACGTTTTATCCCACCCCTATTCCTTAACTCTAAACATAAATCGATGTTACTGTCGGTGTATAATAAATGTGCATGTAAATGTGTTTCGTTGTTTTAATTCAGAACCCTTATAACTAAATCAGATATAGGTACTTAATGTTTTACATTCAATAGCACTGTAATCTTTTTAATTGTGCTTATGACTTGCATTCGACGATTTTGATATTCGTAGTCCGAATATTTCATTTGTTGATTGTTGTGAGAATAACAATTATGTATAAAAGACAATGCGATTAATTTTATAGAAATTTGATAAAAAACGTCCGTAAAGCGTAAATAGCATGATAACAGTCCGAAAGTATCGACACGTCTCTAGTAGTAATTCTTTGTGCCCTCTTTGTGTGTGTGGAATAAAGTTGCTTTCTTTCTTTCTAAATGAGACATAATAATATTAAGTCCTACAGTGTTCCCTGACTTTGCAGAGGTCCATGAGCGACGGTAACCACTTAGCATCAGGTTGCCTGTTAGCTCGTCTGCCTACTTGGCAATAAAAAACAATAGATTAATTTGTAGGGTAAAACTACCAATAAAATAGAGAAAAAAAAGTTTGTTTTTCACTGTACGATGATATCAATCCATAGAGTAACAAAAACACTCTCCGATAAATACATCTCCAACTATCTATACGATTGATCACCACTTATTTCCTTCTTTTGTTAAACCCAAATCGTACATCATACACTAAAAAAATAACTGATAAATGGAAATAGGAACAATATTTGGGTAAATCACCCTACAACTGTCAAATGTCTGAATTGGTTATTTGTCAACGTCACTTTAATTTCTGGTGCTTGCTGCGGTGCTGCCTGCTTGTTTACTCCAGAATTTATTGAATTTTACAATAAAAATCCCACAAAAAATACACCATAATGTGCGAAAATGAATCTATTCACAAGATATTTAGTGATTTTCAAAAGAATCTGGACAACGAGCAAGAATTACGCGAGGTAAACATTGCTATTTAACACATTTGTTTATGTGGTGTTCGTATTTTAAAATAAATGTTTTTAAAGGTAATACGGACTATTTGCAAGGAAGTAGACCAGATTTCGCGGGAAGCCACCACTGTGCTTCAAGTTATTCACTATAAGGAGGAAGGCAGTAAGTATTTAACCCAACATCAATAGTTAAAATAAAATAGTCATTAGAATTACTACTGAACTATGAAAAACATCTTTAAACATTTTTACCAGAGTAAATTCCAAGCTCAAAAAATTCAGCAATTATAAACTTAATCTCTATATCGTGAAAGTCGGGATTGGCGGCCACGAACCGGTAGTCGCAACGTGGGCAGATCTCCCACAAGATGGATTGACCTGGTCACGATCGTGGCAGGTCACTAGATGCAGATAGCGCAGGACCGGTCGCTGTGACGAGGTTTGGGGGAGGCCTATGTCCAGCAGTAGATACCTATAGGCTGGTGATGATGATGATATTAGCAATATTAATGCCTAAGCTAGAACTATAACCTATCAATCTACTACTGTCTCTATTTTATCATTAGCAGTGAAACATATTTGGTCTTAAGTAAAATTTTGTATTGAAAAACAAATTGTACTGTTATTTCCGAACTAAAATAATATTATTCTTCATAAACAGTTGCACCTGCTTGCGGTAAGGTTCGACAACTATTTGAAAAGGCTCATGATGGTTACGCAAAATTGAAGGAGGCTGTGCCAGCGACAGATTACTTTAAGTATGTTGTTTTATTAATTACATAAATTCTATCTCTATAAATGCATTTAATCTACAAATTTACTATTACCACCGTACCATTACATTAAATTTAACATACCATTCCGATTTGGAATGGACTCCCGTCCGCGGTGTTCCCGGAACGCCATAACATGTCCCTCTTTAAATGTGGTTTAAGAAAAGTCCTGTATGGGTAGATGATAGATTTACGACTTCTCATTGCCCTGACATTGCAGAGGTTCATGAGTGACGGTGATCGCTTACCATCAGGTGGGCCGTAGGATCTAGGTAGGTAGATCAATAATATCTATCTTGCAATAAAAAAAAGATTAAAGATATTTTATTAATCTTGAGTTCAAACTGCAAAGATCAATCTGCTTTGTATTTTAAGAATTCAATTATAAGATTTCTGTAATGTAAACAACTGTAATAGTTTAATGTCTGTGCATATGAGGTTTTTCCAAGTAACTATAAACATTAACAAGTTGTAATTGTTGCGTAATTATGTTAAAAAACAGTAAAATATTGAATTATCCCAATTAAAGGAATATATGGAGTTTACTTTTATTATAAACTTATTCAGACACTCACAGTTTTCTATAATACTCTCATGCATTTTCAATGGGTTCTTACCACAATATTTAATTTATTGAGTTGTCTCGATATTTCAACGTTGTTGCAAATGTCATGATCACGAGAAGACAACAAATATCGAAAATACATGAAAACTTTTATTATTATAGACTACAAACATTTTTTTGGTTATTAAAAAAAATCAGCACCAATTAACATACATTTTAGGACCAATCTAGATTTAAGATTATCTAAATACAATTTACCATTAAATATGTTCCAGGTACCAAGATCATTGGAGGTATATGACACAGAGATACTGCTACCTCATAGCTCTCACCATTTGGCTCGAGAAAGGCATTCTAGCTGCCCACGAGACTATAGCAGAGATTTTAGGAAGTAAGTTGTTGTATAAGTGTACACATTAAGTGGTCAGGAGAACTATAAACCAAGTTTTCAGCTTGTCTCAAATACCTGCCCAAAAACTGGCACTAACCGGAACCTTTGGGTCTGCGAAGAGACTTCGGGTCTCTTTGCATCCTATAGGGGTTGTTCCACGGGGAGTGCTCTGAGGAATTATTTGAGATGATTCCAACATCTCCCTTCTATTACCGTACCACCCGGCGTCGAGATGGAGTTCATCCTAACTATATGGAAACATCGCGGTCATCCACGGTCCGTTTCAGGAACACTTTTTTGCCACGCACCATTCGGCTATGGAATGAGCTCCCCTCTGCGGTATTCCCAGAGCGCTATGACTCGTCGTTCTTCAAACGAGGCTTGAGGAGGGTCCTTGAAATTAGGTCGTAGGTAGCGACCTCTCAATGTCCCCTGACATTGCAGAGGTTCATGAGCGACGGTAACCACTTACGATCAGGTGGCCCGTTAGCTCGTCTGACTACATGGCAATAAAAAAAAAAAAAAATCTAACCAACTTCGTCTGCGTCAAAAAGGGGTTCAGGCAGCACTGTTAGATTTTAATAAGACCTAAAAACCCGTAGTACATCGTTTTGTTGTATAATCAATAGTTTTCGCAGCGCACGCGATGTGATAAAGTTTACATTAATGAAGTTTTAGTACGGATCTCTATATTTTTCAAAGTAAAATCTAGCCTTTTGTATGTTATTCGTAGATAATGTAGCTTTCAAATGGTGAATTTTAAAAAAAAAATGGTCTATACGTTTTTAAACTTATTCATTACAACCAAAGTTTTCCTCTTTATAATATCAGTGTATATTGTATTCAATGAATAATTATTTATTTTCCAGTAAGCCCAGTGGAGTTGAAAGAAGGCTTCCATTTGGATATTGAAGACTATCTGATTGGATTACTAACAATGTGTTCAGAACTGGTATGTTGAAATATAAAGTAGAAATGTAAGGAGAATTATTACATCTGGAATTAACATCATGAACAACAGAATGAAGCCAATTGAAAGTACACCAATGGCGCGTAACTACACGATATTCTGATGATGTATATCGCGTGACAATGCAATATGACAAAATGGAGCTGATCTGATGATAGATTCGGAAGGAACTCTTGTGCTAAACAAGATAGACCCGTCGCGTTTGAACTCATTTTACTTGTTACTAGCTAGCACTCTACTTCCCAAATTATATTTTAACTAGATGACCCGCGCAACTTCGTCTGCGTTACAAAGGGGTTCAAAAATTGTAGCCTATATAGGCACGCGCCGCCCGGCGCAAACAACTACGACCCTGCATTTTAAATTTGTAATATCTTCGGTAATATTCACTTAAATTACATGCTGTAAAAAGCATATTTATCTATAATAAATGCACAATTTATTTAAGGTACTTAATTGTATAAGGATTAATGCTGTATTGTTTAAAATCACTTCGTAAATAACCATTTTTTAGTAAAGAATAAAAATGGTTATGCTGGGTTATCCCTAAGAGATAGACATATACCATCGCAGACTTTTTTGTTGAACTTTTTAAGGTGAACAATACTGTAGTACATTATTTTGGTCTATCTCGTAGGGTTCAGCCAGCGTTTGCAATATAAGCGCAAAAAAACGTGCTTATTTACGACATCACATTAGAAACCTTTAAATTTATCAGTGTTTCTCTACTATATTATGCATTTATTATACATACAAACCTTCCTTAAGAATCACTCTATCTATTAAAAAAAACCGCATCAAAATCCGTTGCGTAGTTTTAAAGATCTAAGCATACATACAGACATACAGCGAAAGCGACTTTGTTTTATACTATGTATTGATACATATTACAATATCAGAGTGTTTGTATTTAGCAAGCTGTGCGTGTTCTAATCTATATGTTGCTGTGTTTATGAAGAATAGGCTATTCCACCCCATTTTTTTTTCTAGTTTAATTTAATCTTTTGGTCATAAAAACCTCTAAAAAAAAATTTTTTTTAGCCAAAATAGCCTAAAATTTGCCATTTAAAATTTCAATTTTATATTTGGCGCAAAAACGTCGCCAAATGCACCGCCATCTTCTAACGTCACTTTTATGCGTCACTCACAGAGTAAACAGCGGTGTAAACACTACGATTTGCTAAGGGGTTTACTGTAGAGGTGACGTCATATTACAGCCATCATGGCGGATAGCGTTTTTGACATTCGAAGCACAGATAATAAAACACGAATTTTAAAATTGGTTAATAAATTTTGCATTTTTAAGAGTAGAAATCAACATAAATCACTTAGTTTTACGTAAATCTATCAAAGTATGATAATTTTATCCGGGTGTAATTTGACACCTCTCAAGCATTTTTCTGTACCATATTTCTTTTAATATTTCAGTCTCGCCTCGCTGTGAATTCAGTGACGCAAGGTGATTATGAGCGTCCAATGAGAATTTCTAAATTCGTGATGGAATTAAACGCAGGATTCAGGTAATTAAGCTTTATAAAATCCTTTCTAGATTATTAGTACGAGCAAATTGGGAAATAAGGTCAAGCTCCTGAGAAACAGTGAGTCAACTATAAATTTGTATCAAATCGTGTTATTTTAGGGTTCCAAAGTTAAAAATAACAAAACTTATAAAGCTAAGTCATAAAAATATGTATATTTTTAACGGTGAAGGAAAACATCGTGAGGAAACTTGCATAATATTGGAAAAGGATTCTAAAAATCATTGAAGATATTATGTGAAGTCCCTAATCCGCATTGGGCAAGCTTGGCGGACACCTAACCCATCTACTGAGGAGACCTGAGCCCAGTAATGGGTTGTTACAGTACAGTATATTTTTAAGCGGAGATAACTATGAAATAAAATTCACTAGGTTATAAACTTATTCAAACACTCGTGGTTTTCTACATTACTAATCAAAATCGAACGAGAATGAGGGTAGACAGATTTGTTTACTCTTAAATCTACCCGCAGTATCAAGTCTTCTCGTGATCTCGACGTTTGCAACAACGTTATAATGTCGAGACATCTCAATTACTTAAATATCGTGGTAAACGCATGAAAGTAAATCACTAGACTTATACAAATTATTGTTTTTTTATCAGATTACTGAACTTGAAAAACGACCACCTTCGCAAGCGTTTTGATGCATTGAAATATGACGTGAAGAAAATTGAGGAAGTTGTGTACGATCTCAGCATCAGGGGATTGTTGCCTAAGACTGACGAAGATGGCGTCACGGTCGCCACTTAGAAATAAAATGATTCTAAATATCTTGTTTGTTTTATTAGTTCAGTATCCGTAATACTTTATTGTATAACTAGCTGTCCTAGCTATCTTCGTCACTTCGTCTGTGAGACAGACAAAATGATGTACTACGGGATTTTAGGTCCTATTAAAATCTAACAGTGCTGCCTGAACCCCTTTTTGACGCAGATGAAGTTGCGAGGATCAGCTAGTCTATACTAATATTATACAGAGGAATGGTTTGATTGTTTGTTTGTCTCGAATAGGCTCCGAAAGTACTGCACCAATTCCAAAAATTCTTTCATATTTGGAAGTTCATTTATCGAGGAAGGCTTTTTTTTGAGTTGGAGGAAATCTTCGGAATGGGTGGGATATGTGGGCGTTGAAATGCACCAATACCTCTAACCGCTCACACAGCGTCCGAACCCCAGCTGAGGCCAGAACCCAGTATGGGGTTATGAGGGACGGCACGACACGTTACGCACTCAGCACTTTCCGGTCGTGTCGCCCCCATTAGTATAGGTATAGCAAACCTTGCTACCTATGCCTATGGAAAGCTTCAAATTATACTAGTCTTAAATAAAAACTACCATAGTATTTATCAATATTTATTTTAAAACTCAACACTTATATTATCCAGGCGGCCATTGCATCTGTCTTCCTCCCAGAATATGTACATGTAGATGATAAACACTTTGTGCCCCATTCTTGCCATCGTTCACTACGAGACGGAAGCCGGATTTGTCAAGGCCCAACTGAGCTGCCACTTTACGGGCTACTACCAGCAAATGACCTGGAATATAAGTAAATAGGTTCAAATACTTTTAATTTGGAAAGACCCAGGAATAAAAAAAAAATTTGGTCTTTAATTTATTAATATCAGACGTTCAGTCATATAAATCAATATCTGCAGAAATGCTTATGTAAAGTATGTCATTTTTAATATTTCCTACTCCTGTAACTTTCAAACTATACCATTCTTACACATTTGATAGCAAAGGAAAAATATTTTTTTTTAATCAAAGACATATAACTAGCTTTAAGCCTACCTGACAGTAAGCGGTTACCATCACTAATAAGCTCTTAAGTTGTTACCTATTAAACATATTTCTTTTGCTTCACCTTATCCCATTCAAATGGGAACGGTTCTCAATTACAATGATAGCATAAATTAGTTTACGAAACTATTATTTATGTTGCCATATTATTATATCCCTCTGTCATTTCTTTCTAGAACGATTAGCAATTACTTTACATTGAATTTTAAATCATTTTCCTCGATCTAAAACTACTCACCAAGCAGTTGTTCATCAGAATCATCAGACAAGGACAGTTGTGGGATAGGCTTCCTCGGTATTACCAGGATATGGATCGGAGCTTGTGGGTTTACATCTTTGAATGCTACGCACTGTAATAGATAATAAAAATTAAGTTACTTCTTAAAGCTGTGTTAAAGAACTGAATAAGTGTAAAAACATTTATAATATTAGAAATGTTTTTATAGCACAATAAGTTTTTTTATCGCCAGTTATTCCTATTCAGATATAAGTCTTCTATTATTTTGCAAATTTTTATATCATCTTTCACACAATTCACCTTGTCTAAACCCTTCCTCAAATTTAACAAAACTCTACTAGCAAATTCGACAAATACTTTGTGATCTGATCCTCATTCCCAACAACCTTTTACTCCTCAGTTTGTCACAGATATGTTCTACTTTCAAACTTCCTCTATAATCCTTAGAAGTATGTGTATCAAACGAAATATTTGTATAACCTTACAATATTTACCCAAATATCTTATCTCTATATCTACATGATACTTTAGTGATGTTGTAAAACTAGGCAGTTCTGTCTGCGCCGTATGCTAAATTTAAACAGTTAGAAAATATTCCAAACATTGAAATCGTAATTCGGCAAACATCATTTGAGTAAATTAGTGTGAAATTAGTCGTACTTTGCTGTCAATCCATTACTGCCCACTGCAGGACTTAGGTATTCCTAATAGAGGAATGCTTAAGGTGATTAAAAATCCATCAGAAAATCTTTTATTCACTAAAATTCCATGCTAAAATATCGAAACTTCTAGGTTACTAAACAGCTGTTCGTTAACTCAACCGGTGTAATAACAATGCGAATTTCAGCGAACATAAAATTCTACCACGTTTCTAACTTACTTGGTCGTCTTCGTAAACAAATGAGGCAGGGATTTCTTTACGCAATATCTTTCCGAAAATCGTATCACCGCCAGGAGCGGCACTTTGAGCGAGTTTCACCTCACCGTCCGCCATTTTTGGGAAAATCACGACCACAGATTAGAAAGTATATTACAGATGCAACACTGTTATAGGGATGTTAAAAAATAATCGATTTTTCTTTTAATCGATTATTATTTTAGAATAATCGATTTTTAATAATCGATTTTGAAAGTCATATTAATCGATTTTTAAAAATTAATTACGCGATTAAATCGATTTTTATAAATAGCACCATCTATGCGCCGAACAAAAAAACTCTAAGCCTTATTATTTGCAAATTGGTATATAAAAAACAGCGCCATCTGTAGTTAAGTCGGCGAGTTAAGTAGTTTCAGTTTAAAGAGTTCTGAGATCTGAGTTATTATAGTTAGGGATGTTCCGATACCATCAAAGTATCGATACCTATTACCTACTCATTTCGATAGTACTCAAATCTTTTTTCGATACTACTCAAATAAATACTCCTAAAGTATCGATTCTTACTGAAATCGATACTTTTAGCACTTTTGTTATCATTTTATTTAATTTTAAGGAAATTAATGTAAAAACAAGGAACTTTGAAGGACTTACTATAACTAAAAAATCTTTAACATCAAAATTGCTCAAAAACAGAAACTATTCGAGGTATTTTGGAGATAATCTGTTCCTAGTTTGAGACATTGTTGCAACAAAAATTATAGATTGGTGTGCAAACTTGTACATACAAGGAAATATATACTATATGTTATCTCATTCATATTTTTGTTTCGATACCGAGTATGTATCGCAAGATTGATTCGACGCTAAAAATACTTGGTATCATAACAAAAGTATCGAGTACCTACTCGTATTTACTAGTATCGGAATATCCCTAATATAGTTGTTGGTAACCAACTATAAAATACGGAAATAATAAAATAGTCGCGTTTGATTACAATTTGGAAGTTGTCATTAATTGGACTGGACTGAATAAAAGGATGGAGGATTTTAAATAATATAAAAAAAATCGATTTTTCGAAAAAATCGAATATTTATTTTCATTAAAATCGATTATAGACAAATCGATTAATGTTTAATAAAATAAAAATCGATTTTTAATAAATCGATTCTTTTCCATTAACCTCACATCCCTACACTGTTACCGTTTGAAGTTTATTTAGTAAAAAAGAGGTACGAGTCTCAGACGCTCCAGTAGAGGGCGCCAGCATTTTTTTTTTCTGTAGAATTTTTGCATTGCTGCATAAAACAAGTTGGCATTTAATTTCGGCCATTGGTTAAAAGGAAATTGGTTAAATTAATGTGACTTCTTTGGCCCAAATGGAGTATATCTAATAAAATAATATTAAAATAAAATAGAATCAGGGTGACTAACTCAAATGCTAGGCAACTTTCGTCTATTTTAGAGGTGACTGTCCCACTCAGTATAAGATTTATTCCGCGACACCAATTAAATATTTGTAATTGCACAGTTGTGAAAATTATGTAAAATTTCGACTTTATGGGTAGGACAGCCCAACCATTCCAAATCCCTACCAAGTAAATATAGGTTTTTAATATTTTTTGTTAAATTACCTTTTTTCTTATAATTATAGTTCAAGTATGCATTCGTTGCGTCTGTTAATGCAGAAAATGCTACAATAAATTGTGTAGAGGGTTATTTTATTCTTTTTCTTTTTAATTTTTTTCGTTCTCTAAAGATAATCAATTGATGAACTTTAGTGAGCTCTTCAGTTGTTATACTTTTTTCACATTTTGTACATTTTCTTCCTCTACATAACTTATGTACAACATATCCAGCCGTGAACCTATAGCGTTACAGTTATTTTTTTCATTAAAAACGAGTTGGCTTGAAAACTCAACTGTAAAGTGATGTTTACCTACATTTTGGTATATTTATTTATATTTTTTATTTTTTCGTCGCCTCAGTGCTTGTTTGGCTTATCTGACATTGTTTACGAAAATGACTTTTTAATGCAGTATTATAAAGAATTAAATTTCCATCCTATTGGTAAAACATTTTTTTAAAATATTCAATTTTAAAATAATAAAAATCTCATTAGTTTTTTACTCAACACGGCACTTAACGAAAATTCCGTTCTTGTTTGCTGTATCGGTATTAGGTTGGCGCAGGACTAGGTTGGCCCAATACTAGGATGGCGCAGGACTAGGTTGGCGCAGGACTAGGTTGGCCCAATACTAGGTTGGCGCAGGACTAGGTTGGCCCAATACTAGGTTGGCCCAATACTAGGTTGGCGCAGGACTAGGTTGGCCCAATACTAGGTTGGCGCAGGACTAGGTTGGCCCAATACTAGGTTGGCGCAGGACTAGGTTGGCCCAATACTAGGTTGGCGCAGGACTAGGTTGGCGCAGGACTAGGTTGGCCCAATACTAGGTTGGCGCAGGACTAGGTTGGCCCAATACTAGCTTGGCGCAGGACTAGGTTGGCGCAGTACTAGGTTGGCCCAACACTAGCTTGGCGCAGGACTAGGTTGGCCCAATACTAGGTTGGCGCAGGACTAGGTTGGCGCAGGACTAGGTTGGCCCAATACTAGGTTGGCCCAATACTAGGTTGGCGCAGGACTAGGTTGGCCCAATACTAGCTTGGCGCAGGACTAGGTTGGCGCAGGACTAGGTTGGCGCAGTACTAGGTTGGCCCAACACTAGCTTGGCGCAGGACTAGGTTGGCCCAATACTAGGTTGGCCCAATACTAGGTTGGCGCAGGACTAGGTTGGCCCAATACTAGGTTGGCCCAATACTAGGTTGGCGCAGGACTAGGTTGGCCCAATACTAGGTTGGCCCAATACTATGTTGGCGCAGGACTAGGTTGGCCCAATACTAGGTTGGCCCAATACTAGGTTGGCGCAGGACTAGGTTGGCCCAATACTAGGTTGGCGCAGGACTAGGTTGGCGCAGGACTAGGTTGGCCCAGTACTAGGTTGGCGCAGGACTAGGTTGGCTCAGGACTAGGTTGGCCCAATACTAGGTTGGCGCAGGACTAGGTTGGCCCAATACTAGGTTGGCCCAATACTAGGTTGGCCCAATACTAGGTTGGCGCAGGACTAGGTTGGCCCAATACTAGGTTGGCGCAGGACTAGGTTGGCTCAGGACTAGGTTGGCCCAATACTAGGTTGGCGCAGGACTAGGTTGGCCCAATACTAGGTTGGCGCAGGACTAGGTTGGCCCAATACTAGGTTGGCCCAATACTAGGTTGGCGCAGGACTAGGTGTTGGCCCAATACTAGGTTGGCGCAGGACTAGGTTGGCCCAATACTAGGTTGGCGCAGGACTAGGTTGGCTCAGGACTAGGTTGGCCCAATACTAGGTTGGCGCAGGACTAGGTTGGCCCAATACTAGGTTGGCGCAGGACTAGGTTGGCTCAGGACTAGGTTGGCCCAATACTAGGTTGGCGCAGGACTAGGTTGGCCCAATACTAGGTTGGCGCAGGACTAGGTTGGCCCAATACTAGGTTGGCGCAGGACTAGGTTGGCCCAATACTAGGTTGGCCCAATACTAGGTTGGCCCAATACTAGGTTGGCGCAGGACTAGGTTGGCCCAATACTAGGTTGGCGCAGGACTAGGTTGGCTCAGGACTAGGTTGGCCCAATACTAGGTTGGCGCAGGACTAGGTTGGCCCAATACTAGGTTGGCGCAGGACTAGGTTGGCCCAATACTAGGTTGGCCCAATACTAGGTTGGCGCAGGACTAGGTTGGCCCAATACTAGGTTGGCCCAATACTAGGTTGGCGCAGGACTAGGTTGGCGCAGGACTAGGTTGGCCCAGTACTAGGTTGGCGCAGGACTAGGTTGGCTCAGGACTAGGGTGGCCCAATACTAGTTTGGCCCAATACTAGGTTGGCGCAGGACTAGGGTGGCCCAATACTAGTTTGGCCCAATACTAGGTTGGCCCAATACTAGTTTGGCCCAATACTAGGTTGGCGCAGGACTAGGGTGGCCCAATACTAGGTTGGCCCAATACTAGTTTGGCCCAATACTAGGTTGGCGCAGGACTAGGTTGGCGCAGGACTAGGTTGGCCCAATACTAGGTTGGCCCAATACTAGTTTGGCCCAATACTAGGTTGGCGCAGGACTAGGTTGGCGCAGGACTAGGTTGGCGCAGGATTAAGTTGGCCCAATACTAGGTTGGCCCAATACTAGGTTGGCGCAGGACTAGGTTGGCTCAGGACTAGGTTTGCCCAATACTAGGTTGGCGCAGGACTAGGTTGGCCCAATACTAGGTTGGCGCAGGACTAGGTTGGCCCAATACTAGGCCACTGCTGCGCCACTTACTGCGCCAACCTAGTATTGGGCCAACCTAGTATTGGGCCAACCTAGTATTGGGCCAACCTAGTCCTGCGCCAACCTAGTCCTGCGCCAACCTAGTATTGGGCCAACCTAGTATTGGGCAAACCTAGTCCTGAGCCAACCTAGTCCTGTGCCAACCTAGTATTGGGCCAACCTAATCCTGCGCCAACCTAGTCCTGCGCCAACCTAGTATTGGGCCAAACTAGTATTGGGCCAACCTAGTATTGGGCCAACCTAGTCCTGCGCCAACCTAGTATTGGCCCAACCTAGTCCTGAGCCAACCTAGTCCTGCGCCAACCTAGTATTGGGCCAACCTAGTCCTGAGCCAACCTAGTCCTGCGCCAACCTAGTATTGGGCCAACCTAGTATTGGGCCAACCTAGTATTGGGCCAACCTAGTATTGGGCCAACCTAGTATTGGGCCAACCTAGTCCTGAGCCAACCTAGTCCTGCGTCAACCTAGTACTGGGCCAACCTAGTCCTGCGCCAACCTAGTCCTGCGCCAACCTAGTCCTGCGCCAACCTAGTATTGGGCCAACCTAGTCCTGCGCCAACCTAGTATTGGGCCAAACTAGTATTGGGCAAACCTAGTCCTGAGCCAACCTAGTCCTGCGCCAACCTAGTCCTGCACCAACCTAGTATTGGGCCAACCTAGTATTGGGCCAACCTAGTCCTGCGCCAACCTAGTCCTGCGCCAACCTAGTCCTGCGCCAACCTAGTATTGGGCCAACCTAGTATTGGGCCAACCTAGTCCTGCGCCAACCTAGTCCTGCGCCAACCTAGTCCTGCGCCAACCTAGTATTGGGCCAAACTAGTATTGGGCCAACCTAGTATTGGGCCAAACTAGTATTGGGCCACCCTAGTCCTGCGCCAACCTAGTATTGGGCCAAACTAGTATTGGGCCACCCTAGTCCTGAGCCAACCTAGTCCTGCGCCAACCTAGTACTGGGCCAACCTAGTCCTGCGCCAACCTAGTCCTGCGCCAACCTAGTCCTGCGCCAACCTAGTCCTGCGCCAACCTAGTATTGGGCCAACCTAGTATTGGGCCAACCTAGTCCTGCGCCAACCTAGTATTGGGCCAACGTAGTATTGGGCCAACCTAGTATTGGGCCAACCTAGTCCTGCGCCAACCTAGTATTGGGCCAACCTAGTCCTGCGCCAACCTAGTATTGGGCCAACCTAGTCCTGAGCCAACCTAGTCCTGCGCCAACCTAGTATTGGGCCAACCTAGTCCTGCGCCAACCTAGTATTGGGCCAACCTAGTCCTGAGCCAACCTAGTCCTGCGCCAACCTAGTATTGGGCCAACCTAGTCCTGCGCCAACCTAGTATTGGGCCAACCTAGTCCTGAGCCAACCTAGTCCTGCGCCAACCTAGTATTGGGCCAACCTAGTCCTGCGCCAACCTAGTATTGGGCCAACCTAGTCCTGCGCCAACCTAGTATTGGGCCAACCTAGTATTGGGCCAACCTAGTATTGGGCCAACCTAGTATTGGGCCAACCTAGTCCTGCGCCAACCTAGTATTGGGCCAACCTAGTCCTGCGCCAACCTAGTATTGGGCCAACCTAGTCCTGAGCCAACCTAGTCCTGCGCCAACCTAGTATTGGGCCAACCTAGTCCTGCGCCAACCTAGTATTGGGCCAACCTAGTATTGGGCCAACCTAGTATTGGGCCAACCTAGTATTGGGCCAACCTAGTCCTGCGCCAACCTAGTCCTGCGCCAACCTAGTCCTGCGCCAACCTAGTATTACCGACCGAATTTATCTTATTTTTGAGAAGTAGAATAATACAGACCATCTCACCTAACTTTTTGACTTGCAAACTGATCGCTTACGGATTAAACGTAGTAGCTAAACTATTAAATTTAAACTATATAAAATAGAGATTTAAAAGAATTTGTTATTTATATAATATAGTATAGTATTGTAAAGAATAAACAAATCACCTCATAAACGACTAATGCCACTTTCGGCGAGTGACGAATCAATTATAAGAAAACACAACCCATACTCAGTAATTCCACAGCCAGATGCATACAAACAACAAGCTTCTGATACGAACCATGGAATCTAAATCTTTCCCGTAGCTATTTATTTTTGCGATTCACATTACTTTTATCCTAATTCTCTAATCAAAACTGGAAAAAATCTAATGGTCGATAGTTTTGCCATCACTAGACTTTTTAAGCTGACTTCGAAAGCTGTGACATACCAAAGCATGCTTAATTGTTATTTTTTAACAGGCAAAGGTAACAACCCTTATACAGGTAAACAATTAATTAGAAAATAGTAATTACAAAATTTCAGACGGTGATTTTTTACACAATTTATTCAGTGGTTTAAATAGTAGATTAGGACTGTTGACTCTTATAAGTTATAGCAACAACAATCATCTACCGAGCGTTCACAACTCGACTGTTAAATTAAAAATTAAATGTAAAACAATATAACAAGTAATTAATACAACTTTATTTACAAATACTTTAGTTTCATTAGCAGTTTTTAGTATATTTACCTACTGCTGGTCAAGTTAAGATCATATTTACCCATTTTACATTCAGCCTAAGCATCCAGCATCTTTTATATTTCTTTATTTACCTCCTAGACAGGCTTCTTGATCGTAAGTGTTTACCGTCGCTCATGATCTGCCAAAAGACCTACCCACGACATTATATTTAAGAGCTGCAAACCTTTTTTGAAGAAGGACAAGTTATAGCTCTCTGGAAACACTGAGGACGGAACCTCTTTTCATAGCTCGATGTCGTTTTCGCTTTATTCATTTTTGTAGTTTCATAGATACTTTTTAAAGTCTGGGCCCCGGTCCACATGGCCATATCATATGGTGCAATGCCCTCCCGAACACATGGAGGCTTCTAAGGGTTTTTGTTTTATGATTCTCGTCCAGGCAGAGGTGGTAGCCATGACGACCTAAACCTTTTTTCAGAGCCACGTCATTGGCTACTAATAAGAGATGACCTGAAAAAAAAAGGAAAAATGTAGATTTTGTCGATTCGTTGAGGAATCTAAAAGTTCATTTATATATTTTTTAAATCTATTTATATCAATAATTGTGTAAATTAAAATTTTCTTCATATCAATGACATTTATCAATGATTTCCTTACTAGAATACTCTTCTATTCACATCAATAATAAAATTTTAAAAAAATGTTTAATACCAACCAATATTTTTCTCATCGTCCACCGATGCTTGTGACAATACCGGTGTAAACCTTTTTGGTACTACCACGAAATGTATTGGGGCTTGTCTTTCATATTCTTCATCGAAAACTACACACTGAAATCATTGATTATTCTCTTTTGAATTTACTTAGATGCAAAATAATTTCAAATCAAGAAATCATCATCATCATCAGCCTATAGACGTCCACTGCTGGACATAGGCCTCCCCCAAACTTCGCCACAAAGGCCGGTCCTGCGGACTCATGCGCTATCTGAATCATTGACCAGGTCGTCGGTCCATCTTGTGGGGGGTCTTCCCACGTTGCGCTTACCGGTTCGTGGCCGCCCCTCCAGAACTTTATCAAGTAATATAATCAAGTAGGAATATCTTTTCCGTATTCTATATTTCAGGAATAGCACCAAAACTACCAGTCAGATCTTTAACTAATTGATTTAAAGGAGCTTTTGTCCAAAGTAATGGTTTGACTTCAATGCTTTGACATTGCAGAGGTCCATGAGCGACGGAAACCATGATCAGGTGGCCTGTTAGCTCTTCTGCCTACATTCAAATATTTTTTTTTTAAAGGTATTGCGGTAGGTGTAAAACATACCTGATTATCTTCATAAATAAATTCTTTAGGATTTCTACCTAGTTTCTTCAGTGCATCTTGTATTTCGGTAGTCATTTCGATGAATATGTAGTTAGATAATGAAGTCTAATAGATTTCATTAAAGTAGAATAGTCTTAGAATAGAGTATTGTTCTAAAAAATAAGTTATGACTTTCATATAACAAAATCAGCAAAGTAAAATACAACATAACCTATAAAATAAAATGACTTGTGAAATACTACTGATAACAAAATAATCTTTGGTTTTAATCTAGTATGATAAATAATGCTCTACGTATTTATTAAGGTAGTAAACTGATTATCAAGCTACTTAATTTAACATCTCACTATGACTAAGATTTTAACCTAAAACGCTACAAAAGTGCTAAAGGTGGTCAGTAGTTCTTGTGTTATTAAAGAAACCTAACCTCTAAATTATTAAGTATTATACAGGGTGATTTCCTAGTGAGGGTGCATATTGTAGGTCATGGTAGCTGATGGTTATATACGACCAGTAAAAATATTATTACCAAAGAATATGGCTTAATGCCTTAGTAATCGCAACTTAAAAATATCTAAAATTCTTGCAAAATGATGGTTTTTCGACAGCTGATGGGTGTGGCGGAGGTGTGGAGTGCGCGAGATCACTAGAGGTCATTAGTCAACACTCTTTAAGCCGAAATTGTTTATGTTTGAGGAAGTTTTGTCGAATTTAGATTTAAAAAAATATTTTTTTTTTTGTAATTTAACCTATTTTTTGTAATATTCCGTATTAGAACAGAGTACTCATCACCCTCCAGCAATATGTACCCTCTCTAACAAATCACCCTGTATAACACACTGTCGCATTGAAAATCATTGGGGAGGCCTATGTCCAGCAGTGGATGTCTATAGGCTGATGAATTATAACCGGACCGAAGGCTTGGCCAGAATCATGGGAAGTCACTGTATGTAAACAGTGCAGAACCGGTCGTTGTAACGAGGTATAGGGATAGGCATCAAATTATATATACATAATTTCGAAGCAGAAATGTCCATTTCTGGGTTTTTCTTTTCCAATGAAACAAAATAGGACAAAATAACAAAATCGTTTATTTCACATGAATCACATAACATTTTAGCATTTTATATACAGATCACAGTCTTATAATGTGTACATATTATGACATAAGGTTAGATTTACAAATTAGCGAATCGGCTAACTGCAAGAACTCTGGAAAACTTAACCACTTAACTGAGAACATAAATTTTCACTAGATGGTGAAACTGGAATCTCTCGTGTGGCGAACAATAAAAGCACGCAAGATCCTGAATCGCGGTATCGACATTTGCAGCATTCGGCGCATCTATACGACATCTGAAATCTACTACAGCGGGCTTCGGTCTCACCGAACTGTGCTCAATTTAGGCCCCTGCCACAGACTTGGCAAAAGTAAACAAACCAATTCCGTTGTTTTTTTCCATGTTTTTTTTTCTAAGCCTGTCATTGCGTGAGTTTGTAGTTACCCGATTCGCAAATTAAGATATTATTTGGCAAAAATCGCCTTCGAGGTAAGATTGACAAAACTTATTTAATAGGAATGTATAATTTAGAATAATACTTTTATTACAAAAATGATAAAGACCGACTTCCATTGAAACCTTGTCCGTTAGAAATTCACATTTTTAAACACAGATCCAAAAGTTCGATCTTTAAAAAAGAACCATTCAAATCGGTCCACCCAAACTAAAGTTATGAAGGAACAAACATAAAAAAACCTAAGGTCGAATTGAGTACCTCCTCCTTTTTCGAAATCGGTCAAAAACAACTTCATCTGGCGTAATAACAACATCAACTCTACTGAAAATTATTTGAAACCAATTTTTTAATGTGAAACATCTATAGATGTACGTAAAAACGATTTCTCTCCTCGACGCAAGAAGACCAACGGCAGTTAATTTGTATTATTTTCGAGCACTTTCTCACGATTTGAAATAAATTCCTAAACTTAATTTAATGAAAATAAATAATTGGAACATTTATAATATATTTATTTTTACATATTTTTAATTTGTTCCATAATTATCTTTTCTTGTTCAAGTTATGTATTGAAACAAAAAAAAAACCTTTTTACTACTAATAAGTTATTTTTAAGTATAATTTTAAGTGCTATTTGTTATTTACAGTTTTCATTGTGTTTGTAAACAGGGGTGGGGACCTGGTGATCTGTAACACAGGCTTTCCTTTCACAGACACCAGCTCTTCACAAACTGTAAGGTTTAATATATTTTTTGTATAACAATAGTTACTGTGTGAAGAGAAATAAAGAAATTATTCTTATTAATGAAAATAAATGTTTATTTGTACATATTAATTTTACAAATAATGTTGATGTTTCACATTTGCCAGGCGTCCCATGACGAATCACATTTTTTTTAAATGTCAATCTTACCCCATTACATTTTTAAATAAAAAAATATAACAAACCAATAAAAATAGTAACATTTTATTTATAAGAAAAATGCGTTTTACCTAAGGTAATTATCAGTCGTAAATATAATATTTAAGTTTTTAAATATGGACAGTAACGAAAGTATCTGAAGTGACATGGTGGACCATACCTGATCCCTCTACTGAGGAGACCTGAGCCCAGCAGTGGGCAGCGCAGTAATATACTTCTTCTAAATAAAAACTTAACTATCAAATATTTAATTAAATCAAGTGACAAAAAGTAAGCCATTGTAACGATAGCGACAGTGTGACCAATTTAATAAACTTATTCAGAAACTCGCGGGTTTCTATAATACTTTCATGCATTTTCAACGGGTTCTTACCGCGATATTTAATTAATGGAGTTGTCTCGATATTTCAACGTTGTTGCAAACGTCATGATCACGAGAAGACTGGATACTGCGGGTTGATTTAAGAGCAAACGAATCTGTCTACCCTCTTTCTCGTTCGCTTTTGGGTAGTACCACTGGAACTCGAACTCACATCACGACACAGTCACTCGCGGGTTCATGCTCAGAGAGTCTTGTAGATACAGTGAGTGTAGTTAATTAAAGTTAATTAAATATCGTGGTAAGAACCCATTGAAAATGCAATTTAATAAAATTTTACTTTTTTGGTAGAAATGGAATTGAAGATTCGAAATCACTCGTTGTATGGTTTTCTAATTTCTTTAATGCTTTCACATTGGCTCGCTAACGTCCAACACACGTACAAAACAAATGACGGTGATCAATATGAAAGTTGGCGAGACAATATGGAAACGCGTCATAATGCTGCGTTTACATATCGGTTCTCCAACTTCCAATGCACGCAAATGACAACTGGTAGGCCAACTGTCAAACGGTGTTTCACATATTAACCACTCAACTGGGAACGTCACTATTCGCTAGATGGCGAAACTGGGGACTTCGTTCGGAATCATTACCGTGTTTGAGTCTCTTTTTAAAAATATTTTTTCCAATAAATTTTAATATCGATTTTTAATTAAACCTTATATTTTAGTAAATCTTTATTTATAAATGACGCTGTATTGCATTTTCAGCGAAAATATATCATCTCCGTAAAATATGAGACAATTAAAAAATGTAAACAAAACAAGTTTTAGAACTGTGTTCAATTTTGGCTCCTGCCACAGACTTGGCAAAAGTAAACAAACCAATTTGGTTGCCGATCCCAGTTGAGTGGTTATATAGCTTTTTGTCACTTGATAAAATTATTTAGAAACCTTATCGCACTTTGATATGAAAAAAAAAAAACATTTATCATTGGTAACAATTCCTTACAATTAGTTAAATAATTACTATATACATTTTTTACATATATTCCAATCATAATATATTTTTTAGTTTATACAGCGTGTTCCGAATTGAAATCTCTCTTTTGAAATACGATTATTCTTGTATATTATCATTTTTATAGCAAAACAATACAGGGTGTTAATATTTCTAGATTTTGGTCGAGAAATGATTTTCATTTCACTGGTGTGTTTCAAACTTTACTTGGGTTTATTTGATAAATTTACTCCAAATTACTATTTTAACTTACCTTACTATTTTAGGTGTACAGGGTGATGATAAAATATTTTACATATGGAATTAAGGTTATACAGTTTATGAATAAACTCGTTTCAAGTTGTTTTTGTAAATTATAGTGTAAGTAAAAAATCATCAGACTTCAATCTACGCGGGGTATGTGGGTGCCAAACCGCACTAAAACCTCCGTCTATACCCAGCGTCCGAACCTTGTTTGAAGCCAGAACCTAGCGCGGAGTTATGCGAGACGGCACGACGCATTACGGACTATGACCATAGAGTGCGCGAGGTCACGTGAAATTAACAATGTTTTTCCATACTAAAGAAAATTGTTAGGTAATTTTTATTACCTATTTTTCAAGTATTTACAAAATAAGTTATTCTAATTCAATATGTTATTTTATCTATCACCCGATATATCAAAAAAATAAAATTTTATTTAACACACACTTTCTTTTATTTTTTTATCATATCAGCGGGCGAAGATTCGTGTTGACACACATGCAATAAATTTGCCTCAATGTAATCAGTTAATAGATCAAAAAAAAAACGTTTGTACCATTCTATCTACATCAATAATAAATATTTTTTTTATTACAAAAAGAAAACGACCGATTCCATTGAAAACTTGTCCGTTAAAAATATACATTTTTAAACACAGATCCAAAAGGGTTTGTTCGAACTTAAAAAAAAAACTTGAGAGGTGTCATGGGACACCCGAATAGAACGAAGTTCCTTTCGATTAAAAGATATCTTATATTTTTTTTCCTAATGTAACGCGCGATAAGGAACGTGTTTTAAAAGATTTTGATCACAGCGCCATCTAGCGATAATCATCTAAAACAAAAAAGTGTCGTGACAAGTTTTCGTAAGAATTTTTTCCGTCTAGCCCCCTTTCATAACGCGCGATAAGGAACTTCGTTCCAACAAATGAGCTACCATGACGTCCATCTTTCATCTGACACCGATCATCCAAATCGGCCCAAACTAAAGTTATGACGAAACAAACACAGACAAAAACACCGATGGTACAACAATTTATCGCGCTAACACGAACATTCGCCGCAGCCCGCTAATGTATCGCGTTAAATTTATCTAAATGAGCCCTTTCGTTATCCCCACGAAGGGTCGTACCTGGTCCACTGGAAGTCTGGCGCTAGGTAAACCCTTCTGCCCTTAATAAAACATGTTACTATACCTCTGTACGCTGTTCTTGGTACGCCACTCTGAAAAAAAAAAAATCTTAAGAACATCCTTCATTCACATCCTTCAGTCATACATTCACTCATTAGTAAAATTAACTTTATTCGGGGACGGCGCGACGCGCCGCACCTCAAAACCCCGTGCTGGGTTCTGACCTCAGCCGGGGTTCGGACGCTGAGTGTGAGCGGTTGGAAGTTTTAGTGCGGTTCAACACCCACAAACGCGGGCGGAGATTCTGTGATTTCCTCCAATTGAAAAAAAAGAAAAAAATTAAGTATTTAATTTCAAAGCATGTATTTCATTTCATTTCATGATAAATGTCATTATTGTTGAGAATAAATAATTTCATTTCATTTATGTGCAATTTTTCACAACACCACTGGCTAAAAACGGTGAAGGAAAACATCGGGAGGAAACCTGCATGTCGGAAAAGGATTCTAAAAATTTAAGATAATAATATGTGAAGTCTCCAATCCGCACTAGGCAAGCGCGGTGGACTATGCCTAATCCCTCTTCGGAGGAGACCTGAGCCCAACAGTGGGCAGTAATGGGTTGGTACAGGTACACATAGATAAACAAAAGTCGCGATTTCGAACAACCAAGCTAAATATTATAACCCAATTGTTAGGATGTGTCGTCAATACAATGATATTTCTAGAGAGCACCATGCTTCAATTGATATTTTCGAGCAAAACTTCTTAAAATTTAAGTCTGACGTGAAGAAAATTATGTACGACTAAAATTTTTGTTTTTTCTTTTTATTTTATAAAAACCTATTAATTTTTCTTAAGTATAAATATAACATAATTTTAATTTTTAATATTACTGAACTGAACTGTTTTCTATTATATTTTGTTGCTTATGTATACACATGTTTAGGGATATAGTCTAGCTTAGTAATAATGTACTTGAAAAACCTTTAAATCATGTTTTGACTGTATTCTGTTTAGTGTAATAATAATAAATTAATAAACAATTCACTCATTCATCATTAACTTACTCTGAAGTCGTCCATGAGTCCCAGTTTCTTGGCAGCTCGCTGGTAGCTCTTGGCGTTAGAGTAGGACACTCTGACGTCGGACTCCATGGCACCTAACAGCGCGTCCTCTGACATCACTTCCGGTAGAGAATACACCGACGATGTTAGCGTTTCGTCGTATATATCCTGAAATATTCAATAAAATTGGTACAAATTGGGTAAAGGGCTTGATTCAGCGCGGCGGTCGTTCTTGACACGGCGCGTATTGTGAGGAGGTTCCTCTCTCTTGAGCCCTGACCACTGATGACTTGGGTCGTAGACCCCGTCTCCAGTGGCCCTCTGTTTTTTATCCACTCAACTGGGAACATTACTTTTCGCTAGATGGCGAAACTGGGAACTTCGTTCGGTATCACTACCGCGTTCGAGCGTCTTTTTAAAATCATTTTTTTTTTCATTAAACTTTAGTTTAGATTTTTAATAAAACCTAATATTTATATATTTCTTTATTATTAAACTACGCTGTATTACATTTTCAGCGAAAATACGCGAATATCCGTAACATATGAGACGATTAAAAAATGTAAACTAAACAAGTTTTAGAACTGTGCTCAATTTTGCCTCTGCCACAGACTTGGCAAAAGTAAACAAACCAATTTTGTTGCTGATCCCAGTTGAGTGGTTAAATTGTCCGATTTGAAAAGTCTTTTAGTTTTGGATAATCAAAGGAAAGTTCTCGAAATTAAGAATGTAACGAATACTCGCATTCGCAAAAAAACATGCAAATATTTTGACAAAAGGTAAGAGGATGTTGTGTGGATGACTTAGTCAAAATAAAGGCCTTTAACTGCCCTTTAAAATGAGCCCAAACTCGATAGGTCTACGACCTTCTGTTAACAAGATAATTTGAGGGTGTTGAGAAATTTTTTGTTAATTTATTTTTTTGACCGACTTCCAAAAAGAAGGAGGTACTCAATTCGTCTGTATACAGGGTGTTAAAATCCGATGAAACAATACTTTCACAGCAAATGGTATACTTGATGTAGAAGCCATCCACCAAGTCTGAGTTTTCTAGGCATAATATATCATAAGTTATAAGTAATCAAAACTTCGTGTTAATTAGTGCGTGATCAACCCTACCGTACTGACGTACACCAACAGCTAAAGACTTAAGCCGGCTAGTCACCTCCTGTATCATAGAACATTGTAATAATACACAGGACAAAAATCACATTCTAAACAGGATACATGCGCTTGTGTTCGTGAAAATAGATATAGCACGCTAGATGTAGATCAGGGTAGGGTTGTCAAAAATAATACAAAATAATAATTTTTCAACTTTGTATGGGAAAATAAAGTGATCATCTCCGTTTCAAAAGTATGTGTATATGATTTGAAATGTGATATAGATTAAGCCCTCAGAGTATTGTTTCCCCGGGCACCAACACCCTGTATATATGTTTTTTTTAAGTTTGTTCCTCGATAACTTTTGTATCGGTGGACCGATTTGAATGATTCTGGTATCAAATGAAAGGTGATGGTTGAACTTAGGTCCCATACTTTTAAGATCGATCAAGTACTTTTGGATCTGTGATTAAAATGTGTATTTTTAACGGACAAAATTTCAATTTGATAAATGGAAGTCGGTCGTTTTCATTTTTGTAATAAAAATATTACTGGAACAAAGTTCCTTATCGCGCGTTATCGAAAGGAGGCTAGATGCAAATTCTTATGAAAAACTTGTCACGACACTTTTTTTGTTTTAGATGATTATCGCTAGATGGCGCTGTGATTAAAATATTTTATTTAAGTTATAATAATTACTTAGTTTAAACTAACTTAAACTAGTTTAAACTAACTAATTATTATAACTTAAAAAAATAAAATATTATTACAACCCTCACTAATTAATCGAAAGGAACTTCGTTCCATCCGGGTGTCCCTTGACACCTCTCAAGTTTTTTGTTCTTTTAATATCTAAAATATAATATCTTGTATATTGTACTCACCTTTAATAAATATGTTAAATTTAATTTAGTAAATTCGACGTAATCTAAATTTAGTTGTATTTTCCTTAAATGTTTGTCGAAAAACAAACCCTGACTCACTCCGACCTATAAACAAACAAATAGAAAATAAAAAAAAAATAAGAAAAATTAATCATCCAAATCGGTTCACTATGAAAAAATATAGGGTAAAACACATTTTTTTAGTTGGAGGAAATCACTGAATCCGGGGTATGTGGGAGTTGAACCGCACTTTAGTGAGTTTAGGTTTTAACCTCCAACCGCTCACACTCAGCGTCCGAACCCCGGCTGAGGCCAGAACCCAGCACGGGGTTTGGAGGGACGGCGCAACGCGTTACGCCCACGGCACTCTTTCCCGTCGCTCCGTCCTCAAGGGTAAAACACATAACATTTTCGAATTATATGATACAAAAATTTTGACTTAATGTGAGCTCGCCTAAAATAAATTGTAGTTACAAACCTTTCCAAAAGAATAAGTTCTAGATATCTCTGGTCTAATACAAGCTCGTCCTTCGGTATTTACTGGATTTCGTAGCCAATCGTCGAAGAAACTATAAGAAAATAAACTTTTTTTAGAGAAATATTATAAATGCGAAAGTAACTCTGTCTGTTACGCTTTCCCGTTTAAACCTCTCAACCGATTTTGATGAAATTTGGCACAGACAATCATTAGACCCTGAGAGAGAACATAGGCTTCCTTTTAATTGAGTAATGAAATGAAATACTTTATTTTCAACATTGATGATATGCTCATTCTTGTTGACGTCAAAATCTAAAAGCTACCACCAGTTCGGACACAAAAAATAATAATTATAGCCACCGTCCTGAGAAGAACTGGCAAGAAACTCAGCGGGCATGTCTTTTTTTTGTATTATTATTATGAGCATTATCTTTTTTAAAATATTTTAACAATATTGTACAAAAGATGAAATAGACAAAATATTATAAAAAAATGATTATTATAATGAAACGACCTTGGCGAGCAACTCATTTCCACTTTGTGCAATCGTCCAGTTACAAATAATCTTTGCTAACAAATATAGTGTATGGTAATAACTTACGCTGGCGGCCATATTGGTTCCAATTTTGTCCACATCTCTTTTCTCAACAACCACCCCAACCCTGGGAAGAAATCCGTTCTGTACAATAATTCTGGTCTAGATGTATCTATAATATCTTTTTTGCCGTTGTCATTCCAGGCTGAAATACACCTGTAAATAATAAAGCTTAAAATGTAGAAAAAAAATATTCTAATGTTTCCTTTACATATTGGTTCGCCAACGCCACGTAAAAATAATATTTTAATTACAAAAATGAAAACGACAGATTTAAATTTTTCGAGTATAGCACAAAAACTACCAGTCGGATCTATATCAATTTAATGAAATTCATTTAAAGTAGTAAAAAGTATTTGCTTGCTAACAAAAAAAGAATCATCGAAATCGGTTTATATGAAAAAGAAGTACACGCAAAAATCGTAAAATCTTGTGCCGTTAAAAATCGGTAAGAAGAATCCGGTATAAGTAAACAAACCAATTTTGGTGCAGGGTTGTTAGAATTATATTCGTTACAATAAATACATACAGTGGCGTGCAGTTCATAAAATCTAATAAGCAGTGTATACCCTACTTAAATGTAATCTTTTCAATGAAATGAAATACTTTATTTCAACATTGATGACGTACTCATTCTTGTTGATGTCAAAAGTTACAAGCTACCACCAGTTCGGACACAAAAAATAATAATTATAACCACCGTCCTGAGAAGAACTGGCAAGAAACTCAGCGGGCATGGCTTTTTTTTTTTATAATGAGCATTTTTTTTAATATTTGTACTGTGTTTTAATGGATTTATAAGTCAGCATAGTTTTTACTCCAAGACTTTAAATGTATATTTAGACAAACTCACCATAAGCTGGGATCCTTTAGCAGTAAAGGATATGTACCAAGGAAATATTCGAAGAAATCCGGTGAAATGTCTAGGTCATCTGAAATTAGGGTTATAATTATACATTTTATACTTATATATTCTATCAACTTATTCGAACACTCGCAGTTTTCTATAATACTTTCATGCATTTTCAACGGGTTCTTACCACGATTTTTAATTAATTGAGTTGTTGTCTCGATATTTCAACGTTGCTGCATTTCTACAAGACTCAAAGAGCACATCAGAGCGATTAAAAACAATGAACCGCATAAATCGGCGATCGCAGAGCATGTGCTCGACTCGGGTTCCTATCACTGGATACAATTACATAATCCTCAGGTACTATCTTCTGAACGGCATTACATACCAAGGATGGTTAAAGAAGCTATCGAGATTTCAAGACAGCACTTTTAACCACTCAACTGGGAACGTCACTATTCGCTAGATGGCGAAACTGGGGACGTCGTTCGGAATCAATACCGTGTTTGAGCCCCTTTTTAAAAACATTGTTTTCCAATAATGTAGTTGTAGTTCTGAATAAAGTTATTTTCTTTCTTTCTTTCTTTCAATAATTTTTAATTATTAAATTAAACCTTATATTTTTGTAAATCTTTATTACTAAACGACGCTGTATCGCATTTTCAGCGAAAATATATCATCTCCGAAATATATGAGACAATTAAAAATTGTAAACAAAACAAGTTTTCGAATTGTGCTCAATTTTGGCGCCTGCCACAGACTTGGCAAAAGTAAATAAACCAATTTGGTTGCCGATCCCAGTTGAGTGGTTAGCAGGGGTGACGGCTTCAGATTATCATGTGGAATCCAGTGCTAAACACAACAGTCACTAAGGGTTCATGCTCAGAGAGTCTTGTAGATACAGTGAGTGTAGTGTGATGTGAGTTCGAGTTCCAGTGGTACCACCCAAAAGCGAACGAGTGCGAGGGTAGACAGATTTGTTTGCTCTTAAATCGACCCGCAGTATCCAGTCTTCTCGTGATCATGACGTTTGCAAACAACGTTGAAATATCGAGACAACTCAATTAATTAAATATCGTGGTAAGAACCCGTTGAAAATGCATGAAAGTATTATATTCTATCATACTGTCACAACCCATTACAGCCCACCGCAAGCGAAGGCCCGAAGCCAAGCGTCAACCACTAGAATATACAGGGTGTAAACAGCACTCCCGAAAACGAAGTTAGGTGGTAGTACTAGTGATAATTGTGATGATATGCCAGGATATCGGGCCATTCAGACGATTTTTTTTAGCTTAACATCCAAAGTATCACTAGTCCTAACCAAGGCTTCGTTCTCGGGAGTGGTGTTCATACACCCTGTAAACACTAAAAATCATTTTTTTCTTACCTTCAACAATAATAACAGCATCATAATTAAATGTATTAAACATTTTATTGAGAGCGAATTTGAAATGTCTCGCTATTTTGTAGTACCCTCTCAATTTCACTTTGGCTCTCGGTAGAGGTATTTCTGAGAGGTCCGGTTGTAAAATAACGTTGATAGTAGGATCTGAATCTACATAACTTCTTATTACTTGATATGTTGCGTTGTGCCCGCAATCCTGATAAAAAAAAATACAAGCTTTATATTAACTTGATGTAACCATGTAAGTTTGGGTAGAATCTTTTGAAAAGACAAACTTCCCGGTTTCCGATTGAGCTGAATTTGCACGCAGATGTATATCACGTGACAATGCAATAATATGACAAAATGGCGCTTATCGGACGATGGATTTGGAAGGTGGCCGAACTCTTGTACTAAACAAGATACTCCGTGTTTGGGCTCATTGTACTTAAACCTCTCAACCGATTTTGATGAAATTTGGAACAGACAATTCTTAGAAAGGACAGAGGCTTTTTATTGCGAAAAAAGGTATAAAGAAAAAAACAGGTTATAGAGTTCTCTATAGAAAGAGTAATCTATAGAAAGTGATCCTGTGTCTGTTTTAGTTATCAAATCGTACGAGGTTATTCGGATTATCACACACGAGATAACACATATGGGTGGGCCAATCTAACGTTTGCATTTTGAACTACTGTTTATTTAGAGAATGACAGCTCAAATATCTTTCAATTTGGATTCATAATTTAGTTAAAGGTTTGACATTTACGAAATGGGACGATTTCGGTTTGCCCAATGGGCAGAAGATCGTTTGGCCGAAGATGAGCATTTCTACCGAAAACTCGTCTTCTCAGATGAAGCCCATTTTCACCTCGGAGGCTATGTCAATAAGCAAAATTGTCGCATCTGGGGGTCGGAAAATCCACAAGTCACCATTGAGAAGCCAATGCACCCACAAAGAGTTACGGTTTGGTGTGGGTTTTGGTCCGGCGTCACAGCGGTCAACAACAAGAACGGTATAATGTAATCATTCATATCGTAGAGTTTAATCGATTTATAGCAATAAATTGCATATTCTCGTACACAAATGCGTGATTATATTAAATGTACCTATTCAGATTTAATATTTCTTTATCAACTGGAATAATTTCTTTCAAGGCGAATCAAATCGATCAAATTAAAACGATTTTCAAACTATTACTGTTTCAGAAATACTGATTTCGATGATATTATTTTTATTAAGAGACATGTCCCTCTTTAAACGAGGTTTAAGAAAAGTCCTGTATGGGTAGGTGATAGATAACGACCCCTCATTGCCCTGGCATTGCAGAGGTTCATGAGCGACGGTGACCGCTTACCATCAGGTGGGCCGTAGGATCGTTTATCTATTTCGCAATAAAAAAAAAAGACAGAGCGATGGTAAACACTTACCATCAAGTAATAATAAAATTGGTAACTATACTAAATTTACGAGAAGGGGGGTACTGGTCTTCCCCCACAGAATAATAGAACCCACGCATCCGAACCTACCCATCGAGTATGGTCTCATTTAATAGGGCAGGTAGACTTACTTTGATTCCATTAGATTCAGTCTACATGGAACCTTTCTTAAAACATTATCTTATTTATACAAGCGTTATATGTATAAACTTGCACTGGATGTAACTATGTAAGTTCGGGTGGAATCTTGCGAGTTAAAGACAAACTTTTCGGTAAGCTGACATTTTGCACGCAGATGTATATCGCGTGACAATGCAATAATATGACAAAATGGCGCTGATCTGATGATGGAATCGGAAGGTGGTCATAGGAACTCCTGCACTAAATATGATAGACCTGTCGTATTTGGGTCCATTTTAATTGTCTTCACTCTACTGATAAATGATACTCAGAAACTTAAAAGGTCTTATTTCAAAATAAATTAATCAATCTTTAAAGATGCAAATATTTCTTACATCCCTAGTAATATCGATGATGAATACTTACTTGACTAACTATTATGGGGAACCTCTCTTTGTCCGGCCGAAACTTGACTAGATTGTCCAGACATCTCTTCACTGTGACTCTGTCGCATGCTATTACTAAAACCGGTAATATTGGGGGTCCATCTGCAAAGGAAAGACACATTATAATAATAGGCATTCGACTTGGCAAGGTGTCTACTAAAGTTTGCATTTTTTCATTTTTCGACTGTCATGTTGGCTGTGTGGCATGTTGCGCCATCCTGTTGAAACCAAATGTCGTCCATGTCATACTCTTCAACTTTTGGAAACAAAAATTCGTTGAGCATGGCACGGTAACGCTCGCCATTGACCGTAACGGCGGCTGGCCCAATGATGCCGCCGGACCAAAACCCACACCAAACCGTAACTCTTTGTGGGTGCATTGGCTTCTCAATGGTGACGTGTGGATTTTCCGACCCCCAGATGCGACAATTTTGCTTATTGACATAGGCCAATCATTTTTATGGAATTTTTTTTCACATTTTTTACAGTTTGGACTGAAGACTCACCACTTTGGAAGTAACTTTTCAATATTTCCCAATTTTGTTCAAGCGTCCCATTTCGTAAATGTCAAACCTTTAACTAAATTATGAACACAAATTGAATGACATTTGAGCTGTCATTCTCTAAATAAACAGTAGTTCAAAATGCAAACGTTAGATCGCCCACCCTATACTTGCAAAACGAAAACGACCGACTTCCATTTCCTAAGCATAGCACAAAAACTACCAGTCAGATCTTTATCAAATTTATGAGGTGCAAATATGTTCGAATTGAACCGCATAAAAACCTCCAACCTCTCACACTCAGCGTCCGAAGGCAGACGGGCCACCTGATCGAAAGCGGATACCATCGCTCATAGACCTCTGTAATGGCAGGAGGCATTTCGTGGGCGCTACTTACGGCCTACCCTTAAGGACTATCTTCAAACCTGGTTTGAAGAAGGACAAGTCATAGCGCTCGGGAAATACCGAACACTCGAAGAATCTTAAAGGGGATCTCGAGGAAATTCGTAACCACATTTATTTGCGCTTACATCGCCAATGCCAATGTTCTCTGAGCCGTTCATATTGTGAAGCAGATGAAGTTTCGCGGATCAGCCAGTACAATATAAAATTACATGATTTAACACCATTTTAGTTGATGATCATGTTTCCTGTCTATTGTAATCGCTAATAACAGTCACATATGACCGACTCTCGAATAAACTCATGTGTGTAATATTATATTAGTCTTCAGCTGTCTAATGTTGCATTTACATATTGGCTCACCAACGTCAGACACACGTAAAAAACAAATGACGGTGACGGCCGACCTACACGTAAACAGGGTTTTGCCAGCATTGAAACTATGTGAAACACCGTTTGACAGTTGACCTACCAGTTGATGATCATGTTTTCTGTGCAACAACAATTACATCTGTTTGAATCTCGGATTACCGTCCCATTTGCGCAGATAAAACGGCACATGGTCCAAACATGGTATATTTCATAAATATACTAGCATAATATATGTTAATTAGCGGCACCCTGCTATTCTGCCGTGGTATGATTGCAATGCGGTTTAGTGGCAAAATATATAAGCTTTATTGCACTGGATGTAACTATGTACCTATTAGGAATGTAACCATTATTCGCATTCAGAATATGTTGCTCATGTTTTTTGCATACTCGCATTAGCAAAAAATCATGCGAATGTTTTGACAACACTTAAGAGAATGTGGTGTGGATGTAGACGGAATGTCACTGAGTCAAAATACCTTTATTTTCCTCTACATGCTTTTTAACCCAAACTCGGTGGGTCTACGACCTTCCGTTGTCAAGATAATTTGCGGGGGTTTACAATTATTTGACGGAGGGGTGATAGGGGGGATAGTCGTGGTGGCCGAGTGGTCGAAGCGCGTCCTTCCGAACGGGAGGTCGCGAGTTCAAATCCGGCCGGCTTGTACCTCTAAATCTAAATGTGAAAAAGATTTATGTGCAATTTTTCACAACACCACTGGCTAAAGTGGTCAAGGAAAACATCGTGAGGAAACCTGCATGTCGGAAAAGGATTCTAAAAATCGTTTGAAGATGTGTGAAGTCGCCAATCCGCACTGGGCAAGCGTGGTGGACTATGCCTAATCGCTCTTCTGAGGAGACCTGAGCCCAACATTGGGCAGTAATGGGTTGGTACAGGATGGAGGGGAGGCAAGTACCCCCTACTTTCCAAATAGATCCAGTATAACTATAATAATAGGTACCTATTTTGTAATGCCTTAAAATTATAATGAATTTTGGAAGATACAGCTGACTTCTCAGTAAAAATGTCCAAAAATCGACATTCGAAACATCCCTAGTTCCTATGTAAGTTTGGGTGAAATCTTGCCAGTTGAATTTGACCAATTCCCGGTTTCCGATTGAGCTAGACCTTTGCAAGTATATGGGAAGAAAGTTAGTAATGGAAACGAGAAAGTAAGGAGGTACTCAATTCGTGTTTTTTATGTTTGTTCCCGTATAACTTTAGTTGGTTTCTTTTTTTTAGATAGAACAAGTACTTTTAAAATTGTGTTTACAAAATGTTAAAATTTCACGATTGGATATGTGTTTTTATCAATTTTAATTTTGATTTTCACTAAGCAGTTCCCAGTTGAGTGGAAATATAACATAGTTACTTACTATCTTCGCTAACGCAATGTACCACTGCATAACACAAAATGGTAAATGTAATCTTCAACATCGTGGTCGTCAAGGTAGTAAAAGAATGATGCATTTTTTCATATTTATATGGGTGTATGAGTAACGAATTGTTTACTGGTGAAATTACAAATTTGCACGGTTTCATGTTTGATTTAAAATGTAGGTTATTTTTATTTATTACTAGCTGATCCTCGCATCTTCGTCTGCGTCAAAAAGGGATTCAGGCAACACTGTTAGATTTTAATCAGACCCACAAATTCGAAATACATCATTTTGTTCTATAATCGTTTTCGCAGCGCACGCATGTTATAAAGTTTTTGGGTATTTTTTTTCACACCTTGGCTTCATTATTGATAGATTGTTCGTAGCACGCAGTAAACAATGGAGCTGATCTGATGATGGATTCGGAAGGTGGCCATAGACACGTCGTGTTTGGGCTCGTTTTATTTGTCTTAAATAGCACTTTTTATTAAGCACATGATATTCATAAACTTATTCAGACACTCGCGGTTTTCTATACTTTCATGCATTTTCATTTGCATTGAGTTCGAGTTCCAGTGGTACCACCCAAAAGCGAACGAGAAAGAGGGTAGACAGATTTGTTTGCTCTTAAATCGACCCGCAGTATCCAGTCTTCCCGTGATCATGACGTTTGCAACAACGTTGAAATATCGAGACAACTCAATTAATTCAATATCGCGGTAAGAACCCGTTGAAAATGCATGAAAGTACATGATATTCAGCTTATAAAGCGTATTTTTATTTATTTATTTGTAAAAACATAAAAACTTCAGTTTAGATTTCACATATTTTCGAAGTTATTAAACTCTCAAGGTTTCTTCACGATGTTTTCCTTATGTCCCACATCATTTGTAATTCAATAATACACTAATTATTATTTATTTAATTCTATGACGTAGTTTTTAATTATCGTATTTGTTTCATATAATTAAGACTACGTTTATCGAACTCTAATGAATGTATTGTATTTAATTATTTTCACTTTGTGCTTGTAATTTACGACAACTCTTTACTGTGGTTTCGTTCGCGTTTACTGTGGATTTTTTATTGTTGTTATTATCTTAGTAGGTTTTTTTTCGAGGAGCATTTGACCTACGTTTCTTGAGTAAAAGGAAAGGACTTTCAACTGCCTCGCAGGCGGTGTATATGGGAGTTGGACCGCACTAAAACTTCCTACCGCTCACACTTAGCGTCCGAACCTGGACTGAACCTAGTTTGGAGTTATGCAGAATAGCCCGACGCGTTACTCATTATGGCATTATTTACCATTGTACCGCCCTCATACTCCGAATCGGTAGGTCAACGCCAACCTAAGTTTTATGTAAAAAAATAAGCATTTGATTTTTTTTTTAATTTACAAACTTGTCAAACTGACTACAAACGTTTTTCTGGTTATAAGCATGGAACCAAAACCTCCATACTTTCATAATAAAACAGCTAAAACATCTCAAAACCACATCATGGACAACAGAGTAAAGTTTCAAAGAACTTGTTTCAAAGTTTTGGATAAAACGTAAAACATTGTCTGCTTGTTACCATGCACCTTTCACTTTTTCCTCTTTTGTTATTAATAATTATTTTTTACATATTATTATTTTATTATTCTCTTTTTTTGCTGTAGTTTATTTGAACTAGACAAATGTCTCTGACTATCTTTAAATAACAATGTTGTTGTCAAACTGTTCGGTTTCCTGCGATACAGGCTTGACCTAGTGCGGGGACCATTGTCATCTAGTTAAGTTGTACATTGTTTTTTGGTAAATAAACTATTTGTTTTCATTTCACTTATGTGTGTAATATTATATTAGTGTTCTGCTCTATCATGTTGCATTTACATATTGGCTTGCCAACACCCATCAAAAGAAACAAATGACGGTGGTGGCCGACCAACATGTAAACAGAGTTTTGTATGCATTGGCATTGAAACCACTGTTTGACAGTTTGCCTACGATTGTCATTTGTGTGCATTAGAAGTTTCTAAGGCACACCGATTAAGAACAGTTCAAGACCTGTCTGAAGAAGAATTTGATTGATGATAGCATGTTGATACCATTTTTGTTAGAATGTAAATAATTTGGATGTAGTCTCTTTTCAATTTTATAAAGATCTGACTAGTAATTTCAGTGCCTTTATTGAAAAGTGGTTATGCCTGTATTGTATTTGGAAGATAAATCAAGTGGTTAGCATCTCTTGTGGACAGAGAGTTAAGAAGAGAGGGGAATTATCTACAGTACAGAGACCTACCATTATAACAATTATTACAATATTTCTTGAACTTCATTAAAGACTGGAAGACCTAGTATTGTACCGTAACAACTCATTACTGCCCACTGCTGGGACAGGTCTATATTACATATACAACGCTAGCGCAATGCAGTTTGTAAATCAAACTTTGGAACATACTCAGGAATCTCTAGTCTGATTTGAATTATTTCAGTGTTGTATAGGTTATTTATAAAGAGAGAGACTTTATTTTTCAAAAAAAATCTGTATTTTTACTTACAGTCTAATAATGTAAGACCTGACTGTAAAATGACGAAAATTAGGTATCAAACTGTCTGTAAAATATTTGTGGTGCAAAAAGTGGGTCAGCTAATACAATGTGCATAGTACTTGCATTTACACTGTAAGGAACTAAAAATAACTCACCGCTTATTTCCCCGGTATCCACAGCAGTCTCTTCAGACTGAGTTTTCTTCAAATGCGTTTTTACTTTCTGCAGTAAAGTTTTACTCTCGATCATTTGTTCATCAATTTTCCTCTGTAGTCTATCGATTTTACTCTGTACTTCCACGGCCACGTTCCTATTTGCAACAGACTTCGGTACTTCGATAACAGATAAATAAGAAATCAGGAACCAGGCAACCAATAGTCCGCAAAAGATAAAAAGTAGTTTTCTTACGTTTACACGCATTTTGGTCGCACAATTTATTATCAGCCAATAATTTCGTAAGTTTACTGCATTTTAAGAGCTAATAAAATCTTTTTATTGGATGTAAATACGATAAAATCTTAACTCAAAGTAAAATAGAAAATGTTAAATGAAAAATCTGCTTGGTCTTTTTATAAATGGTGTGGGGGCTGATGTTTTGTTCTGTATTGAATTTAAAACGTAATAACACGTTATTTTTAATTATAATATTTATGATTTAATTAGATATTTTAGCAAAACAAATATATTTTGCGGATGTACACGTCAAACACCACAATTCGTCAATCAAAACAATTATCAAATCAAAATGACTATGACATTTCTACGATTTTGACAGCAGAATCACATTCTGTGTGACCAATAATAATAAATCCGAGAACTAATTTTTTTTGAGAAATAATACCAGACTTTTCTAAAATGGAAATAGGCTGTTGAAATTCAAGAAATAGGGGTTTAATATTTGATTCCGTGATTTTATTTGATCATTTAGTCGTAATCCGTAAAAAGTTACAATCAGTTGCTTTTTTTGTGTTTTTTTTGATTTTCGTATTGATTTTTTTCATAATGAGAAAATTAGTTTTTTACATAACTTCGACTATAGTATTTCGTGGAGTACACTGTAATGTTTTTAAATCTTAATACATACCTTCAATGTATTTAACTCGACAACTTCACAATAAACGCAGCAAAACTTGTTTCTCCAAACGAATATTTGAATTACATAATTAAAAATCAAAACAATTATGGTAAAACAGAAATACAATTATAATTAAAGAATTGTCATGGGCTACAGCGCGTGAGGAACACTTTTTTTCAGATAAATCAATTGAAAAATTTGGTCACTCCAGCAATTTTCTGAGGCTGACAACACTTTCATTTTTTTTTAATCGAAGTCGCAAGCGCTATAGAGATAAACGTTCCCAAGTCAAAAATGTGATTTTCGTATGTTAATACATAAGCCGAAAACAACCGATTGTAATATCAATTTATCTAAAAATGACTTAAATAATGGAATAATATCTGAAATAAACTAACGCTTCACGCAGCTACTACTACCACGTGACCTGGACCTCGGTTTTATCTAGCAGTTGACGTCTACGGACTAATGATGACGATAAACCGACGCGCTGTGACCTTTGCTGCCCTGGGATGACTATAATGCCGTAAAATGACAACATAATAATAATATATTTTGGATATGTAATCAAAAAATACTAACTGCCAAACTTTAAACAAATAAAAATAAATCTTTTTTTAGCGCATTTCCGAAAAATGTTTAGTGAAATTAACAGATATGCCGGATAACGACTCAAGTCACAACAGCGTGACTCCTCGATATAATTCTACCTATTATCTGTACTGATATTATCTGTTGTTGTTGATTCAAGAGTTACCCACTACAAACTATATTCAGTGGGATCAGATCATCACGTGTCTGTATTGTCGTTTGAGGTCTTCAAATAATAATTTCTTCGAAGAGTTTTAATCTCCAGCCAATATACAAACCTTACGAAGTTTTCCTTCATTATTTTAGTCGTAGTGTTGGAAGTAGGTAATTTAAATCAAAGGTCTATTAAAAAGTGCTTGTTTTTTGAAAAAAATGCTTTAAAACACAAAATCGAATAAATATCAGAGATATTCTGAAATCCATATATTGGTCCATACTCCATAAGTTTACGGCTCGAAAATGCGGTGAGCCTCTCTTGCGACCTAAAGGGTAGGCAATCTAACGTTTGCATTTTGAACTACTGTTTATTTAGAGAATGACAGCTCAAATGTCATTCAATTTGTGTTCATAATTTAAGTAAAGGTTTGACATTTACGAAATGGGACGTTTTCGGTTCGCCCAATGGGCAGAAGATCGTTTGGCCGAAGATGAGCATTTTTACCGAAAAATCGTCTTTTCAGATGAAGCCCATTTTCACCTCGGAGGCTATGTCAATAAGCAAAATTGTCACATCTGGGGGTCGGAAAATCTACACGTCACCATTGAGAAGCCAATGCACCCACAAAGAGTTACAGTTTGGTGTGGGTTTTGGTTCGGCGGCATCATTCGAAAATGAGCAAGGAGCCGCCGTTACGGTCAATGGCGAGCGTTACCGTGCCATGCTCAACGAATTTTTGTTTCAAACAAGATGGCGCAACATGCCACACAGCCAACATGGCAGTCGAACTTTTGGAAAATGCAAATTTTATATGGCCCACCCCTTAGATGTGCGAAATTAAGATTGAGAGTATTTCAGAGGTATTCGAACAATCGACGCTCCCGCACGGTAGGTAAACGGTTCAACCACTCGGCTCAGTATGACTCAGATTGACCTATAAATAAGTTATAAAATAAGGTTCTAATAGGATTCAAGTAAATTCTAACATTATGACTCAGCTGATGGCCATTGATGTTTCAAAAATTTGTTGGAAAAAAACTCAAAGGAATGGTAGAGTGCAGTAGTGTGCGAAATCTCACATAAAAGACGTTAAGAAGTAGAACAAATCATAGCTATCGAAATACAGAGAAAAAGGGGGCCGTTATTTTACTTTTCAATCAAATCTTTACTTTATCACCTAAAGTTAGAAAAAACGAAACGAAAGTCGTAATTATTGTGAAATCTAAACTATTTCTAACAAAAACGAAAGCGTCAAAATCCAAATATTTATTATGAGCCGGAACCACAGCAACATTAGGCGGCAAAAACTGAAAGAATTTCAGAAAATGGCGCCAATCGTTATTTACATTCACATAAATCAAATATGGCGTCGTGAGACGTGAAATACAATTGTTATTCCTAACGTTATAAGTTCTTTAAGAAAAAGAGAACATTAAAAAAGTTTAATTCGTTTTTTATTGCAAGATAGATAAACGAGCTTACGGCCCACCTGATAGTAAGCAGTTACTTTCGCTCATGAACCTCTGCAATGCCAGGGCAATGACTCTTCACTTCACTTCAAAATATATTTTTTGCCGTACCATCCCAATTTAAAATGTACTCCCATCATCCGTATTCGATAAGCGCTAATAGACCTAAAATCGCTTTTTAAAATGCGTAGACGTGAGTTTTCTTGTACCACAATGACACTGTCATGGAAGTATTTTTAAGTCAACTCAAATATACCTACCGATAGTTTTTTGTTATTTAAGCGAACAAGTTAGATCTTAAAGTGAACTACTTGATCTAAAAATTATTAGGCAATTTTGATACTAGTTACTGTTGAAGTTCTGATGTCCACCGCACTAGCTCTTCTTCAACCTCTTTAGGAAGGACATGAGTCGCAGATAGTGAAAAAAAATTACATACATTCGAATTAATAACATCCTGCTTTTTAATTTAGTTAGTTAATAATACCAAAACACCAAAACACAATAATACAGGAGGAGGAGAGATATTTAAAAGCAAGACGATCTGACCCAAAAAAGATGCAATGAAGAGAAAATTAACAATGGTCATACTATTCAGATTGCAATTTCAGGAAAACAATAACCGTAGGTACCGATTAAAATTTAAGCCACCCTAATTCTCCCCAATTAAACCATACAAACAAAATAAAAACAAGCGTAATCATTCTTAAACCAACATCTAAAAGCAATAACTTAAAAACAAAAAAAATGGAAGCGCCACCCTAATTATGACAAAATATGTCGGCTTCACGCAACAAGGACGGGTGATTTTTTGTCTCTTTAATTTATTGGCTAACTTATTAGAATATTTCATTTCGTTTCGAAAAAATATGTGTTTGGGAAGCGAAGAAGTCGGCTGTAAAGCTATTAATAAATACGGATTGGTTTTAATTGTGTTTCCTGATGGTGAGTTGTTACCGTTGCTTATGGAAGTTTGACAGCCAGCATTATGAGGACAGAACCTCTATGACTTGATGAGTCTTTTATTGTCTTGTAGTCAGACAACGTAACAGGCCACCTGATTGTAAGCGGTTACCGTCGCTAATAGACCTTTGTAATGTCAGTGAATACCGCGGGGTGTCTACTACCTAGGTTACCTTTAAAAACGTTCTTCAAGTACAAGAAGTTCTCTCCTCCTCGTTTGTAGAAGAACAACGCTTAAAAACAATCAGGTGAATTCCAAAACCAGTTGGGGCGACAGAAGATCTTTTAAAGCGAATTTTTGATGATGTTGACCACAAATACACCATCCATTCTTACTATAAAGACATACTCTAACCTAGTACTCAAAAATTCGCCATCACGAACACAATATTAAATCAACTAATGATCTTGCGCACATCTCAGACTATTCGTGAACACATGACGCTTCCAATTAAGACGACTAACACAAATTATCATCTCGATTAATGAGAGCATACATTTATCAAAAGATATCGGAGCAAGCGCATCCGACGGGATGAGATCCGCCCACTTCATCTCTCATTGGTTCAAACCCAATTATAATTTCAGTTGGACGTCTTCAGGAGCTATTTGCATCGTTTAGTGGGCTTTAAACTATTTTAAACTTTATTTCTGGATGTTAAGATATAGTTTGGTCTGTACATTTACAAACTGAAATGTCACTGGTACGTACGCCCATTAGTGTATGCTTTTCATCTTGATTGTGTCTTCAGAACGATGCCAACAGTCAGATGGTGCGGTGATAAGCGATTATAGATCTTAATGACGATATTTTACATTAAAATTAAAAGTATTTTCCTTTTAACGTAGTAATAACAGTCACAAGAAAATTCGTCGAAAATTTGAAACAGTTGTTATTGCAACAAAAGTCGTCGTAAAGTGCAGTGTGCTTGTTAGTTTAGGCGGCAAAATAAAAATGAATTTAGACATAAATATGGACGATGGAAACAACGAACAAAAAACAGATAAAACGGAAACTAAACTACCTTTTTCAATTGACAATCTTTTAGCCGATAAATTTGATCCCAACCGAAAGATTTCAGAAAGTGATATTGCTGAAAATGGTGATGAGTTTAAAGTGAGCCTAGATTGTGATGATGAGAGTGATGGTAGTGATGAACAAGTTGATGTAGAAAGCTCAGCGGCTGATGAAGTTAACGAATACGCGGAAACTAGACATGATTATCAACAAACAGGTAAGGACATTTTCTTCTTTCTTAACTCCATTTTTTTTTGCAATATAGGTACAAATACATCTACAGCCAACTACAGTATGTACATTTCGTGGATTTTTGCTCATGCAATACTAGTCCATAAAGGCCCGTACTACCTAATCACCTGCTAATACATAATTTTTCCTCAACCATTTAAAGGTGTACAATTCATAGCATTCAATGCATTTAAAATAGCAATAACTCACAGTTCATAAACGCATAGTTTTCTATGCCCTAACTTAAGTTGAAAACATACGGCAAAAAGACTAAATATACCCTCTGTGCATTTTATAGCTACGAAGTTCCTAAGAAGTCCTTAATTAGACTTGTTTCTATTAATGCACTAGTGACTAGATATTCATCATACCTTCCTTGTTCATTTACATTCTTCTTTCGCCATACCTTATCCCTTTTAAATGGGGTCGGCGCAATTCGTCTTCTCTCTCCACTCCTTTCTATCATTACATACATCATCTGTCACACCTTTTCATTTACATTATAAAGTGTTTTAAATATTAAGTGTTTTATTTTATACTATTTACTTCCGATCCCTATATTCAGAATCAGATCCTTCTTTAGAAGGATCAAGCATGAACGATTTTTCGATTTTGGAACTTCACAAATTATATTCATTGCCCTGACATTACAGAGGTTCATGAGCGACGGTGACCGCTTACCATCAGGTGGCTATGGCTCGTTTATCTATCTTGCAATAAGAAAGAAAAAAATATATTCAAAGGTTTTTTTAATTCTTCTCCAATATGCAGATTTCCTCAGTTCTTCTTTTTTTACCATTAGCGTTGTCTCCAGTATTTATATGATTCCCCGACGGGATTTCATTTGGTGATTAGAAAACATCTGCATACCTAATACTAATACGAATACTAGATGATCCTCGCAATTTCGTCTGCGTGAAAAAGGGGTTCAGGCAGCACTGTTAGATTTTAATAAGACCAACAAACTCGTAGTACCTACATCATTCATCATTTTGTTCTATAATCAATAGTTTTCGCAACGCACGCGATGTAAGAAAGATGTTGGGTATGTTTTTCTTACCTTGGCTGTAAGCCATTATTGGAGTTTCTGAACCCTGAACCTAGCAGCACCTGAACTCCTTTTTGACGCAGACAAAGTTGCGCGGGTCAGCTATTACACCAATAACCGTAAGGGACAACCTAGCAACAATAAGGTGGTAAAATAGTCAGGCGTCGTTGCCGAAACCGGCATGAAGGATTATTAATAATAAAATTTATTTTCTTGTGATTGTTTTTTTAAAGATATAATGTAAAAAATGAGCAAATAAATGAATATGATCCATAATAATAATTTATTATAATAACCTTAAGGGAGAAACGACTAAATACTTATGGAGCGAAAATTTTTAGACCACGATTCACTACATTTAAAAGTAGGATTGATTATTTGTTATTACGATTCATGTGTTGAACAGAAGGGCAATGTAAAATTGGAATATGCAATCTTGAACAACAAAAAAAAAGTACGCTACAGCTATCGGTGTTTTCCGCCCTCTACGGATTGGGGACCTAAATTACTTCTTTATCTTCATTCTATTTTTTATTGCATTCTGTACCAACCTCTTATGGCCCACTGTTGGGCTCAGGTCTCCTCAGTAGAGGGATTAGGCATAGTTCTCCACGCTTGCACAGTGCGGATTGGGGACTTCATATAACTTCAAAGGATTTTTAGAACTTTTTTCCGACATGCAGGTTTCCTCACGATGTTTTCCTTCACCGTTTTTAGCCAGTGGTGTTGTGAAAAATTGTACATATAAATCATTTTCACATTTAGATTTAGAGGTACAAGCCGGCCGGATTTGAACCCGCTACCTCCCGTTCGGAAGGAAGCGCTTCGACCATTCGGCACCACGACTTATTGCATTAAGTCCCACCTAATAGTAGACGGTTACCGTCGCCCATAGCCTTGTGAGGACGTTATCTGTCACCTACTTATACATAATTTTTCTTAAAGTAGTTAAAACTCAGCAGACTGAACAGAGCGGCTCCGCGTCTTTTCAAATCTTCTCTTTCTACATAATCTAATCATACATCCCGTTTCATGATAAAAGTTGACTTCGGGCAACTGCTAGCATCCCCTTCCTACCCTTTACTCAGCTGAGCTTGAGCTCGCAAGTCGCAACCCATTCTGATGAAGCTGTTGAGGCCTAAGGGCCAACAGCGATTTCTCCTATCCGAAAAAAAAAACACCCCGTTCGACTCTCAAATGTAATCGGTACAATAATTCTGTTTTGTGTAATCAATACATAGTATAAAACAAAGTCGCTTTCGCTGTATGTCCGTATGTATGCTTAGATCTTTAAAACTACGCAACGGATTTTGATGCGGTTTTTTTTAATAGATAGAGTGATTCTTAAGGAAGGTTTGTATGTATAATAAATGCATAATATAGTAGAGAAACACTGATAAATTTAAAGGTTTCTAATGTGATGTCGTAAATAAGCACGTTTTTTGCGCTTATATTGCAAACGCTGGCTGAACCCTACGAGATAGACCAAAATAATGTACTACAGTATTGTTCACCTTAAAAAGTTCAACAAAAAAGTCCGCGATGGTATATGTCTATCTCTTAGGGATAACCCAGCATAACTATTTTTATTCTTTACTAAAAAATGGTTATTTACGAAGTGATTTTAAACAATACAGCATTAATCCTTATCCAATTAAGTACCTTAAATAAATTGTGCATTTATTATAGATAAATATGCTTTTTACAGCATGTAATTTAAGTGAATATTACCGAAGATATTACAAATTTAAAATGCAGGGTCGTAGTTTTTTGCGCCGGGCGCGCGTGCCTGCAGACGAAGTTGCGCGGGTCATCTAGTAATCTATACTTATAATAAAATCGTAGAGAGGTCAATTCTGTACATTGAAAATATCAAAAAAAAAACTAGCAGGGGGTGTTTGGTTATCGATTCTGATGCCAAAAATGCAATTAGATTTTTTTTGTCTGTTTGTCTGTTTATCTGTTTGTCTGTTTGTCTGTTTGTCTGTATCTTTGTGCACGCTAATCTCCGAACCGGCTGAACCAATTTAGTTGGGGTTTTTTGTAATGTATTATGGCAAGTCTCACTTAACATTTAGTCGTTGTTTTATCAAAATCGGTTCAGTATTAAAAAAGTTATAAGCGAAATAACGTCGATGGGTATTACGTTCGGAAAGGCCAACATAAAGAGATCTCCAATTTATACGGTGAATCGTCGCAACTGGAGCTCTGACTAAAGTGGCCGGCGGAACCAGTGATATTGAGTAATTCGTATTTCGACTGGAAAGAGTGCCGAGCGTGTAACGCGTCGCGCCGTCCCTACAAACCCCGTGCTGGGTTCTAGCCTCAGCCGGGGTTTGGACGATGAGTGTGAGCGGTTGGAGGTTTTAGTGCGGTTCAACTCCCACATATCCGGTGATTTCCTACAACTGAAAAAAAAAACAAAGTTAGTCTTTTTTACATAAGCTCGGCCATTGAAAGTCCCATCCAAATCGACCCAGCCAATCATGTTTAGGCTCTAATGAAGCGTCCTGATGAGATCTTTGTGTAGAGGATGAATGTCAAGGTCTGATGATGGAGCTGGAAGGTGGCTATGGGAACTCCGTCATTAAGCAAGATAACCTCATCGTGTTTAGGCTCTAATGAAGCGTTTTGATGAGTTCTTTACATAGAGGATGAATGTCAAGGTCTGATGATGGAGCTGGAAGGTGGCTATGGGAACTCCGTCATTAAGCAAGATAACCTCATCGTGTTTAGGCTCTAATGAAGCGTTTTGATGAGTTCTTTACATAGAGGATGAATGTCAAGGTCTGATGATGGAGCTGGAAGGTGGCTATGGGAACTCCGTCATTAAGCAAGATAACCTCATCGTGTTCAGGCTCTAATGAAGCGTCCTGATGAGATCTTTGCGTAGAAGATGAATGTCAAGGTCTGATGATGGAGCTGGAAGGTGGCTATGGGAACTCCGTCATTAAGCAAGATAACCTCATCGTGTTTAGGCTCTAATGAAGCGTTTTGATGAGTTCTTTACATAGAGGATGAATGTCAAGGTCTGATGATGGAGCTGGAAGGTGGCTATGGGAACTCCGTCATTAAGCAAGATAACCTCATCGTGTTTAGGCTCTAATGAAGCGTTTTGATGAGTTCTTTACATAGAGGATGAATGTCAAGGTCTGATGATGGAGCTGGAAGGTGGCTATGGGAACTCCGTCATTAAGCAAGATAACCTCATCGTGTTCAGGCTCTAATGAAGCGTCCTGATGAGATCTTTGCGTAGAAGATGAATGTCAAGGTCTGATGATGGAGCTGGTAGGTGGCTATGGAAACTCCGTCATTAAGCAAGATAACCTCATCGTATTCAGGCTCTAATGAAGCGTCCTGATGAGATCTTTGCGTAGAGGATGAATGTCAAGGTCTGATGATGGAGCTGGTAGGTGGCTATGGGAACTCCGTCATTAAGCAAGATAACCTCATCGTGTTCAGGCTCTAATGATGCGTCCTGATGAGATCTTTGCGTAGAGGATGAATGTCAAGGTCTGATGATGGAGCTGGTAGGTGGCTATGGGAACTCCGTCATTAAGCAAGATAACCTCATCGTGTTCAGGCTCTAATGAAGCGTCCTGATGAGATCTTTGCGTAGAAGATGAATGTCAAGGTCTGATGATGGAGCTGGTAGGTGGCTATGAAAACTCCGTCATTAAGCAAGATAACCTCATCGTATTCAGGCTCTAATGAAGCGTCCTGATGAGATCTTTGCGTAGAGGATGAATGTCAAGGTCTGATGATGGAGCTGGTAGGTGGCTATGGGAACTCCGTCATTAAGCAAGATAACCTCATCGTGTTCAGGCTCTAATGAAGCGTCCTGATTAGATCTTTGCGTAGAGGATGAATGTCAAGGTCTGATGATGGAGCTGGAAGGTGGCCACTGTCTGTCTGGCTAATCTCTGGAATGGCTAGACCGATTCGGACGGGCTGACTTTCAATGACTGATAGTTTATGTTATAAGGAGTAACTTAGGCTATATTTATTTTAGAAATTGTTGTTTTTTTTAAATTCTCGATGAAGTTCAAGGATGGTATTTACAGCGAGAAAAAAATCGAATAGTTGACATTTAATTGAGATTGGCGCAGACGAAGTTGCGCGGGGCAGCTAGTAAATAAATATGTTTTCTCATCGTCAGACTTGTTTAGACTTACCTCTCCATCTTGTATCCATAAAAACTGTGGAAACCATTATGAAAATATATTATTATCTAACGGTTAAGGCTCCAGCATCCTGCAGCGTAGCTCATTAAACTTTTTTTTTTCAAGATAGATAAACGAGCCTACGGCCCACCTGGTGGTAAGCGGTCACTGTCGCTTTCAGAAACTTTCGTATGTTTTCTTTTACCATATTAAAGTTCCTCCATAAAGTGGCATAGAGAAAACTCTCACATATTAATATCAAGCTACAAGTGTACTATCGTCTTTGAGACGGCGGCTATGGTAGCGGCGGCGACAGTGTAATAGGTGTGTTGTATAATTTCTGACAATATCCTTAAAGAATGGAAACTAAAATATAATTTATTTTAAAGATATTTTTTTACCTACAAGCTTCTTAAAACCTAGATATCATGTAGTAGTAAGTGCTAGTTCCTCCTGACTCCGTCATCAGATAAGCTACATAGTACGGGATGGTTAGGTTCATAGTTCTAGTTAAATGCAAGCTTTTAATTGTCAATATATAATGTAAAGCAGGAAGAGAAATAGCTAAAATTTTTTTGTAATAAACTGACTCATCGGAACCATAGCATCCTCACAGATCTGTAAGCTTCGGTTTGGCAATTTCAACGCAAATAATTAACAACTATTTATACAGGGTGTTAAAATCCGATGAAACAATACTTTCACAGCAAATAGTATACTTGATGTAGAAGCCATCCACCAAGTCTGGGTTTTCTAGGCATAATATATCATAAGTTATAACTAATCAAAACTACGTGTTAATTTTCTATTAGTAGGAGTTTATTATAGTACGGAACTCTAAAATTGCGATCGGATGCGCCTGTGTGCGTGAAAATGGCATATAGATATAGCACGCTACATGTAGGTCAGGGTAGGGTTGTCAAAATTAATACAAAATAATAATTTTTCTACTTTGTATGGGAAAATAAAGTCATTATCTCCGTTTCAAAAGTATGTGTATATGATTTGAAATGTGATATAGATTAAGCCCTTAAAGTATTGTTTCACCGGGCAACAACACCCTGTATTTTGGAAAAAAATACAGTCAATGTTAACCGCTATAATTTTAAAAGCTTTTGTGTAAACTACATATTATCTAAGTTCAGGTGGAATCTTGCGTGTAGACTTTGACCAACTGCCCGAAGACCAATTTGCTGCAATTTTGCGCACTATTAAAATTATTAAAAATTATTAAAATTATTATTCATTAAAATTAATTAATATTACGTACATATGGTACGTAATTTTAATATGTTTATCGCGTGACCATTCATTACTATTATGTTAGTATGAAGCTGATCTGATAGGAAGTGGGAAGGTAGCAATAGGAACTCCTGTACTAAACAAGATACACTCATCGTGTTCAACTTTTACTTGTCTTCGTTGGCTCTACCTCTACATGATATCCAGGATCTTAAAGGTTTGAAAATATTTGTATGTAAATTTCTTATCTAATGTTTAGGTTTTTCAGTGGGAAGATGCCCTTTCAAACAAAAGTTTATTATTTCACACACTAATATCTCCAAATTATGGAAAAGTGATGAATGAACACCATGAAAATGATAATTGAAGATTTAACGATGCTTTCTCGATTAGGCATTCTTTGAAAGAAAATATTTTAAAATCCATAATTTTTCAGCGTCAAATTAAGCGCCTACTACTTATTTTTTTTTTAATTCTATTGCTTAATGTTTAGGATACTTTTTATTTATTATTTTTGTGTATTATTTTCACAAAAAAAAGAAATCTCCCAACTCGGATGCGTCGAACTTACTTATATTTGAAGCCAAAGGATACGAGCAATTTCTGAGCAGTAACTTTCCTCTTTTTGAAATATCTTCACCACACCTCATTAATCTATTTTTACAAATTCCACAACAATAAATCAAAGAAATCCGAGATGTAGAAACACGAGTATAGTCAATTAAACTGAAACATAACAGTTAAAAAGTTAAAAAACGTTCCGTTCGCGCCTTCTCGCGCCATTTCACTCGACGCCATGTTGCTTTCACGCTGTCTCTATTTTGGCGCCAATTAAAATAATTTATGAAAAAACTTTGTCAGTATCTCTTTGTTACACCAATTATATCCATATTTACTTTTGTAATAATATCTCTGTTATCTTATTGGTACATTTTCGAAATAAATTGTCTTTAAAATAAATTCTGATCGAATTTTGAAGCTTGTTCGTAAAAAATAAATGTTCTTAACGTCTTCATCAAACGGTATGGAAGATAAAATCTTAAATGCAATAAAAGAAATATATTGCGTTGATTGTGTATAATAATTTAGATCATTTTATGTATTTCTCCGGTGTTTAAATCAACGATAATTGTTTTTCGTGATTGGTATTGGTAATTTGTGAGCTGGTAACATCGTGTTTCGAATTATTTTATAAACATTTTAGTGATTTTAGCGGTATTTTATTATTTTGATAGAGAACGAATGTGATTTTACATTTATTTTGGTAACTTCTAGGTAATTATTTTATTTTCACACTTTACGTACTGTAATTCTTCTCAACGTTTTTTAATGGATTAAGATAGGAAATTACGATTTAATAATTCGGCGTCATTATTAATAATTATCATTATAACATGTATTAGGTTAATATTTAATGTCTGACTACCTAGCTGACACGCGCAATTTTGTCTGCGTTACAAAGGGAGCGTTTGCGATGTACTTAGGCGGCAGTAGGCGCCTACTAGATTTTTTTTTGCCGACACCTATCTATACTAATATTATAAAGCTGAAGAGTTTGTTTGTTTGTTTGTTTGTTTGAACGCGCTAATCTCAGAAACTACCGGTCCGATTTCAAAAATTCTTTCACTGTTGGAAAGTCCATTTATCGAGGAATGTTATAGGCTATATTTTATTTTCAAAAAAATTAGGGATCCGTATGAAAATATCGAATATGTAACACAAGGTGAATAATCGAAAACCTATTTATGCATACGCTGCAAAAACTATTGACAATAGAACAAAATGATGTACTACGGGTTTTTAGGTCTTTTCAAGACAAACAAAAAAGTCCGCGACAGCATATATCTAACTATCATAGTTTAGTCACAACAACTGCTTTTATGTTCAAAAATAAAATTAATTCGTCCGAAGAATGAATTTAACGTTAAATTAGTTTTGTTATATTAATCCTTATCCAAATAAAGTATTTTGTTATCAAGAGTATTAATGTAGAAGTAAATTACTTTTTGTTTTATTCCAATCGGACTTTTCGTTTAGAAGTTATTACGAGTATAAAACTCCCCGGGCCGCGCAAATAATATCGCAACAGCATTAAGAGTACTGTTTGAACCCCTTTGTGACGCAGACGAAGTTGCGGGGGTCATCTAGTACTTAATATTATAAAGCTGAAGAGTTTGTTTGTTTGTTTGAACGCGCTAATCTCAGGATCTACTGGTCCGATTTCAAAAAAACTTTCACTGTTGGAAAGTTCATTTATCGAGGAAGGTTATAGGCTATATTTTATTTTCAAAAAAATTAGGGATCCGCATGAAAATATCGAATATGTAACAAAAGGTGAAAAATCGAAAACCTATTCATGCGTACGCTGCAAAAACTATTGACAATAGAACAAAATGATGTACTACGGGTTTTTAGGTTTTTGAAGACAAAAAAAAAGTCTGCGACAGCATATACATATCTAACTATCATAGTTTAGTCACAATAACCGCTTTTATGTTTATGAATAATATTTTTTCGTTCCAAGATTGAATCTAACGTTAAACGAGTATCGTTATATTAACCCTTATCCAAATTAAGTATTTTGTTATATTAAAGTGTATTAAAGAGTATTAAAGTGAATTACTTTTTGTTTTATTCCAATCGGACTTTTCGTTTAGAAGTTATTACGAGTATAAAACGCAATGAATATGTGGGGCACAGCGGGCTGCGAAAATAATAACTCGACGGCATTGCGAGTACTGTTTGAACCCCTTTGTAACGCAGACGAAGTTCCGTGGGTCAGCTAGTCATATATAAACATCTAAAATTATCAGCGGTTCTCTTCTATAGGTTTTCTTCTTCTTCTTCTTCTTCTTCTTCTTCTTCTTCTTCTTGAACCACCTACACGAAATATGAGATAATGCTCAAAATGTGTCTGCTTTCTAACAAAAAAGAATCATCATTTGTCCGTTAAAAATACACATTTTTGAACACAGATCCAAAAGTACTTGTTTGATCTTAAAAAAAAATTAAATGGGACCTAAGTTGGACTATGGCCTTGCATCTGACACTAGAATCATTCCAATTGGTCGACCCAAAAAAGAGGTATCGAAGAACATACATAAAAAAATACAGACGAATTGAGTACCTCCTCCTTTTTAGAAGTCGGTCAAAAATTAATCTGCTCATTTCGACTCTCTTTGTCTCGTCTGTTCACCCTGTATAATCTATGTCGTTGTATCCCGTGTTCCCGCCACTTCGTATTCAAATTAGCCGTTTGAATTGTTTCCACTGCGTTCCACTCACACGTACAAATAAAAACGTTTAATGACATTTAGAAGCACGCACACATACGTAGATAGGGTTGTCATTTACTAAGTATTTCTAATATTATAAATAGGAAAGGTTTGTTTGTTTGTCTCGAATAGGCTCCGAAACTACTTCTACTAATTCTTTTAGTTTTCGAAAGTTCATTTATCTAGGAAGGTTATAACTATATAGGATATATTGTTTCATAAATAATTTCATTTCATAGGATATATTGTTTCCCTTTGTGACGCAGACGAAATAGCGCGCGTCAGCTAGTATTATATAAAAACTGCGCACACTAAACTTGAATCAAAGCTCATTCTGCATGGCGCTGTTATGCTAACCACTATAACTTATGTTTTACAATTCGAATAACAATCAATCGACAAAAATAAAATTATAAGCACTAAATTATTCCAATGCAAAAACAGCCTAATTAATTACTTAAAAACCCAGGAAATCCTCGCAACAGGCAACCCTGACCGACCGTTTAACGCGCACTGATGTCTCATTTTCTAAATTTGTTACGAAAAGATAAATCTTCGGGCGTCGCGGGCGCTCGTTAGCTAAATCACTCCGCCGGTGATCATTCAACGAATGTGAAAAAAATATTGGTAACAAACATGAAAGAAATGTCGCGGGCTCGAAATTTAGTAAGCGGTTTGAGGCTCATTAAAAAGCTGTAAAGTTCTATTAGCGGGACCGCGTTGGGTTGCCAGATTGATTGGCTGTTTTCCGGGATTTTTTTAAATTTTTGGGAAAATGTAAGGTTTAACTTCAAGTAGGTCAGGCTGTGATATTTTTCTTGAAATATGTTTCAAATTAAACCATGTTACTGGGCAATTTTTTATTACCATTATAAGTGACCGAGGCAAAGGTCCGCCTTATTTACTTGTAACTGAGTTTAGCAATAAGCAAAAAGTTCTAGAGTAGTGACCATGAACTGGTAGGTGCAGCGTAGGCAAGACCTCCCGCAAGATGGACCGAAGACCTGGTCAGGAACGCAGGAAGTCACTAGATGCAGACAGCGTAAGACCGGCCGTTGTGGCGAGGTTTGGAGGAGGCCTATGCCCAGCAGTGGACGTGTAGGCTGATAAATAATGATGAGCTTAGCAATAAAGATAACATAAAGACTTTTCTAGGCAGACTAACGCAACTGGCGTTCTATTGTGTTCTAAAATTAGCCTATAAACTATGTAATAAGGTGTCGTTTTGTTAATAAAATATTTTTAAAGCGGTAGTTCGAAAAATGATGTCCTTACAACATGGTCTCCTTGTTATGGCTACCTCTTTGAAATCTTCAACCCACAGCGAATTGATGTTCCCTTTACTTACTTAACGTCCTTTTTTGAGTAGGTGGAAAAAGCCGGACTTAAAAGTGCTATATAATACTGTATATCAGTGTCAACCCTTTTCACAAACCACTTTTCTGATTTTTTCTCAAGTCTGGCAACCTCGTAAACATCATTCACAGCGGTACAATATAAATGTTGCCGTTGTAAAATTATCAACAGAGTGAAGGATGAACGCTTTACGATGCAGTAGCCAGGATTATGTATGTAACGGGTTGGGATGGTGTCGTACAATACTATGACAACTATATTTAAAATTAAATCATAATTTCATTATTCACTTCGGAGGTCCAAGTTGTTAGTATTAAAGTAACTTAAAAAGTAGGTGTTAGTAAAATAGTTTCAAATCTAATATATAAAATTCTCGTGTCACACTTTTCGTTGCCATACTCCTCCGAAACGGCTTGACCGATTTTGATGAAATTTTTGTGCTTATCCGGTATCTGCCAACATCTATTTTTCATCCCCCTAAATGTTAGGGGTAGTCCACCCCTACATTTTTTATTTTATTTTTTCGACGCAGACGAAGTTGCGTCGGGGCAGCTAGTATAAAATAAAAATTACAAATAATTTCGATACAACTATGACTTGTTCTTTAAACGATTGAGATTGCTATACGGGAGGTCGTAAGTGGCCATTGTATCCTGCCGTTGAAGAAATCCTAGAGATTAACCATCAGGTAGGCAGTTTGCACGTCTATCTACGCGACAATAAAAAATCAAGATTTAGATTTATCTACTTATTTGATCGAGCGACAGTAAATGGACTAAATAACAAAATAGACTATTTTTTTATGTCTACAGTCTAACTACCTTCCTGATGTTACCAGATTTACCAGTAGTTTGAGTAGGTTAGAACGTTAAGCGACAACTTTGGACCAAAATTTACGTTTGTCCAACTATTTTTTCAGATCTCCTTCCTCTACCCCAAGTATCATACTGGAGCTGACTTGAGGAATTGATAATAATATAATGTAAAACGAGAACTAACTTATTGAAGATTTCCTAACATAGCAACATTATGCATAACTTCATCTGCAGACAGAACACGATAAATTGTATTTAATTGGCCACACTGTCAGTCCTGATCGTGTTCGCTGTGATCCTGACGTCTTGTTAGAGATTATTTTAAGAACTAATTAATTTATCTTAAGTTTTATTAACGAAGACTTGATTGATTTTAAGCAACTACGCTGTGATCTTAACATGAATGTTAATTTATTTTGTTGAATTTCTGAAGTTGTTTGAAGATGCGAATATCTTGGAATTGCATTCGGTTTTGCTTTTTTATACCTAATCCAACTATTAGTGATTCCCCTCCGCTGTGTTAGGTCTTCCCAGAGCGCTATGACATGGCCTTCTTTAAGAAAAGACCTATATAAGTAGGTGATAGATAACGACCCCTCATTGTCCTGGCATTCGATGGTCCGTAAGCTCGTTCATTTGTCTACTAAAAAAAGGTCTACAGCTGTTTACCATGTAGAACTCTTCTTAAACCTAGTTTATCCTTGTGTGTCACTATTAAAAGACTTCAATAGTCACACATTATAGTCACAAAATAGACATTTTTGAGGTTGGATGTAACGAAATTCGCATTCGCAAAAATGATGAGAAGTTATGCGAATATTTTGACAAATGTTGCTAGGATGTGTAGTATCTTAATAACTGAGCAACTTACTCATCCGCTTGCTAAATAAAAAAAACGATTATTTAAGACTTCTCCAAAAGAAAGATTGTTTAAATTCAAGAGAAAACTAGGTATTAAAAAAAGCTAAGAAATCCTCCGTTGTATCTGAACCTTTTAATAATTATCATAAAATATCGATTTTAGAGAAAACTATACGTACTAAAACAGAAACTAAAGAAACGCCTACTTTAACCAGAAATCTATTTCTCATGATAACATTTGTATATTGTTGAAAAACTCAAATATTACACTATGCGAGTCGTTAACTCATTAAATTCGGCAGACACACGCTTTCTGTAAATTATTTAAACGTTATAAATTGTTTCGACATTTGTTTTGAAAGATAATTAATATTCTCGTTAGGAGTATTGTTATTGATCGACTTCCAAAAAAGAGGAGGTACTGAATTCGTCTGTATTTTATTTAAGATCAAACAAGTACTTTTGGATTTGTGTTTAAAAATGTGTATTTTTAACGGACAAAGTTTCACAAATTTTTGTTAGGAAGCAGACACTGGATATTATCTCACACAACTATAGATATAGATCTAAATGGTAGTTTTTGTGCTATGTAAAATGTCTAAAACTCTATGTCTAAAACTCTTCTTTAACTCATTCTTCTGTCAACCTGATGATCTCCTCCTTTCCGTTGTACCTTTTTTTTTATTGTCTCGTAGGCAGACGAGCTAACAGGCCACCTGATCGTAAGTGGTTACTGTTGCTCATGCGCATGCGTTGCACATCTACATAAGCTCCTTTTGTTCATTTTCATACTCATGAAAATCATAATGATACCAACAAATACTGGAGAATTTAAAACATAATTTATTAAACATTTCCAACTAAAATAAACATACAATTACTCAAATAACAATTATTTTTCACGTTTTGTCGTGAACTGTCGTTGGCATCCGATCCAATATGGCCGAACGACTGACACGTTGATATATTGCCACTAATTACTCAAGACGGGAGGTGTTTATTGAAAATAGCTTTTAGGTGATGATGTGGCGTGTCCGCTGTAGCTACGGATTGTAAGGAATGACTTCCGTAGCGTAAGATCATGATGATTAAAACCGATTTAAAAATTATGTACGTGCCAACGAAAACATTGTAATTTGTAATTTCATTAATTTAACTTGATTAATTGGTTGTTTCTACATTTTTTTTTTAAAATACCTATTTTATATTTTTCACCACGTACGATCCGCTTTGCAATGGAATTTCTCAAGCTTTACGACGTCTTGTCCCTTTTAAATAATGTTTAACAAAAGTTTTCTAGGTGATCAGCTACATGCCCAGGGGAATTACACTGGTCTGTAACAACACATTACTGTCCATTACTCTGGACTACTGTTCAGATCTTCAGTGCTGGGACCTTCAGCCTTTAATTGCACTTTTGAGGGCCACATTCGCTGAACACGAAATTTGCATCGCTGACAAAATCCTTGAATAGTACATATCTCTACCAATAGCTGTCAAAACGTCATCCACGCCAAACCGAGGATTTAGTTCTGGTTATGAAAGTCGTCAGTACTGTATCCGTACGAATGCACCCGCGTAAAGGTGGTCGACATGGCTCGCTAATATAATAATATAACATATTCGAAAGCAGCCAATTCAAAAAACCTCTGTGTAAAAACTGCCGAGTAGGCCCGAAAGACGGTACACAATGTCTTAGAGACGCTTCGTGCCGTCGTTTATAATTTCGTGTTGGGTTCCTTCCCTTAGCCGATGTTCCAACGCTGAATGTGAGCGTTAAGGAACTTAGTTCGGTTCGATTCCCACATACCTACTCCACCTCACACTTTCTAGCATACTTTTAAGTTCATTATTCGCTTTGTCGGCAGCATATTAGTAGATCAAGAAACGTAACGTGTTTTCTTGTCTTGGAAAAAAAGGTGGTAAAATTATTGGATTTTTTTTTGCTTACTGCAAAGGGACACAAAAGATGCCACAAACTAAAGTCGGATTTTTTTATTACAAATATTATATCGTAATTTACGTTTCTAACATCGATTTACCCAAGAAAACAAGAAGATAGAGAAAAAAAAGATTTACGAAACCCGCTGTTGAATATAAAATGAAAAGAATATAGAATATTTACCCTCGAAACCCTATAAAATTATTCGTGGACCCCCTATTACGACCTGTGGACCCCATTTTTTTCTTACGACGCCAGGGACCCCCTACGAGTCTCCCGTGGACCCCTGGAGGTCCACAGGGACCACTTTGGGAATCAATGATTTAGAGGTACAATCCATTCTAGGCAGGACCATGCAGTTTTCTATGAGCGATGTCAACCACTTACCATAACTTGAACGTTGAAAGTGATTTCAAATCAAATAAGGCCGCCACAAAAAAAAATGAGATTTATTGGCACAAGATCCCTAACATAGGTAATTTTTAAAGAAAACTTTATTAATTAGAAGCTTATAAGATCCTGGATATGATATAGCTTAGGTACAGTGACAACTAAAACGAGCCCAAACACGACGGATCTGTCTTGCTTAGTACAAGTGTTCCTATGATGTTCCTATCAGCTAGTAGAACAATTATTTTTCTTAGTCGTTCTTTCTTGGCACAGTGATCGTGGACGTCGTGGTGCACTGACAGTATTCTGAAACTCCGCTTTCATTGTGATACTTCATCACTTTCTGCGATTCTATAGAAATCCTAAAGCAATGCATAGCATTGGGTTTTGGCCTCACCCTGAGTGTGAGTGGGAAAAGGTTTTAGTGTTGTTCCACTCTCTTACCACACTTCACTTGCGGGGCAGTGGGAAGTTCGGCGATTTTCTCCTGTCCAAAAAAAAACTACGTGTGCCTGCTGTTAGAGGTTATTTTAAATTTTAATTCGTTTTTCAGGATCATGTTCGTCCCGCGGCAAGCGTGCTCGTACGGCCTTCAGCGCGCAACAGATCAAGAGCTTGGAAGCAGAGTTTGAGAAGAACCGGTACTTATCAGTGGCTGCGAGAGGAAGACTGGCCAGACAACTGAGACTTACAGAAACACAGGTGTGACTTCATCAATCGAACTATGTATTAGAAATTGGTTACCGCCAATGAACTTTTTTTTTTTTATAGCCATATAGGCAGACGAGCCAACGGACCACCTGATCGGAAGTGGTTACCGTCGCTCATGAACCTCTGCAATGTCAGGGGACAACGAGGGGTCGCTACCTACGCCCTAAGTTTAAGGACCCTCCTCAAGCCTCGATTGAAGAAGGACAAGTCATAGCGCTCTGGGAATACCGAAGAGGGGAACTTCCGTAATATCAATGAGAAATCCATGCCGTTCATTCTACGGATTCCATTTGATTATAGTCTTAAACGTACAGTTATTTACATTTTACATCATTATCAATTCATTACTGAGCCACTCTGTTGACTTGGATAGATGGAAAAGGATTAGCCCATCGCGTTTACCTTACACAGACCTTTAAAGGAACCAAGCCTTCTGCGATATGGAGGTTTTGTTATTCTTCATTATTTTTTGCCAATGGTGTTGAGATAAACTGTATATTTGTTTTATTGCATGATAGATAAACGAGCTTACGGCCCACCTGATGGTAAGCGGTCACCGTCGCTCATGGACCTCTGCAACTTGTAGGCGGACTATTATTTAATAAACAGTATTATTTATACAATGATCTCTGCTTTCAGATCAAAATATGGTTCCAAAATCGTAGAACGAAATGGAAACGAAAATATACGAATGACATCGAACTTTTAGCGCAACAGTACTACAGTAGCTTAGGTATCGTTTCCCCGAGGCCCATGTTCGTAGGAGACAGACTATGGGTCTTCAACTACCCAAACAGACTACCGCCAACCCAACAGCAATGGATGAAATCAATGAACAACACAACAAACCCTATAGATCGATCACTATTTAGAAATATACCTAAGCCAGAAATCCCGCCATATTGCGTGCCTCCGCCAAGCGTATTCCCGAACGAACATTTATTCCCGAACGTTGACCGAAGTTTTTTGACGGGAAACGTCAAAATTCCCGCGCAAATTCGTTTGCCGCGCGAAATTTATAACAACATGGCGACAGCACAAAGGAGTATGGAAGTATTTAAAAACAATATCCTGAGTCACAGTACTCCACCGCCAGAATCGAATGTGGACCATTTAAGAAGACTTGAAGAGAATTTCAGTATTTAAGTGATTTGTATGTAATTGTTTTGTACCTCTCGTGTAAATAAATAAATATGTAACTTACTGTGTTCCAATTTTTTTTGAAATATTAGATTTTTAAGTACAACGTACTAGGCCCTAAGCTAGTAAACATTTAAGTATACTCGTAAAATACCTACTCGAAAAAATGGTGGGTTAATACCAACAGAGGGTTTAGCTTCCTTATTCGTATGAAGGACCAAGATTACGTCAATTGCATCGAAATTTTGCAGTATTAAATTTAAAGCCCAATGTCCCGTACCTACGGCTTAAAAATATATAACTTCATATTAGTGATGTTGTGAATGTCGATTTATGGACATTCTCGACCGCGAATGCGAATGTTGACCTTTCTCGTTTATTGACAAGTCAGCTGTATCTGCCAAAGGCAATATAATTTGCAGGTACTATAAAAAGATACCTATTACCTATTATATTTACATATGGTTAGAAAGGTTAGACAGATGAACAATTATTTACAATCATAAATTATAATATGTAATAATATTTACAGGAGACCTATTATGTTAATGATAGGGTTACAACATTTATTACTCTAAGGACATGTATTTGTTTTTTTTTTCTCCAGGTAACACTAAAGCCCGCAATAAGAATACTGTTTTTAAGTATTTAGTATAATAAACAAGTTTTGTTTAATCTGTAAATTTCTATTCAATCAGAAAAGTTCAGCAGGTTTTCCTGTTACAAGACATTGGCAGAGTAGTCGTCGTACATACTGACGGCAGAGCGCCATAAATAAAGTGAAGTAACCCCTCTTCGGAGGAGACCTGAGCTCAGCAGTGGGCAGTAATGGGTTGTTGCAGTACAGTACAGTACAGAAGTGAAGTATATTTTACCTATACTGTATCTACTTGGATGGTACCACCTGAACTTGCTTCCCCCCACCAAATAATTCAAGCCCACTCGCAAAATTACCTTGACAACGCAAGTTCGTAGACCCATCGGGCTTATTTTAAAGGGCAGGTAAAGGCCATTGTTTTTCTTGTATATCCACACGACATCCTCCTAACTTTTGTCAAAACATTCGCATGATTGTTTGCGAATGCGAATATTATTAAATATAGTATAATAAAAATAAATACTAAAATTAGGATGAGAAAGTTAAATTAATACATAAATACAACGAAATCTATAACATTATGTTTATTTTAACCATTTATTTTTGATTTAACGTACAGTTTACTAGCTTATAACTAAAACTTCAAGCGTGGAATACCGTCGTTTACCTGGAAAATAAAAGTAGAATATTTAAAAAAACACTGAAAATCGAGCGAGAGTTCCTCCTAATTTGGATCGTCTTCCCAAAAGGACGAGCTAATCAAGTTGACTATTACTTTTTGTCTATTCTTGAAAATTGGATGATGACATTTTCTTTTTTATTGCCTTTTAGGCAGACGAGCTTACGGGCCACCTGATCGTAAGCGGTACTACCTACTTATTGGTAAGTAATCGGTAGCTCATAAACCTCTGAAATGTTTGGGCAACACGAGACCGTTACCTTACAAAACTTTTAAGCATCATTTGAAGAAAGTTAAGTCATAACGCTCGGAAAATAGCGAAAAGGGAAAAATATTTTAAATATTATTTAAATTTCTATACGAAACGAACGAACTATACGAAAACTACAGTTGTGTGTAACAACTTCAGGAATTTGTTTTTACACTAAACGAGCACGGAAGAAAGGTTGAAGTTGCCTTCATTTCTAAACATAGCTTTAACAGTGTGCCTATTTCGAGTTTCTTTCAGTGCCCGCTACGTTTACGTAAAATACCTACTCGAAAAAATGGTGGGTAAATAAACCAACAGAGGGTTTAACAGCGCCACCTCATGATGCAGTTTCAATTCCATACAGATTAGAGTTTACGTTTACGTTACGAAGAAAAACTCGTAATCTGCACACTGTACTTGTTCAGTTCTAAATAAAATGTAAATGGAACCCCACGACTCAAGATTACCATCACCTTCTAAATGGAACAAGAATTATTGAAATCGGTCCACTGAAATTAAAGCATGAGAAGAAACAAAATAAAAATCAAGTCAACTTGTTAACCTCCTTATTTTAGGGAGTCGGTCAAAAACAAACAACAGACTTCCTTTTTCAAGTCCAATTGATTTCTCTAGTCTGCCATAATCAAACCCTGATTCCTTATCAACGGACCAAAACACAATCATCAAAATCGGTTAGTAAACAAACTATGATTAAAGAGACATTAAATAAGGTAGAATTGAGAAACCTTTTTTGAAGTTATTTTATAAGTTCATTCAGTACATGTTTCTTACTTCTTGAGGAGCTGGTGACGGGTGATCAGGTAGGGTGCGGAGAGTCCTGAACCGAAGAACAAGATGAAGTAGAGGGTCAGCTTGTAACGGTTGTGAATGTCAAACGGCAGGTTCTGAAATATATTACAATGTGTTTGTGTTATAAATTAGATTGATAAATTACATTCTGCATTGGAATTTCCTACAAAGCAAAAAAACTGAACTGGAACTTTCAAAATTCTGAAAGTAATTTTGCAATTAAATAGAAGGGTTTTTTTATTGCATGACAGACAAAAATGCTGATGGCCATCTGACGGTAAGTGGTTACTGATGCTCATGAGCCTCAGCAATGGCAGGGCAATCGGAATAAATTTTAGACTTTAGAATGAGCATGTTTTGATAAAGCCAAAAGTTTGTATTCAACGTAAAAGATGCATGATTGTTGAACAACAAAAAAATCTACTGTTAGATCTGGCTAAACAAACTCGGTTGATATTATATCTTTCTTTATTTTAATAGACATTATTTTATTACCTAAATATTATAGTAAATATTGTATTTAATAATTTAATTAAATGAATAAACAACCCAATTGGTGGTAAAGGATTACTGTCACATTTGTAGTTGGAAATATGGCAGAAAACCTAACTTGATATTACAATGAGATTGAACTCAGGTCCAGATGTCTAGATAATCTATTACTAAGAGGCAAAAATATACTTTCTTCATATAAAATTTGTCCTTGATTGCTATCACTTCAGCCTTTTGTACTAAATTTGATGTGATATGTAATTCATTACAAATCACTGTGGGTCAAAGTTGAAAATAGTAAAACTATAGAAAAATTAAAAACGTCGTGATGTTCAATAGTTGTAATGAAAAAGCTTAAAATTAACAAAATAAATAGTAAAGATATTTCGTGGTTATGTAATGTACTGAAAATTTGAAAATCGAACTCACCTCGCCAGGGACACCGCCGTGGGAATGGTTCCTCACGAAATTCGTGACCACATTTCTGCCCAATTTGTTTGTAATACGTGCTAGTGGGCCAATCATTTTTAATTCACAAAAGTTATTCACGCTAGAAAATGCAAAATTCGATTTTTGTGATTCGGTCAGACTATGTAAAATCTACCACTGCGTTCAAGACTTTCTAAAAGTTTTCGAAAATGGTAGAATTTTGATAGAAAATGAACGCATCGGAAGAGTTCAAAAGGGGGGTAATTTTGAAATGAAAACACCATGATTCAGTGGAAATCTTTTTATATTTGAGATTTTATCTACATCATAACGATAATTCAATGTTTTAATTTAAAAACAGATGCTTCTTCTTTTAGCCTACCTGAAAAAGAACAGTAAATAGTTAGGTTTTTTTTAAGAAATAAATATCGACAACTAAATCCCAGTGATCGTGAAGAATTTACTAGACTATTTGGTCTTAGTCTAAATAAAAGTATTTCTAAAATATATTCACGAGGAAAGTCTATTTTAAGCATTTTCATAAAGGCTATTCCTAAATGCTCTGACAATAAAAACTATTGTAGATTGAAATTTCTGAAAAAAAATATCGGGATGCGGGAATTCTTCATTTTTATCCAGCTAACGGCTTTTTCTATTTCAACAATATCGTTTTTCAACAAGTCTGCGGTTAATGCAAGCTAAATGCAAACCATATCGAAAATATCGCCAATGAGGAAAATTGAAATCGATTGAAACAGGAAAATAAACAATGCCTTAATACATTTTATCCTGTTTCTTATACCTATTTATGCTAGACACAATATGTTCAATGTCTCAATTCAGAGAATGCGTTTTTTACATTTTATTAAATTCTCGAGATTTACTAGTTACAGTTGTGTGTTAGTATAATAATGCCAAAAGGAGTCTCAGCTAAAATTTTAGATTCTTTTGTCTGTGATTTTATTATTAAGTGGCCTTACTGAGCTCTGCTATACTGCCAATGACACCTTACTGTTGTTTAATCTGCAGGATAGCAAAGTACTATAAAAAGTTAAAAAACAATAAGCATCTTAAAATGTTCTTTTTACCCGAAATACACTAAAAATTTGGGTCGAACCCCTTTAAACTAGTAGATACAAGCGGGCCCACCCAATTTCGTCTGCGACACTTTGGGCTACAATTAAAAGGTAGCCTACGTTCTTTCTCAGGATCTCTCTAAAGATTGTCTGTGCCAGTTTTCATCAAAATCGGTTGAGAGGTTTAAGTGGGAAAGCGTACCAGACAGACAGACAGTCAGAGAGTAGGGAATATTAGTAGGATTTATCATCACACCCTATCAGTAGGTAGTAGTAGATTAACTTACTTATGAGTTGGCGTTCTTCCTAAGTTGGTGCCACAGCACGAGGAAAGGTGCAGCGAAGCCGGTGCCGAAGAACCAGAACATGTGGAATGTCAGACGAGCCTTGTTGTGGATGTCAAATGGCAAGTTCTGGAATTGTTACAAATATTATAATTTTAACTAACTAGCGTCACTATCAATTAAAAAGTAGCCTATGTTCTTTCTCAGGGAAATTTGGCATATGAATCTTTAGAAGATTGTAAATGACAAATTTCATCGAAATCGGTTGAAAGGTTTAAGCTGGAAAGCGTAACAGACAGACAGATAGACAAACAGACAGACAGAGTTATATCCGCGTTTATCATATTAGTAGGGAAGGGATGGTGGATGATCTAAGGTCGACCATCTACGAAGAAAATTCTGCGTGATGGACTTTTCGATGCTATGGAATTAAAATGGAATTACTAAATTCCATAGGCATAACCTGACTTCTAAATAAAAACGGTTATAGACACATTTATTAGTTATTTGTGTTCCGTTTTTTAATTGATCTCATCTCGCTCGCTTGATAATATTAATTAAGTACCTACGGTGTTTTTAAGGAGGCCTATGTTGAAACTTACAGTAAAGTCTTCAGACCCATGGAATGAAAAAATTCGTTTTTCCTACTCGGAACCTTCTTGGCTTTCACTCTGATTGACTTCAGCTTTTAGGAGATTTTATCATCTCCCTGTACGTTTATTTTAAGGTGTATGTTAAGAAATATCAGCTAAGATACTTATTTAGCGACTAATTCGGAAAGATCTACTCTTGCAAGATCTATTCTACTCGTGGATTACGATAAAATGCAGCAATAAATTATGTAAGTTACTTATGTAAGTCGATATATGTCTTATAATACGAGATTTTTAATTACCAGGAATGCAGTCCGCAGCCGTTGAACAATGGTTGTGTTTTTTAATTATATCAACAACATTACCTACGGCGCGCTACGTCCTTATGTTTTATCTGCGTTTTCCACTTAGTTTTTTTTGTTTCTAGTTATATAATGTATAGCATATCTTATATTATATTAAACCAAAACCTTAACTAATTTTACATGATGCATGGTTGATTCTGGTGTTCAAAAGATAACAGTTACGTAACTAAAAACGGTTTTCACTTACCTCGCCAGGAATACCTCCGTTGGATCCATTCCTAACACTGGTTCTCATTACATTTTGACCAATGATCCTGTTAGAAATCCTTGCTACAGGCCCGATCATTTTGATTTTTCTATTACTTATTGATGTAATTGAACCCAGCCAGGTAATAGCAGGTAGCGATAAGATAAAGATATTGACTATCGAGCGTCGATATTGGTCGCCCTCTCAAACTGATAAGCGACTGAGTCCGTTCGAGAGAACCGCGTTAATAATGAATATTGGGGTTGCGTATGTATGTAATAAATAGGTAAGCTTATGTACGTATGAGGAAAGGACCTAATAAAAACAAATATGAATAAAACATGTAACTACTGAGGATTCATAAATACGAAATTGAATATATATTGTCTTTCAATGTAGTTAACACGTAGGTAACTAGGGTTGTTTACGACAATGTCTAAATTTTAATTTTCATTATATCGTAATGTTTGTTATTTACTATTTTACAACTTATTATTTTTAGGAAAATAATACACATTTTAGTAGTTTATACATTTTAGGAATTGGCAATGTGATGGAAAATTTTCTTCTCTGAAATTGGCAACATTTTTTTCTGCCATTTTAAAAAAAAAGAAACAGTCGGCCACGCTTGCTGAGCAAATCATTTTTATATTTCGGGGCTCATTTCCCTCGCACAATTTCGATTAAATATTGCAGTCAACGTTCATTTAACCAAAACATTAAAAACGTGTCGTAGTCAAAATTGAAGATGGCCGATTTAGACGATTTCTTCGCTAAAAAGGATCGCAGAAAATTAAAATCAGTGAAAAAGTTCGCCACTGCCGATGAGTTAGCTAAAAAATTAGAAGACACCAAACAGAAAACTGAAACTAGGCCGAAGAAAGAGCGACCGGTGCAGGACGGAGAGGAACCAGGCAAAACAGGGGTGAGACATACACCATTACATGATTGAAATAGGTTGTTCCGCTCCTACTTAAAATGCATGCTTAATTTTATTCAGCACATGAGAAAAATGCTTATCCGACAAGGTTTCTGTGTGACCTGGATACTGCGATTCGCACTTAGTCCAATTAACGCAATGAATCAACCATTACACATGTTTTTCACAAACATCGTCGGGAGATTTGTGAAAAAATACGATTATTTTGTTTTTTAGGGTAGCACTGTGATTGTTAGTGATGAGTCACTTATTATTTGTGTAATTTGTAGTGTTTTCACACAAAGGAAAGTTGCTTATCTCAGTAAAGACAGTGACATAGAGACACTAATTATTAACTTCATTTATTAACACATAATTGTATAGTAAATAATCTAACAATGTTTAATTACAAGTATGAAAATCAAATTCAAAATTTTGCTAAACATACTATTCTATGTATGTCATGTAGATTGTAAAGGTTATCTCAATAATAAACATTGCTGTTACAGCAAATAAAATTGCAATTTATATAAAAAAGAGAATGTTGCACAATAAAAAAACATTTATGTAAAGAAAGATATCTAATAGCCATAATAACATCTTAAAATCAGACAAGTCCCGTACAATAAAATAATCTACCTCTCTACTTTCTAAAAATACCATATGTGCAATGTAACACAAATTTAAAACTTCAAATTCTTAACACTTTATCAAAAAACCACTTAAGAACTATTAGTCTAAAAAAACAAATACAAATAAATCAACTCAAACATAAACCAAAGTATAAAAAATTTTATTCATTCTCACACTAGTTTACGAGTAGTTACAGGGAAAAATGTAGTGTGTTTACATAATAAAGTATATTAGAAGTAATATTAATTATTTATTCTTATATGTTCACAGCTGATTTGTAGTTCAATTACTATAGAAATTACTTCCACAGTAATCACTTTGTTTCTCTTCAGTTAATTTAATAGCATGATGGATAAACAACGTGATGAGTTCCGGCCAACCTGATGGCAAGTGGTTACTGTCTCATGAGTTATGGCCAACCTAATGGTAAGCGGTCATTGTCTCTCTTCATTTCACTTTGTCTTAAAAGTATTTGAGGTAATTGACAAAACCTTAGTAGAAGAACCTTAGTAGTAGAAAAATATTCTAGAAAGAACATCTACATCTACATGTATATTTCAAATACAAAATTATAATCTATTATCAATGTAAAATAATATGTATATAAAGTGTTAGACTTATTATATAAAATGTTTAATTTATAAGTAAACTCAATAACAATGAAAACATGTAAAATGTCAATGGCCGCCTATGACCTGGCACCTATTTGACCTTGTGGCTTAATATAACTTGTGTTTGTCCTTACAATATGGGACTGGTATAAATTTACTTAACAATCCTGCCACCTGATCATAAGTGGTCACTGTCGCTCATAGACCTCTGCAATGTTAGGGAAGACTGAAGAATCGCTACCTACAACCTAAATTGAAGGATCCTTAAGCCTTGTTTGAATAAAAACAAGTCATAGCTCTGAGAAACTTTTCTTTGATTGATTTTAAGCTGTTTGATGATAAGCATTTACTGTCATTCATATATTAAGACAATTATTCTTAACTATTCTGTCATGCAAAGTAGTTTCATAGGTTATTTGAAAAACAAATGAACACATTCTTTGCATGCATATTTGTGAGAACTTTTAATTAGCCATAAGTCACTATGTACTTCTACCTACATTTGTACCTAGCTGTAAGTTTTCCTAAAAATGTAAAATAAAATAAACATGTAGTTTTTATCAGTAATTTATCCAATAAGTGCATGTGCTACATTATCAATTGTTAATTACCAAATAATATATTTTTTATCATTTAAAGGTTTGTCACAGAAAAGTGATTACTGCATAGTTATGTATTAGCAAAGAAAGTATTGTAAAAGTATTTAAGAGTCATATGAGAGGTATTTTTTTTTCAGACCAGATACTTTTACTTATTAATTTATATAGATAGACACCTTCCGACTCTATCATCAGATCAGCAGCATGATATCATATTACTGCATTGTCACGCAATATACATTTGTGTGCCCGAATTGAGCTGACTCAATCAGACAATGGGAAGTTTGTCAAATTTAACTTGCAATTCCACCCGAACTTACATAGGTACATTAGTACATAGTAACTAAAATAATTCAGACAATATGTTCATAGATACCAATTTCTTCAAATCATATGTATTTTCTTGGAAGTTAAACAAATGTCACAACACATGCAATCTTATCTGTGTACATTTGCATTTGTAAATAAATATTGTAATTATTATCACAACAGTTTGTGTAAACTGTGTCTAAAACAATATTTTAATTATAAAGTAGAATGTGTACAGGGTCTAAATCTCTAAATACTAAATTGATGAATTATAATTTTGCAAAAGAATTAAGAAAAACTATGAATGAAGTTGTTACGATTCAAAATTAAAAGAGTTTCCCTTCAATCACTGCTTAGTACTTTAGGTTACTGCTTTCCCTGGAGGGAAGGCATTTCAAAATTACACCCTGCATATGATTTGTGTTAAGCATTCAATAGATCACATCACAATACTCCATTTTTAAAATCCCTCTCACTGTCAACTACCAACTTAATTACCATCTCATCCTCAGCAGGAAGAAGAAGAATGGAAGGAATATGAAGAGCCGGTGAAAGACTACACCGGTCTCAAGATACAGGTGCTGCAGGGCGGTAACGGAGCACCCGAGGCAGGGCGAGACCCCGCCGCCGAAGACCAGACCAACGACAACTCTAAAACTAAGGAGAAGGGACCTTGGAATAAGCCTGTATGTATAGATCCTTGAATGAGGTTTATTGCAAGATAGATAAACGAACACTTTCAATCCACCTGATGGTTGTTATCGTCGCTCATGAACTTCGGCAATGCCAGGGAGAAAGAGAATTATTCAAATTAGATCATAGGACTTTTAGGACAGTGAGTAACAATCTCCTGGTATCCCCTGGCATTGAACAGGAATGATGGTAATTAGGGGTGTGCGAATATCGTTCGAATCGAATCGAATATTCGTATTCGATTCGGACCGAATAATTCGTGAGTTCGAATTATTCGCACACCCCTAATGGTAATCACTCATGATTATGTGACTCGTTAACTCATTTAAACAAGCTTGAATCTTAATTTTTTACAAACTAGAAATTTGTGAGGATTATTTCAAGTGCAGTATTAAAGAGGCTGGGTAAATTACCTAACACAATTGCATTGCATTTGCCCTGGCATTGCAGAGGTCCGAGCGACGGTAACCGCTTACCATCAGATGGGCCGTAGGCTCGTGTATTTATTACGCAAAAAAAAAACAATTCTATCCTCAAGTTTCTGGTCTACAATAGGTATAGCAATTAGCGATCGATCACTTGTCAGAACAAATAAACTTTGGCTCTCGTCTCACTAATCTAAAATACCACCATCACCGCGCATACTGTAACATACAATTCCCCAGCAGTCTTCAGAGGGCGAAGCGACGCCCGCTCCGGTCGTGACCGAGGCGGCTCCGCCCCCGGTGCGCGAAGCCCGACCCGCGGCCTACGTGCCTCCCGCTTCCAGGGTGCGCGCCTCAGACACAGCGCAACAACGCAGACTTCATGCGGTATGTATGAGCTAGGGATCAGGTATTTGTTCACCTTTCACTTCCAACACTGTAACTCATGTGTAAGGGGGATCCACAGCGGCGACCATCGTAATGACTGAGCAGTGAAGCCCAGGAACCCGAGGGAAAGATAACTTGTCTAGGGACGTAACGAATATTCGCCTTCGCATAAGATCATGCGAATGTTTTGAAGAGAGACAAGTTAGGAGTATGTTTGTGGATATAAAGGGAATCTGACAGAGCCTAGAAGATAGCAAGGCCTTCCTCATTAAAATAAACCCAAACACGATGGGTAGACGACGTTAGTAGATCTTAATATTGCTTTTTTTTTTCCAGAAAAACGCGCCCGACATCCACAACGACGACTACTTCCCGGTGCTGGGGGCGGCGGGTCGCGGCGCGCGCGGCGGCGGCGGCTGGAGCCCGGCGGCGGGGGGCGGCGCCTCGCGCACACACCACGCGCCGCAGCAGGCGCTGGCGCTCGGGAACCGGTTCACCACGCTGCAGGATGATAGCTAGCCGACCACACGATACACCACATAGGTAAACATTTGCCTCACTCTCACACCCACTACTGAAACTGTGTACCCAGGATCCACAGTGGCGTCCATCGTAATGACTCTGAGCAGTGAAGCCCAGGAAACACGAAGCAAGTCACGAATATTCACATTCGCAAAATAACATGCGAATGAGAGTTAAGAAAAGTTGCATGAACGTAGTGTAGAGGGAATATACAGAGCCAAGATAAAGGCCTCTACCTGTTCTCTAAAAAAAAAAATAAGTATTTTGATGCAGCTGAGTTGTCAATCAATAAACTTCATCTTTTTGTTGATGAACTCAATATTCACATTGCTGAATGTTAACTTAAATTGCAACAATCTTTATATGCACATACAAAACACTCCATTAAAATAGTTGGTAGCGGTGCAATGTCCCTGACATTGCAGAGATCTATGAGCGACAGTAACCACGCCTGATCAGGAGGTTTATTGACTCGTCTGCCTACATGGTGATACAATTTATGAGTAACTAGATGACCCTCGCAACTTCGTCTGCGTCACAAAAGGGTTCAAACAGTACTCTTAATGCTGTTGCGATATTATTTGCGCGGCCCGGGGAGTATTCATGTTTTATACTCGTAATAACTTCTAAACGAAAAGTCCGATTGGAATAAAACAAAAAGTAATTTACTTCTACATTAATACTCTTGATAACATAATACTTTATTTGGATAAGGATTAGTATAACAATACTAATTTAACGTTAAATTCATTCTTCGGACGATTTTTTTTTTTTTTTTTAACATAAAAGCAGTTATTATGACTAAACTATGATATGATATAACTATGAGTTAGATATATGATGTCGCGGACTTTTTTGTTTGTCTTCAAAAGACCTAAACACCCGTACTACATCATTTTGTTCTATTGTCAATAGTTTTTGCAGCGTACGCATAAATAGGTTTTCGATTATTCACTTGTGTTACATATTCGATATTTTCATGCGGATCCCTAATTTTTTTCAAAATAAAATATAGCCTATAACCTCCCTCGATAAATGGACATTCCAACAGTGAAAGAATTTTTGAAATCGGACCAGTAGATTCTGAGATTAGCGCGTTCAAACAAACAAACAAACTCTTCAGCTTTAATATTAGTATAGATTACATATTTAACTAGTGCTGGACATAGACCTCCTACAAATTTCCACTTCACCATAACAACCAATTCCTTGCTAGTTAGTAGTTCTTATAGACTTTTACTATTTTTTCCTACTTTAAGAGAATTTAGAAACTAGAATTTAATTCTACTATTTCATTAAAGAAAGTTTAGTTACAGGTTAATATAATGTCTAAATAAATTAATTTCTTGTTTCAGGTCATATAATCAAACTGCTCAGCTCAGTTATGTGAAGTGTTAAAGACTTAATACACACATAAATATAAACAAAGCCGCGCTCCAAACTATATGTATTTACGCAGATTTTATTATGCAGTTTTTCTTGAAGTCATTCCATTGGTATAGACCACGCGATTATAATACAAATTAGGGATTTCATAATACAAAGTGATTTTTTAATAATGGTATATATTGAAAGGTGATGAGTACTCTATTCTAATATGTAATATTATGTAATAAACACAGGTACTTTAATGCAATCAAATAATCCCCAAAGACAATTATTTTACAGGAATTTTGGATATTTTCAAGTGAAATTCTATGAACCATTAATATCAAAATCACTTTGTGTATCATTGAAAAGTTTAAGGTAGTTTTCTTAACGATATTTTTTTTCACTGTTTTAGCTAATGGTGGTAGTACCCATCTACTTTTGTTTTATTGGTGAATACCTTAATTTGCTACTGAAAGTATTGGGAAGACAAAGCTTAAACGTGATGTCTATCTATTTAAGAACTTTTTGCCATGGGACACTTTTGGCATTTGTATAAATTGTATAAAATATTTTGGTTCAGTGTAATGCTCTCTGACTCTATTTTAAACTTATTATATGGACATATTCTTTTGGTTTTGGTCGACTTTGAGAAAGATTGCATAAATGCTATTAGGTAATGAAATTAGCCTCTAAGAAAACCTTTTAAATTCTATGAAATTCGGTGAAATCAACACGCAACTGTTACAATAAAAGTGTGTTCAAAAACTGTTCATATTTTTGTATTGTTATGCCAATATTTTATGAATTAAAATGCAGTGCAATCGTAAAAAATCTATTTTATTGAACACAAAAAGAACAAATTTGTTTGGCTGTATGCGGTTGGTGCCTGTGCGAGAAGAAAAAAACCATGGAAGATTGCGAAGTTCGTTTTTCAAATAATGTAGGTATATTATGTATATATTTATAAACGGATGCGCGGTACTATAAAATTTGTTATTTTTTATGTTTATAATTGAATAGGTGTCTGTATGAATGGTGAACATGGTTTATAAAAAAAATCTGTTAAATATTAGAAAGAATTCGTTGAAAAAAAATAGTAATATCTAAAATGCCAAGATGTACCGGCTGATGTCTAGTTTTGGCGGGAAAAATCATACTAAACATGTTGTACCATAGTAATAAATTATGTATTTAAACTTTTCAATACTTGTTTTATTTCATTTACTCCTTATTGTTACTGATTTAAGTTTTCTTACCTGCAAACTTTCGTTACCAAAAAAAACCTGTCAATTACAACAAGGTCTTTATCTAAATTCTAAATAGAATACCACATTCAAGATTTATCATTGAATTTTGATCTTAAATTTAGTGTAATCTGTATTTGTACTTTGTATGAAAATTGGCAAAAAATAATATTTGGGGCTACTGTGTCCGATGCAGATTCAGCGGATCGATGCTATTGGGCAAGCCGCAACGTTGCATCCAGTGTTATTTCAGTATGTACTTCGTCTTTTATCCTAAAATATCTGAAAAGGATGTTCGTTTTGGAACTTATGTTTCAAAAATAGCACTGATTTATGTTTACTGAAAAAAAAATGTGACAGTGACGGTTGACACTGAAGAAATGTCAAAAAACCAAACAAAGTGGACTGTGCTGGTTGTTTTTTTGGAATTTAGTGGTTTTATCACATAAAACGTATATATAATATAAATAATTCAAATACACGAATTAAAAATCAACGAGATCCGCGAGTTGCATTATATAAAATGCATAAAAGTTCCAGAAACATTAACCGGTAACCTCTAGACAAAAAACTCACAATGGGTGAAACTTCTTGCTTTATACTCGACAATGGAGCCTTCACGGCGAAGGTGGGATTCTCCAACGCCGATCCAAAGGTCGTACCTAACTGCATAATGAAAGCGAAGTCTGAAAGACGGCGTCCCTTCATAGGATCTCAAATCGACGAGTGCCGCGATGCATCTGGTTTGTTCTACATTCTACCATTCCAAAAAGGCTTTCTAGTTAACTGGGACACGCAAAAAACCGTCTGGGACTTCATGTTTAGCAAGGAATGCTGCCCCGTCAACTTTAACGACACCCCTCTCATAATCACGGAACCATTATTCAATTTCGCGTCAATCCAGGAGGCCATGACCGAAATTTTCTTCGAAGAATACGAATGCCAGACTCTTTTACGAATAAATGCTACGGATTTAGCCGAATATAATTATAGAAAATCCCATAAAAATGAGTGTACCGTTGTTGTTGACTCTGGCTACAGTTTTACTTACATAGTTCCTTATATAAATGGTAAAAAGTTTAAGGATGGTATACGTAGGATCGACGTTGGTGGGAAAGTGCTGACGAATCATTTGAAAGAGGTTTTATCGTATCGACAGCTAAATGTGATGGATGAGACCCATGTTATCAATCAGGCCAAAGAGGACTCATGTTTTGTTTCTAAAGATTTTTTTGCTGATATGGAGATAGCTAAGAAGAGAGGTAACTTTATCTGTTGTATAGAATTACTAATTTTTACTTCATGAAAAACAAATTTATTCACTTATTCTATTTTAATGAGATTATTAAAATGTATTTCTTTGAAATTATATTACTTTGACAAACTGTTTTGTATAAGAAATGTGTTTTTACAGGATCAGACAATACAATAGTCAAAGATTATGTATTACCGGACTACACAGCGTTACGTAGAGGTTACCTCAGAGACATTGTCAAACCAGACGAAGACTTAGAACAACAAACACTTCGATTAAACAACGAGAGATTCTCCATACCAGAACTACTTTTCCATCCTTCAGACGTAGGCATTCAACAGATGGGCATACCAGAAGCAATCATGCATTCAATCAATTCCTGTCCAGAAGAGAATACAGAAAGTTTGCTCGAGAATATAGTTGTATGTGGTGGTAATACTTTGTTTCCTAACTTCCGAGACAGGGTGTATGATGAGATCCGTTGTTTAGCGTTAGATCATTTTGATGTGAACGTGGAAATGCCAAGAAATCCTTTGACATATGCGTGGGAAGGAGGCAAGCATATGTTCAGAGATCCAGAGTTTTACTCATATTGTATGACGAAAGAAGAATATGAAGAGGAAGGAAAGCCGCTAGCTTTTGAACGATTTGATATATAGCGTCGGAAACGAGCGAGGAAGTCTACTGAATAGACCCTCGCTCGTAAAAACGGGACATGAATGATCGAAGTTAAAAGTAAAGCAAAAGTAAAGTTAAATTCTTCCTAAAGTGCTGTACTTTTGTGTAATCTAGATTGGAGTGTGAACTAAGTTTACAGGTGAAATGATTCCATGATTGATATTAAGTGTATGTATTCCTTAAAATAAATGAAATATTTCATCAGAAAAGAGTATAAATTAATATAGACATATTTTTAGAAATAAACTGTATTCTCAATAAATGCTAGTAGAAATCGTTCTATGAAAACCTGAATCTTTCTATTAGGGGTGTGCGAATATCGTTCGAATCGAATCGAATCGAATATTAAAATTCGATTCGAAGTTCGGCGAATATTCGAATCTTCGAATTATTCGAAGTTCGACGAATATTCGAAAAATTTCGAATAATTCGAAAAGTTTCGAATATTCGTTGAATTTCGAATAGTATCGAATTTGACTACGACGATGCATCGGAAATAGGACAAGAATTTGTATTTAGTAGATAATATCTTTAATGGGCTAGATGTCTACAAAATAGTCGTAGTTGTCGTAGTCGAATTCGATACTATTCGAAATTCGACGAATATTCGAAACTTTTCGAATTATTCGAAACTTTTCGAATATTCGGCGAATTTTAGTTTCGAATCGAATATTCGTATTCGATTCGGAACGAATAATTCGTGAGTTCGAATTATTCGCACACCCCTACTTTCTATGTAATAAAACCTTTTTGTAAATTAATATTTCGAAATACAAACCTACTTATTACTGCACCTTTTATTTTATTACAAAATGACCACAAAAATGACTGACAGTGTCAATCTGACTGACGTTGATTTTGTGCGCGATTTTAAAGCATTTTTCGAAAATCTTTTCGCGCAATTATTGTTTTACTAGCGAGTGTACAAACATGCAATTTACACGCATAAATCCCAGAATCTTGCGTGCGTTTTCAACGACACCCAAACTGCAGGATTCTCGAGGCATAATGAAGTTAAAGAAGCTACAAGCTGATTATCAATGTGAAGATGGACGTCCCATTTATCTGAAAGGAGGGTTTTTCGACAGAGTTCTGTATACATCTACACTGGTTCTGTGTTTTGTTGGATTTTGTTCCACATGTGCTACGATTTACGACTTCGCTAAGCCACCGTCTTGGCGAGCTGCTTGTTGAAAGATTTTCATGGAAGTTCCATTATTTTTAGTTATTCACAAAATATTAGCGAGTTTAAACTGTCGCCTCAGCCGAGTGCAATGAGAATTATTTAATTAAAATCAGAACAAAATTCATTGTTCGTGTTATAATTTAAAAATATTACGAAATAAATGAAAAAATTTCAGTACTTTTTGATTTTTTTCTTGTATTTTAGCAGATAGTCGATCTTCTATTGAAATCAAAGTAAAAAAATTGCAAAATAAAATCCAAAAGATTAGCTCATTAATTTATTAGTGCAATAAGGCATACATCACTTTCATTAGGTGCATATCACCCATTTTGCGACAGATAATGCTAACTTAATACATCTCACCTACCCTGTAGGTATTCAATGAATATTTCAAGATCACTGGCTAAATACTTCCCGCCATTTTGTGACAAACTCAAAATGGCGGACTTCCGCGTAAAACATAAAATTGTGGATTATGAAATTAATGTTAAATACAATGATACATACTAGCGATTTAATAGGAAAATTATAAACTAAAACGTAACGGCGGATAGAAAAGATGTCAAACACGAGACTTCGTAAAATACAATAAATTTTAATGAAATCTCAAATCTTAACAAAACGCTCATCCTTCATTAATAATGCTCTATAGTTAAAATCCCTATGTTACATAAGAGTGGTTCTGTTAAATAAATGTCATTTTCAGTATAAAAATATCTCATATTTGTGATAAAATTTTTAATTACAATTTGATACAAAATTGAAGTGTGATGTTAGAAAAGAGCTTTTACAAGCTTTTTGTTCTTTTCCAAATTAATATTCAATCAAATTTACATTACATAAAACAACAAACTCAAGAGACAGAATGCCGAATTGGCGTATCGTATAATGACATTAGCACACTAACACATTTTCAAAATGGCGTCAATGTTTTTTGTCTCTTAATTTTATAATGATGTTTTACTGAATTTATTCTCACTTTTTACTCATTTCAAGTTATATTTATAAAACAGAACCACACAGCATTAATAAGTGTTTTAATCGATGGAGTCGGCCGGCGACCGAACGTCATCTATTTTAAGGATCATCTTGACAAGTTGCGTCGCGAGCGCTATCTGCTGCTTCTTAGAGTGTAGTGATTCAATCACGTTGAGACCTTTCATGTCGTTTGAACCTTGGAAATAAAACAGAGATTGTAAATAAAAATTAAATTACCTGTATGGCCATAATGCTGTTAAATATTTTTGGGCATGCAAAAACTGCTTCCACACTTTAAATGCAAACTTTTAACTTATCAATGAGAAATACAGTATCAAAGCATTAGGAAATAATTAAATATATAACTTAAAAACTTCGAAACCTACACAAATTTACTTTACAAAGACTAATGAGGACAATTTTTTTTCTAAGTTTTATACAACTCATGAAGATAAGACACTCTTAAGACATTGTAATTAATATTTAAAATAGAATAAAAGAGCCAGTATTAAATAGTTCAATCAAAAAGAAAACATCAAAAATATCATACCTTTGGCCATGCAGTCAATTCCCAAGTAAGGATTGTTCTCTGCTGCCTGTCTTGCTTTCACTTCTGATAATGCGTCAATTGGGGACAGACCACTGCAAGAATAATGACATGAGTAATAATATCGCACTGGAGAATGAGGAGTGTATTAGACACAGGAGATTGTAAAGGCTTTGTTGTTTCGAAGAAATTACGGAAAATGGAATCATTTAAAACTGACAAACTCAAACGTAACTAGTGTAGAACGTAACGTAAAATTTTGTGTGAATTTCGAATTTCTCTGTTCTCTCTCATTTTGTTAAATTACCTAATTCTACTTAGCGTAATTTTAATTTCCGTGGTAATTTTGAATGCTTAAAAAAATATGAAATTTCTATAATTTGATTCGATTTGTCAAATCTATATTTGCTATACAGAAGACTGTTGGTTGATACACACATGTTAACATTGCAGAATAGGCATAATCAAAGATTTTGAAACCTGGCTACACATTTACTATTTGTGAAAAAACTTTTATTTCAGTAACAATGCAAAGTTTGACTCCATTTTCCGAATTTCATTTCAAATAGTGCGCGGAAACAGCCCATATACATCTATACTAATATTATAAAGAGGAAAGATTTGTTTGTTTGTATGTTTGTTTGTAATGAATAGGCTCCGAAACTACTGGACCGATTTCAAAAATTCTTTCACCTTTGGAAAGCTACATTATCCCCGAGTAACATAGGCTATATTTTATTTTCAAAAAAATTAAGGATCCGTATGAAAATATCGAATATGTAACACAAGGTGAATAATCGAAAACCTATTTATGCGTACGCTGCAAAAACTATTGACAGTAGAACAAAATGATGTACTACGGGTTTTTAGGTATTTGTAAGACAAACAAAAAAGTCCGCGACAGCATATATCTAACTATCATAGTTTAGTCACAATAACCGCTTTTATGTTTAAAAAATATATATTTCATCCCCAGATTGAATTTAACGTTAAATGGGTATCGTTATATTAACCCTTATCCAAATTAACCCTTAAATGCATGATTTTTTGTAGTATAGGGCGTGCGATCTAACTTTTGAATTTTGAACTACTGTTTATTTAGAGAATGACAGCTCAAATGTTATTCAATTTGTGTTCATAATTTAGTTAAAGGTTTGAAATTTACGAAATGGGACGCTATACGTTTGAACGAAATTGGAAAATATTGAAAAGTTACATCCAAAGTGGTAAGTCTTCAGTCCAAACTGTAAGAAATGTGAAAAAAAATTCCATAAAAATGATTGGCCTATGACAATAAGCAAAATTGTCGCATCTGGGGGTCGAAAAACCCACATGTCACCATTGAGAAGCCAATGCACCCACAAAGAGTTACGGTTTGGTGTGGGTTTTGGTCCGGCGGCATCATTGGGCCAGCCGCCGTTACGGTCAATGGCGAGCGTTACCGTGCCATGCTCAACGAATTATTGTTTCCAAAAGTTGAAGAGTATGACATGGACGACATTTGGTTTCAACAGGATGGCGCAACATGCCACACAGCCAACATTACAGTCGAAAAATGAAAAAATGCAAACTTTATATGGCCCACCCCTTACTTCCCAATCAATTGAAATAGATGGGATCAATCCATAGATTATGGGAAAAATTAAGAAAAAAAAATATGATTTTTTATATAATATATCTAATATTTTTATATAATATCTATACTAATATTATAAAGCTGAAGAGTTTGTTTGTTTGTTTGTTTGAACGCGCTAATCTCAGAAACTGCCGGTCCGATTTCAAAAATTCTTTCACTGTTGGAAAGTCCATTTATCGAGGAAGATTATAGGCTATATTTTATTTTCAAAAAAATTAGGGATCCGCATGAAAATATCGAATATGTAACAAAAGGTGAAAAATCAAAAACCTATTTATGCGTACGCTGCAAAAACTATTGACAATAGAACAAAATGATGTACTACGGGTTTTTAGGTCTTTTGAAGACAAACAAAAAAGTCCGCGACAGCATATATCTAACTATCATAGTTTAGTCACAATAACCGCTTTTATGTTTATAAAAATAAAAAAATTGTCCGAAAAATTAATTTAACGTTAAATGAGTATCGTTATATTAACCCTTATCCAAATTAAGTATTATATTATCAAGAGTATTAATGTAGAAGTAAATTACTTTTTGGTTTATTCCAATCGGACTTTTTGTTTAGAAGTTATCACGAGTATAAAACGCAATTTTATTAATACACCCACAGCGGGCGGCGAAAATAATATCGCGACGGCATAGCGAGTACTGTTTGAACCCCTTTGTAACGCAGACGAAGTTGCGCGGGTCAGCTAGTATCTAATATATAAAATTGTCGTGTCACGGTGTTCGAACTTGAACTCCTCCGAAACGGCTCGACCGATTTTGATGAAATTTTTTGTGCTTATCCGGTACCTATGAGAATCGGCCAACATCTATTTTTCATCCCCTAAATGTTAGGGGTAGTCCACCCCTAATTTTTTTTTTCGGCGCAGACGAAGTTGCGCGAGTCAGCTAGTATGTAATAAAAATATTATTTTATTTCGAAAAATATTGTCGATGTATTTATGAAAAAAAACGAATTTGTAGTATCCGCGGCACACAGCGTAAATCCTGTTAGGCGCCAAACTTATGAAATACTAAGTTTTTAAAAAATTAACGGTCAAAAGTTGGTTTTTGCATTCAGAAATCAAACGTGTAAATATCAAATTCATTTAAAAAGTAAATAAATACAACTTCGCGCACAGCATATTTGAGCCATGGGCTATTTAATCGTACGATGTAGATCTACATCATTATGCATTTAAGGGTTAAGTATTATATTATCAAGAATATTAATGTAGAAGTAAATTACTTTTTGTTTTATTCCAATAGGACTTTTCGTTTAGAAGTCATCACGAGTAGAAAACGCAATGAATATGTTGGTCGGTGCACTACGGGCACATAATAACGCGACGGCATTGCGAGTACTGTTTGAACCCCTTTGTAACGCAGACGAAGTTGCGCGGGGCAGCTAGTAACCAATAAAGAACGTCAATTTCATATTGTTTACCTAATCGTGACATCATCCGACGTTGTCGTTTTAGCTGAAAATGGCCGATTAAAATATTTTTATCTAATAAAAATCTTATTAAGTAAGATAAAATTAGTGTTTTAAATTCTTTCAATACATTCTTACAATATCATTAAATCTTCGAATCATGAGACTACCGTCAATAGGCATGACGGAGTAGTGTTGTCGAATGTTGACGTTTCATTCAAAAAGTTCAAGGCTTTTTAGTGTCAAGTCAGCTGCATCTTCAAAAAGTCACTATAATTTATAGGTACTATAAAATTGGTACATATAATTTACCTATGCTGGATCTACTCAGAAGGGAGGTGGTACTTGCCTCCCCGCACCAAATATGTTTTCCCCCCCTTAACTAATATTGACAACGGAAGGCCGTAGACCCATCGAGTTTGGGCTCATTTTAAAGGGCAGAGAGAGGCCTATATCTTGGCTCTTTCAGATTCATTCTATATCCACACAATGTTCTCCTGACTTTTGTCAAAACATTCGCACGATTTATTTATTTATTTTTTGCGAATGCGAATATTCGATACATCCCTAGTTCTTAGTAGTGTGTGTAGTATCACCTGTTCTCCGCGAGTGTGAGCGGGATGGCCTCGAGCGCGTCCCCGAAGGCGCGGAAGGCGTACTGGTCGAGTGACGACAGCTTCTCTGCGGCCGAGCTCACCGCCAGCGAGCACGACGCCTCCGCCGCGCCGCCGCCGTACACCACGCGGGAGTCCTGACACAACACACAATGTTAACAACTTGTACTACGAGTTATGGTATCAGTTTGTTATCAAACAACACCACGCGGGAATCCTGCAACAACACAATATTGCCAACTTGTGTCTTATAGATATGGAACCCTATTTCTAGGTCCCTATTTGGAGTATAGTAAGTAGTACCACTGGCACTTTAGCTTTCCCTCGGGTTTTCCTGGGCTTCACTGCTCAGAGTAATTACGATGGTCGCCGCTGTGGATCCCCCCTACACAGGCGTTACAACAGTGGTGGGAGTGAGAGGTGGGCCAATACCCGAAAAAAAAAAGTACCACTGGCACTAAAAACGGTGAAGGAAAACATCGTGAGGAAACCTGTGTATTGGTAAAGGAGTCTAAAAAATAAGTGAAGTCCCCAATCCGCATTAGGCAAGCGTAGTGGACTATGCCTATAATACTTTTCATCATACCCTATCTCTGACATTAGTTGATGGTATTAAAATTTGTTTCTTAGAGCTGCGATTTCTGAAAGTCTATTTATAAAAACGTTATATCAAATCAACACACCTGTACAAGACTGCGTACAATGCACAATGCATCATGGACCGACCGCTTAGCTTCCTCCACGATCATTCTGTTGCCTCCTCTCACTAGCACGGTGACGGCTCGCGAGTTGGAACACTCTTCGATCACTAACATCTCTTCTTTGGATGTGCCGAATGCTGCAATTATATTTTAGGTTAGGAAAAACACGTTTAAAGATGTTACTGGACAAGATTTTACTGTGTGCATATTATATTTTACAAGCTTTATATTAACTTGCCCTGGATGTAACTATGTAAATTCGGGTGGAATCTTGCAAGCTTAATTTGACAAACTTTTGACAAGATTGATAAATTAAGATTTAGAGATGTACTACATTTTTTTTTAGAAAATTAATATCAATTGTCATGGCACTGTTTTTACAAATATTGTTGTATGTTTTTGAAGGTTTAAAGTACTTTTTTCGCGAAATTTAGAACCCGTCCCACCCCTTCCTACCCTTAACGATTTATAGAATGTACCAAATCAACATTGTTACTTACTCAATTCCCGTACAAGTCCACAAGAGCCAAGTTTCTCCGTGGTCAACTCTTCAAAACGTGGCACAATCCTGCCTCCCGTTGCGATGGCTATGAGCTCCATCTCGGGTCCGCCGACCCAGCGCACGGCGGGCAGGCCCTCAGCCAGTAGGAGATGGTTGGCCTCGTCGTCGAAGCCCCATTGACAGATGGCCAGGGTTGCGCCGGCGTCCTGAGATAAAAATAATTGTATAAGTATTCATTGTAGTACTTATTTCACTTTTGTTAGGAGCCATGACAACACATTTAACTTGGTACGATTTTAGAGCAAATGTTGTATAAAACAAATGTATATATGTCACCGGAAAATACAAAGGAATGTCACTTGTAATTTGTAGCAAATATTAGTGCAAAAACATTGTTTTTTAAAATATTCCACTAAAATTCCCCATTCATAGACATTTCTTTATTGCATCATAGGTAGAAACTTTTTTTTATTGCAATATAGATAAACGAGCCCACGGCCCACCCGATGATTAGCAGTCAGCGTCGCTCATGAATCTATCCAATACAGTAACAGTATACAAAAAACTCCATTCCTCACCTTAACCTTCCGCACCATCTCGACAAACTTATCGTGTTCATATTGTCTGAGCTCCCTGTATTCATCAGCCGAGCCCACATGGAGCTTATGCTTGGTCTTAGGCTTGGGCGGCTCAAATGGACAGGTCAGGATGGCCAGTTTTACATTCTGAAATGGAAATGTATGTGTGAATTTTAGAAATAGATGATTTTAATTAGAAAACCATTTGATAGATATTGTGTACGACGAATTATTAATGACATTATTATATATCTAAGCAGCGTGATAAGTAAATTAATTCGAAATTTAAAAATTGAAATGCGACCCACAAACAGCTAAATAAAAAAAATGGTATTTAAAATGCAACCAAATTATCTCTAAAAATTAAGCATAAAGCGGAAGACAAATAATTGTGGCGAGATTTGGAGCCCTATGCCCAGCAGTGGATATGTACAAGCTGATGATGTACAAAGGAGCTGCTATATTTAATTTCCAAATCTCTTTATTCAAAGAATATTTCTGAAAAAACGTTACGATAAATGTGATATTTACCCTCAATTCCTTAGGCATCTGCGGGTGGCTCATGGTCTTATCCACAACCACTCCTCGGACCAGCACCGAGTCTTCCATACGACCTCCAACCTTGCCTTCCACCTTGATCAGCTCAAAGTTGACATCACGCTTCTCTAAATCAGCTACGGCTAATACTGCCTGTAATTAAATGTTATTCATTGATTCTCGGGTGTACTAGATTTAATAATATAAACATGTATATTGAGAGTGATAAATATTCTATTCTGATACAAAATATAAAAAATAGGCACTAAATATTTTTGTTACGAAGACTTTCTGACTGAAAAGAAGAAGACTGTATTTTTGTTGTTCCTTGATAACTTTAGTTTGGGTGGACCGATTTGAATGATTCTGGTGTCAGATGAAAGGTGATCATCATCATGGGGTCGCATAAATTTTTATTAAGATCGAACAGGTACTTTTGGATCTGTGTTTAAAAATGTGTATATTTAACGGATAATATTTTCACGATTTGCTGTACGTTTTTGCGTGTATTTCTTTAGTATAATATGATCCGATTTCGATGATTCTTTTTTTTTAGGAAGTAGACACTTTGAATATTATCTCATATAAATTTGAAGATCTAACCAGTGGTTTCTGTGCTATGCTTGAGAAATTAAAGTCGGTCGTATTCATTTTTGTAGTAAAAATATTATATCACTTACACTTAGTATAATTTGATACTCACATCAACAGCAATCTCAGCCATCAACCGATGACACTTGACAACAACCTTGCTACCCAGCGTTGTCATGGCAACCTTGATCAGGTTCTCTCTTGTATTCTTATTGACCGGGAAAGGCTCGCTGATGCTGTCTAGATGGGTCAAAGCCAGTGCTGCAGCCATCTCGTAGCCGTCAGCTATGCGGATCGGGTGGATACCTTTGTCTAGCAGATTTGAAGCTTGTTCGAGGAGTGCTCCTGTAATTGATTTGTTTGTTTAGTTGGTAAAATGCTTGTGGTGTAAAGGAGATAGTTTTTACTTAATTTTTATTTGGATTCCTATTAGTAAAATATTTTTTTCGGTTGGTTCAATAGATTTACAATTTACAATTTAAAAAGCCTTTATTGCTACTTATAATATTAATACATTTTAAACTTAAAAACTATCTTATTTCATTGTAGTAGCGTGTCTCGTGACACATAGGCCTCTTCCAATTCGTTCCAGTCTTTTCGATTTCTTGTTATTCTTGTCCAGATTGCTCCGCCGATCTTGGTAATATCATCGTCCCATCTTTTTAGTTGTCTTCCTCTCTTTCGTTTTCCATCGCGCGGCTGCCATTCCGTTATGGTTTTTGTCCATTTCTCCTTTGTATCTCTCATGATGTGACCAGCCCAACGCCATTTCAATTGTTTTGTTTTTGTTAGTGCATCTTCGAGTTTTGTCTTGTGCCTAATATCCAGAGCCCTTTTTTTGTCTTTTAGCGTGATGCCTAACATGCTCCTTTCCATTGCTCTTTGACATGATTTTATTTTTATAAGGTTTTTCTGTGTCATTGTCCATGTTTGGCAACCATACGTAAGGCATGGTGAAATACAAGCTACATACACCTTCTTTTTGATTCCCAAAGTAAACAGGTTACTCTTAAAGATTTCCTTTAAGGACCAGTACTTACTCCAGCCGCAAGATACTCTTCTATTTATTTCCATTTCCGTTTGATCTTCAAATGATATCAGTTGACCCAAATATATATAATCCTTAACATAATCAATAGTTTCTGCATCTATTTTTATTTCTGTCTGTTCTCTATTTGTCATAACTTTCGTTTTTGTTTTGTTTAAAGTGAGACCAACTTCTTTGCTTATATCTGATAGATCTTGCAACATGGCTTTAAGAATCTTGGGGTTGTCAGCTATAAGAATCAAGTCGTCAGCGAATCTAAGGTGGTTGAGTTTCGTACCATTTATATTCACGCCAAAATTTTCCCACTCCAACATCCGGAATATATATTCAAGTATGGCAGAGAACAATATTGTTCAATTTCAATAGATAACCCCTTTAAAATAATACAGAATAATAATAATAATAACTTTATTGACCAAAAAACGTGATAAACAGTAAGGAATTACATTTATCTCCAAACTAGGTAATCCTGTATCTTGGAGATTCAATTTAAATACATTAAATTTAATAAATCAGAACTTTATTTTTATAATATTAGTATATTTCAGTCCAAACTATTTCTTTTAAATGAGGCTTTAATAAGAAGAGATCTACAATACCACATAACTATTATTAAATTTACGTAAAAGAAAATTATTTAGTAATATGGAGCAGCACAAAATAATGTCATAGATTGTTAGTAGTACATAGAGATAGAATGAGTAATAGTTTATATCCAGTCTCTACTTTCAACAAAAAAGAATCATCAAAACCGGTTCATCTGAAACACCCAACTATACATAGTTAATCATGGAATATTATCATAAACTTTACTTACCAGCCAAAACGACAACTCCAGTAGTACCATCACCGATTTCATCGTCCTGACTCTGTGCCAACTGCACCAGCAGTTTACCAATCTGGTGCTCGACGTCCATCATCTTCAGGATGGTGGCTCCATCGTTGGTGACCGTTACATCACCATCCGATGATACCATGAGCTTGTCGAGGCCTCGTGGACCGAGAGAGGTGCGGAGAGTGCTGGCTATCTGTCGTGCCGCTTGGATATGTGACTGAAATATGATTTTTGTATTTGTAAGATATTTAAATTTGTTTTTGTCAGTAATTTTTGTGGGTTATATAATGATGATTGATGATGTTAATAAACACAGAAAAAAGGTGTAACCTTACAAGAAGCATAAAACACTGGCAGAGTCCTTTGTCAAACTTGAGACTAGCGGCAAAAAAAAAATAACAACTTTGAAAAAAAAAATTGCAGTGTGCAAAATATAATTTATGAAAAGCTTAATATTTGCTTAGTTTAAATTTTTCAGAAAAACGTTTCACATGATTGTTTACCTATGAATTTTAATACTTATAAATTAATATTTTGACATGTCCCTCTTTAAACAAGGCTTAAGAAAAGTCTTGTATCGGTAGGCGATAGATAGCAGCCCCTCATTGCCCTGGCATTGCAAAGGTTCATGAGCGACGGTGACCGCTTACCATCAGGTGGGCCGTAGGCTCGTTTATCAATCACGCAATAAAAGAAAAAAAAAATTTTGTAACACAGTGGAGTTTGATATTCTTGAATACCTCAGACACAGCCAAGGCATATTTCACTGCCTACACTACGTGATTTTAATCATCATTGGTATACAAGGTTATCAGAACTCCATGTTGCAGTATATTTTATATAGTTTAAGTTATTTGTATGACTGTTTCAGCTTGTTTATAATCATAGCACTAGCAAGAATATCAGGCTTGTTAAATAGATATTGTGGTAGAAACTTTTTTAATATTTGTGTTAAGTCTATTTTAGTTTTTAATTAACCCTTAAATGAACAATGTTGTTTTTAAACAACATACTAAACATCACCTAGAAAATTAACCATCTTTCAATTTTTTTGTCAATTTTGACAACTAGTTCTTATTTCTGAACGAATTTTGTACTTTTAATAGTAAATTCATGTCTAGTTTTTTTACTCATTTTTCCTACGTGTCCATTACACAAAATATATATTTTTTAAAACGTGAAACAAAAATCGTCCATTTAAGGGTTAATAGAAAATTATATGTTACTAATATTATAATGAGGTATATGTTGTGGGGTGTAATATTTTAAATAGAGAATTTGATTAATGTTGAAAATTATTTTAACAATAGAAATGATCAGTAACATAATAATATTTTCTAGAGATTAAGTTTTTTGTTGTTTGTTTTAGTATTAGAACAACTTTAAAATTTGAACTTCAAATAATGCATAAATTAAAAATCAAGTAACGAAAAATTTACTTTCATCAAAATTAAGGGTCATGTTAACATGGTTTTAATGAGTTAGTTGAATAGTTCCTAATTTTATGCTTGTAGAAACATTTTGTTCTAATGCAATTGCTATCTTTCAAATCATGTGATTCATGTCAGACACCTGTTTAGTTTTTACTGATTTTTCAAGATTTTTGAGTGATTACAGATATGATTAGGGTCTAGAATGCAATTTTAGACTAAAAACAAGCGATTATCACTAACTTTCATTGATAAAATTAGTAATTTCGTAAAATTTTGAGCTTCTCTAAGTTGTTTATTTTTAGGTTATTTTTTTCTTTAACAAACCATTTTAGATACAATTGTTGTTATAATTTTTAGTCAGAATAGTGCTACGGTCTATTGACTAACGAATTAACGAGGGTAAAGTAGAATAAGGAGATATTTTTTGTACCTTAATCGCATCTGTACCGGTAAGTCTTTTCTGTCTATCTTGGTCTCTCAAGATTATAAATGGACGGCCGTACTCATCAAAGGCCACCGATCCGGGGAACAGGGCCATTTTTCACAAATTATGCACTTCACAAACAAATGATGAAAATAGATTTATTTTTTCTAAAACTTCCGAAGAAAATTGCAAAATATTTCAAGTGTTGCCAATTCCACGATTTCTGCTTTTTAGAAACTTTTGTAGTAGTTTTGAAAAGTAATGAAATTAATTCTGATTGGATTTTGCAGTAGAGGATTAACGTCATTTGATAATAAATATTTATTACTAAAAAAACATCTAGATCTAAAGCTGCTAGAAAAAGTTAACAAATCATTGGAAATTTATTTTTTTCTAGAACAGTTAGGAGTTTTTTTTCCGTTAGTATGGCAACAAATTGGATGACAGATGGCAGTAGTTAGATGTCAAGTTTTTTTTTAATGATTTAGTAAGCGGCTGCCATTCTCGCAGCCAAATACTTTTCGTGACATAAAAAAATCTACTCACAGCCATTTTTTTTCAAGTTATTTGTTTTCAAAAACTATACCACATATTCCAAATAATTATGCATTCAAGTCGATTGGAAATGCTTCACCTAAATCCAGTTTTCTCCACTAACCCCAATCCACTAATTTCAAATATTTAAGGAAGAAAACTCTAAATACAAACTTTCTGAATATCATGTATCAGCAGATTGCTAATCAAGGCAAGTAAAATGAGCCCAAACACGACAGGTCTGCCTTATTGGAACGAAGTTCCTTATCACCAGTTATCGAAAGGGGGCTAGACGGAAAAAAAAACTTACGAAAAGTTGTCACGACACTTTTTTTGTTTTACATGATTATCGCTAGATGGCGCTGTGATCAAAATCTTTTAAAACACGTTCCTTTATTTTTGTTTTAGATGATTATCGCTAGATGGCGCTGTGATCAAAATCTTTTAAAACACGTTCCTTATCGCGCGTTACGTTAGGGAAAAAAAATATATTTTAATCGAATCGAACTTCGTTCTATTTAGGTGTCCCATGACACCTCTCAAGTTTTTTTTTAGTACAAGAGTCCCAATGACTACCTTCCGAATCCATGATAAGATGAACGCCATTTTGTCATATTGCGTAGTCACGCGATATACATTTGTATGCAGAATGTCAGTTCAATCGGAAACCAGAAAGTTTGTCAAATTTAGCTTGCAAGATTCCACCCGAACTTACATAGTTGCATCCAGTGCAAGTTAATACAAAGCTTTTAAAATTACGTCTTTTAGTATCAATAGCTGATCCTCGCAACTTCGTCTACGTCGAAAAGGGATTCAGGCAGCACTGTTAGATTTAAGACCTATAAATCCGTAGTACGTCATTTGGTTCTATAATCAATAGTTTTCGCCACGCTAATTACTTTCACTATTTCTACTAAAAAAATTTTTTCACACCTTTTGGCTATTAAAGTAGAGCAGATTTTGGTGCAGATCTTTCCTAAAATAAAATCTAGCTCGATAATGTCGCTTTCGAAAGAATAATTGTTAAGTCAATCTAACTTTGATACATTGCTAACACTAGGATATTTAAGTTTATAAAATGGTTAATAAATAAATAGTCAACAAGTTTTTCACGTCATTTAATAGATACTAGATCAAAATAAAACATTTGTTAGTTTGTTTCATTCACTTTCCCGACAAGTCCCGATTGCAAGTGTTGCCAGCTAACACTCGAATTTGTGAACAATGTTGCCATATATTTGGTACATATTTTCTGAAATACACCACACCCTGAATTCCGTGTGGTTTTCCTTTGTTTCCTATATTGAGAGCGACTTAAAACTAATGCTGTGACGAAGGAAGTCTTACATCGTCAGTTCCTGAAAAATAAAAAAAAGAATACAATGTATTTGACTGTAAATAAAGATACTTAATATAATTTTAATTGTCTTAAAAGTTAATGACCAGAACTGTTTTTGGTAGGAGTTAGATCAAATTTAACTATAGTCTGGGGCAGGAATAATTGCACTTCGACTTTTAGGAAATTATGTTTATGAGTTTTAACAACTCTATATTATATGTTAAATTGAATTTGAACAAAAACTTACAATGAATGCCACAAAGCTGTGTGCGACAGAGAAAGTGCTTTATAAATACGAAGCTATAAACTGCGCTCTTTTTAAAAGTTGAAGTGCATTTACTCTTGCCCCAAACTATAGAATAAAATCCTAGCAAAAAAAACATGACACTAAAAACATAAATTTTCGTTTTAATAACCAACATTTCCTGCACTAAACATTATGTGCTTTATAGAATGTTTTAAGCAATTTAATTTCTAAAGCAACAGAATCAATGTGTAGTTTATTTATATATAATTTATAACAAGACATCAAAAGACCAATTTTGTTAGTATTCGGTGGCATTTTTTCCTCAAATTGTGTCTGATTTTAATATAAACAAATTATTTTTTATTTATATAAATTTTATATTAGTGCACTCACCATAATAGCATTAACAATATCGGACTGGTTGTTCCGTAGAGCGCGCACAGCCTTCGCCCGGGACACGTTGGCCTGCGACATCACAATCTCAACGTCCTTCTCGTCCACTCCCGTTTCATCTACTCCTTCTTCGTCTTCTTCTTCTGCTATCGGGGCTACCGTCTGCGGAGAAGAATGATTTATGGTTGTATTTCAAAAGTTGTTTTGTTGCTAGGTTAAATTAACAAAATTTTTTTTGAATATCCACCAAAACTATATAAATTTTGATTTTTAACTATACCTAATATTTTTTCCTCTCTCCTTTTTTAAACTACGCCGACTACATTTTGAGCAAAATATATCATCTCCATAAAATATGAGAGGGTTAAAAACAGTAAACAAAACAAGTTTTAGAACTGTGCTCAATTTTGGCTTCTGCTACTGACTTGGCATAGGTAAACAAACCAATTTTGACCTGTTGAGTGGTTAAGTATAACATAAAGATACTAACCGTGCCTGTGGTAGAGGCATCGTTGCCAGTGGATGTGGTCTCTGGAGCCTTGAACCTCTCAGCGGCAGCCATGGTGGCCTGTGTGGACAGATCCTCAATCTTGGCCTCTCCGAACACAATGTACGTGTCCGAATGCGGATTCTTGTACACGTCCGGTGAGTTGATTACAAACAATATGTTCTTTGATTTTCTGATTGTGACTCTTTCTACTCCCTGTACCTGGAAAACATTCACTTTTGGTTTGAGAACTTTAACATCACTCTTTTATGTTATTAAATTACTATAGTTTCATTTCAATTGCTTCATTTTACAACTGTGTTAGGAAGTGTGGTTAACCAATGATTCACACACATTTCAAAGTGATAAGATATCGAATATGTCCACTGTGTTAAAGAGTTGTATAATATTAATTATTAGTCTTTAGACATGTTTAAGAAAAATTTTGAAACTCTTGATGTACAAGTGAGGAAGGGTGTCAGTTACTAAACTGCTTAGTCTAGGCAGATATTTGGTCACTTAGTCATCTTTCTGTTACACTATGTTTTCTAGAATTATCACTTGAACAAATTTTATAAAAAGGTTTTGTAAATGTGACCATACTTACTGGTTTGAGACCAAGTTTACTCATGATTTTTCTGGCTTTCTTCTCTCCTCGTGACTGTTTTGATTTGCTGACTGGTTCGATGCCCGCAATCGGGTTGGAAATGCCTCCTGTGCCTGGTGCTCCTAAAGTACATAATTTTTATGAGAATAATATTTTAACAGAAATATTCCTATCTCTATCACAATTTTTTAAATTTTATTATAATAAGTTGAAGATAATGAAATATATTTTAAAACTATTAAATCTAATGAGTCACTTAGTGACTGACTCATTCATTTCATAATATACATAGATAAAAATATGTGTAATTATTAAAATAAAGACAATCAACAAAATTTGGTATAAACTCTTGAAATTTGCAAGAACAAAGAAAAGCATTGCCATAAATTAAATATTTACCACTGCTAACTAATAATTTGTTGTCAATAATAATTAAATTTATTTAATGGTATAATAAAGTAACTTTCATAAGTTTCTTTTACTTTTTTGAAATAAATAATAAATATATGAATTACCTGCATCTTCCAATTCTGGGATAGTGTCATCAGAGTCACTGTCTGATGAAGCAGTACCTTCCTTGTTCAGTAAGGAGACGGCATTGTCCAAATCTGTGAGTTCTGGCATTTCGATGTGGTTTTATTTTAATCCTGAAATATTTTAATTAAAATTTATCATTTAAGAACTATTTAATGGTTTTATTTTAATTTAGATTTTGGATAAATGTAAATTTACCAAAGTATGAAATTCGTAAAAACCGGTGTGATTTAGAGATACATGTTAAAAACAACACACTGTAAGTAATTTATATTTTTGTGGTAATATCACAGACTACTGAAATAAAGTGGTAATAGAGCACTGCTTACCGAAATATTACAACTAGGGAAAAAGTACACTAAAGCTTAAAAACTACTTTAACTGAAGATTCTATACGAACAGCACTAGCACATATTCTGTTACAAAAGGCATTTATTTGGAGCCGCAAATGAGTGCAGTTTACAGAAATCCAGTGGTGTTTTTCCAGAAAATAAACACTGTAACAATTTCGTTAGCTACTTACGCAGACACGGAACTTTAGTTTGTGCACTTAGATATAATGATTGTCTTATTTTTAAACGATCTATTTACCTTTTAAAGGAATCGGAATTCGAGAAGAGCGATGAAGGAAACCGCAAAAAGTTCGCAACTTGACGTTTCGGCGTTTTGACAGCCTTAAAAATGACATTTGACAGTCTTCAATTTGTCAAAGCACAGAGTACTGTCGCTGTACGATAGAGATATAACGCAAACTAATTGCTGTACCAAGCTATAAGTTAAAGCTATATAAACTTAATGGTTAAATTACAAACATTATTAAAGAGTCATCGTCCCGACTTGTCTAACATTATTTACATCATGAGAAAGCCATCATTATAGTGCAAGCCCCCTAAGTACTCCCAATGTGAAATGTCTTCTGAAACATTCTAGTACTGGAATACTCCTAACGTGTTTGTTCGTAGTGTATTTCTAAATTGGACGACGATGTTCATAAACTCATTTTACTTTTTTCGTTCAAAATGCCTGGTATTTTATCTCAGCTTTTAAAGTTTATAGCACGACATGACGACTTATTGAGGTCCCGTCGCCCACAGAGTATTAATCTATGTTTGTCAAATCATTTTTGTGCAATAGTGATGCACAAGTTGCACAACAGCTTTTAAGAAGTAGCATCACTCAGTGAAATAAATTAATTTTCAAGTTTGTAGACTTTTTTTCATTTTTATCAATATGTTTTTAATGCTGATGGAAAAAAATATTTTACTCATACTAGGCAAACCTCTCTGTTTTTATTGCATACCATATTAAATTAAATAGTAATTTTCAAAACAGCATGTTCATCCATTTTCATCCTTTAGAAAATGCCGTGAACTGACCAGCGCATAGTCGAGATTTGAGAGACCCTTCTTGTGTTCACGTCATTCATCACATAAAATATTAATTACTGATTGCCACCATTGTACCATTTTTGTGCATAAAGTTTAATAAATCAATTAATTAAACCACGTGAATTTTCATTTGTTAAAATATGATCACGTACACATCACTACAGACCATTGTTGACCAGTGATTAGTGACATTCAGTGACAGCTGACCACTACTAGTGACAGCAGCTGATAATTTGCTCCGTCGTTTTTCCATTCATTTCGATTGGAAAATTTTATACAAATTTCAACAACGTTCGACATTAACAATTAAGAATTAAATTAAATAATTTAACATAATTAATTCGTGATTGTGTAGTCAAACAGTGTACAGTGATACAACGAAAATCGATAATCGAAAAGTCCAAAGTGCATATTGATAGTTTCTTTTAACTTGATTAGAAGTTATCAAATCATGTCTCTTGAAGAAAAATTTAACGCCGCCGTGAATGTTATAAGAAGTCTGCCGAAAAGCGGTAAGTTGTTTTAAAAAATATTGCTTAATTAACTAAAAGTGATGAATATGAAAGGAAAAGTAAATTGATGCTGCACAAGGTCGTAATTAACGTAATATTCCAAATTTGAACGTGGAACAGCGATATTTTATCGACCTGTAAAAAGATTTCGTCGCAGTTTTGAATCGTTTAAAAATACATTTATTAGCAACTATATTCAAATGGAGAATTACGTTCTTATATTTGAATTGTGTGGCTTGAATTATTAATTTAACAAAATAATAAGCTGTTTTACGTACACACTATAAAATACTATATTATTCAGAATTACTTCGAAACTATCAGTTTAATGAAAAATCAATTATCCAAACTAGTTCACCTATCAAAATTATTGTTATGAGATAATAGAAGAGTTGTGTGAGATGGAGAGATTCTATTTTGAAGTTGAATAAATATATGAATAGTCTTTCATGATCTAAGAGTAAAGGAAAATAAATTATGTTTATAAACAAAGAAGCCAGGTAATAATATTTGTTCTCACAATCAGTAAGCAAAAGAAGATAAAATACAAACAAAATTAATTTTTGGATCTACTGAACCAATACTAGAAATTATCTTACTAATAGGAAGCTATATTATTTGGGAGTGTCAGATATTAAAAAATAAATTCGGTAAAACAGGTACGCCACATTAATTTAAAAATTATGCTCAATTTAACAACACCACTGGCTAAAAATGAAGAAGGATTTTTTTTAAAATGCTTATTGGAAAACAACTATTATCTAGATATCTAAGGTCCCCAATTCGCATTGGGCATTGAGGACTCTCTTCTACTGAGGAGACCTAAGCTCAGTAGTGGGCAGTAATAATAATTTGTTGTTGCCTTACCTTATTGTTTTATGTATTTTATTTCATTGAAATTTTGCTATCGGTAAAATCAAACAACAAATTCAAAAATGTAACTATGATTTGAAGGTTTCCTCACAATGTTTCTTTCGTCAGTATTAGCCTTCCTCCACAGTGCTTCAACATGGCTTAAAGACTCTTTTATTATTACTATTTAGGCAGACAAGCTAACAGGGCACCTGGTCATAAGTGGTTATCATCGGCCATGGACCTCTGTAACGTCAGGGGTAGGTGTAGTATCCCACCAACCTACCTTTAAATATTGACTCTTTCTTACTGTGATAACCATTCACGATCAATTAGTTAGAGAGCTTGTCTGTCTGCATAGCTATGTAACAAAAATTCAGTGGTGGAAGTAACCAATTACGCTAAATCATCCCCTATCGTAAAAAAGTTGTAGTGGCCGAGTGGTGAAAGTGCTTGCCTTCCGTACGAAAGGTCGCGGGTTCAAAACTGGCTTGTACCTCTAAATCTTAATGTGAAAAAGATTAATGTACAATGTTTCACAACACCAGTGGCTAAAAATGGCGAAGGAAAACATCGTGACACCTGCATATCGGAAAAGGATTCTAAAAATCTTTCGTAGGTATGTGAAGTCCCCAACCCGCATTGGGCAAGCGTGGTGTACTATGGGGTTAGGCTCTTCGGAGAGACCTGAGCCCAGCAGTATGCAGTAATGGGTTGTTACAGTACAGTACCCAGTAACCTAGTAGTACTACATTGACAGCCACGATTACAAACAAAAGACAATCGATCCAACCCTCCACCATTTAACGATTACCAAACTCACATTCGGTTCATCACGTCCAAATGATATCGAATTACGGAATAGGTTTCGCAACGTCATTGCCGAACGCGCTCTGAAACCTTTCTCTTGGCTGTTACACTCGCGGCGCCTGTAAATTGCTTAATTCGTTTCATGTGAAGTGTTGTAAATGGTAGGGCTGTGAAGAGACTATTATATCTGCTACATGTTATAGGGACTAGATTTATCTATCGGTGCAATGTATTCTGCGTCTCTTAAAAAGTCAGGCATTAATCCCTATTTTATTATAAATGCGAAAGTAACTCTGTCCGGCTGTCTGTTAGCCTGTTACGCTTTTCCGTTTAAACCTCTCAGCCGATTTTTGTTGAAATTTTGCACGACAATCTCTAGACCCCGAGAAAGGACATAGACTACCTTTTATTGCTTTTTGATGTTATGTGTAAAGTGTTAGACAAGTAAAACGAGCTCAAACACGATGGGACTACTACCTTCCGTTCTCAAGATAATTTGCGGGGGGTTCCAATTATTAGGTGGGGGGGGGGGGAGAAAATTATCCCCTCTCTTCCTAGTAGATTTAGTATAGGTAAAATAAAGGCTGATTTGTCAATAAAAAAACCTTGAACTTTTAGAGAAAAAGGTTAACATACGCATTCGCATTCACAATGTCAAAATTGTCCAAAAATCGACATTCGCAACATCCCTAGTACATTGTTACACCCATTGCAAGGTAAATAAAAGCTTTTAAAAAGACAGTCAACTTGATAACCCCCTTCTTGGCAAAGATTCCTTTGCCAATGTTCTCATCGCTAAATTCAGTCATCCATTTTTTTCAATGACCATCCTTTCTTTGTATTTCTCACTATTAATTCCATAGACAAACAGTGAGGTTAGTACTCATTTTATAGCATAATAAAATCTTCACACAGTAATAGTAGAGGAGCCCAAGCGGGGATTCCGGGATTTACTACAGCGCGGCAGATTAATATACAGGGGGTACCTTGTACCCGGTTAAGTACCTCCACAAAATATGAGGCCCATATCTAAGGCCGCCCGTGAAGGATACAGGATCAGATTAGTAAAAAAAAATTGACGATCAGAAATTCTCGAGCGCGTCAGATTAAGGTAGGGTGAGTTAATTACATCCTAAAAAGTGTATATTCCAATAATCTGACAATTTGAGAGTGACGTAAAAAAAGGAGACGGTAACAAAGTTGTAAAAAAAAAACGTCATCTCGACATTCTCGAGCGTAGCTCAATTTTTTTTTATTTTGAAGGAAATAATTCAAGAATAATAAAAAATATATAATCTGACGATTTCCGCAAGCCAAAATAACAAAAATCTTATATATAAAAATGAATTGCTGTTCGTTAGTCTCGCTAAAACTCGAGAAAGACTGAACCGATTTGGCTTATTTTAATCTTGAAATATTCGTAGAAGTCCAGGGAAGGTTCGTTCGAGAGATATCGTGAACGATAGAAACCCGAAAAGTGTTTTTCGGGATTCCGAAATTTATCTCCGAAATTTGTGAGTCGATCAAAATTACTTATGAGGATGATAAAACTACGTCGAATGGTGCCAACCGCGTTAAAATTGGTTGATCCATTCGAAAGTTATTGCGGTTTGAAAATTCCAAAAATAGTGTTCTATGAAACTTCTATCAGACTTTCGAGCTGGGAGAGCTCAAATGCATAGAAATATTATTTCTTTGAACTCAGGAATGGAATTAGCGGGAAGTTGCAGGGATGGCTTTAAAGTGAACCATTTTTCTATTTTTTTTTGTCAGATCAGGCGAATCCCTCTAGATAATCGTCAGATTATGAGACAGTACGTTTAGAACATAAAGATGAACCATATATATCTTAATCTGACGCGCTTGAGTATTTCAAAATGGCGATTTTTTTTTGCACATTATGAAAATGGCCGCGAGTTTGCGTCCCATCGAAATCGTCAGATTAGTGAATGAGAGCTTTTTTTTGGTGTACTTAACACTCCCTTAGAAAATCTGACGCGCTCGATATTTTTTTTTTTTTTCATTTTCAACCTTTAAATACATACACACGCATCACGCAAATGATCAGATTAACATACGTACGTTATTAAAAATACGTAGAGCATTGATGCTATCAATATCTGACGCGCTCGAGGATGTCCATGCAACAGTTTTTTTTTACATATTTAAAAATCTATAGCCCCTTTCCCCACCGATGTAAAGGTATATGTCATATAACATTTTTTTCTTCTTATCATCTAAGCTTTGCATCCCAATAGGTCTCTTCAACGCTCGAGTAAATCCCCATTTAGCATCGTCGCCTCCTCTACTATAAAAACAGCAATTTCAAATAGCATAATCATACATTTACTATTCAAGTTAGATGAAGGTTACGGAATTTACATTGACGAGTTTAACATGTTTTAATATTCTATTGACTTAAAGTGTATTCTCACTATACATATAACAGTCATAACTTATATTACACGAGGAGTAGATTTTCCTCATTGTTACAGATTTTGATCCTTATTTAATAGACTCAATACTTACAGGACAGTTGAATTTGAAATAGTAGTTTTGGTGATTAGCGCGTTCTATTTAACTCACAAATTCAGCTTATTACAATAAACTTCATATTATTCGTAGAATGTATAGCCAATTACGTCGAAAATTTCTACAATATAGTAAACAAAATAGTCACCCTCGGGTCTGTAGAAATACTATAGTTTCCCACAAAATGCACGGAACTTCTGGAGATTGCGAACATTTCACTGAATGCAAATAGCACAAGACCGGTCGCTTAGACGAGTCTCGGAGTGAACCTGAGTCTAGCAATACACATTTTATTCTTCTGTTTTTGCTTTCTCTTGTCCCGTTTAAATGGGGACGGCGTAATCTTCTGTTTTGAACAGTTGAGAATATTCTGTTTACTTCTTGACGTACATCGTCTGTCTATTCACAAACCATCACGCTACCCTTCACTCAATCAGACCATCTTTTCTTAGGCCTTACTCTCCTCTTACATCCATTACATTACATCCATCTACTCATAATTCATCTTGTTATATGACTCTCGTTCCTTCTTATCACATGCCCGTACCACCAGACATTCATAACTCAATCTAGTCTGGTAGCATTCGCATCTCGGCTTAGTGGAGGTCTTATAATAATGTATTTGAAAATGACGGTTTTAAATTATCTCATTTGCTTTTGTAAACAGTAAGTAAGTAACTAAACAGTAAGATAAACACAAAACTTGTTATATTAAGATGTTTAAACATTATTTAGAAGTTATTATTACTGTTTATTGCTATGTAAAATCAGGCCGTTTGTATTCATCATCAACATTCTCTATTACATTGTACGAACATAATAACAGTAGGTGTTGCTTAACACGAATGTTTATCTAAGCATACTAATCGTGCTCTTCCAACGACGATGGTGCACATTTCACTTTTTACAAGCCTTATATTAACTTGTACTGGATGTCACTATGTGGGTTCGCGTGGAGTCTTGCAAGCTAAATTTGACAAACTTCCCGGTTTCTGATTAAGCTGATATGTAGATGTACATACATCGCGTGACAATCCATTAACAATGCAATAATATGACAAAATGGCGCTGATCTGATGATGGATTCGGAAGCTGTACAGGAACTCATGTACTAAATAAGATAGCACTGTAGATTCGGTAGATAATAAGAATTGTTACTGTATCATGAATTAATCTCTACTACAGCATAGAAATATTAGGTACATCTGGAATAAACAACAGAATGAAGACAATTGAGACTATCGTTAGAGGTCGTTAGAGGGTGCCGATGACACTCTATTCGTTTAGCTCAGTAATAAAATATTACACACATAAGTTCTTTAAAATGTCACTTTGTTATTCAGAATGTCTTGTAGTTACGCACAATCGATGTACTTTAAAATGGCTTCATTGTGTTGTTCATGATGCTGATTCCATCTATGCACTAGAGTCTAGAGTCAAAAATATCACGATGTTATTATGTCACTAATTCTCAACGTTGTCTTTATATTTGTTACCAAAAATAGTTGTAATACCTGGAATATTACGATGAAATTGAAAGTGTAACTCGTTGATGTGTTGTTTTCGTAGCCGTGAAAGAAACCGGTTCTGTAGATAACTTTTTTTTGCGCTGTTGATGTTCGTTTAGCGGCCATATTGAAATGCGTTATGTCATTTGCATTTGTAATTTTGGCGCCATTTGTTTTTCGTAGATTTTATGTTTGTGTTTGTAGGGAAATTAGTAGGCTATTTGTTGATTTTTATGTTTTCGTTCTGTTCAAAAATAGACCAATTAATGTAACTTTTGCGTGAAAAATATTTCAAAATCTTACAAGTTCTTAAACTTTGTTTATTTTTTTTTTCTAGTGCTAAGATATTCAATAATTAACTTTTAGAACAAATTATTTATCCTTTATTTAACTATGTTGTAATATCAAAACAGACATACGCACTAGATATTGAAAAAAAATAATGTTAAATATATAGAAGTATTTAACATTACAAAAACAGCATACCAAACGATTTATTTAAACAGCTTTAATTATCGAAAACAATTCTTCCATTATTAAGTAATTGGAATCTAATTAGGTATTTTAAAAGCAGGAACTTAATCACTATTAAATTCAATCGGTTTAGGAAATTTTCAGCAATAAAATTTACTAGGTGAACCGCGCAACTTCGTCTGCGTCACAGAAGGATACAACATAGCCTATAGCCTTCTTCAAAAATGAACTTGCTAACAGTGAAAGAATTTTTCAAATCGGATCAGTACTTCCTGAGATTAGCACGTTCAAACAAACAAACAAACTCTTTAGCTTTATAATATTAAAAGTATAGATAAGTATAGATAATAACCCATTAACTATTACAATAAGATTGATTAGTACCTAAGACTGAACTGTATGTTTTATTGCTAAACATAAATACATATATTTAAGCAATGTTGAACGAAAACAACATAAATTAATTTTATAATAATTTTATTATTCTGACACCAGTTTGACACCTTTAACAAATTTATGAGCAATTCGTAATTCATAAATTAATTGAAAACATCTGTGTTAAAGTTAATAAGTAAGTCCAAACCTTCTTCTTTAAAACACTGTTCAATTATGTAAAAGTAAATTTTTAAATGGTTAAAACATCTGGGTATTTTCCATTCAGTAATGGTACAACGACCCGAAACTTGGCATTTCGTTTGACCCCGAAACTGTGTTTTCGGCACCAGTAGGAATTAAAATAACGTCTAACAATTAATTACAATTAATTTTCAGGAATTCTAAGTCGAGTTTTATATTATTATTAGACTTTTTACTGAAACAATGAATATTACATTTACAAATATGTCTAAAAACGTTTTGAATCCGAATTACATTTTTTTTGTGCAATGTAGACAGAACGAGCTAAGGGGCCTAGTGTAAGTGGTTACCGTCGCTCATGGATCTCTGCAATCAGGGGACTGCATGGGGTCGTAGTGGCCTAGTTGTGACCTGTCATTTGTTTTTACGTGCATTGGACACTGGTGAGCCAATACTATGAACACGCAGAATAATGATAGACCACCACTTGCCACCATAAGTCATTAGAAAGTCGCCAAAACAAATGTATAAGGCGACTTTGTTTTTTGACAGTGATATGACGTAACGAAAGATTGTGCAGCGGTTTTTGTACAGACAGACCGTCGCTAATCCATAGGAAGTTATCGTTTTCCAGATTGCGTAATAGGTTATGTGTGAAAAAAATCTATACGTAATGCTTATTGTGTTTTTATGGCGTGGCCTGAGCGATACAAGCGGCCCAGTGGTGGCTGTTGCTTTAGGCTTGAGTGTTGGTCATTCCAAACAGATAACAAAACACCACTTAAAAGCAACTTTATTATAAAATTTTTGTGCCTCTTTTGTCTGAAGAAAGCCGCTGAAAAACGGTGAAGGAAAACATCGTGAGGAAACCTGCATATTAGAAAAGGATTCTAAAAATCCTTCGAAGATATGTGAAGTACCCAAACCACATTGGTCAAGTAACTATGCCTACCCCTCTTCGGGGGAGACCTGAGTTCAGCAGTGAGCTGTAATGGGTTGTTTCAGTACAGTACAGTCATTTGTCTTCTAATAGTGATATAAAGGGACTTAAAACAACTCCTCGCTCAATACTGCGTTGTTTCCTATAAAACCACAAACAATAGCTTGGAAACCCTGTAATCTCGACAACAGCCGGCCAATTTGCGGTAACAGTAGTTTTAGAGCGATCATTATGGTGAGACTCAACGACTTTAATGATAATTATTTACTTCAATCTGAGGTAAGATTAGTTTTATTGTATTCGAGAATTGTAGAGAAGAAAAGCCTCCTCAAATTATCTTAGGACTAAGTATCTTTTTATTAGAGAAATGAAAACGATCGACTTCCACATTTAATAGCACAAAAACTACCAGTCAGATCTTAATCAAATTTATATGAGACTAGCTGACCCGCGCAACTTCGTCTGCGTTACAAAGGGGTTCAAACAGTACTCGCAATGCCGTCGCGTTATTATGTGCCCGAAGTGCTCCCACATATTCATTGCGTTTTATACTCGTGATAACTTCTAAACGAAAAGTCCGATTGGAATAAAACAAAAAGTAATTCACTTCTACGTTAATACTCTTGATAATATAATACTTAATCTGGATAAGGGTTAATATAACGATACTCATTTAACGTTAAATTCAATCTGGGGACGAAATATTTTTTTCATAAACATAAAAGCGGTTATTGTGACAAAACTATGATAGTTAGATATATGCTGTCGCGGACTTTTTTGTTTGTGTTACAAAAACCTAAAAACCCGTAGTACATCATTTTGTTCTACTGTCAATAGTTTTTGCAGCGTACGCATAAATAGGTTTTCAATTATTCACCTTGTGGGGAAGGATCCCTAATTTTTTTGAAAATAAAATCTAGCCTATGCTACTCGGGGATAATGTAGCTTTCCAAAGGTGAAAGAATTTTTGAAATCGGTCCAGTAGTTTCGGAACCTATTCATTACAAACAAACAAACAAATCGTTCCTCTTTATAATATTAGTATAGATAATATCCAAAGTGTCTGCTTTGTAACAAAAAAGAATCATCGAAATCGGATGATAGAACAGAAATACACGCTATAGAAAGAAATCGTGACATATTATCCGTTTAAAAAAGTACATTTTTAAACACTTATCTAAAATTACTTACGTACTTATTCGATCTGAAAAAATGGGACTCCACGACGACCATCATCTTTCATCTGAAACAAGAATTATCCAAATCGGTCGAGTTGAACCAAAGTTATACGAGAATAAACACCAAAAATACAATCCCCCTTCTTGAAAGTCGATTAAAAACTACTGTACTACTGTCTTCATAGTAAATAGCTAACGGTACTCTACTGCTAAGTTCTAACCACGTGTAATTAGAACTATAGTCCATTTATTACACTGGATGCCAGTCCAATTACTGTTACGGTAGGGCCGCAAACTTTCTAATAAAGTAAATCAAACTGAACAATCCATTTCCATGATTTTGAACTGAGAAGAATGGAGCAAGAATAAATGAAAAATACTTATGGTCAAAATGGTGCCGCAAGAGGGACATTCGGCTAAAATGGATCTCTTAAGTGTAGATCAAAACAAAAGAATCATGAATTAATAACGTTTACTAAAGCTATTTATATCATTATATATTTTGTTATCAAACAGATATGAATTTAATGCAATAACACGATGGACCAAAGGTCATGATAAAATTGTAAACAAATGAACAACGTCACAAAGCGGTGAAAAATATACGGTAGTGTTGAGAATATTAAGTTATTCTCTGTTAGATTTTAGACTGGATTGATCACCACATTTATCTTCAAAACCAAAACAGACTCCGGACACCAAATATAGGATCAATATGTTAATCGTTGGAGAATTTACCCTTGAAATACCTAGAAATCTTATAAACCATTAATGACACTTAATAATTACTGCTAGATAAGACAGTAAGCCTTTCCCGAAATTCGCCATAACGACCGGTCTTGCGTTTCTTCGATAAATAGAACATTCAACACTGCAAGAATTTTTCAAATCTGTAGTTCTTGAGATTGCCGCTTTCAAACAAATAAACACTTCGACTTAAAATATTAATATAAATTTATATACATATAAGTTTATTTCATCTTCAGGCTCATATCAGCCCAGCAATGAGTTGATGCTCCGTTTCTACAGCTACTACAAACAAGCCACAGAGGGACCCTGCGATAAACCGAAGCCCGGATTTTGGGACGTCGTCAATAGGTACGTTAGATTATTTTGATCTTGACCCTTGGAAAGAATACAGAATCTATTGAGGACACAACATACAGGGTGTCCCAATAATAAAGAAGAATGTGGTGTACGACTCACAGCCTTCTATAGCTCTTGGGGTTTGGAATTATCCATTATGTCTGGGACACTCTGTATAAGAACGCTAAAATTTAAAGTAGAATGGTGATTCAAAGCTTTCTGGTAACCTAACTAAGATTTATCAAACATTGGTCATGGGAATGGGGTTTCTTCTTTGGTGTTTCCCAGCTTTTTCTTTCAAGTAACGCTTGATGTACCCTTAACAGTTAGTCAATGTGGAGAATGAGAAGAATTCTAATGTCGTTTGTATACCGAGGTAACAGTACTGTTAACATTTGATTTCAGAGCAAAATGGGAATCATGGAACAAACTAGGCAACATGACGCGAGACGAAGCGATGCAGGCCTATGTCGAGGAATTACATAAAGTGAGTATAAACTTATTCAAACACTGGCGGTTTTGCTATGATACTTTCATGCATTTTGAACCGGTTCTTACCACGATATTCAATTAATTGAGTTGAGTTTGAAGGATCTTTTTCGATATGCAGGTTTCCTCGCGATGTTTTCCTTCACCGTTTTTAGCCAGTAGTGGTGTGAAAGCACATAAATCTTTTTTCATATTAAGATTTAGAGGTACAAGCCGGTTTTGAACTCTACTGGTACATGATATTAATACAGTAGAACCTTTAACTCAAACCTCGATAACTTAAAAACCTCCCCTAACAACATAGACCCTTGATAACTTAAAATATTTTGACTTGACTTTAACTTATCGAGGTTCAAATGTAATCTTAAAGCTTCTATTCAATAAAAAAAATAATTATAAATCTGTTAATGATTCATTATCTTCTTCAGATAGTAGAAACGATGTCATACAGCTCCGACGTGGCCTCGTTCCTGTCAGTAGACGATGAGGACCAAGAATTCCCCAACAGCGACCTGGAGCTGGTCGCGGGAGATGTCCTCGCGAGGGTCAGATCCGAGCACAACAGTCCAGCAGGTAATTATTGACAGACGGGAACTCCAAAGTTGGTTTGTTTACGCGTGGCAGAAGCCAAAATTGAGCATGAAGTGACGTTGGTTCTAGAATTAGTTTTGTCTCATGTTTTAAAAAGATAGTTTTTTCCAAGTGTATAATACAACTAGCGTCACGTTGTGATCATTTTTGGCGCTTGCCACATGCTCGGTATGATTGACCAATTATGGTGCAATTGCTAGTTGAATAAGCAATGTGTTTACAATGTGATTTTATTATTTAGTTAAACGAGATAATGTGTCCTTATCTGGCGTGGTTACCGTCGCCCATGGACATCTGCAATGCTTTTGTTTATACTTTTATGCTTATTTGCCATTGATGGACTTCTTAATAGATAGCAACTATCAATTTGATTGTATTTTTTCTTTTTAAAACTGATTTCGACTAGGGATGTAACGAACATTCGCATTCGCATTCGATAATATTCGCATGTTTTTGAATATTTGCATTCTCATTCGCAAGGAATCATGCGAATATTTTGACAAAAGTTAGGTTAGTTGAGTCAAAATAAATAAATTATAATTACTTTTGGAAGATACAGGTGACTTGTCAGTAAAAAACCATGAATGTCAAAAATGATTATTCGCATTTGCGAATGTCCAAAAATCGACATTCGCAACATTCCTTATTTCGATGAATTTTTTTTTTTTTGAGGAAGCAGATATTGTGAGCATTATCTCATATAAATTTGATAAGTCGGTCATTTCATTTTTGTAATAAAAATATTTTACACACGTAGGGTCCCGAGAAGCGAGCGGCGCTTCGTCCCCCGTGGGCGGCGCCCGACCCGTCAGAACCAGACACGACTCCGAAGACGAGTACATCGACACACTCGATGTTAGTGTTGTACGTATGCACGGGGCGTGGGGCGAACACGTGACATATTACATTAATCAATCATAATAATATTATAAAGGCGAAAGTTTGTTTGTATGTATGTATGTATGGATGTATGTTTGTTACTCTTTCACGTAAAAACTACTGAATGGATTTGAATGAAACTTTACCACAATACAGCTTATACATCAGAATAACACATAGGCTACAATTTTTGAACCCCTTTGTAACGCAGACGAAGTTGCGCGGGTCGCCTAGTTATAAATAAACATGAACATATACTAAATACACGGGTATTTGTAAAAAAAAAGAAAATTACCATCGTAACATATTCAAAAACCATATTTTACTTTATAGCAAATAAAAATGTGTTGTTAATTATTGAAATTTCGTCTAACTCGAAAACGCCCTGTAATAGTAAAAGAAGTTAGTGACGTCACACGCAAGTAAACAAAACGATTTGTCAATGCAAGAAGTCATCGACTCGTGTTCTCGTAGCTTGTTTGTGACGTCATCGTGTCAAATAACCAGCGCCATTTTGAAAACAGCACATTTTTATAAATACTGCAGATTTCTCCCAAATATTGGTGTGGCGTGAAGAGGGTTATAAAAAATAAAATAAAGCTTTTTCCAAAAATCAGTCAAATATCCTATTATAGTCGATTACAACTTCTCTTGATTCTGGTATGAAAAATAAATACTACAATTCTTCAGTTTTACAATGACACTACTTTAAATAAATATCTATACTATCTATACTAATATTATAAAGCTGAAGAGTTTGTTTGTTTGTTTGTTTGAACGCGCTAATCTCAGGATCTACTGGTCCGATTTCAAATTCTTTCACTGTTGGAAAGTCCATTTATCGAGGAAGGTTATAGGCTATATTTTATTTTGAAAAAAATTAGGAATCCGTATGAAAATATCGAATTTGTAAGACCAGGTGAAATATCTAAAACCTATTTATGCGTACGCTGCAAAAACTATTGACAATAGAACAAAATGATTTACTACGGGTTTTTAAGTCTGTCATCTGTCTTCGTTTTCTAGAATGTTCGCCTTACACCCTGTATATCATTGCTTTGTTTTCTTTCTTTATAAAGTTTGCTTTAAGAATTTTTCACTTCCTCTTTTATATTTTTCGTATAATATTTTTCAGTATCACATCAGCTATTTAAAAATGTCAGTAATTATTTTTAAATGTTGCTTTGTTACCATTTTAAACAAATTAAAATTAAGCTTATTTAAATAAGGTAAAAGTTTTTGTCAAAAAAAAAAACACTAAAAGTCTTTCATAGCAGCAGCCGTGTTGAAGCATAGAAGCTGTACATATAAAATTAATGGTTTTAGATTTGTACTTTATTTATTTATCCCCATTACATTAGCTATCATTTTTACTTTTGTATTATAATCTTTTTACACACTTTATTAAACTATCAACTTGATAACAATAGTAATTAATTACGATGACATTGTTAAATTAATTTATTTTTAATTATAAATATTATATCATAGAGTGAACCGGAAGCAACGACACAACATCGTCCGTCTCGACTCAGTAATGGACACGCGCATCAGATCACATCACAACTAACACGTAAGTTATATTATACAAAACTTATATACACTTAATTTATACAAGCTTTATATTAACTAGCACTGGATGTAACTATGTAAGTTCGGGTGGAATCTTGCAAGCTTTGACAAACTTCACGGTTTCCGATTGAGTTTACATTTTGCACGCAGATGTATATCGCGTGATGCTATAATATGACAAAATGGCGCTGATCTGATGATGGATTCGGAAGGTCATAGAACACTTGTGCTAAACAAGATAGACCCGTCGTGTTACTTGTATTAGCTAGCACTCTACTGCTACATGATATCCAGGATCTTATATCTTGGTATTTATAATATTATTTGTGTCTAGATCTGAAGGTGTTAGAGCAGCTGCCGGGGACCTTGGCTCGGTTGGAGGCCGACGTGGCGGCTCTCAGGAAGGCCGTGGAGGGAGACAGGAGGATATTAGATGTGAGTATACAGGGTGTCCCAATACTATACAACATGAACGGGGGAACTATACCTTAAATATTAGAGAAAGGATGTTTTGCTGAAACGATAAATTATTTAATTTTTTTTGATGTTTAATAATACTGCATTCATAGATTTTTCGTAAAATACTTGGTTTGTCTGAAAATCGAAGTAACAAAATCGACAAAAATCAACACCCTGTATTTTATAATGCCATTTGAAAGAACAGTTAATTACGAATAACCATTGCTGAAAAACATGGTATCTTAGACTAAAGGAATAATTTATTTTCCGCTATTTGTGGTGTTCGTTAAATAAAAAAAAAACTTGAGAGGTGTCATGGGACACCCGAATAGAACGAAGTTCCTTTCGATTAAAAGATATATATATCTTATAATTTTTTTCCTAACGTAACGCGCGATAAGGAACGTGTTTTAAAAGATTTTGATCACAGCGCCATCTAGCGATAATCATCTAAAACAAAAAAGTGTCGTGACAACTTTTCGTAAGATTTTTTTCCGTCTAGCCTCCTTTCGATAACGCGCGATAAGGAACTTCGTTCTAAAACTTATACTATTATTCTAAGAATGTTTTATTTTAAATAAATGGTATTATTTCAGCAAGTGTCTCGAGGTTGGCGCTGGCCGTGGCAGGAGTTGAGTCCGCCTACATTAGTTGTGTTACTGTTATGGCCGCTGTTCCTCTACCGACTCGCTAAAAGAAACAGAAGCGCTGTCAACGCGTAATGGGTCAGTATACAACTGTAGGTACTTGTAGCGCGCGAGGTCCTGAATCGCGGGGTTGACATTTGCAACGTTCGGCGCATATATACATCTGAAATGTACTACAGTGGGCTTCGGTCTGACCACCACAGTACTAATGTTATACAGGGTGGAATTGTTAAACGCAGGGAAAGTACCCGAAATAATGTTATAGACTACAGGCCCATGAAGAAAATTTATGGGTCATTTGAAACGGCATCTGTATCATACTATTTAAATACTGCTTCTAATCCATTATTCCTCAACGCCGTACAAAAATCATGCGACAAGGGGAAAAAACGATGGTTGCAATCCCCTGAATGCTCACCTGCACTCAGTTGGACAGCTTACAAGTGACGGCATAGTACTGAATCTTATTATTTTATGCTAGAATTTCGTTTTAGATAGGTCACCTGGTGGTTCAAATGACCCATAATTTTTCTTCATGGGCCTGTAGTCTATTAGCGAATTTTGCTGAAAGGAAACATTCCTTTATTTTTCAAAAGAAACACAACTGCGTGAATTCAAAAAGAATCTTGGTTCACCCGGGAATCGAACAAAGTACAATTTAAAAAAATCACACCCTGTATTTTTATTGTACTAATTGATAGAGTGACTTATAGGATTAAATCTTTTATAATGTGGGTACACGTTTACGATTTACGAAAAAAAATTTCATTAATAATGCTATGTTTAACTAGGTTTCAAATTATCTCAATATAATTTTAAAAAGTGCTCGAAAACATCGTGTCATGGCGTCGCGTTTGATGTCACACTTAGGTAAACAAACGTCAAAAGTGTCACATAGCCTAACCGGGGGAAAAATAAACTTCAAATTGTTTACCCATGAGACTTCGCTCCGGACACATTCCATCAAAAAAAAAAATGGTTGCCTGTAAAGTCGGTATACGGGCGAAAGTTTTACGTGACAACGACTCTGGCATGGTTAGCCCGCCTAAGAGCGAGAGAGACAGACATAAAAAGTGACGCGGCACGCGTGCCTCTCACTCGCTCTCATTGTGAGCGCATAACGTGAGCGGAGCGTAACGCAGTGAAGTGAAGTGTCACCCCCCAAACCAATTTATAACACGTTGTCACGTTAAAATCTATTTCTTGATAGGTAATACTAGCCTACCAGTTTGTGATGACTGTAATATTCCCGAGGACATCATACACATTTTGTTGGAATGTGTTCGCAGCAGTGCCTTCAAATCTGTGTTGTTGACAAATGACATAAAAACGCCATGGATTGCAGCATTGTCTTAGCGAGTCCTCTTTCAAAAGAGGCCAAGCTGCTTTGTGAAATATATTTAAGTGTTATCACAACTGGTACTGTGTAAGAATTATATAAGAAGAAAAATAATCAGAGTGTAATTAAGATTAAGCTCTTTAAACAATAAATTAAAAAAAAAATGTTTACCTAATCGTGACGTCATCCGGCAATTGCAATATTTTAGGGTTTCAATTTTTAAAAAACCTTAATTCAGTCTCCTAAATGCTTTAATAATTAATATGTATTTTCTCCTAGTATCATTATATATTCGAATATTTGAAACTGTAGTCATGCCTATTCTTCTTTATAAACACTCCCATCTAATCAATATTTTATTTTTTCAGATAAAATGGAACACTTAAGGAGAAAATTCACATTTTTATAAGTATTTTGTACGATATGTGTGAGGTATCAAACTAGGTGAATTAAAGTTAAGGTAAATACACAAAAAGCTGTAACTAATGTACAAGCACCGAAAGTACTTTTCAAAGAGAAAATAAGTGGTTAAAAGCTTAGAAATTAGTTTCAAAATAATCGCGAGAACTAAAATAAGGTAACAAATTCACCTATAAAGTAATATTTTTTTACAAAAGTTAACTCCGACTTCTCAAGTTTCCCTCGATTTCTTTGATTTCCTTATCATGGTGTGGGATTAAAAAAGAATTATCAAAATTGGTTTATAAACGACGAAGATATCCGTGAACACATAAGTATATAGACGGTGGAATTGAGGAACTTTTTTTAGTTTGTTTAAAATTAAATTCACATTATTACCCCTCATTGTGAAACTTCAAAATAAAGTATAATAATTATTTTAATAGTTAAATACAAAATCTTTTATTTTTTTCATACAAAATGCAAACATGCAAAACCAAAATAAGGCACCATATCATTCCACATTTTAAATATTCTTTAAAAAAAATCTAAATTTAAGTAAAGAATATATTTGGTTTATAGTACAAATAAATATGACTTTATAATTATAATTGTATGGTATTTAAAAAAAATGTGATTTAATTTCAATATTTTTATAACTGTCTATGTTGTGGCATAATTACAAATATAAATTATTAAAATCGGTTCACAGAAAACGGAGTATGAAATAACGTAATATCTATAAAGTTAAAAATATCACAAAGATTAGTTTTTTATAGTAATAAAGTTTTTTTTTCAACATTTAGTTTTTAAGTAAGATTTGGTTCATGTTGGTTATTTTGTAATTTTAATGTGATATTTAGTTTAAAAATAATAATATAATTAAGTTGAATTTACAATGTTTATTAAATATAATTTATTTATGGTATATTTTTGTTAAATTTAAAATATTTTACATTTTCAGTTTTTCAATGAAATGACATAATTTTATTACATTTTTTTATTTAGTTGGACATTTATCTCAAATGAGAGTCATGTTTCAGAAAATTTCATTTTTAATGATAAATTGCACTTTGACAAATATCATGTTTTCAAAAGCATCATAATTACCTAAGTTTCTATAATAACTATCTTTAGTTCCATTAGACTTCGATCATATACTGGGTGGATCTGTAACTTTGGACAATCTGACGTGGGGTGAATGACCTGTTGAAATACAACTTAGAACCACTTTTATTTTAGAAATTGGATTAAAAAAAATTTCATCATAGTATGGAAGTCCGCAACGATAGTCGTACGTTTTCCATACAATGTCAGAAAAAAAAGTTCATCCGATCCAAAAAATAAAAATGGTACTATGTTGTATTTCGACAGGTCATTCACCCCACGTCAGATTGTCCAAAGTTACAGATCCACCCTGTATACTAGATACACGATTAGGGCGTAAAAATGGCACTAAGTAGTTATTTTCTGTTTTTCAACATTGCATTTGGTATCGATACAAACTGTTAATTTGATTGATGTAAAAAAAAATGTATTAGATCGATCTCCACGAGACAGGCTTGACCTAGTGTGGAGATCTAATGGTTAATTGTATATTACATTGTACATTTTGGCTGAATCTTGAACTAAACACTATCAAAATTCGTAGTCTTTTGTGGTGATTGTTAGCGATGAAAACTTTGAAATTACACATCTGAAGTGCATGAATTCTATGTCGCTTAAAATTTAAATAGTTTTAAACTGAAGACTCTTTAAGACGTTTTGTAAAACACTTGATGTTTGTAGGTAATGTTGTTTGGAGACACTATCTTGTACCTACTGTTTTGTTCACTGTATCTAGTAATATTTGATCGAAGGTTTCAGACGACAGTATTTAGTTCAATTCCTTATTAAAATGCATTTGTAAATAGGCTCTATCGGATATAGTGATATTTAGATGTAGTTTTTATATTTTGTTATTTTAACTGTGAATAAAGGGGATTTTTATTGATTTTTGTGTTTTTTTTCTATGATTGTCCTTTTAGTCTGTTAATGCTGTATGAAGACAACCTTCTCTTTGTGACGCAGACGAAGTTTCGAGTGTCAACTTGTTAAGTGAAGTAGTTTAAAATCTGTTTTAAATCATTTTAAATTTATTTATTGTCTCGTAAGCAGACGAGCTTACGATCCACTTGATTGTAAGTGCTTACCGTCGCTCAAGGACCTTTGCAATAGGACACTGTGGGGCGGAGAAGTAGTTCATTAGCAAGATGGCGACCAGTTTCAGAGAAAAACAAATTATTCTAAAGGAAACTACAATAAAACTCGAATTCATATAAAAAACTTTATATATTTAGTACGCGTTTCGTTACAATAATATCAACAAGCGCATAAAGTGAAACGAAAGCTTAAAATCACAACTACGTTTTGTACAATTAACATTGCTCGTTTAGTTTTACAATACAATCATTTTGTAGTCCATTACTTGCTTGTTACATTTTTGATCTTACTGAAACTGATTTTGACTTAAAGTTAATTTTTGTAAATGCATGTTTTTGTATTAAATTTAAATATTTTAGTTATAATCTGATATTATTGAAATAAAAATTTATGCATTTATATCGCGGCCATTTTTTTTTTCATTTTCCCGCCAAATAGTCAATTTGACAATTGACATAAGTAAGTAATGCCAGAACAAGCAAGTCGGAATGGCAAGAGAGTAATGATCATACATTTTAATAAAACTATTTCTAAACACTTTCGTAACATGCTTATATCTCTTTGTGGTTAAAATTTGTAATAAATGTAACTTTTTGTAGACATCTATGTATATTTATTGGCATAGAATATAAATAACAGAAGGCTTTTTTTTTAAACAATTTTGTTTTGGAAATGAACAACCATAGTATGGTAAATGGTTTAAGTAAATTTTTCATCTATTTCCTTCAAATATTTATACTCTATGCCATTTTATATTTATGTATGTTTTTATTGCTTATGTTTCTAGATAAATTTAACATCATCAACTGGTTTATAATATCTTAATATTATCAGTTTTCTATTTTATTAATACTATATTATACTTTAGTAAGTGCTGTGTAAAATTAACAAACAAAAAATGTCAGCCATTTTGTAAAGGCCACAGAGTAACAAATAAATTAGAGAGAACAGTGATGTAATATTCAAAAATGAACACAGCGTTACCAACTTGGCAATTTTAGCGCTAGATATGGTAAAATCCTCTGTTGGGGCTATTTTACCAGTTTTTAAATTTAAGGCGTGATATAAATCACATTTCGATGGTAGATAGCTAGAAAATGTGAAAAAAAGTTACTTACGTGGAAATTCACAAAATTATACTAGGCTGTATCGATATAAACTGATAAGGATACTTTCACACTATGAATATATGAATATAAAACGAAGGTGACGTTCCATTTTTTAAATTTTTCGGTTAGCATGTTGGTAACGCTGCATACTTCATTCAGTAAAGGTTTCAATCATACAATACTATCTTCAACGCTTCTTGTAAAAAAAACTTAAAAATATTTTCAAAATACTTTACAACATAAAAAACGCACTGCAGATTCCATTTGAAATCTACCAATGAAAGAATTAAGATAGTCTCTCGAAACATGAATAAGAAACATGATTTAATTTAGAAGAAAATGTACTTGTAACAATTGGGAAAATAATAAAAAAAACTAGGAACTCGACAACCCTACATTTATAATTCCTTTTCACGTGTACAATATTTGCAAATGCTCCCAAACAAATAAAACTGAATTAGGGCTGTCCCTATACCTTAAACATTTTTTATCAAAATGTGATATTGGTACGCTTTTCTTATTTTTATTTCGAGACATCTAAAATTACTAGCTTAAGACTCGCCACAAAATAACAACATTCCTAAAACACACATTGGAATGTCAAAAGAACACATAAAAAAAAACAAAAACATTATTTACATTAACAAAAAAAATTAAAGCTTAAAAATGTTTTGTACCTTATAAATAGTTTTTAATTGATAGTCCTTAAGACAGTTGGAAGATATTCTCAAAAAAAAAATCGAAAGAAAAATCGATTTTAATGCCATTTCACATTAGAATATTAAATTTAAATAGCTTGGCGAAGTTATCGTGCGAAGATTCGTGTTGCGGTAAAACATCGTGTAGATAAATAGAACATATAGCTAAAGTAGCTCTTTCGCTGATTCCAATGGGTCCAGCTGAAAATCAGCACAGCTTCATAACTGTAGCTATATGCTGAGCTGATCATCCCTTCAGTGTATCTCTTATACATAGTTTTTTTGTCTGTTTTGTTTGTGGCGACCAATAGCGCGCGAGATCCTGAATAGCGGTGTTGACATTTGCAGCGGAGCATATATACGACATCCGAAATCTCCTACAGTGGGCTTCGGCCTGACCGGGCATACACTACCTAATATCACTAACACCCACATTTTTTTTCTCTATAGTGTTTAAGACGTATAAGTTGTGTGTTGATTAAATGTATTCTCTTTCTTTCTAGATACAAAGCTTTAAACAAACACGAGTTTTCACGTTCTTAAGCTTTCAATCTGTAAAGTTATCTCGCCGATAATATGGCCAACACAAATGTAGCAACTACCTACACAGACATACATCGTAACACGAATATTCGCCGTAGCCCGCTAATTTAAACGATAAAACAATTGCTTGTGATGTAAATTAAGTAAAAAATAATACACTAAAGTTGTGGAAGCAATTTTGCGCAAAAACGCATCTCACTGAGATAATAAAACAATTAAAAAATAGATAACCCAACCTCTTAGCAACTCAACAATAAATAAAAACTTAACCTATAAATTAGGAAACAAAACAAAATGGCTGCCGTATTTAGAACATAGAGTTATTACATCTAGAATCAAAAGAACGAAGCCAATGTAAAGTACACACATTCTGAATCTACATCATGAGTAACAAAGTGAAGTTTTAAAGAATTTATGTGTGTGTTTAGTGTGCTAAACGAATTAAGTGTCATCGGCATACTCTAACGCCAGATAGTAGAGTTGTTACGCGCGATTGGCGTACTTTCAATTGGCTTCATTATGTTTATTCCAGATGTAATAATTTTATGATTTAGAAATACTATTCGTGTGTTGCTATTTATCTTTTTCACTTGTTCCATTCGAGTACATGATTTTTAAGTTTGCTTTTAGACAGATCATAGTTAAAAGGGGCTCAAAATTTTATGTTATAATCGCGAATTTTATAATTAAAAATCGAGATAAAACCAGACTTATTGCAATATTGTACTATGTCTCAAATTGGGAATTACTTTATTATGAAAATTATAAAAAAGAGATAGTACAAATCTATGCATCGGTCTTTCATGATTTTGACAATATGTAATTGCAAATTTTTAGGTTTACAATATTGTCTGTTAAACTTTAGATTGGTTCAATTCTACCAAATCATAGAATTTTACATAAATTGGTCACACTGTAGCAAATTCCAGGATAATTTTTTTTATTATTTTGTCAATTAAATCCCCGTGTGATTTTAAGATATTTTCAAAGTCAATTAATTATCGAATCATTGAAAACCTTAGTCAAAGATAAATGCAAATATTATTTTATAATTTATAAAAGTACAATAAAACCTACTGCGTTGAAGTTTCTTGGGAAAAGAGAAGAATTTTTTTTTTTTTTTTTTTTCTTGAACCGTGATTTCTTTTTCAAATTGTTCAAAATGATAATTTCTCAAGAAACTTCAAAGCACAGATAGGTTTCGCTACTCAATTGAGATTATTTTTAATATCAATTTAAAAAAAAAACATTAAATCTTAATTAGATACCCGTTCACACAACAGTGTTCAAATACCATTAATTTTACATTCGCTGGCATTATCACCCAAATCCGTAGCCTATGACATTTCTCTAAACGTCAAATGTCATTTATTTGACATCGAGAAACGTCAGACGTAGCGTATGTGATGATAAAAAAACTCAGACTTGCAATATCAAATAAAGTCAAATTTAGCAAAACTTTCTTAAAATTATGCTTTCCTAGCAAAACTAATTGATTTAAATTAAACTCAATGCCTATCAATGCTAAGTCAAGACACATAAAATTATATTTTAAGACTTAAGAAAATAAATTTAGCTTAATCATCAAAAAAGACACAAATTCATTGATAATTTCTTACAACTTTTACAATGAAATTGACAATTCTATCAATTATATTTTAATATTGTTTAGTTCTCACGTACCTAGTATATTTGATCGAACCTAGTATTTTGACCTTTACTTTCCTAATCAATTCTGTTCCATATACATTCTGATTGGATCTACAGGGTGTTTCCTAACATAACGCTGTCATCGTAAAGACTAAGTCTGTTGTTATCCCTGCCCCGTTGCAAGGCCCTGTCGCGTCGAGCCCTGCGCAGGGCTACAGGGAGGTCACCAGGGGTTTTGACGCGGCCCGCAGGCTTTATTAGTTTAACGTCACTTACCGTGCTGAAGATTTCGCTCACCTGGAAGATGAGAGGTATATTTAAAAACTCGATGATATCAATACTTTATTTCAATATTGATGATATGCTCATATTAGTTTTTGCTAAAAGTTAAAAGCTATCATTAGCAGCAGTTCGGACAAAAACAAACAATTTTAGCCACCGTACTGAGACTGGCAAGAAACTAAGCGGGCATGTCTTTTTTTAAATATTTATCAGCTTTTTTAAAATGTATTTTTAACAATACAATACAGAAATAAAACAAATACAAATATCGATTACACAGGCCTACAATGATTTTGGTGCCGCTAAAAGTAAAACTGATTTCAAGTACGTTCGGTACTCTAATAAAAAATTGATACTTACTTTATGAATGCTACGTGTAGTTTTCGAGATTTCGCAAGTGTGAAATCTCGCTTTGAAATTCCTCCTTACAGACTCGTTCCTGGCTGTAATTCGATTCTGTCGTGGGTTAACTCATTTCGGGAGTGTGGAAGTGTCTGTGGAGTTACTGTCTGGTGTGCGATGTCGGTAATGGGAATAATTGGTACTTATTTTTTTGAAGAAAACGAACGCGCAGTTACCGTGAATGGAGCTCGTTACAGGAACATGATCGAGGATTTTTTCTTCCAAGACTCGAAGAGATGAACGTTAAGAACGTGTGGTTTCAGCAAGATGGAGCCTCAGCACACACAGCACGAGACTTAATGAATTTGTTGCAACAACATTTCCCCAACTGCCTCAAATCTCTCAGAGGCGATCTCCAATGGCCGGCACGCTCTTTAGATTTGACTCCATGCGATTTCTTTTTATGAGGTTAGTTGAAATCCCTGGTTTATATCGATCGACCACGGACCATAGCACACCTCAAGAACAACATTCGCGACGCTATTACCAACATACCGATTGATATGCTGCGAAGAGTGGATACGAATTTCAAAAATCGACATCATCAGTGTATGCGCAATGGGGGTCGCCATTTATACGATATCATTTTTAAGACTGCATAAAAAAACAAATGGGATATTGTATTCTCAAATAAAAAAAAAATTAAAACAATAACTGAAGTACTTTTTTTTTATTGACCTTTCAAATAAGTAAGTTTCTCTGGCGCACCCTGTACAAGTTACAACACAAAAATAATAGTCATCAATGTTATTTTTTGGTTCTGTCCAAATCATCGGTACACTATACTTTAAATGATTACGTTTACCTACCGTTTGCCCACTGTCTTAAATTTTCATTACGCAACTTGCACACAATTTTTGGAACATATGGTTTGTCCAGAGCTTTCATCTCTATATTAAAGTAATCAACGTATGTCTTCTTCTATGCATCTGTTATAGGTTTTCTAGACATGGATTATAATTTACACAACACTTTCACGACGACATATCGATATTATTATTTAAAAAAAATAAAAATAATTGATTATAATAACATTAAGTGTTATAAAATACATTTTTTAGGTTATGATCGATCGGTAAAAACCTGAACGTAGCTTCGCGAATTTAACAGTTTCCCACGACGTCTTGGGGACTAATTAACCAAATAATAACATAAAGTTAGCGGCACCAAACAAAAATATTTTTTTTGTAGACCTGTGTTATGAATGAATTTCTAAGAGATGGTAAAGTTATAGAAGGAGTTATGAAATATGTTATCCGCCATTTTGAAATGTTGATTTTGGACCAATTTTTAGCCAACATCCTTATGCTTGACACATGTCAGAAATAAACGTTAAATCGGTTCAGTCGTTCGGGAGTTATGGTATATCAGAAATTTGTACACACTTATCACACTGTCGAATTTTATCAACACTAGTGCCAAATAACCTGTTTCGAAATACTATAATTAAATACATATCTGTTACAAAATTTTAGTAAATACGAATCTATTACTTGATACTAGTCATTGCAACCTGTTCCAAACTACGCGTAAATATAGACGTATTCCAAAAATACTAGCTACCACTACCTATTCCAAAAATACCACTAACCTGTTCCAAGGAATGTTGTCGTTTAATCATATTCTTGCAGGGCTGAGCATTATCCTCAATTTCCCCATTAACCGAGGCTAAATAAAGGGGGTTATCTCCGCTGTATCCGTTCACGTTTTCTTTGTCGTTGGGATCGCTAAATTCGTTGTCGAAGTTCGCGTATCGATTGTGCGATTTGTTAAATGTCACTGTTTTAGTTTGACTCTCTTTTAGTACTTCGTTCTGGAATTAAGTGTGAATCTTTTAATTGTAATATTGGTATATTAAATTTTAGTTCGTGCAAGAAAAAATGTGGTTATTTACATCACAACAAAGTTCTACAATTAAAAAGCTAAACATATAAATATTTTCTCGAACTATGTTTTAAAAAAACCGTAACAAAATCTGACGGGTAGTTTTAAATAATTAATCATAAATGAAGACAGGAAGCGACTTTATTTTACATAATTTATTTTAAAGAAAACTTTTTAGCTAAAAGTTTTAGGAAGGTGGTCATTCCGAATCCATCATCAGATCAGCGCAATTTAGTCATATTATTGCATTGTCACGCGATATACATCTACGTGCACAATGTCAGCTCAATCGGAAACCGGGAAGTTTATCAAATTTATCTCGCAATATTCCACCCGAACTTACATAGATACATCCAGTACAAGTTAATATAAAGCTTGTAAGAAATACATTCCGCTCTTAAGACCTGTATAAAAACTAACCTGATATTTGGGTTCCTTAGGCACAGCATGCATAGTAATCTTAGATCCACCATCAGACAGCAACAGTAACTGTTCATCTTCACTGCCCGAACAGTCAGAATTCATCTCAAAGGGACTGTTAACGTGACCATTCTCAATAAACTGCAGCTCAAGATTTATAGAAGCTCTTGAAGAGCTATTTGAGCTATTCTTATGGTCTGAACTTAAATTTTTTTTGACTGTCGAGTCTCCAGACTCAGAAGTATTTCTGTACACGCTTTGTGAAGACACAGAGGTCCTTAGAGACTGTTTTAGACTTTCCGAACTTGAGGTCTTGATTTTGAGGCCACTTATGTCAGGTTGGACTTTAGGCACGATTACAGCGTAAATGTGGCTGTCGGTGTGCGATGGGATTTCTTTGAAAGCGTCAGTCATCATGTTTGGAGATAAGGTTCTGTTAGGCGGGGACAAACATGGCGCTTCATAAATGAAATTCTGGTCTTGTAAAACCAAATTGTTGGGGCGATTGTAGCTTTTATCGTTGACAACGGATATCCTGGTTTTTTGGTTTTCTGACACCAATTTGACCTCCGTATCTAGTTTTTTGTTAAATCTTTCGAAAAACTTTTTTAGGCCCCATTTTTTTTCTTTAACTTGCAACAAATTGGTCTGTTTCGGCCCCCTTTCTTCGTGGTAACTGACATCATTCTGGACATAGTCTAGCGGCCTTTGCTGTGACCTGACCACTTGTCCAGAATTTTCCGGGACCTGCGTCCTGGGGGAACTCCTGGCCACAGAGAGGCAGTTATCATCGATATTCTCGAACCTGATCGAGTCTACAGGATCAGAGATATCTTTAAGACTCTTGTGTATAAGTGGGACGTGTTGTTGTGTGTTTGTGTGCGTGTTTCGTTCGATGCACGCGTTCCTGCCTATGTGTGGGTGCGGGTAGAGTAGGGGGGTAGTGACGTCACAACTGTGTACTAAGTTACGGTTCAGATTTTTGTCCTGTTCCGACGGGGACGGTAGATTCGTTTCTGTTTGATGAAATAATTGTAATTAATATTTGAAAGTACTAGAGGTTGTATACTTGTTTAACGGACAAGATTTCACAATTTGCTAAGCGGATAATAGCAAGAGTATTTTTTTTCTGAATGAACCGATTTGCATGATTCTTTTTTTTGTTAGAATGCAGACACTATACTGACACAATAGTCGTAGTGGCCGAGTGGTTGAAGCGCTTGCCTTCCGTACGGGAGGTCGCGGGTTCAAAACCGGCCGGCTTGTACCTCTAAATCTTAATATGAAAAAGATTTATGTGCAATTTTTCACAACACCACTGGCTAAAAACGGTGAAGGAAAACATCGTGAGGAAACCTGCATATCGGAAAAGGGTTCTAAACATCCTTTGAAGATATGTGAAGTCCTCAATCCGCATTAGGCAAGCGTGGTGGACTGTGCCTAATCCCTCTTCGGAGGAGACCTGAGCCCAACAGTGGGCAGTAATGGGTTGTTCCAGTACAGTACAGACACTTTAAACATAATCTCCTACAAAATTGATAAAGATTTGACTAATAGTTTTTAGGGTATTTTTGAAAAATGGAACTCAATAATTTACGTTAAAATATTAATTATTTTCATAAAATTACTCATTCAAACTCTGTACTTGCCTGAATCAGTGTTAGATCTTAGATTATTATCATAATTGAGTGGTCCTTGAGCTTGTAATATTTGTTTCAATTCTGACATTCTTTCTTCGACGCATACTGCAGTTAACCTATACATGAATAAGAAAAAAAAATGTTGATTATTTCATAGGCAGAGTGTTTAAAAAAGATTTATCAAATTGAAGAGCATGAAATATTATTGCATTTTATCTAATATATAAAATTCTCGTGTTACAGTTTTAGCTCTGTCTGTATGTCTGTCTGTCTGTGTGTATGACTGTCTGTCTGTGTGTCTGTCTGTCTGTGTGTATGACTGTCTGTCTGTGTGTCTGTATGTCTGTGTGTCTGTCTGTCTGTGTGTATGACTGTCTGTCTGTGTGTATGTGTGTCTATCTGTGTGTATGTGTGTCTGTCTGTGTGTGTGTATGTCTGTCTGTCTGTCTGTGTGTATGACTGTCTGTCTGTGTGTCTGTCTGTCTGTGTGTATGTGTGTCTATCTGTGTGTATGTGTGTCTATCTGTGTGTATGTGTGTCTGTCTGTCTGTGTGTCTGTCTGTCTGTGTGTATGACTGTCTGTCTGTGTGTATGTGTGTCTATCTGTGTGTATGTGTGTCTGTCTGTGTGTGTGTATGTCTGTCTGTCTGTCTGTGTGTATGAGTGTCTGTCTGAGTTATGTCTGTCTGTCTGTGTGTATGTTACCTGGCCTCTGCATCATGGTCGCAGCACTCCTCGCAAGTATCAGCAGCAGTGCAGAGAGCGACGCCGGCGCCGCGCGGGACGGGAGGACGAGCCTTCTTACGAGACACTAGCGTCTAAAAAATTATATTTTTATTACAATAATGAAATGATCGAGGAACAAACATTAAGAAAAAAAATACAGACAAATTGAGTACCTCCTCCTTTTTAGTAGTCGGTCTGTACTGTACTGTACTGTACTGTAGCAACCCATTACTGCCCACTGCTGAGCTCAGGTCTCCTCCGAAGAGGGGTTAGGCACAGTCCACCACGCTTGCCCAGTGCGGATTGGGGACTTCACATATCTTCAAAGGATTTTTGGAATCCTTTTCCGACATGCAGGTTTCCTCACGATGTTTTCCTTCACCGTTTTTAGCCAGTGGTGTTGTGAAAAATTGCACATAATCTTTTTCATATTAAGATTTAGAGGTACAAGCCGGTTTTGAACCCGCGACCTCCCGTACGAAAGGCAAGCGCTTCAACCACTCGGCCACCACGACGTCAAAACCCTGTAAATTTCATACAAAAAATCACTTAAACCAACCTGCATATGCTGCAACGTAGGATTGGCAGGCAGCCCCAGGTGCTGATAAGGCAGCATATACCTCGGCGTGGGTCCGCTGTGGGCCGGCGCTGTTCTCCAAAGAATCTCCCACAAGACCAGCCCTAAAGCGTACACGTCTACCGCGCATAGGGCTGCTCGGGCTCCGCTGAGGTCCAGGGCTCCTTCCAGGGCTTCCGGGGCCAGGTATCGGAGGGTACCCGCCTGGGGAAACGGATTCTAAAGTCAAATTACTTAGCTTTCAAATCTAAATCAGTCATCAGATTGCTGGGATGGATGCAGTGGCGTATATAAAATGTAATATTTGACAAATATACATCTTGATTTAATTTTCTTATACTTTTACGTTCGTTTTAGGAATGATACGTGTATTTCTGTTAAATATACAGCATTTAATAGATTTTTATGTGTTTTTATGAATCAATTTGATAGGTTAGTTAGGGTATGCAATGCGTGTTTGGTTCTATGGTCTGTGACGCCACTGGATGGATGTGTAGTGTAACTAGGCTTGATGAGATAGGGAATGAGTGTATTAGGGGAAAATTGAAAGTAGGACGGGGGGACACAGATGGGCTGTGACAAACTGAGGAGTAAAAGCGTGGTTTGGACATGTGATGAGAAGAGATAACGACGTTACAAAGTGAATTTTCTAAGTAGACCAATGGTGTATTCCTAAAATATGAAAATTTCTGGCATAACAGAAGACTTATACCATTTCAGGAATAAATATACATGCTGTATATTAATCGATTTAAGCATTAATTTTTTATAAAATTTGATAAGCTAAGGTACACAATGCATATTATCTTTTATACAGGGTGGATCTATAGCTTTGGACAATCTGACGTGGGGTGAATGACCTGTCGAAATACAACTTAGCATCATTTTTATTTTTTGGATCGTCGATCGTTAAACTTTTTTTTCTGACATTGTATGGAAAACGTACGAGTATCGTTGCGGACTTCCATACTATGATGATTTTTTTTATCCAATTCCTAAAATAAAAGTAGTTCTAAGTTTTATTTTATATTTAATGTACAATTTTAAATCTAATTGTCATAAAATGTTGTTATTCATGCTGATTGTATCTTTAATTTGAGTGACATTTACTATGTTTTGAATTTATGAATATGATTTAATTTTGTATGATTTGGTGATTACTCTGTTGGTGCAACTTTTTCTAAAAATAAAATTAAATAAAAATAAACAGGTCATTCACCCCACGTCAGATTGTCCAAAGTTACAGATCCACCCTGTATACTGCACGCCACGTACCTCTGTGATCCTGCTGGGCTGAGCGTGTTCCCTGACGGGTTGCAGCGCCTGCGCCAGGCCCAGGTCGGCGAGGCGCGCCGCCCCGTCAGCCCCCATCAGCACGTTGTTACTGTTCACGTCGCGATGAACGATGCACGGCTTGGTGGAGGCTGGAGATGATGTTTGATTTCACTTTTGTAGCTCAAATACTACAATTACACATGTTCAACCCAACTTAACCAAACCACACTCCACGTAATCTCAACATCTGTCTTTAGCTCTAGATAGATGAAACCACACTGCAACTCTACTACACTCTATTTTGTAAAGACTCAACCCAACTCCTCTCTACAAAAACTCAAAAAATCTCTCTCACCCCACTCCACTACACATAAATCCGATAAAACTCTCTTTAACTCTACATAGACTCAGCTACACTCTATTTTGTAAGGACTCAACCGAATACCACTCTACATATACTCAACCGAATTCCACTCTTCATAAACTCAACCCAACTATCTTTACCTGCACTCAATCTTAAATTTCCCAAAACCCAACTCAACTCCACAAAAACTCAACCCAGCCACACTCCACAATACTTACTAGGTGTGTGTAAATACGCCAAAGCGGACGCTATCCCATGTGCCAGTGTAGCAAACTCCAACCAATTCAAGGTATGAGCTTGCAACTTAGACCTTAAAGTACCGGCACATAATTCCAGTACTACCAAATGGTCCCTTCCACCACCCTCAGTTAATGTGGCTCTGGTGACACTACCTGTGAGGGAATTGCGTTTTAAATAGGTGTTACTTCGTTTGCGTTATATTAAAGACCTAGGTTACAAGCTAAATTTGACAAACTGCCCGGTTTCCGATTGAGCTGACATTTTGCACGCAGATGTATATCGCGTGACAATGCAATAATATGATGACATGGAGCTGATCTGATGGAGTCAGAAGACATAGGAACTCCTGTATTAAACAAGATAGACTCGTGTTTGGGTTCATTTTACTTGTCTTAACAAGCACTATTTGAAGTCTAAGATCTTAAAGTTTATATTAAACTAGTTGACTCGCGCAATTTCGTCTGCGTCACAGAGGGGTATAATATAGCCTATAGCCTTCCTCGGTAAATGGACTATACAACAATGAAAAATAAATTCAAATAGGACCAGTGGTTCCTGAGATTAGCGCCTTCAAACAAACAAACAAACTCTGCAGCTTTATAATATTAGTATACAGGGTGATTTTTTAAAGAAGGTACATATTGCAGGAGGGTGATGAGTACTCTGTTCTAAAACGGAATATTACAAAAAATAAGTAAAATTAGATTTTTTTTTTTTAATCTAAATTCGACAAAACTACCTCAAACATAAACAATTTCGGCTAAAAGAGTGTTAACTAATGACCTCTAGTGATCTCGCGCACCCCACAGCTCCGCCACACCCATCAGCTGTCGAAAAACCATCATTTTGCAAGAATTTTAGATATTTTTAAGTTGCGATTACTAAGGTATTAAGCCATATTCTTTGGTAATAATATTTTTACTGGTAGTATATAACCATCAGCTACCATGACCTTCGATATGTACCCTCTCTAAGAAATCACCCTGTAGATTAAAGAAATATGCATAGTACATAGATTTTTTGATCTATAAATACTCACCATAATACCTCAATAAATTCGGATGAGAGAGATGAGGTATACCATATATAGCTGTCTCTTTTTGCCACGCATTAACACTTGAGTATAACTTGACGGCCACTGGAATAGACCCTAAGGAGCCACGCCAAACTGAACCGAATTTACCTTGACCTAAGGATGATATTCCAATGCTGTAGTTCCAATAAGATATACAGGGTGTCCCAAAACTGTGTGATGTGAATGGGAAGTAAATTGAATATATATAGGATGTTTTGTTGAAAGGAAACATCATTTTATTTTGCATTTAAAGATTTTTCGCTTAGTTTGGTTTGTCTAAAAAACAAACCATATACAAACCAAGCAAAAAAATCTTACGATGGTCTTATTCATCTTGTGGTATCAAAAATAAAATGATCCTATTCCCAATATTCAAGGTACCTAATTTTAATTCATGTCACGTTTTTTTGGAACACCCTGTATAGGTGTATTTTGTTATCTACACCTATGAAAAACGGAGTACTATGTGTTCAACATGTGTGTGTGTGCTTGTGTGTTTGTGTATCTATTTGAGCCTGTATGTAGGTGTCTTGAAAGGAAAATTATTTAAGGTGGAGACTACATGAAAATGGACCAAGATGGCAACTGCAACAAAATGGTGTTTAGATTTATTGGAACGAAGCTCCTTATCGCGCGTTGTGAAATGGGGCTAGACGGAAAAAAATCTTACGAAAACTTGTCACGACACTTTTTTTGTTTTAGATGATTATCGCTTGATGGCGCTGTGATCAAAATCTTTTGAAACATGTTCCTTATCGCGCGTTACGAAAGGAAATATTTTTTTATATCTTTCAATCGAAAGGAACTTCGTTCTAATTGGGTGTCCCATGACACCTCTCAAGTTTTTGTGTTCAACTTTTTCAGTATTTTACAGTAGATTTTATTTCTGTTAGTAGAATATAACTATGATTCTAATCCAAGATGGCGACTACTACAAAATGGCGGATAACGTCACAATGTTCCTATTACTTACCTATATGCTCGATAAGTGTTAAATTGTCAACGCAAAGTAAACCAGTAGCGAGTGAATCAGGACCATTACCCATTATGTCACCTGCAAATAATAAATTAAATTAGAATAATATTGTAATAATATTGTCGTCATGGTGGGGTAGAGGTTGGAACGCTTGCTCTCCGTACGGAAGTTCTCGGGTTCAAAACCGGCCGGAATGGTTTTTTTATTGCCATGTAGGCTAACGGGCCACATGGTCGTAAGCGGTTACCGTCGCTCATGGAGCTCCGCATTGCCAGAATTGTATCTCTAAATTTTAATGTGAAAACGATTGAAGGTCAATTTTTCACAACACTTCTGACTAAAACCTGATTAGGCTTTTGAGGATACCTAATCCTTTTGAGCTAAAGAACGTGGCTCAACACAGATCAAAATGGAGAAGCACTGTGGAGGCCCTCTGCCCCACCTTGGGGACATAGGAAATAGGGGTGTACAATTTGGCCGGCCAAACCGGCTAAAGAAGTTAGCTAAATTAGCTAGTTAGCTAGCCGATAGGCTTAGCTAATTTAACCTGTTAACTGAATTGAGGCCAAATTGTACAGCCCTAATAGGAAATGAAGAGAAGAGAAGAGAACGTTTATATCCTAAAATAAATAAATTTTGTCTTACAACATAATACATAAACTCACCTTTTTCAACGTCAGTGCCGTGACTAAGATCGTCTTTGCCGACATCGATACGTTTACAATAAAAAGCTTTAACGACAGCGGCCATCACTAGCACAGCGATTATCGATATCGTTGCGGACATCACTATATTCGAATAATTCGATTGTTGTGATGTAGTGTTCATAGTCGATTCGGCTGATATTGTCACTGTTTCCTCTTTTAGTGACACTGTAAAGTGATAATGTGATGTTGTAAAACTTGATGATTTTATTGATTATGTTTTTTGCAAAAAATCTTGACAATAATATTGAGTGTGTGCGGGCACCCTAAGAGTGTGCGCGCGAATAGTCATATTTTTTTAAAATTAATGAATAGTAATAGCTTTTTATAAAAATCAAAGAATACATACAAAATTTCAAAGCATAATATTAATTTTAATAATTCATTTTTTTTTTAATATACACAGTTCAAAAGAACACGAAGGATATAAGTGGTAGGTCTGGCGGGTAGTCGGAAATAAAGCGAAATACTCACAAAAGTCGGCATTACAGAAGCTTTTCGTGCAACAACAGAACTTGGTGCTTGGTAGACTTTTAGTGGTCGGCGTGCATTTATCACAGGCGCTTACGCCTCGCGCGGTTTCAGCCGATCGCCAACAACCTACAAATAAGATAGAAATCTAGAATTTATTTTTGACTGACTTTCAATTTCAAAAAGTTAAAGTTTTTAAATATCATCTATAATTATAACTGTAATACCTCTATTTACTTTAACTAGTGCGGAACGCGTCGTACCGCCTCACATAACGCAAGACTGAGTTCTGGCAAAATTGGAGGATCAAACACTAAGTATGCTTTAATTTTCAATTACTCCCACTCACGGCTTTAGATGGAAATAAAGCAATTTCCTCCTACTTGATAAAAAATACTGACCTTGCCCAAGTATAGTGATGTTGCCCTGTTCCTGCATATGCCACAATGTATAACAAACGTCCCTCGTATGTGTACAATGTTCAACTTGCACCGTTTCACCTGATTCCATCGTCATGTTTGTTATAGGTCTCGTTTCTGTGTTGAAAAGTGCATAAATAATCAATAATTACAAAAATAACAGTAGGTTCAAATAATACTTATATTACAAAAATGAAAACAACAGACTTCCATTTCTCAAGCATAGCACAAAAACTACCAGTCAGATCTTTATCAAATGTATATGATATAATGCTTAAAATGTCTGCTTTTTAACAATTAAATAATCATCAAAATCATATAGTAAACAAATACATGCAAAAACATATGGAAAATAGTAAAATTTCTACCATTAAAAATACACATTTTTAAACAAAGATCCAAAAGTATGAATAAATTTTTAAAAAAATTATGTTCATCATCTTTCATCTAACACTAGAATCATTTGAATTGGTCAACTTAATCAAAGGAAGGATAAACATTAATTAAAATCATAGAGGAATTGAGTAACTCCTTCCTCTTTGGAAGTCGGTCCAAAAAGACTGACTCGTTTAAGTTAATAGAAAAAAAAATTGTTTCTTATTATTATTATTAGAAATATTTCACTTACTTATTCCGTCCATCTCTACTACAGCTTCGTCATTTTTAACATCTTCATGAGCTTGTGTTGGACTCATTTTCAAGTGCTGAATCTTGTATAAGCATGAAATGGTGGGACCCATCGTTGTTGGTGCATCAGTTACCGTTATAGCTTTTCTAACTCCTATATTTTTTATGTAATTTGGTAAATCATGTCTTGATTTATTTTCTTTAGGTGGTACTAATATTTTACGTTGTTCGATTGATTTCTTTTCAGTGTCCGATGTAACCTTATTAATTAGAGCTAATTCGGCGGGACTCTTTGAATTTGGAACATTCAGTGGAAACTCATTTGGTATCGTACTTCTTTTTTTAATTTTCGGTTCGTTCAAATTTGGAATTTCGTTGCTTAACTGCTTGTTAAATATGTCAATGAAGTTATCCAAATCTTCAGTATCTCTTTTATTATATTTATGATTTTGAGTTTCCCAATGTGTGTTTAAGTCATTCTTTAGATACCTTCTGTGGTGGTTTTTCATGAAAGATCTTACATAACTATGAGGTTTTGAAGAGTGAATATTATGCCTAACCTCCTTGCTCTCATGCGTAAGAGCAAAAACCTTCACGGTGAATATAAACAAAAATAAAACATAATATTTTATGGGCGTAATTTTTTGGATCATTTTGCCTTCACTGTTTTTCCGTTTTCGAACTTATTTAAGGTGTTTTAAGGGACATTTTCGTTTATTATTGTTACTCAGTAGTCTGTTTTGTACTGCATAGCGTTATTCAGATCCTAGCAACGGCGTTGAGATGGTATTGATTTTTTTCCATCCTGTCAAATAGAATCCAGGAAGTAAGATCCGCAGTTGTGATAGAAATAGTCGAGGGGAAGAATCAAGTTATAGAGTCCGAGAAACAGTTCACATAGTTTTTAAACAGTCCCAAAACAATATTAAATCGATATTTTACTTGCACTTTTTCTTAATAATAACACAAATTTATTTTCTACGTGTGAACACAAATTACACTTTTGTGAGTTTATTACACATAAGCAAGCTGTAAATTGATCTTTTTGTAATAAATTGAGGTCACTTAAACAATAATTATGCGACGTTTGATTGTTTTTCAAAAGAAATAAAAATCAATAGGATGTTGACAAACACGGTTAGCCGACATCAGGGGGGTGCCACTGGTTTAGTTAGCCAGCTGATTTTTAGGTGTCGCTACGGTTGTGTCACGATTTGACGAAACTTTATGATTTTACGTGAGATGGCGCTATTTTGAAATTCTTGTCCACGCTTTTTCCATTTCATCGTTTCCCCGCGAGATGGCGCTAAATTTAAAAAACGGTTTTTCCTAGATTTTTATGATCTGGTAGTTATCGACGATAATGTGCAATTTTCAGTGAGCTATAACCTAAATTTAAAATATAAATTAATTTTTATGTTATGTGTTATAAGATTTTTTTTTTGTTATTTTTTATTCGGTAATCTGGTATCATTTATTCTTTGATCAAAGTTAGGGTAGAACCTATAATTTCGGTAATTGTTTCTTCTCGATTAGCTTTCTTTTGCGGGAATCGATTTTCTATTCAGCATTCCAACTGATTAATATTACAAAACTGTTATGTCTACAATAAGTAAATTGGTAAAATTTTCGATAACTTATAACTTTTTACAACGCGCTCAGTTGAAAATTATGTTTCATTTGATGTTGTATGCTTTTTAAAAACAACTTTAAAACAAATAATCTTACACACAGAGTACGGGGATGGTAAACCGCGATCCCCGACCCACGCTGGTTCTGACCCAGCGGAATATGCCGTGGAACACGCGGTTGGAAAGCCCGCCGGTCGAGAGAGCTAACCAAAAAATAATAAAATAGATACAGTCGTGGGAATTATAAAACCGTTGGGCACATAAATTTTCTACAATCGTTGTTGTCTTAATTATAATGTAACATTACAAACATTTTAATCAACGATTGTAGACAATTGACGTGCCCAATGGTTTTATAATTCCCACGACTGTATCTATTTTATTATTTTTTGGTTTTTAGTACATTTATCTTAAACATTGCAATGTATGTTTAACATAAAACCGTTTAACTTAAAAAGTTTTTTACCTATTTTTATTGTTTTATTCCAATCAGATATTTCGTTGAGCAATTATCAGGAGTATAAAACGTTGTCCGCTACAAAAAATATCGCGACGACATCGCGAGTGCTGTTTAAACCCCTTTGTGACGCAGACAAAGTTGCGTGGTTCATCCAGTATTTAATTATTTAGTAAGTAATAAGTTGGTACTTTTACTAATTAATCAACAATTTGTTTGTATAAAACAACCATTTTTTTTGCTATCGATCGAGTTATTGACAAATAAAAATTATGTAACATCTCTAGTACGCTTTCCCTGGTGACTGGTGGACGCCGACGCCATTTTAATCACAATTTTAATAATATTCTACGTAGTAATTGTTTATTTAGAAGAGTATCTTCATAATTTTGGATAAATTTCAAAACTCGAAACTGTACTGAAACTCTACTTTTCAATTCCTTGAATGACTTCTCATGTGAAGTGTGGGATAACTGCGAAGATGAAGTGTAAAACCAAGCATGTTAACTGCGGACTGAGACTGAAAAAACTGAGTCAAAATGTTATTTATATGCCACTCGCATGTCTTTGTCAATGATGGTAAGTCTTCTGTATCTGTTCTAATATAAAGATGTAGAGTTTGTTTGAAAAAAACCTAACAGATCCTCGCAACTTCGTCTACATCAAAAAGGAGTTGCACTATTTGATCTTAAGTTACTCAACTGGAAACTGCATCAAAATTGGATTATTTACTTTTAAAAATACATATAAACATACATAATTTTTCGACATTTTAAAGGGGAGGATCAAAATGGATATTATGATATGAAAGTTTTACAATATATCTTTTGCTGTAAAATCTTCTTTTTTATTTTAGGAACTAAAGAATAACTATTATTGTAGGTTACAAAATAGTACAGTTGAATAAGAGACAGAAGAATGACCTCAAGTTAGACAAAATGCTAGCTCGTCCCAAACCTCTCCTAGACCATGTAGAAAAATTATCTGAGTAGTCATCTATACTGTGATGCAACTGAAGAGTGAGATAAACGGAGACAATGCAGATATACTAATGAGAAAGAGATGAGAAAGAGATTTATGGGCATATATTTTTTTTAAAGTATTTTAACAGTATTATACAATTTTACATTAAATATAAAAAAAAAATTGATTCTGTTAATGAAATGACCTTGGCGAGCAACTCATTCCCACTTTGTGCAGTCGTACAGGTAATCATTGACCTTACAGTAGACTTTCTTGCACAGACGTTCTTTAATAGTTTTCTTAAACCTATGTAAAGGTAGGTTTCGAATATCTTGTGGGATTTTGTTGTACAAGCATACAGACAAACACCTGAAGGAATTTCTTATTTTATGCAATCAACACATCGGTAAACCAAGTATAACTTTGTAGTTTTCAAGTTTATCCCGGACAAAGTTATTTTACTATACTAAATGTATATATATATATATCTTAATATATATATTTCTTGTGTGCGTCTGTATGTGACTGAACTCCTCCTAAACGACTGGACTGGATCAAAATGGATATTATGATATGAAAGTTTTACAATATATCTTTTGCTGTAAAATCTTCTTTTTTATTTTAGGAACTAAAGAATAACTATTATTGTAGGTTACAAAATAGTACAGTTGAATAAGAGACAGAAGAATGACCTCAAGTTAGACAAAATGCTAGCTCGTCCCAAACCTCTCCTAGACCATGTAGAAAAATTATCTGAGTAGTCATCTATACTGTGATGCAACTGAAGAGTGAGATAAACGGAGACAATGCAGATATACTAATGAGAAAGAGATGATGACATTAAGCCTATACATATTTGAGCAAAGTCACTGCTTGTTGTGTCTAAAGGTATTTTAACTTTTATAACCATAAACTGGAAAGAACATTTTGGGTGACCAGTAACCATTCAGTAACAAAAATACATATGTATTATTAATAAACATGATAAGGTGAGTTTAATAATTATTGATTCTAATCAACCAAAGAGATTATATCTTGTTGACGTCAAAAGTTTAAAGCTACCACCAGTTTGGACACAAAAAAATAATAATTGTAGCCACCGTCCTGAGAAGAACTGGCAAGAAACTCAGAGGGCATGTCTTTTTTCTTTTATGGGCATATATTTTTTTTAAAGTATTTTAACAGTATTATACAATTTTACATTAAATATAAAAAAAAAATTGATTCTGTTAATGAAATGACCTTGGCGAGCAACTCATTCCCACTTTGTGCAGTCGTACAGGTAATCATTGACCTTACAGTAGACTTTCTTGCACAGACGTTCTTTAATAGTTTTCTTAAACCTATGTAAAGGTAGGTTTCGAATATCTTGTGGGATTTTGTTGTACAAGCATACAGACAAACACCTGAAGGAATTTCTTATTTTATGCAATCAACACATCGGTAAACCAAGTATAACTTTGTAGTTTTCAAGTTTATCCCGGACAAAGTTATTTTACTATACTAAATGTATATATATATATATATCTTAATATATATATTTCTTGTGTGCGTCTGTATGTGACTGAACTCCTCCTAAACGACTGGACTGATTTTGATGAAATTTTTTGTGTGTGTTCCATACCCGGGATTTTTTTTTTTTTTTTGACGCAGACGAAGTTGCGCCGGGCATCTAGTATATATATAGATTCTGATTACCACCACCATAATGTTCAACGGTTGCTTGACTTGGGCGAATGTTTTTTGCAGTTTTGACTTTCCTATCATTTTATTATTTATTGTAGTATTATTTCCTCTGAATGTTGTGCATATTACGTTGCTTACGAGCATCACTATTGTAGCGGGTTACTTGTACTCTAGTGATGTTTACTCAACAGGGCTGCATGTACAAGGTTGACACATGCTTGTACTGCGTGCTGTCAGTGCAGCGCTGGGCCCGTGCCCCACAACAAGCCATACTCTTCGAGTGTAACGGCACTTGCACCAGTAATAAGGTAACACAGAATTTTACTTACTCGTAACTCTTTGTCGAAATAGAGAATAAAACCATGTCTTACCGAATTCCTAGTCACGTAACACCTATCTTTAAGCTTTGTTCAAAAGAGAACAGATTAAAAGCGCCCGAGAAGGAAAGCTCATTCTCAGATGTTATTAGGCAAAAACGAATTTGAATTGTAGTGTGAATACTGTGGTTTTATCTATTTGTATGAAGACAAATTCTCCTGTTTGGATTTTTTGAATGATCGGTATTTAGATGTGCGTACCGCACACCTGATGTTTAATGACTACTGCTGCTTAGACTACCTAGATAGACTCCTGCAATGTCAGTTGTCACGGAATATACAAAACCGCCAGCTATGGATCCAATTTGAAACTTCCCAATTTATGATTTCAGAAATAGTGTACTAACAATTAATCAGGCTCGTAACTGGAGCGCGGCGCTACGTCCGCTCGGAGCTGTACCGGTGCCGGGGCTACTGCGAGGAGCTGCTCACGTTGCACGCCGCCGACCCAGAGTCATGTTCCATGAGACCATGTTCGCGCTCTACTGTAAGATGGACCTGCTCGAGGTACTATGACCCATTACTGTCTATGCTTCGTAAAATGAACGCCTCGAATAACTTAGCTTTGCATAGGAGTTATATAAACATCGCAAGACTAATAATAGTATTTTGATTATTAAGCTATGATGATATAGACCCGTATGTTTCGACGCGATTATAAAGACGTTTCATGTCAAAAACAACGCGACGACATTGCGAGTGCTGTTTAAACCCCTTTGTGACGCAGACGAAATTGCGCGTGTTTTCTAGTTTTTTATAACACAATCAATAGTATCTGAATGATGTATTTGTTCTTCCACCAAACAAAGACGAGATATATTGTAAAACATTTTTATAGAATTGAGTAACTTGTAATAAAAATGTTATTTTATTGAATGATACATTTATAGAAATGTGTTTATTTTAACACAAAATAATATCAGGACCATAAGATGGCTGACACTAAACATGCGAATACTACACAATATTTAAGTTATTCTGTAAAGTAAGAGATATCACTAGAAAAACATGTGCACAAATTTCCTATAAATTTCATATGAAACATTTTAACACAATGTACATAAACGTAACGTTTGACATTCATTAAAAAAAATATGTTATTCAATAATAGTAACGATTTTTGTAGAAGGGAAAAATATTTCCCTTGGAAGTGAAAGGGTTAATATGCAATATGTTTATTATTATTTTTATAACATTAATGATTGATTGATCTAAACTTACAATCATGTCATATGTTAGATATTCTAATATTATAATTGCGAAAGTAACTCTGTCTGTCTGTTACACTTTCCCGTTTAAACCTCTGATCCTGATTTTGATGAAATTTGGCACAGAAAATCTTTAGGTTCTAAGAAATAACATAGGCTACCTATTAATTGAAAGCGACCCACTAGTTTTACTATAAAGAGTTACTACTGCCATTTAATTTCTTAATAAATTAATGCTATCACACTACTAATACTATTATTTTTCTTCGCAGGACTAGAAAGTCATCAGTGTCAACAAAAATGAAGGAGGACTTTATCCTGAATGTCAAGACATCAATACTGTTATATAATTGTTTCAAAGAACTAAACATACGAATAAAGTTTAGAAGAATTATTATCAATGAATGCTATAAATAACCAATCTGTACCATAGCATTTATACTTTAATTACTGAACGTTGTCAAGTCAAAACAGTTTTTAAAGCATTCTTATAAACCTGCTACAAACATTCAACCAATGTTGAGTTCTTCGAAATAGTATATTTTAGAATATATAGTATAAATTTGACTAGGCTATTAGACAACTACACAAGTAGAACGAAAATACCATAATATTGAATATTTAGTTTTTGCAATTTGTTTTTATGTAAAGCTAAGTAACTAACTAATTTTCATGCATTTTTAACGGGTTCATACCACGATATTTAATTGAGTTGTCTCGATATTTCAACGTTGTTGCAGAGCCGTTCAAAATGCATGAAAGTATTATAGAAAACCACAAGTGTCTAAATAAGTTTATAATTTACTAATTGTAAATTATCCGTGATAATAACACAAGTTACTGATACTTTAATAACACAACCATTGTTTAATAATTATTTTATAAAAAGCTAGTTTTTGTAAACCTGTTGCGTTTTTACAAATTTGGAAGGAAACTACATGTGAAATTATTTTGTGTACAATTTTATAAATCAGTGATTTTTTATAAATAAGTGTAGTTATAGAATTACTATAACATCAAAAGGATCTAAATCATCTAAGGGTTTTATGTTATTATTATATAAAATTTTACATTTAAAGAATAAAAAATATATGAAAATTATATTCAGCTCCGAAATATTCCTGAATACGCAATTTTTGTTATGCTTGTACATATTTGTATAAGATATTGTTTTGATTGATTTAAACTTAGTTTTAAATTCCTAAACGATGCATCGCATTGCAAGTAATTTCATATTTTTGATAAAAATAATATAAATTTGAAATGGAATGTGAAAACAACAGCTTTTTATTTTGAAAACTGTTCTATTTGAAAAAAAAAATGTTTTCTTAGAAATCTGAGCAAGTTAATAGATTTCAAATTATAATGAGTTTGTTGTTTTAAATTACGAGTGGATGCATCAGCTATTGTAATGAAACATTTTTTTTTCAAATAGAAAAACTGAATTCCCCTAGTAAACAAAAAATAAATTTAAATCTAGCGCGCAGCGCATGCACTCAAGCATGTGGCTCCACCTGTGATTCGTATTCCTAAACTTCAGCTCATATTCCTATCTCCAGTTGCATATCTATCTCATATATATATGTATGGTCTGTGGCCGACATGTTACCAGTCAAAATTGCGTTGTTTGTCAAAACGCTTGTCAAACGCAACACGACACTTTACATCAGTATCAAGTCAGTTTAGTTCGAACCAGGGGTTAGATCTACATTGTAAAAATAAGTGAAAGTGTATTTTAGAGAATGCCATAGGTTTCTAATACAGTCAAATGAGAAGACCAAATGCTAACTATAAAAGCAACGAAAGATAAGCAGAGATTGGAAATTGAAAATCTAAAAAAAAAATCATACTCAAGAATGACGGCTTGATAAAGTTGTAAAACGTTTTACATAATCTGTATTGTGAAGTCAAAATTCAAGAGTTGAGAAACCCAATAGAAAAAATCGATATGTTCAAATCAATTCTAGGTTCCAAAAAATCATTTCTAGTCGCAAAATTCGTAGCTGTTCCATTTCTTCTATTTCATTAAGATGTGAGATTTCTTATGCGTGCCCCCACACCTAAAATAGTATTAATATATTGTGACACAAGTATTGACAAGACTTTTCTACAATAAAATACCCCGCATATCTACAATACTATTGACAATACTTTTAAAGGAATTTAGCTCCGATTTTGCCAACGTGGAGCTTATAATTTTATACTTGGGGCTGAAATGGATATAGCGTGGTCGATCCAGTAAACCACACAACTGGGAACGTCAATTTTCGGTAGATGATGAAACTGGGATCGTTCGCTCGAAGTTCGTTCGGAATCAATACTTTGGTTGGCTATATTCTACAAATATTTTTACAAAAATTTGAATTAGCCAAATTGAACATGACGTCACGTTAGTTCAGAAACTTGTTTTGTTTACCAGATGAGTTGATATCTCACACAGTTGAACAGCACTGAAACCTCCAGCCGCTCACACTTAGCGTCCGAACCCCAGCTGAGTCCAGAACTCGCACGGGGGTTATACGGGACAGCGCAACAAATTACGCATTACAGTACCGAGATAAAAGATAACGTTGTTTTTGTGCTTAATTAAACGTGTAGTAAAAGTATGCAGAAATAACAAGAAAGGATTGAATACAATAATAAAAAAAATACTCTTTCATCGGTAGAGTAGGTTTCGCGTGAAAGCGTAAAAAACAAACTTACATTCACATAATTGATTAATTAGCACACACACATTTATAAATTAGTAACAAATAAACATTCTCCTTGTAGCACTAATTATATATTTGGGGCTTTTTTGTTTTAAAATATTTTGATGTCCAGAAAAAATCTGCTTTAAATCTGGCAATACCCGAATATTATCAAGATTTAAAAAACTAACTAAAACTTTAACACGCATACTTATCAATAGTATTGTCAATACTTTCGACTGAGGGATGGAAAAAGATACTAAAAAATAGCATGTTAAAGAAAGTGTTAATTAAAAGCACATTTTCAAAAATAGCACGTGCATGTTTGATGATAAATAATACTTGAAAAACTTAATTATATTTTAGGTTCAAGTTCCAAAATCGTATAATGCAAAAAATTTAATTTTAACATCGTAAGTCTACTATTCAGGTGGTCTTATAATTTATAATATATGCAACGAGGTAATTCAAATTTCTTTCATACTTTTACATTCTTGACGCTGCCTGAAATTACTTTTTTTCATATCTTTTAGTGCAATACATGGAACTAAAGCACCAGGAGGTATATACAAATAACACAATTATATCTAAAAGATTTTTAGTGCATGCTACTCAAACGCTATTATTGCTATTTTTTTTCTAACATTCTAATTAAATTGTTATGACTTTTAAATCCCATCTCTGCTTCTGACACAAGTATTGACAATATACGCTTAAACATTATTGTCGATATTGATAAATATGCCTTGCAAATACAACACAATAGTCTCCTAGTCCTACAATTATTAGTCTTGTTAATACTCTAAATATTGACAATACTATTTTATATGTGCGGGTACGCTATAAGCAATTAAAAATGACAAGAAAATAAAAAAATAGAATTTCGAAGATTTAAAAGAATCGAATCATTTTCGATTTTCCCATCATCAAAAAAAATCGAATACATTAAATTAGCACCCCTAATTTTCGCTAATCAAAATCACGAATTTCGATTTCAAGATTTTGTAATAAATTCGGAGACTGAAGAAATGTGTAATTTCTTTTTCAATTAGCTTTCTACATACGTAAATAACCAGCCATTATAGCCATAAGTTAAACTACTATAATTTAAAATGTCTTCCATCGCAGCCGCTGAAGAAATAGATGAAGCGAAAGAGCGCGAACATTTTCGGGCAGTTGTAAACGCTTTTCAATATTACAAGTAAGTTATAAACTCTAAAAAAGGTAGTTTTTAATACAAACCTTCTTTTAAAATACTTTTTACGGTACTCAGGGTTGAAAAAGTATGAAAAAAATGTAGTGAAAAAATCTCTTTGTTTGGATGGAATTCTTTAAACAAATTAACCTATTTACCGGAATAGAACATTGATAGTATTTTATGTGTGAGCTCGTTAGATGAACTATATTAAAATCTAGTATAAAACTAAACTACAAACACACTATTTGAAAAAAGTTTGGTAAATTTGTTTTTAAATTTAAATTAAATTTAAATTTGTTTGGTAAGTTTGAAAATAAATCTCTTCTTTCTTTAACTGAATCCGGAAATGGAGGAGGTTTCTCCATTCGACCTTTTAACCACTCAACTGGGAACGTCACTATTCGCTAAATAGCGAAACTGGGGACTTCGTTCGGAATCAATACTGTGTTTGAGCCCCTTTTGAAAAACATTTTTTCCAATAATTTTTAATTTTGATTTTTAATTAAACCTTATATTTTTGTAAATCTTTATTACTAAACGACGCTGTATTGCATTTTCAGCGAAAATATATCAACTCCGTAAAATATGAGACGATTAAAAAATGTAAACAAAACAAGTTTTAGAACTGTGCTCAATTTTGGCCCCTGCCACAGACTTGGCAAAAGTATACAAACCAATTTGGTTGCCGATCCCAGTTGAGTGGATATAGTTTTGTTGTTTGTTTGTAAATGACTCTGTTTATGAACCGATTTTGATGAAGGAAGATATTTCAAATATACGAAAGTTGTTGTTGAAAAAAAAAATGGTACAGTCAGCCACCTCACATCTACTTACCGAAAAACTCTTCTCAGGTTATGCAGCTTAGATCGCATCCACAAATCGGAGAAAATAATCAAATCTCTACCGCAGCACCATCAACAACACTTGAACAAATACAAGACCTACTTAACGAGGTTTAAAAAATGTCTCGACGTCAACAATAGTATCGTAAACTTAATCATTAAGGATGTTAACAAAATGTTTGAAAACGTCGACCATAGCACTGCGTTTGATAGCCCTATGAGTGGTATAGAAAGTTTCGGGTACAATTACAATAATTGTGAGATTACTTCGCAGAAACAGCATAAAATGCAGCATGATGTTGAAAAGGTATGTTTTTGATTGTCTTATACAGGGTGTCCCAGAAAGTAGAGTCAAGCAGAAGTCCAGAGTGATTTGAGTCCCTAAAGGTGTTCTTTATTTTTGGACCTCTGAGTCACATAACTTTCTGGGACACCCTGTGTATCTTTATTAGTCACAAATAATGATAATATAATTAATATTATTGGTATTTATCATGACTTGACAGCTAATTTTAAGCAATGCACTGCTGTGAGGAATTCTCCAGCGTTGAATCCAATGATGGGTCCAGCTGAAAATCAGCGCTGCAGTTTTAAGTAGCTGCAGCATTTAGCTGAGCTGGTCGCCCATTCAGCACAGATCTTGCACACACGTAATCCATCTGTTTTAGTTTCATTTATTATTATCACTGTTTTGCTTTGTTTTTTTTTTTCTTTATATTTTTTATTTTGTTTTTTAAATATAGCACTACATTTTAATATTATTAATGTGTGTAAGGTATTATTAAGTGCTGAATAAACATATTTTCTTTCTTCTTTCTTTCTTTCTAAGCCGATCATAAAGATCAAAATTAAAAAAAAAATAAAAAAAACTTGAGAGGTGTCAAGGGGCCCCCCGAGTAGAACGAAAAAAAATATAAGATACCTTTTGATTAAAAGATATCTTATTTTTTTTTTCCTAACGTAACGCGCGATAAGGAACGTGTTTTAAAAGATTTTGATCACACGATTATCATCTAAAACAAAAAAGTGTCGTGACAACTTTTCGTAAGAATTTTTTCCGTCTAGCCCCCTTTCGATAACGCGCGATAAGAAACTTCGTTCCAAAACCCATTCTTTTCTCTATTTAAGGTACAATCAGTATTAAAGAACATAGTCCGCGATTGGAGTGTGGTAGGAGCCCCAGAGAGGGAACAATGCTACAAGCCAATACTCGATGAGATTGAGAGGAGGTTTCCTCCTGAGGAATGCAGGTAATTCGGAAATTTACTCAGAATGAATTTAATGTCATATGTAAACGAATGGGGTGGGCCATTCTAACGTTTGCATTTTGAAGTACTGTTTATTTAGAGAATGAGAGCTCAAATGTCATTCAATTTGTGTTCATAATTTAGTTAAAGGTTTGACATTTACGAAATGGGTCGCTATACTTTTGAACAAAATTGGGAAATATTGAAAAGTTACTTCCAAAGTGGTGAGTCTTCAGTCCAAACTGTGAGAAATGTGAAAAAAAAAAAAACCATAAAAATGATTGGCCTTCAAGGCAGTTTGTGGATCAATTTGTGAAACGTGTTCGAGAAACTGGATCGTTGGTGGACAGGATGGCGCAACATGCCACACAGCCAACTTGACAGTCGAACTTTTTTCAAAATGCAAACTTTATATGGCCCACCCTTTACTATCAGCCTCATTAGTGTATGCTCATTTTGCGCAAGGTGCATTTATTACCTTTTTCAATTACAAACTTTTACAAATCACTTAATGCTGCTTGCTGCATTGTTGTCATGCAAGAGAATTTCGTTTATAAATACAAAAAAGAAGAAGAAGAGACTGAAGAATGAACTGAGGTTAAATGTGTATGGGCACATTAATCCTTATCCCAATTAAGCATTATGTTATCAAGAGTATTGATATAGAAGTAAAATACTTTTTGTTTCATTCCAATCGAGCATTTCCTTAACAAATTATCAAGGAGTAAAGTAATTGCACTAATAAAAATATTGCAACAGCATCACAAGTGCTGTCTGACACCTTTGTTATGCAGATAAAGGTGCGCAGATCAGCTAGTGATTAAAAATCACTCGTCTCACCAAACACCCCCAACTCTCTTGTTGCTGAGCTGCTTGATCAAGCGGGAGGGACCAGCAGATTTAAGCGACGACTTTGTAATTGGGTCGTGGGTCGTGTGACAGTGGTCACAAGCCCTACAACTCATTCCACTCACCACTCATTTAATTATGGTCTAGGGACCGATCGTAAATATAAATAATAATAAATATATATATATATATATATTTGTTATTCCCCAGTGAGAGAGTAATCCGCGTATTAGTCCCAGGCGCAGGCCTAGGCCGCCTCGCGTGGGAGATATCTCAACGAGGTTACACGACGCAAGGCAACGAGTTCTCATTGTTCATGCTCTTCGCTAGCAACTTTGTGTTGAATTGGTGTCCTGAGGTATGATTTACTTATTTATTACCATTGACTGATGGGCCTCAGGGAAAACCCTCGCTCATGGGCCTCAGGGAAAACTGTCCTGCTACCTATGACTAACTTTTTAAGACTTCACGCCTCGTTTGAAGTAGGACAAGTTATAGCGGTCGTGAAACAAGAGGGGAGCTCTGTAACAACCCACTATTGGGCTCCACCACGCGACCCTAATGCGGATTGGGGACTTTACACATCTTGAAAGGATTTTTAGAATCCTTTTCCGTTAACCACTCAACTGGGAACGTCACTATTGGCTGGATAGCGAAACTGGGGACTTCGTTTGGAATCAATACCGTGTTTGAGCCCCTTTTTAAAAACATTTTTTTCCAAGAATTTTTAATTTTGATTTTTAAGTAAACCTTATTATTTTGTAAATCATTATTACTAAACAACGCTGTATTGCATTTTCAGCGAAAACATATCATCTCCGTAAAATTCGATTCGAGACGATTAAAAAATGTAAACAAAAGAAGTTTTAGAACTGTGCTGCCAAAGACTTGGCAAAAGTAAGCAAACCAATTTGGTTGCCGATCCCAGTTGAGTGGTTAAGCAGGTTTCCTCACGATTTTTTCCATCACCGTTTTTAGCTGCTAACTGTGACCATGCCTATTGGTGTTTTTATGTGCACATAGTCTCAGTTACCTTCTATATTAATTTCAGGCTAACAAATACACAGTACACCCCTGGCTACATCAGTACGTGAACAACATGAGTTGCGAGCATCAGCTGATTGGAGTCCAGTTCCCGGACGTGAGGCCTTCCGGTGACAGACCCAACCCCAACTTCTCGATGGCAGCGGGGGACTTTCTAAAGGTACACAATATGTTCCATATAAATTTATTAAATATCTGACTTTCAATTTTTTTGCCAATCTTGAAAATATGGTATTTTTTACAAGCTTTGTATTAACTTGCACTGGATGTAATTATGTAAATTCGGGTGTAATCTTACAAGCTAAATTTGGCAAACTTCCCGGAATCTGTTTAAGCTGACATTTTGCACGCAGATGTATATCGCGTGACAATGCAATAATATGACAAAATGGCGCTGATCTGATGATGGATTCGGTCATAGAAACTCGTGTACTAAACAAGATAGACCCATCGTGTTTTGGCTCGTTTTACTTGTATTAGCTAGCACTCTACTGCTACATGATATACAGGATCTTAAAAGCTTGTATTTAAAGTAATATCTATACTAATGTGGGTATAGATGGTATTAGGCCAAAGGGAGATGTTGTGGGCGAGATAGTGTATGGTGGTCAGGCCGAAGCCCACTTTGCAAATGTCAATACCGCGATTCAGGATATCGCGCGCTATTGGTCGCCACACTACGTTTATAGTATAGGAGCTAGCAACATTTTTGAGAGAGCATTTTAGTATTGCCAGTTTTTATGTATGTTATTTCTCACACACTACCCGGACGTCATACGGGCAGTCTGGCTGCTGCTAGTGGTTGCGTTTATCAGTGCGCATCATATTTGTGCAGGTAGAAAAGTGATTTTTCAAATCATTTTAAGACATTTTATTTCATTTGTATTATGTTTATTGAACTTTTTGCTACATGAATTTATTATTGCCAGACATGTTAGGTGCTGTTTAATTAGTGCCAGACGCTAATTCTGAATGAAAAAAAAAACATTTTTTCAAAGTATTTCAGTATGGCTGAAATTTTTACATTATGTTATTTAAGCATCTACAAAACGAAATTTAATTTGTCAGACTGTAATTCGATTGTTAAACAACAGCCAGATCGATCTAAAGTTGAAAATTTATTTTAATTAAATCTTTATATACAACTCTTTAAGGGACTGAATAATAAAGTTATGGCAAATTAAATTTATTTTTGTAGATGCTTAACACGTTCACTGCGAAACATTTTTTAGTGTACTTTCAGCTGGTGCGTCAAGAGGTCATCTTGGCACATAGAAGACTTTCCTGCCGTGCATCGTGTGGTCTGATTGACCCTCAATCGTTTCTGTTTTAATATGGGTTTATTCAGTACCTCATATTAGTATAGGAGCTAGCAACGTTTTCGAGAAAGAATTTTAGGTCAGCTGATTTTGTGATATGTCGTCCTTCTTGCACTTTCGGTTAGAATCTGGGCTATCTGGCTGGTGGTAGCGGTTGCGTTCATTAGTGCGCATCCTACCTGTCCAGGTAATAATCCTGGATTTTATAAATATTTTAGAAGGTGTAATTTTTAATTTTTTGTTTTTAAATAAGTCTACCTGACATACTTTTTTTATTGCCAGACATTTTTGACAATGCTAACTATGTGCCATACACGATTATTTTTTTTTAATTAAAATTTCAAAGTATTTTATAACGTCTATAATTTTAATATTATGTTATTTAAAGATAAGAAAAACTTAAAATAAATTTGCCAGACATTAATTCGATTGTTAAGTCTTGAATAAAAATTAAAAATTAATAATATCATCATCAAAACATTTTCACTAGCAGCAGCCAGACTGCCCGTATGACGTCCGGGAGTGTGTGAGAAATAACATACATAAAAACTGGCAATACTAAAATGCTTGTTTTCCCGACGTTGGTAGCTCCCGTACCATTAATATTATAAAGCTGCAGAGTCCGATTTGAAAAGTCCATTTATCGAGGAAGGCTATAGGCTACGTTGAATCTGTGACGCAGACGGAAGTAGCCCGGGTCACCTAGTTTTTGATATTGTTACAGGTATACACAGAGAGCGATGAGTGGTCATGTGTAGCGACATGTTTCTTCATAGACTGCGCTCCGAACGTCATAGAGTTTGTGGAGAGAATATACGATATATTAATGCCGGGTGGTGTGTGGATCAATCTGGGACCTTTGCTGTATCATTACAGGTATATTTGATTAATTATATTTGTTAACATTTGATAGGACGCTTATGAAGCCTATTTTATTGTGAATATTATTGTCAAACTATTAATAAATACCTGAAATACAGTCTCAATTATATTAACTGTTGGTGTAAATATGTTCAATAACATTGTCAAGCCAAAAAAAAAAATTGCAATAATAATATATTGTCTATAGTATTGCCCACAAAACTACCCTTCGATATATTTAAATCAAAACCAGCATTGATGTAATGCGTATAATTAAATGTCATCATGCAAAACCTAATGTCGTGTTCCCACATTGGCTCGCCATCGTCCAACGTAAAAAACAAATGACGTGACAGCAGACTATTTTGTAAGTTGGAAGTTGGCAAGCCAATGTGGAAACGCTTCATAAGATGCATTCTGTATACAGCGTGTTTTATTTAAATGATACTTTATTGATATTGGTATTGTAGGCGACAGAATCAACAATTATTTCCGAATACAGACGTTTTGTAAATTTTTTCACAACTTTTATTTTCTTAGTTTTATTTTATGATTCCTTCTTAACTTCTCTCTCACTGGCAGCATTAGGTTTTTTACAGGTATTAAGTCTATAATTAAATAAATTTTGTTTCAGTGATATGCCCACAGAGAACAGTATAGAACCGCCTTACGATATATTAATAGAAATTATAAGAGATGTCGGATTTGATGTTTTGGTGAGTTTTCCGTTTTGTTTTATACTTAACAAATCACTACATAGTAATATTAACAATTTTACAAAAATGAAACTACTGACTCCCATTTTTTAAGAATGGCACAAACAGTAATAATTCCTATTTTGTATGTCCAAAATGTCAGCTTTCTAATGAAAAAATCATCAAATTCGGTTTATCTAGAAAATAAATTTAAGCAAACAGAAACAGAATCATTCAAATCGGTCCACCCAAACTAAAGTTATGAAGGAACAAACATAAAAAAATAGACGTTTTGACTGCTTAAAAATAAAATAGAATTAAAACTAAACTAGTATGTCCAATCTAATCGTAACTTTAAAAAAATCACCCTATATATTTGTTGTTTTTTGTTTACAGGAAGAAAGAACCGGTGTTAAAACGAAATACACTCAGAATCCGAACTCAATGCTTCAACATGAGTATGAATCAGTATTTTTTGTATGTAGGAAGCCGTTTAATGCAGTCAGAGATAAAGTATAGACTGTCTACACTTTGTCTATAGATTTTAAAGGATGAAGTATAGTCTATGGATTTTTTGTCTATAGAAGTTAGTGTCTATGAATGCTTGTGTGATTTACGTTAATCTGTCTATAAGGTGATTTGTTATTGATGGTACATATTGAAGGTCATAGTTGATCATATACGACCAGTAATATTATAACTAAATATTGTATAAAGCGTAAAACGCAACTTAAAAATATCTAAAATTCATGCAAAGTGATTGTTCCTCGACAGCTGATGGGTGTGGTTTTTTTAAAAGTATTTTTACCTTTTTTGCATCAATTGGAATCCGGGAAGTATGTCAAATTTAGTTTTCAAGATTCCACCCGAACTGACATAGTTACATCCAGTGCAAGTTAATATAAAGCTTGTAATAAAAGTGGTTGTAAGTTATTCGACAGGTCATTCACCCCACAGCTGGTCCAAAGTTACAGATCCACCCTGTATATGACAAAATGTCTAAATATGTACATAGATATAATTAAAATGCAAAACGCGCTTAATATTTTTTATTTTTAAGTGTTTTAGTTAAATATTGTCACAAGTTAAATCTTATATGTAGTTTTAAACTGACTTTAAATACTGAGGTATACGTTTATTGTCGGAGTAAAGTTTGTTTACAAAAGTTAAAAATTAACATTAAATTTACAATACTTTCATGCATTTTCAACGGGTTCTTACCACGATAGAGAGTCTTGTAGATACAGTGAGTGTGGTGTGTCGTGATGTGAGTTCGAGTTCCAGTGGTACTACCCAAAAGCCAACGAGAAAGAGGGTACACAGATTTGTTTGCTCTTAAATCGACCCGCAGTATCCAGTCTTCTCGTGATCATGACGTTTGTAACAACGTTGAAATATCGATACAACTAAATTAATTAAATATCGCGCTAAGAACCCGTTGAAAATGCATGAAAGTATTATAGAAAACCGCGAGTGTCTAAATAAGTTAAAATTTACAAATTGGTTGTTATAAAAACTAATGCAAACTTTGGCATTTAATATTTGTGTGGTAAACAGGTACATAATTCTAAGTGTAAAATAGGTGCTATAAGTACATAAAATGAATAAATAACTGTTACATACAAAAAATACTAAGCAAATAAAAAAGGGGGCGGCGCGACAGGAAAGAGTGCTGAGAGCGTAACGCGTCGCGTCGTCTTCAAAACCCCGTGCTGGGTTCTGGCCTCGGCGTTCGGACGCTGAGTGTGAGCGGTTGGAGGTTTTAGTGCGGTTCAACTCCCACATACCGATTCGATGATTTCCTCCAACTCAAAAAAAGAAAGCAAAAAACTTGAGAGGTGTCATGGGCACCGAATAGAACGAAGTTCCTTTCGATTAAAAGATATCTTATAATTTTTTTTGCGATAAGGAACGTGTTTTAAAAGATTTTGATCAAATCGCCATCTAGCGATAATCATCTAAAACAAAAAAAAGTGTCGTGACAACTTTTCGTAAGATTTTTTTCCGTCTAGCCCCCTTTCGATAACGCGCGATAAGGAACTTCGCCAATAAAAAACCGGAACCAATAAAAAAACCATTTTTCCGTATAAATCGTTAATATCGATCGATATCGAGAACTACAAGTACTCCAATTAGTATTTATTTCCAAAACTTATCACCACTAGTTATTTGAAAGTATTTTTTGCTGAACTTTTCTTTTTTTTCTATTTCGTACATTTAATTAAGAGCTTGTCGAAGTAAACAAATCGGTTGTAAATGTGCGAGATCTCGTTTGATTCATCTATTGTGAACAATGTTAAGAGATTAAATAAATGTGTTTTTTAAACGAGGTGTTTTATTCCAAAATTTAATAGTTGGGTGACACAGTTCAGATTGCAGCATTACAAATAACATTAAAAAAATCATATTTTTAGTAAACCAATTTGGATGGTTCATATTTCATTTGACACGAGCTACATGGGCTAAGTTTAGTTTTTTTGTTGTATTAGATTAACTGTAATTATATTAAAAGTTTGGGTAATGTAATTTTGATTATTTTTTGGTGGATATGTGTGGATACCAATTACAGAGACAAACTTTAACATTTTTTATAATAAAACCAACAAACGCTGATCCGCGCAACTTAGTCTGCGTCACAAAGGGGTAGTTTTTTCACACCTTGGCTTACGTTATTGGACTTTTAGTATGGATCTCTAACTTTTTTTTAATATAGCCTATGTTCACCGGAAATAGTGTAGCTTCCCAACAGCAAAAGAACTTATCGGTCAAGTAGTTTCAAAACAAATCTTTCCTCCTTATAATATAAGTATAGAAATATAAATAAAACAAATACTTCAATCCTGCAAAGTTTTATTCAAATACTGTACAAAGTACCGCGCTATTTTCTCAGCGCTTTCACTCGAATGATTCATTTTAGCATACGTCAAAAACTGTCTTCGAAGTCGCAACAACTTCTGAGGATTCACATCTTGAAGGAAACCGGCTTCTAAAACAGCTGAATATGATGGGAACTTCACTTCGTCCAAATTTAATTGTTTTGCGTCCAATATCTGCTTGCAAATATCTTGAGTTGTTCGATCAAGTTCGTATAGGAAATTCGTTGAGGATAAAGGGGGCTGAAATTGTATTATTATTTATATTAAATTAGTATTAAACATTATTAAAATTGGTAGTCCCTTGAAGTCATCGGCGTCCGGGCGAGTGATAAATAAAAAAAGATGGTTGATGATTATTGGAATGATTTTAAATTCTAAATTGAAATTAATTTTATTTTAAAACATGACATTCAAATTTAATTCCTATTTAAAACCTAATAAAAATATTCTGCCACTTTTTATGCTGAGTTACAAAATTATTCTAGTAGCAAAACAATATTTTTTTAATTATGATCCAAATAAAAAAATAACAATTTGAAATAAAATATGTTCGATTTGGTTATTAACAAGACCACACCATCAAAATCAGGATAAAATCTCTACTCTTAATATTTATCTATTTTTAACTTTGTGTAAACAAACTTACATTCTGCGTGCTCTGATTAGGTGGTGGTGGTTTCTTTTCAAATAGAACTTTGTAAACGGCTTCTAGATCCATCTCATCTGTTGGCAGCACTGTGAATAGTGGACTATCCCATCTGTTGTTGGAGTTAGGCTCTTCAAATCTGGAATTTATATGTCACTTTTTTATTTAAGTAGAGATGTTGGGAATGTTAGTTTTTGGATATTCACAAATGAGACAGGAAAAAAAAAAGCTTCTCTCTCATGAAACCAACTATTTGAAGTCTCAGATGACATACTCATTATACTTTATGATCTTTTTTGAAAGAGCAAGAAGAGGCCTTTATTTTGACGTTATGAGTAGGAAACTACATTCACGCAACTTTTGTCAAACCAAATTTTTCTTTTCTTTTTCCAAATGTGAAGTGAGCTTATGATTCATGTAATGGTAAGTCATTACGCTTATTCAACATAGTCATTTGAATTAAAAAGGTTGTTAAACTCTTTTCTGATATGCAGATTTTTCGTAGTGTTTTCTTTCACTGCTCATAGTTATTGGTGGTGTACATTAACATTGCAGACATGAACAACGGTAACCACTTACGATGAGGTGGCACGTTGACACGTCAGCCTACATGGCAATAAAAATCTGACTCTATTTTAAAAAATTCAGGTAATTTTATTTCGTAAATAGTCTCACCTTAATCTAGTTAAAGCATTGAAAACCTCTTCTGTGTATGGTAGTTCTGTTTTATTTGTGTCATCCCTCTGTTGGTTGGCTAGCCAGGCTTCCTCGTGATTCCGTAACGTGTATATTGTGCATTGTGTTGATTTCGAAGCTTTTGAAGCACAGTATAATTCGTAACGGTAACCTTAAATTAAATATGACAGTGAAATCAATATAAATATTGTATACTAGCTGATTTGCTCAACTTTGCCTGCAACATACATTAGTAAAAGAAATTTCAAAATTGGTTCAGTATTTCCAAATAATTAACTAAAACATACAGTTATCTTAGTTATTTGAATACAAAAATTATTAATCGATTGAATAACCATTATTTTCAAAGGTTTTTGTCAATATGTATCAGATATTTGAAAAAAAATTCATCTCAACATTATTTTTTATGTTTTGTTTACATACTTTGTAAAAGTAATTACCTTTGATATAGTTACTTCCGTCTAATATAACGACATTGTCCTTCCCTATTAGCCTTATTACTTCCGATTTCAAGTATCCTCGAACCCGTTTCTCTTTTTGAGAGTCCAGAAAAAAGGAATTCTTTTCATAACCTAACTTTTCTATTGCGTCGTGTTCAGAAACGATTTCGACGCTTTTTCCGTGTTTTTCCTCGAAAAATTGCTTTAACTGCTTCGTTCTGGTTGTTTTACCACTCACTGGAGTACCACAAATTATTATTAGAGGCATTTTGATAGTAAATAAATATTTCACATTTTCAGCTGTGCTGTGTTGTCAAAAATAGTGATGGGCCATCGAATCAGTGAGCCTTAAATTTAACCTTTTTGTCTATTTGAGTGATATGAATTTCGAGTATTAATTTAAAAACCTGGAGCCTGTGTTTTGAATACTCAATGATTGTTTTTTAAAACCCAACTTGACCGTTGCATAATTAATTGATAATATCACATTAAAATATTTCAAGAGCCAGTTACCTAATTCGAGGGGATGATTGACGCACAGCTATTGCTGGTATTCAAAATACGAACTACAAAAGCTCGAGATACTTATAGAAGGTAAAATTTTATAATGTCTGTATGACAAATTTATTTCTGATGTTAGCAGTATTTTGGCTTTATTTTGGACATTAAGTACATATCGCTATTGTCTCTTTCGCCACTATAACTTAACTAGGTTATAAGACCAGAAGGGCTCAGACTCAATTCATAAGCATGGTAGAATCGAATACAAGTATTTGAGATCCTGGATATCTTGTACCAGTAAAGTACTAGCTAAGAAAAAGAAAACGTTTCCAAACACACCAGGTCTCATAATTAGTACAACAGTTCCTATGACCACCTTCCGAATCCATCTTCAGATCAGCTTCATGGTCTCACATTTTCACGCGATAAAGTTTTATCTCAATTGGAAACTGCGGTTGGTCAAATTCAACTCGTAAGATTGCACCCGAACTTGTACATAGTTACATCCAGTGCAAGTTAATATAAAGCATGTAAAAACACAAGTACAGCCACAGTATAAAACTAACTGCTAAATATGCATAACGTGCAATAGAGACTGTCATAGATACGTATTATCCGCTCGAAAAATCACAATAATCAATTACAAATGATTGAGTTTGTAATATTGTTACGTATTAATATAATAGAGGGTTCTGTATCACTTCATTTTTCACAACACTTTATACAAAGTGTCTCAAAAGAAATTTGATATTTGTTTAGCTTACTGCGTGAACGCTGCGTACTTGAGGAGTGCGGGGGTTATGTCAATTGGTAGCTTGGCTCTTGGGGATTCAGTCGCTATGGAGCGTTTCTCGGGAACAGACCGCGCGTTGTGCGTGCGAGAGTTTTACAAGAAAGCTCATTTTCATCTTAATGGCCACGTAAATAAGCAAAACTGCCGCTACTGGAGTTCAGCCAATCCGAAACGCAAACATCAGAAACCCCTACACTCGCCTAAAGTGACTGTATGGGCTGCCATGTCGGTGCGAGGAATTATCGGCCCTTACTTTTTTGAAGACGAAATGGGGCGTACAGTTACAGTGAATTCAGAGCGTTATGTGGAGATGTTAGACAACTTCTTGGTACCTGAACTGCAAAACTTTCCTGGCTATAACCAAAGAACATGGTTTCAACAGGACGGAGCAACTTCACACACGTCCAATATATCTCTGCCACGTGTTCGTGAAATTTTCTCAGGAAAATTGATCTCCCGGAGAGGTGACATAAATTGGCCTCCACGTAGCCCAGACTTAACCCCTATGGACTTTTTCGTATGGGGTTATCTTAAATCTAAAGTTTACGCCAATAAACCAACTTCACTGGCGCATTTGAAAGAAAATATCCGTCACGAAATGGCAGCCATCCCTCACTCCACCTGTCGAGCAGTCATAAGTAATTTTACTGTTCGATTAAATGAGTGCCAACAACGTGAGGGTTTACATTTAGACGATATTATTTTTAAGAAATGAATTCCCAAAAAGTGTATTTTAACAATAAATAACCATTTTTTCTATATACCGCTTCCTTTTTTTTTAATCAATCCACTTAATATGAAATTTCTTTTGAGACACCTTGTTTATTTGCCATATATATTTTATTTATGTTTGTGCGGTTTTTTTTTTTTTTTTTTTTTTTTTAGTTGGAGGAAATCACCGGATCCCCGCCCGCCCCGCGGGCGGGGTATGTGGGAGTTGAACCGCACTAAAACCTCCAACCGCTCACACTCAGCGTCCGAACCCCGGCTGAGGCCAGAACCCAGCACGGGGTTTGGAGGGACGGTGCGACGCGTTACGCCATCGGCACACTTTCCCGTCGCTCCGTCCCCGGACGCCGAACCGGTAGCCGCCGGCGAATACGGCCACCGGCTCTCTCGGTCGGCGGGCTTTCCGAAGCCCGCCAAGATGGGACCGCGTGTCACCCTCCCACGGAATACCCCGCTGGGTCAGAACCAGCGTGGGTCGGGGAGCGCGGTCGACCATCCCCCGGTCGCTCTTGCTTAAGGCGCGTGCTGAGCGAGACACGACGCCTTCTTGGGTCCCCGCTCGCACTCACATGCGTTGGGGACCCGAAACTCTTAGCGTACAATCGCTCCCTCGCACCCCCCGCCACCATGTTTGTGCGGTAGTGTAAGATAGTTTTTAGATTAGTTGCTGTAAGATTTGATTGTTTATTTTTTTTATTATTATTATTTATAATTTTCTACTTCTTGTACGCTTCATCCTATCCATGTCTACCTATTCCACCAATACTTGGTTTGCTGGAAGAAAACTCAAGTATGAGTTAAGCTCGCCATTGTACCTGCTTTTTTCATGTTATTTGTGTTATCTGTTATGTTGCTTTTGTGTACAATAAAGAATAAGAATAAGAATAACACCACTAAAACGGTGCAGGAAAACATCGCGAGGAAACCTGCATTTGGAAGTGTAAAAATAAATAAATTAAAATAGGACCTCACGACGACCATCACATCTGAAATAAAAAATATCCAACCAAATTAAGGTTATGAGGTAACAAACTTAAAAAAAAACAATCGAATTGAAAAATCCTTGAAATTCAAAAAGGGACGTAGCTTATTTTCGTAGGTATGATCTTTTATAAACATCGAAAATATCGTAACCTTATTATCTACAAAGAGTCTTCTTCTTCTTCGGCTATCTTCAGTTTCATTAATAATCATTAATTTAGATTTAAATAGTTATAATATGTGCGCTTAATTAAACGTGTATAATTTATATTTTCTTTTAATGGCGCCCTGAGATCATATATTCACCACTAGCAGCTGTCGGTTAGTTAACATATAAGGGACATCTTTATACGCTACAAAATTACAAAATACAAATAAACTATTTCATTCACGGAACGCCAAAAAGAAATAGTATATCGGGTTCAATCGCAATCAATCAACCTAGAGCAACCTTCACTAGACACCTCAATGTTACCAGCACAAAAACAATAATCTTTTAAACTACTAATCTGTTTTAGACTAAAGAGGCTTTCATTCATTGACATAGTTTTAGCTTACTGTAGAAAAATAGGTTTTAAAACCGTATCGTGATTCGTGAAAATTAATTGCCTTTTAAGTTCATGTCATTTACTTGAAAGTAGATGTTTTAGAGTCGATTGAAAGACAAAATAAAAGACTTCACCCAAACTTCATAGTTACATCTAGTGCAAGTTATTATAAAGCTTGTAATATAAGGGGAGAAACAAGTTGGCTTAAGATTGCAATCGATACAAGCTTGTTAACAAGGTGTTAATTGTAATCCTCACTTACTATTCAGTATGTTATTGATGTATTGTACTATTATAATGTGATGTTGACATTTGTCATTGTCATGTGTTATTATGATGATCGAATTGATATGAGGAGATCCGAACAAGAGATAGGTCTTTTTTACAGAGCAGGAACGATTTATTTATTTTTTTTATTTATTTGTTTACACATGAAAGTTTGTAATAAAGTTAAATGAGAGTATAAATACAAAATTGATTGACTACCATCTTTATTTTATTTTTATTTTATTTTATAGGAATAACAAACAGTTGTACATTAAATCTTATAACTAGTATGAATCTTATCTACATAAGTAAAAACAAAATAAATGTACTACTCACACCGTTATTCACAGAAAATTAATAAGTAATTTGTTGTAAAAAGCGGAAAAATTAAATGTGTGGTAAAGAAATCTCTAAATCTAATTAAATTTTGAATTTTGAAATAAAAAAGTAGTTACAAAACGATAATTTAAAATTTTAGAATTTAAGTAACATTATTTAAAACAATTATCTTATGGAATTTAGCAGCATAGCAATCAAATTGCGTCCCGTATAATCTTCACAAGTTTAGACTTAAAGACATCAACTGACATAGCATTAATATCCAATGATGCAAAATTCTCATTAAAATTATTCGTGATACGACGAAGAGGCGCACGGACTCCAGCCTTAGTTCGACTACTAGGGATCGCAAAGACGGGACGAGTGCGCACCTCCCGCCTAATCACAGTTCTAGGTACATAGTAATTTAATCTATTTATAATATCAGAACAATCGTACCTGAAGCCGCACACATCATACAAAAACATGGTTTCAAGATACAATCTTCTTGCTTCTAGGCTAAGCAGACCGTATTTTTTAAGCAATTCAATAATGGACAGTGATCTATAGTAGCATCTAAATTGAACTGATTTCAAGAATTTTTGCTGTATTCTCTCCAAGCTTTTTACGTATTTTTTATAATAAGGATTCCATATAACAACTGCGTACTCCAATTGGGATCTCACAAGGCTCTTATAAAGATGTATGAAACTATAAGGTTTTTTAAAATCTATCGTTGATCGCATTACGAAACCATACATACGAAATGCATTGTTGACGATACAATCAATATGTTGATCAAGATGTAGTTTATCATCAAGCAATACGCCAAGATCTCGAATGCATGTTGATTTAGTAAGTAAAACGTTGTTAAGACTGTAATTATATGACACTGGATTTCTATTTTTGGTGAAAGTAATGAAAGTGCACTTGGAAATATTCAGGTATAGTTTGTTTGCAACCGTATACTGTGAAAGGCGATTTAAGTCCTCCTGCAAATCTAGGCAATCTTTATTACTGTATATTGATTTATAAATTTTTAAATCATCGGCGTAAAGTAAAAAAATTGAATGCTGAAAGCAATTTCCTATGTCATTAATAAATATAATAAATAAAAAGGGACCCAAAATCGACCCCTGGGGTACACCTGATGTTACTTTTGTAGTAGTGGAATGGAACCCATTGACAACTACTTTTTGAGTTCTATTGATGACGTAAGACGAGAACCAGCGAAGCAAATCCCCACGTATACCATTGAAAGCTAATTTAGTCAAAAGTAATTCATGATCCACCTTGTCAAAAGCCTTCTGGAAGTCCGTATACACAGAGTCCACTTGAGTACGTTGATCCATGTTATTAAATAGATAATCCACAAAAAGAAAGAGGTTAGTCGTAGTAGACCTTCCTCTAATGAATCCATGCTGTTGACTAATAATAATTCTATATATATAGTCACGAACCTCATTACAGACTAGCCCTTCAAAAAGTTTTGACAAGGTGGACAGGATAGATATGGGACGGTAGTTTTGAATATTCTGCCTAGATCCAGATTTATGTACAGGGATAATGTTAGCCCTTTTCCAAATTGCTGGAAAAGTGCCTTCAGTAAGACAACGATTATAAATAATATGAAGAGGAATGTGTACACTATTTGCTGTCTTCTTGAGAAAATATGGAGGCAGATTATCAGGTCCACAACCTTTAGTTATATCCAAAGCATTTATTGCATTTAATACTTTTTCAAGGGTTAGATCAATAGAAGTAATATATGTGCATTGCTGACTGATCTCATCTGGAGGAGCCCATGTATCAATGTTGAAAGTGGAATCCTCGTAAACGGACTGAAAATAATTCATAAACATATTGCAAATATCTTCGCAATTGCTACTCTTATGATTATTGAAAAACATTGTAGATGGTATACCCGCAGTACCCTTACGCTTCGAAATATAGCTCCATAGATATTTTACATTCTTTTTTATATTCTCCTCTGTCATCTGAATATATTTCTTAAAATTTTCCCCAGATGCTTTATCGAACCTACGTCTAAGATGAGAGAACCGTTCGTAATCAGATATATTATTATATGTTTTCCACTTAATCCAAGCTTTGTCTTTAGACTTAAAAATACGTATCAATGAAGCAGAAAACCATACAGGATATTTAGACGAACGGCATCTTGATCTAGGAGCATGTTTCTTAATTGTAGCAAACAATATCTCATAAAAATTGTCGACACATTCCTCTGCATGTAGTCCATTGAAGAGATTACACCAATCCACCTCATTTAAATCGTTATTGATGAAATCATAATTAGCTTTATAAAAGTTATATTTTGATGTTTTAGGGCGTTGACAATTTTTCGTTGACCAATCATATTTTATATCAGTACAAAAAGGAGGATGGTGATTATCAGGTGATATTAGAAAACTAGGTGGTGAATACGTTGGGTAGCTATTGTTACTCAGAAGTAAATCCAAAATGCGTCCACCGGTATTTTTAAAACATTAAACTGAAGTGCATCAATTAGTGCCATGAAATTAATTAAATGCTTACTGGTAGAAGAACATTTTCCAACATTATAGGTTAGTGCAGAGTGGCCATCTGAGTTAACAACAGGCAGCCACTCTATATCGGGTAAGTTGTAGTCACCAAATAAATAAAAATGATTAAAATTCGACTCAAGTAACAAGTTCCCCAATGTTTCAAAATGACATCTGTAGACGTCTTCAGATGAATTAGGGGGGATGTAAACAACAGAAATAAGAATCTTGTTTCTTTCCAAACCCTGAAGCTGAATAAAAATACTTTCGACAATAGATGTGCCATCATTAAATTCAATATTAACAGAGCCTAACCTCTTTAACATCGCAATTAGAACACCACCTCCGTCCCTTTTATTAGTAGCATAACGGTCACGATCGCGTCTATAAATAGTATATCTTTCATCGAAAAGTTCACTGTCAAAATTTTTTGGTGTCAGCCATGTTTCCGTTAAAATAATAATATCGTAATTATATGATAACGAATTCATGTACAGTGTATTTAATTTGGTCCTTAGCCCTCTACAATTTTGATAATATATTGTTAAATTATCCAGATTGCAGGTGTATATTTATAAACAGCAATATCTTAGAAATTATTATTACAATGAATGTAAATAGTAATAAAAAAAAAATACTGATAATAAAACTAATTGGACCAAATATACACAGCAAATTCACAACTAACATAGTACAACCAAACAATATTATGAGGCGCAGCCACAGGCACAGTCGTTCCGAAATTCTACAAAATATGCAAAAAATATAGCAAAAACTATGTAAAAAACAACAAGACACAATCAATATTACTAATTTAATAATTCGCTTCCATAATCTAGCTACTAAATGTAATGGTAATTTACTTTCAAAATAATTACTTATAATGAGATACCCAAAAATCAAACAAATCAACAACACAATCCCAAACTCACAATAAACCAAATGAAAACAATAAGAATTACACTGTATTATTATAATTCTATGTCTATTTATCAACATTTGTCGTCTTACCCTGCCCGATCTTATTAACATCTTCAAGTGAACGGATAGCAAACGAAGGCTTCGAATCAGATTCCCGCACCAGAATAGTTGCATGTTTGACCCATATATATTTAAAATTGTTCTTCTTAGCAATGTCTTTAGAGCGTCGAAATAATTCTTTGTTTTTTAGGGTTAAGTGTTCGTGTACAAATACCCGGTTATTGTTGCCGGAGAACCCTATATTATTAGCACTTAATCCTTTAGCTAGGCGATATTTACTTAAGAAATTATCTCTTAAGATACGAGAACTCAACTTAACGATGATATTTTTAGGGGTCTTACTTTGCTTGTCTGCGTGGGGTACTCTGTGTATGCTAAGAATGTCCTTCTGATTCAACGGGAAACTAACCTTTGAAGCGATCTCATCCATAAGATTTAGCAAGTTTTCGTTGCGCTTTTCAGGAACATTACAAATTTCCAAATTACATTGCCTAGCTTGTTGCTCCAGAGTATCAATCTTTGCTTCCAAAGCAGATAAAGATAACTTCATAATTTCCACGCTGGACGTCTGATTACAAATTGAATTCATACGTTCAGTGAGTTCAGCCTGTTGGTCCATTGTATATTGAAGTGAAGTCTGTATACCAGTGACGTCCTCGGATATAATGTGATGCTTTGTCTTTAAATCGCCTACTTGTTTCTCTAGGTGTAGATGGTCGGAGCGAAGACTATTCAGCTGAGTTTTTATTTCGGAAGTAGCTTCCTTGATATTTGTGAGTTCCTGATTTATGTTGTTAACATTCTCAGAAATTTTAGTCATGGTCCCATTGAGATCACATCGCCAATCATCAAGCTTCTTATTAAGCTCTTTAGATAGTTTACCAATTGCTTCCGTTAGTTCTGATTCCGGTTTTACGTTTTCTACCTCCTGAAGGAGTGGAGGCGAGACCCGCAAGATCAGGATTTGACTGACTTTTACTCGGAGATCGTAGCATAATGAAGTTACAATTATTTTTAGTACGTTGTTAGTAGAAATACAGAGTAGCGATAGCAAGCAAGTATTTCGCCGCGCGACTCACCCGTCTCGGTGGTCTAGTGGTACGGAACGCGCACAGATGCAAGCGCGCAACCGGGCGCTGGTTCAAATCACAGCTCCGTTCAGGTTTTTTCAATTTCAAGCGATTGCATAAAATTGCATTGACCCACTCACCAACATCCGAGCAGGACGGCGCAATACAATCTCCAAAATGGCCGCGGGCACAAATGCACTATTCCTCAAGATAGTAAGAGAGGAACCGAGTTTCCAAAATGACTCGACAGCAAATAAAAATCTTAGTAAATTACAGGTGAGAACAAAATCAAACACGTCCGCTCGCAACAAGTGTACACTGAAATCTTTCATGATTTTACAAATTTTCTCCTTTCACTCAATTTTATTTATTTTTAGTTGTTAGACAAATGTAAGTAATAGAAATGGACAATGTTAATCAATTAATTATACCGCACTTAGTAAATTTGTCATATTTTTTGTATGAAATTTGAAAGGGTAAGGCATGCAACGCGTATTTGAAATGAAATAAATTTTATTTTAACAATTTTTACAATTATTATTAGGACAAACCCTATTTGCTTCTCTGAACAGCACGCCACTCTAACGCACAAACTACTTGTTAGACTTCTATCAAATTTAGGTAGGTATGTGAGATCACGTCCAAACTTACTAACAATAAATTTGACCCAAGAATAAATAATAAAACAAACGGGGTGAGCTAAATAAAACCGTTTAAAAATCTTTAAAATTGGGATCCTTGACCTTAAAATACCAAAGAACGACATGCCAATAATTCCGGATTTCCGCTTACAGCCATCTTTTGACACGATTTCGTGACGTTAAATAACTTGTCCTTCTTAGAACGAGGTTTGGAAAATATAACTCGATCGCTGCGAAACTAATTTTTGCATACTTTCCATTCGCTGCCATACGAGGTCTTATAGCCGCGCCATGACCATACGTTAGGGCGACACGAGGTTTAATAGACCCCAACTGCTTTATCACATTCACTACGTAAAAGGCCGATTTCGACCTGCCGCAGTGCTTCACGCTGGTGCGGGAAAGAAAACTAATTCCCTCCCGCTGGTTCGAACCGATTATCTGAGGTGTTTATAAAAAATTGATAGAGACAAATATATATTTAATTTTGCAGTCTAAATTGTAGGTGTTCTTCATCAAAGTATAAAGTTAGGCTTGACGCGGCCTGGTACAGGTTCGAAAACTGCTTGTTGGGACGGCGGGTCGAAATGGGCCCGCCGCCGCACTAGATGAAGGATTATGATTTTACTTGCCGCAGTGAATGTAATGCTTAAAAAGTAGATCGTGGTTGAGAACCCTATTTATCGGAGCATGCGCAATAGCTCAAAAAACCACATCCGGCTCGCATTTCGCATCCTTGTCTAACAAGTAGCGTCGTACGCTCGCTCTCTGTCACTTTATGTTTAATACCTAGCATCTTTTAGGGTAGGAAACTGTGATTTGCGGGCTTTTTTGAAAAGGCAACTTTATATGGTTGAAAAGAAAAAAAAAATAGCTTTAATTTGGTATAAATAAAATGAGTGTACATTATAAACGAAAAGATTGAACAAAAATATACCTGTTTACACCTGGCTACTTGGAAGTTGCGGCTAAGCGATCAGCAGCAACCATAACTTTCCAGATCCCTTGAATACACTATTGTGAAGTGGTGTAGGTTTTATTTCCATACGATGTCAACGAAATGCCTGCCTTAAAGTAAATTAATAATAATTTAATTAATAATACTGGCGGGCATTTTCTAATTGGCACCCGATGAAAATTGACTTCTCCTAGCTGTGAAAATACTTAAAAATTAAATCTTATCAATCTACATTATTAATGAACTAATTTCGCAGCCGGATCTTAGACCATTAATAATATACTTACTTACTTATTACCTACAAGGTGAACCGTGAAACTGCTTGCAAAGGGACACTGTTTTTGCTTAATTTTAGACTCATCGAGTTCGCTTCATTTAGAAAGGCACCTATAGGTCTTTATTTTGACCCCATCAGACTCCCTATATATCCACGAAACATCCATAAAGCTTATTTATGATATTCTAGACTTTAGATCAGATGTAGTCTCGTCTGCCTACAAGGCAAAAAAAATGGAAAAAAAAACGCATGATTTTTTGCGAATATTCAAAAACATGCGAATTATATTTGTTACAACTCTAGGTACAGGGTTCATGTATGTGTTTTCATCGCTGCAAATTCTGACTAAAGACATTGAATTGTTAAAATAGTAGGCGAGTGAGTTAGGTGTCTAGTTTTGGCCATATTTAAAATGATTTCTTAATAGGTTAGTCAAGTATTTATTTACCAATAAGTGTACAATCAAGTTTTAAACTAATTAACGATTCCGTAATTATATTAAAGCACTCATTAACTTACCTAATAAGACTTTAGCCATGAATCGAATTAAAAAGTTGAATAAAATGTCTATTTCAATTTCGAAAACGTGACGTTTGTGAATTTTAAATTCTGAATGTTGACGTTCGACCTCGGGCCAAGATGGCGGTCAAGTTTGGCGCCAACCGTTCACTTGTGGCGCCAAAATGTACGTGGGCTTAAAGATAATTTTCACTGACGCTGTATTCGAAATATAAGAAATGTGCATAAAATAAGGCTGTCTTATCTAGTACCTGGCTTATTTATCACTAGTATGTCCGTGAAACTCCTTTTGTATAACAGAGGGATATTATATTATAGTCTTCAATAAGGGGTTGAAAACGAGATCTTTTTTTTTTTTTTTTTTTTTTTTTTTTTTTTTTTTTTTTTTTATTGCAAGGTAGATAAACGAGCAAACTCTCTAAACTCTACTCTCTACTTGAACTCTAAAGAATTTCGTCTCCCCAACACTACCCAGCGAGAGGGGGCCCAAGGAAGTGTCGTATCTCGCACAGCACGCGCCTTACGTCAGAGCAACCGGGGATGGTAGACCGCGCTCCCCGACCCACGCTGGTTATGACCCAGCGGGGTATTCCATGGGACCGGATGGTCTCATCTTGGCCGTATTGCCGGCCATTGCCGTTTTGGCGTATGGGGGCAGCGTGATGGGAAAGAGTGCCGTAGTGCGTAACGTATTGTACTGTCTCGAATTCCACGCTGGGTTTTGCTTCTGGAGGTTTAGTGCGGTTCAACTCTCACATATAAAAAAAGCTGTAGGCGGTCCATTGCCAAATAAAAAGTGATATATCGCTGTCCAACCCTACACGATCTAAAATCGATTAATCGTATCACTATTAATCATCGATTGTCAAGTTTATATATCGATTATTAGGTGTAATTAGTTATAATCGATGGTATGCCGAACGTGACCATAAACTAAGCCCGCGGTCACTGGACAAGTTCATACGCGAGGTCGCAACCTGCAACCTTCAAAAGAGTGTATGCGAAATGGAACGAGGATGTGAAATTAGTGTGTTCAACGAATTCAGTGTTATAGGTACCCTCTAACGTCAGATAGTCGGGGTGTCGCGACGGGAAAGTGTGCCGCAGTGCGTAACGCGTCACGCCACCCCGCATAACCCCGTGCTGGGTTCTGGCCCCAGCGGGAGTTCGGACGCTGAAAGTGAGCGGTTGGAGGTTTTAGTGAGGTTCAACTCCCACATACCCCACCCGCGGGGCGGGTGGGGATCCGGCGATTCCCTCCAACTAAAGCAAAAAAAAAGCGTCAGATAGTCGAGTTGATGTGTCCAGAAATATTTCAGACATAGCGAATCCATAAGGATTCCTTTTTATCGTAAAACGGTACCTAAAACTAGGATTCATAGAGAAAAAAAAATTGTCCTTAAAGATATGCCGTAGGTAGCGGCCCAGCAGTATCTCCAGACAATGTAGTAGACCGTTAGCTTGTCTGAATTAAAGGGAAAAATACATATTTTTTGTTTTTTTTACCAAAGTTTAGGAATATTTCTACACGGTAGTTACTACAGTGAGCCCTGACATGGCAGTAGTCTTTAGCCACATAACATCAGTTGATCCTGCTAGGCAATAAAAAAATCTATAAGTTGTTGCGTCATCTCGCACAAAACCATCCAAAGCAGTCCACATTCTAAATTAGCACCAAGTTAAGTATGGATTAGTGGTTTAGTGCAATTTAGTACATTGCACTAAACGGACACTTATCCGCGTAGTGCAATATTAAATAAGTGTTTTTAAGTTTAATTTATTATTTTTAAAATGACGAGATTAAGTGTTCTAGTTTTGATGGGTATGTATTTTTAAGATTTTTTTTGTGGATTAAATATGAAAAGATATATTTTACTGTGACAAATCGTTTGCCCACTGCTGGTTAGGTCTCCTCAGTAGAGGGATCAGGTATAGTCCACTACGCAACCATACGGATTGGGGACTTTACATATCTTCGAAGGATTTTTAGAACCCTTTTTAATATGCAGGTTTCCTCACGATGTTTTCCTTCACCGTTTTTAGCCAGTGGTGTTATTTTCAGTGATTTGTGATAAATTGTACAATTTCTGGAGATATAAGCCAATCGGTACGAACCCGCGAATTCCTTTACTAGCAAAGAGCTGAAAATTTTTGTGTAGGTATTTGAGGCAAGCTGAAAACTTGGTCCATAGTTCTCCTGATATACCCCAACTCGGAACTGCAGACCTGGCTGCTGAGTAGCGGGGCTAAACGGACCCCTAATTTCAAAAGCCTACCAGTTGTCAATAGCGCGTATTGGAATTGGCGAGCCAATATGGAAACGCGGCATTAGTCGATCGTTAGAGGTGCGGTATTTTAAAGCCACTTTTCCACATTGCCTCGCCAACGTTCAACACACGTACAACAAATGATGGTGATGGCTGACTAATATTAAATTACAGAGAAATAAACAAAGCTAAAAGTGCGCACACGGTTATAAATTCTAGCTTTACAAGTTAAATTAAAAATTTAAATTAAAAAGACATGCCCGCTGAGTTTCTTGCGCCGGTTCTTCTCAGGACGGAGGTTTTTAGCGAACTGGTGGTAGTACTTTTTTTTTTTTTTACGTTCAAAATGTATGTGTGTCCACATCAACTTTGAAACGTTTGACTTTACATCTGATGTTCTCTTCCAGGTTTAACAGCAGTTTTAGCACAACCCTACGATTATTACCACGAGCTCCATTTACCACACAATCCCCCTCTTTACCCTGTATATGACCACGCGCCCACCACTCGGTTCTCTTGCGCTGGTCGCCAGAGAGGTTACTATGCTGATGTTGATAGCGGGTGTCAGGTAATTTCATTTTATTATGCTTTGATTAAACCAACAAGACCACCTAAACAACACCAACCTACCACTCTGCGGTATTCCCAGAGCGTTATGACTTGTCCTTCTTCAAACGAGGCTTGAAGAAGGACAAGTCATAACGCTCTGGGAATACCGCAGAGTGGTAGGTTGGTGTTGTTGAAAGTCGAAGGACCCTCCGTCCTTAAAGTTAGGTCGTAGGTAGCGACCCTCAGTGTCCCCTGACATTGCAGAGGTTCATGAGCGACGGTAACCACTTACGATCAGGTGGCCCGTCGGCTCATCTGCCTACAAGGCAATATAAAAACCCTCATTAAAAATCACCCTGTATAGTTACATTTTTATAGAGTCGTATAATAAATAGCTCTCACCTCCTCTCTCCGATTTGTGACAGGTCACACCAGGCGTGGACTTACAATAAAATATTTATTGCTTTATTTAAAATTGTGACTGTTTTCAGGCCTACCATTTCTGTTGGCGTCAACATCTAGTCAGTACCGACTTATGCTCAAACGGGACGTTATTCAACGAGCAGTTCCAGGTATATCTATACTTCTATACTAATATTATAAAGAGGAAAGGTTTGTTTGTTTGTCTCGAATAGGCTCCGAAACTGCTGGTCTGATTTAAAAAATTCTTTCAATTTTGGAAAGTTCATTTATCGAGAAAGGATATATTGTTTCCCTTTGTGACGCAGTCGAAGTTGCGCGGGCTAGCTAGTTTCTTATATTTTATAGTTAAGACCGATTTTTCAATATATCCCTTCTACCTTCCATTTAGCTGAAATAACCATAATGGAAGCTTAAAAAATATTATAATCAAATCACTGTCAAATTTGAAAGTCAACATGGCCGCTGCAACAAAACGGCGGATAAAATTTTCATTACTGTCTTAATATGGATGATAAATGAAAATGCTTAAAGACAAAACTGTTGTTATGTGATTTATTTATTTTTTACAGGTTTGCGATCATTTCTATAACGTCCGATGTGGATCTCCTTACGAAGATTTATAAGATATAATAATAATTTATGAGATTAAAAGAACCGTTTTTTACTACTTCAGAGTTTATTTATTTATTCACCAACAAGAATTACCTACATTACTTATAGCTATTAGGTACATATTAAGATCAAAACGTGAACAAGTGAACTTAAACGAGTGTCAAATTGGTTGAAAATAAAATCAGATTAGCGCGCTAAAACAAACAAATTCGAGCTTTATAAGGGGTGGGCCATATAAAGTTTGCATATTCGAAAAATTCGACTGTCATGTTGGCTGTGTGGCATGTTGCGCCATCCTGTTGAAACCAAATGTCGTCCATGTCATACTCTTCAACTTTTGGAAACAAAAACTCGTTGAGCATGGCACACTAACGCTCGCCATTGACCATAACGGCGGTTCCTTGCTCATTTTCGAATGATGCCGCCGGACCAAAAGCCACACCAAACCGTAACTCTTTGTGGGTGCATTGGCTTCTCAATGGTGACGTGTGGATTGTCCGACCCCCAGATGCGACAACTTTGCTTATTGATATAGCCTCCGAGGTGAAAATGGGCTTTATATGAAAAGACGATTTTTCGGTAAAAATGCTCATCTTCGGCCAAACGATCTTCTGCCCATTGGCCGAACCGAAAACGTCCCATCTCGTAAATGTCAAACCTTTAACTAAATTATGAACACAAATTGAATGACATTTGAGCTGTCATTCTCTAAATAAACAGTAGTTCAAAATGCAAACGTTAGATTGCCCACCCTATATTAGTATAGATTTGCACTAATGATTCTGATTGTACCTACTTATATCAAAAAAAGCGAGAAACTTCTATACCTCATGTGACGCAGACGAAGTTGCACCTATTAACTAGTTCACACAGTGGCGTGCAGACGATAGAAACAAATAAGCATTGCGTAACTTAACTTGAATTGAATGAAAGATTTGTCAAATGTAAAGTTGTATAAAACTATGTCATATCCACATTTTTTAATAATTTCTGAAATATAGTAACAACATTAAAGTCGTGGTGGCCGAGTGGTTGAAGTGCTTCCTTCCGAACGGGAGGTCGGGGGTTCAAATCCGGCCGGCTTGTACCTCTAAATCTAAATGTGAAAAAAGATTTATGTGCAATTTTTCACAACACCACTGGCTAAAAACAGTGAAGGAAAATATCGTGGGGAAACCTGCATGTCGGAAAAGGATTCTAAAAATCCTTTGAAGATATGTGAAGTCCCCAATCCGCACTGGGCAAGCGTGGTGGACTATGTCTTATCCCTCTTCTGAGGAGACTTGAGCCCAACAGTGGCCAGTAATGGGTTGGTACAGTAACGACATTGAGCTCACAATAAAACAATTCTTAGAAAAATGTTTTTTTATTATTCTTAAACAATACATAGTATAAAATTTATCACAATAAAAAACTATATACATATTATTACTAAGAGTATTTTGTCATAAAACTGAGTATTTCATACAAATCTTGGATTATATTTTGCAGAGTTTTAGAAGTTGGCAACATTGTAGTAATATATTTGGCTTAATACGTACTTAATTTATATAGGCAGTGAATTCAAACATGCTTTCGCTTGATTTTATAAACAAAGTTAGTTTTTTTTATTATTGGAACGAAGTTCCTAATCGCGCGTTATCGAAAGGGGGCTAGACGGAATTTAAACTAGAAAACTAGACTAAAAAAAATTCTCTCGAAAAGTTGTCACGAAACTTTTTTTGTCACGACACTTATCGCTAGATGGCGCTGTGATCAAAATCTCTTAAAACACGTTCCTTATCACGCGTTACCTTAGGAAAAAAAAAATAAGATTTCTTCTAATCGAAAGGAACTTCGTTCTATTCGGATGTCCCATGACATCTCTCAAGTTTTTTTAGAAATATATTAAGGCAGTGTAAGTTACAGGGTGATTCTTAACAATAAGATAATTTTTAAATTGGCTAGTAATTCGTAAAACACATAAAACACACAACACGGTTATATTTTTAATATTTTTTTAAATAATCGACGATAACTATACTACAATCCGCACTGGGCAGTCTCCAATCCGCACTGGGCAAGCGTGGTGGACTATGCCTAATCCCTCTTCAGAGGAGACCTGAGTTCAGCAGTGGGCAGTAATGGGTTGGTACAGAACTATACTACTAATAATGGTTAACGGAAAAAAATACAACTGGATCAATACTTATCAAACCTTTATAAAATCTGTACACTGGTCACCCTGTTAAATGCTTAAATAAAATTGCAACTAAAACACTAATTCTTCTACTAAACTGGTCAACACCAAATTTGAATTTTACTTCAAACCACAAAATTTCATTATTTTAGATCGTAATTAGACGAAAAAAAAACATGGCATGAAAAGTTTGCTTTGAAATCAATCACATTTGGAAGAGAACAAAAGCAAACTTTAATCTAAAAAACGGTATTTTAATTTTTTTTTGTGTATAATTAACCACAAAACCGTTGTTTTTGTAGGTTCATGTTATGTATTACAACCATTTACAACCGAACACAACAATAAAAGTCATTAAACTCGATAAATTTACCGAACATGCACCCCCCTTTGAAGGGACCACTTCGTTATCAACAACAACTCTGTTCATTTCGTCAATTATCCTCTTTTCCTCCATAGCGAGGGTGGTGGCAGCATTAATAGTCTGCATTAGTTGGTAGTTGGAGAGCTGTGGCTCTGGTAGACGGAGTTCTAATTTACCATCGGCTAAGACGTATGCTGTGCCACGGTGAAGACTGCGAGATTCTGTTAAAGATGAAGACCATTTATGTATTTACAACATCAGAAACTTTTTTAACAGTTTTTCTATATTATCCTAATTTTTGTATTGGTTCGTTCTATTTATTAAAAAAGCAACATCAAAATCGGTTGCTTAGTTTTAGAGATTTAAGGATACGTGCAGACAGACGGGAAATGTCATTGTTTTATATTATTTTATGTAATCAAGTTGTAAACATTGTGATTAAACTTCAAGTGATTTTTCAAATGTTTCTTTTTTAATAGAGACGCAACAATCTTCAGCCTATTCATAACAAAACTAGATGACTCGCGCAACTTCGTCTGCGTCAAAGATTCGATATTTTAATTCAGATCCCTAATTTTTTGAAAATAAAATATGGCCTATGTTACTCGTGGCTGTAGCTTTCGAACGGTGTAAGAATTATCAAAATCGGTTCGGTACTTTTTGAGTTTATTTTTTACATACAAATCTTTCCTCTTTATAATATTGGTGTAACTCTTATGAAAATCTACTCACTATCTCCCAATTTTAATGTTTTCAAAGCCTCCTTGAGCAATGGATCGTCAGCCATATTGTTGTAGCGATCGACAAAGTCTTTGAAAGTGTTGTTGTCCACATCACAGTGGCCTCTGAAGTCATCCGTGTCTATACTCCAGACCATCAGACCTCCGAGGTTGTTGTCTATGGCGAACCTGTGATAAACAAAAATTAAATACAGATTTTGTTTTTTCGAGAAAAGCCCAAAAAATACTAGTCGGATCTTTGTGAAATTTATACGAGATTATGACGAAAGTATTAGTTTTAAAACTAAAAAGAAATCATTCAGAAATCGCTTCAGTTGAAAAAGAAATAAGTACCTTTACGCCAACGTTTTTCACATAAACCATTTTTTTTTTAATTATTGTCAAAGTAAAAGTACTCATCGGATCTTGTTCATAGAAAGAATCATCCGAATCGGTTCACTGAAACTAAAATAATATTAAGCCAAACTTGTGTTTCACGCGCTTATACTATTTTGCTTGTAGAATACATTACAGCTTGAGTGGGATTACGAGTACTTTAGATCAGACTAGATTACTTTAGATTACATTGGATTAAGTTAGATTACTTTAGATCAAACTAGATTACTTTAGATTACATTGGATTAAATTAGATTACTTTAGATCAAACTAGATTACTTTAGATTACATTAGTTTAAATTGGATTACTTTAGATCAAGTTAGATCACCCAAGATTATGTAAAAATACGTTAAATTATCATATTTATTACTTGACTTTAGCAGCTATAGCTCTCGGATCATCGTAGGAGATTACTCTATCTCCGTCTCGCAGATATGCTGTCTCTGTCTTGCTGTGCCAGTGGTACTTCCACGGTGATGACTTGTTGGAAGTTTCTGCACAGATCTGTTTAAAATAAAAATTATTCTATAATCTTATCTTCTTCTGTTATTTATCAAAATGAGCAAGTCATTTTCGTCGTTCGTTTCGTTCGCCAGTCTCGCCAAAAACTTAGAAACAGTTTTTTTATTTTTGTGACAAGAGGAAAACGGAGGAAAAGCCAATTTGGCTAATTTTAGTCCTAAAATATCGGTGGAAGATGCAGATGAAACTATAAAAGGTTATGTTCACACGTGCATCGCATGATCACAACGCTGCGAGCCCCGTCGCCCGCAGCAGGGGCGATGCCCCGCCCATAGTCTATAAATACGACAGCACGAGCGGCGCCCCTCCTTTTCCGTCGACGACACCGAGGCTGACACACGCGCAGAGACCGGTCACGTTTGAGATCCGATCAACCAAAGTACATCAAATTTACAGTATAATTATTGTTAAAAATACAATAAAAACTTGTTTAAAATCGTTTGTGTTATTTCATAACACAATTGGCGACCGTGACAGGACAATCCTGCAAAAACGTGATCGGTCGCAGCCAAGCGGTGTGCCACGAGGTCATTGACAAGATCCGTGTTACGTACGACAGGGATCCCAGCGACCGGCAGCGACGACACGGCATCATCGTCGACGTGTAAAGCAAGCCGGGCGCATTTTTTGGAAAAAATCGCCAAGCCGACGGGACCGCTGCGAGCGCGCGTCACCGGGGCTGCGAGTCAACAACCAACTGGAAGGGCCACCGGGAGCCGGGAGCAGGGCGAAGCACGCCATATCGCACAATCCAAGCCGAGCGTCGGGAGCCAGGAGCCACGAGGGACGCCACGTGTCACGCATCCCACGCCGAGCGCCGCGGCGCCGGGATCCGGGAGCCAGCGTGCCACGTACCATCATTGAAGGTTTGCCCAAGGGAAGTAAGCCCATTTCCTTTAATTTATATTCCCATAAGCTCATGCTGCGTGTTCACTTTGAGAAATATGCCAACGAGGCAATTTGATTTGAATTAATTATGTCTAATTTAACAAAAGCACAGCTTCCCAGCTACCCTATAGCGCAATAGAACTATAGCAATATTCAATGCACGTTTTTTCATAAATTTGCCACGTGGTGCCTTCTTGCCTAGTTATTTCTAAGGTGCCTTACTGTTGAAAGGTACGCTTATGCTTGAAGGGCCAGCGTAATTGTATGCCTAATAATTGCCGATTTTGCCACGTGGTGCCTTCTTGCCCAGTTATTTCTAAGGTGCCTTACTGTTGAAAGGTACGCTTAAGCCTGAAGGGCCAGCGTAATTGTATGCCTACTAGTTGTCACTGCTGCTGCACGGCACCTTCCTGCCTAGTTATTTCTAAGGTGCCTTGTCATTATAAGGTACGCTTATGCTTGAAGGGCCAACTACATGTCGACTGCCGACCTGTTTCAGCTCCTGCTTCCCGCTTCGCGTCGCTGAATCTTCGCTGCACGCTCATCCCTGCATCATATTGCCGGCCTAAGCTGCGACTCGACGTGCCACGTGCCAGTGCGTCACGTCGGTCTGCAGCCTGCGTGAGCGACTGGATCTGAGCTACGTGTCATCGAACGGGTTTGAGTGCACAATTTATTTCATTGTTTGGCAAAATATTTTATACATAGGGCAACAATATGAGTGAATCGGAGCTCAAAGCTGACTTATCGTCATTAATTAAACAACGTGGCATAATTAAAGGTAGATTAACAAAATTCACTGAATATGTGAATACATTAGAAAGCTTAAAGGAATTCTCCTCAGTTAAGGCCAAGGAATTGGAGATAAAAATAAGTAAACTGCAAGCGGTAGTTACCGAGTTCGAAACAATTCAGAGTAGAATAGAAATATTACACAGCGATACCAACGAACAAATAGATGAAAGGGACTTTGTAGAAAATTTATTCGCAAATTTAATTTCTCGTAGTCAAGAAATATTAGACAAATTCAGTAGCAAAAACACTGATAGCGACGATGCAAACAGCTTCAGTAGTTGCAACTCAAGTAAGTTAAATAACATTAAGTTGCCGACAATCAAGTTACCTACGTTTGATGGTGACTATTTACAATGGATAGAATTCAAAGATACTTTTCAATCGGTTATAGATAGCAATCCAAACATACCTGAAATAAATAAATTCCATTACTTACGTTCTGCACTAAGTGGAAGTGCATCAGTAGTTCTTAAATCAATAGAATTTAGCTCTAGGAATTATAAAATAGCATGGAATATTTTATGCGAAAGATTCGATAACAAAAACATTTTAATCAACAATCATTTAAAAGCATTGTTCAGCATTGAAAACATGCAACGTGAATCATTCAAATCACTTAGATTTATAATTGATCACCTATCTAAACATTTGCGGGCACTCGAATCGTTAGATCTCCCCACAAGTAGTTGGGACATTTTAATAATTTTTACAATTTCAAATAAATTAGATACAAACACTTCCAGAAAATGGGAAGAACATAAAAGTACTTTCACAGAATTGCCCACGTTAAAACAGTTTTACAATTTTTTACGAAATCGTGCAGATATATTGGAAACTGCTTTCATAAACAATAGTAATAATCGTATAATAGTACAAAATGATCGGTTTAAACAAAATGCACAAACTAAAAGCTTTGTATTGTCATACAATGAAAATCAATTAAAAAATAAATCATGTATCGTTTGCAAAAGGCATTCACACCCTGTACATGAATGTTTTAAATTTAAAGCAATGCAACTAGAAAGTAGGTTAAATTTAATAAGAGATTTAAAACTTTGTAAAAATTGTTTACGCCAAGGTCACATGGCATATCAATGTTCATTAAAGGCAGTTTGCCGACATTGCAATAAAAAGCATAACACTCTTTTGCACATAGAAACAAGCCAAGACAGTCCACAAGTGGATGCGGACAAGTCTGCTACAACCTCGCTATCTGTCACTTTATCCGCCACCTCAAGTGATCAAGTGCTATTGCCTACCGCGATAATAAATGTACAAGTTAATAATAAAATATATTCAGCCCGAGCGCTGTTAGATACAGGTAGTCAATCGTCATTCATAACGGAATCCTACAAAACCAAGTTAGGCATACCAACTTATAAAACACAACAAACAAACATATACGGAATTAATAATACTCCATGCAAAAGCAATGACACTTGTTATGTTAACATCAAATCAAGTAAAGATAATGAATTCAACAAAACCATAAGATGTTTAGTCGTACCTAGAATTACAGACATGGTACCTAGCTCAAATATAGACACTAACGCTTTTAAATTACCAAAGGATATCGAGTTAGCAGATCCCAACTATTATTGCTCAAGAGAAATAGACATACTGTTAGGTGCTGACGTATACTGGGACGTAATTAAATCAAACTTAATTAAATTAGGCGAAAATAAACCAGTACTTCAGGAGTCCACGTTTGGATGGCTGATAGGTGGCCCACTAGGGAACAACAGTCAAAACACATCGAATAAAATAAATTGTAATTCCAGTAAAGAAATTAAGAAGGTGAAAAGGACCTTCGTTCCTCGCTTGCAACCCTTAAGGTTGGCCTTCTCAGGCAAACATTGTCATACCTAACCCGCTAATCGAAGTCAAGCTATGCCATACAATAATAACGAACAAGTTCATTGACTTCGAAAGGCATTCTAGTTTCAAAAGAATTAAGAACATTTACGCCTATGTGCTTCGCTTTATAAATAATAAAAATAAAATTAATTTGTAATTAAAATAAAATTGTAAAAACAAGGTTGACAAATTTGATAGAACCTTAAAATATGAATAATTGGAGAAAGCCTTTACGTTATTAATAAAATCTAGCCAATCAGAAAGCTATGTAGAAAATATTAAATTGATTGAACACAAGGGAAGCTTAAATAAGTCAAAGCTTCTGAGGGGCAGCAAGGGGAGAGGTAGTAGAATATCAAAATGTTACTTATGTTTATTTGTATGCCTATCGACAAAGGCTGTGCATTTAGAATTAGTCAGTGATTTGAGCACCGATGCATTTATATTGTGTTTAAGAAGATTTGTTTCAAGACGCGGAAAACCAAATATAATTTATTGTGATAATGGTACTAATTTCAAGGGAGCTTGCAATGAAATAAATCTAATACTCAGATCCAGTCGCGAGCCAGTCCATAGTTTTGCCAACGATGAAGGTTTCAAATTTATCTTTAGTCCAGCCTATTCACCTCATTTTGGAGGAATTTGGGAGGCAGGAGTAAAATCAGCTAAGTACCACTTGCGTCGGGTGGCTGGGAATGCTTCTCTCACATTCGAAGAGCTAGCTACGTTATTCACGCAAATTGAAGCTATCCTAAATTCGCGCCCTCTATCTCCCTTATCATCTGACCCTACTGATATGACTCCTTTAACTCCTGGGCACTTTCTCATTGGGCGGCCGCTGGCTTCAGTCCCTTCGAGGGCGATTACAAGCAAGCATCCGACAAGATACCAGCTCATCGAGCAGTTGCGTCAACATTTTTGGAAAAGATGGAATCTAGAATTTGTAGCAGAGTTGCAGACGCGCACAAAATGGCGTCATCAAAAAACAGAAATTCAAATAGGAGACCTAGTAGTCTTAAAGGAGGGATCTACACCTCCGCTCCAATGGCGACTAGCTCGCATAAGTCGTCTGTATCCAGGATCAGACGGTGTCACACGAGTGGCAGACGTTCTTACAAATAGAGGCACAATCAGGCGTGCCATAAATAAAATGTGTGTTCTCCCCACAGCTCCTTAACCTTACTACAAGTGCAGCAATTCCAGTTGAAAGCTTGGCTTCCAAGGGCTGGAGTATGTTCACGCGTGCATCGCATGATCACAACGCTGCGAGCCCCGTCGCCCGCAGCAGGGGCGATGCCCCGCCCACAGTCTATAAATACGACAGCACGAGCGGCGCCCCTCCTTTTCCTCCATCGTCATCGCGTCCGTCTATCTCCCTCCCGATAAACCAGTCTTGCAAAGCGACCTCGAGGCGCTTCTCGGTATGGGGAACTCCGTCATTCTGGCGGGGGACCTCAACTGCAAGCATGCTAGGTGGGGTTGCCTCGCCACAACCCCGAACGGCAGACGTCTCGATAGTCTGATTGACGTCCTGGAGTTCGATATCGTAGCCCCTCTCGAACCGACTCATTATCCATACAATATCCAGCATCGGCCGGATATCCTGGACATGGCCCTTCTCAAGAATGTGACATTGCGCTTGCATTCTATCGAGGTGCATTCTGAATTAGATTCGGATCACCGCCCGGTTATCATGCAGTTAGGCCCCCCGCCTTCAGCGGAACCCATCATGAAAACCGTCGTCGATTGGCACGTCTTAGGCGCCAGCCTGGCGGACGCCGTTCCTCCTTCTCTCTCTGAAGGCCCGGACCAGTCCACTCCTTCCCTTCAGGAAACCACAGAGGCGCTTCACGCATTCACTTCAGACATTAAGTCTCACGTAGATAGGGCATCGAGGCAGGTCGAGGCGGATGCTTTTCTCCGCTTCAAACTGCCCGATGAAATTAGGGAGCTCATCCGAGCTAAAAACGCCTCGATCCGAGCCTTCGACTCCTACCCCACCGTGGAGAACCGGGTTCGCATGCGCGCCTTGCAGCGTGATGTGAGACGTCGCATCGCAGAGCATCGAAACTCCAGATGGGGTTCCTTTCTTGAAGGAATCAAACCCTCCCACTTAGCGTACTGGCAGTTAGCTCGGACTCTAAGGAACGACTCGACTATGACGTTGCCGCCTCTCAACCACCCCGCTGGTGGCCGCGTAGCGTTCGATGACGATGAGAAGGCGGAGCTGTTGGCGGACTCACTGGAGGCCCAGTGTACGCTCAGCGATGCCACCGCGGACCCCGCGCACGTCGAAATGGTGGACAGGGAGGTCGCTCGCAGATCTTCCCTTCCGCCCACGGTCTCTTTACCCCCCGTCACCTCCGACGAGGTGAAAGATCTCATAAAGTACTCGAAGTCTCGCAAGGCGCCCGGCTCCGACGGCATCTCCAACAGAGTTCTCAAACTCTTTCCCGGGCAACTTATTTGCTTCCTCGTCACCATTTTCAATGCCGCTATGACACACTGCGCCTTCCCGGATATCTGGAAAGAAGCAGAAGTTATCGGCATTCCTAAAATCGGTAAACCCCGTAACGACCCGAGTAGTTACCGTCCCATTAGTCTCCTTCAGTCCCTAGGCAAACTGTATGAGCGGGTGCTCTACAGACGTCTCTGGGACTTTGTGTCTTCCAACAACCTCCTCCCCGACGAACAGTTTGGCTTCCGCGCCAGACATTCGTGTACCCAACAAGTGCACCGCCTCACGGAGCACATCCTTTCCGGTCTGAACAGTCCCGTCAGGCCCGTCTACACGGGCGCCCTCTTCCTCGATATCGCGAAGGCGTTCGACAGAGTCTGGCACAACGGCTTGCTGTACAAGCTGTACGAACTGGGTCTGCCAGATCGTCTCGTGCTCATCATTCGAGACTACCTGTCGAATCGCTCGTTTCGGTATCGATTGGAGGGCGTCCGCTCCTCCTCTCGTCCCATTAACGCCGGAGTCCCTCAGGGCTCCGTCCTCGCCCCCCTACTTTTCAGTTTGTTTACGAGTGATATTCCTCGTACTTACCCCACCTCACTGGCTCTCTTCGCCGATGATACTGCCGTTTTCTATTCTGATAGAAACAGGGCATTCATCGTCAAACAACTTCAGGCAGCCGCCACAGCATTAGGTCATTGGTTTCGGAAGTGGCGCATCGAAGTGAACCCTGCGAAGAGTACAGCCGTGCTCTTCGAAAGATCCGCGAGGCGTCTCCCGACTGCGGAGTCCCGCAGACGTATTCTCCGGAGGAATGAAACTCCCCCAGTCACTCTTTACGGTCGCCCCATTCCCTGGGCCCGTCAGGTTAAATACCTAGGTGTCATTTTCGATCGTGCCATGACCTTCCGTCAGCACATCAAAGCCGTGCGCGATCGCGCCGCCTTCATCCTCGGTAGACTCAACCCCATGATCTGCAAGCGTAGTAAATTGTCACTTCGTAATAAGTTGACTCTTTACAAAACTTGCGTCAGACCCATCATGACCTATGCAAGTCCAGCGTTCGCTCATGCGGCGCGTTCCCACCTAAATTCCTTCCAGGTCCTGCAGAATCGGTTTCTGCGAAAGGCCGTCGGTGCTCCGTGGTATATGCGGAACGTCGACCTTCATGATGATTTCGACCTCGTCCCCGTCTCAAAGTTCTTGAAGCAAGCTTCCGAGCGATACTTCAAGACCGCGGAGGATCACAGTAATCCTCTCATCGTAGCCGCCGCGAACTACGCGCCCGACCCTGCCCACGCCCGTATCGCGAAACGCCGACGCCCGCGACACGTTCTCACGGACCCTCCCGACGCCCTAACGACGCTGCTCGCTGACAGCCCTAACGCTGACAGACCGAGACGGCGCCCCGGATTCCTCGCCCGTCGTCGTCGAGCTCGACGAAGAGTTCTACGTGCCCCATGAAGCGTCATCATCATCACCCGTTTCCTGCAAGTTCGTCTTAGTTTGTTATTTAATAAATTATTTTCTGGTGTACTGCTTTTCATTATTTGCACGCCCACTGAGTTTCTTGCTGGTTCTTCTCAGTTGGGTCGCGTTCCGAATCCAGTGGTAGATTCATTATGTGCTAACAAGTTGCCTTGCGGCGACTTTTAGCAGTCCTTTCCTACCCTTTCTCAGCAGAGCCCCTTCTGAGCTCGCACCTCCATCCTGGCGAAGCTGTAAAGGCCTGAGGGCCAACAGCGATTCCTCCTATCCCAAAAAAAAAAAAAAAAAAAAAAAAAAAAAAAAAAAGCCCCTCCTTTTCCGTCGACGACACCGAGGCTGACACACGCGCAGAGACCGGTCACGTTTGAGATCCGATCAACCAAAGTACATCAAATTTACAGTATAATTATTGTTAAAAATACAATAAAAACTTGTTTAAAATCGTTTGTGTTATTTCATAACAGTTATAAAAACTTGAGAGGTGTCATGGAACACCCGAATAGAACGAAGTTCCTTTCGATTAAAAGATATCTTATAATTTTTTTTCCTAACGTAACGCGCGATAAGGAACGTGTTTTAAAAGATTTTGATTACAGCGCCATCTAGCGATAATCATCTAAAACAAAAAAAGTGTCGTGACAACTTTTCGTAAGATTTTTTTCCGTTTAGCCCCCTTTCACAACGCGCGATAAGGAACTTCGTTCCAATTATAAACCAACATAGTAAAGTTGAGTATCGATTCGGTTGGGGCTAAAAATAAACAGAATGTGAACGGTTATAGTGCAGTTCAACTCCCACACATGTACGGAAATTTCCTCCATCTCAAAAAAAAAACCGTATAGAATTCTATTCAAACCTCGTTTAAAGTAGAAATTCTGAATTACGTTTATATCTATTTAAGTCCTGTATAGTAGGCGATAGATAATTGTCCCTCATTGCCCTGGCTTTGCAGAGGTTCATGAGCGACGGTGACCGCTTACCATCTTGTAATAAAAATATATCTTACCTCATTGTACCCCATAAACCCAGCTTCTCCAGTATAAGGTCCTTTGAACCCTAAGCTCTGAACCGGCGTGGTTCCGAACCGGATCCGTTTCGTGTCCGGATCTTTGAGTAGGAACGTCCGACCGTACATAGGTAGGCCCATCACTAGTTTATATGGGGACACTCCTTGGGATATCATGTATTTTACTGTGTATTCCTGAAAGAAGAATTTTTAAATGACAACAAATATGTATATTTTAGTCAATAAAATACTATACTATAGGCTTACAAATAAAATTATTAGATATTATATTTTAAACAAACTTGACAATGACGAATCTTATTTTTGACGAATAGCAAAAAGCTACTGTTTGGATTTATTTGAGTTCACGTCTGAAATCACCACCAAAAAGAGGGTCATCGAAATCGGTTCATCTTCAAAAGAAATGTCACACACATACAGCAAATTCGTGAAATTAAATGAAATGAAGTTTATTATTGAACAGTACAAAACAGCGGCAACATTAACAATTCAGGAACTTAAAACTACAACTTAGAAAATATACTTAAATCTAACTGAAAAATCTATATAAGATTAACAAATTTCTTACTTGAGCAACTGGCCCCAAACTAGGTAAGAACTGTATTTTGGGTACCAGTGTTAAAAAAATGATCATCTAATTATATACTTAGTGCAACACGTGTGAGATATAACAAGTACTATCGTAAAAAAATTTGTATAGTAGATCTTTCAAACATTTTCAAACTTGACTCTAAAAGTAATTATTCGATCAAAAAAAAAAAATGCTCCGTCGATGGCCATCCCTTTTCACAGAGAACAAGAATCATTCAAATCGGTTTATCCATAAAAGAAACATTCGCCCACACAGCGAATCTTAACATCTATAAAAAAGAAATACAACCAACTAGATAACATTTTGGGAAGTCGAAAAACTTACCACACTCAAAAAATCTTCATCGTCCAACCCTCTCAAAGGCGCATTGGCCCCAACAACCCCATCCCAAGTCCCGTGGTAATCGTAACACATCATATGTATGAGGTCTAAATAACGGCTTAGTTTGGTCAGATCGTACGCTGATTCCATGGTTTCTTTGCCAGCTCCCAAAGCAGCTGTTAGGATGTAGCCCTTGGGTTCGAATGCCTCTTTTAATTCCTGAAATTGTAGTATTGTAGAAGGATTATAAGCATATTTATAAAACACAGGTAAAATTTAATAAATTTCTTTGAACACTTGCGGTTATCTACATCACTTACACTATTACTGAACGGGTTCTTACCACGATTATTTTTAATTGAGCGATCCCGATATTTCTGCACTGTTTCAAACGCCATGATCACGGGAAGACTGAGGAACTGCGGGTAGGTCATTTAAGAGCAGACAAATCTGTCTACCCTCTTTTGTAAAAATAATCGTGGTAAGAACCCGTTTAGTAATAGTGTAAACAGGTAAAATTTGACCATAAATTCTCCAAAAATTTGAAGCAAAAACAGAGCATTAACTAACATTTTTTTTGTGCAGATTAACTGTGAAGTACTGATAAATATCTAGATGTATGTAATATTACAAAGAAGTTTCGGCGCGACGGGAAAGAGTGATGTGGGCGTAACGCGTCGCCCCGTCCCTCATAACCCCGTGCTGAGTTCTGGCCTAAGACGAGTTTCGGATGCTGAGTGTGAGCGGTTGGAGGTTTAAGCGCGGTTCAACTACCACATATCCGGTGATTTCCTCCAACTCAAAAAAAAAACAAAGAAGTCTATATCAAAATCATAACACGTCATAATGGTTATGTCAAGTAACATTTGGTGAAATTAAAGGCTGATTTCATAGCAGACACTACAGCTCTCAAAGAAAAAAATAGGTTTACCTTCACAAGAGCCACGTAGTTCGCTTTATCGTACGGCTTTCCATCCCTTTTCGTAGGATATTCCCAGTCTAAGTCTAATCCGTCGAATTTGTATTGACTGAAATAAAAGAAAAATATATTATAATACATTATTATTTGGTTTTGAAAATGGTTAAATTAAAAAACTTCAGAGGTGTCAAGGGACACCCGGATGGAACGAAGTTCCTTTCGATTAATTAGTTAGGAAATTTAACTAATTATTATAAAACTAACTAACTAATTATTATAGCTTAAATAAAATATTTTGATCTCAGCGCCATCTAGCATTAATCATATAAAACCAAATAAGGAATTGTTTTAAAAGATTTTAATTACAGCGCCATCTAGCGATAATCATCTAAAACAAAAAAGTGTCGTGACAACTTTTTCAAAAGAATCCGTCTAGCCCCCTTTCGATAACGCGCGTTAAGGAACTTCGTTCCAATAAGACCAATTAGGTCGGCCCAATTTGGTCCTGCTATACCAATTGTTTAATTGGACTACATATTTTGGCACTTGGACTAATTTTATCAGTCTGGCAATATTGTAGCTATTCTAAAAAAGTGTGGAAATTATTATAAACTTTTGTGAATTATGTAAAACACGCGACTAAAAAGGCAGTATTTTGTTTCAGCCAGCATTTTTCTTGATGACATTGGTAGTTAACGCTTATCTGATGAACCTGAATGCGTAAAAAATCCCATCCCATTTTTTCACCTTCTTTAAAAAAATCCCCAAAAAAAACTTACTCCAAAAATATCATCACACTTTTGATGAACGTCGCTCTGGATTCTGGGTCGGCAGCCATCCTGGAATATCTGGGTGAACCCTCATTCCAGCCACCAATAGCTATAGTGATCTTCAGATGTGGGTAGCGTTCTTTTAATGCCACGATGCGCTTGTACCCAGCCTTGCCGTAGTCCTTCTCTAGATCCTGCCAAGCATCTGGGTAGAAATAGAAGTGTATTTTTACGTTAAGTAATTTTTTTAAAAGTAAATTTATTGGTCATATTATAACGAGTAGATAAAACTACTGGTCAGATCATTTTTATGTCTGAAGGATCATATTTCAAACAAATCATCCAAATCGGTTCACCTTGCAACTAATGCATACAAAACATATCATAAAATCTTGTTCAAAGTGCCTACTATTTAGGTCTTGACAAAGTTTTAATGAGTTCCCACGAGGAGTATACACAACCATTAGGTAAAGCTAAAAACTAATTCGCCACAAAAAGGAACTCATATTACTTAATGCTATAATAACAAATAGCAGTTGCGCTTAAGTGGGCCTTACGATATTTTAAGCACTGTACTCTACGATAACAATCCACAACTGCCCACTGCTGGGCGCAGGTCTCCTCAGAACAGGGATTAGGCATAGTCCATTTCGCTCTCCCAATGCACTAGCATTCATTTTAAGTACAAGATCTCTTATTTCTTAAATCTTACCCAGACTCTTGATTATAAACTTGGTTTCATCCAGGCCAGCGAAGGAGTAAACTAGATGAGTGCAAAGTGATGGCTGCAGATGTTCCAATGTGAACTGCCCATCTCTGACTCTGTAAGCTGCCCAGCTCGCCACGTAGCAGACTACTGCTTTACCGTGCATTGGACCTGGAAACCAATATTATATTATTACTACAATGTTCTAGAAAAGTGTGCGTGGCCGACTTCCAAAAAGGAAGAGGTGTACTCAATCCGTCTGTATGTTTTTTTTTTAGTTTTTTGTGCCTCGATAACTTTTGTTTCGGTGGACCGATTTGAATGATTCTGTCAGACAAAAGGTGATGGTTGAACTTAGATCCCATACTTTTTTAAAGATCAAACAAGCAATTTTGGATCTGTGTTTAAAAATGTGTATTTTTAACGCTCAAAATTCGTTTTTACCGATATCGATGATTCTTTTTTATTAGACAGCAGACATTTTGAGCATTAACTTATTTATATAAACTTGATAAAGATCTGACTGTTAGTTTTTGTGCTATGCTTGAGAAATGGAAGTCTGGAAACTGAATGGAATGGTTTTCATTTTTGTCATAAAAATATGTGTGAGTAAGATTATGTATCACTATTTACTATAAAGCTTAGAAAAATGTGTTTGTTTTCAGACACACATTAAAACCTCTACAATTTTAATTTTCTAATATCTAACTTCTTCTCATCAGTATTTAAGTATTCCTAACACAAAAATTGTACGGTAATAACATTTTAGAGTTTTCATTGATTTAAATAGCGAAGAAAGCAAACAAATTAAAAGAGATTTCAGTACTCGGTTCTCAATGTTTTATTACAAGGCTAAGGTTCCTATTAAGCTTGTAATTTGGAGTTATTTAACCTTCAAAATCATGGTTCGAATGCACTTTCGTATGGTGGTCACGTAGTTTAACACCAGTTATAAATTTTTCGCAATTTTATTGCGAAGTGTGGGCGAGGTCCTTAGTAGTGCGATAGCTAGTTAGGTAGACTTAATTATAGATGGTTTTAAATGAATTTTAGCCGTAAAGCTATAATATTTAGGGTCAAATTCAATTTAAATGGTTTTTTTAAAAGTAAAACTCGCACTTGGTTGAAATTTTGCGAGCTAAAGATAAACTTTCCGGTTACCAATTGAGATGTAATTTTTCACGCAGATGTATATCGCGTGGCAATGCAATGATATGATACAATAAAACTGATATGACCACGCAGTCGGCAGGTAGTCATAGGAACTCCTATACTAAACAAGATAGACCTGTAGTGTTTGGGCTCGTTTTACTTGTATTAGCTAGCACTCTGCTTCTACAGGATATCAAGTTAAAAGCTTGTATCTAAACGCTTACTTTTAAAATGTATTTATTGTAAAAACATCACTTCTGTACTAACATGTGTTGTTTCTAAGACAAATACACTTTATCTATATCTATACTAATATTTATAAAGAGGAAAGATTTGTTTGTTTGTAATGAATAGACTCCGAAACTACTGGACCGATTTCAAAAATTCTTACACTTTTAGACTTCCCCCAGTAACATAGGCTATATTATATTTAAAAGAAAATTAGGGATCCTTACTAAAACTCCAATAATGTAACAAAAGGTGTAAAAAAATGGCCTGAAAAATTCCTTACGTCGCGTGCGCTGCGAAAACTATTGATGATAGAACAAAATGATGTACTACAGGATTTTAGGTCTTAGTAAGACAAACAAAAAAGTTCGCGACAGCATATATCTAACCATCATAGTTTAGTCACAATAACCGCTTTTATGTTCATAAAAATAATATTTCGTCCCGAGATTGAACTTAACGTTATATGAGTATCGTTATATTAACCCTTATCCAAATTAAGTATTATGTTATCAAGAGTATTAATGTAGAAGTAAATTACTTTTCGTCTAGAAGTTATCACGAGTATAAAACGCAATGAATATGTGGATGCACTTCGGGCCGCGCAAATAATAACGCGACGGCATTGCGAGTACTGTTTGAACCCCTTTGTGACGCAGACGAAGTTGCGCGGGTCAGCTAGTAGTTTACATATAAGTAACGGTTTGTTCTACATGTTCAGAATAGTGTAAAAGATACCAGTTTTATGACAATTTACGTTTTAGTGGGTTTGTCCCGAAGTTTACGAAGCATGAAGTTCGTTACCACTAATGTCACTAGCTTACTATAGAGATTTAAGCTCCTCACACACAACTCCTGTGTAGCCAGGATTCACAGCGGCGACCATCGTAATGACTCTGAGGATTGAAGCCCAGGAACCCGAGAGAAAGCTAACTCGTATTGGGCCTCGCAAAGTATTTAATTAGATGATTGGAGTATGATGTAGGTAAAGTAAAATGTATATACTACTCCTCTAACAGATACTGGCTAGGACAAATAAATGTAATTTACAATGTCAGTTTTGCATAGATCGAAAATTTAAAGGATTTGGAGAAGGCCTTTGCTGCAGGGCGTAGGTACTTAGACCAGAGATATCATGTGGTTTACTTTCATTAAATAAATATAAAAAATCCAAGTAGTTTACTTTCATTTGTTGACATTTAATTGTACTGTGTCTTTTGTTTTTAAATTTTATTCTTTTTTCATTTTTGTGACGTCACTGCTAGTTGAGACTGAAAACCAGCGCTCGGTGTTTGCTGTGGTAAATCCACAGTGAACATCGCGCATTAAGCTGAGTCCCGACTAGTTTGTGATGAAAACCAGAGTAGTTAATTTGTAAATTTAAAATATGTTTATTTCTGTATGTGTTTTCTTCACAAATAAAGCATGTCTATGTCTATGTCTACATTAGATATTATATTTTATTTACGATTTTATTTTTTTGTACTCCTACGAAAAAATTTGACTTTATTATTATGTTCAAAAGTGGACGTGTACGGAGTAATAATAATTAAATTTCAACATTGTTGGGAAATGGTAGTGTTTACAAAATAATATACCTACAAACACATGTGATTCACAGACCTGACTCATTTTAAGTCGAATACTGAAAAGGAATTTGATTACATCCTTTACCTTAATTAATTTCCTTATAAGTTGGAATTCAGGAATAAAATACATGGAATTGACGGATTGTTTGTTTTTTCTTATAAATATTTACGCAGTCACTGTTTCCTATTGTTAGAGGTTCGCTATTTAAAAACAATGTTATAGCAAAAAAAAACTTGAGAGGTGTCATGGGACACCCGAATAGAACGAAGTTCCTTTCGATTAAAAGATATCTTTTTTTTTTTTCCTAACGTAACGCGCGATAAGGAACGTGTTTTAAAAGATTTTCATCACAGCACCATCTAGCGATAATCATCTAAAATAAAAAAAGTGTCGTGACAACTTTTCGTAAGATTTTTTTCCGTCTAGCCCCCTTTCGATAACGCGCGATAAGGAACTTCGTTCCAAAAACTATTTTTTTTTACTCAATTGAAATAAGAAAGCATAATAAAGTGGTTTTAAAAGAGTTCTGTGTAGTAGGCTATAAGGAATGTCCCTTCTATGCCCAGATATTGCAGTGATCCATGAACAACGTTAGTAAATCATAATTAAGAGCTTGTATCAATATAAGTAAATGTACATTCGGTTTAAAGAATATTTATTTCTCATAAAGAACGTTACATGGTTCACTTATAAGAGAAACTTAAAAACTATTAAATATTAGGCTTACTAATTAACAAACGTAACAAAGCTATGTACATACTAAAATTAAACTATTTAACAGTATAAAAAGTTAAAATAAGTAAGTAAATTTTATAAAAGTATTACATCATAGTGTGTGCAACAAAGGTTTATAAAGTAGGCAGGTGAGTAAAACAAATACATCACAAATAAGAGTATCATCATCCAATTACAGTAACAGTCCATGATAGTTTAGAAATTAACAGTGGTTGTAGCAATGTGCTGTTTTAGTATATATTACAAAATACAACTTCCAATTTTCAAGAATAACACAAAACCTACTACGACAACTGTCACCGTTAATCTGACACGAAAATTATCCAAATCGGTCAATCTAAACCAATGTTATACGGGATCATAAAAAATACAGACGAATTGAGTACTTCCTCCTTTTGGAAGTTAGTCAAAATTAACGGCAGGATTGATTTTCAAAAGATAGACTGATGGATAGTATATGCAATGGGAAGTAATATAGACTTTTATATCTATTTGTATTCTGTCTTATATTTAAGTTTTCAGTTTTCGGAACGAATTTCCTTATCGCGCGTTATCGAAAGGGGGCTAGACGGAAATTCTTATGAAAAAGTTGTCACGACACATTTTTTTGTTTAAGATGATTATCGCTAGATGGCGCTGTGATTAAAATCTTTTAAAACAATTCCTTATTTTTTTGTATATGATTAATGCTAGATGGCGCTGTGATCAAAATATTTTATTTAAGTTATAATCTCTGTCTGTCTGTCTTATAGCTATAAGAGAGAGAAACAGACGTTTTAAACTAACTAATTAATATAACTTAAAAAAAAAAAAATTAATCGAAAGAATTCGGTACATCCGGGTGTCCCTTGACACCTCTCAAGTGTTTTTTTTCACAGAAGAGTGAAACTATAGCTCATCTGATGGTAAGCGGATACCGTCGTTCTCATAAGTGATTTAATTCAAGTGTCAAAAATAGCTAGCTAAACAAATCTTCGAACGGTTTTACATGTAAACGGAACGCATCTAGAATATTAAGGTGTTTCTCTAAAATAAATAATAAAAGTTGGCCCCCGAAAAACCGGTAAACGGAGGAAGGTCAACAGGCACCACAGATTAAAAACACAATGAAAATAACCCAAACAGCCTTAAAGAACTCTCAAACTGGTATCACTCATGATTCACGCTTGACAAAATACTTTCACTTTAGAAAAAAACTTATAAATTACAAATACTCACCTCCAAGTATCTGGCCGTTTAAACTGGATGCCATTATCGTAAAAATTAAAAACAAAAACAACACAGCCATTTTGGAAATCAATTTAAAAAATATGGAACATAAACTTATTTTGAATTTAGAACCGCGTTGTGCCACCTCCAAGACATTCTCCTTGACTGAGCGCGTTTGACATTTCGTTCTACTAGCTTGGCTAGTTTCACCAACAATTGAATTTCAACTTTAAGCACATTGAAATAAGACTCAAATTTCAAAGTTTTAAAATTCGCATGCAATCGTGTTGAAAAAAAAATACTGCAGCGTGTTTTAAATGAGAAATTAAGTATTTAAAAAAATATAATGAAATAGAATCGTTTGGGAAATTTTAGTTCTTGATTAAATTTAGTTGTGATGAACAATGTGCTTTAAAATGTTTGAGTTAAAGTACAAAATTGTTTGAAGATTATTAACTAAGGTCACTAAAGGTTTAGTATGCAATGGTTGTTCGGTTAATTTTGAAATGTGTAGAATCTAGATATTTGTTTAAGACAAAACCTAAGCTACGCTACGATGATGATCGAATAACAAACAGTTTCTTTAGATAATTGCCCAATGCCCTGACAATGCACAGGCTCATGAGCGACGGTTTTTTTTTGAGTTGGTGGATATCGCCGGATTTCCACCCGCCCCGCGGGCGGTATATTTGGGAGTTGAACCGCACTGAAACCTCCAACCTCTCACGCTTAGCGTCCGAACCGCGGCTGAAGCCAGAACCCAGCACGGGGTTACGAGGGACGGCACGACGCGTTACGCTCTGCGGCATACGCGGTAAAAAAAATTAGGCTGAGTACTAATGTAGACACGGCTCGTTTAGTTTATTTTAGTTATTTTCACAGTGTCATGTCCTATGGCATTTTGCTATGGGGCAATGCAGCCGATATAGAAACGATCTTTATCTTGCAGAAAAGAGCTATACGAGCTATTTATAATATGCACTCAAGGGAATCCCTGAGGGAAAAATTTAAAGAAATTAAAGTTCTCACTCTACCATCCCAATACATTTTTGAAAATTTAATGTATGTTAGAAAGTATATTGAGGAATTTCCTAAAAAGTCTGACCTACATAGTAGAAACACCAGGAACAAACAAAAACTTGATTTGCCGATGAGTCGATTGCATAAAATAAGAAATTCCTTCAGGTGTTTGTCTGTATGCATGTACAACAAAATCCCACAAGATGTTCAAAACCTACCTATACATAGGTTTAAGAAAACTATTAAAGAACGTCTGTGCAAGAAAGCCTACTATAAGGTCAATGATTACTTGGACGATTGCACAAAGTGGGAATGAGTTGCTCGCCAAGGTCCCTTCATTAACATTATCGATTTTTTTTTTTTTTTTTTTTAATATATAATGTAACATTGTAAAATACTTTAAAAAAATATGATCATAAAAGAAAAAAGACATGCCCGCTGAGTTTCTTGCCGGTTCTTCTCAGGACGGTGGCTGCAATCATTATTTTTTGTGTCCGAACTGGTGGTAGCTTTTAAATTTTGACGTCAACAAGAATGAGTACGTCATCAATGTTGAAAATAAAGTATTTCATTTCATTTCATTTACGCACTTGGCACTCTTTCCCGTCGCGCCGTCGCCCTTATATGGGGGTGAAGATTCGTCACAAAAGAAATTGAGAATGCGGTGAATTGCTCCAACTCAAAAAAAAAACTCCATACAAGGGTCTCCAAGCAATTTTATTATTCGGGGCCCCGACAAGATACGCTACGAAAGAGGCTAAAAAAGACGAAGATGAGAGGATCAGCTAGTAATGAACAAAGAAAAAAAATATTTTATGGAAAATGTTGCACTATAGGACTAGCAAATGGGTTGTTTGCCCTAAATATACTTTGGAAATATATTACTACAGATAAATGGCATCACAACGAGTATATATAGATAGGTTATCATAGGTTAATAACCCTTAGGAATATAAAATTATAGAAATAAATAGATTTAATGTTGCGTTTACATATTGGCTCGCCAATTTCTAATGCACGCAAATGACAACTGGTACACCAAATGTCAAACGATATTTCACATAGATTCAATGCATACAAAACCCACGTTTACATGTTGGTCGACCGTATTTTGTAGGTTAGTTCTTAAAGACAGGTCGTAGGTAGCGGGGCAGCGTCCCCTGACATTGCAGAGGTCCAAGAGCGACAGTAACCACGCAAAGTTAGGTGGCCTGTTAGTTAATCTGCTTACAAGGCAATCAAAAAAATGTACTGAACGTTAGTTGTAATAAAGTTATAAAAAGATGTGTCATCATAGATCACGTATTAATCCCAGTCGCCAACAAAGATTATTAATCAGTTGTACCATTATAGATTATGGATTAATCAGTTCTATTGAAGAATCTAACATGGAAAATAATAAATAAAACAAATATTTCCAAAGCGATATTTATTTCAATCAATGTAGTTTATAGAAGGTGCTATGACCCCCGGTATCTAGTATCCGGTGACCTTCACGTTGTGGAAGATGCCGGGCTGATGGTCCACTCAGCAGCCGAACCCTGCTGTGTGATACCGGCTAGGTAGTACCGGTCATTGTCAAAGATATCATAATTTAAGATACATATAACAGACAAGATATTAAATAATCTGCTTTAATCAGGTGTGCCATCATAGATTATGGATTAATCCGATTCGCCAGCAAAGATTATTAATCAAGAGTACCATCAAAGAATTATATGGATTAATCCATTTTGGTGTAAAAATTGGACTTGATGCATAATAAATAAAAGAACTATATGAAGCAACATTTATTTCAATCAATGTAGTTTATAGAGGGTGCTATGACTCCCCGTATCCAGTTGGCGGTGACCTTCACATTGTGGTAGATGCCGGGCTGGTGGTCCACTCCGCAACCGAATCCTGCTGATGTGATCCCGGCTAGGTAGTACCGACCGTTGTCAGACACTATGAGGGGTCCACCGGAGTCTCCTGAAATTGGAAGATAATTTATTTTAGAATAAACTTTGATTGTAGTAGGAAAAATAAATATAACCAATAATGTATGAGTTTGTATCTTCGCATTCGTAAAAAATTACCGATTCAAGTTTTAAAGGAGTTTTGAAAAATCCTGTGTATGTGTAAATTAAAAATATTTAAAGCAGTCGCCTTGGCTAGGTTATATCGTCTTCTTTGATAAATGGATTATCCAACGCTGAAATATTTCTTTAGATAAGACCAGCGGTCCTTAGATTAGCGCATTGAAATGAACTCTTCAGCCTTATAATTTTAGTCTAATATTTAGTATAATATTATTACCTAAACAAGCGTCCTGGTGTCCATCCGGGTGTCCAGCGCAAATCATCTCCGAATGTATCTCAACTGATATCTGCTTGCTCTTATGCCAATTTATACATTGCTCTTTACCTGAAAACATAGCTTTTTTACAGACAAGCTGATGGTTCAAATAAATCATAATTGACCGACTTCCAAAAAGGAGAAATTCCGTATTATGGATTAATCCGAGTTGCCAACAAAGATTACGCATTAATCAGATGTGTCATCATAGAGTATGTTCTAACTTTGTTTTAGGATAGATGCATCGCCACGGCATGCGTTGCCAATAAGTGAATAAATGAATATACAGAAATATAAATAATAGTTGTGAAAGTAAATAACCGCGAATGTTTAAATAAATTTCTTACTTACTCAATATAGGCACAGTAGCAGACCTCAGCAGGTTAGTCCCAGTGTGACCAGTACTAGTGTCAGTCTTGCCCCACCCAGCGATCACCCCAGATCGACCTCGTAACTCCAGGTCGAAGTCGGGTAGACATATGGGTAGGATATGGGTCATGTAGGTGATGGGCCTGGATAGTTTGAGTAGAGCGATGTCGTAGCGATCTGGCTGGGTGATACGGAATTGGAATAACGGGTGAAGGATTTTCTGGACTACCCTGGAATGACAGTTTAAAAAATGTTTATTACTGGTTAAACTATTTTGAGAAGAATAAATTAACTTGCACTGGATGTAACTATGTAAGGGTGGAATCTTGCGAGTTGAATTTGGCCACCTTCCCGGTTTCCGATTGAGCTGACATTTTACACGCAGATTGCAAGTCCTGTATGGGTAGGTGATAGATAACGGCCCCTCATTGCTCTGGCATTGCCGTTCATGAGCAACGGTGACCGCTTACCGTAGGCTGGTTTATCTATCTTGCAATTAAAAAAAAAGATGTATATCGCGTGACAATGCAATAAAATTATAATATGGAGCTGATCTGATGAGAAAGTCGAAGGCAGCCATAGGAAATTCTGTAGGTACTGAACAACAGAGACTCGTCGTGTTTGGGCTCGTTTTAGTTGTCTTAGGTTTCTAGACCTTTCCAAATTCTATCTAAAGATCATAAGGTACAACGACAAACTATTTTACAAAAAAAACACACAAAAAATCATATTTTTAGTCACTTTTACTGGTTTTTAGTTTAAACTGCCAAATAGTGCCTCAAAATTTAGGGCTAAAGACTAATGTTTTTTACCCTAGTTTCCTTGCAGTGAGATCACCGGCCGTCGTGTCCAGGGCTCCAAGCCACACCACGATGTCTCGTGGTCGGGCACGGGACACGCAATGTGCAGCCGTGGCCACGTAGAAACGGGACACTGAAAATGAAGATTTTCAAGTAACTCAACTGGGAGTTGCGTCAAAATTGGTTTGTTTACATATGCCAAGTCTGTGGCAGGACACAAAATTGAGCACGACGGGATATTAGTTGTGAAACTTGTTTTTATTGCAAGACATACAAACGACCTGCCTGACGGTAAGGGTTACCATCGCTCATAAGCTTCTGCAACGCCAGGATATTGGGGCGCCGTTACCCATGCCCATACAGGGCTTTCCTTAAACCTCGCTTAAAGAGAGACATGTCCTAGCGCATCCGAAGCATCGAGAACCGAACATTCATTCGAAACCGAAATATTTATTTCGTAAATAAATAGATTGCCAAAAAAGCAATTTTTCCTCACCTAAAACTCCTCCACACTGAAACTCTGATATCCTCACATGAGCCTGCCAAGGGAACTCCGCGAACCTCGCCTCTCGACCACCTATGATTCTCTTCTGCAGTATCCTCGAAGAAGGAAGACCACAGTCTACCTGTAATTGAAGGCAAATCTATTTAACCGTCTGTGGCTGTCAAACGTCATCTATACAGGTTGAGTTCCTGGCAAACGCTTGACAGTCATAATTCATCTTCGACTCTGTTTATCGTTTTATATTTGTTTTAATATAACTGACTACTGTCTAAGTCGTAGTGACCGAGTGGTCGACTAACCTTCCGTACGGTGGTGGATTCGAAACCGGCCGCCTTGTACTTTTAAATATAAATGTGAAAAGATTTATGTGCAATTTTTCACAACCACTGGCTAAAAACGGTGAAGGAAACATCGCGAGGAAACCTGCATATTGGAAAATAATTCTAAAATCCTTCGAAGATATGTGAAGTCCCCAATCCGCATTGGGATCGCGTGATGGACTATGCCTAACCCCTCTTCGGAAGAGATCTGAGCCTTGTATTGAGTAGTAATTGTTACAGTACTGTCTAAAAGCTGTTCTGCTTCCCATGGGCTCTGAGAGAATATTTTAATAAATTAAACGTATTTAAATTCAAGAATGTTGGTTTCACCTGAGAGGAATCATCATCAACTCTTCTCCGGAAGACGTTTGTAGGCAAGATACTGCGTTGTGGCACTTGGCGAAGCTTAGGCGGAGATACTTTGTACTTCCAGTCAGATGATGGTATACTGGAATTATGTGGATTTTTATTAGGAATTTGGCGACCATGATTCTGCTTTTACGTCGCCTTGGTAGCGTATTATTGAGGTTTGTAAAAAGTTATTATCAGGTAGATGTAGTTATTAAAAGTGCAAGGGCTAAATTGTGTAAGCTCATTTTGCCTATTATTTAATTAATTTTGTTCATTAATGTCAAGCGATGAATTTGGTTATATGGCACCAATAATATTTCAATTGTGCACATTCTTTTAACATCTACAATCATTATTTCATTTATTTTTTTGTTGCTATCCGAACTCTCCCTCCAAAGGAATCCGTTTATCCCCGCTACTCAGCAGCCAGATTTGCAGTTCCAAGTTGGGGTATATCAGGAGAACTACGAACCAAGTTTTCAGCTAATATCTACCCAAAAATTACCACTAGCTCTCGGGCTATTAAGACTCGATCAGCTAATAAACTATAAAATGACCAACCTATTATCAATTTCATTGCTCTGACTTTCAGGTGCTGCACAGCATGAGAACAGCCAGCTACTGCCACATCCTCGGACCCTGGTTCCTCCTCTGAGCCAACAGCTCAGGGTCAGGGTACAGGGCTTCACTTCAGCCCCCAGCATACATGTGGAAGGGTATCCTAGGAATGATGCTAGTACGCTGCTTGTTAGGACTGGAAGATGAGAGGAATTATGATTAGTTTAGGTTCATTATTCATAGCAGACACTGTTTTACAATGTTTTGTTGGCTACGGTGTATCTATAGCTATTAGCTATATTAAATCGATAACTTTAAAGTTACTTTTTTCTATAATTATAGAAAAAGCAACTCTACAAAAAAGAGACTATAGTAAAGCGACTTTACCAATTTAAAATTTTGGTAGAGCTTACTTGTCATTTTTAGGTTCCTATCGTGTTTCGTTTGTAATTTGTTTTAAATAAAACTTTTTTTAAATAAAAGCTTTTAAGATCCTGAATATCGTATAGCAGTAGAGTTCTAATAATACACGCTAATACAATTAAAAAGAGCCCAAACACGACAGGTCTATCTTGTTTAGTACAGTAGTTCCTCTGGCCACCTTCCGAATCCAACATCAGATCATTTTGGATGGATCATTCATCAAAATAGCGCTCATTTTGTCATATTATTGCATTGTCACGTGATATACATCTGCGTTCAAAATGTCAACTCAATCGGAAACCGGGAAGTTTGAAAAAATTAGCTTGCAAGATTACATAGGTATATTAGTACATAGTTACATACAGTGCAAGTTAATATAAAGCTTATAATAAAACTACTTACTCTCAACAGCGCTGCTCTGTCCAACGTTTAAAATCACCAACGGCAGCAGCCATTTCGTGTTCGGCCGCCATTTTGTGTGACGCGACCGACGCCATTTTGTTTTAATATTTGTACTGTCATTTGTTTTCCATGTTTGTTTGTCAGTTTGTCTGTTCACCGTTGACATAGTGTTTCTGATTCAAATTGTTCTGACATGTCGCGTTTGATCTGTTTCTTCGTTTGTAAATATTTGAATTCTGTTAAGAAAATTCATTATTATATAATTATTGAAGGTCATGATAGTTGATGGTCATATACATGCTATACATATAATGGTATAAACCCTAAGTAAACGTAACTTAAAAATATCTGAAATTCTTGCAAAACGATTGTCGCTCGACAGCTGAAGAGTGTGGGATACGCGAGATCACTTGAGGCTATTAGGCAACAGTCTGTTGTTCGAAATTATTCTTATTTCTGACAGTTTTATCAAATTTGGATATTTTGCCTATTTTTTTTGTTATTTTACTAAAGTTTTTGTTTAATATTCTGTATTAGAACAGAGTAGATACCTCATCACCCGCCTTAAATTGGAACCATCATTATTAAATCACCTTGTGTGTGAAATTATGTCCTAAGTATATGCTTGCTAACAAAATAAACCTAATATTTTCATGCATTTTCAACGGGTTCTTACCACGATATTTAATTAATTGAGTTGAAAGAGGGTAGACAGATTTGTTTGCTCTTAAATCGACCCGCAGTATCCAGTCTTCTCGTGATCATGACGTTTGCAACAACGTTGAAATATCGAGACAACTCAATTAATTAAATATCGTGGTAAGAACCCGTTGAAAATTCATGAAAGTGTCTGAATAAGTTTAAAATAAACATATTTTATCCATCCAAAAGTGTTTTTACGATCTTGAGAAACATTATTATGGGATCCTAGGACGACCTTCATAATGTGATAAAAATCATCCGGATCGATCAAACATAATAAAAATTCAACTTGATAACCTCCTTCTCCTGTGAAGTCGGTCAAATTGTGAACAAAATTCTGATTAAAACTCAATTTTGTTATCATCAGAGTACTCTAATACTAAAAACAAAGTAACTCTCTTGTTCACCAATAGATGGCGTTACTAGTACTTCTGAATCGCGCCATCGGTATGTTACAAAGGAAATTATAAAAAAACGCGATTTCTCGGTTGCGATACTCTTTTCAAATCTGAAGAAGGACAAGTAATAGCGCTATATAAAATTATTTTTTCAAGTCGCATCCATAATTTTGGATTTGCGGCATTATGAATTTACTTTATTTGTTACTAGCGGGCCCGCTACTTCGTCCGCGTCACTTTCAAATTTTCTATTAAAAGGTAGTCGATGTTCTTTTTTAAGGTCTAACGCTTGTATGTGCCATATTTCATCAAAATCGGTTTAGAGGTTTGAGCGAGAAAGCGTAACAGACAGAGTTATTACATTCGCATTTTTAGTATTAGTAAGAATTTCATTAAAACTTGAACAAGTCTCGCGCTATGTGTACTTAAGTCTTAAAAACTACGCAATGGACTGAAAATCTGCATCAACAGCTTTTTTAGGTAGAGTTTTTCAAATAGTGCAGGACAATGTGTTTATTTACGACAACACATAAAATACAGTTAAATTTAGCAGTGTTTTTAGATTCACATTTTACATCAATCGATAAAGCAATTTATGAGGATCAAATAAAGGAAGATATTTAATGAAATGAAAGGAAAACTCCACAATTAAATATTTGAATACAGTATGTTTGAGGAAATATATTGGAGAAGCGTTAAAAACCTTTCAATGAAAAACTATCGCATAGAATTAATTTATACACATAAATAATATTTTAGTGCAAAAATAAATACAAGCTTTTAAGATCCTGGATATCATGTAGTAGTAGAGTGCTAGCTAATAAAAGTAAAACGAACCCAAACACGACGGGTCTATCTTGATTAACATATGAGTTCCTATGACCACCTTCCGAATCCATAATCAGATTAGCGCCATTTTGTCATATCATTGCATCGTCACGCGATATACCTACCTACATCTGCGTGCAAAATGTCAGCTCAATCGAAAACCGGGAATTTTGTCAAATTTAGCTTGCAAGATTCCACCCGAACTTACATAGGTACATTATTACAGAGTTACATCTAATGTAAGTTAATATAAAGCTTGTAAAAAAAATATCAATCAGCTCTCAGCCCAGCCAACATTAAGACCAGCATTAAGTTCTCGTGGTGGACTACACCTGATCCGTCTACTGAGGAGACCTGAGCCCAGCAGTGAACAGTTGTGGGTTGGTACAGTTTCGAAATAGATAAGTAATGATGACACTAGTTAGGTATTGTTGTTCACAAGAATTTTATTTAACACATCCATTTTTTTCAATATTTATTTCGATTAATTTTGTGGATAGAATAATCGATATTATAAAAAATCGATGTCTAATATCGATTTAGAAACATCGAGTTTATTGCTTAAACGCTTTTTTTCTGTAATTTGTGTTGATGGTAATATCGATTTTACAAAACATCGATGTCAAATGAAGTTATGATGAATTTAGAGTTAAAGCAGGTTTATTAATTTAGTGAGATTTAAATCTACTTTTAAGTCGTTTGTGAGTCGAGTTATTGAGATTGAAAAAAAATATAAAAATCGATTCACAATTTAGTTATTTATTTATTTATAAAGTTATTAAGGTACTTTAAACCATAAAATAATATCTAGATTAGTTAAATAACAAAATAATCGTTTGGAAATCTTGAATGAGAGATAATCGATATAAAATTGACGTGAAATAAATCGATTACAATTAAATGTTATATCTCGATTTTATGTAGTTTAAAAAACACGAAATATTATCTAGGTTAAATAATAATCCTAAAGTAATCTCTATAGGACTTACCGTGACTTTCACTTTAGCTAACTTTCACTGCACTCTTAAAACTAGTGAAAAACGACCAAATTATATGAAATAACTCACTGTGGTCTATATATTTACTTAATATTGTAATATTTAATATATTTTCTTGTGTTTTTATGTTGTTTTTGTAAACGTCGTGTTCCGTCGGAGTTTAAACGCGAACTGCCGGTTTGGTTGAACTAGAACGGTGCGTGAAGCAGGTTTCACGAATAAGGCTGTATAGAAGTTAAAGTTTAAAGCTAGCGTTTTGATCTGTTGAGAATAACCATTCGACTGCGTCGGCATCAAAATCGGTTTGTTTACTTATACCAAGTCTGTGGCAGGAGCCAAAATTGAGCACGAAACTTGTTTGTTTACATTTTATTATCGTCTCAAATTTTATTGGGATAATGTATTTTTGCCCAAAATGTGATCACCGTAGTTTAATAATAAACACTTTCAAAAATATTAGGTTTACTTAAAATTTTATGGAAAAGATAATTCTTAATAGATAGTCAAACAAAGTGATTCCGAACAAGTCAAGTTTCGCCATCTAGCATCTAATTGTCTTCCTCAGACGAGTCAAAAATTAATACTACAGTAGAGTGCCTGTAAAATGAGCACAAACACGACAGATCTATCTTATTTAGCACTAGAACTCATATGACCACATTCCGAATCCTTCATCAGATCAGCGCCATTTTGTTATATTATTGTATTGTCACGTGATATGCATCTAAGTGCAAAATGCATAGAATTATGACATCTGGAATCAACATACTGAACAACAAAATGAAGCTAATTTAAAATGCACCGATCGCGCGTAACAACACGATATTCTGGCGTTAGTGTACCGATGACACTCAATTCGTTTAACACACTAATAAAATATTACATACACATAAGTTCTTTAAAATTTCACTTTGTTATTTATGATGTTGATTCAAAACATCGTGTAGTTACACGCGATCGATGCACTTTAAAATGGCTTCATTATGTTGTTCATGATGTTTATTCCAGATGTAATAATTCTATGGCAAAATGTCAACTCAATCGGAAACCGCAAAGTTTGTCTTTAGCTTGCAAGATTCTACCCTTACATAGTTACATCCAGTGCAAGTTAATATAAAGCTTGTAAAAAAGTTTTTTTATAGCATAGCTTTCAATGTACACGACCCTAAAGCTGTTATTATGAACCACGATTAACTATCACGTGGTGTTAAGAAAGCATGTTAAGGTAAAATTTAACTATCAGTTTAACCAATCGAGTACAAACCATTCAAGTAAGTGACCTTGTTTTAGGAATCACTTACCATTAGGTGGGCTATCTATAAATAAAATAGCCTTTATTTCCGAGTTCATGCAACAAAGTTCATCAATTTAACTTAAAAATATAATATATCTCGCAGCTCGGTGTGCCTATTGGCATAGGCCTCCTCCAACTCCTTCCAGTATATTCGATCTGCAGCGACCCTGGTCCAGTACGGTCCCAGAGTGAGCTTCAACTCGTCCTCCCATCTTAAAGTTTGGCGTCCTCTGTTCCGGTTTCCATATCTGGGATACCAGAGAGTTAACTGCTTACTCCACTTATTGGTACTGCATCGAAGCATGTGACCAGTCCACCTCCAATTTTGCTGATCGATACGTTTTAAAACATCCGTTAGTTTTGTTCTTCTTCTGATATCTGTGCTTCTAACCCTGTCGTTTAGCTTCAATCCTAGTAGGCTCCGTTCCATAGCTTTTTGGCACTTCGAAAATTGGTCTATCTAATAGGTGGGCTATCTAACAATAATTAAAAAAAAATACAAGTAAGAGCCTTGATATCATGTAGAAATAGAGTGTTAGCTAATACAAGTAAAACGAGCATAAACACGACGGGTCTATTTTGTTTAGTACAGAAGTTCCTATGACTACCGAATCCATCATCAGATCAGCGCCATTTTGTCATATTATTGCATTGTCAATTTGTCACGCGATATACGTCTGCGTGCAAAATGTCAGCTCAATCGGAAACTTGGAAGTTTGTCAAATTTAGCTCGCAAGATTACATAGGTACGTTAGTACATAGTTACATCCAGTGCAAGTTAATATAAAGCTTGTAAAAAAACATGATAAACGTGCCCACTTGATGGTAAGCGGTTACCGTCGCTCATGAACCTCTGCAATGTCAAGACATTTGGGGCAGAGGAAATCACCGAAATCCAACCCTCTCCGCGGATTGGATATATGGATGGAGTTGAACCGCACTTTGTTGTTCTGATCTAATTTTTATCATACTCCAAAAAAGGTTTCTTAATTCAACCGTATGTATGTTTTTTATTTATATATGTGCGGATAACTTCGTAATTAATAAACCGATGTTGATGATTCTTTTTTCGTTAGAAATAAGATATTTCTAAGGTAGCCCCATGATAAGGAAATAAGGGAAAACTTGAAGAAAGGAATTCGGTCGCTTTCGTAAAAATATTACTTACTCTCTTAATATATAAGTTTGTACGAAAATCTTCGTCTGTTATTTGACTAATTGAAAATAAAAAGTTAAATAAAATGTTAAATTTAAAATATTTATAGAGGCTTTCATTTGAACAGTGCTCGCCCATCTCGGTGAGTCTTGCGTGAGACTAGCGCACACTACAGACGCGTCGCATCGCATCACATCGTAATGGTAAAATTTTATAAACAATAAGTAAGGTTCTACTGTAACAGGAATGAATGGTTTTTTTTAAATTATTTTTTTATTTCAATGAATGTACATGAAATACATGGCTGCTTGCGTTGTGCAAGTTACAATCTTTTTGGCCGAATTTGAGATATCTTTCATTTACTGCACTAAAACCTCTAATCGCTCATACCTGCTCAGCGTCCGAACCCCGGCTGAACCCCGGCTGAACCCGGCTGGAACCCGGCTGGAACCCAGTATGGAGTTATGCGACTGCAAGACGCGTTATGCACAATGGCACTCCACCACAAACCAATTTTTTCGTGTACATTTGGAACGAAGTTCCTTATCGCGCGTTATCGAAAGGGGGCTAGACGGAAATTCTTATGAAAAAGTTGTCACGACACTTTTTTTGTTTTAGATGATTATCGCTAGATGGCACTGTGATTAAAATCTTTTAAAACAATTTCTTATATTGTTTTATATGATTAATGCTAGATGGCTCTTTGAATAGAAAGAGAGAGAGACAGACGTTTTAAACTAACTAATTATTATAACTTAAAAAAATAAAGATTTATAACAATTCCCTCACTAATTAATCAAAAGGAACTTCGTTCCATCCGGGTGTCCCTTAACACCTCTCAAGTTTTTTTTTGTTATAGTGCTCCGGAAAGGGCGGGAGTTCATTCGGAGGTTTTAGTGCGGTTCTACTCTTACATAGAATCCGTCGATTCTATATTAAGATGATTTGTTTTGCTCTGTAAAAGATGAGCCAACGAGCAACCTAATCGGTCTTGGATACATAGACATAGATATGCTTTATTTGTGATGAAAACACATACAGAAATAAACATATTTTAAATCTACAAATTAACAACACTGGTTTTCATCACAAACTAGTCGGGACTCAGCTTAATGCGCGATGTTCACTGTGGATTTACCACAGCAAACACCGAGCGCTGGTTTTCAGCCCCAACTAGCAGTGTACGTTGTTGAACCTTTGCAATGTCAGGACACTGCACTATCTAACCTAACTTTAAGGACCCTCCTCATTTGAAGAAGATCAAGTCATATTTCTCTCGATACGTGGTGAAAAAAAATTAAACCCTAATTTTATTATACTTAATGCGATTGACATGTTATCGCGATTGCGGTGTGCACTAACCTATAAAGTGAAAGTTAGATCAACTTGTTTTTATATCTCGTCAACAGATGGCGTTACTAATACAACAAAATTATAATTAATTTAAAGAAAATACGACAATTTAGAACAATCAGGCATCTACTTTTAATAATTACAGGCAAATAAGAGTAATTTTACACAAGGAATTGTTAAGAATTAATTAATATTGAAAGTATAGATATTAGTTCAAGATTTCGCCACTATGGCGCTAGTGTAGCACTGTGAAGTTAGCTACTGTAAATAGAGTGAAGTTAGTAAGTAAAAGTGTTTTGTAAATCAAATTCAATTTATTTGACTACTTAGGTTAATAAACAAGACTTGCGCGACGGGAAAGAGTGCCGAGGGCGTAACGCGTCGCGCCGTTCCTCATAATCCCGTGCTGGGTTCTGGCCTCAGCCGGGGTTCGGACGCTGAGTGTGAGCGGTTGGAGGTTTTAGTGCGGTTCAATTCCCACATACCCACCCCGCGGGTGTCCGGTCTTATAAAATAGAAACAACTTATAATAAAACCTTAAATTTAACTTTTTTTTATTTTTTTTTATTGCCATGTAGGGAGACGAGGCCAACGGGCCACCTGATCGTAAATGGTTACCGTCCCTCATGAACTTCTGTAATGTCAGGAGACATTGAGGGGTCGCTACCTACGATCTAACTTTAAGGACCCTCCTCAAGCCTCGTTTGAAGAAGATAACTTAAGAAAATATGATAACTGCAGTAGCAATCGATCTTATATTACTTACTAGATATACAGTACTGTATAGTGTCTCCAAACAACATTACCTACAAACATCTAGTGTTTTACAAAACGACTTAATGAGTCTTCAGTTTAAAACAATTTAAATCTCAAGTGATAGAAAATCCATAATATACTTTAGATGTGTTATTTCTAAAAAATCATCGCTAACTCAACACTTGAGATGATCTAATGACATCATAAGACTACCATTTTTTATAATCACTTGACTGGCATTGAGGGTTGATCACCCAACATGATAAATAAACAACGAATTACTCATAAATAGAAAGAAAGAAAGAAAATACTTTTATTTAGCACACACTCAAACACTACATAAGAAGTAAAAACAAAAAACACAATAAAATAGAAGAAACTGTGCTTAAGATGTGCACTGAAGGGGCGACCAGCTCAGCATACAGCTATAGTTATGAAGCTGTAGCACTGATTTTCAGCTGGACAAATTAAATCACAGATGTCATAAATACAATTTATTTTAAAGAAAACACTTTAAATACAAGCTTTTAAGATCCTCCTATCATGTAGAATGCTGTTCTGATGATGGAGTCGGAAGACCATACAGGAGTTCCTGTACTAAACGAGGTAGAGTCATCGTTTTTGGACTTGTATTAGCTAGCACTCTACTGCATTATATCCAGGATCTTAAAAGCTTGTATTAATAAGTTACAAAAAAAAAAATACAAATAACTAAAATAATTTAGATAATATGAAATAGAATCATGTGCTATTTTTTCTCAACACTGGCTAAAAAACGGTGAAACCATCGTGAGGAAACATGCACATTTGAAAAGGATTTTAAAAATCCTTCGAAGATATGTGAAGTCCCCAATCCGTATGGTTGCGTAGTGGACTATACCTGATCCCTCTACTGAGGAGACCTGAGCCCAGCAGTGGACAGTAATGGGTATTGTGTTGTTACAATAAAGAACTATTCAAGAGCTTCTTATTAAGGAAATGCCTTATAATCTCAAACGGAACGATCATCGTCCCACTTACCGTAAGACAGTCCGTGACTACCATACAGAGTGGACAATCATCTAACACAGGGGTGAACAAATTTCGGACAGCAATAAATTGTATTTAATTTTTGTAAATACTGCATTAATATTATTAAGTACTTGTTGTACTTTGAATTAGTGTACATACACAGGGTGTTATTTTTCCGATTTTGTTAGTTCGATTTTCAGACAAACCAATCAGTTTTACAATTAAAATACATTTTTTAATGGAATTCGAATAGCTCGGGTATGCAATGCATATAACTTGCTTTTATGGCACGCCCCTGGTTTCGATGACATACCAAATTAAATTTAACATCCAAATCGGTTCATCATCATCTCAAAAAAGTTATCTGTAATACTGATGTTATTATTGATGAAAACAAAATGTAGGTATCTACATAATTACCTAGATATATACAGGGTGGATCTGTAACTTAGAATCAGCTGTAGTGGGCTGACTGACATATCGAAATACAACTTAGAACCACTGCGTTCTTTGGATACGTTTAATTTGATTGATTTAATTTGAATATGTGATGTATTACAGATCCACCCTGTATACACCATTCATCACCAATATAGGGATTGCTTCTATGGAACGACATTGCCAACTTCTTCAAGTTCCAAATGAAATATCAACCAAATCGGTTCCCAAAAAAAGTACTGAAGTAGATGTAACTCGCTTTAAAGTTTGTATACCCCTGATCTAAGCATTTACGTAACAACTTCACGTCACATTTGCGTAATCCACGCGCTTCTCTGTTCACTCTACCAGTCTCAACTCGACCGCCGTCGCGTACGCCCGTAGCCGTTACAAAAAAATGTACTAAAAACAACGTTAAGTATAAAATGAAAGTGATTATCGCAGTGCAGTGACCGTGTCAATATGTTCACTAATAGTTGGAAAGTGATTCTTGTTGTCGTCACTTTTGTGACGGCGGTCGAACCCTCACATGGTCTGACCGTATACCAGGGCCCGTATAAGAATATCATGTTCATCCCCAAGAATATTTATAGGCGACGCGGCAGGCAACGGGTTATGTTCATAGATGAAGCCCAGAACCAACCAAGAGGCGAAATAGATCTGACGAAGAGCTCCAAAATAAAATTTGATGAGAGCCCCGACTATGACTTCACTTCAGATGCTTCTGAAACTAAAGTTGAGTCGTCAGGGAATGAACGATTCTTCGAGCCAAGAGTTAGGTACCAAAGGTTTGGGCCCTATGCCCCTAATTATAATTTTGAACCCTTCCCGCCTTATTCCCCTGCTGTTAGGGCCAGTTACTACGGTTGGAGGGCCCGTAGTCCTAGAGTGGTCTTCCCATACGCTTCAGAGAGTGCGACTGTGACCAATTCTCATGGTGGGCCTGGGGTGGACAATGTAGTGTTTCGGGACCAGAATTTCGGATTAAACGACGTCGGCGTGGATGAACAGGCACTCCAGGATCTTGGAGCAGGAAGCGGGGAAGCGTTCGCAGATAAAGGTGAGTAGATAGTAAAATGTACATAGTTTTTTTGTGCTGGTGAAAGTGCTTAAATTACTTAATAACGGAGGTAATGGATACTTAAATGAAGTTGTAAAAAGTCGACAAGTTAAGTAAAGGTTCGCGAATTCTAAGCAAGTTGTTTGAGAAATACGTTTCACGAAAATCGATGCGCATTTTACGTGCTTTTTTATTGCACTATTGGTAGACAAGCTTACGGCCAGTTACGACTCTCCTGATGGTATGTGCACAAGGTCTAGAATGTCTGGGGACATCGTAGAACCATAATCTGCCGAACTTCGAACGAATCTTCTCAAACCTCGAATAAAGAACAGTCAAACACTTAAAAAGAACATCGAAGAGGGAAGTCAATTTCAAAGAGATACGTAGCAAAAAAGATCTGAATAGAACAATCTTTATAGTATTGAAACGAAGTTCCTTATTTCGCGTTGTGAAAGGGGGCTAGACGGAAAAAATTCTTACGAAAAGTTGTCACGACACTTTTTTTGTTTTAGATGATTATCGCTAGATCAAAATCTTTTAAAACACGTTCCTTTTAAATTATAAGATATCTTTTAATCGAAAGGAACTTCGTTCTATTCGGGTGTCTCATGACACCTCTCAAGTTTTTTTTTGGCTTAGTAGACAACCCACTTGACGGTAAATGGTGACATTGATTGACAAAATCGTTTTGTGGTGATGTGATTTTTTCAACCTTCATATTATTTTCATTCACTATGGTAGAGTCAGTAATGATCAATCATTCAATGCTAGAAATATTTTAATATTGTTTGCTTTCTTGATATCTCGTATCATGAGAGAAGGAACATTGAACCAGACAAAGTAAAAACAATGAAATATCTTCGTTCCTTTTTCACTATTTGTAGGTTGATTTGACTCGGGGACTTTTGCTAGAACATTAAAATAATTATCACCATCAAAAGTAGTTCAAGTAGGTAACTGACATAGTCCAAAGAATAAGCAAGTTGAAGTGGGAGTGGGCAGGCCACATAGCACGTAGAACCGATGCCCGTTGGAGCACGAAGGTTCTGGAGAGGCGCCCACGATAAGGCAAGCGCAGTGTGCGACGACCAGCTGCAAGGTGGACGGATGATCTTGTTAAGATCGCAGGAACACGCTGGATGCAGATCGCTACCAACCGGTCGCATTGGAAATCTTTGGGGGAGGCCTATGTCCAGCAGTGGACGTCTACAGGCTGAGAATGATAATGATGATGATGATGATGATCAAAAGTAGTTTTACTTTACAACGTATAACTTGGAACTACAAAAGTATCAACAAAAGAGAGTCAGTCTACTACAATTCAAGTAGCATAGTTATTCACAGCTGTACAAAAACTGAAACAAAAACGAAGAAGTTCCCATCAAAACTTTGAATTCGTTATCATGGGACCATCTGAAAAATGTGTTTTTCCAACAAAATCTAACATCAAAATCGGTTCATAAACAATGGAATTATTCGTGAACGTACATAAACATTTTATAAAAAGTCGAATTAAGAAACCTTTTTTGGAGTCCGTTAAAAAGTAACTAAGAGTTAATCTGATAATTAAGAACTGCTTAACAGTTAGTGGACAAGTATGTTATCTTTATTTAATAAACTATAGAGCTTTGAACCTAGTTAATGAGATTTAAATAGGTCTGTCGGTATTGCCAAGGTCTACGGACCAAAACCCCAAAACAACAAAGTAAGTAAATTTACTGTTTCACTTTGAGGTACAGTGATTATAGAGGTCCATGAGCGACCTACGATCAGTATATATTTTGACTTTGGTTGACTGGTAGAGAAGAAGAATTAATTCCGCCATTGTACCATTTATGTGCATAAAGTTTAATAAATAAATAAATAAATATTTTTTGCTATTTTGTATATTTAGGAATATATTTACTAAAACAAATATTTTTTACGAAAATGTTAATAAGCATGTGCCCATTTTAAAGATGTTTTAAAAACTACTGTGTAAAAAATAAAAAAATATATACGAAAAATAAACTTTGACAGAACACTTGCCTTCCTCAAGGTTGCGAGTTCAAGCCACCTTAATATCTAAAACTTTTTTGAAAAAAGTTTTCTGTGGAATTTATCACAACACCACTGGCTGAAAATAGTGAAGGAAAACATCGCATAGTGATTTTTAAAATCCTTTTCTATTGGAAAATTGAAGTTTTAAATCGTACTGTTGTTTCCTAAAATAAATAAATTAAATCTGCATATTGGAAAAGGATTCTAAAAATCCTTCGAAGATATGTGAAGTCCCTCGCATTGTGGTCGCGTGGTGAACTATGCCTGATCCCTCTTCTGAGGAGACCTGAGCTTAGCAGAGTTCAGTAATGGATTGTTTCAGTACAGTATAATATACACATTGACCTCAATTTATGACCTCAAGTTACTCATTAAAAATGAGAAACTTTGCAAGGATTATTGTATGTTTATGAGTCAATCAAGTTGAAATAACTAAACGGATGTAAATGAACACATATTATCTTAATGTAAAATTACTATATTTAAAGATAAATTAAATACAAGCTTTGAAGAACCTGGATATGTAACAGTAATGTAAGACAAGTAAAACGAGCCCAAACACGACGGGTCTATCTTGTGTAGTACAGGAGTTCCTATCGCCAGTCGGTGACTCCATCATCAGATCAGCTCCATGGTACCATATTATTGCACTGTCATGAGATATACATCTGCGTGCAAAATTTCAGCTCAATCGGAAATCGGGAAGTAGGTGAAATTTAGCTCGTAAAATTCATTGATTTCCCAAATTGTTGGTCGCGTTTGCGTACCTATATTATTTTTCTAGGTGAACCGATTTTGACGATTATTATTTTCCTTTATAGCAGGTACTTTTAACATGACTTACATTATTACTAAACGGGTTCTTACCACGATTATTTTTAATTGAGAGGTCCCGATATTTCAGCACTGTTTCAAGCGCCATGATCACGGGAAAACTGAAGAACTGCGGGTAGGTCATTTAAGAGCAGACAAATCTGTCTACCCTCTTTCTCGTTCGTTTGTCGGTACCACTGGAATTCGAACTCACATTTCGACATACCACACTGACAGTATCGGCTGCCGTCTCAAAACTAGATTTTTTGGCTTTATTTTCGTCTAACACTGCATTCCACATACAGGATAGTTTAAAAATAATCGTGGTAAGGACCCGTTTAGTAATAATGTAAGTGATGTAGATAACCGCGAGTGTCTAAAGAAACTTTTGACATGATCTCGTAAGAATTTGATAAAGATCTTACTAGTAGTTTTTATGATATTCTTCAAAAATAGAAGTCGGTCATTTTCGAAAAAATATTTTTGTAATTTAACTTTTTCCGGATTTCACAAACAATCAACCCAAATTCTAAATTAAACATTTTATCCTTGAACACAGATTAAATTTCATTTTACATAAACAACAGTCAACAAAATCATAACAACTTAAAACCATATAAAATTCACACGAATTTAAGTCTTTTCTTGAATTAAATAAGGACAAAAATCGCATGAAAATGTCTAAAACTCTTACTTTTAATCGCGTGTGAGTATGTTAATCATTTTGTGATTGTCAGTCACTTTTACTTGTAAACGTTCTGTTGGTGTAGTGGCAATTCCTTAATATATTTAGTCTAAGATTCGATTTTAAAAAGAATAACAGTGTTTTTGACGTTTGTGTATTGTTTAAAGCGGATGAACCGTTTTTGATTACAAGCTTTGTACATATTGACTTGCACTGGATGTAAGTTCCCAGTCTCCGAATGAGCTGACATTTTGCACGCAGATGTATATCGCGTGGCAATGCAATAATATACCATGAAGCTGATCTGATGATAGATTCGGAAGGTGTCTATAGGAATTCCTGGACTAAACAAGATTTTTTTTTTTTCAAGGTAGATAAACGAGCATACGGCCCACCTGATGGTAAGCGGTCACCATCGCTCTTGAACCTCTGCAATGCCAGGGCAAAGAGGGGCCGTTATCTTTCGCCTACCCATACAAGACTTTTCTTAAACCTCGTTTAAAGAGGGACATGTCATAGCGCTCCGGGAACACCGCGGACGGGAGTCCATTCCAAATCGGAATGGTAAGATAGACCCGTCGTGTTTTTACATGTTTTACTTATCTTAGTATTCTGATACAAGATATTTAAGATCTTAAAATCTTGTATTTAAAAGTTTTCTTAATTTTTTTGTGTATGAAGACACATAAACAACAATACAGACAAATTGACTACCTCCTTTCAAGAAGTCGGTCAACAACAAACAGACCAATTAATAACAACAAGTTTAGCATCACCAAAAACAATGCTCTGTCTCTTTTACTCGCTATAAGCCAGAAAGAGAGAGAATATAGGCTTGTTTTACATAAGATAGTTGCATCACAAGTTCCGAAGAGCAGAATTGTGTAAGACGAAAGCGGAACATTGCGTACTGGTTCCGTTTTGTGTGATGCTACAACTTAAATATGCATATTGTCGAGAATTGGGTAACTTTAAAGGGTTATTGCTCGCAACTTCGTTTGCGTCAAAAAGGGGTTCAGGCGTTGTTAGATTTTAATAAGACCTACAAACCCGTAGTACGTCATTTTGTCCTATAATCAATAGTTTTCGCAGCGCACGCGATGTAAGAAAGTTTTTGGGTATTTTTTCATATGTCACTCAGGGATAGTGTAGCTTTCCAAAAATGAAATAATTTTTGAAATCGGTGCAGTAGTTTTGGAGCCTATTCGAGACAAACCAACAATCAAACCTTTCCTCTTTATAATATTAGTATAGACAGGTTTGAAGATATGTGAAGTCCCCAAAACATTTGGTAAGCATGGTGGACTATGCCTGATCCCTCTTCTAAGGAGACCTGAGCCCAGCAGTGGGCAGTAATGGATTGTTACAGATAAGTAGGTGTGCTTTTCGACTGACTTCCTAAAAAGAGGAGGTACTGAATTCGACTGTATTTTTTTAAATGTTTGTTCTTTCTTAACTTTAGTTTTGGGTAGACCGATTTCAATGATTTTTTTTTTTTTTAGAAAACAGACACCCTGGAGAATACTTACCTCGCATAAATTTGATAAACATTGTACTAGTAGTTTTTATGCTATTCTTGAGAAATGGAAGTCGGTCGTTATAATTTTAATAATTTCGAGTTTTAATTTTTAAGAAAATATATGCACGCAAAAACACACAGCAAATCCTGATTTGTACGTCAAAATATAGATTTCGACACAAATCCAAAACTTGTTAGATCTTAAAAAAAATGAACCGGACCATATGGTCATTAATCATCTTTCATCTAACACAAGAATCATTTAAATCGGTTCACCCAAACTAAAATAAACAGATGAATTGAGTACTTTTATGTAAGTCGGTCAAAAATAGAAAACTCAAGGTCCAAATTAGACAATGAAAGTCATTTGCGACGCCGACGAAGTTTACTCAAAGGTCGTACATTACGTGCCACACAGATCTTCTCACGATAAACCATGAATGTACGAAAACAATGATTTTCCCCACGCGTGGGAGCCCACGCGGTGAAAATATAGTTTCACTGATCGAACAAGAAATGATAATATCTGGGAATACTATTGTTTAGTATAGGAAAGTGGTTGCTATATTTTATGTTTGGGTGCCGAAAGTTATAAAAAATTTTGTGAAATTAAAAAAGTTGTGAAAAATCGTTTGTGCAGTAAAGCTTATTGTACAATTAGTGATTTTCTAGATGACTGCACTAAGTGGGAATGAAGCTTTCGTTTTAGGTCAAAATTGTAGCCCGTCCCCGACTGTTGTTGCAGTCGGCGCACGAAACCACCAAAACAGACCATCGTCTGGTCCGGTTACCTCGGGGCCACCCACCGGCCCAAGAGAAGACCCGAATGATTACTACAGAGGGCTTCGGCCTCACCGGGCATACACTACCTCGCCCGGTCGGAGATCTCCCTTTGGCAATAAGTCCACTGTACCCACATATCTCTTTCTGACGCAGACGAAGTTGTGCAAATTATTATTCGGCCGTTCAGAGAATGCGTTCCTGATACGTAACTTTGTAATTGCGTTGCAGTTACGATAAAAATATTTTTGCTGGTTGTTTACCGTTTTAACAATTGATGAGCATTAAAACAACATAACTATATCAATAATCAATGAATATTATAATTTTGTGCTAAACTGAGTGTCAAATAACTTGGTAAACAATATTATTCTTGACTAACTCATAGGTGTCAGGAACGCATTCTCTAAACGGCCAAACTTTAGCTAGTATTCAAATACAGTCGATGATGATTCAGAAAGTTTAAAGTTTCGATGATCGTATCAGCATCACAATGCATATTAACTTCATAATATTATTACACAATACGGCATTTTCATAAAATCGTGACACACAAAATCGATGTTACATAATCGATTAATATACGGTCAAATCGATTTTATATTCGGGACCTAGTTTTTTGGTTCCGCTTTTTCGATTGTTTTTGTTAGACTTGTTTATGAGCTTTTGTTAGTGATTTGGTTTACTTTTAGTCTAATGAATTGTTTGTTCAAAGACGTTTTACATCACTTTTTGACCGACTTCCAAAAAAAAGAAGTTCTCAATTCGTCTGTATGATTTTGGAAAGAAGTTCCTTATTGCGCGTTGTGAAAGGGGGACGGAAAAAATTCTTACGAAAAGTTGTTACGACACTTTTTTTGTGTTAGATGATTATCGCTGGATGGCGCTGTGATCAAAATCTTTAAAACACGTTCCTTATTTTTGTTTTAGATGATTATCGCTAGATGGCACTGTGATCAAAATCTTTTAAAACACGTTCCTTATCTTTTAATCGAAAGGAACTTCGTTCTATTCGGGTGTCCCATGACACCTCTCAAGTTTTTTTTTATGGTTCTGCCTCGGTAACTTTAGTTTGGGTGGACCGATTTGAACTTCTTCTTTCTTTCTTCTTTTTATTTCAATGATTCGCTGATTTCTTTAGAATTATCTCGTATAAATTTGATAAAGATCTGACTGGTAGTTTCTGTGCTATGCTTGAAAAAAGGAAGTCGGTCGTCACCGTTATTTGTTATTTACTTGTGTTGGTGACTCAATATGAAAACAGTACTATACTGTAACAACCCATTACTGTCCACTGCTGGGCTCAGGTCTCCTCGGAAGAAGGGTATATGAAAACGCACCATTGTAATAATAGCTTCGTCCGCGTCACAAAGAGACTGTTTGGACACTATTTGCGATTTAAGCGCTGACAAATATGTTTGTTTACAACGAAAAACCTCTTAAATTAATCATTTTTTCTCTACTATATTATGCATGTATTATACACGTAAACCTCTTAAATCATTTTTTTAAAAGCCCCATCATAATCCATTGCATCCATAGTTTTAAAGATTTAAGCATACCTACATAGGGACATACGAGAGTGTTAAGCGACTTTGTTTTATACTATGTAGAGAATAGAGATTATAACTACAAGACTGGAAATAGGACGTGTTTTAATGTCTAAATTTGGTACTCTTCAATCTATTCCAGATAAACCGATTTTTATGATTATTTTATGACTTAGACGAAATTAAATCTATACTTTTACACTATAAAGCTGTAGAGTTTGTTTGTTTGAACGCGCTAATCTCAGGAACCACTGGTTCGATTTGAAAAATTATTTTAGTGTTGCGCGGGTCAACTAGTTTGATATTATAGATCTCACTAGTGCCGTTTTTGTTATTTTCATTAAAATTGGTCATTTTTAAATTATAAAATAATATTACTTTTAGAAAAAAATGTCGACGTTAATATTACACACAGACAATTTTATTTATTTGAATGGATTAGAGATCCACAAACAAAAAAATCATGATTTCTTACATAACTATATTCCAATACTAGTAAAACTAACGGAATTAAAACTCGTTTTTAATACTTAAGAACTGCATTCCAACATGTCATTTCATAATATGTGTTTTGTCAACCATTGTGTATGGAGAACTTTAGAATTAAGGTTGTCACCAAAGAAAGCTTTTAATTTAGTTAAATTTATTTTTACTTTGTTTTTTTGATTTTTATTTAAATATGGTCGTCTTTAAATGTCTCGTTTTGTTATAAAAAAATTTATTTAACTTGCACTGGATGTAACTATGTAAGTTCGGTTGGAATCTTGCAAGTTGAATTTGACCAAATCTGAGCTGAAAATTTGTGTGCGCAAATGTATATCGCGTGACAATGCAATAATTTACTATGGATCTGATGATGCAGTCGGGTAGCCATAAGAACACTTGTACTAAACAAGATAGACAGATCGTGTTTGTGCTCGTTTTACTTGTCTTAGCTAGTCTATATTTTTTTATATATTATTATATTATAACTACCGTAATTATACTGTAGTTAAAATACACTGACCCAGATTTATAACTTAACTGTATGTTGCGTCATTAATTGTTAAATAAACCTACTTAAATAATGAATTTTAATGATCATAAAAAATTGTAATTAGATTTTTTACGCTTTACTGTGAAACATGAGCCCATTAGTTACTTACCATCAGGTGGGACGTACGACGACTTACGTATCTATGAAACAATAAGAAATAAAATAGTGGGTTATGGTTGACTTTTGATAAAAAAATCAGTTAAAATAAAATCAAATTTCATATTTCATAAATTTATAAAAAGAAAAATACTACTTTTACAGGGTCATGTACCCCAATGCAGTAATATTTACATATTATCTAACACTTTTTAAACAATACTATAATCTAAATGTAAAATTATGAATAAGCTAAAAAAATTACGATGGATATATAACTTAAACAACTAACACAAAATTAATAATGTCCAGTATTAAAATTAAATAAAATAGGATAAAATCACAATAATCAAAGATTCATTTAGAATATATAAATAATAAATAAATTAAGCAAGACACAATTTACAATATTAAAAAAAAAGAAAATACATTTAAAATATAAGAACAATAATAAACAATTCAAACCCATCATCGTCCAATAAAATAAATTTAAAACTACTACTTTTTAAGTATGTCAATATAAAAAAAAATGGTATTACTCTTCTTTTCTTTATTCACTATAATATAAGATAAAAAATAATAATATATTTTGTATTATTAGACAACCCTACACGCATTTAACGGTGCAATGCGCTCTTGCACGATGCAACTTAAGGTGCAACTCTATTAAGTCATAATAATATTTAATCAAAACAATACTATTTCAAGGTTATACAGGGTGGATCTGTAACTTTCGACCATCTGACGTGGGGTGAATGACCTGTCGATGTGAAACTTAGAATCGACTTTATTTTTGAAATCGGTTAAACTTTTTTCACCCCATGTCAAATGGTCCAAAGTTACAGATCCACCCTGTATAAGGTATTAGGTCTGATATTGCAGAGGTCCATGAGCGACAGTAACCATTACGATCAAATGACCCGTCGGCTCGTCTGCGTGGCAATATAAAAATTGGAATGTATAACAATATATCCTATAGCCTTCCTCGATAAATGAACTTTCCAAAACTGAAAGAATTTTTGAAATCAGACCAGTAGTTTCGGAGCCTATTCGAGACAAACAAACAATCAAACCTTTCCTCTTTATAATATTAGTGTAGACTAGTTGTCCGCGCAATTTCTTCTGCGTCACTATCAATTAAATGTTAATTATTCGAATGTTTTTCGCCCTAAAATCCATTCTTGAATTTCAAAGATATTTAAAAAAAAACATTGGCAAAATTGGTCCAGACGTTTGCACTACATTTTGCCATTCATTTTTATATTATAGACTAGTTGACTCCCACAATTTCGTCTGCGTCACAGAGGGTTATAACATAACCTTCCTCGATAAATGGACTATACAACACTGAAAGAATTTTTGAAACCGGACCAGTAGTTCTTGAGATTAGCGCGTTCAAACAAACAAACTCTTCAGCTTTATAATATTAAAATATATAAAAATATGTGGGTGATGACGTAGAAATGTTAAATCTAATACCTCCTTTTATAGTCGGTTATTAAAGTTACTTTTATAATGTGAAATTAATCAGGTTTATTACTAGTTTTATAACTATTATAAATTTATTGTTATTTAACTGTTTCTTACGTAATTCTAGTTATGTAGTTTTAATATAATATGTGTGTCAGTGAATCGTAATTAATATTTATATGAATTATAAGTAATTGAACTTATAAAAGTTAAAGTTAGTACAAAAAAGTTATCGATATCGGTTCAAATACAAAATATAGATCGTACGTTAACGCGTCTGACAAATCTTGTCCTGAACTTTTAATTAATTTATTTAATGTAAATTTGTGTAATACTGTACAAATATATAAAAAAAATGCTCATTATACAAAAAAAAAGACATGCCCGCTGAGTTTCTTGCCAGTTCTTCTCAAGACGGTGGCTATAATTATTATTTTTTGTGTCCGAACTGGTGGTAGCTTGTAACTTTTGACGTCAACAAGAATGAGTACGTCATCAATGTTGAAAATAAAGTATTTATTTTCAAAGTATTTCATTTCAAAGCATCTTTCATATGAAAAAATAATCATCAAAACCGGTTCACATAGGCTAAAAATTATGCTGTAACACAACAAATAACTTGTCGTTTGTTAAAAAATAGCCCAACTAATTTCAAAATCGGTTCAAAATAATCTTCGCCTTAAATAGATTTCACTAAGCAAGAACACGTGACTACACATATAGTTGTCTCTCTCACACTTGTTGTGTTACAATCTTGCATCTCTGTCTAACAGTTGAATGTCAATGACTGCCCGAGGCGGTTTTTCCTTACAATTCAGGAAATACTGTGTTCAGTTGAAAGTGGTTTTTTTATAAACTATTTTACTAAACAAGTATCTATTTTTGTTGAAATGTAGACAGAGTCCATCAGATCGTAAGTGGTCATCGTCGCTCATGCTTTAAAATGTCATGGGAAATCTGATAGAGTCTACAAGATTTCAGCTCTCTGTGCATTCTGTACCATTTGGTCCATGGGGAATGCTCCGAGGGACTCTTTGAGATGATCCCTTCATCTCCCTTTTACTATCGTACCACACGCCGCAGGGGCAAGGTTCACCACCTTTACTTGGAACCGCTGCGATCTTCCACGGTTCGCTTCAGAAGATCATTTTTGCCCCGTACCATTCCGATTCGGTATGGACTCCCATCCGTGGTGTTCCCGGAGCGCTATGACATGTCCCTCTTTAAACGAGGCTTAAGAAAAGTCCTGTATCGGTGGGCGATAGATAACAGCCCCTCATTGCCCTGGCATTGCAGAGGTTCCTGAGCGACGGTGACCGCTTACCATCAGGTGGGCCGTAGGCTCGTTTATCTATCACTCAATAAAAAATAAAATAAAAAAAGTGTCCTTTCAAATGAGTCCAAACACGATGGGTCTACGAACATCCGTTCTCGAGATAATTTACGGGGGGATTGCAATAATTTCGTGGGAGGGGGGGAGAAAGTAGTAGATCTAAATACAGCTGAGTTGTCAGTCAAAAACCTTGAACTTGAGCATAACTTTGTTAAAGAATGTGGGGTCTAATAGACCGCGTGTCGCCCTAACGTCTGCGGGCCGATAACACCTCGTATCTCAGCGAAAGGATGCATGGATTCGCAACATCATCAATACGCGATTGTGAATGTTTACATCTTAAACAAAAAGTTGTAAAATGTAAACACATAGTGTCTGGACTCATACTGTAGGTACTGTAACAACCCATTACTGCCCGCTGCTAGGTTCTGATCTCTCAGTCATAGTCCACCATGCTTGTCCAATGCGTTGGGAACTTCAAATATCTTCAATGATTTAGAATCTTTTTCCAATAGCTTTCCTCACGATGTTGTCCTTCACTGTTTTCAGCCAATGTTAAATTGTACTCAAATACTTGTCTAATTAACGTTTAGTTACGAGCCGTCTTTGAACCCGCGATCTCCCGTACGGAAAACAAATGCTTCAACCAACATCATGACTTACCGAAAGGACATAAGGAAACCTTTATTTTAGCCATCAAAACATCACTACATCAACTCAAGTTATGTCAAAAAATCGCATATTGGAACGAAGTTCCTTATCGCACGTTATCAAAAGGGGGCTAAATGGAAATTCTTATGAAAAAGTTGTCACGACACTTTTTTTGTTTTAGATGATTATCGCTAGATGGCGCTGTGATTAAAATCTATTAAAACAATTCCTTATTTTGTTTTATATGATAAATTTGCTAGATGGCGCTGTGATCAAAATATTTTATTTCAGTTATAATAATTAGTTTAAAACGTCTATCTCTTTCTCTTAAAGAGCTTAATAAAATAAAATTTTATTACAATTCCCTCACTAATTAATGGAAAGGAATTTCGTTCCATCCGGGTGTCCACACACCTCCCAAGCTTTTTTTTTGCGAATGAGAATATCTAAAAAACATGCGAATATTCGCACCATCCCTGGCACACACATCGTTCTGTCACACGGGTATGACGTCACACAATATGAAAGTGAACGCGTCTCCAAAACAACTTATTGTCTCATAATGTGATGATTTCGTCACAAGTTGTAATCGAAATAAATTGTTTTCACTTATAATACAATGTTGTTCAAGTTATTGTGCTGTCCATCGATCTAATTTATTAGAAACACTGGGGGCGGCGCGACGGGAAAGAGTGCCTTGGGCGTAACGCGTCGCGCCGTCCCTCATAACCCCGTGCTGGGTTCTGGCCTTAGCCGGGGTTCGAACGCTGAGTGTGAGCGGTTGGAGGTTTTAGTGCGATTCAACTCCCACATACCGGGATCTGGTGATTTCCTCCAACTAAAAAAAAAACTAGAAACATTGAACAAAGCAATACATAATTTATTTTAAAGATAACTCTTTAAATACAAGCTTTTAAGATTCTGAATATCATGTATCAGTAGAGTGCTAGCCAAGACAAGTGAAATGAGTCCAAACACGACGGGTCTATCTTGTTTAGTACAGGAGTTCCTATGACCACCAAAGTCATCATCAGATCAGCGGTCAAATCATTGCATTGTCACGTGATATACATCTGCGTGCAAAATGTCAACTCAATCGGAAACCGGGAAGTTTGTCAAATTTAGCTCCCAAGATTTCACCCGAGCTTACATAGTTACATCCAGTGCAAGTTAATATAAAGCTTGTAAGGTAATTGTCACCCTCCCTTTTCACTTTATTTTTCCAATAACAAATTAAACTTCTTCGGAAACATCAAAAAAAAAGTATTTTTGGGTATTCGGGAAACACTAAGTTTTCATCAATCCATAGTCGTATTATTATTTCACTAGCGGACCCGCGCAACTTCGTCTTCGTCACTGTCAAGTAGCCTATGTTCTTTCTCAGGGTCTAAAGATTATCTGTACCAAATTACACCAAAATCGGTTGAGAGGTTTAAGCGGGAAAGCGTAACAGACAGACAGAAAGACAGGCAGACAGAGTTACTTTTATAATATTAGTAGGGATTAGATCAACAATAAATCGCTTTTATTACGCACCGTAATAACAGTTACAAAATGACAAACTTTCACACAATGTTTGTAATTAATAACATTTATAATTACGACATTAATTTATGTTTTATTTCGTAGGTAATTAAGTATATAATCTGCAAAAAATACTTGTACGTGACTCTTGATTTATTAGTAGACAGTTACTGTATTACTGCCCACTGCTGGGCTCAGGTCTCCTCAGTAGAGGGATCAGGTATAGCCCAACAAGCAACCACAATGCAGATTGGGAACTTCACATATCTACGAACGATTTTAGAATCCTTTTACGTTTGCATTTTGAACTATTGTTTATTTAGAGAATGACAGCTCAAATGTCATTCAATTTCTGTTCATACAAACATACATTCATGCAAACTCTATATGGCCCACCCGCTATATGCATGTTTCCTCACGATGTTTTCCTTCACCGTTTTAAGTCAGTGGTGTTGTGATGCACATTATTCTTTTTACATGACTATTTGAAGGTAAAAGCCAGTTTTGGACCTACGAACTCCCTTTGTAAGGCTAGAGCTTCAACCACTCGGCCATCACGACTTTTTTGTACTTCAAGTACAAATAATAAAATAATAAGTTTGGGAGAGTACCTACTCAACGTGTACGAGTGATAAAGATAGCACCAATATTTTTCAAAAAAATCTTTAGATAATTTATTTTCAATATTTTTCTACACCATTCATTCTAACAGCACTATTTCCAACTCACTTTACTTACAAACACTAAACTAACTAACTTATTCAACTTTAACTTTCCTTTTGTAAATATTAAAACCTCATTTTTTCAATTCTACGCAGATGCCAATGTACCACATCGAGCTCAGACAAACGCCGAACTCCGAAAGCCAATGTTTGTCCAAACGTTGGCCAGAAAGGACGGTAACACCCTATTCCCGAATATTACCGAACGAATAACAGAATTGCCGGAATTCAAACCTATTACCGACGAACAAATGAAGAAAATGAATGATATACTAAAAGTACAGTCGCGACGGAAAGCGAAAGAATTACGTGACCCCATTGACAGACAAGATGACAGTTGCCCCCAAGGAGGATCTTGCGAGTTTTTTTTCTACTGCTGGATGGTTGGGGGCCTCCTTGACGGCAGCTGCGGGGGCCTGCTCAAAGGCTGCTGCCATAGAGTAGCGAAGGCCGGTATCCTTGGGGTACAGGATACGAACTCCATAGAGTATCCGACAGATGGATTGAGTTACGGGCCCGTCGTGAACGATGAAAGTAAGATGAATTTTAAGGGGGTGTTGCGATGGGGAAAATTAGAGCACTTTCGTATAAGTTTATATTAATAAAACGATCTAATTTTAAGCAACAACTAACCTAATAAAATTAAAATGATTCCTTACTGTACTTCGATTAAAACATCAGAAGTTCTATGAACAAATTAAAACACGTCAAAAATTGCTTTCCATTGAAATAATGCTGTTACTTAACCTCTATTACCACCAACAGCTTTTTTATCAAATGAGTCAAATATGATACCTTCTATGACTTTTCGTAATATCTATGAGTCATATAAGACTCATATACTATGAAATAAAAAATATACGTTATTCTAATTCAAGATGGATGCTGTTACGATCTGTAGTCTATATATACAATTAGAGATCGATTTATTAATTTCGTTTGGTTGTTTTAAATCGATTATTATTTTGGTTATTATATTTTTTAGTTATTATATTTTTTGGTTTATATTTAATAGTAAATCATTTAATGATTATTTTACCATCGCAATGCTCCCGAAAAACTTGAAGATGAAGACGCCGTAATATTCACACCGTTATGTAATATCGTTCGACGAAATTTCTATTTTTACACGTTTTATATTAGGATGTAAAACGTGATAATTGAATAAGAAATGCGGAAAATATTTTAAATTCAGTTATTATTTATTAGAATAGGGATATTGATACTTATTTTTTTGTTTAATATGTGTACATATTTTTGAAGAAATAGGACAATGGATGGTTGTTAATTTTGTTTAATGACAGTGTGCCTACTGTACTTTATGATTACAAGACAGTTTGTATTTTTAATTGAAAATAACAATTAATATTAATCCTCTTTTTAGAATATTAAACACTGAATGATCTTCAAATATGAAATTTAATTTTATTTAGTACTAGCTGGCCCGCGCAACTTCGTCTGCGTCACATAATCAAAACCTTCCCGTAATAGTTCTCGTAGAAACTATCCTCCTAGGTCTAGATCAATCAAATCAAACTTGCAAGATGACTTTATTTATCTAAAATAAAATAATTAATTTATTTAGGTTAATTTCGTCGACGAACATTACACTTTGGTGTGAAATACGGACAGAAACTCACAAGACTAACAGAGCTCAGATGTGGTCGTTTGGCAAGACATACTTAGAATTATCCGGAAAACCGTTCATTACCGGTTCCAGAAAACCGGAAATACGTCACCAGGTATATAATGTATATTGTATATATCATATTTCTTTCTTTTATCTCTTTCTAAGCTCTAATTCTAACTATGTCTTGCTTTTTCACATTATTTTATGAAACTAACGCACTAATTCTTATAAAAATGCTTCGAAACGATGTGTCTCTTTCTAGCTTTCCGTTTTTGGAAAATGTGTGAAAGAGACAACTATATTTATGGTTTTATGCTGTACATTTTAAGTGTGTTTTATTACAGGTTTTAAAGGTAAGTGGTTTTTTTATTACTTTACTTATATTCATTAAATATTATCTTAATAATTTTAGATAGCTTTAAACAATTCTTAAAATAATTTAAATCATTTTCTAAATATGCGTGGCTGTGATACCATCTTAAGAGCATTGTGTTCAAAGTTTCTAAGATATTTTTTGTCAGAGCTAGCAGCTTAGGGAAAAAAAAATTCGACCGCTTAACATAAGTCGGAGTAAATAAGATTGATTTCATGATTTCTCTCACCATATAAACCTTCCTTACCGAATATTTCAATACTAAAATTAGCCAAATCGGTTCAGCCTTTGTCGAGATTTAGTGAGACTAACCGATAGCAATGATATTTTAAATGTGTTTTCGTGCGCAACTGTACATTTTGTTTTGTAATAACTGTTGCTATCGCCAATTCTTGAATAAATAATATTACGATAACTTATATAAATATAATTTAAAAGCGGAAGAGTTTAGTTATTTTTGTATTATGTTATATGAGTACTATTGGCTATTATAATTTAAAAAATAAATGATACAAACATAGTGACCTAGAAGTCTCAATATTTTACAAAAGAAGTGAAGTAACCATTTAGTGCCAGGTTTTACATGAATTCGTCCGCCTAATAAGACAAGAAAATAATCCACATCTAGGCATATTTCTTAACAAATACTCAAAAAAGACTTTTCTAAAAATTAAATTAAACGATCGCTACAACAACATTTATTAAAACAATTCATCTGTACCAACCCATTACTGCCCACTGTTGGGCTCAGGTCTCCTCAGAAGAGGGATTAGGCATAGTTCACCACGCTTGCCTAATGCGGATTGGAGACTTCACATATTTTCAAAGGATTTTTAGAACCCTTTTCCGACATGCACAATTCATCAAATTAGATAAATTTGACGCGTAACATACTATTTTATTTAGTTGACCTGGGCAACTTCGTCTGCGTCACAGAGGGATATAGTCTTCCTCGATAAATGAACTAGCCAACACTGAAAGAATTATTCAAATCGGACTCTAAGTGGTTACTGAGATTAACGCGTTCAAACAAACAAACTCTCCCGATTCATAATATTGATGTACCTATAATAGTATATTTTTATGTGTCATTTTTTGTATAATTTCTTAGGTGTGTACAATCTGAACATTTGTGACGTCACTGCCAGCTGAGACTGAAAACCAGCGCTGGATGTTGGCATTGATTTTATAATCTATGTCGATATTCAGTAATACGCTGAGTCTCGACTGGTTTGTGGTAAAAATGTAATAGGTATGATTATGTAAATTGTATTTTTTTTTCATCTTTTGTACCATTTTTACCTCAAACAAAGTATGTCTATGTCTAATATAAATTACTTTACTCGTAAATAAAAATAATTGAAAACCAACTTCCAACTGATATTTAAAAACAAAAAAAATCCTTTATTGACCGACTTCCAAAAAGAAGGAGGTACTCAATTGGTCTGTATTTTTTTATGTTTGTTCCTCGATAACTTTAGTATGGGTGGACCGGTTTAAATGATTCTGGTGGCAGGTGAAAGGTAATGGCTGAACTTAGATCCCGTTGTTTTTTTTTAAGTTCGAACAACTACTTTTGGAACTGTGTTTAAAAATGTGTATTTTTAACGGAAAAAAAATCACGATTTGCTATGCGTTTTTGCGTGTATTTCCTTTTTGTATGAATCGATTTCGATGATTCTTTTTTTGTTCGAAAGCAGACATCTTGAGCATTATTTCATTTATAAATTTGTGCTATGCTTGAGAAATGGAAGTCGGTCGTTTTCATTTTTGTAATAAAAATATTATTTAAGTACAGGTTTTCGCCTTCACATAAATAGCGAATTAAATCTTCTATAACACTATCGCGCGCGACCGTACTCAGCTGTTTATTACGTAACCGCTTTCACTTCACGGCGCCATTTACTCGCACATGACAGGGCTGTCCCATCGCTGTTTGATAAACATAACATCTTTGATTTATTTTTGACCGACTTCCAACAAGGAGGTTATCATTTCGTCTGTATTTTTTTATTAGTTCCAGTGGTGCACATCTACATTAACCTTTCAAATTTGATTAAAATTTGCAATAATAATCGATTGAACAACATATTACGTCAAAATACACTTTTCGTTACTATAAGTACTATACATATTGCAGGAGGGTGATGAGTACTCTGTTCTAAAACGGAATATTACAAAAATAGGTAAAAATATTATTTTTTTTCGATTAAACTACCTCAAACATAAACAATTTCGGCTAAAAGAGTGTTGACGACCTCTAGTGATCTCGCGCACACCACACCTCTGCCACACCCATCAGCTGTCGAAAAACCATCATTTTGCAAGAATTTTAGATATTTTTAAGTTGCGATTACTAAGGCATTAAGCCATATTCTTTGGTAATAATATTTTTACTGGTCGTATATAACCATCAGATACCATGACCTTCAATATGTACCCTCACTAAGAAATCACCCTATATATATTTTTTTTTTATTACCTTGTAGGCAGACAAGCTAATATTTAGCCTAAAAGTTGAATAACATTGATTATAGGACGTGAAAACTTACTCAAGAGTTACATTTCTGCATACTTTGACTTAAATATGCATGCACGCCACTAGTTTGTTCCTCGATAACTTTAGTTTGGTTGGACCGATTTGAATGATTCTGGTGTCAGATGAAAGATAGTCATCAGGGGGTCCCATTTTTTAAAGATCGAAAGAGTACTTTTGGATAATAAAAATGTGAATTTTTAAACAATATTTCAATGGAAGTCGGTCGTTTTCATTATTGAAAACAAAACATTATTTTGTTTTATTGGAACGAAGTTCCTTATCGCGCGTTAAAAAAGTTGTCACGATACTTTTTCTGTTTTAGATGATGATCGCTAGATGGCGCTGTGATCAAAATATTTTATAAAACAATTCCTTATTTTGTTTTATATGATTAATGCTAGATGACGCTGTGATCAAAATATTTTATTTAATAACTTAAAAAAATAAAATTTTATTACAATTCCCTCACTAATTAATCGAAAGGAACGTCGTTCCATCCGGGTGTCTCTTGACACCTCTCAAGTTTTTTATTAGTACATTACTTTACGGAAAAAATAAAATTTTGAAAAAAGTCACCAAAACTTTCAAATACGTCTGTCACCAAATTATAAATATTGCAAAAATGGGGATTTTTCATACAGTTACTAACAGATTGCGAAATGCAAAGGAAACTAGGCTTTAAACCTATGATTCAGAAGGTCCGGTTCACTTTCGACATATTGATCTATTACCAAATGTGTATGACTATTTGGGATTTTTGAAAGCGTTCTTACAAAACTATAGCGTGTCTCAAAATGCTTAGAAATTACGAAATATGACTATAATTGTTTTCTACAAGGTTGCTTTAAAATCGTATCTTTTATGTGAAATCTATTTAAGATGCTTACACACAAAGTAAAATTTCTTTGATCAGTTATTATCACACCCCTCTTCTTTCCAATCTATACTATATCTATATTATCTATACTAATATTATAAAGCTGAAGAGTTTGTTTGTTTGAACGCGCTAATCTCAGGAACTACTGGTCCGAATTCTCGAGTCCATTTATCGAGGAAGGCTATAGGCTATATTGTATCCCTCTGTGAAGTAGACAAAGTTGCGCGGATCACCTAGTAAAAAACAATTATCAAAATCGGTTTTTAACAACGATGTCATTCGAGAACAAACAAAAAAGCATATTTACGGTCGAATTGAGAAACCTTCTCTTTTTGAAATCGGTTAAAAACAAGTTCAATTCAACTACCCGAGAAGCACCAACGTTGATACAAAAAGAATAATTAAAAATTGGTTCACCTAGAAAAAGCTATGAGGTAACAACAAAAAAAGAAAAGTAAATATAATTAATAGTGCCTTTTATCTTTGACCGACTTTCAAGACAAAAGAGATGTTCGTTTTTGACCGACTTCTGAAAAGAAGGAGGTACTCAATTTGTCTGTATTTTTTTTTTATGTTTGTTCCTCGATAACTTTAGTTTGGGTGGACCGATTTGAATGATTCTAGTGTCAGATAAAAGGTAATGGCTGAACTTAGGTCCCATTGTTTTTTTTAAAGATAGAACAAGAACTTTGGATCTGTGTTTAAAAATGTGTATTTTAACGGACAAAATTTCACGATTTGCTATGCATTTTTGCGTGTATTTCCTTTTTATATGAACTGATTTTAATGGTTCTTTTTTTGTTAGAAAGCAAACATTTTGAGCATAATCTCTTATAAATTTGATAAAGATCTGACTGGTAGTTTTTGTGCTATTCTTAAAAACGGAGGTCGGTCGTTGTAATTATTGCAAGATTTATATTAACTTGCACTGGATGTAACTACGACTGTAATAAAATTATTATTTATTGATTCTAAGGACATAAAATCCATATTAGACTTTAAACATTATGTAAAATGCTATATAATGATACAAGTTTGTGATTAGGTAGCTATATGCCAGTATTATGGTAATACCGGTGGCTTGTGAAAGGAAACGGGATTCACTTGCCGGAAAGCGTAAGACTGTTTATTATCTATGGTCTGAGTTGTGAGAAAATGACGGATTTTAGGCGCGAAAAAGTATAACTTAACCACTCAACTGGGAACGTCACTATTCGCTAGATGGCGAAACTGGGGACTTCGTTCGGAATCAATACCGTGTTTGAGCCCCTTTTTAAAAACTATTTTTTCCAATAATTTTTAATTTTGATTTTTAATTAGAACTTTGTAAATCTTTATTACTAAACGACGCTGTATTGCATTTTGAGCGAAAATATATCATCTCCGAGATTAAAAAATGTAAATAAAACAAGTTTTAGAACTGTGCTCAATTATGGCTCCTGCCACAGACTTGGCAATAGTAAACAAACCAATTTGGTTGCCGATCCCAGTTGAGTGGCTACAATTTAATTTCTGTAGTTTTTAGGAGGTAGTTTGCTCTTGACTTTTTAAATTGTGATAAATTTATATAAGGGATAAAATGCAACATGCGTTACACCAGGGGTAGTGTTGTATAAGCAAAATTTTCGTGCAATATTTTCGTTTCGTAGTTTTAAATCCAAGCATTTTTAAAACATGGCGGAATTTTTAAACTTTGTATTCAGGAAAAATACTCAAAGTAATGATTTTAGACAATTTTTCTTTTAAAGTTCCACCCTGTCAATAGGTATATTCAATCTTCTCCGTAATTCTACAAATAACTCGACAAGACTAAAGCTGGTTCAGTCGTTGTGGCAGTAAATTGCAGAAATACCAAAGGAAATAAATAAGATGTGACTTTTTGGGTTTACAATAATTATATTTTCAATTATTACATTTTTTTTCGGTTTTACAATAATTTTATATTATTTTTTGGCGCTAAAACATTTTGACAGATAACACTTTTTTTATTTTTCAAACTTCGAACACGAAAGAGGTTTTATGCTCGAACAGTCGTTCTCGACTTTTAGCGAGTAAAAACAAATCATCTGATTCGGCTCTTTTTATTATACCTTGGGTTAAAATATAATTGGAGTTTCTTCCTCGATAAATAGACTATCCAACACTGAAAGAATTTTTCAAATCGAATCAGCGGTTCCCGAGATTAGCGTTTTCAAATAAACTCTTCAGATTAATATACTTAGATCGTGGTAAGAACCCGTTTAGTAATTGTGTGAGTTATGTAGATAACCACAAGTGTTTAAAGAAATTTATTAGGATATATTGGACGAAGTTCCTTATCGCGCGTTATCGAAAGGGGGCTAGACGGAAAAAAATCTTACGAAAAGTTGTCACGACACTTTTTTTGTTTTAGACGATTATCGCTAGATGGCGCTGTGATCAAAATCTTTTAAAACACGTTCCTTATCGCGCGTTACGTTAGGAAAAAAGTATAAGATATCTTTTAATCGAAAAGAACTTCGTTCTATTCGGGTGTCCCGTGGCACCTCTCAAGTATTTTTTAAATATTAGCGGGCCCGCGCAACTTCGTCTGCGTCACTTTCAATCGAAAGATAGCCTATGTTCTTTCTCAGGGTCTGATCAAAATCGGTTGAGTGGTTTAAGCGGGAAAGAGTAACAGACAGACAGAGTCACTTTCGCATTTATAATATTAGTAGGTATAGTTTTAATAAATAGTATTTGTTATTCGCTTATTCTTATACCTTGTACTGTAGTAATAGCTAGCTCGGCTCTTCCGTGGCGATGCAACCAAGGGCGACTTCGTTACACAACTTCCGCGATATTCCTTTGATTACAGCTTTTACATTAACTGCTTTTCAATAAGAAGGTACAACAAACAAACAAAATATTGTTATTAACTAGCTGACCCGCGCAAAGGGAGGGAAGTTTTGACTGGCTTCGAAACAGGAGGATTTTTTTTTTAGTTGTAGGAAATCACTGGCGTATGTGGGACTTGAACCACACTAAAACTTCCAACCGCTCACACTCAGCGTCTGGCTGAGGCCAGAACCTAGCACATGGTTATGAGGGACGGCGCGATGCGTTACGCCCTCGGCACTCTTTCGTCAGTATTTTATTTTTAAGTTTGTCACAGCATAACTTTGGTTAGACCGATTTAAATGATTCTTGTGTTAGAAGAAAGTTAGGTCCTCTGTGTGGGGACTCGCGTCACTGGCGTCCGTGGGTGATACCACCTTCATGTACGAAGGCCCACCCCACACGTAGTCCCTGGGCGGTGCCAAGGCAGTGACGTGTGGGTAGCCGCGGAGTTGAGCGCCTGGGAGTAGTCGCTCTGATGCGACTGCTCCCCTCAACTTCGGGCTAGGTCATGGACGTCGAGTCCACCAGCGAAGCCCGCACAGGGGTAGGCGTCCAGGCCCCTGTGACGGCGAATACTACTGGCGCAGAACCGGGGCGGTCATCGGTCGCGAGTAACATCGCGAGCGATGACGGCTCCAGATACCAAGATTCTGTCGAGAGATTCCGGCGCAAGCGGAAGTCCGCGGCGCGCCGGAGCTCAGAGACAGGGGAATCCTCAACGGCCTCCGACGACGACGACGAGACGCCGCGAGTGGCCGCCAAGGACACCACCACCAGAGGGACACGGGCGAGGGATGCCGCGGCGATGCCCGCGCCCAGGCGAAGGAAACCATTAGGTCCTTCGCGCGCGATGACACCCCTCGGCTCGACTCGGACGACGACTGATGAGGAGTTCTATGAGAGCCCCGTCGTCGTCCTAGAGTCATTGAGACGATGAGCCAGCTCGGCCACGTACCGCTACAACAATAGCGGTAACCCGGCCCACGCCAAGGCGTGGCGACGGGTGGCCGATGAAACTAGCAGAATTATGCCGGCTATATCTGCGGCTATCAGCCGAGACGCCGTGCTACAGGTGCAGCTGGAGACGGCGACGGCTGAGGTGGCCCTCCTCAGGGAGAGACTGACGGCCCTTGAGGCTCAGAGGGCTAAGCCTAAGCCTAAGCCTAAGTCTAAACCCAGCGGAGAGTCGCCGGCTGTACAGACGAGCGACGTGGCGGCGCCGCGGACCAAGACGACGGACGGCGGCGACGACGAGTGGCGTCCTCGTCAGAAGGAGGCACGCGGGCCGCGGCTTGCGTCGCCGCGAGCCAGAGAGCGGCAGAACATTGAGTCCCCGGACGAAATGGCTGCCCGCATCAGGCGAGAGTTAACGGCGGAGTTCGGCAAGCAGATTGCCGAACTCAGGGCTGAACTTACGGCCCTACGCGGTGTAACAACACCTGCGCCGCGTCCCGTTGCTCTCGCCCCACCGGAGGTACGCCCGGGCCCAGGACCAGCCGGTCCGTCCCGGAACAACAAGAAGAGGAACGGGGGTGGCGGTGCTAAAACTGCCACGCCACCCCCTCAGCCCCGCCCGCTTCCTCCAGCTCCATCCAATATGGATGAGGGCTGGACCGAGGTGGTGAAGCGGGGCGCCAAACGGGCCAGGGTCACTCCGGCCCAATCACCGGCTGTGACAAGGGTAGCGGATAAGGCGACTCCCCACACGGGTAGAGTGCCGTCCGCTGCCCAAAACCAAAACAAAAACGGGACCCCGGCGGTTGCGGCTGCTCCCCAACAGGGTCGAGCGCCCGCCGCCGGCAAACAGAAGAAGGCGAAGAAGGCCAAAAAGAAGCAGCGCGCGCCGAGGCGGGCAGCAGTGGTGGTTACACTGCTGCCGGCCGGCCAGGCGAAGGGGCTTACGTACCCCGACGTCATGGCGAAGGCGCGTGCTGCCGTCGACCTGGCGGAGATAGGGGCGGAGGACGGCCTCCGCATCCGGCACACGGCCAATGGGGCCCGATTGCTGGAGTGTCCCGCCGGTGCTGACAGCGTTGGCATCGCGGACCGTCTAGCGTCGGGCCTCCGGGTGGTGTGGCCGGAGGAGGACGTGAAGGTGCACAGGCCGGTCAAAATGGCCGAGTTACGGGTGACCGGCCTGGACGATTGCACCACCAGGGAGGAGGTGGTGGCGGCCATCGCTGCCCAGGGCAAATGTGCCCCGGAGAATGTAGCCGTAGGCGAACTCCGCCGAGGCTACACCGGGGCCAGCTCGGTTTGGGTGCGGTGTCCGCTAGAGACCGCCAACTCCCTGGCCGCCCCTCCGCCAGGAAGACCAGCTGGGGATCCAGGCAGGCTGCACGTGGGCTGGGTCGCAGCCCACGTGCGGCTACTGGAGCCACGCGCCTGGCGATGCCTCAAGTGCTTCGGCACGGGGCATAGTATCGCCAGGTGCACCAGCACCGTAGACCGCAGCGGTTTATGTTTCCGCTGCGGTCAAACCGGACACAAGGCGGCCACGTGCTCGGCCGCGCCGCACTGCGCACTGTGCGCGGCGGCCGGGCGCAAGGCTGATCACCGGGCGGGGGGCAAAGCTTGCTCCCCGTCCGGTGTGAACACCGAACGTAACAGGCGCCGCAAGACCAAGCGGCGCCAACAGAAGAAGTCGGCCGGGGGAGTACCGGCCGACGTTTCGGACCCCGCCGTGGCGCCTAGTGCGCCCGAAGGCGGGGGCGATAGAGGAGGGGAGGGAGCGATGGATGTGGTCCAACCTTAATGGACTGCATCCGTCGCTTCCTCCAAGGTAATCTGAACCACTCCGCCAGAGCTCAGGACATGTTGGTCCAGAGCATGGCGGAGTGGTCCATTGACGTGGCTGTGGTCGCCGAGCCGTATTTTGTCCCCCCAGTGGACGACTGCTGGTTCGGGGATGAGTGCGGCTTGGCGGCCATACACATTAGGAGGACCGCGGCGATCCCCCCCTGGAAATGGTGGCCAGGGGACCCGGGTTCGTCGCGGTGAAGATAGAAGATACCGTCGTGATCGGGGTGTACTTCTCTCCAAATCGGCCTACTCACGAGTTTGAGCAGTTCCTGGACGGGCTCGGGGCGATCACTCAGCGCTCCGCCCCCCGTCCAGTGATACTTGCGGGGGACCTCAACGCGAAATCTGTCGCTTGGGGTTCCCCCCGCTCTAACCCTCGGGGTAGGCTGTTGGAAGAGTGGGCGGTCGCGGCCGGGCTCTGTCTTATGAACAGAGGATCGGTCGCGACTTGCGTGCGGTGGCAGGGCGAGTCCATCGTGGACGTGACGTTCGCGAGCTCTGCCATCGCACAACGCATCCGCGGTTGGGAAGTGCTGGTGGGGGCGGAAACCCTGTCAGATCACCGGTACATCCGGTTTGATCTTTCCGCCTCCACACCAACCGCGGTCGCCCAGGGGACTGCACCCCGGTCATTCCCCAGGTGGGCATTGAAGCTCCTGGACAAGGAGCGCTTGATGGAAGCCTCCACTGTGGCGGCGTGGACGCCCATGCGTCCACACCCTGTGGATGTGGAGGTCGAGGCGCTATGGCTCCGGGACACGATGCATCGCATCAGCGATGCTTCGATGCCTCGGGTCGGCCCTCGGCCTCCGAGCAAGTCGGCGTACTGGTGGTCGCCCGAGATAGCGCAGCTTCGTGCTGTATGCGTCCGGGCGAGGCGCCGGTGCGCCCGACATCGCCGCCGCATCCTCGCGCGTCGCGACGATCCCGTCGCGTTCGCGGAGGAGGAGGAACGGCTGCATGGTGAACACGCGGAAGCGAGGAGCGCCATGCGGCTGGCCATCAAGCTGGCCAAGGAAGGGTACATGGAGACTCTCTTGGAGACGCTCGATAACGATCCGTGGGGGCGCCCGTATAAAACGGTGCGCGGCAAAATGCGCCCGTGGGCGCCCCCCATGACCGAGCGTCTCCAGCCTCAGCAGCTGCGGGACATCGTCTCGACGCTGTTCCCGCAGGAGCAGGCGGGATTTACTCCGCCTGCTATGGGTGAGCCGCCGGATCACACCGGCGGTGAAGCCACTGCTGAGGTGCCACACATCACCAGAGATGAGCTCCATGTGGCCGTGGCACGGATGAGTGCGAAGGACACGGCCCCCGGCCCGGACGGCATCCACGGCCGGGTCCTGGCCTTGGCCATCAATGCCCTAGGGGACCGACTCCTTAGGCTGTTCAATTCTTGCCTGGAGTCGGGACGGTTTCCCTCGCTCTGGAGGACGGGCAGACTTGTCCTCTTGCGGAAAGAGAGGCGCCCGGTGGACTCAGCCGCCGGTTACCGTCCCATCGTGCTGCTGGACGAGGTGGGCAAATTGCTGGAACGCGTTCTGGCCGCCCGCATCGTTCAGCACCTGGTCGGGGTTGGACCCGATCTGTCGGCGGAGCAGTACGGCTTCCGGGAGGGTCGTTCGACCGTGGATGCAATCCTACGTGTCCGGACCCTCTCGGAGGAGGCCGTCTCCCAGGGTGGGGTGGCCTTGGCGGTGTCGCTCGACATCGCCAATGCCTTTAACACCCTGCCCTGGTCCGTGATTGGGGGGGCACTGGAGAGGCATGGAGTGCCCCTCTATCTCCGCCGGCTGATCGGCTCCTACCTGGAGGCCAGGTCGGTCATGTGTACCGGGTACGGTGGGACCTTGCACCGGTTCCAGGTCGTGCGCGGTGTTCCACAGGGGTCCGTTCTTGGACCTCTACTGTGGAATATCGGGTACGACTGGGTGCTGAGGGGCGCCCTCCTCCCGGGCCTTAGCGTTATCTGCTACGCGGACGACACTTTGGTCGTGGCCCGGGGGGATGACTTCCGGGAGTCTGCCCGTCTTGCCACAGCGGGGGTGGCCCTCGTCGTCGGCAAAATAAGGAGGTTGGGCCTCGACGTGGCGTTGCACAAATCCCAGGCCCTGTGGTTCCACGGGGCTGGGGCTGTGCCGCCAGTCGATGCCCAAATAATGGTTGGAGGCGTCCAAATTGGGGTCGGGGTGCAGCTGAAATACCTCGGCCTCGTGCTGGACAGCCGTTGGACCTTTCGAGCCCATTTCGCGGCCCTGGTCCCCCGATTGGTGAGGACGGCCGGCCAACTTGGTCTGCTGCTTCCGAACGTCGGGGGACCCAGCCATGCGGTGCGCCGCCTCTACGCGGGGGTGGTGCGATCGATGGCCCTATACGGTGCGCCCGTCTGGGCCGACCCACGCGTTCGGGTGACTATCGCCCGATACCTGCGTCGGCCACAGCGCATCGTGGCAATTAGGGCCATCCGCGGTTACCGCACCGTCGCTTTTGAGGCGGCGTGTGTGCTGGCGGGGACGCCGCCCTGGGAACTGGAGGCGCAAGCGCTTGCTGGCGATTATCGCTGGCGATGCGACCTCCGCTCCCGGGGCGTGGTGCGTCCCTTGCGGGAAGCGGTCCGCGATCGGAAGGTCCAATCTCGGCGGTCCGTAATGGTAGCGTGGAAGCGACGTCTCGCTAACCCCACCTGGGGTCTACGGACCGTCGAGGCGATTCGCCCCGTCCTAGAGGATTGGGCGGGTCGTGGCGTAGGACGCCTCACCTTTTGGGCGGTGCAGGTGCTGACCGGGCACGGTTGTTTCGGTCGGTATCTGCACCGGATCCAGGCCGAGCCGACGGCGAGGTGCCACCATTGCGTGAGATGTGACCAGGACACGCCGGAGCATACGCTCGCACGCTGCCCCGCATGGGAGGAGCAGCGTTGTGTCCTGGTCCAACAAATAGGTCCGGACTTGTCGCTCCCGGGCGTCGCGGCGTCGATGCTCGAGAGCGACGAGTCCTGGAAGGCGATGCTCGACTTCTGCGAGGCCACCATCTCGCAGAAGCAGGCGGCGGGGGTCGAGAGGGAGAGGCGATATGCCACTCTCAACTTACCAATCCGCCGCCGTCGAGCAGGGGGCCGGAACCGGGATCTCGCCCGGAATCTGGCCCCCTAAGTGTTTCGGGCCCCCAACGCATGTGAGTGCGAGCGGGGGCCCAAGAAGGTGTCGTGTCTCGCTCAGCACGCCCTTAGCGTAAGAGCTACCGGGGGATGGTAGACCGCGCTCCCCGACCCACGCTGGTTCTGACCCAGCGGGGTATTCCGCGGGAGGGTGACACGCGGTCCCATCTTGGCGGGCTTCGGAAAGCCCGCCGACCGAGAGAGCCGGTGGCCGTATTCGCCGGCGGCCACCGGTTCGGCGTCCGGGGACGGAGCGACGGGAAAGAATGCCAAGCGCGTAACGCGTCGCACCGTCCCTCCAAACCCCGTGCTGGGTTCTGGCCTCAGCCGGGGTTCGGACGCTGAGTGTGAGCGGTTGGAGGTTTTAGTGCGGTTCAACTCCCACATACCCCGCCCGCGGGGCGGGCGGGGATCCGGTGATTTCCTCCAACTGAAAAAAAAAAAAAAAAAAGGTCCTCTGTGTTTGAAAATGTTAATTCTTGTCGGACGTTTTTGTGTGTTTTTCTTTTCTATATGAACCGATTTCAATAATTATTTTGTTTGTTCGAAAATTGACACTTTCGGCATTATTCCAAGTAAATTTGATAAAGATCGGACTGGTAGTTTTTGTGCTATGCTTGAGAAATAGAAGTGGTTTGTTTTCGCTTTAGTAACAAAATGAACTTTTTTTTTGTTTTGTAAATTTTTAGGGACGATGAAAATGTCGAAGTGATCGTCCCGAGGAAATAAAATGATTCGTGGGTTTATAGATTTATTTACAATATTTACAAGTTTAAAAATAAAAGAGCTCTGTACAATAATGAGTAATATTTACAATTGACAGTTCATGTCTGTCATTGACAAGAACTTTTTAACTGATGAAAAGAAAACCAAAAGAGGCGGAGTTTGGTAGCCGCCACAAATTTATAGCAAAGGATAATTGTAAACAGTAATCCTTAAGCACAAACAGTGAGATTACTCCATTACATTATTGACGGTACGTGGTCAGAATGAGGTGGCTTATGTCACATTATGTCATAGTGAAAGCGGTGACCGTCCGAACGGCATACTTATTCTAAATGGTCACCACGTAATGGAGCCGAGATTTTCGCTCATACACAACTGTTATGTAAGCACAGCTGACTGTAAGTGGCTTTTTAAGCTGGGTCATTTGTTATTTGTGAAGAAGGTCAGTTTTTGTTAATTCCAAAAAAGAGGCTATTAATTTGAGTGGGTTTTTTTTGGCTTCGCATAGTTTTGGTGTGGACCAATTTGGTTGATTCTTGTTCTATAAGTAACGGTCGTCGTTTTTTTTCATGATCGGTCTAGTACTATTGGTATTTCCAATAGATATGTCGATTTTTAGGTTTGTTAAAGTAAACCCATATTGATGGCTCATTTTTCATAAAATAGCTGGCGATCGCAATAGTGATCAATTTACTTTCAGACAATCAGTAATTTTTGAGTATTCGTGAAAAAATACATGTTTATCGACAAAATTAATTATTAGTTATGTCATTGTGTACTCATTACTTTGTTCAGGGTGAACCAATTATAATGATTTTTTTTAAACACTCGCGGTTATCTACATCACTTACACTATTACTAAACGGGTTCTTACCACGATTATTTTTAATTGAGCGATCCTGATATTTCAGCACTGTTTCAAGCGCCATGATTACGGGAATTAAATTAAATTAAAAATCGCTTCATTAAAAATAATTGTGGTAAGAACCCGTTTAATAATAGTGTAAGCAATTATAATGATTCTGGTTTCCTTTAAAAGTTCATACCATTGATATAACATTATTACAATTTTAAAAAGATCTGACAAGTAATTTATGAGTTATTTTTGGTCTTAATTTCTTAAAAAATCATCCTATTTTTACTTCTTTTTCCAGCTTCGACCTATATCCAAAAATCACTGCCAAGGCCATGCATAAATATTAAAACCAAGGCCGAAAAATAGAATAAATAAATAATTAGTGTTCCTGTAACCTGGTTATATGTATTATTATTCTGTTCTAGTACATAGGTAATCATTACATACGTGTTGACAATGGTCAATTGATATGCCTAACATGTTTAGTAGAAGTTAATACATAACACAGAAACTTTTCATTTGAATAACACATTAAATACAAGTTTTAAAAATCCTGGATATCATGTAGCAGTATCGTTAAGTCAAGTAAAATGAGCCTATACATTGGTCTATCTTGTTTAGCACAAGAGTTCCTATGACCAGCTTCCGGATCCATCATCAGATCAGCGCTATTTTGTTATATTACAGCATTTATACGCGATATATCTGCGTGAAAAATGTTAGCTCAATCGGAAACCGGAAAGTTTGACAAATTTGGCTTGCAAGATTCCACCAGAACTTACATAGGTACATTCTGTACAAATTACTATAAAGCTTGTAAAAAGGTCTGTTCAAAAGAGCCTGTACCCCAATGGGTCTAAGACCTTGGTTCGTGTAGATAAAATAGGTTTTGAATTTGACTGATTTTTTCAACATTTTAAAGTGAGTCAGCTGACTTGCCATCAGGTGGGCCAGCTCGCTTATGTATCATGCAATAGTAATAATTTATTTGAAGAAAGAACGAGGTTTAAAGAAAGTCCTTAAAGGTAGGCCGTGGGTATCGGCCCCGCAATGTCCTCGGACATTTCAGAGGTCCATGAACAACGGAAACCGCTTACGATCAGGTGGCCCGTTAGCTCGTCAAAAAAACTTTTTAAATACAAGCTTCTAAGATTCTGGATGTCATGTAGCAGTAGAGTGCTATCTAAATAATTTAGATATCAATATTTTATCTAAGTATCTAGACGTGTTACTTCAAGATCAAAATCGTAGCAAGGTTGAAAGCGTGAAAGTTCACTGCAAAATTAATTGGATGCCAATGTCAGGAAATAACTATGCAATATTCACAAACCGCAGACGAAACCGCGGAATGAAAGTTAACTATCACAGTGTGCAACTCATCCATTGTTGATAATATTTTTACAAGCTTTATATTAACTTGCACTGTGGAATGGTGGAATCTTGCAAATCTAAATTTGACAAACTTCCCGATTTTTGATTGAGGTGACATTTTGCACGCAGATGTATATCGCGTGACAATGCAATAATATGATAAAATGGCGCTGATCTGATTCGGAAGGTAGTCATAGGAACTCTTGTGCTAAACAAGATAGACCCGTCGTGTTTGGGCTCGTTTTATTTGTCTTTGTTAGCACTAAACAGGTACATGATACCCAGTATCTTGAAAGCTTGTTTTCTTTAAAATAAATTATTATTTTCGAAGCTATCCTATAACTCTTTACCCAAGATTGCACGTGTTAAAATCCGAATGTACACAAATACGTCAAGAATATTTTACTGAACTCAGGTAAACAGGCAAATAATTAGTGAATATAGTAAATACTAATGTTATTTACCCATACGTCACAGGAAAATAATATAAAACTACAATACAATACAAATTACTATAAACATAACAAGGTTGCCGCTACGTCATAAGATTATGAAAATCATAAATTTAGGAAATTTATCACGCAAGAAGAAATGGGTACTCTGTTATCCACTGAACTGGCAACTGCGTCCAAATTTGGTTTGTTTACTTGGCATAAGTTTATAAAACCTGATTAGTTTACACTCGCGGTTTTCTATAATGGTACTATCCAAAAGCGAACGAGAAAGAGGGTAGACAGATTTGTTTGCTCTTAAATCGATCCGCAGTATCCAGTCTTCTCGTGATCATGACGTTTGCAACAACGTTGAAATATCGAGACAACTCAATTAATTAAATATCGTGGTAAGAACCCGTTGAAAATGCATGAAAGTATTATATTGTTATCGTCTATACGGAAACAAAATATTTTGTACAAAATATACATAATAAAACGTAATTAATACAGAAATACAACATTAGGGTTTAAATAAAAATCAAATCCAAAATGGAAAAAAAATATTTTTAAAACGATATTAAAAAGAACAAGGTGGATTCCGAACGAACTCCGGGCGAGCGTCCCAGTCTTGGCATCTAGAGAAAATTGACGAACACAAACGAGTGGATAAAGAAAAATACCTTTTTTTTCCAGAATAGCACAAAAACTATGATTGAGGCTTATTAGTTTAAAAGTCAGCTTTCAAATAAATACTACGCATTGTAATAGGATCGTCTTGAAAAGAAACACCTGCCTACAAATTCAAAAAAAAAAAAAATCAAAATTATTTATTTACTCATCATGCATAACAGAAATCACAATTTACACGATTATAACAAATAGTAGTATTTACAGGCTAGTAGCATGTTCAAACAAATCATGAAATAAACTACATTTGAAACATGCCTAAAATTATTGATTAAATATCTTGTAAAAATAAAAACTTGAGAGGTGACATGGGACACCTGAATAGAACGAAGTTCCTTTCGATTAAAAGATATCTTTATCTATATTTTTTTTTTATTCTTATATTTTTTTTTCCTAACGTAACGCGCGAAAAAGAACGTGTTTTAAAAGATTTTGATCACAGCGCCATCTAGCGATAATCATCTAAAACAAAAAAAGTGTCGTGACAACTTTTCGTCAGATTTTTTTCCGTCTTGCCCCCTTTCACAACGCGCGATACGGAACTTTGTTCCAAAACTTCGTTCCAATTACCTTGAAAAGCATCGAAAAATAAATGATTTTAAATCAACTTGAAAAACAAATTGTCAGTTACTACGGACTAGTCATACGTTATCATAAGTTAATCGTAGCCTATCAAAGATCTGTATTTAACCTATTAGACAACATTGTTATGTAATTTCCTGAATAATGTATGATGAGCTACAAATGCGGTTTTGCTTGTTTTTACCTAGCTTATCGGTCTTGAGTGGTGTCGCTCATGAACCTCTGCAATGCCTATAGGACTTTTTTTTAACCTCGTTTAAAGAGGGACATGTCACAACTCTCCGGGATACCGAAATTTTTGCATGGACTAATAAAGCTTATAATATATTACACATTGTATTACAAGTTCGATATTTTCATACGGATCCCTAATTTTTTTGAAAATAAAACCCATAACCTTCCTCGATAACTGGAATTTCCAACACAGAATTTTTGAAATCGGACCAGTAGTGTTCCTGAGATAAGCGCTTTCAAACAAACATACAAACAAACTCTGAAGCTTTGTAATATTAGTATAGATTATTCATTAAAATGAAAGTCGATTCAATAATAATCCACCATCCAATCCAATATTTTTCTCCTACAACGATTTTTGTAGGAGAAAGAAAGAAAGAAAATACATTTATTCAGCACTTAATAGCTTACACACTTAACATTAAGAATATAACATCAAGTGCTATATTTAAAAATAAACAAAGTAAAAATTAAAACTGTATGCTAAACGAAATAAAAAGAAAAAACAAAGCAAAACAATAATAATAAATTAAACTAACGGCGCCGCGGCGGTCGTTCTTTACACGACACGTATTGTGAGGAGGTTCCTCTCTCTTGAGCCCTGACCACTGATGGTCGTAGACTCCGCCTGCAGTGGCCCTCTGTTTTTTATATTGTATTTTTAAATTTTATTTCTTTGTTAATTTTTTTTTTATATGTAATGTAAAAAATAAGTGAAAATAAATGAATACAGAGGGAATTAAACTAAAACAGATGGATTAAGTGTGTGCAAGATCGGTGCAAGGAGAAAAATATATTTCCCTTGAGCTTGAATAAGTTAAATTATTTTATTCCATCCGCCATCCGTTCTACGCAGTGTCCTACCCACACGAGAAATACCCGAATATTTCGGTAATTTTGAAAATCTAATTCCTCAGTTTACACTAAAACTGATTACGTCCGTAGTTTTCAGTATAATTCGAACACATTTTTCCTCAAGCATAGTTTCTTATATATAAAACGTTTATGTAACATTTAAGCGTGTTAAGCAGTTGTTTACTGAAATAACTAGACGCCTCACGTGTAGGAAGTGTGTTAAAATTTACAATAACAAATGTGAAAGAAAATATACTTCAAAGTTGATAATTAGACATTTGTTGACATTTAAATATTGTGGATTTAATTTAAATAAAAAAGTGGACTAATAATAGTGATTAAAAACTAGTTGAGTGATAAAACAGTGGTGATAATTGTCTGAAAATAACTTAATTTTACTATACATATTAGATTTTTTTATATTATGTGATAAGTCTAAAGTGAATCTACTAAAATAAAATTAGTACCTACTAGTTGGTGGAAATCTGTGCGTGAAAAAACTTAACTAAAAATGGTGCTTTTAAAATCATTGTTGTTGATACTATGTGTGTATATTTCTCTAACATATGAAAGAAAACAAACTTATGACAAAAAGGCTAAAAAAGAATTCTTGAGAATGAAGAAAAACTTTAAATTTCAAGGTATAATATTACTAATTAATCTTTTTTAAAACCAATGCTTAGCTGTTTTTTGTTTTTTTTCTGGCCCGAGTTCTTTCCTTGCGGATGACTCTGCCAAAGTCACGTAGATAGAATATCACGAGCAGGAATAGAGATAAAGTAAAAGAGATGACAAACGATTAACTAAGATGTAATTTTTGTGAATATTTGTAAATATTTTAGAGTTTGATGTTATTCGAATGGATAAAAGCGGCTAACGTATATACAACTTTAGGATTGGGATTGACAATGATTAGTTATTGCATTGTCATATAAACATGCAAAATGTTACCTCAATCGAAAACCGGGAAGTTTGTCAAATTCAACTTACAAGATTCCACCACTTACAAAGTTACATTCAGTGCAAGTTAATATAAAGCTTATAGATAAAACAAGACTCTTTGACGCAGACGAAGATCATCTAATAATCTATTTCCTCTTCATTTTCAGGGTGTGGTATTGCAGCCAATAAGCAAACAGCCCAGCGGAGGATCGTCGGTGGAGATGACGCTGGGTTCGGAACCTTTCCTTGGCAAGCGTATATCAGGATTGGGTCTTCAAGGTAGGACATATTTCTAGTTATTTCTGTAACTAAGACTGCATTAACCGCAGTATTTTAAGTGTTTTCTGTAAATGTTTTTTGGTGTAATTCTTGTTGGATTAATAAATAATAATAGTTGATAATAATATCAATAGTGTACATTGTAGTTTGAGCACCGTAATGTATATGTTTGAGTTCAATTGTTTAGTTTTTAAACCACTTTAGTTATAGCTTGGGATAATTGTGAGAATGAAATTGATTAGTCATTGAGAAAATGTCCAGAAATTTGAGGAAGGGATTACAAGAAATATATTATTGTGATAAACCTAAAAAGTATAAATATCTAACAAAAATTAACTGACATAAATTAGGAATTAAGTAGCTCTTTTTAAAGTCAGCCTAACTAACGACGGTTCTCAAATGTTCAGTTTGGCCCCTTTAAAACAATTAAGTGCGTGTCGTGCCTCTTACGGGTTCTCAAAAACTACTTTTTACAACACAATGTCACACATTTTAAGTAAGAAACGAAAGTATTATTTAAATTTTTTTGTATATTTTGTGAATTCGACTAACAATAGCTTCGTCAATGGGGCGAATTTAATTTAAATGATTATAACTCAAAAACTAACAAGATTTTAACCGCTTATTTATAAATAATCAAATCAATATTGCTTTACAGTTCATAAAATGCACTATAACACCTTTTTTTCGAGCTATGTTTTGAGTTCAAAGGGGCCACCAATAATTTCACTTCAAAATGGCGGTCTCAGTTTTTCGCTTTTTAATAAACTAAAATGTATTAACAACTAACCACTAATTACATTGAAATTTTCAGATGCAACATGCTTATGTCGATTTTCGAGCTAATCGGTTGGAAGCAGTGTTGGATAGAGAGGTAAATGTGCGAAAGAGATGTCTATATTAAATCAGTTGCGCCTGCATTTGATTGGTGTTGACATATTGCCTGTTAGGTTTAGATTGAGGTTGTGATGAGCTTTTGCAAGATTATGTGCCTGTTATGTGGAATGGTTCACTTACCATCGGTATATCCGTAAACTTTTATAAAATTTCATAAAAATACTAAGAAACAAAAAAAATACTAAGTTTACCAAAAGTTTTAGAATCACTGTTTTTGCTATTCGAAAATTAGAAATACGAGGTGTTTCTTTATAGCAAATGTAAGATAAAGTCCAAGTAAACTATTAAAATATCGTGGTAAGAACCCGTGTTTAATGCATGAAAGTAATATAGAAAACGGCGTATTGAATAAGTTTATATCTTGAATACGTTATTATTCACTAAAAAAAAAACTTGAGAGGTGTCAAGGGACACCCGGATGGAACGAAGTTCCTTTCGATTAATTAGTGAGGGAATTGTAATACAATTTTATTTTTTTACTAACTAATTATTATAACTTAAATAAAATATTTTGATCACAGCGCCATCTAGCATTAATCATATAAAACAAAATAAGGAATTGTTTTAAAAGATTTTAATCACAGCGCCATCTAGCGATAATCATCTAAAACAAAAAAAGTGTCGTGACATCTTTTTCATAAGGATTTCCGTCTAGTCCCCTTTCGATAACGCGCCATAAGGAACTTCGTTCCAATAATATTATTTTCGGTGTAGTGTTTTGACACACCCTGTTTATTTATTCGTTAGTGCACGTTATGTAGTTGGAGCATGATGAATATATAGATGCTATTTCTGAAATAAGCATGCTGTCTATGATAATTTCTTCTATTGTAAAATATTTAAGAGATGCATCTTTAAACGTGAATGAATTTTGAAATATCTATTATACTTTTTCGCACATTCCTCTTCGAAATTAACAATATTAACATAATGTTATTGTTATTAACACATTAATTAACATTAAGGTAAGTTTAGTAATAATTAAGTTAATTAACATTTGTAACTCGTAAAATTTTCCTTTGAATTCTATGTTTTTTCTTTCAAAATGTTCCAATTAACTTCCTATTTTTGAGTGTAAACTGAGCCCAGCAGTAGACAGTAGATAATAGTTAGATTCGCCATCTTATATGATAAAGGAATGAAAACAATGCAATACAGTTATGAAATACCAAGCAAGTTTTGTGTCAAGGAAAAATAAAATAGAGCATTATAAATAATGATGGAGTTTTAGTTTAGTGTTTTCGTAATATTACAAAGTGGTTTTATTTTTTATTGTGTTGTGTAGACGACTTGATACATTCGTGTATTCCTGCAATGGTAACCGTTTACCATCAGGTAGGCCGTAGGCTCGTTTGTCTGGCTTGAAATAATAAAAAACCAAAAGTGTTTCCAAGTTGTATTTCGATAGGAAATTCATCTCAATTCGGCTGGGAGGTTTTATATCCACCCTGTAAAGTGCTGTAATGTGCTGTTATGTTTGTGCATATATATTTGTCAACTAACAACTATTAAATGTCTACAGAGTAACCAATCTCAAGCCTGAAATGAGCCACCTCTTTCCCTACGTCTCGCATCAGAAAGAGTCCCAAAATATGAGTTATCCTTTTACCAACTTATAGGCCGAACTACATAGCAACGAACCAATATACATCGTATTTGGGCTCGTTTTACTCTTTGTTAACACTCTTCTGATACATGATAATAATATTTAGAATATACAGAAAGAAAGAAAGAAAGAAAAGAAAAAAAGATGATCACTTTATTTTCCCATACAAAGTTGAAAAAATATTATTTTGTATTATTTTTGACAACCCTATCCTGACCTACATTCAGCGTGCTTTATCTATTTTGACGAACACAGGCGCATGTATCCTGTTTAGAATGTGATTTTTGTCCCGTGTATTATTACAATGTTCTATGATACAGGAGGTGACTAGCCGGCTTAAGTCTTTAGCTGTTGGTGTACGTCAGTACGGTAGGGTTGATCACGCACTAATTAACATGTAGTTTTGAGTAGTAACTTGTGATATATTATGCCTAGAAAATTCAGACTTGGTGAATGGCTTCTACATCAAGTATACTATTTGCTGTGAAAGTATTGTTACATCGGATTTTAACACCCTGTATAGAATCTTGTTGAAAAGAAAAACTTATTTTACAAATATAAGATTACTAATTTGCTGTTGAACTAGTTTTAAACCATGAAAAAACATCCAAACAATTTGTTACAAGACAACTTACGCAATATTTAAACAATGGTTTCGATTTCAACAATACATAATAATGCTTAATTATGTTAGTGTAACATTTCTTTTGTTTTCACGGTACTGGTTTACGTTTTTTATTGCGTTAACCGGCCCACGGTTAAAGATAACTGGCTCATCATTAAACCATCCACGTATACTAGTGGATATTCAGCTTATGGTTAAGACAAGCCAAGATATCATCTTTGTCGTTTCATCATGACCTAGGGTAGTAAATACAAAGATTTTTACGCCGAATCAGTCTTACTCACCAAAGCAATATTTTATACCTAGTTACTTAACTTTACAACACCACTGGCTAAAAACAGTGAAGGAAAACATCGTGAGGAATCCTGCATATCAGAAATGGATACTAAAACTCCTTCGAAGATATTTGAAGTCCCCAATCCGTTAGGCAAGCGTTGTGGACTATGCCTAATCCCTCTTCGGAAGATACCTGACCCCAGCAGTGGGTTGGTACAGCACAGTCCATAGCTTAGTCGAAATAACCTCTGTTTGTTACAAAAGTATACATATTTAGGCAAACTGATACTAATTAAACCCTGGTTCGTACGGACTACAATATTGTTATTCTCAATAAAAGAACAATTTGATATTATAACGCTTTTTATCAGTTTTATCGGGTAGCGTTACCATATTGACTCCAATACCACACATTTGCCTGCCTGCATGATTTTTAGTTCAGGATAATAGACTATTTTCTTCTCTATCTCCCTCTTCTATATCTTTAAGCTTAACCCATTCATAAACGCTCAATTCCAGATGCGGTGGTTCCCTCATTTCTCGACGCCACGTTGTCACAGCTGGTCACTGCGTCGCCAGAGCTCAGCCTCGCCACGTGAGGGTCACTCTTGGGGACTACGTCATCAATTCTGCATCAGAACCCTTCCCGGCTTATACCTTCGGAGTGAGGACTATAAAAGTGCATCCGTTGTTCAAGTTCACGCCCCAAGCTGATAGGTTTGACGTGGCTGTGTTGACGTTGGACAGAAATGTACAGTACATGCCTCATATTTGTGAGTATTAGTAGCAAATTGCTTTACAGAAAACTTTTAAAAGATTTTAAGATCCTGAATATCATTTAGAAGTAGAATGGTAGCCGAGTGAAATAAACTCAAACATGACGATCTAATTACTACAGGAGTTCCCATGGCTACCTCCAGACTCCATCATTAACTCTTCATTGCAATACTAGAAATGTCTTAGAAATAATAGCATTATTTGATAACTAAAAGTATTAATAAACAGTGTATCAAAGGATGCTCTATTGCTCAAAGTAATATCTTGTAGCCATGGACAATTAGGAACTTTATATAAAAGTTAAAAATATTTTTGTCCTTGTTTGTGTCTATTTTATTTCAGTATGAACCGATATCGATGATTTGTTTTGTAGATGGTCTCATAGTGTCTCACATAAAACCATATGTGAGACATGACTTGTTTCGAACTACAGATATATGTGTTCCATTCCAGCTCCAATATGCCTTCCCGAACGAGGGTCCGACTTCCTGGGTCAGTATGGCTGGGCAGCCGGCTGGGGGGCCCTCAGTCCTGGCTCCAGACTTCGGCCCAGAACGCTGCAGGCGGTTGACGTGCCTGTCTTAGATAACAGGGTCTGCGAGAGGTGGCATAGAGCTAATGGTAGGTTTCATAGTCAAATAGAAGTAATCATTGAGTATGATGTAGATACATTATGTTCCGGCTAATGACTTTCTGTACCAGGACCTGTAACAACCAACTGCCCACTGCTAGGCTCAGGTCTCCTCCGAAGAGGGGTTAGTCCACCACGCTTGCCCAATGCAGATTGGGGACTTCACATATCTTCGCAGGATTTTTAGAATCCTTTTCCGACATGCAGGTTTCCTCACGATGTTTTCCTTCACCGTTTTTAGCCAGTGGTGTTGTGAAAACTTGCACATAAAACTTTTTCACATTTAAATTTAAACGTACAAGCATTGAACCCGCAACCTCTCGTACGGTAGGCAAGAGCTTCAACCACTCGGCGGCCACGACTAGTGACTACTAGACAGACAGAGTTACTTTCGCATTTATAATATTAGTACTATAATTCTTAATTTATTTTCCCAGGTATAAACGTGGTAATATACCCTGAGATGCTCTGTGCTGGATACCGAGGAGGGGGCAAGGATAGCTGTCAAGGGGACAGCGGTGGCCCCCTAATGCTCGAACGAGGGGGCCGGTGGTACCTCATAGGTGTTGTATCGGCGGGCTATTCCTGTGCTAGTAGGGGCCAACCAGGCATATATCATAGGGTAGCACATACTGTCGATTGGATCTCCCACGCAACGACTTTGTCATAGCGAAGATAAATATCATAATTGTAGAAAAGAAAGGTAAAAATATTAAAGTAATTTAGCGAGTTTAAAAGTGTATAAATATTTCAAAGCATTGACAATTTTACACAAAAATTTATTAAGACTTTCTTGCCGCTTATAAAATAGTTTTTTGGCGTTTTAATGTTTTTACCTTTCAAGTGACTTTATAAATAGATATATAGCAGTGGCGTGCGTTTTGTACACTCCAATAAGCAATGCATACTTTTATCAAATTCGATTCAAATAACGTAATCGATTGAATGTTATTAATGCTAAAAATATCATCAAAACAAATTGTAAACAATTAAGACAAGTCTTGATACTTTAATTGAAATACCACTCGTATAACCACTGATAAAAAGTACTCGATAACTTCTCGATACAAATAGAGCTTATTGTAGATCGAATCGGATCGCGTGACAAACTAATGTGGTACCATGGACCTGATCTGATGATGGAGTCGGAAGGCATTCCTGTACTAAACAAGATAGACCCGTCGTGTTTGGGCTCGTTTTACTTGTTACTAGTACTACATGATATCCAGGATCTTAAAATGCTTTTTACTAAACATTCGAAGCTGTCTCACTTTAATTTTTCAAATTCAAACGTTGATGACAGATATAATCTATATCCCGTTCTCTTTTCCACTAGTTATGTTCTCTATATGAGTGAAAAAGATGAAGAATAAATGTTATACAGGGTGGATCTGTAACTTTGGACAATCTGGCTTGGGGTGAATGACCTGTTGTAATAAAACTTAGAACCACTTTTATTTTAGGAATTGGATAAATAAATATTTTTCATCATAGTATGGAAATCCGCAACGATAGTCATACGATTTCCATACAACGACAGAAAAAAAAGTTTAACCGATCCAAAAATGGAGCTAAGTTGTATTTCGATTGGTCATTCACCCCACGTCAGATTGTCCAAAGTTACAGATCCACCCTGTATAAATGTAGATGCTTAAAACCGCGTTTCCATATTGGCTCACCAATTCCCAATGCGCGCAACTGTCAAACGGTGTTTCACATAGTTACAATGTTGGCCAATGCATACAAACCCCCGTTTACATGTTGGTCGGCCGACACAGTCATTTGTTTTTACGTGTATTGGACGTTGGTGAGCCAATATGGAAACACGACAATACATGTTGGATTACCAACTTCCAATTTGCAAATGACAAGTGGTAGGCCAACTGTCATACGGTGTTGTACATGGTTTCAATTGAAATTGATTCTTTGTTGATTTAATAAACTTTGATGAGTTCGACAGCTATCTCTTTCACACTAGTATAAGAAGTTTTCAATGTGAGAGACAAAGACAAAAAATACCTACATTGCTATCGAATAGTTACCATACTACAATATTAAGGTCTTGTGTCCATTATTAAGCCCTTAAATACATATAAACTAAGCGAAAAATTGGTACTCCTAAGATTGTTTCAAACTGAAGACTATTTAAGTCGTTTTGTAAAACACTTGATGTCTGTAGGTAATGTTGTTTGGAGACACTATACCGTACTGTTTTGTTCGGTACACTGTATCTAGTAATATAAGACCAACCCATTACTGCCCACTGTTGGGCTCAAGTCTCCTCAGAAGAGGGATTAGGCATAGTCCACCACGCTTGCCCAGTGCGGAGAACCTTTTTCCGACATGCAGGTTTCCTCACGATGTTTTCCTTCACCGTTTTTAGCCAGTGGTGTTGTGAAAAATTGCACATAAATCTTTTTAATATTTAGATTTAGAGGTACAAGCCGGTCGGATTTTGAACCCGCGACCTCCCGTTCGGAAGGAAGCGCTTCGACCACTCGGCCACCACGACTTTTCTATACCTACCATTTAAGGCTAAAAATGCAACGCTAATTGAACAAGTATCATGGTAAAATATAGTTGCATTTTTAGTCTTATTGCAACAAAAAAGAGCCAAATTTATAAATGAGGCCTCACCTGACCTACATTCTATCAAAATGCTTACTTAAAGTTACATAAAAAATGTTACATACTTTGTAAATAATTTACATTTTAATTATATTAATTGTAAATACAAATATGAATAGTAAACGACCAATTTATATTAGAATGTAAATAAATTAATAATTTAAATAAAAGCTCGTAATTAATGTTAAGATTTCTAATTTATTCGATTTAATTGTTTTTTTTTTTGTATTTATAGTTAAATTAAGAAGGAACAAACATTTTTGTAATTTATTTTACAATTTTTATTTAATAAATTTTGTATTTATTGTTAATAATTGTTTTACTACATTTTTCCGTGACTTTACTTGATTTAAATAAACGATTTTTTTATTGAAAATTCTTGTCACAATACTGACTCGCGGAGTTTGTGGCAATAAAATTTGCACATCGGCATTTAGAAGAAGAGTAGTTCATAGGTTGTGTGCGACAGAGATAGCGCTCTATAAATCTGAAGTTGCAAACTCCTCTCTTTCTAAAAGTCGAAGTACAAATTTTACTACCTCGAAGTGTAGATGGAAAACTTTCGACAATTGGAAATTGCCCATCTGTAGTTGACAATACTTTTGTCAATTATATTGCAGAAATTGCAAATTTTCATTTTACAATACTTTTGAAGACAATATTTTACAAAGCTTTATAATACTTTTCATAATAAATAGTACATATTGATATCTAAATAATACTTTTGACAATAATTTTATGAAGTTTGCTGATCCTTCATAATTTCACCAGCCAATAGGAATATCATATTTTTTAATTAACTCATCTAAAAATTTATATAGAGGGCGGTAGTAGCGCTTCAGAGCTGAAGTCGAAATTTCCTTCAAATTAACAGCCGACTTGAGAATCTCCCTCCAATGTTTATAGTGACCTGGCTTCATAATCTCTCTGAAATAAAAAAAAGGGAACTGTTTATTTTGAGCATTACTTGGATAGAAAAGTAAGTAGAATAGTCTTTAATGAGCATTACAAGTGAAAAAAGAATCATCGAAATCAGTTTAACTCACATAAATTATTTTTTATCTTTTGAATGTTAATAAGTGGTATAAAAATAAAAAAAACTTGAGAGGTGACAAGGGACACCCGGATGGAACGAAGTTCCTTTCGTTCATTAGTGAGGGAATTAGTGAGGGAATTGTAATAAAATTATATTTTTTTAACTTATAATAATTTCTTAGTTAAAAAAGTCTGTCTCTCTCTCTCTTTCTGTAAGAGATAAAATAAAATAAAATATTTTAATCACAGCGCCATCTAGCGATAATCATCTAAAAGAAAAAAAGTGTCGTGACAACTTTTTCATAAGAATTTCCGTCTAGCCCCCTTTCGATAACGCGCGATAAGGAACTTTGTTCCAATAATATAGGTACACATGAATCATCAAAATCGGTTGTCACAAAATAAATAGGTATATGCAAAAACCAATAGCCGACTTGAGAATCTCCGTCCAATGGTTAGAGAGACCTGGCCTCATAATCTCTCTGAAATAAAAAAAGAATTGTGTATAATGACGATTACAAGTGAAAAAAGAATCATCGAAATCGGTTTAAGTTTTTTGACTTCAGAAAAGGAAGAGGTACTCAATTCGTCTGTATTTTTTTTTTATGTTTGTTCCTCGATACCTTTTTTTTTTTTTTTTTTTTCAGTTGGAGGAAATCACCGGATCCCCGCCCGCTCTCTCGGTCGGCGGGCTATCCGAAGCCCGCCAAGATGGCTGGACCGCGTGTCACCCTCCCACGGAATACCCCGCTGGGTCAGAACCAGCGTGGGTCGGGGAGCGCGGTCTACCATCCCCCGGATGCTCTGACGCAAGGGCGTGCTGAGCGAGACACGACACCTTCTTGGGTCCCCGCTCGCACTCACATGCGTTGGGGACCCGAAACTCTTAAGGGGCCAGATTCCGGGCGAGATCCCGGTTCCGGCCCCCTGCTCGGCGGCGGCAGGTTGTTGCGGGGCGGAGAGAAGAATAAATTCTCTCCCTCGCACTTCCCGCCACCCTCTTCTGCGAGATGGTGGACTCGCAGAATTCGAGCATCGCCTTCCAGGACTCGTCGCTCTCGAGCATCGACGCCACGACGCCCGGGAGCGACAAGTCCGGTCCTATTTGTTGGACCAGGACACACCGCTGCTCCTCCCATGCGGGGCAGACAGCGAGCGTATGCTCTGGTGTGTCCCGGTCACATCCTATGCAATGATGGCACCTCGTCGTCGGCTCCACCTGAATCCGGTGCAGATACCAACCGAAACATCCGTGCCCGGTCAGCATCTGCACCGCCCAAAAGGTGAGGCGTCCTTCGCCACGACCCACCCAATCCCTTAGGACAGGGCGGATCGCCTCGACGGTCCGCAGACCCCAGGTGGGGTTAGCGATACGTCGCTCCCATGACTCCAATACGGACCGCCGAGATTGGGCCTTCCGATCCCGAACAGCTTCCCGCAGGGGACGCACTACGCCCCGGGCTCGGAGGTCGCATCGCCAACGATAATCGTCAGCGAGCGCCTCCGCCTCCAGCTCCCAGGGCGGCGTCCCCGCCAGCACGCACGCCGCATCAAACGCGATGGTGCGGTATCCTCGGATGACCCTGATGGCTACGATGCGCTGCGGCCGGCGCAAGTACCGGGCAAAAGTTGCCCGAGTACGAGGCCCGGCCCAAACGGGCGCACCGTACAGGACCATCGAGCGCACCACCCCTGCGTAGAGGCGGCGCACCGCGTGGCTGGGTCCCCCGATGTTCGGAAGCAGCCGACCAAGCTGGCCGGCCGTCCTCACAAGTCGAGGGACTAGCTGTTCGAAGTGGGTCCGGAAGGCCCAACGGCTGTCCAGCACGAGGCCGAGGTACTTAAGCTGCACCCCGACCCCGATTCGGACGCCTCCAACTATGATGTGGGCGTCGACCGGTGGCGCCATCCTGGCCCTGTGAAACCACAGGGCCTGGGATTTGTGTAGCGCCACGTCGAGGCCCAGCCTCCTTATTCTGCCGACGACGAGGGCCACCCCCGCTGTGGCAAGACGGGCAGACTCTCCGTAGTCATCCCCCCGGGCCATGACCAATGTGTCATCCGCGTAACAAACTACGCTAAGGCCCGGGAGGAGGGCGCCCCTCAGCACCCAGTCGTACCCGATACTCCACAGGAGGGGTCCAAGAACGGACCCCTGTGGAACACCGCGCACGACCTGGAACCGGTGCAAGGTCCCACCGTACCCGGTACATTCGACCGACCTGGCCTCCAGGTAGGAGCCGATCAGCCGGCGGAGATAGAGGGGCACTCCGTGCCTCTCCAGTGCCCCCCCAATCACGGACTAGGGCAGGGTGTTAAAGGCGTTGGCGATGTCAAGCGACACCGCCAAGGCCACCCCACCCCGGGAGTCGGCCTCCTCCGAGAGGGTCCGGACGCGCAGAATTGCATCTACGGTCGAACGACCCTCCCGGAAGCCGTACTGCTCCGCCGACGGATCGGGTCCAACCCCGACCAGGTGCTGAACGATGCGGGCGGCCAGAACGCGTTCCAGCAATTTGCCCACCTCGTCCAGCAGCACGATGGGACGGTAACCGGCGGCTGAGTCCGCCGGGCGCCCCTCCTTACGTAGGAGGACCAGTCTGCCCGTCCTCCAGAGCGAGGGAAACCGTCCCGACTCCAGGCATGAATTGTACAGCCTCAGGAGTCGATCCCCTAGGGCATTGAGGGCCAAGGCTAGGACCCGGCCGTGGATGCCGTCCGGGCCGGGCGCCGTGTCTTTCCTACTCATTTTGACTACGGCCTCATGGAGCTCATCCTTCGTGATGTGAGGCACCTCAGCAGTGGCTTCACCGCCGGTGTGATCCGGCGGTTCACCCATAGCAGGCGGAATAAATCCGTCCTGCTCCTGCGGGAACAACGTCGAAACGATGTCCCGCAGCTGCTGAGGTGGGAGACGCTCGGTCAAGGGAGGCGCCCACGGGCGCAGCTTGCCGCGCACCGTTTTATACGGGCGCCCCCACGGATCATCGTCGAGCGTCCCTAAGAGTAGCTCCATGTACCTCTCCTTGGCCTGCTTGATGGCCAGCTGCATGGCGCTCCTCGCTTCAGCGTACTCGCCATACAGCCGGGCCTCCTCCTCCGCGAACGCGACGGGATCGTCACGGCGCGCGAGGATGCGGCGGCGATGTCGGACGCACCGGCGCCTCGCCCGGACGCATACAGCACGAAGCTGCGCTATCTCGGGCGACCACCAGTACGCCGACCTGTTAGGGGGCCGAGGGCCGACCCGGGGCATCGAAGCATCGCTAATGCGATGCATCGTGTCCCGGAGCCATAGCGCCTCGACCTCCACATCTACTGGGTGTGGACGCATGGGCGTCCACGCCGCCACAGTGGAGGCTTCCACCAAGCGCTCCTTGTCCAGGAGCTTCAATGCCCACCTGGGGAGTGACCGGGGCGTAGCTCCGCGAGCGACCGCGGTTGTCGTGGGGGCGGAAAGATCAAACCGAATATATCGGTGATCCGACAACGATTCCGCCCCCACCAACACCTCCCAACCGCGGATGCGTTGTGCGATGACAGGGCTCGCGAACGTCACGTCCACGATGGACTCGCCCTGACACCGCACGCAAGTCGCGACCGACCCTCTGTTCAAGACACAGAGTCCGGCCGCGACCGCCCACTCCTCCAATCGCCTACCCCGAGGTTCGGTGCGGGGGCAGCCCCAAGCGATTGATTTCGCATTGAGGTCCCTCGCCAGTATCACAGGACGGGGAGCGGAGCGCTGAGTGATCGCTCCGAGCCCGTCCAGGAACTGCTCGAACTCGAGAATAGGTCGATTTGGAGAGAAATACGCCCCGATCACGACGGTATCTTCCATCTTCGCCGCGACGAACCCTGGTCCCTTGGCCACCATTACCAAGGGCGGGATCGCCGCGGCTCTCCTTACGTGGATGGCCGCCAAGCCGCACTCGTCCCCGAACCAGCACTCATCTGCCGGGGGGACAAAGTACGGCTCCGCGATCACCGCCACGTCGATGGACCACTCCGCCATGCTCTGGACCAGTATGTCCTGAGTCCTGGCGGAGTGGTTTAGATTTCCTTGGAGGAAGCGACGGGTGCAATCCATTATGGTTGGACTACATCCATCGCTCCCTCCCCTCCTCCATCGCACCCGCCAGCGGGCGCACTAGGCGCCACGGCGGGGTCTGAAACCTCGGCCGGTACTCCCCCGGCCGACTTCTTCTATTGGCGCCGCTTCGTTTTGCGGCGCCTGTTACGTTCGGTATTTTTACCGGACGGGGAGCAAGCCTTGCCCCCCGCCCGGTGATCGGCCCTGCGCCCGGCCGCCGCGCACAAAGCGCAGTGCGGCGCAGCCGAGCACACGGCCGCTTTGTGTCCGGTTTGACCGCAGCGGAAGCACAGTCCGCTGCGGTCCACAGTGCTGGTGCACCTGGCGACGCTGTGCCCCGTTCCGAAGCACTTGAGGCATCGCCAGGCACGTGACTCCAGCAGCCGCACGTGGGCTGCCACCCAGCCCACGCGCAGCCTGCCAGGGTCCCCAGCCGGCCTTCCGGGCGGAGGAGTGGCCAGGGAGTTGGCGGTGTCAACCGGACACCGCACCCACACTGAGCTGGCCCCGGTGTAACCTTGGCGAAGCTCGCCTACGGTTACATTCTCCGGGCACACTTGCCCTGGGCCGCGATGGCTGCCACCACCTCCTCCCTGGTGGTGCAGTCGTCCAGGCCGGTCACCCTCAACTCGGCCATCTTGACCGGCCTGTGCACCTTGACCTCCTCCTCCGGCCATACCACCCGCAGACCCGACGCCAGACGGTCCGCGACGCTGCCACTGTCAGCGCCGGGACACTCCAGCAATCGGGCCCCATTGGCCGTATGCCGGATGTGGAGGCCATCCTCCGCCCCGATCTCCTTAAGGTCCACTGCCGCGCGCGCCTTTGCCATGATGTCGGGGTATGTCAACCCCTTCGCCTGGCCGGCAGGCAGCAGGGTGACCACCACTGCAGCCTGCCGCGGCGCGCGCGGCTTCTTCTTGCCCTTCTGGCCCTTCTTCTTCTTCCCGGCGGCGGGCGCTCGACCCGGTTGGGGAGCAGCCGCGACCGCCGGAGTCGCGTTCCTGGTTTGAGCAGCGGTCGGCTCTCTCCCCGGTTGAGGAGTCGCCTTGACCGCTGCCCTCGTCGCGTTCGGAGGTGGTTGTTTTTGAGTCGGAGTTGCCACGACCCTGGCCCTCTTGGCGCCCCGTTTTACCACCTCCGTCCAACCCTCATCCATATTGGGTGGGGGCGGAGGAAGTGGGCGGGGCGGAGGAAGTGGGCGGGGCTGAGGCGCTGGCACCGGAGTCGGTGTGCCGTCGCCACTCTTCTTCTTCTTTTTCTTCTTCCGGGTCGGAGCCGACTCCGAACCCGGGAGAAGTCCAGCCGGTTGGGCGGGAGCAGCAGGAGCGACGGGAGCGACCGGAGGCGGAGCAGATGGGCCGGCACCACTCAAGGCCGCCACAATGCCCTTGAGTTCGGCAATCTGCTTGCCGAACTCCTCCGCCAACTCTCCAACGCCTGATGCGGGCGACCATCTCCTCCTGCTGCACCCTAGCCCGTGGTGACGCGAGTCGCCGCGGAGGCGGCAACTCGTCCCTCCCGCTGGCCCGCAGAGCTCTGGCACTGCTTGCCTCTGCCCTTCGCGAAGCGGCCGCCGCTGCTTCACTCTCGGCCCTCTGGGTCTCGAGGGCCGCCAGCTTCTCCCTAAGGAGAGCCACCTCGGCCCTCGACCTCTCCAGCTCGGTCTGCAGCGACGCGTCGCGGCTGATGGCCTTCGAGATGACAGGCATAATCATGCCTGTCTCTGCAACCACGCGCTGCCACGCTTTCGCTTGGGGCAGGTTCCCGCCGCTCCTGTGCTTGGACACAGCTCTGTCGGCCCGTTTCCTCATGTTGGCGAGGACGACGACGGGGCTGGGGCTCTCAGAGAGCTCCCCTTCAGTCGTCCGGCCCGACAGAGGCAGTGCGGGGATTTTCCGCGGCAGAGGGATCTGGACTTCCTGAGCGCGGGCTTAGTAGGCTCTCGTGGCGCCTCCTCGTCAGAGGAGGAGGCAGACGAAGGCCCACTTTCCGAGGTCCGGCGCGCCGCGGTCTTCCGCTTGCGCCGGACACTCCCGCCCTGCTCTCCAGAGCAGGCATCGCTCGCGACAGTACTCGCGCGCGATGCCCGCCCTGACGCTACGCCAGTGGCATTCTCCGACACAGGGGCCTGGTCGCCTACCCCTGTGCGGGCTTCGGTGATGGACTCAACGTCCATCACTTACCGAGAGGCACCAGTGCGATTACTCCCGGGCACCCAACCTAACGGCCGCTCTCCCGTTGCTGTTTGGCACCACCCGGGGACCACGTGTGGGGTTAGCCTTCAGTGAAGGTGGTCACGCCCACGGACGCCAGCAACGGGGGCCCCCTCCTCGATACCTTTAGTTTGGGTGGACCGATTTGAATGATTCTGGTGTCGGATGAAAGGTGATGGCCGAACTTAGGTACCATTGCCTTTTTTTAAAGATCGAACAAGTTTTGAATCTGTGTTTAAAAATGTGTATTTTTAACAAACAAAATTTACGACTTTCTATGCGTTTTTGCGCGTATTTCTTTTTCATATGAACCGATTTCGATATTTTTTTGTTAGAAAGCAGAAATTTCGAGCATTATTTCATTACTCAATTCGATGAAGATCTGACTGGTAGTTTTTGTGCTATGCTTGGGAAATGGAAGTCGGTCGTTTTCATTTTTGTAAGAAAAATATTATTAAAGTAATTTATGCATTTGCTCTGTGACAATAAAATACATAGCAATTGTAATTTTTAATAAACACTATTTACAATAAAAACAAAGATTGCTTTATTGTTCTATTGTCGCTAAGATAAATATGAATTAAATGTTTAATTATATATTATCTATAAATCTATACATATTATTACACACATATAAATAAAATTGGAGTGTCTGTTTGTAATGTTAAAATAACCACTTTCTACTAAATGCATAGAATGTAGGTACATATGGTTTTTTTTTGTTGGAGGAAATCGCCGGAGCCCCGCGTGTGGTGTATGTGGGAGTTGAACCTCACTAAAACCTCCAACCGCTCACACTCAGCGTCCGAACCCCCGCTGAGGCCAGAACCCAGCACGGGGTTATGTGGGGTGGCGCGACGCGTTACGCACAAGGTACATATGGTAGACATACCATAATATATATTTTTATCACGAGTATAAAACGCAATGAATATGTGGGTGCACAGTGGGCCGCGCAAATAATAACGCGATGGCATTGCGAGTACTGTTTGAACCCTTTTGTAACGCAGACGAAGTTGCGCGGGTCAGCTAGTTAATATTATAAAGCTGAAGAGTTTGTTTGAACGCGCTAATCTCAGGAACTACTGGTTCGATTTGAAAAATTATTTCACTGTTAGAAAGCCCATTTATCGAGGAATGCTATAGGCTATGTTGTATCCCTCTGAGACGAAGACGAAGTTGCGCGGGTCATCTAGTACAATATAATTTAATTAACTTTTCTTAAAAACTATTAAGAAAACAAGAACATTTCGAATTTCAAATTCAACAGGGAAATATCATATGTCTGTACATACTGGGGATGTAACGAATCATCACACACTCTCACATACCACAACTTCTTTTAAGCAATCGGCCACTGTCTCTTAAGCATTTCAGTTCGCTGTGATCTAGGTATTAAAGATGATATTTCAGATGGCGTATTCGAGTACATAGTGGTAGGAGGGGGTTCGGCCGGTTGTGTGCTGGCCAAGAGACTCTCTGAGCAACATACCGTACTTCTATTCGAAGCTGGACCAACACCACCAAGTATGACAGATGTGAGTAAAGAAAAGCTAAGGAGTAAGTTAGGTTCGGTGATCTCTAGGATCTCTATGAATGATGGTAACCACTTGTGTGGTGGAAACCATTAGTCTTCTGAACATCTTGTACCTTTAAATAGCTTGCTATTTGTGAGGCATAACTAAAGCACTATCTGCAAATTTAGGATATTGGTTCCCTAATAAGATAGAGAAGAGAAGGTTTGTAGAATTTCTTTAGGCTGGAAAGCAATCCAAGAAAAAGGCAGTCTAGAGATGCAAGTGTCAACTACTGTTAGGAACTTGAGGAAGATAACTAAACGAAATGATAACCTTCTTAGGTAAAAATATTAGAAAAACAACAAATAACCAAATCAATCATACACTACTATGTAGTTAAAGTGTGTATTTATCCGTTACAAAAACTAATTAGAGTTCTGCATCAGCTTCCAGGCAAAATGTTCGCTTTGAAAAAACTATCCTTGGGATGGAACTACCAGAACAGCCGCCAACAACCAACATACGTCAGCAAAGTCCTCGGAGGCACCTCAACAGTTAGTCTACTCATCCACCTGAATACAGGTCGCGATGTCTTCGAAAAAATGGCAAAAGACAACAGCATCTGGGACTGGGAACAACTGCAGCCATATTTGAACAAATAAGAAAAACTTCTGGACCAAAAAATGTTAAATGCACCAGATAGGAGGCATTTTGGTGTGAAAGGAAAGCTTGGTCTTACCAGAGAAGTTAATAGTGAAGTACTTCGCTATTATCCGATGTTCGAAACCTTAGGGCAGTATGTCCTAAGCCTAAACCCTGAAACTCCTCACGGTTTTACCAGGACGCTGACCCACATCGCTGATGGCCGTAGACAGAGTACCGCTTCTAAGTACCTGCAAAACACAAATTTCCTCCAAATTTTAACCGATGCTGAAGTCACTCAAATCGTTTTCAATGGAGACATAGCTACTGGAGTGAAAGCTGTGGTTTCGGACCAGATTTTGGATTTCAGAGCAACAAAGGAGGTTATTGTTTGTGCTGGAGCTATCAACACGCCAAAATTGCTTCAGGCATCTGGTATAGGACCAAAGAATCTTCTGGAAAGATTAGGTATTCCAATAGTGGTAGATCTGCCAGTTGGCGAGAATCTACATGACAATGCAATAGTCATTTTGGCGCACACTTTCAGCAGACGGAATACCACGTTTAAAACACGTAATATTCGAGAGTACCCTTTACCTACTATCATGACATCATCTAAAATGTCTTCAAAGGCACCATACTCTTCTTTATCAATGCTGGCAAATGAACCACTGGCAAACACCTTAATAGATGCCTGCCATATCTTTTTTGAGTTGCCTCTTCAACTGTGCAAAGAGATGTCCTCTCAAACTAAAGATAGAGAGGTTATGTTCACAATAGTAAAGAATTCTGAAACAGCTGCTCAAGGTCAAGTCATAATACGCAGCAGAAACCCATTAATTCCACCTGTCATTGATCAGGTTTTGTACAACCAAGAAAGTTTTGAAGATATGTTGGCTTATGTCAAAGATTTTGCTAAGATTGAAAAGTCGGAGAGTTTTTACAACCTTGAAGGTCATTTTTTTTGATTTATCATTTGGTAGTTGTGGAGTACCAGATACTGAAGACTATTGGAGATGCCATATAAGGCGCTGGTCGAGACCATTTTACCATTATTGTGGTACTACCAGTGAAGGCGGCGTAGTGGATGAGAGGTTAAAAGTAAATGGGGTAAAGAAATTAAGGGTCGTTGATGCAGGGGTGCTACCTTCAGTTCCTGGTCAGGGCCCGCTTCCTGCAGTGGTTTTGCTTGCGGAAAGAGCGGCTGACTTGATACTGGAAGATAGCTAAAAAGTGGTTTTAAAATGTTTGTAGTGTTCTCTAGAGAATGTTTTGTTTATAGCGAGAAGGTTATTTATTAAATTTAATTAATTAATTGTACTGCGTAAATAATTTTATTTATTACCCTTTGGTTTTTCAAGTTGTCATGGACAGTATTGCCACGGTCACAATTCACGTGTTTAAAAAAATAAAAAACATAAGAAATCAGTCAAATTACTTTCCTTAGGAAGTCTATCCAAATTTGCGTTTGACTCCGCCACTTCCTGTACGGAAACTGGAAAGCAACATGACCTACCAAGATCCTTCTAAAAATAGCCTAAAAATCCGTAAAGTCCGTTTCTGATGCTGAGATGTCGTGAGATTTTATTCAACCCCCTCCCCTACCTCAATCTCTCGTGAGATTTTTCAAAATGTGAATGTGTGAATTGCGTGATATTTGTCGAGAAGACTCTCCAACGTAAGATTAGATGAGATTTGGCCCCCTCCTCCCCTTAACCCTTTCACGCTCACAGGATTTTTTTTTCCCTTCTACAAAAATCGTTATTGATTATTATTGAATCGATATTTTTTTAATGAATGTCTAACGTATGTACGTTGTGTTAAAATGTTTCCCATGAAATTAAAAGGAAAATTAAATTTGTACACCCTACAATGTTTTTCTAGTGATATCTCTTACTTTACAGAATAACTTAAATATTGTGAAGTATTCGCATATTTAGTCTCAGCCATCTTATTGTCCTGAAAGGGTTAAACACCTCACGTAATTTATGGACGGCCCCTCATACTTACTGCAAGATCCTGCTAACAGTCTTAGATCCGTAGATATCACAACGATGCATCTCAACTGATAAAGGTAATGGCTCTTCCACGTTTCGACGACCGAAGACAGAGGCTTTACATAGCTTCTCAAATAGTTGGTGCTGGAGGAAGGCGCTCAGGAAGTACCTGGAAATAATAGATTTATAGTAGCTGTACTCAACAATGAATTACCAAAATCAGTTTTGGAACGAAGTTCCTTATCGCGCTTTGTAAAAGGGAGCTAGACGGAAAAAAATCTTACGAAAAGTTGTCACGACACTTTTTTGTTTTCGATGATTATCGCTAGATGGCGCTGTGATCAAAATCTTTTAAAACACGTTCCTTATCGCGCGTTACGTAAGGAAAAAATATATAAGATATCTTTTAATCGAAAGGAACTTCGTTCTATTTGGGTGTCCCATGTCACCTCTCAAGTTTTTTTGTATGTTAAAATTTATTTCCTTTTTATCAAAAGTGTCAATTTTGTTTGCTAATTCTAGATCTTGATTACATTTTATTGGTAATTTAATATATCATACAAATTTATATAAAGGTACTTCAAAAACGTTACTCGTACAATAAGACCACAAAATAACAAAATTAGAGAGAAAAATTTCGCCAAACTTGTTTTTACAACGTTTGAAAAAAATGTACGTTCTCATTTCGCCAGACGAAAGCCTAAAACAACAGTTTTGTAATTATGTAATTTATGCATTACTCCTGAAAAGTATTTAAATTTTAATTACGTTTCAAGAAAATAAAAGTAAAAAATGGCCTGTATAGGTAGGTGTTAGATAACGGTCCTTCATTGCCATGGCATTGCAGAGGTTCATGAGCGACGGTAACCACTTACGATCAGGTGGCCCGTTGACTCGTCTGTCTACGAGGCAATAAATACAAGCTTTTAAGATAGATGTAGCAACTAGCAGTAGAGTGCTAGCTAATACAAGTAAAACGAGTCCAAATACGACGGGCCTATCTTATTTATCAAAAGAGTTCCTATGACCACCTTCCGAAGCCATCATCAGATCAGCGCCATTTTGTCATATTATTGCATTGTCACGTGTTTGTGATGTATATCATCAGCGTGCAAAATGTCAGCTCAATCGGAAAGCGGGAAGTTTGTCAAATTTAACTTGCAAGATTCCACCCGAATTTACATTAGTTACATCCAGTGCAAGTTAATAATAATATAAAGCTTGTAAAAGTCGCTTCACACTGTCAGCTGTCCCTATTTATGCTTTAATCTTTAAAATTACGCTATGGATTTTGATGTAGATTTTTTTCATAGGTAATGATTTGAAAGGAAGGTTTATGTATATTAAACATGCATAATAGGTATATTAGAGAAACATAGATTTCAGATGTTAATCCTCCCTTTGTGACGCAGACGAAGTTGCACGGATCAGCTTGTGTTAAATGAGCTTTCGAATTCGACTTACCTAGCATAGGGAGTGTTATCAGGCACATGGTATTTGGCACCAGCGTCAAAATATTCCTCTCCTCTGACCACTGGTGGAACTATTCCTTGCAACTCCAAAGCTATCTCCCAAAAATCTTCATTTGTTTTCTTCAGACTACCTTCAAAATACTTCCATCGATATTCTTCTAAAAGAAGCCCGAATGGTATTTGAGGAATTTTGTTAAATGCTTGTTTTAGTAATAATACTTCATGTATATTTAGTTTTATGGCTTTTTCCTTTTTATTATCATGTTTTCTATTGAGTTTGTTAATACCATCATTCTGATTATCATTAACATCAAGTTTATTAAGATACTGTGCAGTTACTTTGTTTACTAAATCATCTTCAGTATCATGAAGAGTTTTAGTTTTATCATCATTAATATCTATTTCTTTGCTTTCATTATCTAATACAGTTATTTGGTTTTTAGAATATAGTTCCTCGTCAGTAATAATACCGAGTCTGTGTAGATGTTGTGGTGTCATTACTCCAAGCATGATCGTGTCTCCGATAGTTTCGTGAAGAGCTGTGTTTGCTTGCTGGAAGTTTGTGTTTATTAGAGATTTATATATACAGCGCTAGTTTCTTAAAGAATATTGGAATTTAGAAGCCTCGTAATATTAGACATAAATTGAGATTGCAAAGGGTATTATTTGGTTTTATTTCTAGTTACGTTAAGTATCATCCTGTGGACGTCCACAGCTGGATATAGGACCTTCAAATTTCGCCACAACGCCGCTATCATTGTCGTCGTGAACCGAATTTCTCACAAATTACATAATAGGTATTTAGAAGTAGCTCAATAATGGTTAAACACGTTGAAGAACAACTTTATGGGGAAACCTGCATATTTGAGAAGGCTTATAAAACCTTCGAAGATATGTAAAGTCCAAAACCAGCATTGAGCGCTCAAACCAGGGCCCAGTAGTGGAAAGCAATAATATGCACCTACCCTGAAAATAGCCGGTTGATCTTCATAAGCCATGAAATACTGGATATGACCGAGCTCATGATGGAGGACGTAGAAATCTTCCTTAGTAGTTCCAGAGCAATATAATAACCTTAAGATAATAGAAATATGTAATGGTGCACTTTTTTATGTAGACAGACGAGCCAACGGGCCTGATCGTAAGTGGTTACCGTCGCTGATGGACCTCTGCAATGTCAGGGGACACTGAAAGGACGCTACTTACGACCTAACTTTAAGGACCCTCAAGCCTCGTTTGAAGAAGGACAAGTCATAGCGCTCTGGGAATACCGAAGAGGGAATACCAAAGTTACTTTTCAAATCAAAATTATCGATTTCTGAATTCTTTATTAAATGAATATAACTATAAGTTAGAAATATAACTCTTCAAACAAAATACGAATCATAATCAATTCAGCAGAAATACGCTAACATAACAAACGATCTTAAAGAAAAATCTAGAAAATTTCTAACCTAAAATCGCCATCTTTAAACATGTCTGCCGCGGCGCCATGACACCTCGCGTTGTTATGTTTTTGGTGCGTAAAAACGGATTCCCGCCAAAAAGTATCTGTCATTGGAGGTAGACCGAGAGATTGGTAAAAGTCTTCAGCTCTTCTTACCTAAAATGAGGATTTAATAAATTTTACTGCTTGCTAATAGAAAACGAACGACAAATAAGAGCAGTTATTAATCTGAGATCGATTTTGAGTCAAATACTGAATCGATATTTTGCTGTAAAAAATAATAAGTATACGAGTGTGCTTCAAAAATGAAGGTTGAAAGAATTTAAAGTTTAGTCTAGCTGTTTCGAGAAATGTATCTTGCATGTGTTTTACAACAATTTAGTCTTTAAAATTGGAAATTTGGTCCTTTATTTCATATCTTACAATGTGTAAAACAGTCCAGTTAGATTGTTTAATACGATCGTCTATGTTTATTGCATCTTTCACTATGAAGTTGACCAGTGGCTCCCAATTTTGGGACCACAAATTTCCTGTAAATGAATGAAAGTGTTGAGACAATTTATCCAACATTTTAACTAGCTAATTAAATACACGATTAGAGCGTAAAATGGCACTAACAAAACACCACTAAAATAAAAAAAACTTGAGAGGTGTCAAGGAACACCCGGATGGAACGAAGTTCCTTTCGATTAAAAGATATCTTATAATTATTTTTTACGCGCGATCAGGAACGTGTTTTAAAAGATTTTGATCACAGCGCCACCTAGCGATAATCATCTAAAACAAAAAAAGCGTCGTGACAACTTTTCATTAGAATTTTTTCCGTCCCCCTTTCGATAACGCGCGATATGGAACTTCGTTCCAAAACACTTTATTCTTTAGTCGGTGCCAAAATTTAATTCAAATTAAAAAATACCTAATGTGATTCACTTTATTTTTCAATACACTTGTGAAGTAGTGAAGTGCGTTATGTATTGATTCTTTTATAAGTTTTAAGCATCCAGAGTTGTATTTTATGGACACTTTTTTAAAGCTTTGTATCTAAAACTATGTATTTATATTCGAAGCTATATAAGTAGGAATCTACATTATGTAGAGAAGAGGTCTATTCGGGTTTGCCCACCTCTCACTCCCACCACTGCAACTCGTATGTATGTGGTATGATAGCGGCGATCGTAATGACTCTGTGCACTGGAGCCCAAGAACTCGAGGGAGAAATGAAAAGTTTATATCTATCCTGTTGGTCTCTCTCAATATTCAGCATTATGCTGAGTCACGGCTGGTTTGTGGTAAAAAAATACATAGTTGTAGGTTGAACTGGTAGGTGCAGCGTAAGCAGACCGATGACCTGGTCAGGATCGCGGGAGGTGGCTGGATGCGGACAGGGCAGGACCGGTCGTTGTGGCGAGGTGTGGGGGAGATCTATGTTCTGCAGTGGACGTCTATAGGCTGATGATGATGATGATGATGTTCCTTATATTGCAAATTAAGTATGTCTATAAACTTATTCAGACACTCGCGGTTTTCTATAATACTTTCATGCATTTTCAACGGGTTCGTACCACGATATTTAATTAATTGAGTTGTCTCGATATTTCAACGTTGTTACAAACGTCATGATCACGAGAAGACTGGATACTGCGGGTTGATTTAAGAGCAAACAAATCTGTCTACCCTCACACTCGTTCGCTTTTGGGTAGTACCACTGGAATTCAAACTCACATCACGACACACCACACTCACTGTATCTACAAGACTCTCTGAGCATGAACCCTTAGTGACTGTTGTGTTTAGCACTGGATTCCACATACTCGTAAATCTGAAGCCGTCACCCCTGTTATAAGTGCTATGTCTTGAAATCTCGATAGCTTCTTTAACCATCCTTGGTACGTCACGACGTTCAGAAGATAGTATCTGAGGATTATGTAATTGTATCCAGTGATTGGAACCCAATTAATTAAATATCGTGGTAAGAACCCGTTGAAAATGCATGAAAGTATGTCTATGTTATAAACCTTAAGTTCTTACCTAGCAAATGCGCCGGTATTGGTCCACTTTCTTCTACTATATCTCCATAATACCTTCTTAAGAAAAACCGAGCGATTCCGTGAAGTATTTTGTATAGAGGTTTTATATCCTCATATAGCTGATGACAGAATTGTCTTAAGTCGGCTATTTCTTGGTCATCTCTCCACGAATCTCCAATGTCTTTGTAACCTAGAAAAATGGACGAAATCTGTGCACTGCAGGGTTAATTTTAATAAGTAGAATTTATTAAGCTGAAGGTGCAAACTAATTTAGTCTCGTAAAATAAAATTTTGGTATTCCTGCATTGACGAAGTTGTACTGTTATTTCCCAAATAAATGGAAATAGATAAAATAAGACATAAAATTAGAATAGCTCGTAGCAGGAACACAGACAAGTCAGACTTCCCTGATAATGGCTAAACACTATATAAAAAAATACCGGTCTGATCTTTATCATATTTAAATGAGATAACGTCCAAAATATTTGCTTCCTAAAAAAAATCATTCAAATCGGTTTACCGGCCAATTTGATTAGCTCCTTTCGAGAAATCGTTTAAAAAGCTAAAGTTTGGTACTTAGTTGCGTTTAATATAGCAGTAATCTTTACCGTTCCTTCTTGCAGCAATATTTTCAACGTCAATCAGTTTCCTATACGGCACCTCCATTGGTCTACTAACAACTTCTCTCCAAGCGATCCAGGTCCATTTCAAAACCTCATCGTTTCTCGAACCACTCAATATTTTCTCAAAATCATCTTCACCTTTCAAACATAGAGTGTTCTTTTCACCAATTTTGGCATCAATTACAGTTGTTTTAACTCCTATTTTGTCTAAGAAGTTGATTTTGTCTGTTAATTTTATAAAATCAAAAATGGCTGATTCGATTTCTGTTATGTTGGTAGTGGATACATTTTTTACAGTTGGTATACAAACGTCTGCTTCTGTGTATATTGTCTGTAGTTTTTCGTATATATGGCTTATCAATCTGAAAGAGAAGAGGTGGGTCACACATATTACCGCGTTCTTTCCACGATTTTTATTAAATGAGAATCTGTTAGGGTAGATTTAAGAGCAGACAAATCTGTCTACCCACTTGCTCGTTTGGTTGCTGATACCTACCACTTGCATCTCGACACACTGTGACAATATTGACTGCCGTCTAACAACAACAAACTTTGGTTTTTCTTCAGTCTAAGACTTGATTCTACACACCGGACATTTTGAAGCCATCACGCAGTGTAATTTTTGTTTAGTGTGTGTGTATTTTGAAGTATGACAAGTCATAGCGCTCTGGGGAACCGTAGAAGGAAGTTCATTGCTGTCTACTTGCTTTTTTGAAACGAAATACAGACCTGGCCTCAGCATAAGTATATTTCGGTCCCCTACACAATAAATACGTCTGCCTCCTTTGAGTTTCATTCAACAACTGACCATGAAACAGTGTTGCCAACTCTCCGCATTTATGTTGTTGCCAGACTAAAAGAGTTTTCTGGTATTTAGCCGATTTCGTTGATAAACTAAGATCTTCCGGGTTGACAGAAGAATTCCAGGAAATCTCTGCTGATATAGCATTTAATTTTCCATATTCTTCGTTAGATTTTTTGAAGTATTCATTAAGGTTTTCACAGAGGTAGACTTTTGTTAGGAATAGTATTGGTAAAATTTTTAGAATATACATTTTTTTGTGTAGAATCTGAAATAAAAATAATTTTAAAAGTAAAAGTAACTATATACCTGTATAATAACTATGCCCACTGTTGGTACTGCTGCGCTCAGGTCTCCTCAGTAGAGGGAACAGGTATAGTCGAACACGCGACCACAATGCGGATTGGAGACTTCACATGTCTTCAAGGGTTTTTAACATACTTTTCCAATATGCAAGTTCCCTCACGATGTTTTCCTTCGTCGTTTTTAGCCAGTGATGTTGTAAAAAATTGCACATTTTTTTTTCACATTAAAATTTAGAGGTACAAGCCGGAGTCAATTTAATTCTTATAAGTCACTCTATGGATTGGTGCAATAAAAATACAGGGTGTGATTTTTTCGAAATGTACCAGGTTCGATTCCCGGGTGTACCAAGATTTAAAAAAAAAAACACCCTGTATATTATTATGTGTTATCAAATTATCTGAAAGTGCTATTTAAACACTGGTTAAGAGCTTTCATGATTTTAGGATAAGGCAGATTCGGACACTTCATTCTTATCTTATCGTGAGCTGACATAGCAAATCATTTTGGTCAATTACGTTTTGAGAGGATTTTTATCATGTTTTCTCATCCATCTACCTAATATCTACATTAGATATGTAGAATAGAACAAAGTATAAAAGAGTTTTCAGTTTAAAAAAAAATCAATCGTAAGCGACAGAGAATCCATTAGCTCTAACTATTTTTTATTTTAGAATTTTTTACATAAAATATTAAATCATTTTCAATTTAAGCCATTTATTTAACCATAATAATTAGTTTTGATAAACAGAGTCATCGAAATCGGTTTATCAATATACTGAAACACGCGCAAGTCGTGAAATTTTGTACACAAAAAGTCAAATTTTTAATCATAGCTCAAAAAGTACATTCACACATAGCACCTGAAAAAAACAATCATCTAAATCGGTTCATCCAAAGTTATGCGAAGAATACACTCAATGTACAATTTTCAGTAGTCAACCAAAAAAATAGAAATACAATTTGTTTCAAAATAAACTTTAAAACTTACCGAATAAGTTTTTATTCACATTCTTTAAGTAAGACTTAAGACACCCAAGTACTTGTATGTTCTCTACGACTTTACAAGTAAGACTGAGCTTTGAAAGCGGATAGGTGCGGATGACATAAAGTTTGGGATACACTCAGTGGGCTGAAAATGAAATAAACTTTTTCAAACTATCGCGGTTTCTACAAGCTTTATAGTAACTAAGTATCTCTGTAAGTTCGGGTGAAACTTGCAAGCTAAATTTTACAAAATTCTCAGTTTTTGATTTCGCACGCAGATTTATTTTATTTTTAACTACTTAGCACTGCTTAAATAGACAGCAATATATGAGATGGATTTGTAATACCTGTGAATGTATTTTCAAAATACAACTTGGAACCACTTGTTTTTGGAATCTTGCCAAGCACCATCCGGCTATGGAATGAGCTCCCCTCTTCGGTGTTTCCCGAGCAAACGAGGCTTGAAGAAAGTCCTTAAGGCTAGGCCGTAGCGGCCCCGCAGTGTCTTTCGGCAATGCAGAGGTCCATGAACGACCTTTTTGACGAAAAACTTTTTTGTTTCATAAATACATCCTCTTTTTTTCATCATCGTGAACATAAATTAACTTTTGAACATACCTCCACCACGTGACACTGGCAGAGTCCTTCGTCAAAGGTTAGGTGCCAAAGAAAAAAAATTTTTGAACATAAGCGGAAAATAATATTTTTACTTACATGACGTTAAAGTCTAGACTTATACGTAAATGTGAATAATTCGCTATGACCGCAGACAAATTAATATTTTATCATAAGAGTAGGCGGAGTTAACCATTCATTACTTTACTAATTACAGATCGTGTTGTAATCGTCGTTTTCGAGTGGGATCACCTCCCACTCTTTAGATAACCACTGCAAATGAATTTAAATAATCTTATATGATCAGCAAAGAAAGATGAGGATATCCGCAGAAGGATCAAAGTAACCGATATAGGAGCCCAAAGAATTGCATCTTTGAAGTGGCAATGGGCAGGACACATTGTGCGAAGAACTGATGGCCGATGGTGCCGAAAAGTTCTAGAGTGGCGACCTCCCACAAGATGGAGCGACGACCTGGTCAAGGTTGCGGGAGGTTGCTGGATGCAGACAGGACTGATCGTTGTGACGAGGTTTAAGGGAGGCCTATGTCCAGCAATGGACGTCTATAGGGTGGTGATGATGACATTATCAGCACATAGCTATGGTCCTTAAATCTATAGAACCTATGATTTTATTTAAAACTAGACCGTAACGTCGACTGCGTCAATAGCCGTAATAGCAATTGCACTTCAATGAACATTAACAAAGAAAAATAATTTATCAAATCGGTCCAGGCGTTGTTAAGTTATGCGCCTAGCAACACATTTTGCGATTCATTTTATATTATAGATAGATAGATGAGGCCAATAATTACAAGCCCTATGTGCATAGATCTTTGAGTCTGCAACAGATTTTAATGCAGTTTTTAATTTATGCGATTGAAGACGTACAACAATAAACAATAACTACATACTTACTTATAATTCAAAATTAGCAAATTTAATTTCGATAGCTAATTGTGTCCTCAACCTTAGTGACCACAGAGTAAAAATATAACAGTGCTACAGATTCAAACGAGGTTTAAGAAAAGTCCTGTATAGTGTTAGGTAACGGCGATGGTTACCACTTACTATCAAGGGGGTCACGTCAATTTCACCCTGAAAAGAGAAGGATGACTCGAAAATCAGTGCTTAATACAAGCTATGACTTGGCCTTCTTCGAACGAGGCTTGAAGAAAGGTAGGCTGTAGGAAGCGGCCCGCAGTGTCCCCTGACCCCTGACATTGCAGAGGTCCATGAGCAACGGCAACCACGATTACTGCGACGTAAATGTACTGTGTCTAATCCACACCCCCTAGGGATGATTCCTTCAAATAAAACACAGTAATTTCTTAATTTTCTCGTACAAACAAACATTTTATCTTGTCGTAGATATTTATTTTATAAATAGTAATAAATTGAACTGTCTTGGTTAATAGAATCAGCGAAATAACTGAAGGACAATGTCCATTAACGTATTTAAATACTTTTTTACAATCTTTATATTAACTTGCACTGGATGTAACTATGTAAGTTCGTTCTACGCAGATGTCGCGTGACAATGCAATTATATGACAAAATGGCGCTGATATGATGATGGATTCGGAAGGTCATAGGAACTGTTGTGCTAAACAAGATAGACCCGTCGTGTTTGGGCTCGTTTTACTTGTATTAGCTAGCACTCTACTGCACGATATTCAGGATCTTAAAGCTTGTATTTAAAATTTTCTTTACAATAAATTATTTATATTCCGTATTAGAACAGATTATTTGTCCTCCTTAATTTTGTTCATTAACAAATCAACCTGTTTAATGTCCTTTTGTGACGTAGACGATTACGTGTATTGTCTCTTGTACTTTAAATCTCGGCAATCGTCTTTTGTTTCTATATATTCAGCTCACGTGCACAGTATTAGACCTTAATGCAGACAAATTGTATCGTTTTCATTATTCCCGAAGAAAAACAACGATTTCCTTTTGTTTTAGATTAAAATATATCGATCAATGTATTGTATAGATTTTTACGATTGAATTTAGACAAAAGAATTGTTTGTTCTGAGTTTTAATTGGAAATCGCAATCAAAATACCAGAGGAAGAGCCTTAATTAAAATGGCGATAGAGAAAATACTTTTTTTATAGCAATAATTTGAATAATAGTCGTGGTGGCCGAGTGGTTGAAGCGCTTGCCTTCCGTACGGGAGGTCGCGGGTTCAAAACCGGCCGGCTTGTACCTCTAAATCTTAATATGAAAAAGATTTATGTGCAATTTTTCACAACACCACTGGCTAAAAACGGTGAAGGAAAACATCGTGAGGAAACCTGCATATCGGAAAAGGGTTCTAAAAATCCTTTGAAGATATGTGAAGTCCCCAGTCCACATTAGGCAAGCGTGGTGGACTATGCCTAACCCCTCTTCGGAGGAGACCTGAGCTCAGCAGTGGGCAGTAATGGGTTGTTACAGTACAGTAGGTACAGTACAATTTGAATAACAATGAATTTGGTCAAAAAGAACTTACCTGTACTGTACTGTAACAACCCATGACTGCCCACTCCTGGGCTCAGGTTCCGAAGAGGGACAAACTTCACCATTCATTTAAAAAAAAAGAAGTAGGTACTTAATATAGTCACATTAACAAAAATACTTAAGAAATTACTTAAATTTAAGATATTTTTTCTTAAGACGTATAAAAATAGAGATTTGCTTTTATACATCCAATGTAGGAAAGTATAAAATACACACAAAAGCCAGGCTTTATTGAGAAAGTTTATATTTAGAAGATATTATTGCATTCCTTGTATGTGATACCAGTTATTAAATATTTCACATATTATACAGGGTGTTCCAAAACTATGCGACATGAACGGGAAGTACCTCAAATATTAGAGATAGGATGTTTTGCTGAAAGGAAAAATCATTTTATTTTTGATGTTTAATAATACTGCATTTACAGATTTTTCGTAAATTCCTTGGTTTGTCTGAAAATCGAGCTAACAACAATCAACACCCTGTATTTTTATCATGCCAATCGAAAGAAAAGTTAATTACAAATAATCTTTTCTAACAAACATAGTGTCTTAAACAAAAGGAACAAGGTGATAATCGTGATTCAAGATTTTAATCCCCCTAATCCCTACTAATCCCCACTAATATTATAAATGCGAAAGTAACTCTGTCTGTCTGTCGGTCTATCTGTCTGTCTGTCTGTTAAGCTTTCCCGCTAAAACCTCTCCACCGATATTCATGAAATTTGACACAGACAATCTTTAGACCCTGAGAAAGAACATACCTTTTAATTGTAAGTGACGCAAACGAAATTGCGCGGGCCTGCTAGTATCTATACTAATATTATAAAGCTGAAGAGTTTGTTTGTTTGTTTGTTTGAACGCGCTAATCTCAGGATCTACTGGTCCGATTTCAAAAATTCTTTCACTGTTGGAATGTCCATTTATCGAGGAAGGTTATAGGCTATATTTTATTTTAAAAACAATTAGGGATCCGTATGAAAATATCGAATTTGTAAGACCTGGTGAAATATCTAAAACCTATTTATGCGTACGCTGCAAAAACTATTGACGATAGAACAAAATGATGTACTACGGGTTTTTAGGTCTTTTGAAGACAAACAAAAAAGTTCGCGAGAGCATATATCTAACTATCATAGTTTAGTCACAGCAACTGCTTTTATGTTAAAAAAAAAATAATTCGTCTGACGAATGAATTGAATGTTAAATTAGTATTGTTATATTAATCCTTATCCAAATAGAGTATTATGTTATCAAGAGTATTAATTTAAAAGTAAATTACTTTTTGTTTTATTCCAATCGGACTTTTCGTTTAGAAGTTATTACGAGTATAAAACATGATGAATACTCCCCGGGCCGCGCAAATAATATCGCAACAGCATTAAGAGTACTGTTTGAACCCCTTTGTGACGCAGACGAAATTGCGCGGGCCTGCTAGTATATAAAATATAAGGTTTACCGTTACTCATACAATACCTACTAAGGTACATTACGTCAATAGTTTACTTTGTCGTCAATAGATGGCGTTACTTGTACTCCTGAATCGCGCCACCGTTTGGTGTTTCAGAAAATTATAAAAAAAAAATCCTATATGAAATTCGATTGCAGGAGGTTTCCTAACGATGTTTTTCTTATATTTTTGATTGTGCTTTTGTTACTGTTCTAGGACGGTAGCAAAGTACTTGTATAATACTGTATCTATAACTCTTAAAATTTATTATAATTATTATTTACTCCTAATGTCAAAGATAGGTCCACTAAAAGCCTAATTAATTTGTTAATTTCCCAGTTAAATTCCCAAATAAAATGTTTAATTTGGATGAAAGTGATTAACGAATACAGATCCATCCATAGTTAGTATCCGGGAGTAGGATCCACTCAAAATCTTCCGTCCAGGATCCATTTTCTTGCAGCATCACAAACGACCATGTACCCACCTTATCCGAGAAAGAGTAGAAGTACGTACTACACGTATCGCGTCGCGCCGTCCTGCATAACCCCGTGCTGGGTTATGTCTTCAGTCGGGATAAAATAGAAATCAAATTGTGTTGTATGATTCACGGGATTGTATTAGGTACCTGTTATACTTACTTACACGGTAAACTAAGACTTATTTAATAAAAATATCGAATCGAACCTAAATTGGTTTTGATAATTTATGGCAGTAGCCGAAATTGGTTCGCAATTTTAATAGGGATATACACATACTACACAAATAGGTACATAGTTCAGTATATAAATGTCAACCTAACTTGGCCCCCCGCCAGCGACTGCCTCATTATTGGCATAAATAAATAGACCAATATTGGTTCGTTTCCCAGTTAAAACAGTGCTATACCTACTTGAAACTAATGTACAATGACGTCAATAGATGTCGCTACATGTATGTCAGAACTGCGCCACGTACTTTAGTCTCCGGAAACTATAAAATAAAACGGTACTACAAATTTTGTCCGTACTCAATGCTGAGACCCGGACGATTCAGCGTCTGTCTGTTTGTTTCGTTGATTTTTGGGGAACTGTTTGATGCTAAATGCATGAAACAGCTATTAGTACAGGGACAAAAATAAATTTGATTAATTAAAATCGAATTCTAAATTTATTTCAAAAACAGTAACAATATACCGGATATGGATTGTTATATGACGTATGCATAGAATTATTACCTCAGGAACGTACATGGGGAACAAAGTTGATGAAGTTTAGCCAACTCGCACCAGTCGTGTACATACACATAATGAAGCGCCTATGACATTAACGTTTATTTGACAGTATTAACATAAAACACGCGTTGAGACAAAGCTGTATAATGCCTTCCTGCGTTGTAAACATTTGCAGAAATCATTCATCAACACAAAATAAATGTCACAGAATCACTTTCCAAACGTAAATATTTGAAATATCGCTGTTTTAAAAACATTTTTTAGTATTTCAAAACATGACATATTTGAAACTGACATTTGACATTTCGTAACTTTGACGTAATTAAAATTTCTAAGGGTTACCAACTAAACTTTTGAAATCCCCCATTTTTAATACAGTTTTATTTAATCTACATTTATTAGATTTCCACGTGATAATGAAAATAAATGCGGTTATTGATTATTAATTCTTATATCACCATTTTTTTTCAAAAATATAATTTAAAATCGGACCAGTAGTTCCTGAGATTAGCGCGTTCAAACAAACAAACAAACTCTTCAGCTTAAAATATTATAGTATAGATAAGGTGATTGTGTTATAGATTACATTACAATAAATAAGTTAAATGATTATACGTTTTTTCCATTTATGAAGATGTGATTATTATTAGAGAAATAAGTAAGAATTTGTCGAATCATAGAGATATCACGAACAAAGTCTGTATTCTACGATTTACACGGGAAGTACCCGATTTTTGGGGAAATTTAAAAACATGACATCTCCCAGTTTTCAACACATAGACATTTTTCACACACATACATAGCTTCGAATGTTTCTGTTTGTTGTTCACCATGTTGATTCCAGAGGTAATAATTCCATGGACGTATGTTATTAGACGTATTATAATGTATTGAGTATGTAGATATCTACATGAACATCGAACACACTATTCGATTTTAAAAAATCATGTTTTGCCCATCCTTAGGTAATTTGACGTTGACATTGACATTTCTGAAAAAATGTGTAAAACGTCAGTTGTCGTAGTCGAAGCAATTTTGTATTTAGTGTTTTCAAGATTTCTATATAGATTTACTAAATAGTTGTAAAATAAAATAGTAACAATATGCATTATATGTGGTGATATTCTTTTTATCAATTCAAAATTGCCGCAAAATAATTAAAAAATGAGTAACATCTACATACAAGAACCGCCTGCACTAGGCAAGGTAAACAAACAATGTTGAAAATATTACTACAAAACTATACATAAAATAATTTTATCTACGTGTTCTATAATAATTTATCTTTTACAATTATGGCTATTTAAAATATATAAAAACGCTTTTATCATAATAGAGAACCTATATCAAAAAAACTTTTTTTAAATTATTTTTACAAATTTAAAGGCCTAAGAAAAGTTAAACAGCCTAGTTAAGAATAAAATTTTAGTTAATTTTTAAAATTATGTTTACTTTGGTTAAATTTAGGGTTATATAAAATTTTAATTTAGAACAAGATTACTAAATATGTATACAGCACCTATTTGCTCTAAACTTCATAGACAAAATATTTTCGTTTTAGGTACTGCTAAAGACAACTGCTGGGGAAATAGATGTAGAATTATGGACAAAAGAGGCTCCAAAAGCGTGTCGGAACTTCATACAGTTATGTCTAGAAGGATATTACAATGGTAAGCTTATTTTTTGTATTATAAATGGATTATTGAAGATGGTCCTTAAAGATAGGTCATAGGTAGGCCTTGCAGTATCCCCAGACATTCCAGAGGACCATGAGCAACGGTAACGACTTACGATCAGATGGCCAGTTAGCTCATCTGCCAACGAAGCAATAAAAAAAGTATCTTCAACACAAAATTTTGCAGAATACTGTTAAAACAGTAATGACAAGTAAATTATTATAATTTTTTATGAGATTTCCCTTTTTTAAATTAGGCAGTGCAAAAGTCTGTCTATAAATAACGGCACTTACCATCAGTTTTTTAAATAAATGACTAGCAGTGAACAATCTTGGTAAATGTTTCAGGAACAATATTCCATCGTGTAGTACCAGAATTCATAGTGCAAGGTGGTGATCCTAACGGTGACGGAACTGGAGGGGAATCTGTCTACGGAGCCCCGTTTAAAGTAAGCAAACACAGTAGTATTTCATATTTGTAAAGTAAAAATCGATGTTATAATAATTTATTTTAAAGTAATCTTTTAAATACAAGCTTTTAAGAATCCTAGATATCATGTAGCAGAGTGCTAGGTACAAGTAAAACGAGCCCAAACACGACAGGTCTATCTTGTTTAGTACAAGAGTTCCTATGAACACCTTCCGAATCCATCATCAGATCAGCGTCATGTTCTCATATTATTACATTGTCACGCGATATACATCTGCATGTTCAGTCTTAGTCTTGGTCTTGCTCAAATCTGTCTGGTCTCGGTCTTGTCGTGTTCTTGTTCAAAAAAGTAAGATTTTTGCAAGACCAAGACCAATTTTGCTCATTACTAGTAAAAAAACTATCAATTCGACATGCCCACTAATATTGTTCCAAGAAAAGCATATGTTGACGCTGTTAAAAATATTTTATCTCATTTAATTACTGAAAAAGAAAATGTTGGTTTAGTCTTGCGTATAGTCTTGCAAAAAAGCAAGACCAATGTTGCTCATCACTATTTTGAGCCTATTCATTACAACTAAACAAAGTTTTCCTCTTTATAATATTAGTATAGATACCATTTTTATTTTAAAGGATGAGTTCCACTCCCGGCTTCGGTTCAACAGACGAGGTTTGGTCGCTATGGCCAATGCTGGGAAGGATGACAACGGATCACAATTCTTCTTCACTCTCGGGGCGACACCAGAGCTGCAGAACAAACACACTATATTCGGGAAAGTTACTGGTGAGATATATTAGCGGATTAAGGCGAATATTCGCTTTAGAATCACTAACCAGTAATCCAGTCTGCCTGCGATTCAGTAAAAAAGCAAAAATGTCTGATGAATTTTCGTATTAAAAGATGTTTTATGTACGATGGCCAACATCTCTTCTTAATTCTCGGGACCACACCGGAACTGCAGAACAAACATACTATTTTCGGAAAACCTACGAATATTCGTATTAAAGTCCTTAAATAAAGAGGCTTGAAGAGGTCCATGAGCGACAGTAACCGCTTACGATCAGGTGACCCGCTAGCTCGTCTGCCTACGAGGCAATAAAAAAAAAGTAGCGAGCTACGAAGCTTATTACTTTACCCTGTAACAACCTATTAATGCCCACTGCTGGGCTCAAATCTCCACCGAAGAGTGGTTATGCATAGTCCACTACGCTTGCCCAATGCGGATTGAGCACTACACATATCTTCAAAGGATTTTAAAAATCCTTTGAAGATATGCAGGTTTCATCACGATGTTTTCCTTCACCGTTCTTAGCCAGTGGTGTTGTGAAAAATTGCACATAAATCTTTTCACGTTAAGATTTAGAGTACAAGCCGGTGAACAACTACCCAACCACGACTTTTTTACAAGTAACACTAACTTCACATTAGCGTGCTTCAACGAATATTCGTCTAAAACATTACCAAGCTATACCAAATTTTTCAGGTGAAACTGTATACAACATGCTAAAACTATCCGAGGGTCTAATAGGCCCTGATGACCGCCCGGAGCACCCTCACAAGATCAGAAGCACCGAAGTGTTGATTAACCCGTTCACTGATATAGTGCCGAGGGTCACTGAGAGCATCGAAGAAGCGCCCAAGAAGAAGAAGAAAGAGCGACAGGGGGTTAAGTAAGTAGTTTTACTTTACAAAGTACATCAGGTTTGCTTGGGAAAATAATGCAAATGCGTAACGCGTCATTCCGTCCTGCGTATCTCCGTCGGGGTTCAATGCTGAGTGAGGTAGAAGTTTTTAGTGCGGTTTTACTCCCACATACGCAGATTATTTGTTTATTGACGTGACAACGTATTATAAATTGGTTTGGGGGGTGACACTTCACTTCACTGCGTTACGCTCCGCTCACGTTATGCGCTCACAATGAGAGCGAATGAGAGGCACGCGTGCCGCGTCACTTTTTATGTCTGTCTCTCTCGCTCTTAGGCGGGCTAACCATGCCCGAGTCGCTGTCACGTACAACTTTCGCCCGTATGCCGACTTTACAGGCAACCAATTTTTTTATTGGTGAAAGTCCAGGGATTTCATTATAGAAAATAATATGATTTCAATTCAGTTTAAGAATATTTTGTGTCTTATTGAAAATTAAATATTGTCACTATTATTGAATTGTTATAATAATCTATATGCCATTAATTCTTGTCTCATATTACTTTTCCAGAAACTTCGGTCTCCTCTCATTTGGCGAAGAAGCCGTTGAAGATGAAGGCGAAGCTCTAGAATACAGAGGAAAACCTAAATCCACTCACGATCTTCTAGAAGATCCTAAACTTAGCAAGAAGACGGCAGCCGGTAAGATCTTATGACGTTTCTTAAGCCGATAAGATTATGTGCCATTTTTGACCGACTTCTTAATAGGAGGTACTCAATTCGTCTGTGTGTTCGTGTTTTTTTTAATCTTTGTTCCTCGATGTATTTCTGTTCTATATGAACCGATTACGATGATTGTATTTTTTATTAGGAAGCAGACGCTTTGGACGTTATCTCACACAAATTTGATTAAGATCTGACTGATAGTTTATGTGCTATGCTTGAGAAATGGGTTGGTCTTTTTCATTTGTGTAGTAAAAAAAAAAGTTTTAATATTATTTTATTTGTTACCTCATAAATTTACTTTGGCTTGACCAATTTGGATGATTGTTTTCTTGTGTACGATTTATCTTTTTTAAAGATCATAATACGTTTACATTTTATCTGTGTTTAAAAAGGTCAATATTGACTAGATTTCCTTTTTTCTTTTATAGATGAACCGATTTCGATTATTTATTTAAAATATCTAACAGCTAGTGTTTCTTTTATTCCTGAATAAAAGTCAGTAGCTTTAAAAAATTTTAACCTTATATTTCTGTACAAAAAAATCTTTCAGAACTAGAACAACAAGAAGGCACAACAAAAGAGGAACAGGCCAAGAAGGACGAGTTGAAACGACTGGAAACGGCCGCAACAGTCAGCTCAATAAGAGATAAATTGAGTTTGAAGAGAGAGAGCAGTCTAGAGAGAGAGAGTAAGAGACAGAAGGAGAGTGGGAGTGAGTCGGAAGGAGAATATTATATAGGAAAGGATAGAGATATTGAACGAAGGAAAGAGAGGTTGGTTACAAGCTTTATATTAACTTGCACTGGATGTAACTGTGTACTAATGTATATTTTTTTTTTTAGTTGGAGGGAATCATCGGATCCCTACCCGCCCCGTGGGTGGGGTATGTGGGAGTTGAACCGCACTAAAACCTTCAACCGCTCACACTCTGAGGCTGAGGCCAGAACCCAGCACGGGGTTATGAGGGACGGCGCGACGCGTTACGCCCTCAGCACTCTTTCCCGTCGCGCCGCCCCCACTAATGTATACCTAGGGGCAAGAAATTTAGCAAAGAAATTTTTTAAAGATTCGATTTTGTAGAGCACCATCTCTGTCGCACACAGCTTGGTGACATTCATTGTCAGTTGTTGTTCAATATCAGTGCTTGTTTCCGAAATTACATCAAAAATCGCAAAAATTATCAGTGTTTCTCTACTATAACCACCAACTGGGATCGGCAACCAAATTGGTTTGTTTACTTTTGCCAAGTCTGTGGCAGGAGCCAAAATTGAGCACAGTTCTAAAACTTGTTTTGTTTACATTTTTTAATTGTCTCATATTTTACGGAAACTATATGACGGCGTAAATAGTGTGTTGAGGTGTAATGACGTTGTAATTAGTCGATCTTCATTTGGTTTTGTCAGGAATGACGTCACAATGTCCACTTGAGCACTCGATGATCTATACTTTTGAATAAAAACTTCAAAATAACGAGTTTTAACAGTTTATTACTTTTACATCAAGAGGTCCGTTCGCCTCGACAATTCAAACACGAATGAATAATAACAGCGGCCAGCGCCTGTATTTATAGCGAGTCTCCACTTCCAACTACCCGCACGGTGAATAGGTTGGTTTCCCTTGTTATCACCCTGAAAATGCAATACAGCGTCGTTTAGTAATAAAGATTTACATAATATAAGGTTTAATTAAAAAACAAATTTAATAATTATTGGAAATATATGTTTTTAGAAAGAGGCTCAAACACGGTATTGATTCCGAACGACGTCCCCAGTTTCGCCATCTAGCGAATAGTGACGTTCCCAGTTGAGTGGTTATCATGCATGTATTAAACACACAAACCTTCCTCCTGAATAATTTTAGTCAAAATAATTTAAATTAACAGGGACAGAATAAAAAATGAAATAAAACAACTGAAGAAAGAAATGAAAGGTACAAAAGATAAAGATAAGAGCGAGATAAAAGAAGAAGTAAAAGATAAAACCGATTTAGATAATGAACTTTACAAACAATACGTTGAGGAACAGGAAAAATATAAAAAGATAAAAGAAAAAATACCTAAGAAAGGAGCGGCAAGGTTTGTTAACTTTATTTTTCAAAGATAAGCGTTTTTATGAATTTTCAGCAAGGTCATTTGATAAATGAACCGATTTTAATGTTTCTTTTTACATAAAAGTTGGTGCTTTCGTGATTTATATAAATTTAAAGTATTTTACAGGTAAGTGTTAAAAAATACTGTGATAAATAGCGCTTAAAATGCTACTGCTATTTCACATGCTACTTCACACATTAATAGCATATAATATTTCAGGCGCCGTTCCAAATTAACAAAGAAAATTCGAAAACCTTGGGTCAAGAATTTATATGAAAATCGCGATTATCCCGATAATTATACTGATATTCAATTTTTAAAAGAACTACGTAAAAATATTCACATTGAAAAAGTGACCTTAAAAGAAGCCATTTTTGGCTCATTTCGGTTAATATTAAGATTATGTCTATGCACACTATACGCTGTCTTATTTGTATATATGTATAATAATTGGATACAAACAAACACGGTTATTTATTTATTCGTAGCAATAACGGTGATCTGCTACTTTTTGTACGCGCTAATAGCAGGTTGCGATTTTAATCATATGAAAACGGTGTTAATTTACATAGTTTTAGGATATTTATTATCACCTATTCTACATACTTTAACAGATACTGTCAGTACGGATACTATTTTCGCGTGGTCGGTCATAATGATGTTAATTCATTTAATATTCTTCGATTATAATATACCATCTGCTATTGTGTCTAAGTCTTTGTCAATAAATGCTGCTATTTTTTCTTCGGTTTGTCTAGTTTCTCGATTATCGACGCCATTTGACGCTTTCGTTTTACTAACTGTATCGGTTTTATTTTTCGTTTTAAGCCCACAATTATTTCAAGTATATTTACATAATTCACTTTTTAACATGCTATGTGTTATAACGTTATTTTTCACAGTTTTAACGTTATATAGCGTTTCGTTGATATTGATGTGTTATTTTTGCGTTTTGGTCGTTATTTTGAGTTTTTATTGTCCTCTTTTGTTTGTTAAATGGCAAGTTTATAAGGATAATATATATGGGCCGTGGGATGAGGCTATTATTAACAATTCTGATGATTTAGAAGAATGTTTGGATGATTTGTGAGATACTTAATTAATAAAAATTTAGTGAAGGAAGTTATTTATTTATCCAAAAGAAAAATACCACTTTTACAGGGTCATGTACTCCAATGCAATGTAATTTAATTGCATAAATTAGGGATGTAACGATAGTCCAAAGTCAAAATCAAAGCCAAATTGTTTATTTGCAAATTTGATGTGGATGTACATATTTTTCGAACGTCAAGACAAAAAAAAAATTACCGCCAGTTCACTAAAATTACGCCTCAGTCCAGGCAGACGAGCTAACGGGCCACCTGATGGTAAGCTGTTACCGTCACTCACGGTCACCTACGGCCTGCTGTTAAAGACTTTCTTTAAGTCTCCTTTGTAGAAAGAAAAGTCATATAAATATTCGCTTTCGCAAAAAAATACGATTTTTTTGAATTGAGGTAGAAGGAATTCGATGGAGTTAAAATAAAAGTCTCTTCATGTCCTTTCAAATGACCTCAAACTCGCTAGGTCTAAGACCTCGAGATAATTTGCAGGGGATTTTGAAAATGTTAACATATTCCAAAAATAAAAGTGGTTCTAAGTTGTATTTCGACAGGTTATTCACCCCACTACAGCTGGTCCAAAGTTACAGAAACACCCTGTATATTAAAAGTATTCTAATTATAACAAGTAAAAGACTGTAAATATAATTGCTTAATAGTTAAAATGTAAATGTTTGATTTTATACAAAGATAAAGTTTATAATTACACTGAATAAACTATTATTAAGAATATTTTTAGTTTTATTGTAAAACCAAAGGTAACGAAAAAATACAATTTACTTATAAACCCTGCCCACTGTTGGGCTCAAGTCTCCTTAGTAGAGGGATCAGGTATAATACTTTCATGCATTTTCAACGGGTTCTTACCACGATATTTAATTAATTGAGTTGTCTCGATATTTCAACGTTGTTGCAAACGTCATGATCAGACTGGAATGAGTAGACTGGATACTGCGGGTCGATTTAAGAGCAAACAAATCTGTCTACCCTTTTTCTCGTTCGCTTTTGGGTAGTACCACTGGAACTCGAATTCACGTCATGACACACCACACCCACTGTAGACTTCACTGTAGTCTTGTAGAGACAACTCAATTAATTAAATATCGTTGTAAGAACCCGTTGAAAATGCATGAAATTATTATAGAAAACTGCGAGTGTCTGAATAAGGGTCAGGTATAGTTCACCACGCGACTACAATGCGGATGGGGGACTTCACATATCTTCGAAGAATTTTTAGAACCCTTTTTCGACATGCAGGTTTCCTCACGATGTTTTCCTTCACGGTTTTTATCCAGTGGTGTGATGCACATAAATCTTTTACAAATTAAGATTTAGTGGTACAAATCTGTTTTGAACCTGCGACAAGCGCTTCAACCACTACCCCACCAAGACGTATTTGAAAATGTCTTAAAAAATGCTTCTCTAAGCAAAGTTTTAGGGTTCTAGATAAGTGCAATATTCCATTCTAACTATTTACCATCATGTGAGCCGTAAGCTTGTGCATCTACGAGGCTATAAAAAACATTAAAATTTACTTAGCTATTTCTTGCTAAAATAACAGAGTGAAGCTTTATAAAGTATGCCGATCGTAAATAAACGACACACTGACATTAGAGTGCACCTATGACACTTAATTCGCTTAGTGCACTCACAAAATATTACACACACAGAAAAGTGTTTTAATCAATAGTTTAACTACACATTGTGCCAGAGTGACAGAGAGCGGTTTGACGGTAAAGAACACCGTAGTACGTAACGCGTCGTCCCGCATGATGCCGTGGACGCGGTAGGTTTTAGTGCAGTTCCATTCCCACATATACCAGCTGTGGAGTGGTTATAAGTCAAGTGATATTCTCTTACTCAAAATCAATTTAAATACAAGCTTTTAAGATCTTGAATATCATGTAGAAGTAGAATGCTAGCCAAGACAAGAAAAATGAACCCAAACACGACGGGTCTATCTTGTTTAGTATAGGAATTCTTATGGCCATCTGATTTTATCATCAGATCAGCTCCATGATACCATATTATTGCATTGTCACGCGATATACAAATGAGTGAAAATTGCAATCGGAAACTGAGAAGTTGGTGAAATTTAGCTGGCAAGATTCCACCCGAACTTCCATAGTTACATCCAGTGCAAGTTAGTTAAAGCTTTTTTTTTCTTTTCAGAGAGGACTTCACATTACAACTTTTAGCCAAGTTCAAAACTAAGTTACACGCTATCAAAGAAAAACCTCAGTCTGATGATGGTGAAGTAAAAGATGATGATAATCTGAACACTGATGATTGGTGAGTATTTTAACTGGGATTGGCATCAAAATTGGTTTGTTTACTTTTGCCAAGTCTGTGGCAGGAGCCAAAATTGAGCAGTTCTAAAACTTTTTAACATCGTCTCATATTTTATGGAGAAAATATATTTTTGCTGAATATGCTATACAGCGTAGTTTAATAATAAAGATTTACAAAGAAATTGGGTAAAATTAAAACAAAAAAAAAATGTTTTTAAAAAAAATGTTACTCAAACGCAGTAGTTTTCGAATGCAGTAGTTCCAACTTGAAAAATCATAGGCTTTTTTTAATCAGATTTTTGACCGACTTCCATAAAGAAGGAGGTACTCAATTCGTCTGTATGTTTTTTATGTTTGTTCCTCGATTACTTTTGTATCGGTGGACCGATTTGAATGATTCCGTCAGACGAAAGGTGATGGTCGAACTTAGGTCCCAAACTTTTTTTTAAGATCAAACAAGTATTTTTCTATGTGTGTTTTTAACGGACAAAATTTCACAATTTGTTATGAGTTTTTTTATTTATTTTTAAATGAACCGATTTCGATGATTGTTTTTTAGGAAGCAGAGACTTCGGATATTACTACATATAAATTTAATAAAGATCTGACTTGTAATTTTTGTGCTATGCTTGAGAAATGGAAGATGGTCGTTTTCATTTTTGTAAAAAAAAATATCTATTTATAGGTTAGGTCACAAGTTAAGATTTGAAGAGAAAGGAGCTGTATTAGCTAAAGATGCTTCAACGAAAGGCGATGACTGGTTCGATATTTACGATCCGAGGAATCCTATAAATAAGAGAAAACGGGAGAAGAATGAGAAGAAAAATAAGAAATAAATGTATTTTTAATGAAACTGCTTTTTATTGCGTTTACTTATATTTTTTAGAGACGCTCAAGCAAAGCCAGTTTTGACCTCATTTTTATTTAACATATAACACTAAAAAAACATACAGGGTGGATCTGTAACTTTGGACAATCTGACGTGGGGTGAATACAACTTAGAACCACTTTTATTTTCCTTCTTATTAATAAAGATATTTGCAAAAGCGGTTCAGTAGACCCATAGATTACGCCGAACATCCTAAAACGTCATAAGGTAGGTAGCAGGACAGTGTCCCCTGACATTGCAGAGGTCCATGAGCGACGGCAACCACTTACTATCAGCCTGTTCATCTGCTTAAATGACAATAAAAATTAAACATCACATTACATTTTATAATAGTAGTAGAACTTACAACCCATTACTGCCCACTGCTGGGCCCAGGTCTCCTCAGTAGAGGGATCAGGTATAGTCCAAAACACTAGCCCAATGCGGATTGGGGACTTCATATATCTTCGAAGAACTTTTAGATTCCTTTTTAATATGCAGGTTTCTGGTTTCCTTACGATGTTTTTCTTCATCGTTTTAGCCAGTGGTGTGATAAATTGCACATAAATCGTTTTCAAAATAAATTATAGATGCACTAATAAATGCACTTCGATTTTAGAAAGACAGCAGTTCTTAGTTTCGGATTTATAGAGCGCTTTCTCTGTCGCATACAGCTTTGTGGCATTCATTGTCAATTCAATTTAACATATAATATAGAGTTGTTTAAACTCTAAATATTTTTGCATTATTTCCTAAAAGTCGATGTGCATTTATTCTTGCCCCCAATTATAATTGGGTTTTGAATCGGCACCTCCCGTACGGAAGGCGAGTGTTCCAATCACTACCCTACTTCATTACTATACATTTTTTTTTTCTTACAACACGTGATTGCTTCAAAAATATACCTCACAGTTTTAAAAACCTTGTTTCATTTACGAATTTTACATATTAATATTAGATTTTTTTCAATAACAGTTAGAGATGAGTCACGTTGAGAAAAAACAAGACAATGAGTGGTTTTATATCTCGTACAAATCTTAGCGATTTCCATAATACAATTAAAATGAACGGATTTTAGGTACGTTCACCTTTTTCCTTTATTTGGGGGCTACTATGATCTTCAGAGAAATAGACGGAACACTTGATATGAAATGGTACCTGTGGAAGTAGAAATGATGAACGATTTGTAAGATTGTATAAAGTATATTTAGAAGTATTGACAAGAGAACAAATAAAATTAATTAATAAAGAAAAACTAGTTTAGTTGCCGAGGACACGTAGTTGACGTCTCTAGTCTGTCTTCGTTCGGCCCGTATCGCGCGAACTCGTGAGAAGAAGCTGCGCGCGCAGAACAACGCAAAACTCCGTCTCACGTGATGCGTTTCACACGAGACGGAAATGTTCGCCACAGTATCCAAGAGATGAAAAGAGACGCACAACTTAAAAGATGGGAGGATGATTCCCCACCTCTGGCGAAGACATGCCTAAGATAGAGACAAATGGTGAAACTGGAGGAGGCTATGTCAAAAAACAACCTGGCTGAGAAAAAAATAAAAACGCAAAATAATATAATATTAAAGTCAGAGAATAAAAAGCTATTTTTATTTATTTTTATAATTCTTTTAATAAACAACAGTCGTCAATATGTTTCCTCAATACCCGTACCAACAATAACTGCCCACTGCTGGGCTCAGGTCTCCTCAAAAGAGGGATTAGGCATAGTCCACCACGCTTGCCCAGTGCTGATTGGGGACTTCATATATCTTCAAAGAATTTATAGAACCCTTTTCCGACATGCAGGTTTCCTCACGATGTTTTCCTTCGCCGTTTTTAGCCAGTGATGTTGTGAAAAATTTCACATAAATCTTTTTCACATTTAGATTTAGAGGTACCAGCCGAATTTGAACCCGCCCACCCGCGTTCGGAAGGACGCGCTTCTACCACTCGGCCACCAATACTTTCTTATAAAAATAAACCAGCTGATTCTCGCAACCTTGTCTGCGTCAAAAGAGGTCCAGGCAGCACTGTTAGATTTTAATAAGACCTACAATCCCGTAGTACATCACTTTGTTCTTAATCAATAGTTTTCGCAGCGCACGCGATGTAAGACAGTTTTCACACCGTGACTTATAATATTAGAGTTTAACCCTTAAATGCATAGCGTATCAAAAATGAAACAGTAACTTTATACTCTTGTCAACCAATTATTTGTATTCTGTGGACTTGGCTGTATGGTTATTTGATGTCTTTGCCCATCATAAATTGGAGTGAATTAAAAAAGTAACGGCCATAGGCTAGAGCGCGCGTCGAAACGTTATTTTCAAAATAGTTGAGCGTCGTTGGTACAAACCGCCATTTACGAAAACATTCAATTTGTGATTAAAATTAAATTGAGTGGACTTTTAATCGTGCATAAATAAATGATATTGGTAAGTTTATATATTTTTTGATTACGTTTTTACTTTTTGGTTACATACTTGAAATGTATTGTTTTTTCTCAAAAAATGTACTGTTTCAAAAATGATACAGTATGCAGTAACGGCATGATAATTGGTGTGTTATTGTAAGCGATCACTGTGGTGGTGATTGAATGTTTTTGCATGGTTTTATGTGTTTTTTACAGCGATGTCTACGAGAGCACCCTCGGATGACCAAATAGAAGATATTCTTCGAAGATTGGTAGCAGGCGACGTATCTGAGGATGACTGTGAGTCCGAAGGCGATGATTTGGACTTCTATCCCACAAGAGAAGAGCTACGACAGGTACTAGAAGATGATTATGCGCCTACTAATGATGATGAAAGAGATGAGACATGTAATAATGGAGACAGTTCCGATCCTCCACTTATATGTGATGACGACAATATTCATGGGTCATCTTCTGCCACAGACCAACGCATCCCAATCAGGCAAATGATCTGGAAAAGGCAAAGCTTTCCGTTCGATGAAAATAGGATGAAATTTGATAGCAACACTCCGTATTCTGTACAAGTTATGAATCTAGACACACCTTTTCATTTTTTTTCATACTTTTTTACAAGTGAACTTTTAGAAAATATTGTACAAGAGACAAATAAGTACAGCGTACAAAAAAATCCAGCTCGTCCAGATACAATTACTGTTACAGAATTGCGCCAGTATTTTGGTATTCTTGTTTATATGTCTGTCTTTCGATATCCAAATGTACGTTCCTGCTGGAACACCAAACATGCTTTTACCCCCATATCAGAGACCATGGCACTGAACAGATTTGAAAAGATTAGAAACATCATCCATTTCAACGACAATGAGAAGCATATGCCCACAGACCATCCAAATCACGATCGACTACATAAACTAAGACCGATAATAGACCACCTAAATAATAAATTTGGATCCATACCCTATGATCAACGACTATCAGTAGACGAACAGATGTGCGCCACGAAGTTAGGTCACTTTATGAAGCAATACATGCCCAACAAGCCACACAAATGGGGTTTCAAATTATTTGTTATGTGTTCTTTGCAAGGATTTGCCTATCAATTCGAGATTTATTCTGGCAAAATGACTCATGATCGACTTTCAACGGAGCCAGAACTTGGTGTAGTCTCTGATACAGTTGTCAGACTAACACGAGGTGTGCCGAGAAACCGCAATCATATAATTTACTTCGACAATTTTTACACAAACATACCGCTTATGCATTATTTTGCTCAACATGGCATTTATTGTCTTGGAACCGTGCAACGTAACAGGCTGGGAAAGAACTGCAAATTGCCTTCAAAAGCCGAAGTTATGAAAAATAATGTACCAAGAGGTGATCACGTTGAAACCGTCTCCAGTTACGAAGGAACACCAGTGACCGCCGTTAGCTGGAAAGATAATAAACAAGTTATCCTCCTCTCTACGTATGTGGGAGCAGACCCCATTGAGACAATCGAGAGATACGACAAAAAAGAGAGAAAAGTGGTGTCTATTCCTTGCCCAAGACTGATCATCATCATCATCATCATCATCAGCCTATAGACGTCCACTGCTGGACATAGGCCTCCCCCAAACTTCGCCACCAAGTTCGCCCAAGACTGATAAAGGAATATAATTCGCATATGGGTGGGGTCGACCTTATGGATAGTTTTTTAGGTCGTTACCGCATACATATTAAAACCAGAAAATGGTACTTGCGAATTTTTTATCACCTTTTGGATATCACCATTATAAATTCCTGGGTTCTTTATCTAAAGGTAAATAAACAAAAGGGAATCCACCCAAAAAATCTTATGGATTTGGCGGAGTTTCGGGCTGACTTGGCTGAAGCTCTTTGTAAATATGGAACATACAGAGAGAACAAGAGGGGAAGACCTAGCTCAAGCATAGAAGAAGCAATAACCAAAAAGAAAAAAAAATACTATCATGCCAGCGATGCCAACTAAAGATGTTCGTCTTGACAAAGTTGGACATGAACCAATAACAACTGATACAAGAAGACGTTGTCAGTATCCTAAGTGTAAAATCTTGAGCTCTATAAAGTGTTCCAAGTGTGATGTAATTCTTTGTTTTAAAAAAAAAATGCAATTGTTTTGTGTTATTTCATAACAATTGAAACAATATTCATCACATAATAAAGTTAATATTTTTTACTCTGTACTGCATACTGTTTCATTTTTGATACACAACCTTTTTCCCATAAAAAATACCTAAAATATGTATATTGATTTTTTTAAATATTTTTCCGTTAAAATACCCATTAAGCTAAACCAAATATATTTTTCTCCATTAAATGTATAAAATCATGCTTTTAAGGGTTAAGTACGGCAAACCTTTCTTTCTTCTTTAAATTTTTCAAAATTTAATATGTCCTATGTTCACCGGAAATAGTCTAGCCTAAATTATAACGACTTTAGATGCAGCTTATTTGTCGGTAAAAACCCTTGAACTTTGGTTTAAAAAGTTGCAGATTCACAATCGTTGTTAGGTGCATTCAGCAAGTTATAAGCTTATAAAATTGTATCGTAGTATCCCCCAATCCATGGCTAACGAGATTGTAAGACAAGTCTGTGTAATCTCAAATCTTAACACCTCCTTGTTACGGCTAATAGCTCTGAGATTCTTCACGGTTTTCTCGATATCAACTCTTAATATTTAAAATATTATATTTTCTTACTAGTAGTGATGTGCAGTTAAACTTGACTGTTTTTTATTTTATAGATAGGTAAAAAAAGATTAAAGAACTTACATAGTACAATTATTTTATAAACTTATTCAGACACTGGCGGTTTTCTATAATATTTTCATGCATTTTCAACGGGTTCTTACCACGATATTTAATTAATTGAGTTGTCTCGATATTTCAACGTTGTTGCAAACGTCATGATCACGAGAAGACTGGATACTGCTGGTCGATTTAAGAGCAAAACAATCTGTCTACCCTCTTTCTCGTTCGCTTTTGGGTAGTACCACTGGAACTCGAACTCACATCACGACAAACCACACTCACTGTATCTACAAGACTCTCTGAGCAACAACAACTCAATTAATTAAATATCGTGGTAAGAACCCGTTGAAAATGCATGAAAGTACAATTATTTTATTATCTACAAAATAATGTCGCTTCTATCATGTTCTATCTTCATGTAGGTATGCTTAAATCTTTAAAACTACGCAACGATTTTGATGCAGTTTTTTTAATTAATAGACTGATTCAAGAGGAAGGTTTATGTGCATAATAAATACATGCATATCTAATAATGCATGTGATGTCTATAAGTCCGCATTTGGTAAGCGTGGTAGATTTTGTCTTATCCCTCGTCTGAGGAGAGCTAATACTGGGTAACACAGGAATGGGTTACAGTACAGTAAAGAATAGTACTTGCAAAGAAACACTGGTAATTTAAGAGGTTTTTGATGTGATGTAAATAAACGCTTTCTAGATCGTTCTGTGACACAGATGAGGTTTTTTTTATGGCGGGCGGGGTATGTGGGAGTTGAACCGCAGTAAAACCTCCAACCGCTCACACTCAGCGTCCGAACCCCGGCTGAGGCCAGACCCCAGCACGGGGTTATGAGGGACGACGCGACGCGTTACGCCATCGGCACTCTTTCCCGTCGCGCCGCCCCCGACACAGATGAGGTTACTGTTGGAAATCCCTCAAGGTGCACTTTAAATAATGAAACTATGGAGCTTGGTCAAATAAAATATATATTCCATGTTTTCTCTTTTACAATAAATACCAAACTAAAACTGTACATTTTTTACATATAAAAGTCATCTTGTTTTTATGACAAATCATTTTCAAAATTAAACAAAAATTCCAAATAAATAAAACCTATTTACAACAGTTACTAATAACAATGGTTTTTTTATTGCCTTGTAGGCAGACGAGCTAACGGGCCATCTGATCGTAAGCGGTTACCGTGGACCTCTGCTGTATCAGGGTACATGGTCCTGCTACCTACCGACCTAACTTTAAGGATTTACGGGGGGAGATTCCACATTGCCAACAATAATCGATTTTAATGAATTTTCTTGATTCTCTCTTCCCTATGTTACATCTAGCAATTATTATATTAATAATGAATTTGGCGAACACCGCCAGATTTTATGATAACACGGTAATTACATGCGTTGCGATAGTGCTTTGTTTTCACAAGCTGTTGGTTTAACGTGGATAGCCTAGTTAGGGGTCATCAATAAATTACATCATACATCAAACGAGGCTTGAGGAGGGTCCTTTAAGTTAGGTAGTACGTCGCCTCAGTGCTTGTTTGGCCAATCTGACATTTTTTACGAAAATGACTTTTTAATGCAGTATTATAAAGAATAAAATTTCCATCCGACTGGTAAAATATTTTTTTAAAATATTCAATTCTAAAATAATAAAAATCTCATTTCAATTTTTTTCTCAACACGGCACTTAACGAAATTCCGTGCTTGTTTGCTGTCTCCTGTAAAATTTGCTCGAGTGCAGATTGGCCAAACAAGCACTGAGGCGACGAGTAGGCGAATCCCCAGTGCCCCGACATTGTAGAGGTCTATGGTCGTTGGCTCGCCTGCCTACATGGCAATAAAAAAAATAATTAATGGGGTCGACGAAGTGTGACATTGTGTGACAAGGGGGTGGGGGTGTTCTCAATTTTGTGATGTCACATTTTGAAATCTATTATAATCTAAGTGTTAAAACGCGAACTCTAAACTATCTACTTTAAAAACAACACACTACTTTGAAAAAAAGTAAGTCAATATTTTTGATGGAGCCACACACACAAGTTTTAAAAAGGTTCACTGCAAGTGAATTAAACACTTTTAGGGTATCTCTCAATAAACGGAAGAGTATCCCTTTATATATTACTTGTGTATCTGATTATTAGATACCATTGAATTAAAATGAACAACTGATTCTAGTGATAATTATTTATTGTCACTCTTTACAATATACAATAATGAATATGATTATAATAATGTGTGGACGCGAGTGTACGCTATGCTCTTAACGGAACGACTGGGGAGTCGCGCTACGCACTGCACTTATATATTAATATCAAAAGTGCAAGCATGCAATCGCGTCCCTACACACTGAAGATGGGACGAAAGAAAGAGAACAGCTGGATTTCTTCTGGAAGCTATGAAATGAACTTCCTTCTTCGGTATCTATTCTTCGAGTTCTATGACTTGTCCTTCTTCAAACAAGGTAAAGGAAAGGATGAAGAAAAACAAAACTAGACAGGAAACTAAGACCTTTTTTAAAAGTCAGCCTAGGCATATCCACGTAAAGCCATAATTATTCGCAACATTGGTACATTGCCCCCTGGATTTGAAACTAACTAGATTTTACGATTTATTGTGGGAGAGTATCCTCTAAATGAGAAAAAGTCTTATTGTTACAATAACTGTTAAAATGGAGATCAAAGTGTAGGATGAATAAACCGCTATTATGTTTGTAAGTACAGTTAAATAAATTTTAATTATATGTATTTAAGATTCTGGATATCATGCAGAAGTAGAGTGCTAACTAAAATGCGCCTAAACACGATGAGTCTATCTTGTTTAACACAAGAGTTCCTATGACCACCTTCCGAATCTATCATTAGATCAGCGCCATTTTGTCATGTTATTGCATTGTCACGACGCGAACATCTGCGTGCAAAATGTCAGCTCAATCGGAAACCGCGAAATTTGTCAAATTTAGCTTGCAAGATTCCACCCGAACTTACATAGTTACATCCAGTGCAAGTTAATATAAAGCTTGTAAAATAACAATCCTTTCTTTTGAAGCTATCGAACAAACCTCTTATAAAAATTCAAATAAAAATTGCAACATTTTCAAACCCCGAATACCCGTTAGCGAATTACGCGCCATTTTTCACGTCAAACGTCAAGGCAAAGGTACTATAATCAAAGTGCCTGTAAAAAAAGTATATTTTTCGTCAAAAAAATTATAAGGTTCACATGAGACGCTAAGGAAGTGTGTATTCGTCAGAGCGTGAAGTTACTTGCCACACCTGAACATCGACCACATTTTATTTGCCAATACAAGTGTGTGCACGTCTTTGCATAATCTATGACTTTTAAATTTACTTTTTTATTGTGATGGCGGGAAGTGATAATGATATATTTTGATGGTCTATTTAATTTATTTATTAAAATGTCGATTTTGATGATTTTGTGTCCCGTTTTGTTGGCTGGTGTGCAGACGCTGACTATAGATTCGCAACTTGGCACTTCTGTGGAAGGTAAGTGTCAAATGAGGTGACAAAACTTTACAAAGTATACTTATTAGTTCATATTGTCATTTATAGATGGCGCTATTTATTCAGAAAAATAACTTTATGTGATTACTAGCTGGCCCACACAACTTCGTCTGCGTCACATAAGGACATTTTCTCACCGTTTAAACCTTCCCTGGACTTCTACGAATATTTCAAGATTAAAATAAGCCAAATCGGTTCAGTCGTTCTCGAGTTTTAGCGAGACTAACGAACAGCTATTCATTTTTATATAGTAGAAGAAGATAGTTACCATAGTTCTCTCTACACCATCTTTGGTTGACTGGTAGAGAATGCCTTAGGCATTAAGTCCGCCATTGTACCATTTATGTGCATAAAGTTTAATAAATAAATAAATTATTTATCAAAATAAATACCTACGTCTAGTTTCATGAAATGTATTCGTATTCTAAATCGTTGAACCGATTTCTATATTTATTTGATGTGTAAATCTCCATATTCTATGTAATATAACAGGGAAATTAGGTTTTATAAAATATCCAGCGTGTGGCTCCTACCATTTATAAAATGACAGGCATTGCAGGCTTGGCAGTCTTTGGTCGTCACCAGAAAACAAAATGTGAAGAGCTTTTATTTATTTTATTGTGAAATAGACAAACGAGCTTACTGCCCACCTGTTGGTAAGCGGTTACCGTGGCTCATGAACCTCTGCAATGCCAGGACAATGAGGGGCCGTTATCTATCACCTACCTATACCTACAGGACTTTTCTTAAACCTCGTGCGTTGGCGTTTATAATGCAGTGTCTGTCTAATAAAGTTTGAAGCATTTTACTAGAAATCAGTTTACAATACAAATAATTTATTTTCCAACATAAAACTAATTTACATAACGAGTTCAACAATGGCCCCCGCACTAGGCTAGGCCTGTATCGCGGGAGGCCGTAAGGATTGTACAATTATAGGTTCCAAATGAAAGATGGAAGAGAAAACAACGGACCGCTAACAAGTATAAAACAATAATATAAAAACGATGTTACAATGTTATATCAAAACAAAGGTTCATCTAATGTATATACATATTATAAAGGCGAAACTTTGTATGTATGGATATTTGTTACTCTTTCACGTAAAAACTACTGAATGGATTTGAATGAAACTTTACCACAATATAGCTTATACATCAGAATAACACATAGGCTACAATTTTTGAGGTTTCTAATGTAAGGTCGTAAAAAAACACATTTTTTGCGGCATAATAGTACTATATGTGTTCTCCGAGCGCTATGACTTGTCCTTCTTCAAACGAGGCTTGAAGAGAGTCCTTAAGGGTAGGCCGTAGGCAGCGGCCCCGCAGTGTCTTCTGGCAATGCAGAGGTCCATGAGCAACGGTAACCGCTTACGATCAGGTGGGCCGTTGGCTCGTCTGCCTTCGTGGCAATAAAATATATATATATATTATAGACGTCGCGAACTAGACGGGCTAGACGGGACGAACCTGAAGTCCACGCGAACGAAGTTATTTATTTTCGTTTAATTTTAAAAAATGTCCTTCAAATATAGCTCAATCATTCTACAATTAATCCCTAATTGTATTATTATGCAGGAATGACCTCATTCCAACTTTTTTATTATGTGATTCATTTCAATTTATTCACGTGGTAAAAAATCTTGTTATCATTATGTTTTTTTTACGAAATCTGGGAAGTATGGGTTGACTTATTGTAGGATATATTTTAATAATGGTAAGTATGGTAAGATGGTAGGTTAATGATAGTAGGTCATGATGGTTGTTGTTCACGACCAGTAACAATAAACAGAGTAATGGTATGTCTTAAATATATTCAAAATTCTAACAAAATGACTGTCGCTCGACAGCTGATGGCGCGGGTGTGTGGAGTGCACGAGGTCACGCGAGGTTGTTAGTCAATGTTTTAAAAATGCTTATATTTAAAAATGTTTAGAGATTATTTGGTCGAATTTTGTTTTTTTTTGTGAGATAGATAAAACGAGCTTACGGCCCACCTAATGGCAAGATTTTAATAAGACCTACAAACCCGTAGTACAATCATTTTCTTCTATATAATCAATAGTTTCCGCAGCGCACGCGATGTAAGAAAGTTTTTGGGTATTTTTTCACACCTTGACTTACATTATTGAAGTTTTAGTACGGATCTCTTTTTTTTCCAAAATAAAATCTACCCATGTTACTCGTGGATAATGTAGCTTTCGAATGAAAGAATTTTTTTAAACGGTGCAGTAGTTTTTGAAGCTATTCATAACAAACAAACAAAGTTTTCCTTTTTGCAATATTAGTGTAGAAAAGTAATCTAAATGTGAAAAAAGATTTATGAACACCACTGGCTAAAAACGGTGAAGGAAAACATCGTGAGGAAACCTGCATATCGGAGAAGGGTTGTAAAAATCCTTTGAAGATATGTGAAGTCCCCAATCCGCACTGGGCAAGCGTGGTGGACTATGCCTAATCCCTCTTCTGAGGAGACCTGAGCCCAACAGTGGGCAGTAATGGGTTGGTACAGAGTGTAGAAAAGTTACCCTGTTTAAGTTTATATTTGTGTTCTTTCAACCAAGCATAATAATATAATAATTTATGTGTACATTATCGTATTTTCAACCATTTTTATATACGCAAGATCCGGTCTTCGATTAATAAATAATTTTCGAAATTATCTTATAACGCAACATCCTGTGACAAAAATGTGATTTTTATTGCTTCTTTAGATGGACTAGGCGACGATCCACGGTTCAAATATTTTTGAATGCTAAATCTTTCTCCTATTTGGAATCATCACGATGCTTTCTTTCGCTGTTTTAGCCACTGCTGTTGTGATAAATGGCTTTAATTTTAACAAGTTCAATAAGTCAAAATTTTGAATAAAAAATTTGCGACTGAATGCGTAGCTCTATTCATTATGCGCGCGCTTTAAACACTCACTGGGAACGTTTCAACTATTCGCTAGATGGCGAAACTGGGGACTTCGTTCGGAATCAATACCGTGTTAGTCCCTTTTTAAAAACCCTTTTTTTCAATAATTTTTAATTTTGATTTTTAATGAATTTTCCTTATATTTTTGTAAATCTTTATTACTAAACGACGCTGTATTGCATTTCCAGCGAAAAGATATCATCAACGTAAATATGAGACGATTTAAAAATGTAAACAAAACGAGTTTTAGAACTGTGCTCAATTTTGGCTCCTGCCACAGACTTGGCAAAAGTAAACAAACCAATTTGGTTGCCGATCCCAGTTAAGTGGTTAAAACCTATTACTTTTTTCAGATTGCTTCATCAGAGTGTCAATCGGAGAGCAACTACCAAGTAGCGCCATCTATCGGAATGTAACCGAACTAATGACAAGAGAATGCGAACAAATTTGTAAGCAAGATAAACAGTGTCAAGCTTATGACTATGGGTAAGCTATTGTTATTTAAATATTATCTGCTGCCCGCGTTCCTACAGCAACTAATATTATACCTTTTTCCCGGCAATAATTCGATTTATTCTCGCAGTAAAAACCATCCTTGAACTTCAATAAACATTTAAAAACAAGAAATGGCCATATTGGTCCAGGCATTAAGTTATGCGGTTACCGACACATTTTGCTATTCATTTTATTTAAAAGATAAATTAATTTTACTTAAATTGAGGCAAAGTTGTAGTGAAACTTTAAAACAAGTAACGCCATCTCTTATTAAATATTTGTACTAAAAATGTTTTAGTTTAAAGATTTCTTTCACAGATGGCGCTAGTAAACTTATTTAGCAAAAGTTTATATTTTTTTCATGTATTACAGTTAATTCCAAAGTCCATTTGTTCCACATTCTATTTGTTCTAATGAATTTAATTATATTTATTACTTTATTGTACTGTGATTCCAAAAAAATTTACTTTGGTTTCTGCTTTTTTTTGGCAGTGTCGGGGCAAAAGGCAACGCCACGTGCAACCTAAGCAACACCGACGAAAAGGAAATAAAAGAGAAGTCTATACTCTCCCGGAATCCAGATTATGACGTCTATGTTCGAAGATTCCACTGCGAGCAATCGCCACCTTCACCCATGACCCAATATGACGACCCTGGACCCGACCCAGAAAAACTAGATGGGATCAGACCAGTTTTCAGACCAGATGAAGAGGTTTTCCATGAGGACTATCTGGTTTCCGGAGATTTACCGTACAGACCTGATGATGTGAACCAGAAACCGACTAATGATTTTCCCCCTAGTTACGGGTCTCATCGACCTCAAGAACTACCTTATGATCCTAGACCTCAAAGATTGCCCAATAACCAGTCTTACCAAAGACCGGCTGATGAACTTAACTTCCAAGATGGTTTAACTAGACCAGAAAAACCAGCTTACAATTACATTATAAGACCTGTCAAACCTCATCTAGATGGCTATGATAGGCCTAATGATATTGGTCATCCATCAGGCCCCATTGGACCTCCAAGTAGGCCTAATTTCAGACCAAATCGACCTGGATATCAGAACCAAAATGACGATTCTATACAAGTCGAAATCTATGACCCACCCAGACCTTATCGACCTATCCGTGGCTCATATTATGGTCATCAAGGGTATGGTTACTCCACCCAGAACTATGCCCAAAATTATGGAACTATCACGGAAATTGGAGGCTATAACCAGGACCCACCTTTTGACAACCAAAGACCAGACCCCATCACGCCTGGTAACCAATATGGCGACACTGGTTACGGTCAGAAACCGAAACCAGATCGTCCTTTAAACCAGGATTACAAACCTGTAGGGAATAAAGGTCAGAATGATGGTTACTCAAACCAAATGAAAGGTCAAGGTTATAACCAAAATGACCAACACCAAAGTGACTACGGCAATACCGGTTACAATAGACCAAAACCGGACAGACCAAATGACTTTAGCCAAAGCACGTTTGGTCAAAGTTCTTATCAAAGTCAATTTAGCTCTAGTCAAAGTCAAAATAGTCACTATAACTACGAATCACATATGAACGATAGGCCATACCATAATTATGGAAACAATCCCAACTACAGACCTACTTACAATGATTATGGGGCCTATGGTCAAAACCAAAACGATTTCCAAGGAAATTATCACGGAGAAACCAGTAATTACGGTTTCAGTCAGAATTCACAAGGTTATGTCCAAAATGATTTTACAGGTAGTCAAAATAATTATCATGGTTCATATGGAGGTCATTCAACAAGCCAAGATACCCAATATAACCAAAATGGTTATGGGGGTACCCAAAATGACTATGGTGGTAGTCAAAATGGTTACCAAGGTAATAAAGGCTCTTACGGAAGCCAAATAACGAGTCATGATACCCAATATAACCAAAATGGTTATGGGGGTACCCAAAATGACTATGGTGGTAGTCAAAATGGTCACCAAGGTAATAAAGGCTCCTATGGAAGTCAACTAACAAATCACGATACCCAATTTACCCAAAATGGTTATGGTAGCACCCAAAATGACCATGGGGGCAGTCAAAATGGTTTCCAAGGTAATAAAGGATCATATTACGGAGGTCAATCGTCAAGTCATGACATCCAAAATAGTTATGGGGGTACCCAAAATGACTATATTGGTAGTCAAAACAGTTATCAAGGTAATAAAGGAAGTCAATTTAATAACTACGATGCTTATAATCAAAATGTTTATGGGGGCAATCAAAATCATTATGTAGGTGGTCAAAATGGGTACAACGATGTCAAAAGACCATATGGAGGTCAGCCAACGAGACCCCAAAATGACCAAAACGCTTACGGAGGCACCCAAAATGATTATGGGGGCAGCCAAAATAGTTATGGAGGTAGTCAAAATAGTTACAATGATGTCAAAAAACCGTATGGGGGTCGACCTACGAGATCCCAAAACGACCAAAACGCTTATGGAGGCACCCAAAATGATTATGGGGGTAGTCAAAACGCTTACGGGAGCACCCAAAACGATTATGGGGGCAGCCAAAATGGCTACCAAGGTAATAAAGGATCATATAGTACCCAAAATACATATTCTAATAGCTATGGGGCTCAAAATAGCTACTACGGAACCTCTCAAGGTACTAATAACGATTATTTTACTGGTAATAAAGGTTCAAGTAGCAACCAAGGTTACGGCAACCAGAACAACCAAAACCATGGTAATAACCAAAGTTTACACGACACGGAGAAACCTAACCAGCGGCCAAATGACAAGAAACCTAGCTCAACTGGTTACAAACCAGACAACGATGGTTATGATGTAAAACCAGTTTACGAGAACGAAATGGATCGACCGGTTGGTCCAGCTTACATTTCTAAACCGGGTGGAGAAGTGGTGACATCACATCCGGTTGTTGTTGGCGATTATGGGGAAGCCGGATATAGGAATCCGGGTAAAGAAGCATCTTATAAGGGTAAGTACATTTTTGGTTGTACTACCATAATTATTTTAGTTTCTACTAGGGTGAAATACCCAGATTATGAGTGTATTATATAATTTCACTTTTTAATTATTATTATACAGGGTGATTTCTTAGTGAGGGTACATATTGAAGGTCATGGTAGCTGATGGTTATATACGACCAGTAAAAATATTATTACCAAAGAATATGGCTTAATGCCTTAGTAGTCGCAACTTAAAAATATCTAAATTGCTTGCAAAATGATGGTTTTTCGACAGCTGATGGGTGTTGCGGAGGTGTGGGGTGCGCGAGATCACTAGAGGTCGTTAGTCAACACTCTTTTAGCCGAAATTGTTTGAGGTAGTTTTGTCGGATTAATCTTTAAAAAAAAAACTAATTTTACCTATTTTTTGTAATATTCCGTATTAGAACAGAGTACTCATCACCCTCCTGCAATATGTACCTTATTTAAAAATCACCCTGTATAGTATGGGAATAGTAATACCACGATCACCAAATTAATAATAACGCTAGAAAGATGTTTTAAATATGAACTGGAATCCAAATGCAGGAAAACCTTTTGGGTGTCAAATGTTCATTATTGCAGATTTTAGATTTTATTTTCGGAAGTCCAGAGAAAGTTTATACGCCGGGAAAATTGTCAGGAACAATCTTTTCTATTTCGTTGCGACATAGACGAAGTTCCGTTCGTAATTAAATAATTTATTTTAAAGAAAACTTTTTAAATAGAAGCTGTTAAGATCCTGGATATCATGTAGTAGTAGAGTGCTAGCTAATACAAGCAAAACGAGTCCAAACACAACGGGTCTATCTTGTTTAGCACAAGAGTTCCTATTACCACCTTCCGAATCCATCATCAAATCAGCGCCATTTTGTCATATTATTTTATTGTCACGCGATATACATCAGCGTGCAAAATGTCAGCTCAATCGGAAACCGGGAAGTTTGTCAAATTTACCTCGCAAGATTCCACCCGAGCTTAAATAGTTACATCCAGTGCAAGTTAATTTAAATCTTGTATTATCTCATGATTTCGTTTATGTGACCGTCAGACGAGTCAAATGTTAAATACAGTACAATAAGCTAAAACAATGGCGGGTTTGGTTCAGTTGTCACTGTCCGGTTATTTAAGGTCATTTTATGGGAGAATATCCAGCTTCCGGCGTTGGTTTTCGAGTTTAGTTTTAAACCCACCTGATGATAAGCGTTACTGTTTTAAAAAACCCAAAGCGCTTCAATCATTCGACCATTCGATCACCTACTATCCAGGACTTTTCTTAAACCTCGTTTAAAGAGGGACATGTCATAGCGCTCCGGGAACCGCGGACGATAGTTCATTCCAAACCTGCATCAAAACAAAACAAAGTCGCTTTGTCTGTCTCTATGTATGCTTTTTTAAATCTTTAATAAAACTACGCAACGGATTTTGATGTGTATTTTTTAATAAACAGATAGTAATTCAAGAGGTAGGTCCCATTATATTTTTTTAAGAGCAAACAAGTATTTGGGTCTTTGTTTCAAATTGTGAATTTCAACGTATAAGATTTCAATGGAAGTCGGTCGATTTTGTGATAAAAAGATAATTTTAAAGTTATTATTGTCATGGTATTAATCTCTAAGAAACCCCGTGAAGTTTTTAATACATTTTTTGTCTATTTGTGAACTAGAATGACATAATTCTCTAGCCTTCGGAGCGACCATCACGCATCGCAGAACTCAAAACATTAATATGTAGTGATGACGTGAGAAATACGTTATTCCATTGTTTTTTGTATAAACTAGCTGACCCGGACCACTTCGTCGGCGTCAAAAAGGAGTTCAGGCAGCACAGCTACATTTTAATAAGAACTACAAACCCGTAGTACATCATTTTGTTCTATAATCAATAGTTTTCGCAGCGCACGCGATGTAAGAAAGTTTTTGGGTATTTCTTTCACACCTTGACTTACATTATTGAAGTTTTAGTACGGATCTCTATTTTTTTAGAAAATAAAATCTAGCCTATGAACCTGCGCGACGGGAAAGAGTGCAGATGGCGTAACGCGTCGCGTCGTCCCTCATAACCCCGTGCTTATTTCTGGCCTCAGCCGGGGTTCGGACGCTGAGTGTGAGCGGTTGGAGGTTTTAGTGCGGTTCAACTCCCACATCCGGGGATCCGGTGAAAAAAAAAACCTATGAACCTATGATAGGTACTCGTGGCTTTCGAATGGTATAATAATTTTTACAAACGATCCAGTAGTTGAGCCTATTCATTACAACCAAACAAACAAAGCTATCCTCTATATTATTTTAGTATAAGAAAAAAAACTTGAGAGGTGTCAAGGGACACCCGGATGGAACGAAGCTCCTTTCGATTAATCAGTGAGGGAATTGTAATATTTTTTTTTTTTAAGTTATAATAATTAGTTAGCTTAAAACGTCTGTCTCTCTTTCGAAAGAGAGAGAGAGAGAACTAACTAACTAATTATTATAACTTTAAAAAATATTAAATAATAAAACAAAATAAGGAATTGTTTTAAAAGATTTTAATCACACGCCATCTAGCGATATTCATCTAAAACAAAAAAGTGTCGTGACAACTTTTTCATAAGAATTTCCGTCTAGCCCCCTTTTGATAACGCGCGATAAGGAACTTCGTTCCAAAACAAAATAACAAAGCGTTCAAGTGCAAAGTTAATCCAAAACATTCGACACAGAACAGTCTAAAATTCGGAAAATTCACTCCAAATCGCGTAGACTATTTGCCAGCAAAACAATGTACTCAAGGTCGCATATCTAAGAAGGTTTAATGCATATATCAGTGTCAGAATAACTATGGGTTTTAATATAATGGAAGGCCAAAGTTCTTAACTCGGCCCTACTGCGAGATTTGCCGCTGAAAACTGCGTGGTATAATTTAAAAGAGGTAGATGCTATATCACTTGTGTTTTTCCTTCTTTTTTTATTGCCATGTAGGCAGACGAGCAAACGGGCCACCTGATCGTAAGTGGTTACCGTCGCTCATGAACCTATGCAATGTCAGGGGACACTTAGAGGACCCTCCTCAAGCCTCGTTTGAAGAAGGACAAGTCATAGCACTCTGGGAATACCGTAGAGGGCAGAGAATCTCATATAAGAAATTCATACAAGATAAAGTATACCTACATACTTTCAATTGAATTATAATAAGCGTCTCTGATAGAGTTTCTAGTTCTCTCTTATTATTATTCTAGAAGTATCTAAGGAAGAAGCCTTTGGAAATGGAGTTGCATTGAGCCTTGGTCACTTGTACAGAGTGGATCAGTAATCTTCCCAAAGTAAACATGGGTTGAAGAAAAGATCTTGAAAAAAAATCATTGGGAACTCACGACGAATAGCAGCTTACATACCTAATGACATTGAAAACAAGCACTAATTAAAAAAGATGAACTTTAAAACCTGTACTGCACTGTAACAATCCATTACTGCCCACTGGCTCAGGTCTCCTCAGCAGAGGGATCAGGAATACTCCACCACACGACCACAATACGATTTGGGGACTTCACAAATGTTCGTTGGATTATTGAAATCCTTTTCCAATATGCAGATTTCCTTACGATGTTTTCCTTCACCGTTTTAAGCCAGTGGTGTTGTAATAAATTGCACAATAATCTTCTGAGCCGGTTTTGAACCCGCAACTTCCCGTGACAACCTATGTTTGGTCGGTCAAAAATACCAAACTCTCATGACTTAACTCCAATAGATTGATATCAGTTATCGAAAAATCTCGCACGAAACTTATTGTTGAAGTTATATCATATATGGCCTTCGCTATTGTAAAACAAGAATAATAATGTTCTAACATGTACCTACTATTTACTTGTAAACTTGCTACATGCCCAATTTGATAAATAATTTGTTTAAAGAAAACTTTAAAAACAAGCTTTTAAGATCCTAGTTATCATGTAGCAGTAGAGTGCTAGCTAATACAAGTAAAACGAGCCCAAACACGACAGGTCTATCTTGTTTAGTACAGGAGTTCCTATGGCCTTTCAAATCTGTCATCAGATCAGCGCCATTTTGTCACATTATTGCATTGTCACGATATACATCTGCGTGCAAAATGTCAACTCAATCGGAAACCGGGAAGTTTGTCAAATTTAGCTTGCAAGATTTCACTCGAACTTATCCAGTGCAAGTTAATATAAAGCTTGTAAAAAGTACATTTTTAACCCGACGTCAGAAAGAGGGTTTATGAATTATGAATTTCTTTAAACACTCGCGGTTATCTACATCACTTACACTATTACTAAACGGGTTCTTACCACGATTATTTTTAATTGAGCGGTCCCGATATTTCAGCACTGTTTCAAGCGCCATGATCACGGGAAGACTGAAGAACTGCGGGTATACATAAGAGCAGACAAATCTGTCTACCCTCTTTCTCGTTCGTTTGCCGGTACCAATTAAAAATAATAAAAATAATCGTGGTAACAACCCGTTTAGTAATAGTATAAGAGAGGGTATATGAGCTACTTGCACTTGTCAACAAAGTGTCCAAAGGAAGTTAATTACTAAAACGACGGATGTCTCAAGGTTAAAGTCGTTAAGACAGAAAACCACTGTCGTTTTTGTTTGGTAGTACTTACTTACTTTTTTGTTGGTTTAGGGTTCCGTTGAAATAAAGTTGACATGTATGTTTAAACTTTAAATCTGTAAAACTATGCAACGGATTTAGATGCTCTTATTAGATCAGGTGCTATTTTATACTAATTTAATCTCTTTTAAATTTAACCGACCAACATTTAAACGAGGATTTGGATTTTGGCTGGCATTGAAACTATGTGAAACACCGTTTGACAGTTGGTCTACCGTATGTTATTTACGCACATTAGAGGTTAACGAGCCAATTTGGAAACGCAACGTTAGATTTTAAATAATTTTTAAATCCAAGTTTGGGAAGTTTGTCAAATATAGCTAGAAAGATACCACCCGAACTACAAAGTTACACCCAGTGCAAGTTAATATAAAGCTTGTAATGAAATGAAATTGTTTATTTACCTTCACAAATTATACACTCAATTGGTGTACAATAGATGCAGTACTAACCCTGTAGTAGTCTACCAGATATCAACAATATAAAAACTACGGAACCATTTAATGAATTAAGCTAAGTATACGACGTTATGTACCATGACAAAAGGAATATAATCATTTCGTGAATTACACGGAAGATCCGCCGGTTTTTTACTTATAATCCCATTAATACGTTAAATAATTATTTACTTGAAACTCTGGTTCAACTTAATACATTCGAGGCTTAACCACTCAACTGGGAACGTCACTATTCGCTAGATGGCGAAACTGGGGATTTCGTTCGGAATCAATACCGTGTTTGAGCCCATTTTTAAAAACATTTTTTTCCAATAATTTTTAATTTTGATTTTTCATTAAACATTACATTTTTGTAAATCTTTATTACTAAACGACGCTGTATTGCACTTTCAGCGAAAATATGTCATCTCCGTAAAATATAAGATGATTAAAAAATGTAAACAAAACAAGTTTTAGAACTGTGCTCAATTTTGGCTCCTGCCACAGACTTGGCAAAAGTAAACAAACCAATTTGGTTGCCGATCCCAGTTGAGTGGTTAGATGATCTCTCCTGCAACTTTCCTGGGGTGCGGCAACATGAACTGCCCCACGGTTATACGGAGCATAACTTTGTTAAAGAAATTGGGGTCTAAAAGACCGCGTGTCGCACTAACGTCTGGTCTGTGTGTGGCGAATGTGTTAAACCTTGTACCAACCCATTACTGCCCACTGTTGTGCGCAGGTCTCCTCAGAGGGATTAGGTATAGTCCACCACGCTTGCCCAGTGCGGATTGGGGACTTCACATATCTTCAAAGGATTTTTGGAACCCTTTTCCGACATGCAGGTTTCCTCACGATGTTATCCTTCACCGTTTATAGTCAGTGGTGTTGTGGACAATTGCACATAAATCTTTTCACATTTAGATTTAGAGGTACAAGCTGGCCGGATTTGAACCTGCAACCTCCCGTACGGAAGGAAGCGCTTCGACCACTCGACCACCAAGACTTTTTTTTTGTGTGTGGCAAATGTGTTAAACCCTGTACCAACCCATTACTGCCCACTGTTCGGCTCAGGTCTCCTCAGAGGGATTAGGCATAGTCCACCACGCTTGCCCAGTGCAAATTGGGGACTTCACATATCTTCAAAGGATTTTTAGAACCCTTTTAGTTACATCCAGTGCAAGTTAATTTAAAGCTTGTATAAACGAGTAAAACATAAGGTTCGAAGTTCTATTAGTATAGTACTTGAGCATGTCTTACAATTGTAGGATGCATTAGGTATTTACTACGAAAAATACACTTAGTTAGACAATAGGCCTGCGTATCGGGTTAGATCAATCAACGTTAGAAAAACATGGATAGTCCTGAAAATTACTTTTTGATTTATTCTTGAATTGAATTGAAAGGAGGTGTAAAAAACCTAATGCTGCCAGTGAGAGAGAAGTTAAGAAGGAATCATAAAATAAAACTAAGAAAATAAAAGTGAAAAAATGTACAAAACGTCTGTATTCGGCAATGGAATGTTCTAAATTCAAATAAGCGCGCCAACATCTATTCTCTATTACAATTCAAAAGTATTTACACAAAAGAGGTTTAAATAATAAATATTTAAGCTATGTATAAATGGCGCTGTCGTCAACACAACAATGTTCTTTACTAGAGTATAATAAAATATGAATTATTGATTCTGTCGCCTACAAAAGAGTTCAGTCTGCATTTACGATTTTAGCGCAAAAACTTGCTTATTTAGTATTTACGACATCACAGCAAAATCCTCTAAACTTGACGGACCTAATATTATAAAGAGGATTTTTTTGTTTTTTTGTTTGTTTGATTTGAATAGACTCCAAAACTTCTTGACAGATTTAAAAAAAATCAGGTGGATAAGCTATATTAAATTTTGAAAAAGTTAGAGATCCGTATTAAAACTCCAATAATGTAAGTCAAGGTGTGAAAAAAAATTCCAAAAAATGCAGTGCTGTTGGAAGTTGCTGACGCAGACGAAGTTGCGTGGATCAGTTAGTATTATATAATGCACACAAACCTTCCTCTTGAATCACTCTATCTATTATAAAAAGCCGCGTCAAAATCCATTACGTAGTTTTAAAGATATAAGCATACATAGAGACAGACAGTTTGATGCGATTTTGTTTTATACTATTTTAGCACAAATATCCTATCCATGTTACATCCACACAGTTTTTCCTTTCTCATATAAAGTTTACGTCACATACAAACTGCTCAGTCGGGCCATGACACGCGAAGTGACCTCATTGCCAAACATTAATAAATATAATTGAATAAAAACATTCTCACATAATATTTAACTGGAATAAATACAAAACATTTATTCAAACATGATATAAAAACGTTCGAATTTCAAAATATTCAATTGTGTTCCATTATTTAATTGGAATAAATGTTAGTTAAAATAGTGTTACATTATTTAATTGGAATAAATGTTATTCCTGGTAAATAAAAGTGAATAATAGTGAATAATGTTTATAGTGGACAGTGAAAATGAGTTTGTATGTGACGTTGTTTGTGTGTTTGTTTGTTCATAATACATTTGGGACTCGTCTTATTCTTGTGGAAAATGCTCCAAGTATGTATTGACCTTTTACATTTTCTTAGATACTAGGGAATAAAATGACAATACTGTAAAGAACCTAAGTACCTCTGCCTTGGGGACGGAGCGACGGGAAAAAGTGCCGAGCGCGTAACGCGTCGCGCCGTCCCTCCAAACCCCGTGCTGGGTTCTGGCCTCAGCCGGGGTCCGGACGCTGTGTGTGAGCGGTTGAAGGTTTTAGTGCGGTTCAACTCCCACAAACATAAAAAAAAGTACCTCTGCCTTCCTAGTAGTTCTGGATGTGCTGACTTGTCAATCATAAACTTTAATATTTCAATCGCTGCTTTTTCGTGATCATTTATATTTACCTAAAAAAAATATCTTGAACCTTAAGAAAATAGGTTCTATAAAAATTTGACATTGAAACATGAAAAAAGAAAAAGATATTTGAACACGTCAAGTTTTGAATATCCTGGACATCATGTAGAAGTGGAGTGCCAGGTGCGAGCCAAGACTACATCATCAGATTAACTACATAGTACCTTATTATCGCATTGTCACGTAATATAAATATGCCTACAAAATTTCTATTCAATCAAAACCCGGGAAGTTGGTTAATTTCTACTTCGCAGTTTTCACTCGAACTTACGTGGATCACAGTTACATCCATAATTGTCAATAATTAATTTTCATGAAAACGCTTCAATACAAACTTTTAAGATCCTGAATATCATGTAAAACGAACTAATACAAGTAAAGCGAACCTAAACACGACGGGTCTATCCTGTTCAGCACAAAAGTTCCTCCACCTTTCAAATCCATCATCAGATCAGCTCCATGGTACCATATTATTGCATAGTTATACGATTTCAATATGCGTACAAAATTTAAGCTCAATCGGGATCCGGAAGGTTGGTAGCAATTAGCAATTAGCATAACAGGGGTGACGGCTTCAGATTATCGAGTATGTGGAATCCAGTGCTAACCACAACAGTTACTAAAGGTTCATGCTCAGAGAGTCTTGTAGATACAGTGAGTGTGGTGTGTCGTGATGTGAGTTCGAGTTCCAGTGGTACTACCCAAAAGCGAACGAGAAAGAGGGTAGACAGATTTGTTTGCTCTTAAATCGACCCGCAGTATCCAGTCTTCTCGTGATCATGACGTTTGCAACAACATTGAAATATCGAGACAACTCAATTAATTAAATATCGTGGTAAGAACCCGTTAAAAATGCATGAAAATATTACATAGTAACATCCATGTAGGTGAATCTTTATTAATATTTTACCACTCGTCTGTAGACGATACACACGACACGATAATTTTCAGCAGTTCCCAGTTGAGTGGTTATTACGTTTATTACAATAATTTATTTTAAAGAAAACTTTCAATACAAGCTTTAATATCCTGAATATCATGTATCAGTAAAATGAGCCCAAACAGGACAGGTCTATCTTATTTAGTACAGGAGTTTCTATGACAAATCCGTTATCAGATCAACGTCATTTCGTCATATTATTGCATTGTCACGTGATATACATCTGCGTGCAAAATGTCAACTCAATCGGTTACCGAGAAGTTTGTTAATTTTAGCTTGCAAGATTCTACCCGAACTTACATAGTTATATATTTTGTGACAGACTTCTCAAAAGAAGGTCACTGTGGGTACTCGGGTCGACGTGGGTCAAGGGACACCCTGATGGAACGAAGTTTCATTCGATTAATTAGTTAAGGAATTGTACTAAAATTATATTTAAAAGACGCCATCTAGCGATAATCATCTAAAACAAAAAAAGTGTCGTGACAACTTCTCGTAAGGTTTTTTTCCATCGAGCACCCTTTCGATAACGCGCGATAAGGAACTTCGTTCCAAAAATACCCAGTTACCTTCTGACCCGCGCAATTTCGTCTGAGTCATAAAATAATATAAAACACCGTAGTTAATTGTTGGTGTGACTTACAAAAATAAATAAAATAGCCTCTCCCGATAAACGGACTATCCAAAGTGAAATGAAATGAAATGAAATTTATTTAAAACTGAAAGAACTTTTCAAATCGCCCAAGCAGTTCCTGAGATTAGCGCATTCCTATAACCACTCAACTGGGAACGTCACTATTCGCTAGAAGGCGAAACTGGGGACTTCGTTCGGAATCAATACCGTGTTTGAGCCTCTTTTTAAAAATATTGTTTCCAATAATCTTTAATTTTTATATTTAATTAAACCTTTTATTTTTGTAAATCTTTATTACTAAACGACGCTGTATTGCATTTTCAGCGAAAAAGTATCATCTCCGTAAAATATGAGACGATTAAAAAATGTAAACAAAACAAGTTTTAGAACTGTGCTCAATTTTGACTCCTGCCACAGATTTCGCAAAAGTAAACAAACCAATTTGGTTGCCGATCTCCCAGTTGAGTGGTTATCATTAGTTATTCGTTTGTTTTCAGCTTGTTTCAGACGAGTACTGGCCGGTAGACGAGCTCTTCGCAGTCATGTCCGAAGAGTTATATCTGGTCAGACGTTGGAGGACTGTAGAAGAGAATGTGCTGTTGAACCCAGGTTTCCGTGCGAGAGCTTTAATTACAGGTAAGAAAGAAAGAAAAGAGAGAAAGAAAATACTTTAAGATAAGAGATTTTAGTTAATCTAAGATAAAAATTTTATTGACCGACTTCTAAAAAGGAGGAGCTACTCAATTCGTCTGTATGTTTGTTCCATCATAAGTTTAGTTTGGGTGTACTGATTTTAATGATTCTTTATTCAAATGAAAGGTAATGGTCTTCATTTACGTACTTTTACCATAAAATTTTCATATCTACTATATAAAATTCTCGTGTCACAGTTTTCGTTGCCATACTCCTCCGAAACGGCTTGACCAATTTTGATGAAATTTTTTGTGTTTATCCGGTATCTAGGAGAATCGGCCAACATCTATTTTACATCCCCCTAAATGTTAGGAGTAATCCACCCCTTATTTTTTTTTTACGTCGTTGTGCGGTGCAGCTAGTTATCTCATATAAATTTGATAAAGATCTGACTGGTAGTCTTTGTGCTATGCTTGAGAAATGAAAGTCGGAAGTTTCGGAAGTTCATTTTTGTTATAAAAATATGACATGGTAACATCCATCTAATATTACTAGATACACAGAACAAAACAGTACAAAATAAACTTATTCAGACACTCGCGGTTTTCTATAATACTTTCATGGTGCTACCCAAAAGCGAACGAGAAAGAGGGTAGACAAATTTGTTTGCTCTTAAATCGACCCGCAGTATCCAGTCTTCTCGTGATCATGACGTTTGCAACAACGTTGAAATATCGAGACAACTCAATGAATCAAATATCGTGGTAGGAACCCGTTGAAAATGCATGAAAGTACAAAATAGTGTCTCCAAACAATATTACCCACTGTACTATACTGTTCCACCCCATTACTGACCACTGCTGAGTTCAAGTCTCCTCAGAAGAGGGATTAAGTATAGTCGACCACGCTTGGCCAATGACGATTGAGGACTTCACATCATATCTTCGAAGGCTACATATTCTTACACTAATTTTCAAAAATCAGTTGAAATTTATTAAAATCTCAATCGACAGAGAATCCATGTTTTGTACTTTATTTGTTTTTAAATATAATTTACCATAGTTAAAACAAAGCATGTCGTTGTAATATTTCGCACGGTTTTTCACACGATTGTCAGTCAGTTTCCTGATTTTAGAGGCTTTTTGATAGCCTTTACAACAACTGATAAACATTACAAAACGTTGTGTACGATAAGTACTATGGTTATTCGGAAACAATTATTTGCGATGTTCCTAGAGCGCTATGTTATGGTTATCTTTAGACTTAAGACGAGTAGGCGATAGATAATGGCCCCTCAGTTACTTTATTTTTTTTATTTATTTATTTCAATCAATTATAGATCATATTATTATTAGGCAATTAAATTTATATAAATACATTTATTATGCTAACAAATATTTTTAGATAAAGAGGGACACATCAGTTGTTTGTTTGTCAGTATATGAATCCTATCACAATGATTCACATACCGACAGTCAAACCTCTCTGCGAATACTCTCAGAATGATGTTAGGTCTGCCCCGAACCCTGCGCACCAGAGATGTACGCTTGCGTATTGTCATGTCATTACTTTGCAGAGGTTCATGAGCCACGATAACCACTTACCATAGCCTCGTTTGTCTGTCTTGCAATAAAAAAGAAATAATATGTGATAGTCACAGCACTCCAACTAGTTTGCTTAGATCCCACTGTGAGTGAATTCAGAATTGTGTTTTAGGTTTCCGGAGTCCAAGCTATTTTAGTTATGTTCTGTCCATCTGTGAATCATCATCATCATCATTATCAGCCTGTAGACGTCCACTGCTGGACATAGGCCTCCCCCAAGGATTTCCAATGCGACCGGTTGGTAGCGACCTGCATCCAGCGTGTTCCTGCGATCTTAACAAGATCATCCGTCTACCTTGTAGCTGTGAATGCCTTTTCTCAAATACCATAAACATCGGTTATTCTATGAAGTGCTCCGAGGAATTGTTTTCGATGATACAATGGTCTTTCTATCATCACACTATCTTACGTCAAGGTGGAGCTTACATTCATCCCTATGATACAGGTGGTCCCAAGACTATGCGGCATGAATGGGAAATACCTTAAAGTACTTTCGATTGACATCATAAAAATATAGGGTGTTAATTATTTCCGATTTTTTTACTTTGAAGTTTAGAAAAAACAAACAATTAATATGAAAATTCTTTGAATGCAGTACGAGTGGTTATCGAAGGATTCAAAAACACTTCAAAGAGATCGTGTGATGCAATACATACCTATATGGGGTGGGCCATATAAAGTTTGCATTTTTCAAAAGTTCGACTGTCATGTTGGCTGTGTGGCATGTTGCGCCATCCTGTTGAAACCAAATGTCGTCCATGTCATACTCTTCAACTTTTGGAAACAAAAATTCGTTGAGCATGGCAAGGTAACGGCGGCTCCTTGCTCATTTTAGAAGAAAAATGGCCCAATGATGCCGCCGGACCAAAACCCACACCAAACCGTAACTCTTTGTGGGTGCATTGGCTTCTCAATGGTGACGTGTGAATTTTCCGACCCCCAGATGCGACAATTTTGCTTATAGACATAGCCTCCGAGGTGAAAATGGGCTTCATCTGACACACACACACATTTCTTACAGTTTGGACTGAGGACTCACCACTTTGGAAGTAACTTTTCAATATTTCCCAATTTTGTTTAAGCGTATAGCGTCCCATTTCGTAAATATCAAACCTTTAACTAAATTATGAACACAAATTGAATGACATTTGAGCTGTCATCCTCTAAATAAACAGTAGTTCAAAATGCAAACGTTAGATTGCCCACCCTATACCAGATTCTGTTAGTAATGAGTTCTTAGTACAGTACAAGGACTATGTATGAATCCTAACTCAGGAGACCTGAGCCCAGCAGTGCTCAGTAAATGTTACAGTACAATCGTCTCTTGTTAAAAACGATGATACAACAATATCTAATATGAATCCGGTAAAGTTGTAGACCTTGGAACTATTATCTGGGTACGAGATCGCCATTGTCCGGTCACCTTGCGCTCACAAACACAGAGATGTACTTAGGAGGCTGTAGTGTGGAACTAAAAGTGGATAAAACGTCATGAACAGCAGAGTAACCCCCTGTGTTACTAAAATAAAAATATAATTGATCCAACATGGCGACCGCTACAAAATGGTGGATTATATGTTTTTAATTATTATAATTTACCTTTTCAACCCTTTTCAACCCCCACAAACGATGCTCCCAACCTAATGAAGTGATTCGAAATTAGTTTTTTTTTGTTCAAAAAGTGAATAGTGTTCTTAATTACGTTTCAATTTTACTCCAAGATGGCGTCCGCTACAAAATGGCGGAATTCCTTATTTAAATTTCTTCAATATAGGTTTCAAATAAATTAAACTCGTAGAATACCATTTACTTTGTGTCATGATAAATAACAGCAATTAAAAGAAGCCCATAAATTAATTCATAGGTTCTAAATACTTCCCTGAAGTATAATTAATTTGCATAAAACATATGCAGGTAGGTCGTATAGGAGTTAGGACATATAATGGGACATAGAGAATAATGGAACTATTATTATTAGTATATGTAGGTCATTCTCAAGGGCAAAAGAAAATTTACAAGCACTTTTGACTTCCTTTTTTCAAATTCCCCTCGATTTCCTTATCATTGGACCACTTTTGAGGAGTCGCTCCTGATGTGGTTTTCGCGTGGAATCGGCAGGGTCCAGCTGAAAATCAGCGCTGCAGCTGTCCAGGCTGTAGCTTCGTGCTGAGCTGGTCGCCCAGTTACACCCTCGCACATAACCTTTTTATTTCATTCTTTGTTTTAAATTATTTTTTTATTACTTTTATATTATTGTTTGATCTTAGTTATAATCTTTTTTTAGTAATATATTGTTCCTGTTATGTGTAAGTTGTGTTTCTGAATAAACGTATTTTCTTTCTTTCTTCTTTTGAATTCAAAAAAGAATCATCACAATCGGTTTATCAACTTGGTGAATAAACTTAAAAAGCATACAGTCGAATTGAGATTCCGCATGCTTTTTTGACGTCTGTTCTTTTCTTCTAAGATAATTTTACTTTAAATCAGATTGGACACAACCTACCAAGGTAAAGCACTATGTGAGCTGATGACGAAGCCAATAGAAGCCTTCGATCTTCGACGGGACTTCGCAGATGATAAGGACTACGATTTCTATGAACGAGATCGGAATAGCCTGGAGCCTTATTGTCCAGACACTTTGAGAGGAAACGGGCTGTTACATTCAGGGTATCTGACCACACAGAACAGGATTGAGGATCGGTGGTCTCATGGGCAGAGGAGGCAAGATGATAGGAACTATGTGCCTTATCAGATAGGTATGTGTTAATAAAGATACTTGATATTCTTATTTTAGCAGGTTAAAATCCCGGTTGGGTATTTATTCATCCTCATCATCAGCCTGTAGACGTCCACTGCTGGACATAGGCCTCCCCCAAACCTCGCCACATCGATCGGTCCTGCGCTGTCCGCATCCAGCCACCTCCCGCGGTCCTGACCAGGTCATCGGTCCACCTTGTGGGAGGTCTGCCTACGCTGCGCCTACCAGTTCGCGGTCGCCACTCTAGAACTTTTCGGCCCCATCGGCCATCAGTTCTGCGCACAATGTGTCCTGCCCATTGCCACTATTTATTACAAGCTTTATATTAACTAGCAGTGGATGTAACTGTAAGTTGGGGTAGAATCTTGCAAGTAGAATTTGACCAACTTTCTGCTATCCGATTGAATTGACATTTTGCATGCATATGTATATCAATGTGACAATGCAATAATATATATATTTTTTTTTTATTGCCATGTAGGCAGACGAGCTAACGGCCCACCTGATGGTAAGTGGTTACCGTCGCTCATGAACCTCTGCAATGTCAGGGGACATAATGGTGCTGATCTGATAATGGATTCGAAAGGTGGTCATAGGAACTTCAGTGGTAAAAAAACTTGAGAGGTGTCAAGGGACATCCGAATGGAACGAAGTTCCTTTCGATTGATTAGTGAGGGAATTGTAATAAAATTTTATTTTTTTAGTTATCATTAATCATATAAAACAAAATAAGGAATTGTTTTAAAAGATTTTAATCACAGCGTCATCTAGCGATAAACATCTAAAACAAAAAAGTGTCGTGACAACTTTTTCATAAGAATTTCCGCCTCGCTCCCTTTCGTAACGCGCGATAAGGAACTTCGTTCTAATAGAAAGATCCGTCGTGTTTGTGCTCGTTTTACTTGTCTCAGACTAGCACTTTACTGATACATAATATCCAGGATCATAAAAGCTTGTATATAAAGTATTTTCTTTGAAATTAATTATACTTGCAAAGTGGTACAAAGTGGGCATTTCAAAACTCCACCCTGTACACAGTAAAATAGTATGTTTTAAGGAAATCTATTTAAACACTTACTTATTTCAGGTGCAGTTAGAAAGAATAATCATAGGGACCATCAGAATTGGGGTCAATATGGCGGATATTATGGGGGATACGACTCCTATTATAAAAACAGGTAAGTCCTTATATGTGACGTGTTGTATCGACCATCATTGTTCCTATCGTTGTATCTGTGCACGGTCTAATAGAGAAAAGCTTCGACCGTCATCTAGAGAAGCTTTCGCTCCCCGGCTGGGTGGCGGGCCTGATTCAGCGCGGCGGTCGTTCTTGACACGGCGCGTATTGTGAGGAGGTTCCTCTCTCTTGAGCCCTGATCACTGATGGCTTGGGTCGTAGACTCCGCCTGCAGTGGCACTCTGTTTTTTATATTGTATTTTTAAATTTTATGTCTTTGTATTTAATATGGATAATTAAGAATATTAAAGTCAAAGCACCTACCGTAGTTCTCTCTACACCATCTATGGTGGACTGGTAGAGAATACCTTAGACATTAAGTCCGCCATTGTACCTTTTTGTGCATGAAGTTAAATAAATACATAAAGTCTAGAAGTATTTTTAGTTAGCTTGAGGAAAATTTAATATCCAATTTACAGTTTTTAAAGTTTGCCGAAGCTTGGCAAGCGAACACAAGTAACAAGTTTTGACAAACGCGTTGGTTACCTATATTTCCACGCTCGTTGGCTCTGGATAGTAAAGTGTGATAGCGATTTAGAAATAGTGTTTGCTTACTTATTGCTATTAAGGCAATTTGATAAATTAGTAATTAAATCCACAGTTTTTACAATTTAACAAAGCTTATAGTAGTAAAACTCACAAGCATTTTTAGTTTTGCTGTCTAAAAACTGACATCAGGCCGTAACGTCGCCAAGCGTCCATAAGCTAACACTAGGACTTGTCGAGACTGGTGAAGCGTTTGAATCCCCTTGTGGGATCAGTGGACTTTGGCCAAAGGGAAATCTCCTTGCGGGCGAGGTAGTGTATGCCCGGTCAGGCCGATGCCCACTGTAGTAGATTTATGCGCCGAACGTTGCAAATGTCAATACCGCGATTTAAGATCTCGCGCGCTGTTGGTCGTCACACCCCTATTAGTAAAGTGGGCCATTCGACATTTATCTAACTAAAAAAAATCTAAATTACTTCAGAAACGATTACTACAAATCCCGAAACCACTGGAATTTGAACAACGAAATTGACAGACCCTACACATCACATGGTGTCAAACCTTTGACCACCATCATCAGACCTCATAAATCTATGGCCACTTTTGACTACAACACCATAGCTAAGGAAACCCCTTGGACCCATAGGTATGGGTGGAAGGAAAAGTGGCATGGGTCGTCTTGGAATAGCCTGGATTATGGAGACCAGAGACCTTCAGATTTGGAAAGCAGGAGTGATGAAGTAGATTCTACAAATAAAGGTATATTATCATTTAGTTTTCGTAGACATTTTTAGATTCACTTACACAATTACTAAACGGGTTCTTACCACGATTTGTATGTACGGGCAAACGAATAAGAAAGAGGGTAGACAGATTTGTCTGCTCTTAAGTATACCCGCAGTACTCAGTCTTCCCGTGATCATGGTGCTTGTAACAACAAAATATCGGGATCACTCATTTAATATTTTTTTTTTTTTAGTTGGAGGAAATCACCGGGTATGTGGGAGTTGAACCGTACTAAAACCTCCAACCGCTCACACTCAGCGTCCGAACCCCGGCTGAGGCCAGAACCCAGCACGGGGTTACGGGGTTATGAGGGACGGCGCGACGCGTTACGCCCAAGGCACTCTTTCCCGTCGCGCCGCCCCCTCGCTCATTTAATAAAAATCGTGGTAAGAAAGTACTCGAAATAATGATTTTAGCGAATTTTTCTGAAAGGAAACATTACTTTATTTGTAAATCTATCGATTATTTCGATTCTTTCGTATCGATTTTTTTTAAATTCTTGGTGCACCCGGAAATCGAACCTGCTGCAATTTAAAAAAATCACCCCTATAGTTTTATTGCATCAATCCGAAAAATTCCGCCCTCTGTATTATGCTAACGTCATGTCGTGTAGTCTGATCGGCACACTTTCAATTGGCTTCGTTCTGTTCACAATGTTGATTTGACCTTGCATCGCTGAGGTTCATCAGGCTTACCATCAGGTGGGGCATAAGCTCGTTTATCTATCTTGCAATAAAAAAAAATGATTGCAGATTGTTCATCAAGAAAAAGTGCTGGTATGTCCTTAAGTACTGGTTCTATAAGAAGATCCTTACACGCCAAGAATGTGGTGGAATGCGAGGCATCTTGCTTCGAAGAGAGGGACTTCAAATGTGTATCGTATAGCTACAGGTATTTTTCAAAAAGTTTAGTCCAATTTTAGGAGAACCCCAAATGTTTTATGCCGACTCCTCAAAAAGTGATTAAGAGGCGTGCAGTTAATAAAACCTATAATCACTGCATACCAAGAATACTGGGGCTGCAATGAGGAATAACATTAAATATTGATTTGTGCTGTAAATATAGTTGATAGACATTTATTATGTTTTAAAATGAACAACTGTATGTACCGTGTATCCCATTTTTAACTATTACAATGTTCGAACGAGCAGTTTTGGAGCTATGTAAAATTAATGAACAGACATAATTTCACAATTTGCTGTTCGTGTATGTTTTAATTTTTTCTCGATTTCGATGATTCTTTTTTGTAAAGCAAACACTTTGGACAAAATCGAATATAAATTTGACAAGGGTCTGATCGAAACTGTATTCTTCAACATCATCATCATCATCAGCCTATAGACGTCCACTGCTGGACATAGGCCTCCCCCAAACTTCGCTACAACTACCGGTCTTGCGATATCTGCATCGAGCGACCTCCCGCGATCTTGACCAGGTCATCGGTCCACCTTGTGGTAGGTCCAGGCCACTCTAGAACTTTTTTGCCCCATCGGCCATTCGTTCTACGCACAACATCTGCTAGACATAGGCCTCCCCAAACCTCGCCATCACATCGACCGGTCCTGCGCAATCTGCATCCAGTAGTAGATTAACTAGTACTAACCCAGCCTTCGTTTTCGAGTGGTCTTTATACACCCTGTATGTTGCCCATTGTCTTCAAAGATATTTCCTCAATTTCCTAGGTACTCCAGTTCCCACGGTTCAGATAACTGCTTCTTAAGCGAGAGGCCGTACCGAGGTTTGGAGATGTCCGCGGACAGCAGTTCCGATGTGTACGCGATGCCGCAAGACCATGACTGTTCTGTCAACTATAATCCTTGGGTGGAGAGTGGTATGTCTTTCTTTCTTTCTTCTCCTTCTCTTTCTTTCTTCTTCTTTCTTAATTATACATTTGATTTCTTTCTATACCGTCCTATGTGTTTTTCTGTTTTAGAATATATTTTTGTTTATTATCCTCCTTATCCTGAATATCTAATTCTTTTAGTTTTTTTTTTTAATGTTGTTGTAAAATTTTCATTACTTCCTTTATTTTTCACTTTCTCGTTCACATACAGGATGGATCTATAACTTTGGACAATTTGATGTGAGGTGAATGACCTGTTGAAATAAAACTTAGAACTAGTTTTACTTTAGGAATTGGATAAAAAAAAATCATCAAAGTATGGAAGTCCGCAACGATAATCGTACGTTTTCCATACAATGTCAGAAAAAAAAATTACCGATCCAAAAACTAAAAATGGAGCTAAGTTGTATTTCGACGGGTCATTCACCCCACGTCAGATTGTCCAAAGATACAGATCCAACCTGTATTGATTTTCTCATTCTCAATAGAATGTCCTGCCCCATTTGCATCTTTACCGCGGTCCTGACTAGTTTGTCAATCCGTGTAGCGCCTGCATTCTTCTATAGAACGTCTTATTTATGTCTTTCTCATTTTAATTTTATAATTAGGGCCGCCTCTTCCATTCTTCTTTTGTTTCATAGTTTTTCTTTCTTCTTTATTTTAGCTTTTAATTTTGTCTCCTTTACTTTCTATTTCTACTCTTATTTCATCACTATTTCCTTCAATTTCAGAATGTTTCTGGCACGTGCGTTCCGGTGCTGCTGTAACTGGTTCAGCGGTGAGAGCATCACTTACTGTGGCGGGGCTTGGAGCATGTGAGGCAGAGTGTATTAGAGCTGCAGGGTTCTTCTGTAGAGGATTTAGTTTCAGGTGATAAGACAGATTTAAATAAGTATCAAAATTACAAAACAAGTTTGAATTTTTTGATTTCCTCAGAGTCACAAACATGATACATGATGTTAAGACGAAGAGACGTCGAGTCATGGTGGCCTGGTTGAAGCGCTTGACTTCCGTAAGGGAAGTCGCGTTTTAAAACCAACCAGTTAAACTGTGAAGGAAAACATTGTGTGGAAACCTGCATATCGGAAAAGGATTATAAAAATCCTTCGAAGATATTTGAAGTCCTCAATCTGCATTGTGTTTGCGTAGTGGACTTATATCAAACCTCTCTTCGGAGGAGACCTGAGCCCAGCAGTGGGCAGTAATGGCTTGTTACAGTACAGTACAGATGCTAAGCCACTCGTATGTACTTCTCTCTCTCTTTCATTGCAGCATTGAGCTGAAATTCACCTTTTTACAAACAAATAGTTCTTAGTTTTTTATTTCATAAACTTTCTTCCACAGGTTCGATCCACCCTCCATAGGCGAGGACTCAGAGAACTGTATTCTGACGTCATCGCCCCCCACTACCCTCCCCGCGGGTCGCTCCCATCATGAGTTATACGCACGTGGTCACGCCGGACGCGGATGTCAACCGGCGCTCTATGACGACAACCAATATGATGTAACACGTAAGTAAAATTATAAAGCCTAATACGAAAAATAGGTAATTGAAATTGAACCTAATTATTTCCAAAATATTTCAACAGAGCATTGACCAAAATCTCGCGTGATAACAACCCTGACATAGCCATCTGCTGTCGATTGGCAACTGTTTTGTAAGATCTTTGGATGTTTATAATTGGCGTTACTAAGGCATCATATCATATTCTAAGGATATGATATATTAGTCGTATATTAATTATACTTATACTTATATAACTATACTATATAATACTTATATATATATATAACTTCAACTTTCATGACCTTAAATTTGTACCATCATTAAAAAAAACATCCTTTATAATACCAGTCTACCTGTGCCTTACATACCTTTGTGCCAGCTCAAGTGGGGTGAATGTCCTGTCGAAATACAACTTAGAACCACTTTTATTTTTGGAATCCAATCATTCAGCTGGTCCAAAGTTACAGATCCACCCTGTATAGACATTCCTCTAGACTATTTGTTCAAGATTAACAATAAAAAGTTTTAGTTTTAATTAGTAAGTTAATTTCGTTAGTAAACGAAGTTACACCATTTAAAAATTAATTTATTTTCAGAATGCTATCTCCAATACGACAGTGCATCGAAACTGTCACCATCAGCTATTCGTGGACAAGCGAGAGTCAAAGATGAAGATGCTTGTGGAATCGCGTGTACCGAAGCACCTTTCAGATGTCTCAGTTATTCATTCAAGTAAGTTATTGAAGGACATCATTAATTTTAGGGGGCATGTTGTGTTGTTGAAGAGATTTTTTTAAGGTAGGGGGAATGTTGATGTGGAAGTTAAAATAGATTGAAAAAATGTATGTGTGTGGTATTGTAGCTCCCGGATAGAGGATCTGTTTATTTTGGAAAGGGGATCTAGTCTTAGTTAGTTTAGTTTTTTCTTAGCTATTTACGTTTTACTATTGTATGTTTTTCTAAGCGCTACTTAGGTTTAAAATAATATTTAAGTTTTGTTTGTGTGTGGAGTTGTAGGTCCTAAATAGTTTATTTTTTACTATAAGGTGAATTAGCCTAGGATTATTTCATAGCCATGTGTAAATTGACAACCATAACTTAAAATGAATCATTTTGTGAATAAGATCTTACAATATGTTTTATTTTGTTAAGTGTCTATATTCCTTCATTACTTCTAGAAACAACGCACCTCCAGACCGGGAGAACTGTTTCCTCTCAGAGATCAGACTCTTCGATCTTCAAAGAGGAGTAGACTATGTTCATTCCACTGACGACTGGTTGTTTGCTTTCGATCTCTTCAATGGACAATGCTGGAGGAAGATGCATGGCCATGAGTGAGTACAAGAATTTAATGTAACTACCCATTGCTGGGCTTAGGTCTTTTCAGTAGAGGGATTAGTATCTACAGCGTGATCACAATGCGTGGGGCCTTATCTTCGAAGGATTTTTATCAATATGCAGGTTTCCTCATTATGTTTTTCTTCACTGTTTTTAGCAATAAATGCGACTATATTCAATTTTTTTTATACCATATGGAATTGTGTCAGATTCAATTCCCGGTTGGAAATATCTCCACACTGTATTTATGCCTATTTCCCATAGTATAAAAGGAAAATTGAAAATTTACTTAAAATGTTAACAATACTTAACGCCCTGTATTTTTGGAACGAAGTTCCTTATCGCGCGTTGTGAAAGGGGGCTAGACGAAAAAAAATTCTTACGAAAAGTTGTCACGACACTTTTTTGTTTTAAATGATTATCGCTTGATGGCGCTGTGATCCAAAATCTTTTAAAACACGTTCTTTATTGCGCGTTACGTTAGGAAAAAAAATATAAGATATGTTTTAATCGAAAGGAACTTCGTTCTATTCGGGTGTCCCATGATACCTCTCAAGTTTTTTCTATCATTTTTACTTACTCTTTTCTCTTCTTATAGTGAACCAACCGAGTTACCAAGACCTCTGATCAGCACCGGATCCGGTGAAACCTTCCCTTCAGCTCCATCCGGACCTTCCGGACCGGAATACCTGCCTGAACCTCCAGGTAAACTAGATTTAGGCTTTCCGATTTGAACCGTAATGTTTATTTTGATTATTTATACCAATATCCAGGGTGTCCCAGGATTATGAAGTGTATGAGAAGTACTTTAAATATTGAAGATAGGTTGTTTTGATGAAAGGAAAAATTATTTCATAAAAAAATTGCATTCTGATATTTTTTGTTTGATAATTAAACTAAAAAAATGAACACCCTGTGTTTTTACAATGGGAAAGGAGTTTGTTTTTAGATTTTACGTCATTTTGCACCATTCGCGATGTCCATCATAATAAATTAAAATATTTAAATAATAATAATTTCAGATCACATCCCAACCGGACCATCAGGACCATCGCTCAGACCATACAAACCGGTTTATCTGGAAACAAGTCCCGGATTCAAACCACAAATCGAACCAAGTGGTCCGTCTTATAAACCACACATCGAACCAAGTGGTCCGTCTTATAAACCACACATCGAACCAAGTGGTCCGTCTTATAAACCACACATCGAACCAAGTGGTCCGGTTTACAAACCACACATCGAACCAAGTGGTCCATCTTACAAACCACATATCGAACCAACCGGGTATCACGGCCCAAGCGGACCAACCGGGTTTGGTGAACCGAGCTTCAAACCACAATACCCGGTTGAAACGGAATACAAACCAAGTCGGTACCCGGTACAGCCAGGTTTCAAACCAAGTCGTCCTAGTGATGACAGGTTGTTTGTGTCCGGTTATAACCCTGGACATAGACCTGAGCGACCTGGTTCCAGACCTGGTTTTGATAGTGACAGAGAAGATGGAAGTAAGTGCATTTTTGATTTATTGACTTTTATTATACTCTTGAGTTACTTCCTAAAGAAAAGCGTCAAGTATACTGTGTTTTTTATGCTTATACCTGCGCACTTTTGGTTTGGTCGAGCCGATCTTGATGACTTATACAACTTTTTAATAAATTTCCAGTAGCAGTGTCATGGCGTCACTACACCGTTTCCGGTTTCCCGTGTCGAGCGGGCACTTCCTGTGCACAAAACCACGTGGCTGGACATTGGGCTTGTGAACCGGAAGGGGGGGAGATTGGTAAGTTTACTATTTACTTACAAGCTTATAACCAAACAACTGGGATCGGCAAAAAAATTGGTTTGTTTACTTTTGCCAAGTCTGTGGCAGGAGCCAAAATTGAGCACGAGATGTCGTTAGTTCGGAAATTAGTTTTGTTTACATTTTATTATCGTCTCATATTTTCTGGAGATCATATATGTTGGTCCAAAATATATTACAGCGTATTTTGAGAAACAAGAAATACAAGAAAATTGACGTTCTCAATTGAGTTGTTTAGATCCTGGATATCATGTAGCAGTAGAGTACTAGTTAATACAATTAAAACGAGCCCAAACACGACGGGCCTATCTTGTTTAGTACAGGAGTTCCTGTGGTCTTCAGAGTCCATCAGATCAGCTCCACAATACCATATTATATCGTCATACAAAATTTCACCTCTTTGGAAAACGTAGTTAGTCTTTGATTGCAAGATTTAAACCGAACTTAAGTCTCAAGAGTCCTTAAGGTAGGTCGTAGGTGTCTCCTGACATTGCAGAGGTCCATGAGCGACGGTAACCACTTACGATCAGCAAAAAAGGCAATAAAAAAATTATACGATCAACAAAACAACTTTTAGTACTAACGTTACGTAGTGTTCAATTTTGGCTGCACAAACTTGGCAAAAACCAACCAATACTGGCAGCGTCCCCTTTAAAAAGATACTAAATGAAATTATGTTCCAGGTTCATGGGATTACTGTTGCGCTCCAACACACAAATGTGGATATAGTGAGGGCTTCCATAAACCGTGGTATGTGGAAAAACTAATAAAGAGTGAAACTGTAACTTTAAAACAGCTGTATGGGGTGAATGACCTGTCAAAAGAAACTTGAGAGGTGTCAAGGGACACCCGGATAGAACGAAGTTCCTTTCGATTAATTAGTGAGGGAATTGTAATAAAATTTTATATTTTTAAGTTATAATAGAGAGAGAGACAGACGTTTTAAACTAACTAATTATTATAACTTAAATAAAATATTTTGATCACAGCGCCATCTAGCATTAATCATATAAAACAAAATAAGGAATTGTTTTAAAATATTTTAATCACAGCGCCATCTAGCGATAATAATCTAAAACAAAAAAAGTGTTGTGACAACTTTTTCATAAGAATTTCCGTCTAGCCCGATAACGCGCAAAAAGGAACTTCATTCAAGTTCATTCCAATACAACTTAGAATTTTATTTTTGGAATCGGTTTAACGTTTTTCCAATGTGACATATGACATAATAATATGTACGACTATCATTGAATATTTGAATAAATAATATTGAAAAAAAAGTTCAGATTTCAAATATAAAAGTGGTTCTAAGTTGTATTTCGACAGGTCATTCACCCCACTTTAGACGGTCCAAAGTTACAGATCCACCCTGTATAAGTAGATTAAATGTCAAATCCAATATGGCCAATTCAAAATGGCGTCTTTTTTCAATGTCATCTCTTTCTCTAAGGTGCTACGTAGGACCAGATCATGAACAATGGCGGCCTTGCAGCGAGAAATACTACCCTTACCACCAACATAATGTACCACATCCCTCACAAACTAATAGAGGTCAGTGTGTACTTAGTTTTAAAAAGTTTTTTATTGTAGAAGTTTTTTAGGGTAGGTCGGTAGGTAGCGACAGTGACCCCTGACATTGCAGAGGTCCATGAGCGACGGTAACCGCTTACGATCAGGTGGCTATGTTTGTTAGCAAAGATTATTTGTAATAATCATAAAAATACAGGGTGTTGATTTTTGTCGATTTTGTTAGTTTGATTTTCAGACAAACCAAACATTTACGAAAAATCTGTGAATGCAGTATCATTAAACATCAAAAATAAAATGATGTTTCGTTTCAGCAAAACAACCTATCTCTTATATTTAAGGTACTTCCCGTTCATGTCGCATAGATTTCAAACACCCTGTATAAATAGAACATAAAAATGGTACCAAAATAACCTTTTTTTTATCTACCGTCATTTAGTATTAAATAACGATCTCTTCTTTATAACGACTTTGTTCCTTATCATAAATCAATTGGCTTCATTTACACTTAGAAACATTTTCAGACGACCCTCATCCATCAAGACCTTCACACTCCAGACCTGGTCCATACCTCTCCGAAGCTGATAGAAAATACTGGGACGAGCTATACAAAAATGGACCACAAGCCTATTACGATAGACACGGAAATCCTTTGCCAGGTACGAGCTATCTATCGGATCTAGGTACGATTATCATTATCAGGCGTAATGCCATGTGCGTAACGCGTCGTGCTTGTATTATCGTATTTAGTTGAGTTAGGTAAAAGTATGGTTTTATCATCAATCATTATAGTATGACCGTCCTCAGTAAACTCTACAGAATATTCCATCAATCTTATCATACGTAACGCGTCTTGCTGGCATACGTAACGCGTCGTGCTGTATGAAGGTGTCATTCAGGGTGCTACAGGACCGGTCGTTATGGTCTTGGGGGAGGGTTATGTCCAGTTATCGAAACTCTACATTGTAACACAGACGACTCGGTGCGGGCAGTTAGTAAGCTAGGAATATTATAGAATCAAATATGTGAAGTCCTCAATCCGCACTGGGCAAGCGCGGTGGACTATGCCTAATTCCTCTTCTGAGGAGACCTGAGCCTAACAGTGAGCAGTAATGGGTTGGTACAGGGTTTAACACGTTTGCCACACACAAAAAAAAAGTCGTGGTGGCCGAGTGGTCGAAGCGCTTCCTTCCGTACGGGAGGTTGCGGGTTCAAATCCGGCCGGCTTGTACCTCTAAATCTAAATGTGAAAAGGTTTATGTGCAATTTTTCACAACACCACTGGCTAAATACGGTGAAGGAAAACATCGTGAGGAAACCTACATATCGAAAAAGGATACTAAAAATCCTGTGAAGATATGTGAAGTCCTCCCGCATTAAGCAAGCGTGGTGGACTACCTGATCCCTCTTCTAAGCAGACTTGAGCCCAACAGTGGGCAGTAATAAGTGAATACTAATACTTTGATTGACGAAAAATGTCCTTAACTTTCAGGATACACAAAAGTACCAACATCAGATCCTCCTCATATAAAACCAAATCGACCTCAGCTATGGATACCAGCTAATGGTGGTGGAAATCCTGGACTTGGAGTACCTAGGTAAGGAATAGCAGATTCACCATTAGACTGAAATCTATTGTGGTTCAGGGGTGTTTTTCGAGTCCTATAATTTATCATAAACTTAAAATTAATAAATCAACTTAGTGTTTTTAAAATTCTTATTTTTTTTACTTTTTAATTTAGACTTAAGTCTAAAGTCTAAGTGTATATTACAACTATTCCAATTATCATAGGTGTTTAGCAAATTTCTTATTATTTATTAAATTTCAACACATAATTCAAATTTACAGATACTGGCCAGTAGCTTATTTACATAAAGGGCCACCACCAAACATGACATATTTTCGATATAACGAAACTACCACAACCACTACACAAACACCAATAGCTGAAACCAGAGATATCGATATAGATTTACCCGAAACAACAATTATCGATAAACCCAAAAACATCGATAGACATAGAGATGATAAAAAACGAAACATTAGCGAACACGATGAAGAATTCCGTATCGATGTCGATAAAACCACTGTCAAAACTATTAGTGAAGTGACTGAAGTTATCGATAAAGTTAATAAAAGTGAAACAGAAAGTGCTGTAACAGAGAAAGATAAAATGGATTTGATTGACGGAATCGATGACAAACTGCTAGATTTCTCCAAATCCATTGAAGTTTTCGATATAGAAGACGCTAAAAAGAGCGAGAAGGCAGATCTTAAAACTCTACAAGCGGAAGAGAGACAAATAGAAGAAATAGGCAGACTTCTAGCATCAAGACGCGATGGAAAGCTAGTTATAGAAAAACGCTCCCAAAAAGAATTAGCAGCAAAAAACATAGCTTTGGACGAAGATATGGTAGATTTCAACTTCGGCAACAAATTTCCTGTCGAACGAAGAGGAATCATACAGAAAGTGACTAAAGATGAGATAGAAAGAGACAGAAATATGGACAAGAGCTTAGAAGTGAGCGAGACGACATACGTTCGACCACCTCGAGTGCTCAGTACCACTGAAAATATAAGAAAAGCATTAGTAAATGGGAAGATCTTCTACGACGCAACAATAAGAGAACAGAGAGATATCTTCTCTAATCTAACTAGAAGATCCAAGAGTCTTAAACCTCTAGAAGAAAGAGCACCTTCTGTTTTAAACTCTACGACATTTGGAAAGAAGAAAGTAATCAGAACAAGAAATGCCAATCCTGTAAGAAGAGTAAAGAGAGTTTACAGAAAAAGATATAACCCAGACGAAGTGAGAAGAAGATTGTTAGAAAGAGAAAGAGTTAAAGAAAATAATGGTAGTAGAAAGATTTGAGGTTTAATAAAAATAAGGTTTATTAGTGACTAATAAAGATCATTTATTGTGCAATAAGATCGATTCCTATTTTGGATTTTTTTAATAAAATAAAAATAATAAATTGGAGTAGAATTTCAGCAAAATATTATTTTAATATTACCTAGTTATTTTAGAATACTTTATTTCTTAGATATTTTAAGGCTTACCATTTATTGTCAGTTTAACTCAAATACACTCATTTGAGTTGAAATGACGATGCATAGTTTTAATTTAAGTAATAATTACTAATTTAAAACAAAATCACTTTTTTTACATTTCAAGCAAATAATTAAAAAGTTTAATAAAAATATACATGAATCTTATTATCTGCGGTAATAAAAATCATTTTATGTTTAGCAACAAATGTGAACAATTAAACAAATCTTATTAAGTTTTCTAATAAATTTAGTTTAAATTTAATATAATTATTGGTCATTCAACAAAGCTTGTTATGTGATAGATTTTGGTTACCGATATATTACTATTTAAAAACTTATATTTTTAGAGTAATATTTTGTATTTATGTAATAAGATAAAGTTAGTAATAAAATGCATTTCTAAATTTATTGTCTTTAAGTTTTTTCATGACTTTATTTTTCTTGTTCCTTTAAAATCATTATTTTATCAGAAATATACGCAAACATAGATTACAAATCGTGGAATTTTATCAAAAAAGATTGAAACACTCAACTTGATACTGAATGCAAAAAACTGAATATTCTTTATAGCGACATCTAGTTTTAGTTTAGTGGAACTATAGCTTTCACGACAACGTTAAAGATGGCGCTTGTTACTTATAGAAGTATAAAAAACCATTTGAAAAAAAAATACAATGATCAATCCGAATGATTCTTGTTTCATATGAAAGGTCTCATGGAGTTCCATTTAAAAGTTTTTTTTTACGATCGAACGAGCTTACTTTTGGAGCTATGTGGAAAAATATAGCTTTTTAATGTATAACATTTCACGATTTGCAGAGAAACTTTGCATTTGTTTCTTTTATGTATGAACCGATTTTGAAGAGTATTTTTTAGACATTTTACATTTTCGACTTTAGATGTAATAATCTCTAATCCTCTCAATAGTTTTTATTTTCATTAATTTTTAACTGAATGAAAACACTCACTGAAACTTGCACAGATTACTACTAACAGTACTAACCTAACCATCAAATGAAATAAACTATGGTAAATGAACCATAATAATTCTGCTTGCGTTTCAAGATTGCGAATTCCTCAAGGGAGACTTTCTGTTTTCTCTGCACTTTCTCGCTGAGTTATATCAGGGGTACGCTATGAATAAATTGGATGAAACTTGCATTGTAAATACGTATTCTTTGACCTTAAAGTGTGGCTGATAACTTCATATGTCTTCGCAGCCACTACGCGTCAATATTTTGACAACTCATACAAAATAATGAAAACGACCGACTACCATGTCTCAAGAATAACACAAAAACTACTGATTAGATCTTGATCAAATTTATATGACATAATATCTAAAGTATATGCTATCTAACAAAAAAATAACCTTTCATGCATTTTCAACGGGTTCTTACCACGATATTTAATTAATTGAGTTGTCTCGATATTTCAACGTTGTTGCAAACGTCATGATTACGAGAAGACTGGATACTGCGGGTCGATTTAAGAGCAAACAAATCTGTCTACCCTCTTTCTCGTTCGCTTTTGGGTCGTACCACTGGAACTCGAACTCATTTCTCGACACACCACACTCACTGTATCTACAAGACTCTCTGACGATAGGAGAAAAAATTATAAGATCGATTTAATCGAAAGGAACTTCGTTCTATTCGGGTGTTCCATGACACCTCTCAAGTTTTTTTAGATATTCGTTGAAGTACAAGGATGGTTTTACGACGACAAAGCAGATATTTTACCACAACTTTACAGATTAAGACAATCTCTGACCAAACAAATTCAACCGCGATTTCACACAAACTTTACATAATCCGAGAAACTTCAAAACAAAACTTTCATAAAATGTCGGTGCAATTCTGCGTGATTTGAAGCGAAAGTTAAAAAATTCGACGATTACTTTGGTTATGGCATCGCTTTTACTAAACCTTTCGTTTTACCGCAAATTTGTTTTATGAACGTAATGACCATTAGATTACATCTCCCATCAAAAATAACTATACCATTAGAAAATGCCAAAACCAAAAATCTAAAAGACCTCTAAACATTAACATTAATCGTCAAAATTGACTTTGCTTTAGCTTTGACGCAGACGAAGTTGCTTAAGCTAGCTAGTAATATATAATTGAATTTAAATACAAGCTTTTAAGATCCTGGCTATCAAGTAGCAGTAGAGTGCTAGCTAATACAAGTAAAACGAGCCCAAACACGACGGGTCTATCTTGTTTAGAATAAGAGTTCCTATGACTTATGAATCCATCATCAGATCAGTCATTTAGTCATATTATTGCATTGTCACGCGATATACATCTGCGTGCAAAATGTCAGCTCAATCGGAAACCGGGAAGTTTGTCAAATTTAACTAGCAAGATTCTATACAATTACATAGTTTCAAACTTATTTAGACACTCGCGGTTTTCTATAATACTTTCATGCATTTTCAACGGGTTCTTACCAGTATCCAATCTTAGTATTCAGTCTTCTCGTGATCATGACGTTTGCAACAACGTTGAAATATCGAGACAACTCAATTAATTAAATATCGTGGTAAGAACCCGTTGAAAATGCATGAAATAATTACATAGTTACCAGTGTAAGTTAATATAAAGCTTGTAAAAACAGTAATTTACCTTTTATCAATACGGAATCGTTAATATATTTGTCACGGGTCGTTCCAATGTCAAACGAGCAAGTGGAACAAGCACTTTCACTGTGCACCAGTCGCTGTTACATCGACTTTCATTGTGAAGTTCAACGAACTGCGAATCAAGCGTGCTTTATTGGTATTGAAAATCAAGTATAAACTGTTTACGCATGTCTCAAAACATTGTGATCACAGCGCCATCTAGCGATAATCATCTAAAACAAAAAAAAGTGTTGTGACAACTTTTCGTATGATTTTTTTCCGTCTAGCCCCCTTTCTCAGCGCGCGATAAGGAACTTCGATCCAATATTTTAATTACAAAAATGAGAACGACAGACTTCCATTGAAGTCTTGTCTGTTAAAAAATTCACATTTTTAGACACATCCCAAAGTGCAGACAAACGGGTTGAGTTCCTTTTCCTTTTGTCGAAAATGAGCGACGGTAAGCACTTAGATAGTTAGAAAATATATTATTGCACAATTGTACACGGAACTTGTAACATATAAAATTAAATCTTATATGTTACCCTAACCGGTAGCTGCTAGCGTGAACAGGAGACTCTAAACTTTCTCAGGGCGCCAATAAAAAAAATGTGTACAAGATGTTATGAGTTTATTCAAGCACATTCAAAAGATATTTATGAAATAATAGTAAGTTAACCTATGATGGCTGTACGAAATATAATAAAAGTTATATAATGAAAAATTAAATTACGTAACTTATTGCTGCGATTATAAGGCAAGGCGCCTCAACCACTTCCTTCGGGTACAAGTTCACTCCAATTCCAGGACGACAAATCACGAACGTTCCATGGATTGAGTTATGTAATACGATTACAATGAATAGTCTCGTATAACGGGACTCTTGGACCCTAAAATGAATTTAAATTACACGTATACTACACGTTATAGTTACACTATTACAAAGAAACAGTCTAATTTTTAAACACAGCCACAATTAAATAAAATAAAATAACTTACCAAAGTATCAAGCTTTGGGCACTTATTAAACAGAATGATTTAACATTCAATTAATACTGAATTCTGCACTACTGTCTCTCAAATAGATCAGATAGTTCTTCAATTTAAAACTTGCCTTATAATGAAGGACAAGATCAAATGCACAAGCTTAAATACTTTAGACGAACAAAAGATGCATACATTTACCCGTCTTTGGACGAATGTTACATCGAAATTACCCACAATTACAATAATTTTAGTGATGGGCTGTAAATTTAGTGTAGTGAAAAGGGTTCGCATTCGCTTTACGAATGGTTTCGGGAAATGTTCGGAAATATAAAATTTTGATGTTACACAACCCCTTTCGCTACATAAAAAAAAAATTTAAATGTTTAAATTTTTTTTTTTTAACTACTCTAAGTTACAAAAACTTAAGTATACTTAAAATTAATTAACGATAATGACTCTAAATTAAACAAAAAAATATATAAAAGCAAATTCAGTACTTAGGTACTATTTACGTTAAATTTAAACTTATCAACTACACTACACCACATGTTCATACAATTCCAACAATACAGAGATAACGTTATTCTAACAAAATAGTGAATTGCAACACAGCCTGAAAAAAGAAGCAACTCCAGCCGAAGGAATAGATGGATGTTATGTGGAGTTTTGTTGTATTGTAAGTGTATAAACAGTGAAAAGAAACAGAAGAAGTCTGAATTCTTAGTGTAAGTGTTGTTAATATTTGAAGTTTCAAAATAAAATCAATACTGAAAATTATTAGCTTGCAAGACTAACTGGTGGCATACCTCAAGCCAAAATAACCAGTTAGTCATTCGACAAAACACTTCCAAGTGTCCTAATAATTTTACAGTAATAAATATATACATAGATATGTACTAATAAGGTTGAATACATAAACTACATGAATAGAACTCGGAGATAGGATATTGATGTGAATAGTGAATGAAGTGTATGCATACATTCATCATCATTCAATAATAAATTAAATTATTACTATCATAATTTCATCTAACATTCACTATCATACTTCACGCAACATAGGTACCATAGTTCTTTCATCATTTCCTTTATCCATCCTCTTTCATTCACAATCATACAAACACCTCGCACATCTTACTTCGATCATCCTACTTAAGAATATCCTTGATGTGATAGTTCCCCAGATCTCTACCATTCATGTCCTTCAGTTTATATACCAAAGGAGAAAGTTTCTCCGTTACAATGCACTTTTCAAATTTAGGAGCTAACTTTTTCGTAAAGCGTTTATCCGCTTTAGAAATAAAATGAGTGCGTTTGTAAACAATTTGACCTACCTCAAGTTCGACATTTCTTTTTCTTAAATTATAATGTTTTTCATTACGATCATGAGCTGATTTAATATGTTTGCTCACTTTCTGAAAAATACAAATTAATTCCCTCAGTTTTTGACTATAGGGTAAAGAATCTGAAACCTGAACATCACATTGAGGAATAGGTTCATCCGATGATAAGTGTAATTTACCATCTACATAAAACTCCCTACCATGCACCAAGAAATATGGAGAAAATTTAGTGGTTTCATTTACCGCAGTGTTCAATGCACATTGTATCTCTGACAAATTTTGATCCCAGTTTTGGTGTTCAGATTTAACATATGATGAAATTGCTATTGAAACATTACGTATTTGTCTTTCTGCTTGATTTACTTGAGCATGATATTTAGGCGTGTAAAATACGTTAGGGATATTGTATTTAATTAACAAGTCCCTAAACGGTTTTGAGACAAATTGAGGACCATTATCCATAAAAATATACTTAGGAACACCATGTATCAAAAAAATATATTTTTCAATATAGTTTGCAATATGAACTCCTGTTGCATTCCTCATCGGATGCAACATAACATACTTACTAAAATAGTCGGAGCATACTAACAAAAAATTGTTCCTCTTTTTTGAAGTTGGTAAAGGTCCAAAAATGTCTACAGACAGACCTTCGAAAGGTTTAGTAATGTTTTTAGGCTTACCCATTAATCCTGGGCGAGCCGTGTTAACAGGTTTGTACATCTTACAGATCTCACACGATTTTACATACTCCACTACATCTTTATACATACCGGGCCAAAAATAATTAAGAGTTAATCTCTTATGTGTTTTAAATATACCTAAGTGAGCACTGGTGGTGTCGTTATGGTATTTTTCCACCAGAGCTTGCCTACTTTCTTTTGGTACTACCAATTTCCACTCGTAGTCTTTTAATAATTGATATTTCGATTTGCTATGTCGAAAAAGTTGGTTATCTTTAATTAAAAGGTTTTTGAATTTTGAAGGATTTTTTAAACAAGAATTAAATAATTGATTGTACCATTCATCATTACTAGGGGTGGCTACGTCAATCAAATCGATCTTTATTCGGGATAAAGCATCCGGGATAACATTATCCTTCCCTTTTCTATGTTCGATTTGAAAATCAAATTGACTTAACCTAACACTCCATCTAGCTAATCTACCAGTAGTATTTTTAAGTTTACTAAACCATAATAAAGATGAGTGATCAGTAATGATTTTACATTTAGTACCTTCTACATAACCTCTAAATTGTTCAAGGCCAAAAATCACAGCGAGTAATTCACGCTCCGTCGTACTATAATTCACTTCATTTTTATTAAGTGTACGACTGCTGTATGCGATGGGATGTTCCACGCCTTCATGTGATTGCGTAAGAACAGCCCCGATCGCATACGCAGATGCATCCGTGTGAATAGAAAATGGAAGTGAAAAATCAGGACATTTTAAAATAGGAGCAGAGATAAGAGCAGTTTTTAATTTACTGAATGATTCTTCTGCCTCATCATTCCATGAGAAGTTAACATTTTTACTTGTTAATTTAGTTAATGGCCTCGATATTTTTGAAAAATTTTTAATAAATCTCCTATACCAACCCGCCATACCGATGAATCGTTTTACATCTTTAGCAGTTTGAGGAGTTGGATAGTTCACGATTTTGTCAACTTTACCCGGATCTGTGTGTAAACCGTGCCTGTCAACAACATAACCTAAATACTTCAACTCTTCTCTAAAGAATTGAGATTTTTCTAAGTTTATAGTTAAATTAGCTGATTTTAATTTTTCATACACCTGATTTAAAAGATTAATATGTTCATCGAACGTAGACGAAATAATAATAATGTCATCTTGAAAACAAAACACTTTATTGTTATACTCTGGACCAAATAAGTTATCCATGAGTCTTTGCATCGTTGAGCTCGCTCCAGATAAACCAAATGACATCCGATTAAAACAAAATAATCCACGTCGTGGAACCGTAAAGGCTGTCTTCTCCGCAGAAGACTCATCAAGGGGAATCTGCCAGTATGCCGATGTTAGGTCTATAGATGATAGGTATTTAGCGTCACGTAAATTGTCTAGTATTTGACTAATATACGGCAAAGGATATGCATCCGTTTTCGTGACCTCATTTAGCTTACGGCTATCTAAGCAGAGTCTAATTGCGCCTGATGGTTTTTGAACCATAACAACAGGTGAATTCCACGGGGATTGTGAAGGCGAAACAACTTTCAATTCTAGCATTCGGTCTAGTTCTTCTTCTAGAAGCTTTTGTTTATACGGTGACAAAGGATAGTACCGTTGCTTGATCGGCTTACTGTCACCCGTGTCGATCGTATGATGTATTAAAGTTGTACGACCTAGACCGACTAACTCTGAACTAATGCTATTAAATTTATTTTTAGTTTGACTAGCGATCTCAAGTTGTTTTGTGTCAAGTGACTTATAATCAACTAAGCCGTTGTCCAGTTGTAAAGAATTAACACCAGATAAAAAATTACTTTGATTAAAATTTTTATAGACGACTTGATTCAAATTTAATTTAAATTGATTAATAAAATCCATACCTAAAATAATTGGAGTTTGTATATTTTGCACAATATTAAATTTAATAATTTTACATTCATTATTATATTGAATGGGTAACAACATGTAACCGTTCGACACAACTAATGAGCCATCAGCTGTTACCACATTCTGTCTCGACTTATTTTTATTTATTTTAAAACCTAACTGATTAAATATTTTATGGCTATCTTTACCAAGTATTGAAATGGACGCTCCGGTGTCCAGTAACGATACCGCTTCTAAATCATTTACTTTTATTTGAATATACGGTCTAAGGTCATTGCTATTATTTTTAAACAGGACTAACGCATTATTAATGACTTTTCTATTTCGAGAGCCCTGATTCACTCGTTTTTTTGAAAAATTATTACAAGACGGGCAATTAGTCGTTTTAACACCTTTCTTTCCACATTTATAACAGACTACCTCGCGCTTGTGACAATGATAACTTATATGTTCCGTAGAACCGCATTTAAAACACACGTTCTGAGACTGTGTATTTAATTTACTATTTTGTATCGTGTTAACCGTTTTAAAATATTTCTTATTAAAATTTTTTTTCTTTATGCATATCTGCCGTAAGTTGATAATTACTTAAATTCGGTTCTTTAAAACTATCGGCTTTCGCCTTTGCTATTTCTAATCGTTTTAAAATACATTTTAATTGAGAAATGGACGTTATATCAACTAAAGCCAATTCTTTAATATACTCGGGACGAATATTGTGCAATAAAATTTCTAACTTCGACTCCTCCGAAACCGGTTTGTGTAGTCTCGCGAACATCGCTTGCATGATAGAAAAATATGCTACCGCCGTTTCGTGTTTAAATTGAGTTCGTTGTCGAATCTCATTTAATAATTTATAATCGTAATCAGGTGTATCAAAATCAGTCTTTAAATCGTCTAATAATATTTTTAATGACGTAAAATTATCTTTATTTGCCCTAAACCAAAATAACGGGGCTTTTTCTAATAAATCGGGGAAACCCTTAATTAATTGCGAATCTGAAATATTCCTCGCAGATTGCAATTCTAAAACACGTTCAACAAAAGCACGCACGCATGACGAACCATCATATTTAATGTTAAATGAATTTAAATTTACACTTTTATCTAAAAGAACGGTAGAAACCGGGCCATCACCTCGAGGATACCCTTCAGTCCTAGATTTAGCCGGACTGACAAAACTCTCTTGCTCAGACTCCGAGTTAGAGGATATTTCATCATCGCTGAGAGCTGTCAAGATCCTAACTAACCTAGTCTTTAAGTCTATCACAGACACATCCTTCAATCTTTCACACCTGTGTAGAATGTACTTAGCTCGTTCCTTCATGCGAAGTTTGCGCGATCCTTCTGGAGATCCTTCCTTCTCCAAGCTGCATTCCAACTCAGCTACTTTGCCAGATAGCACCTCGAGATCGTCAGATGACCTCTGCTCGACCTTCAGGCTACCTCGTTTCTGAAGACGAAGTGCCTGTTTCAGCTGCTTTCGAAGTGCATCACGGGACGTCCCTGGATCGCTGGAAATGCCAAGATGACTCATTTCAAAAATGATTTCATCTTTTAATAAATGAAACACTGGCAACCTGTATGAAGACATGGTGTAATGAACTAAGTACAAAAAAAATAAAAACTAAGTTAAAATTTAAAAAAAGTGTGCTTGAATAACTCGTCAAGTCTGTTGCTATGCGGCTGTCGGCTCGCCACGTTTCCGATCTCGGTGACGTATCTCGCACTATTTATTTAATGTCGGCTTCGCAGTTGGGGGCCAATTTTGTAACATATAAAATTAAATCTTATATGTTACCCTAACCGGTAGCTGCTAGCGTGAACAGGAGACTCTAAACTTTCTCAGGGCGCCAATAAAAAAAATGTGTACAAGATGTTATGAGTTTATTCAAGCACATTCAAAAGATATTTATGAAATAATAGTAAGTTAACCTATGATGGCTGTACGAAATATAATAAAAGTTATATAATGAAAAATTAAATTACGTAACTTATTGCTGCGATTATAAGGCAAGGCGCCTCAACCACTTCCTTCGGGTACAAGTTCACTCCAATTCCAGGACGACAAATCACGAACGTTCCATGGATTGAGTTATGTAATACGATTACAATGAATAGTCTCGTATAACGGGACTCTTGGACCCTAAAATGAATTTAAATTACACGTATACTACACGTTATAGTTACACTATTACAAAGAAACAGTCTAATTTTTAAACACAGCCACAATTAAATAAAATAAAATAACTTACCAAAGTATCAAGCTTTGGGCACTTATTAAACAGAATGATTTAACATTCAATTAATACTGAATTCTGCACTACTGTCTCTCAAATAGATCAGATAGTTCTTCAATTTAAAACTTGCCTTATAATGAAGGACAAGATCAAATGCACAAGCTTAAATACTTTAGACGAACAAAAGATGCATACATTTACCCGTCTTTGGACGAATGTTACATCGAAATTACCCACAATTACAATAATTTTAGTGATGGGCTGTAAATTTAGTGTAGTGAAAAGGGTTCGCATTCGCTTTACGAATGGTTTCGGGAAATGTTCGGAAATATAAAATTTTGATGTTACAAACTTAATACGGGTTCTTACCACGATATTTAATTAATTGAGTTGTCTCGATATTTCAACGTTGTTGCAAACGTCATGATCACGAGAAGACTGGATACTGCGGGTCGATTTAAGAGCAAACAAATCTGTCTACCCTCTTTCTCGCTCTTCTCTCTACGCAGAAACCCGCCGCCGTCGAGCAGGCACGCCCTTACGTCAGAGCAACCGGGGGATGGTAGACCGCGTACTCCCCGACCCACGCTGGTTCTAACCCAGCGGGGTATTCCGTGGGAAGGTGACACGCGGTCCCATCTTGGCGGGCTTCGGAAAGCCCGCCGACCGAGAGAGCCGGTGGCCGTATTCGCCGGCGGCTACCGGTTCGGCGTCCGGGGACGGAGTGACGGGAAAGAATGCCGATGGCGTAACGCGTCGCCCCGTCCCTCATAACCCCATGCTGGGTTCTGGCCTCAGCCGGGGTTCGGACGCTGAGTGTGAGCGGTTGGAGGTTTTAGTGAGGTTCAACTCCCACATACCCCGCCCGCGGGATCCGGTGATTTCCTCCAACTAAAAAAAAAAAAAAAAAAAAACCCTCTTTCTCGTTCGCTTTTGGGTCACGACACACCACACTCACTGTATCTACAAGACTCTCTGATCATGAACCCTTAGTGACTGTTGTGTTTAAATATCAATTAATTAAATATTGTGGTAAGAACCCATTGAAAATGCATGAAAGTATTAATATAAAGCTTGTAAAATCACTAGATATCTAATAAGCACATATGTTAATCTTTAAACTTGTAAGATTTCGTTGGTAAACCTGTTTTATAAGTTAGCATCCGTCTGACGCTTGCAGAATAGCTAAGTTATAGGTCACTTAGATTTCACTTAAAACTAACTTGAATTTGAGACTTGTTTCTGAACTTTGTCGGTTAGTTTTGAAAAGTTATGTTTATCTTGCACTGGATGATGTTGACAAATGTTAGGTAGGAGGATGTTGGGTGGCTATAGAGGGAATCTGATAGAGTCAAGATAAAGGTCTCCTGCCATTTAAAATGAGCACAAACTTGATGGGTCTACGTCCTTCTCGTAAAATATAGGTATAAATTCATCTGTACCAACCCATTACTGCTCACTGTTGGGGTCAGGTCTCCTCAGAAGAGGGATTATTTATAGTCCACCACGCTTGCCCAGTGCGGATTGGTACCTCTAAATTATAATGACTCTTGGAAGACACAGACAACTCATTAAAAAAAACCTTGAACTTTTTGTTTGAAAGGACAACATTCGCATCCGAAAATGTTTGAAATGAATAGGTATTCGCATTGTCCAAAACTCGACATTCGCAACATCACTGGACACAACTCCGCCAAAAAAACTCCTGTACTAATTATTAAAATAGACTGTACGAGAAACCTTGAATTTCTTAATCTTCCTTTCATTTAATCTATCATGTTTCTAAGAGAGATTTAATCCTTATAGATCACTCTATCGATTAGTGTTATAAAAATACAGGGTGTGATTTTTTCGAATTGTACCAGGTTCGATTTAGGTGTACCAAGATTTTATTAAAATCTATGAATGCTTTAGTGTTTCTTTTCAAAAATAAAGATTTATTTCATTTCAGAAAAATTCGCTATAATCATTATTTTCAGTACTTTTCCTAGAAAAATGTACACCCTTTATACAATAATCTAATACATTGACAGTAACATTGCGTGTGTGGGCAGGTTTAGGTCAAGTTTCTTTGTATTTCAATAAAACATCAAATAATGACAGACAAACAATACTTTTTCATGCAAATAATAAATCTTTATATTTATATTTTCTATTTAATTTACATATAAAAGAAATGTAGAGTCTGTCTGTTCATTTTATTTAAGTAGAATCGTTGATATATACAGGGCGATTTGTTAATGATGACAAATGGTCATGATAGTTGATGGTCTAATAAGACCAATTAAACCATTATTACCAAAGAAGATGGCTTAAGCCATAGTAAACACAACTTAAATATATTTAAAATTGTTGCAAAACGATTGTCGCTGAGCAGCTGGTGGGTGTGACGGAGGTGTGGGGTGCGTGAGATCACTTTAGATTTTAGTTAACATTCTGTTTTCCAAAACTAAAGATACATTACGCAATAATTTCGATCAGTTATGAATCGATTTTGTTCTTATTTTTTTCTGCCTTCCTAACATAACATTGGGTCTTTCTTGTTTAGTACATACAGGAGTTCCTATTGCTACCCCCGATTCATCAGATCAGCTCCTTGGTATCATATTATGACCGGGGACGGAGCGACGGAAAAGAGTGCCGATGGCGTAACGCGTCGCGCCGTCCCTCATAACCCCGTGCTGGGTTCTGGCCTCAGCCGGGGTTCGGACGCTGAGTGTGAGCGGTTGGAGGTTTTAGTGCGGTTCAACTCCCACATACCCGGTGATTTCCTCCAACTAAAAAAAAAAAAAACCCCCGACTCATCAGATCACCTCCTTGGTACCATATTATGACATTGTAACTGACTATACACATTATATGCGTGCAAAGTTTCAGATTCCACCCGAACTTACATAGTTTTTTTTTTTTTTTTTTCTCTGTGGCTTGAGTCTTTTCGACACAGAATGACTCTGCCAATGTCGCGTAGAATGAATATCAGTGATGGTGAACGAAATAAAGGGGAACGGGATTTTGAGTAGTTGTAAATATTTTATAGTTTAATGTTGTTACGTGAGATAAATTCATGTAAGGCGTATACTACTTTACGGTTAGGAAATGTTAAAAGATAATTCATATTGATTGGGAACGGAGTGTTAGTATTTATTAGTAAGATGTAAAGTGGGGGGCAATTCACATAGTTACATCGAGTACAAGTAAAATTCTTCAATAAAATGTAATTATCGAACAAACCCATGTTATTATATTAGTATAGTCAATAAATCGTATGTCCGTCCGTGTCTCACCGATACGAGTACAAACAAACTTTCTATTGTGTCCGCTGTGGAATATTTAATCGATAATCGATAGGGAGGGGATAGTGTCGATAAGAATAAATTTTATCGATTTTTTTTCCGTGTTTAACTGATTTTGATGATTCTTTTTTAAAACAAGTACGTCCGATTTTGCGTAATACCAAATGTTAGCTAAATATGATAAAGAGATTTTGGAAGTAAAATGTTAATAAAATACAAATTAACTTAAATAAATAACAATATTTAACGCAAATAATATTACAGTGGACTTTACACGAATGTTTCAAGACTAAAATTAACCAAATCGGTTCAGCCATTTTCGAGTTTCAGCGAGTCTAACGAACAGCAATTCATTTTTATAAATAATACTAGTTATCCCGTACAACTTCGTCTACGTCACATTAGATGAAATAAATAAAAATGTTCCTATACCGTATAAACCCTCCAGAACTTCCAGGAATATATCACGACTAAAATCGGTTCAGCCGTATTAGCGAGACTAACGAAAAGCGATTCATTTTGGAACGAAGTTCCTTATCGCGCGTTGTGAAAGGGGGCTAGACGGAAAAAATTCTTACGAAAAAGTTGTCACGACACTTTTTTGTTTTAGATGATTATCGTTAGATGGCGCTGCGATCAAAATCTTTTAAAACACGTTCCTTATTTTGTTTTAGATGATTATCGCTAGATGGCGCTGTGATCAAAATCTTTTAAAACACGTTCCTTATTTTGTTTTAGATGATTATCGCTAGATGGCGCTGTGATCAAAATCTTTTAAAACACGTTCCTTACCTTTTAATCGTATCTTTTAATCGAAAGGAACTTCGTTCTATTCGGGTGTCCCATGACACCTCTCAAGTTTTTTTATTAACAAGTTTATCGATAGACTAGTGTCCCATCACTAGCGTGACCTCTAAGCGAAAGTCCGGCCCGTCTTAGTTACAAGTTAGCGATGAGACGCATTATCTATGCTCTTATGACATAAAAGCCTATTTAATTGTGTTCCTTTAAATAAATCTATTTAAAGTGCAAAATTATTGCACTGGATGTAACTATGTAAGTTCGGGTGGAATCTTACAAGTTAAATTTCACAAACTGCCCGGTTTCCGAAAACAAAACTGTATAGATAACACCTTCGTTTTTGAAGTAGGTTATTTAATCATCTGTTTGGGATAACAGCGTGTTTCTTTTTAATTACCTTGGGTCTAGTGATGGGACACAGATAATAATAATGTGTAATTTATTATGCGACCATACCAAATAAGGACTTGAATGATATATTAAATAAATTATTTACATGAGAAAGTGGATTTTGATATTTTAGACAAGATAATATTATGCAGAAATAATGATTTAACTTAACTGTTTATAAATTTAGATTCTACATTAATTATATTAAATAGTTTAGTTCATTAAATGCAAATAATAAGAATGTGGAGTTTATCGATGAAATATACCAAATTAAATAGATTATCATTGTTTTTTTAAGCGATTTTAATAAGCTATGGTATGCAATGCATATTGCCATTCAGCACTGCACGCCTCTGAATTCCTTATTGCTTTACAAAAGACACCTTGCAGTGGATAATTGGCAATTTTCTAATGTACGAGCTCAAGATTTACCTGTTTCACAACACCACGGGCTAAAAACGGCGAAGGAAAACATCGTGAGGTATGCGTATCGGAAAAGGATTTAAAAAATTTTTCAAAGATATGTGAAGTCCCCAAAATGCCTAATTGCCGTCTTCGGAAGAGACCTGAGCCCAGCAGTGGGCAGAAATGGGTTGTTACAGAATCGTTCAATAATTATATTTATTCAAGCTTATCGAAAAAGAAAGTTCACAGTTTTCGCAGGTGACTTATCAAAGAATCGTTCTGTCTCACTCGCACGCCATATCTCTGTCTCACACCATTTCACCGTTCACTTGTTTAGCAGCTTGCCACTAACTATGACCGAGTTCTGAGCAACAAAAACTCAGGCGTTAATAACCTTTAAGCTTAGTAGCTTTACGGTTGATATTTCTGTGTTAAGTTTGAGAGTTGATGTCTTTTAGAAGTGTGCGAGCGAGCTGGAAATATGTGTGGATCTTATTTTACAGTAATAAGTTGGTCAGTCGGCTAGTAGGTTTTGTGCAGCCAAAGCAGTCGCAAGTCTAACTAAAATTAAAAAAAAATGACGTGCAAACCTTTTCGACGCCGATGACTAAAAAAAAATAAAATGTGATTTCGTTTTTCGAAATTCGAATTCGTTGTTTTCGTTTTTACGCGGGAATTTAAACGTCAAGATGACAGCTCTAAAGTGGTTCGATATCGGTAGTGATGTGAAACATTTGTTTTTGTTTATAGTGTTTTTATCGATAATTGATAGTTTATCATTAATGTGCAATGGAGAGGATAGTGATAGAGGTAAGTTGTCGATAATATTTAATTAATTATTATACAAAATGATGTAGAAATAATTATACAATTAAAACATGGCTTGCGATCTTTTGAAGTATTTTTTTAACTTTCACACATATCAGAAAATCATCTAAAAAAATAAAATTTATAATAATAAATTATTAGGTAAGATAAAAAAAAAACCTACCATATAATTTGAGATTTCCAAAATGTATTAAGAATGCTAGATGGAACGATGACTTAAGAAAGGTGGCTGGTAACAACTGGATGAGACGAGCAGAAGATCGAGCTCAGTAGCGTATTTTGGGAGAGGCCTATGTCCAGCAGTGGACGAGTGTGGGCTGATGATGATGATGATTAAGAAATCGTCCTATACTTATTTCTAGGTTTTAATTTTGAAAATAATATTTTGAAAAGATTGATTATAATTAAACTACTTATTTATATGCATAAATAATATTATAATATCTAATGAATGGCAATAAAAAACTTTCGTTTCTAATTAAATTAAAACTTTCGAGGTTATGACTAATTCAAGTTCTAATAAACAGATTTTATTGATAAACCGTTTTTTGATATTTTATTATTAAATTATTGGTCTATCAATTAACAAGATGGAATTTTCAAACTTGAAGTGGACTCCAGGGAAAGTACTCCAAATAGGATTTTAGAGAATTAAGTAATTCTTTATTTTTGAGAGAAGAAGAACTGCATTCAATTTTTTTTAAATGTGTAGTCATGTCCCAACCGAGAATTGAACCTGTAACCTTCACTTCAAATTCCACCTTGCATATAAACATGAATTGCTGTTCGTTAATTTCGCTAAAACTCGAGAACTACCGAACCGATTTAGTTAATTTTAGTCTGGAAATATTTTTATAAGTCCAGGAAAGGTTTATGCGGCTTAAAAAATTACGAACACACTATTATTTATTCCGTCTTATGTGACGCAGACGAAATGAAGAATGAATGAAATTTGAAGTTTTGTAAATTATCTTAGTTACTAGTAGACCCGTGCAACTTCGTCTGCGTCACATTAAACGTAATAAATAAAAGTGTGTGTAAGATACACCTTTAATGCAATTGAGTGTGCCTAAGTACACATACGCTGAACTGTCACAAGAACTCATTTTTAATCTTTTTTTTTTATTTATTGCCATGTAGGCAGACGAGCCAACGGGCCACCTGATCGTAAGTGGTTACCGTCGCTCATGAACCTCTGCAATGTCAGGGGACATTGAGGGGTCGCTACCTACGACCTAACTTTAAGACCTAAATATCTAAAATGGTGTCAAAAAACTATTAAACACATGAGATTTTCTTCCCTTAGACGTACCTCTGCAACGAATACAGTAAAAAGTATTATCCAAATCGATCCAGGGATTCATATTATATAGAGGTTTCAGCGTTTAAATAATTTTCTCTGTACAGTAAATGCAACTATGTTTCTAAGTAGACTTCCTGATGTGTGGTCAACCACAAACTATAGCGTGATTAGACATACAGTTCTCAGTTAATATTTGTTTTACATTAAGTTTTACGATGTGTAAAGATTCCCCACTTAATTTTGAAATTTCTCTCACTTTCTATAAACAATGAAATGGTTCATTCTTTGTATTTTTGGATGTGTAGAAATAGTCTGGTTTTGTGATGCTGAAGTGATATGGTCTTGATAGATGATTTATTGCTTTGCTTGATTAATTATTAAATTAATGACCTAAATTCAGTGATTTAGAGGTTATAAAGCAGAAATAATTTCTTATTAATAATATTAGTTGGATAGTAAAGTGATCATTAGAATTAGCAATGCAGCTTTTGGTCAGTTGGCCCGATAGCTCATCGGCAAAAAAAGGTTTACAAGCAAAAAATGTGTTGGTTTGCTTAATAATAAATAAATAAAAAGATTTAGGTGGTATATGACCTATTTTCAATGTTAGATTATAATTTGTGTGTAAACACATTAATAGTTATAAGATTTTTTATGTGCACAGAATAAATGTTTTTTGATTTGATTTGAATTGTTTCATTCAGAAAATAAATATAGACGGAAAGTAAATCGAAAAGCATTTTTTGGATCTTGAAAAAAGGGAACCACGGGAAATATTCCTTTCATATGAAAAACAAATCATCCGAATCTGTCCACTCGAACTAAGCTATAATGAACAATACACTTCAAAACATTTTTTAAGAGAGTCAAAAACTTAACATGCGTGTGCAAACAAAAATAAACTACACTCACTTATGCATTTAATAAAATCCATAAATCCGTGTATTTCGATCATTAACTCATGTTACAGTTGTTCACATAAATTGTTATAATTATCGACCACGCTTCGGAGAAATAACGGCCATCAAACAAGTTCCAACATCGATACTTTTTGTTCTTTTATCGATAACGAACGGAAAGGAGTTGCACCTCATTATTTTTTGTTTTATTTCTTGATGCAAGGATGTTGATGGCGTAAGGTCCAAGTTTAAAAAATGTGACGTGAAAAAGTGTGAAGAATGTGTTAATGAAAGTTTTTTTAACCGACAGTAAAAGGAGGAGGTCCGAATCAGAAACTTTGGATTTTTTTTATTATTTAAATAAGAAACAACTAAACACCGATTTCACTTTACAATTTCTTTTTAGAATTTTAAGTTATCATTAAACCGTAAAGTTTTTCATGTTAAACAAAATGGGAAAATATTTTTATTTTATTTGTAAGGTAAAGTTTAAAGTTGTTTTACTTCAAATAGAGGCCAAACAATATATTAATAAGGAAGTAGACGCATCCGCGTTGTTAAAATAATCGATACACGAAGTATAATAAAAAAATCTTTGATTACATCCCTAAAATTATTTAGATGAAAAAATATAGATTCTATATAACGAATTTTTTATTGCACGAACTTTTATTACGGACTGGCTGGTCCATACAACTTCGTCTGCGTCACATAAGGAAATTTTCTCACCGTTTAAACCTTTCCTGGACTTCTACGAATTTTTAAAGATTAAAATAAGCCAAATCGGTTCAGTGGTTCTCGAGTTTTTGCGAGACTAACGAACAGCAATTCATTTTATATATAAGAAGAAGAAAGAAGAAGATTATAGGAAAACGAGCTTAAATTAATAATAATAATATGTGAAATATGATTTAAAATTCCAATTTATCTATGCCTATAATATGTAGTTAGCCAGAGGTAAAATCGAGTACCTACCTCTTTTTTGGAATCGGTCGTTAAGTCCTTAGAGAGAGAACATAGCAAGATATATAAAAATATTCAGTTAATTTCAAGGGTTATCATTAATCGAAATATAATTAACATCCAATTATTTTGCTTCCAATTAACTTTCCACCGATCGAAATCAATTGTTGCCATAATTAATTGAACTTTCACTGGCTGATAAAGATCATAGTTTAGTGATCATGGCATTTTCTACACCATAACAGCTATTAAAATATAAAAGTGAAGAGTTTGTTTGTTTGAACGTGAATTTAATCTCTGGAATCTCAAATACCAAGCTTATAATCAAAAAAATATAATCATAGTAATCGTTTAAGGGCATTTTAGGTACAGGCAGAATTATACAGGGTGATATTTTAAAGAAGGTACATATTGCAGGAGGGTGATGAGTACTCTGTTCTAAAACGGAATATTACAAAAAATAGGTAAAATTATTTTTTTTTTTAAATCTAAATTCGACAAAACTACCTCAAACATAAACAATTGGGACGGAGCGACGGGAAAGCATGCCGATGGCGTAACGCGTCGCCCCGTCCCTCCAAACCCCGTGCTGGGTTCTGGCCTCAGCCGGGGTTCGGACGCTGAGTGTGAGCGGTTGGAGGTTTTAGTGCGGTTCAACTCCCACATACCCCGCCCGCGGGGCGGGCGGGGATCCGGTGATTTCCTCCAACTAAAAAAAAAAAAAAAAAAACATAAACAATTTCGGCTAAAAGAGTGTTGACTAACGACCTCTAGTGATCTCGCGTACCCCACAACTCCACCACACCCATCAGCTGTCGAAAAACCATCATTTTGCAAGAATCTTAGATATTTTTAAGTTGCGATTACTAAGGCATTAAGCCATATTCTTTGGTAATAATATTTTTACTGGTCGTATATAATCATCAGCTACCATGACTTTCAATATGTACCCTCACTAAGAAATCACCCTGTAGACGTCATCATGTACCAATAGAGATAGTTAACGATATTATGTAGGGTGGTTATGTCACCATATGCCATAGTACGTATACCACATTATAATGATACTCGAAAAAAATATATATCGCGTGATAATGCAATAATATGACAAAATGGCGCTGATTTGATGGGGGATTCGGAAGGTGGTCATAGGAACTTTTGTACTAAACAAGATAGACCCGTCGTGTTTGGGCTCGTTTTACTTGTATTAGCTAGCACTCTACTGCTACATGATATCCAGGATCTTAAAAGATAGATAGATAGATAGAATATTCTTTATTGTACACCAATCAACAAAAAATAAAGATGTAACATTTTAGAATGGTACAATCGGCGGTCTTATCGCTGATAGCGATTTCTTCCAGACAACCGTAAAAGCTTGTATTCAAATCGTTTTCTTTAAAATTAATTAATTAAAGAACGACGATTATGCATACAATATAAACTAGTGATACAAACCAAGTGACCTTGTTAAAGAAAGTTCAATTAACGTAACAATCAATTTGCATCCAATTAATTGAACTGGAAAAACATTAATTGAATTGAAACTTCACTTTCACCGCAAACAGGTTGTAGTTTATGATTTTATTAATTGTTTATTTAAAATAACTTTCGCTTGATTAGTCGAAATAAAACATAAAAGTAGTGCCAGAGAAACTAACACGTTCACTGCGGGTTCTGTTTTAAAGAACTTTCTTTGGATCAAAATGTCCCAAAGTAGAGTCTTCTTTACTGTAGGTATTTGGGTATTTGCTCACCTCTCATTGGTACTACTGTAACTCGTGTGTATGTAATAAAAAAACTTAAGAGGTGTCGTGGGACATCCGAATAGAACGAAGTTCCTTTCGATTAATCAAATCAAATCAAATCAAATCAAAAAACATTTATTCTGAGCTATAGCTTATTAAAAGATATCTTTTTTTTTTCCTAACGTAACGCGCGATAAGGAACGTAATAAATAAATAAATAAATAATAAGGAACGTGTTTTAAAAGATTTTGATCACAGCGCTATCTAGCGATAATCATCTAAAACAAAAAAGTGTCGTGACAACTTTTCGTAAGAATTTTTTCCGTAGCCCCCTTTCGATAACGCGCGATAAAGAACTTTGTTCCAAAAAAAAATAGAAGTATGACCGCGGCGAGGTCTAGTCAACAAGTTGCAATGCTTAACTATGCCGGAGTATAGGCTACCGGGTTTATTTTCAACCCTCTAGGAAAATTATTAATATTGGCCTTACAATTCTAGGAGTCGGACTCTTTATGGAAAATATCCTCATCTTTTTGAATCTTTTCTCAATTTAGAAAAATCCTTGTTAGGTTTTGAGAAAACAACAAAATTCTAAACCCCAATTTTTAGTTAATTGTCAATCATTTTTGCAATTTTTGCAAGTGGGGCTTTATATTTCAAAAATCATCTAGATGCAATTCCGAATCGAATGACACCTCAATCATAATTTTCAGACTGCTGAAAAAAGTTGACCAAAAAGCACTTGTTGACTACACTTAACCTTCTGATTTCGGTAGAAAAGTAACAAAATGACTGATTAAATAAAACTATGTTTAAAAATCGCAAAATATTTAAAGAAAGTAGTTAAATTTCATCGTAAGTATTTAGGCTACATTGAATTCGTTTTTATTCAGTCCACAGCGCGTATATCCGGGTGACTTCCTTTTTATCAAGTTGGTTAGACAGGGCCTTAGATGTTTTATTATTTAGTGTGGTATTTTGAAAAACCAGGCTAAAACATGATAATAATGTGTAATCGATGCAATATTATGGGTATAATAATAAAAAGGTTCAATATAATCAGTTTACTCAGAAATAAATTCCAACGAAAACATGCTCAGTAAATTTTGAAATCATGTTCAAAAAAAAATTGAACGCCCGCGATGTTTATCACTTTTACCCGAACTACTACGTAGTCTAGTTTGCAAAATATGAATATTATGAGCCATGGGACCTAAAAAACTTGGCGTGTCTCACTTCTCCTTCTTCGTGTAATTTTTTTCGAGTTCGATTCCCAGAAAAATCTAGCAATTTACGATAAATCTTTGAATGTAAAAATTAATTATGAACAGTAAACAAGCAAATTTAGGTACCTAATATTTTATGAGCAAACTCTTTTAAAGAAACACAGGAAAGTATTTCAAAATGGCTACCACATATCTCTTCTATCTAAAAACAATTGCTATAATCTGAACCTTTTTTTTTAGTTGGAGGAAATCAGCTGATCCCCGGATGTGGGAGTTGAACTTGCACTAAAACCTCCAACCGCTTACACTCAGCGTCCGAACCCCGGCTGAGGCTAAAACCCAGCACGGGGTTTGAGGGACGGCGCGACGCGTTACGCCCTCGGCACTCTTTTCCGTCGCGCCGTCGCGCCGTCCTCATAATCTTAACCTTACACTTGAAAACTTTAAGACCACGTTTCAACTCATATTACATAAAATGTTCCACATATCAAATGGAGCGAGTCGGGTTTTCGGCCGACGAAAGCGAGTGAAATTATTTTATTAGCTATCTTGTTGCTGGGTTGATGGTAAAGATGTTTAATTATTTGTCGTGTGATTAAGAATTAGTAACTGACCCGCGCAATTTCGTCTACGACACGAATGGGGAATTCAGTTAGAGCTGAGCTTTGTCCTTATTTACGACATCCAGCAAAAACCGCTAAATTAAATATAATATTATCAGTGTTTCTCTACTACGCCATTTTTAGTGGTAGGTACTGAGCCCGCGCAACTTCGTCTGCGTCACTTTCAAGTAGCCTATGCTCTTTCTCAGGGTCTAAAGATTGTCTGTCCCAAATTTCATCAAAATCGGTTGAGAGGTTTAAGCGGAAAAGCGTAACAGACAGAGTTACTTTTGCATTTTTAATATTAGTAGGAATTACTATATCTATAAAAGAAAACTATAAGTCTATATCGAAAAGTCTTGTGGGCCGAGTGGTCGAAGCGCACTTTTCCGTACGATGTTGTGGTTGCGGGTTCAAATCCGGCCGGCTTGTACCTCTAAATCTAAATATGAAATGATTTATGTGCAATTGTTCACAACACCAGTGGTTAAAAACGGTGAAGGAAAACATCGTGAGGAAACCTGCATATCGGAAAAGGGTTCTTAAAATCCTTTGAAGATATGTGAAGTTCCCAATCCGCACTGGGCAAGCGTGGTGGACTATGCCTAATCCGTCTTCTGAGGAGACCTGAGCCCAACAGTTGGCAGCAATGGGTTGGTACAATACAATACTATATTTATAAATCGCCAAATCTTCAAAATGCGACACGCAGTCTAGGAGTCAGATGCCAGGTGTAACAACTTGAATACAACATTCACTTTCTATGACCCCAACCTCACTTTCTAACGATAAAGTTGTATTGATACGAATACATTGCGCGCTTTATATTAACACTAGCTGACCGTTTGTCTGTGTCACACATTTTAATCCAAGCTTTATATTAACTTGCACTGGATGTGACTATGTAAGTTTGGGTGGAATATCGCGTGACAATACAATAATATGAAAATGGCGCTGATGAATTCGCGAGTTGGTTATAGGAACTCTTGTGCTAAACAAGATAGATTCTCGTTTTACTTATACTAGCTAGCACTCTACTGATACATGATAAAAAGAAATCTAATCTTAAAAGATTGTATTTATAAAGTTTTTTTGGAACGAAGTTCCTTATCGCGCGTTGTGAAAGGGGGCTAGACGGAAAAAATTGTTACGAAAAGTTGTCACGACACTTTTTTTGTTTATAGATGATTATCGCTAGATGGCGCTGTGATCAAAATCTTTTAAAACACGTTCCTTATTTGTTTTAGATGATTATTGCTAGATGGCGCTGTGATCAAAATCTTTTAAAACACGTTCCTTATCGCGGGAAAAAAAAACATAGAAAAAAAAATATAAGATATCTTTTAATCGAAAGGAACTTCGTTCCATCCGGGTGTCCCTTGACACCTCTCAAGTTTTTTTTTAATAAATAATTATAATTGATGTAAGCTGATTTGTCTGTCAAAACCTTGCATATTTTATTTAACACATTCACGAATGTCAATGAATCGTTTGGAACCTCACCAATGTATGGATCTTGACTCCAATTGGCCCAGTAATGGTCACGTAACTAAATAATATTCTCGTTTCTTTGTGGTTGACTTTGATTTGAAATATTAAGATCGTGTTACAGTGAATGTTAGATTAAAAGATATTAAGAGGATAAACGTAGAAAGTCTAAATAAATTCTGGGAATGATTTCGAATTAAATATCAGATGACAAATGAAAAGATTTTTAACGAAAGATTGGGAAAGTGGAGCAAGTAAAAGTCCACTGCTGGACATACGGGGACGACGCGACGGGAAAGAGTGCCGTAGAACGTAAAGCGTCGTGCCGTTCCTCATAACTCCGTGCTGGGCCTCAGCCGGGGTTCGGACGCTGAGTGTGAGCGGTTGGAGGTTTTAGTGCGGTTCAACTCCCACATACGGTGATATTTACCAACTAAAAAAAAAACTGCTGGACGTAGGTCTCTAAAACTCGTCACAATGACCGGTCCTGTGCTGTTTGCATCCAGTGACCGTGACCCTGACCAAATCGTCAGTCCATCCTTTGGGAAATCACTTTGCGCCTGCCGATAAATTCATATCATTCATATTCAACTACTGTACCATTCCGATTTGAAATGGGCTCACGTCCGCGGTGATTCCGGAGTGTTTAAGAAAAGTCCGGTATGAGTAGGTGATAGATAACGGCCCCTCTTTGCTCTGGCATTGCAGAGGTTCATTAGCGACGGTGACCGCTTACCATCACATGGACCGTTAGCGCGTTTGTCTTGCAATAAAAAAGGTGTACGTCTATCTATTTACACAGGACTTTTCTTAAACCTCGTTTAAAGCCCATGTCATAGCGATCTTAATAAGGCCATTTCTACACAGCGCTAATTATATAAAATAACAAACCAAGTGTCTCATTACTCCACATACCTATTTCACATGAGAACAATAATACATTATGTTGTATCTTTCACATTTCGAATTGTTGATACAGTTACAAACGATTGTAATTTGTTTAATTTGGCTTAAAAGTAGTTAAAATGACCATGGGTGGTAAGCCGCGCTCCCCGACTCTGATCCAGCCGGGTATTCCGAGGGAGGTATTCCATCACGCGGCCCCATCTTCGCGGGTTTCGGTTGGCCCGCTGACAGAGAGCTGGTGGTCGCATTTCGAAGGCGAAGGTTCAATTGGCAAGCCACCGGAACTTACATAGTTACATCCAGTGCAAGGTAAATAAAAGCTTTAAGCCAATCAATTCCCCCTTGTCTGTTATGAATCATCTATTTCAAACACGTCGTTAGAAACCTTATGTTGCATTTACATATTGGTTCGCCAACGTCCAACGCAAAAAATTACATGACCTGTCAAATGAAAGGTGATGGCCATCGTAAGATAGATCGAACTAGTACTTTGGGATCATTATTTAAATAATGTTAATGGTAATGTTTTTAACGAACAACATTTCACGTTTTGCTGTGTATTTTTACATTTTCTTGTTCCTAAGTAAACTGATTTCGATGATTCTTTTTTTGGACTTTATCTCATACTAGCTGACCCGCGCAACTTCGTCTGCGTTACAAAGGGGTTCAAACAGTACTCGCAATGCTGTCGCGTTATTATGTGCTCGAAGTGCACCCACATATTCATTGCGTCTTATACTCGTGATAACTTCTGAACGAAAAGTCCGATTGGAATAAAACAAAAAGTAATTTACTTCTACATTAATACTCTTGATAATATAATACTTAATTTGGATAAGGGTTAATATAACGATACTCATTTTACATTAAATTCAAGCTCGGGACGAAATATTTTTTTTTATAAACATAAAAGCGGTTATTGTGACTAAACTATGATAGTTAGATATATGCTGTCGCGGACTTTTTTATTTGTCTTTAAAAGACCTAAAAACCCGTAGTACATCATTTTGTTCTATTGTCAATAGTTTTTGCAGCGTACGCATAAATAGTTTTCGATTTTTCACCTTTTGTTACATATTCGATATTTTCATGCGGATCCCTAATTTTTTTGAAAATAAAATATAGCTTATAACCTTCCTCGATAAATGGACTTTCCAACAGTGAAAGAATTTTTGAAATCGGACCAGTAGATCCTGAGATTAGCGCGTTCAAACAAACAAACAAACAAACTCTTCAGCTTTATAATATTAGTATAGATAATTTGATAAAGATCTGATTGGTAGTTTTAATGCTATTCTTAAAAAATGCAATCGGTCATTTTCAGTTTTTTTATTAAAACATTATTCAAATCTTTATCATATCCGTAAAATATGACAAAATTAAAAAAATAGTTTTAGAACTAACGCATGATGCTCAATTTTGGTCACATATTGGCATAAACAATCCAATTTTGACGCAGTTCCCAGTTGAGTGGTTAAATGCACAACAGCAGAGATAAGCATGCATTGCTAGGAATGCGTTTCTGAGACGCTCTGTTAAGCATCTATGTTATCTCTGCACGATGCGTTGTTTTTATCAATCACTCTATGCGTTTTTTGTAGATACCGTTCTTAAGGATTTTTAACAGGTAAATGAGTTTGTAGCAATGTTTTTAGCAATGTCAAAGTCAAAGTCAAAGTCAAATCATTTATTTCAAATTAGATGTGGACACACATACATTTTGAATGTCAAAAATAAAATCAAAAGTTCTACCACCAGTTCGCAAAAATTACTACTGAGAAGAGAAGGCGTAAGAAACTCAGCGGGCATGTCTTTTTAATTTAAAATGTTTTTTTTTTAAATATTGTTTTACAATATTTTTGTTTTTCACAAATGTATCAATGTTTTGACAAAAAATGTAATAATTGAAAGGTAATAAATAAAAAATATCCTTTCGTTATCTCAGAAAGTGACTGCGCGTAAAAAATATTGAACACGGTAACGTCTCTGTTTGAAAGTCGTTCAAAAATAACAATAAATGTGTTGCTTTGTATAGTTCTAGTTGAGACCTTTAAATTCAGGACTTTCTACAATATATTACATGTTTTATACATAAGTAAACCCTCCTCTTGAATCACTCTATATATTAAAGAGCTGCATCAAATGTTATAGCGTAATTATCAAGATTTAAGCAAACATAGAGACATACAGCGAAAACGACTTTGTTTAATTCTACGTAGTGAAGTTATACATAGATTTTTTTTATTGCCATGTAGGCAGACGAGCCAACGGCCACCTGATCGTAAGTGGTTGCCGTCGCTCATGAACCTCTGCAATGTAAAACTAGCTCTTGAATCACTCTATCTATTGAAAAGCTGCATCAAAATCGGTTTGCCTAGTTATAAAGAATTAAGAATTACTACATACCTACCTACAACGGGAGCGATTTGTTTGTTTTATAAAGTGACGACAGCCTCAAAGAAATGAAGAATAAATAGGCCAATGAGGACTTTATTAGGGCTTATTAATGCAACTTTAACTTTTTGACAAAACATTTAATTATGGAAACGCGAAAACAAAATCATTTATCTGAACACTGTTGAGAAATAACAATAATAAAACAAGATATACTTTAACACAAACAATGTGTAGGTAAATTTTCCGGAATTACTTAATAGTAATAATTACTTAGTAGTAGTAGTTTTATAATTAAAAAGCTGCATTAAAATACGTCACATAGTTTTAAAGATTTGAGGCATATATGAAGACAGACAGATCTTTAAAAAACCGCATCTATTTTTTTTTTATTGCCTCGTGGCAGACGAGCTAACGGCCCACCTGAACGTAAGCGGTTACCGTCACTTATGGACCTCTGCAATGCCAGAAGACATTGCATCAATTACATGCAAACAGCGAGAAGATAATTTATATTAAAGAAGAAAGAAACCGACTTAAAATCCGCTTGCTTTTCGCAGAATCCAAAATAAAAATACAATATTATGACTAAACATTTCAACTTTCTCTGCAATGTGCATTACATCATCGACTAAATACTTCACACTAACGGAATTTGTCACGGCTTCATCTGCTATTATCGAAGATATTCTCCATATAAAAGTGAAAGTATGTTAAATTACTTCAAATATTTTTTTTATTTTTATTTTTTTATTTTTTTTATTGCCATGTAGGCAGACGAGCCAACGGCCCACCTGATAGTAAGTGGTTACCGTCGCTCATGAACCTCTGCAATGTCAGGGGACACTGAGGGGTCGCTACCTACGACCTAACTTTAAGGACCCTCCTCAAGCCTCGTTTGAAGAAGGACAAGTCATAGCGCTCAGGGAATACCGAGGAGGGTTTAAAAAAAACTTTTCAAATACAAACATTGAATGAATCCTGGATGTCATGTAGAAGTAGAGTGTAGAAGATATACATCTGCGTGCAAAATGTCAGCTCAATCGGAAACTGATAGTTTGTCAAATTTGATACGCGCCCAGCGACACCCAGCTTACGTGACGGCGTGACGGTAAAGCATGTCGTAGTGCGTAACGCATCGTGCCATCTCGCATAAACCCGTGTTGGTTACTGACCTCAACCTGGGTTTGAAATGGATTATTAACTAATGTAGGCTTTAGTGCGGTTCGATTCCCACATACACCACTTAATGTAAGTCCAGCGATATCCAAAAAAGTATCTGACTTGCAACAAACATTACATAATAAGTTAAATGTATATACTGCATATTGTCCCATTTGTTATTATTAAAGTGATCAGATCAGAGTAATAGTGAAAGTGGTTCAATATTGGTAAAAGTTTCAATTTAAAAGATGATTTTCGTGGTTTACCTTCTCGTGCCATAATTATTATAACTAGAGGTCAGATGAGGTTAGCTAGCAGATGATTATTAGGTAGTAAATAATTTATTTTAAAGAAAACTTTTAAATACAAACTTTTAAGAAATCGTCTGGAAGAAATCGCTATCAGCGATACGACCGCCGATTGTACTATTCTAAAATGTTACATTTTTATTTTTTATTTTTTTTTGATTGGTGTACAATAAAGAATATTCGATCTAGTTAGTGATAGTGTCAAGCGGGCCATTTTCCGCAAGTCGACGTCACAGTTGCGCCTATTTTGCGTGTGGGTGATTAAATTTTAAATCAAATTAAATCAGGATGTACTCCAGCCCAGCTCCTCCAGGAAGCCAGCCAGCTTCTTAGGTCTGGCGACCGCCTCAGAGAGCAACCTCGGTGAGCCAAGGTGTAATGCCCGGTAGTGTGCGACTCCTGTGCACTTCAGCAGCACATGAGCAGCTGTTTCTTCCTCCTCCATGCAGGCTCTGCATAGCGGACTGTCAGTTATACCTAGGGTGAAAAGGTGTTTGTTAAACGGCCCATGTCCCGTTATAGCTCCTACTACTGCTTTTAGGTCTTTCTTCTTCAGGCGTAGTAGTTGTTTTGTCAGTTTTGGATTAATGTCAGGGACTGCAAGTTTTGCCTGACGGCATTCTGGTAACTGTGACCATAACCATTGGTGTTTTTTATGTACAAATAGTCTCAGTTGTGAGTTTATGGTTACAAATGGAAGTGGTATAATAGGTTCTGGTCCGATAGCCCTGGTTTCCGAACCGCGCCGGGCCAGAGCATCGGCAGAATCATTGCCTCGTGATCCGCTATGTCCTTTAATCCACCTTAAGGTAACGTAATTATCAGTACATACCTCACTGAGGACCTCGTGACATTCATGGATGATACCTGATGTGTGTATGTTGCTCTCCAGGGCTAGCAAAGTCGCTTGACTGTCAGAGAATATTGTGATGTTGCAGCCTATGATGTTTCTGTCCTTGATGGCTATTGCTGCTGCCAAGATACCCATAGTTTCCGCCTGGAATACTGTATTGAGGGCTCCTAGCGGTTTATGGATATGTATGTTTAAGTCTTCAGAGAAGACTCCGTAACCGGTTCCTGTCTTAGTTTTAGAGCCATCGGTGTATATTTCTAGGGGTGTGTCATTACTAACACCGTAGTCGATGTCCCCAGATAATTGTATTTTGTACTTTTTGTCAAAGATAAATTGCTTTGGTATTTTATCTGTAACTGCTAAAAGTGTGGGAATTTCCTTGTATATTTCCTGGAGATTTCTCAGGTGAGGTGTATCAAGTCGTTTTGTTAAGAGATTTTGGTTCTTTAGTCTTAAGGCGGCTCTAGTTGCTTCCATCTGGATATGAAGCGGCAGAGGGTCCATGTTTAATAGCACTTCAAGTGCCGCGGTTGGTGTGGTTTTCATGCAGCCTGTTATGGCTACACATGCTAGTCTTTGAACTTGTTGTAGTTTGGATACCGCAGTAGTGAGTTCGGTGCGCGGCCACCATACAAGTGATCCATAGCTAATGATTGGTCTTATAACACTATTGTACAGCCATTGTATAATATTGGGCGTGAGACCCCATGTCTTGCCCAGCATTTTCTTACATTGCCAGAACGCTATTGTCGATTTCTTGATTGTGTTATCCAGGTGTTTGTTCCAGTTCAGTTTACTGTCAAGGGTTATTCCCAAGTATTTGACCTCATTTACCGGTTTTAGTTCTGTACCGGCTAATCTTGGTAGGTTGTATTTTCCCAGAATTCGTTTTTGCGTAAACATTATGATCTCGGTTTTTTGAGGATTGACCGACAGCTCATGTTTATCGCACCACATTTTGACGATTCTTAGGGCTGCTTCAGCTAAGTCCATCACTGTGGAAGCTTGTTTTCCTGTGATTAATATCACCAGGTCGTCGGCGTAACCAACTGTTCTAAAGTGGTGCTTGTTCAGAAGGGTGATGAGACCATTTACTACCATATTCCAGAGGAGTGGGGAAAGTACTCCACCCTGCGGACAGCCTTTGATTACTAGGGCCTTCTGGTCATCACCCTCTATGTTTATTACTCTGCTGCTTAGCATGCATACTATCCAATTTATTAGCATCTTGCTAACTTTGTGGTGTGTGAGGGCATTATATATGCTTGTGTATTTTGTTTTGTCAAAGGCTCCTTCAATATCTATAAATACGCCTAAACAGATGTTTTTGTTTTGAATAGCACTTTCGATTTCGGTGACAACGTTGTGAAGAGCCGATTCTGTAGATTTTCCAGAGCTGTAAGCATGTTGGTTCTGGTGTAGCGGTATGTGTTGTAATGAATTCTGTCTTATATTTCTGTCAATGATTCTTTCCATTGTTTTTAGAAGGAATGAGGTAAGGCTAATTGGTCTGAAAGACTTCGGATTAGTGTAGTCAGCCTTACCTGGTTTGGGTATAAAGGTAATATTTACCTCTGTCCAGCTCTGGGGGATGTAACCGTAGGTTAAGCATGCCTGTGCAATTAGAGTGAGCTTGGTCGTTATCCGTTTTGCTCCCCACTGAAGTAGCGCAGGGAAGATTTCGTCTGGTCCCGCACTCTTAAATGGTTGGAAGCTTTTAATCGCCCAAGTCACTTTTGCTATATCAATAATGGTTTTAGCCTCCTCCCAGGACGGCCTTGTGTTTTCGTTATTGCATGTCTGTTCTACTTTGTTTTTATCAACAAAGGAGCAGCCAGGGAAGTGTGTCCCTATGAGTGTCTTTATTGTTTCTACTTTGGAATCTGTGAAAGTGGAGTCACTTTTCCTTATAGAGCCCAACTGTTTATTTCCATCGTTTGATAGTATTTTCCTTACTCTGTTGGCATCATGGCAGTTCCCGATGTTGCTACAGAATTTTTTCCAGGAGTTGCTTTTTCTGAATCTGAGGCACTTTTTGTATTCCTTTTTAGTGTCTCTGTAATCATCCCAGTCCTCTTCCGACCTGGTGTTCATAGCTCTATTGAACTTTTTCCTGACCTTGTGTCTGATCTTTTCAAGTTCTCGGTTCCACCATGGTTGTGATGGGATCGAGCCTGTATGTATTTTGGATATGGGGCAAGACTCTTTATAACATGAAATGATGTAGTTCGTGAATCTTGTTACCTGTTTTTCAATTTGGCACGGGCCTTGTAGATCTAATTCAGTTAGCTGATAATCTAAGTTCCTTAGTGTTTGTATATATTTCTGTGCATTAGTACAGCGTGGTTTCCTGATTTCCTTAACTGTTGGAAGTGTTGCTCGGATGTCAAAACGTATCCATCTATGATCTGAGCACGATGGCTCTTTTGACACGTACCAGTTGTTTACACAAGTTTCTATGTTGGAAGTTACAAGAGTTATATCAATTATTGTTTGGCTACGTTTATTTACGAATGTCGGTTCGTTACCTATGTTTTTAATTGTCAAATTTGTAGTAAATAAGAAATTAACTAAAGAGTTACCTCTGTTATTGCTTGTTTCCATGCCCCACAGTGGATGGTGGGCATTGCAGTCTGCGGCAATGATTAGTTCGAATTTTTTCCTCTCGCAGTGTCGTATAATTGCCAAGAGTTCGTCAGATGGTATATCTTCCTCCTCAGGCATGTAGATTGAGGCTAGGACCACATTATGGGTTATGTCGTCTGTTAGTGGTAGCTGTATTAGTATTGCACTTATATCCCTAGAACAAAATTCGGTTAGTGCATGGAATTCTATGTTGTTAGTAGTGTATATACAGGCCCTAGGATGTTCGTGGTCTGTAGTTACTGTTAGCTTACCTTTTTGTCGTGACAATCCGTATATTCGTTTTGATCTGATCCACGGCTCCTGAATCAGAGCGATGATTGTCTGGTTGGACTCCATCCATTTGCATAGCTGAGCCGTCGCCGTTTCGCTATGGTGGAGGTTTATTTGAAGGCATTTGATGTTATTGGGCATGCCCATCAGTGTGGGATGCCGCCTCCTCTTCGTCTAGGTGAAGCTGTAGGAGCTTCCCCTGCCATTCAGCGTCGCTTCCGAGTTCCGCCTCCGACCCGAGTACGAAGCTGTCTGAGTCAGAATCCGGATCCGGCGCTGTTTCCACTGCTCGTAGTGTGTGTGTCCCGTCCTGTTCCTCTGTGTCTGATGCACTGGTTTCTGCAGCTTTGGTTGCAGCTGTAGAGGGCTCCACTGTTGCTGAGGTCTTCGACTGACTCTGGGTGGTAGAGCCATCAGCAGCCGTCGTGTCCGGTGGCGTGCTGACAAATCTCCCTTTACCAGCGTCAAACTTCACATAGACGGAGCCCAAGAGGTATCCTAATCTCCTACCTCTTTTGAGGAGTGTCGGGATTATCTCCTCTGGGATGCCTACTATAGCGAAGGCTGCAGTTTCCTGGACTAGGAATTGGTGTAATACCCATCGGTCGACGCGGGCCCACACGTTTTGGCGCCTCAGGACTCTCCCCACTTTTTTCATACTAGTTTCAACCCGTAAGGGTTGGCCAGTAGCTCCTGGTGTGCCAGGGAGTAGGATCCCGCATCTAACCATCTTCGGTATGTCCTTGATCTCTCTTACTGTTGCCTTCTCGCCATTTGGCAGTGTCACTCTCTGGACTGCCTTCTTCAGCCATTCCTTCGTGTATTTGTCCTCGCACCAGAGTCGCAAGGATCCATCCATGTAGGCTGGTTTTCCCACGAAAACTAGGTACGGGTCTGTGTCGCCGCCTGTGGTACTGCTGTCGAACATGAAGTCCGTGAGCTGTGACTGGATCAGGTTAGCATTCTCCCCGCTTATGTGGTACGAGTCAAGCGACGTAATGGCCACCATTAGGTCTGACTGCACCACACCAGCGTAGGATTGCTGCTCCTCTGTTTTGTCTTTTGCCTCGACATTGGTTTTCACCCTTTTGGCGTCTCCTCGCGGTGTCGTCGTTTCTTTCGGGCGTGGTCTTTTTGGGTTTGTGTCTCCCTGTCGTTCGCTATCCGACGTAGCGATAGGTTTTGCCTTGGGGCTATTCCGTGCTGTCGAGACATGGGCCGCTCCTGCTTCCGCCGCTTCCATGCGTCGCTCACGTCTAGCCAAGGTTATCCTCCGTCTTCTGGAGAGTCTGTTGGGCCCCGGAGCGAGTGTCGCAGCGCGCCCAGTCAGGGCACCGGACCGACCCTCTGTTCGAGGTCCCGTGTGCTACACCCGGTCGCACGTACGTCATCCACCCAGAGTCCTCGAGACATTCCACGGCGGTGTCTACCACTGACTCGGTCGCTGTCGGTGCACAGGTGCTAGCACGACTACAACCCGGAGTAGGGGATGTTTCCTTGAGGGTAGTGACAGTGGGAAGGGTAGCCGCGCTAGGCGGTTGCGCACTCTCCCCCGACGGTCTTCTTCCTTTGGGTGAACTCGGCTTGTCTCTGGATCTGGATTTTATGTGTTCCGTCGACTTGCCAGGTGTTTTGGCTTGAATGGTCGCGGAATCATCTACAACCATTGGTTGAGTTTTAGCTCCGGTCGCTGGTTGCCCTACAACCTTGAGCTTGGGTTTGCCCTCGCCTTTGGATAAATCCGCAGGTTGGGGCTTTGCGTTGGCCTTGGTCGGTTTCCCTTCCAGGGCTTCCGCGGGTTTTTTATTTTTCTTTACTTGACCTTTATCCATATTTAATGAGTTTATTTACTTCATCACCCTGGCTTCCCACCCTCCATGGAGCCCGCACCTTTGGGAGCGCTGCACTGCAGCGCTAGGATTACCAGGGTGATATAGGAGGGCGAGGATGAGTCGGTAGTGCGACATCGGGAGCTCGTGTCCTGAGGCCACAGCCGCTTGGTCGGGCGACTGCGTGATTCCCCAGGAACTTACCCCGTCAGCATGACCCCTTCCCATACCCCACCCCCCTCGCCTATGGCCATTTCCTCCAAGCCGGCTAATCTCAGAGGCAGCCGTGTCGCGTGAAATAGGGACCGAAGAGGGCGTGTTGCCCGACGACCGTTTAAAACCACCTACGATCGCCGGGCTCAACCCCCCAGGACTCCGTCTTCCTCGCTTACGGCCTTCACCGCGGAGGTCCACCGCAGGGGCCTAATAGTCCAACGCACTGGCCCAAGTAGCGTTGGAGCTGAGTGATTCTTTGCCGCGACCAGCGGGGCACTCACAGCAGATTATTCCCCCCTGTCGTTTATGACAATCTGCCCGTCATCTATCTATCTTTTAAGATCCTGGATATCATGTATCAGAAGAGTGCTAGCTAATACAAGTAAAACGAGCCCAAACACGACGGGTCTATCTTGTTTAGCACAAGAGTTTCTATGGTTACCTTCCGAATCCTTTTAAGTTGCATTGCAAAGATCTGTGTTCACAAGTTCTTCCGTAGTTTAGATTTCATAGCAGGCATTTTGGCTTTCTTTGAATGCAAAATCGCAGCTGGTTTCTTTTTGAAAGTCAGTGTCCCCTGATCATGTATTCATATGACATTACTGACATAGTTTTACAATTTGTGATAGCTTAGCAAGTAGGCTTTGCAAGTAGAATAAAGATGTACATACTACATATTATACTGTACTGCAACCATTACGAGGGCGGCACTGAAAATTTCAGGAATTAACGAAGTGACACAACATTACTATTTAAAATGCATTTATTGCTTTTCGAAGTATTCTCCGCGAAATTTTACACATTTTTCCATACTATAGAACCAATCATTGAAGCAATTCGAAAGTCATAATAAATCATCACTCTTGAATTTTCTCGAGTGAATTCCATTTTTCAACGACTAAACAAAACCTCCTGACAAGACCGAGATTTTTTTTTAATAAATTAATGATATTCGATTTTTAAAACCCAGGAGTTTTGAATTACAAAAGATTTTAATAATACAGGAACAGTGGAAATATTCCATTCCCGATACTATTAGTGCAGCCTAGTACTGTCCACAGTTGGGCTCAGGTCTCCTCAGAAGAGGCAGGCATAATCCACCTACATTTGGAAAAGGATTCTAAAAAATCTTTCTAAGATATGTGTAGTCCCTAATCATCATTGGGTCGCGTGGACTATGCCTATACGTCTACTGAGGAGACTTGAGCCCAGCACTGAGCAGGTAATAGGAGAAGACTTAAAAATGCTTCTAAAAGTTTTAAGACAAATAAATAAGCGACATGGCCTGTAGCGCGTCAGGGATGTTGCCGAAGCGCGTGTTGATTGCTTCTACGCAACAATGCGTAAGAGGTGTGCATTCCTGGTGCGCAGGGTGCGGACTGGCTCCAACAGTGTTCTGAATATGATCGCTACCAGACTCGATTGTGTGTATGTGAATCGCTGCTGTGCTGTTTCGCATGGAGCGGTACAGTAGCGACTTACAAAACTTCTTTGGGCCATTGGTAGCCTTCAAATAAAGATTATTATTATACAAGGTGTAAACAGAGCACTCCCGAAAACGAAGACTGGTGGTAATACTAGTGATACCTGTGATGATAAGCCAGGAAATCGGTCCAGCTAAATAAAACCGTTTAAAAGCTTAACATCTCAGGTATCTCTAGTACTAACCCAGTCTTCGTTTTCGGGAGTGGTCTTCATACACCCATGTATTAACCTGATACCTCTAGTGAGTCCAGCTGTGAACAGTAATGAGTTGTTAGAATCGAAATTGGCAAAAAAACAGTTCTAATAGTAAAGTAGAGCAATTCGTGATTTAATATTTAGCACGAATATATAATGAAAGTTAAACTATTGAATAGTGATAATATAATATGATAACGTTGAGAATAACGGGACCCGCAGCCATAGACTAATTTATACTTACTAAAAATAAAGAGGTAATGTCGTGATGTTTGTGACGTTGTAGGGGGTAATCTATTGAACCGATTTCGATAATTCTTTCAGTTTTTTTTTATTTATTTTTTTGCAAGTTAGATAAACGAGCCTACGGCCCACCTGATGGTAAGCGGTCACGAACCTCTGCAATGCCAGGGCAAAGAGGGGCCGTTATCTATCGCCTACCCATACAAGACTTTTCTTAAACCTCGTTTAAAGAGGGACATGTCATAGCGCTCCGGGAACACCGCGGACGGGAGCGGTACGGTACGGGGCAAAAATGATCTTCTGAACCGAACTGTAATTGAAAGCTGCGTTCTTTGTGAATGTTATAGATTATATTGGGTCTAAAATTGTGTAAAAACTGCTGGTATGTCTAGTAGGAAATGAAAGAGTATTAGTCCTGTCCCCAAGAAACAATTGAAGTCCTCCAACAAATTATCTTGACAATGAAAAATCTTTGGCCCATCAGATTTCCTCTTCATATACGCTTCCGGATTGATAATACTTTTTTGCACAACAAATAGGTATGATTTTTATTTATTTGTCTGCGTCTCTGTTCTTTTTTTTTTTTTTTCTGGCTGGATTTCTTTCCTTGCGGATGACTCTGCTAAAGTCACGTAGGTAGAATATCACGAACAGGAATGGAAATAGAGTAAAAGAGATGACAATTTTGTGAATATTTGTAAATATTTTAGAGTTTTATGTTATTAGAATGGATAAAAGTGGCTAAGATATACACTACTTTAGGATTGGGAAAAGTTAAAAGATAGTTCATATTAAGAGGAAGTGGTAAGTTACATTTGGCTACTAAAAGGTAAAGTGGTTGGCAAGCTATATTAATGGCTCATTCCAGAAAAATATGGTCTAAGGTACCTACAGATTTTCCACATTCACGTCTCTGTTCGATACCTCTGAAACGACTGAACCGATGTCGATTTTACATTCAAGGAATAACATATCTACTAATTTTTGACTACGCTTCATGTGAAATAAGTATTCTCTTGACAAAATGGCGCGGGTTCGTTAATTTGAAAATTTTCTACCATAATTTCAAATTGAACACAAACAGCCAATCTCAAACGTGGGAAATTTAGTAATTTCACAAACTGGACAGGTTTCTATTAACAATGATCACAGATTGTAAGAAAGTGGCCACGACAGCAGTTTTCAGTGAAATTGCAAGTCATCTAACTAGGTAGTACCTACTCTTGGTCATGTGTACGTGCAGAGTGAAACTGTGGAGTAAAGTTGGTAAAAATTGTTTACTAGTATCATCATCTTTGTCCACTTCTGGACATGGGTTTCTCCCATTTATGCCACTTCTCAACCTCTTTTTACCGGCCGCATTCTTATATCGTCGCTCCACCTGGCCACAATTTACTGTAATAAACTGGATTTTATGTTTTTTAATAGATATAGTAGTAATTAAGGAAGTTATACGCATAAAATACATCAGTAGCGAAGGGCAAAATAAAAAGAAAAAACACCACAAAATAGATATAGGTCAAAGGTCTGGCTTCTTGCTCCAAGTTTCAGTCAGGACGATGCAATTCAAAGCCACTTGAATGATACGTGTATGTTTCAAAACAGTCGCATGACAGTCACCTTTCATCTGACACCAGAATCATTGAAATCGGTCCACCCATACAAGAGGTATCGACGAACATAAAAAATACAGACGAATTGATTATCTCCACCTTTTTGGAAGTCGGTCAAAAAGTTGTTCCATCCTCGGAACGACATGGTGAAAGAATGCATGCAAGGCATGTATTTTAAATATTTATTTCTCACTAGCTGCTGCCCGCGACGTCGTCTGCGTGAACCCTATGACCCGTTTTTTTTCAATTCTTCCCGGCAACTATTCGATTTTTTCTCGCCGTAAAAACCATCCTTGAACTTCAACGAACATTTTAAAAAAAGATTTGGCCAAATTGGTCCAGGCGTTGTTGAGTTATGCGCTTACCAACACATTTTGCGATTAATTTTATATATAAGATTCATTCTTATAATATGTGGTTTGTAGCAATGTTGCGCTGTTGCTAACTTAACATTCAACTTACCTCAAATTATTATACTTTTACGAAATTTCTTAAAACTTTCCAATAATTTGACGAGTTTTCACATAAACTAGTTGTGTACAGGTTTTTCGACACAGTTTCACTTTCCCGGTTCGAAAGTGACTAATTAGGTTCAACTTTAAAACACTAGTATTATGATTCTGTTAAAATCATGTTTAAACGCATATAAGTAAGAAAGAAAGAAAAAACATTTAATGGTTAAGTAAGGAACTTAGATTACACTGTACCGAACGAAACAGTACAAAATAGTGTCTATAAACAACATTACCTATAAACATCAAGTGTTTTACAAAACGACTTATAGAGTCTTCAGTTTAAAACAATTTTAATCTTAACCCTTTCACGTCCAAGGGAAATATTTTTCCCTTCTACAAAAATCGTTACTATTATTGAATAATATATTTTTTTAATGAATGTCAAACGTTACGTTTAGGTACGTTGTGTTAAAATGTTTCATATGAAATTTATAGGAAATTTGTACACCCTACTATGTTTTTCTAGTGATATCTCTTACTTTACAGAATAACTTATATATTGTGTAGTATTCGCATGTTTAGTGTCAGCCATCTTATGGGCCTGAAAGGGTTAAGCGACAGAGAACCCATACTACACTAGTCGTTTAATTTTGACACAGAAAAACTACAATTTTTTGACTGAACAAAATGGCCTCAACGAATCACAACGTTTTACGTGTTAATTGCATAAAACAAAACTTAGTTCGTTATCTAGTTATATTTATCATTTATTCTTGCAATTTTATGACAGATGCAATGATTCAAATTTTTTTTTTCATCACCTACAGCCCGTGGTATTCCACTCCAGGGCATAAACTTCCCCCAAATTTAACGCGTCCTAACCAAAAATCAATAAAACCAATAAACACTTTACTAAACCAACATTTCTTCCACAGATGCAAGAAAATTATTCGGCGGGTACCGGATAACGCCGACTTACTGCAAAGCGAGCCGTGCAGCCAAATACAACAGAGGCAACACAATATGCATGTTCAACCATGAATGTGTGCAAAGGGGGGGTGAAGTAGTAGGGGCATGCATGGACGGATTCCTCTTCGGAACTTGCTGCCAACTCAAGTCCGACAGTCAATCCCACATCCCCAAAGGCCCAGGGGTGGTCATGACCAGCTATTTGGACTACCCAGATGCAGATTCTACTGAGGATTATGATGTGGAGCAGATCAATGCCTGGCATAACAGCTTTAAGCCTGTGGTCACACCAGGGTACAAGCCTGCAGATCGAACCACAACTGTCAAACCTATGGAGGAAGAAACACAGAGCGTGTCTGCTGAAATCTTATCCGAAGGTCTCAACCATATCACGAACACTCTTCTTAGTACCCCACCTAAAGACAGTACCTTCATCTATAAGCCGAAACCTGACTACTCTTACAGCGGAATAGACCACAGTGTACCAGAAACAATACTGGTGCACACCAATGGAAGTATTGTGGATGATGTGGCAAGACCTTCGGACTTCAACATCCAGGTTTCGTCCATGCAAACCAAACCTACAGCTTCCCCAACAACCACCAGTGCCGCCCCACCGAAAACCGTATCAACCCACCGACCGTTCTTCACCAAACCTGTTTTCAGACCGAAACCTACCACCGAGAATTATGTCCAGGTTTCTACTATCACGAAAGACACTGTGAAACCTGAATTGACGTCAATAGACTCAATCATCAATATGCTCAATGATTCCGTCAAGGAAGATGCAACCAAAACCCCAATGGTTGACTCTTTAGAAACTAAAGCGTCGCCCACACCAAGTACAATACCATCTTTTACCAACTACTATTCGACTTCTGGTCATTATGTGACTTTAAAACCATCTTCATACCCTACCTATCAAAACGGAATTTCCTCTATAAGGCCATTTACCAACAAAATACCTACATACACACCCGTTAGCTTAAGTGAAAAGACTACACCCAAACCTTTAAAGCCTGTAAGTGAAGCTATCGATGCCTTCAACAGATACCCAACAGATCCCAGCGACTTTGGTGATAAAGTAACTACCTTTACCTATGTTAGTTCTACTACTACCACCAAACCCACTACCACAAGCAGACGGCCACCATCGACTAGTTACGTGACTGGAGCGCAACCTACTAGAATTCGACCTACCCCGACTCCGTTGACAAACTACGCATCAGCCCCAGACTCCTTCTCAAGCGTCACACCAACAGTCATAGTCCTCAATGGTTTCCAAACCGAAAAACCTGTAAAAGAACCAGAATTCGTCGAAATATCTCAAGAACCGTTCAAGAAACCCGTCAGCCAGATCACTGTGAACAACCATATCGAATCAACAAACAACATCTATATGGGCAAACCTCCGACGTTTGAGAAACCATCTTCTCCAACCGTGGTTATTACACCCAAACCTTCGCCAACAACTCCACTACCAGTTAAAAATAAACCAGTTCCAACTACGACAACCTTTGAAACCGAACCACCGACGACTTACAAACCAGAGCTACAGACGTCTCCAGATGACCTGATCAACTTCCCACCAGTTAGGAATCCAATGCTTAACGTCACAGGAGCTAACCCAGCATTATATAACACCAGTATTGCTTTATCTGATAATGAGATACTGCACGATTTAGAGTTCACAACACCCACATGGCGCGAAGATGACAAATTCAAAGATAAAATGAATATTTTCGTCAGCAAAATTGTAGGCAGTCTTCAAGGAACGTTCCAAGAACTTCACGACATAGTAATCTTAGATAAGAAACCAAATTTGACGACGACAACGCAAAAACCGAAGAAGACGGTTGCGACGACCAAGAAACCATTAGTTACGACGAAAAAACCGATCAAGTTGACACCTACTACTCGAAAACCGACTGTCAAAACGACTAAGAAACCTGTCAAATTAACAACAGCAGCTAGAAGACCAACAACTACTGCCGCTCCAATAACCACTGTTGCTTCAACGAAAAAACCAGTAAGTACATTAAATGTTTTTGAAGAGAACGAATCGCTGACCTAAAAGGAATCTAAGATGCTAAAGTAGAGCAGTATACCTGTCATTCACTGTTCACTTTTAGGAGTTACATAATATCTTTATACATCTATCTGTTTTTCTAAATCTTGCCTTGGACTATCAACTGCAGTAAATGATTATTTGGGCTCCTGACTTCACTACCAATAATACTAGTATTTTAACTAAGTATTTCCAGACAAAGTTGTTCCGTTCAAAATTAGTACAATATTCGCTTATCCTACCCGTCCATTTCTTGGTAAATCGCCACCAAAAAAAGTAGACAGAGAGCGCTGCTTTGTCTTTTTTAACTAGGTACCTAAATAACTTGGTGTGGAACGTTTTGCGTCACTCCACAAGGATCTTTGCTGGGTCGGAGCTCAGTCGGAGTCAGACCCTGAATGTGAACGCTAGGAGGTTCTAGTGCTGTTCGACTCCCATATCCTCTCTACGAGATAGGTCAGGATAGGAAGTCCAGCGACTTCCCCTACTTAAAAAAAGCCCTATAAAGAATATCTTTATCAAAAAAGTGTATTTTAGGACTTGACTTTCAGCCTTTACTCTTTTATTTTCCAGGCAACGACCACAAAGAAAACTAAGCCGACAAAGAAGGTGACCACCACTGCTGCGCCAACATCTACCATTGAATACGAAGAAGTCACGAGCGAGAATGTTGCTGACCAGGTCGTTAATTTTAATGACAAGAACTGTGAGTATTATGCTGCTAGTCTTATTGTATGATTCATGAAAGATGAGCTAAAGCCAACTAATCGTTTATAATAACTTCTTATGCACTTCTACAATGAGAGGTACTGTACTGTACTGTAACAACCCAGTACTGTCTACTACTGGGATTAGGTCTCCTTAGTAGGACACTTTAGTATTGTTACTTAAGAGCTATTTTAAGGACTCAAGCCTAAAGGATAGGTGTGTCGTTCTAGCAAACCTTCTAGCAATTGTCAAGTAGTTGTATACGAGCTGTCATATTATGTTATTCCAAACTCATTGGATAAATAAAGTTCATAGAGAGTGATAGGTAGTGATAGGTAAGCCTAAAACTAGATCTAATTTTACTTTTACGAAGTTTTCTGCAGACTAATCATCATCATCATCATTATCAGCCTGTAGACGTCCACTTCTGGACATAGGCTCCCCAAGGATTTCCAATGCGACCGGTTGGTAGCGGCCTGCATTCAGCGTGTTCCTGCGATCTTAACAAGATCATCCGTCCACCTTGCAGTTGGGCGCCACTCCAGAACCTTCGTGCTCCAACGGCCATCGGTTATACGTGCTATGTGGCCCGCCCACTGCCACTTCGACTTACTTATTCTTTGGGCTATGTCTACTTATATAATAACGATTTCAATTATCAAATTTCCAGTGTGTGGTGTTCGTCCTATGTCCAAATCGGGACGTATTGTTGGAGGAAAGAATGCTCTGTTTGGAGATTGGCCGTGGCAAGTTCTGGTGAGAGAAGCGACGTGGCTGGGTCTATTTGTGAAAAACAAGTGTGGTGGAGTACTGATCACTAGCCGATTTGTGACGACTGCTGCTCATTGTCAACCTGGGTATGTATTAAAAGCAGTTTCTTTCAACTGAAGACAGACAGATCACATTAATTGTCTCCCGTTTTGCGAGAAGGGTAGTCGAAACTCATGTTTTCCTACTCCTTCTATCGTTTTCTGATTAAATTCCTTGCGGGGTCCAAGACAATTTAGCTTTCCCTCGGGTTCCTAGGCTTCACTGCTCAGAGTCATTACGATGGTCGCCGCTGTGGATCCTGGCTACACAAGAATTACAGTGGTGGAAGTGGGAGGTGGGCAATTGGACTCGAAAGACAGATCACATTAAAATCCCTTATGAAATGAAGCTTTCCGACTTCAAAAGGCAAGGGCTGAATGTTCTCCAAAATGTAGGAAGTATTCAGATATGGTAGACCCCCAATGGTATATAGATACCTGTGCCACCTTTATGTCACTGCTCAATGCCAACTAACCCTGTTTTCTTCAAATTTCTTACGGGAGGCTATACGTTATGACTTTTCTATGCTCTGACATTGTAGAGATACACCTATTAGTCCGGTCAATTTAGACATCCAAGGTTACAATAATTCGCACTTGGCTGAATTTTGGTAGGATTGTTCAATACACTATTATAAAGGAAATGTGAAAAGTCCTCATCGATCCGGCACGTGCAAAAAAAGTTACTCGGGGTCTAAGGACCCAAAAACGGGTTTTTCGCGATTTTCAGCAAAATGGTAAGTTTTATCATAAAATTAGTTCAGACAAAAATTGTAGATCAGATAATTATCAATAAAAAATGTCTAAATACTTTTTTTCCTAATAGCCAGCGTTTTTGAGATATAACGATTCAAAGAGATAGAAAGAAGATATCATCATTTTGATAGATCTGGATCGGCACATGAGCATGAATTTAGACATTTTTTATTGATAATTATCTGATCTTCATTTTTGTCTGAGCTAATTTTATGATAAAACTTACCATTTTGCTGAAAAACGCGAAAAACCCGTTTTTGGGACCTTAGACCCCGAGTAAATTTTTTTCCACGTGCCGGATCGATGAGGACTTTTCACATTTCCTTTATAATAGTGTATTGAACAATCCTACCAAAATTCAGCCTAGTGCGAATTATTGTAACCTTACCCCTATTTTTTAGTCTAATTTGACCGGACTATATCATCAATGATATTGCTAAATTATTTTAAGTAATTCCTGGAAATCATGTATTGGAACGAAGTTCCTTATCGCGCGTTGTGAAAGGGGGATAGACGGAAAAAAATCTTACGAAAAGTTGTCAAGACACTTTTTTTGTTTTAGATGATTATCGCTAGATGGTGCTGTGATCAAAATCTTTTAATACACGTTCCTTATCGCGCGTTACGTTAGGAAAAAAATATAAGATATCTTTTAATCGAGAGGAACTTCGTTCTATTCGGATGTCCCATGATACCTCTCAAGTTTTAAGTAATTCCTGGAAAGCACGTAGAAGGAGAGTGCTAGCTAATACAAGTAAAACGAACCCAAATACGACGGTTCTATCTTGTTTAGTACAGGAGTTCCTATGGCTACATTTTGACTCCCTCATTAAATCAGCTCCATTCTACCATATATCCACCACGCGATATACATATATATACATTACATATTTACATCCATTTAAATATAAGCATTATCTTCTTCCAGATTCCTAGCATCTCTAGTTGCAGTATTCGGCGAAAACGATATCTCCGGTGACAAGGAACCAAAGCCTCCTGTCACTCGCAACGTGAGACGAGTCATAGTTCACCGGCAGTACGATCCGGCGACTTTTGAGAACGACCTGGCCATCTTGGAACTGGAGACACCTGTCAAATTTGATTCTCATATAGGTAGGTATACCTTGTGCCTATTGAAATAGAGCTGGATGGAGTGAAAGAAGAGTTCAAGGCTTCTTTCACTGCCCCAGCACAAGAGATAACAGAGGAGAACTCTTCGACTTCTAAAAAGGAATCTTGAGGATACAAAGATTTGGGTAGACCGATTTTAATGACGCTGGTGTCAGATGAAAGGTGATGGTCGTCATGGGGTCCTATTTTTTTTTGAAGATCGCGCCAGTACCTACTTTTGTATCTGTGTTTAAAAATGTACATTTTCAACAGACAAGACTTCACGATTTTTATGTGTAGGTATTTCTTTTCTATATGAACCGATTTGCATAATTTTTTTTTAAAGCTAACATTTTGAACATAATCTTATAAAAATTTGATATAAATTTGACTAGTAGTTTTTGAAAAATAGAAGCCGGTCGTTTTCATTTTTGTAATAAAATATTATACCTACAGATTTTAAAGTTTCATAAAGTGACCATCTATACACTAGGTAGGTAATTCTAGGTAATTCAAAGTTTAACATTTGCTTCAAAATTTCAAATATGTCCGGTATACCTTCTAAAACCGGCCTGCCTGTCTCTAGAAAAGACAGTAATAAGAATTTGTTGATTCCAGTGCCTATTTGCCTGCCACCCGATGAAGCTGACTTCACAGGCCGTGTGGCCACTGTCACTGGGTGGGGAAGAATCAAATATGGCGGAGGAATACCTGCCGTGCTGCAAGAAGTACAGGTTTGTATTACATTGAATATTGGTAAGAAATCAACTTTAAACACTCGCGGTTATCTACATCCCTTACACAATTACTAAACGGGTTCTTACCGCGATTTTTATTAAATCGTGGTAAGAATCCGTTTAGTAATTGTGTAAGTGAACTTTAAGTAACCATAATTTTGTATTTTACTTTCAAATAGGAGGTCCTACTCAATTCGAATGTATTTTTGAACGACTTTTTTATTTGTTCTCGCATGACTTTGTCTCTTTACAAAAATAATACAAATTAACTGCCGTTCCTTAACGCGCGTTATCGAAAGGGGGCTAGACGGAAAAAAATCTTACGAATTGTTGTCACGACACTTTTTTAGTTGTCACGACACTTTTTTGTTTTAGATGATTATCGCTAGATGGCGCTGTGATCAAAATCCTTTAAAACACGTTCCTTATTTGTTTTAGATGATTATCGCTAGATGGCGCTGTGATCAAAATCTTTTAAAACACGTTCCTTATTTGTTTTAGATGATTATCGCTAGATGGCGCTGTGATCAAAATCCTTTAAAACACGTTCCTTATTTGTTTTATATGATTATCGCTAGATGGCGCTGTGATCAAAATCCTTTAAAACACGTTCCTTATTTGTTTTATATGATTATCGCTAGATGGCGCTGTGATCAAAATCCTTTAAAACACGTTCCTTATTTGTTTTATATGATTATCGCTAGATGGCGCTGTGATCAAAATCTTTTAAAACACGTTCCTTATCGCAAAAAAATTATAAGATAGGTATCTTTTAATCGAAAGAAACTTCGTTCTATTCGGGTGTCCCATGACACCTCTCAAGTTTTTTTTGTGTTCTTACGAGGCGTCGCCACGGCATGCTTCGCCACGACAGAAATCGGTTTTACGAGCGGCTATAGATGTTTCACATAAAAAAAACAAGTTACTAGAATGACATTTTTAACGTTCTCTTCGGAGAAGGTACTCCAAAAAGGATTGTTTGCGAATTCCGCCTCACCTTATATAAAATTTAATTATATTTGTGTAAAAATTAACCCGTTAATAATGGTTTCCAGGTACCAGTAATAGAGAACAGTGCTTGCCAGGAGATGTTTCACACTGCTGGTCACGATAAGGTCATCAAGTCGTCCTTCCTCTGTGCTGGATACGCAAACGGACAGAAGGATTCTTGTGAAGTGAGTATAATATACTAGCTGACCCCCGCAACTGCGTCGCATAGGAATTGTTCTCGGGAATTTTCTAAAAGTACTCAGCTTGAACATGATGAGGTTATCTTGCTTATTGACGGAGTTCCTGTGGCCACCTTCCAGCTCCATCATCAGACATCCACATTCATTCTCTACACAAAGTACTCATCAGGACGCTTCATAAGAGCCCAAACACGATGAGGTAATCTTGCTTATTGACGAAATTCCTGTGGCCACCTTCCAGCTCCATCATCAGACCTTGATCTAAGATATCCTATCTCTCAAGTTGAATCGAACTGCACATGGTGTGCAAATTTTATTATAATCGGTTAAGTGGTTTAGGAGTCCATTGAGGACAAACATTGTGACACGAGATATATATATTTTAAGATTATAGAAAGTGGATCAGAATCTGTAACTTCCGAACAAATGAAATGGATTGAATGATCTGTCAAAATACAACTTAGAGCCACTATTATTTTTGGAATCGGTTAAACTTTTTAACCATGTCAGGAAAAAAAACGTTTACAAAAGGTTCTAAGTATTTCGACAAGTCATCCACTTCAGTTGACACAAATTTATAGATCAAAGATCCACCCTGCATATGGATGAAGGAGTAAAGAGAATAAGTATGAGAGAGTCGTGGTAGAGTGAAACTTGCTGAAAAAAAAGATTCAAAAAATAATTTATGAAATATTTGTGAATGGATGAATCAAATAGTTGTTTTATTTTAATTGGATGAATGTAGATTTAGTAGTAGAAAAGGCCAAATGTTTTAATTAATTTGGTAATATCTGGTTAGTACTTTTTTAGACTATCATTTTGATTTTGGCCGAGTTCTAATTTACAATTTTTTTTTTTTTTTTTATTGCAAAGTAGATAAAGTAGATAAAATAAAAAAATAGGTCGATAGGAGGTCTCATTGCCCTGGCATTGCATAGGTTCATGAGCGAAGGTGACCGCTTACCATCAGGTGGGCCGTAGGCTCGTTTATCTATCACGCAATAAAAAAAAAGGTATTAACTAATGGTCCGATTTTTATACAGTTAATATGAAATCACGTCCAAAATATTATCGCCAAAAATCTTTATACGATTTCTAAAACAAATTGAAACCAACGACTACACCAATCACATGAAAAAACAATCATCCAAATCGGTCTATAAATACTACCTTCTACCTTTCCAGGGTGACAGTGGAGGTCCCTTAGTCCTTCAAAGAGATGATGGAAGATGGCAATTGGTCGGGACCGTCTCCCACGGCATCAAATGTGCAGCTCCCTTCCTGCCAGGAGTTTACATGAGGACCACCTTCTACAAACCTTGGTTGAAGACTATCACTGGAGTTAAAGGCTAGCTCAATTTCTAAACACTTTCAATACAAGCTTTTAATATCCTGGATGTTATGTAGCAGTAGAGTGCTAAGACAAATAGAATCCAAAATGATTGGACTCCATCGTCAGATCAGCTCTATGCTATATTATTGCATTGTCACGCGATATACATCTGCGTGCAAAATGTCAGCTCAATCGGAAACCGGGAAGTTGGTCAAATTTAACTTGCAAGATTCCACCCGAACTTACAGTCCAGTGCAAGTTAATATAAAGCTTGTAAAAAGTGATACACGTTGTTTGCGTATTGCTGTGGTATGATTATAATGTCGTTAAATGAAACTTTTTTTTTAGTATACAATCTAAATTTAGGTGATAGATAACGGCCCCTCATTGCCCTGGCATTGCAGAGGTTTATGAACGACGGTGACCACTTACCATCAGGTGGGCCATACGCTCGTTTGCCTGGCAATAAAAAACAGCTTCAACACTAAACTGATGCTACTTATCTATATAATCAATTTTTATGAACCAGAAGTGGTTTTACTTTTTAAAAAGCATTCATTAATGGTATGAGGAATCTCCTTTACATAATAATGGAAAATAATAAAAATAATACGCATCTGAATCCAAAGCAAGTCCAACGTATCTTTTTTCACGACCTCTTCAAATTGGCGCCAATCCCAGAACCCATAGATAAGCTACGCAGTCTATCAGTTCCATAGACAATATATGGGCGGCTCCGGATTACTGAATCTTTTCGTTTGACACACTTAAGACAATATTAATTGAATTTCAGTAATTAATAAAGACTTCGAAAATATGCTATTAATTCTTAGAAATTAAAAGACAAAAATCTAGACATTTTATTTATACCACGGCAGCTTACGGATTTGTTAATTTTACTGTTACCTATTTCCATTTTATGCCATTTTCAGTTTTTCAAACTTTATTTTTAATTTCACCATTATTATCATTTTCATCAATTATTATTATTTTCACTTTCATATCATTAACATTATACTCATTATGTCGTATCATTATCATTTTCATATCATCAAAAACCATTTTCTTAATTTAAATCGAAGATGCATTTATAGATTATTATTTTAATATTAAGTAATATAATGAAATTGTAATTTATTTGTATATCTGCTGAAAATGGGTGGTTTTATGTAAATAATAGATTTAAATATAATAATATAATATTATTATGAATAATAGCAACAGCTCTCTATGAATATAAAAGAGTTATTAATGGATTATTATTTAATAATATGTAAAAAACGACTTTTATTATAAAATTGGAAAACCTAATATATAATTTGATTTAATAATAATTTGACACAAATGTATTTAAAAAAATAAATATGAGGATACTCTGAAATTTTCAATATTATCAATACTCTTGATGTAACTAATTTCAATGAAATTGTAATTTACCAAAATAAAATTTATTTTGTTAAAAATTATTTGTGAAATTTGGAACATAATTAATTTATATCTAACTAGTTTTAAGACTGATATTAATTCTAAATATTTATTAAAAAATATAATTATTATTAAATATTATATTGTTTAATTAAAACTATTGATATTGCTCAAAATAGCAATTAATACCATATTTATTATTATTATTAAACAATCGTTCAATTTATTGTTATTTTAAAGAATTGTACATTTATTAAACATTTAAGATAACTTATGAAAATTAAAGGTGTAATAATATATTATTATTTTATTTCAACCTCGACTATTCTAGATAAATGAGTGTACGGCTCTCCTGATGGTAAGCGGTTACCGTGGCTCATAAACCTCTGCAATGCCAGGGCAATGAGGGGCTGTTATCTATCACCTACTATACAGGACTTCTCGTTTAAACAGCAGCAACAGCTCACCGCATAGGTCCAATCAATTTAATATAATCAATATCCATGGTGCTTTCCACAATTCAGGCGTAATGCTTTTTCAATCTTATTTTATTGTCTCCCGCTTTGCGAGAAGGGAAGTCGAAACTCATGTTTTCCTACTCCTTCTATTATCTTCTGATTAAATTCGTTGCGGGGCCCAAGACAAGTTAGCTATCCCTCGGGTTCCTGGGCTTTACTGCTCAGAGTCATTACGATGGTCGCCGCTGTGGATCCTGGCTACACAGGAGTTACAGTGGTGGGAGTGAGAGGTGGGCAAATACCCGAAACCTCGTTTAAAGAGGGACATGTCATAGCGCTCCGGGAACATTAGTCCATTCAATTTAGTCCATTCCAGATCGGAATGGTACGGGACAAAAAAGATCTTTTAAACGATAAATAGGTGTTTAAATGGTTAATAAGAAACAATAAAATAAAATTGTGGTATGTCGAAATGTGAGTTCGAGTTCCAGTGGTACCGGCAAACGAACGAGAAAGAGGGTAGACAGATTTGTCTGCCCTTAAATGACCTACCCGCAGTTCCTCAGTCTTCCCGTGATCATGGCGCTAGAAACAGTGCTGAAATATCGGGATCGCTCAATTAAAAATAATCGTGGTAAGAACCCGTTTAGTAATAGTGTAAGTGATGTAGATAACCGCGAGTGTTTAGAGAAATTTAATAAAAGAAAAATACAAATTGCATTTCAACATATATTTCATTAAACTTCAACATTGGTTACATTTTATAACAATCTAAATTATACATTAGTATATATTTAAAGGTTATATAAATTATAGTATATTAACACGTTCACTGCGAGACCGATTTTTGCATATTTACCCTTCTCACGAGGTGTAATTGGCCCGGATCATAATCAGACGTTAGGGTGACACGCGGTCTATTAGACCCCAATGCCGTTAATAAAATTACACTCTTCGCACCGCTTGTTTTTCCTTGCCGCACCACAGGAAAGTTGCAGGAGGGGTCATTTAGGCCTCGTTTCGCAGCGAACGTGTTAAGACTAAACTGAATGTTATCACAAAAATATAAAAAAAAATAATAAAGTAAATTTCAAAATGTGGAAAATTTAGCCTCAAATTTAAAACAAGGTTCTCTATGTTCCACTATTAAAAGTTCTAGTCTTTGATACTAGAACGAAAATGCAAACCAAGGATTATTGTGAAAATACTGGTGTTAATTGGATTATATATGAAATACAGGGTGGATCTGTTACTTTGGACCATCTGACGTGGGGTGAATGACCTGTCGAAATACAACTTAGCACAATTTTTAGGATCGGTTAAACTTTTTTTTCTGACATTGTATGGAAAACGTCCGACTATCGTTGCGGACTTCCATACTATGATGCAAATTTTTTTTATCCAATTCCTAAAATAAAAGCGGTTCTAAGTTGTACTTCGAAAGGTCATTCATCCCACGTCAGATTGTCCAAAGTTACAGATCCACCCTGTATATAGTGTTAATACAAAGCCTGTTTAGAAACTAAAAAACCTAACCACTAGTGTTAAAATTTAAGGGTAAGATCAGCCCAAACTTATTCAAAAATAGGATAACGTGTCTTTTTTAGACTTGCAAATTAAAATTCAATTTAAATCATTGCAAGATACATAAAATCTTGTATTGACTCTATAATATATTAATTGCTTTCAAATTCCATTCAATTTAGTCCATAATATATTATAATATAAATATAATATGATAAACGGAGTATATTCTTTATATCTACAATTTTAACAACAAATTTCTAAACTATTTTTATTGATACAGCACAGCAGTATTTTTTATTTAACACACACAATGAGATTGTCAATATTTTTAAAAAGTAAGGAATTAGCTTATTATACAAATCGTGATATTTATAATAGATATAATGATAATGTGATCTTCTTGAAATAATAACAAAATTGCGTTTCTGTAAATTAAAATAGCAAAAAAACATTTAAAAAAAGCAAAAAAGCTATTTATTTACACAATATTGAATCAAAAAATTAATCTTCTTAACTTTCTTGCATTCATGTCATTTTACAAAAATGTCAGATGAGAGTCTATCTATTCTCTATTTTGTAATACAATACTAAAAAGTTTTCATTACATAGATATTTTTAAAATTGGTATTATTTAGGAATTGCAATACTATAGTGTGATTCTAAGAAAACTTAAATCTGTTAAAAAAATGCAGATTTTAACATTTTTTTTAAAACAGATAGATATATTAACAATACTATTGTGTATGTTTCAGCAGACTAAGATTATAATCTATAATATATTTTCTACAAATCACTGAATAAACATATATTATATTATTATATTATAATATTACATCGTATATCTACATTATATAGAGCGTTCCATACATCCGTGACAAATAATAATATCATATATTAACAAAATTAAGGGGAAAGTATTTTGATTTGAAAAAAATACTCATTTTTGAAATTAAGTTTTATTGAGGAAAAACGATGCAATTAATCTCAGAAAAATACTTATTAACTTTTAGCATAGTACATTTTATTATATTTCAACATCAAAATAGAATGCTATAACGAGCAGGGGAGCAGATTACCCTTTTTCCCGTGGATCATGGGACGGGGTATTCTGAAAAAAACCCGACCTAAGAGGTCGAGAACGCGAGCCTTTACACACTTAATAATATGTCTAACAACATATAACCTTTTTTTTGTTTTATAATATATTTTTTCTACTTCAGCTACCAAAATATAGTATGATTATATTTCTAACAAGTCGGAAGGCATTTTTTTTTGTTTTTCTTAACGCCTTTTTTTACTAACCTACGAGAATCCTCCTAAATTATATATTCTACAAGATATTCTAAATTTATATATTATATTATAGGCGTTTTATAAGTTATAGCTAAATAATACTTAAGCGAACGTATTGTGCATACTATATCAACCTATATTTAGGTCAAACTATACTACAGAACATTTTTTTTGTATTTTATTAATGCTTTTAGACTAAAGTAAAGCTGATTTTTAAGCGCTAAATTAAAACTATACTATTTTTTAACAATAGTGCTAAAATTTTGGTAGAGAACAAAGTATTTTGGAAAAAATATATTTCTGAAAATATTTTTCAAGTTCAAAGAAAATAAAACGTCCATGTTTACTTTGGGGCTAAACCTGATCTAATCTGATCTAATCTATCTGGCTTATACATCTTCACCATCAGATAAAATTAATACAATTATTTTTTAAACTTAAAGTCATGGTGACGCTATTTTGACCCAAACCGTAGTCGTAATAAATATACATAGTAATATAAACGAGTATATCGACATCTACCTAGTCTAAATCAAGCAAAATCTATCTATAATCTAATATACGAGAATATATGGAATGATATATAAAGATTACTTTGAAGACTTTCCTTTATAATGAAGGCATTTCTTACAAATGGCATCCGCCTTACTTTTAATAGATTGAGTAGAAATAGCCCTTTCAGATTCAGGCTTAGAATCTTCACTTTCGAATGGACCTTCGCTAAACTGTTGGATTAACTTTTTGATGTAACTACCAGGCCCTCTGATAGTTAATTTAGAGTTACCATCATCAGATTTAGCTGCTTCATCATTGGTTCTGTATTCGCTAAGCATTTGGAGGCCATCTTGGAAGTTTTCAAAAGCTTGCGTTATTTTATCTCCAATGTTAAGTTTGTCTTCGATTTGGCTGAGTTCGACGGATTTTCTATCAGATTCTAAAATGTTTTTAGATCCAGTAGGAGTTATAATGATTTCACTGTTCTTCATGTCTATGGTTATTTTAGCATCGTCGAGGCAAAGGCCTGTTAGAGCAACATCTACAGACTTGGATCGGTATTGGCGAGATGGTGCTGGCAGTTGAAGCATGTTGGAATCTCCACTGGCTTCTTGTTTGAAGGATGATAAAACTGGTGATGATGATAATGATGATCTTTCTCCAGGGCTCGATCCTGGTGAAGAAAAACGGTGATGAGTAAAACGTTTTGAACTTATAAGTTCAGAAGCTTCTTGTAATATGGTTTTTGCTTGTTTACTTTTAAAACCTGTAGCCAAGACATAAGATATAGAATCGTTGTTCTTGCGAAATAATTGATACGAATCATTAATACTATCTTATTGTATTTACTTGGTCTAGCGATCTGTAACTGCTGAGCCATAGGTTTCTAAATTGTCTGGTCTTTTCTTGAGCGTGTATTTTGTTAAGTTTTGATATAAAATACCCATTAATTAATATTAATAGTTATAAGGAAGTCACTGGATTCAGACAGTGCAAGACCGGTCATTGTGGCGAGGTTTGAGGGAGGCCTATGTCCAGCAATGGATGGTCTATAGGCTGACGATGATGATATCATTCATTCTTTCGTAGACTAGTTGTAAAGTTTTCCTATTTCATAAAATACATTTAACGATATCAGTTTCTTGGCTAAACTTAAATATAAGCCACCACCTTGAACACAATGTTTTACCTCAACAAGATTTGGCTTCGACCGTGTCTGTGTTAGATCCTAGAATAACAAAAAAAACATTAATGCACACGTCTACTAGCAAAAGATAGTTCCAGTTCACTTGGAGTTTTGGAGACAAGCAATATAAATACTGTTAATAGCTAACAAACGTTATAAAACAGATAAACACATAATATTACATGATTTTAGCGCACAAATTAAAGCAGTTCTTGTCAATTTATTGATTTATTGTACACTTCGATAAAATATTATCTACTAGGTATACAAAATTTGAGTGTTAACAAAAAATCTACTAAACCAAAAAAATAGTATTTTAAGCTCAGTCGTGTAACCGACATTTTATATTCGATGTCAAAAGTCGATGTCACATTATTTTATGTGACAATATTTTTACAATTTGTGAACTTGTTTAATATTATTGTTTAATTTTTAGAAACACACACTGTATCTTTTTATATTTGATCAAAGATCACAAGAAAATAAGACGGGAACCTGCCTACCTTAGCTTAAAAGTTAGCATAAATATGAGGTTTCTCCCAGCAAACGACAATTAAAGTGTTGATATGACCCGATTTATAGAAAATGGATCCAAGAAAATGAAAATGAATGGACACACACCCAATATAACCTGAACTACAAATTTTTGGCGCTGAAATCGAGAAGAGAAAAGATTTATAATGGCCTAGTAGAGAGCTAGTGGCAATTTTTGAGTAAGTATTCGGTGCTGAACGCTTGGTCCATAGTTCTCCTGATATACCTCGCTCTCCTGATATAGGGAGGGATCTGTTTAGCCGTAATCAGCAGCCAGGTTTGCAGGAGAACTATGAACTAAGTCAGCCCCAAATACCTACCCAAAAAAAACACAAAAAGCTTACAAAAACTAACAGCATAACAAGCATCCAGAAACACCAAACTGTTTCTTCAACGACGTACCATTAGAAGCGTCTTCCTTCTCCTCCTCAAACTGAGGTAAGGGCTGCTCCATCATCAGACCCTGAACCATATCCATGCAGGAGTCGAGAGAGAACTTCTTTCCGCACATTTTGATACCGCGAATGCGACGACGCATCTCTGATTAGTACAAGCAATGTGGTGTTAAGATGAATGATGTAAAAGATGATCCGAAAGAGATAATTAAAGTTGAAGATTATTTTGACCGACTTCCCAAAAATTATTAATTTGACTGTATATTTTTATGTTTTGGAACGAAGTTCCTTATCGAAAGGGAGCTAGACGGGAAAAAATCTTACGAAAAATTGTCACGACACTTTTTTTGTTGTAGATGATTATCGCTAGATGGCGCTTTTAACCGAAAAGAACTTCGTTCTATTCGAGTGTCCCATGACACCTCTCAAGTTTTTTTTTCTCACCTGGGCTGTCTTTTGGCTCCATCTTCAGCTGGGCAAAGGTTTGGGCACACGATGTGAGCACTTGTTCATAGTCACAGATTGCTGCGTGGGTTCCGTTCACTATCTTAGGACTCATGGGGCTGTTGGCCAGGAGGAGACTGGTCCCGAAAGTAGCGTTCAGCTCACGAGTTTCTGAAATACTTTGATAGTTAGAGAGTGAAATTTTGAAATGTCCAGGGAAAGTTGAAATGGTGATTTTAGAAGATGTTACTGAAGGGGTGTCTTTAGTTTTAATAGGAATAAAACTATTCAAAGTTTTACGGCTATCTGTTGAGATTGATTTTAGATGTAAAAAATTGCTAAAACCGCTAAAATCATTCAAAGAACTTTCCCTGGAGACATTTAAGGATTACACCCTGTATAGCTTGTTATAAGGGTGAGAGCTTGTTAAACACACAATGTCACAAAATAATTTTACTATACAGAGTTCTTATGTCAAAAAGCGTCTATTATTTATTTCTGTAAAATAATTATTTTGTGATGTCGAGAAAATTAGTGTATTGATAAGATTGGACACAAAAACTTAGTAAATTATATATAAAGTATAATAAGCTTGATTTTAATTTATACTTTCGTGTCGTACGATTGCAGTGAATAATTTCTTTAAAACAAAACATTTTAAATACAAGATCCTGGATATCATGTAGCAGTAGAGTGCTAGCTAATACAAGTAAAACGAGCCCAAACACGACAGGTCTATCTTGTTTAGTACAAGAGTTTCTATAACCACCTTCCGAATACATCATCAGATCAGCGCCATTTTGTCATATTATTGCATTGCCACGCGATATACATCTGCGTGCAAAATGTCAGTTCAAATTTAACTCGCAAGATTCCACCCGAACTTACATAGTTACATCCAGTGCAAGTTAATATAAAGCTTTTAAAAACGCTCGACGCGGCAACGGTACGGCATCGGTACTGCAGCGGTACGACACGAAAAACATAAAAGATTAGACGCCCTAATGTTATACAAACAAAGACAGACACACATTAATGTTAAAAATTATTACAAGACACACTTAAATCATGATTAATTGCGTTAAAATTCTTGTTGTTACATTCAAACAATATTAAACACAATGTTAAGAAAAGTTTGACTTTGTTTTACTTGAAATTAAAACCAAAAATCAGTCTTCACTTATTTATTTCATAGTTGAAACCCTTATCACTAGATGGCGCTGTACAATATGTTTTATCGACCAATAGATGGCGCTGTTTTTAATTTTATCTCAGTCTTGATGTTCGAAGGAAAAATTGTCTTCTCATGTCGTGGAAAAACTGTGATACCGCCGAAGATAAGGTCCTTACTTTCAGTTTATTTTCTATATTCCGTTGTCGATGAGTTTGGTGCACTAAATTAATATTAAATGACTTAGTGTGTATCGAAATAAACCTTAAAGTGCGGCGTGCAGTGTATAAAATAAGTAAGCACTGCATACCCGAATTATGATTAAAATGAGAATAAATTTTGCTTTAATGCTACATCCCTAATGCACTAAAACATATAAAATAAGCAATTTTGAATAAAAAAATATATACTCTCATTTTATCATTACATTTTTAGATGTATTTTATTCTAATTTTATCATAACGATGCATATACTGTACTAATATTTAAGTAACATTTTAAATTTTGTCTCTTTGTTCCGGATAACCTAAGAAACTGCTAAGACTATACCATTCTAGCTGATTCTCGCAACTTCGTCTGCGTCAAAAAGGGTTTCAGGCAGTTAGATTTTAATAAGACCTACAAAACCGTCGCACATCATTTTGTTTTATATTCAATAGTTTTCGCGCCATGTAAGATGTGACACCTTGGCTAATATTATTGAGGTTTCAGTACGAATTTCAATTTTTTTCCAAAATAAAATCTAGCCTATGCTACTCGTAGATAATGTAGCTTTCGAATGGTAAAAGATTTTTTAAAATAGTCCAGTTTTGAGTCTATTTTTTGCAACCAAAGTTTTCCTCCTTATAATATTAGTGTAGATTATTTATTACCTTTGAGAGAGATCCTTGGTTTCTTAGCCACGACGATATTTCCGTTCTCTGAACCGAATACATCTTTTAATATCTCGGAAGCTACCGTCTTAATCTCGTTCCAGTCATCTGGAATAATGTAATTTATTGTCATTAGTGATATGCCCTTTTCCTTTTGTTTTTTTCGTTTTATTTCTTTACAGATTTGGAGTTCGAAGTATTTGAGTTTGTTGTCTTCGATTAAATGTAATTAGGTTAGATAGAGCCTTCTCTTTGGACAAATATGCAATTTTTAAAACCTGGAGCCTCAAAAACTTCATTTAAAAAATAAGGTTAACATAACCTATTTCACCACACCATTTATTGACCACAGTTCACACTTTCATAGCGATGGGGTAGTAGTTAAAACGCTTGCCTTCCGTACGGGAGGTCGCGGGTTCAAAACCTGCCGGCTTAAAACTAAATGTAAAAAATATTTATGTGCAATTTTTCACAACAGCACTCTGCAAAAACAGTGAAGGAAAACATCGTGAGGAAACCTAAAAATCCTTTGAAGATATTTGGGGTGCAATTTTTCACCACACTACTATCTAAAAACGGTGAAGGAAAACATCGTGAGGAAACCTGCATGTTGGACTAAAAACCCTTCGAAGATATGTGAAGTCCCCAATCCGCATTGCGCAAGCGTGATGGACTATCCCTAATCTCTCTTCTGAAGAGACCTGAGACCAGCAATAGGCAGTAATGGGTCTTTACTGTACAGTACACACTTTACGAAATCTTACCCAAAATATCCTGATTGGTCGTCCTCTGCGAAGTAATAGTGAACCGGATGACATAGATCCCTTTGAAGCAAGCTGGTACTGCGTGGATGTAGCCACGACCGTTCAGCTTCTTCAGGAGACGCTCAGTAAACGTGTTGTCTCCTTTCAGACGGAATGCCACCATTCCTAGATGAAGAAACCACTTAAGTTGTTGATCAAGATATAAGGACGTTGGGTATCGTAACAATACATGATTTTAATATTTACTGATTTTGTCAGCTCGATTTTCAAACAAAATTATTTACGGAAAAAACACAATGAAGTTCCTAATGTCAACATTGGCTCTACAACTTTCATTTGGTCGGCCATCACAGTCATTTGTTTAAAACGTGTGTTGGACGTTAGCAGGCCAATGTGAAAATGCAACAAAGTTATTCAAACACTCGCGGTTTTTTATGATCACATCGTGATGTGAGTTTGAATTCGAGTGGTAAGTAATTCCAAAAATAACAAATTGTATTAAAGCTGGTCCAAAGTTATGCCCTGTATATTATTAGTTTGAAACACAAACCTAAGTTCCTTGGCTGGGGGATCTCAAATCTTTGATCAGCTAGCACCAGAGCTTCAAACTTCTGCGCTAGGCGTACACTCTGAAAGAAACACAATAATTAAGGTCGGTACAGATTTTTTGTCAAGCTTCTGGTTATGGAATGATATCTTTTCTACGTTTCCTGAGCGCTTTGACTTGTCCTTCTTCAAACGAGGCTTGAAGAGTGTCCTTAAAATTAAGTCTTAGGTGGCGTGGTGACCAAATATACTAAACAGTCTAGATACACCATAGGTATCTACTACCTACTCAATGCAAAACATGGATTCTCTGTCGCTTAAGATTTAAATAGTTTTAAACTGAAGACTCTTTAAGACGTTTTGTAAAACACTTGATGTTTGTACTGTTTTGTTCGGTACAGTGTATAGGATCTAGTATTTTTTTCGGATATTTGGCCACCTCTCACTCCCACCACTATAACTCCTGTATAGCCAGGATCTACATTGGTGCCCATCGTAATGACTCTGAGCAGTGAAGCCCAGATCTCATCATCATCAGCCTATAGACGTCCACTGCTGGACATAGACCTCCCCCGAATTTCGCCACAACGGCCGGTCCTGCGCTGTCTGCATCTAGTGACCTCCCACGATCTTGACAACGTCGTCGGTCTATCTTGTGGGAGGTCTACCTATGTTTCGCTTACCTGTTCGTGGCTGCCACTGCAGAACAGAAGCCCAAATCTAGTAATATCATGTTTATCTACAAACCTCACGAATATGTTTCTGGATACCAACGACTCCGTAGTTCCTCAACACGAACCAGAGCTTCAAAGCCCTGAAACGGCGGCTAAGAGGAATCTGCCAATGCTGCAATAGACAAAATAACTCATTTAATACTAAAACTATGAAATAATGCATCTTGGTACCCTCACCTATGCATGCACGCACAAGCTTTAATTTTCAAATTTATCATATTTTATTTATCAAGCGAAGTCTATATACGAACGGATTCCTATCAGCTTCTCCTCAATTTTCTTAAAATAAAAAACACCAAGGATTTCAGCGCAGTTTCGCCTCTAACATAAAATTAATCTTATGAACAACTTTCATGAAGGGCTTTCTTCAGAAAATTTGTGCTTCGCCACTATAATTATACCTACACACAGAGCTATTTGTAAAATACCCTGAAGTCGTCATATTGGTGTTTACTTTCATGCGCTTTCTTAAATTCCTTTACTTTTCAGTTACTCAATGTCAGCCAAAAAGTGATCATGCAAAACTTTGCCCTTTGCTTTGCCTCAACCAGTAACCCATCACCATAAAATTATTACATCTGGAATCAAAAACAAGAACAACAAAGTGAAGTTTTAAAAAATATATGAGTGTGTGTTTAACCACTCAACTGGGAACGTCACTTTTCGCTAAATGCCGAAACTGGGGACTTCGTTCGGAATCACTACGGTGTTTCAGCTTCTTTTTAAAAACACTTTTTCTAATAAATTTTAATTTAGATTTTTAATTTAACCTTATATTTTTGTAAATCTTTATCTTTAAACGACGCTGTATTGCATTTTCAGCAAAAATATATCATCTCCGTAAAATATGAGACGATTAAAAAATGTTAACAAAACAAGTTTTAGAACTGTGCTCAATCTTGGCTCCTGCCACAGACTTGGCAAAAGTAAACAAACCAATTTGGTTGCCGATCCCAGTTGAGTGGATAGTCGAGTTGTTACACGCGATTGACGTTTTAATTGACTTCATTTTGTTATTATGATTTTGATTCCAAATGTTATAATTCTATGCCCGTCACCAACTGCAAAATATCTCACTAGCAACTCCTTCTTATTAGGATCTTCCAGCTGAATCTTTTTGCCGCAACCGTGCGACATTTTGTCGTAACCATGTAGGTTCTTTGGTTCATCTATTTCATCGTAGAAATCGTTGCCGTCATCATTATGACCATTTATGTCATTAGTGGCAAGTTTACCACCATTTATCGTACCATTTATACCGTTGGGCTTATGGTCATCAGCTGTTTCGAGTATTTTAGGATGGTCATTGAACATCTTTATCTTTTTCAGTTTTGTCTTTTTTATGTTTTCGTTCTGGGATCCGACCTATTATGATGGTATTAATATTTAAGATAGAAAAAATAATAATTGTAATTTATGTGATTTTATAAACTACCTTTCTTAAATATTGAAGGGATCTGAAATTGATTAATCGCATCGAACAGCCGTTCAGGATAAAAGAGCTTTTTTTCAAAAAATAATAATGTTAAACTGAAATCTTTTGTTGACATCGTAAAATAAACAACTGATATATTGAAAAATTGTATTTTAATATCGATTCTTTGGTCTATAATTCGAATAACAAAACACAGTTATCTCTAGTTAAGGTAGTTTTTCTGTTTCGTCTACTTTTAGTTATTAATAATTCACTTACCATGTAGTCAATAGCTTTTCCTGCAAAAGAAAACGGATTTTAATAAAAATTTCTTTCTTTTAAAACAATAATTCAGTACTGAACATAAAACTGGTTTACTGTGAAAACAACGACGGGAAAGAGTGCCGATGGCGTAACGCGTCGCGTCGTCCCTCATAACCCCGTGCTGGGTTCTAGCCTCAGCCGGGGTTCGGACGCTAAGTGTGAGCGGTTAGAGGTTTTAGTGCGGTTCAACTCCCACATACCCCACCCCACGGGTGGGGTATGTGGGGATCCGGTGATTTCCTACAACTAAAAAAAAGGTATTTTTTCTAAACTGTTATTCTGCTGTGATGTGTTGTGTGTTGTACTGCTATGTATTCTAAAAATCCTTTGAAGATATGTGAAGTCCCCAATCCGCATTGTGTTCTCGTGGTGCACTATACCTGATCCCTTTACTGAGGAGATCTGAGCCCAGCAGTGGGCAGTAATGACTTGTTACAGTATGGTGTTGTTTTCTAATTAAATAATATAATAAACTTAATAATAATTACCCGAGTTCTCATGTCTCAAATAAATAGGATTAACATTGAAGGTTCTGTGCAGAGCTGTGCTGTCTTTCACCCTGTTTATAAAAGTAATAATAAAATATTTTCTACTAAAAAGACCTTATTCAAAATCATAAAAAAAAACATTTTCTATGCGATTTAAGGCTTCTTTTTTAGCTACTTCTAATGTTAATTAATGTTAATTAGAGAGAGGCAGTTTTACCTACATTTTGAATTTGCCAAGCCAAGAAAATGTTATTAAATACTAGCTGGCCCACACATCTTCGTCTGCGTCACATAAGGAAATTTACTCACCGTTTAAACCTTCCCTGGACTTCTACGAATATTTCAAGATTAAAATAAGCCAAATCGGTTCAGTCATTCTCGAGTTTTAGCGAGACTAACGAACAGCAATTCATTTTTATATATATGTATGTATAATTATTTTATATTAATGCAGTTGTTCCTTCCAAAACTAAAGGAATATTTTCTTTCAGCAAAGTTTGCTAACATCACTATTTAAAGTACTTTTCCTGCGTTTAATAATCCTGCATAGACTGTTTTCCTTAGGGTACTTCAAAGACCACCCTAAATCCCTCTTAAAATATCAACTCACCACATCGCTGTGCAATCGAAATTCACCATCAACCACTTCGATGGGTTGAAAGCAAAGGAATCAGCGAGTTCTACTCCATCCAACCAGTGTCTGTAAGAAAATTAAGTTTTTAAATTTGCACATACTATTTTTATCTACTTATATTATACTGTGGACTTATGGCCAAAGGGAGATCTCCGACCGGGCGAGGTAGTGAATGCCCGGACAGGCCCAAGCCCACTGTAGTAGATTTCAGATGTCGTATATATGCGAAGATTCTTGCAAATGTCGTAACCGCGAGTCAGGATCTCCTGTGCTATTATTGGTTGCCACATACTGCAAAATTATCTAATGTAAATCTTGTTCATGAACCAATGAATAAATAAATAAAAAACATGGTCATCATGTCGATAGTGGCGTGCATTTAATAGAAATTAATAAGCAGTGCACACTGATTTATGTTGCAAAATTTTAAACAAATATTATTTATCGACGTATTATTAATAAATCTGTGAATGCAGTATTATAAAATAATGTTTACTTTCAATAAACCATCCTATCTCTAATATATAAGGTACTTCCCATTTATGCCACATAGTTCTGGGACACCCTGTATGTATGTACCTGTATTCTGGGCATATAAAAGCGCTGCCAGCATATGCTGCATCCACATGCAACCAAGCTCCATGCTTCTGACAGACCTGGCCTATTTCGCGAAGATTGTCAAATGCGACTGACCCTGTCGTACCTAGGGTAGCACACACCTGTAAGAAAGGGATAGATATATTCCGACAGTTCATAAAAGCGAATATTTAATGCATACCCTAATTTATGTAAAATGTCGTAAATTTCAAGGCAAGCGCAGTGTGGGACGACCAGCTGCAAGGTGGACGGATGATCTTGTTAAGATCGCAGGAACACGCTGGATGCAGGCCGCTACCAACCGGTCGCATTGGAAATCTTTGTGGGAGGCCTATGTCCAGCAGTGGACGTCTACAGGCTGAGAATGATGATGATGTCGTAAATTTATCCTAAATCCTAATAGTTTCGAAAATGAGGTACTGTAACAACCCATTGCTGCCCACTGTTGAGCTCAAGTCTCCTCAGAGGAATTGGGGAACTTCACATATTTTCAAAGGATTTTTAGGATCCTTTTCTAATATGCTGGATTCTTCTGAGAGACAGTAACCGCTTACCATCAGGTAGCCTGTAAGCTCGTTTATCAGTCTAGCAATAAAAAGCAGATCGGACTTTAAAATATCTAACACTAGATTTCGCTTACAATATTTGTTCAGAACATAAACTTTTTTGTATTTGCATGGAAACTATTTTATTTATTTTTAAATCTTCTTATAAATTTAGTTCGTTATTCTATGTCAAATTTGATTCTTCACTTTTTTCTCACTTCTGCTTCTAGCCATATAGGAGAGTGGTCAGGTTTTATAATTTATATAAATTTTTAATTGTTTCAATGAATTATAAAGTTTAACAAACAATAACTCTTTTCTTTATTGGATTCTATAGCATCCAACAATATTCTGAAATGCAGAGGTTCATGAATCGTTTACCATCAGGTGACCGTAAGCTTATTTATCGTGCAATAAAAAAGCACATCGAAAATGTCTAAAACTAAATTACTTACAAGATATGAAGTATTTTAGAATCAATTTTCGATTTAATCCAGCATCGCCGTGAATGTTGTAACAATTTTAGAGGAAGCTCATTTTCTAGCGTTATTTAATTATGAGTGTATGAGCAGATAATTACCGACGTTCAAGATATTACAGATAGGATCTTAATAAACTAGATTTCCATGAAAACTTTCATGTTACAAGGTGAGACGTTGAAAGATGATTGAAACTGGATAAGTAGATGAAAACGTCTGAAGACGGATGTTATAGTTTGATTCGGCCATTTTGATTTATGACAAAAAGAGGTATAGTAAACTGTATTTTTAAAGCCTTTTATTTAACTTGCACTGGATGTAACTATGTAAGTTTGAGCGGAATTTTACGAGGAAATTTGACAAAGTTCTTGATTTACAATTGAGCTGACATTATGCACACAGATGTATGTCGCGTATTACAAAAATATATCCAGTGCAAGTTAATATAAAGCTTGTAAAATAAACAACCTATCATAAAACATCTTTCCACTCTCAAGGGAGCCACAAATCCTAGCTGAAAGCATACTTTAAAAATGACAGCATTATAAAGTCCTTGCAAATTGATCATTAGAGTGAGATTGTTTTCATTCCAACAAACAGCAGTGCTCGGTCGCATCGGGACCAATTTGTTTTAGAAACAGAGATTAGGAAGCTGTGTGGTCCAATTGAGGAGAAAAGGACTTGTTTTTAGACACAATAAATGACTTATTCATTTGTTATAGCAAATCAAAAAAATTTTAATTATTAATTTTTCAACGTTACTAATAAAATTCCATTAACAATATTTTTTGACCAACTTACATTTCGTCGCCTCAGTGCTTGTTTGGCCAATCTGCACTCGAGCAAATTTTACAGGAGACAACAAACAAGCACGGAATTTTCGTTAAGTGCCGTGTTGAGAAAAAAATTGAAATGACATTTTTATTGTTTTAGAATTGAATATTTAAAAAATATATTTTACCAGTCGGATGGAAATTTTATTCTTTATAATACTGCATTAAAAAGTCATTTTCGTAAAAAATGTCAGATTGGCCAAACAAGCACTGAGGCCACGATTTCAAGAGGGTTCACAAGTCAACTGTTTTTTGCTGCGTTTCCTCAAATAGTATATATACTATAACTAAAAAAATATACAGACAAATTGAGTCCTACTTTTTTGGAAGTCGGTCAAAAATATTACATACTCGTCTAAAACACACGAACACAAAAGAACACAAAAAACTAAACCAAATTTAGTTTAGTCATTTTAGAAATATTCGTACAAACATACACACATACAAACATATAAAATCCATATAACACCACTTGGTTTACTTAAAAGACTTAATACTATATAGCAGCGGCAACAAACCATACTTTCATGCATTTTCAACGGGTTTTGACCACGATATTTAGTTCATTGAGTTGTCTTGATATTTCAACCAGTGGTACTAAAAGCGAACGAGAAAGAGGGTAGACAGATTTGTTTGCTCTTAAATCGACCCGCAGTATCCATTCTTCTCGTGATCATGACGTTTGCAACAACGTTGAAATATCGAGACAACTCAGTTAATTAAATATCGTGGTAAGAACCCGTTGAAAATGCATGAAAGTATTATAGAAAACCGCGAGTGTCTGAATAAGTTTACAAACTATACTGTTCTTACCGGGTATAGTCTAAAAAGTCTTGTCCTTCTTTGAATCATGCTTTTCACTAGGTAGATCCCATTTAGATGGGGTCGACGCAATATATATTCTCTCTCCACTCCTTTCCATCTTTACATACATCATCTGTCACACCTCAAACCAAAATATCATCCTTCACACAATCAGATCATCTTTTCTTCGGCCTTTCCCCTCTTATTAACTTATTTAATACTTTTTGAAATAAACTTTCACTTATGACTTGTACCACGACTCTCTACAACAACTTAGCTAATTTAAATGAGTGTTATGGATTAACTTTCAATATGATAATTTGCATTTATGATGCATCGCATTTAATCCTATAAAAGAACATTATAAAAACCTACATTAATACTATTAGACCTGTGAAATCTCTTCGTGAAGATAAAAGTTGGATTATAAACTTCACAATCGTTGAACTGATTTAGATGACGAAGAAACACTAGAATGACCATTGGAAATAGAGTGTTTTTTTCAATACTGACTCGTGCTACTTCGACAGCGTCACAAAATATAGGTTCAGACAACATTTGCGCCCAAAACCTTATCTTAAATTCAAACACTTTAATTGCGAGAAGGTAAGTCAGAACTCATGTTTCCTCCTTCTATCATCTTCTGATTATATTCGTTCCGGGATTAGACAAGTTATCTTTCTCTCGTGTTCCTGGGCTTCACTGCTCAGAGTCATTACGATGGTCGCTATGGATCCTGGCTACACCGGAGTTACAATGGTGGGAGTGAGAGGTGAGCAAATACCCGTTGATATCTCATTGTACATGTCCCAAGCACAAAGTGTGAAGTGTTCATAGTTCTAACTAAAAAAGTAGGTAGATAGACTTACCCAGAAAGGTACTAGGCCCTTTTCTTTGTCAGCAACGATGGCCTCTTCCAACTTGTTGCCGCGCATGCTTTGACCCTCATCAGACTCCACGTATCTCATCCTCACCAAACCTGAGTATATACATTGATTTTTAAAGATTGTACATATCGAAGGAGGATATACTGCACTGTAACAACCCAAAACTGCACACTACTGGGCTCAGGTCTCTTCCGAAGAGGGGTTAGGCATAGTCTACGCTTGCCCAATGCGGGAGGACTTCACATATCTGCAAAGAATTTTTAGAATCCTTTTCCGATATGCAGGTTTCCTCACGTTTTTCCTTCACCGTTTTTAATCAGTGGTATTGAGAAAAATTGCACATTTATTTTCACGTCAAGAGGTACAAAGTTTTGAACCAGCTACTACGGAACTTTACTGCAGTAATTTGTCATTCTACCAATAAAAAACTTCCTTCTTACCAATCAACCCAGCCTTCTCCACGGAGGAATGCGCCTGGTCCGAGCAGTAGCAGATGAGATGGCCCAGGAGTTCTGATGACTGCAGCTCAGGGTTCAACTTCGAGAGCTCCATCAGGGCCCTGGTGCGGGCAGCTAGAAGACTGACTAGGGTAGCTTCACTGGCTGTTGTCTGGTAAAATATGATGATGGTTAAGAATTTGGAGCGAACAACATATCATGACAGGCTGGTAAGGCATATAGGCGTATATACAAATATCCTGCGAGAGTTTGAATTTGGTATAGAGTTTTTTTCCTGACTCGTCGATTTTAATTTTGACAGATTCTTCATTTAAAATTGCGTTTTATCACTTATATATATACACAGAATGTACACTTATATATATTACTTATATATACACTTATATATATACACAGAATCCGTCAATATTTAAATAAGTTAAGGTCTCAAAGACATATTCTCATGATTCTCATGTTTTTTTTTATAAAAGACTAGTAATAAACTAAAGGTGTAAATAAATTATGTTCAAACCTGGATAACTCCTCCTCCTGGACTATCATTCTTCTCGTTCAAGAAGCACTCCGGTAGCCCCAAGAGTTTCCCCAGCCAGTTCATAGCGATGGTCTCCAACTCAGTTCCGGCAGGGGAAGATGCCTATCGAGAAAAATATACTGAAGTGACAGCAAATTTTTATTGTAATTATGCCGGTAAATTGCTTGATGAGACGTGTATGGATCTCAACAATTTTATGGGAAGTCGTTAGTCGTTACCTATATAAAGTGAGGGTATAGATGGTATTAGGCCAAAGGGAGATCTCCTTGCGGGCGAGATAGTGTATGCCCGGTCAGGCCGAAACCCACTGTAGTAGATTTCAGATGTCGTATATATGCGAAGATTTCTGCAAATGTTGTAACTGCGATTCAGGATCTCGCGCGCTATTATTATTGGTCGCCACATAAAGTAATTTTGTCTAAAGAAATAGGACTGACAGACAGAAAACTTTGTAAGAATATATATTTGATACAATTATAAAGCCAGCCGATGTGTTGCTATAAATTTTACTATTCTAAATCCTTTACATAGATAAGTAAACAAGGCCCACCTTATATATAAAGGTTAAATATATGTGTTAAGCTCGCCTTTTGTGCTTATTTTTTAGGTACTATAAGTCACTGTAACTTTCTTTATACAATATACGTTAAAGTATTAAATAACAAAAACAAATAAAGCCCTCTTTGCCCTGGCATTGCAGAGGTTCATGAGCGACGGTGACCGCTTACCATCAGGTGGGCCGTAGGCTCGTTTATCTACCTTGCAATAAAAAAAAAAAAATAAAAAAAAATTAAAGCCAGAGTAAAGTAAGCCATTTCACTCTTCAGTATTCCCCAGCCGTTATGACTTGTCGTTCTTCAAACGCAGCTTGGAGATAGTCCTCGAAGGACCATACCACTCACAAAAAACATATCTTCACAACAGACCTTTCTAAAATCTCATTTAAAGACGATATACATCATAAACCTTCAGAAAACACAGACGGTCATTAGTTCAAGTATTATAAGGGGTGGGCCATATAAAGTTTGCATTTTTTCATTTTTCGACTATCATGTTGGCTGTGTGGCCTGTTGCGCCATCCTGTTGAAACCAAATGTCGTCCATGTCATACTCTTCAACTTTTGGATAGAAAAATTCGTTGAGCATGGCACGGTAACGCTCGCCATTGACCGTAACGGCGGCTGGCCCAATGATGCCGCCGGACCAAAACCCACACCAAACCGTAACTCTTTATGGGTGCATTGGCTTTTCAACGGTGACGTGTGGATTTTCCGACCCCCAGATGCGACAATATTGCTTATAGACATAGGCCAATCATTTTTATGGAGTTTATTTTCACATTTCTTACAGTTTGCACTAAAGACTCACCACTTTGGAAGTAACTTTTCAATATTTCCCAATTTTGTTCAAGCGCATAGCGTCCCATTTCGTAAATGTCAACCTTTAACTAAATTATGAACACAAGTTGAATGACATTTGAGCTGTCATTCTCTAAATAAACAGTAGTTCAAAATGCAAACGTTAGATCGCCCACCCTATATTCTCTAACACTTACCCAGGTAAAACATAAGACATTGAGAGCGCTGGACAGCATATCACCCATAATGGAAGGGTATGATGTCAGCGCTGGAAAGTATGCGTGCATGTGAGGACTTTGCCAATGCACCAGCTGTATAGAGGAAAAAAAAATAAGATTACATTCTAATTGTTTCAAATATCTATATTAGTAAATCTTTTTTAATTGAATATCAAATCTCCAACCTACGCCTTGGTTCTAAGAAGATCTGGCTAAACAAACGGAGCGGTCATGTCTTCTTAAATTTAATTTAATATACTGTAATAATCTGTGAAGTCGTGGTGACCGAGTGGTCGAAGCGCGTCCTTCCGAACGGGAGGTCGCGGGTTCAAATCCGGCCAGCTTGTACCTCTAAATCTAATGTGAAAAAGATTTATGTGCAATTTTTCACAACACCACTGGCTAAAAACTGTGAAGGAAAACATTGTGAGGAAACCTGCATGTCGGAAAAGGGTTCTAAAAATTCTTTGAAGATATGTGAAGTCCCCAATCCGCACTGGGCAAGCGTGGTGGACTATGCCTAATCCCTCTTCCGAGGAGACCTGTGCCCAACAGTAAGCAGTGATGGGTTGGTACAGTACTGTAATAATCCATTATTGTGCTACTGGGCTCAAGTCAGATCTCTTTAGTAGAGGGATCAGGCATAGACCACGCAACACTAGTGTGGAGATCTTCACATATATCTGAATCTTTCTCCCATATGCAGGTTACCTCACGATGTTTTAGCCAGTGTTGTTGTGATAAATTCCATAGCTAAGTGCTTTAAGTGGTACAAACTAAGAGGTGTCTTTGATACCTACATTAATCTATAATATAAAAATGAATCGCAAAATGTGTTGGTAAGCGCATAACTCAACAAAGCCTGGACCAATTTGGCCAAATCTTTTTTTAAAATGTTCGTTGAAGTTCAAGGATGGTTTTTGGATGAAAAAATCGAATAGTTGCCGGGAAAAATGAAAAAAAAACGGGTCATAGGGTTCACGCAGACGACGTCGCGGGCAGCAGCTAGTTAATAATATAAGAGCACTCTTGTCTAATTTTCCTATGCCACCAAAAACTAAAACAAAATCGGTTCATCCGTTGCCCTATGATACCATAGACAAAGACACAAAACAACCAGTCGATTCTACAAAAAATTAAAAACAAATCCACTTACCCCAGGCATAATATGTTGATCAACATCCTTAAAGATGTCATCCCATTTCTCCGGTTTTTCTGGAGCTTCAGTGGGCAGTAGCTTATGGAGATACCCTGGCTGGACTCCTGGGTAGACCCGGCGATCCCTGATGTTTTCCAGGTAATCAGCTATGTAGTCCACCATCTCCTTTGCTGTAGAGGAAACTTGTGATTACAAAATGGGTGGAAGTTTTGGTTGAATGATAAAGTTATTATTTTTACAAGCTTTATATTAACTTACATTGGATGTAACTATCTAAGTTCGAGTGAAATCTTGCGAGCTGAATTTCAACTTCTCGATTTCTGATTGAACTGATATTTTACACGCAGTGGAAATAATATGATATAATGGAGCTCATCTGATGATGGAGGCGAAAGACAGCCATAGGAACTCGTGTACTAAACAGATTGACTCGTGTTTAGCCCCGTTTTATTTGTCACTTTACAGTGACGTCTAAGCGCTCTGCCTCCCATGGGAACAGCAGCGTTGAGTCCTGGTCACGGAAATAGGTCCAGACTTGTCGCTCCCGAGCGACGAGTCTTGGAAGGCGATGCTCAACTTCTGCGAGTGTGTTGAAGGTTTTAGTACGGCTCAACTCCTATATATGACAGTCAATGCATACAAAACCCCCGTTTACATGTTGGCCTGCAGTCATTTGTTTTTTACGTATGTTGGACGTTGGTGAGCCAATCAGTGAGGAAACGTGGTATTGCACTGTTATTAAAATAATCGAAACTGAATTAAATCGAAATCATCATCATCAGCCTATAGTCGTCCACTGCTGGACACAGGCCTCCCCCAAACTTCGCCACAACGACCGATCCAGCGCTATCTGCATCCTGTGACCTCCCACGTTCTTGACCAAGTGGAAATACCACATTTTAAACTAAATAATTTCGCAATAAAACCTGCAACTTATAAGATTTAATCCATCTATGCTATCTTGGATCACGGATCACATGACCGGCGATCCGAAGATCGTTTGATGATCCAAATAATATCTTTACTCCATTTAACCGAATACCTTTAATAATATAATTATTTCCTGTGATAAACGTCCATAGTGATATTAATATACTTATTATAGGTAAGATCTCGTTAAATGATTACATTTTCTGCGAAACTTCTTTCTTAGGTCATAATTACAGTTGTAGATAATTAAAATATACGAGACTAGCGGGCTCGCGCAACTTCGTTTGCGTCACTTTCAATTAAAAGGTAGTCTATGTTCTTTTTCACCCTCCCTTACCATTAACAAATCCCCCTGTATAAGTCACTTAAACTTTTTATTGGTTATTAAATAGTGTTTGAGTGTACATTTGTCGGTTCTTCAGGCGTAATTTGTTATAAATTAGTGTTCAAGATACAGGCTCGGCCTAGTTTGGATACTAGTGTTCACTAATCCGTGTTATTTAAGATTTACTGTAAGTGTACCTACATGTATTGTATGTGTTTTGTGAAATAAATAAATAAATTTAAAAAAAAATACATTAAAAACAGAGTTTCTTCTATATTTTTCAGTACGGAACCCTAACAGAGTACTCAAGTGTTGAATCAATCTATTCCAGTTTCTTTGTGTTGCCGTCTTTGTGTCACACACTGAGAGGATCTCATCTCATCACATGTGATTGAAAAGTTCTTTGAAACAATTCTTTTTTGCTGGTCACTGAGAAACTGTAGTTTTAATTGTAAATTTCATTTTAGTAATCGAAAGAAATAATTAAGCTGTATGTGGAAATGACAGTTTTATGAATAAAATATCATTGAAATCGGTTAAGCTAGTTTACTGTTGTGTGGTAATACAAACAACAAGCTTTGTTGACTTACAATCAGATTTAAAAAAAACTTGACAGGTGTCAAGGGACACCCGAATAGAACGAAGTTCCTTTCGATTAAAAGATATCTTATATTCTTTTTTCCTAACATAACGCGCGATAAGGAACGTGTTTTAAAAGATTTTGATCACAGCGCAATCTAGCGATAATTATCTAAAACAAAAATAAGGAACGTGTTTTAAAAGATTTTGATCACAGCGCCATCTAGCGATAATCAACTAAAACAAAAAAGTGTCGTGACAACTTTTCGTAAGAATTTTTTCCGTCTAGCCCCCTTTCACAACGCGCGATAAGGAACTTCGTTCCAAAATCTAATGCTACCAGTGAGAAAGCAGTAAAGAACTAATAAGAATAAAAAACTAAGAAAATAAAAAAAAGGTACAAAAAAGCGAAAAAAGATCTATTCTCTATTATAATTAAAAAGTATTTAACTAAAGAGGTATTTTTTTTTTAAACACTCGCAGTTATCTACATCACTTACACTATTACTAAACGGGTTCTTACCACGATTATTTTTAATTGAGCGGTCCCGATATTTCAGCACTGTTTCAAGCGCCATGATCACGAGAAGACTGAGGAACTGCGGGTAGGTCATTTAAGAGCAGACAAATCTGTCTACCCTCTTTCTCGTTCGTTTGCCGGTACCACTGGAACTCGAACTCACATTTCGACCACACTGGCAGTATCGGCTGCCGTCTCAAAACTAGATGTCGGGACCGCTCAATTAAAAATAATCGTGGTAAGAACCCGTTTAGTAATAGTGTAAGTAAAGAGGATTTTAGTTAAAATTATAAATAGATGACAAAGAGCATAACACACTGGTTTGTTAAACATAATAAAATTTTCTTTGTAAAAATTCATAATAAAAGTTTTGTGGAAGACCATTTAGACGCTTTGGACGAATTAAAATCCTTGGCTGGAAGTACGTAGACTGACCGGCAACAATGGAGTGAGCTGGAGCAGGCCTTTGCCAGAAATGGCACACAGACTATAGATCCCTGAGCGCTATGACTTGTTCTTTTTCAAACGAGGCTTGAGGAGGGTCCTTAAAGTTAGGTCGTAGGTAGCGACCCCTCAATGTCTCCTGACATTGCAGAGGTTCATGAGCGACGGTAACCACTTCCTATCAGGTGGGCCGTTGGCTCGTCTGCCTACATGACAATAAAAAAAAGTTGAAGTTGATTTTATTATTTTTATTTAGCGTTACTACGTTTGTAATCATTTTTGTCTGAATAAAGGCTATATTTTATTTTATTTTTATTAATTACTAGCTGCCCCGCGCAACTTCGTCTGCGCCAATCTCAATTAAATGTCAACTATTCGATTTTTTCTCGCTGTAAATACCATCCTTGAAATTCATCGAGAATTAAAAAAACAACTGTTTCTAAAATAAATATAGCCTAAGTTACTCGTTATAACATAATCTATCAGCCATTGATAGTCAGCCCGTCCGAATCGGTCTAGCCATTCCAGAGATTAGCCAGAACAAACAGACAGTGGCCACCTTCCAGCTCCATCATCAGACCTTGACATTCATCCTCAACGCAAAGAACTCATCAAGACGCTTCATTAGAGCCTAAACACGATGAGGTTATCTTGCTTAATGACGGAGTTCCCATAGCCACCTTCCAGCTCCATCATCAGACCTTGACATTCAGCCTCTACGTAAAGGTCTCACCAGGACGCTTCATTAGAGCCTGAACACGATGAGGTTATCTTGCTTAGTGACGGAGTTCCCATAGCCACCTTTTAGCTCCATCATCAGACCTTGACATTCATCCTTTAAGCAAAGAACTCATCAAGACGCTTCATTAGAGCCTAAACACGATGAGGTTATCTTGCTTAATGACGGAGTTCCCATAGCCACCTTCCAGCACCATCATCAGACCTTGACATTCATCCTCTACGCAAAGAACTCATCAAGACGCTTCATTAGAGCCTAAACACGATGAGGTTATCATGCTTATTGACGGAGTTCCCATAGCCACCTTCCAGCTCCATCATCAGACCTTGACATTCATCCTCTTCACAAAGATCTCATCAAGACGCTTCATTAGAGTCGAAACACGATGAGATTATCATGCTTATTGACGGAGTTCCCATAGCCACCTTCCAGCTCCATCATCAGACCTTGACATTCAGCCTCTACGTAAAGATCTCATCAGGACGCTTCATTAGAGCAGGATATAGATTGGCTGGGTCGATTTGGATGGGACTTTCAATGGCCGAGCTTATGTAATAAAGACTAAGTTAGGCTATATTCATTTTAGAAATTGTTTTTTTTTTATTTTCGTTGAAGTTCAAGGTTGGTTTTTACAGAGAGAAAAAATCTAAAAATTGATAGTTAATTGAGAGTGGCGCAGACGAAGTTGCGTCCGCCGCGCCATTACGCCCTTCTTATACCTCGTGGCCCCGCGCAATCAGCGTCCACTTTAGTCAGAGCTCCAGTTGCGACGATTCACCATATAAATTGGAGATCTCTTTATGTTGGCCTTTCCGAACGTAATACCCATCGACGTTATTTCGCTTATAACTTTTTAAATACTGAACCGATTTTGATAAAACAACGACTAAATGTTAAGTGAGACTTGCCATAATACATTACAATAAACCCCAACTAAATTGGATCGGCCGGTTCGGAGATTAGCGTGCACAAAGATACAGACAAACAGACAAACAGACAAAAAAATTCTAATTGCATTTTTGGCATCAGAATCGATAACCAAACACCCCCTGCTAGTTTTTTTTTTGATATTTTCAATGTACAGAATTGACCTCTCTACGATTTTATTATAAGTATAGATGAATAGATGACGCAATCGTCGACAGTACCTTATTAAACTATTGATTCTGATATTGTACCATTATTTTAAATAAATGCTACAATATAACCACACATTAAAATATTGTCAATATTATTGCATCTGTGGCCATAAACTTCGTTGCTCTAATCGTTTAGGAAACAAATAATCAATCGTTGCGCAGAACACAATTGAAAACAATAAACAAACAATGATCGTAGACTCCGTAATACTTATTTATGACGCTACAATGTTCCAATAATATGCTAAATAGTAGTCAATAGGATTGTCTTGATCTCACTTTATTACAAGCTTTATATTAACTTGCACTGGATGTAACTATGTATCGGAATCTTGCGAGTTGAATTTGACAAGCTTCCCGCTTTCCGATTGAGCTGACATTTTGCACGTAGATGTATATCGCGTGACAATGCAATAATATGACAAAATGACGCTGATCTGATTTGGAAGATGGTCATAGGAACTCCAGTTCTAAACAAGATAGACCCGTCGTGTTTGGGCTCGTTTTACTTGTACTAACTAGCACTCTACTGCTACATGATATCCAGTATCTTAAAAACTTGTGTTGCTGGAGTTTCTATAGTTCGGGATCCAACATCAGATCAGCGCTATGGTATCTACCATATTATTGCATTGTCACGTGATATACATCTGCGTGCAAAATGTCAACTCAATCGGAAATCGGGAAATTTGTCAAATTTAGTTCGTAAGATTCCTCCCGAACTTACATAGCTACATCCAGTGCAAGTGTATATAAAGCTTGTAAAATAGAATTAGATTTTTTTAATGAACTTTAAAATAAAATAAACACGTAGTAATAATAACATATTATTATAAATCCAAAGTCAACAAGTTCTTGCAATTTAACGTTAATTAATATTCAGTCAACGTCTGAAATAAACCTAGTTTTCTAGGTTTCCTATAGTAATTACTATAAAATTATTATAGAATTACCAATAAATGACAAACAGGTTGATTTTTAAATGATGTTAAATTTTGAAGGTCCTGATAGTTGTTTGAACCAAACAATATGATTTAAAGCCTTAGAAAACTCAACTTAAAAATATCTAAAATTCTTTTAAAACGATTATTGCTCGACAGCTGATGGGTGTGGCGGAGGTGGGTGTGGATCACTTGAGGTTGTTGGTTGGTTGCTCGAAATTAATAATTTTATCGTTTTTTTTTAAATATTCCGTTTTAGAACATAATAATCATCACCCTGTATATTGAAGTGTCTATAATTTATATATGCAACTTGACCGACTTTCCATAAAGAGGACTCACCTTTAACGCGAAACTCGGAGTGATCCATCTTCTTACTATTTCACCTGCAAAGAAAAGAAACAAAAATTTTAAAAAAAAATTCCATACTTCCAGCATTACTACCAGCGTTGTAACATTTTTGTTAACTAAACTTCGTCTGCGCCGCAAACGAAAACTGTTTTACCATTTTTATTGCCAAGTAGGCAGACGGTGATCGTAAGTGGTTACAGTCTCTCATGGACCTCCGCAATGACAGATGACACTAGGTTGGTATCCGTAATTTAAATTTTAGAATATAACATACCCTAAATTTACAAGTCACATATTTTTCATTATCATCATCAGCCTATAGGCTATAAACGTCCAGTTTCCTATTAATAAAAAATAATCGAAAGCGGTTCAGTAGATCCAGAGATTACGTCATAAAAATCACGACATTACCTCGTGATCATATTACAATTATAGAAACTTTACCAACCCATTACTGCCCACTGTTGGACTCAGGTCTCCTCAGAAGAGGGATTAGGCATAGTCCACCACGTTTGCCCAGTGCGGATTGGGGAGTTCACATATCTTCAAATGATTTTTAGAACTCTTTTCCGATATGCAGGTTTCCTCACGATGTTTTCCTTCACAGTTTTTAGCCAGTGGTGTTGTGAAAAGTTGCACATAAATCGTTTTCACATTTAGATTTAGAGGTACAAGCCGGCTGGATATGAACCCGCAACCTCCCGTACGGGAGAAAGCGCTTCGACCACTCGGCCACCACGACTTATAGAAACACATAGTAATAACATGTTATGTACAAAATATAGCAGTTTTTTTTTGGTAAACAATGGCGCAGTTTCAGTGGAGTTGTGTAAATAATACAAAGCGTCAATTGTGATGGATTGTAACAATTCTAACCGAGCAAATATATATTATTGATAGATAGATGATACAGGAAAAAATCAGCAGTAAAGTAACTATAGTAAATTACATTTAAGAGAATTTTTGAAAGATTTCCAAAACGAAGATGTTGGTAATTCGACTTAGCATGTTATTTTTTTTTTTGCTTGATTGATAAACGAGCCTACCGCACACCCGATGGTAAGCGGTCACCGTCGCTCATGAACCTCTGCAATGCCAGGGCAATGAGGGCTGTCATCTATCGCCTACCGATACAGGACTTTTCTTAAACCTCGTTTAAAGAGGGACATGTCATAGCGCTCCGGGAACAGTGTGGTTTATTGTTTACTTTGTCCTTGCATAACTTTAGTTTTTGTGAACCTTATCAAAGAAAGCTGTCGTAGGATTTTGTTTAAATTTTATTAAGAACTAACTTGTGCTTTTGGTGATATACTTCAAAATGTATCTTTTTAATGGACAAGATTTCACTTTCGAGTGCGTGTTTACATATATTTCTTTTCTCTATGAATCGATTTGGATGATTCTTTTCTTACTTAAAAGCAAGTATATTGGACATAACCTATCACTAACTGTACTCAAGAACGGCAGAACAGATTTGGCTGAAAATTGGTAGGGAGGTAGCTTAGAGCCAGGAGACGGACATAGGATACTTTTTATCCCGTTCGACAGCGTTCCCGTGGGACTTGACATGAAACGTCAGTCACTATAAAACGTGGTATAACAAAAAAATCAGACTTGGAATAACAAAACGCAAATGACAGCTATGTAATACATAAAAAAGTTTTAAAAAGTCTTGGAAAATTTCAAAATCAACATTTCTCTGAATCGATTTGGCTAATTTTAGTCTTGAAATATTTGTAGAAGTCCAGGGAAGGTTTAGACGGTGAGAAAATTCACTTATGTGACGCAGACGAAGTTGCGTGGGCCAGCTAGTTTCATATAAATCTGAAGATCTGACCAGTACTTTCTGTGCTATTCTTAAAAAAGTCGTTTGTAATTGTTAGAAAATATGTTGTTACTTATACTTTTTTGATGTACCGTAAAACTATGTTTCCTTACTAAACCAATAAATAATATACGTGAAGTTAATGTATTACTATGGCTTCTTAAACTCGTAATGTTCAAGTTTAGCGGATTACAGGATTACCTACGTTCACTCGCTTAAAAAACCCAATTGTTGACTATTTTTATGGAGCTGCAGTTCTGTCGACATGAAAACTAACACATAAAGAAAGAGAAATTCTTCTTTATCTCAACCTTATCCCATTCAAATCTTTTATATCTCGATTCATTCCTAATCTGACATAAGGCCTCTGTCACGCCACAAATTTTCATATCTTCTTTCACACAACCATCTCTTCTTAGGCCTTCTTCTCCTCTTACATCCATCCACTTTCTGATTCTACATTCGCTTTGTAACGTGGTCCTCATCTCTCCTCATCACATGTCCAAACCACGCCAACCTTTAACTCATCATTTTGTTTTTTGTTCAAAGAAAGAGAAACTATACATTAAAACAACTCATCCAATCTAGTCTAGTGGAACCTCTGAACCTCCGTAATATCAGGGGACACTGAGGGGTCGCTACCTACGACTTAACTTTCTAGATGTAAAATCCTATAGATGTACGTTGAAACTCTATGTAATTGTGAAAAAGTCTACCGAAATCCAAAACCAACACTTTAGATTTATTTTTAAACTGAAAAATACAGCGGTTGTTAAAAATGTTCAAAGTCATTAGTCTTTTCTAAAGATTCGAAGATATCGCGCGCCACTGGGCAGCAACAAAAGATGGCTTATTGATCGAAAAACAAAACTTTCGCTTGCTACAGTACAAACAAACCAAATTTGGACGGTCTATCTTTAAAGGCTTTTATTGGCTCATAAGTGGAGTAGCTTACGGTCTATCTGACTGTTGCCCATGGACTTTTGCAATGTCTTTTAACCTCAATTATTCTCAAACCTCAGTAATCTAAATTAAATGATTTATTTAAAGAAAATGTTTTTAAGATCCTGGATAGTAGCAGTGGAGTGCTAGCTACTATACGACAAGTCAATCTTGTTTAGCACAATAGTTCCTATGACCACCTTCCGAAATCAAAGCAGCGCCATTTTGCATTGTCACGCGATTGAGCTGAAGCAAAATGTCAGCTCAGCTCAATCGGTAACCGGGAAATTTGTAAAATTTAGCTCGCAAGATTCCACCCGAACTTACATAGATACATCCAGTGCAAGTTAATATAAAGCTTGTGAAAAATAATTATTTCAATTGTATAAGACACCTGCGTATTAAAAAAGGACTAAACCCTTCGAAGATATATACCTAAAGTCTAGCATCGCGTGGTGGACTATAACCTGATTCCTCTACTGAGGAGACCTGAGCCCAGCAGTGGGCAGAATCTTTGTTACAGTACAGTACTATACAAAGCTTATTTTACGCGCAAATTCTCAAGAAATAATCTAATTCAGAAATATAATTTCCAAAATTAACTGAAATCTCATTTGAAGGATTTCTGTGCCAAATCTTTGTTCATACATAGTAGCAAAGATAATGTTTGATAGGTATTTTGTACAGAGATAATAATCTATAGACTAAGACTTTTAAACAAATTCCTAAGAAAACATACTTTTCTTCCTTGTTTTAAACCGACTTGTAAAAACGAGGAGATACTCAATCCGTCTGTAGTTTTATCGTTTGTAACTTTTGTTTGAGTGAACCGATTTGAATGATTCCTTTATTGTATTCGTTGTGTAAGTAGCGTTCGGGAAGCTTCGGAAAGTTTTCTCGTCCACAATACCGCAGTGTCTCAAGACAAAAGTCTTCGACCAGTGTGTGTTGCCAGTGATGACCTATGGATCAGAGACTTGGCCGCTCACGATGGGTCTTATAAGACGACTCAGAGTTACTCAAAGAGCAATGGAACGGGCTATGCTGGGTGTTTCTCTGCGTGATCAAATCAAAAATGAGGAGATCCGCAGAAGGACTAAAGTAACCGACATAACGCAAAGAATTGCATCTTTGAAGTGGCAATGGGCAGGACACATTGTGCGAAGAACGGATGACCGATGGGGCCGAAAAGTTCTGGAGTGGCGGCCACGAACCGGTAAGCGCAACGTTGGTAGACCCCCCACAAGATGGACCGACGATCTGGTCAAGATCGCGGGAGGTCACTGAATGCAGTTGGCGCAGGACTGGTCGATGTGGCGAGGTTTGGGGGAGGCCTATGTCCAGCAGTGGACGTCTATAGGCTGATGATGATGATTCGTTATGGAAGACATTTTTAGATAATTTAGTAGTTTTAAACACTGCATTAATTGGTTATATTATGAGAGCTGGCGTCAATTTTTGATAGGTATTTGAGGCAAGCTGAAAATTTGGTCCATAGTTCTCCTAATATACCAAATCGGAACTTCAGACCTGGCTGAGTAAAGGAGCTAAACGGATCCCTACATTTTTCCTTCATTTTATACTAATATGAAGTTGTAACGAAGTAAAACCAACCATGATTTTTTATTTTTTAGTTGGAGTAAATCATCGGATCCCGGTATGTGGGACTTGAACCGCACTAAAACCTCCAACCGCTCACACTCAGCGTCCGAACCCCGACTGAGGCCAGAACCCAGCACGGGGTTACGAGGGACGGCGCGACGCGTTACGCCCAAGGCACTCTTTCCCGTCGCGCCGCCCCCAAATCAACCATGAAGTGATTTTCTTAATTAGTGTCGCTCAAGTGGGATTCAAAATACCTTCTAAAACAGGCATAGTATATGATAATACGCTTTTAACACATATTTTACACATAATATAACCTATTTATATACCTACAGTTACTAAGACTAACGTCACGGTGCCATTGTTGAAGAAACAGTGGATTTAAATAAGATACATATTTATGTTCAAAATTTAGTAAATTGCGTAATGTTTTGATAATTTCAACAATACACTGCAAACAAAATTTTCCTAATAGCTATTTGTTATTAAGTTTTATTTAGAAATACAATCTTTTGTATATTTTTCGGTATTTCAAAAAATAAAAAGAAACCTGTACTAAGAGTCTACTTTATGATCAATAATTACTTGGACGATTACATAAAGTGGGAATGAGTTGCTCGCCGTTTCATTATAATAATCGTTTTTTTTTTGTATATTTCATGTCTTGTATATTGTTAAAATACATTAAAAAAAAATATTACAAAAAATACATGCCCGCTAAGTTTCTTGCCAGTTCTTCTCAGGACGGTGGATATAATTATTATTTTTTGTGTCCGAACTGGTGGTAGCTTTTAATTTTTGACGTCAACAAGAATGAGCATATCATCAATGTTAACAATAAAGTATTTCATTTTATTTCATTTCAGTAGTATTTCTACAATTGTTAGAAAATGAAATTTAGTTAGTCAGGTTAACGGGTAAATAGATCGTAAGTGGTTACCATCGCTCATGGACCTCTGCAATGTCAGGGGACACTGGCAAACTGCTACCTAAAACCTATCTTTAAGGACATTCTTCATACCTCGTTTGAGGAAGAAAAGGACAATATTAAATTATTTTTTTAGTAAGTTTTCATAGTTTCGTGGTACCGTATTAATTTAGTTTGTTAATTTAAAAACTTTTTCAGTCATTCTATAAAATTTATAATTGTTATCTAAAATTATTTTACGTTCAAGTTGTGCCATTTTCTGAGTGAACCGATTTTGGTATTTTTAAACACATGCTGTTAACTCGATTAAAATATTATTTTTATAGTGAACTAGATTATTGTATTTCTATTATAGATATTTAATTATTATTTTTCACAAAATAAATAAATTCAAACATAAAATCAATAGATTTAAGATTTTTTTGTCAAAAACATGTGCAGAAAAATATATGACGAAAAATGCGATTTTCCGAGACCAACATACTTTTTATCGTTATAATAAAATATTTATGTATTATTATATATTAAGTTTTGTAACAAAGAAAATTGATTTTCCAATTTTCACTGTTATATTATGGATCTATGTAAGATTTTTCATTTTTAAACAAAGATCATTGTTATTTAGAAGGAAAATATATATTTTTTTTTTTCTACGATTATTACCAAATATTTTTTTCTAAATATTATAACACTCAAACAATTTGATTTAATAAAAAATCAAAATGAAAAAAAAAACATAAAAAATATTTTTTTAAAAACACTATTTTAGGTCAAGGTTACAAAAAAAAACTTACCACAATTTTTTTAATTATTTTTTCACAAATCAACCCTCTTGTATACTATGAAGGGTGGGACGATACTGTTGCGAAGACGAACAAGCCCCGACCTTATATAGGGGTAGGTCGCGCGCCTTGGTCTATTTACGATAGACGGAGCGATTTAGGTAGACAACATGTTGCATGAGCGATAGCGGGTTAGGGAATATAATGGCGTTTAAATACAAAACAAAATTTCGACCATTTTTTATAAGCTTTTTATTAACGTGCACTGGATATAGCTATGTAAGTTCGGGTGGAATCTAAGCTAAGTCTGACAAATTTCCCGGTTTCTGATTGAGCTGACATTTTGCACGCATGTATATAGCGTGACACCGCATTAATATGACAAAATGGCGCTGATCTGATGATGGATTCGGAAGATGGTGGAACTCTTATACTAAACAAGAGAGATCCGTCGTGTTTGGGCTCGTTTTGGTTGTATTAGCTAGCACTCTACTACTACATGATATCTAAGATCTTAAAAGTTTTTTTTAAAAGCAGAGCAGTGAGAAGTTGTCTATGTGTGATGAATGTATGTTATTGGAGAATTTACCTAAAAAAAATCGTAGTAAAAGCATATGAAATACGCACGTGAGTCGTGTATATAAAGATCAGTGGCGTGCAGTCTATAGAAGCAAATATGCATTGCATACCCTAGCTTTTCAAATTATATTAAAATAACAACAAAAATCGATCAAAAACGGTTTCTTTCATTGATATACGCTCCGCATTCTTATTATTTGCACGTATTTAGTTACTATTGTAAGTCGTGGTGGCCGAGTGGTCGAAGCGCTTCCTTCTGAACGGGAGATCGCGGGCTCAAATCCGGCCGGCTTGTACGTTTAAATCTAAATGTTAAAAATATTTATGTGCAATTTTTCACAACACCACTGGCTAAAAACAGTGAAGGAAAACATCGTGAGGAAACCTGCATGTCGGAAAAGGGTTCTAAAAATCATTTGAAGATATGTGAAGTCCCCAATCCGCACTGGGCAAGCGTGGTGGACTATGCCTAATCCCTCTTCTGAGGAGACCTGAGCCCAACAGTGGGCAGTAATGGGTTGATACTACTGTATCAACCCATTACAGTTACTATTGTTGCTAAAAAATATAATGAAATGGATAGTAGCATGTAATTTATGAACAATTACGTCAAAATCTTCACTTCTTTCATTTAAGCACGCTACTGATCAAGATAGGTATTCACCGCTACCGCTTATCGCCCCGCTGTCGCTCATCACTAACCGCTCCACAAAAACTGGAGGACACAAACTAGATGTCTGCGTAGTTATAGTTTTCAATAATATAATATATTTTCCTGTTGAACTTCTCATTCAGATTGTTATCTCTACGATACTGATCTTCGTATTTTTTCTTTATTTTGAAGAAACAAAGTTTTGTGCGCGATTTTGATTCCGATATTATATTATAGAATATGCAGTTTAAAGTTAACGCAAATTTGTGTTTAATACTGATATTTTGCAATTTTTCACAACACCACTGACTAAAAACGGTGAAGGAAAACATCGTGAGGAAACTTGCATGTCGGAAAAGGGTTTTAAAAATCCTTTGAAAATATGTGAAGTCCCCAATCCGTACTGGGCAAGCGTGGTGGACTATGCCTAACCCCTCTTCGGAGGAGACCTGAGCTCAGCAGTGGGCAGTAATGGGTTGTTACAGTACAGTACAGTACTGTTATTTTGACCGACTTCCAAAACGGAGGAGGTACTCAGTTCGTCTGCATGTTTTTTTCCTTTTTTTTTCTTTTTATGTTTGTTCCTCGATAACTTTAGTTTGGGTGGACCGATTTAAATGATTCTGGTGGCAGATGAAAGGTGATAGGCAATTATAGGTCCCATACATTTTTTTTTAAGATCGAATAAGTACTTGTGAATCTGTGTTTAAAAATGTATTTTTAACGGACAAAATTTCACAATCTGCTATGCGTTTTTGCGTGTATTTAATTTTTAAATAAACCGATTTCGATGATTCCTTTTTTGTAAGAAATAAACATTTCGAGCATTATCTCAAATAATATTGATAAAGATCTGACTGGTAGTTTTTGTGCTATACTTGAGAATTTTCTTTTACACTTTTGAAGCTGTCGTTTAAGTCTAGATTATTGCAGATATACTAATATTATAATGGAAAGAAAGGCCGAAGAAAAGATGGTCTGACTGTGTGAAGGATGATATGATGGTTCGTGGTGTGACAGATGATGTATGTAAAGATAGAAAGGAGTGAAGAGAGGAGATATATTACGCCTAATTACGCCGACCACATCTACATTTAGATAAGGTGTAGCGAAAGAAAGATACTAAAATTTTAAAGAGGTTACGTAAATTTCTTTAAACACTCTCGGTTATCTACATCACTGACACTATTACTAAACGGGTTCTTACCACGATTATTTTTAATTGAGAGGTCCCGATATTTCAGCACTTTTTCAATATCGTGCCGTAGTAGCGTAAGTGAGGTTATGTGAAGTTTGTTACATTGTAATCTTTGGATATAATGAACCGATTTCGAAGATTATTTAACTGATAGGAAGCTAGGTTATTTGTGAGTTTCATAGGCTTTATAGTCCTTAATTAAGGTTAGGTAATAAATTAATTTAGGACGACCAGCTGCAAGGTGGACGGATGATCTTGTTAAGATCACAGGAACACGCTGGATGCAGGCCGCTACTAACCGGTCACATTGGAAATCTTTGGGGGAGGCCTATGTCCAGCAGTGGACGTCTACAGGCTGTAGATGATGATGATGAATAAATTTTTCTATTTGTGGCGCATATGCGCGATTCTACTTCCTAGTCACTACATATTATAAAACAAAGTCGCTTTTTCTGTCCCTATGTATGCTTAAAACTACGAAACGGATTTTGATGCGGTTTTTTAAATAGATAAAATGATTCAAGATTAGGTTAAGGTTATGTGTATAATACGTGCATGAAATAGTAGAGAAACACTGATAATTTTAGCGGTTATTTGATGTGATGTCCAATACGGATTGCGGACGTTAAGGATTTTCGAAGGGTTTTTAAATCTCCAATATGTACTCACTTATGTGATCTTGTTTTTATATGTGTTAATTTGCATTGTGTCCTTTAATAAATAAGTAACGAGATATTTTCCTTTATAGTTAGGAAAGTGATAAATTTCACAAAAGCTTAATTTACTAAACTTATAATTTTTTTGTATATTAAAAATACTCACCATTGTGGTTGTTATTTTTTTTTTCACTGAAATTAAATTTTTATCAAGTTTTTTATTCTTTATATTTTGTAATTTCACAATTTACTTCCTAGTGCAAGCTACTGAGTTTCGCGCGATTTACTATAAAAATAATAAAAAATATAATATATTGTAAGTTAGCTCTGAAAATACAAAAATACTTAGTTGAAAATAAAACTTCATAAAGATTATAGTACATAATATAATATATCTATTTATTCTACACATATTCGGTGTTCGCTATGATATGTCCCTCTTTAAACGAGGTTTAAGAAAAGTCCTGTATAGGTAGGTCGGCCCTCCATTGCCCTGACAGCAGAGGCTCATGGGCAACCGTAACCACTTACCAAAAACTAGGCCTAAGCTAGGTATTCAATGATAACTTTGACACAAGATGGACCGACGATCTGGTCATGATCGCGGGAAGTCATTGGTTGCAGATAGCGCAGGACCGGTCGATGTGGCGAGGTTTGTAAGCCTATGTCCAGCAGTGGACGTCTATAGGCTGATGATGATGCTAACTTTGACCTACATTTGATGACAAACAAACTACACACACATTCCTTTTGTATATGAATAACAGTTTTATAAATAGTAATTAATAGTTGCATCTAATTTTCTTATGAATAACCATTTTATCATATAATATAATAATATATGTAGGTATTCGAATTCACATGTTGTGAAACGTTGATGATTTTGAAGATATTGTAACTGTCTATTAGTGAGAAAATCTTTGTAATTTATACAGTGATTTTTATAATACTTTCATGCATTTTCAACGGGTTCTTTTCGGGTTTTAATTAATGGAGTTGTCTCGATATTTCGTTATTGTTTGCTCTTAAATCGACCCGCAGTATCCAGTCTTCTCGTGATCATGACGTTTGCAACAACGTTGAAATATCGAGACAACTCAATTAATTAAATATCGTGGTAAGAACCCGTTAAAAATGCATGAAAGTATTATAGAAAACCACATCTTACAGCAGAGTGATTCGAAATTTATCAAACACAAAATTGGTCCTAATTTTTTTCTCAATTGTTCTAGAAGATGATTTGCACAAACAAAAAATAAAAAAGTATTTATTGTAAATTGTAATATAGTGAGTTAAAAGGATACTTGTTTCTAATACTTTATTCATTGAAGAGGTTAATTACATCTAATTTCATTCGTCCTAGTATCTTCTAGCAAGTTGGCTCGCCCAACTTCGTCTGCGTCACATACGTATCTTATTTTTATATATATAGAATTATTATTATAAACTTTAAAGGGATGATAGTTGACAGTCAAATACAAACGGCATAGCACTCGGCCACGACATTTATTCATGAATTTCGTAAATTGCAATTTGCACTATTGAAACATCTTGAAAATGTAAACGTCAGTTGAATACAGTTTATTTTTGGATCCACGTGGAATAATCAAAATAAATAGCAATCCGTATACGTTTTCTTTGTATCAAATTTATATCAATATGTATGTTAGAATCATAAAATTATTACATCTGGAATCAACATCATCAACAAAGTGAACTCTCAAAGAACTTATACGCGTGTAATATTTTAGTGTGTTAAACAATGTGACGTCAGAATGACGCGCGATCGGCATACTTTCAATTGGCTTCATTCTGTTGTTCATGATGTTATTTGGATATGTAATCATTTTATGGTTGGTATTGAGAGTGTCATATATCTATAATGAAGTCTATAGTGTTCTGTAACAACCAATTATTGCCCACTGCTGGGCTCAGGTCAGAAGAGGGATCAGGTGTAGTTCACCACGCTTGCTTAATGCGGATTGGGGACTTCGAATATCTTCAAAGGATTTTTAGTATCCTTTTTCGATATGTAGGTTTCCTCACGATGTTTTCCTTCACAGTTTTTAGTCAAACCACATAAATCTTTTTCAAATTAAGATTTAGAGGTCCACGCCGATTTTGAACCCGCGACCTAGTGCACTTATCAAGTCATCTCAAAATTCGCGTTCAAAATCTTCTTAAAATAATGAAAACAGGATGTAATTAATTAATAATTAATTGTAAATTTATATAATTATGATTCATATATATAGAATATTTGATCAATGTTGCTGATAATATTATAAATAACAAATTTTACGTAGATTACAGCATATTTTGGTAAATATGATGTAAACTGATGCAACAGTAAGATATTTTTAATTAATCGATTTCCTATGTATTTGAAACGGCTGTGTTAATTGTGTCTGCTGGGTTAACCGATTTTAATGCTTGTTGTTGTGTTTTATGTGAGATAGCTTTACGCTCGTAAAAAACGAGGCTTGAGGAGGGTCCTTAAAGTTAGGTCGTAGGTAGCGACCCCTCAGTGTCCCCTGACATTGCAGAGGTTCATGAGCGACGGTAACAACTTCCTATCAGGTTGGCCGTTAGCTCGTCTGCATACATGACAATAAAAAAAAAATGTTAAACCAATTAGGATGCATTTAGAACTTTTAAAATGAACCTTAATACCTGCATAGCTTTGTTTTGGTTGGCCGATTTGGGCCATTCTAATGTCGGATGGAACTGATTGTCGTGGGGTCAAATTTAATTTTTAAGATATGTTTAAAAATGTTTATTTTTAACGAACAAGATTTCACAAATTGCCGTGCGTTTTTGTGTGTACTTTTGATGAACCGATGATTTGTGTCAGAAAGCTGACACTTTGAAAATAATCTTCTTCTTATATGTAAAAATGAATTGCTGTTCGTTAGTCTCGCTAAAACTCGAGAACGAGTGAACCGATTTGGCTTATTTTAATCTTGAAATATTCGTAGAAGTCCAGGGAAGGTTTAAACGGTGAGAATATTTCCTTATGTGACGCAGACGAAGTTATGTGGGCCAGCTAGTCTCATATAAATTTGATGAAGATCTGACTGGTAGATTTTGTGCTATACTTGAGAAATGGACATCAGGCAGTTTTCTTTTTGTAAGAAAAAACTGTATCTACGTGTTATGGTAAGCAAATAACTGAAATAGAATCAATTCCGTCACAGAGTATCGCATTTGTCAACAAATAAATTTCAAATTAATATTGGCCCTTAACTATAAAATAATAAGACAGAATGAAAAATTCATACAAAATGTTCTAATAGATACGTTGGTACAAACATTTTTTTTTATTGCCATGTAGGCAGACGAGCCAACGGGCCTCCTGATCGTAAGTGGTTACCGTCGCTCATGAACCTCTGCAATGTCAGGGGACATTGAGTCGCTACCTACGACCTAACTTTAAGGACCCTCCTCAAGCCTCGTTTGAAGAAGGACAAGTCATAGTCACATAATAATTTATTTGAAAGATTTTTTTAATACAAGCTTTTAAATCCTGAATATCATGTAGCAGTACAAGTAAAACGAGCCCAAACACGACGGGTCTATCTTGTTTAGCACAAGAATTCCTAAGTCCACATTCATCAGATCAATGCCATTTTGTCATATTATTGCATTGTCACGCGATATACAGCGTGCAAAATGTCAGCTCAATTGGAAACCGGTAACTTTGTCAAATTTAGCTTGCAAGATTCCACCTGAACTTACACAGTTACACCCAGTGCAAGTTAATATAAAGCTTATAAAAATACAATTAACTTGTTAACCTTCTTTTTCCGAACAAAAAGCCAGATTTGGAGAAAATTGCAGATTGTTGCTCTACTAAAAAGCAGTTAAAAAATTTTCTATTAGTTACATTGTTATTTGTAAGGTTGTTCATACCTTTACATTTAGATTATAATATTTAAAAAAACTTGAGAGGTGTCATGGGACACCCGGATAGAACGAAGTTCCTTTCGATTAAAAGATATCTTATATTATTTTTTCCTAACGTAACGCGCGATAAGGAACGTGTTTTAAAATATTTTGATCACAGCGCCATCTAGAACATCAAAAAGAAAAAAGTGTCGTGACTACTTTTCGTAAGAATTTTTTCCGTCTAGCCCCCTTTCACAACGCGCGATAAGAAACTTCGTTCCAAAAATAAAAGGTAGTATTTTCTTTTGGTTAAATAAATAAATAAACAGTAATAATCTTTACCTCTGTTTAAAATATAAATCGACGCCTTGACAGTGAAGGGCCTCGTTCTAGGAATATTTTGCGTTTGGCACACGTCCCAATTTCATTTCGTCATAATTGCGTTCATATTTTAAATCATTAACAGTAAATACTATCAAACTAGAGGAAATGTAAAAATAGCACAATAATATTCTAACTTTAACATGCTACTTAAAATACTATTTTAAAACCAAATGATTAATTTAAAGAAAACTTTAAATACAAGCTTTTAAGATCCTGATATCATGTAAAGAGCTAGCCAAGACAAGTAAAATGACCTTAAACACGAAAGGTTTATCTTATTTATCCGATTCGGAATCCATCATCAGATCAGCGCCATTTTGTCATATTATTACATTGTCACGCGATATACATCTGCGTGTAAAATGTCAGCTCAATCAGACAACGGGAAGTTTGTCAAATTTAACTCGCAAGATTCCACTCGAACCTACATAAATTTCTTTAAACACTCGCGGTTATCTACATCACTTACACCAAAAACAAAAAATCAAAGCCAAAAAATCTAGTTTTGAGACGGCAGCCGATTCTGTCCGTGTGGTATGTCGAAATGTGAGTTCGAGTTCCAGTGGTACCGGCAAACGAACGAGAAAGTGGGTAGACAGATTTGTCTGCTCTTAAATGACCTACCCGCAGTTCTTCAGTCTTCCCGTGATCATGGCGCTTGAAACAGTGCTGAAATATCGGGACCTCTCAATTAAAAATAATCGTGATACGAACCTACATAGTTACATATTATTATTCTAAGGTTACATACACAGTTACATCCGGTGCAAGTTGATATAATTAATGTAGAATAGTAGAACAATCTTTTATTATATTTTGAGTTCGCAACACTAGTGTTTATGAATATCAGATGGCAGTTTACGAAGGAACTTGTAGAGATGGATGTTGTAAATAACGATTAAAGATTAACATTAAATACAAGAAGAATTTTCAATTCCTACATAAAGCTGGTAAAAAAAGCATGCCAACTTATATCATTGACATGCCCCATGACCTCAAGACCTCACGTGTCACAAAGCGTGGCCAGAACAAGGAAGGGGATATGAATGAAGATACCGGTTCTTGCTATCTCAAAAATGGCATCAGCTTACTAATTGACAGATCTGTATCTAAGATAAGATGAACAGATAATTTCGTAATGGCTTTATTTGCAGTAGCTAATACGATGTTAAAAACATTTGGTTGTGTTTAAAACATATAACCATTCAACTGGGAACGTCACTATTCGCTAGATGGCGAAACTGGGGACTTCGTTCGGAATCAATACCGTGTTTGAGCCTCTTTTGAAAAAGATTTTTTTCCAATAATTTTTGATTTAGATTTTTAATTAAACCTAATATTTTTGTAAATCTTTATTACTTAACAACGCTGTATTGCATTTTCAGTGAAAATATATAATATAATAATAAAAATAAATATATAAATAAAATATATCATCTCCGTAATATATGAGACGATTAAAAAATGTAAACAAAACAAATTTTAGAACTGTACTCAATTTTGGCTCCTGCCACAGACTTGGTAAAAGTAAACAAACCAATTTGGTTGCCGATCCCAGATGAGTGGTTAAACGCAACGTAGGTAGACCTCCCACAAGATGGACCTGGTCAGGATCGCGGGAGGTCACTGGATGCAGATAGCGCAGGACCGGTCGATGTGGCGAAGTTTGGGGGAGGCTTATGTCCAGCAGTGGACTATAGGCTGATGATGATGAAAGCTTTTAATTTATTTGCACTATAGGTTACTACATATATACCAAACTAGCTGAGGTAATTTCGTCTGCGTCAAAAAGGAGTTCAGCACTCTTAGATTTTAATAAGACCTACAAACCCGTAGTATATCATTTTGTTCTATAATCAATAGTTTTCGCACGCGGTGTAAGAAAGTTTTGGGGTATTCTTTTACACCTTGGCTTACATTATTTAAATTTTAGTATGGATCTCTATTTTTTTTTTTCGAAAATGAAATTGAGCTTTTGGAAAGGCCTATGTCCAGCAGTAGACGAGGCTGATGATGATGATAACCAATTTTATACAAAATGAAACTAGCTACAATATCATTGATTATTTAAATTAGATTGAAGAAAAAAACCAGCGTTTTTTTGAAAATAAGTAATTTTAGTTCTTGTTGAATCATTCGTTTATTTTTAAACATCATCATTGATCACGCGTAAAAAAGCGTTTAAATTTAGTAATTTACTAAAAATGCGTGTAACGTATTAATTATTTATTAACTGGATCGTCATCAATTAAAACAGATAGGGTTGGATATACAATAGTAAGGTCTAATCTAAGTTATTTTGAACCATCGCTGTAATAATCTTTTTTTTTTTTTTAGTTGGAGGAAATCACCGGATCCTCACTCGCGGGGTGGGTATGTGCGAGTTGAACCGCACTAAAACCTCCAACCGCTCACACTCAGCGTCCGACCCCCGGCTGAGGCCATAACCCAGCACGGGGTTATGAGGGACGACGCGACGCGTTACGCCATTGGCACTCTTTCCCGTCGCGCCGCCCCGATGTAATAATCTACTTTAAAGAAATCTTTCTAAATACAAACTTTTAAGATCCTGTATATCATGTAGCAGTAGAGTACTAGCTAATACAAGTAAAACAAGCCCAAAAACGACAGGTCTATTTTATTTAGTACATGAGTTCCTATGACCTTCCGAATCCATCATCAGATCAGCGCCATTTTGTCATATTATTGCATTGCCACACGATATACATCTGCGTGTAAAATGTCAGCTCAATCGGAAACTGGGAAGTTTGTCAAATTTAACTTGCAAGATTCCCCTGAACTTACATAGTTCCTAGTTAAGAACTATGTATAAAGCTTGTAAAAACGACTAAAAATGCTTTATAACCACAAAATGTCAACCGCACACTTAGGTGGGACGCAACGCATCTAACTCGATCCACCTCTAATATATTTTGTATTGTACACGTTATTCACGGTCTTTACAACTAAATAATTAACTGAGAATGATAAGACTTACTATAATAATTAAAGCTTAAGTATCAATGAATTCATGAAAAAAGTTGTTTTTGATGGTCATACATTTATAAACTTATTCAGACACTCGCGGTTTTCTATAATACTTTCATGCATTTTCAACGGGTTCTTACCACGATATTTAATTAATTGAGTTGTCTCGATATTGTGGTGTGTCGTGATGTGAGTTCGAGTTCATACAGTCAACTTAATAACCTCTCTTTTTTGGGAATTCGGTCAATTACCGTATGGAGGACCGTATAAATCCCTCATGTGTAATTTGATTATTACTTGAAATACCTATCTTAATATTATAAAGCTGAAGAGTTTGTTTGTTTGTTTGTTTGAACGCGCTAATCTCTGGAACCACTGGTCCGATTTGAAAAATTCCTTCAGTGTTGGATAGTCTATTTTATCTATTGATCGAAAAAAATGAACTATACAGGGGTACCTGTCGAAATACTTTTTTTCTGACATTGTATGGTGTTTGTACGGCTATCGTTGCGGGCTTCCATGACAGGAAAAAAATGTTTAATCGGTTCCAAAAATAGAAGTTGGTTCTAAGTTTTATTTCGACAGGTCATTCACGTCACGTCAGATTGTCCAAAGTTACAGATCCACCCTGTATAACATTTTCATTACAAAAATGAAAACGACTGACTTCCATTGAAATTCGTCCGTTAAATTCACATTTTTAAGTACCTGTTCGATCTTTAAAAATGGGACTACGACGACCATCACCTTTCATCAGACACCAGAATCATTCAAATCGGTCCACCCAAACTAAACTTATCGAGAACAAACATAAAAAACTTGAGAGGTGACATGGGACACCCGAATAGAACGAAGTTCCTTTCGATTAAAAAATACCTTATTTTTTTTTTCCTAACGTAAAGCGCGATAAGGAACGTGTTTTAAAAGATTTTGATCACAGCACCTTTTTTTTTTTTTTTTTTTTTTTTTTTCAGTTGGAGGAAATCACCGGATCCCCGCCCGCCCCGCGGGCGGGGTATGTGGGAGTTGAACCGCACTAAAACCTCCAACCGCTCACACTCAGCGTCCGAACCCCGGCTGAGGCCAGAACCCAGCACTGGGTTTGGAGGGACGGTGCGACGCGTTACGCGCTTGGCATTCTTTCCCGTCGCTCCGTCCCCGGACGCCGAACCGGTGGCCGCCGGCGAATACGGCCACCGGCTCTCTCGGTCGGCGGGCTTTCCGAAGCCCGCCAAGATGGGACCGCGTGTCACCCTCCCGCGGAATACCCCGCTGGGTCAGAACCAGCGTGGGTCGGGGAGCGCGGTCTACCATCCCCCGGTAGCTCTAACGCTAAGGGCGTGCTGAGCGAGACACGACACCTTCTTGGGCCCCCGCTCGCACTCACATGCGTTGGGGGCCCGAAACACTTAGGGGGCCAGATTCCGGGCGAGATCCCGGTTCCGGCCCCCTGCTCGACGGCGGCGGGTTGGTAAGTTGAGAGTGGCATATCGCCTCTCCCTCTCGACCCCCGCCGCCTGCTTCTGCGAGATGGTGGCCTCGCAGAAGTCGAGCATCGCCTTCCAGGACTCGTCGCTCTCGAGCATCGACGCCGCGACGCCCGGGAGCGACAAGTCCGGACCTATTTGTTGGACCAGGACACAACGCTGCTCCTCCCATGCGGGGCAGCGTGCGAGCGTATGCTCCGGCGTGTCCTGGTCACATCTCACGCAATGGTGGCACCTCGCCGTCGGCTCGGCCTGGATCCGGTGCAGATACCGACCGAAACAACCGTGCCCGGTCAGCACCTGCACCGCCCAAAAGGTGAGGCGTCCTACGCCACGACCCGCCCAATCCTCTAGGACGGGGCGAATCGCCTCGACGGTCCGTAGACCCCAGGTGGGGTTAGCGAGACGTCGCTTCCACGCTACCATTACGGACCGCCGAGATTGGACCTTCCGATCGCGGACCGCTTCCCGCAAGGGACGCACCACGCCCCGGGAGCGGAGGTCGCATCGCCAGCGATAATCGCCAGCAAGCGCTTGCGCCTCCAGTTCCCAGGGCGGCGTCCCCGCCAGCACACACGCCGCCTCAAAAGCGACGGTGCGGTAACCGCGGATGGCCCTAATTGCCACGATGCGCTGTGGCCGACGCAGGTATCGGGCGATAGTCACCCGAACGCGTGGGTCGGCCCAGACGGGCGCACCGTATAGGGCCATCGATCGCACCACCCCCGCGTAGAGGCGGCGCACCGCATGGCTGGGTCCCCCGACGTTCGGAAGCAGCAGACCAAGTTGGCCGGCCGTCCTCACCAATCGGGGGACCAGGGCCGCGAAATGGGCTCGAAAGGTCCAACGGCTGTCCAGCACGAGGCCGAGGTATTTCAGCTGCACCCCGACCCCAATTTGGACGCCTCCAACCATTATTTGGGCATCGACTGGCGGCACAGCCCCAGCCCCGTGGAACCACAGGGCCTGGGATTTGTGCAACGCCACGTCGAGGCCCAACCTCCTTATTTTGCCGACGACGAGGGCCACCCCCGCTGTGGCAAGACGGGCAGACTCCCGGAAGTCATCCCCCCGGGCCACGACCAAAGTGTCGTCCGCGTCGTCCGCGTAGCAGATACAGCACCTAGCGATAATCGTCTAAAACAAAAAAAGTGTCGTGACAACTTTTCGTAAGATTTTTTTCCGTCTAGCCCCCTTTCGATAATGCGCGATAAGGAACTTCGTTCCAAAAATTACAAACAAATTGAGTATCTCCTTTTTGGAAGTCAAAAACTGCGTTTCTTTATGACGCAGACGAAGTTGCGCGAATCAGCTAGTCTTATAACCTCAATTTAATTAATCGTAAATTGTTTATAACCCCTGTTTCGCATCAATTAATATTTAAAATCGTTAATTAATTACATTATTAATCATAATTTCATAGCTTGATGAGAAATAATACTTTGTTTACATAAAAACTTGATTACATAATATTACTTAAATGTTATGTTAACGGTGTTTAGGTATTTGTACAGAAATCGTAGTTTTTTACGTTGAAAAAGAGCCGGTAATCAAGTTAAGTACATATTTTGGGTGAACCGATTCTACTGATTTTTATTTATTTAATACTTCAAATTCAAAGTCAAATCATTTATTTCAAAGTAGACGTGGACACACATACATTTTGAAAGTCAAAAATAAAATCAAAAGTTCTACCACCAGTTCGCTAGAATTACGCCTCCGTCCTGAGAAGAACCGGCGCAAGAAACTCAGCGGGCATGTCTTTTATTAATTTAATATTTTTCTTTTTTTTTAATATACTTTACTTTATTGTACACCAGGTAAAGAAAATTACAGTGACTTATAGTAACTAAAAAATAAGCACAAAGGCGAGCTTTACTCAAATATGAGTTTCTTACAGCAAACCTATGAAAAAAAGCAGATATGACATCGTACAGAGAGGTAGTGAAGTGTACTAAATAAACTATACAAATCCACTACATACAGATTTGATTTTTGAATTTGAAAGATGATGGTCGGCATGGGGTTCTATTTTTTGGTTGCTCATGAACCTCTGCAATGGAACAGCAGGGAACACTGAGAGGTGCTACCTACGACCTAACTTTTAGGACCCTCAATCCTCGTTCGAAGAAGGACAAGTCAGCGCTCTGGGAATACCGCAGAGGGGAGCTCATTCCAAAGCCGGATGGTGCGTGGCAGAAAAGTGTTCCTGAAACGAACCGTGGATGACCGCGGTGGTTACATATAGTAGGGATGAACTCCACCTTGACGCGAAGTGGAAAAGTATTTATTTGGTTTTTATAACTAATGAATGCATCTAGAATTTATATTTTTAAAAATACCAGCAGATAAATAAGTTAACGTCTCACTTGATGGGAAGTTGAGTTTCTATAAAACAAGAACATAATTAAAACACTGTTGCCCAAGGATCTCCGTTATGTACGAAAACAAAGAAAACACTAGCAGATAAATATCAAATGAGACTCCTAGCGCCATCTGTTATCATTTTCACGAAACTCTTTTGAGTTTTCTTAGTTCATAGATACTTCGCTAGATGGCGGTGTCGTCAAAAAACAAACATGGTGTCTTGGTGTCCGTTTATTTAGATTTAAGATTATGATTTAGAAACTTAATCTCATTTCATACAGTTTTATATGCAACTAGCTGCTGCCCGCGACGTCGTCTGCGTGAAACCTATGACCCGTTTTTTTTCATTCTTCCCGGCAACTATTCGATTATTTCTCGCCGTAAAAACCATCCTTGAACTTCAACGAACATTTAAAAAAAAGATTTGGCCAAATTGGTCCAGGCGTTGCAGCGTTGTTGAGTTATGCGCTTACCAACACATTTTGCGATTCATTTTTATATTATAGATTTATCATAACACTAACTTAAACTGCGAAAAAAAACGTTTTAAACCTATACAGCCAATCTGTTTGTTATTTAATTAGTAATTGTCATGTGCAGGTTTAATTCCTTTGTCTTTTTTTTTTTCTGATTATTTTATTTCATTGTTGTTTCTTTGTTTTTATTGTTTAGTAATTATGTGTGTACCTTCATTCTGAGGCTGTGCCTGAAAACCAGCGCTGTATTAATCGCAGCAATATGCTGAGGCAGATTCCATTTGGACACACAAACTATGTTAATTATATTTTGCTATTATCTTGTGTTTTAAGTATGTTATGTGTGTTTAATAAAATTATTTTCTTTCTTTCTTTCAAAAACATAACATAATATCAAACAAAGTCACTTCGCACTGTCTTTCCGTATGTATGCCTAAATATTAAAAAAACGCCATGGATTTTGATTTATTTTTTTATAGATAGAGTGACTCAAGAGGAAGGTTTATGTGTATAATACATGCAGAATATAGTGGAGAAACACTGATAATTTTACTGGTTTCTGATATAATGTAAATTAGCACTCGCTGTCTGAACCTTTTTGTGACGCAAACGAAATCGAGCCCAATCTTATATCTTATATATAAAAATGAATCGCAAAATGTGCTGGTAGCGCATAACTCAACAACGCCTGGACCGATTTGGCCAAATCTTTTTTTAAAATGTTCGTTGAAGTTCAAGGATGGTTTTAACGGCGAGAAAAAATCGAATAGTTGCCGGGAAGAATTGAAAAAAACGGTTCATAGGGTTCTCGCAGACGACGTCGCGGGCAGCAGCTAGTAGTTTATATTAAGAAGATTATCGTTTTTATAATATTGACGTACTATTTATTTTTCATTGCAATTTCGTAACTAGGTAGGTACTTGATATTCATTACATCGTTCATGTTTAGAATAGTAATTAATAGGTATAGTCTGTGGTATGTGTTGCCAATTACAAAAAAAAACCGTAAATTTAAAAGAATATTTATTATTATTGTATCACTCGTTTTTGTATGTCAAATGTCATAAGTTAAACATGTTTTTTTTTCTCTTTTTAATTCCATTCAACAATACATCGACGGCAGCAAAGAACAAACAGATATCTACAAAATCGTTAGTTTCCAGGAGAGCGTTTTTTGTGAGAAAGTTTGATAACTTTTACTATAAGAATGCCAGGTTTTTCAAATTTGGAATGTGTATATAAAATAATGTTTCGCAGCAGATAGCGACATATTTTAAATAAATTATTGTTTTTTTTTCGTATTACTGCAGATGTCTTTTTCTACATCGCATAGAAAAATAAATAAGATGAGTCAAATGCCATGTATTCGTTTCTACGTAAGACTTTTTCCTTAGAAAAGAAGTAAAAAGTGAAGAACGCATCCAGATCCCGAAATATAATTTCATACCATTTCCATCAACATCATACCAATCGAATAAAGAAGGTAAAGAACCTACAGCAAACGTTTTTTCTAAATGATATCATTGTTTATACTAAGTGGCTTGCTAAATTGTACGACGCACACACGGTTATCCGGTAGATGTGCGGGTGTACTTCGTTTTTTTTCAAAAAAATAGTGTATATGTCTTTATTTACGCAACAAAAAACACATAAAAAAACACTTTTGGTTTGAAAAAAAAATTTTACCAGATAAAATAAAGAATTCTGGATTCAAATATCCAAAAAAGTTAAATTCGGCAAAATGCAGATGTCTTCTTGTTCTTTGCTGCCGTCGACATGTAACATTTCTTATTGTTTTAGTTGTATTTTATTATTCTTAATATTTTTATTTTATATTGATTATTCCATACATTTGTATATAATCCATGTTGTTGTAAAAAAAATGTCGTGTATACCTATAATAGGCATTCTTATAAGATTAATTAATATGTAGTTCATAGATGTAAGTCTTTTATGTCTGCTGTTGGTGTACCTAAATAAATAAATAAATGTAACTAGATGTTGCAAATGTGACCTTGTTACCTTTTTGGAAGTCAGCCTTTTCTATAAAATGTTGATTTTAAACGATATTTATATAACTGGCCGGTTGCTATATCGCTGGCGGCTGCCGGTTCGGTGGCGCGACGGAAAAGAGGGTCATGGGCGTAACGCGTCGGGCCGTCAGCCGGGCTTCGGACGCTGGTCGTAAGTGACTACCCTTGCTCATGGACCTGTACACTGCGGGGAGCTACCTTAAAGGATTTTCTTCATAAATATGAGACAAAAAAATGTGAACAACTTTTAGAACTGACGTGATTATTACGGAAAAATATATTATAAAAGTGGCAACATTATAATTTTCCAACTACCAGTGTAGTTAGAATCTATAATCAAAGCGAATAGGGGTCGAAAGGTCGAGGATATAGTAATAAAACTCTGTACAGAATGAATATAAACAGTAATTAATTAATTGCTTAATTAAATCTACGAATCAAGAATCGCTCAAAAACGACTCGTCAGATCTTGGTAAAATTTTAGTCAGATCTCGTGAGATGTATCTTTTAAACAACAAAGAAATAATGTACATAAAAAAAAATTGGTTGCCTGTAAAGTCGGTATACGGGCGAAAGTTTTACGTGACAACGACTCGGGCATGGTTAGCCCGCCTAAGAGCGAGAGAAACAGACATAAAAAGTGACGCGACACGCGTGCCTCTCACTCGCTCTCATTGTGAGCGCATAACGTGAGCGGAGCGTAACGCAGTTTCTTGAAGTGTCACCCGGCAAACCAATTTATAAGACGTTGTCACGTCAAAACTCACAAACATAACCTTGAAATATTGTCAAAGAAACGGGTTCTTACAACGATGTTTATTAAATGAGCGATCCCGATATTTCATTGTTGCAAGCGCCATGATCGGAGACTGAGTACTGCGGGTAGATTTTTTAAAGCAGACAAATCTTTCTCGTTTACCGGTAACTTTATAAGTGATGATGAATTCTCCAGCGTTGAATCCAATGATGGGCCAGCTGAAAATCAGCGCTGCAGTTTTTTGTAGCTGCTTTTAGCTGAGCTGATCGCCCATTCAGCACAGATCTTGCACACATTTAATCCATCTGTTTTAGTTTAATTTATTATTATTACTGTTTTGCTTTGTTTTTATCTTTTTATTTTGTTTAGCATATAGTTTTTAATTTGTTTATTAAATATAGCACTAGATTCTATATTCTTAATGTTAAGTGTGTAAGCTATTAAGTGCTGAATAAATGTATTTTCTTTCTTTCTTTCTGATACTAGATAACCGCGAGTGTTTAAAGAAATTCATTATAACACAACTTTACATAATTACATTTAATACTCATTAAATTGATAATGAAGTATTCTAATGATTTACAACATTACTGTTTTTACAGTGACTTGCGCAACACTATGTGATTAAATACTGTTATAAACAAATCAATGTTTTATATCAAATTACAAACTTACAAAGGGAAAACGTGTCAAACTACTATCTTATTATTTTTCATCTCCCTGGTAACCGTTCGAGCTAGACGTCTTTTACTGGCCATGCGCGGGCGTCGAGCAGTCATTGGTGGAAATAAGCTGACATTTTCGCGTTGCGTTCAGTAAGGATGCGTTCAGTGTTAGACTGTAGTGTTACACCCTCCCCCTCTGACCGTGACATAGCGCCCCCGCGTCTAGGTCAGCTAAGATCGCTTAGGCCTCCCACGTTTACGTTTTTCATTCACTGGCGGAAGCGCTACGTCGCCAATGAATGGGGTCAACTGAGAGACATGATATCTGCCTAAAACTTGTCCATCTCGGGGCCGTTCGAGCACGTAGGTGGTACTACTCGCCGCTTCCTTCACGCGGTAAGGGCCATCCCTACGAGGTATGAGCTTCGCAGTCTGTCCACGTATGGTGTCGTTGGCGCCTTGCGTCTTGAGTAGTACGAGGTCTCCAGGCGAATAGTCGGGCGCGGGGCTGCGGCCCTCGTCGGCGTATCGCTTTTGCCTAGCCTGTAACTTTTCGTGGACATCCCTGGCCTCGGAAAGAGTGGTTGACAGCCGCCGTAAGTAGGGCGTGAGATTAGTGATCACGTTGTCGTTCTCTACGATAGCGCGCATGTCGGCAATCACGTCGGCTGGGGCTCGTATCTCTCTTCCGAATGTAAGGTATGCTGGTGAAAATCCGGTGCTTCTCGTCACGGCAGAATTCATCGCGAAACGTATCGCGGGCAAATGAACGTCCCAGGTAGCATGATCCTTTCCGACTAGAATAGCGAGTTGGGGTTTGAGGTCTCTGTTTTTCCTCTCCACCGGGTTAGCCTGCGGGTGGTACACCGGCGTCAGCGACTGAGTAATGCCGAATGCGTGGCACACTTGCTGCATCACCTCGCTCACAAACTGGACGCCGTTGTCGCTCAACACTCGTCTGGGTACTCCGTAGCGGAGAAAAACCTCTGCTACCAAAACTCTGGCTACTTCCGTGCTGGTGGCGCTCTGCAGGGTGAACAGCTCTATCCATCGAGAGCACGTATCTTCCAGTATTAAAATCCATTTGTTACCTTGGGCTGTCTCCGGCAACGGTCCAAAGAGGTCAACGGCCACTACCTCAAACCGGCGGTTGGTCGCGGGGGTTTGTAGCATCCCAGCAGGCTTCCTGTTTTCCGCTTTGTACCGCTGACAGTGTATACAGCGCTTCAGGTACTCGGTGATGTACTGCCTCATCCCCGGCCAGTAGTATTTTGCCTTCACACGGTCGAGGGTGCGTTCCACTCCGAAATGTCCGGCCGTCGACGCGTCGTGGTAATCTTTTAAAATGTTCTCCCGTTCGTGCTCGGGTACGACGAGACACGCGGATTCGTCGTCGTAATCGTCGGGTCCATATCTGTAAAGGATTCCTTCTGACATTAGAAAGCCCTTATCCGACCAGCCCCTCCCCCTGAACGGATCGTCGGTTGACTCCATGTCCTCGACGATTTTCCGCAGTCCAGCGTCTTTAAGTTGGTTCTCGCGAACGTCTCGTGGGCTTCTCGACGGTATATCGACTTCGGTGTATCCTAATTCGCATTCCTCTCCTTCGGCGCGCGGCGGGCGAGATAGAGCGTCGGCTACCGTATTAGACCTTCCAGGTGTATACTCTATTCGGAGGTTGAAGTCTTGTAACAAGAGGGCCCATCGCGCCAAACGGCCACTTGGCGATTTCAGGCTCATAAGCCATCGCAGCGGTTGGTGATCGCTTTTCACTACGACATCAGACCCCTCTATGTACCCCCTGTACTTGGTCACAGCCCATACTACGGCCAAAGCCTCTCGCTCGGTAGTATTATAATTTCTTTCTGCTCCGTTGAGCAAGCGGCTTGCATACTCAACGGGGCGCTCATCTGGACCCTCTCCCTGCATAAGAACTGCCCCGAGACAATATGCACTGCTATCGGTTTTCAGCGTGAAAGGAATTGTCTCGTCGGCCTGGCGAAGTATAGGCGCCGTCACAAGCAGCTGTTTGAGGTGCTCAAACGCTTCCTGTTGTCGTGGCGACCACACCCACTTACTCTCTTTTTTGAGGAGGTCCGTCAACGGTCTGGCGACTTCGGCGAAATTCGGTATAAATCGCCGGAACCAGCTGGTCATCTGCACGAAAGTCTTCACGTGCTTGACGTCTGTGGGAGGTGGCATTTCGGCGACCGCTGCAGTCTTATCCGGATCAACCTTGATTCCTCCCGGTACGATCACGTGGCCTAGAAATTTTACAGACTCGCGAGCGAAGCAGCACTTCTCTCGGTTTATTCTTAAATTATACATGGCGAGACGATCAAACACTGCTTCCAGGTCTTCCAAGTGCTTTGGGAACGATTCAGATAGGATGATAATGTCATCGAGATATACGAGCAGACTTACGCCCGCGAGCTCCTTACCAGCCTTGAATCTATCCATAAGACGCTGGAATGTGGATCCAGAGTTACGTAAGCCCATGGGCATTCTCTTAAATCTGAAGCATCCTAGTGGACTAACAAAAGCAGTCTTATCTCGATCATCGGGTTCTACGCTAACCTGGAAATATCCGGATCGCAGGTCGCAGGTAGTCATAATACTGGTATTCTTAGCAGCATGGAGAATATCATCAACCCTCGGGAGTGGGTACCGGTCAGGTTCTGTTACGGCATTCAACTTTCTGTAATCCACGCAAAGTCGTACTCCTCCATCCTTCTTACTCACGAGGACCACGTTGGAGGCCCACGGAGAGTCGCATTCCTCAATTATATCTGCATCCAGCAGCTTCTGCAGCTCTGCTTCCAGTAACGCCTTTTTCTTGGGGGATAACCTGTAAGCAGGTGACGCTATAGGTTCTTGGTTCGCGTTAACTTTTATGCGATGTTTCGCATATTCAGTAGGAGGCCCTTCCTTATCAAAAAGAGCTGCCCTCCTTACTAGGAAAGCATTAAGTCGCACTTTCTCATCGGCATTGAGCATAGTGCCTTCGTCTTGCCTAAGCAGTAGTTTCGAAGTTTCTAGCCTCTTAAGTTCTGTCTCAGCCGATTCTACTAGGTTATACTCCGTAATAAAGTCGGACCAGTTGCTAGTATCATTTCGGAAGCACCACCTTTTGAGTGTTAGGTCTAGTAGAATGTTCGCGTTGGTTATGAAATCTCTTCCAAGGAGAGTGCGGGTGTCGGCACCCGGAAAAACAATGAAATAAGTAGGTACCTTGTGTCCTCTGAGAGAAACCACTGTTTCTGCCTCAAGTACCGTGCGCGCCTGAACGGATCCATCTGCCAGACCGATAGTGCGCGACGTGGTCACGAATCCGACGCCATCCTTGACCAGCAGCTGGTACAGTAAAGGTCCCGCAATGCAGTGAGTGGCACCAGTGTCAAGCATCGCGACTCCACGATGTCCCCCGATGTCCACCGTCACTAATGGACTTGTGTTCTCACTATGCGCAATATTTGCACTTTGAAATTTCAAATTATTACACTCAGAATGAGATGTGCTAGGCAACACCTTACATCTCTCACACTTAGACCTCACAACTCCCAGCTGACCACATCCATAGCAACGCAGCTGTGAACTGCTACTACTCGTAATAAGCCTAGGCGCATCCGCTTTGCTCTCATTATTGCCCTTCCTAAGGCAATCATCTACGGAATGACCGAAACGTTTGCAGTAAGTGCATTTAGGTCGTACTCGTTTTTTGCTCTCGTTGTCACCCTCGGGCTTAGTGTCGTGCGAGGTCTCGGTTGGGTTGGAGGGTGTGACACGAATCTTAACATTAGAACTACCCCTTCCTACATTAGAGTCAGGTTTTGAAACACTTACCTCCGCCAATGACTCCTCGACATACCTGGCCTCCGTTATTAGCTGTTCGAGCCCTTCCACTGAATTGCGCGATACTCTTTTCCGTATCTTGCGGTCTAGTAGCCCATATACCATGTCTACTTGCATACGCTCCGGCACTGAATATGGTAACTTGGATATCAATGCGCGCAATTTACATACAAACACGTCGGCGCGTTCTTTGTCTTGCTCCGCGCCGAAAATATCGCGGAATATTTTGTACGCCGGTCGCGGTACGCCGAACATTCCCCGCATCCGTCGCAGCGCGTCGCTCCACGTACCTACGGACTGCTTCACGCCTTGCCACCAGACGGCGGCCTCGCCGACCAGCAGCATGGGCAGCCCGCGCAGAGCGTGCTCGTCGCTGACATTGGTGCACTCGCGGTATACTTCTACCGCGTCTATGAATGCCTCCAACTCGTCAGCATCCTTGGACGTGCCGTTGAATCGCGCCGTACATTTCGACAAGTTGCCGAATGGCGCACAGTGGATGTCCTCTCTGCACACCGGCGACGATGTCCGTGGCGGCTGCTCCCTGCTTAGGATGCTGTCGATGAGTATGCGATTCGCCTCGGACTGACTCCGCGTGATCGTTGCGACGAGTGTGTGCAGCATCTCGTCCGACATGACGACGTTCGTAGCTTGTTGTTGTGCCGTTACGTTCCCCTCGGTGTCGGTGTCCGAATCAGATCTGTCACCTCTTCCGCCCGCTCGTCCTGCCTTCTTCGGCGGCATTGTAGCGGCCGCGGGTGATGACGATGATTTTTTTTCCGACTTCGCGTCACGATTAATTTCTGGCCGGTTTTTGGTAAATTCTCCGCGATTCGTGGAAATGCACACGAATGCGGGTTAACCGTATCCCAGGCGTTTTAATTCTCGGCCCCACGTTGGGCGCCAATATAAACAAATCAATGTTTTATATCAAATTACAAACTTACAAAGGGAAAACGTGTCAAACTACTATCTTATTATTTTTCATCTCCCTGGTAACCGTTCGAGCTAGACGTCTTTTACTGGCCATGCGCGGGCGTCGAGCAGTCATTGGTGGAAATAAGCTGACATTTTCGCGTTGCGTTCAGTAAGGATGCGTTCAGTGTTAGACTGTAGTGTTACACTGTTTTATTTATGTTAAAAAATAAATATTAGTGATTTGTTGTTTAGGTGAATTTACTTGTTAATTTTAAATAAGGATAAAAGGAGGTGAGGGAATTAAGTAAATATAAAAGGTGCAATGTTATAAAGTGTATATTTAATTTTGTCAAAATATAAAAAATTGTCTCTTCTATTGATACCACCTTCGTAGCAAACTTACTTTTTACACAATGCATCAGACAAAATTAAAATGACTTGGAATATAATTAATCGGGAAACAGGAAATGTAAGAAACGTTGATACTAAATTTGCGTTAAAAATTAATGATAAAATAATAAACACGCAACAAGAAATTGCTAATATATTCGAAAATTATTTTGCAGATATTCCAGTTTCCACTACAAAGTCTCTTATTTCTTCTCCCACTGTTGCTGAATCGTTATTAAAAGAACATGTTAATAAATGTGGAGTTAGTTTTCAATTTAGAAATGTTAGTGCTATGGACATAATGAGAAATTTTAAACAAATTAATGTTAAAAAAACTCCTGATCTTTGGGGAATATCGGTGAAAGTAATAAAACCTATTATTGATGTAATTGCACCATACCTTGCAACAATATTTAATGATTGTATAAAATTGGGTGTGTTTCCTGATCTAATGAAATATAGTAAAGTGATACCATTATTTAAATCCGGTAGCACCTCGGATCCCTCCAACTTTAGACCAATTTCAGTACTACCTTCGTTAAGTAAAATTTTTGAAAAAGTGATCTTAGAAGAGCTACTTAATCATTTCAATTTAAATAACCTGCTACACAGTAAACAACACGGTTTTACTAGGGGTCGTTCTACTATAGGCGCAGGTACAAATTTAATAAGACATATTTTTGAGGCTTGGGAAGAGTCGCATGCTCTTGGAGTCTTTTGCGATTTATCTAAGGCTTTTGATTGCGTTGATCACGACACATTATTAAGGAAACTACGCCATTATGGAATTAGGGATTCTTCGTTAGATCTTATTGACTCATATTTATCCGGAAGAATACAGAAAGTTGATGTTAAAGGAAAGCGGTCTTTTGGCGTACCTTTAAAAATGGGAGTCCCTCAGGGATCTATTCTGGGTCCTTTCTTGTTTCTTGTTTATATAAACGAGTTACCTAGTTTTGTGGAATGCCGGCATGAGATGTATTATTTGCTGATGATACATCCTTACTTTTCAAAATTAAACGTCAGATGAATGACTATGACGACGTGAATAATGCTATCTCCCGCATACTGAACTAGTTTAGCGTCAATAATCTTTTGTTGAACAGTAAGAAAACTAAATGTATTAAATTCACCTTGCCAAATGTAAAACAGGTCGAAAGTAATGTTATGGTGAGTGGGGAGGCATTGGAGCTTGTTGAGTCTACAGTTTTTCTTGGTATAACAGTAGATTCCAAATTGCAGTGGGGCCCTCACATATGTAAGTTGGCTAGTAGGCTTAGCTCAGCAGCATACGCGGTTAAAAAAATAAGATTATATACAAATGAAAATACAGCTCGTTTAGTTTATTTTAGTTATTTTCATAGTGTAATGTCCTATGGTATTTTATTATGGGGTAATGCTGCCGACGTTCAAGTGATTTTTGTTCTACAGAAAAGAGCCATTCGAGTAATCTATAATATGCACCCAAGAGAATCCTTGAGGGACAAGTTTAAAGAAATAAATATTCTAACGTTTGCATCCCAATACATTTTAGAGAACGTAATGTTTGTAAGGAAAAATATTGATGATTTCCCCAAAGTTTCAGACTTGCACAACTTTAATACCCGGAACAAACACAAGCTTGCTTTACCAGCAACTCGTTTACGCAAAATCAATAAATCATTTGTGAGTTTGTCGATATGCCTTTACAACAAGATTCCACTTAACGTTCAAAGTCTTAATACGCATACATTTAAAAAAGTTGTGAAAAATCGTTTGTGTAGTAAAGCTTATTATACAATTAGTGATTTTCTAAAGGACTGCACTAAGTGGGAATGAAGCTTTCGTTTTTAGGTCAAATATGTAACAAAAAATTGTAATATTGAGTTGAAAAGATTAAAAAAAACAGAAAAATAATACAAAAAAGACATGCCCGCTGAGTTTCTTGCCAGTTCTTCTCAGGACAGTGGCTTTTTCTTTTTCCGAACTGGTGGTAGCCTTTTGACATCAACAAGCACGATAATTTCATTAACGTTGAGAATAAATAATTTCATTTCATTTCATTTCATTTCACACATGTATAATTGGTTGCCTGCAAGAGATCGCTTAAAGCGATAAGGCCGCCCATTGTAACACTTTACTGTACTGTTTTTTTATGTTTCTTTTGCATGTTTTTGTGGTGTTCAATAAAGAGTTTCTATTCTATTCTAAAGGTGTCCCTGGACTATGTATGTGACATAATTGGGAAGTACTTTAAATATTGGAATTGATTATTGCATTAAATGTTTTTTCGTAAATTGTTTGATTTGTCTGAGAAATGAAGTAACAAAATTGTAAAAAATAAAGTATATTTTTTTGATGCCAATCGAACAAACACCAAAAATTGTTAAAAACAATAATATTTTAGTTATAGACTAAGTTTTATCTTTTATACCTACCATATTTCTGTTTCAGCTCACCATGCCTGTCACAATTTACCTACGTATCATAGGGTATGTGACCACAGTAGCCCTGCACATCATGAATATAATAATGATGACAAACTCCTTCCAAGGAGAGGCTATGAAGGAACCTGAAGTCCGCCATTTTCAGAAGATGCAGCCCTTTTTCTTTACCTGTTGGACTTTTGTAGGTTTTATAATTGGCACGTATGTAGAAGTGGCTAAAAACTGTGAAGAAAAATATCGTGCGGAAACCTGCATATTGGAAAAAATATTGTAACAAAAATCCTTCGAAGATATGTGAAGTTCTCAATCGTCATTGGGGTCTATGCCTAATCCCTCTTATGAGGAGACCTGAATCCAGTAATGGGTTGTTAGAGGAATATTAGTACTGCTGGGCATGGAGTGCACTGGGCAAGCGTGGTGGACTATGCCTAATCCCTCTTCTGAGGAGACCTGAGCCCAATAGTGGGCAGTAATGGGTTGGTACAGGGCATAGATTGGATGCTAATAAACTAATTCCAATAATATATATAGGTTCCTTAATTCCACTGTATTTTTCTTCGACTTCCAATAAACTACATTAAAGATATTTTATCCAAATCAAATTACATATTAATGAGTATTTAGTGGTATTATTTAGTTTTTAGTATACAATTTATTTTGTTTAAGTATTTTAACGTTCCTTTTCAGACATTTCAAATCATCTTCGCCATTTTAAGTCTCTACTGTGATGTAAAGATACTGTCTAATGCTAAAAATAAGGAATACAGATTACCTAAAATATTAAAAAAACTGAGGGATGAAATGTTTAACACAGTTGTATGGCCAGCTACTACAGTAAGTAAATTTCTTTAAACACTCGCGGTTGCGGAGACACATACGAAGGCCAGACCAAGCGTGCCGTCTCAACAAGGATTAAAGAACATCCCGTGTGTGGAATCCAGTGTTAGACGAAAATAAAGCCAAAAAATCTAGTTTTGAGAGGGCAGCCGATACTGTCAGTGTGGTATGTTGAAATGTGAGTACGAGTTCCAGTGGTACCGGCAAACGAACGAGAAAGAGGGTAGACAGATTTGTCTGCTCTTAAATGACCTACCCGCAGTTCCTCAGTCTTCCTGTGATCATGGCGCTTGAAACAGTGCTGAAATATCGGTACCGCTCAATTAAAAATAATCGTGGTAAGAACCCGTTTAGTAATACTATAGTAAGTATCAGGTTTCCCTTGAAAACAATGTATGAAAATAATTTAGTTAAAACCGACTTTCACTTTTCACAAATTAGAAATAAATCTTTGTGAAATTTAAATAAGACAAAGTCTAAAAAAATATTTAAAAAATTTCATCAAAATTGATTCATTTTAAAGAAAATACGTGAAAATACAACTAAAATTAATACATCATTATAACTAGTGACATACAATATCCCACTACCTTCGAAATGAAAAAGAACCATTAAAATCGGTCCAATTATGCAGAAGACGCGTAAAAAATATGATAAAAAAACTTGAGAGGTATCATGGGAAACCCGAATAGAACGAAGTTCCTTTCGATTAAAAGATATCTTATAATTTTTTTCCCTAACGTAACGCGCGATAAGGAACGTGTTTTAAAAGATTTTGATCACAGCGCCATCTAGCGATAATCATCTAAAACAAAAAAAGTGTCGTGACAACTTTTCGTAAGATTTTTTTCCGTCTAGCCTCCTTTCACAACGCGCGATGAGGAACTTCGTTCCAATACTCTATCAAATATTCTTTTGTAGTCCGTCAATGAAGCAATTTACTTAAAAAAAAACACCATGTTGAAAAGTAATACGTAATAACTAATAATACCTCTTTTTTCAGTTGGTCTTCACAATGTTCTGGCTACTCTACACCATAGACAGGGAACTAGTCTACCCGAAAACCATAGACAAAGCAATATCAAACACGTCCAACCACATAATGCATACGTATATACTCTTCTTTGTAATTTGGGAGATTTTATTGTACTACAGAAAGAAAAAAGAGGATAAAATTTGGAGGAATATTATACCTATTTTGATTGAAATAGCTTATTTTATAACGTAAGTACTTTTCAAAAGGAAGAGGTTATCCATTCTCGTATGTAGATAAAAACTGCTCGTCAGATCTTGATCAAATTGTTTTTTTCAGAATTCTAAAAACGAGGAGGTATAATACTAGGATAAAATCAACTGTGTTTTATATGTTGAGCCGATTATGATATTTTCTCATTAGAAAGATCTTCCATGTGAGTCAAATTTAAGAGATCTGACGATCGGTTTTTTGAGTTACCTTTACTTTAGAATCTTAATTTATTATTATAATATAAATCTCGTGTCACAATCTTTGTCCTCAATGGACTCCTAAACCACTTAACCGATTATAATAAAATTTGCACACCATGTGCAGTTCCATCCAACTTCTGTCTGATGATGGAGCTGGAAGGTGCCCACAGGAACGTCGTCAATAAGCAAGATAACCTCATCGTGTTTGGACTCTAATGAAGCGTCCTGATGAGTACTATTAGAAAATTCCCGGGAACAATTCCTATGCGACGCAGACGAAGTTGCGCGGGGCAGCTAGTAATTTTATATTTATTTATTTTGATTGAACTGATCTAGCTGATTCTTTTTTTTAAAGAAGGTATTCTGATTTTCTTGTAATATTCAAAGTCTTATTTTCTGGTCCCAGTTGTTTGTACATTTTTTGTTTTCTCTGCGTAACTTTAATTCAGACTGACGGATTTAGATGATTATTTTTTGAAATGAAATGTGATTGTTCATGAGCTCCATGTATTAATTAGTGAGGAAATTGTAATAAAAATTTATTTTTTTAAAAGAGCGAGAGAGACAGACGTTTTAAACTAACTAATTATAATAACTTAAATAAAATATTTTGATCACAGCGCCATCTAGCATTAATCATATAAAACAAAATAAGGAATTGTTTTAAAAGATTTTAACCACAGCGCCATCTAGCGATAATCATCTAAAACAAAAAAAGTGTCGTGACAACTTTTACATAAGAATTTCCGTCTAGCCCCCTTTCGATAACGCGCGATAAGGAACTTGGAAGATCTGACGACTGGTTTTGCGCTATTCTTATAAATATAAGTCGATCTTTTACTTTTAAAATTGTTTTTTTTTATGTTTCAGTTTGTATGGTGTGAAATGGTACTACGGTGTATGGATTTACCCTATTTTCGGGAAAACTGAACAGTATTTACGAATGTTAATATTTTTTATGACTATAGCTGGTTTTCTGTACTTTATTCAGAAATTACAATGGATTTTGTACTCTATGTTTTGGACCGAAAGGCGAAAATTGAATGCTAAAATTAATTAGTGGAATTTAAATGTTAGTAAATTGATTTTGGTATTAAAGAGGTTTTTGTTTGTAATTTTTGTTTAAACTTTTTGTACTTACAAAACACACTTTTTACAAGCTTTATTTTAACTTGCACTGGATGTAGCTATGTAAGTTGGGGTGGAATTTAAAAGCTAAATTTGACAAACTTTCCGGTTTCTGATTGAGCTGACATTTTGCACGTAGATGTATATCGTGTGACAATGCAATAATATAACAAAATGGCGCTGATCTGATGATGGATTCGGAAGTTGGTCATAGGAACTCGTGTGCTTAAGATAGACCCGTCGTGTTTGTGCTCGTTTTACTTGTATTAGCTAGCACTCTACTGCTCCATGATATCTAGGATCTTAAAAATTTGTATTTAAAAAGTTTTCTCTGAATAAATTATTACCCTTTAGTTACGGAACCCCAAAAATTATAAAAATATAATAAAACTAAGTATTATAATAATATGGTTCACCTAACTCATTTTATAATACTCTACAATAAAAATGATCTGTAGGTCAAATTACTGATATTATAAAAACTAGCCCGTAGACCATTTTAAATAGACACACACTTCCATACAAAACCCAACAAAGATAGACCATTTTATACTAGACGATAAATAGATCAAACTCATTACTTCCTTAACTCTTATGCACAAGAAAATAAGAATCAAATTCGATTGTCAAAAAAAATAATAACCATAATAAATAGACACGAATTCACATTAAAAACTGATTTAATAAGAGCTCATTTTAAAATTGACGTTCTATTTCGAACATTTTCATTTGCTGTCCAAAAAAATGTAAATGGTCTTTATGTGAATGACATAAGACCTAAATTCGCTCGAGTTTTTACGATTGGTTGGTAAATATAAGTTTGTAGAGAGAGTTGCTCGTGGCCGCTTTCCAATTCACGGTCAAGAACTCCGGTGTTGTCAGCTCGAGAATATATCCATGGTATTGCATTTTTTTTTGTAATATACGATGCATAGTGACAAAATTATAACATTTGAAGATTTAATTTATTAATAGTGACATAACACAGATCATTATTACAAGTTCAATGTTGAACAACTTCGTAGTAGAACAGCAAAGAGGAATAATTTGTTTACTACTAGACGAACTATCACCTTGGAAGCAAAATACAACAAAATTGTCACTTACTCTTTTTCCGAAGTTAGTTAAAAAATCTAGAAAGGTAATTGTTCTAAAAATACTATTCTTACAATATCTACATTAAAGGATATACGTGTCAATTTTTCGCACATTTAACTAAGGCTTTCATATTACGTATTTACCACTTAAAATCCAATTAACACGTCTGATTTATACAAATTAAATAAACACATTCCAAGGTGACTTCACACTAACAATTTCACACTAATAATTTCAATAAACATCCGAGATTTACCTCTTTTATTCATGGCAACATTATCCAAGAATCCAGCCAGCATTTCACTTCGAAACGTTAGGCTGTACAAGACGTGTCTAGTGCAATTCGAAATTCTAAATTTGACAGTTGTTCAAAGATGGCGGTGTCGTACGCTGTTTCCCGCGTTTTGAGGCGGGTGTCGCCGATTTTCGTTCAGAAACGCCATGAATCGACAATGGCGAGTTTTACTAAAGATGAAATTATGATTTTGTTGCGACCGCCATTTTCTAATTGGAGTAATGTTATAAGAGATGCTGAAAAAGTCGTCGGATATCCTACATCGTTCATGAATTTGAGGTGTTTGTTAAGCGACGAATTCGCTAACTTAGCGCTGTATTTGAGAAAATTGGTGAGTGTTACAGCTTATAATTTATCTATTAATAGTTCAAAACACATGTAACACTGGTGCACTTATTGCTATGGGCATTGTCTACCAGTCAACCGTAAGATGAAGACAGAATACGTGGTAGGTGCACAAAATGCGTAAATAGCCAATAAGCAAAAGAACTATGACAAAAATACTTATATGAACCAAAAGTGAACTTATAAAAATGATTTATAAATTGAATACAATGAACCTCCTTTACTTTATAATTGAAATTAGGTATGTAATAACAAAACCAAATTAAACTCATCGTAATCCAAAACAAGTCTAATATCTTTTTCACATCCTCTCAAAATTAGCGCGAATTTCAAATGGGCGCACGATCTATCAGTTCCATAGCAATACCCATTTACTTTAAAGTAAACTTTTTCAATACAAGCTTATAAGATCCTGGATATCATCCAGTAGAGTGCTAGCTAATACAAGTAAAACGAGCACAAACACGACAGGTACCTTGTTTAGTACAAGTGTTCCTATGACTACCTTCTAAAACCATCATCAGATCAGCGCCATTTTGTCGTATTACTGCATTGTCACATATACATCTGCGTGCAAAATATCAGCTCAACCGGGAAGTTTGTCAATTTTAGCTCGCAAGATTCCACCCGAACATAGTTACCAGCGCAAGTTAATATAAAGCTTGTATTGAGACCATAGTACCATATTAAGTATAATATGATAACATGAGCACCGAGAAAGCGTGGCGAGACACTTTCTCCGTACAACTGGACACTGGACCGGTTATAATGTGAAATATATTATTATGAATCACGCATCGTCCTATTTGGTGAAAGGACCTTAGAAAATTAAACCTTAACCCTTAAATGGACGATTTTTGTTTTACGTTTTAAAATAATATATTTGTGTAAAAGACATGTATTACTGTACTGTCTAGGAAAAAATGAGTACAAAAATCTAGACTTGAATTTACTATGTGTACTTAAAAAAAAATAGTATAAAAATCGTTCAGAAATAAGAACTAGTTGTCAAAATTAACCAAAAATTTAAAGAAGGTCAATTTTATCTGTGATGTTCAGTATGTAGTTTAAAAACAACATTCTCCATTTAAGGGTTAAATATGCAGGTTTTATTACGTCTTTCACTGTTTTTAATGAAGTTGTGATAAGTTAGGTAATTTTAATTTTAACTTTAATTGCCCTCTTAACAATAAATGTGATCCTTTGATACCCTACTAAATCAGTGTGATGTTCCCTTTCCTGTCAATACAATTCCTACTAACTCTACCAACTAAAAATGTCGTATCTACGCTTGCATACTTTATTAACGTCAATAACATTAAACTATAACTTCCAATCTGTTGCAACTTCAATTTTTTCAAATATGTTGATACCTGTACAACCTGACATTGGCAAGCCGTGCTTAGTAAAAGATGCGAAGTCCAAAAAAAGAAGAAAAAAAAAAGTTAGGTAAATCTTAGAGAAAATATATTAAAAGCTGAAGAATACGTTTAGCCTGCGTTTGTGATGTTAACGTATACAAATAGTTTAGTGATCAAATATCTTTAAAATTATCAGTGTTTCTCTACTATACACATAAACATTCCTCTTGAATTCTATCTATTAAAAAAAGCCACATCAAAAATCATTTTTTAGTTTTAAACGGACAGACAGTCACCGTGAAGCGAGTTTGTTTTTTACTATGTAATCATTATCATCAATGTTCGTCTATTGTTTGTCTCTATAATGTAAAATGTATAATAATAATAATAAATCTTTATTGACTTGAATATCATACATAATATTATGTTGAATAGCCCTGGCTCTCGTGCTAGTATAAACTGTGTTACAGGAGCCACATGTACCGCATATACCATCTTTGTCAAAAAAAAAAATACGTCTTTATACATTATTTAATACTATCTTTATATTTCAGGTCGGCAGCAACCACTTAGTGATGCAGACAGCCAAAAATGTCCTACACGGTGACTCAAAAAACCTCCAGCCTTGGGGCTTAATCATTCTCTTGCTAGCCAAATCTATACGAGCACAATCCAAGAAGGTTGAAGAACAAACAAGAGTTTTAGCAGAATTAACCGAAATGATTCGAACAGGACATTTGATACACAAAGGCATAATAAATGTTCCTTTCGCAAAACGGTCAAAAGACACAGAAACGGCTATATTTGGCAACAAAATAGCGATCCTCCTTGGAGATTATTTACTAGTAACAGCAAACGCTATGTTAGCCGAACTTAGGAACTCTGATGTGTCTTATATTATATCTACAGCTCTCAAAGATTTGTCAGAAGGAGAATTTTTCGGTGATAGAGACGAACAAAATATGCCTCTACCAGGAAAACCTAAAAACAACGATGGCTTGGAAATAACTTTTGACACTGACGAGATTGCAATTGATGATGTCTTAGGAAAGTCTAGAAAAGAGTGGACAGCAAGAACTGTTTTTAATGGCGTCAGTCTTTTAGGCCGAGGTTGTCAGTCAGCAATGGTTCTTGACAACCAAAGCCATGATATTCAAAAATATGCCTACCATTTTGGCTGTCACGTAGGCTTAGCTTGGCAAGCTGCCACAGAACTTCAAAAGTTAACATCAGACACTAAAGATCATTTTTGTTTGGCTAGTGCACCGGTTCTTTTTGCTTTGGAAAGGAATCCGGATTTGTACAAGATTATTGATCAAGCGAAAAATGATGTAAAAGACGTTGATTACGAAGATTTAAAGTTTAATATACTTAAGACGGATGCTGTTGATAAAACTAAAATGCTTTATGAAGATCATGCGAAGAAGGCAACAGCTTATATTGAGAACATAGGCCAGAATGAATCAGTGGATATGATCAAGAAGTTGATTAATACTTTTTGATCTTTATTACAGACTAGTTGACCGCTTCGTCCGTGTCACAAAAGGATATAGTATAGCTAGATAAATGGACTACCCAACATTGAAAAAAAATTGAAATCGGACCAGTGGTTTCTGAAATTAGCGTGTTCAAACAAACAAACTCTTCAGCTTTATAATATTAGTACAGAAAAGTATAGATTACAATATAGTTCATAATTATGTAATAATTAACTAAACTAAAAGACGGAGAATATAAATAAACATAAAAATGTTCTTTTTGCACCTTAACTTATAAAGGGTTTTACCGATTTAGATAATTATTTTTACTGTAAGTAACGTTATAGATTCGCAATTGGCTTCATGTTATTGTTTATAGAATCGTTGTTTTAATTCGACACATTAAAATAAGTAAGTAAATAAGTTTAATATTAAGTTTATTTATTGAAAACGTAGATAATCATGTATTATATTAATAAATTATATTTTTAAGGAATGATGTTTTTTTCATTCAAGTTGTTCATTCATTCCCAAAAAGAGGTTGCTTTAAAATGATTGTAATTTATTTCAAAAAACTTAGTGTTCACGCCGTTCACCACTGACAGCGGCCGGCAACACCGGGACGCGGCGCGCGGGAGGGGTCACCTCGCTCCGCGCATAGAGAATCAGCGCGCCATCTTTTTCGCGCCATTATTTGAATTATTAGAAAATTTTCATTAATCGAACACATTCCATATAATGTTTTCGGCCTATATGTTTTTATATTATTATTGTAATAAACCCCATTTGTTTATTACAATGAAGTTTCAATGTACCCAAATTTCCTGTACACTTAGGGTTCGTTCAACCCCGTTACTCAGCAGCCAGGTCTGTAGTTCCGAGCTGAGGTATATCAGGAGAACTATAGAGCAAGTTTTCAGCTTGCCTCAAGTACCTACACAAAAGTTGGCACTAGCTCTCGGGCCATTATAAAGGGTAGAATTTTTAAACACCAGGGGAAATACTAAAAATAATGATTTTAGCGAATTTGACTAGAAACACAACTGCATTCATAGATTTAACCCTTAAATGTACGATTTTTGTTTCCCATTTTAAAATATATTATATTTTTGTGTAATAGACATGTATTACTGTCTAGGAAAAATGATTAAAAAAATCTAGACATGAATTTACTATACTTTTTTATGCCAACATTAAATAAAGTATAAAATTCGTTCAGAAATGAGAACTAGTTGTCAAAATTAACAAAAATATAAAAGAAGGTCAATTTTATCTGTGATGTTTAGTATGTTGTTTAAAAACAACATTGTCCATTTAAGGGTTTAAAAAAATCTTGGCTCACCCGAGAATCAAACCTGTTACAATTGCAAAAAAACACACCCTGTATGTACCTAATTATTCTGCAGTAACCGTTGTGCAATAAATAAATTACTCTTCTCAATGATTTTAAAAGTACATTTGTCATTTAAATAGCGGCTAGCGTGACTTCGGTCAAGGCTTAACTTGACAAGCCTAGCGTTAAATTACACTACTTTGAACGCCATAATTATCTAAAATATATCATGGAAGTCCATCCGAGAGGCTGGTAGACCTTCACCTATATCCACTCGTTCGAAAGCTTAAGTCCTTCAAAGATTGTTTGTCTCGAATAGGCTCCGAAACTACAAAACCGATTTTAAAATTTCTTTCAGTTTTGGAAAGTTCATTTATCGAGTAACCTTACTACAGAGTACAGGGACGGCGGGACGGGAAAGAGTGCCGTAGGCGTAACGCGTCGCGCCGTCCCTCATAACTCCGTGCTGGGTTCTGGCCTCAGTCGAGGTTCGGACGCTGAGTGTGAGCGGTTGGAGGTTTTAGTGCGGTTCAACTCCCACATACCGGCCTACCGCATACGTGGACGGGGATCCGGTGATTTACTTAAACTAAAAAAAAAATCGAGTAAGGCTATTATAGGTTGTTTCCCTTTGTGACACAGATGAAGTAGCACGGGTGATCTAGTATGAAATATGAGGCACGCCGGGAAATAATGCAGTAGTGCGTAACGCGTCGTGGCGGCCCGCATAACCCCGTTCTGGGTTTTGGTCTCAGCCAGGATTCAGAGGTTGGAGATTTTAATGCGGTTAAACTCCCACATAATCCGGCGATTTATATTAAAACAACAAATAATTTTCAACGTTATATATTTTAACCTTCTCAGTCTATTTTTATTGCTTATAAAACATTTAAGTATTGTTAAATAATTGTTTTACACCTCACCTAAGAAATAAATAGCGTAAAAATAAGTCAGATCATAAAATTTGCTCATAATTTCGTATTACTTTACATTACTTTAAGAAAACAATGTTTTTGATGTAATTTAAAAACATATTATTATGTATCATACTTTCATGCATTTTCAACGGGTTCTTACCGCGATATTTCATTAATAGGTGTGTCGTGATGTGAGTTCGAGTTCCAGTGGTACTACCCAAAAGCGAACGAGAAAGAGGGTAGACAGATTTGTTTGCTCTTAAATCGACCCGCAGTATCCAGTCTTCTCGTGATCATGACGTTTGCAACAACGTTGAAATATCGAGACAACTCAATTAATTAAATATCGTGGTAAGAACCCGTTGAAAATGCATGAAAGTATTATAGAAAACCGCGAGTGTCTGAATAAGTTTATATGTATCTTGTATTTAAACAATTTTACAAGCAATCAAAAATACAATTTTTTTCAACATTTTAAATAAGTATATCAGTTGGATTTAATTTATTATTTCTCTTTATTCACCGACTTCCAAAAAAGAGGAGATACTCAATTCGTCTATATTCTTTTGTGTTTGTTCCTTCACTTTCACCGTTTCATTATTTGCTGTACGTTTTAGATTGATGAACCGATTTCGGCGATTCTTTTCTCATATACATTTGACTGGTAGTTTTTGAGTAAAACGGACTATTTTATGATCTGACCAAATATTTTATTCTAAAGATCTGTACATCATTGTACCTTCCTAAGATCTTTAGTGCTATGAACAGCAGAGTTCAGTCTCCATTGGAACCAGTAAAAGAAGAGGCAGATCATCACTGTGTATACATGGAGTAGGTAGAAATGGACTGTTCCCTGCACTGCTTTGAATATCGGGTAGAGCCATACACCATGTTCTTGGTAGGTGAAGTGGAGTCTGAAAATAATTTAGTCTTAATTAAAATTATTGTAAAGAAAACTTAATAAATACAAGCTTTTAAGATTCTGGAGAAATGAGGAGATCCGCAGAAGGACTAAAGTAACCGACATAGCCCAAAGATATGCATCTTTGAAGTGGCAATGGGCATGACACATTGTGGGAAGAACGGATGGCCGATGGGGCCGAAAAGTTCTGGAGTGGCGGCCACAAATCGGTAAGCGCAATCTTGGTAGACCCCCCACAAGATGGACCGACGATCTAGTCAAGATCGCGGGAGGTCACTGGATGCAGATGGCGCAGGACCGGTCGATGTGGCGAGGTTTGGGGGAGGCCTATGTCCAGCAGTGGACGTCTATAGGCTGATGATGATGAAGATTCTGGATGTCAAGTTGCAATAGAGTGCTAACTAATACAAATAAAACTTGTTTATTAGAAGAGTTTCTATGGCTCTATCCTCCTCCTCCTTCTAGATTAGGAGATCCTACCTTCCTATCGTTCTGATGCATGATCTAAAAAAACTTGAGAGGTGTCGAGGGACACCCGGATGGAACGAAGTTCCTTTCGATTAATTAGTGAGAATTATAATAAAATATTTTGATTGCAGCGCCATCTAGCGATAATCATCTAAAACAAAAAAGTGTCGTGTCAACTTTTTCATAAGAATTTCCGTCTAGCCCCCTTTCGATAACGCGCAATAAGGAACTTCGTTCCAAAAAAAATATTTTTTTTTTCCCTCAAAAAAACAAATTTTACTTTTAATATACATATTTTTAACTTTGTTGTCCTATAACAAAGCTTTACTGCCCACTGCTTGGCTCCGGTCTCCTCAGAATAGGTATGCTTGTCCAATGCTTTGGAGACTTCGTATAGTTTCGAAGGATTTTTAGAATCCTTATTCCAATATGCAGGTTTCCTCGCAAACTTTTCCTTCACCGTTTTTAACCAGTGATGTTAAAGGTCCTATCAATTTAATAAAATCAATGTCCGTGATGCTTTTCTCAATTCTGGCGTAATGCTTTTTCAATATTATTTTATTGTCTCCCGCTTTGCGAGAAGGGAAGTCGAAACTCATGTCTTCTTACTCCTTCTATCATCTTCTGATTAAATTCGTTGCGGGGCCCAAGACAAGTTATCTTTCCCTCGGGTTCCTGGGCTTCACTGCTCAGAGTCATTACGATAGTCGCCGCTGTGGATCCCACATACACAGGAGTTACAGTGGTGGGAGTGAGAGGTGGGCAAATACCCGAACCAGTGATGTTGTGAAAAATTGCAGATAAATCTTTTTCACATTAAGATTTAGAGGTACAAACCGGTTTTGAACCCGCGACCTTCCGTACGCAAGGCAAGCGCTTCAACCACTACGCCATTTTCAATTTTTTTTAACATTTGTAAATAAAATAGCTAGATACTTACACAACACAATAAACTAACATATGTAGAGCAAGTTGCGCTACATTTCTAACATGACTCCTCACTTTCCTAGGCCGGAATACTAGTTCCCACAACACTACGGGAACGATCATAGTGTGGATCACATGGTTAGAAGTGCGACTTATAATCCTGTCTAGGAACACAGGGAATATGAGGCTTCTGTCGTAGTTGTAGATCAACCAGAACACGGTGAATACCAGCTGAAATTTGAGAACATATTAAACAAAAATAATTTGTGTAAAAACTTTTTAAATACAAGATTTTAAGATCCTGGATATCATGTAGCAGTAGAGTGCTAATTAAGATAATTAATACAAGCCCAAACACGATGTCTATCTTGTTTAGTACAGGAGTTCCTATAACTTTCGAATCCATCATCAGATCAGCTTCATTGTATCATATTATTGCATTATCACGCGAAATACATCAGCATGCAAAATGTCAGCTCAGTCGGGAAGTTGGTTAAATTCTACTTGCAAGATTCTACCCGAACTTACATAGTTACATCCAGTGCAAGTTAATAAGTTTGTAAAAATGAATTGGTGTTCAAATATTTGTGGAATTCCAGGGAATCTGGGAACACTCATTTTTATTCCGTCTTACGTTTATTATGTGACACAGACGAAATTGCGAATAACTTACTTAATAACTGATGAATGATATATTATGTTACTAGTTTTGACGGTTTATTAGTTAAATTTATCATTGAATAATTATAACTGTATCTAAAAAGATTTATTGAAATTTTTACACATATATATTTTAAATTCGATGCCGTATTACATCTGTGATAATATTTATAATGAAAAACATTTAATTAAAATTGCTTATTACGTTATATTATCTAAATGTATAAAATTCTCGTGTCACAGTTTTCGTTGCCATACTCCTCCGAACCGGCTTGACCGATTTTGATGAAATGTTTTGTGCTTATCCAGTATCTATGAGAATCGGCCGACATCTATTTTTCATCCCCCTAAATGTTAGAGGAAGTCCCCCCTAATTTATTTTTTATTTTTTCGACGCAGAGTAATTTGCGCGGGGCAGCTAGTTATAATATAAAATACCCAGATTATAAACTTATTCAGACACTCGCGGTTTTCTATAATACTTTCATGCATTTTCAACGGGTTCTTACCACGATATTTAATTAATTGAGTTGTCTCGATATTTCAACGTTGTTGCAAACATCATGATCACGAGAAGACTTCTCGACTCAATTAATTAAATATCGTGGTAAGAACCCGTTGAAAATGCATGAAAGTACCCAGATTATTCTCGCCAAACATAGTTTTTGATATTTCGACTTCTGTTTTTAAATGAATATAATATCTCTATAATACCTAATTCATGTGAACTTGACTGAGAAGACACAAAAAGGAACACAGTGAAAAATCATAAGAACTCCTGTAGGTATTAAAAATGTAGACCCTAAAACAATCCCTTATATTTCATTTTACTTGTATTTTCTAGCACTAATTCTACTTTATATTCCAGATCTCAAAATCCTGTATTCAGATAGTCTAACCCAGAAACTTACCCAGCTACATGGCCACACTATTCCAGCAAACATGATCTCTCTGGATGCACCCAGATGTTTCGGTAACCTGTACTTCTTGTTTCTCTTGTTTATCAAGAGTAGAAGGTCACAGAATAGACCTAGAAATGCGTACCCAATTTGTATGCCCTGTAATGAAAATATATGTTAAGTTATTGTGAAAAATATATGAAATTGTTATTATCCGCCATTTTATAGCGGCCATATTGGATCAATTTTAATCACATATAGCAAACATCATAGAAGCACAATGAGGCTTGAAGAAAGTCCTTAAAGGTATGCCGTAGGTAGCGGCCGCGCAGTGTCCCCTGACAATGCAGAGGTCCATGAGCAACAGTAACTGCTAACGATCAGGTGACCCACTAGCTTGTCTGCTTACAAAGCAATAAAAAGTTTCTGATTCGACAGATAATCAGCACCAGGCGTCATCATCATCAGCGTATAGACGTCCACTGCTGGACATAAGGTCGCCCCCAAACCTCGCCACAACGACCGGTCCTGCGCTGTCTGTGTCCAGTGACCTCCCGCGATCCTGACCAGGTCGTCGGTCCATATTTTGGGAGACCGTCACTTCAAATTTTTCGGCCCTATCGACCATTCGTTCTGCGCAAAATGTGTCCTGCCCGTTGCCACTTCAAAGACGCAATTCTTTGGGCTATGTTGGTAACTTTGGTCCTTCTGCGGATCTCCTCATTTCTGATTAAATCACGCAGAGGAACACCCAGTATAGCCCTCTCCATTGCTCTCTGAGTGACTCTGAGTCGTCTAATAAGACCCATCGTAAATCTAGTCTAGTTTTTAATAACAAACATGATAACGACCCTCCATTCAAATGTTGTCCGTTAAAATTCACATTTTTAAACACAGATCCAAAAGTTGTTCGACCATCATCTTACATTTGACACCAGAATCATTAAAATCGGTCATAAAAAAACACAGATGAATTGAGTATCTCCTCCTTTTCGGAAAGTCGGTCAAAATACTCACAACAGTCCAAGTAGTAAAATATCTATACTCCATTTTCTTAAACACGTTTATTCCAGCATTTTCTAAGTTCTTCTCACTGACATCCGCTGACAGAACTGTCTGTCTCATGTAAATGAGATTTGATATATGTATCAGTATTGTGGCTAAGTAACCTAGTATTCGGAAGTATATTTGGTAGCCCATTGTCCCTGAAAATTAATTAAAATAATTAATTTTAAATACAAGCTTTTAAGATCCTGGATATCATGTAGCAGTACAGTGCTAGCTAATACAAATAAAACGAGCCCAAACACGACGGGTCTATCTTGTTTAGCACAAGAGTTCCTAAGAGCACCTTCCGAATCCAACATCAGATCAGCGACATTCTGTCATATATAATAGCATAGTCTCGCGATATACATCTACAAAAGTACTTTAAACAATGATTTTACGATTTTTTCTGTAACGATATATACCTTATTGTGTGATAATTAGGTCGCAAATTCCAATCACTTATAATGTGACGCAGACGAAGTTACACAGGTTATTATCCTACCAAAGTTCATGGTTAAGTTTATATATGTTTTTGTGATGAAGGAAAAAACTATAAAGTAATCTTTTCCATGTTTTTACAAGAGTAATCATAAAATTAATAGTTCCAGTAATTGCGTAGTTAACTGTAAAAATATACATGTGTTAACAACACCGAGAATATTTACTGTTAATTATTGTTGAAGATGATTTTTGGTTTATTAAAATATAGAAATACTAGCTTTTGCCCGCGACTTCGTTCGCGTGGACTTCAGGTTCGTCCCGTCTAGCCCGTCTAGTTCGAGACGTCTATAATATAGTACTATTATACCGCAAAAAATGTGTTTTTTACGCATTAGAAACCTCAAAAATTGTAGCCTATGTGTTATTCTGATGTATAAGCTATATTGTGGTAAAGTTTCATTCAAATCCATTCAGTAGTTTTTACGTGAAAGAGTAACAAACATCCATACATATAAACTTTCGCTTTTATAATATATAGAAATACTAGGTGACCCGCGCAACTTCGTCTACGTTACAAAGGGGTTCAAAAATTGTAGCCTATGTGTTATTCTGATGTATAAGCTATATTGTGGTAAAGTTTCATTCAAATCCATTCAGTAGTTTTTACGTGAAAGAGTAACAAACATACATCCATACATACAAACTTTCGCCTTTATAATATATATTAGATAACAATTTAATTTTATTCTAGAAACACATTCTTACACATCACAAGGAAAAGAAAAACTAGAGAGGTGTCAAGGGACACCCGGATGGAACGAAGTTCCTTTCGATTAATTAGTGAGGGGATTGTAAATAAATAAGAGAGAGAGACAGACGTTTTAAACTAACTAATTATTATAACTTAAATAAAATATTTTGATCACAGCGCCATTTAGCATTAATCATATAAAACAAAATAAGGAATTGTTTTAAAAGATTTTAATCACAGCGCCATCTAGCGATAATCATCTAAAACCAAAAAAGTGTCGTGACAACTTTTTCATAAGAATTTCTGTCTAGCCCCCTTTCGATAACGCGCGATAGGGAACTTCGTTCCAACGACTAATTATGTAGAAACAAAAGAAAGTCGACGACTCACGCGAGAAACTTTCCAAAATAAAACACTAGATTCTAAAATGGACTGTATTACAAATATTCTCATACACAGTCACGAATATTCACATGCTTAAAGGTGCCTGTCCTTTAAAATAAGCCCAAACTCGACGGGTATACAGAGTGATTTCCTAGTAAGGGTACATATTGAAGGTCATTGTAGCTGATGGTTATATACGACCAGTAAAAATATTATTACCAAAGAATATGGCTTAATGCCTTAGTAATCGCAACTTAAAAATATCTAAAATTCTTGCAAAATGATGGTTTTTCGACAGCTGATGGGTGTGGCGGAGGTGTGGGGTGCGCGAGATCACTAGAGGACGTTAGTCAACACTCTTTTAGCTGAAATTGTTTATGTTTGATGTAGTTTTGTCGAATTTAGATTAAAAAAAAAAGTGTAATTTTACCTATTTTTTGTAATATTCCGTACTAGAACAGAGTACTCATCACCCTCCTGCAATATGTACCTTCTTTAAAAAATCACCCTGTATAACCTACCGTTTTTAAATAGTTTTTGAGGGGTATAAAAATTGTACCCGTTTGTGATTCACGACTTTAAAATGAATTAAAATCGTATTTTTGACGCTTTTTTTGTGACGGGAGGAAATCACCGGACTTCCACTCGCCCGAGTGGGTATGTGGAAGTTGAACTGCACCAAACCCCCCGCCGCTCGCGCTCGACGTCCGAACCCCGGCCGGGGACAGAACCCGGGACGAGGCTAGTAGGGGTGACAGGACGACGGATCGACGCTCACGTATCGCGCAATTTCAAGGGTACCTTTTTAAAGGGACATTTAGGAGCTTTATATTTGCATCATAAATTATTTTCTGTTCTAAATTAGTATTTAAGCCGTCGGTACTGTACTGTAACAACCCATTACTGTCCACTGCTGGGCTCAGGTCTCCTTAGTAGAGGGATCAGGCATAGTCCACCACGCTTACCCAATTGGGGCCTTCACATATCTTCAAAGGATTTTTCGAATCCTTTTCCAATGTGTGATATTGAAGATTTAGAGGTACATGCTTGAACCCGCGACCTCCCGCACGGAAGGCAAACGCTTCAACCACTACCCCACAACTTGTTTCTAAGCATGCGTCAATCAAATCAATAAAATCTTACTTTTAGTAAAACTAGTTTTTGTATTTGTTATTATTAACCAGTTAAACCGGTTCATAATTGTCGACTGGATTATGATTTTATAGGCAATTAGACCCTTCCGCGGGGGAGTTATTGAGAATTTTAATCGTTTTAGTCAAGGACTTCAATTAACTTGCACTGGATGTAACTACATTATGTAAGTTCGGGTGGGTTGCGAGTGGAATTTGACAAACTTCCCGGTTTCTTATGTGTATCGCGTGAAAATGCAATAATATGGTACCATGGAGATCTGATAATGGATTCAAAAGGTAACCATAAGAACTCCTGTACTAAATAAGATAGACTCATCGTGTTTGGGTTCGTTTTACTTGTCTTGGCTAGCACTTTATTGATACATGATATTCAGGATGACCTTCCGATTCCATCTTCAGATCAACTCCATGGTACCATATTATTGCATTGTCAAAATGATAGCTCAATTGGAAACCGAGAAGTTTGTCAAATTTAATTTATAAGATTCCATTCGAACTTACATAGTTAGATATTTACATCCAGTGCAAGCTTAAGTAAAGCTTGTAAAAAAAGTTAGTAACCCGTACTAAAACTCCAATAATGTGACGCAGACGAAAATGCGCGGATCAGCTAGACTTTCTTAGCAAAATAACTAAGTTAAATATTTTCTAAAACTTATAGCATGACAAATCAGATATTGATCTTTTTTATAAATATACTAGCTGCCCCGCGCAATTTCGTAAAAAAAATTTAGGGGTGGACTACCCTTAACATTAAGGGGGATGAAAAATAGATGTTAGCCGATTCTCATAGATATCGATACCCAAAAAAATTTCATCAAAATCGGTCAAGCTGTTTCGGAGGAGTATGGCAAAGAAAATGGTGACACGAGAATTTTATATATTAGATTTTATTGCAAGTCATAAACGAACTTACATCCCAACTAATGGTAAGTGTGACTGTTTCTTACCTGAATTTCCTTAAACTTAAAAAGACGTACAACTCACTTAAAAGGCGTATCTTAACTGACACAAGAAGGCCGTAACGGTAGATTTTACTGTCCAGATAAAAAGATCTATTAACACCAAAAAATCTTATTTAATCATAGGTCTATGTAGACTGGTTTTTGTCTCCAATATATGTTGAGCTCTTAGGCTGACCGCACACAGACAGTATTAATGTCAATATTATAATTGTGTGTGGGGAAAACAGTATTATTGTCAATATTATAATTGTGTGTCGTTAGGAAAACTTTTGCCTTGCCTGGCCACCTAGATCCCTACTAATATGCGAAAGTAACTCTGTCTGTCTGTTACGCTCTCCCGCTTAAACTTCTCAACCGATTTTGATGAAATTTGGCACAGACAATCTTAAGACCCTGAGAAATAACATAGGCTACCTTTTAATTGACAGTGACGCAGACGAAATTGCGCAGGCCCCCTAGTTGTCAATATTCTTGAGTGTGTGCAGGCATCCTTGTAGTAGGTCTTCTATTTCTGGGTTCCGTTAAATTCATTCGTCATCTAATATGTAAGGAGGTCAAGTTCGAGACGTGCTTACTCTTTTATGGTTCCGTATATAAGTAAATTATTTGCAAATGCAAACTTTCGTTTACCCTACTTGGAAAGAAAGTATTCTAGTATTTCTCAAAGTACTTAGTGGTTAGTTAAAGTGAATTAAACTCAGGGTATGTGGGAGTTGAACCGCATTAAAACCTCTTACTGCTCACATTCAGCTCCCGAATCAACTGTTGTTGACAGTCCAAAAAGGAGGAGGTATTCAATTCATCTGTATTTGTTTGTTTGTTCCCGCTAAACTTTTATGTGGATATCCATTTGACGTAAAAACTACTGAATGGATTTGAATGAAACTTTACCGCTTATACATTAGAATAACACATAGGCTACAATTTTTGAACCCCTTTGTAACGCAGACGAAGTTGCGAGGGTCATCTAGTTTTATATAAATTTGATAAAGATATGAGTAAATTTTGTGCTATTCTTGATAATAGAAGTCGGTTCTTTTACTTTTTGTTATAAAAAACTTGAGAGGTGTCATGGGACACCCGAATAGAACGAAGTTCCTTTCGATTAAAAGATATCTTATATTTTTTTTCTTAATGTAACGCGCGTAAGATACGTGTTTTAAAAGATTTTGATCACAACGCCATCTAGCGATAATCATCTAAAACAAAAAAGTGTCGTGACAACTTTTCGTAAGATTTTTTTCCGTCTAGCTCCCTTTCACAACGCGCGATAAGGAACTTCGTTCCAAAATATTAATTTGCATAAATTAGGATAAATACAAATCAAAAGTAATTAGCTTTAAGTTTCTTATTCTAAGTTATGTACCCAGATCATTAGTTGTTGTTTTTCCTTGAATTAAATAAATAAATAAAAAGTAATTATAATAACAAACGATTAATTTACTCAAAACACTTTGTTTATTAAATAAACCACTTGTGCCAAAATATACCAAAAATGGTTCAAACTGGTTCCTCGACCTAATTAACATGTTTGGTGTTTTAGTTATTACCAAAAATGGTCAAGGTCGACCTTCTTACCTATAATCTATACATATAAATAAAATCGGAGAGTTTGTCATATTGAAACAACTGTTTTTTAACTGATTTTCCAGAGGTGGCGGTTCGGTGGCGGCGCGACGGGAAAGAGTGTCGAGGACGTAACGCGTCGCGCCGTCCCTCATAACCCCGGGCTGGATTCTGGCCTCAGCCGGGTTTTAGACGCTGACTCCGAGCGGTTGGAGGTTTTAGTGCGGTTCAATTACCACATATCCCATATTGACAAACTTCCCAATATGGAGGTTAAGTTCGTTTGTTTTTTATATTTGTTACATCGTAACTTTAATTTGGGTGGACCGATTTGAATGATTCTGGTGTCAGATGACAGGAGATGGAGTACTTTTCATATTTAAAATGGATATATTCTACGGTTTGTTGTACTTGTTTTTTTTCTCAGATAAACCGATTTCGATGGTTCTTTTTTTAAGGAGATACATTGAACATTATCCCATATAAATTTGATAAAGATCTGACTGGTAGTTTTTTACGCTATTCTTGATAAAAGATAGAATGATTTAAGTTATACACATAAACCTTCCTATTTATGTGTAGGTATAATACATGCATGATATAGTAGAGAAACATTTGATTTAGAGGTATTCTAAAAAGTTTTTCATGAGACAGAAATAATATTTTTCTGATCTTAAATGCTGTCTGAAATCTCCATTTGTGACGCAGACGAAGTTACGTGGTTTAATTAGTTTAAACTTATACAGTAACATTAAGGTCATTATTGTATGTTTCTGTTTTTTTAATTTAAATGTTATAATTTTCACTAATGAGGTTTAATGGTTTTGTTTAGATTTTTTTTTATATGTATTCTTTCGTATCTGTATAATAGCATAGCAAATCTTTTTTTTTTTCAGTTGGAGGAAATCACCGGATCCCCGCCTGCCCCACGGGGTATGTGGGAGTTGAACCGCACTAAAACCTCCAACCGCTCACACTCAGCGTCCGAACCCCGGCTGAGGTCAGAACCCAGCACGGTGTTATGAGAGACGGTGCGACGCATTACGCTCTAGGCACTCTTTCCCGTCGCACCGATAGCAAATCGTGAAATTTTGTCCGTTCAAAATATACATTTTTAAACACAGATCCAAAAGTACTTGTTCGATATTTAAAAAAAATGGGACCTAAATTGGACCATCAAATCTGACACCAGAATCAAATCGATCCACCCAAAAAAGAGGTATCGAGGAACAAACATAAAAAAACACACAAATTGAGTACCTCCTCGTCCTGCTGAACTGATTTAAATGAAATGAAATTCTTTGAAATAGTTTATTGTCCAAAAAATAACTTTTACACATTACAACAAATACGATGATCCCTGCTCTAGGTCAGACCTATATCGCGGGAGACCGAGCCATGTTAAAACATTTGATTAGAATTATGAACAAGTCGAGAAATAAATTTCTTTAAACACTCGCGATTATCTACATCACTTACATCTGAACGCCGTTACATACCAAGACTGGTTAAGGAAGCTATTGAAATTTCGAGGAATAGCACTTTTAATCGGGGTGACGGCTTCAAACTATCCTGTATGTGGAATCCAGTGTTAGACGAAAATAAAGCCAAAAAATCTAGTTTTGAGACCGATACTGTCAGTGTGGTATGTCGAAATGTGAGTTCGAGTTCCAGTGGTACCGGCATACGAACGAGAAAGAGGGTAGACAGATTTGTCTGCTCTTTGTATGACCTACCCGCAGTTCTTCAGTCTTCCCGTGATCATGGCGCTTGAAACAGTGCTGAAATATCGGGAACTCTCAATTAAAAATAATCGTGGTAAGAACCCGTTCAGTAATAGTGTAAGTGATGTCGGGAAATGCTGTATTCTTCTTAAAATAATGTTTTCTTAGTGTATAAATTGTCTAGACAAGACCTTGTAAACCTCTATATCATTCCTAACTTATTTTTCTTGTTCAAAACTACAAGTAAATTGACGTCATTCGAAATTAACATATTATTGAACTTAGCCAAATACACGTTTAGTTATAAAATAAATATATAATAAATTATGATATATGCTCATGACAATTTTATTTATTATTTAAAAGAATTCCTAATATAAGATTTATCATATTAAAATTCGCAATTACGAGACTTTAAAACGAATCATTTTGAGTGTAACGGCTCGCGTTCGCGACCTCTTAGGTCGGGTTTTTTTCAGGATACCCCGTCCCATGACCCACGGGAAAAAGGGTAATCTGCTCCCCTGCTCGTTTTAGTCTTCAGAGATATTTCTACATCTCCGAGTTTTGCTTGTTGGTTGTATGTGTGTGTTTGCTGTGTGTGGTAATTGAGAGGTTGTTTGAGTGTGTGGTTGAGTAATGTCTGTGTAAACGAATCATGTATTTTAAAGAAAACTATAAATGCAAGCTTTTAAGATCCTGAATATCATGTAGAATTACAAGACAAGTAAAATGAGCCCAAACACGACAGACCGACCGAATCCATCATCAGATCAGCGCCATTTTGTCATATTATTGTATTGTCATATAATATAAATCTGCGTATAAAATGTCAACTCAATCGGAAGTTGAGTAGTTTGTCAAATTTAGCTTGCAAGATTCCTCCCGAACTTACATACTTACATCCAGTGCAAGTTAATATATAGCTTGTAAAAACCAGAAAACGTCACAATAGCTTACGCTGATGACGACGATTTGTTTCATGGCAAAGAAACCAACTAGCTAACTCTTTAAGCTCTTGTCTTCTTACTTTACCTTAACAGTAGATCAGAACCGCCATCTGCGTTGAATTTAGTGTAGCCCAGGAGCCTGAGGGAAAGAAAGAGGAAGAAGAAAGAAAGAATACTAATCACTCCATTTACAATTTACAAATTATTGCTACTTATAATATTAATACATTTTAAACTTAATAATTATCTTATTTCCATAGAATAATTACATCCGGAATCAACATCATGAACAACAGAATGAAGCCAATTGAAAGTACACCGACCGCGCGTAACAACACGATATTCTGGCGTTAGTGTACCGATGACACTCAATTCGTTTAACACACTAATAAAATATTACATACACATAAGTTCTTTAAAATTTCACTCTGTTATTTATGATGTTGATTCAAAACATCGTGTTGTTACGCGCGATCGGTGCACTTTAAATTGACTTCATTCTGTTGTTCATGATGTTGATTCCAGATGTAATCATTCTATGCTTATTTCATATGAGTAGCGTGTCTCGTGACACATAGGCCTCTTCCAATTCATTCCAGTCTTTTCGATGGCGTGCTATTCTTGTCCAGATTGCTCCGCCGATCTTGGTAATATTATCGTCCCATCTTTTTAGTTGCCTTCCTCTCTTTCGTTTTCCATCGCGCGGCTGCCATTCCGTTACAGTTTTTGTCCATTTCTCTTTTGTATCTCTCATGATGTGACCAGCCCAACGCCATTTCAATTGTTTTGTTTTTGTTAGTGCATCTTCAAGTTTTGTCTTGTGCCTAATATCCAGAGCCCTTTTTTTGTCTTTTACCGTGATGCCCAGCATGCTCCTTTCCATTGCTCTTTGACATCAATCTCTCCATAGTGTAAAAGTTTTACTGTAAAACAAAATCGCCATCCGTCGTCTGTCCCTATGTATGCTTAGATCTTTAAAACTACGCAACGAATTTTGATGCGTTTTATACCATGTTTATGCGTACGCTGCAAAAACTATTGACAATAGAACAAAATGATGTACTACGGGTTTTTAGGTCTTAGTAAGATCTGCAAAAAAGCCTGCAAGAGCTTATATCTAACTGTCATAGTTTAGTCACAATAACCACTTTTATGTTCATGAAAAATATTAAGTTGACTGAAGATTGAAACGACATGAATTGAGAATCTTTATATTAATCCTCAAATTAAGCATTATTTTATCAAGGTTATTAATGTAGAAGTAAGATACTTTTTGTTTTATTCCAATCGGACATTTCGTTGAGTAATTATTACGAGTATAAAACGCTGTCCGCTATAAAAAATATCGCCATCCATCCATGGGGGTCATCGTGTCCCCCGCGGGGTACATGGACGGGCCTCGGGGGCACCCCGCTGCCCGGGCTTAACCTCTCCGCCATTCTAGGCGGAGGTGAGATGTTGGTGTGGCGTTGAATATGTCCCTTCTAGGGATTTACCCATGGAATGGAAAAATATCACGACGACGTCACGAGTGCTGTTTGAACTTTGTGACGCAGACGAAGTTACATATAAAAAGTTATTTTGTTTGTTTCATTGACCCCGTGAATCATTTGAGAACTTCGTCTTCGAATCACTGCCCAATATTATTATTAGCAAGCCCTGTGTGTAACTTAGAACCAGTATGTCGAGACAAACTCGATTTGAACAGATACTGGGGTTTTGCCATGTTTTTGTAGGGCATAGAGTAATTTAATTAAAATTAGACTGGACAAGAAATTAAATGTAAAAGTCTTCGAAATGAAAGTATTTTTTATTTTATTTTGTGTTTTTTTTTTCTATTACATTAAATCATCTATTTTTTTCATATTATTTTTCTACATACATATTATATTTTTACTTAATTTCTAAATTTAGCGTGTGATTGGCTCCTTGGATTCTAGTTTTATAAATACAAACAAGTGTTAACTGAGTAACTGAGTTAACTGAGGCTTGTACCTCTAAATCTAAATGTGAAAAAGATTTATGTGCAATTTTTCACAACACCACTGGCTGAAAACGGTGAAGGAAAACATCGTGAGGAAACCTGCATATCGGAAAAGGGTTCTAAAAATCCTTTGAAGATATGTGAAGTCCCCAATTCGCACTAGGCAAGCGTGGTGGACTATGCCTAATCCCTCTTCTGAGGAGACCTGAGCCCAACAGTGGGCAGTAATGGGTTGGTACAGGTACAGGTACAGGTTAACTGAGTTTCTTTGGAATGTACAAATAAAATAAAAAGATGAATAGAGAATAGACCACTATTTGAAGTCGGCGAGCAATACTTAAAAATACCTACAAAGATGTTCCTCACTAACTAAATAATAAAATAAGCCGTAATTCAAGTTACATTGCTCTTAAATTGTTACAGTGGAATAAAACAAAAGTATAAAATAAAAACTTGAGAGGTGTCAAGGGACACCCGGATGGAACGAAGTTCCTTTCGATTAATGAGTGAGGATTGTAATAAAATTTTATTTTTTTAATAATAAGAGAGACAGACGTTTTAAACTAACTAATTATTATAACTTAAATAAAATATTTTGATCACAGCGCCATCTAGCATTAATCATATAAAACAAAATAAGGAATTGTTTTAAAAGATTTTAATCACAGCGCTATCTAGCGATAATCATCTAAAACAAAAACCTGCACCTTTATTATATGTATAACATTTTAATTACATTACCTGCAACAAACAGACAGACAATATTTTTAAAACCGAATCCTATATATTAAAAACTGTTATTTACATACAAACAGACACTCCATTTTTTTCATAATATAATACAGAAGGTCCACCCACTTATTTATTCTATGGTTATATTAGCAAATGCTTTAGATTCATTTTAAAATCATTATTTGTTTGTTTGTTCTGTGCGGAAAACGTGTGTGTAATAACATGACTGCTGAAACATTGTATAGGTATGTGTAATGTAGTGTGTAATGTAAAAATTAAGAAAATAATAACAATTCATAAGTTTTCATAATTAATTTTAAATTAATACATTTTTTCTCAATGTAAGTTAGCATATTTAATTATTTTTTAAACCATTTTTTTACGACGGACGCTGAGCGTGAGCGGCAGGAGGTTTTGGTGCGGTTCGACTCCCACATACACCACTCGCGGGGCAAGTGGAAGTTCGGCGATTTCCTTATGTCACAAAAAAAAAACTTTATTTTAAATTATATATAACATTTTCTTTTATATATATTTTATTCAATAAAACTCAGCGATTACTCGAAATGAGTATTTATAAAGTAATACTTTAGTCAAACTGGGCAAAAAAATAAACACTAAAATCGGTTCCAATTCAAATTAAATTGTTAGAATTAAAATTAAATTCCATCAGCATATAAAAGAAAATTAAATTTTTCTTATGAAATATTTTACAATAATGAATTGAACGCCATTTTTAAGAATATTTCAAAAGTAACTTTTCAAATTTTCATTCATTTAAAAAAAAAAAAACATCAAAATCGGTTCACACAAACAAAAAATTGCGGTAACATGAAAAGTACAGTAGACTTGTCCTTCTATTTAGAAGTTAGGCAAAATAAATATATTTTCTAAACTTGTTTAAAAAAACAACTCTTTACTTCCTGGTTACCATTTTAAATATTAAGTGGTAATGGTCAACGGTAACTGTCAACTCGTTTTCGATGTTGTTATTGCGAATTTGTATACCTAATTATTTTGTCTTAAGTATAATTCACGTTACGCCGCGTAAAGACCGTGTCGTGTAATTTTCTTTATTTTTTATTGCACGATAGATAAACGAGCTTACGACCTACCTGTTGGTAAGCGGCCACCGTCGCTCATGAGCCTCTGCTGTCAGGGCAATGAGGGGTCGTTATCTATCACCTACCTATATAGGACTTTTCTTAAACCTGATGACCTCGATAATTAGACACAAGAGTCATCCAAATCGGTCCAGCCAAATGTGTTTATATATTTATATAAACACATAATTATATAAATATAGAAACACGTAATTTATAAAAATACAAAATATTCGAATAATAGTCGAATTGAATTCCTTTTCCTTTTTCCAAGAACAAAGAAATCTAGTTGTTATTTATATTTATAAATATAATGAGGTAATTAAACTTATCTATTTGTAATACAATTTATTATTCTATTAAGTTTAATTCCATTGTTTTTAAATAATTAAAATTAATATCCACTAAATGTTAGTTCCCACAGCAAAAATTAAAACTTTATTTTATATCTTTCTTTTATTTTATATCTGCGCTCGCATTTTAATTGGGTTGGACCAATTTGGATGATTCAAGTTCCATGTAAAAGGTGATGGTCGCCGTTTAAGTATTTTTCAAGACCGCAGAAGTAAATACTTTTGGAGTAATTTAAAATGTGTTTTTAACAGATTTTTTTTTTGTTTTCCTAGTATACGTAATTTTATAACGCACACTATTATAATTACAATCTAGTCTAATTCAGACTAATAAGCAATTTTGTTTTAACCTAGATTACTATATGATTTTATGCTAAGAATGTGTCCATTGGCACTTTTCTTATTGTCTCTATTGTTAAGGTGTAGACACAATGTTCATGTGGTCTTTATTATTACACTTCACTGATTTTATACACTAATTGTATTATTAAGTACTACACTAACTGGAACGGTTTCGTTCTTTTGAGTCTTCTTTTAATGTCTGTGATGTCACGAAGCTGTATTGCTTCTACGTTGACATGATGGTGAAGCCTCCGTTCGTGGGCTTCTGCGCAATTCTTTTCATTTCCTTTAACAGATACGATTTCGCGATTTGCTGTGCGTTTTAGTGTATATTTATTTTCTAGATAAACCGATTTCGATGATTCTTTTTATGTTAGAATACAGACACTTTGAACAGAAAATGCTGAAGATCTGGCTGTTAGTTTCATGGTATTTTGAAAAATGGGAGCTGGTATTTTAAATTTTAAAGAAGATAATATTATGATTAAAAAAATATTTACACATTTACACATTACTATCGCATTTATAATATTAGTAGGGATACTGCAAGAACTCATGTATCACTATTCTACCGTCAGTCACGTCGTTCGGACCCCGTTTTTTTTGTAGAAATTTCAGATCACTTTTCTAAATGATACGTTATTTTTTGCGACTGATTGAACTTATCAACAAAAAGTTCTAGGTTTTGAACAATCAGATCTACTATAGAGATACTTCCCTTCCCCCACCAATTGAAATCCCCCCGCAAATTGTCTTGAGAACGTGTTGCGGATTCAAACTATCAAGATTGATATGTAATTAAATTCGGATTGCGATTAATATTAATTTATTTTATAATTTTACGTTTTCTCATTTTTCAGTTTTGGCGGCAATCCTTGTTCTTCCTTTTTTATGGCAACGGCAACACACCCGTTATGCCAAACACAACTGAATAGGCTGTATATAAAATAAACTTGCTCCAACAGAACGGGAGATCGTACCTAGACTCATCGTGTTAGGGCTCATTTAAAGGGCATGAGGTGGCCTTTATTTTGGCATCTTCAGATTTTCTCCACAACTTTTGATTTGAGGAGAACGAATTTTGATTACATCCCTATTACTTGCTATATAAGAAAAACCTCTTTTCCCGTTCAAACAATTCATCAAAATCGGCACAATAGCAAAAACAACGTCATAAAAAACAACAATTTGGTATAAATTATTTATGATTTGGCAACAACAAAAAAACAAGTGTTAAAAACTAGTTAAATTATGATAATTAATGTTAATTAAAAATTACTGAGTTCCGACTGATACTGAGTTTTAAATAAATCATGATTCACGATTAACCAGACCGCGACAGGACTATGAACTACTTGCGTATTACAAGTTTTACATTAACTTGCACTGGATGTAACTATGTAAGTTCTGGTGGAATCTTGCGAGCTAAATTTGACAAAATTCTCGGTCTCCAATAGAGCTGACATTTTGCACGCAGATGTATATCACGTGACAATGCAATAATATGACAAAGTGGTGCTGATCTGATGATGGATTCGAAAGGCCATTGGAACTCCTGTCCTAAACAAGATAGATCCGTCGTTAGACTCGTTTTACTTGTATTAGCTAGCACTTTTTTTTTTTTTGTTTTAGTTGGAGAAAATCGCCGGATCCCACCAACCCCGCGGGTGGGGTATGTGGGAGTTGAACCTCACTAAAACCTCCAACCGCTCACACTCAGCGTCCGAACCCCGGCTGAGGCCACAACCCAGCACGGGGTTATTAGGGGTGGCGCGACGCGTTACGCACTGCGGCACACTTTCCCGTCGCGACATTAGCTAGTACTACTGCTACATGATATCTATGATCTCAAAAGCTTGTATTTAAAAAGTTTTCTTTAAAATATATTTTAAAACACTTTTCAGTATCCCAAGTCACATTCTTACACGGATGCTGGTGTACTTGGCAACGATAGTGGTACACTCTGTTAATGGTGTCGTGATGCTGTATAGCTTCCGAGGCGAGATGATGAAGGATTCCACCGTCCTTCACTACTATAGGAACCAGACTAGGTTCATCAGTTGCTGGACTTTTGTATGTTTAAAATATTTTTAAGAATAATTCTTTGCTTTGATTTTTATAGCCTGAGAGATTGTGGCAATTTTAGGGTATTTCAAAGTGAAAACTCTCGCTCACGATGGGTCTTATTAGACGACTCAGAATCACTCAAAGAGCAATGGAAAGGGTGTTTCCCTGTGTGATCAAATCAGAAATGAGGAGATCCTTAAAAGGACTAAAGTAACCGACATAGCCCAAACAATTGCATCTTTGAAGTGGCAATGGGCAGGACACATTGTGCGAAGAACGGATGGCTGATGGGGCCGAAAATTTCTGGAGTGGCGGCCACGAACCGGTAGGCGCAATGTTGGTACCCCCACAAGATGGCCCGACGATCTGGTCAAGATCGCGGGAGGGCACTGGATGCAGATGGCGCAGGACCGATCGATGTGGCGAGGTTTGGGGGAGGCCTATGTCCAGCAGGGGACGTCTATAGGCTGATGATGATGATGAAAGTGAAAACTTGGTATATAGTTCTCCTGATATATCCATCTCGGAACTGCAGACCTGGCTGCTGAGTAGCGGCGCTAAACGGAAAAAATGTTTTTGAGGCAGTTTTATATCATATTTTAGTTTTATGTTTAAAAAACAAAAAAATATAGCAAGAACATTTAGACTGGATTTTTGCGAAAACAAGCGCGTGCAAAAATGTTTTGAAGAATTATAAAGTATAATACATGCATGATATAGTAGAGAAACACTGAAAATATAATTTTATCGGTTTTTGATGTGTTTAAATAATCCGATTTTTCTGCGGTTACATCGCAACGCAATGCAACGTTGTGTCTTCAATAAATGGATTCGTACTTCCACTTTATGATACAGACGAAGTCGGCTAATCTATATAATACCTATCGTGGTTATTAATTGAAAGGACCAGCAAAACTTATTGGAACGAAGTTCCTTATCGCGCGTTATCGAAGGGGGCTAGACGGAAATTCTTATGAAGAAATTGTCACGACACTTTTTTGCTTTAGATGATTATCGCTAGATGGCGCTGTGATTAAAATCTTTTAAGACAATTCTTTATTTTGTTTTATATGATTAATGCTAGATGGCGCTGTGATAAAAAAAAATATTTTTTAAGTTATAATAATTAGTATATAAGAGAGAGAGAGAGACAGGCGTTTTAAACTAACTAAATTTTATTACAATTCCTTCACTAATTAATCGAAAGGAACTTCGTTCCATCCGGGTGTCCCTTGAACCTCTCAAGTTTTTTTTTATGTTAATTTGTCAGTCGAAAATGATGGCACGCTTGTTTAAAACAGAAAAAAACAATTATGTTTCAGGTATTCCAAATAGCATATGCAGTGATAGCTCTAACTTGCGATGTGTTGGCTCTTCGGAGGGACCAGAAGCATACGAAATTCCTGGAAAACCTGGCGAGTTTCAGGGACTCATTCTTCAGTGGTGTGGTGGTACCATTCTCTTTTGTGAGTATTTTATCAAACGTGGGTCTGATTTTGAAGCTGTAAGACTACATTAACTTTAGGATTTTACGAGGGTCAAAATATTTACGGCCGATTTGGATGATTCTTTTATGTTTGCAACATTATCATGACGGATACCCCGTAGACGTTCACTGTTGTACCTCCAGTAGTTTCCCGCGGTCCATCTTGTGGGAAGTCTGCCCACGCTACGCCTACTGCTTTGTGGCCGCCACTCCAGAACTTTTATGCCACACCGGCCATCGGCTCTACGCTCAATGCGTGATCCTACACCATTGCCACTTCGAAAATGCAACTGATCTACATATAAAAAATATCTATAAAAGTATTTAAAAAAATACTGGTCATAGTGACTCGAATTTAGTGATGAGCAAAATTGATCTTGCAAAAAAACAAGATTTTTACAAGACCAAGACCAGATAGATTTTGGGCAAGAGTCTTAGTCTTGTTCTTGCTTTGCTCGTCACTACTCGCATTGAAAGCACTGGTGGGCCGAATCTAGCCTGTGCGATTAAGTTTGGAGATCCCCTAAAAAAGTAGTGGTAACAAAATTGGTGATAAATGTAATTCGTAATTGTTAGACCGTTTTTTCTTGTTAATAAAAACGAATTTCATTTTCTTCAACAGTTCGTAGCTACATTCTTCTGGGCGATATATCTCTACGAAAAAGAGCTGATTTTACCCGGATTCATGAATATAATAATAACTCCTATATCTAACCATATAGTACACACATGGATTGTACCTATAGTGATACTAGAAATGGCCATAAGAAGACGTGAGGTACCAAAGAAGCACACGCAAAATTTGTTTTTGCTGGCCTTGACTGTTGTCATTTATTTAATTGTGTGAGTATTTTTACATGTCTGTCTGTCTGTATCACATTACTGCCCACTGTTGAGCTTAGGTCTCCTCGGAAAAGGGGTTACCCATTTTTTTTATTTTTTTTTATTTGGAGGAAATCACCGGGGTATGTGGGAGTTGAACCGCACTAAAACCTCCAACCGCTCACACTCAGCGTCCGAACCCCGGCTAAGGCCAGAACCCAGCACGGGGTTATGAGGGACGACGCGACGCGTTACGCCATCGGCACTCTTTTCCGTCGCGCCGCCCCCGGCCGCCACCGGCTCTCTCGGTCGGCGGGCTTTCTGAATCCCGCCATGATGGGACCGCGTGTCAGAGGGGGGTTACCCATAGTCTTCACATATCTTCGAAAGAGTTTTAGAATCCTTTTCCGACATGCAGGTTTCCTCACGATGTTTTCCTTCACCGTTTTTAGCCAGTGGTGTTGTGAAAAATTGCTTATTTCATATTAACTTGCACTGGATGTAACTATGTAGCTATGTACCTATTAAGTTCTGGTGGAATCTTGCGAGTTTTTGACAAACTTCCCGTTGTTTGAGCTGACATTTTGCACGCAGATGTATATCGCGTGACAATGCAATAATATGACAAAATGGCGCTGATCTGATGATGTATTCGGAAGGTGTCCATAGGAACTCTTGTGCTAAACATGATCGTCGTGTTTGGACTCGTTTTACTTGTATTAGCTAGCACTCTACTGTTACATGATATCCAGGATCTTACAAGCTTGTATTTAAAAAGTTTTCATTACATTTTTAAACTTTAATCGCGTATACAGGGTGATTTCCTAGTGAGGGTACATACTGAAGGTAGCTGATGGTTATATACGACCAGTAAAAATATTATTACCAAAGAATATGGCTTAATGCCTTAGTAATCGCAACTTAAAAATATCTAAAATTCTTGCAAAATGATGGTTTTTCGACAGCTGATGGGTGTGGCAGAGGTGTGGGGTGCGCGAGATCACTAGAGGTCATTAGTCAACACTCTTTAAGCCGAAATTGCTTATGTTTGAGGTAGTATCGTCGAATTTAGATTAAAAAAAAAAAAAATATTTTGTAATTTTCCTTAGTTTTTGTAATATTCCGTATTAGAACAGAGTACTCATCACCCTCCTGCAATATGTACCCTATCTAACAAATCACCCTGTATAGATTCGACATTTCGAAAAATATCATCTTCCATCTTATTCATAGTCCGTCTTGAGTAAACTATAGCCATCTCTTTCTTTCAGGTTGATGTATTCGTACTACGAAGGCGGGAAATGGCCCTACCCCATCCTAACCTATCTTCAAGGAACAATTTACATGAAAATATTCTTATTTGTATCTTTATCTTCACTGCCGACGTGGTATTATTTACAGTGGTATTTAACAAGAATAATATGTCAGGAAAAATGTGTAAAAACTGCTTAGAATAATACTTAAAATTGTTAAATAAAAGTCTTGTCTGAAATTTGTGATAGTGACATCTAGCGAGTAAACGTAGTAACTTTTGTAGTTTGTTAGGATTTTTAGTTTAAAATATGAATAATAGATGGCGTTAGTATTGCAATCGTTTTTAGTGAAATTACATTATTAATATTTTTTTTTTTATTATTGCCTTGTAGGCAGACGGGCCAACGGGCCACCTGATCGTCAGTGGTTACCGTCGCTCATGAACCTCTGCAATGTCAGGGGACACTGAGGGGTCGCTACCTACAACCTAACTTTAAAGACCTAACCTTAAGGATTAAATATTTATTTTAATTTTAATAAATAATTAAATTTTAATGCTGGTAGATAAGTTAAAATTTATTATATTCTGAACTTTATATATACTGTTTAAAATTGAATTATTAAAACCAGGAAAGTTTGAAATTTGTAATAGTGATATCTATTGGCTAGATTGAATTTAGTTAAAGAACGGAATAATAGATGGCGATAGTAGTACAATATTGTTTAGTGAATTTACATTGTTAATAATTAAATATTTTTTTTTTTTTTTTTTTTTTTTTTTTTAACGCTGTTAAATTAACCATAAGAGTAGGTACGTTAAAATTATAATATTTTAATTTTAAATTGTATAATTTGATTAGATTAAACGAGGCCAGTTTGAAATTTGTAATAGTGACATCTAGTGGCCAGATAGGAAAAATTTAATGGTTAGTTGAATTTAGTTTAAGAAAAGATAGATAGATAGCAGTGGCTACAATAATTTATAAAAGCATTTTCTACAAAAATTTAAAACTTTTGAGTCCAGCTTATGCAATGCAATCTATGGCTTTATGGAACGCGTAACTATGTTAAACTCCTTACACGTTGAGTCTAAAGTCGTTTATTACACAGATATTGTAACATCTAGCGCAAATTTAAAGTTTGCATTTTGAAAAAGTTCGACTGCCATGTTGGCTGTGTGTAATGTTGCGCCATCCTGTTGAAACCAAATGTCGTCCGTGTCATACTCTTCAACTTTTGGAAACAAAAAATCGTTGAGCATGGCACGGTAACGCTCGCCATTGACCGTAACGGCGGCTCCTTCCTCATTTTTGAAGAAAAATGGCCCAATGATGCCGCCGGTCCAAAACCCACACCAAACCGTAACTCTTTGTGGGTGCATTGGCTTCTCAATGGTGGATTTTCCGACCCCCAGATGCGACAATTTTGCTTATTGACATAGCCTCCGAGGTGAAAATGGGCTTCATCTGAAAAGACGATTTTTCGGTAAAAATTTTCATCTTCGGCCAAACTATTTTCTGCCCCTTGGGCGAACCGAAAACGCAACGGATGGTCATGATGCTTAAGTTCTTGGACTAATTGAACTTTGTAAGAATCCATACCAAGGTCTTTATGCAAAATTCTTCTCAAGGAGGTGCGTGAAATGTTCAATTCTTGAGAACGATGACAAGTTGAAGTTGATGGATGTTCACGGACATTTTCGGCTACAGCAGCAATGTTTTCGGCTGTGCGCACTGAACGAGAACGTGAACGGGTTGTTTTGTCCACCAACGATCCAGTATCTCGAATACGTTTCACAAATTTATCCACAAACTGCCTTGAAGGCCAATCATTTTTATGGATTTTTTTTTTTCACATTTCTTACAGTTTGGACTGAAGACTCACCACTTTGGAAGTAACTTTTCAATATTTCCCAATTTTGTTCAAGCGTATAGCGTCCCATTTCGTAAATGTCAAACCTTTAACTAAATTATGAACACAAATTGAATGACATTTGAGCTGTCATTCTCTAAATAAACAGTAGATCAAAATGCAAACGTTAGATTGCTCACCATTTAATTTATAATTTAGGAAAAATAACTATGAAAAATTAAGGCTAATTAAAGAAATTCAACCATTTTGACGTTTTGATGTCTTGTTTTTTTGAAACTACCCATTTTCAGACAAAAAAAACATAGTTAATTTAAATACCAAATTGCAAAATTATCGAATTAATGCTTCGTAAAGAAATTTATTTATTTATTTATTATTTATTTATTAGAAAATCTCACCAACAGTATTAGTTACAACAATGACATTAAAAAAAAAATATTAATAATACATAGAAATTAAGAATTGCTGTGTAACGATACTAACAATAGGTAAGCATAGCGATCATACAATTTTGAGGGGACAGACGCAAAAATAGACACACTTATAAAAAAAAAACTCTTCAACTCTACACAGACAATAAAACACTAAGACACGAGCTAATTTAAGCAAATTATACATATAATATTAATATAATTAGTCAAATTAGATGACAAATATTTAATAATACAATTCTTGAACGAAAATGTAAATCTATTCTCGTTTATTTTAATGTACCTCGTATTGTGAGATTAATTTCAGAAAAATTAAAACATAAAACAATTGTGAGAAAACATCATTAATTTTAATTACAAAATGGAGTCAAAATTTGTGAGAGTTGAGCCGCATTAAAATCTCCAAGCGCGTCCAAACCCCGGTTGAGGCCAGAACCCAGCATGGGGTTATGTGGACACGACGCGTTACGCACTACGGCACTCTTACACCGGCGATACGACCACAGGCTTTCTCGATCGACAAGATGGGACCGCGTGTCACCCTCCCACGGAATACCCCGCTGGGTCAGAACCAGCGTGGGTCGGGGAGCGCGGTCTACCATCCCCCGGATGCTCTAACGCAAGGGCGTGCTGTGCCAGACACGACACCTTCTTGGGTCCCCGCTCCCTAAGTTAGCGTTGGGGGCCAGATTCCGGGCGAGATCCCGGATATTTGTTCATAGCTAAATTATTTAAAAAAATAATTTTTAAATTTCAAAAGTCTCGACTTCCTTGTTTATTGACCTTTTTAAAGAGATAATTTCGACATTTAATTTAAATAATTTAAACAGTGGTCATTATTCGATGCAAGGTTGTTTCCAAAATAATAAAAATTACCTTATTTAAGTTATTTGTAGCAGAACAGCTGTTTAAAGTACAAGCCCTTGAAAAAAGTAAATGTTTTTACAAGCTTTATATTAACTTGCACTGGATGTAACTATGTAAGTTCGGATGGAATTTTGCAAGCTAAATTTGACAAACTTTTCGGTTTCCGATTGAGTTGACATTTTGCACGCAGATGTATATCGCGTGGCAATGCAATAATATGACAAAATGGCGCTGATCTGATGACTAATTCAGAAGGTCATGGGAACTCCTGTACTAAACAAGATAGACCCGTCGTGTTTGGGCTTGTTTTAATTGTATTAGCTAGCACTCTACTGCTACATGATATCCAAGATCTTAATCGCTTGTATTTTAAAGTTTTCTTTACAATAAATTATCTCTTTTTGTTGTTGTTAGTTAGCTACGCAAAAAATAAGGTTCAGTTCTCAATGACCTGTGAGGCCACTAACCTCATGAGAGGGGACCTCAAATAAATACGTCAAGTCATGATTTATTCTTCAAAAAATTACAAAAAAAGTTAACCTCACGTGTTTTTGTAACTGAATAAACGAAATGTATTTTTTAGATTATTATTTTAATTTACCAAGTCACACAAAAGCTATCATTTAGATCTTTATCAAATTTTATATGAGGTAATATCCAAAATGTCTGCTTTCCTAACGAAATAAGAATCATCTAAATCGGTTCATCTATGGGGGGGCCATATAAAGTTTGCATTTTTCAAAAGTTCGACTGTCATGTTGACTGTGTGGCATGTTGCGCCATCCTGTTGAAACCAATGTCGTCCATGTCATACTCTTCAACTTTTGGAAACAAAAATTCGTTGAGCATGGCACGGGAATGCTCGCCATTGACCGTAACGGCAGCTCCTTGCTCATTTTCCAATGATACCGCCGGACCAAAACCCACACCAAACCGTAACTCAATTGGACTGAAGACTCACCACTTTGGAAGTAACTTTTCAATATTTCCCAATTTTGTTCAAGCGTATAGCGTCCCATTTCGTAAATGTCAAACCTTTAACTACTTGATGAACACAAATTGAATGACATTTGAGCTGTCATTCTCTAAATAAACAGTAGTTCAAAATGCAAACGTTAGATTGCCCACCCTATAGAAAAGAATTACACGCAAAAATTGCACAACTAAAAAAAATACATTTTTAAACACAGATCCAAAAGTACGTGTTAACTATTCGATCTTTAAAAAATGGGGCCTCACAACAACCATCACCTTTTATCTGATACAAGCAACAACAAAATCGGTCTAGCCAACTCAAAGTTATGCAGTAACAAACATCAGATAGACACAGAAGAATAGAATACCTCGTCCTTTTTGGAAGGCGGTAAAAAACAAAATTGTACACACTGACTTCTCTACTATAATCTTTTCAACTAGTTACTGTGAGCCTTATAAAGAAATTCACTGTCGCGCAACGAGCAATGGAAAGGGCTATGCTCGGTGTCACTCTGCGTGATCGGGTTAGAAACGAGGATATTCGCAGAAGAACCCAAGTAACTGACATAGCCCAAAGAATAAGCAAGTTGAAGTGGCAGTGGGCCACATAGCACGTAGAACCGATACCCGTTAGAGCACGAAGGTTCTGGAGTGGCGCCCACGTCAAGGCAAGCGCAGTGTGGGACGACCAGCTGCAAGGTGGACGGATGATCTTGTTAAGATCGCAGGAACGCGCTGGATGCAGGCCGCTACCAGCTTTGGGGGAGGCCTATGTCCAGCAGTGGACGTCTACAGGCTGAGAATGATGATGATGATGAATCTTTCTAATTCCAAGATTGTAATATTCTAAATTCTGTAAATAAAACCACAATTATAAGTCATAAAACTAAAAATATGCCAATACTCAGGTAAGTTTTTGCATACATTTTTTGGTCGAGAATATAGTTTTTTCTCATTCAGGATATTAAAGATAGGCGGATGACCCTGATTTAAAATGTTGTTTGGAATCATCGTTCATGATCACGTTCGTTGGTAAACGAGGCCTAAATTATCCCTGAACCATACAAACTCTCAACTAGGTGACCCGCGCAACTCCTTCTGCGTTACAAAGGGGTTCAAAAAGCTGCGTTACAAGTTTAAGCGGGAGAGCGTAACAGACAGACAGAGTTACTTTCGCATTTAGTATAATACTAGGTGACCCGCGCAACTTCGTCTGCGTTACAAAGGGGTTCAAAAATTGTAGCCTATGTGTTATTCTGATGTATAAGGTATATTGTGGTAAAATTTCATTCAAATCCATTCAGTAGTTTTTACGTGAAAGAGTAACAAACATACATCCATACATTCATACTTACAAACTTTCGCCTTTATAATATTATTATGATTACTAGTCTAAACTAGTCGTAAATAAAAGAACGAAGCAAGTTGTTTTATTCTTTTAAAATAATTATCCAAAGTGTATGAAACTCACATTCTGAAAAATCTTACGTGAGATTTGGGGGGGGAAGTTGAATAAAATCTCATAACATCTCACAAGGGAGGGAGGTCCAGAAAATTTAAAAAACACCTCACGTAATTGACTGACGTCCCTTATCAGTTAGTTCGTGAAGTAAATCAAAACGCAAATAAAAACTTGCGCATCGTAAAATAAGCGAACAACGAATTCGTCACAAGTCAATTATACATGCGTGTACGTCGCAAGTCAATCTGTAACTGGTTCTACGGATATTAAATTCAATGTTTTAGCCATCATCATATATAATATTATTAAATCAGTTCCACATGTGTCCACAGTGTTTATTGACGTGCATAATATAATATATGTGAAATTATTTAAACTAAGTAAGTACTAATATTAATTATGTGATATATGTGAAGTTGTGTATTATTTGGATATAGTGGATTTTGATGTTACTAATAGTTACTTAATGAGTGTACTATACAGGGTGATTTGTTAGACAGGGTACATATTGCAGGAGGGTGATGAGTACTCTGTTCTAATACGGAATATTACAAAAAATAAGAAAAAAAACAAAATATATTTTTTTTTTTTAATCTATATTCGACAAAACTCCCTCAAACATAAGCAATTTCGGCTTAAAGAGTGTTGACTAATGACCTCTAGTGATTTCGCGCACCCCACACCTCCGCCACACCTATCAGCTGTCGAAAAACCATCATTTTGCAAGAATTTTAGATATTTTTAAGTTGCGATTACTAAGGCATTAAGCCATATTCTTTGGTAATAATATTTTTACTGGTCGTATATAACCATCAGCTACCATGACCTTCAATATGTACCCTCACTAGGAAATCACCCTGTATAGTTTAAAAAAAATATTCCAGTGTCAGTCAAGTGTCAGGTTTTTAACAAAAAAGAATCACGAAAATCGGTTCATCTAAAAATAAACACAACCACGCACAGCAAATCGTGATGCTTGTCCGTTAAAAATATAGTTTTTTAAATACCTTAAAGTACCTACTTGAACCGATGACCATCACCTCTCATCTGAAACAAGAATCATCTAAATCGGTCCACCCAAAGTTATAAAAAACAAACGTAAAAATACAGACAAATTGAATACCTCCTGCTTTAGGAAAGTCGGTCAAAAGGTATCAATGACTGCACTGTATTTAAAGATGCATTCATCATTGTTATGTCTATGCTTTACATAAACAAATAGATAAAAATAATTATATCTAGAGAGAAAATAACTATTTTTGACATACACAAACACTTATTTATTTATTTAATACTTTATAACATAAAAACATACAGTAAGTAGACAACTTACTGTATGTTTTATTAAACTTATATTAAACTTATTCAGACACTCGCGGTTTTCTATAATACTTTCATGCATTTGCATTTTGTTTGCTCTTAAATCGACCCGCAGTATCCAGTCTTCTCGTGATCATGACGTTTGCAACAACGTTGAAATATCGAGACAACTCAATTAATTAAATATCGTGGTAAGAACCCGCTGAAAATGCATGACAGTACTTTTATTAAACACTAGCTGCCCAGCGCAACTTCGTAAAATATTCAGGGATGGACTACCCCTAACATTTAGGGGGATGAAAAATAGATGTTGGCCGATTCTCATAGATGCCGGATAAGCACAAAAAAATCATCAAAATCGGTCAAGCCGTTTCGGAGGATTATGGCAAAGAAAACTGTGACACGAGAATTTTATATATTAGAATTTTTTTTGTCAATCAATCTTAAGTTGTCATTAATTTGTATTTTTTTTCTTAAATAACATTATTTGTGAAATCATTAATTACTACAAGAAGAGCGGGGCTTCCTAACACAAGTATTGTATAATATATACTTAAAAAGGGGGCCCCAACAATTGTTTAACATGTGTGGCGACCAATAACGCACGAGATCCAGAATCGCGGTTACGACATTTGCAAGAATCTTCGCATATATATGACATCTGAAAATCCACAAAGGTTCGATCGCACTACCTAGAGGCTCCCACCTGACTTACCCACAGGCCTTCTGGCCCTACCAAGCGACCCGCCTGTAGTAGCAGGCGGCGTAGCTATTACCGAAACAGGCCTTCGCCTGGTACGGTTACCCCGGGACCGCCATTATGGGGTCCAAGGGACGTCTTCTGTGTCTACTACAGTGGGCTTCGGCCTGACCGGGCATACACTACCTCGTCCGCAAGGAGATCTCCCTTTGGCCTAATACTACTGATAGCCCACACATGTATTTCAATGATTTTGTGAAATAAGATATTTTTCATTTTTTTTGACTGACTCCAAAAAGGAGGAGGTACTCAATTCGTCTGTATTTTCTAACTTTTGTTCCTTTACAAAGAAAAAAAAATGTGATAGTGGTCATCGGGTCCAATTTTTTTTTTTTTTTTTTTAAGATCGAATGAGTACGGGGGTGACGGGGCGATACGTGAGCGACAATCGCGAACGCGTCCTGTCACCCCTACCAGTCTCGTGCCGGGTTCTTTCCTGGCCGGGGATCGGACGTCGAGTGTGAGCGGCGGGAGGTTTTAGTGCGGTTCGACACCCACATACCCCACTCGCGGGGCGAGTGGAAGCCCGGCGATTTCCTCCCGTCCAAAAAAAAAAAAAAAAAAAAAAAAAAAAACAAAAAAGATCGAATGACTACTTTTGGATCTTTGTTTAAAAATATAAATTTTAAACGTACAAAATTTCACGATTTACTGTGCGTTTTTACATATAAGTATTTATTTTCTATATGAACCGATTTCGATGTTTTTTTTTTGATAGAAAGCAGACACCTCATCTCAAATCTTGTATAAATTAATAAACTATATAATCTTGTAATCTAATCTTAAATCTTGTATAAATTATAATTAACTAGATGACCCGCGCAACTTCGTCTGCGTTACAAAGGGGTTCAAAAATTGTAGCCTATATAGGCACGCGCCGCCCGGCGCAAACAACTACGACCCTGCATTTTAAATTTGTAATATCTTCGGTAATATTCACTTAAATTACATGCTGTAAATAGCATATTGATCTATAATAAATGCACAATTTATTTAAGGTACTTAATTGGATAAGGATTAATGCTGTATTGTTTAAAATCACTTCGTAAATAACCATTTTTTAGTAAAGAATAAAAATGGTTATGCTGGGTTATCCCTAAGAGATAGACATATACCATCGCGGACTTTTTTGTTGAACTTTTTAAGGTGAACAATACTGTAGTACATTATTTTGGTCTATCTCGTAGGGTTCAGCCAGCGTTTGCAATAAAAGCGCAAAAAAACGTGCTTATTTACGACATCACATTAGAAACGTTTAAATTTATCAGTGTTTCTCTACTATATTATGCATTTATTATACATACAAACCTTCCTTAAGAATCACTCTATCTATTAAAAAAAACCGCATCAAAATCCGTTGCGTAGTTTTAAAGATCTAAGCATACATACAGACATACAGCGAAAGCGACTTTGTTTTATACTATGTATTGATAAAGATCTGACTGTGTGCTAAGCTTTAAAAATGGAAGTCGGTCGTTAACATTTTTGTTGTAAAAAAATTATTTGAAAGTAAAAAAATACTATAATACTTTGTTTCTACTCGAACAAAAACAAGAAAACCAGATCGTAAAATAAATTAACCTTTTCTGCACTTTGTTTTTCATAATTAAATTAAATAGATGCAAGTTGTTTAAAAATTACCAACTCATTCTTGTTATTGACTTTTAAATTAATATCAATTGAAGATTAACAAGTAAGTTTGACAAGAAAAATTAATGACAAAAAAATATTAAATAACATTTATATTATTAAAAGCTTTACATTAACTTGCACTGGATGTAACTATGTAAGTTCGGATGGAATCTTGCGAGTTAAATTTGACAAACTTCCCTGTTTCCGATTGAGCGTAAATTTTCGACGTAAAGGCCTTTACTTGCTCTTTCAAATGAACACAAACTCGATGGGTCTCCGACTCCGACCTCCCGTTCTCGAGATAATTTGCTGGGCAGATTTTAATTATTTGGTGGGGGATGGCAAGCAGTAGCGTGCTTAAATATTTTAGTCAGGGTATTCAGAAGTGGAGATTCTGACGTAATTGTTCATAAATTACATGCTACTATCCATTTGATTACATTTTTTAGCAACAATAGTAACTACGTGCAAATAATAAGAATGCGGAGTGTATATCAATGAAAGAAACCGTATTTGATCGATTTTTGTTGTTATTTTAATAGAATTTGAAAGTTAGGGTATGCAATGCTTATTTGCTTCTATAGACTGCACGCCACTGATGGCAAGCACCCCCTCCATTTCTAGTAGAACTAGTAACCTTGAACTTTTGGTTGACAAGGTCAACATTCGTTACTTCTCTATTATGTATATCGCGTGACAATGCAATAATATTGTACGATGAAGCTGAGCTGATGATGGAGTCAAATAGCCAAAGGAACTCCTGTACTAAAAATGATAGACTCATCGTGTTTGGGCTCGTTTAATTTGTCTTCGCAAGCACTCTACTGCTACATGATATTCAGGATCTTAAGAGCTTGTATTTAAAAAGCTTTCTATAAATATTTTTAAATTACAAGATATTTTTAAAGATATGAAAATCACTTACCTACACTATTACTAAACGGGTTCTTTCCACGATTATTTTCAATTGAGCGATCCCGATATTTCAGCACAGTTTCAAGCGCCATGATCACAGGAAGTCTGAAGAACTGCGGGTAGGTCATTTAAGAGCAGACAAATCTGTCTACCCTCTTTCTCGTTCGTTTGCCGGTACCACTGGAACTTGAACTCACATTTCGACATACCACACTGACAGTATCTGGTGCCATCCAAAACTAGATATTTTGGCTTTATTTTCGTCTAACACTGGATTCCACATACAGGATAGTTTGAAGCCGTCACCCCGATTAAAAGTGCTATTCCTCGAAATTTTAATAGCTTCCTTAACCAGTCTTGGTATGTAACGGCGTTTAGATGACAAAACCCTGGCTTTGTGATATGAAAATCGTTGGAGATATCGGTAAGATATTACGAAAGTGTGTGTTCGTTAATAATATTTTTTTTCCTAAAATTGAATTGAATTTTCAAAAATTAAAATAAGGAACTAAATATTTCAAAATTTATATTAAATCATGTTATTGTTCTTGAATTATAATTTAAGCGGAAATGTATTGAAATTAATAACAAAATTCACTAAAATGTGACGGAAGGAATTTTGATCAGTTTTAATAGAATCATCAATTAAACTCAATGTCATCAGGCTAATTATAATAATTTTTTAAAGTAATTGTAATTCCCTAAATGTTGAAAAAATGTTCACTAAAAAAAAACTTGAGAGGTGTCAAGGGACACCCGGATGGAACGAAGTTCCTTTCGATTAATTAGTGAGGGAATTGTAATAAAATTATTTTTTTTTAAGTTATAATAATTAGTTAGTTTAAAACGTCTGTCTCTCTCTCTCTTTCTATAAATAAAATCATCTTTCTATAGATAATCATCTAAAACAAAAAAGTGTCGTGACAACTTTTTCATAAGAATTTCCGTCTAGCCTCCTTTCGATAACGCGCGATAAGGAACTTCGTTCTAATATATATATTTCAATTACCTACAATCATTTATTTAAAAAGCATGTTAAGTTAAGATCGTGTAGCAAAAAGTAATAGCTAAGACAAGTAAAACAAGATGGGTCTAGTTTAGTCTCTTGTTCTTTCCTTTGGCTAACTGTCTCATAGCAGGAAATAGAGTGGGCTCTTTTCTACTCGTGTAATTTTCTATAATTGCTATCCCTTTCACTCACGACTTTAGCGATCTTTCTCGTTTATTAAACCTCGACATAAAGGTACAACACATGCTAGTTAATAGCACGAAAGCATGCTACTTTTGAGCAATTGCTACTTAGTGGTACGTGTGTCGAAACGTTGCTAATAATGAGCACAGACAAGACAGACAGATGAGACAAGTGATTGAAACAAGTATGCTATTGAGCATACTAAAAAGCATGCTACTAACTAGCATGTGTATTAGTACCTTAAGTGATTTGTGAATGTTTGTTATTGAAGATAAAAAGTGCAACTTGCTGTACTATACTCTACTGTACCAACCCATTACTGCCCACTGCTGAGCTCAGGTCTCCTCCGAAGAGGGGTTAGGCATAGCCCACCACGCTTGCCTAACGCGGATTGGGGACTTCACATATCTTCAAAGGATTTTTAGAACCCTTTTCCGATATGCAGGTTTCTCCATGTTTTCCTTCACCGTTTTTAGCCAGTGGTGTTGTGAAAAATTGCACATAAATCTTTTTCATATTAAGATTTAGAGGTACAAGCCGACCGGTTTTGAACCCCCGACCTCCCGTACGTAAGGCAAGCGCTTCAACCACTCGGCCACCACTACTATATAGTGCAACTTGCGCTCATGTGAAATGAGCATGCACTTATGAGCTAAGAGTTTCGGGTCCCCTAGTTATGTGAGTGCGAGCGGAGACCCAAGAAGGTGTCGCGTCTCGCTCCGCACGCCCTTGCGTCAGAGCATCCGGGGGATGGTAGACCGCGCTCCCCGACCCACGCTGGATCTGATCCAGCGGGGTATTCCGTGGGAGGGTGACACGCGCAAAGCCCGCCGACTACCGACCAAAACCGAAAAAAATGCTCTTATGAGACTGATAATACATCCAGAGCAAGATAATTTAAAAATATTTATAATTACTAAAACTCGTTATAAAGACAATAGGCAATTAAGTTATTTACATAGTTACCTGTCGTCCTTGTAAACCTGTTTTAAAATAAATGGTAACTATGTATTCATCAGAAAAATACATATATGTATTATAACTACGGTATTCATATTATTACTAAGATATGCACTATTATTTATTATAATAGGACAATTAGTCTTACAGGAAATCTGTTATTATAGAACGCTTGGAAAATGAGTAATTTTTTATAAAAAAAATAGCTGCCGGACTTTCACTCGCCCCGCGAGTGGTGTATGTGGGAGTTGAACCGCACCAAAACCTCCCGCCGCTCACGCTCGACGTCCGATCCCCGGCAGGGACAGAACCCGGCACGAAGCTGGTAGGGGGACAGGACGCGTTTGCGATCGACGCTCACGTATCGCCCCGGCACCCTCGGACGCCGAATCAGCAATCGTCGGCGAAGCGACCACCGGCTCCCTCGGTAGTTGCACTACCCTAACATTTAGGGGGATGAAAAATTTATGTTGGCCGATTCTCATAGATACCGGATAAGCACAAAAAAATTTCATCAAAATCGGTCAAGCCGTTTCGGAGGAGTATGACAACGGAAACTGTGACACGAGAATTTTATATATTAGATAAACACGACCGAATTCATTTTCCAATAATTATACGAAAACGAATAATTTAATGTGTCTTTAATCAAATTAAAATAAGACGATGTGAAATTAAAAAAATAATAATTATTATTATCGTTCCACATGACGAGAACCTTGTGAAGGCAGAAAAAGAAAAACTACTAAAAATTAAATATTTGGACCTGGCTCACGAGGTGACCGACATGTGGCGTGTTGAATCGACCATCATTGTTCCGATCGTTGTATCTGTGCACGGTCTAATAGCGAAAAGCTTCGACCGTCATCTAGAGAAGCTTTCGCTCCCCGGCTGGGTAGAGGGCCTGATTCAGCGCGGCGGTCGTTCTTGACACGGCGCGTATTGTGAGGAGGTTTCTCCTCTCTCTTGAGCCCTGACCAATGATGGCTTGGATCGTAGACTCCGTCTCCAGTGGCCCTCTGTTTTTTATATTGTATTTTAAATTTTACTTTCTTGTAAATGTTTTTTTTAAATATAATGTAAAAAATAAGCTAATAAATGAATATGGACATTATTATCGAAATCGGACAATTGAAAAAAAGTTTTACGTGATGAAATTACCAGTCAGATCTTAGCTAAATTTAACTAGGACTCCATCACATAAAGATAAATCATCCGAAACAGCCTAACCTGAGAAAGTTATGCTATCAAAAATAATTTCTTTTAAAGAAAACTTTTCCACATACCCCGGGGATCCGGTGATTTCCTCCAACTGAAAAAAAAAATACAAGCTTTAAGATCCTGAATATCATGTATCAGTAGAGTGCTAGCTGATACCAGTAAAACGAGCCCAAACACGACAGGTCTATCTTGTTTAGTACAGGAGTTCCTATGACTACCTTCCGAATCCATCATCAGATTAGCACCATTTTGTCATATTGTATTGTCACGTGATATACATCTGCGTGCAAAATGTCAGCTCAATCGGAAACCGGGAAGTTTGTCAAATGAAGCTAACAAGATTCCACCCGAACTTACATAGTTACATCCAGTGCAAGTTTATATAAAGCTTGTAATTTTCCACCGTCTTCCAGGTCATGTCTTCAATGGCACATTATAGGCTGGTGGGCCATGCAGCCACCATTGGTTTCCAGCTTACCAATGGACTTGTGATGCTGAACGGTTTCCAGGAAGACTTGCTAAAGACTGACATTGAGATAAAGAACTTGTATTCCATGCAGTTTCGATTTTTGACTATATGGAATGTTGTGAGTAGAATTTTTTATTACTTAATTAAATTACTATATCAAATTACATACCTAGTTATCCATTCAACTGGGATCAGCAACCAAATCGGTTTGTTTACTTTTGCCAAGTCTGTGGCAGGAGCCTAAATTGAGCACAGCTCTAAAACTTGTTTTGTTTACATTTTTTAATAGTCTCTTATTTTACAAAGATGATATATTTTCGCTGAAAATGCAATACAGCGTCGTTTAGTAATGAAGATTTACAAAAATATAAGGTTTAATAAAAATCAAAATAAAAATTATTGGAAAAAAATAATTTTAAAATGGCGCGATCGGTGCGCTTTAAATTGGCTTCATTCTGTTGTTCATGATGTTGATTCCAGGTGTAATAATTCTATGAGAAAATGTTACTTTTTTAAAAGAAACTACCAAATCAGCGATAGACGTACCAACAGGTCATTTGATCGTAAGTTACCGTTGCTCATGACCTCTTCAGTGTCAAGGTATACTGCGAAGCCGCTCTTAAAGACTCCTCAAACCACATTTGAAGAAGGACAAGTCATCATCAACAATGTTTGTTTCAGATCTTTCAACTATGCTACGCTGGCTTAGGTCTGACTTGCGATGGCCTAACTGTCCTAGGAAAAGATGACTTAGTGCCTAAATCCGTTAGAAAACTCAGGAATACCTTGTTTGAAAGCGCAGTCTTTCCTGTGAGCTTGGTAAGTCATTAAAGTCAAAGTCAAATCATTTATTTTTAAAGTAGATGTGGACAAACATACATTTTGAAAGTCAAAAATAAAATCAAGTCAAAAATAAAAGACCAGCAGAAATAATATTATAACCAAGACTTTTAACTTTATAATATTACAAGCTTTATATTAACTTGCACTGGATGTAACTATGTAAGTTCGGGTGGAATTTTGCAAGCTAAATTTGACAAACTTCCCGGTGTTCGATTGACCTGACATACTGCACGCAGATGTACATCGCGTGACAATGCAATAATATGACAAAATGGCGCTGATCTGATGAAGGCTTCGAAAAGTTGTTATAGAGACTCTTGTGCTAAACAAGATAGACCCGTCGTGTTTGTGCTCGTTTTACTTGTATTAGCTAGCACTCTACTGCTACATGATATCCAGGATGTTAAAAGCTTGTATTTAAAAAGTTTTCTTTCAGATAAAATTAGTATTTTTAATACTTTTGTTTCAGTTCGTCGTTGCTGTATTCTGGCCTCTATTCATACTAGACAGAAGTCTGCTTTTCCCAGTATATATCGACAAAGTGATTTCATTCAAGAGCAATTTAGTCATGCATTTGGTGATTTTACCTACAGTCCTATGGGAATCTGCGTTTCAGCCTAAAACTAGGCCGAAATCAGACAAATTAAATCTACAAATCATGTTGGCGTACTATGTTATTTATAATATTGTGTAAGTATTATTTTTTAGAACCCGAACCGAATTTATTATTTTTTAATCCGGCCGGCTTGTACCTCTAAATCTAAATGTGAAACAGATTTATGTGCAATTTTTCACAACACCACTGACTATAAACGGTGAAGGAAAACATCGTGAGGAAACCTGCATGTCGGAAAAGGGTTCTAAAAATCCTTTGAAGATATGTGAAGTCCCCAATCCGCACTGGGCAAGCGTGGTGGACTGTGCCTAATCCCTCTTCTGAGGAGACCTGAGCCCAACAGTGGGCAGTAATGGGTTGGTACAGATACAGATTATTTTTAAGATACAAGTTTTTTATATCATATATTGCTGCCCCTGTATCGTCCTCACAATTTGCAAATTTCGAATGCATACTGATCGTATTTGTTATAAGTTATAATGAGAGATTTAAAAGAGTTTTCAAATGCGAATGAGTGTGGGTTATTGTTTCCACAATAACGTGATCGTATTTAAAAAAAAAAAAAATCAACAACGTCAAATATTGCAGAAAAATATGTCAAAGTGACAGAAGAATATGTCAAAAGTTCCTAGGCTTCATGATCCTGGGCTTCACTGCTCAGAGTCATCCCATTCATGTCGCCAGACAAACAGTTTTAATGCTATTCTTAAATAATGGAAGTTGGTCGTTTTCATTTTTGTAAAAAAAATATCTTTAAATAGTAATATAGTTTAGGTGAGAGGTGAAGGTCAGTTTGTCTCGTCTTTTATTTTATGTTAATTTAAACATAATTAAGTATAATATTACAGGTATTATACAACTCTCAAGATTTTAATTTAATTTCTTTATGATATTAAATTTAATTAATTTATTCCTATATATAATAATTTACATCAGTTTTTGTAATTTTCATGTTTTTACATACACTAAGGCGATTCTCACACTGCGTACGCCCTACGACGCGTAGCGCGTAGCAGTGTGCTAGAGGCCATGATAATTCAAAGTTTTAATGATATTGAAGGAAACTACATATTAAACGAATTTAAATTACTTGTAAACTTAAGATTAATAATATTTTTAATAAATTAAAATATTACAATCGGCCATTTTGACTGAAACGACAACAACATCAGATGACGTCACTAATAAGTAAACAATATGAAATTGAAGTTCTCTATTGGTTGCGTCATGACACTTTAGAGTTTGTTTACGTAAGTGTGACGTCAAACGCGACGCCATGACACTATGGGCTATGGCTACACGGAAAATAGCTTGAAACCTAGTCAAACTTTGCATTGTTACTGAAATAAAGGTATTTTCATAAATAGTAAACGTGTAGCCACATTATGGAAGAGGATTTCAAAATCTTTCGTCATGTTTATTGGTTTCAGGAAGATTCGGATTCTTTTACGAACCTTCGAAGTTTTAATTACTGTCTAATAATAGTTTTAATGAATTAAATATTTTATTATTTCTGCCTTTTTTTGGTAGTCTCATGATTAGTATTTTAATTTTAATGACAGATTTTCTCGTGGGAAAAATAATATTTTAAGACTACAGAATACACAATGGAGAGTTTTTACAAATATATGTATATTAGTATTAAAATATGACAAAAATTAGACACGCAACTCAGTTTTAATAATTTTAATAAAATGTGTCTGAGCAACTTCGTCTACGTCACATTAGATTATTTAAATATATTGTTAAATATTCATTTCTTCGATGTAATTTAACATACCTACTATAGATTTAATTTTATTTAACAAGTTTTCGAGTTTATCCCGAACAAAGCTGACTTTTTACAGTACTAAATGTATGGTTTCTGAATCGCGCCACCATTATGTTCAACGGTTGCTTGACTTGGGAGAGTGTATTTTGCAATGTTGACTTTTCTATCATTTTATTATATGTATAGATTATATGAATATTTTGACTAAAGTTGCAAGATTGTAGAAGGAATCTGCTGAAGCCAAATAAGGCTTCCTGCCCTTTCAAATGAGCCCTATCAATGAGTCTTCTGTTCTCAGATGATTTGAGTTGCCCCTTTCCATTCCGTTGTCAACAGACCATTCCCCCCTCTCTCCCAACTAGATCAGGTTTAGATATATTATAAAGATGCAGCAGACCTTAATACCTTATTTTTTGAAATTCAGTGAAAAACCTTGAACATCTCTACCATAACTGATCAAAATCCTCATTAATTTAAACTTTTGCTTATCACCTTGCGTTCTTCTACAGTTCGGTTCGAAAGATTATTTTTGCCCCGTTTCAATACGATTTGGAATGGACTCCCGTCCGCGGTGTTCCCGGAGCTCTATGACGTGTCCCTCTTTAAACGAGGTTTAAGGAAAGACCTGACGCTGATAGATAACGGCCCCTCATTGCCCTGGCATTGCAGAGGTTCATGAGCCACCTGTACCAACCCATTACTGCCCACTGTTGGGCTCAGGTCTCCTCAGAAGACGGATTAGGCATAGTCCACCACGCTTGCCCAGTGGTGTTGTGAAAAATTGCACATAAATCTTTTTCACATTTAGATTTAGAGGTACAAGCCGGCTGGATTTGAACCCGCGACCTCCCGTTCGGAAGGACGCGCTTCGACCACTCGGCTACCAAGAGCCACGGTGACCAGCAATACAATTTTTCCATTAATAAAAAACTTTAATTTCAGAATCACCTACAGCTACTACCAAACGGGTCTATGGCCATACCCACTGGTCTACGTTGTCTATGGTACACTGTGGTACCCTATAGCCCAAGCTATTTTACTAACTCTCGGTGCTATATGTTATATGGCACAATGGGAAATACATTCTTGGATGTGGAGTCCAGAAAAGAAGACTGTGAAGAATAACTAATTTATTGGTGTTAAGGTTTTTTTAATGTTAAGTAATAAAGGTTTTTTGTAATTGTTGTGCTTTTGCTCGATTTTCAAAATGGGGTAGGAAATTATGAGGTTTTTTGTTGTTTTTTTTTCAGTTGGAGGCAATCACCGGATCCCCGCCTATGTGGGAGTTGAAGCGCACTAAAACCTCCAACCGCTCACACTCAGCGTCCGAACCCCGGCTGAGGCCAGAACCTAGCACGGGGTTTGGAGGGACGGCGCGACGCTTTACGCACTCGGCACTCTTTCCCGTCACTCCGGCCCCCTTTTTTTTTAGTATAACTTTGGTTTGGCTGGATCGTCGTCGTCGTGGGGTCTCATTTATATTGTTAAAGGACAAAAATTCCAGTACGTGTTTTTCTAAAAAAATATATTTTTGTTGTGAATTAAAAGATTTTCAGTATCACAAAGCGTTTTTCTAGAAAGAAAAATTTTGATTTCTATTGTATATTTTCCAAAATGGCACATCAAGATTTTGTTTTTCAATCGCTATAACTTGTTCTTCTTCAAACGAGGCTTGAGGAGGTTCCTTAAAGTTGCCACTCAACTGGGAACGTCACTATTCGCTAGATGGCGAAACTGGGGACTTCGTTCGGAATCAATACCGTGTGAGCCCCTTTTTAAAAACATTTTTTTTCAATTTAGATTTTTAATTAAATCTTATATTTTTGTAAATCTTTTTTACTAAACGACGCTGTATTGCATTTTCAACGAAAATATATCATCTCCGTAAAATATGAGACGATTAAAAAATGTAAACAAAACAAGTTTTAGAACTGGGGCCTTACCACCACCTTTACAATAACTATTCAAATGCGAGGCATTTCAGTTTAGGTACCTATACTGAATCGCTTCGTTTCGTACCATGACGTGTTTAAAGTTGAACGGAATTGGAATAGCTATTAGTGAATGTTAGACCGATATTTGTCTCTGAGTCGCATAAAAAATCGCTTGTTGTGCAAAAGTGACAGCGCTATACACTACCGCATAAGTTTGTCTCGTTCTCACATGATAGCTGGTTTCGTTCAAAAATCAACATATTTTAGGCTTGGTTCACACTTTTAACTTTACCGGTTTTTGAAAACATGCTAAATATAACTTTTTAGTACAAAATTCTAACAAAACATAATCAATTATATCACTTTAAATAAAAATCAACGTTATTTCGTTTATTTGCAATTCAATTAAAAAAAATAAAAAGTTCCTTGTAAAATTTCGTTATCATAAAACACGGCTGAAAATGTTTTTGAACGTTCTTTGTTTAGATTTGATGTGTCAACGTCAACTGTCAAGGTCAATCTTGTTTACGTGATTTTTTTATCTAATTTTGTTATATTCTATTGGATTTAATGTATTTATCAGGGTTTATACATTTTAGGAGATTTCTTCGTTTCTAAATGACAAGACATATTTACCGTGACAAATAATTGCAAAGCTTTTATAAGTTTTAAATGATGTTAGCAGAACATCGTAACTCATCATGATAAAAGAAATCTATTTAGAGCGGTCTGGGTCTCTTTGCAAAGTTTAATAGTGAATATTCCAAACAGCCGTCACCAGATGCATGTGCCTTCACCTCTGGCTACTTTGATCTTACTGTTATTATTACCACTCACTATGAACTGATTTTGACGATCATTACTCAGAAGAAGAAGAATGAAAGAAATAAAATGAAATAAGTGTTCAAACGGTTCCACAGACGCGACGCTGGTAGAACAGTTTAAATTCAGGGTTTCTAGTCGCAGCTCCAGACGACACCAAGTCTTTGCAAACGACTTCAACAGATTGCATAACGCAGAGGTATTTATGTACGCTGATGACGTGGCTGTGGTGGTTATGGCTTTAGTGCTGCAAAACTTAAAGCCAAAAATCAGAGAAACCTTAAGAGCACTGGAACATTGGTTTAAAATTAACGGTTTGGCCCTTAATCATGATAAAATTTGTTACCTTATGTTCCACTTAGGTGGTGGAAACTCTGCTCTAAAAGACGACACTGACGTTGGCGTAAAACAGGTACAGACTGTTAAACTGCTTTGGTTACTACACGCAATGTGAATGTTATGCTCACCTGTAACTAGTGTAGTTACTAAGATTTACAGTAATTTACGTTTCAATACTTACTTTTCCTCCTTATGTTTTATGAAATTGACAACTTATTCTTATTAAAACACTATATTTCAGAGAACTATTCAGTTTACGATAGTAAAGTAGTAACTTTTATAGAATCGCTAATTTTGACAGAATAGCTACTCAGTGTAGGTTCTAAAAAGAGGTCATGGTACGGATTATAGCGCAATTGAACGAATGAAATAAAAATGGCGGTGTAACTTCACTCTTGAATCGCTATACGAGAATTGACAGTAAAGTCGATCGCAATTTAGACGTTGTGGTACGAAATAACAAAACAATTCAGTTTAGGTCCTAAATTGGATGGCAATAAGAGGTCGTGGTAGGCCCCCTGTGCTCAATTTTGATTCCTGCCACAGACTTGGCAAAAGTAAACAAACCAATTCGGTTGCCGATCCCAGTTGAGTGGTTAAGTGTTCTGATATTGCTGATGTTCACTTACGATCGTCTGCCTAGGTACATACCAAAAAATTAAAATAAGTAAGGTTCTCAAATAAAACTCCATTTAAGTGATCAAGATAAAAACAAATAACATTTTATTTCCTATTTGGTTCATAAATCCACCTGTTCTAATAAAGGTACATGTTCATTTATATACTTTATTTTAAATATATTTATTTATAAATCAACAAAGCCATATACGGACCGATCTAAAGACCACTAATGGCTTTAAATCGGCCCCCATACAATAATATGTTATATCTGATAAACATAGACATCTATATTTGTTATATATTAATATGTTCATTATGTGTAAAAATATTTTAAAGGTCAACAATATTTTTCTCAATTTTTAAACATATATAAAAAACAAGATACCTATGGGCAGTCCCGTCTACAAAAAAAACAACGAATTGCTTAAAAATACTACTCTTTTATAACGTGTCCACCTATATTATGTTCGAGTGAAAATTTAGCAAAACATAGTATAAAAGTTTTAAGAAATATCTTAAACTACATCAGCGTATTTACCCTATATATCTATCACGCTCTCTCGTATGACAATTGGTACGAGTGCGCTAAGGACGACATGCCTCGCTCTGTTTGCACCAGTCATAACCTAAAACTAGATAAAATTTCACTCGCGATACAAAAAAAAACAAAAAGAAAACAGTATTTTACTTTGTGAATGTAACTTTTCCAAAAATATTATTAGTCAAGCCAACAAACAAGTTTTGTAAATTTTTCTCACAATACAAAATCATTTGGAAAATGCACTCGTGGTTTTCTATAATACTTTCATGCATTTTCGGGTTCTTACGGGTTCTAAGTTCGAGTTCCAGTGGTACTACTCAAAAGCGATCGAGAAAGAGGGTAGACAGATTTGTTTGCTCTTAAATCGACCCGCAGTATCCAGTCTTCTCGTGATCATGACGTTTGAAACAACGTTGAAATATCAAGACAACTCAATTAATTAAATATTGTGGTAAGAACCCGTTGAAAATGCATGAAAATAATCGTCAAGAAAAAAAATCAACAAAAATCTTGTTTTTTTTTATTGAACTTCATTTTAAAAAAGCTGTACCGGGAGTGAAATTTCCAAATTAAGAACAGCTTACTGGACACGAATCTTTTCACACATATGAGATGCACACACTTGAATAATGACAAATGACTGTCATAATAAGATAATTTTAAATTAAACTTTTAGAAGCACTTCAACTTTGGGGCAAGATAGCAATAATTCTATCTTAAATCCATATTCTATGGTAAATTAGAGTCAATGACGAAAAAACTGAGAAATTTAACATTTTTAAATGAGTACACAATCGTATTTAAAATGTATCTAAAACAAAATTCACTTATTTCATCAAGAAAAGAAGCAATGAAAACATTGCCAGTATACTTTATTACGTTTTAAGTCAACTATTTATCTTTATTGCAAGGTAGATAAAACAGCTTACGGTCACTCATAATGCAATGCAATGCCAGAGCAATGACAGGGCAACAAACAAAATTTTTGGCGCCAAATTTAGTTATAAAATGGCGGTGTTAGTCATTTTGTAGTTGTAAAATGACAGTTATAGTGTGAATTGTAGCTATTTTAGCGCTTTTAGGCATGTCTTTAATCATATTTGATTGTTATTTAAATGGTATATCGTTTAGATAATACTAAAAGAACACAACGGTTCATAAATAAATTAGAAAAAGAACTAGATTAGAATTGGAACAAAGTTCCTTATCACGCGTTGTGAAAGGGGGCTAGACGGAAAAAAAAATTACGAAAAGTTGTCACGACACTTTTTTTGTTTTAGATGATTATCGCTAGATGGCGCTGTGATCATTTTTTTTTAAAACACGTTCCTTTTCGGTAACACGTTACATTAGGAAAAAATATATATAAGATATCTTTTAATCCGAAAGGAACTTCGTTCTATTCGGGTGTCCCATGACACCTCTCAAGTTTTTTTTATTACTTTTATACTAGGCTTTAAAATATAGGGATCCGTTTAGCCCCGTGGCTCAGCCAGGTCTGCAGTTCCGAGTTGGGTTATATCCAAAGAACCAAAGAACCACTTGTTCAGCTTGCCTCAAATATCTACAAATAATAGGAAAAGATGTCTTTACACTATGAATTTAACCACTCAACTGGGAAAGACACTTTTCGCTAGATGGCGAAACTGGGGACTTCGTTCGGAATCACTACCGTGTTTAAGCCCCTTTTTAAAAACATTTTTATCCAATAAATTTTAATTTCAATTTTTAATTAAACCTTATATTTTGTAAATTTTTAGTATTAAACGACGCTGTTGCCTTTGCAGCGAAAATATATTGTCTCCGTAACATATGAGACGATTAAAAAAATGTAAACAAAACAAGTTCTAGAACTGTGCTCAATTTCGGCTCCTGCCACAGACTTGGCAAAAGTAAACAAACCAATTTTGTTGCCGATCCCAGTTGAGTGGTTAAAATGTAAGTGTAATCATTTTCAAACACCGCGCTATTTCAGCATGGTTTGAGTTTAGAACGTTGCGATAAAGAGGGTAGACACAGACATATTTATTTGTTCTTACATCTACCCGCAGTACTCAGTCTTTGGCGCTTGCAACAGCGTTTAAATATCGGGATTCCTCGTAATTTCAATTTGTGATAGAATAGAATAGAATAAAATATTGTACCAACTTTATTGTACCAAAAAAAATAGTTTAAATTAAAATAATAGTGTACGTATAATTATGTACAGTTAAAAGGAAATTATGACATTGTAATTATTAATATCAAGTGTGCGAACCTCATTGATAAATGTCTAATAGTACATAATACAAAAAGAATCATTTCTTTCATCGTTTTAAGAGCATTTTTATCGAAATCTTCTTGCATGAAAATGAGTTTAGTTACTTATCCGGTCAAGAGATGGCGCTGTACGACATTATTATTCTACTAATGTAAGTATGAAATTTGATTTTTTCTTAGTTTAGATATTTTCGTACGCTTAAAAGTGCCGAATTAAATCAAAATTGCATGTTTTTGATAAAACGAGCGTTTTGGTTATTTTTACGGTCTTTTAATGAAGATTTTTTGTAATATTTTTATTACGTGATATTTTGACAGATTTGTTTATCAAAAGTTGATTGATAGTGCTCGCAATGTTTTCAGTTTATAGTAAAAGTTTTAGTTAATTTTGAATTAATTCAGTCTTTTAAAGTGCGTTTTATTTTTCACAAATTTTCAGCAAAAGGCTTTTTTAGTTTAATACCTGGTTGATTGAAAATTTTAATTCAAGAATAACATTATTTTATACTACAGACCATACTACTTCGTAGATACTAAACCAATTAAATTAAATTTAAAACCTATAGAAGTAAATAGTATATTTTATTAAAGTGTCAAAGTCATTGTATAAACTTTAATGTTAAAGTTCAAATTGTTTTGTACTTTGTATATTTTTAATATAATATGTAACGAGATATAAATATATTTTTCTATATAAAAATGAATACCCGTATTATCCAATTATAACTAATTTAAAATAATTAAAGACGTTGTCAGACTATTTACGCTAAATTTAAAGGCAGTGTTCAAAAGTCTGATCAACTTGAAAATCATGACTACTTTTAAAAGATAATACATATTTCTAAACCTATTTAAACACTCGCGATTTTCTATAATACTTTTATACATTGTTCTTACCACGATATATAATTTGTTTGCTCGTAAATCGACCCGCAGTCTTCTCGTGATCATGACGTTTGCATAAGTTGAAATATCGAGACCACTCAATCAATTAAATATCGTGGTAAGAATCCGTTTGCAATGCATGAAAGTATATCTATAATGTTAGGCATTACTAAATTAAAGGCAAAAAGCACTATTTAGTAATTATGAAAACAAAACGTACCCTGAAAATAATATGAAAGTTTATTATTGAAGTTGATTTTTAGAAAACTCTTTGTACTCATAAGTGTTTTTTGTTGTTTGTGTTTTATTGAGAGGTTTCCGAAAAAGGTTAAACTAATTTCAACATTATTGGATACGTCAAGTTTTTTTTAAATAAAGCCCAGAATATGCTCAGATTTCGATAAAATGCTGTAATAAGTATTGCTTTTTTAAATTCTTCAAATAGGCGAAGGGAATCAGCCGAATTCAGTCTTAGTGCTCTAGATATTTTTTTTATTTCGCTTTTTTTGTTTTTTTCTTAATTATAATATAGAACGATGGGTCGTGTCCAATTTTAGGAAGGAGATTCGAATCTCAAATTTTCCTTTACATTTTTACCTTGAAGTTAGTTTACAAAATACATTTCTTTCTTAAAGTGAAAGTCGGAAGATACAAGTATTTAAAAATGGTAAAAAAGTCGGTTGTTAATACAATTATTATTAATATTAATATTCCGGTCAAAAAGTAGGCAAAATTGATGAGCAACTTAGCTACTAACACAATATGACAATAATACGGTACATAGACAAAAATACATTCTTTAAATATGATGAAAATGAAAACAGTAGTTTCACAATACAAAAAACAGATAAAGCCTTTACAGACAAACATTTTCCAACAATGGTGTTATTATATATGTATAAGTATACGAGTGAGAAGTATACAATATGATAGGTATATAAAGTTGTTAAAACGTGTAATTGGACACGACCCGTGGTAAACGCTAGAAGATTACATTAAATATGTATTCTAACTGTGCGCTAATTTATATATATTATTATAAAAAAACGTAAAAACAGTGCAAAACAGATGACGTAAAAAATTCGTTTCTGAATTACATTTTATATGTATCTAGTTCTATTAAGTACTTTTTAATTTAATGTTGAAAAACAAAGATTTACTAAAGATTTGTAAAACGATCATGTCATCCGTATTTGCAGAAATAAATATGGGAAGTAAAAATAAGAAAAATATTACATAAATAACAAAAAAGGGAACGAAATAAAAATAAAACAAAAATATGGACAATAACATTTTTGTTTATTTAACAAAAAATATAATAGTATATAATGTATAAAAAAGGAAAATAAAACAACATTTTGCACGCGATACAACTGATTTTACAACATTTTTCTTTTCATAATATTATTTAAACTCTGAGTGTAAAATTTTGTTTTAATCCTTTGTAATTTTTATTTAATGTAAAAATTAATATTAACCCATCGAACCTTACAGTATTAAATATAAAATACATATTTCTTTTTTTAATGGCTATATACAAAATACAAGTTAAGATTTAATTATTATTTTTTAATAATTATAATAATATATATTTTTAACATTAATTAACCAGTCTATAGTAAGGCTATTCGACAAACTTATTATAAAGGCGTTTGTCACTTTGACAGCTGTCAATTTGACATGACACATGTCAAAGTGACAACTAGGCCGAGTGTTAGAAAAATTTTATTGGTTATTTTAATTACTAAATTCTCGTATTACGTAGCAGGCAATTACGAAATAAATAAGATTTTTTTAGTGTCAGAAATTTACGTATAGAATGAAGAATTAAAAAATAATATTATGCGTATGATGTGTTGTACTTTTACCATTTATTATGCTTTACGTGATTGTGAATGGCACCGAGGTCAGTGTGTGCAAAATGAGATCAATTTTATTTTATTGCCTGCTTCTAAAAAGCTAATTGATCATTATTTGTTCAATGTGCTAGCAACACCGGAAAGCCGGCCTGTATACCAAAAGTTTTGCTGTCAATTTTGCATCAGTCACAGATCAATCGCATTGACTGTTTTCATAAGTGAATGAATTGTAAAGTGTATAACAGAAAAACAAACATAAAATTTACAAAATAAAATAAGAAAATTGGGCAGTATAGATTAAACTTATATTACAACTTATCTAAGAAATCTACAAAGAGAAACATCAATAATATAATCATTTGAAATAAATAACAAGTACATTTTCTTTCTAAACTGTTAAAAATAATTTAAAAAAAAAGATAAAAAACATTACCATATTTTCATGAATTACGTGTGATATTAAACCTCACTACATCATAAATCTTTACCTCTTAATAAAAACTATATCTATTATTATATTTTTATATAATAATTATTTCTTCATTCAAAGTTAGATACATTTAATAATATACGCACACGAAAAGTGCACAGACCTAAATAAAATAATATAAAAAACAAAACTGAACGAGTAGAGATAAAAAAACAAAGTCTATAAAACTTGCAGTGTCGTACGCGTTCAGTTTTGCCTGAAATTAGCTGTCAAATAAAATGCGGCAGTAACGCCATCTGTTATTCAGATAATCAAACTTTAAAACATGGGCAGTGTCGCCATTGGGTATTTGACTACATTAAAAAAAATATTTTTTGTTACAATCGTAACAGATAATAAAAAAACATATTTTACTTTATAGCAAATAAAAATGTGAATGATTTTTGCGAATCAGGTGACTAAAATTTTGTTAATTATTGAAAATTCGTCTACGCCTTATAAACGTCAAAGAAGTTACTGACGTCACACGCAAGTAAACAAAACAATCTGTCAATGCCAAAAGTCATCGACTCGTGTTTTCTTAGCTTGTATGTGACGTCATCGTGTAAAATAACCAGCGCCATTTTAAAAAATTAAACTTCAACTATAATTTTAATTTATAAATACTGAAAAAATCTCTGAAATATTAACGTGGCATAGTTAGAGAAATAAAAAGAATAAAATAAACCTATTTCCAAAAATCAGTCAAATACCCTATTATCTAAAGCGACAGTGACGCCATCTATTATTCAGATACTCAAACTCGTGAAAGCGTCTATAGAAATTATCCGTGAGTGTAATCTAAAACGCTGTCTAAAGAGAATAGTTCTTTGTATAAAGCTGGGAAAACGGGTTGCTCGTGAGAATCGTGTGTCGCCTTGAAACGATTTAGCGCGCCGAGGTGCATTGCCGAGAGATCTCTGAAAATATTAAATGATTTGTCAATATTGTTTAGACTTCTGTTTATGGACTTGATGACAAAGGCAAGGGACCGAGTGCTTTGGAGTGGATTGGGGGAGTCCTACGCCAAGGAGGCGGCTACTATAGGAGAGTGAAGGAGAAGATTTCTCAAGACCCAACAAAGGGACCAATATTTTCTTATTCTATTTTTTTCACACTTTTTATTTTTTTAAATATTTTAATAGCTAATGTAAATTTGTCTCTTATGTTTAAATTAGTAGTAGTAAAGGCTTATTTTTTTTTATGGACTTGAACTAACTGATGGTCCAATTGGCAACGTCAGAATAGTTAGTCTGCTATTCAGTATCTATTAATTCTGAGTGTTATATAAATATCTATATAGTTTGAAACCTAGTTTTTACTACTACTGGGCAAGTAGCCCATCTATTTCAGCGGTTGTTGTGGCTCATGAATTTACGCAATGTCAAAAGCACAGCCAACCTTCTATTTACTATAACCTATAAACTTTCTAGTCATATTCACCTTTTTTTTTACTAAGCACGGCTTGCCAATGCCAGGTTGTACAGGACAGTTTGTTGTTGTCAACATATTTGTAAAAATATTGTAGTAATATTGAGAAAATATTGCAGATTGGAAGTTATAGTTTAATGTTATTCATATTAAATTTATTTAATCAACAAGTAACTGACCAAAATTGGCTTTTATATAGTTAACATTTGACAGCCGCAAAGTCATCATCATCAGCCTATAGACGTCCACTGCTGGACATAGGCCTCGCCACAACAGTCCTGCGCTATCTGCATCCAGTGACCTCCCGCGATCCTGACCCCAGAGTGATTGAATGTTAATATAAAGTACCTGAACGTGGGTATCTTGGCGAGTAGCGTGTCCAGCACTGTGACATCGCCTTTAAGCGGCGCGTGGTTCATCTCTATCTCGTATCGCATCGCCGACATCGACATGTTGAACAGGCACCTAATCTCAGAGTTGCCCATCACGCCGTGACGTTCTGAAACAAAAAAATAAATGCTTACAGTCAAAAATCGTTTCTAAATTTAATTTGTCTTTAACAGCCCCTCGAAAATTATCAGTGCTGTTTAAGCATACCCGAGGACAGCCATTTTTTTATCAATATGTATTGATAATGTATCCTTATTTTCGACAAGACAGATAAAAGACCTTACAGCCTAACTAATGGTGAGCAGTTTCTAATAGTTTCTATCGCTCATAACCTTTATAATACCAGGGTATAGAAGCTATCCACCACTTGTTTTATAGGACTTTTCTCAAACCTCATCATCATCAGAACTTGACGTCCACTGCTGGCCAACGATCCTGCACTGTTTGCATCCAGTAACTTCCTGAACCAAATGAACGGTCCATCTTGTGTGAGCTCTTCTAGAACTTTTCAGTCCCATTGACTGTCTTCAATGATCTCAATTTCTTTTGCCTATTGACACTTCTTAAACCTCGTAAATATCTAAATATAGTGTCTATTTACCTGGCCATAGCAGTACAAGGCTCTGGTATAGAGCCAGTTCAGTCTCAGTTAGTTTAAGTCGAGCGATGCTCTTCGCCGCCTCGAAGATACCTTGCACGAGGGCGGCGTCTCGAGGATCACTGGAATAAAAATTACTATCTTAATTATCAAGTTTTGTAGGAGAAAATTATGGAGAGAGGAAAATATGACCCTGAGGAAAGTAAAAGTAAATTAGAAACTTTGAAATGATCATTTATCTCATTAGTCAATACTATAGGAAAATTTGGATTATCTTCTGCTAAAATGCGCACTTCAAAAAGTACAAGTCAAATAATGATACAATTTAAACAAAATCCCATGAAGAACTGTCCCTTTCGTGTTAAAAAATAATCAACAATTGCTAACTACAACGTCACGGGGGCCTCCGTCGCTAGCGTCCGTGGGATTACCACCTCCCTAGGAGACTGACCCCACACGTGGCCCCCGGGTGGTGCAAAAATAGTGACGGGTGATGGACGAAGAGTCCATCACTGGGGTCCGCACAGGGGTTGGCGTTCAGGCCCCTGTGTCGGGAAATATTACTGACGCAGAACTGGAGCAGGCATCTTCTGATGACTGCTCCAGGGAGCCCAAGGGGAGACTCCGGCGCAAGCGGAAATCCGCAGCGCGCCGGAGCTCAGAGACGGGCGATTCCTCGTCGGCCTCCGACGACGAGACGTCGCGGGGGGCGAGACACGCCCGGCGAGTGGCCGCCAAGGCTACCGCCAATACCACCACCGGATTGACAAGGGGAGGGCAGCCCAAGGTGACTGCTGTTGCCACGGCTATGCCCGCCCCAAAAACGAGGACCGTCGTCTCGCCGGCGCGATCGGCGCGATCGGCGACGTCGTTCGCCTCGGCTCGGACGACTGACGGGGAGCTCTCGGAGAGCCCCGTCGTCGTCCTCACGGAGAGCCCCGCCGCCGTCCTCGAGGGCCTGAGGAGGCGTGCTACCACTGCCTCGTGCAGATATAGCACCAAAGGCAACAAGGTTGCATCGCGGGAGTGGCGCGAGGTGGCAGCCGAGACCAGCAGGATTATGCCTGCTATCTCGGCGGCCATCAGCCGGGACGCTGATCTGCAGACCAAGTTGCAGAGGTCGACGGCTGAGGTGGCGCGCCTCCAGGAGAGGCTGGCGACTCTTGAGGCTGAGCGGCCGACGCCGCCGGCTCCGCGAGTCAGAGTGCGGCAGGCAGCCGAGTCTCAAGCCGAGATGGCTGCCCGCATTCGAAAGGAGCTCGCAGCGGAGTTCGGCAATCAGATTGCCGAACTCAGAGCCGAACTCGCGGCTCTACGCGGTGCGGCGGCGACGTCGACGACGCCGCGCCCAGTCCTTCCGGGTCCAACACCGGCCGGTGCGACCCGGAAGAAGAAAAAGAATGGGGGTGCTGGTGCCGGAGCTGTCGCGCCACCCCCACAACCCCAACCCCGCCCACTTCCTCCGCCCCCGTCCAATATGGATGAGGGCTGGACCGAAGTGGTGAAGCGGGGCGCCAAGAGGGCCAAAGTGACGGCCGCTCCGGCCCAACCACCACAGGCCGAGACAGGGGCAGGGTCTCAGGCGACCTCCCAGTCGAGAGGCGCGCCAACCGCTGCCCCCAAAAGAAGACGACTGCGGCTGCTCCCCAGCAGGGTCGAGCACCCGCAGCCGCCAAGAAGAAAGAGAAGGCCAGGAAGAAGCCGCGCGCGCCCCGGCAGGCTGCAGTGGTTATTACGCTGCTGCCGGCCGGCCAGGCGAAGGGGTTGACATACCCCGACGTCATGGCCAAGGCGCGTGCGGCCGTCAACCTGGCGGAGATCGGGGCGGAGGATGGCCTCCGCATCCGGCACACGGCCAACGGGGCCCGACTGCTGGAGTGTCCCGGCGGCGCCGACAGTGGCAACGTCGCGGACCGTCTGGCGTCGGGTCTCCGGGTAGTGTGGCCGGAGGAAGAGGTGAAGGTGCACAGGCCGGTCAAAATGGCCGAGTTGCGGGTGACCGGCCTGGACGACTGCACCTCCAGGGAGGAGGTGGCGGCCGCCATTGCCGCCCAGGGCAAATGCGCCCCAGAGAACATAGCCGTCGGCGAGCTTCGCCGCGGCTATACTGGGGCCAGCTCCGTTTGGGTGAGGTGCCCTGTCGACACCGCCAACTCCCTGGCCACCCCTCCGCCCGGAAGGCCGGCGGGAGATCCGGGAAGGCTGCGCGTGGGCTGGGTAGCAGCCCACGTGCGGCTGCTGGAGCCACGCGCCTGGCGATGCCTCAAGTGCTTCGGCACGGGGCATAGCGTCGCCAGGTGCACCAGCACGGTTGACCGCAGCGGTCTATGCTTCCGCTGCGGTCAAAATGGACATAAAGCGGCCGTGTGCTCGGCCGTGCCGCACTGCGCGCTGTGCGCGGCGGCCGGGCGCAGGGCCGATCACCGGGCGGGTGGGAAAGCGTGCTCCCCGTCCGGTGTAAATACGGAAAGAAACAGGCGCCGCAAATCTAAGCGGCGCCAAAAGAAGAGATCGGCCGGGGGAGTACCGGCCGATATTTCAGACCCCGCCGTGGCGACCAGTTCGCCCGTAGGCGGGGGCGATAGAGGAGGGGAGGGAGCGATGGAGGTGGTCCAACCGTAATGGATCACACCCGTCGCTTCCTCCAAGGAAATTTGAACCACTCCGCCAGGGCTCAGGACATGCTGGCCCAGAGCATGGCGGAGTGGTCCATTGACGTGGCGGTGGTCGCTGAGCCGTACTTTGTTCCCCCGGCAGATGATTGCTGGTTCGGGGACGAGTGCGGCTCGGTGGCCATCCACATAAGAAGAGCCGCGGCGATCCCGCCCCTGGTAATGGTGGCCAGGGGACCAGGGTTCGTCGCGGTACGGATGGAAGATACCGTCGTGATCGGGGTGTACTTCTCTCCAAATCGACCTATTCTCGAGTTCCAACAGTTCCTGGACGGGCTCGGAGCGATCACTCAGCGCTCCGCTCCCCGTCCTGTGATACTGGGACCTCAATGCGAAATCTGTCGCTTGGGGCTGCCCCCGCACGGAGCATCGGGGTAGGCGATTGGAGGAGTGGGCGGTCGCGGCCGGACTCTGTGTCATAAACAGAGGGTCGGTCGCGACTTGCGTGCGGTGGCAGGGCGAGTCCATCGTGGACGTCACGTTCGCGAGCCCTGCCATCGCACAACGCATCCGCGGTTGGGAGGTGTTGGTGGGGGCGGAGACCTTGTCGGATCATCGGTACATCCGGTTTGATCTCTCCGCCCCCGCGGCAACCGCGGTCGCCCGCGGAACTGCATCCCGGTCATTCCCCAGGTGGGCATTGAAGCTCCTGGACAAGGAGCGCTTGATGGAAGCCTCTACGGTGGCGGCGTGGACGCCTATGCGTCCACATCCAGTGGATGTGGAGGTCGAGGCGCAATGGCTCCGGGGCGCGATGCATCGCATTAGTGATGCTTCGATGCCCCGGGTCGGCCCTCGGCCTCCCAGGAAGTCGGCGTACTGGTGGTCGCCCGAGATAGCGCAGCTTCGTGCTGTATGCGTCCGGGCGAGGCGCCGGTGCGCCCGACATCGCCGCCGTATCCTCGCGCGTCGCGACGATCCCGTCGCGTTCGCGGAGGAGGAGGCCCGGCTGTATGGCGAATACGCGGAGGCGAGGGACGCCATGCGGCTGGCCATCAAGCAGGCCAAGGAGAGGAACATGGAGGCTCTATTGGGGACGCTCGACGAGGACCCTTGGGGGCGTCCGTACAAAACGGTGCGCGGGAAGCTGCGCCCGTGGGCGCCTCCCATGACCGAGCGTCTCCCACCTCAGCAGCTGCGGGACATCGTCTCGACGCTGTTCCCGCAGGAGCAGGACGGATTCATTCCGCCTGCTATGGGTGACCCGCCGGATCACACCGGCGGTGAAGCCACTGCTGAGGTGCCTCACATTACGAGGGATGAGCTCCATGTGGCCGTGGTCAGAATGAGTGCGAGAGACACGGCCCCCGGCCCGGACGGCATCCACGGCCGGGTCCTGGCCTTGGCCATCGATGCCCTAGGGGACCGACTCCTGAGGCTGTTTAACTCATGCCTGGAGTCGGGACGGTTTCCCTCGCTCTGGAGGACGGGCAGACTAGTCCTCTTGCGGAAAGAGGGGCGCCCGGCGGACTCAGCCGCCGGTTACCGTCCCATCGTGCTGCTGGACGAGGTGGGCAAACTGCTGGAACGCGTTCTGGCTGCCCGCATCGTTCAGCACCTGGTCGGGGTTGGACCCGATCTGTCGGCGGAGCAGTACGGCTTCCGGGAGGGTCGTTCGACCGTAGATGCAATTCTACGTGTCCGGGCCCTCTCGGAGGAGGCCGTCTCCCAGGGTGGGGTGGCTTTGGCGGTGTCGCTTGACATCGCCAACGCCTTTAACACTCTGCCCTGGTCCGTGATTGGGGGGGCACTGGAGAGGCACGGAGTGCCCCTCTATCTCCGCCGACTGATCGGCTCCTACCTGGAGGCCAGGTCGGTCGTATGTACCGGGTACGGTGGGACCTTGCACCGGTTCCAGGTCGTGCGCGGTGTTCCACAGGGGTCCGTTCTTGGGCCCCTCCTGTGGAATATCGGGTACGACTGGGTGCTGAGGGGCGCCCTCCTCCCGGGCCTTAGCGTAATCTGTTACGCGGACGACACGTTGGTCGTGGCCCGGGGGGATGACTACAGAGAGTCTGCCCGTCTTGCCACAGCGGGGGTGGCACTCGTCGTCGGCAAGATAAGGAGGTTGGGCCTCGACGTGGCGCTGCACAAGTCCCAGGCCCTGTGTTTTTGCAGGGGCAGGACAGCGCCACCGGTCGACGCCCACATCATGGTTGGAGGCGTCCGGATCGAGGTCGGGGTGCATCTTAAGTACCTCGGCCTCGTGTTGGACGGCCGTTGGACCTTCCGACAGCATTTCGAGGACCTGGTTCCCCGACTGGTAAGGACGGCCGGCCACCTTGGTCGGCTGCTCCCGAACGTCGGGGGACCCAGTGACGCGGTGCGCCGCCTCTACGCGGGGGTAGTGCGCTCGATGGCCCTGTACGGTGCGCCCGTTTGGGCCGAGCCTCGTATCCGTGCATTTTATGCCGGGTACCTGCGCCGGCCACAGCGCATCGTAGCCATCAGGGCCATCCGCGGATACCGCACCGTCGCGTTTGAGGCGGCGTGTGTTCTGGCGGGGACGCCGCCCTGGGAACTGGAGGCGGAGGCGCTCGCCGACGATTATCGTTGGCGATGCGACCTTCGCTCCCGGGGCGTGGTGCGTCCTCTGCCGGAAGCGGTCCGAGATCGGAAGGTTCAATCTCGGCGGTCCGTTATGGAGTCGTGGGAGAGACGACTCGCCAACCCCACTTGGGGTCTACGGACCGTCGAGGCGATCCGCCCCGTCCTCAGGGATTGGGTGGGTCGTGGCAAGGGACGCCTCACCTATTGGATGGTGCAGATGCTGACCGGGCACGGGTGCTTCGGGAGGTATCTGCACCGGATCCAGGTGGAGCCGACGGCGAGATGCCATCATTGTGTGTATTGCGACCAGGACACGCCAGAGCATACGCTCGCGCTCTGCCCCGCGTGGGAGCGGCAGCGTTGTGTCCTGGTCAGGAAAATAGGACCGGACTTGTCGCTCCCGAGCGTCGCGGCGTCGATGCTCGAGAGCGACGAGTCCTGGAAGGCGATGCTCGACTTCTGCGAGTCCACCATCTCGCAGAAGAGGGTGGCGGGGGGTGCGAGGGAGCGATTGTACGCTTCCCTCCGCCCAGCGACAGCAACCCGCCGCCGTCGAGCAGGGGGCCGGAACCGGGATCTCGCCCGGAATCTGGCCCCCTAAGAGTTTCGGGTCCCCAACGCATGTGAGTGCGAGCGGGGACCCAAGAAGGCGTCGTGTCTCGCTCAGCACGCGCCTTAAGCAAGAGCGACCGGGGGATGGTCGACCGCGCTCCCCGACCCACGCTGGTTCTGACCCAGCGGGGTATTCCGTGGGAGGGTGACACGCGGTCCCATCTTGGCGGGCTTCGGAAAGCCCGCCGACCGAGAGAGCCGGTGGCCGTATTCGCCGGCGGCTACCGGTTCGGCGTCCGGGGACGGAGCGACGGGAAAGTGTGCCGATGGCGTAACGCGTCGCACCGTCCCTCCAAACCCCGTGCTGGGTTCTGGCCTCAGCCGGGGTTCGGACGCTGAGTGTGAGCGGTTGGAGGTTTTAGTGCGGTTCAACTCCCACATACCCCGGGGATCCGGTGATTTCCTCCAACTAAAAAAAAAAAAAAAAAAAAAAAAAAAAAAAAAAAAAAAACTACAACGTCACCGTCCAAAAATATAAAACAAACTTTAAGCTTTCTCACTAAATCTACATATAACCTAACCTTTCCTCGATAATATTATTACAGATTATGACAGATACTTACCGTGCCTGTACACACTCTCTTATAGGAAGAACGACGTCTCCATACAACACTTGATCTCTGTTCACGTCGATTAATCGCGACAAACGAATAATCGCCAACTCGAATGAACCTGAAATGATTAAAAGGGTTAGACAATGATTATCATATACTAAGGTTAACAAAAAAATATTAAAGATTCTTTATAATAGAAGATCTGATAGAAATTTATGATCTACCTTCATAACAGGAAATCAGAAAACGTATTTTGAACAAAATTATAAATTTAAAATAGCAAGTTAAACAAAATCTGTTTACAAATTAATTTTTCAATGTGCACGTTTTCTCACGATGTTTTCAGCCATTTATTTTTTTATTTGCCTACCTCTCCCTCCTACCACTGTAACTCCTGTGTAGGGGGGATCCACAGCGGCGACCATTGTAATGACTCTGAGCAATGAAGCCCAGGAACACGAGAGGAAGCTTACTTGTTTTCAGCCAGTGATGTTGTGATAAATTGTACCTAAATCTTTTTAAAATTATATTTATCCAGTTGCAAATCACTCGACTACCACGACCTTCTAAGGCAGAATTAATAAAACCCATAGAAATAAGTTACCTGACTTAAGCAGTAGTATCTGGTCATCCTGCGAAAGCTTCATGAACCCAGGAATGAGTTTGGCGAACTCAATGATATTCTGTATCATGGATGTTAGTTTTTGTGCGCAGTCCAACCACATATCTTCATATGACATTGAGTTGTAGAATAAACGTCTGCAAAAATAACATTGGTTAGTTCAAGCTTTATTGTCAAAATGGCAGTGATTAGCAATCTGCTTAGATGCGGCTAATTTGATTTTTAATTAAACCTAATATTATTATAATTCTTAAAATACGCTGTAATACATGTTGGAGAAAATATAGAATAGAATATAGTTTATTTTTCTCACGACAAACACACAACAGAATCATCAGACACTATTTTATTTTACAAATTAGCGCTACAATAAAATGTATGGTAATAAGTATTATTGCCGATCCATGTTTGCGGGGGACTGGTGCCTAAACTAGACGCAAATCTATATTTCAGGACACCAGGACCCCCAGGACTCATACAAGTATTACAGGATCATAAAAAGTGAAACATTATCCGAAAACTGGAAAGCATATGAGACGATAGTAAAATGTAAACAAATACGACGCAGTTTCCAGTTGAATGGATATACAACCCTATTTATTATAGACCTTAAGCACTTTCTTCTGATAATGTAAGTCATGAAAAAATAATGAATCTGCCATTTTGTAGCGACCACTATATTAGACAAATTTTCATTCAATTATCTAAGAACACTCTCGACTCTAACTCAAACAAAAATACACAGGAAAATATGTTTGCGTCACAAACCAGACGAAAATCAGCTTAACAATACAATAATGACAATGACTTAACTAACAAAAAAAACTCACTTAGTATGGTCTTGGGGCTTGCTAAACATCTCATGAACGTCGTCCAACTTAGGGTTGGTGTTCGCGTGTGCTTCTGCCAAACTCTTGACCAGCGCCTTGCTGATGTCACATCCGTCCACTGTGAAAACAAAACTAATTAGTTTGGAATCTAATAAAGAGATGGCGTTAGTTGTAGGATATTTAAAAGTGATAGAATGTTTTACACTGAGCTGTTTTTAAGGGAAAGGATTATATTTCAATGTTTTTGGTACTCAAGTTTTAAGAAATTACTACATAAAAAATAGCATAGCTACAAATAATACTCAAAAATATAACACTATTCTTTAACATAAAATAAAAACTATACAAACTACACTAGAGGTCGCTATTTAAAAAAAAATATTTGACGCATACTGTCAGTCAAATTCACAAAAATAAATATTTAATTTTTACTTAAAAAGTAAATAAAATCATGGTTTTAGACCCAATTTCAGCTCTTTTACTAGGAAGTTGTATTATGAGTTGTTGGCGTACGTATTTTTTTGATATTCTTCTTTTAGTTTTTTCTAACATTTCTACGTACACAAATATTTTGTTTGCCTGTGGCTGACTGCTTATTTAAAAACATTATGAATATAATCTAAGAAATTATAACAACAAGGAGAACTATTTTAAAGCATAGGTCTTTGTGCTGTAATTATTTTCTTAAACAATTTTTTTTCCTAGTAAAAAATAGAGATGTACTATAATAAACTAATTGTTGAAAATAGAGTTTGTCCTAAATATTTATTATCTTAATTTTTAGCATGTTTCCTGCCTTGCTGTTTTGCTTTACCTTTTCTACCAATAATTATAATAAAAGATACAGAAGCTACTGATGGAAAAGATGGAAAGGTAAATTATTATTTTTTTATGAAAAAGATTGATCAATATAAATTTTCACATTGTTTTTTTCTTTCACAGACAAACCAAAAAACATACAATTTATTTTTGTCCAAAAGTGGTTTCATTGTGAAGAGAGCGAAATTATAATATTTCTTTTAATATAAAAATTATAATAAAATGTATTTTCAATTATACAAGCAAACAAAAATTATTAATAAAAAAAAACAGAACAAGTACAATATAACACTACATTTTCAAAATAACAACTAACAAAATACTACAACATAAACTTCTAAAAAAAACAAGTAAAACAAACTTTTATCTACATAATTACAAAATAAATACATCAACGACTACAACTTTAGATATCAAAGTTTAGCAAAAAATTTATCAACATAAAAACAATAATAATGACTAAAATGTCTAAAAACAATTGAACATAAAAGTACAACAGCTAAAAATCCATTTCCAAAACTTACAAGACATTTCATCACTACATTGTCCCCCTCCGTGATGCCTCCTAGTTGACACGGCATTAGGGTTCACCATTCCCATCGCTGATATATTCATGTTCATTGGGTCCATCAATCTCTCATGACTACTGCTTGACGTCAGGTCATCTGGGCTCAGATCCTCGCTGGTCAAAGACACTGAACTCTGCCCACTGACCAGCACAGAATTCTGCATGTCCATCGGGCTACTCTGCATATTTGATGGACTGTGCAAGAATGTGGTGGAATCTACGTAAGATGCCACTAAGTTGTCAACTCCCATTGAAGTCTCTGGCTTGATTTCCTGCTTGATGTTAATGACACCAGGAGATTGGATCCTCTCCTCATATCGGTCGAAGTCTTGGAGCCGTCGCGGTAGTTCGTTTATGGCTGAAGGTCTGATGGTTGTGGTCGTTGTTGATGATGAGGTCGCGACTGATGGTCGGACGATGGTTGATTTTTGACGTTCCTCTATTGAGATAGGTTAGGGTCAAAAATGTTTGACGAGTGTTTGTTCTGTACTGTAACTTATTACTGCCCACTGCTGAGCTCAAGGGTCCTCAGTAGAGGGACCTATTGCATGCTTTATCAACCGATAAAACACTATTGCTTGGTTCAGTACAGTATTTGAAACTCAAAATTATGAATCCTTAATGAATTAAGATACACTCTCAATCATTTTTGATTGTACACATGTATTCTAGTTTTTTCGTTAACATAAAATTTTAGCTATTGTTGGTATTTGATGCAATATTAGACATGTTTTGGAAACTACACTATTATTCTTTTACAATTTTCTAAAATCTAACTCAACGTAAGTTCAAATATTTACACACAAAACAGAATCACAATACTTTCTATAAATCATACAATTACGACTTGTCTCTTTGTTTTGTTTTATTCAGTACACGATACTAATCATGACTACAATCATTTATAAACAATAAGGATAAGTGGCGACGGCTTTGTATAACTCCATTCTCGTCGGGTTACCTTTCGATATCCATAGACTAACAAAAACACTAGATATTCTATCAGCTTATAAGTTTATGGAAAGTTAATTTAGTTAGAATAATTATCTGGTAAGCACACTTACCACTGTTAAGGAAGTCGGGTTCCAAGAACCCTGGTGGTTTCAGCTCGTAAGTGGTGGAGTCTGCATAGTTCCCGACCTCGTACGAGGGCTGTGCTTGGGGTTGGGTTTGCATCCCGTTCATGTTTGAAGGCAGAGGTGGGCCCGGGTTGTTGTAGCTGTACGGTGATAGGGGTGAGTTGTAGCCGGCGTAGCTGTAAGGGATGGTTTGTTATTATTTATGAGGTAAAGCGAAGTATTGGAACGAAGTTCCTTATCGCGCGTTATCGAAAGGTGGCAGACGGAAAAAAATCTTACGAAAAGTTGTCACGACACTTTTTTTGTTTTTGATGATTATCGCTAAATGGCGCTGTGATCAAAATCTTTTAAAACACGTTCCTTATCGCGCGTTACGTTAGGAAAAAAAAGATATCTTTTAATCGAAAGGAACTTCGTTCTATTCGGGTGTCCCATGTCACCTCTCAAGTTTTTTTTTATTTGGGTAGTATGTACTCGTAATATATCTCTAATTCTTCTGGTCAAGTTATTACTCGAGAATGGCTGTACCGATTTGGATAATTCTCGTTTGGAGAAAGGGTTGTATTGAAAAAGGTTGTATTCCATAGTTTTCTTAAAACATTATAATGGATGGATAGATAGCGAGATATATAGACACAATAACATTTTTTATTTATGTATGTGTGACGCAGACGAAGTTGCTAGGACCCACTACTTAAAATAAATCCTCTATCCAAAATCTGCCATCCATCTAATTTAACTATATTTTTTTCTAAAATTAATTATCAATCTTAAGTGAAGAACTAACTCAATGAGCAACAGTACAACAATTTCATTGATGTCCCCATTCTCAAAACTATAAAAAGTTATAAAATGTCCCACGATCGATAAAACGTTCGACAACGCCATCTATTATTCGAGAACAGTTACTAATAGTACCGCTAACCAACTAGACTCATGTCCCTCTTGAAACGAGGTTTAATACAAATCTCTGGTCCTCAATGTTCTAACATAGCAAAGGTTCATGAGCGACGGTAACCGCTTACCATCAGATGGTGAGCTCGTTTGTCTATCTTGCAATAAAAAATGGTGATAACTAAAACACTTTAAAATAGGTAATTTGTTTTAAAGCAAACTTTTTAAATACAAGCTTTTAAGATCCTGGATATCATGTAGCAGTAGAGTGCTAGCTAAGACAAGTAAAACGAGCCCAAACACGACGGGTCTATATTGTTTAGTACAAGATTTCCTATGGCCTTCCGAATCCATCCGATCAGCGCCATTTTGTCATATTGCATTGTCACGTGATCTGCGTTCAAAATCAGCTTAATCGGTAACCGGGAATTTTATCAAATTTAACTCGCAAGATTCCACCCGAACTTACACAGTTACATCCAGTGCAAGTTAATTAAAAGCTTGTAACGCCATCTATTATTCGTAAACTGTAGCTAAATAGTACCGCTAGCTATTACTAGATGGTGTTAGCAGTAAAACTACCGTTGAACGTTCCTAGTATTAAATTAACTGTTTGAAAGCGGTATCTAAACGGTTTAATGGGAACCAGTGTTCTTTTGTTAAGTGCAAAAATTACTATTCAAAATGGCGGATGTTCTTGATATGAATTATGAAATTGACAGCTTGATATGAATTATGAAATTGACAGCTATTTAATGTTATTCAAGTTTAGAATCATTGTATTTGACTTATAGGTAATTGAAATATTATAATTGTAGATTTTGAGAAATAAACTATCCAAATCGGCTAGTCTTAAAAAATTGCTACCATCGCGCCAAATCATTTTAGACGAATTTTTAGCCACATAGATGAACTATTCCAATGACCTCTGTTATATCACGAAACAAAGGTCTATAAATACTTTTTTGAATACTAAGCCGCTCTCTACCTCTTAAGACACAATCTTGAAGAAGGACAAGTCAGAATCCTCTAAGAAGACCTAAAATGAATAGGTATCCTTACCCATAATGTCCTTGGAACTGATCGCTAGAGCTGGGTGTTTGCTGCTGGGCATCATACACGGAGTCAGGAGCTGCTTCCGTCCTCATCTTGGCGCGGTGGAACCGAACCTCATCTTCCACCTTCTCGCGTTGCTTCTTTGACATGCGGCCGAATTTCACGGCTGGAAAGAAAAAATAAGTTATAAGAATCCTGGATGGGTTGTTCTGTCTATGCTATAGGAGTTTCTGTAGTTTTCGGATTCTATTGTCAGATCCATGGTACCTATATTATTATTGCATTGTCATGAGATACAAATATTTGTGCAAAATGTCAGCTCAGTTCGAAACCTGAAGTTGATAAAATTCAACTCGCAAGATTTCACCCGAACTTACATAGTTATATCCAGTGCAATTTGGAGATTTTTTGCAAAGATAAAAACTAAAGCTATGCTCTTCCAAAGAAATGAAAGTGTCAAAACTCATTTAGCAGCTAAACCAGGTAAAAAACATCAGAATCGGTTCATCCAGACAAGTCAATGAGAACAGCTTTCTAGCAACAAACTAATGTAGAATATGCTTTTTTTATATTTAATTAATTTATTTTGTAGTTAAATTTTAAATCGCTCAACAATATTACTTATGTACTACATTTTTCCAATAGTTCCGCTACTCGCCGCTTCAACTTTAGGGCGCCACCGTCGCCACATAGCACGTGACACACATCGCGCGAGCATCACGTTTAACATAAAAATGCACACACCTACTATTTAAATCGACTTTATACTGATTTTATTATGAACTAGCTGCCCCGCGCAACTTCGTCTGCGCCAATCTCAATTAAATGTCAACTATTCGATTTTTTTCTCACTGTAAATACCATCCTTGAACTTCATCGAGAATTAAAAAAAAACAACAATTTCTAAAATTATTATAGCCTAAGTTACTCCTTATAACATAAACTATCAGTCATTGAAAGTCAGCCCGTCCGAATCGGTCTAGTCATTCCAGAGATTAGCCAGACAGACAGTGGCCACCTTCCAGCTCCATCATCAGACCTTGACATTCATCCTCTACGCAAAGAACTCATAAAGACGCTTCATTAGAGTCTAAACGCGATGAGGTTATCTTGCTTATTGACAGAGTTCACATAGCCATCTTAGAGCTCCATCATCAGACCTTAACATTCATCCTCTACGCAAAGATCTCATCAGGACGCTTCATTAGAGCCTGAACACGATGAGGTTATCTTGCTTAATGACGGAGTTCCCATAGCCACCTACCAGCTCCATCATCAGACCTTGACATTCATCCTCTACGCAAAGATCTCATCAGGACGCTTCATTAGAGCCTGAACACAATGAGGTTATCTTGCTTAATGACGGAGTTCCCATAGCCACCTACCAGCTCCATCATCAGACCTTGACATTCATCCTCTACGCAGAGATCTCATCAGGACGCTTCATTAGAGCCTGAACACGATGAAGTTATCTTGCTTAATGACGGAGTTCCCATAGCCACCTACCAGCTCCATCATCAGACCTTGACATTCATCCTCTACGCAGAGATCTCATCAGGACGCTTCATTAGAGCCTAAACACGATGGGGTTATCTTTCTTAATGACGGAGTTCCCATAGCCACCTTCCAGCTCCATCATCAGACCTTGACATTCATCCTCTACACAAAGAACTCATCAAGACGCTTCATTAGAGCCTAAACACGATGAGGTTATCTTTCTTAATGACGGAGTTCCCATAGCCACCTTCCAGCTCCATCATCAGACCTTGACATTCATCCTCTACACAAAGATCTCATCAGGACGCTTCAGTAGAGCCTAAACATGATTGGCTGGGTCGATTTGGATGGGACTTTCAATGGCCGAGCTTATGTAATAAAGACTAACTTTTTTTTTTCAGTTGTATGAAATCACCGGATATGTGGGAGTTGAACCGCACTAAAACCTCGAACCGCTCACACTCATCGTCCAAACCCCGGCTGAGGCCAGAACCCAGCACGGGATTTGTAGGGACGGCGCGACGCGTTATGCGTTCGGCACTCTTTCCAGTCGAAATACGAATTACTCAATATGACTGGTTCCATGGCCACTTTAGTCAGAGCTCCAGTTGCGACGATTCACCATATAAATTGGAGATCTCTTTATGTTGGCACTTCCGAACGTAATACCCATCGACGTTATTTCGCTTATAACTTTTTAAATACTGAACCGATTTTGATAAAACAACGACTAAATGTTAAGTGAGACTTGCCATAATACATTACAAAAAACCCCAACTAAATTGGTTCAGCCGGTTCGGAGATTAGCGTGCACAAAGATACAGACAAACAGACAAACAGACAAACAGACAAACAGACAAACAGACAAACAGATAAACAGACAAACAGACAAACAGACAAAAAAAAATCTAATTGCATTTTTGGCATCAGAATCGATAACCAAACACCCCCTGCTAGTTTTTTTTTTTATATTTTCAATGTACAGAATTGACCTCTCTACGATTTTATTATAAGTATAGATAATACACTATTTTACATAAATACAGTTAATTTTAGTATCAATAAGACTAAAAGTTTAACTTCAATGTCAAAATAAAGTTCTGTTTAAAAAAAATTCAAAAAGTCAATTAGAATTTCATTCAAAAATGATTCTAAAAACATCAGTGTGCGTGTCGTGCGTTCCTTATTTAAAAATGTTCAATACTAGTAAAACATAGAATTATGATATCTGGAATCAACATCATGAACGACAGAATGTAGCCAATTGAAAGTACACCTACCTAGTACCTATTATTAGTTAGCACACTTATGCAATATTACACACACATAAGTTCTAATTCATGTTGTTGATTCAGAATGTCTTGTAGTTACGATCGGCTAATGTTGATTCTTCAAAATCTGTGTGTAATATTTTATTAGTGTGCTAAACGAATTGAGTGTCATCGGCACCCTCTAACGCGAGATAGTCGAGTTACGTGCGATTTGTGTACTTTAAATTGTCTTCATTCTGTTGTTCATAATGTTGATTCTAGATGTAATAATTCTGTGTAGTAAAGCCTGATCGGGTTCGTTCGTGTGTGTTCGGTAATTGTCGGGCGTTGGCATACTGCCGAGTAGAACAACGAACTCTCGAACTCTGACGTACTGTGACGTGTACCGTTACGCGACAAAATAAAATGGCGGCGTTGTTAGACGGAAAGCGCGCGAAAACGACTTCTTAATTTGGCTGCGTAAACTCTGTGATTTAAAACTAGATGACCCTATTTCGTCTGCGTCACGAAGGAGTTCCGACACTTCAAACAGCACACGCAGAGGAGTTAATAGTTTTCACGTACATAAAAGCGGTTGTTGTGATTAAACTATGATAGTTAAATATGTGCTCTCGCGGACTTTTTTTTAGGTATTACTAAGACCTAAAAACCCGTAGTACATAATTTTGTTCTATTGTCAATAGTTTTTACAGCGTACGGATAAATAGGTTTTTTATTTTACACCTTGTGTTTCTAATTCTATATTTACATACGGATCCCTAATTCTTTAAAAATAAAATATAGCCTATGTTACTGGTTGATAATGTAGCTTTTGCACGGTGAAAGAATTATTAAAATCGGTTCAGTAGTTTTTGAGTTCATTTACATACAAAAATACAAATCTTTCCTCTTTACAATGTTGAGTATAGATTCATTGAAGGTATGTTATGTTTGTGTGCTAAAGTAATTTGACCCCTATTTTATAAGCATTAAGAATAGCTCTCGGTTGATAACAAAGCGTTCATTTTTAAACTATTTTAAAGAACAATAGTTTCTGTGTCGAACAAAGCTTCCATTTTTAAATTATGATTTATTTTCTAATTTATTACTGAAAGGAGCTTTGTGAGATTTACACGCAGTTCTAATTTTGAATTTATTGTTTTTTTATGGCACTGGCTACAAAGCCAATAGTCTAAATTTATTAGTTTTTTTTTATAAAGGCAAAGATATCCTATACAGCCTTGTATTTATGGTTGACTTATGATCGTAACGCGCTATTATGCGTTCCCAGTTACAAACTCGTTCTATTACATAAAGTTAGCTGGTTTTGTTATGTATTATGTATACAAAAACTTGTATATGCATAAAAGTTACGTTGGTGCGTTGTGCAAGAATAGTGCTGGGAAAATGTTGATGTATCGATATTTTTCTTATAAGAAACAATTTTCAACGCAAGAATTTAACTTAACTTGTATATGTTTTAAACTAAGCCAGACGGTTTTTTAAATTTATCTTTTTTTTCATTGAGAGTAAGTACAAAAGGTTTTAAACTCTTTCTTTAGTATAGAGATAGCAAAAAAATAGAGACACACTTCTAACATCTTAGACTTGTCATTCAGAAAACAAAATCGGTTCATCCAAATCTACAATGCCACAAACACAGAACAGATTTTAAACCTCATTTTTCATATTAAAAATAATATTAATAAAAAATATGTCCCATCACTAGCTTGCGTTGTCTTGCGCAATATTACGCTCGGTCGGTTACCGCTATGCTGGCACGCCAAGCTATTTATCATTACGCTTTAATAAGATAGCTTCGATAGAGATGTAAAAAAAGCTAGCTCAAAACATAGTTGTGAACAACGTGTGCGGTGGTCTTAATATTGTCTATGTTTTAAAAGATGACGTAAGATATTATACAGGGTGATTTGTTAGAGAGGGTACATATTGCAGGAGGGTGATGAGTACTCTGTTCTAATACGGAATATTACAAAAAATAGGTAAAATTACTTTTTTTTTTTTAAATCTAAATTCGACAAAACTACCTCAAACATAAACAATTTCGGCTTAAAGAGTGTTGACTAACGACTTCTAGTGATCTCGCGCACCCCACACCTCCGCCACACCCATCAGCTGTCGAAAAACCATCATTTTGCAAGTATTTTAGATATTTTTAAGTTGCGATTACTAAGGCATTAAGCCATATTTTTTGGTAATAATATTTTTACTGGTCGTATATAACCATCAGCTACCATGACCTTCAATATGTACCCTCACTAGGAAATCACCCTGTATAGTTTAGTTTATATTATAAAATTTAAACTAAACTACTCTCCCAAATTCAAATTCAAAAATAAAACTTTAAAATTCAAACTTAAAATCCAAATTCAAAATTAGAATCCTATTTTAATTTCAAATAAAAATGAAATATTATTTACAAATAAATTAAATTATTCACACGTGGTAGGAAGCGAGGTTTCGTGTGAATGACCTCTTATCAGCCACTGATAACAATATTACGTTAAACAATTGCTCTGTTACACGATATGTTATGCGGAAGTTGTATTTAAACGTCTTATGCGATAGTAAGTGAGCATTTCTATTTGACACGGATTTTAAATATTATTACTGACTTTTGAAAATATTGGGTAAAAATGTATCAAGTTGTTGGGGTTAAGTGAACCGATTTGGATGATTCTTGTTACAAATGAGTTTACTGCCTATCTGATGGTAAGTGGTTACTCATCATCTACTTAGATAGCTAATAAGTTAATCTTTCAATGTTCGTAATTTAACTGACCTTTTTTGGTAGAGACCTCTGGACCTACTGAACCGATTTCGAAACTTCTTTTGCTAATAAGGAAGCTACGTTATTTATGAATGTCACGTTAAATAACTCTTAAATTAAAATAAGGGTAATGCTGTCTCTACCAGCTACTACTAGCTAATGCCGCTACCAACTGGTCATATTGGAAATCTTTGAAGCCTATGTCTAGCAGTGGATATTTACGGGCTGATGATGATGAAACACAGCCTCCATTTGAAGCTCTAGCAAAGTTGTCCGATTTTTTTATTGACTCGTATGTAGACGAGCTAACGGCCCACCTGATCGTAAGCGGTTATCGAAGCTCATGGACCTCTGCATTGCCAGAATACACTGTGGGGCCGCTACCTACGACCTACCCTTAAGGACTCTCTTCAAGCCTCGTTTGAAGAAGGACAAGTCATTGCGCTCGGGAAACACCGAAGAGGGGAGCCCATTCCATAGCCGGATAGTGCGTGGCAAAATGAATTCTCGAATTATGGTCACTTACCATCACGACTCATTCCGAGTTTAAGGCATTTCTGTAGTCGGCAGTACTGGCAACGGTTACGGTTGACACGGTCCACCACGCAGGCCTTGTTCCGTGGACACTGGTAGTTCACCACTGAAACACGTCGCTGAGTTAATAAAGACATTTCAATCGTGAAGTTAAAATGATAAGTGTGAAAGTGGGCTGATAAGTTTGAAATGTTTGAATGAGGTTGTGAAGTGGGGGGATAAGTTAACGATTACTTATCGTAGACCGCATGGTAGAGGTCTATGAGCGATGGTAGATTTACCACTGAAATTGACTGATTTATGAAGGAAGTTAATTAATGAATGTGAATGAGGTTGTGAGATGGACTGATAAGTGAATAGTTTAGTATTGTAGGTACCTAGCTTGTTATGGCAAAAATCTACTAGCGACGGTAGCTTATTACAAACTCAGTGGACCTTGGTTCACCATTAAAACATTTCAGACATTTCAATACTGAAGTTGAAGTGGGATGATTAAGTTTTTTTTTTCAGCTGTATCCTTCGCTAGCGAAGTGTAATGATAAGTGTGAAGTTCACCGATAAGTCATCTCTAAACTATCGTATAACTTGACTTATCGCTATTACCTAGCGAAGTGTAATGATAAGTGATTTCTAAACTCCTCTATAATCTGACTTATCGTGTTTTATGTGTATTCTAATTTATCATAGTTAATGACGCCGACCTGTACTCTGGGATCGCCTGAAGAATCCCTTGCATCCCTCGCAGGTGATCACTCCATAGTGGACCCCTGATGATTTGTCACCGCATACCTTGCATGGTATGATCTCGATTTGAGCTGTAACAATGGAAATATAATTATTAGTAATGAGATTAAATCAACGGGTCTTACATATACTGGTAAAACAACATAATGTACTGATTACTGATACTCTGTAGCAACCCATTACTGCCCACTGTTGGGCTCAGGTCTCCTCAGAAGAGGGATTAGGCATAGTCCACCACGCTTGCCTAGTGCGGATTGGGGACTTCACATATCTTCAAAGGATTTTTAGAACCCTTTTCCGATATGTAGGTTTCCTCACGATGTTTTCCTTCACCGTTTTTAGCCAGTGGTGTTGTGAAAAATTGCACATAAATCTTTTTCACATTAAGATTTAGAGGTACAAGCCGGCCGGATTTGAATTCCGGCGTTCGGAAGGAAGCGCTTCGACCACTCGGCCACCACGACTCACCGATGATTACTGATACACAGTCTTAAAATTGCCTAATCTTTGTATCCTAAAATTATAATTATTTTCAGAGATAGAACCTACTAAATTGGTATAAGTCCCAAATTTACTGCGTGTAGAACTAGCACACTGGTGTTAATTAGCTCTCGTAGCAAAACGTACCCAGTGGGCATTCCTTGCTTTTCTACACTTATAATAAATATGAAATAATTCTAATGTCCATTATAATAGGTATTTCATAAAATATTTTTAGTGTAATTTTTGTTACTTTTTAGGTTATCTAACGTTCTCTTAATACAATGTTACAAACTGTCAAATGTAATTTTAATCTTCCTCAAATTTAGAATAACATCGCATTCATTTTAATTCCAAATAAAAATTCAAAATTAAAAAAATATATACTTAAAAATAATAATCGTATTCATTAAAATAAAATTCAAAATTAAAGTTTCAAATTTCGCATCCCATATCTCAAAAATTTCAAAATTCGATCAACAGTTCCGTTCAGTTCGTCGACCCCGGCAAGGTCGGAGCGCGGCCGATGACTGCGTCTGTGCGCTGTCGATGTGAGGGTGAAACGGGATCGATTCGACACGCAGTAGATAAAGTTTTTATGTAATACGCCTCTTTGGATGTGGAATTCTTTTTTGAAATGTGAAGTGATTTTTTGGAAGAGGTTGTATTTTTTTTGTTACCTTCTTAGGCTCTCTAAGTTAGGTGGATTGAAAAATTTTAATATTTAAAGATCGAAATGTAAAATTTTAACGGTGTGTGTAGTTGTTTTTAGATGAAGCGATTTCGGTGATTTTTTTTTTGGTTAGAAAGCAGACATTTTAGACATACCTCGTATAAATTTGATAAAGGTGTGACTGGTACTGGTAGCATTTATGTAATTATTGAAAAAAAAAATGTTCCTAGTTGAGTGGCTTAAAGTCAGTATAGAGATAGTATAATATTTAAGAAACTATAAAATCCAACTGATTAATACCCTATCGGTCCATTAAATAATTAATATCGTATCAAATATCGATTTACGGTTAATCGATTTTACAATTGGAAAATTAATTATTTCCACGTGTAAATATTTCTAATTTTCCAAATAGGTTTCTTCAGAAATATTGAAAGGGTACTTAAAATACTTGTGGACATTTTCCATTGTCAGTTGTCCATTGCTGGGGACATGCATTGATGTTCCAGAAGGTTCACCAGGACCTGTGATGACTCCTTGGCCATAAGAATGACCCCATAACCATTTTAAGAGCATACAGCTATACTAATATAATAAAAATGTAATGTCGTGATGTTTGTGACGTTGTAATCTTATGCTATACTACAGTAGGTCTTAAAATTAGGTAAAATAGGTGAAAATCCCTCTCAGGAAAACTGCGCAAGTTAGCTAGAACAAAGTTTTGTTTGCACAATACGATTGCAAGATTTATAACAAAAGTCATTCATAACATTCAACGTGAAACGGAACGTATTTAAAATAAAAAACAATAGTTTGCAACGTTTCGTTTCACGCCAACGTCCAGTTGCGAAACGACAGCTGACGGGATTTTGCAATATCCTATTCGTTGATTGAAAATGGAATGCGACGCCATCTTGTTTTCCGCCAATTTCCCACGTTTTAGAAATAAAATTCAAATTAAGTACAATTTATTACGTTGATTCGTGTCTAAAACGTAATTTATAGCATAGTTTCTTTAATTATTTTATTTATTTATATAAATGTGACATCCATCTTAAATTTTCCTTTTAGATCAGAGTGCAAAAGAAAATGAACCTTAAAACTCAAAAGATATAACTAAAGTTTCTATACTCCCTTAAATCTCAAGGTCGCTTCAACAGTTAATAAGCGAATTTGACCTCTATCTATATGACCTAAGACCTAGTTTTCTGTGAATGTTAACAATTGCACACTAACCCGACTTGGCCTGATGCACTCAGCTGATCGTGACGTCACGAGCCGGCGACCTGCATCGTTCGAAGTTCGAAATTGTATCACGGGCGCATGACGTCACCCGTTTTCGAATTTCAAAATTTATGAGAGCGTGAGAGCATTTTTACAAGCTTTATACTAACTTGCACTGGATGTAACTATGTAAGTTCGGATGGAATCTTGCGAGTTGTATTTGACAAACTTCCCAGTTTCCGATTGAGCTGACATTTTGCACGCAGATGAATATCGCGTGACAATGCAATAATATGACAAAATGGCGCTGATCTGATGATGTATTCGGAAGGTTATATCGGCTATAGGAACTCCTGTAGCAAATAAGGTAGACCTGTCGTGTTTCAGTTCATTTTATTTTTCTTGGCTAGCACTATACAGATACATAATATCTTAAATGCTTGGATTTAAAGTTTTTTTTTGTATTTGCATGTTATTTCGAATTTAGAATAGCCAATAGCGATCGATATTCTCGAATAGAGCGCACATTTTTGCACATCGATTTTTAGCTGGAAAAATTTTAATGATACAAATTCTTTAATCACTCTAATGTTATTTTTACAAAACCTCATTGTAATAAATCAAGATCCTACCTCAAGTGACGGCGAAACGTGTATTTTAAACGCAAAAAAAAAATCTAACACACCCACTGACGTCACAAGTCAATGAACTGTACCTAAAAAGCCCAAAACAAGACAAGGCACCGAATTCTAATCTAACGGTCAACGGCCTCGTCTGAACTAGCAACTATTAGAATAATAATCCTTATTGCTATCAGACATAGAGGTTAGATTTCCTTTAAGCAATTTGGAGAATGCTGCCATTTTTTGGGTTCACCTATGAGAATACGTAATAATAGTCCTTATTCCTATTCAACATAGAGATCAGATTTCTGTGAAAGATTTTGAGAACGCTGCCATTTTTTGTGCGTCGAAATTTGAATCACAGAAACAGGCGAGTCTACGTTCTTAGTTTGAAATTTCAGGAATGTTTATTTCTATTTTGCTTTGTTATTATGTTGCCTAACTTGGCTAGTGTGTACGTTCTGTTTTACCACTGATTAATATTTTAAGTACTTTTATTGTATTCATATTAACATGATTTCACATTATTAAGTGGAGATTAAATAAATATAGTTACAAAAGTAAATTTTTTGATGAAATAACACTTTTTGCAACATGTATAATCATTATTTTCTAAATAATCAAAGGATTTTATTTCACACAGTAAAAGTAGTAATCCGACTGAAATTCCCAATCTACACTAATATAAAGAGGAAAGGTTTGTTTGTTTGTCTCGAATAGGCTCCGAAACTACTAGTCCCATTTCAAAATATCTTTCAGTTTTAAAAAGTTCATTTATCGAGGGAGACTATAGGCTGTATCCCTCTGACGCAGACAAAGTTTTGGAGTACATTAAATTGTCTATTATAGACTTTTAAGTGCTCTAGGTGAGATCGTTCCTAATTTAAACGCACTCAACGAATTTGTTTTGAACGTTATTAGAGTTCATTGACCTCATATATAACAGCTGACGCTAAAAACTAAATTTGTTCATGTAATCGTAAACATTTGAAATCGAAATTTAAATTTAAATAAAAAAAAATTATGTTCTAAAAATGTATTGGTATATTTATCTTTTTTTTTATTTCGTTGGTATTTTAATGGTGTGTTTAATACTTTTTACCTGCCTCTGACACAAAAGTGTACAACGCTGAATTTCATTCATAGCAAAAATTTCTCATCTTCGAAAAATAATGAGACGATTAAAAAATGTAAACAAAACAAGTTTTAGAACTGTGATCAATTTTGGCTCCAGACTTTATTTAAACAAACCAATTTTGACGCTTATCAGTTGAGTGGATATGCTTCGTCTGCATCACAGAGGGATAAAGCCTCGATATATGGACTATCCAACACTGAAATCATTTTTCAAATCGGACAGTTCCTGAGATTAGCGCGTTCAAACAAACTTCAGCATTATAGTATAGATATGTGCACATATTGTAACATATTACAATCGTGTATTATCGCATACGTTACATATGACGTAGAGAGAGCGTTGACCCGACGTGCAACTTAACCGACTTTGAATAATGTTGCTTTATAGAAGCTTATGTGAAAATTTGTAGTTTAAATTTAAATTGGGTAATGGGAGACAGTTACCTATTTTACTAAAAATGAAGGCATACTAATAAAAAAAATGTTGGATAGTGAATAGAATTAGTAAAGCAATCAAGTTTATTATCCTTTAATAAATTAAATAATGAAGCCGTCTGTTTGTCTGTCTGTTTAACAACACTTGATCAAACGAAGAAACAATATAATGTTTTAAAACCTTGCAAACACAATATTATGTACTTCTACAACATTTGCTTTTAAAAAACAAATTGAATACATAATTTTCATTTATTGCTTAACCTTTTCTCTCCTTAACCTCTTAAATCGACCCGCAGTATCCAGTCTTCTCGTGATCAAGACGTTAGCAACAACGTTGAAATATCGAGACAACTCAATGAATTAAATATCGTAGTAAGAACCCGTTGAAAATGCATGAAAGTATTAACCTTTTCTAATATCTCTTTGTGCTTTATTTAATAGAAAAAAATGTGATATTTTTCCAAACTTTACTACGAGTTGCTTTGCATATCCCTGTGTACACGGTGGATTTGTATCCCTATGCCAAATTTAATGTATGATTTCCACAACAGGACATATGTGTCTCCCGTGACTTCCCGGGCTGGGCTTCCATATAAAAATTAACCGATTCCAAAAATAAAAGTGGTTCGAAGTTGTATTTCGACAGGACATTTATCCCACTTCAGCTGGTTACAGATCCACCCTGTATATCTCCAAGATATGACTTGATCTTCTTCATATATAAAAATTAATTGCTGTTCATTAATCTCGCTAAAACTCGAGAACGACTGAACCGATTTGGCTAATTTATATCTTGGTAGAAGTCCAGGGAAGGTTTAAACAGTGAGAAAATTTACTAATTAGACGCAGACGAAGTTAGTATTTCATAACATTTGAGTTCATAAATCTCAAGGGTTAATGTCTCATGATTCATTATTTTCAGAAACGATTATTCATCAAATTCTTTTAGTACTATGACGTTTTAAATTATTTTAATTTGTAATTCTTTGACCTTATACAGGTTAGAGAACTTAGAATCCTATTTGTAACGAAATAACGTTCATTATTCAAATAGCACATTCTCTTGTATTACAAATTGATCCTGGCAACTTCGTCTGCGTCAAAAAGAGGTTCAGGCAGGTTAGATCTTAATAAGAACTACAAACTCGTAGTACATTATTTTGTTCTATAATAGTTTTCGTCGCGCACGCGATGTAAGAAAGTTTTTGGGTGTTTTTTTCACACCTTGTTTTACATTATTTTTAGTTAGTTAGTTTTAGTACGGATTATTATATTATTATATTTTTTCTAAATTTAATATTTCCTATGTTCACCGGAAATAGGTTAGTTTCCCAACAGTGAAAGAATTTTCAAATAGGTCTTATTCAAAACAATGAAATCTTTCCTCTTTAAATCTAAATTCACTTAAGTTAAAATTATATCGAAATTGTCACTGATCGGTAATTAAAATTTAAATATTAAAAAAAACCAACATCCGCCTTAAAAATATTATTAACAAAAAAATATTACATTTAAAATTCGCCAACAAGTTAGACTCCATGCTCGCCAACACCTCCGCTCGTGAATGTCCCGCTTTAAATGCCGTTCAGAAAACCAAGTGCTTGTTTTTAGAACGCGTCCTAAAATAAAAGTGACAGCACGTGACGTCACAATGATGTCACAGGTCGACGACCGCGGTTCTGAATTTGAAAATTTTTCGAATATCAGTTTCTAGACTTTTCTATTCGATTTTCGAACTGGTTTTTTATCGTTTTCTTTTGTTGAAAGTAGGTTTTATCTATGGTAATATTATGTGAAAGTATTCAAAGTAACTATATATTTTTAATTGATCTATACTAATATTATAAAGAGGTTTGATTGTTTGTTTGTCTCGAATAGGCTCCGAAACTACTGGTCCGATTTCAAAAACTCTTTCAGTTTTGGAAGGTTATAGGATATATTGTTACCCTTTGTGACGCAGACGAAGTTGCGCGGATCTAGTGTTTAAATAAAATATAAGAATTATAAATATTGTGTAATATGATCATTTACATTTACCAACTTTTTAAAAAGCGAACATTTTGCTTCATTACAAGCTTTATGTTAACTTGCACTGGATGTAACTATGTAAGTTCGGGTGGAATCTAAAGACAAACTTCCCCGTTTCCGATTGAGCTGACATTTTGCGCGTAGATGTATATCGCGTGATAATGCAATATGACAAAATGGCGCTGATCTGATGATGGATTCGGAAGGTCATAGGAACTCTTGTACTAAACAAGATAGACCCGTCGTGTTTGGGCTCGTTTTACTTGTATTAGCTAGCACTCTACTGCTACATGATATCCAGGATCTAAAAAGCTTGTATTTAATTTTATTTCTCATAGGTATTTGTACTATTGCTCTAATTATTATTAAATTTTAATAATAATTAACTCTTACACCTAAATGATGTTAACTCAGTTCGTTGACCCCGTGTACGTGAGATTAACCTCGTTTTCCATTTTTAATAATGTCAAGGTCATTTGGAAGGTCTTAAGAAAGCGATTTTGACCTCTATTTTGTGGTGATACGGTATAATTTCCGAATGCCAATATTTGTACTTTTAATGATTTGTTGTTATTTTGATTCTGTTTAAAGGAATTTGGAGATTACAGTACTTTAAAATTACTTTTAAAATTTCACCCGAACTGACATAGTTAGGTACATAGAAAAAATCAGTGCAAAAAAATTAAAAACACTTGAGACAAAAATCCCGTTTTTGTAACAAACTACTAAAATAAAAATAAAAAACAAAAACCTTGACCCTAGTGATGGGACAAAAACATTTTTCGGGAAAGATCCATGATGCCGAATTTCACAATAATACGAAACGAATAAATGAGTCATGCCTCATGTCGATGACTTTGAGGTCTATGACCCAGGCATAGGTTCTCAACCCCCATTTAACCGACTTTAAAAAGGAGGTTTCTCAATTCGACCGTCCTTATGCTTCTTACGTTCGCGTGTAACTTCGTCGGTTTTGATGATGTTTTTGTTAGAAATAATAAGTTTCAAAGGTGTTTGGTTCATTGGTAGGGAATGTCCTAAATAAATATTAAGATGAAATTCAACCCATTACTGTCCACTGCTGGGCTCAAGTCTCCTCAGTAGAGGGATCAGGTATAGTCCACCACGCTTGCCCAATGCGGCTTGCCCAATCTTCCAAGGATTTTTAGAATTCTTTGCCAATATGCAGGTATGCTCACGATGTATTCCTTCACCGTAGTGTTGTGATAAATTGCACACAAATCTTTTTAAAATTTATCGCCGGTTTTTTGAAGCCCAGACTTCCCGTACGGAAGACTTCGACTACTCGGCCATTACGACTTAATTAATTATAACAACACTGCACTCAGGTCTTCCCCGAAAATTACCTATTTAAAATGTTAGGTAAGCTTTCGCCATTTTCTTTACCAACATCACAAAAAAATCTACTTTCTGTCTCTTTATTTCTTAACTTTGAATATACCACTTAAAACCAGGTGGTTTATCAGTCATTTATAACAATAACTTAGTCAAGGCCCACTTAGAGAGAAGTCAAAGTGCAAGAGAGCGTTCACCTTTAATACACGTGTCGTTTCCTTCACGCGATTATAACCTATACTACACAAGACATACAGGTGATTTTACCATCAAAGTAAAGGCTCCAATTTCAGAATTTTCAGGAGATTTCAACCTTAAGGTGTTAGTGATAGGATTTAGTTTTTATTAGACTGTTTGTCTGTTAAGTCTTTTGGTTATTGTTGTGCATGACAATAGCTGAGTGGGCAAGCTCTTAAAGTAGTTCATTAATTCGGTTTTTGTTACCTATTTCACTAGTTGAAATAGTTTAATACAAGCTTCTCTCAAAAACCAAAATTGGAAAATCCAAAAAAGGATTAAACACTGTGACGAAACCTGCATATTGTAAAAGGATTGAAAAACCCTTCGAAGATATATGAAGTTCCTAATTGTTGTCGCGTGTTGGACTATACCTGATCCCTCTACTGAGGAGACCTGAGCCCAGCAGTGGACAGTAATGGGTTGTCACAGTTACCCCTGACTGACTGGTAGAATGCCTTGGACATCCACCGTTGTACTTTTGTTTTTTAACATGAAAGATGAAATTATCATCTCAAGAAATGAAATGAAATGAAATGAAACCACCACTGTAGGATTTAATCAGAAGAGTACAAAATAGGACTGTTACCAAATATGGTCACGTCATTTCCTTCAAATTTGAGTCACCAGTACCAACCTATATTATAACGATTAACACAGATTTTAATGCATGTTAAATTAGTTGCTATTATTGATTCAGGTCACATATGTACACATATATTTGGGACGCGATAACTGTTCTTTTAAAATTACGTTCCTAATTAGGAGGTAAATCTTTAGTGTTGTAACTGTCCACTGCTGGGCTCAGGTATCCTCAAAAGCTGGCATAGTCCATTTTTGACCAAGAGGTTGAGGTAGTTTTATGTTTTCCTCGTGTAACTTTAGGACCGATTTAGATGATTTTTTTACATGAAAGCGATGGTTAACGTTGTGCTTTTGGAATTAAATAAAAAATGTAATACGATTTGCTAATTATATAAGCGCAAAAAACTTTTCTGTACGAACTGATTTCAATTATTGTTTTTGATTTTAAAGATAGTACTTTGGACACAATCCCATATGAATTTGATAAAGATCTGTCTGGTAGTTTATGTGTTATTGAAAAATGGAAGTAAGTCGTTTTAATTTTAGTTAAAAGTGTTAAAGCATTACTTTTTACATTCGTATTCTTTACTATTACTTTTATTATTTAAGTATTAGCATAGTCACTTTATTTTTACTTTCAAGTAATTGATTCTATTGTAATTTGAAACAATACGATATCGGCGACCTGACTCGACTAAATACTTATAAAATATTCCAAGAACAAAATGTTTAAAAAACCTTTGAAAAGACATTTTCAATCAACTTTTTTATAAATCGGTTAAAAACTTTGGTACTCCCTTTAGAGATGATAGCTTTAATGTTCGGCTGTCTTAGTATCTGAACCGATTTCATTGATGGACTTAGGGACGTAGGTCTTTTTATACACAGACTTAAGACCATGAGGTGGAAGCATAAATTAATTAATAAAAAATACTTATCAAGAAAAAGTGAACTTTGAAAGTAAATATTTTTAAGTAAACTACGAAATTTAATCTTTACATAATATCTTATTTACTTAATGCAGCACATAGGCGAGTAGAAAATAAAAAAAAACGTTCAAATTTCTTGTTGAAAAAAACTTGAGAGGTGTCATGAGACACTCGAATAGAACGAAATTCCTTTCGATTAAAAGTGTGAACGTGTTTTAAAAGATTTTGATCACACCGCCATCTAGCGATAATCATCTAAAACAAAAAAGTGTCCTGACAACTTTTCGTAAGATTTTTTCCGTCTAGCCCCCTTTCAATAACGCGTGATAAGGAACTTCGTTCCAATAATTAAATACAAAAATCGAACATCATTCGGATTCCGAAACTTTATATTACTCTACTCAACTGTGAAATGAAAAAATGACGTTTGACTTGTGTCATCTTTAGTTGATTTTTATTTTTTAACATGAAATAGTGTTAACCGTTTTATAAAATGTTAGAAAAAAAAACTTAAGGTCTTCAAGTACATTTTTGGTTTCCTTATTTGTAATTTATATTTATAATCAACTGAAAACTAGCCAAATTGGCTTTTGTCTAATGGCATATTTGACATTTGACAGCCATAGTTATAATGTTAGCAGTGTGTCATAATTAAAATTGATCCAGTTATCCTAAACGAGGCTTAATGAACGGAACATGCATAATATAAGGTCAGTTAGTACCATAGACCATATGTGAGGTTAGTGGTCAAATTGTAGATTATCTAGGTCTTAACTAGTATAATAGTAATCCTAGTTTTTACTAATATTGTAAAAACGTGATGCTTTTGACGTAGACTTTGGATCTACTGAACCGATTTCGAAGATTCTTTTTTTTAATAGGAGGTTAAAATTCACATTGTATCGCATGTATACCTTTCTATGATTTTTTGTTCTACTATTCTGTTTTTTTATTTTAATAACATTAAAATCCATTGTTTGACCTTATCGTTTTTTAAAATACCAACAAAACTATTCAGACAAATCTAAAATCATTAACTAACAAATAGAAAAGATCTATTTACAAAATAGAATTCTCTGGCCGCCATCTTTAATAGACAAGACAGAATTTGAACAGCTCAGTTCAATGACACGAAATTAACTGATAAACATTGTTTAATGAATGAATTTAAACGCACACATGAAATTGGTTACATATGAACTATATTATTACTGTTTTCCTTAATTACTGGGACATCCTGACAGTTTTAAAATATCTTGGAAAATCGATTTAATATTACTATATGCAATGTGACAAAAACACAACAAACTGCTGGGCTCAGGTCTTCTCAGTAGAGAGATCAGACACAGTCTACCGAATGATTAAATTCTGTAGAGTGCTAGCTAAGACAAGTAAAACGAGCCCAAACACGACGGGTCTATCTTGTTTAGAACGGGAGTTCCTATGACCGCCATCAGATCAGCTCCATGGTACAAAATTATTGTGTTGTCTCGCGATATACATATGCGTAGTGCCTACAAATATTTTAGCTCAATCGGTAACCGGGAAGTTAGTTAAATTTAACTCGCAAAATTCCACCCGTCAACTTACATAGTTACTATTAGTTACATCTAGTGCAAGTTAAATAAAAGCTTTAAAAAAAATAAGTAAATCTTCCAACGATTTTTTTTGATAATAAAAAATAAGATCGTATAAATAGGTAATAGAGAATCCATTTTTGACCTTAAAAATATAAAACAAACCTCTTATAGAATTAGCAGCTTTCTTGTCCATAAACATCCCGGATATGGATGAGCCGAAGAGGCCGTCACTGCTCCCTGGTGGGGGGGAGGTGCTGTCCGCGACGGAACCGGAAGTAATGTCCATGCCCATCTGGCCGGACATACCCATGTCCCGATGCTCGGTCTTGATGATGCTCTGCTGCAAGGTTTGCTGATGCAGCATGGTCGAGGCCGACGAGTGACCTCCATGCTGGTCCGGAGGCCACTGCGACCCGAATAACTCCGAATACGGATTGTTGTTCATAATTCAAATTTTTCTTTTTCTTTTAAGTTATTTTCGGCCAGCTGTTATCTTTCGCGAATCGAATTCGCATCGCGATACACTATCACTGTTCGACGTTCCTTTTTTGAAGTTTGGGTTTGTGTTTGTTTCTTTTTTTTTCGACTATGTCGTTAAGGCAACTGTTTTATATACCATAAGGTTTCTTGAAGAAAACTCTATGGCACTTCCCGGGGTGTTCAACTTTGTTGAGTTTTTGTTATCAGCACCAGTTTTTTTTAACTGATATATATATTTCGGCCCAACGGCGATGTGAGATTTCTTTTAGCGAAATTTATTTCGGGTATTATCTTTTTGAAGAGTAACAAGTTTTTTGGCATTTTGTCTCCGTGATTCTGTTTTTATATCTCCCTTTCGTCTTAAAACATTATACAATAAGGCACTGTTATGTTTTTATTGTTATTCACTTGATCCCACAACGGCTTTGCAATAACACAAAATCTGTAAAAAAAAATCAAAGCAGAAAGAAGGATTTATTTTGATTTTTTAAAAGGTTTAAAACGAAAAGAGAAAAAAGTTATAGTGCCAATTAGAAAGTTTGAATTTAGAACGATTTTAGAACCGAACGGCGTTCGATCGATCTAAAATCTTTATTAAATTCGGCAAACGAAAATTTGGAACACGCTTCCGTTTCCGAGACCGTGTCACACGCACTCACACTGTCACTTGTTTTAAAAGAAATAATTTTCGATCACCTCACTAAATAATTTGTACGTCTGGATTTGTACTGTAAGTTGTTCACTGTTCGAAGTCGCGTCGGCAACTGGCAAGTCGGAAGATGTTAACAACAGCGCGGCTCAGACCTAACTGACGCATTGACGAATCTTCGGGCAGGCCCACGAAATTACATACTTTTTCACTCATAGTTCAATCGCCTTTCGTAAATTTTTGGTTATAAGCGAAATTTTCTTTAGAACACACGTCCGATTTAAATAGTTTGTTGTCGAAAAATGCGTGTAGTTGTGCTGTAATTAAGAACCGAAATTGTTGTACGTAAGGCGTGTTGTGTGTGTGCGTGTGTCCTCGTGTTGACACGGCCGCGCGCACACAGACGCACAGGTTCGTTGACCCGAGGACCCAAACAAAGTAGAATTCGGCTGTTGAACTCTAGTTTTAAATCGCGGAACGATCTACCTTTTTCCTGGCGAAAACTTAGGCACAAAATACCTTTGCCTAAATAAAAAAAAACAATTTTGAATTTGGAATTCATTGTGTGGTAATACGATTAACGTTAACAGTTCATTGACCCCGGAAAAATGTTGACAACCTCACAACAACAAATGTGTTCGAAGTTTGAACTCGCCGCGTCACCGCGTTTGAAAAGCGAATTCCTTTGGTTCTTTCAAAACTATTGCAAATTGCGCAGTTTGGGGGGAATAGATCCTCGATTTTGCAAAAACTAAACTTTTTGGGTATTTTTTATATTTTTATTTCACGCCTACGTTAATTTATGACAATTTCATAAGTAATTTATGTATCGTTTAGGCCTGTAGGTTGAATGTATGCGTTGGTATTTTTCAAGAATGATAAATGTCTGAAAAATGTCTTTTTAAATTTTGCAACAGCTTCATTATTATGTTCCTTTTAGTAGTTTTTACGTGACACGCCCTTAAATATTCCATTTATAATACTAATTAATAATTCAGTTCAAAAAAACCTTCTAAAAATCTCTTAAATATCGAACAGTAAACAAATTCAAATTCGCCACTTTTGTATTTAGAACACTTAACCCCGGAAGATAGAGTTATGAATCTAAGGGAGTCGACCTTGCGAGTGAGCGAGAGACACCTCGTGACGTCACATCGTGCTATCTCCCTCACACCCGTCGGCTAATGACCTATCGATTTGTGACCACGTGCTGGGTTATCTATAAACTAGGAATTCGGTCTGTTTCTGTAAAAATTAGTTTTTTTTTTTAAATTTGAGTTCAAGGTGACGGGTTTTCCGAGTGAAAATCTTTTGGGTTTTTTTTAAATATGTGATATATTGTTTTTTTTTTTGGATATGTGTAAAGGATGGTTTGAGGAAGTGATAAAATTTGTCTTATTAAAATAATTTTATGTATTTAGACTTATATCGATGCAATTTCTTCTGCATAAAAATATTAGATATTAAACAATGTTTTACAACTTATACTGGCCAGTGTTCCATGACATTGCAGAGGTCCATGGGCGACAGTAACCACTTACCATCAGGTGGCCCTCTGCCTGCTACTCGGTCACTTTTATTATTCAAAAAAGACCATTAAAATCGGTGTACAAGCAAAAACAAATTGAGTATCACCTCATTTATTACAGTCGGTATCAGTTATAATGCATAATGGCCGTTTTTGACAATGGTATGTCGCGTGCCGATGAACCCGCGTTGCACTCGTGATGTTGCATAATGAGAATACCATCTGTCATATGTTGCAGTTAGTTTGCGGAATTCAACAAATTATATTTTTTTTTTTTTGTAATTGTATTTTGGGTTTTGTAGGCAGACGAGCCAATGGCTGAGATCGTAAGTGGTTACGGTCACTCATGGACCTCCGCAAAGTAAGGAGACATTGAAGGGCCTACGAGTGCCTACGACCTATCTTTGACCTACGATCTAGTTTGAAGTAACGAAATATTATGTAAGTAATAGAGAAGCAAGCTTTGTAACGATTTTAAATTATTAGCGAAACCAACTCCGGATGATCAGTAAATAGCGATACAATACAGTGTGCTTTCTGTAACAACCCATTAATTTCAACTGCTGGGCTCAGGTCTCCTCCGAAGAGGGGTTAGGCATCGTCCACCACGCGACCCCAATACGGTTTGGGGACAGTATATGCTGCCCTAATAAGGTCATCCATACACCTTGTTGATAGCATATATTGCGTCCGCATCAATTAACAATAATTTTATTTATTTATTTATTAAACTTTATGCATGTAAATGGTACAATGGCGGACTTAATACCTAAGGCATTCTCTACCAGTCAACCATAATTTTCGTATTTCTATAATATGTACCATTTTGACGCTACTTTCTAATTAACAACTTGTCGTTTTTTTACGGTACAAAAAACGAGCTTACATCCCACCTGGTTGTAAGCGGCTATCGTTGCCAGGTCACTGAGGAGCCGTTATCACCAAACTTCAAAATTATAAATATGTACTATTATATTATTATCATAAAATACAAAAGTAGTCCAGTTATAGTTCTCTCAACTATCATTTAAATGGCGTTCATTGTGCTCTGCCTACCACAATTAAAGTTAATGGCTGTTTTATATGTCTGTATGTCGGAGGTAATCGATGAAAATGGCTCGCCAAAAGGCTCCTACGCTGTCTGTATCCAACCAGGACATGTAAGTTTTAAATAAATCATGCCCGCTAAGTTTCTTTCGCCAGTTCTTGTCAGGACAGAATATAGTTAAAATAAAAACATAAATAAAGTATGTAGGTCTGTACCAACCCATTACTGCCCACTGTTGGGCTCAGGTCTCCTCAGGAGAGGGATTAGGCATAGTCCACCACGCTTGCCTAGTGCGGATTGGGGACTTCACATATCTTCAAAGGATTATTAGAACCCTTTTCCGACATGCAGGTTTCCTCACGATGTTTTCCTTCACCGTTTATAGTCAGTGGTGTTGTGAAAAATTGCACATAAATCTGTTTCACATTTAGATTTAGAGGTACAAGCCGGCCGGATTTGAACCCGCAACCTCCCGTACGGAAGGAAGCGGTTCGACCACTCGGCCACCACGACTTACTACTAAAGTATGTAGGTATCCACATTAAATTTTAAATAAAAGACTTGATGATGAGTGATTAAATTTATTGAGATTATAGACACTAGTGACATGCTCATGAATCTCCATAGATCTTAACTATTTTGGATGAATTATATTTTAGCTCAACCTTCAAATGGTGTCAACGCATTTTTTCTCCTTTTATTACTATTTTAATACACTTCTGTCACACAACATCATACTAAAACTACCAGACTATTATTAAAATTATGTTTAAATAGTAATATTACCAATAAACTGAAATAAAAGTTTAGAGGTAACGAAAGTTAATGACACGAAATGTTCGGATTACAATCTTTCGTTTTACAGGATGCAGTTACAAATTGTTGTGTAATTTCCAAAATATTTATGCAAAAAAAATGGGGATAAAATAAAATTTCAGTGAAAACTGTGTCGTATTTGAAAGTAGGGGTCGTTATTTTGAAATTTGCAAGTAGTTTGTTATCAAAATCTATTGACAAATAAGTTTTTAGAAAACAAATTAATTACGTAGTTTATTTGAGGAAATATTTTCATTCAATTAAGTCAACTAATATTTAAAGTATTTAACTCGTACTAAAAGTCAAAAATAAGTTTTTAATTTCAACAATGAAAAATCCATGCCATCTCTATGACTTCCTAGTTCTGAAAATCAATACTACCAACACAACGGAAAACCGAAAACAAACACGGAATTCGAATATTCAAATTGACGTAAGCGAATTCGAATATCAAATTTGACAGCGCGCCGTGCGTGAACCAAAGTGACCCTTTGACGGGGTCACCGGGGGAAGTGTTATATAAGAAGGTTCACGTGAGGTCAGGATTGGGGGTGAACGTTAATGGCCAAGGGTCAAAGCGCCGGGAAATGACCTTGAGGTCGATGTCTCAAAAATAACATAGAGGTAATAGATTTTTTAGGTTAGGTAGGAAATCGCCGTTACCTAGTATATGGGAGTTGAACCGCACTAAAACCTCCTCGGTTGAAGCCAGAACTTTGCACGGGGTGTTTATTACAAGCTTTATATTAACTTGCACTGGTTGTAACTTTGTAATCTCGGGTGGAATTTTTCGAGTTAAATTTTGACAAACTTCCCGGTTCCTGATTGAGTTGACATTTTGCACGCAGATGTATATCGCGTGACAATGTAATAATAATGACGAAATGGCGCTTATCTTAAGATTTGGAAGGCCATAGGAACGCTTGTACTAAACAAGATAGACCCGTCGTGTTTGGGCTTGTTTTACTTGTATTAGCTAGCTCTCTACTGCTACATGATATCTAGGATCTCAAAAGCTTGTATGTATTTAATTTTATTTCACATACGTACTTATACTGACTATTGCTTACACTAAATTATAATGATCTGATCCAGGAATAGCCCTTACATTGCAAGGAACCGTAAGCTCTATCTTGCAAAAAAAAACACTTCCAAAAAATCTATCCCCCGATCGATCCCCCGATAGATCCACAGACCGTCATAAACCTCGGATCAATACCCGTGTTATCTGAGCTAAGGTTCGACGCTCGGCCGACGACCCCCGAAACGGTTCAATGGTCTATTCGCGAATTGCACTCGAATTTTGAAACTTACGGATAAGGAAATGATTTTGAAATTTTTGTTTAGCCATTTATAAGTTGATGGTTTTAGCTGCTTTGTTATTAGCCAAATTATATTTTGATTTATTAAATTGTTAAAATAATATTAAAAAGCGTGTAATTTCCAGTAAATCTTTATTAATTAATTTATTAATATTAATAATTTTAATTAATATTAATTAATTAGATACGTGTTTATTTTGAACGGACAAGATTTCATGATTTACTTTGCGTGTGTGTTTTTTTTTCGATAAACCGATTTTGATCATTCTTTTTTATTAGAAAGTAGACACTTCGGACTTTATCTCATAACTGACATTGCAGAGGTCCATGAGCGACGGTAACCGCTTACCATCAGCTGGGCCGTAGGCTCGTGTATCTATTAAGCTATAAAAAAATGAAAAAAAAAAGTTTATAAGTTAGTTTATAATAATAAAGATCTGACTGGTATTTTCTGTGTTACTCTCGAAAAATATATATTCCTATTTATACATTGTACATTTAAAGTTTTATTAACTACAGCCTTATAAAATACACACACATACATTTTATTGTGTTTTTCCCCGAAACGGCGAGCAAACAATGTGACCCGGTTTCGTCCGTCTGGCGTATAACCGGGTCAGACGGTTAGATATATCATAAAACTACATTTTCACACTTATGCTGTTGCCATCACTCATGGACAGAATCTTAATCTATACTTTAACTAGCTGGCCCACACAACTTCGTCTGCGTCACATAAGGACATATTCTCACCGTTTAAACCTTCCCTGGACTTCTACGAATATTTCAAGATTAAAAAAAGCCAAATCGGTTCAGTCGTTCTCGAGTTATAGCGAGACTAACGAACAGCAATTCATTTTTATATATAAGAAGACTAGCTGGCCCGCGCAACTTCGTCTGCGTCACAAAAAAAAATCCCAGGTATTTTCTCACCGTTTAAACCTTCCCTGGACTTCTATGAATATTTCAAGATTAAAATAAGCCAAATCGTATGAATATTTCAAGATTAAAATAAGCCAAATCGGTTCAGTCGTTCTCGAGTTTTAGCGAGACTAACGAATAGCAATTCATTTTTATATGTATAAAAGATAATTATCTATACTAATATTATAAAGAGTTATTGTCGTGATGTTGGTAACGTAAAGTTTGGATGTACTGAACCGATTTTGATAATGCTTTTGTCAATCGAAGGCCATGTTATTTGTGTATTATGAGTGTCAAAAACTTTAGTATTAATAGCGCTGTTTAGTAGAGTATTAAAAACTAGTTAAGGGAAAGGAAAGATATAAGTTGCCCAAACATAACAAAATATTATTGACAATATCGCTTAAAAGAAACATCGAAATCGGTTCACCCAGACAAAAGATTCTTGCCATTTTAGGTAGCCATTTCATTATTAAGTATTTCCATATTATCTAAAGCAATAAAAAAGCTTATATTTTTAGTGTTTTTTTTTTTAGTTGGAGGAAATCATCGGATCCCCGTCCGGGCGTGGCATCGGGCGTGGTATGTGGGAGTTGAACCGCACTAAAACCTCCAACTGCTCACACTCAACGTCCGAACCCCGGCTGAGGCCAGAACCCAGCACGGGGTTATGAGGGACGACGCGACGCGTTACGCCATCGGCATTCTTTCCCGTCGGTAATCAAAATATTCAATCTATTAATAAAAGCAGGTGACAAAACACCTGCTTATGAAATTTGGGTGCCAAAGTATTGAAACACCTTGCTGTAAATGACACTTTAAATTAATCATTAAATGATTTTTAATTAAAATTAAGTGTCATTATTTTGTAAAAACCGGCAGGTGAGTTGTTATCAATCATACTATTTAAAAATGTCAGATATTTTATTATACTAAAGAAGAACGCATAGTAACTAAAAAATCAATTATTAATTTAAAAAAAAACTATTACAACATTGCAGAGGTTCACGAGCAACGGTGACTGCTTACCATCAGGTGGGTCGTAAGCTTTACCAAAACATACAATAAAAGTAAAACCTATCTAGGTATCTACGAATCAATTTTCAAATAATTTGCAATAAAAAAAAGATCATTCAATTTTCAAAATAAAACTTTAAATACAAGCTTTTAAGATCCTTTTATTATGTATCAGTAGTTCTAGCCAAGACAAGTAAAATGAGCCTAAGCACGACAGGTCTATCTTATTTAGTACAAGAGTTCCACTTTCCGAATCCATCATCAGATCAGCGCCATTTTGTCAAGCGATATACATCTGCGTGCAAAATATCAGCTCAATCGGAAACTGTTGTCAAATTTAACTCGCAATCCACCCGAACTTACATAGTTACATCCAGTGCAAAGCTTGTAATATTCTCAACGAGCTCGAACCGGGAAGCTGCGATAGCTGTGCTCGGCCCACCGGCCCACGTGGTGGGTCAACGTCTGGCCCACTGCGCACTCGAGTTCGGTGAACTATCGCACATCGCGCGAAACGGCACAGGTGACTAACGCCTTTTCAAAAAAATATATTTTATGCACGTCAATTGTAATTCGATTTTTGAAATTTGTGTAATTCGTTTTTATTTTTTGTATTATATTCTAATTTAAACGATTCTATTTTTAAATAATTACATGAATATAACCTTTTTGAACCTTTAACTGTTCATCATCGTTCTTAATTCAAAATCTATTTGTCCAATTGCATTCATTTTTGTGAAATACGTTTTTAATTTATTGCATTTATTTTTGACAAGAACATAGCCTTCTATATCTATGATCGTTCTCAATTCAAATCTGTAGAATATTGTTTTCAATTTATTGTATTTATTTTTGTATTATGTTCTAATTTAAACATTTATATTTTTAAATAATTACATCAACATAACCTTTTATGACCCTATTATCGTTCTTAAATCAAATTTGTAACAATTTTCCTGTTATTTACTATTAATAATGTAATTATATATTTTAACGCTTATTTTAAAAATTCGATTTTCGAACATTAATTTTTCGACATCACAATGTATGTATGAGTCAATGCAATGATACAATTAATGTGTATTATTCTAAAAGTAATGTTTTCAATTGTTTTACCTTTTACAGTTGGGTCGTTGACATTTGTCAGAGGGAAATGACCGCGCAAGGTAGATGAACAGTCATGGGGTAAAAAATGGCTAACGGTTACCACTTACCATCAATTAATTAGGCATGCCTAGGATTGTGACGTCAGAAAATTAATTTATTTAAAAAAAATGGTAGAATGTGGAAGACATAAATTTAATAATAAAATATAGAAAAATAAAACTATATTACGTGAAGTAAATAATACGTTAAACGATGTATTTATTAGTAGCAGTTTCATCAAAATCGGTCCAGCTATTTTAGAGATTAACCGGGACAGACAGAAAGAAACAATTATGTTTAAAATTTGATTTTTGGTGTATGTATTCATATCCATTTAGTAATAATTTATTTTAAAGAAAACTTTTAAATACAAGCTTTTAAGATCCTGGATATCATGTATCAGTAGAGTGCTAGCTAATACAAGTATAACGAACCCAAACACGACGGGCCTATCTTGTTTAGTACAAGAGTTCCTATGACCTTCCGAATCCATCATCAGATCAGCGCCATTTTGTCACGCGATTTACATCTGCGTGCTCAATCAGAAACCGGGACGTTTGTCAAATTTATCTTGCAAGATTCCACCCGAACTTACATAGTTACATCCAGTGCAAGTCCTGCGACTTATAGTCTTGTAACAGAGAACCTCTCTTTTTCGTATGTCGGTCAAGCTGACACATTTTCCCAGTAACTCGGCCAATTACCTCAGTCATCGAACTTAGGATACTGGCCTCAAATTTGAACTTAAACTAATAAATATACTATTTGTGTAAAAATCAATAGTTTTCTAAAAGTATTAATATTGTCAATGGGTAGTAAAAATACTTTTTTTGGCCAAAATTTAAAAAAATGTAAGTTATTTATGTTTTTTTAAGTTTGTCAACACATAACTTTAGTTAGGCTGAATGGGGTGAACCGATGAACCGATTTGGATTATTTTTTTTGTTACAAAGCAGATATTTTGGTTGTAATCTCATGTAAATTTGTAAAAAATCTGACTGATAGTTTTTGTGGTATTCTACAATGGGAGTCGGTCATCACTAACCCACGAGCGCTACCATTATCAATTAAAAATCAATCATCCAAAACGGTTCAAAACTTATACGAGCGAAAAGAGTCGACTTGAAAACATTCTTAGTCCCCCACGAAGTACACAACCAAAAATCATCATCCAAAACGGTTCAACACAAGTACAGTTTAAAGGTTAAAATAACCTATACCAACTCACAACAGCAATTCTGACAAGTTTCCTGTTGGTTTCTCGATAATTTACACTGTGGCATATTTTGGCACATTCAACCCACGGACGAGCGTTGACCCGTTACATAGTGCAAATAAATCGCAGTACCTTAAAAAAAATATTTATTTTTATCCTCAAAACAAGCTTGTGCCTCTAAATCTTAATGTGAAAATGATTTGTGTGCAATTTTTCACAACATCACTGGTTAAAAACGGTGAAGGAAAACATCGTAATATACTTTGAAGATATGTGAAGTCCCCAATCCGCACTGGGCAAGCGTGGTGGACTATGCCTAATCCCTCTTCTGAGGAGACCTGAGCCCAGCAGTGGGCGTCATGCAAGTGGCAATACTTTTACAGAAATTTTAGATATCGTTGTATCGTAGAGTTTTGGTTTCAGACATAACTAAATATTATTTAATAGTTTACTAGTTACAGACAGAATTCAAATTAAAGTTAATTTATATTTTTTTACATTTTTCAAAAGTGACCCTTTTAGTATCAGCTTATACTGTGACAAGACAAAATTGTATGGAATTTTAATAAGATATCAAACACGTGACTTGAAAAGAACTGTTACCACGACGAACCAAATCGGTTTAATTTAAAACGATACTTAATCACACCTATTTGTACCAGTGTTTCTCTAGTCTCCTCTTGAATCACTATCTACTCGTATTACTAGCTGATCCTCACAACTTCGTCTGCGTCAAGGGGTTCAGGCAGCACTGTTAGATTTTAATAAGATCTACAAACCCTGTACCAACCCATTACTGCCCACTGTTGGGCTCAGGTCTCCTCAGAAGAGGGATTAGGTATAGTCCACCACGCTTGCCCAGTGCGGATTGGGGACTTCACATATCTTCAAAGGATTTTTAGAACCCTTTTCCGACATGCAGGTTTCCTCACGATGTTTTCCTTCACCGTTTTTGGCCAGTGTTGTGTTGAAAAATTGCATATAAATCTTTTTCACACACACACATTTAGATTTAGAGGTACAAGCCGGCCGGATATGAACGCGCGACCTCCCGTACGGAAGGACGCGCTTCGACCACTCGGCTACCACAACTGCCTACAAACCCGTAGTACATAATTTTGTTCTAAAAATAGTTTTCGCAGCGCACGCGATGTAAGAAAGTTTTTGGGTATTTTTTCACACCTTGGCTTACATTATTGAAGTTTTAGTACGGATCTCTATTTTTTTCCAAAATAAACTCTAGCCTATGTTACTCGTGGATAATGTAGCTTTCGAATGGTGAAATCTAATATATATTATAAAGGCGAAAGTTTGTAAGTATGGATGGATGTTTGTTACTCTTTCACGTAAAAACTACTGAATGGATTTGAATTAAACTTTACCACAATATAGCTTATACATCAGAATAACACATAGGCTACAATTTTTGATAATACGGGACGAACCTGAACGAAGTCCACGCGAACGAAGTCGCGGACAAAAGCTAGTTTTATAATATACTAGCTGACCCGTGTGACTTCGTCTGCGTTTCAAAGGGAAACAATCCTATAGCCTCGAAAAATGAACCTTGCAAAACTGAAATAATTTTTGAAAAGGCACCAGTAGTTTGACCTAATCGAGACAAACAAACAATCAAATTTTTCTTTATAATATTAGTATAGACTATGACAAATTGTTGTTTTTTCTTTTGGGCAGAATTAAGGGTGGTTTAAGGGTTGAACACCCTTAATGTAGGATTTGGAGCATTATTTGTGCTGTGACCTCGGCTGGTGACCTTTGACACGTTTTGTCATGTTTTTTTGGAGCAAACACCCCGTGGTGGTAAGTGTGCTCTAAATGGCTTGTAAAGAAATTAAATTAAGTAGTATAAGTACATTGAAATTGTGATTTTGTGTCATTTTAATTATATCTTCTCATATATAAAAATGAATTGCTGTTCGTTAGTCTCACTAAAACTCAGAACGACTGAACCGATTTGGCTTATTTAATCTTGAAATATTCGTAGAAGTCCAGGGAAGGTTTAAACGGTGAGAAAATTTCCTTATGTGACGCAGACGAAGTTGCGTGGGCCAGCTAGTATTTGATATATTTTAGGGAGTGGTGGGTTAGTGGTTGAAGCGCTTGCCTTCCGTACGGGAGGTCGCGGGTTCAAAGCTTGTTTGTGTAATTTATCTCAACACTGGCTAAAAACGATGAAGGAAAACATCGTGAGGAAACCTGCATGTCGGAAAAGATTCTAAAAATCCTTCGAAGATGTGAAGTCCCTCCTCTTTTGAGGAGACCTGAGCCCAGCAGTGGACAATGACAGTACAAGTATGTAATCAAAATCAGTTTATTAGTTTTATTTTATTGGTTTGTTGGTAAACGACTTACTTCATAGTAAATGGTAACCGTAATCACTTACCATTTGGTGAGCCGTTTACCTATTATTAATACATAATGACGTATAATATGATTTTAAAGTAATTTCACAACATCTCAGTCATTTATGATAACAGTAGGTCAGTATCCGATACCAAAATTATAACAAAAAAAATTTGCAAGCTACGATTTTTCGAACCATTTTTGGAGACCTCCAATTTCTTTACATCTTTCAAGGCGCACAGCTCAGCCAAAGCTGGTCTCTTTTGATAGTGCATTCAACTCTGCCGTTCGTTGACCCCTACGAATTTCGGCGGGTCAATGACCCGGTCGCCGACCGAGAGAGAGACAACAAACGTGCGAGTGAGATAGCAAGAGTCCATGTGATTATTTGCGGATAGTGTAATGAAAAGTGAGTGATTCTTAACTTATTTGGGCTTAGGGTATTGTTTTGACTGACTAAAAAAAAAGGTATTAGGCTTATTAAGTTAATTAAGTTAATTAATTATTAGGTTAATTAAGATTGTTTAAGTATTTTTGAGTTGCAAGAAGTGTGTTAAAATATTTTTAAGTTTTTGAAGGAAGTAGTTAAGCCTAGATGTTGCTGGGTGTAATGTAAATGGTTTGAAATGAAATGAAATTATTTATTCTCAACGTTAATGAAATTCTCATGATTGTTGATGTCAAAAGGCTACCAGTTCGGAAAAAGAAATGAATCGCAAAATGTGTTGCTAAGCGCATAACTCAATAACGCCTGGACCGATTTGGCCATTTTTTAAATATTCTTTGAAGTTCAAGGATGGCGAGAATAAAATCGAATAATTGACATCTAATTGAGAGTGACGCCGACGAAGTTGCGCATGCCAACTAATATAATATTAATATGAAGTAAATATACATTAAACATAGTCTTTATCCTTCAAATAATGGACGTGACCCAGAAAAACAAAATTTTACAATTTTACTTAGAACAGAGCGGTAAATGATTATAATATTGTATTGACAACAGGAAAATAATTAATAAACCGAGGAAATTTTTTTGCGTGGCAAAGTTTTTTTCCCTTTAAAAAAACAATTAATAAATAATCAATAGATCTTGTTCTCATCTTAATATATATATTTCTTGTGTACGTGTGTATGTGACTAAACTCCTCCTAAACGACTGGACCGATTTTGATGAATTTTTTTGTGTGTGTTCGTGGAGATTCGAGTATGGTTTAGATTTAGAAACAAACGAAGTTGCAAGGGTCAGCTAGTTAATTTATAAAAAACTAGTTACTACAAACTTTTAAGGATATCGTTGTGTATAAAATGTCAATCGGAAACCGAGTTGTTTGTCAAATTCAACTCGCATGATTTTTAAACCGATTTTGATGCCTGTTTTGGAAGATATGAAAATCGAATTTTACTGCTTAATATTTAACTTTGATTAAAATATACAAACAATTTTCATCGAAATCGGTTCAGACAAAATACACACGATGATATATGTAGTATTTATATTGAAAAAAGGATCCCATTACAAAAATTATCATTCATAATAAAAAGCTACATAAACATAGAAGGGGGTGGCGTGACGAGAAAGTGCCTTGGGCGTAACGCGTCGCGCCGTCCCTGATAACCTCGTGCTGGGTTCAGCCTCAGCCGGGGTTCGGACGCTGAATGTGAGCGGTTGGAGGTTTTAGTGCGGTTCAACTCCCCGCGAGCGGGTATCCGGTGAATTCCTCCAACTAAAAAAAAATATAAACATAGAAAAAACCCAAAACACCTTTTTTTACAAGTCGGTTAAAAACAGTGGTCAATAAAATTAATTTAGTTTACAAGTTTGTTTAAACAAAGATATCAAATTTAAATAATATCTAAGTTAAATAGAGACGTTGACAAACTAATATTTATTTGTGATAAATATGTATTTAATATTGGTACTTTCTTACTGCCCACTGCTGGGCTCAGGTCTCCTCAGTAGAGGGATCAGGTATGACATCTAAAACCATTAAAAATACCAATGTTTTTGTACTATATTATGTATGTTATATAGCTTATGATATACAATATTAACGTATCTTTCTATTACTAAAAGAATTATCGTAATCGGTTCAGTAGAACCGAAGATATCACGTCACAAATAGCACGACAGGTCTATCTTGTTTAGTACACGAGTTCCTATGACCTTCCGAATCCATCATCAGATCAGCGCCATTTTCAAATTATTGCATTGTCACGCGATATACATCAGCGTGCAAAATGTCAGCTCAATCGGAAACCGAGAAGTTTGTCAAATTGAACTCGCAACCACCCGAACGTACATAGTTACAGTGCAAGTTAATATAAAGCTTGTAATCATAATGTTTAATAATATCGTAAAACGACATATATATGTTGTTTAAATATGTATTTTTTCCATACTTGACCGTTTAAAAGAGCAATGTACTATATACAAATGGTCAGCGCCATCTATTGTCGAGTAGTTGGTACTAAAGGTCGCGGGAAGGTCAACAAACCTGAACGGAATGAGTCGGCTATTTTCATACTAGATTATAATTAGATTTTTATGTATTCTCAAAATATATTGTTGTAATGCGTCGTGCCGTGTCACGTAACACTATGTTGGGTTGATGATTATATGACAAAAATAAAAGTAAACTGTCAAATTGAGGATCCATTTTTGGGTCTAATGATGAATTGGGCACAAGTATGTCATAATTATATTTCACTCAATGTTAAAATGCTATAATTGAAGAAATAAGGAAATTAAATCCTAAAGGACTTCGAAAACTCAATTAATTTTGCTAGAAGTAACTTATATTAACAAAAAAGATCATTTTAATCGGTTTATCTAGAAAAGGAATACACACAAACAAATTGTTAGAGTTTAAAAGAACTCGAATAACTTGTTAGAGTTTGATCGAATTTAGGTAAAGCTATACTACTTCGAAAAAGAATCATTCAAATCGGTTCACCTAAACAACAGTAAAGCGAACTATTCATCAAATTTAGTCACCTTGGACCTTCTTCTTTTGGAGTTGGTTAAGAATACAATGTTATGATTAAACTTTAAATCGTTTGCTCTTAAATCGACCCGCAGTATCCAGTCTTCTCGTGATCATGACGTTTGCAACAACGTTGAAATATCGAGACAACTCAATTAATTAAATATCGTGGTAAGAACCCGTTGAAAATGCATGAAAGTATTATAGAAAACCGCGAGTGTCTGAATAAGTTTATAAACTTTAATGGCTAAATGAATTTATTATTCTTTCCAATATCTATAATCTATAACAATATAATACAATAATATTGTAATTCAAATATTTCCTTAAGAAGTAAACATCGAACAGCGCCATCTATTATCGAATAGACCTACTAAAGTTCAATTACTACTAAATTGAGTTGAATGACCTCGATAACTTTATCTTAATTACAAAGAAATTAACACGAAAAAATTTAATTAATTCATAGAAACACTTAACAATAGTCAAACATCATTTTTTATCTTAAAAAACTGAAAAATGAGGTAATTTATGCTAGCGCCATCTATTGTTGAATAGTGGAACTGAAACTTTACTGAAATTTTAATGCTTTTTTCCTTAAAAATCTAGTTTTTCAATACAAAATATTATTGAAACTACCATAATAACCAATATTATCAATGAAAAAACACCTTAAACACACATTTTTACACAAAAATCCTCTATTTTAATTTTAAATAAACCAACATACAACTATCGCCATCTACTATCGAGTAGCGGAACTAAAGTTCAAGTGACCAAACTGAGGTGAACGACCCCCACACCGGTTTATCTTGTGACGCGTGTTTTTTCAATAATGTACTTCGTAAGTTATTACTACATTGTTTTTAATTGTGCTATTGTCAATATCTATGTCTATTGTGTTTATTGACAATATTAATTTGTTTGAACTAAAAACTATTATCATTTTCCTGTAATTCGCTAAAAATAATTGTATTTTTAAGCTATTGCTTTGTATGTTAGTTGTATTGGCAGACATATTTAGAAGTGTTAACAAAAGTATTGCGTATTAAAAAATTACGAGAAACCAAATAAAAAAAACACAATCTAAGAACTTCTTAAACATTCTATAGACAGAAATACAGTACTGTACCAACCCATTACTGCCCACTATTGGGCTCAGGTCTCCTCAGAAGAGGGGTTAGGCATAGTCCACCACGCTTACCCAATTGAGGGACTTCACATCTTCGAAGGAATTTTAGAACCCTGTTCCGATATGCAGGTTTCCTCACGATGTTTTCCTTCACCGTTTTTAGCCAGTGGTGTATAGATTATTTTGATAATTTTATCACACCTTGGTTTACATTATTGGTGTTTTATTAGAATCACTAAATATTTTAAAATTTTAAAATTGATTTTATCACTCAGAAATAGTGTAGCTTCAAAATTGTGAAAATTGAGTTTTGGAGCCTATTGAAAACAAATCTATCCTCTTCATAATACATATTAGTTTATCTTACAAAATTTACCTAATTTTAATAAGTCTATGACACATAACGTAGCTTCCTATCACCAAAATCGGTTCAATAAATTACCTCTTTATAATATTACAGATTAACTACCCGTGTGACGCAGACGAATTACTCATAAAAATGCATTTCTAAGAATATAATATTTTTCCTATTGCAATAATCGATACGGAAAAAAAACAAATAAAGTTCAATGACCGATTACCTCAACTAATACTGATAGTGGAAATGACTTAATAAAACTGTGTGAGAGTTCATTGACATTAGAATTGTAAAATTTTTATTATAGCGCCATCTATTGACGGAAAGTCGAACTAAAGTGTTTGAAGATTTTAATTTTGTGAAAAATCTTGATTTTTTTGCGTAAATTTGTGCTAAAATTAAGTAAAATAATGTTAGTTGAGTTTGTTTAATTATTTATTAATGTTTTGTTTTGTGAAATAAGTAGTTATAGCGTTATTTAAACAATGTTCAGAGTAAACGTTTACTATGGTTGTAACTAGATGGCGCTGTAACAGGTTATGAGTTAAAGTTAAATTTAATATTTTTTAAACTTGTAATGCTTGCGCAACTGATAGTAAGCGGTTTGTTATCTATATAAAAGATAGTAAAAATTAATTACCAAAATGCATAATTATTGAACAACAATAGTAATATTTTTTTTGTATTTTGTTAAATCAAAAGTAAGTTAAGTAACCTTTTATCTAATAAACTAGAAAAATAATGCAAAAGTTTATTCGAATAAATAAAAAAAAAATTGAAAAAATAATTTCACACTGGCTTCACGTCATAAAAAAAAATCCATCTGTGACTGAGACGAAGTTGCAATATTAATTTCGGCTATATGTCTATTTGAGGTCAGTTTCAGGATTTGACCTCAAATTGTCGATGTAGGTCAAATTTGCAGGTCGTACGCACGTTAGGTTGACCTTGGTCCTCAACAAGGTCAGAGTTCAGTCATTGTCCTATATTTTGGGGTCAAGATTCAGTCCAACTGAATTTTAAATTTTCTATGTATTTTTACTATCCGCGATGTCTGCGTGAACCCTATGTTATACAGCAAAGAAAATTATACCTTTTTTCCCGACAATTATTTGAATTTTTCTGCGCAAAAAACACACTTCAACTATGTTATTATTTAAATAATATTAAAAAAAAGAATGGGTCAAATCGGTCCAGGAGTTGTTGAGTTATGCGCTTAGCAACACTTTCACGTTTAGTCACGTTTTTGAAAGCCAATGTCTTCGACCGGACCAATTTGGATGATTATTTTTGAAATTAATGGTAAGTCCTATTTTTATGAAGATATGACAGTTACTCTCCGAGTTATGATCAAAAGATTTAGTTTTTTGTAATGTGTGTTTATTTTTCTTATATCAACCGATTTCGAAGATTCTTTTTTTGATTGAAAGATGATAATGTGCACTTTGTTTTGTGTTAATTTGATAATAATCTAACAAGCAGTTTTTATACAATGATCGTAAAAAGTAAATGGGTTTTTGTCATTCTTGTAAAAACTTTGTTGCAGTATCATTATTTTTATTAACATAGGAAACAGTTATTTTTATAATTAAATAAAACAATAAAACATTATCGTACTGCGGAAAGATTCGTGGGAATTCGTGACCAGAATCATAATTATTATTTACGCAACAAACAGATAGTTTTTTATATAATCAATTTATGATATCTAACCGCAGTTGCACTTTTAAATATATTTTAAAATATTTGTTTGTGACATAGTTGTATAATTTTCACATGAAAATGAGGCAATAAATCACTACAATCATTTATTTTAAAAATCTTAAATATAAGATTTTAACATCCTGAATATCATGTCATAGTAATATCATCTTCTAATATATAAAATTCTCGTGTCACGGTGTTCGAACTTGAACTCCTCCGAAACGGCTTGACCGATTTTGTTGAAATTTTTTGTGCTTATCCGGTATCTATGAGAATCGGCCAACATCTATTTTTCATCCCCCTAAATGTTAAGGGTAGTCCACCCCTAAATTTTTATTTTTTCGACGCAAACGAAGTTGCGCGAGGCAGCTAGTATTACTCTAATAGCTAAGACATATAAAACGAGCACAAACACGACGGGTCTATCTCGTTTAGCACAAGAGTCCCTATGACCACCAAATCCATCATCAGATCAGCGCCATTTTGTCATATTATTTCATTGTCAGGCGATATACATCTGCGTGCAAAATGTCAGCTCAATCGGTAACCGGGAAGTATGTCAAATTTACCTCGCAAGATTCCATCCGAACTTACATAGTTACATCCAGTGCAAGTTAATATAAAGCTTATAGTTTTTTCTAAGGGTACATAAACAAGAATATGTTACTTCTATGACGCAGACGAAGTATAATAGTTAGTTCTAAGTATTGAAATCAAAACTATTGTAAATACAGTGTTTTGTTCTATTCAATAAACTCCCCCATTTCTATACCTTACCCCTTTATATTGGGGCTCACGTGAAAGCATCCCCTCTCGCTCTAACGTGTGTTATAACAATAGGTGTGAGGGAGACGGAGGATGTTTTTCATAAAACACGTGTATTGGGTACTACGCCATTTAATTTAATAATATAATATGATATTACAAAGAGGAAAACTTTGTTTAGTTGTAATGAAAAGGCTCAAAAACTTCTGGACCGTTTTTAAAAATTATTTCACCATTCGAAAGCTACATTATCCACGAGTAACATATCCACTCAACTGGGATCGGCAACCAAATTGGTTTGTTTACTTTTGCCAAGTCTGTGACAGGAACCAAGATTGAGCACAGTTCTAAAACTTGTTTTGTTTACATTTTTAATCGTCTCATATTTACGGAGATGATATATTTTCGCTGAAAATGCAATACAGCGTCGTTTAGTAATAAAGATTTACATAAATTTTGATAATTTAATTAAAAATCGAAATTAAAATTTATTGGAGTAAAAATGTTATTAAAAAGGGGCTCAAACACGGTATTTATTCCGAACGAAGTCCCCAGTTTCGCTATCTAGCGAATAGTGACGTTCCCAGTTGAGTGGTTAGGCTAGATTTTATTTTGGAAAAGTTAGACATTCGTACTAAAACTTCAATAATGTAAGTTGAGGTGTGAAATTACCAAAAACCTTTCTTACATCGCTGCGAAAACTATCGATTATAATTATAGAACAAAATGATGTACTACGGGTTTGTAGGTCTTATTAAAATCTAACAGCGCTGCTGTCTTTTTGACGCAGACGAAGTTGCGAGAATCAGGTAGTTCTTAATTTAAATATGTTTTGAAGATATCCTTTCTTTGAAAATTTTTTTAGTAAATGTAAATTGGGGCTTGCAGTAAGTTTTAGTTTCCAATACGAAAAAGGGAAACGGATCTCAAGAACTTAATGTTTCACTGGATACATGTCATTTAAAGTTTAAATTAACTTAGGGTGCTCTACCTAGATGCACGTCATATAGTGCGATTTTCATTTTGAACTTAGTTTTTCTTTATTAATTACGAGCAATTGGTTCATGATCATTACATGTGTTTAATCAAGTCAAATCATTTATTTCAAAGTTGATGTGGACACATACATTTTGAAAGTCAACAAAAAAAGTACTACCACCAGTTCGCTAAAATACACGTCCCTCCTGAGAAGAACCGGTGCAAGAAACTCAGCGGGCATGTCATTCTTTAATTTAAATTGTTTTTTTTTTTTTCAATATTGTTTTACAATGTTTTTGTTTTTAACAAATGTATCAATTGAAATGATCCGGGACGAGCACCTCAATCCCATTTTGTGCAGTCATTTATATAATCATTAAGTTTATAATATGCTTTACTGCATAGCCGTTCTTTAATAACTCTCTTAAACCTATTTGTAAGTATCTGATTCCATAAATATTTTATTAAAAATCAAATACAATTGTTAAAGAGAAATTCATGTTTGTTTGAGAAGTGACCCCGGGCCCAGTTATTGATCTTTCATACATTTTGTATGTAGTAATTCAAATTTCGAACAATTTTAGATAAATATTTTTTGAATCTATTTTTCATCTTCGAAATGGATATTATTATTATAAAGTTGGATATTTTTTCTATATATTTGTTAACACCGGAATTGACGACAATTTGGAAATTGTCATTAATTGGACTTTGCTCTTAATAGGGTTGGGCACCCTAATTTAATTAAAATTATAATAATGAATCTTTTTCGAAAAATATTTGTTTTGATGAACGATTGACGATATCGAACGATATCGAACGAAGATGAACGATAATCGATTTAATGTCTAGTAAAAAATATTACGTACTTGTGATAGTAATCTAATTATGATCTAATAATCTAATTTGCTGTTAAAATATATAAAATCAATTGTACAATGTCATAAAAACTTTTTACAGTTTCATACGTGTGTGACCGCCTTAGAATCCTTTCGAAGCTCAAACGCAACAGAGAAACCGTTAATAATGTAAATGAACTAGCACTTCACATGCGAAATTTCATTGCGCAACGAAAAGAAATTCATAATTAAAATAACGTGAAAGTTTCAAAATACCGTTGCATCATCCGACTTGCCAACCTCTTTGCATTCCAATTAAAAAAAAAACACATTAAAAAAAACACTTCACTTCACGACACTGGCCGGTTTGATTTTTTTAATTGTGTTCTAATTTCGATTTTCCCGCGTTTTTGGTAAGGACCCGCTCACACCGAGATGTTGCAAGCGGGCCATCGAGGGAACAACTAGGAAATGAATACAGGCGCGCCGCACACTACGACGACACAGTTACACGCTGCATGTGTGTGTGTCATGCATTTTTACATCATTTTGAAAATTTTTACATAATAACTTTTTAATAATCTAGAGATTCTAATTAATTATCGAGATAAAATAACTATTCCCAGTTACATAATGTTAGTGTGAGAGAGATAGATATACTGTTATGTGTGAGTGGGAAAGGGACGGAGATAGATTGTGTAACACAGAGAAAGCTCGTACATACTTTCTTTGTACGTAAGTACTAGTGGCTGTGTGCCTTTACAAAGATGCATTTGCAACGAAAGGCGGTAAGTGCAGTTAATGTTTTTTGAATTTTGATCTTTATTTACAAGACCTAAAGTCTATTTTTGTGTGTTAGTGTGATAGTTTTTAGGTCGAAAATAGCTTGGCTTTAGAGCTTTTTGACTGAGTTCATTGACACAGTGTTTGGCACGATTCTTAGGCCTATTTTTTTGTTTGAAAAATGCACGACGCCATATTTTCCATGGAAGTTGAAAGTAGGGCGACGTTCTTTTTTCAAATTAATTTTCCTTGAAGCGTAAGGACAATGATTTTGTGGCATTTTTAGTGAGATAATTGCGAGAATTGACCAAAATGAGGACATAGGTAATAAGTCATCATTGATAGTTCGGCTACTCGATAAAAGATGGCGCTAAAATAAAAATATAATTAGCATAACTTATCTTGAGATCTTTGATAGTCGTGCGATTTATTTCAAAAAAATATTAAAAATCGTAGAAAATTCTCTATAGTACGCCGTATCGTATTTTATAGTAAATAATTGCCCACAATATTGTTGAACAACTAAAAATAAACGCGCTTTTATCTGAAAATAGATGGCTTACAGTTAAATGAGTATTGCATCACGACAGAGGAAGTGAAATAACAGTCATAATATTTATATAGCCATCTCTTTCTGTCGGTAGAGCATCGTCCTTGTCGCACGCGGGGTATTCGTTTGAAACGCGGAAGCGCGGGAAATATAGCTGTCTCTTTCACTCTTTAACGGTATTGTATAATGCTTTCTCGCTCGCGCAAGGTAACGGAGTCCATTGACCTGTCCTTGTTGTGTTTGTGTGCAGCCTTGCTTTACAGTTATATGTGATTTGAGCTTGTGTGCGTGTATCATTAAGTTAGGTCTACACTATTAGAGAATATTAAATTAAAAGTTTTTTTTACAAACCGACACTTGTTTCGGTATGGCGACAATGCTTACCTGTAACAGAGAAAAAGTAACATTAGTTATTGTGGAATTTTAATTTTGAAATAGATTTTTTTATTTCAGATATATTCTTACAAGCACCTGGCCATGCTTGCTACAGTAAAAATTAACGAATAATATTTACTCTTTCCCAAAGGTACTACTTAAATATACACGTAAAATTACATTATCTTAAACTACTAGTCGGGGCAGTTTTACCTTATTTTAGAATTATTAATTATTATATAGGATAATACACTCAGAACAACGTAGTTATTAAAGTAAAAAGAATTTTCAAATAGATCCAAAGATTATGTCATGGCATCACCTGTTTATAATATTAGTATAGATTACTATAGATAATAGACAAGATAAAAGTACTCATCATAACACGTCCTAACAATGATACTTGCGCAAGTACTAACTCAATTTTATCAAACACAACAATATTAATACAAATAAACATTAAACTCAAAAACCTCCTTTCAGAAAGTCGGTCAAAAACCCGCTATCCTGCCCTAAGCTTAACAGTAAAAAAAACCAGTGGTTGCGTCAGAGTACATAAAAAATGTCTGCCAGTCGTCACAGTGTTACATCACTATACGCGGCTGTGTGCCACGCGAGTGTGCGTCCGGCCTAATCTATTGTGGAATGCGGGCTCGGTAACGGGCGGCCATTTTCTTTTTTTTTTGAAAATGGAAAATTGCAGTTTTTTTTGATGTTGTTTGTTGATTTAATAATTAATAATTTAAATTATGTTTGGTTATGGTGGTAATTTTTGAAAAATAGTAAATTAATAGATGATTAGACTGTTAGGCTTATAATACATGGATAACCAAAGCCTAAAGATTAAGACAAAATAGCTTTAATTCACAAAAAAAAACATATTTTTATTTCATTTTTGTTCAATGAAAAAATATTTAAGGACACCATGCTATATCTATATTATACTATGAACAAAATACGAGCATATCCGGGCCAGATTATGATATACCATGCAAAGATAGTGACTTAATGGTGACTATCAATAATTTATTTTTTAAATATCTGAGTTCTGCTTGTCTTTTTGCCCTATACACCTATATTTATAAAATTAATATGTTTTTCAATATTTATGATACGATGACTTCTTTTAACGAGATTTAAGTAAAGGTTTTGTATAATAGACAATAAGTAACGATCCTTCGGTGTCCTGGCAAAGGTCCATGTGCGACGGTAACCACTTGCCATCATGCCTTAAACTGAGATCATAGATATGAAATATATCTACTTACAGTACTTACTGCAAGTTTTGTTTGGGTTTGCTATAAGAAAATTCAGTATTCAGCTCGTTTTTGTGAACAATTTTTACACAACTTGTTTCTCTGTAGTGTAAAATAAAGTATTAAATAACATAAAAAAATAAATATGTGTATAATGTAAAGCAACTTAACCATTTTAAAATTATTTCTATTATACTAACGATGTATCTCTCAAGTATTTAAGTATGTCTGTTGATGTCCATGAGCGACGTCAATTAGATAGATATGTAATAAGAGATCGATTTCAGAAACATAAAACATTGCTAAGTAGAACTAATTAGGTAATATGCAATGATTGGTAAAAATATAGAATGGACAAAAAATGTGAGTTTTCTGAGATTTCATTTATCTATAAAAACCCTACATTAATATATTTTAATTGTCAACAGGTGAACCGGTCACTTGATCGTAAAATGTAGTGCTCCTTGTTGTAATAAAAAATCTACTTTATTAACTACTGGGTTAACAGTGCTGAAATATCGGGACCGCTCAATTAAAAATAATCGTGGTAAGAACCCGTTTAGTAATAGTGTAAGTTGGGCATCTTATAAGGAACATTTTAAAATGTTAATAACGCTAGTTTTAGTTACATAAGTCGTACATAATATTACGTTGAGTTAAGGTTTAATATTTCCTTATTTTTGTTGATAACAGCTAGTAATTTACAAGAATTCTTTGTTTTTCTTTTTATTAAAAAGCACTATGTCTCTTATTTACTTACAAAAGCATGGTATTTTTTGCCTTGCCAGATGAGCTGACGGGTCACCAGATTGTAAGTAATAGTTACCGTTTACTAATGACCTCTGCAACGTCAAGGGACAGTGTCTCGCTACCTATGACCAACCTTTAAGGACTTACTTCAATAACATAATTAACAATTCCTAAAATCGATTTTATCCATTCTATAAATTATAATATCTTTGACGTAATGACCGTATGATTACCAGTTTGGTTGGTTACATTTAGCTAACTGCTTCAAGGATATCGTGCGAGTTTGAGAAACTTGAATGCAGTAAAAATATATTTTAATACTCTTAAGTGAATTACACTTAGATCAGCTTTTAATCGAATAATAAATGTACCAGTTACTATTTTACTACCACCGCTGGGGGTTGGATATGGGATTTGGGGATTTGGAAATATACAGTGACGTGCATGTAAATTTTTGGAGATTTGGCTTGTTTATAAATAAATTTGTATGCTTCATTTTTTGTGATAAATACTTACTTTTGGTGTGTTATAATTAGATTGTCATAGGTTAATTTTGTAATAATTTTGTAAATTGTAATATTTGCAAAATAAAATTATAAATATGAGCAAACAAACTATTATGTAATTTTGACAATGAAATGTAGTTAACACCGCAAAGATTTATTAAAATGTTTTCCTAATTGACGATAGTTTATTATGTTTATTAAACCATTGATTAAATATAAATTATGATAAGGTAAATGTTAGTCTAATGTTTATGTAATTGCATAATTATGTAAACAAGAAAATAAACTATTAGTTAGTAAATTGATTTATTTAAATTTTTGCCATTACATAATATCGCAAACTTTATTTCTTATTATTGGTACATATTAAAATCATGAATTTATCATAATTCTAAATTTGACACACGTATTAAAATTCACATTCATCAAAAATCCTAAAACAATTGACTAGGCACAACAAAATGAAACCATAAAACAAAAAGTTTTCACTAAAAAAAAAACAAAATCCCTCAGTGTGTCACTGGCACGTTGCACACAAAAAAACGACCAGCCCACAAACGCATTCGCGAGGCGATGACTCCCGACCTATCTGTGTGTGCGTGTGACCTACTTACGAACGAGCTCGGCGAACCTCGGTGTATCCGAACGCGCGCCATCTTGGTAAACGACCAGTATAGAATGACACGCGGTGTTCGGCTAATGATGATTTAAAAATGTTGAAAAGATTTTTGCATTTACAAAAATTGATTTACAAAAATATATTCCATTTTAAATATGTATACCTTTCTAAGTATGGGTTGACGTCTCATATTTTACAAGTAGTTTTATAGTATAAAACGATGTCGCTTATCTGTCCGTAAGTATACTTAAATCTTTAAAGTACTCAATGGATTTTGTTTTTCTTCAATAAGAAGGTGTAATTCAAGAAGGTTTATGTGTATAATACACATTTGTGCACATGTGTACATTAACATATGAATAATATAGTAAACGCTGGATGCAGACAGCGCAGGACCGGTCGTTGTGGCGAGGTTTGGAAAGACATATCTTCAGCAGTGGACGTCTATAGGCTGATGAAGAGATCTGATGTCAAATAAGCACATTTTTCCATCACATAATAATATGTTTTCTGAACCCTTTGTGACGCAGACAAAGTTACGTAGGTTAGTTATTAATAAACGAGCCTGTAAATGGTTACCGTGGACCTCTACCATTGAAATACTTTGTACCATAGTTTTTATTAAACCTAGTTTAAACTAACAGTGATTGAAATATGAGAGATCTTGTCATTCTGGTTGGCTAGAGTTACGTAAAAGTATGTTCAATGGACGTTTTCGCGCCATTATCTACAAGATAGTGATACTTCCGAAGTTGTTGGTTGTTCAGTTTTATAAATAGTGTTCTAAAGTTCTTCGGCGTCACTCAAAACTCCAATCATTGGTATTTTGGAAATACTTTTTAGTAGTATCAGAAGTCGGCTGAGTGGTTGAAGATTTAATTTGTATAGATTTATGTGAAATTTATAACAAAATCGCTAAAACATCGTGAAGAACCTGCATATTGAAAAAGAATTAGAACTCTTCGAAAATATGCGAAGTCCCTCGCAATACGCAGCCTATTGGACTATATCTGATCTGAGGAGACCTGAGCCCAACAGTGGGCAGTAATGGGTTGTTACAGTACAGTATCAAAATCTTTCAATATCAGGTCATAGAGTGTCCCCACTCCCCTGACTTTGCAGTGGTCCATGAGCAACAGTAACCACTTACGGTCAGGTGACCCGTAATTTGTTTTATTGCCGCGTAGACAGACGAGCTAATGGGCCACCAGATCGTAAGCGGTTACCGTTGCTCATGGACCTCTACAATACCAGAAGACACTGCGGGGCCGCTACCTACGTCCTACTCTTAAGGACTTCAAGTTCCGTATGAAGAAAAGTCATAGCGCTCGGCCGTAAATGCCAATAAAAGTCTCCAATACTTTGAATGTGTTAATATTATCAAATCATTCAATAATACTAAAAAGAATTTCTATTTTACGTAACAAAACGACAATATCACACAATTAAATTCGATATTATCAAATGGCTATTTCTCGTGTGTATCCGATCTCGACTTCCGCGTTCAAAATTTGAATTTTCAACTCGCACATAAAACCATATTTGAAAACTTTCACTATTCGAAAGTTGACTTCACTGTTGTGTGGGTGTATTTTTTTCGTGAGAGATTGCGAATGTAGCGTTTTGTAACTGCTAATTTTAACTGTTATTTTTACTTGTTAAATTTGATTTTCGAGACTTATATTTTGTAGTCTATACTAATAATATATAGAGGACTTTTTTGCCATGCACCATCCAGCTATGGAATGAGCTCCCATTTTCGGTATTCCCAGAGCGCTTGACTATGCTATGTGCTATAACTTGTTCTTCTTCAAACGAGGCTTGAGGAGGGTCCTTAAGGTTAGGTCGTAGGTAGCACCCCTCAGTGTCCCCTGACATTGCAGAGGTCCATGAGCGACGGTAACCACTTACGATCAGGTGGCCCGTTGGCTCGTTTGTCTACAGATCCGAAACTACTGGTCCGATTTTGAAAATTCTTTCAGTTTTAGAAAGTTCATTTATCGAGGAAGGCAAGATATGTTGTTTCCCTTTGTGACGCAGACTAAGTTGCGCGGGTCAACTAGTTACATTATATACGTCCTTGAATAGTTTTATCTTATAAATCTTTGGCGTAATAACTGCATTAATCATCTGCAACTGACTGGCAATGATTATAACAATAATTAACTGTGCAAGCCTGTATTTCTTCTGTCACGATTACTTTGGTTGTTCTTTTGTTAAGCTGGACTTTATCTGCGTCAAAAATACTAAACTTTTAAGATCCTGGATATTATGTAGCAGTAAAGTGCTATACAAGTAAAACGATCCCAAACACGACGAGTCTATCTTGTTAAGCACAATTTCCTATGACCACCTTCCGAATCAGATCAGCGCCATTTTGTCATATTATTGCATTGTCACGTGTCAGCTCAATTGGGAAGTCTGTCAAATTTAGCTTGCAAGATTCCACCCGAACTTACATAGTTACATCCAGTGCAAGTATAAAGCTTGTAATTAGTAATCCAAGGTTTCTAAAAAAACTTGTTCACATTATATGCTTTATTCATTGTTTTATAGACACTGCGTCGCGTGCTAGAAATACGGTGAAGGATTCGCCGTTAAATACTGTTGAGAATTGATTATAACCGACCATTATAAGATTATTATCATATAATAGAGGTTTAGTAATTATTGAAAAAATATCTGTGTGTAATGCGAATTGTGGATTTTAGATTTTCAAGGTTGAATGTGATTTTTATAAATTTTCTTCAGAAGTGCAGGAAGAAGCGGGTTCCGATCTCTAAATGTAAAGGTTGAAATGTAGTTTATTTTATTTATTCTTCTTGTACAAAAAAAATAAGTACAATGGCGGACTTAATGCCTGAGGCACTATCTACCAGTCACCCAAGGGTGGAGCAGAGAGAACAATAAGTAGGTGTACAAGAGAAGTGCACACATGAGCTTAAAACACGTAGAACAATATATACAGTTTATCATGACAACACCAGTGAAGGAACTGTCAAAATATGAGCACAGCGTATTGATGGAGACTCAAATCTCCTTTAAGTCATACATAGTATAAAATCGCTTTCTCTGTCCCTATATCCCTATGTAGCTTAAGTCTTTAAAACTACGTAGCGGATTTTGATGCGGTTTTTTACTAGACAGATTCAAGAGAAAGGTTTATGTGTATAATACATGAACGATATAGTAGAGAAACACCGATTTTAGCGGTTTTTGATGTGATAAAAATAACATTGATCTGCACTAACTGTAGAATTTGCGAGGGTCAGTAGGCTTGCTATTGCTTGCTGTTAGTAGGCTTTATAATGATTCTTAAATAAGATAAATACATTTTATTCAACAAAGAATATGGAGGTCATTTAAACTTTTTCAAGGGCTATCTATTTGATTTGTAATTGTAATTTCTAATGATCGTTATATTTCACTTTATTCACGTTTAGTCACGTTAAGTAGCAGGTGGGCAGTAAATAATGCATTTATGCGCTATCGTGTTAAATAAAATTAGCATTTTGACAATTATTTTTAGTGTTGTGCTACATCTATACTAAATTAAACAGGTTTGATTCTTTGTTTATCTCGAATAGGCTTTGTAATTACTGTACTGATTTGAAAAAAATACCCAAAAACTGTCTTACATCGCGTGCGCTGCGAAAACTATTGATTATAGAACAAAGTGATGTACTACGGGTTTGTAGGTCTTATTAAAATCTAACAACGCTGAACCCCTTTTTGACGCAGACGAAGTTGCGAAGATCAGCTAGTTTTAATATAATTTGTTCTGTTAAAATACTAGCTTAGAACTAGACGTAAGATACAGTAAAGGGCCAATATCTATGTTTGTCTAGTTTCTTACTATCGAAATTCATATTGAGTGGATGCGTGTGACGTCACAGCCTTGGAGTTTACATAAATAAGGCTGTACCGAACATGAGGCCTGTGCTAACTGCCTTAAAAGGTCACGTTGTATTTGAAAAACCCTTTTATGTTAATGTTGGTAGACATTTTGATTTATAGTTGTTGTTGAAATCATTGTTTTTACAAGCTTTTTAATTTTTACTCGATCTATAGTAAGTTCGGGTGGAATTTTGCAAGTTAAACTTGACAAACATCCGATTGAGCTGACATTTTGCATGCAGAAGTTTATCACGTGACGATGCAATAATATGACAAAATGGCGCTGATCTCATGATGGATTTGGAAGGTGGTCTTAAGAACACTTGTGCTAAATAAGATAGATTGTGTTTGGGCTCATTTTAGTTGTATCAAAAGACTAGCTGGTCCGCGCAACTTCGTATGCGTCACAGAGGGATACAATATAGCCTATAGCCGTCATCGATAAATGGACTTTTCAACAGTGAAATAATTTTTCAAATCGGACCAGTAGTTCTGCAGCTTTATAATATTAGTATAGATAGAAAATCTTGTATTTAAAATTGTTTTCTTTTACGTTTGACTTGAAGTTTGAAATTATTGTATTATGAAATAAATTAATTTTATAACAAAATAAACTACAATAGACATTATTTAAAAAATTAAACGTATAAATCGATTTTTTATCATTCACGTACATTGTCGAAATCGATTCTAACAATCGAATGGAAACCTCAAACATTGCTAGGATTACTCACCGCTTTCCCTTCACTAACATTAGTGTTGTAATAAGGAAAATTGTATGTTTGTATGAGTACTGCAAACAATTATATAATCAATTTCACGGTAGTTCTAAGATTCATACGGTGATGCGTAACGCGTTCTGCCGCTACACATATTCCCGTGCTGTTTTCTGGAGAGTCGAACCGCACTAAAGCCTCTTGTTACACTCGTTTGAACCCAGCGCGGGGTTATGCAGGATAACACGACGCGTTACGTACCAGTTAGTGCAAATACAGCGCTAAAGCTACAGGGCTTGAATATACAAGGCTCAATGCTGTTTTAAAAAGTTTTATATTAACTTGCACTGGATGTAACTATGTAAGTTCGAATGGAATCGTTCATGCTAAATTTGACAAACTTCCCGGTTTCCGATTGAGCTGACATTTTGCACGCAGATGTATGTCACGTGACAAAATGGCGCTGATCTGATGATGGATTCGGAAGGTGATCATAGGAACTATTGTACTAAATAAGATAAACTTAGAACGAATAGCGATTCATTTTTACAAGCAAGCTCGTAGTTGCAAACTTATTAGTCTAGCTAAAACTCGAGAACGACTGAACCATGTTGACATATTTTAATATTCCTAGAAGTCCAGGGAAGGTTGATGAAAAAATTTACTTATGTGACGCAGACGAAATCGCACGGGCCAGCTAGTTATCCATTAAAATTTATACTAATATTATAAAGCTGAAGAGTTTGTTTGAACGCGCTAATCTCAGGAACTACTGGTCCGATTTCAAAAATTCTTTCACTGCTAGAAAGTCCATTTATTGAGGAAGGCTATAGGCTTTGTTGTATCCCTCTGTGACGCAGACGAAGCGCGTCACCTAGTTACATAACTGTCGATACACGTTACGCGTGCGTCGAGCCCTGTGTTACGCAAGACGAGCGTTTTTTGTTTGAACGAACTCACTGTCGAATGACGTCACGTTTAGTCGCCCTTTGATACGTTTGAAATTGAAATCTTTAGTGTTTGAATTTAGAAAAGTTTGGGAATAGAGATGTGACAAAAATAGCAGTTAGTGATTTTTAATTTTGAACTGTGATTTTTTTTTATTAATGTGAATTTTGTTAGTTTTTATCATTACATAGTATGAAATAAAGTTGGTTCACGCTGATGTCTTTAATGTTACGCAACGGATTTTGATGCATTATTTAAAAAAATATTTTACTTTAGCCTACATTTTTCTAAGTGTCATAGGTTATAATTATAAATTAAACAATTGCTTATTTTGTGACGCAGACGAAACATCAGCTAGTTGCTAATATAACAGACAATTGGGCAATGCTTCATCCACATAGTTTATTTAACTGGAAGGGCGTATTCTTGAACCCATTTGACGTAAGGACCACTTGTAGACGTATAAAATTTAACTGTTATTTCATTAATATACTAGCTGTTGTTCATGGCTTTGTTTGTATTTTGGAAGATTTTCGACGACTAGAGTCAAGGTGATTGTTTTGTAGCTATGTTTAAAATTGTAGTTTTTTCATGGACAAGATTTCAGGATTTGCTGTTTGCGATTTTTTTTTTGAACCAATTTTGATGATGCATTTTTTTTTATTGCAGTAGTTTTTGTGAATTGTGCTCTAATCTAAAGTGTATTATTTCGGTATTATAGTAGTATATTACGAAACACCTCATAACATAATTTTCTTCAGTAAAAAAGTAATTCAAAAATATTAGGTCACTCGTTTTATTAAATAACGTTATTTGTCAGGTTTCTTTGCAACCATATAACGAACTGGTTGCAATCTGGTTTCAAACCACACGCACATTAGAAAAACTTGTACATTCAACAAAGGAATTACGTGAAAACCCAGATGGGCAACATTGTTAAGTACTGCATAAGCAGCTCTATCCCTACTAATATTATAATTATAAATGCGAAATATAACACTGTCTGTCAGTCTCTCGACTGAATTCGATGATATTTGGCACAGACAATCTTTAGATCCTAAAGAAGGGACGGCGCGACGGGAAAGAGTGCCGAGCGCGTAACGCGTCGCGCCGTCCCTCCAAACCCCGTGCTGGGTCCTGGCCTCAGCCGGGGTTCGGACGCTGAGTGTGAGCGGTTGGAGGTTTTAGTGCGGTTCAACTCCCACATACCCGGATCCGGTGATTTCCTCAAACTGAAAAAAAAAGACCCTAAAGAACATACATAGGCTACCTTTCAATTTAAAATGACGTAGACGAAATTGCGCGGGCTTACTTGTACATATTATAAATGCGAATGTAACTCTGTCTGTCTGTCTCTTACGCTTTCCTAAACCTCTCAACAGATTTCGATGATATTTGGCACAGACAATCTTTAGACCCTGAGAAAGGACATATCCCTATTGAAATTCAAATTTGAAATGGAATGAAATTTGCGAACCAACAATAAGGTTTTAATTGTGTATTCTGAAGTATCTTGTGTCAGCGAAGGGTGCACATCGTCGGTTTTGCCGCGCATTCATAGATAGACCGGCCTTGCGTGGCTATTCAACTCGGTGACACACTTTTGAGTTGGCTTGACGCCGTTATAACACTCAATCTGATATGGACCTTATTTTCTATATTGTAAAGAGGAGAATCGTATAAAATATATGACGTATGTAGTTTTAATTGAGACAACGCACCGGTTGCCCTATCGCGAAATTTCGTAATTTGAATTTCGTTTTTGGCAGTTTTTTCTTTTTATTGACAACTAGCGAGCAGCTTTATCTGCGTCACTTTCAATTAAAAGGTAGTCTATGTTCTTTCTCAGGGTCTAAAGATTGTCTGTGCTAAATTTCATCAAAATTGAGAGGTTTAAGCGAGAAAGTGTAGGTAACTGACAGAGTTACTTTCGCATTAAGAATTAGAAGCTACTTCGTCTGCATCACATACAATACAAATATTGCATTCACGTGTTTGATACAATGTAATATACCTAAGTACACGCTTCTTGAACTGTCACATGTGATTTCGAAATATCTTGGTGTATAATGGTCTTTAAAAAACAAATTATTCAGAAATGTTCTTCCATAAGAACCTGCACTTCATCACAACGAATACAATAAAAACAGAATCATTCAAATCGGTCCAGACGTTCACGCGTAATGACCAAGAGAAATAGGAATTCATTTTAATAACAGTACAGTAGGCGTTAATGAACTGAAAGTCAATTTTTGAAAGTAATGAATCAAAGTTTTATATTAAACAAAAATGGTCGTGTTATACGTATTATCGAGAATTTCTCTTATGAGAAGATGATTTTTCAAAAGGGTGGAGAAGAACCGCAAAGGACCGCAAGTTGTGGAGGTTCATTGTTATTTTCTTTCAGTTTATCACACAAAATGGTCAGTGTTATTTATTTTATTTAATTGCTGTAAAAGTGTGGTTGTCTATGCCTGATCCCTCTACTGAGAAGACCTGAGCCCAGCAGTGGGCAGTAATGGGTTGTTACAGTACAGCTGTACATTTATGAAAGTTGTGTCTTAGTAAATCATATCAAACATATTGACAATAATTGTTTCAACTTACATTATCAACAATTAATGATATTTCTACTTGATATTGAGTTAGAACAATAGGACGGAGATTATTTTAGGGCTTGTACTAAATACATTGTAAGGGCATGTATGATAAGTTTCTCATTATCCTGTTTTTAACCGACTTTTAAGGGAATTACTGTGTTGAATGTAGATTTTTGTATTGCATAACTTTGGTGGGCCGATTTTGATGACTTATAAAGTAGCTGTAATTTTTGTGAAAAATGTTATTATTATCTATTTTTAAGTATTAAGAACGCTCTTAAAGAGAGGTATGTTACTTCTCACACGTGTAATCAAGCATGACATTGTTAATATTGAAATGAAATAAAATTTAAAATAGGAACGCCGATCTATACAACTCTTTAAAATTTTCAACAATTCTTAAACTTTCTTAAAGATAATCTTAGTGTAGTTTATAGTTTAAACGTATAGAACATTTACAAAGGGAAGCCGATAGGAATGAGCTTGTACACACTTCGCCACTACATATTACATCATCGACCATAAGTCTCAAGTCAAATAGGTAACAGGACTTTCTCTTTATGACATCTATACCAATAAAGAGGTTTGATTGTTTGTTTGTCTCGAATAGGCTCCGAAACTACTGGTCCGATATCAAAAATTCTTTCAGTTTTGGAAAGTTCATTTATCGAGGATATATTGTTTCCCTTTGTGACGCAGACAAAGTTCAAGGTCAGCTAGTACTTATAAATTCAAAAGCTACGGTAAATCGTCGTTTTCTCTTTAATTTCTGCAATGTCAAAGGTCCACATCACCTTGTAAAATAAAATGGAGAATGACCTTGAAAACTTAATTGCGCAGATAATCATTACAATATTTAGCTATTCTCAAATAATGAAAACAATATTAAAAAGCTTTTTTTTTGGACGATAGATAAACGAGCTTACGGCCCATCTGATGGTAACTGGTCACAGTTACTCACAAATCATTGCAATGAGAGGCCGTTATCTATACAGGACTTTTCTCAAAAAAACTTTGTGGCACTTTTTTTAGAAATAAAGTGCCAAAATCTCGAGTGCTACAGTAAAAAAAAAATGAAAATGCTAAAACATTACAAAATAAATCGCATCCCTAGTTAGACGAAATGTCATAACAGTGCAAAGTCCATGTTTTAGCACTAAATAATAGATAGCGCGCAGACCTAGGCCCACTGACTGATAAAGTCCTAGGTATTAGATAAATGTTAGTGGGACGATAGGCAGGAAATAGCATTCAAATAATATCATAATTATTACATTATAATTCATCGTTTTGCTTTAATAGACCGACTTCCAAATAGGAGGACGAATAGGGTCGTCCGTATGTATTATTATTTTGCGCCTCTATAACTTTAGTTTGGGTGGACCGATTTGAATGATTCTGGTGTCAGATAAAAGATGTTAGTTGAACTTAGGTCTCATACTTTTTTAAAAGATCGAACAAGTACTTTTGGATCGTTGTTTAAGAATGTGTATTTTTTGCTGACGAAATTTCACAATTTGCTATACGTTTTTGCGTGTATTTCTTTTTATATGAACCGATTTCAATGATTATTATATAAATTTGATAAAGATCTGATTGGTAGTTTTTGTGCTATGCTTGAGAAATGGAAGTCGGTCGTTTTCATTTTTGTAATAAAATATTATTTAACATTATGAAAACTAGATTTACACGTTACGATTCTAGCTTGTTTAGTTATCAAACTGACCACAATGTAGGTGAATTACAAAGTCTCACATTCAATTACATATTATAATGAATTGTTTTATTCATATCTTTCAAACCATTTATCTAATACACGATTATAATGTAAAATTGTACCAAGAATCAAAAATTGGAATACTTGATGTTATTGGCTTGACGATGGCGCATGTCATGTAACGTTAGCAATAAGAAATATAGAAATGACATATTATTTACAGTAATTTATACTGCAAAATTTGTATTTTCTGTCGCTTAACACGTTCTCCGCGAAACCAGTCAAAAACGCCTGGTCCTTATCTCGCTTACAAGACGGTTAAGAAAAGTATAGACCTCTCTATCTTGCCAAAGACATCATTTTAATTTAGGTTGATGGACGAAAAATGGATGTATGTTTAAAATGTGAAACGCTCAGTATCGCCATAATGATAGTTTATCACCAGGCATTTACGTCTGGTACCGCAGAAATGGAAATAACAGAAAAATCCCTGCCGCTTGGTACGTGGTAAGATTTGAATTGTTTTGAACTGAAGACCGTTTAAGACGTTTGTAAAACACTTGATTTTTTGTACTGTTTTCAGTGTATCGGTAATATTAAATTTAAATGATAGAAATATATATATGTATGTGAAATTGCACGTTCCACATACGTTTTCACAATTATTTTTCTAGCGTTAATTTCCACGCCATTACTTCATTAAAGATGGCTGTTCTCTAGAGGTGTGAAATTACAAAACTGCGCTTTTAGCTCAATTATTTACAAAAAATCGCACGAATGCGTTTACAATTATTACAATAGATATAATATACTTTGTTTATCTATTGTCACAACATCAATTATCTGACATTATCGAAGAGAAAACAGCCTTCCGAATTGTGACGAAACCTGAGCACGCTTTTACGTTTTCGCAACGTCCCTTCAAGGTGAAAACTGCTACTTTTCGTGCTATTTTTTTTTAGCACGTTGATAACCGAAACCGGGTCAGCTACGTCCTTCGTTTAGTGGAAATCTAATTGTTATAATGTTGGTAGTAGTTTTAATTTGAATTTATTGGATTCGATTGTCGAATTTTTTGTTTGATTTTTGTATGTTGCTGTTTTTGGGTGGTGATATGAATAAGGGTGTAAGTCGAAATATTAAATTTTGTGATTTGAATTTTATTGTCGATTTTTAAAACTTTTCTTGTTTAACTTTAAAAGATGATTAAATAAAAATGCTCCCAACTAAAATTTGCGACAATTCCCGACTTTGTGATACAGACGAAGTTCAACCAGGAAAAATATCGCAATAAACTAAAACAACGTTCCGAAATCTAACTTACAGAAAACCCAAGTACATAACTTAGTAGAAAATCCTTTAAATTCTAACCATATGTGTATATTTGTCACGAAAGTACCGTAATAGGTACAAAAGCAAGCCCTTCTAAACACGCGATGACGTCACACACATGCAAGTCTCAAAGCTAGTGTGATGCTGCGTTTGTTGCGGTTTCGTCGCTTGAACGATACTTGTCTAGTATAGTCACTTGAACGAGATCTAGTGGTATTGTTGATAGTATTGTATATTCTATAACTTTATTTATTTGTATACATTTATTGTCTATCCTGGCTTAATCCTATTAAACTTGTTTAGTGGTATAGATACTGTTCAATTTAAATCAAATAGTGTCGCAACCTGTTTTCTTACATTTATTCCTATTCTGACTGATCCATGATTCTACGGAGTGACGCAAATTTTCAAATCACCTTTTACACAATCTACCTATCTTAGGCCTTCCTGTCTTATATCCAGCCTGTCTTACATCTATCTATTTTAAAATTAACATTTGCATATAATACTACCACTTTATTATTTACACATGTCAAATTGAAACAAACTACAATTTCAAGCAACTTAACTCCAATAGTTAAACAATAGACTATGTCGAGTAAAGGCAGCACAACTAGTACATACAAATATAGTATCTTATTAGTCAAGTGACCATACATATATATTTCTCATATGTGGTAATATAATATAACACGACTGAATCATTTTGATACTTTATATGACGCTAACATTGATAGTAGTCGATTTCAACAACCACTTAATAAGTGGTGGCCCGTTGGCTTGTCTGAACATACATGTGGTGTATCAATAACGAGTTTTTGTATTGTATGGCAATAAAAATTGTATTTTGGTTTTTTGGTCTTTAGATATATTTTTTTGACGAGGAAATTCCCTCTTCTACATGTTGGTATGTGGGAGTTGATATGCACTAAAACCTTATGTCATGGTTTGGGCGTTCTACCCTAATAGACATACGCTTACCCTAGCTCAGCCATGTTACCCAATCAACTGAAACGCAACCTAAATAGGTTTAATGTAAAAGCCACGAATGGTGACTGCTTTGAGATGGTTGTAGGTAGGTGATAGATAACGGTCCCTCTTTGCCCTGGCATTGCAGAGTTTATGAGCCACATTAACCGCTTACCATCAAGTGGACCGTAAGCTCGTTTATGTACCATAAAAAATTCTAGGGTCTACCTTCTTGAAAACAACTTGTTCAAGTTACTAGCTATCCAACTAAAGTGTCAACTAGACAATGTAAACGATGCACAAGGTGCACACGACTTAGACTCGTAATATGTTACGTCGATAGGCTGACATGCAAGTACCTAACACGCATATGGTTATATGTAGTGTGTGTAAATAGTCTTGATACTTGTATAGAAATAAATTATTTTAAAGATTTTTTTTGCATATAAGCTTTTAAGAACCTGGATATCATGGAGTAGTCGGGTATTTGCCCACCTGTGTAGCCAGGATCCACAGCGGCGACCATCGTAATGACTCTGAGCAGTGAAGCCCAGGAACACGAGGGAAAGCTAACTTGTCTTGAGCCCCGCAACGAATTTAATCAGAAGATGATAGAAGGAGTAGGAAAACATAAGTTTCGACTTCCCTTCTCGCAAAGCGGGAGACAATTAAATAAAATTGAAAATGCATTACGCCAGAATTGAGAAAAGCACCACTGACATTGATTTTATGAAATTAATTGGACCTATGCGATGAGCTGTTGTATCATGGAGCAGTAGAGTGCTAGCTAATACAAGTAAAACGAGCTTAAACACGACGGGTCTGTCTCTTGTCATCATATCATCTTGTTTAGTACAAGAGTTCCTATGACCACCCAATCCATCAACATATCAGCGCCATTTTGTCATATTATTGCATTGTCACGCGATATACATCTGCGTGCAAAATGTATTGTGAAGGAAAACATCGTGTGGAAACCTGCTTATTGGTCCCCAATCCTTATTGTGGTCGCTTAATGGACCTGATCCCTCTACTGAGGAAATAGCCCAGCAGTGGGCAGTAGATTATACAAAGAATATCTAGTATCAATACTACATGGTCGTCATACAGCGCTACACAGTATATGGGTCTTGGCCAGGCTACTTTTTCTTGCGTAGTACACTGTACTAACGACCTGTCACATAGTCATGCTATCCTGGTACTTTAAGAGCGAATTATTGATAAATCTAGGTTTTAATTAATTTAATTAGGATTTAAGTTAGACAAATTGACCTATAAAGCTTTGTATTATTATTATTTATTCTTTTTTTTAACTAACCTCTTACATAGTCATGCTATCCTGGTACTTTAAACGTGAATTATTGATAAACGTAGTTTTTTACTAAATTGAATAAGATATAAATAAACAAGTATTTGAATGAAATCATTTTATAGACATTCGTGATAAAAACGCATAGATCCTTACTATCCTTACTAATATCATAAATACGAAAGTAACTGTCTGTCCGTTACGTTTTCCCGCTTAAACCACTGAACCGATTTTGATGAAATTTAGCACAGACAATCTTTAGACCCCGAGAAAGAACATAGACTACCTTTTAATTGAAAGTGACGCAGATAAAGCTGCCCGCTAGTTGTCAATAAAAAGAAAAAACTGCCAAAAACGAAATTCAAATTACGAAATTTCGCGATAGGGCAACCGGTGCGTTGTCTCAATTAAAACTACATACGTCATATATTTTATACGATTCTCCTCTTTATAATATAGAAAATAAGGTCCATATCAGATTGAGTGTTATAACGGCGTCAAGCCAACTCGAACCTTTTAGTCGAAAGTGACGCAGACGAAGTTGCACGGGCCCACTGGTTGACAAATAAAGGAACTACCAACAAGCTTCTAAATAGTCATGCTATCCTGGTACTTAATAGCGAAAAATTCGTAAATTTAGTTTTACAAGCTTGCACTGGATGTAACTATGTAAGTTTGGGTGGAATTTTGCAAGCTAAATTTGACAAACTTCTCGGTTTCCAATTGAGCAGATTGCGTGACAATGCAATAATATGACAAAACGCTGATCTGATGATGGATTCGGAAGGTAGTCATAGGAACTCCTGAACTAAATAAGATAGACCTGTCGTGTTTGGGCTCGTTTTACTTGTATTATCTAGCACTCTACTGCTGCATGATATCCAGGAGCTTGTATTTAAGTTTTCTTTAAAATAAATTATTTAAATTCCTGTGTCGGTAGGCGATAGATAACAGCCCCTCATTGCCCTGGCATTGCAGAGGTTCATGAGCGACGGTGACCGCTTACCATCAGGTAGGCCGTAGGCTCGTTTATATATCACATAATAAAAAAATAATTAAGATTTAGAGGTACCGTACCTCCAATCACTCGACCCTAACTTCATAGTAAGAAAACTGTTCTATTTTTAAACCTAAAAAAGCGAAGTCGTTAAAAGACTAATTTCTAAAATGTTTTTTAATTTATTGTTATGTCATCATAAAATACATAAAAAACGTCAACTTGACATAACAATGTTTTAATAACATTTCTAAGAATGTTTTTTGTAAACGAATCAAAATAAATTCTAATAAGCATTGTTATAAAATTATTTTAAGAATTTTCTTTGTAAATAAATCGAATGTTTTTGAAAATAATTTTAAATTTCGAACAACTGAAACTGGTTTTAAGGCAAAAAGTAGATCGCATTTTGACATTGACGTAATATAATGATAATATTTTATTTAATGATCGATTTTTGGACAATTTTAAAATAAAAAGTTTTTGTAACGATGTTTAAAAAAAAATAAAAAATCAAATCTGGGTAACTTGACTACCCTACCAAATTAGAAATCCCCTCGCAAACTATCGTATCTACCCTTCGATTTGGGGTTCATTTGAAAAGGCAGGAAGAGGCCTTTATTTTGGCTCCATCAGATTTTATCTAGATACATTCACGCAACTTACGCAACTTTTGTCAAAACATTCTCATATTTTGAGTATGCTAATAATGAAAAGCCTAGATAACATCCCTAATACCTGATTAATAAAATATATGATAAATTTCTTTAAACACTCGCGGTTATCTACATCACTTACACAATTACTAAACGGGTTCTTACCGCGATTTCCATTAAATAAGCGATCCCGATATTTCGTAGTTGCAAGCGCCATGATCACGGGAAGACTGAGTACTGCGGGTAGGTTATTTAAGAGCAGACAAATCTGTCTACCTCTTTCTCGTTCGTTTAAAATATATTATATCTATTTTATATAACGTCAATGTATAAAACGTGTAAAAGTTAGGTACACTGAGTCAGCGATATAAAGCAGATAGGCTACTAAGCACTTTCACCGAAATAGAAATTATATTCTAAAAAATATTATGTAATTCATACTTATTATGTTTTACGATGTTCGGACTTTGATCTTATCTATTTTTAATCGTTTTTGACGAAAGCGGAGGTGTATACGTTGATTGTATTTTTGTTTTATAGATACTTCAGTTGTTTATTTATTTTATCTAAATCGGTTTAAATATTTTACTATAATATTTATGTAGCGATTCTTTCATAAACATTATTGTCACTTTTGTGTTTTGTAAGATGAATGCAATGGTATGCTATTAATACACTATGACGTGCAATACCCCGGATCCGGTCATATAACGGTGTATCGAGAATCATGTTTTAACCTCTTTTTATAGACTTTTTTTTTATTGCATGACAGATAAATCAGCTTACAGCCCACCTGATGGTAAGCGGTTACCGTTGCTCATGGACCTCTGCAATGCCAATCTATAACCTACTTATACAGGACTTTTCTCAAACAGTTTAATTCAATCTCAGTTTGTGTAAAATAAATAAAACTTTTACAATCACAGATCGGTCCGGCTTACCGTTACGCAACGCAGCAACACGTTTATAATAAAGAAACCTGTACACACTTTTACCGGCTGCGCGAAATGCCAAAAATTGTCCTTTGGTGTAACTTTCACGTGCACGAAGCGACGCGGATCCGATTGACAATAATATTTATATTTCTATTTATTATTTATGGAATTTATGTCAAACATAAAGTATGTCTAAGTCTATTTGTAAAATAATTCGTTTATGTTGGTATGTGAAATGAAGATGTATGTATGTCTATGTCTAAGATAGATAAATTTAAGAGGGTGTTTCTTTCCCAATGTGATATTTAACTTTTTGATATCTAAAGCTGTAGTAATCGCTACTCTAGTAATACTAAGAGGCTGGATCAATCTTTTTTTATGTTTATGACACTATTGGCTATGGTTTTAAACTTCGTAAAATTGATACTTAATTTATGTCGATGTTTGTGGTGGAAATTTAATTTCTAATTATTTGATTATTTCATTCTACTTTTTTTGTACAATTTCCACCACAAATAAAGTATGTCTATATCTAAAAGACACCTGGTAATCGGTCAGAAAATTATATGTTTAAAAAATCTTGTAACTTATCTTCATTGATTTTTGTTTATAAATGACAGCAAAGAACCGAATACATGTTAACCTTCAGAGGTCACAGAATAGGTTAATATCAAGTTCAACTGATTCATAGTATAGCTACGATAATGTCATGTTAGAAGATCTTGTTTCAAAATTTATTTATGTGTTTTTTAATCTTTGTTCATTAAAACTGGTAATTATAGGCGCGCGTGTAGATATTTAACAAGTATAGCACTTATGTGTTGTTCTCAAATACATTATTTGTTACAAAACAGTGTTTAAACACAAAAGATCGTGCAATTTCTGTTTTAATTTTTGGTGTATTCAAAAAGTGAGATAAATCTGAACAAATCATGTTCAACGGAACTGTTTTTTAAAACTTCTCAATTACATAAAAACGTGTGAAAATTTTTAACATAATTTATTGTATAAATTACCAAAAAACACCGGAAGCGTTCCGTGTTGTGTTGGTGGACGTTGACATTTACGTTCGCGATGTGAAAGCGCCCGAAATGTCAATTTCAATTTCGAATGGAACACGTAGGTTTCTTCAAAAAGTCTTTATTCGTTTTTTAAATTGAACGGAATTTCGCAAATTGCATTCATTTTTCGTCCTCACGTTAAAAGGTCGCTCTCGAAAATGAAATGAAATGATTTAAAAATGGTCAATTAAAATGAAAGTAGTGAAATTTATGTCTTAAATTGAATTGTTGGAGTTTAAAAACTGTAGTGAAAGAAACGGATGACACGTTTTGAGGACTGCCAACATGAGAATATGAAATCTTTTTCTCACTTAATTACAGCTATTGGCTACAAGATTTTATAGCTCAGCTAAAAATTTAATTTTGGAAATACTGCAGAATCTTGATCGAGCTGACGTCGAAATTAGTGAAGAAAAATTTCAAATTGAAAATTAGTCAATCGATTGGGCCTTGTTACCGTCGCTCATGGACCTCTGCAAGGCTACCTACGACCTACCTTTAAGGACTTTCCTTAAGTCTTTTGAAGAATGTAGTCTCACCTCTGCAATGTCAGGGGACACTGCGGCTACCTACGACCTACCTTAAAGAACTTTCCTTAAGTCTTTTGAAGAATGTAGTCACAAATAAAACAAAACTAGAAGAGAATTAAATACAACGAAATTATAATTGGCCACTTTCATGATACATAACAAGATTACGCAACAGAAACGAGATAGACAATTATGCATTATTAATACCGGAAAAGACGCTTCTAGCTTTCTACGTGTTTTTTATATCTTTGTTATTTATATTTTGATTATTTTATTACGTTGGTACACGCCATTTTGTTTCCGCGTTGGGTGATGATTTTTGATGGAGAAAACTTGGAAGAAGGACATGACGATATACTTTGTGATGAGTAACAGCATCCAATGTCCTGACATTGCACGGTAACCACTTACCATCATTTGAGACGTAGGTTCGGTTACTCATGCAAATAATTTATTTAAAGAAAACTTTTTATAAAAGAATCTGGATCTCATGTAGCAGTAGAGTGCTAGCTTATACGAGTAGGTACAGCATAAGAGTTCCTATGACCACCTTCCGAATCCATTATCAGATCAGCACCATTTTGTCATATTATTGCATTGTCACGCGAAATACGAGACATTTGCGTGCAAAATGTCAGCTCAATCAGAAACCAGGAAGTTTCTCAAATTTAACTCACGACCCACCCGAACTTACATAGTTAATATAAAGCTTGTATAAATATGGCGGCCTATGCCTGCTTTATGGAAGATATCCAAGCCTTTTTTTTTTTTTTTAGCTGGAGGAAATCACCGGATCCCCGCCCGCCGGGGTATGTGGGAGTTGAACCTCACTAAAACCTCCAACCGCTCGCTTTCAGCGTCCGAACCCCGGCTGAGGCCAGAACCCAGCTCGGGGTTTGGAGGGACGGCGCGACGCGTTACGCCATCGGCATTCTTTCCCGTCGCTCCGTCCCCGGACGCCGAACCGGTAGCCGCCGGCGAATACGGCCACCGGCTCTCTCGGTCGGCGGGCTTTCCGAAACCCGCCAAGAGGGGACCGCGTGTCACCCTCCCGCGGAATACCCCGCTGGGTCAGAACCAGCGTGGGTCGGGGAGCGCGGTCTACCATCCCCCGGATGCTCTAACGCTAAGGGCGTGCTGAGCGAGACAAGATATCCAAGCCTAGTGACACTCTGGGTTTTATTATGACATTAAAATGGTTTTGGTGCTGTGATAAAAAATTTGGGTGTGGTTACACAGATTGTTTGTAGTTTCTTGACATTGCAGTGGTCCATGAGCGACGGGAACCACTTACAAGCAGGTGGCCTGTTAGCTAGTCTGCTTATCTACATATTGGTTATTGTAGTGTCTCTTTACTATTCAAATATAGTACTCATTTACTTTAAAATCTACATAAAACAATCATAAAAAATAATAATAAAATGTATAGCAGAAACAGTCATTAGTAGAAGCGCTCAACGACCTATCTATTTACAGGGAATGCAGATTTGGAACTGTTTGTATTTTAAATTCAAAATTCGAAATAATCAGGTTAAACAACGTCATGATAAAAAGTCAAAGATAATTTTAAGGTAGATGTGATTTTTTTTTCTTTTTGTAGTAAAAATGCGTTTAACTTGACATTTCTAATTTATGCGCTAACAACCATTATATTAGACGGGTTCTTTTTATCACATCAGTAATCAAAAATTAATGGTAAATACTTTCAATGTTCTACTCTGTCTCTGGCTGTATAGAAGTCTTTCAACAACGGCAATCATTTATCAAGGCATAGATATATACTGTTAGGCTTACTTAGGCTTAAAACATAGACTATAGACCTCCACGGGTGAAAATAGGTCATAGCAAAGCCTAGGACCGAAAAAACCCGTCTAACTGGCGTCAAAAATTCAATTTCGCATGCGTATGCCAAATCTGCGTATGTTATTAATATGAAATTACCTTTAATGCTCCCACCTGAAGTGTGTGGCTGTTGACTTTGCTGCACATTCGTCTGGGCTTCTAACTTACTAACAGAGTTCCACATATCAAACATATTTAACATGGTGGGTCCAATGGGACCAATCACAGACCACCAACACTCATCCGAACGGCCAATCACGAATCATTTTTCAACTGCACAAAGTGTCAAGATTGTTCGGACGTCGTAAAAAATACTTAATTCTATTCACTGATCCCGGGATTTTAAATATAATAATTTTATTGCGATAAATACTTTTTTTTCTAATATAAACTTCTCAAACGTTCAACTAATGTAAATACTCTATTTTATATAATTTATATTTAACTATATATTCGGATTTAAATATCAGTCTAAAATTTTCGTTTTAAGGTTATAGGGCTTGCTCTCGGGAAGTATAATGTGGGCACTTTTAGTTATAACTATATCTGTGTAAGAACTAACGTGATTATATATTCAATTATAAATTCTTTAAATATTGCGATTAATTTTTTTTTTTAATATTGTCGCGGATAAAATAATTATGGTATTATTCTTTGACGTTCCCGTGAAGCGTTCCATTTATGCGTTTTTTCTTCTTCATAGTCCGTCGTTTTATCGCCGGCCAGTATCACAGTTCGAAATTTAGAACGAACGCCATTTTGTTTTTTGATTTATGTTCTTTTTTGTAACGTTAACGATTCGCTTTTTCTTCTTTATGATTTTTTTGGTTTTAGTTCACAGCTCGGCGTTCTTTCATGCACTGAAGTGCAGTTGCATAGAGCCTTTGATTAAGGGGGTGGGGGTGGGGTGGGGTGGAGTTTAGTGCGCATGCCTGAAATCGATCCCGCTTACCGAGCTATCCTAAAGCACTATGTTCCTATATGAGTACACACGTAGGTATGTTTCTATTATGTCATTGCTTTGATGTTTGTACTTTTGAAGCTTATGTAGTTTTCATTGTTGTTTTATGTAATAACTGACCTGCGCAACTTCGTCTGCGTCACGAAGGGAGGTATAGACAGACAAAAAATCTCTAAAACAATTTAGTTTCTCTACTATGTATGTATTAGATACAGAAACCTTCCTCTTGAGTCACTCTATCTAATAACCGCATCAAAATCCATTGTAGAGATTACTATTATGATTTGGAATACTTTTTATACGATAAGTACTAGTTGGCCGCGCTTCGTCTGCGTCACTTTCAATTAAATGTCAATTAAAAAAAAAGGCCAAATTGGTTCATTTTTTTTATATTATAGATAGACTGTTACTATTGTGATTTTAGAATAGTTTTAAATTATAATACAATACTAGCTGACCCGCGCAACTTCGTCTGCGTCACATAAGGAAACTTTCTCACCGTTTAAATCTTCCCTGGACTTTTACGAATATTTCAAGATTAAAATAAGCCAAATCGGTTCAGTCGTTCTCGAGTTTTAGCGAGACTAACGAACAGCAATTCATTTTTATATATAAGATTATTGATGTTACAAAACTGAGATGTTTACTGAATCAATAAAGAATTGTTTTTCTTTACACGTGACGTTATTATACACAAGGTCTTGCGTAGGTATTGTCCTTAAAGGGATTCCAATAAAATAAACTTTCACTGATTTTCGTTTAAAATAAAAAAAAAAATAGAAATTGTTGAAAAGGTAAAGTTTTGTAGGAAACTGCGGCGATATGTGTGTTGAACCGCACCTCAACCCATTGGGAGTTATATCTTCGATTATTATAAATCCTCCAATAAACATGACGTGGCGTGCAGTGGCCACAAACCAATAAGCGTTGCATACCTACTAATTTTGGAATTAGACATTTTTATAAAATTAAATTTAATACGTTTTCTTTTATTACCATACTTTTATTAGATAATATCATTAACTTGATTTTAAAATGTGCCAATTTTGCATACCCTAAATAAAATTAAAATTTTTCGAAATCGTTAATAGTAGACAATCCATAGACAAACCATAGACACAGTCTATAAGAGAAACTAAAACAGAAAGCGTCTCACAAAATAATACAAGACATACATTACGCAACACAAACACATGCACACATTACACACATGCATAGACCGCGTTTATATTACGAGCGGGAGCGAGAGCGATTTGAAAAAAAAATATTCTCAATATTTAAGGATCGCTTTTACTCAAACAGAATAGAAACTTAGTATTAAATTAAGTTGTTAATATAAATATACGGAGTGACTCTTTCATCATCATCATCAGCCTGTAGACGTCCACTGCTGGACATACGCCTCCCCCAAACCTCGCCACATCGATCGGTCCTGCGCTGTCCGCATTACTCTGTGACTCTGAGTGTCTGTGAGTGACTCTTTAATGTTACCTATTAAGTAACCTAATACGAAGAAACATGTTCTTAAAATTCAATCAATCCCCAAAATTTTAATCCATCTTCCATCATACATTCATCATTTTGGTTATCCAAATAATTAAAATTGATTTTGTAGAAAACTTTTAACTACAAGCTTTTAAGATCCTGGATATCATGTAGCAGTAGAATGCTAGCTAATACAAGTAAAACGAGCTCAAACACGACGGGTCTATCTTATTTAGCAAAAAAAAAGTTCCTATGACCACCTTCCGAATCCATCATCAGATCAGCGTCATTTTGTCATATTATTGCATTGTCACGTGATATACATCTGCGTGCAAAATATCAGTTCAATCGGAAACCGGGAAGTTTGTCAAATATAGCTTGCTTCTACCCGAACTTACATAGTTACAGTGCAAGTTAATATAAAGCTTTTAAAACGCTTCCGCTTATGTTTTATTCCACGTCTTAAACACAAGTGAAAGTGTTGGCTGCCAAAAATATTCTTATGTGAAAGTTACCTAGCTATCGATGCCATAATTATTATTGACCATTATAATAAAAAATAAGATAAAACCAACCGGATGTTACGTTAGGATATGAATGTTTTAAAATTCGTCTGCGTCACGAATATCTTGTATTTTTGAGTGAGATACATTTTTTTAAACAAAAAACCATCGATGAATGGCGACGATATAATAATATATGCTATTTAATCATAAATAACAAATATGAAAGAGTTGATTTTTTTTTTTCAATAGGTGTAAATCACCGTATCCCCGGTATGTGGGAGTTGAACCGCACTAAAACCTCCAACCGCTCACACTCAGCGTCCGAACCCTGGCTGAGGCCAGAACCCAGCACGGAGTTTGGAGGGACGGCGCGACGCGTTACACGCTCGGAACTCTTTCCCGTCGCGCCATCCCCGCAAAACAGTATTTAGCCGATTTTTGTTATTACTTAATATTTTTTAATAGCTAAGTGTACGCATTGCTTATTTGCATCTATAAACTGCACGCCACTGACAGTCACCATCTACCTAGTGGTAAGTTACCACTAGTTTATTCAAGTTGACAAAAAAATATTCCCACAATTGTTCTATGTATATAAAAAGGTTGTTTGTCCTTGCGTCACAATAGCTTAATGCAAGATTGACCATATGTTCATAAATACTATTGTAATGGGTAAAATTATATAATTATTTTGTCGAAAACCCCAGGGAAAAGAGAAAAAACTTTTTAAAAAAATATTATTATTAGTATTTTTTTTTGTTCTAAGATGGTAAACGGTTACCGTTTTCAATTATCATATTTTTTGACCTACTTCAAAGACATATTTATTTTTAAACTCATTAATTTTCGGATGGATCGTTTTAATGAAGTTTATACTCTTTAGTATCATAAAACTTCAAAATGATACTCGTAACTTTTATAATATTCCAAAATTCCTGGACTTTTCGGTTCTCGATTTTTCCAGAAACTTCGAAACCTCTTTAACATTTAAGAAAATCGAGAAAAATCTTAATTTCCCTGAAACAATTTTTTTTTACGTAAACTTCTAAAATTATTTTTTTTTTCTACCTACCCCCCATATTATTATTTTTCGTTAACAAAAACATGTTATTTCATATGTTCTCGCGTCACGCACACACTATGTCTCAATATGAGGTTAACGACCTCACAGAAGGTGACATAAGGCAAACGAGTTAAAAAAAACGTCTAGAAAACAATTATATTAAATTTGGTTGTAGAACACAAAAACCTTTGCCTAAATTTTATTATTGAAATTAGATAACTGTTGCACAAATATTAAGAAAAATCCTTTTAACCGCGACCTGGATTTTGTGTTAACATTAAGATAAAAAAATTATCTTAAAAAAGCGCCCTTCAGTCCCCGAAAGAGAATTTCCAAACGATTTCCCAACTATTCTCTGTCCTTTTCTAACGCAAGGTCGTATCGTGCCGTCTCACTCGCACACTATGCAATACATCTCATGCAACAAGGGACCTTGTAAATTGCAAATTTCGTGATAGATAATTGTTATACGGGTTTTAATTATACGGGCATTTTCAAGTACAAAACGAAATTACGAATTATTATCCTTTGCTTTATAATTAAAAAAAAAACAAAAAAAATCATGTCATAAAGAAACAGTTCAAATTTTGAAAAAGACCGCGCATTTTTTATGGTCAACGTTTCCGAACGAAAAGGTTAAATTAAAAATAAAATTTGTCTAAATTCTATGACGAAACGACGAACGAACAATCTCAATGTACATAAAATGTTACTCACATCCAACGCAATGCATTACAATCCAAAATGTCACTACTACACCAAAAAAGTTCGAAATCACAAAAAATATAAAACAAAGTTAATAATTTCAGTCAAAAAAAATACAACACTATAAATTTCAGAACGAATGCGGTTAAAAAAAATTGCGAATAGAACTTCGGCTCCAAAATTTGAAAGTTTCGGCGCGTAGCGGCCGCGCGCGTGCGTTCTGCAACACGAACTGAATTTTGTAAGCGCAAGCGAATGGCGTACAACATACAAGACAGGACCGTGAAGGTGCTAGCAGGCATTTTAAATTTTACGAATATCGCAAATTACAATACAAAAAATACAAGAACTCTTTATTGAAAAACACCAAAGATATACGTTACAAAATCTTAAAAATATCAATGGCCGCCCATTATCGCTTAAACAAAACAGATACCTAGTACATTACTCGAAATTAAAAAAAAACATTCAATAAAAAAAATCACTTTAGAATATTTTGTTCGAAATTCAAAATATTATTTTTGTTTCTAATCGATTCGTTTGACCTACTTTATTTTTAAGATAGACTACAGATTGACTTGTAACGAACAGGAGATAGTGCGAGCGTTCTGGAATGTTCCCGAATATTTTGTAGACAATAATGTAAAAATGTTTTCTAGTTTACTAAAGTAAATTTAGAAAGTACCAATACAAATTTGATAAAAAAAATCATTTTTTGACCCCTTTAGTATCCTGAGAAGGATAGTTTTATCTATTTAATATCAGTTACACTTCTAAAAATCTTTTCGAAATTTCATTGATGGAGTACCAAACTGATTATACAACTAAAACTAAAAAACCTTCATTTTCATATTGAAACATCTAAGTCTTAATTTTCACTATTTCGACATTTGCTAATATTCAAGTTTAACTAAAATTACTTTAAAATATACTGAACAAGTCGACCTTCCACTTGATACTAAGCCGTAATTACCCGGACCACTCCATATTTTCTTTTTTTTATGCCTTGTAGGCAGACGAGCTAACGGGCCACCTGATCGTAAGTGGTTACCGTTGCTTATAGACCTCTGCAATGTCAGCGGACACTGCGGGGTCGCTACCTACGGCCTACCTTTAAGGACTTTCTTTAAGCCTCGTTTGAAGAAGGACAAATCATAGCGCTCGGATCATACTAAACGAAAACGATTTTTATTTAAAATACTATCCCAAATTACCACTAGTTTAAAAATTTTAATCATATCATTAATTAACAATACATTCTATCTTTTTTTTTATTGCCATGTAGGCAGACGAGCCAACGGCCCATCTGATAGTAAGTTGTTACCGTCGCTCATGAACTTATAAATCACATCTTCACTATAAAGTAATTTTAAAATCCAAAATAATCCTATTATATTTATTTATTATTTATTTATTTATTTAAGGAAACAACAGTATTTGTACATAATAATGAATGAGTACATTACGTTAAAATTCTCACATTAAATGTTGAAATTCATTAAAGATCCGTTGCCTGGTGAATGGAGGATGAAGAATTAAAAACTTATGTTCATTAGATTTCATTTTCACATTACACAACAAACATAATGTTATGAAAGCGTTTCGGATATATCATGACAGACATGACTTTGGATTTTTGTCATGTAACTGTCAAATACTTTTAATACATGATGATATGCATTATGTATTTGAAATAATAATTAGTTTTATTGATTTAGAATACTCTTTAATTTTAAAACTAAAAAGATCATTTTATTTTTTTTCAGGTCAATACAAGTTTGAAGTTCAAAAGAGGATCTTCTAGTCCGTAACTTCTTAAAGAATGGAAATAGGGCCTAATACAAAAAACACGAAATACTCTACCGTCTTTAATACAAATATCAAAATTCCATTAAATAATCATAATTTTAGGAACTTTTTTAAAAATCTAAATAATCGTCATAACACAAGATAAATCAAAAATTTAAATCAATAATATTCATTAGCATCCGAGCGTTGCTAATGAACACTTTAGAAATTAATTATGTATGTTTTATAAACTTTTTTGGCGGTGTATAAAACCTGAGCGATCGCTCCACGTGAAAGTTCGGCTCGCTATCGATAAATCATGCTATTTTGGAAAGTGACTATAAATAGTCCTTTGTATAGATACATTCACTTTTGTTGCGCGACAGTTGTGGTACTTGTTGATTTGGTGATGCCCGTGAGCGTTTATGCAGCTGGTATATAATTTATTACACAATTCTTATAGATTTAGAGTATATAATTACGTATTTCATATGAATATTCATTTGTACGTGTGTGGACTCGCAATAGTAATCATTGTTGAATAAAGCTATTACTTCAGCTATATCTTTCTTTCGCTATATCTTAGTCCATTTAGATCTCTCTCCACTCCTTTCTATCTTTACATACATCATCTGTCACACCACAAACCAACATATCATCCTTCACACAATCATACCATCTTATCTTCGGGCTTCCTCTTTTACATCCATCTTCTTTTAAATTCATCATTCGTCTTGTTACATGGCTCTCATCTCTACTCATCACATGTCCATACCAGTCCAACCGTTTGCTTTTTAACTAGTCACAGATAGGCGCCATTTTCAATTATTTCAGCTATATATCTACGTCTATTCGAAGGCATTGTTGATTTAAAAGTTTTGAAAGTAATAAGTACCTATAATATGGAGGTAACACAGATCTTACACGAAACTTACTACTGTACAATATAACTCGTCGTATCGGCAATTTTGTGAACTTTCTTTTGGTGTACAAAGATAAATGAGCTGACGTTTTGATTAATGATAAACCACCTAATTGCAAATGGTCCCCGTCGCCTGTGCGCTCAAAATGTTAACAGAAACGATGTCATTTGCGCGCTCAGAAATATTAACAAAACCATTGCGTACTGCAACTGCAGAGAACTTCTCTTAAGTGACTGTCGAAGCGTAGAGCTCCAAAAATATCGTGGAAGAAAGTTTATTGTATATCAGTAAATAGATTGTACAAAATTGACCGGTCAAAATTGATTAGCATTATGTTTGCTCTCTAGTTAACACCCTATGGCTGGCAGAGAAAGCCTTTGTACAATATTTTATGTAAATCTGTTCATTAAAATATATAAATACATAAATGAAAAAAAAAAAAAAATATATTTTAAAGACAACTTTTTAAATACAAGCTTTTAAGATTCTGAGTATAATGTAGAGTGCTAGTTAATACAATTAAAACGCCAAATACCACCAAAATAATACAAGGAAAATGACAAATTTGCACTCGAACTTACACAGTTACATTCAGTGCAAGTTAATATAAAGCTTGTAAAAAAAAAAATTGTCACAAGTCAATCGAAGTGTGAATAACTAATAACCCTGCCCCTGCTTAGGGACGGACATTACAAGCAAAATCCATTGAACAGAGAAACTGGACACTCAGATGGTCGCAGCAGAGGGGTTAAAACTTGTTCTTTTTTTAAACATGTTTTTTTTTTTTGCGAATTTATTTATGTGTCTGCAACTTTGTACGAATAGGTCTTATTTTTTCGTAAAAGTAATAAAACTTATTATACAAAAACTAAAAACGAAATAAAGATACATATAAGTAAATTAAAGAAAAAAATTGTACCTTTGTTGTTTTGATTGCATTAAGATAATAAACTATTTATACAGATAATAAAAACAATTTCATCAATGAAAAATAATTAAAATATTAATAATACAATAATAATCAGTTACTTGTTACTTGAAAAAAGATTGCCAATCGTTGTATGCTTTTTAAAATAAAAGTATTGTCATGTAATAATTAGTAAGATCTCTAAATAGAGCATAATAATTGAAATAAATAATACGATAGGTACTCCGACCTCAGGATCCTATCTCTACATATTTTCAAAGATATCATGTAGAAGTAGAGTGCTAGTTTATACAAGTAAAACGAGCACAAACACGACGGGTCTATCTTGTTTAGTACAAAAGTTCCCATCACCACCTTCCGAATCCATTAAATCAACTCCGTGGTTCCATATTATTGCATTATCACGCGATACATCTGCGACATGTCAGCTCAATCGAAAACCGGGAAGTTTGTCAAATTTATCTTGTAATATTCCACCCGAACTTACATAGTTACACCCAGTGCAAGTTAATATAAAGCTTGCAAAATAAACATTACAATATTTCAATGTTTCAAATCCCATCAAAATCAGTCCAGCCGTGTCAGACAGATTACTTCCAGAAAATACCAGGTATGTCTTTTTCGTAATATTTATCAGCTTTTTAAATGTATCTTTAACAATAGATACAATACAAACAAATACAAATAATCTACTATGATAAATGACCTTGACGATCAACCTATGTTCCTATGCGCATGATCAACGGTAACCATTTATCATCAGATGGGTTTTCTATCAAAAAAAATGCTAACAAACACTATATTGCGTCCTTACCGCGGTAATACCAAAAACAATAGATGTCCGAAGACACCAGTGACCCAATTCCGTGTTATCACTCATCAGACCTGATACCGGGCCTTATCAGACCTGATACCGGGCCTTATCAGACCTGATATCGGTCACTGACCGATACCAACGAATTTTTTAGGATGACTACTTATAAATACTAAAGTAAACAATTAGTGTTTTATTGGAAATTTATTATTAAATTAATGAGGTTATTTTTGTGAAAATTGGTGAAAAATAACGGCCTTTACGGTTTATGAGCAACAGTAACCGCTTACCATCAGGAGCGCTGTTAATTTGTCCTTGCTGTCTGACCTTGTTTTGAAAATTTTCTAGAATCCCATAATTTTCAATAATTCCCACTATTAACACAAAAACTATCTAATCAGTTGTTGAAAAAGTATCAAAATCAGTTCATTCAATCAAAAGATATTCGATCTTTTTTTAACACGAAGAGCTCCTTTAAAGATCGTCTGCATAAAAGACATAAATAAAAAACAAAGAGGCAAGATATAAAATTGTTCTCTAAATAAATCTTCTCAAGACAGTTCTTTATTACTTACTTTACTGTAAAGCTGCCAAATGTGGACATAGGCAAAAGCCAATTTTAGTTCCCAGTTGAATTTATATTATTATTACGTTGTAATTAACAGTGCTTACCTGAAATAAAACAGAGAAAAACGATTAATATTTAGAAAGTACAGAAATAAGATTTTTACAAAAATAAAACGACCGACATTGCTTTTTCAGGAATAGCTTAAAAAGTATCAATCAAATCTTTATGAATTTCATACGAGATTGTCTCCAAAGTATGTGCTTTCAAACAAAAAATACTCATCTAAATCGGTTAAATAGAAACATGGACAGCAAATTACGAAATTTGTTCACAAAAAAACCCACATATTTAAAAAAAGCGAGACCCCACACACAGGGTATCACTGTCTATCATAAGAAAAAAACTAAATCGATTCACTCAATTTAAAGTTATACTCAAAAAACAAAAATGTTTGTTAACTAGATAATCTCCCTTTTAAAAGTCGGTCAAAACGGCGACAAAATTGAGAAGGGTGGTAAATCACAAAGGGTTCCTTATGCCCTATTATCTTCTTATTCAGTCTTGTTTAGTAAAACATATAAACTCATTTGAATGAGATAAAGTAGAAGAATACTGTACTGTAACAACCCATTACTGTCCACTCCTGGGCTCAGGTCTCCGCAGTAGAGGGATCAGGTATAGTCCACCACGCCTACACAATGCTGATTGGGGACTTCACTTATCTTCAAAGAATTCCAAGATTTTCAAAAAGGCTTGAGGAGGGTCCTTAAAGTTGGGTCGTAGGTAACAACCCCTCAGTGTCCCCTGACATTGCAGAGGTTCATGAGCGACGGTAACCACTTACAATCAGATGGCCCGTTGGCTCGTCTGCCTACTTGACAATAAATACAAATCCGTTTCCAATACGCTGATGTCCTCGAAATGGTGCATTAAAAATTACATACAACCCTAAACTTTTACTTTTCATCACACTCCCTATTTTTATACCCATTTATAATGTTCAGACGACTCCGTCAGCAGCTAGTTATAATATAAATCCTTAATTAAAAAATCGAAGAGACTCAAGCCACAAAGAGAAAGAAAAAAAAATTAAAATCAACAACAAAACCAAGATGGCGTCAAACAAACGCCATTACAAAAAACCGCGAAAAAACAACAAAAATTAAAAGTCAAAGACCTAGTATACACGAATAACTTGTTAAGACGCTCGGGAACTTGTAAAACTAACGGTCTGTTTGTACTAGCTCATACAAATGACATCAGCTGAGCCGAAAGTGTGTCAGTAGCGGTACTTACGGTAAACAAAAAAGCGTTGTCGCTACTCGATAACAGATGGCGCTGTTGTCAAGTTTTATAATATTAGTTTTTTTTAAAGTAGATTACTGATAAATGCTATGTGTTATAATTATTAGTTCTTGATATGTTTAAAGTGTTTATTGTATTGTTTTTGTTACTCGCGATATTTGGTGTCAAATTTAAGTAATTGTCTAAGTAATCTCAAGTTTGTTTGTGTTATTTAAAATCATTATAGTATTGTTAACTACTGAACAATATTTAACTAGCAATGTAATTCATTACTATACAGCACAAAACTCTTACTATACTACTTCTAATAACCCGTTTAGGCATTAAATACTACTACAATCTCCAAGCGCACAAAATTGCAAACATTGCTTTCCACTTATAGCGCTAGATGGCGTAACTGGTATATCTAAGAAGAAATAGATAACTCCACAATTACAGTACATTTAATTGGAATAATTAACTATCTCCTATTACTGAATTATAGTGAAGGGCTCAGTTACCGTTTCAACTGGTTTTTAGTACGGCTACTCGTCGCTAGATGGCGTCAATTTACCGTAAGCGTAAGTTCTATGTATTACGGTATTTATCAAGATTTATGGCGTTTGGTGCCGGTTCAGTAAATAGTAATCAGTTAACAATCCATAAAAATGTTGCTACTCGAGTGTAAGTAATAATTTTGTGTTCATTTTTGGTTTTTATGAGTATTTATAGATATGGTTGAGAGAACGGTTTTTTGTCGAATTTTCTTTGTAATCTACTGCCTTCATTACTTCAGAAAACTCACTCAGAACCTCTAAAAACCTAAACCATATTTCATAAAAATCTTATACATCATCAAAAATATTAAATACCAAAGATATCTGATCAAAAATAAATTCACCTGTAAATTTATTTTGCGAATTTCTCAATTTTAACAATGTTTATTCTATTCAATAAAACTTTAAGTTTTACAACATTTTCTAATATTCTTTTGTATTTTTTTTTACAGTTTCAAGACCTTAAACTTCAATATAATGTATCAGTATTTGATCCGTGTCTTCGAAACAGTTATCCGGGTGTGCCTTCTCGTTTTCAATCAATACGGTTTCCATGGAGTTGAAGGATAAAATATCACTACAGTTTTCACTTTGCAGTGTTCAAATTGTCCCTGTGATCACTTATATCCTAATAATATTATAAAGGCGAAAGTTTGTAAGTATGGATGTATGGATGTTTGTTACTCTTTCACGTAAAAACTACTGAATGGATTTGAATGAAACTTTACCACAATATAGCTTATACATCAGAATAACGCATAGGCTATACGACTAGACGGGACGAACCTGAAGTCCACGCGTACGGAGTCGCGGGCAAAAGCTAGTAATTTATATAGAAACCATGCATTTAATTTTTAATTTGTATTTTTGTTCTCTTAGATTTTATGATAACGCATTGTAATTGTAACTTTATCAATTAAGACTCAATTTCAAACAGCTTTAACTTGAAAGATAAGTTTTATCCGAAAATTTTGTGATTGATGAAATTTGTTAAGTACTGGAGACACTAGAGGAAGTTTTAAAGTAGCACCTATCTGTGACAAATTGAGTAATAGGTTGGCGAGGTTTGGACATGTGATGAGGAGAGATCAGGACCACGTTACAAAGCGAATGTGGATGTAAGTGGAAAGGACGACTTAAGAAGAGATGGTTTTGTTTTCAAGAAGAGATGGTTGACGTGTGTAAGAAGATATGAAAATTTGCGCCGTGACAGAGGACTTATACCAGATTTGGAATGAAATGATAAAACATATTGCACTGACCCTATTTGAATGGGATAAAGTTTACCTAGAGAAATGTTTTGGACTCCAAGGATAAATTTAGTAATCATCCATTGACGTTTGGTCGCGAATGTCAAAATTGAATATTCGCATTCGCACAATGTCCAATAATCGACATTCGCAACATCACTAGTAGCAATTGACAATTTTCTTGACCCTCACTCTAATTCGAAATATTATCAAGAATATTGCTCGTAAGCAACTACAACTACAAACTTATTATTTGGAACCACCGCGGTCATCCACGGTCCGTTTCAAAAATTATTTTCTGCCACGCACCATCCGGCTGTGGAATGAGCTCCCCTATTCGGTGTTTCCAAAGCGCTATGACTTGTCCTTCTTCAAACGAGGCTCAAAGAAAGTCCTTAAAAGGTAGGCCGTAGGCAGCGGCCTCGCAGTGTCAGCTGACATTCCATGAGCAACGGTAACCGCTTACGATCAGGTGGCCCGTTAGCTCGTCTGCCTACAAGGCAATAAAAAAAAAGCAACTATTGGCTATTAGAGCCGGCATCGAACAAGAATATTAATTAAGAAAATGTTCTTCATACATTTTTTCTGACGATAAATTTAGAATCTAAGAGTCTTACTCTTCATAACATTTTCTAAAGCTTTCATTTTATAAGTCTTCATAATAACTTTCAATCAGTAATAAGTAGATATTTTTAATTTGACTTATCAAAGTTTATTTTATAAATTACAACGTATACACGTATGCACAACGAATAAAAAGTTTTTGAATGATTTTCGAGCAGTTTTGCGGAATAATCACACTTTTTGTAAGAATCAAGGATTTTTCGAGAAAAAATAAGGATTTTGGTTACAGTTGATTCGTCTATCTTATTTCTTGTAAATTTGAGCGTAAAAATAAACGTAACATTAACAAAATCGTCGTATTGCCTTTTATGTTAATTGTCCTCGCGTAAATTTAGTTTCCCTTTTTTTTTTCAATTGGAGGAAGCCTTTGCCAAATGGCAAACAGATCTACGAGAAAATGATAAACTTAATTTTAATTGTATTTTTAGAATAGTTTTATGTTTTTACGTAAGTTTTAAGTTTAGTTTTTAAGTTGAAATGTTATTACTTTAAGTTGATCTGAATAAAGGCTATATTCATTCATTCATTCATTCAAATTTAGTTGGGGTGAACCGATTTGGATATTTTTTTTCATATGAAAGGTGTTGGTCGTTTTGGGGTGACATTTATTCATTTTAAGATCAAACAAGGACTTTGGAGCTATGTTAAAAAATAGTTTTTAATGGTTACATTCACGTTTTACTGTATTTCATTTTAACATAAACTGATTTCGATGAATCTTTCTTTGGTAGAATCCAGATACTTCGAACCTACCTAATATCACATAAAGACGAAGATCTAACTAGTAGTTTAAGTGTTATACTGCAATTACATTTTTCGAATTTGGTCGTAGTTATTTTGAAAAAAAAAGTTATTTACTTAGCTCTTCTAGGATTGAAGACTAACATATTTTGACTTTGAGACTATTTAACATATTTTGACCACTTTTTAGTTTGTTGAAATATTCTCTTCAATGTTTAGACTAGTTTTCAGTTACATGCATGCATGCTACGAAAGTCTACACGCGTCTACGCAAGATGAAAATTATTTTGTCTGAGAGTAGTATAGTATATTATTGATTTTTCTTTGTTTCTTTATACATTGGTTTATTTTTTTCAGTTAATGACTATATGACCTGCGAAACTTCGTCTGCGTCACATAAGACGGAAACACTAAAATCCGTGTTTTTCTATAAAAGCTGGTCTTTTACGAATATTTAAAATTAGCCAAATCGGTTCAGCTGTTTTCGAATTTTAGCGAGACTAAGGAACAACAATTCATTTTAAATGTAACATTAAACTATGTTTTCAATTAAAAAATATTATGATTATTTAATTGTGTTAATCGTGCCTGTGTTGTGTGTTGTGTTTAATGTGTTTAATTGTGTAAAGCGTGGTGGACTATGCCTAATCCCTCTTCTGAGGAGACCTGAGCCCAACAGTGGGCAGTAATGGGTTGGTACAGAATTGTGTTAATCGTTGCATTAGTCAAATTATTATACGAGACGAAAATATCAGTACCAAGACATGTCTTTTTATTTATTTTCATTTTATTAAAAATATATATATTTTCATTTATAGAACGAGAACTTGACATACAACTTGGGAAAAACTTATTTGGAACAAAAAGATTTCATAAAACTCATCGAAATAAACCTACTGCTTCGCCATTACGAGAATCTTACGTTTTATAGAGCCATAGCTTATGACATAGATTTCGTTAAAATAAAGTATTGACTGATGCAAATAATCTAGCTGATTAAGAGACTTAAAGCCAGGTATATCCAATATTGACCAACATCAAACATTTAAACTGGCCAACCTAATCACTCTACTGTCATCTAAGTTGACATTGGACACAACGAGTAGTTAAAATATACAACTTTGTTTTAAACATGCAGACAGACACAAACACACCCTCTCGATTACCTGACGCAGTCGTAGTCGTCGCAGTAGTAACGGACGCAGCGCTCGATGTCTCCGAATTCGCGTTCGTCAGCTCCACGATCCTATCCACAGCTATCCTGTTCCCTGGCAGCAGACCAGACTCGGCCGGCTCCTGGCTCTCCTCAGCCTGCACAGGACTCGGCGTCTGGCCCAAATCATTGGCCACTATAACGTTAACTGTGGTCAAAGACTCCAAGTCATTGTTCTCGCCCGCGACGTGTGTGTTGTCGATGTACACAGCCGCCGATCGGGCCCCCAACGACTCCATCACGCTCTCGGCTAGTGACCGAGTCGATAGCTCATCGATATCGATGTCCTGTTTGATATCGATGATGATCTGGTGTCGCTTCCCCGTCCCTGTGGGGCTCTGCACTTGGTGAACGCTGACTTGCGCCTCCGTGCCCTGGGAAACGTGCTGAATGACGTGCGTCAGCTGATTGTCGTTGCCCGCCATCTTATTGTATATCAGACTTAGTTTTCAGTCGATTCTTAAAACTATTGAACACTGTTATCACACTGTCTTCTTGAACACAGTCGGTATCGTCTGGTGCGGCACTGCAGCGCGCAACGAAACTGGGTCAGGGGTCAACGGCCCGAGATAGCTGCTGGAGTTGTCATTAATTGTGCGTTGAGGACATTGGCAGGGTTGGTCACATCTTGTTTGTTTGTGGGCACGTTGACACGGTGATCTAATTCGCGCGGACCGCTAGGCGGTTGGTGTCGTAGCCACTGCGAGGCCTACGGAGCCGTAGCGCTGTGACGCGCCCCCCGCGCACCCCACACCAGCTTCCGGATCGCGATCCTGACATCTATCCCAGGATTTAACTTAAGATAGTTTTGGTGAACGAACAAGTGATGTAAACTTTATTTTCGAAGATTGTGCTTAGTGCAGTTGTAATTATTTAAGATAATAATTTATGGCAAAAAAATAATAGTTTTTTCTCAGTATCACAACATCACAACAACAAACTACAGCATAAACAAACCATCAATTTGACTCAAAAAAAACCGATACAAATTCTACCATAAAAAACTGACAAATTTACTAATAATCTCAAACCCGGAAGCGACTGAAACTGAAAAATATCCTTACTACTACATATCGTGTAGACTGCTCAAATAATGCCGACACGTGTTTACGCATGCGCTGAAAACCCTCATCTTCCATCCCTCTCTAGCGCGATAGCTCCATCCCCCTCTACGCGCTTCGATCGCCGAGGATGACGAAAAAGGCATATATATAGTTAATCGAGTTTATGTTTGTACCAAACCCTAGTGTTCCCGTCTGGGTACCGTCCGCAAATAAATCTTATGGCCTTGAACTAATTCGGAAATAGAACACATTTTTTTTCATAATTTTACTATTTATATTCGATTTATTTGTAAGTTGGTAGCATTGTGTGATGTATTTCGATGCGTTTTATAAGATCCTGAAGGTCCCGTCGGGTATGAGATCAGGACCTTCTATAAAATTATTTCTAGCTGTGTGTATAACCCAAGCAAAAATGGCAGAGTTAAAAAAACCAAATCATCAAACGTTAAGACTTTTTCTGCTTTTTATAAGTACCGACACATTTTGAACTGCGCTGGATTTTATAAAAATGTTGTTGGATTGATACAATGACCACAGAAATCATACAGAGCTTGTAAAAAAAAACAATATTACGAACCTTTCCCGAAATAGTATATTTTATTAAACTGTATCTATTTCGGAAAAGTATTTTTTATTAGTTGTAAAATAAACCAATCGAAATACAACTAGGAATGATTTTTCTCAATAACATTGTACCCGCAATGATAGTCATACACCATACAATATTCAAAAAAGAATGTTCCCTGACATTGCAAGAGTACCACTTACCATCAGGTGAGCCATCTACAAGAAAAAAAAAATCTACCATAATTATTTTTTTACTATTTTCACAAAAGTATATTTATTATTCTGTCAACGCTACATATTTTCATTACGTAACATAGATGAACGAAGGCAGGCGACACGCTGTAAACATTGCAGCGACGTCGCGCCGTCACGTCGATAACTTATAGATACGTTACGTCACGCCAAACACTGTCACACAACCACTGTGCCATGATATAGGGGACATTTTGAAAAACTAAGTTTTGAGAAAAAGAGAGGAAGAGTGAACTGTGCGATGACTTAAATATATTGACAAATAGTGGTGTGACGGTGAACGGTGTGACGCTTTTGTGACGGTCTTAACATCCTATCTGCTGTTTTCGTGATGTAATGACGATGATGGACAATGGCATGATGTTTTTGACACGCTATAAACATTGCTTTTTAAAAAAATACGGATCTAATAGAAAAAATCTATTTTGTAACCCAAGATGTAAAAGAAACTAAATTTATTCTATACAACAACAAGCCTAACCTACAATTTACTTATTTTAACAACGTAAAAATTATATTTATTCCTTAAACTTTATCCACATAAATAGTACAATAGCGGAATTAATGCATAAAAAATTTAAAAGTAAAACTAAAATATAACTATTGGTATAGATAAGTAAGACACAATGTAGTGTGTATAATGTATTGTGTATGTATGTATTGTAAACACACGCCACTGCGGATCCGCTCCAAGGACACTAGCGCAAGTACTATCTACCTAGGTCTAGCGTTAGGTCTAGAATTTTATTTTTTACTATACTAATATTATAAAGCTGAAGAGTTTGTTTGTTTGTTTGTTTGTTTGTTTGAACGCGCTAATCTCAGGATCTACTGGTCCGATTTCAAAAATTCTTTCACTGTTGGAAAGTCCATTTATCGAGGAAGGTTATAGGCTATATTTTATTTTCAAAAAAATTAGATTTTTGATTAGATTAGATTAGATCCGCATGAAAATATGGAATATGTAACAAAAGGTGAAAAATCCAAAACCTATTTATGCGTACGCTGCAAAAACTATTGACAATAGAACAAAATGATGTACTACGGGTTTTTAGGTCTTTTGAAGACAAACAAAAAAGTCCGCGACAGCATATATCTAACTATCATAGTTTAGTCACAATAACCGCTTTTATGTTTATAAAAATATTTTTTCGTCCCAAGATTGAATTTAACGTTAAATGAGTATCTTTATATTAACCCTTATCCAAATTAAGTATTTTGTTATCAAGTGTATTAATGTAGAAGTAAATTACTTTTTGTTTTATTCCAATCGGACTTTTCGTTTAGAAGTTATCACGAGTATAAAACGCAATGAATATGCGGCCGCGCAAATAACAACGCGACGGCATTGCAAGTACTGTTTGAACCCCTTTGTAACGCAGACGAAGTTGCGCGGGGCAGCTAGTATGGCAATAAAAAAGTAAAATAAAAAAAAATACAATTTATAAAAATAAAGTTTAAAAATACAATATTAAAAATAGCATCTCAGGATCCCAATCCATCTATTAGGACTCAAGAGTTTAGCTGCTAAATTAGCTACAAAACGACACAATCAGCCACTATTATCATTTCTGACTTAAATACATTTAAATCATCTCTTATATCTCACCACGTCCTTTAATTCATAATTATGCGTAAATTTAAATAAAATTCCACAAAAACACCATAATAAACGGCCATAAAGCGATCATCAAACTCAAAGTCCGCCATTTTTAACTTTCTAGAGGTCAGCGCCATCTCTTGCCCAGTAGCGGTACTAAGTGGCGAATTTTGAAAAGTAAAAGCATTCGGTCACGTGCGCCGCCTAACGGACACCGGCCAAACTGCGTTCATTGAACCTCACGAAGCATCCATTGCGCAACTCGCTCACGAAATACAAATTCGAATTGTCACGTTCGCGCCAACCAGTTTTACTGTTGACTGAGGCTCAATGTTGAGATAAAAACGAAAATATTTGTGTTTATTTCAACTAAAACTATCTAAAAATTTATGTAAACATAATTTATAGTTAATATACTATCGAAATATGTATAAATTATTCAAATATACAGTAATTTCAAACATTTATTTCTCAAAATAAAAGATAATGGAACGAACCGCACATTCGAAATCGTGGCGCGAATTTTAAACGTGGAACTGTACTTGGATTATTTTTTTTAAATAGGTCGCGTTTTGTTTTAGCAAAGAGGCGAGTTTCTAACGGCACTTTTTGTGACATTCTCCATTTTTAGTAACCTAGGCTTTCTAGGTAACATTCCAAGGTCGGTAAAAGTAGTTGGATATTTTTGGCGTGTGTGGGTGTATGCGTCATCATTGTCATTATTTTAGTAGATGAATTGTTTAATATTTAGGAATAACTTTGTAATAAAGCGAATGTGGAATTTGAAAGTGGATGGATGTAAGAGAAGAGGAGGGCCTAAGAAGAGATGGTTGGTGTGTGAAAGATAATATGAAAATTTACGGCTACGGTGACAGAGGACTTAAACTAGATTCCTAGACAGTTAGGAATGAATGGAGAGATAAAACATATTGTACCGACCTCATTTGAATGGGATAATGTTGAGCTAAAGAAGAATAGACTTTGGTAGGTAGGTTGCACTATGCAGTGTTTTTTAAAGCACAAAGATTTTCCTTATTCTTGTAAAGATTGTTATTTATGTAAAGGACCGTAGAAGCTCCTTACAGTAATCTTTTACCATCGAGTAAACTTGATATTGTCCTACATAATAACCCTCGGAAGAAATAGAAATGAAATAGTTTATTCAACATAAATGAAAAATCATACTAGAAAAAACCTCTGTCCCGAGAAACACAGTCGTCAAAACATCTGCAATTGCAGAGATCCAAGCGTCTTTCAAGAAATGTGAAAAGGTTCTAAGCAGTAATGGTAGATATTGTAAGAATCCGATTTCTGAATACTATCAAGTATGGAATCAAAGTAAATATCAATACCAAAATTACAAAAGAACTCACTTTTATGGCGTCAATTGATAACTTAATATTTTTAAAACCATTTTAACCAAAAAATATCCAAAATTAAATCGCAATTCAAAAAAGGTGTTCGAAATCAAAATGGCGTCAAGATCACTGACCGCCACAACGGAACGTTTGCGAATTTTATAGTTTGACAAGCGAAAAAAAACGCTGAGCAATTAAATATTTTACGATATTTCCCATGTATGCTCATATGTTTTATATTTATGTATTCAACGTTGATTAAATAACTGTTTTGGTGGTCGTTCGTTTTCGGTCAGTGTGTGGACCGGTCGAGGTGAATGAACCGTTGCGACATTTTCGAAATGCAGTCAAATTTGAAATTTTGGCGCGTAATTTTGAAGATTGTTTTGCCTTTTATGTTGTTGCCCGCATAACTTTAGTATGTGTGGACCGATTTAGATGATTATTTTTCTCTGTGAAAGGTGATTGTCGCCGTAGGATCGCATTGTTTTTTCCAAGATCTGACATGTACTTTTATAGTTATACTTAAAACATTTTTTTTGTGAACAATTTTCATAGCTTGTTGTCCGTCTTTGCGTATACATACTTATTTATTTTTTGGATGAATCGACTTGGACGAATCTTTTGTTGTTAAAAAGAAAAGGAGGTAATTAAATAAATTACAGTCAAAAAAAATTTCAAATTATATGTGGACAAACAGAACACCACACTACACATATATTTTGAAAGTCAAGACCAACAAAATTATTACTACTGATGATCCTAAAAACAATTGAACTTCACAATAGAACCCAAAGTAAAAAGTTGTACAAAAAAATCTAAATTAATAATTGCATGTAACGTCTTAATTAAAAATGCTTAATTGGGGTTGACGACTGAACCAATGCATGTGTACCTAGATCATATGATAAAGTCTAGACTTTAGACAAGACTTAAATAAAATATAGGAACCGTATGACCTATGTCAGTATAGTTTGCGTGAAAAGAAACAGTTATTTTAGGGTTTTTTTACTGTGTAGTTCAATTTGTTTGTGAAAAAGTATTATATTTTTATACATACAATATGATAATCATTAGAAGTAATCAAATTAATTTAAAGAGACACCCAATTTGTTAACTTCTGAAAAGTTACGATTGTGGCTAACGAGGGTGAAAATTATATTTATATTTTGGTGGAAAACTACACTTTGTCAAAGATTCTTTTAAACAATATAACAAATTGCAACAAAAAGGGTTAAATTGTCTAAGTTACGTAAGTTCCAAATAACATTACATAATACAAAATCTACTAGGCTCAATAAAAATAAACCAATGGACTAATAAAAACAGCTTGACAGTTACAATTTTCCGCCTTTCCTGTCACTGTTAGATAACTTTTTTATCGATTTCCCAGGCAAAGGCATCAAAGACGTACAGCCGGTCTCACGGCGTGGCATGGTGGATCGCGACCACATAACGGGTGTAAGCGCAGTTAAACTGTATGTGGGTGAGGCTAACTGCGAACACCGTTAGCTACGTCACTAATAGTGATGGGAAAAGATTGAGATGTCGATGGTTTATCGATTGTCATTTAAGAGTGTGTTTATTTTATGTGAACTGTTAGGTTAGGTACCTAGGCTGTTTTGAATTTTGTCAATGTTTGGTTCCTGCCACAGACATAGTAAAAGTAAACAAACCAATTTTGATGCCAATCCCAGTTGAGTGGAACTAAAATAGTCAAACAAGGTAGTGATTCCGAACGAATTTCGGGCGAGCGAGCACAATGTTGTCTACATTGTCTGTTTGTAATATTAAAATAACCGCTCTACTACATGCATATGAATGTTTTCTCGGTACACAGAATAAAATATACTTATATTTTGAATTTTTTTCTCTAGGTATGCCAGTCTGTGTGTCTGTTTGTTCCGGCTAATCTCTAATCTAAACCGATTTGGACGGCATTTGCACTGGCACATAGCTTATGTAATAAAGAGTAACTTAATAAATAACTATCGATATTAAAACTCGTATCGCTATTTAACTCGATAGTGTCCCTCTCTACCGTAGTACCGTACGCTACGTCACGAAGAAAGGGATCGTCGCAACGGTACCCGGAGGGCCGGTACACGATGAACTATCGCTTTTCTGACGATGTTATTGACGGACGAGAAAAATCACGTGATGTCGCTTTTCTTAACATTTTAGTTTAGTTTTAAATACTGTTGATGTACTAAGATTAGTGTTTTTAAATTTAGAATTATGTTTGTTTTTTATTGTAAATTTTAATCGTGTAAATTTTTGGTTAACAATTAAATACACGTTTTACTTTTGAATAATTTTGCACCCTCAGTTTATTTATTTTGAGTTGTTTAAAATACTATTTAAAGATGTTACTATTACAAAAAAGTATTTACGATTATAATTAAAACATCTAAAATAATTCACAATAATAGCCACAAAATAAATTTAACAATTAGTTTAATATCTCTAAGTAGTGGAATCAGAAATAAAATAACAAAGTTACTGTCATACCCTGAAGAAATGCAACTTTAAAAGCTATACTATATAGCTATACTATATAGACAGATCATAGAAAGATCTAATGTGGAGACCGATGAAGGTCATGGAAAGTCGCTGAAAGAGCTAGTGGAAGTCTGTCTGCAGATGCTGCTTTAGTAGCTTTTAGATCTCTTAGCTATCAGATAATAAATGAGACAGAAAGACCTACAAACCCTTAGTGCATACATCATTTTGTTCTATAATCAACAGTTGTCGCAGCGCACACGATGTAAGAAATTTTTTGGATATTTTTCTCACATTGGCGGACATTATTGAAGTTTTAGTACGGATCTCTATGTTTTCCTGAAATAAAATCTAGCCTATGTTACTCCTCGATAATGTAGCTTTCGGATGGTGATAATGATGAATAATTTTTAAAAACAGTCCAGTAGTTTTCAAGCCTATTCATTACAAACAAACAAAGTTTTGTAATATTAGTATAGACTATGTAATGATAATTGATAATCTGACAAATGACCTAGTTATACTTGACCTTGACCACTGGGTCGTGGGTGGCGAAGGTCATGGTCTGAAAATCAAGGACACTAGTTCCCATTACCCAATTTTTAAGAAAGTTCTTACGTCTATCTCTGAAACATTTGTATATAAATTTTGTAAGATATAGTTAAGCTATACTGCGATATATTTGTATATATTATATGTAGTATTAAGGAAATGTATATATGGTATTGTTTGATACATTTGTAATTAAATAGTGTTATTGTGCTTTGTGTAATGCTAGGCTATTCCTTTTTTTCTTCTTTTTCTTTTTGTTTTTACTTTGTTGATAACAACCTACAAATGTAATGCTCCTATGTTTTGTTGAGAGAGCACTGGCTCCCATAGCATAGTATTTTTACTAGTTTGGGAGCCTGGGTTTGCCCTAATACTAATAGTAAAAATTGTTTCAGTAAAATTTATTTCATTTCATTTGGTAATTAATCATAATTGCCCACTGCTGGTCTCCTCAGTAGAGGGACGCATAGTCCACTTGCCTAACTTTTGGGAATCTCTGGGACTTCACAGATTTTCTTTAAATCCTTTTCCAGTATGCAGGTTTCCTCCCGATGTTTTCCTTCACCGTTTATAACGTTTTGTGTTAAATCTTTTTTGTAATTCAGTTCTAAATATACAGGGTGATTTGTTAGAGAGGGTACATATTGCAGGAGGGTGATGAGTACTCTGTTCTAATATGGAATATTACAAAAAATAGGTAAAATAACCATATTTTTTTTTAAATCTAAATTCGACAAAACTATCTCAAACATAAACAATTTCGGCTTAAAGAGTATTGACTAACGACCTCTAGTGATCTCGCGCACCCCACACCTCCGTCACACCCATCAGCTGTCGAAAAACCATCATTTTGCAAGAGTTTTAGATATTTTTAAGTTGCGATTACTAAGGCATTAAGCCATATTCTTTGGTAATAATATTTTTACTGGTCGTATATAACCATCAACTACCATGACCTTCAATATGTACCCTCACTAGGAAATGACCCTGTAGATTTAAAGACAAACTTCAATTTTAAAAGTAAAATGAGAGAAAAGAAAATACATAACCAAATCTTTATCCTCATACGAAATCTGCGCAAAAACAAAATGGCGTAACTTCCTATAGAATGCTGTAACCTTTCCTCAACCGTTATAAAATTTGGTATGAAAATTAATAATTTAAAGTCACGAGAAGATCCGTTTCCGTAAACAGGCACAACACTACGACGGTCGTTGACCTTTAGTGATGTAGCGAATCGTGTTTACGGGATTCTTAGTGGTAAGTCGAACTGTAATATAATTTTTGCAAGTTATTGTGCTGTAAATGAAATCTTCTTTATAAAGATGATAGTGCGATGTAGGTGTGGAAAAAATTGTTTATTTACTACATTACATCAACACCTCTAAGTTGTATTTGATAAACTTTATTTTTCAATAATGTCACTTATATTTTTACGCCATCTCACATAAAAAATAGTTATTTGGTATTTTAAAACTGGAAGAATTATTTTAACATTTCAGATAAGCCAAAAATAGTAATAGTATTTTTGTAATACAGCCAGTTTTTTAAAATTAATTAATTTATAATTAATTAATATTTTTTAAAATTGGCAGTATTTTAAGTAAATGATCGAATAGTCCAACTGAGAATAAGTTTTATCATTCAATTTTTTTTATCAGTGAAGTTATTCGTTTACCAATTATTGGTGTCCCATCGCGAGTCTTTTAAAAGACGAGAAGAAGAAGAAAAAAAACAGAAAAATAATACAAAAAAAGATATGCCCGCTGAGTTTCTTGCCAGTTCTTCCCAGGACAGTGGCTGTTTCTTTTTCCGAACTGGTGGTAGTCTTTTGACATCAACAAGCATGAGAATTTCATTAACGTTGAGAATAAATAATTTCATTTCATTTCATTACTTTTTAAACCGATGAAAGAAAGTGCTAGTTCGTAGCTTTTAATAATTTTAATATATTTTAATCTAACAATTTGCTAGTGGTGTCTCCTTGGAGTAGTGTATGTAGGTATACTTTATATCCACCTAATGTAACTACAGTTTCTTTCTCACTATGATTTCTTGATTATCTAGTAGTTTTAGTAATATTCAACATTTTTTTTCTTCGGTCACCTGATCATAAGTGGTTACCGTTGCTCATGAACCTCTGCAATATCAGGAATGACGGGTCGCTACTTACGACCTCACTTGAAGGACCCTTTAATTAAACTTAAAATTAAATTTCACACTCACCTCTAATAGTACTCGGCATTTTGAAAAATAATCCTTAATCACAGTCCAAAAAAAAACAAAAATCCTTCACGAAATGTCACAGACTATGCTATCCGCACTCCAACATTTTGCACAAATCAAAAATCGTACACCACGAATTTAAAAATGGCGGCCCGCGAACTGTCAATGTCAAATTTCCCGCGCTCGGTAATGGCACGTCTTCGATGGCGGGTGTTTTAGTTGCATGTGGTTTTTTCGCCGCAACTCGACGCTCAGACGCGCGGATAACTGTATTTTTTTTCGTGATGCGAGTCGTAACGGTGATGGCTGGTTACTACACAGCTGGGGAATTGATCGGTCAAGATTTATGGTAGTTTGGTGGAAACGGAAGTCCAAGAGTCGTGATGGCTGAGTATACGATTTCAAGAAGCTAAGATCATCGATATCCTGCCTTCAGCCTGCCTAAAGCTACATGAACACACCTGCTTAAATGTTTAAACCACTCTTAAACCTTTATGCCAAGACCTGCATGGAAATTGATGATGATAATTAATATTAGAAAACAATCAAGCGAATAGGTGATCAAGTGTCACTAATACATGACAGAAATTTGAGAATCTTCATGGTACCCCGTCGCTCATGAACCTCTACAATGCCAGACTTAATGGAACTACCAAGTACCAACGTCTTACAGCTAAAGATTTAAGCAGTGTTTGACGAAAATAAGTCTAATAGCACTCGGAAATCAAGAGAGAAGCTTATTCCTTAGATACCTACTCCATAGCCATTTCAGTCAATTATAAATTACAACCACAGCTGCACATTCTTATAACACTAATCTCAACTGTCGTCTCAACATAACCTGAAAATTGAAAATAACATTAAGAAGTCACTGGATGCAAACAACTGAGTGCTATGTCCAACAGTAGACATCTACGAGATGGTGATTAACGAATATATAAGTTTAAGGCTTCCGTGGACCCTATTATAGTACTATTATATCATCTTGAATCTCTGAATCCTGTACCAACCCATTACTGCCCACAGTTGGGCTCAGGTCTCCTCAGAAGAGGGATAAGGCATAGTCCACCACGCTTGCCCAGTACGGATTGGGGACTACACATATCTTCAAAGGATTTTTAGAATCCTTTTCCGACATGCAGGTTTCCTCACGATGTTTTCCTTCACCGTTTTTAGCCAGTGGTGTTGTGAAAAATTGCACATAAATCTTTTTCACATTTTAGATTTTAGAGGTACAAGCCGGCCGGTTTTGAACCCGCGACCTCCCGTTCGGAAGGAAGCACTTCGACCACTCGGCCACCACGACTAATGTCACGAAAATCTCTGAATTTTAGCTACAATCAAGGAGTATTGATCTTAGTAGTAGACCAATTACGAGACTGAAAAAAACTGAAGCCTTGGGGAAAAAAAGATGGACGGAAAAAAATATCAAATGTTCCGTTACGTCCTCATTTGTCCGTGTTCCCGGAGCTATGACATGTTCCTCTTTAAACGAGGTTCAAGAAAAGTCCTGTATAAGTAGGTGATGGGTAACAGCTCTTCAATATCCTGGCATTGAGGAGACTTATGTGCGACGGTATCCGCTGACCATCAGGCTGGCCGTAGTCTTATTTGTCTTGGAATAAAATACATTTCAGGTTAATCGTTGTTAGAAATTTATATTGCATGACTAGCTGGCCCACACAACTTCGTCTGTGTCACATAATGAAATTTTCTCACCGTTTAAACCTTCCCTGGACTTCTACGAATATTTCAAGATTAAAATAAGCCAAATCGGTTCAGTCGTTCTCGAGTTTTAGCGAGACTAACGAACAGCAATTCATTTTTATATATGAGAATATATAATCTAGATTCCTAATAATCCTTTGGGCCACCTGATGGCAAGTGATTACCGTTGCTCATTGACCTCTACAATGTGATGGCAAAGATGGTTTAGTCACCTATTACTTAGGTATTATAGTAAACTATTTTTAAATCTAAAGAGGGACAGTAGCTTTCTGGAAAAACTGAGGACACACAGATGCCATTCCAAAGCCGAATGGTGCGTGGAAAAGGAGATATTTTGAAGCGAACTGTGGATTGCAGTACGTTCTTTTAGAAGTTCGTTAGGTAGATGAACAATCTATCTGATGGTAAATGGTCCGCTGCTCATGGACTCCTGCAAAGGCCGCCATCGACGACCAACCGCATAGTTTTAATACTACAAGAAAACTACTGAATTTTAGACGAATTTTTGGTAAAGTTGCATGAGACTGAAGCACATTCAAAACAGGGAGAAAAGTACAATTGAAGCGAATGACTGCGTTGGATAATCTAAAATTAGGGAAAACTTCTAGAACTTCAAACGATTTTAGGGAAATAGTGTTGTGAAATAGAGTAAAGAATCCTTTGTTAGATTTTTTTGAACTTTAAGTATTATACATGTTTTATATTGTCAACTTCTTCAATGAAGATGGCATTAAAGTTATCTTTAAGTGCTTTTTAAGCGTTTAAACTTCACATCAAATATCAAAACCAGTATAAACACCGTTATTTCACTATTAGGTGATCCAACCGTTAAATAAATCTAAAATTATTTAATTACTCGACACCAACGAACTCAGAATTGCGAAATAACGCTTCTTCACTAAATTTTTAATAATTTACGAGCATCGTGTGTGAATTTTTGGAAATCTCACAGTTTTCTGAAGATTTTTATTCCCGCGTAAATATAAGCTGTATTGGGTCGTTGAACCCAACGGTACCGCGAGTCTTGTCCGAGCCGGTTGGGTGTGCAAGATTGTGACGTCACTTTAGTTCCACTACTCGATAATAGATGGCGCTGATTCGGGAAAAAATATTTTATTTGGTTTTAAAAATTGTAAAACGGTAAATGCTTAGAGATAAATTATGAGTTCGAATTGAATTACTGTATTCAAGTTTTATTTTGGGAAGATTTGTATGCAATTTGTCCCACAACTATTGCTTAGAAACATGGAAATTGAAACTTTGGAATTGGAGAAGATAAAACCAATTGACGATATTTTTATTGCCATGTAGGCAGACGAGCCAACGGGTCTCCTGATCGTAAGTGGTTACCGTCGCTCATGGACCTAGGAAGGGCCGCCTACGACTTACCTTTAAGGACTTTCCCTTATGTTTGTTAGCAAAGATTATTAGTAATTAAGGGTGTTGATGCCGATTTTGTTAGTTCGATTTTTAGAAAATCTGTGAATGCAGTATTATTAAACTTCAAAAATAAAATAATGTTTCCTTTCAGCATAACAATGTAACTGTCATATTTAAGGTACTTCCGGTTCATGTCGCATAGTTCTGGGACACCCTGTATAAGAAGCAGATCAAATAGGCTGATGCGTTGCGTTGCGACCTGCCTCAATTTGCGCGCTCCATAACACTGAGGAAAGGTTAATAACTTAACAGTGACTAAACTGACTTAAAAATAGATATTACAATGTCATAACTATTATTGGCATCCTAAATAACACAACAGCTCACCACATAGGTTCAATTAATTTCCAAATAAATCAATGTCCGTGGTGCTTTCTCAATTCAGGCGTAATGCATTTTCAATCTTATTTAATTGTCTTCCGCTTTGCGAGAAGGGAAGTAGAAACTTATGTTTTCCTACTCCTTCTATCATCTTCTGATTAAATTCGTTGCGGGGTCCAAGAGAAGTTAGCTTTCCCTCGGGTTCCTGGGCTTCACTGCTCAGAGTCATTACGATGGTCGCAGCTGTGGATCCTGGCTACACAGGAGTTACAGTGGTGGGAGTGATAGATGGGCGAATACCCGAGATATTACAATGGATATTTCTTTCTAAATTTCCTGTGACACAATTTTTTGTATGATTAAACTTTAAAATTTTCCTCGAACCAGAAAGTTGTCCTTTTCAAAAGTAATTAGTGTTAAAATAAAGGGTATATTACGCTGCCGACGATTCTTGGAAACCATTTTGGTAAATATCTTGAAGCTTTTATGAATTTAAGTAATGTTTGTTGATTTTTCAACATCAGAAAACGAGTATTTTGAAAACCTGTTAATTTAGTACTTGTTTTTTTATTTAACTTGCCTTTTATAAACTTTTAAACATCGATTTTGAAATAGCGTATGAAAATTTTAAGGAGAATTTATTCTAAAATTTTAACATAACAATTAAGCAATAAAATATATGTTAAATACTACATTATCTTAAAATACTAAACGAAAAAATTGGTACCGCAATAATACGTATTTTTGTAACACAGAGACATCTATTGTTGCATATTAAAACTAACAATTCGCTTAATTAACTTGGCTTGAGGAAGGTTCTTAAAGTTAGTTACTAGCAATCCCTCAGTCCCCTGACATTGCAATGGTTCATGAGCGACGGTAACCACTTATGATCAGGTGGCCTGTTGACTCTTCTGTCTATTACAATAAAAATAAAAACTCAAAAAATACGCCATCTATTATCGTTACAGAGAACTAATTTACTGCCATCTATTGAGGAAAATAATAACTAATGCCATAGTACTGAACGTTGTCAAGAGATGGCGCTACACTGACAAAATTTTTCAGTAAAAGTTAACTGTAATTTTTACCCGACTTTTCAAAAGATGAGGTTATGAAGTTGATTGTATATTCCTGTTATGTTAGTCTACACATGATTTCTGTTTGAGGATACCGACTTGGATGATTCTCTTTCTATAACAGGAAAGGTGATGATCATCGTGGGGTTCCATTTAACATTTTTCACGATTCTTTTTCTTTGAAGTTAGGTATTTTTTTATTTTACTCATTTTGTCATTTAATCTCGTATGAATTGCACATAGATCTAAAAAAGACTAGTTTTGTGCTAGTCTGATTATATTATTTTAATTTTAAAGTACATACCCAATGCCTACTGTTATTTATCTCTTGTGTTTCAATAAAGAATTATTACATTGTATTTTATGAACCAAAACACACTGAGCCGGGCCGCAACGCAACGCAGTCTCTCGAATATTTACACAAAAAAAGACATAATATGTTGCAGCTCCTTCCTAAGTGTGCTGAGTGCTTAGTATTTAAACATCTATGTTAGGTCAGTACAAGGAACTTTATATAAAACGACAGATTGCCTCCAAACCTAATCTTAAAACTTAATCTATAACAACACGAACATTCGTATACCTAATTAAAAACCACGGAATCCATCATAAACACGAAAAACGAGGGATAAACAAAAATAAAACAGGCAGATGTCTATCTCTGTCGTAACAGTACACAATGTTTTCTATCTCTTTCTCATAAATATCGGTGCCCCTCAGACGTGTGACATCCCTGTGGGTTTGACTCTGTGGTCTAGGGCTGCCAGTTTACATTTTATGTTTAGGTTTTTAAAGGCGTTGCAGAGGTTTATGAGCGACGGTACTTGCCATCAAGTGGAATGTAGGCTCGTTTGTCTATCATGCAATATCTTTTTGTTTGTTTTATACTAAGTTACACTTATAATAAGCAATTTTAACTACTATGAAAAAAATGCTTCTGATTGAGTGCTCGCGGAAGAGAGCGGCGGGGCGTGCGAGAGCTCTTCTCTCCACGCAGATACCCGCCGCCGTCGAGCATGGGGCTGGATCCGGGATCTCCAGACGGTCAGTTCTTCAGTTCTTCATTTCTTCGTAGCGGTGGCCTTCCTTTGTGAAAACTTGCCCAGAATGGGCGAAGATTCGGCCGGAGCTGGCCACAACTCGAAGCGGATCCAAACCTGAAGGGCGCGTAAACGCACCAATCTCCAATCCATGGGCAAACCCCTAGAAGGGAATACACTCAACGCCACACCACACCTACACCTCCGCCTAGAATGGCGGAGAGATTAAGCCCGGGCAGCGGGGTGCCCCCAAGTCCCGTCCGTGTCCCCCTGCGGGGACACGAAGACCCCCATGGATGGACCGGGATCTCGAACGGAATTTGATTCCCAAAGAGTTTCAGTTCTTATCTTGCGATAGGGAGGTCAAGAAGTTGTCATGTCTGGCTTAACACGAGCCTTGTGTTAGAGCAACCGGGGGATTGAAAACTTCACTCACGCTGGTTCTGACCCAATCGGATATTCGGGCTGCCTGCCGACCATCCGGTGATCATATCAAAGGTAGGTTGCCAACCTCCTAGGACGGAAGTGATATGTTAAGATTGCTATAGTGCGTAACGCATCGTAGTACCCCATATAACCCCATGCTGGTCCCATTCTTGATATCCAGAAATTTCCTTCAACTAAGAAACTATCAATATATTTAATGTACTATTAATTCTGGCCCGCGTTATCCTTTGCGTGTAATGATGGAATTCTATGATTCAGTGTTTTTGGAAATTCATTTGTGTGTTCAAAGTCTAAATAATAATTTATAGTTGTTAACTTTTTATAATCGTTCGAATACAATTTTGTGTTGTCGTTTTTTCTTTTGTTTTAATTTATTTAACAAATCACTAATGTCGAATAATGCAACGAAATAGTTGTAAATGGATGAAATTTTTAAATATTATTTAAAAAGGTATTGTTCTAGTGTTAAATATACAAGTGTCAGCCCTGTCAGGATCCGCCCGGGGCTCATAAAATCAATATTAACGGAGGACGCCGCATTTCACCTCTGTACCGGGTAAAACGGACAACCGATACACTTATTATTATATGTATATCTTTGTATCTGAGCTATTGTTGGGTGGAGCGTTTTGTCTTTGTTCTTTTAAGTTGCTTGATGACTGTCTATTATAGTATTAAGTATATGTTAAACTACATGACCTACGCAACTTCGTCTGCGTCACAAAGGGGTTCAAACAGTACTTGCGATGTCGTCGCAATATTTTTTGTAGCGGACAACGTTTTATACTCGTGATAATTTCTCAACGAAATGTCCGATTAGAATGAAACAAAACGAGTTTTACTTCTACATTCATTCCCTTGATAATATAATGCTTAATTTGGATAAGAATTACGTCGTTTCATTCTTCAGACAATTTAACATTTTCCATGAACTTAAAACCGGGCCTGTGACAAAACTATGATAGTTAGATATGTGCTCTCGCGGACTTCACAACAAACAAACAGACAAACATACTCTACAGCTTATAATATTAAATTCACAATTATAACAACAACAAACAGAAAGTTAATGTTGAAGGACATTTTATTAACAACTAGGTAATAAGAATATATTATTATGGTTTAGTGGCTTAGTAAATATCAATGAAAGATATTGTGTAGGCATTTATAAAATAATCATCTTAATGTCATCGTCATCTTAATGTCACGTGTACAAATTGGCTCGCCAACTTCCAATACCCACAGATGATAACTGGTAACTGGTAGACCAACTGTCAAACGGTGTTTCACATATTATGGAGCGTATACATATTGACCGGCCAACCTCCAAGTCACATACAAAACAAATGACGGTGCCCAACTAGTATGAAAGTTGGAAGTTGGCCAGTCAATGTGGAAATGCACTATAAAGTAAAAAAGGGACCCATTTATTTTGTTTCAGGAGTTGAACCGCACTAAAACCTCCAACCGCTCACGTTCTGCGTCCGAACCCAGCACAAGGTCAGAAAGGCGACACGACGCGTTACGCACTACAGCATTCTTTGTGCAAGATACATGGACGTTAAAACTCGAGTCAATTTATTTATTTATTACAAGCTTTATATTAATTTGCACTGGATGTAACTATATAATAATATGTTACTATGTAGTAACTAATGTATCTATGTAAATTCGGGTGAAATCTTGCGAGTTAAATTTGACAAACTTCCCGTTGTCTGTTTGATGTTGATCTAACATTTTGCACGCAGATGTATATCGTGTGACGATGCAATAATATGACAAAATGGCGCTGATCTAATGTTGGATTTGGAAGGTCGAACTCCTGTACCAAATAAGATAGATAGGCTTGTCGTTTTTGGGCTCATTTTACTTGTCTTGGCTAGCATTGTACTGCTACATGATATTCAGGATCTTAAAAGCTTATATTTTTAAGTTTTCTTTCAAATGAATTATTTATTTAATACTTAACTGTAGGTAGTGTACCTAGTGTACAGAGAAAACAAGTTATAATAAAAAATTGTTCACAAAAAACTTAACTCAATACTGAGTTTTATCATCTCTGTTATAAAATTTGAATGGCACGATCCAGGTAACGACAAAAACTAGTCTGATCCCGAACTTTGGAACGATTTAATACAAACGACTAGCCAGCAAAATTGCGTGGTTTTTGTGCAACACATTCCGTATTTCAAATAACTAATGAAATAACTGCTAAACTGAGGAACATATAAATAAAAATAATTATAAAGAATTTTGAGAAAGTTCTTGTATAGTAAATTATAAAATTACTAGCTGTTGGTTTTCCGTTCAGTAAATAAATAAAAACTTGAGAGGTGTCATGTGACACCCGGATGGAACGAAGTTCCTTTCGATTAATAGATATCTTATAATTTTCTTTTCCTAATTTTTTATACGCGCGATAAGGAACGTGTTTTAAAAGATTTTGATCACAGCGCCATCGCGATAATCATCTAAAACAAAAAAGTGTCGTGACAACTTTTCGTAAGAATTTTTTCCGTCTAGCCCCCTTTCAAAACGCGCGATAAAGAACTTCGTCCAAAACTTCGTTCAAATAAAAAAAAGAAAGGAAATAATATTCACTTATACGTATCTGTGTCACCCCCCCAGTGTTCCCTGACAGTGCAGATGTCCATGAGCAACAGTAACCGCTTACGATCAGTTGGCCTGTCAGCACGTCTGTCTACAAAGCAAAAAAGGTACCAAGTTTAGAAAAAACACACAATAAATAAATGATCTTAACTAAAAGTAGGGCTATACTACGGTGAACTAGCTATTTTAAAATAGCTGTTAATTAGCATGCTAAATAGATTAAATGAAAAATATCATTTGCATATTATAACAATAATGTGAAATGAAAGAGATATTAGTAGAACATTTTCGGGTTCCGTAGTGTTAATAAGGTTGAGTATTCTGTCGTCTTTATGATTTTGTCTATTTTAATTAGTAAATTAGCTGCTGCCCGCGACGTCGTCTGCGTGAACACTATGATCAGTTTTTTTTTATTCCTCTTTTTTTCGCAATAAAAGGTAGCCTATGTTCTCGGGTGCTGTGGATCATGGCTACACAGGAGTTACAGTGGTGGGAGTGAGAGGTGGGCAAATACCCGAGCCTATGTTCTCAAGGTCTGATGGTCTGTGATTAATTTCATCAAAATCGGTTGTGAGGTTCAAGTAGAAAAGCGTATCAGACAGTCAGACAGACAGAGTTACTTTCGCATTTATAATATTAGTAGGGATAGTAGGCTTTTGTAAGGACTTAGGAATATTTGGGTCCTTTTATCAGGATTTTTATACCTATGCATGAGTTTTAAATTGCCAATCAAACTTTTAAATACTTGTGAATACATTAAAACCAGTAAACATGAAACGCAAGAACGCGTGAACCGTTGAATTGTAAATGCTTATCTCAATATTGTTTCCGTGCAAAGATTTCGCACAAAAGAGCGACCGAGAAGAACTTAACTTTATACATTCGTTATGCGGCGATTTGTACAGGTAGGTGCCACGAAAGAGACAAAACCATACAGTTTACGCTACATTTTAACACGCGCTGTTTAGACTTGGACTTTCTTTTCAACCCCGAGTCAAATCAATACAAGAACCGATACTAGCAGCGGGACCGGCCATCTTGTAATCTATAACGTCTAAATGATATCACCGTCGCAATGAACGCGAAAAATTAGCCTAAAAACGTGTGCGATACTTTTATGAAGTGCCCGTTCTCGACTGGACGCGATCTCGCTCAGGCTTTTCGTAATCTGCGATCAAAATGGAAGCCGACGGCCATCTTAGGTTTGCGAGCGAACGCGGCCCGCTTCGGGAATTTCGGAAATTGGTGTTTTTTTTCTAAAGAGAGCAGTACATAAGAGGTCGGTAGAGGACAGGGGGGGGGGATCCACGGGCAAAGCGGTGTGAAGGGAAAGAACTGGTCGCCGTATGCGAGCGCAGTATCGCGGGATGGATCTTGAGATGGATCTGCTATAAATCATTGCGCTGCCGGTACGTTTGAAATAAAATACAAAAATGTAGTCGAGTGGTTTTTAAAAACAAACGAAGTTTACAATTAAATATCTAATTGATTTATGGATGTTATTTTTAGCGGTTGAACATTTACACAGATATTTATTACTTTAGTTAAAAGTTACTATTATAACAATTTAAACATAATTGCGGTGATCGTGGTTGTATTTGGATCATCTTATCTTTAACGTTCAATTATAGATGTTTTTTGAATGAATGAATACCTATGTTATTTTTTTATAAAAAAGCGTAGAATAGTTGTTGTTAAAACCAAGAATTTTTTTATTGTTTATTTTATCCGTAAAATACTAATACAGGATGTCATTTACTTCAGTAAATTATCAAACTAAACATTCATAGATTTTTCCGCGCTGATACAACATAAATTAAAGTGAAAAACATTAGCAGCAAGATATATCCGCATATCTATTTTCGTTCCGTCGATATCCGTTGTACTAAGCACCTATCTTTCATTGCACGTACGCGGGGCGCGAGGGAGGGGGGGGTCGCCGCGCGGCATACGAGGAGCCATCTTGCCAGCGGTCGTCGAAACGTTCGCGTCTCCATCCACAAATCGCCATTAATTCGAACTAATTAACAATAAAAACCATCAGATAGACAATAAACAAGTGCTAAAGTACTAATACTAAGTGCCGGGAGGTTGTGAGACCGTGACACTGTTCAATTCCGAGTGCCATGTTTGTTTTTGTGTGTGTGCATTCTGTCTAGGTGAGTACTGAGTAGTCACTAGTCTTTGTGCGCGACAATTATCATTCTGATCGATTCGGTGAGCGCGGGGGTGTGCAACCGGCCCGTTTTATATCTTTTGTTGTTTTGTAACGCCAGCAAATCAATAATTTTAGTGTTGGACTCTCGCGGCTCGTCCGAGCACAAACCCTTTGCCTCGGTACATTCCGACTTATACTTTCCCAGTGTTACAGTGAATTATAACTGTTGCTTAACGTGGACGCATTTTTTATCGTGAATAGATTAGAATTGCAAATAGAGACCGTGCGAAAGTTGAATGTTTGATAATCGTTGATAGTGCAGGTAATATTATTTATTTACGTTATTAAATAAGTGTATTGTGCATTGTTGTTGAGTTGAAAACGTATCTATAAATAGAAATGCCAGGTGTATGCAGTAGCGCGTTGCTAAATGCATTGGTAAATCACGCTATGCAATAATTTCATTATCATTAGCAAAGTTGTGACAAATAACAAAATGCAATGGTGTATCCGAAAATTGATAGTCGAAATTCGAATTTTGAATAGAGATGGGACAGTTTTAATTTCATTTAGTGATTTAACATAACAAGTTGAAATAATGATTGATGCTATTTTTCATTCATTGACCTTGTGATTTAACTTTCAATGATTGATTATTTTTTGTAAAATAGATAATTCTTAAGTAATACGACATATTTAATAAAACGTTTTATGTCAGACCACGTTCGCAATTTAAACTCCAATGGTAGAACGTAAGATTCATTTGTAGATAAGGCATGACTAAGCAAATCCCGAGAATTATGACAATATGTGAAATTACGACATGTACCGGTGCTCGTTAAACATGCAAGTTTTATTTCTTACCTGCTTTTGTTCGTGACTTTGTCTGCCAAAATGCACAAAAGCAAGATAGGATATAAAGGAATATCGGAAATCTAAACTCCAAAAGCAATCAAAATATTTTTAACGATAACCACTTACCATCATGGCAATAGTAAATCCACTAAAATCTAGTTGATGTAAAACAAATTTATCTTCCTATTTTATAGAAATACTAGTCTTCCTCATACTAAGTATTTACTCTATAATAACAAAAGTAACGTATGGGTAATTTCTCTAACAAAGATTTTTGTGATTCGTAAGACGAAAAAAATACTTCGTAAGTCTATTTAACTGTTGTCATTACAATATTGATACACGATGTACATAGAAAGATACACACACATACATACGTATAAAATATCTGCCCAATCAGAAACGTGTGTCAAATTTAACCTGCAAGTTTGTCGTAACAAAATAAAGTGTATTTTGCAAGTTAAATAAACAACCATGAATGGTCTGACTCATAGCTTTCGAATTTTTCGACATTAGTATCTGTCATTGTGACAAGTGATAATGTAATTGATGAGAAAGATACTAAAATAATGGCAATTCGTAAAAAAATTATAGGTAAAATGATTGAGCACAAACCTAACAAGAGTTTGGTCCATTTGAAATAGTATTATATTACTAAGTTTACTTGAAAAATAGGTTTTAATTACCGAAAAATATTTTTTCAACAACAATATTCAAATAAACACTAATTGAAGAAGCATAATTAGGTTGACATTGACTCTCCATTTCCGAAATCGGTTAAAATTACCGGTAAAACTGACGGAAATATTATCATTGACAGTTATTTATTACTAATAGTACTATTATTAAACTGATCTGAGTCATATTTCATATTAAAACTAAAATAACACTAGTCGTATTTCGTTAAGAATAAGAATAAAAATGTGATAAAATTACCTAATGGAATTTTCATCGGCATAGCACAAAAAAAAACTCAAATACTTTACTTTAGAAAAGTCTAAATAAGAGATAAACACCTATTTTTGATACTACCGTACCTATGCGTCTATGTTCTAACAAAAACCTTAGAATCTCTAGACTCAATAATAACTTCGTTATGCTTAAAATCAGCCTGTAACCCAAATTCTTATTTTTATTGATAAATCGAGAATCAGACATGCCTTATTTTGAATATAAATACAGATAAAACAATAACACATGCTCTATAAAGATAATAAATAAACTTATCTCTCATTCATATACAAATATTGTAATTAATTAATAATGAAAACATTGCCACGATAAAATATTACATCATCGAGATAAAGAAACCGTTTGTGATATAGATTATATCAATAAAAAATGTCGTTCATCTGGCTGGTTAGGGAGTGCCATCGAAAAAAAAAAGTATACAAAAATATTTCATCAAAATGCAATATCGTTAAAAATATGAATAGCATGTTAAATATGATTTTGCTTATTAGGTTAAATTACAGCTCTAACACGTTAAACCGCGTAAACGTTTCGTCAATATGAAAGGAACAAGATTTGAAATATCGAACGCACCGCCATAATGGCGGATACGAAAGCATCGAGCATGAAATAAATGCATTGACGACCGCGCCTCGCGAACCTCACATTACCTAGACGTACTTAAAACCAGTATAAAGATAATACGGACGCGTGATGTGTGCTGTTCGTTCGTTTACACGACACACCGCCGAGTTACATTTCGAAAATTGTCGTGTTGCATTCCAAAGACGAGATGGGTCATCTTTTACCGATGGCCAGAGATTAAAGTATAAAGAGAGGACATTGACAACTAATTTCAATAGAATTTTGTTCAAATCGTAAATTTATAATAACGCCATCTAGCATAAATGCTGACGAAAATAGACTTGTTATGGCTTCTGAAAAAATACTTTTGTGGCACAAGTTTGTATTTTTAAAAAAAATAGAGTTTTCAAATAAATTTTGACTCGCGTGCGTTTGACAGATGGTAGTTACGTTAGTCCCGTACCTTTGCGCAGAAAAATTTGGATCCAATGTCCGGTCTCTTGGTTACATTGAATGTCTTTGGCGAAGGCCTATTACGCGACCGGCCGAGTTGTCGTTTTTCGAGTTCACCGTACGTAATTACGAATGTCGTATATAAATCGTTCGGGTTTCCTTTTAACTGCTGATTCATCGGTTGTCTGAGTGATTTTATCTCTGTCCAACGCGAATGATTTTTTCGACATTGATCATTTGTTTGTTTTGTGCCTTTGTTTCTTCGTTTTTGTTTACGAATTACGATTTTTTTGTGTAAAGCGTTTGGTTTGGAAATGGTTTTGTTATGATTATTTTTACTTTTTGTTCTATAGAGCTTGTTTTTGGAACGAAGTTCCTTATCGCGCGTTGTGAAAGGGGGCTAGACGGAAAAAATTCTTACGAAAAGTTGTCACGACACTTTTTTGTTTTAGATAATTATCGCTAGATGGCGCTGTGATCAAAATCTTTTAAAACACGTTCTTTATCGCGTGTTACGTTAGGAAAAAAAATATATAAGATATGTTTTAATCGAAAGGAACTTCGTTCTATTCGGGTGTCCCATGACACCTCTCAAGTTTTTTTGAGCTGAACTTTGAGATCGTTGACGATCTTCATCTTTACAAGTTTATTTCTTAAGTATTTACATATTTGTATTCAAAATTGACATAAAATAAATTGAAGAACTTACAGCCCGATGCATTTTCTTCCAGTCAACTCGAAAACTATAAATAACTAACATCCTTCTGCTAAAGTTATTAAAATATGAAAAAAAGCATAATCAAATCATATGAAAAATAATTATAATTAACGAATTAATAACCATTAAAAACGTTATAAATTTCGTTGAAGTGATTTATAGCTCTTTTTTTCTGTGAATATTTTAGTCAGATCAATGAATGTGTTAAAATTTGTATAATATTTGATGAAACCTCATGAGTTGAATTCGATGAATACCATATGAGCAGTTTCCGGTATTTAAATTTTTGTAACATTTTACCAAATCATTTAGGCTCTCTGCTTTCTTTTGATATGAAGAGAAGGTCTATCTATGAAGGAAGGTCAGGTCTTGTGGTTTTTAATTATGCTGTTTTTCTACTAACATATATTATATGACCAAAGTAATCTTATTTATGAACTCAAAAATACTGTGGAGCTAAGACAGATTCTATTTACGCTGCATGCATAATTTATTATCTTTAAGAAAGATCGGTCATGCCAAAATTCAAATTAAACCTAGTATTCGGAAAACTGATAATATCGTGAAATAGAATAACTAGAACCACGTCAGCTGGTCACACATATCTTCTAATAATGCTACACAATCAACACAGTGTCAATATAGCTAGCATTTTGAGTTAATCGGATAGTCGTGTGTCTGTAATTGGAATACATTATACAACCTTGTGCCCGTTACAATAAGATGTTGAGTGTTGACTATATTCGATCACGAACCGTATTAAACAATGAATTAACGATAAAACTATGATTCACGATAGAAACACATTAAAACTACTTATTGAAATTATATTACGATTGTGGCCAAAGGGAAAGAGTTCAGTCCTCGAATTCATTGTTTGAAGAGTTTTATACGGTAGATGCAGTGTCCCCCGACATTACAGGAGTCCATGATTTACGGTAACCACTTACCATCAGACTGACTTGGTCATCTACGAGATAATAGAATATAGATTAAAAAAACGAAAGACAATTGACAAAACATTAGAGAAGGATAAAAGCCTTTCAAATATATGTAAAGTCTCCAACCTGCATTAGGATCGTATGGTGGATTATGCCTGATTTCTGGAGAGTATTAGGTCGATACTGTGCAGTATCTCCACTGTAGCACTGTTGGCCTCGAGTCTCCCACTAAGAGAGCTATAACCCACCGCTAATCTCTATTGAATTGTGAAAATATTCTTATAAGATGAAGTTTGAACGGTGTATCGGACACTTCAAAAATGGTGACTGTCACCGTTTTGACCAGTGGCCAGACTTAAAGATGTGCTAATCTAGACTTCAGCACCATGCTAAACAACCAGTGGTGTTGTGGCAATTACATAAAAACCTTTACAAATTTTGAATTAGTATAGCTCAAGATTCAAATTTACCTCCCGCAAAGATGGACCCGTTCTCCCGACTACTACAATTAAATTCATTACTAATTATAATAATTCTGGCGAAGTGTTTTGCTTTCTCAGCGTTCTGATAAGGCCCACCATGAATTGTCAAGTATAACAGTTATTCGACACTGGGATCATGGACTGCTGATAAACTTTTAGCTAGCTAAGTAAAATGAGCCTAAACACGACGGTTTTATTTTATTTATTACAGGAGTATACCTTTCGAATTCATCATCAGGTCAGTTCCATTGTGTTGAATTGTCACACAAAATACATGCATGCAAAGTTATAGTTGAATCGGAAACTAAGAAGCTAGTCAAATTCAATTAGCAAGATTCCATCCGAACTTACGTAGGTACAGTAGGACCTCGATTATCCGGACTAATTGTTGTCAGTAGGCATCCGGATAATTGAAAGTCCGGATAATCCAAGATATGAAGAAAAACGGGCTTTTAGCATATGTACATATGTAGAGTCTGTACCATACATATGTAATGTTAAGTGTTTATTTAAAACAACAAATACATATGAGCGAAAATCAACGTTTATTAAGAAATTGTACATAATGTACGTATAATTTGCTTACAATAATTATGTATGTATTTGGTAATTTGCATTAGGTAATCATGAAATAAAATAATTAGTTTAATTTGGTTTAAAATATTTGGTAATTGTCGTTTCTCCTTTCTTCTCTTTTTAATGAATCAATAGTTTCTCCTTTTTTTAATGAATCAATAATATTTATTTTATCTTTAAGTGATAACACCACTCTTTTACGCTTTGGCATTTTAAAATTTGTTGACGTGACACGCACGTTAAAACGAAGTAACAATTGTCGTCTAACTAAAACAATAAGAAACGCGTGTAGCGGCTAGGCCGTCCCGCCGCTCGCACCCTGCGGGAGGTGCGGGTGGGGCGACGGGCGCGGACGGCACGAGTGGCGCGGCGTTATGCAAGTTTTGACATGTTAATGTTAGAATAAACTCGTCGCGATTGGCAGTCCGGATAATCGCGAATCCGGATAACTGAGGTCCGGATAATCGGGGTCCTACTGTACATAGTTACATACACTATAGTTCAACAACAATTTCGTCGAGCGTTAAAATTTTGCTTTATTCAATTTTATACTCAATATCCTGCACCTAAGTCTCAAAATGCAGCTTGATACCAGAGTTCTTAATAGTTTTTGTCCAGAAGTGTTACATTTTGAACCTTAAAATGATGAGCGTCAAGCATTGAATATAATAACAAAATTTCTAGTTTTTTTAGTAGCAGAATACTAAGTAGTTTTTATGCCTTCAAATCCACTGGCTTTTTCAACTGAGCTAAAATAAATATGGAACGATAATGTAATTACAAGTAAGATATTAGCGGGAAGGAAAAATATTGACAAAAATAAATCGAGTTGTGAATTTTACACCACAATGAAAAAGATTATACATAATTGTTAGTGTTGTTAATACCTAATTGTATTTGCAATGAGAAGTCCAATTATTTTGCGGAATTCAGGTTTAATACTAACTTTAAATAGTGAATTTGAGACATGAAGGAAACCCTACTAATGTATAGACATTTTGTCAATATTTAAAAAATCACCACTTCGACTATAAGCCACACACATTTGAACTATTCTCAATAATGCATTAATGTATGCGAGCAGTCAGATATTAAATTAAAAAATTCCACTATAAAATCGTAGTAGCCCGATATCCGGCATATAAAGCCTAAACTTTGATCTTTTATTAGTTAATCCATCTGATAGTTTTTTGTACAAGAACGAGTCTTGCTTTATATTTAGTTTCAAGGTGTCAGTACGATACGATAAGTATTTATTTTCTATTACGTAATAAATGTATTGTTGTTAGACTGAAGTATTGTTAAGTGGAGATTTAAGATCTTTTTGTGTTATTTACTAATTGACGACTATGGCTAAAAAGTTTGAAAATGGATGTAAGGAGAGGGAAGCCTAAGAAGAGATGGTTAGATTGTGTGAAAGAAGATACAAAAATTTTCGGTGTGACAGAAGACTTATGCTAGATTAAGAATGAATGGAGAGATAAAACATATTACGCCGACCACATTTGAATGCCATAAAGTTGAGCTAAAGAAGATGATTGAAAACGGTGAACGAAACATCGTGATGAAACCTGCATATTCGAAAAGGAGTTCCCAATCCGTATACCTGGTCCCTTTTCTGAGGAGACCTGAGCCCAGCAGTGGGTAGTTACAGTAGGTACATCCCAAATGGCCTGCAATGAAACACTATGGCACTAAAATATTTGGACACAACATCATAAACAACACAGTGAAGTTTTGAAGAACTTATGTGTGTAATATTATTTTAGTATGTGAAACGCAGTGCGTGTCATCGGCACCCTCTAATGTCAACATGTCGTATACTATCAACTTCAAGGTTTACCTATTACCATACAAAACTCATAGAGCGACGGTAACCGCTTACCACCAGGTCGTAAGCTCGGTTGTCTAAAAAAATATCTCGTAGTAGGAAAAAACACGTAACATGTAAACACGAACAAAACCACAGACACAACTACTCTTTAAATAAAATATCAGTTACTATAATTGCATCACGTATCGTCAATATGGCATTGTTCGGGCATTTCCGATGACTGGCCGTACTGAGAAACGGATCGATCGGTAATACTGCAACGATTAGTGATGAGAAAAATAGCAATTTCGCATTCGCAAGTAGCAATGTTGAGAACGTTATCTTTAGACAATAAGCCCTACTGAGAAAGGGATCGATCGCTTACACTGCAACGATTAGTGATGGGAAAAATAGCAATTTAGCGTTAGGAAGTAGCATTGTTAATAACGTTATCATTTGAAAATAATAGGTACTAAATTGTCTTATCACTTAGTCACAAGCTTTATATTAATTTGCACTGGATGTAACTATGGAAGTTCGGGTCTTGAATCTTGTGAGCTAAATTTGATCTTTGATTTGACTTCCCAGTTTCCGATTAAGCTGAAATTGTGCAATAATACGGTACCATGGAGCTGATTCGGAAGGTGGTCATAGGAACTCCATTATTAAACAAGATAGACTTGTCGTGTTTGGGCTCGTTTTATTGGTCAACACGCTACTGCTACATGATATCCAGGATTCTAAAACCTCGTATTTAAAGTGTTTTCTTTAAAATACATTATTTTGTCTGCATCATGTATTATATCTTAGAATTGTGAAAGCGTTTGTTGCGTAAATATCTCCGAAGAAATTATTTCCCTTTTTTTTTATGTCAGCACGTGAGCGACAATCGCGAACGCGTCCTGTCACCCCTACTAGATTGGACGTCGAACGCGAAGGGCGGGAGGTTTTAGTGCGGTTCAATGTCAGCACTTTCGTCCAAAATAACGTAAAACTAAAAAACCCGGCCAGTTTTACATAAAATTACCTCAGACAGCCTGAGATCTATTTTAGATTTGTCCTTTAAAAGTCCTTTTAGTGACCTAGACGATTTCAAGATTGACTGTATGAGAACATTGATATAATACTTCTAAAATATACATTTAAATTACTTTTATAAACGTTTTCAAAGGTGTTTTTGTAATTCTTGACAGTAGCGTGCGCACCATAGAACTTAGTATGCAATGCATACCCTAAGTTATGGAAAGTTGGGGGCGGCGTGACGGGAAAGAGTGCCGATGGCGTAACGCGTCGCGTCGTCCCTCATAACCCCGTGCTGGGTTCTGGCCGGGCTGCGGATCCGGTGATTTACTCCAACTAAAAAAAAATGTTCATTAACAAGGAACAAGGCTTTCAGTGTAAAATACGAGATGAAATAAATGATATCTTTTTTTCGAACGAGGCTTGGAGAGAATCTTTGAAGTGTTTCCAGACATTGTAGAGGTTCTTGAGTAACCATTTATAATCTCAGTTGCACTGTTAGCTCGTCTATCACATCGAAAAAAAAATGTTGTCTGTTTTATTATACAGCTTGACACTCACTTATAACGTAGCTAGCGTAGCTATTAGTAAAATAATTTTCGCAATCGTTTCAGTACATCCGAAGATTCTTACAACATCACGACATTAATACTTAACCCTTAAATGGACGATTTTTGTTTTACGTTATGAAAAAATATATTTGTGTAATAGACATGTATTACTGTACTGTCTAGGAAAAAATGAGTACAAAAATTTAGACATGAATTTACTATTTTATTATGTACTTAAAAAAATAGTACAAAATTCGTTCAGAAATAAGAACTAGTTGTCAAAATTAACAAAAAATTTAAAGAAGGTCAATTTTATCTGTGATGTTTAGTATGTTGTTTAAAAACAACATTCTCCATTTAAGGGTTAAAACATTATATTAATATCAGATACTACAGAGCTGCCTACGGTTACTCCTATAGACTTTGTTTCAAGAAGTTACAACATTACTTTACTATGTAACAACACTTAGATACTTATATTGAATGCATAGGAAATGATAATTGCCGGGTAAGCGTATTAGATACAAGGTTAAAGCAACTCATAGTTTGTTTCGCTTTTGTCTTGTAATCACGACTGCTGTAGTAATTTATGTTGATTCGATATATTTATTGAACGTTTTAGGAATAGCTCAGTGAGGTTCACAGTTGAATTGACACGGAATAGAAAAAGAGGCTATTTAAGTATTTATATTCATACGATATGTCACCGGAAAACAAGAATCGTAAATTTATAGATTTCCTAGGATTTTTAACTTGTAACTTTCGTTGGATTCCAAAAGACAAATTAATTGTATTATTCTTTTCCGGTGACATAACATTTAACGAATTTATCGAATTTGAATTATCCTGCTGATTTTTGTTTAATTTAGTGTTTTGGTCAGTCAATTCAGCAACGACTCTGAATATTCAGAAAACTTTACAGTTAGGACATATCGAATATTCACATTCGTGAAAAAAATTATACAAGTGTTTCTGACTAGCCAAAATAAAGGTCGGTACAAGCCCTTTCAAATGAGTCCATACTCGATGGACTTACGACTTTCCGTACTCAAGATAATACAACTACCTCTTCCTCTACTAAAGCTGTCCTCTAGTTTAGGTGAATATACTTGAATACCTTTTTTATTTGAAATCCAGTAAAGAAAACTTTACCTATTTTCATACAAGTTTCACTACAGCTCATATCAGTTGTACTACGGTACTTCACGAAAAATAAATAATGGAAAGGATGCGTCTCTCTTGTGACGCAGACGAAGCGTTAGCTAAAAATACTGATGTTTATGGAACCGTACTTTAATCCGAAAACTTATAATTCAAATTAATATTCAGTCGTGGTCACAATGGGGGCTTGATTGAATCCCGTATTAGGCGATTACAACCCCTCGGTTGGGGGCGAAATTGTGAGACATGGGAACCGTCGCTCTTCAACGAAACACGGGGACAATGTAGTGTTTAGTTTTTGACTGAGTTCTAAATAGAAGTAATTTTTTTTTGTTTTTTTTTTGTGAGATATGTAAAGTTGAATTTTATTGGTACTTTCTTTGAATATCCTGTAAGATTAAATTATGGGTATGAGGAGGGAATGCCCCTTTCTCTACGTTAACATGTAGTCTCCAAAAATACTGTCTTAGTACCTTACGTAACGAAATCTTTATTTTTTTAACATCTTAATTTTATAGTTTGACTATGAATGACGTTGGCGTCCCATATTTGGTTTAACGAATGATTGTAAAAAAACAGATCACCCGCGATACAGGCATGTCCTATTGCGGGGGTCACCGATAATGTTAAAGCGCATGTTAACTTTCCGTTAATAAATTATTTTCATTTCATTTCAGTTTCGATTATTGCTCTTGCATTTATTTTTCAACATAATGTTTCCTTTCATCATATGCGCTAAAAACAGAAGTACTTGGAGAAGGCATTTTAAAATTCTACCATGTATAGATTATTTAGGTAGTTTAATGCTAGATATTTTTACGTATATTACCAATATGTGGTACTACCATTACATATTTACGTCACATACTGCATTGCGTATACCTAAAACTAATGTCAGCTCAAAAATTGAATACCTTCCAACAATGTACTCTGCGTTTGATGTTATTACTGTTTTCAATTTATCAAACTAACTGCATAAAGTTCAACGTTCACTAAATCAATTCAAACCGAATTTCTTTCGCATTGCTTTTGATCGGTTTTTTAAGGAAGGTAATTCGGAGGTATTGCAAGCTTTATATTAACTTGTACTGGATGTAACTATGGAAGTTCGTGGAATCTTGCAAGCTGTCCGTCATCTATAAAAATTAATTTGTGTTCGTTAGTCTCTAAAACTGGAGAACGGTTGAACCTGAACCGATTTGGCTGATTGTAGTCTTGTGGAGTCTAATGAAACCTTACTTACACGGTGAGAAAATGCACGAGAATAATCTTATTTATTCCGTCTTATGTGACGCAAACAAAGTTTTTAAACACAAATCCAACTTTAGTGTTCGTTAAATTTGGACGGACAAGTGCTTACATTATTTCGTATTTTTGTAAAAACTTGAGATTCAAAACCGCCATCATAAAATCTAGATTCAGTCAGATACTTTAGTCTAAACACAAGTATAATAAAATGTAATATCTGTAAACTAACAAAGCCGGCTAGGGGCAATCAAAAGCGAGCTAAGTACTCTTAAACCGGGTCTAGGGTTGCCATGCAAACATAATATTTTGTATGCAAATAGAATTTCGATTTCATTCGGAATACTGATGTCTAACTTTTATTTTACAAATATTAACGTAAATTTAGTGAAGATGCATGTTTTTTGTGATTTGTTTATAAAATTAATGTGTAATCTTTGTAGTAAACTCCAAAATAAATAAACGTAACTTTCTACTGAATAATGGCGAAGGCTCTGTGGAACTACATTCCTACCGGCTTCCACTAAAGAAGTCTAGTATTGGTTAGCATAGGAACTGTTTATTGTAAACGAAATATGTATAACTATAAGTAATTTAAAATGAGGTAAAACGTATTTTTATAGCAAAGACAAGATCTAATCTATACTAATAAATAAAGCTGAAGTGTGAACCACTGCTCCGATTTGAAAAATTCCTAGATTCAACTTCCTAGATTCCTTTGTGAAGCAGACGAAGTTAAGGTCAGCTAATAAAACAATAAAATCACTTAAAGGGTTAGTCAGCCCTAAACACAGGGCGTTACCCAGTATTAATCCGCACACAAACATCACGGGCCATCTCAAACGGTTCCAAGACTACACCTGTCTCTCTCCCACTACACCGGTCACTCGTTCGCGAGAGCAGGACAACAATACCACGGGAATCGATACCACATGACAATTTTATTTGAAAGGAGACATCTTTGAATGTGTGCGAGTTTGTTATATTGTGATGTTAGTTGTTTTCTGTTCGAAATACGGATTTATTGATCAAGGGACAAAGGAGTGTGGGTTCTGTGTATTCAATATTAGTTTCGAGACGGTTGGTAGTACTGTGCTGTCCGGTTTTATTTTATGTCTATGTTGCCTAACTTGGTGTCTTGTAATATAGATTGTAAATGGTTAAGTGCCTTAAAATAGGTTTGGAATTGCACTAAAATTAATCAATGAAATTGAGAAACAAATTTTAAGTTTTTTCAAAAACAGGTCATTCTCAAACCACTTATGCAAAATCAATTTTAAAACCTAAAGTCGTGTAAAAGGGTTTCGAAAAGAAATTGGACATGCTGTCCACCACGTGGGAGGTCTGCCCACGTTGTCCTAATGGTTGGAAGTCATTTTATTATCTCTCAAACACAGAAATTTGTGGTAGTAAGCATTTTACAAGCTTTATATTAACTTGAACTGGATGTAACTATGTATCTAAGTTCAGGTGGAATCTTGCAAGCTAAATTTGACAAACTACCGGGTTTCCGATTGAGCTGACATTTTACACGCAGATGTATATAGCGTGACAATGCAATAATATGACAAAATGGCGCTGATCTGATGATAAATTCGAAAGGTGTCCATAGGAACTCTTGTACTAAACAAGATGGACTCGTCTGTACTGATACATGATATTCAGGGTCTTAAAAGCTTGCATTTAATTAAATAAATTATTTTTGGTCTAAGCTATTGATTTACCTGTAATTCTTCTCAAATACAAGCATACATAAATATTGTCGTACAATAAAGGAAAACGTTATAACCATAGAATCAGAGCATTTGGCGTAATTTGCGAAAGCGATCGTGTTTCAAGGGGTGGCTTCCCTCCATTCACAACCCCAAGTTATTTTCACCTTTAAAGTTATACAAATAAGGTTGATATTTGTTTCACAATTGTTATATGGTTGTCTCAATGTTCTATACGGTTACAAATTGCATAATGAACTGTTGGTATGATTGATGACGTCATCTTGCAGTAAGTGGCCCTAATGGCTTCTAAGACACAAAAAAATGGTATATTGTAAAAAAAATCTACATAACCCTATTTTTTTTTTTTATATTTTTTATTGTGAAATAGATAAACGAGCCTACGACCCACCTGATGGTAAGCGGTCACCGTCGCTCATGAACCTCTGCAATGCCAGGGCAATGAGGGGTCGTTATCTAACACCTACCAATACAGAACTAAGGACTTTTTTCTAAAATAAAATCTAGACTATGGTACTCGTAGATAATGTAGCTATCGAATAGTGAAAAAACAATTAAAAATGGTCCATTATTTTGAGCCTATTCATTACAACAAAACAAAGTTTTCCTCTTTAAGTGTAGATAAGCATATCGGTTGCCGTAATTCTTTTTAGATGTGTAAGGATTTCCTGGTCACACATATTATAACACGATTTTGTGCAATTGTTTGATATTATTGTTAAACACTTTTAGCAGTAATTGGAACGAAGTGCCTTATCGCGCGTTATCGAAAGGGGGCTAGACGGAAAAAAACTATCAAGTTTTTTTTTCATTTAATAATTCACATATTCTTCTCTATTATTATGAGCATGAGTTTTCGCGACTATAAATTTAAGCTGAACTTTATCACACTGTCCAAGCGACATACACTAATAATTTTGAATAGTTATAACAATGTTGTGGGTATCGCACCCCTATGACCACCCCTCGTAGTTCCTTTGTTTCTCACCCCATCACAAAGGGTGTTGCCAGCGTACTGATTTCTGTAGTTATAACGGTTGAATAATGAATGCAATATTTAGTTTTTTTATGGAGGTAGTATTTGCTTCGGCAGTATACATACTAAACGGAATGGATAGATTCAGAGAAAATTAGCATGGTCCTTTAAAGATTACCGTAGTGCGTAACGCGTCGTGTCGTCCCGCATAACTCCGCGCTGGGTTGTGGCTTAAATAATTATTGGCTTGCTTGGCTTGAAGAAAGTCTTTAAAGATGGGTCGCCGGACATTGCAGAGGTCCATGAGCGACAATAACCACTCACGATCAGGGGGCCCATAAGTTACCTGATTTGGAGGAAATTGCCGCTTTCTCGGGATATAGGCGAGTTGAACCGCACTAAAACCTCAAACCGTACGCACTCAACGAACCCCGACTGAGGCCAAAACCCAGAACGGGGTTATACGGGACGGCACGACGCGTTACGCACTACGGCACTTTTACCCGTTATGTACACATAGTATACGAATAAATATGAAAATCGTTTTTTTTTTATTTGACATTACTAAAATGCAACTTTCTTTTGTTTCAGATGTGTTGTGTTAGTGTAGTGTTAGTGCAGTGACATGTGGCGTGTATGTGTGTGTCACCGGAGACGGGACGCTCTGACGCTGGTCTCTGAATGGTAGCTACGGCTAGAGGTAAGAAACTTATCTTTAAAAGCTTTATTAATTTGTAACTATGTACATATAATGCGCCTCAAAAAATAAAAAAATATGTGAAAAGTTGTGTGGATGTAAGGGTAATCTTTCTTTGCCATTGTAAAGGCCACTATCTATGAATTGAGCTCATACTCGATGAATCTAGATTAGTTTAAGGGAGTATTTCAGTTATTTCATTTTTTATTTTCATCACATGTCGAAAATAAATATTCTAATCCGCAACACTACGATAATGACTAATTCAGACACTCGCGGTTTTCTATAATACTTTCATGCATTTTCAACGGGTTCTTACCACGATATTTAATTAAGTGAGTTGTCTCGATATTTCAACGGTATTGCAAACGTCATGATTACGAGAAGACGATACTGCGGGTCGATTTAAGAGCAAACAAATCTGTCTACCCTCTTTCTCGTTCGCTTTTGGATAGTTCCACTGGAACTCGAACAACTCGAACTGGAACAGTGAGTGTGGTGTGTCGTGATGTGAGTTCGAGTTCCAGTGTTCCCAGTTCCCAAAAGCGAACGAGAAAGAGACTAGACAGATCGTGGTAAGAACCCGTTGAAAATGCATGAAAGTACTACGATAATGCTAATTATCCACCCGGCTATATTCATAATGTTAACACGAATATTCGTCCATCTCGAATTATGGCCTTAGTTAAATTAATTTCTCTTGTCACCAATATTTTAGATAGGACGTTTCTCAAAAAAACCCCTTTCAATTTCCAGAACCTATTTACTCAAATGAACTTTGCAAAATTCTTTCCCATTTGTATCTATCTCTGTCTCTGTTTACTCTAAAGAAATAAATGAAACGTACTCTAAATAGAAGTACAATTTTGGACAGGTGGTCAGTTAAAATGGCCGACAGATCATTGTTATTCCAGTGGGTGTCCGAATACTTAATCAAGAGTTGACAGTCTATTCCTGAATTAGATTTAGGCTAAACACGGTTTGAGAAGAGGCCTATTGTTACAATACAAGAATACTTCATGGAAATACCACTATTGCAAAGTTACAAGTTACAAAACCTTAAATAAAGTGTCTAAATGGGCAGCTTTATCGCATAATAATTTATTTTAAAGAAAACGTTTTAAATACAAGCTTTTAAGATCCTGGATATTATGTAGCAGTAGAGTACTAGCCAAGACAAGTAAAACGAGAGACCAAACACGACGGGTCTATCTTTATTTAGTATAGGAGTTCCTATGACCACCTTCCGAATCTATCATCAGTTCAGCTCCATTTTGTCATATTATTGCATTGTTACGCGATATAGGTACATCTGCGTGCTTTAAAATTCAAAGGAAGTTTGTCAAATTCAACTCGCAAGGTCCCACCCGAACTTACATAGTTACATCCAGTGCAAATTAATATGAAGCTTGCAATTACATTTTTGACGTTTTTTATCTCGCGTTACGGCGCGTTGGGCGTAGTTAGTGTGTGAATTGCCTAATAATAATTCTCAGATTCATTTTCAACATTTGAAGATACCTACTTAATTTTTTCCCCACAATCAACTTTTACTAAGCATCTAATTAAAATCATGATTACCCAATTAAAAATTCAAAGAATTTAATCGAAATCAATTCGTCTTAAACTTTCAACTTTATGACGTCATAGATTAGATAAATACGGAACAGTCACCATCACGATCGCCAACAGTTACCGTCTGACCAGTGGTCACGACAGGTCAACGAACTCACATTGTTTAACTTGCTAGCTAAGATATTGTACAAATACAGCCTATTCATGGAATAAAGTACATAGTATTATTAGTTTGTTACATTTTTGACTGATTTCAATAAAGGAGGTACTCAATCCATTCTTTTATCGTTCGTCGTTCGTTTTTTATATTTGTTCTCACAGATCTTTGGTTGGGCTGGAATGATTATGTCATTTCGATTCGGTTGATTTTAAGATCGAACAAGTGGGGGCGGCGCGACGGGAAAGAGTGCCGTGGGCGTAACGCGTCGCGCCGTCCCTCATAACCCGTGCTGGGTTCTGGCCTCAGCCGGGGTTCGGACGCTGAGTGTGAGCGGTTGGAGGTTTTAGTGCGGTTCAACTCCCACATACCCCGCCCGCGGATCCGGAGAATTCCTCCGACTAAAAAAAAAAAAGATCGAAGAAGTACCTTTGGATCTTAGTCCGGTCAAAATCTGTGTTAATTAAAATGTTAATAAAAAAGTAATAAAATTTAAAATCTTGATGATTTTTGTTAGAACGCAGGCAGTTTGGACATTATCCTTACTAATATTATGTAGGTATAAATACGAAAGTAACTCTATATATCTTTCTGTGTCTCTGTTACGCTTGAACCTCTCAACCGATTTTGATGAAATTTGGCACAGACAATCTTTAGACCCTGAGAAAGAACAAGGCTACATTTTAATTGAAAGTGGCGCAGACAAAGTTCGCTAGTCTCATATAAATTTGATAAAGATCTGACTGGTAGTTCGTATGCTATGCTTCAAAAATAGAAAAAAAGTAGTGCGCGACGAAAAAATGGAAATGCGCGACGAAATTATAGCTAAGAAGTAAGTTAATAAATTTCTTTAAATACTCGCGGTTATCTACATGCGTGCGGTGCTCTTAAATGACCTACCCGCAGTTCTTCAGTCTTCCCGTGATCATGGCGCTTGAAACAGTGCTGAAATATCGGGACCTCTCAATTAAAAATAATCGTGGTAAGAACCCGTTTAGTAATAATGTAAGTGATGTAAGAAGTAAGTTTTATCTTTCTTGGATTTGTTTGAGCTATGACTTGTCCTTGTGTAAGAGGAGTTTACTGTATGCAAGAATACTAAATGGCGATATCGCTGTGCCTTCTAGCGGTCTATGACCTACCAAAATTACCATTAGACAGATGGAAGTACACCGAATTCCCTCAAACTCAAAAAAAAAGTGGTCCTAAGAATTTTTTAGGAAATTCATATTTTCCGACCAAAATAGGCGCTTGAGAAAAGTAAACCATACGACTGTTATTTTGAACCCCGACCTATCCTAACCTACAAACACATACATATACATAATGTATATTAAATTATATACATTGTGAGTACCTAAACAGGGAGAATCCCCCTGCTGTTAGGGTTGAAACATAAATATTTTTTTGTACATTTTCAAATCAAAATACATACTTTATTTTAAACAGCGAACCAGTGATTACAATGAAACTTAAAAGTGGATTAAACTTAATTTTAAAAACAGAAGTCAACCAAATAATAAAAACAAATGAGGTATGTTTTTGCCAAGGTTCGATATTTTTTAGCCAATCGTGATAAAAGAGGACCTTGCATCAATTGTATCAGTGTAATTAAATCAGCTAATCGAGTGGTGTATTTCATTATTTTAAAAGTTATCAAAAAATGTGAACACCCAATAGAAAGCAGACGTTTCACGGTAACCACGTTATGAGATTCTGCTTTTGACCTATCTTTTGTCTTAAAATCTTTTTGGATTTATAGTTGCAGTAACGCATAATCTTGCACAACCAAGGTCAAGATGCTGAAATTAAAAAAAATAATTCCGTCGTGACAACCCTAGTCAGCTGTTATAGCGAGGGGTGTGGGTGGGCAGTTTCCTTATTGCATTATCCTGCGTGGCCTTGGGGTGCAGTCAATGAACCTATCCAAAAAAACGAGGTCACACTCTTACAAGGTTATTTTTTGAATGGAAGGTAATAACCCAGTTTCCCACAGGTGAGGTAAATGGGGATTGAACTGCGTTTAAATCTTCCAATTACAATCAGTCCCTGAACAATGGTTGAAGATAAAACTCATCATGGTGTTATGTGGTGTAACTCGACGCGTTACACACTAAAACCGTCCCGCCATCACTGACAACTGACAAGGATCCTAACTTCCAACTTTCAGATTAGTCATCGGCCGTCATCGTCATTTGTTTTGTACGTGTGTTTTATGGCGAGCCAATGATAACACGGCATTAGAATTTGTAAATATCCTGAAAAAAACTGGAAAGATAAACGAGCCTACGACCCACCTGATGGTAAGCAGTTACCGTCGCTCATGAACCTCTGCAATGCTAGGGCAATGAGGGGCTGTTATCTATCGCCTACCGATACAGGACTTTTCTTAAACCTCGTTTAAAGAGGGACATGTCATAGATAAACGAATCCAGTCAGTGCATCGAAATAATCGGCCCTAGAATGATCTCCTAACATTGTCTTTCAAATGACACAAATGCAACGGGTAGGGAGAAGGACTACTTTACTATTTGAAGTCTTCAACCCGAATTATAATATAGGTGTTTGATGTATTTTACCTGATCTCTGCTAAGGAGATACAAGCCCATTAGTAGAATGTAATGGCTTGATATAGTAAATTACATACTTTCTCCGCTGGCCCAGCGACCCAAAGTGACTGTTGGTCTCCGATAAAAGTTCTCACCACTACTCACAGTCTTGTGCCAGGTCGCGTCAGGCATGGACTTATAGCTGGCACAGATCTGCCTCTAAGACGTCACGCCATCGGTACCTTGGACTTCCAACTAGGTGACTCAAAATACATTCATACTATACTATACTCCATGTAGTACAAAATTAGGATTTCATTAAAAATACGCCTCGTTCACTAGGGGGTAGGGGGTGCCACCCCTTCATTGATGCTCAACGCACCCCCGAACGGGAGGCCCCGACGTAGTACATAGCATGTGCTGTGTAGGTAAATAACAAGACGGTTGCCATGGTGATTTGCGTAGGTCAGGGCTCAGGTGTGATAAACGGGATTTTGTGTAGATTTTTTTTTAGATTTTATTTAAAAAATAATTAACAGTAAATGAATAACTCTATGCTTCGGTAAATTCGTTTAATTTTTCCGTGTTTTTGCAACACTTTTTTACCAAAGTCGTATCTAATGATATACATAATCTAAAATACTTCATAGGAACTAGTCTGTGCTGAATTGGAAATGAATAAAGATCACTATATGGGTGGGCCAATCTAACGTTTGCATTTTGAACTACTGTTTATTTAAAGAGTGACAGCTCAAATGTCATTCAATTTGTGTTCATAATTTAGTTAAAGGTTTGACATTTACGAAATGGGACGTTTTCGGTTCGCCCAATGGGCAGAAGATCGTTTGGCCGAAGATGAGCATTTTTACCGAAAAATCGTCTTTTCAGATGAAGCCCATTTTCACCTCGGAGGCTATGTCAATAAGCAAAATTGTCGCATCTGAGGGTCGGAAAATCCACACGTCACCATTGAGAAGCCAATGCACCCACAAAGAGTTACGGTTTGGTGTGGGTTTTGGTCCGGCGGCATCATTCGAAAATGAGCAAGGAGCCGCCGTTACGGGCAATGGCGAGCGTTACCGTGCCATGCTCAACGAATTTTTGTTTCCAAAAGTTGAAGAGTATGACATGGACGACATTTGGTTTCAACAGGATGGCGCAACATGCCACACAGCCAACATGACAGTCGAACTTTTGGAAAATGCAAACTTTATATGGCCCACCCCTTATCTACTCAACACCGCTTCAGCATTGCTTCGGCTTAGTCTGCCAATATTATTAACTTGAATGTTTTAAAGAAGTGCCCCCTACTGCAAACTGTGCTCTACGTCAACTCGGTATTGCCTCTTGCTCATTCACGTATAATATATTACAAGAATAATGACAATCCGAGACGTTGCTGAACTGATAAGAATTAAAGTTTGATGTTTTTAAGAAATTTTGTTTATTTGCACTAACAGTAAAATCGTGAGGAATCTTGCGAGATAAATTTGATCAACTTTCTGGTTTCCGATTGAGCTGAAATCGCTTGCATGTATATCGCGTGACAATGTTTTAATGTGGTATCATATTAAACTGATCTTATGCAGAAGTAAGAAGTAGTATAGGAAATCTTGTACTAAACAAGATAGACCCATCATGTTTGGGTTTGTCTTGTCTAGAACTTCCCACATTACATCTAGGAACTTAAAAACTAGTATTGAAAAAGATTTTTGTACTTTTTTAAAATACTGATTGATTTGTTGTTGTTTTCAGGTGTGGTATGGACAAGGAGGGCGGCGATGGTGCCGAAGCGGCCGGGAAGACGCCTGACGGTTTGCTTGACGCCGCTGGACTCTTTGGCGGTAAGGCGTCCATTTTGAATATTATTAAGCAAAATAGCTGCGTCTATTGTTAGTTATTAACACTCCTTACGTTAATGTAACTTAATTCTGTTAATTTTTGATGTAATTATTACATTATTTTTTCTTTCTGATATACCCGTAATGACCCTACTTTAGTCACCAGGGTTACAGTTCTAGTGCTTCTTTTAAACAAGATCTTGAGATGGATGGAGATCAGGTCTTGTCTAAAGCGCAATGTCGGTGTGCAGTCCGTTCTGGTGAAAAAAATTGTTTCATACAAAAAGTTTGTAATGTTCCAAATGGCATCTCGGTACTTCATCTCTGACCTGAGTAATACGCTAATCTTTTATAAGTGAATGTCTGACTGAGTTCTACTGACCATGGAAGATCTTCACTCTAATTGATGGAAAGTGGTCACAACTCATCTTCCTCCTCGAGTCGGCATCTTCAATGCTGAGGATGGCGATATATCTGTAACATTTTGTTATGGACACCACCAATACCATCACTTGGTGCGGTTTGTAGTAAGTTGAAAAGCCTGGTTGATGGTGGTATTCAGCAAAGTACGGATCTGATCAATCCAACGTGTCCGGCCCTTTCCTCTTGGTCTTTTTCCCTTGGTCTTTCCACCGATTAAATATTGCTTTGTTAGGGCGAATTTACCAGCAAATAAGACTTGAAGATGGACATATTATACGACCTTTAAAACAGCGTAGTATTTGTTAAAATATCCCTTGAATACAACCATTTCGAGATCTCGTTCGCCTACATAAAGTACTAATGACAAGTTGCCGTGGGCGGACGGCGAAAGTGACCACTAACGATGAGAAATGACTAATGTTACTGTTCGTTTTGGTCAGTGACTGTCCGCGCATGTCCTTTTATGAACTGTAGGTTCGATTTCAGATTGGAGACCTATAACAACTCACTGGGTCAAGTCTGTGATAGGAGTCAAAATTGAGCATTTTATTACAGTCTCATATTTTACGGAGATATTTTTTTGCCCACAATATTATACAGCGTAGTTTAATAATAAATAATAATAATTAAAAATCGAATTGACATATTTATGAAAAAAAAAACATTTCAAAGTCAAATCATTTATTTCAAAGTTTATGGTGGACACACATACATTTTAAACGTCAATAAAAAAAGCAGATGTATTTTTCACTTGATGGCCCGGGCAACTTCATCTACGTCACTTTCGGTTAAAGGGGGTTTAAAGATTGTGCCAAATTTTATCAAAATCGGTTTAGAGGTTTAAACGGGAATACGTAACAGACAGACAGAGTTACTTTCGCATTTATAATATTAGTAGGGATTTCTGTACTCATTTATTTTCATGGTAATATCTATGGTATTTCCTCGGTATTTTCAACAGTAAGTGGTCGCCATTAGGATTGATCTCGGTTTCCGGTCGCGCTAATAACCGCCCGCGTCTTTGTCCGTAGCCGCTGACATATTGTCGTAGCGAGTGCGTGAATGTACCTTGATAGGGTTGTCGAATGTTATAAGTTTCTTTTCACTTTTTGGAACGAAGTGTCTTATCGCGCATTATCGAAAGGGGGCTAGACGGAAAAAAAATCTGATGAAAAGTTGTCACGACACTTTTTTGTTTTAGATGATTATCGCTAGATGGCGATGTGATCAAAATCTTTTAAAACACGTTCCTTATTTTTGTTTTAGATGATTATCGCTAGATGGCGATGTGATCAAAATCTTTTAAAACACGTTCCTTATTTTTGTTTTAGATGATTATCGCTAGATGGCGCTGTGATCAAAATCTTTTAAAACACGTTCCTTATTTTTGTTTTAGATGATTATCGCTAGATGGCGATGTGATCAAAATCTTTTAAAACACGTTCCTTATTTTTGTTTTAGATGATTATCGCTAGATGGCGCTGTGATCAAAATCTTTTAAAACACGTTCCTTATCGCGCGGTACGTTAGGAAAATAATTATAAGATATCTTTTAATCGAGAGGAACTTCGTTCTATTCGGGTGTCCCATGACACCTCTCAAGTTTTTGATTTTTATGATCCGGGATGAATCGTAAGTAAAATAAAAAAGCTTTAAAAAATATTTGCAAAATTATTGTCGCTTGACAGCTGCAGAGTGCACGAGGTTGTTAGTCAAAGCCCTATCATCATTTTTTGGAGTTTTTTATTTCAAGTTTTAGTATCTATTTTTTATTTATATTCTATGTATAAAAATAGAATATTTATCACCTTACTTCAATATACAGGGTGATTTATTAGTGATGGTCCATATTGAAGGTTATATACGATCAGTAAAAATATTAGCAAAGAATATGGTATAAAGCCTAAGTAAACTTAAAAATAGCTAAAATTGTGCAAAACGACTGTGGCTCGACAGCTGATTGCGGTGGACGTGTGGGGAGCGCGGAGAACACTTGAGGTTGTTAATCTCTTTTGTCTGAAATTATTTATGTTTGGGGTAGATTTGTCAAATTTTTTTTAAATATTCCGTATAAGAATAAAACACTCATCACCGTCCTTCAATATGTGCCATCTGTAGGCGACTGAATCAGTTTTATTTATTTTATATTTTTAAAAGGTAAAGAACAGACGACGATGGCGCCCTCTGTAAATAGTTTTAATATTTTTTTATTAAAACCTCTTTGTAGAGTATGATATACTCTTTTTAAAATTAAGAAGGAATGTTGGCGCGCTTTTTCGAATTTCGAATTTGTGTGTGTAAAATTAGTTGTGATTGCGTCATACTTTTCTTCCTCTTAAGTTTTTTTTTTTTTTTATTTTTTTTTTTATTGCCTTGTAGGCAGACGATATTTTCAATAAATGATTGTTTTTATGTTCTTTAATGCACTGGCAGCCTTTGATTTCCTACACCATCATTAACAAATCACCCTGTGTATCATCACTAAAATCTAAGAAGCGTCAACCCTAAGCTCATGATCCCATACCGTATAAGTAAACTCGTCCGAGGTCGCTGCCCTCGCGCCCATAGCTCCAACAACAACCCATGACTCTTATACCCTTGCCATAAAGTTCAAATTCATTTAACAGCAATTAGACGGTAACCACGTGGAGTGCGGTTAGTGACGATCTTAGTGCTTTGGAATAAGGTTGATTTTAGCGTGTTTTGTTGTAAGATTCATATGTAACTTTGTTTCCTTATTACTATAGGATTTTGTTTTATATTTGCTAAGTCTAATCCAGTCATAGATTATTTAGTAGAGTGGTCGTTTAGTGTCTATGACAATTGTGTTATGTACAAAGATTTTACGCATTGTATAGTGGTTTAAAAATTATAGTGGATATCTGCTAAGACTCTAAAGCAAAACTTTTTTTGGATACATTTATTAGACACGAGGTTTTGTGATCATTTTCTGGATTGGTGAATCGGGAGAAGAAAATAAATTCAATAAATTACGTTTATTTTAAATACTTTCAAATGTGATTTTAAGAAAATATAAATTATGGTTTATTTACTAATAGAGCTTAAAAGAGATCGTTGTAATATAACGAGAACATGTTTATTATAAAATATTGTGTCCCTTCTGCAAAAAAATATAATAATCTTTGACGGAGTAGATATAGACTGAATAATTATATCATTGCTCCAACCTTATAGGGTAGATAGACTCGTTAGGTTCCCACAGAAGTGATGTCCAGTACCGTGTGGTATTATGTCCAAGTTGAGTTGTTGACCGACTTCTAAAAAGGAGGAGATACTCAATTGTTTTGTTTGGGCTGAACCGATTCGGATGATTCGTGTGTCAGATAAAAGGTGATGGTTGTTTTGGGGGTCATTTTTTTTTTTAACGTCATAGAAGTATTTTTGGGCCTGTGTTTTTAAAGAAGTATTTTTAACGGACAAGTTTGCTGTACGTGCATTTCTTTTCAAAATGTGGTTCCAAGTTTGATTTCGACAGAGCATTCACCCCACTTCAACTGGGATAACAGATACACCTTGTAGAAACTCATGTTTTTCCTACGCCTTCTATCATCTTCTGATTAAATTCGTTGCGGGGTCCAAGACAAGTTAGCTTTTCCTCGGGTTTTCCTGGGCTTCACTGCTCAGAGTCATTACGATGGTCGCCGCTGTGGATCTTGGCTACACAGGAGTTACAGTGGTGGGAGTGAGAGGTGGGCCAATACCCGAAATACACCTGGTAGATGGCGTTGTAACATTTAAAAAAATCTTCAGTTTTCTAATAAAACAATGAGAAAGTTTTCTTTAGCGAAGTATTCACATAGTTTCTTTGTTCAAAGTTTGTGAGAAGGGTCCTTAAAGTTAGGTCGTAGGTAGCGACCCCTCAGTGTTCCCTGACATTGCTCATGGTTCATGAGCGACGGTAACCACTTACGATCAGGTGGCCCGCTCATCTGCCTGCATGGCAATAAAAAAAACACCGGACTTGAATTATCCTCCAAAGGAAGTTCTTGAATGTCAATGTCCAGTTCACTTGTTAAGTGCCGTATCATCAAAAATGACCTCGATTATATGACTCACTACTATTTGACTTACGAAGCTCTTTAGAAAGATATGTATTACTGCTTTTGTTAATGAAAGGTTTAAAATTGATTTGATTGTACTGTGATCATTATTTAGTGTGCTTCGGAAAAATCTGTTAGATAATGTCGATATGATGCATATTTGTTTAAAAGGAAGTATGGCTAGGTTAATAAATAAAACAAAATCACATCTTCTGGCAGTGCAATCTATGGCATATGGAACGCGTCACTGTGTTAAATTCCTTACAAGTAGCGTCTAGAGTCGTTTATTACACAGATCTTGTAGCATCCAGCGCAAATTTCCGTGCATTCAAACGTTTTTGCCATAACTATTATTGGCAACCTGAATAGTATAACAGCTCACCGCATAGGTCCAATAAATTTAATAAAATCAATGTCCGTGGTGCTTTTCTCAATTCTGGCGTAATGCTTTTTCAATCTTATTTTATTGTCTCCTGCTTTGCGAGAAGGGAAGTCGAAACTCATGTTTGTTTGAGTCAACACTCAAGAGGTGGGCCAATAAAATAAAAAAATCTACTTTTTATTGGTGGTGTACCTGCAAATATTTTCGTTGCGATCTATTTTGAAAAGAATTGAAAAAGTGTGGAATATAGGTTGATTATAAACACTATTGTATAACTTTGTACTATGTACATAATACAGTGAAACCTTGTTAAGTGAGACTTCAAGGGACTTGCAATGTTGTCTCACTTATATTCAACTTACCCAGAGTCTCAAATATCCTGGTATCAAATTTAAACTTGTCTAATTATAGAGGGTCAGAATACAAGTTTTTTTTATTGATATAAACTAGCCTACGTTACAAGTATTTCAGATATAAGTTTGTATTTGGAAATGATTGAATTATTTTAAAAAGAGAAGAGTAGTATATTCTGCACATGCGCATATTGTATGATCATGACGTTAACATAAAAGTGTATATTTTGTTGGCGAAACATTTTACTATTTTACGTTTACATTGACTCAAAATTATTAAGTAATTTTTATATTGTTTCCAGCATACTGGGGCCGGGATGGCGCTGCGGGCGGCGCTGCGGCCCAGGCCCAGGCTCAGGCCCAGGCGGCCCTGTTCGGGTTCGGGTCGCGCTACCCGCCGCCGACGACGCTTGGAGTCGCCGCCAATCAGGCCGCCTCCTTAGGACTGCATCCTGCTGCAAGTCAGTATCACAATTATTACCATCATGTGTTGGTGTAACTTTAATTTAGGTACACCGATTCGATGATTCTTTTTCAATTAATTGATGTTTCTGAGTGACATTTTTGTAACAGTGTAATATTTATGCGTGTAATATCACACACGTTGCGACTCGCCAGTTCTCTTTCTTGAACTTGGCTTGACACGCTATCGCGTGTCTAGAGATGAAGTGTAATACATGAAAGGAATGCAACCAAAACATACATATTTTGTAAGCAATGATACAATTAGAAAGGAACCACCTACAGCGAACTCCGACTTTGATGTAACAAAAAAAGGATTTTATCCGGATTAGTCCATTCAAATGAAAGTTATACATTTTAAAAATAAACAGCCATACTTACAACTGTTAAAAGTTAACTGTCTTACAAAAAAACCTGGTATATTTAGCGATACAAATGACACAATCAATCATTTTGATCATTAAGCTTCCAATTGCATTTTACCGTCGCTCATAGACCTAATTAAAAGTACCTATCTTCCATATATTCTGGAACCCTTCCTACCATAATGTCGTAAATTGTTTTATTGTCAAGTAGACAGACAAAGTAGTCTGTTCATATTCAGATTTCAGATCTACAATATCTAATTCCTAACCCAGGTGCAGCATGGTGGTCAATGGCTTCTCATTTAGCTGCCCAGGATTACCTCGCCCGGCTCCAAGCCTCGGGCCTGAACTTCCCACCGCTGGGCGACCCTTACGCTGCCCTGTCCGCGCTCTCCGGCAGCGGCATGAAACAAAACAAGCCTGTTAAACCGCCTGGGAGATCTGAAAGGTAAGGAGTAGAGTAAATGGCTGGTATAAAACAATATCGCTCTATGCTGTTTGTATCTTTAAAACCACGCAATAGATTTTGATGCGGTTTTTTAACACGCTCGCTGCGGCACGAGGTGTTATCGGCCCGCATACGCAGACGTTAGGACGCGGTCTCTTAGACCCCAACTCATTTAACAAAGTTATCCACAGGGAAGTAAGTCCACGTCTCATCACAGGGAAGTTGAAGGGAAGATCATTTAGGCCTCGTATCGCAGCGAATGTGTTAATAGATAAAGAAATTAAAGAAGAAGGTTTATTTGTATAATACATGCATGATATAATAGAGAATATAGGATAGTAAACCCATCTAGTTTAGGCTCATTTGAAAGAGTACAAGAAGGCCTTTATGACTTTTTCAACTTATGTTCATGTGTCATTCTTTTCAAATGCGAAACTTAAGATAACCTCAATACTTTTAAAATAAATTAAAGGGTAATTAAAAAACCGGTGAGCATCTGATTAATAGTAATAAACATTTTTTCAGATCAGGGCGGAGCAGTACATCGTCTAGTGCTTCCACTAAAGAGAAGAGTCCGTCAACTAATAACTCTTCACAACACAATATGGCTGATTGGAGTAAGTATATTTATACTTTTTTACTGTCTGTGGCATCTGATCCAAGAGCTAGTGGCAAATTTTAAGCAGGTATTTGAGGCAAGCTGAAATCTTGGTACATAGTTCTATTGCTATACCCCAACTCGGAAATGCAAACCTGGCTGCAGTAGCGGGGCTAAACGGATCCCTTCATTTATTAAAAAAATAATGGTAGAAAGTCGTGGTGGTCGAAGCGCGTCCTTCCATACGGGAGGTCGCGGGTTCAAATCCGGCCGGCTTGTACCTGTAAATCTAAATGTGAAAAAGATTTATGTGCAATTTTTCACAACACCACTGGCTAAAAACGGTGAAGGAAAACATCGTGTGGAAACTTGCATATCAGAAAAGGGTTCTAAAAATCCTTTGAACATATGTGAAGTCCCCAATCCACACTAGGCAAGCGTGGTGGACTATGTCTAATCCCTCCTCTGAAAAGACCTGAGCCCAACAGTGGGCAGTAATGGGTTGGTACAGGAGGTAGAAAGCCCCTAAAAAGTGACCTGTCTTTTTGGGAATACTATTTTTTTGTCGTAAATAATGTCCTATAATATTCCAAGATGCCTAAAATACATTAAATTTGGATAGATTGGAGAATTCACATATCTTCGAAGGATTTTAAGAGTCCTATTGCGGGTTTCCTCACAATGTTTTCCTTCACTATAGGCCTAAGTTGTTTTAATCAATATTATTTCACCTTCAGGTTCCAGTTACGGTTTCCCAAAGACCTCGTCGCCATCAACAATGCATTCTCAGTCGCTGTCCAGTCTCGCGTCTCTCAACAGTCTTGTATCAGCGCCGCATCAGCAGACCAAACCATCCAAGAGTAGTCAGCCTTCTTCTCAGTCCCGTAAGTAACTGTCACCATCACCAGCTAACAAAGTGAGACATAATGAGACTACTTAGGAGAGGGTTAATTAAACACTTATCAACATTTTACATACACAAGTTTTAATATGTATTATACAAAATAATTATTAAAATATGAAATTAAAACAAGTCGGAAGTCAAATAATTTATTTTAAATTACTCGTGGACACCAGTGGCATGCAGTACATACAAGAAAAATGCACTGCATACCCTAACCTAAGAAAATTTGATGTATTTTAAAAAAAATACAATAAATATCGATTAAACGCTGTATATTTAATCAAAATACACTTCTCATGTGGCGACCAATAGCGCGCGAGGTCCTGACTCGCGGTTACGACATTTACAAGAATCTTTGCATATATATGACATCTCAAATCTACTACAGTGGGCTTCGGCCTGACCGGGCATACACTACCTCACCCGGTCGGAGATCTCCCTTTGGCCATAAGTCCACTGTACCCATATCTCATTACTATTGTTTAGAATAAAAGTTAAATAAAACTGATTATAGGATGTAAATATGTGGAAAATTGCTCAGATTTACATTTCTGCATACCCTGATTAAAATATGCAAGCACGCCACTAGTGGACACCACATGTATTTTGAAAGATAAGACATAAAAATACTATCACCAGTTTGCTAAAGTTACAGCTCTGTAAAAAGATAAAGGTTCGATCTTGTCGAGTGGGAAAATAAGAAACACAAACTTATTTTTTTATAAGAGGAGTATCAACAGCTTACATATTGACTATTGTACATTTGTCATTACATACTGCACTGTAACAACTCATTCATGCCCACTGCTGACCTCACATTGTATAACTAAATTTCTGATATAATAACGAAGTATAGAAACACACATAGTCGTGGTGGCCGAGTGGTTGAAGCGCTTGCCTTCCATACGGGAGGTCGCGGGTTCAAAACCGCGCGGCGTGTACCTCTAAATCTTAATATGAAAAAGATTTATGTGCAATTTTTCACAACACCACTGGCTAAAAATGGTGAACATCGTGAGGAAACCTGCATGTCGGAAAAGTGTTCTAAAAATCCTTTGAAGATATGTGAAGTCCCCAATCCGCATTAGGCAAGCGTGGTGGACTATGCCTAAGCCCTCTTCGGAGGAGACCTGAGCTCAGCAGTGGGCAGTAATGGGTTGTTACAGTACAGTAGAAACACACAAATATTCGTATAAATATTTTTTAAATAATATATTTTTTTTTATTATGTCTTTAATAAAAAAAAAATTGTTAAGATTAATATTGTCACGAATAATATCCACATTTTCAAGTTAATGTTACATTGTCAACAGGGAAACCATCATCATCGACGCCTTCTAAGAGCAAGGAGCGTGAGCTAGCGTTACTCCGCGGAGACCTGATGTTAGCGCAAGCGGCGGCCCACGGAGCTTACCACGCTGCCGTCGCCGCTGCTAAGGGGAAGGTAAATAAACTTCATCTGCTTCACAAATGGGAGGTAGTGATGAACCATCCAGTTATGGAATGAGCTCCCCTCTTCGGTGTTTTCCGAGATCTATGACTTGTTCATTTTCAAACGAGACTTAAAGAAAGTTTTTAAAAGTAGCTAGGTACCAGTGTCCCCTGACATTGAAGAGGTGAGAGGTTTTTCTGCCTATATTACATTAAACAATGTTTTTTTTTTATTTCAGAACATGAATCCCTTATATCCTTTCGGTATGGGTTCCGAGAAGGACCGTCACGCCGGCTTCGATTCACTTACTGGATTACCGCACACTATACTAAGGTATGATTATAATTAAAATAACGTAGTATTATAGTTTTCACAATATCTTATATCGACGGGTAATTCGTATAGTGGTACCGTTGTTTTTGCAAAAATATTCTTAAAATTACCAAATATTTGATTCTGATAATTTAATTTCAATATTCAAATTATTTTCAGAGATAGAACCTATTAAATTCTTAAAGTTACTAAAGTTCGGCCGTTCAGAGAATGCGTTCCTGACACCTATCAGTTAGTCACGAAAAATATTGTTTACCAAGTTATTTGACGTTCAGTTTGGCACAAAATTATAACATTCATTGATTATTGATATAATAATGTTGTTTTAATGCTCATTAATTGTTAAAACGAACCAACAAACCAGCAAAAATATTTTTATCGTAACCGCAACGCCATTACTAAGTTACGTGTCAGGAACGCATTCTCTGAACGGCCGAACTATAAGTGTAGAATATTGAAATGGTTCTACTCACTTATACTAGTATACGTAGGACCCGTCAATATTATATCCATTTAATACAAACATTGTCAATATTCAGGGATTGGTACTGGACATAAAATTATAGGTTTTAATTCAAAGGTTCACGCACGAAATGTTTGACAGTGAAATTGTAAAATAGGCCACAGACAATGAGATTTTGAGGTCACATAGTGTTGTTTTTTTATTGTATTTTGTTTAGTGTTTGCAAATTGAATCTATTATCTTTGTTAGTGCTGCTTTGGAAGGAGGGTAAGTTTAAACAACACTAGAATTTTGGAATCAGATTTTTACGTGCACAGCAATTATTATTTGCATCTTGCAACATTTATTGATAATACTTATCAAATCTTGCTACTTAGCCTAGTTACATATAATATTCATAATATCAAAACCTCAAAACATCTCTGAGTAAGAGTCTTATTTATTAAAATGAGTGGAATTTAATAGAAATTTATTTCTTTAGTGATCCGGCATCAGTGTTAGGAGGAGTGAGGCTACCTCCTGATACAGAAATCATCAAATACACATCGTCACTGGCAGGACCCAAGGTAAACAAAATTATTTTCAACATAATAATAATATGTGAAAATAATTTCATCTTCCATTGAAATTGTGTCCGTTAAAATTCACATTTCTAAACACAGATCTAAGTGCTTGTTCGATCTTAAAAATAATGGGACCCTACGACGACCATTACCTTTCATCTGACACCAGAATCATTCAAATCGGTCCACCCAAACTAAAGTTATGAAGGAACAAACATACACACATACGAATTGAGTACCTCCTTCTTTGGAAGACAAACTAGCGCGCCACCTGATCGTAAGCGGTTGCTTGTTCACACATATCTGTCTACGATGTCACGACACCTTGTATTTAAATCATCATTGTGGTTTCTCGTCTACTGCTGGACATAGCCTTTTCCGAATTTCGCCATAACAAATTTTAATAAAAGTTTTATTTGTCAGGCGCCTCCCGGGTCCACGAATCGTGGTAGAAAGAAGACAATATCCCTCGACCCTCCGCAAGTCTCAGTACATCCATCATCAGGTGACCGGAGTACACCGTTACCGAGCAAAAGGCCAAAAGTGGTAAATACAATAAAGTACTGTAACAACCCATTACTGCCCACTGCTGGGCTCAGGTCTCCTCAGTAGAGGGTAAAAAAGGTCTTCCTTGATAATTGATAATGCATCTTTTGGTCGATTCTGTAATTGTGAATAGTCACAGGATTAAGGGTCTTTAACTAATAATATTTTATCTTAGTTAGCATAATAAATGTAATTTAATTTAAGTTAATGAATTTTTGTAATTGCCTAATAATATGATCTACAATTGATTGAAATAAATAGTTCGAAATTGGCTCATATAATGTCATCACTGGCCAGTTAAAGCACTTAATAGGCAAAATTGAATTAACAGGGTTGAAATATTTAGAGCACCAAAAATATTAAATGAAGAATAACAAATATATAAAACGTAATACGAAAAATAATTTAACAGTCTTTTGAAATTGTATTTTTAAACATGTTTTTTTTTTAATCTTCTCTGTTGAAGCGTGTTTTTTATCTTCCCAGTGATAATATAATTGTAAATATAAATGTGTAACAGGAGGAGTACGGTTCGTCTCGCTCGTCAGTGGAAGTGATCCGGCTGCCGCACGGGAAGCAGGAGAGGGGAGCGCACAACTCGACACCGCCGCATAACTTCTCGGATTATGCGGGTAACTATTACTAAAACAATCAAGACAGAAAAATTTTTCAATTAATTCCAGTAATAATTAAACTATTTCGAAACTGACAACATTTTAGGCTCGTTATAACAAAAAATGATGCTATTTCACCCATCTCATGTACCGTGAGCAGTTTGAATTTTAAATCCAATCATCTTGAAATGATTAATGCGTATTTTAAAAAGTTTTTCTTTTGAAAACGCGTTGTCCTATGTATCTATGTTCAACATCCGCGTAGTTTTATTATAAACCATAACTATAAAAAAAATATATGTATTTAACATTTTAACTAAATAACGGTCATCGTTTTACATCTTTAGTTTTTCCTTCTCCCATTCAAATGAAAAAGGTATTTTCTCTCTCCATTACTCCTATTCTGGCATAAGTCATACACATATTTTAAACATATTTTCAAATGAACTTTCACATAATCCTCTTGCCTTTCTCTCCTCTTAAATTCCTTTTGTTATATATTAATTAAATATTGTATATGTATCAGGTATATCTCGCGAGTTGCTGCAGACTATAGCTAGTCAGAGCGGAGTGAGCCTGGCTGCGTTGGAGCGACAGCTGGCCGGGTCCGCCGCAACATCGGAATATAACGATACAAGTACGTATACAGGGTGTATGAAGACCACTCCCGAAAACGAAGGGGTGGGTTAGTACCAGTGAAGTACCTGGGATGTTAAGCTTTTTGCAAAAAAAAAATCGTCGAACGGACCGATTTCCTGGCTTATCATCATAGGTATCATTAGTACTACCACCAGTCTTCGTTTTCGGGAGTGTTCTGTTTACACCCTGTAGAATATGGATTTAGTAATTATATCTTTGGGATCAGTGGACTATGGCCAAAGGGAGATCTTGCGAGCGAGGTAGTGTATGCCCGATCGGGCCGAAGCCCACTCTAGTAGATTTCAGATGTTGTATATATGCGCCGAACGTTGCAAATGTCAATACCGCGATTCAGGATCTTGCTTGGTCGCGCGTTAAGTGGTACATTTTGAAGGTCATGATAGTTCATAGTCATATACTACCAGTAAAAATATTACAACCAAAAAAGGTATAAAGCTGCATTAAACGCAACTTAAAAATGTCTAAAATTCTTAAATAAATATATATCACAAAAATCCCAACAGTCAAGGCTTTACAATTTAACATAGTGAAGTAATAGAATTTTATAAGTCTTCAAATTTCCGTTTTGTACCAGCTGCCTTTTTTGTCGAGATTACTTGATAATAATCCTTATTACCATCATTTTAGAGTCGGGAGTCGGTCTCAACAAGTCTGGAAGTGAAGACAGTCCTCTCGATCTTGGATTAAAAGCTTCCGACGAAGACAAGCCGTTGAATTTATCACTCAAACCTACACCGAGTAAGTAGTTACATATTATCCAAATTTGTTTTGTTCATTTTGAACCAAATCTTACCAAATTACTAAATTTCAAGACAAGACTAATGTTGCGTATACATATTGATTGGCCAACGTCCAACACTTAAAAGCAAATTACGGTCACGGACCACCATGTAAACGGGGATTTTGTATGCACTGAAACTTATGTGAAACACCGTTTGACAGTTGGCCTACAGTTGTCACTTATGTAAACGCAACATAAGAGAGTCAATTACAAGTTTCTACAGCTAAATTGAAAAATTGACAGGCAATTACAAAATACAAAAAAAAAAAAAAAGTTATGAAACAAAAAGCATTTTTTAGGTAAACTACGATTTTTGTGTTTTTAGTTGATATTTTGTGTACTCTTTGTGTGAGTGGAATAAATTTACTTTCTATTTAAGTAATTATAAAGTAAAAAGATTTTAAGTATGTTGTCTTAAGAGCATCTATAATAAAATTGTGTATTTATTGTAGCGGCTTCCCATGCCTCGGACGCGTTATCTAGACTCACCTCACTCAGCAGCTCACTAAACGCATCTAATGACCGATCATGTAAGTTATTACAACTTTTATATTTAAATACTCTATTTTCATGCATTACTAGTTGACCCGCGCAACTTCCTCTGCATCACAGATAATAGCATATAGCCTTCCTCGATAAATGGACTATCAGACGCTGAAAGAATTTTTGAAATCGGACCAGTGGTTCCTGTGATTAGCGTCTTCAAACAAACAAACTCTTCAGCTTTATTTAAGTATAGATAAGCATGACGACAGTAACAAAGATTTAATGATACTGTAGGAAACTACATAGCATAATAATTCAAAACACTGTTTTGCTTTTACATAAAAAAAATAGATTAAGAAGACCGTTTACCATCAGTTGGACTGTATGCTCGTTTATTGATCGTGTAATAAAAAAAGTTTATGAAGCAACATAGTTAATGGTTTTTTATGTAATAATCTTATAACTAAAATATTACTTGAACTACCTTTTTTCTTTTTACTTTATACCCTTCGTTTAATTTGAGCCATATGAGTTTAACAAAAAACACCGGATTTCAAGAAATTATAGTTTTTTTAGGTTATTAAAATACCTATTTTTGTTCTAGCTCGTCGTAAACCAGGTGTGAAACCTCGAAGAGTAGCACCAGACTTCACGCAGGCTGATTCACCGCGACCTAAATCCAGCGGCAGCGAAGATAGCGAATGTATGTTATTAATATTTAATTAAAAATATGTTTGTAAAATACCCCTGAAACAGTTCCTAAAGATCAAAATTGATATTCTTGTAAAATTATATTTTTAAAGCACACGGCAAAAGTTGCTAACCTCTGCCTTAATGTGATCTGAACGCAGTTTTAAACAACTGATTTATAATTTAATTACGTATGCAATTTGTTTTTTTTTATTTTCTAACGCACAATTTATTTGTACCATAACTTTTTTAAATAAATTAATATCACAGCGGTATCCGGTTGGCCGTCACGCGAAGGTAGACCAAGAAACCTGGGCCGCGGTGTCAGCAAACCCAAGAAAAACACCGTCGCATCCCTACTAGCGCAGAGCCGGGCTCTTGGACTAAGACCGGCGTTAGCCCAACAGCTGTTAGGAGAAACGGACTTGGTAAATACTATAACAACACATTACTGCCCACTGCTGGGCTCAGGTCTCCTCCGAAGAGGGGTTAGGTATAGTTCACCACGCTTGCCCACTGTGGATTGGGGCCAAATACGCTTTTAACTTAACAAATAATAGAGAGAAAATATCCGGCTCGAAGGACCAAACATGGTAGCTTTAAAATTTGGTAATAACATTGTTTGTCTTGTTTAGTAAACAAGGTAGCTGAGAAAATATTCCCTGGAAGCAATGAATATGGTAAATGAAGAATCTGGCTCGATGGACCAAAGTTTCAATCATGGCGTACTAAAAATGCAGAAATTATCATTATCGGGTTTTAGGTTTACTTTCTACGGACCTACATTTATTTAAATATAATTTAACTTAACCTTTTGTTTCATATTCGCAGGAGAAGTTGAAAGCGTTGCTTGGCGAGACGGCGAGCACTGATTCGGAATGTCCTTCCGACAGTTGCCCTTCCGATTCCGACGCGAGCGACTCCAGTCGGAAACCGAAGGAATCTCTACTTAGACTGCCTTTAGCGCTCGGTAACTATCGCTTTAAAACTATTCTACACTTGATAATGGATGTCAAATGAAAATAAAGAAAAAAAAAATTGGTTGCCTGTAAAGTCGGTATACGGGCGAAAGTTTTACGTGACAACGACTCGAGCATGGTTAGCCCGCCTAAGAGCGAGAGAGACAGATATAAAAAGTGACGCGGCACGCGTGCCTCTCACTCGCTCTCATTGTGAGCGCATAACGTGAGCGGAGCGTAACGGAGTGAAGTGAAGTGTCATCAGGCAAACCAATTTATAAGACGTTGTCACGTCAAAAAGCAAGCTTTTAAGATCCAGGATATTATGTAGCAGTAGAGTGCTAGCTAATACAAGTAAAACGAGTCCAAACACGACGAGTCTAACCATCTTCCGAATCCATCATCAGATCAGCGACATTTTGTCATATCATTGCATCGTCACGCTAGATACACCTACGTGTAAAATGTCAGCTCAATCAGAAACAGGGAAGATTATCTTTAGCTTGCAAGATTCCACCCGAACTTACATAGTTACATCCAGTGCAAGTTAATATAAAGCTTGTTATTATTGTTTCGTCACAGGTTGGAAGCGAGTGACCGTGATCCGTGGATTGTCTCGTAACTGCAGTATTAAAGGCGACGTGAGCTACTCCCCGCCAGAACCACACGCCAACATCAAACTGAACAGCATGCAGGAATTACAGGCGGTAATTATAATAGTTATATATACAACTAATTAAACCATCCTTACTAATTAATATTATAAAAGCGAAAGAAGAAAGCACTGAACCGATTTTGATGAAATTTCGCACAGACAATGTTTAGACCCTGAGAAAGATCTTTTTTTTTTTTTTTTTTTTTTTTTAGTTGGAGGAAATCACCGGATCCCCGGGGTATGTGGGAGTTGAACCGCACTAAAACCTCCAACCGCTCACACTCAGCGTCCGAACCTCCCGTCGCTCCTCCGGACGCCGAACCGACAGCCGCTGGCAATACGGCCACCGGCTCTCTCGGTCGGCGGGCTCTCCGAAGCCCGCCAAGATGGGACCGCGTGTCACCCTCCCGCGGAATACCCCGCTGGGTCAGAACCAGCGTGGGTCGGGGAGCGCGGTCTACCATCCCCCGGATGCTCTAACGCTAAGGGCGTGTTGAGCGAGACACGGCACCTTCTTGGGTCCCCGCTCGCACTCGCATGCGTTGGGGACCCGAAACTCTTAGGGGGCCAGAATCCGGGCGAGATCCCGGTTCCGGCCCCCTGCTCGACGGCGGCGGGTTGGCAAATTGAGAGCGGCGTACAGCCTCTCTCTCTCAGCCCCCGCCACCTGCTTCTGCGAGATGGTGGACTCGCAGAAGTCGAGCATCGCCTTCCAGGACTCGTCGCTCTCGAGCATCGACGCCGCGACGCCCGGGAGCGACAAGTCCGGACCTATTTGTTGGACCAGGACACAGCGCTCCCATGCGGGGCAGCGCGCGAGCGTATGCTCCGGCGTGTCCTGGTCACATCCCACGCAATGGTGGCACCTCGCCGTCGGTGAGAAAGATCATAGGCTATCTTTGAATCGAAAGTGACGCAGACGAAGTTACGCGGGCCCGCTAGTCATATACAAATTGCAAGTTGTCTCAAACATATTTTTGGAATAAAATAAAATTACAAATATTCTAAAAATGTAGGGGTCCATTCAGCAGCCAGGTCTGCAGTTCCGAGTTGGGGTATAGGTACCTACAGTGGACTTATGGCCAAAGGGAGATCTCCTTGCGGGCGAGGTAGTGCATGGTGGTCAGGCCGAAGCCCACTGTAGTAGTTTTCAGATGTCGTATGTATGCGAAGATTCTTGTAAATGTAGTAACCGCGAGTCAGGACCTCGCGCGCTATTGGTCGCCACATGGCGTATATCAGGAGAACTATGGATCAAGTTTTCATCTTGCCTCCAATACTTACACAAAAATTGTCACTAGTTCTCAGGCTATGCTATTTGCATCCAGTCGCTTTCAGCGGTTGTATGTTCGTTTGTTTATAAAAACAATAATTAATTTTAAAGATAACACTTTAAATACAAGCTTTTAAGTTCCTGAATATCATGTAGCAGTACAGTGCTAGTTAATACAAGTAAAACGAGCCCAAACACGACGGGTCTATCTTATTTAGTGCAGGATTTCCTCTGACCACCTTCCGAATCCATCATCAATTTGTCATATTATTGCATTATCACGCGATATACATCTGCGTGCGAAATATCTGCTCAGTCGGAAACCGGAAAGTTTGTCAAATTTAGCTTGCAAGATTCCACCATAACTTACATAGCTACATCCAGTGCAAGTTAAGCTAAAGTTTGTAAAATCCTTTTTCTTTCAGTTCCTAGAATCGAACCCGAGCCCGCCTCTAACACTGGACAGTTTTAGCTTCAGTTCGCGCGCCATTTTGGGAGAGTACGTGCAACCGTGCGCAGATATAGCCGACCCGCTCGTGTTTAATGAAACGGAGATCACTAAGAGGTAACTATGTGACTGGATATTAACCACTCAACTGGGAACGTCACTTTTCACTAGATGGCGAAACTGGGGACTTCGTTCGGAATCACTACCCTGTTTGAGCTTCTTTTTAAAAACATTTTTTCCAATAATTATTAATTTCGATTTTTAACTATACTTTATATTTTGAAAATCTTTATTATTAAAATTCTCTGTATAACATTTTGAACAAAAATATATTATCTGCGTAAAATATGAGACGATTAAAAATGTAAACAAAACAAGTTTTAGAACTGTGTTCAATTTTGGCTCCTGCCACAGACTTGGCAAAAGTAAACAAACCAATTTTGTTGTCGGTCCCAGTTGAGTGGTTATAGAATAGAGTAGAAACTCTTTATTGGACACCACAAAAACATGTAAAAGAAAAACATTAAAAAATACAGTGTTGTGGCTACTGATTATAAAATCATATAGCCTGGTTGTAGAGACGTTGTGATGTTGGTCACTGGTTACATGATTGTATAGCATGTTGAAGATTGTGGTCTCACCACTGTAACCAGTGACACTGGTTACAGGATTATATAGCTTAGTGAAGATTCTCGTGATTCTTTAGCTTGGTGGTGATTGTGGGCACTGGTTAATGGATTGTATAGCTTTATGGTAATTATGGCCATTGGTTATAAAATCTTATAGCTTAGTTTACTCAGTGGTCACTGGTTACTCAAACGTATAGCCTGTTTTATTTGTGTCCTTTAATTACATGATTTTAAAACCTGATTTTATTTAACACCGGTTACACAACTACATGAATCTAATATGTTTTCATCAGGTTGGAAGAAGCAAAAGCATTGAACGCGTTAAGTAATAGACCTACCCCGCCGCCATTGGACCGTCGCATTGAACTAGCGCGTCTACAACAAGCCGCGAGAGATGCCAGGAGAGATCACTCTCTTAGGTCCAAAGATCAGGTGAGGAGGCTTGTATTATTAATAACTAGCTTTTGCCCGCGACTTCGTTCGCGTGGACTTCAGGTTCGTCCCGTAGTATCAAAAATTGTAGCCTATGTGTTATTCTGATGTATAAGCTATATTGTGGTAAAGTTTCATTCAAATCCATTCAGTAGTTTTTACGTGAAAGAGTATCAAACATCCATACATCCATACTTACAAACTTTCGCCTTTATAATATTATTATGATGTTATACAGGGTGTAAACAGAGCACTCCCTAAAACGAAGACTGGTGGTAGTACTAGTGACACCTGCGATGATAAGCCAGGAAACCGGTCCATTCAGACGATTTTTTTTTGGCAAAAAGCTTAACATCGTATCACCAGTTAACCCAGCCTTCGTTTTCGGGAGTGGTCTGCATACACCCTGTAATTCCATTTTTAACGAATAGCACAAAAATTACTTGTTAAATCTTTATCAAATATACATTTCCGTTCCAATATCTGCTTACTTACAAAATGAATCAGCTAAATTGATTCATCTTCATCTCGAAAGAAGGTTTCTAAAACACGCACAGTAAATTGTGAAATGTTATAAACTTATTCAGACACTCGCGGTTTTCTATAATACTTTCATGCATTTTCATCGGGTTCTTACCACGATAATTAATTAATTGAGTTGTCTCGATATTTCAATGTTGTTGCAAACGGCTTCAGATTATCGAGTATGTGGAACCAGTGCTAAACACAACAGTCACTCGCGGGTTCACGCTCAGAGAGTCTTGTAGATACAGTGAGTGTGGTGTGTCGTGATGTGAGTTCGAGTTCCAGTGGTACTACACAAAAGCGAACAAGAAAGAGGGTAGACAGATTTGTTTGCTCTTAAATCGACACGCAGTATCCAGTCTTCTCGTGATCATGACGTTTACAACAACGTTGAAATTGACAACTCAATTAATTAAATATCGTGGGAAGAACCCGTTGAAAATGCACGAAAGTATTGTGAAATGTTGTCCTTTGAAAACAACACTTTTAAATATACTTCAAAAGAACTTGTTTGATCTTCATCCAAATCGGTTCTTCGAACAAATTTGATATGATTTTTAGAACAAGAATGAAAAACACAGACAACTGTCCTACTTTTTGGCAGTCGGTAAAACAGAAATGCTTGTGCGATATTTAAAAATATTGTTTTTTGAACCAGGCACGTCTAGTCAGAGAGATAGAAAAGACGGAAAAGGCTGAATTAGCTAAACGCGAGAAAGAGGCTAGGAGTCAGCAATTGTTAGAGGTAATTATCATACAATATAGTTTAAGAGCTGATTTATTGTAGTTTTTCGAATGTCATGATAAAATTACGTAGTAGAAAATGCGATGTTAAGTTTCCTAATAGCATTTACTAATTTAGTTGAAGTAAAAGTTAGTAAAAATTTTAAGTTAGTAAGTTAGTAATTTGTCATTCTACTATGACTTTATTTTTATAATTGTAAGATTTTTTTTCCTTTACTGATATAAGGATAAGAATCAAATGAATTGATGTTAAAAATTCTAGATAGACATATTAAACGCGACTTGAATATTTAATGATAAAGGTTTTTCTGGAAATTTATCGTCTCATTTTCTCATTCGAGAAGCTAAATCAGTTAAAAAACATGGGAGATTGGGTTAATATCATTTTTGTATAAAAACGATTCTCATATTAAGATAACGAATTAAAATTCACTTTCATTTTCTTGAATAAGTATTTTATTACCTTAAATTGTACCGGGTGTTCGAAATAGTCAAATCAGTCATATTTTTTAATCTGGCAACACAGTCATTTAAAATGAGAATCGTTTTAAAAAGAACGTGCATGTTATCATTTTTGTTCTTTTTCCACGTTCTTTTGTAGTAATTATTTATTTTATTTCATAAAATGTGTGCTTGTGTTTGTTTATTTTTATTATCAATTTGATGCTTGGCAACATTGTGCTCACATAGTAGTCGAAAGCAAAAAGTACGGGGTTGCCAATTTTACAAAAAAATACTAATTAAATATCTGGATTTTGTTACTTTTTGCTTCTGTAGACAGCGGACAGCTTTATAGTAGTGTAGTTTGTGTGTCTTGTGTCTTTCTGTTTCTTTATATATATGTAAAATCTATTCTATGGGTCCTAATCTATATCTATTGACAATGTTGTCAAAATCCAATTGATAGTAAAAAAAATGAGAGAAAGATAATAAAAGCATAAACAATTGAACAGCATATCAACAAGAATCGGACACAACTGACCATAGAGCCTGTTCCTTCCGTTTCGAAAGAATGGAAGCTTCCGGAAATATGTATGGGGCCCGCGAAAACGCATAAAGAACGCGCCATGCCCCCCATTAGTTTATCACTCATTCCTGTCGCCTGCCCCGCCCAATCGCCCATAAAGAATATTCTAGAATGGAAAAGCGATCACGAAGAATATAACGCTTTAGATAAAATGAAAGATTTCGCAGAGAAAGCGGCTTTCGACCTACCCAAACGCAAAGACGAATACCTCAAAACTGACAAGAAAAAACCACCAGACAAAGGGAATAATCTAGAAAAACTGATCGAGTCGTACTCCAGGATAACAGAGTTTATAAATGGCTGCGATTGGTCGAAATTGCAAGCAGACAAAAAGGCCGAAAACGCCGCGGCACTAGAAAAGAAATACTTAGATGCGAAAAACGAGTTCATGTCACAGAATCTAAGTTTGATGCCCAAAGATGGCGGGAAATCAGTTTTAAAAGACGTCATAGATTTAAGCGAAGATGATGATGTCACTGAAGTTAAAAAAGTGCTGGGCCCACCCACGTTTAGTGTTGGGAAAGACTGCGCTTTATCGATATCGATACACCAAGGATCGGTACGTTGAGTGTTACCAGCTAACTTTTCGGGCAACTAATAATTTCCAAGGTTATTTTGTTACTAATTTTCTTGACTAATATGGTGACTAATCTCGTTGATAAGCTAAATCTCAATCAAATTACTCTTCTATACGAAATGCTAATGACATTTATTTACATTGCACCTGAACTTAAATTATACACGCAACTTTACAAAGGAAAGAATATTTTACCACTTACACTTTTGTATTTTAATGCTACCATGTCTAAATATTAACATCTTAAAAACTTTGCGACTAAGAAATATCACTAGATACAGTGTACCGAACAAAACAAAATAGTATCTCCAAACAACATTAACTACAAACATCAAGTGTTTTACAAAACGACTTAAACACTCTTCAGTTTAAATCAATTCAAATCTTAAGCAAGTTTTGCGCTTAATTTCTAAAATTATTCGTCGCTAATATTTTACAAAAACCAATTCTGGTAGTGTTTAGTTGGTACCATTTTTGCGCTCTAATCGTGTATCTAGTGTATTTGATGAAAGCATCAAGTATTATTTAGGTGGGACGACTTTTCAAATTTAAGTTAAAACAAAAGAGATTCCTAGACACTGATATTAATATGTATGCTTGCTTAATTCTATTCTTTATATTATATTACCGCTCTTCTTATATCTAATTTGCTTATTCAAAAATATTTCTATCGACGGGTCCTATTTATACTGGTAAAACCATTTTTTTTAACTGTCAAAATTTTGTATTTTTATTTTTGTTAAAGTACAATTATATTCAGAAATAGAACCTACTTAATTGGTATAAGTGTTAACATGGTATAAGTTACTGCGTGTAGAACATTGAAATGGCTCTACTGTAAATTATACTAGTAGGTATATGTAGGACCCGTTGTTATGATATGAAAATGATTTAAAACACTTTTTTTTTTCAAAATCTTATTTTCGTTTTTTATTATTTTGTTTCATGTATCTGGTGTTTTATTATAATTTGCTGTAAACGCTTTCGATGTTGTTGATCGCTTATAAACGAAGGCCAAAAAGAGGAAACAGGAAGAAATTGAGAAACAAAGAATCGAAGAGCAAGCTAAAAAACAACAGGTTTGTAGTAGAAATTGCACTTTTTAATAGGTAGATATTTTTTATTTAGAACGTCAACACATACAAATCAGAAACAATAGGCCTCATTAGTGAAATTATGAAAAAAAAAAAATACGATTCCAAAAAAAAAGAGATTCTAAGTTATATTTGAATAGTCATTCCACCCCACTTTCGCTAGCCCAATGTTACAACTTAATTCTGTAACTATATCTACACCTTATAAAGAGATAATAGTTATGTCCTCAACCACTTTAGTAAAATAGAAAAACAATATAATATCTCACGTTGAAATAAATGTATAGAAAGAAATCTTTTAAAAATCTTGGATAAGTAAATCGAGTCAAACTCGTCGGGTCTATCTTAAGTACAGAAGTTCTTATGACCACCTTCCGAATCCATCATCAGATCAGCTCCATTGTAGCATATTCATTGTCTCAATCTGAAAACGGGACGTTAGTCAAATACAACTCGCAAGATTCCACCCGAATTGACATAGTTCATAGATACATCCAGTGCAAGTTAATATAAAGTTTGTAAACTTATTCAGACACTCGCGGTTTTCTATAATACTTTCATGCATTTTCAACGGGTTCTTACCACGATATTTAATTAATTGAATTGTCTCGATATTTCAAAGTTGTTGCAAACGTCATGATCACTAGAAGACTGGATACTGCGGGTCAATTTAAGAGCAAACAAATCTGTGTACCCTCTTTCTCGTTCGCTTTCGCGTAGTACCACTGGAACTCGAACTCACATCACGACACACCACACTCACTGTATCTACAAGACTCTCTGAGCATGAACCCGCGAGTGACTGTTGTGTTTAGCACTGGATTCAACAACGTTGAAATATCGAGACAATTTAATTAATTAAATATCATGGTAAGAACCCGTTTAAAACGCATGAAAATATTATAAAGTTTGTAAAAAATAAATAGTGTTGAGATACGAGTAGAATTGAGAAAATTCTAAAAAAGTTAATGACACACAAAAACTTGTTACCATCATAGTAGTTTTATCAATAGCTTAAATTGTTTCAGGAAAGAGAAATAAAAAGGCAACAAGCATTATTACTAAAAGAACAGGTAATTAATTTAAATAAGTTTGTGTGTGTTTGTTTATTTATTTATTATATGTGTGATTAACTATCCGTTTTTATTTTCAATGTTTCGCCTTCGCGGGGCTCGCAGCAAAAATACATAACTGAGGTAATTGTTTTATGAATTAAGAAGTTCATTTGGTATTCTTTTTGGGATTGGTGATTTATTATTACTAAAATATGAATGTTTAAAGGCTAATAGGAGGTTGTTCTTTATTTTTTTTAATTTTTTTTTTTTTTTTTAATTTTTTTTTTTTTTTTTTTTTTAAAAAAATAAAATTATATTATTATTTTTTTTTTTTTTTTATAAAAAAAAAAAAAAAAAAAATTTTTTATTTTATTAAATAAATATTTTATTATAATATTATTATTTTATTTTTTTTTTATTTCAATTTATAAATTTTTTTTTTTATTTTTTTTTTTTTTTCTTCCTCCAATACATAAATTTTTTTATTTTTTCTTTTTTTTTTTTTTCCCCACCCCCTCAATAAAATAAACATTTTTTTTTTTTTTAAAAAAAAAAAGACATTTTTTTTAATTAAATAATTTTTTTTTTTTCTTTTTTTTTTTTTTTTTTTTTTAATTCTTTTTTTTTTTTTTTTTTTTTTTTAATTAATCTTTTTTTTTTTTTTTTCAAAAAAAATATTTCCCCTTAAAATAAAAAAAAATTAAAAAAAAAAAAAAAAAAAAATTTTTATATTTTTCTTCATTTTTTTTTTTTCCCCCAAATTTTACAAAAAAAAAAAAACCAATTTTTTTTCCCATCCCCATTTAGTGGATATAATAATTTTTGGGATCACAATTATTTATTTTATTAAATCTTACGAGTCTCATCTCAAGTCTTTAAAACAACCTAATGGATTATGATAGAGCTTTTATAATATATGTATAATATAGTATAGAGACTAACATTTTTATATGATTTTGATGTAATATCATAAACAAACAATTTTTCTATACTTACATTGCAATACTATCTCAACGCCTTTGTGACGCAGACGAAGTTGCAGCAAATAATTTATCTATAATTCGAATTATTGTCCAGGAAAGAGAAAGAAGACGTCAACACACAACATTTATAAGACAACTAGACTCCAGAAAGAGATGGGAAGAGAGGGAGAGAAAGAAACACCAGAACCTACTTGACAGGCTGCTGGTTAAGGAGAAGAAGCTACAACAGAGAAGGAAGGAGATGGAGTTGCTCTCTGAATTGAGGTGGGTATGGTGACGTCAGAGTGGCGTGCAGTGAGTAGGAAAAACATAAGCAGTGCATATAGTAATTTATTAAATTAAAAATGTAAAAACAAAATCAGTTTACTATTCATTTTGTAGTCTCCACGTGATTAATATACTTTTTTTTAATTAATTAATAAATAATAACAAAAACAAACTGTATAATACAACAGTGGGATGTCTTTCTTTCTCACATAACCTTTATAAAAAATACCTGCTTACTTTTTTCTATCCTAATAAACTAATACTACAAATAGATTAAATATTTACCTCAAATTACAAAAAAACTTGTTCAATATTTTTTCTAAGAAACTACACTACAAACAGATTTTTTTTACCCAATTTATTAACAAACTATTTACCAACAGGCGACCCCAAGAAGACTCAACCCTCTCGGATCAGAAGCCCTTACCGACCCTCAATAGAATACAAGGGTTGAAACTACCCGGTCAAGCAATGGCGGACATATTACAAGTATACGAATTTATACATAACTTTGGGCAGACTTTAGGATTTGGTGAGTAACTAGCATATCGGTTTCAAGTTTAAGACTTTCTCTGAGGTCAGTGCTGACCAACAAGACTGAAAGGACGATACGTTTTTTTTCTCGGCAGTTAACGTGTTAATAATCTTATTCAGACACTCGCGGTATTCTATAATACTTTCATGCATTTTCAACGGGTTCTTACCACGATATTTAATTAGTTGAATTGTCTCGATATTTCTCTTCTCGTGATCATGACGTTTGCAACAACGTTGAAATATCGTGGTAAGAACCCGTTGAAAATGCATGAAAGTAACGTGTTAATGTTTGTCTGTAGGGGTTAATGTGTAAGGCTAATATTGTAGCGTCTGTGGTTCGTATCAGACAGTTTACAATGAGAAAAAAGTTGAACTGTGGTTACATAAAATCACAATCATTTTGTTCTTGGACTCATACCCACTTCGCAGGCTGTGCGGGTGTCGAAACGCACTAAAACCACACTCGACGTCCGAATCTCGGCTCATCGAGACCATCATAGGGCTATCCGAGATGATACGTCGCGTTACGCACTACGGCTATGTTTAGCGTCACATCGCCCCTACTAATTACTAATTACTAGCAAAAAAAAGACAATTTATATTACAACCTTTTTCTGGATGAACCGATTTTGATGATCATTATAGTCTATTGGTTTTGTCATCTTTACCATTGCTGTTGGTTTATCTTTATTATTCTATTGTTAAATAATGCATTGTTTTATTTAGATTTAGAAGCGATGCCCACACTGAGTACATTACAAACGGCTCTGTTGCCCAACTGTGGGACTGAGGCGGAGGAAGATCTCATACAAGTGCTGACTGCGCTGCTCATCACTGCTATTGGTAATTAACTACTTACATTATCAGGCGAATATTCGTGTTGTGTTAGTGTCATAGAATTGTCGTGTAATAAATATATCGCTTGAAACTTGTCTTTATGTTCTTAATATTCAGTTTTTTTTTTAGTAATGACTTATCGTGTTAAGACGAATATTCGCTGTAGTATGCCAATGTATGTCATGCTTAATTTTAAAATACTAAACGCACGATTAGACCGTAAAAATGGTACCAATTAAATATTGCCAAAAGCAAATAATGGTATTTTGACGTCAATGACTTGGCGCTCGCTCGTTTTGTGTCATGTTAGCGTGCCCGCACACCTACAATAGTATTGTCAATACTTGTGACAGAAGCAGAGATGGGATTTAAAAGTCATAACATTTTATAAGAATGTTAGAAAAAAATAGCATTTGAGTAGCATGCACTAAAAAACTTTTAGATATTGAAATTCTGTTATTTTGTATATACCTACTGGTGCTTACGTCAAATGAATTTAGTTCTATGTCTTGCGCTAAAAGATATGAAAAAAAAGTAGTTTCAGGCAACATCATGCCTGTAAAAGTATGAAAGAAATTTGAATAAATTCATTGCATATATTATAAATTATAAGACCACCTGAATAGTAGACTTACAAACTTAAAATTAATATTTTTAACATTATACGATTTTGGAACTTAATCCTAAAATATAATTAAGTTTTTCAAGTATTATTTATCCTAAAATATGCACGTGCTATTTTTAAACATGTGCTTTTAATTAACACTTTCTTTGACATGCTATTTTTTAAATATCTTCCCATCCCTCGGTCGAAAGTATTGACAATACTATTGTAGGTGTGCGGGCATGCTTAGAGATATCACACATAAATTTGATAAAGAATTAAATTAACTAATATTTTTTAGCGATTCTATAAAAATCAACGTATTAATTTTTGTAAAAATATTAGTACTGTTAGATGATTTGAACTCCTTACTTCCAGAGGACCCAGGTATACCTCACCCTGGGCGCCACACCACGCTGCTCGGCCACGCCATCCGCATGGGAGACATCACTCCGCACAACCTGAGTGAGGTGCTGAGGATATACCTGTATGCCAACGCGACGGGGGAGGTCAAGGCTTTGACAGGTACGGGAAACAGTATTTTTTGTGTTTAATAGGGAAAAAAGTGATGAGAATGTTTTCATAAACATTGGACTGACCCACGCTGGTTCTGACCCAGCGGGGTATTCCGTGGGAGGGTAACACACAGTCCCAACTTAGCAGGCTTCGGAAAGCCCGCCGACCGAGAGAGCCGGTGGCCGTATTGCCAGCGGCTGTCGGTTCGGCGTCCGGAGGAGCGACGGGAGGTTCGGACGCTGAGTGTGAGCGGTTGGAGGATTTAGTGCGATTCAACTCCCACATGTCCCCAATCGGGCAATCCGGTGATTTACTCCAACTAAAAAAAAAAATCATAAACATTGGATGTAGTGAAAATCTAAAAGTAAGTAAAACCCGAAATAACGGTCTCCTCGTGTCCTTTCAAATGAGGCTAAACACGTAGGTCATTGTATATTGCAGGACGATTTCAATTATTTAGTGGGGAGGAACTAAGAAATAAACGCTCATAGATCTAAATCATAAAGCTTGAATTTTTTATTTGCATTCTTGCTTAAAATTCGGCCGTAATGATACCCCACCGAGAAATCCGGTTGCCGTAATGTGTAACGCATTCTACCGCCCCGCATATCACCATGCTGATACTAACCTGAGTTCAGACGTTAAGTGTGAGCGATTAGAAGTTTTAATGCGGTTCAACTACCACATACGTGGGGCGAATAGAAGCACCTACTGTACAGGATGTTGTTTCACCAGGTTTGACGGCGGAACGAGAGCGCGAGCGGCGAGTAGCTGATCATCATCAGAGCGCGGCCGAGATGGCACAGAGCAGCGCTACCACCAGGAACCTGGCTTACTACAAACATTTACACAACAATAATACTTATAAACTGTCTGGTAAATACTTTACACTGTAACATCCCATTACTGCCCACTGCTGGGCTCGGGTGCGGACTTCAAATATTTTCGAAGGATTTTTCGAATACTTTTCCGATATGCAGGTTTCCTCACGATGTTCTCCTTAACCGTTTTAGCTAGTGGTGTTGTGATGCACGTAAATCTTTTTTACATTAAGATTTATTACAAGCCGTTTTTGAACTCGCGACCGAACGGAAGTCAAGCGCTTCAACCACGACCCCACCACGACTTTAAATAAAAATATCAATAAATTGCAATGGAATAAAATTTTAAGCTTATCATAACATAATACAAAATCGCTTTATGATGTCTGTATGTTAAAAAAAATGATGTGGCATTTTTAAATAGATAAAGTGATTCAAGAATACATGCATAATGTAGTTGAGAAACATTAATATTTTAGAGATTTTTGTTGTGACCAAGTATATTATACAGGGTGATTTCTTAGTGAGGGTACATATTGAAGGTCATGGTAGCTGATGGTTATATACGACCACTAAAAATATTATTACCAAAGAATATGGCTTAATGCCTTAGTAATCGTAACTTAAAAATATCTAAAACTCTTGCAAAATGATAGTTTTTCGACAACTGATGGGTGTGCGGAGGTGTGGGGTGCGCGAGATCACTAGAGGTCGTTAGTCAACACTCTTTTAGCCGAAATTGTTTATGTTTGAGGTAGTTTTGTCGAATTTAGAATAAAAAAAAAATTTTTTTTTGTTATTTTACCTATTTTTTGTAATGTTCCGTTTTAGAACAGAGTACTCGTCACCCTCCTGCAATATGTACCCTCTCTAACAAATCACCCTGTATTTATTTATTGAATTTATTCATTATTCTCTAATTTAGTTTGAAACTATTTTCCCAACAGAATCTCTCCGCGACAAGCCGTTTTTGTCTCTAAACGCGACATCCAAAGCCAAGATCCTGTCGTTCATCTGCAACGAGCTGCTTCAGAACAAAGCCGTGCTGAGACAGATCGACGGCTCGCTGGAACATCTCACGCAATTGAAGAAGGAACGATACTTACTCGATATGAAGATTAGAAAGTAAGGAATAAATTTCTTTAAACACTCGCGGTTATCTACATCACTTACACTATTACTAAACGGGTTCTTACCACGATTATTTTTAATTGAGCGCTCACGGGAAGACTAAACCGGCAAACGAACGAGTGCGAGGGTAGGCAGATTTGTCTGCTCTTAAATGACCTACCCGCAGTTCTTCAGTCTTCCCGTGATCATGGCGCTTGAAACAGTGCTGAAATAACGGGATCGCTCAATTAAAAATAATCGTGGTAAGAACCCGTTTAGTAATAGTGTAAGTGATGTAGAAAGTAAGGGTACTCGTTCAACGATTGATGATCTGGTTGAAGTTATTGTATGCAAATAGTGCAGGGGATTTGTAGGAAATTTGATTTGGAGAAGACTTATATCTGTGTTGATGATAATTAAGATTTATTAATTACCATTTACATCTTGATTGTTTACATATTCATATTTATCACTATATTTAATTTCAGAGTCCGAGTGCTACATCAACGTAAAGTACGAGCTGAACAGTCAGAGAAACAGCAGGCATTAGCTCTCGAGAGGATGCAACGACTGGTGGAAGAGAGTTCTGTTAATATGAGGGCTTCACCCCATTTGAATGACGACGGTATGGACAATAATATTGACAATATTACTGTAGTGTCGAAGTCAACTTATAGAGTATTTTGAAATGATGAATTTATAGAAACGACTCGAAAAAATGCGTTTACCAAAGTAGCATTCAAAGATTTTTGAAAAATAGTCAAAGTCCAAGCGGATATTGAACATGTGAAAAATTTGAGAAAGTCACACACTGTAGTTTAATAACATAACAACAAAAATATACTATTACAATTAAATTTTACATAATAATATCTTATTCAACCGCTTAACATTAGATTGGCTGTTGACTTGACCACTTATTGGCGTCATAAAAAAGTACTTTTAAATTGTACTTACAAATATGCATACTTGCCTGCATATTTATATCGCGAAAGAAATAATAACGACATAACAATTAATCATAACACACAATTTGTAAAATAATTGTTCTAAATTTAAATATTTCCAGAACATTCGATCCAAGAGAAACAAGAAACTCCAAAGAAACAATCAAAGGAGCACTCGCCGAATCCGGAAGATAAAACGGATTCACCTTCACCGTACAAAGAACCTTCAAACGTCGATGAAAGCGACAAGGAATTATCGCCCTTAAAGGACTTATCTAACGGTATGTAATTGCATAGCATTAAAAAAAAATCTTGAAGGGTGACATGGGACACCCGAATAGAACGAAGTTCCTTTCGATTAAAAGATATCTTATATATTTTTTTCCTAACATAACGCGCGATAAGGAACGTGTTTTAAAAGATTTAGATCACAGCGCCATTTAGCGATGATCATCTAAAACAAAAAAAGTGTCGTGACAACTTTTCGTAACAATTTTTTCCGTCTAGCCCCCTTTCGATAACGCGCGATAAGGAACTTCGTTCCAAAATCCTTTATTCTATTACCTAAATTACTTTTAAATATTGTTAATTAATTATCAAAATTCATAAAAATATAATGTCGCCTGTTGGCGTAAAAATCCCCCGTTTCCTTCCACCATTTTCGATTCCGGGCTTTTTGCATCCATTTTGGTCTCACGATTCAACTGAAGGTATCGTGCCATCTTGTTTTTTGCCGCTCTCTTGTCCTTTTTCACAAGCTTTATATTAACTTGCACTGGGTATAACTATGTAACTTCGGATGGAAACTTGTGAGTTAAATTTGACAAATTTCCCGGTTTCGGATTGAGCTGACATTTTGCACGCAGATGTATATCGCGTGACAATGCAATAATATTACAAAATGGCGCTGATCTGATGATGGATTCGGAAGGTCATAGGAACTCCTGTACTAAATAAGATAGACCTGTCGTGTTTGGACTCTCTAGTACTGTATGATGGTGCATGTTAGCATAACATTAATAACCTTAAATTACCTAAAAACCAGTGAAATTGGTTAATTTACATTAGTTCATTTATATATATAATAAATAAAATCTGTACTATAAAAATTAATCGCAAAATGTGTTAGTAAGCATATAACTCAGTCGCTCATCTACAATGTGAGTCTAAGACCTACCTTAAAGGATTTCCTCTTATCCATATATTATGTTGTTCCAGGTATAAAAAGCAAGGAAATGTTGAACAACAACAAGGATGAGTGCTCTCCCGCCGACAACTCGAAGGTGGACAAGGATAGCGTCATGGGTGACGACGTGCTGAGCGACCTGGACACTGACTCCATACAGCACGATGAGGTAACTGGATATTATTGGCCACTGCAGGCCATTATCGACCACAGTGGCGTGCATGCTTATTTTAGTAAGGATATGCATAAAAAGTAAATTTGACTGTTTTTAAATAAGTGACATCCTTCAATCAATTTTATTAAACTTATACGCTCAATATAAAGCATTTTATTAAAAGGTTTAGGGATATGCAATGTTTCTTTGCATCTACGAACGGCGATTCGGCCACTGCTACCCACTGTTGGCCATTCCTAGTTACTGTTGGCTACTCCTAACTTCTGCTGTTCCTGTGGGCTGATGGCCACTACTGCCTACTATCGGCCTCTTTGGTCCACTATTGACCACTGTCAGCCATTACTGCTCACTTTGGATTACCTAACATACATGATGATATTATGTATTTATTTCATTTACTCATTTACTTCCACAAACAGGATGAAGACAAGAACCTTCCAGCGGAGGAGTTGTCCCGGAAACTGGAGAAGTTACTCCGTCAGTCCGAACAGCAGCTGCAGCAGGTCCAGGCCGGCTCGCACGCGCTCAGGGCCACTTGCTATGGACAAGACCGGTATGTCCCACTGCTGGGCTTAGATCTCCGCAGTAGAATATGTTATACAGATATATTAAAATTTCTATTCCTAGGAAAGGACTTGTCATCATTCGTCCAAGGCCCAAGGCAAAAACTATTGATTAAATTTAATTAAAAGCCTTTATTTAACTTGCACTGAACATATATATGTAACTATGTAAGTTCGGGTGGAATCTTTCAAGCTAAATTTGACAAACTTCCCGGTTTCCGATTGAGCTGTCATTTTTCACGCAGATGTATATCGCGGAAATGGCGCTGATCTGATGGAGCCGATAACCATTGGGACTCTTGTACTTAACAAGATAGACCGTTTTACTTTGCCAAAACTACTACGACATGATATCCAGAATCTTATTTAATATTTTATAAATGCAATACGTTCTAATTTCACAATTAATTATATAATAAATAATTAAAATCTGAATATACCCAGGTATTGGCGTCGCTACTGGTCCCTCGGTAAAGCGGGCGGTATATTCGTGGAAGCGATGGAGTCAGCTCAACCTGAAATACTACACTACCACGAAACTTTAGAGAATAACTTGACGAAAGACAACGATGTAGTTGTTAAGAAAGGTTAGTAAAGGTTTTTTTTTATTAACATGTAGACAGACGAGCTAACGGGCCACCTGCTCATGAGCGGTTACCGTCGCTCATGGACCTCTGCAATATCAGGGGACACTGCCTCGCTACCTATAACCTTTCTTGACTTCCTTCAAGCCTCCAAGATTTAATTGAATATACAGGTTGGATCTGTAACTTTGGACTATCTGATGTGGGGTGAATGACCTGTTGAAATACTTATAATAAAAAATATTAATTTTTTGGATCGGTTAAACTTTTTTTTCTGACATTGTATGGAAAACGTACGACTATCGTTGCGGACTTCCACATTATGATGAAAAATTTTTTTATCCAATTCCTAAAATAAAAGTGGTTCTAAGTTTTATTTCAACAGGTCATTAACCCCACGTTAGATTGACCAAAGTTACAGATCCACCCTGTATAGAAAAAAAAACTACGCAAAGATTAGCTATATAATAAGTTTGTTTCTTGTAAAAAAAAGAAATATAAGTGTGATTGAACCGTCCTTTCTTTTCAAGCTGGAAGTCACTCAAAGATAGTCTTGGCCTATTTGACAAAAACTTTCAAGATCTTCTATTTAGAACTACTATAGAATTTTGGATAGAAACATTTTCTTGATGAACCGGACTTTTTCAAAGTTCTTGTACTTTTATATGTTTATTTTTTCCATTACTATTCATTGTACTTTCATGCATTTTCAACGGTTCTTACCACGATATTTAATTAATTGTGTTGTCTCGATATTTCAACGTTGTTGCAAATGTAATGATCACGAGAAGACTGGATACTGCGGGTCGATTTAAGAGCAAACTCAATTAATTAAATATCGTGGTAAGAACCCGTTGAAAATGCATGAAAGTATAATATAAAACCGCGAGTGTCTGAATAAGTTTACTATTCATTGTATACTTCCATACCATTAAAATTATATCTACACTAGATCTATTCCATTTCCACGTATAATTATGCATATTTTTTCTTTAAATACTCTTTAAATGAATCTTATTCCTTCTAGAAGTAAAAGAAGAAGAACAACCAGCAGAAGAAGAGATAAAAGATGAATCTCAAATACAAGAGGAAGCTCTCAAGTCACAATTGGAACTGAAGAATATAAAATCAGAGTTGAACCTGAGTGACCACACGCAGATCATCAAGTACGAGCCGAATGTCAAACATGGCGCTTGTAAAGTGGAAGGTACGTGATGTTTACCGACTGATAAGAGGAGGTTTAGTTATTCGGGAATTATGTCATAAATTGGCTTAAAAATACACTAAAGTCGTGGTGGCCGAGTGGTCGAAGCGCGTCGTTCTAAATCTAAATGTGAAAAAGATTTATGTGCAATTTTTCACAACACCTAAAAACGGTGAAGGAAAACATCGTGAGGAAACCTGCATGTCGGAAAAGGGTTCTAAAAATCCTTTGAAGCCACGCTTGCCCAATCCGCACTGGGCAAGCGTGGTGGACTATGCCTAATCCCTCTTCTGAGGAGACCTGAGCCCAACAGTGGGCAGTAATTGGTTGGTACAGAATTAGCTTTTTCTTGTATGAAGTATGGTGTCTTAATTATTTTCTGTAATGTTTTTAATTGTCCTAAAACTGTACTGTACTAGAACAATTCATTACTGCCCACTGCTGGGCTCAGGTCCCTCAGTGAAGGGATCAGGTATAGTCCACCACGTTTACCCAATGCGGATTAGGGACTTAACATATCTTCGAAAAAAATTTAGAATCCTTTTCCAATAAGCCGGAATCCTCACGATGTTTTCCATCACTGTTTTTAGCCAAACCCTGTTTTTCTTTTACAAACGTGACATATTTACAACTTATCCGCAGGCTCAATAAAAATGGAAGAGAAATTCATTCAGCACAAACAAAACAACGAAGCTCAAGATATGTTAGACATAGAAGACTCCATTCCCACAGCGTTCCTCGTACAAAAGCCAACACACAAACCGATGTACGCTGCACAAGCCGAGCCCGTCGACAAACCGCAAGAAATCGTCAAAATAGAAAACGTTAAAACCGAAGAAGAAACTAAAGATCAATTGGTTAATAATTTAGAAGAATTACGCAAGATGGCCGAAGCTGTATCTTCGCAATTAGACGCGGCTAAGGCAGAAGAAATCAAACAGGAAAACTTGAAATCAGAATCGGAAGAAATGGACGCCCAAGCGTATTTATACTCGAAAATCGTCGAAGGAAAATGGTTCTCAATTCTAAGGCACGAGAGCTCATTTTTAAATAACAAAACGTCGTATTGTGATAATGAACATACGTGTGCTGAAGTTGTCATGACTCAAGGTCACAAGTGGGACGTGTCTAATAACCTACACTTGCTCCATGACCCGAGTTTGTTCACATTGAACAGTATGGTGACCAGTGTGCAAGTGCCCGTTAACAATGTGTATGCGGACAGCAGCTTGACCATGTCCGGGCTGGATGAAGAGATGATGGAGGCCAGGATGAGTAGAGATGGAGTTGATGATGAAGATAATAAGGATCAGGTAAACCAATTTGGATGATATATTTTTTTGTTAAATAAGCCTACCTGGTGTAGCCTGGTGGTTATTGTTGCTCATGCGTTTTTTTTGCTCAAGTTTTATCTGCAATACGAATGTAATGTGATTTATTTATTTAAAGAATCTTAAGACAGTAGGATGAAGTTCAATTTTCTCTGATGGTCTTAATCAAGTTACTGTGCAATTCATTCAGTATTTTTGAAAGATAGGATATATTAGTCACTATTTGAGCACAGTTTTTCGATACATAAATCAAATTGATCCGTCCAGTACATCCTATGAATTCTTATGTGGTCACTATTTAGTCACAATTTTTCTTTATATTTACACGCGCGTAGATTGTTATCAAAACCATTTAAATTACAGGAAAACGACCTAGAAAAAGAGCTACAAGCAGACAGCTTAAAAATAGACGCAGCAGCTCAAAAAGCTAAAGCAAACAGCCTCACCAGCTTAGGAATGTTGAACTTCAACGCATTATCGACATATGTCACATGTGACAGCCCTCCGCCCATACAAATGTCGGCTGATGAGTTAGATCAATTAGAATATTGTAAAATATACGGACTACCGAAGAAAGTTAATGGGAACTATGTTACTAAGGAATTGAGGTGAGTTTTTACAAGCTTTATATTAACTTGCACTGGATGTAAGTTGGAGTGGAATCTTGTAAGCTAAATTTGACAATCTTCCCGGTTTCCGATTGAGACGCAGATGTATATCGCGTGAAAATGCAATAACATGACAAAATGACGTTGATCTGATGATGGATTCGGAGGTAGTCATAGGTATTCTTGTGCTAAATAAGATAGACCCGTCGTGTTTGGGCTCGTTTTACTTGTATTAGCTAGCACTCTACTGATACATGATATCCGGGATCATAAAAGCTTGTATTTAAAAAGTTTTCATTTTTTTTTTTTTTAATGTAAAAACAGTCTAAAAAGCTAAAAAATAGTCCGAGAGCTAGTGCCAATTTTTGTATAGATATTTGAGGCAAGCTGAAAACTTGGTACATAGTTCTCTTGATATACTTCAACTTGGAATGGCAGATCTGCACGGACCCTAACATTTAAAAACATTTGAAAGCCAAACAAAATGATCTATCTTTTTGACTATTTTTTGTTCATAAATAATTTCCTATAAAATTTCAAGCGCCTAGCAATACAAAAGCTTCGACTATTATTTTCACAATATTAAATTTTATTTTTCCCTAATTGCACAACATTACTCAGGCATGGTTGGTGGCGCATCACGGAGTCTGGTCAGCTGAAGTCTCTCCTGGATGCTCTCCATCCGCGAGGAGTACGAGAACGGGAGCTGCACGCTTCCTTCCTCACGCATCTACCCACCGTTAATAACAAGGTATGAAAAAGAACAGTTTGTAGATAATGATTTTACCAGTTTTGTCTGTACCAGTAAACTCCCAAATTTACTGAAAGAAATAAAGAAAGAAAAAACATTTAATGAACACACAATATATATTGTATGAAAGACAAAAAATATGCTAAGAAACAGTGTAGTGTGCCCATAAGGCCATAGATATATGCCGCAGATTACTGCAGCGCTGAATGGAAAAATCTGTTTTTTTTTTTTAAATAAACACAACAACAGTTAGTAAAGTGACTTGTAAAGATCAAAATCACAATTAAATTCATAGATAATTAAATCAAAGATTAACCTTCGATACTACAGTTAAATATTTTAATATCTGCCTAAATTCGAAAAACATAAAAACTTGGTCTATCAGTACTATTATAACATAACTTATCACCATTAAAAATCTAAAAAATACTCTTCTTTTAGATCACTACAGACTAACGACTTTGTAATAAGATTTTCTTATATCCACACTTATACGGGGTGTATGAAGAGCACTCCCGAAAACGAAGGCCGTCTGAATGACCTGGTTTTCTGGCTTGTCATCACAGACCTATCACTGGTACTACCACCAGTCTTCGTTTTTGGGAGTGCTCTTTATACATCCTGTATAATAAAGAGGAAAGAGATATATTTTTGGATTTTTATGTAAGAAATAAACTCAAAAAGTACTGGACCGATTTCAATAATTTTTTCACCGTTCGAAAGCTACATTATCCACGAGTAACATAGGCTATATTTTATTTTCCAAAAAATTAGGGATTTGTATGAAAATATCGAATCTTTGTGACGCAGACACACTTATAATTTATAAACTATCCACAGTTACACATAGAACTAGGCGACGCTCCGTTAGAGATGGACGTGGATGACGTAGACACCGGATATCCGGCCCCGGACTCGCCTACTTCCTTCTGTGAAGACACCGCAAGAAGAGTCGATATGAATCTATTACAAATGGTATGTATTGATCTCACTAACTAACATTTTCTTACATAATTGAAAACGATCGACTTCCATTTTTAAGAATAGCATAAAAACTGTCAGTCAAATTTATACGAGATAATGTCCAAAGTGTTTGCTTCTTAATAAAAAAGATCATCGAAATTGGTTCATATAAAAAGAATATAAGAATAAATATCAGTTTCCTTCACCCTCATAAACTCACCCTGCTTATTCTCCAGGTGGAACAGCTAGAAGAGCGTGTAGCCGCAGCATCCCTACAAACAAAGGGCTGGCGTCCCTCCCCCCTCTCCCTGCCGCCGCGCACCCCCCCGTCCGCCGTCACGAGCGCCGCGAGACACAAGCTGGCGGCATTAGAAGCGCACATCGAGAGGAGATACCTCAAACCGCCTTTGGTACAAAGGTATGCTAGGTAATGGACATTTATAACGATTAGAATGGTTTTTTTTCTGTTGTGGTGGGTAGTATCGTTAAATATCATGGTTCATGGTGCACTGTGTGTTCGCATTTTGATGAATTTAGGGCAAAAAGCGAACCGAAAGCGTGGTAAAATAAAAACATGAAAGACCATTCGTCGCCTCAGTGCTTGTTTGGCCAATCTGACATTTTTTACGAAACACTAAAACAATAAAAATCTCATTTAAATTTTTTTCTCAACACGACACTTAACGAAAATTCCGTGCTTGTTTGCTGTCTCCTGTAAAATTTGCTCGAGTACAGATTGGCCAAACAAGCACTGAGGCGACGCATTGCTAAAACCAAACGACTTATTTATTTATTTATTTATTGCTTCATGCACAAGTTTGTACATAGGCGGACTTAATGCCGTAGGCATTCTCTGCCAGTTTATATTTGTTTTTCTGCATTAACTCAAAAACTACTCGTCAGATCTTTATAAAATTTGGACAAAATCAAGTAGTAAACTATCTTTAATCTAAAATAAGGATCATCAAAATCGGTTCATGTTTTCGGTCTGCATTTTGTCTTTTACACAAGTTGTTCGTTCATCGTCATTGGTGCAAAGGTATGCTAGGTAATGGACATTTATAACGATTATAATGGTTTTTTTCTATTGTGGTGGGTAGTATCGTTAAACATCGTGGTTCATGGTGCATTGTGTGTTCGTATTTAGGGCAAAAAGCGAACCGAAAGCGTGACATTCAAATTAACAAAAACGTGAAATTAAAAAAAAAAACTGTTACTTTTTTAAATTAAATATGATACAAAAACTACTTTCCAAATCTTTATGAAAATTGGCTTGAGAACGGGCTTTTGTAACAAAAAAGAATCATCAAAATCGGTCCAGTAATAAAATGCTTCCGGTCCGCTGTCTGTCATTTTATACAGGTTGTTTGTTCATCGTCATTTGCAAATTCGAATATTCAGTATTCACACGATTTGTGGTTTTTGTGGTGGGTTTTATTCTATTATTATTATGTTTATAGTACATTATGTGTTTTTGTATTTTTTTTTTCAGAGTATAATAAATTTTTATTTTAGATTCAGTTGTGTTTTAATTGTAAATGCTTTCTCGCTTAACATTTTGCATGGTTGGTTTCATGTAAGTGTAAAGAACAATTTATGCTACACCTGTCTGTGGGGTAACTTGGCCGTAACTCCGGTCTTTTGGTGTAATATAAGTTGCTTCATGAAATATGTCATTTTAGATCTTTTCCTTTCTCAATGCTATTTGATATAATTGTGTCAAAAAGATTTGCCTTAGTTTGATTTTGAATAAGCTCTTAATTGCTAAATATTCGTGATATATTAGCTATATGCCGTCTATAAACTATATAATCTTTAGTAAATATTTTAACTATTTTTAACCTATTTGAGAAATCTGCCTCTTTTTTAACACATTCACTGCGGAGCCTATTAAAGTATTGGACAAGATTTAAGTTTGCTTAAAAATATAAAGGCGCGATTAATCTTTGTTCTGATAAACTTTTTTTTATTGATTTTTAAGTACTTTTCCAAACAGTTTACTTATTTAAAATTGAAGTTAAATTTTACTATGCTTTATTGCAAACCATTATTTAATAAAAAACAAAGTTCAAATTGAAGCTAAAAAATAAATTCAATGGTCCACAATATCTCTTACAATACCGAGAAGGTATATTGCGAATTTCAGTTTTTAAAAGCGAATATGGACCTTCCCATCCCAACGCATTCCCATCATTTTTCGTTACGTCCTAAATACAAATTTTCGACATAAATTTAAAATGTAAACAAAAATTTACGCACTCATAACTAAGAGAGATAAATAATAACAAAAAATAAATATCCATACCGCAGTGAACGTGTTAAATTTAGCTTCGCGAAACTAAAAACATTATTTAGTACTAAACAATCGTTTATTTTTATTCTTACAGCACAGCGGAAGCTAATTTAGGCGCCATGTTGTCCGGAGACCACGGAAACTCTTCAGCACCATCGCCACAAAACTCTGATGGAGGAAACGAAACTAAAGGTAGGTTTTTATTGATGTAGAGCATACATGTTAGGGAACCGGTTTGGATGATACATATTTCATTTAAAACAGCAGGCACGGAATTTTATTGTATTTTAAATTATTTGTATTGTAATGCTAGTAGACCTTTATCCCAAAATCTGTTCAAGAAAGAAAAAAAGGAAAGGCCAAACATTTACCTATTTTATAGTACTGATAGGTATTCAATAGTACTCGTAAACTACGTTGATTTTAGAAAGACTTGTTATTTAAAAATAATGTCCTTTATGTTTAAAAATGTAACATGTTACATTTTCTGCTTAATGCCGGGCTCAGGTCTCCTCATGGTCCAAGAGCTAGTGGCAAATTTTGAGCAGTTATTTGAGGCAAGCTGAAAACTTCAACATCAGAAGGATCAGGCATAGTCCACCACGCGATTCTAATGCACATATACGTCATGTTTAAAAAAAAAAACAAATCGAAAAATTGGTTGCCTGTAAAGTCGGTATCTCGGGCATGGTTAGCCCGCCTAAGAGCGAGAGAGACAGACATAAAAAGTGAATGGCACGCGTGCCTCTCACTCGCTCTCATTGTGAGCGCATAACGTGAGCGGAGGGTAACGCAGTTTCTCGAAGTGTCACCCGGCAAACCAATTTATAAGACGTTGATACGTCAAAAATATATATTCTGAGCACATAAAAATACTTATATCTAATAACAACTTTCCAATATGCAGGTTTCCTCACGATGTTTAAAACTTTTTTTACTTTATCTTGTTTTCAGACAGTAAAGGCATAGCTCGTGGTTTAGCCACGTGGCGGGAAGCTGTAGCCCGCTGTAATACTTCAGCTCAGCTCGCCATGTTGTTACACGCGTTGGAATCTGCTGTGGCCTGGGATAAGAGCGTTATGAAGGCTGTAAGTGTTTACTTATTTATACTAACCAGATTAGCTGATCTTCGAAACTTCGTCTGCGTCAAGAAGGGGGGGGGGAAGCACTGTTAGATCTTTATAAGAACTACAACATTTTAGTACAATGACATTTCGTCGCCTCAGTGCTTGTTTGGCCAATCTGCACTCGAGAAAATTTTACAGGAGACAGCAAACAAGCACGGAATTTTCGTTAAGTGCCGTGTTGAGAATGAAAATTGAAATGAGATTTTTATTGTTTTTGAATTGGAAATTTAAAAAAATAAATTTTACCAGTCGGATGGAAATTTTATTCTTTATAATACTGCATTAAAAAGTCATTTTCGTAAAAAATGTCAGATTGGCCAAACAAGCACTGAAGCGACGAATTGTTGTTCATACATTCACACATCGCGTAATACGAATCCAATCATAGATAAACGTTACGTTTGATATCCGTATCCCGATCGGTGTAATGTCGCCAACGTCAAACTCTCGTTTAAAAAAAAAAGACTGGCGGCCGACTAATATGAAAATTGAAGTTGCCGAGCCAATGTGAATACACGACATAGCCTGAATAACACACAAATCATGATGTCACACAGAACTGTCAGTTTTGCCTGAACGGCGACAACGAAGACCAGCTGTTGTTGTGCGACGCTTGCGATAAAGGATACCACACGTACTGCTTCAAGCCGAGGATGGACAAGATACCTGAAGGGGACTGGTGAGTTTATTGTTTATAGGATGACGAAGTAATTAGGAATTTATGTCTAAACCTAGTATTTAAATGTAGTATTTGGTATTTGATATTTGTAACTAGTATTTGAGTCTGATACCGAGTATTTGAGCCTAGTATGACATACCTAAAGCTGGTGTTTACATTTAACTATTACTTCATATCTAACCTAATCATCATCATCATCAGCCTATAGACGTCCACTGCTGGACACAGGTCTCCCTCAAACCTCGCCACAACGACGGTTCTTGCACTGTCTGAATCCAGTGACCTCCCACGATCCTGACCAGGTCGTCGGTCCATCTTGCGAGGGATCTACCCTCGTTGCGCTTACCGGTTCGTGGCCGCCACTCCATAACTTTTCGGCCCCATCAGCCATCCGTTCTTCGCACAATATGTCCTGCCCATTGCCACTACAAAGACGCAATTCTTTGCATAGGTTACTTTAATCTAATATTTGAATTGATAATACTTGATACCGAAACCTAGTATATGAAGTTGGATTAAATACTAGGTACTGCTGGGAGTGCGTGAACAAGGCGCGGGGCGAGCGCGTGTGCATCGTGTGCGGTAACGCCAACCCGGGCCGCGTCATACCGTGCGCGCTCTGTGTGCGTGCCTACCATCAGGACTGTCACTACCCGCCGCTACCCAAGGTAACTAGTGACGAACAAAGGGACCATACACAAACACATATCGAACATAGGGACCATACACAGGTGTCGAACAAAGGCACAATACACACATATCTTGAGCAAAGGCACCATACACACGTTGAACAAAGGTATCATACACACATATTGAACAATGACGCAATGAGCACACATAGTTTGAACAAATATACCATACATACGAATATCTGGAAAAAAGGGACCACACACACGTCTTCAACACGATAGTACCTTTGTTCAACAAAGGCGCCAAAAAAAATCTCTCAGACGACCAATACAATTTAAACCAATAAATCAGACTACATATGTACATTATAAATCAAATAAAAAGTAAATACTAAACAATTAAAATAATTTCAGAATCCACGTGGCAAATGGTACTGTAACAACTGCATTTCCCGCGCTCCGCCCAAGAAACCGCGCAACATGAAGAAACGAGACAACAAACATAAAGACAAGGATAAAGATAGCAGTCTGGATCTAGACCAGAGCATGGTGCCTAGGTAAGGATTTGTAATATTTTTATTACAATAATGAAAACGACAGACTTCCATTTCTTAAGCATTGCACATAAACTACCGGTCAGATCTTTATCAAAATATGAGATAATGTTCAAAGTGTCTGCTTCCTAACAAAAAAATAATCATCGTAATCGGTTCATATTGAAAGGAAATACACGCAAAAACGCACAACACTCTGTACTAGATACTGCCTAGAGTGCATCAGGGTAAGTACTTGAAATGAAATGAAATGAAATGAAATACTTTGAAATGAAATGAAATACTTTATTTTCAACATTGATGACGTACTCATTCTTGTTGACGTCAAAAGTTACAAGCTACCACCAGTTCGGACACAAAAAAATAATAATTGTAGCCACCGTCCTGAGAAGAACTGGCAAGAAACTCAGCGGGCATGTCTTTTTTCTTTTATGATCATATATTTTTTTAAAGCATTTTAACAGTGTTATACAATTTTACATTGAATATAAAATAAATAAAAAAATCGATAATGTTAATGAAATGACCTTGGCGAGCAACTCATTCCCACTTTGTGCAATCGTCCAAGTAATCATTGACCTTATAGTAGGCTTTCTTGCACAGACGTTCTTTAATAGTTTTCTTAAACCTATGTATAGGTAGGTTTTGAACATCTTGTGGGATTTTGTTGTACATGCATACAGACAAACACCTGAAGGAATTTCTTATTTTATGCAACCGACTCATCGGTAAATCAAATTTATGTTTGTTCCTGGTGTTTCTACTATGTAGGTCAGACTTTTTAGGAAATTCCTCAATATACTTTCTAACATACATTAAATTTTCAAAAATGTATTGGGATGGTAAAGTGAGAACTTTAATTTCTTTAAATTTTTCCCTCAGGGATTCCCTTGAGTGCATATTATAAATAGCGCGTATAGCTCTTTTCTGCAAGATAAAAATCGTTTCTACATCGGCTGCATTGCCCCATAGCAAAATGCCATAGGACATAACACTATGAAAATAACTGAAATAAACTAAACGAGCCGTGTCAACATTAGTAATGAGTCTAATTTTTTTTACCGCGTATGCCGCAGAGCTGAGCTTACTCGCTAATTTATTTATGTGGGGTCCCCACTGCAGCTTGGAATCCATTGTTATACCAAGAAAAACATATAAGAAAAACATTGTTATACCAAGAAATAATGATATTAGCTAATTATGCTGAAAGGAAACATTCTTTTACTTTTTAAAAGAAACAAAACTGCATTCATGATTTAAAAAAAAATTGGTAAAAATTCTAAAAAAATCACAGTCTGTACCTTTTTTTTTTTAGTTGGAGGAAATCACTGAATCCGGGGTATGTGGGAGTTGAACCGCACTAAAACTTCAAACCGCTCACACTCAGCGTCCAAACCCCGGCTGAGACCAGAACCCAGCACGGGATTTGGAGGGACGGCGCGACGCGTTACGCGCTCGGCACTCTTTCCCGTCGCGCCGTCCCCACAGTCTGTACCTTAACTGCATCAATCGATAGAGTGAAATTAAATGGAAGGAAAACGATCATAATTCATGTTTTAGTCATTAAATTCACTCTTTAAACCAGATATCATCAGACACCTTTCAAATAAAAATATAAGCATCATAATCGGTTTATCGAACATGTTATTATATTTACAGTCCGGCACCATCCCACGCGTCCACATCAACAGTAGCCGAAGAGTGCAGCACCGCGCTCCCCACTCCGGAGAAGGAAGACAAGGTGGACGAAACACAGGAACCTGTTGAACATCCACGTAAGTATATACAGGGTGTCTCAAAACTGCGACATGAACGGGAAGTACCTTAAATATTAGAGATAGAATGTTTTGCTGAAACGAAACATCATTTTATTTTTGATATTTAATAATACTGCATTCACAGATTTTTCGTAAATTGTTTGGTTTGTCTGAAAATTGCAATAACAAAATCGGCAAAAATCAACAACCTGTATTTTTTTGATGACAATCGAAAGAACATTTAATTACGAATAATCTTTGCTAACAAACATAGTATCTTAAATTAAAAGAACACTGTAGAACGCGTGATTCAAGATATAAGTACCTTATTTTCCACCATTTACTGTGTTTGTCTAAATAAAACAAGTGAAACATAACTACGAACACAAATACTGAGATTTTACGACGACCACCATCAAAATTACTAAAACTATGTATCATCTAAATCGGTTCACAAAAAAAAACTTGAGAGGTGTCAAGGGACACCCGGATGGAACGAAGTTCCTTTCGATTAATATTAGTGAGGGAATTGTAATAAAATTTATTTTTTTAAGTTATTAAATATTTTGATCACAGCGCCATGTAGCATTAATCATATAAAACAAAATAAGGAATTGTTTTAAAAGATTTTAATCACAGCGCCATCTAGCGATAATCATCTAAAACAAAAAAAGTGTCGTGACAACTTTTTCATAAGAATTTCCGTCTAGCCCCCTTTCAATAACGCGCGATAAGGAACTTCGTTCCAACATGTCATTCCAAGGCTTCCATAGTAAATAAACTTCTTTACCCATTCAGCACAAAATCTACCATTAACATTATAAGATTTGTGATGTAACTAATATATTAAATTCCAGCCCCTCCTCCGGAGTTGTCGGAGGAAGGTCCCCCGGACAAGCGGAGATGTATGCAGTACGTGGGCGGTAATGGCGCCGTGCACGATGACGAACAGAGCGTCGACAGTGAGTACTACACAATGTGGATGTGTAACTTTAGACCAGCTGTGGGGTGAATGACTTGTCTAAATACAATTTTCTATTTTTGAAAGAACCATTTCTATTTTTTGAATCGACTAAACTTTTTTCAGTGTCAGATTAAAGCGAGTGTAGCAGACTTTTGTACGGAAAGAAAGAAATTTTTATTTTAATATCAAATCGTACACACACTATATGATCTTGGGGGGCGGCGTGACGGAAAAGTGTGCCGAGAGCGTTACGCGTCGCGCCGTCCCACAAAACCCCGTGCTGGGTTCTGGCCTCAGCCGGGGTTCGGACGCTGAGTGTGAGCGGTTGGAGGTTTTAGTGAGGTTCAACTTCCACATACCCCGCCCGCGGGGCGGGCGGGGATCCGGTGATTTCCTCCAACTGAAAAAAAAAAAAAAAAAAAAAAAAAAAAAAAAACTATGATCTTGTAAAAAAATAAACATAAACTTAACTTCAACAGATAGCAGGTTACAGATCCTTATATTAATGATAAAACTGAAATTAGGAAAAACGGCGAATTATTCCTCCCTTTGTAAAAGAAAGTCTTAGTTTAGCTTGTACAAAAATCTGATACAATGTTTTTATCACATTATTAATGTACCAACCCATTACTGCCCACTGTTGGGCTCAGGTCTCTTCAGAAGAGGGATTAGGCATAGTCCACCACGCTTGCCCAGTGCGGATTGGGGACTTCACATATCTTCAAAGGATTTTTAGAACCCTTTTCCGACATGCAGGTTTCCTCACGATGTTTTCCTTCACCGTTTTTAGCCAGTGGTGTTGTGAAAAATTGCACATAAATCTTTAGCCGGCCGGATTGAACCCGCGACCTCCCGTTCGGAAGGAAGCGCTTCGACCACTATCCCACCACGACATTATTAATGATTATACTTTAAAACATATTTCTCAATTTCTTTTTATTAACATCACTACAATAAACTTATCTAATCATATTTTTACTATTTTCTAGGTGAAGACAGAGACACAGAAAACGTGCCGGTACAACCTCGCGCAAAGAAAGATAAAAACTCTGCTAAGAAACAAGTAAAAGAACTACAATTTTGCAAGTAAGTAATCACTTCATTTCACTTCATTCTTCGAGTTTAAAATCCACTTTTGGACATATTGTACAAGCTTTATATTAACTTGCAATGGATGTAACCATGTAAGTTCGGATGTAATCTTGCAAGCTAAAGACAAACTTCCCGGTTGTCAATTGAGCTGACATTTTGCACGCAGATGTATATCGCGTGACAATGCAATAATATGACAAAATGGCGCTGATCTGATGGTGGATTCGAAAGGTGGTCATAGGAACTCTTGTACTATCATGCTTTCATGCATTTTGAACGGGTTTTTACCACGATATTTAATTAAATGAATTGTCTCGATATTTCAACGTTGTTGCAAACGTCATGATCACGAGAAGACTGGATACTGCGGGTCGATTTACGAGCAAAAAAATCTGTCTACCCTCGCACTCGTTCGCTTTTGAGTAGTACCACTGGAACTCGAACTCGCATCGTTATCTAACCTAACCTAACTCTTGTACTAAACAAGATAGACCCAGGATATCCAGGATCTTGTATTAAAACTTTATTGAAATAATTATTATTCCCCAGGACCTTGCTTTGTGAGATGGAATGTCACGAGCACGCATGGCCGTTCCTCTTACCGGTCAACACTAAGCAGTTCCCGCAGTACAAGAAGGTGATCAAGTGTCCCATGGACCTCTCCACTATCAAGAAAAAACTACAGGACAGCACGTCAGTATTATATTTATAATTTGTTTTCAGTCCACTGCTGGGCAAGCGAATTCTCTGCATCTGCACGACTCCCAAGCATTTTCTTAAAACAATCGCATATTTTTTTAAAACCCCGTGTAGATTTATTATCTTATAATTAAAGTTCTGCTGTCACAATGTTAGTTACCATACTCTGGCTGAGCCAATTTTATGACATTGTATATGCATATTAAGTAGATCTGTGAATCGGAGATTATCAATTTTTCATACACCTAAGTGTAGTTAAGATATTTTTTATTTTTCTTTAATGTGGCATTAAAAATGCATACATCCCTAAAGTTTATGTTTTATACCCATTAGGGTATTTCTAGTGCTGTATAGTATTCACGCAGACGTCACTTGTTTTTTTTTTTTTATTTGGTTCCCCAACAGTTCCTTAGACTAAATTTTAAACCTAATAGATTACAAACATCAAGGAGAGTATAAGAACTAGTTATAGGTGAACTCCTCATGTACTTAATGATAATGGTTACGGTCTAATAGCGAAAAGCTTCGACCGTCATCTAGAGAAGCTTTCGCTCTCCGGCTGGGTGAATGGCCTGATTCAGAAGGCGGTATTTCTTCTCTCTTGAGCCTTGACCATTGATGGGTTGGGTCGTAAACCCCGTCTCCAGTGGCCCTGTGTTTTTTATATTGTATTCTTTATTCTTTTTTTTTGTAAATGTTTTTTTTAAACATAATGTAAAAAATGAGCTAATAAATGAATATGGTTAACAAGTAGTTAAATAAATTTATAATTGATTCCAGATACAAATGTAAAGAAGAGTTCGCGTCCGACGTCCGCCTGATGTTCAGTAACTGCGAGGTGTTCAACGAGGACTACAGCCCGGTGGGGCGCGCCGGACACAACATGAGACAGTTCTTCGAAGACAAGTGGACGCAGTGTTAGTTTATATTCGATACTTCACTCTAGATACACGATTTGCGCTCAAAACTCTAATATTACATATTTAATGTCAAAAGGATGTAATTCAATCCTCTTCAATATTGTGGGTACACGTTTACTATTTCCGTAACAATGCAGAGTTTAACTAGGTTTCAAGCCATTTTTCGAATTCATTTCTAATAGTGCGCGAAATCAGACCATAGTGTCATGGCGTCGCGTTTGACGTCACACTTACGTAAACAAACGCAAGTGTCATGGCGCAACCAATAGAGAACGTCAATTTCATATTGTTTACCTAATAGTGACGTCATCCAATGTTGTTGGCGTTTCAGCCATAATGGCCGATTGTAATATTTTAATTCATTAAAAATCTTTTTTAGTTTATAATCAATACTTCACTCTAACATAGATACACGATTTGCGCCCGAAACTCTAACATTACATATTTAATGTCAAAAGGATGTAATTCAAAATCCAATTTACTTTTTCGCTAATATGTTTTAGGCGTGGCAGAAAACATTTGGTAGGTGGGGGTTGTGAGATGTTTAGAGACATATTTTTTAATCGTTTTAAGCATGATTATACCGAACAAAACAGTAATAGTGTCTCCAAACAACATTACAAACATCAAGTGTTTTACAAAACGTCTTAAACACTTTTACAAAAAATCTTAAGCGACAGGGGTCCATATTTTGCACTTTATATGTATAAAAGTTTCATTGCGTGACGGTGTATCAATAAAAAAAAACTTGAGAGGTGTCATGGGACACCCGAATAGAACGAAGTTCCTTTCGATTAAAAGATAACGCGCGATAAGGAACGTGTTTTAAAAGATTTTGATCACAGCGCCATCTCGCGATAATCATCTAAAACAAAAAAGTGTCGTGACAACTTTTCGTAAGATTTTTTTCCGTCTAGCTCCTTTCACAACGCGCGATAAGGAACTTCGTTCTAATTGTTACTTTTTTAGTTTAGTTGATGCCATTTTTACGCTATAATCGTGTATCTAGTATATTTGATTGAAGACCTGACTAGCTGCGACTTCGTCAGCGTCACTAAGTATAACTGGAATTCCGTCAATCATTTGAAGGAACTTAAGTATTACTATTTATTTGTATAACGATGAAAAACGCAAACATACGTGTGTGCTCGGTATGTTAGAATATACAGTAATTTATAAAATATAATAATAGTCTGATACCTACGACATTAATTGTACTTAAGGAATACTGTATTCTAAAATTGAGGAATTCAAGTCATAAACTTTAAAACTTTGAGTTCATTAAATGATCTTGAAATACGCTAATATTTCTATTAGATATACAGGGTGATTTTTTAAAGAAGGTACATATTGCAGGAGGGTGATGAGTACTCTGTTCTGATACGGAATATTACAAAAAATACAATTTGTAAAATTATATATATATTTTTTTTTATCTAAATTCGACAAAACTACCTCAAACATAACAATTTCGGCTAAAAGAGTGTTGACTAACGACCTCTAGTGATCTCGCGTACCCCACACCTCCGCCACACCCATCAGCTGTCGAAAAACTATCATTTTGCAAGAATTTTAGATATTTTTAAGTTGCGATTACTAAGACATTAAGACATATTCTTTGGTAATAATATTTTTAATGGTCGTACATAACCATCAGCTACCATGACCTTCAATATGTACCCTCTCTAAAAAAATACCCTGTATACTAGACCTATTTGACAAATACTTGAAAATGTATAAAACTAAAATACAAAATATACAGTAAATGTCTAAAACAAATGCATATAATATCACATAAGTAATGTTCCCAAAAGCCGATGCAATTATTTCCAACGGTTAACTACTCAACAGGAAACTTGCCAAAATTGGCGATGGTTAGTGGTGCCATCTATAGTTGACATTTGGCAAACTGTCCACATTAAACAAGTATTCTGTCTCTAAATATTAAAATCATGATCGTGACTTCAACACATTAAATTGTGTTGCACCTATCTAGACAAGTATTAAAAACATATTCTTAAATATAGGTAATCATCCGCTAAATAACTTCACAATAATATTGACAATAAATGCAGTTTAGTTTTTCTTCACGATCCATTCCATATCTTCCATAATCACTATACATTCCATAGAACGATTCATTTGACGTATCTTAAAAACATCGATTAATAAAATCGATTAAATAGACATGACGAAAGATTTTGAAATCCTCTTCCATATTGTGGGCACACGTTTACTATTTACGAAAACAGCTTTATTTCCGTAACAATGCAGAGTTTAACTAGGTTTCAAGCCATTTTTCGAATTTCATTTCTAATAGTGCGCGAAATTAGACCATAGTGTCATGGCGTCGCGTTTGACGTCACACTTACGTAAACAAACTCTAAAGTGTCATGGCGCAACCAATAGAGAACGTCAAATTCATATTGTTTACATAGTAGTGACATCATCCGATGTTGTTGGCGTGTCAGCCATAATGGCCGATTGTAATATTTTAATTCATTAAAAATCTTTTTTATTTCAAGTTTTTAAGAAAAACCAAATTAGTATTTTAAATTCTTTTAATATGTAGTTTCCTTCAATACCATTAAATCTTTGTCGTCATGCCTATTATCTATTTTCGATAGATTCTTTAATTTTTAAAAATATATTCAGTTTTAAAATCGTTACTTAAAATATCGATTAATTATTCGACTAATCGATTTTCAGTAGTCGAATCGATGACACCGAGAATCTCATGTAAATTTGTTTTAAAGGATGTTTTGAACGCACAGTGATGTGACCGTGAGTAATCGATAAAAAAAATCGATATTGATAAATCGATTACCCACTACGTAGACTGTAAATATTATAAAATAAGTCTTTAAAAGTATTAGAACGAGATCTATTTTATAAGTATAGTTTTAGTTAAATGTCGATTTAATTTGCTTTTAGCAACGAAACAGTATTTTTTAGTGTGCGTGTTTCCGGTTAAATCGATTTTTAATTCGTATCGTCGGCCAGTTTAGTTGGTTTTTGTAAAATTTTATCGAATGTGTAAAAAAAAAATTGTTTTTTAACCGGAATTCTAGTATTTAGGGTATAAGTGTAGTTTTAGGGCCTAAAAATAATTCGGCCATAGTTTCTTTAAGACACTACGGCACTCGACTACTAATGACTTAAAACGGTGAAATAAAAGTAACAGTTCACCGTTCATAGTTATAATTCTCAATTTTTACTTTTTAATCTGTTTTTTATAATTTTTCATTTATTAAGTTCAATAATTGTCGTACATTTTAGCCGCGTTTTCGAAACTATTTGATACGGCTATTGTATGCGCTTACTTTATGCTGAATTTCTTACTAAATAACATTCCACGCAAATTCTGTAACTCAAAATTTTCAAGAACTTAATATTTGAAAAAAAAACAATATCTCAGTCAATTTTTAGTTTAGATTTTATTTATTTCTTACTAACTTATTCTATCAATTGGCGTTTAAATAGTACTTACAGACTTTATTTATTTTTAAAAGATTTTACTGTGTTTTTTCTTGACTGTCTTAGTATTTTTTTATCAATTTCCTTCGTTTTATTATGTAATGTTTACTAAAAGAAAAGTTTTTTAAATAATAACTTCCTTAACTGCCAACAAATGTGTCTGTATTCTATAAAATCTATGATTCATTTTATTTTCGTAGTCAATTTAATGTGGAGTCCATTCGGTGAGTGTGCAGTTGATTTTAATTATAAATAAATATATATAAAATTATATATACGAATAAATAATTTTTTGAAGCACTCCTCGGTGGTTTTATTTATTACCATTTTTATTTTAGACTAGTGGGCCAGCGCAACTTCGTCTGCGTCTCTTTCAATTAAAAGGTAGCCTGTTTTATTTCTATAATTTTGTCATTTAATAGTGAATACTTATTAAAATGATCAGCGAATGTATTTCGATGTTTTTTTTTATATTTCACTTGGTTTTAACTCAACAACGTCTGAACCAATATGGCCAATTCTATTATTTTAATATTCGTCTAAGTTCAAGGATGGTTTTTACACCGAGAAAAATTCGAATAATTGCCGGAAAAAAGGTATAATCTTAGTTGCTGGCAGCAGGTAGTATGAAAAAAAACAAGCATAAAATATAACACTATATTTTATATTAATAATACAATATTATTCTGCTTCAGCGGCTGCCCGCAGACTTTTCATCTTTTTTCGTCGTTGACTACGCTTTTTTTCTAATGGTACACTTCCTAGAAGTTTTCCCGATTTCTGCAGAGCTGCTAGTTTAGCGGATTTACCCTGAAAATATTATAAATATAATTTTATTTTAATTTACTTTTATATCTATTAATATTGTAAAGAGATGTAACATTGTAGTTCTTTTTTTTTAGTTTGAGGAAATCGCCGGATTTGTGGGAGTTGAATCGCACTAAATAAAAAGGCAATTAAAAAAAAAAATCCTCCAACCGCTTCCGTCCCGGCTGAGGACAGAACCCAGCACTGTGAGATGCGGGACAGCGCGACGCGTTACGCACTTTGCACTCTTTCCCGTCACGCCGTTCCCAACGTTGTAGGGTAGTCTTAGATATACTGAACTGATTTCAAAAATTATTTGAGTAATAGTAAGCTATATAACGATTCTAAATTAAATTTATGTCAAAGACGCCTTCCTTTGGCAAGTTGCAGGCAAAGTTGTGCAGTTTAACTAGTCCTTAATAAATTTACAAAAAAATGTATTGCAATATTTACAATTTATTTAAAATAATTTAAATCTGTTGCAGTGCATTGTGTAAGTCAAAATTTTATTTAAATACTAAATCGTAAGATGCATTGCAATGATCCATAAGTGACGGTACCAACTGACCATCAGATGTCTCTTGATAGATTTATCTACCTAAAACAAGAGATAACGTACCTTTGCATCAGTTTTCGATATCTTACTATTCTTCTGAACACAATATTCGACTTTTATCCTTCTGTTGTCCAGCATGGTGTGGTTTTTGGACAGCGCCAACTGAAAAAAACAAGACATCAACATTACATTGAAGTCAAAATATTTAGTTAAAAATTAATACATTTTGTTTCTAATGGTAACTTAATTAAGTAAATTACAATAATAGTTTGTAACAAAGTCTCAGTTTTTTATTCCAAAACTCAATGTCTTAAATTATCTTAAACAATAAAATTGTTTATTTAAGATTTATGTAAATTTCAAACATTTATATGGGATCTCGTCCACGATCCCAGCGCTATAACATGTCCCTCTTTAAACTAGAATTAAGAATAGTCCTGTATAAGTAGGTGATAGATAATATGCTGTCTAGCAATAAAAGTATTATAACACAATTTACCTCATAACTGGCTTCATTATCCATTTCAATATAAGCTATACTCCTCTTCTTTCCTTCAGGAGCTACTGGTATTCTTACATCCTTGATGTGGTCAGTAAGATCCATGAAATGATGCATCAACTGAAATATATCAAATAGTAAGGTACTTGGAAGTAATTGAAGTGATTTAAATTGAGTGATTGAGATTACAGCACAGGACCGGTCGTTAGTGATATTGGTAGACAGGCTAGTTTCCACAAATGAACGTCGTAGTTGCGCCTATTTTGTGTGTGTGAGGACCAGTCGTTATGGTCAGATTTGTGGGATTCCGGCGTCTAATGGATAATGATGATGAATTGAGTTGAATGAGAAGTCAGATAATAAGTGGGTAGTGGTAATTCTATGGTCATTACAGAAGTTCATGAGTGATGGTTACCATCAAGTGAGGTTGCTACCTAAATTATTAGTAATTGGTAATGGTGTTATACCAATATTTCATACCATTAAACTAACACCATCAGCATGGTATTTATTACGCGTAGCTGATAAAATAATAACATACCCTTTCTTTCTGAGTCCCAAGTGGTAAATTACCCACAAACACAACATAACGTTTCGGCCCTTTCTGTCCCGCTATAGTTTTCTTAGGTTTTTCACGTTTCAAATTGATCTTAGGAGTGTCCTGGCCAATGTTTTTCAAAGATTCCTTTAACATATTGTATAGTATCCTAATTCTTCTGAGTTGGGAGTCATCTACGACAGTACCGGTCAGCATCACTTGAATTCTTGAGTTGATGATGTCAGGTTTTTGATGTGCCGGTACATCTTTGTATTTTTGTACTAGAGCTTGCCGAATTCGACCTGTAATGTTTTGTTTTATTAATTTTGGTAAGTCTAGTCGTAAGTATTGAAAATTCCATGATTCTAGTGGCGATGTGTCTATAGAGGAAGTCAATATAAGAAATTCTAGATGGAGAGGGAAGCCGTGGTTGTACAAAACTGAAGATGCTGCCCCATTTGTTGTATTCTATTTTTATATTGCTCCTACTTTTAATACTCGATGGGATGTTCAAAATACAACTTAACAACAACACTTGTAGTATATCAGACAGCATTGTATTTTGAATCTTTGCGACCATTTTGCATAAAATTTAATAATGCAATTTTGCAAAGTGCTATGACTTAAAGGTCTTTGTGGTTGAGGATAAAAAGGGTTGAGGGTGCTTCTGTTAACAAAGATTTATCACAACTTAAAAGTACAAGTTCTGTCAATAAAGTTCAAAAAACAGTACTAATTTATTCTTTTTCGAAAATTTACTAACTATCTACAATTTTTTTACCTTTCTGATTATTACTCAATGGTACATTCAAAAATGATTCAATCAGTTTCTGATCTTTTAGTATTGGGAATTTCTCCGATAATGCATCAACATCAATTTTATTTTCCGTTGTAGCTTTGCTTTCATCATCTGTTTGTTCCGAGTCTGACTCATCACCCGAATCATCACCCTTTGTGTCCGTGATGATGGAAGGCATTTCTTCATCAGAATCATCGTTTGAAAGTTCGGTAGTTTGGAGTGTGACTTTTGAAGATTGCTTTTTGTTTTGTGATTGTAAAAGATTGTTGCTATCCTTGGATAGTGTTTTCTTTTGTTTATTTTTATTCTTTTTCGGTAATTCTGTTTTTGTATCGGCTTCGTCATTTGATGTGTTAGAATCGTCTGTATTAGTTTTTGTTAGTATTTGTTTGACATTTACGTCTCCTTCTTCATCACTAGAATCGTCGTTTTTAGTTTGTACTGGTTTCTTTTTACGTTTATTTTTCTTTTTGTCTGCGATTGGTGCTTTATTTTCATTGTCACTAGATTTAGTTCCGTTTAGTTTTGCTTTTGAATTGTTTTGTTTTTGTGGTTTATTGTTAGAATTGTTGGGTAATTTAGGAGTGACTGTTTGTTTGTTGTTTTTGTTTTTAGTTTTTTTAGTATCTTCAGTAGCATTGGAACTGTCCAATTTCACAAGTTTAGGTTTAGATGCATCTATGTTTGTGTTCGCTTTACGTTTCTTTCCATTTTTCGGTTTATTTATCATTCTGTAACATTATAAAATAGATTTAAGAGATTTTTTTACCTTTTAGAGCCTGAGCTACGGTCACTGCTGTTCACTAACCATCCTCTAACCGTCTTGCTCTGTCCATCTTTTAAACAATAAATATTGCAATAAAATAGAAAGAACAACGTCTAAGCTGTGGAGCCTTTTGCTTGAGGTTCAAATTCTTATACGAAATGTTCGTAACAATACATTTTTTTAAATTTATAAGAGCTGTCAAAAAAGTAAGTAAACTCAATAAAGTCTACAATTTTAAGAATTTGTGACTTGAAAATTATGCAATCAGTTTTGATTTTGTTGAAATCTATAAAGAAAAATCTGTTTTAAAATTATTTGAGGTTATAAAAATAAAAATCAACTTTTTCACTGAAATATCTGTTAATCCTCAAGGAAATGAGTTAAAAAATAATAAATCTATACTTACTTTGATGAATATTAAAAAATATATGGTTTATATCTGATAACTCTTGAAAAATACCGCGTGCGATAAACTCGCACGTTTTGTTTTGACTTTTTGACATTTAGTACTTTTAATAAAATGTCAAGTGTCATAAACTATGGCAATCATAGCAAAGATATACTGTTTTATACATATCAAATGATTTGAAAAAGATTTTTAGTAAAAATTTTAAATTTACAATATTGAATTAAATAAGATTGCTTAACCTTACACCACTAAGTTATTAATAATAATAAAATACGACTGATAAGAAGATCAAAATTAACATAAGAGCCAATGGTAAATTACAACGAAAAATGTCCAAAATTACTACAAAAAAATTGTCGCTTGCACCTCGCAGGCTTTAGCAGAGATGTCGCAAGGTTACTACGAGAAATATGCTATTAATAAAGTATTTTGGTAGGTATTTGAATCAAGTACCTACTGATTTTCCTTCTTCAATATACCGTTTTAAGTACACCGGATGTACCATTGTCTTTCAACTTTCACCTTGTAAACATTGTAAGACGCCACAGTACAACATACAGTAGGACCCCGATTATCCGGACCTCAGTTATCCGGATTCGCGATTATCCGGACTGCCAATCGCGACGAGTTTATTCTAACATTAACATGTCAAAACTTGCATAACGCCGCGCCACTCGTGCCGTCCGCGCCCGTCGCCCCACCCGCACCTCCCGCAGGGTGCGGGCGGCGGGACGGCCTAGCCGCTACACGCGTTTCTTATTGTTTTAGATAGACGGCAATTGTTACTTCGTTTTAACGTGCGTGTCACGTCAACAAACTTTAAAATGTCAAAGCGTAAAAGAGTTGTGTTATCACTTAAAGATAAAATTCGTGATATAGCAGCATTGAAGAGAAGAAGTAGCTTACGTCAAACGACAATTACCAAATATTTTAAACCAAATTAAACTAATTATTTTATTTCATGATTACCTAATGCAAATTACCAAATACATACATAATTATTGTAAGCAAATTATACGTACATTATGTACAATTTCTTAATAAACGTTGATTTTCGCTCATATGTATTTGTTGTTTTAAATAAACACTTAACATTACATATGTATGGTACAGACTACATATGTACATATGCAAAAAGCCCGTTTTTCTTCATATCTTGGATTATCCGGACTTTCAATTATCCGGATGCCTACTGACAACAATTAGTCCGGATAATCGAGGTCCTACTGTACTCTCAAAAGTTAGTTTGAAAAACCAGCAACGTTTTCTTAAACCTGTTTATTAGGTAAAACCATCGATCTATTATTGAAGCAACTTTATTCCACACACTATTCCATTAAAACTAGTAATTCTGCATATTAAAGTTCCAGTGTATTTGGAAATATTATAACAATCTTAAGTATTACAAACAACACGGCAAATTTTCATACTTGGATCTTATTTGACACTTTCATACCCGTAGAAACAGAAAACTAAACTAGTTACTAATGAGAAGCGCCTGTTCAGAAATGGGAGCAAACTACTTTTAGAATAAAATTTAGCATTTCTAACACTAAAATAAATGTGTTTAAAAAATTTAACACAAGTTTTTAAGATCATAGATATCACATAAAAGTAAAGTGCTAGTAGCTAATATATATATTTTTATTGCAAGATAGTTAAACGAGCGTACGGCCCGCCTGATGGTAAGCGGTCACCGTCGCTCATGAACCTCTGCAATGCCAGGGCAATGATCCGTTATCTATCACCTACCCGTCCTGTTCTTAAACCTCGTTTAAAGAGGGACATGTGATAGCGCTCCGGGAACACCGCGGACGGGAGTCCATTCCAAATCGGAATGGTACGGGGCAAAACTGAAGCAAACCGTGGAAGAGCGCGGCGGTTCCAAGTAAAGGTGGTGATCCTTGCCCCTGCAGCGTGTGGTGTGATGGTAAAAAGGAGATGAAGGAATCATCTCAAAGAGTTCCTCGGTGCAAGATTCAGCTCGCCCCATTTGGAGTCTTGCCCTACAGAGTTCTCTACTTCAGATACAAGCTCTGATCGTCTTTCCTGAACCAAATTCCATTTTGCATGCAGATGTATGTATATTGCGTGACAATGCAATAATATGACAAAACTAGATGACCCCCGCAACTTTGTCTGCGTCACAAAGGGATTAAACTCGCAACTCGCAATGTTGTTATTTGCGCGGATCGCGTTGAGTATATTTTTTTGCGTTTTATACTCGTCATAACTTCTCAACGAAAAATCCGATTGGAATAAAACAAAAAGTAATTTACTTCTACATTGATACTCTTGATATACTACATAATACTTAATTTAGATAAGGATAACGATAAATTTAATAGTATAACGATACTATTTTAACGTAATTTCAATCTTCGGTCGATTTTTTTTTAGTGAACATAATAGCGGTTATTGTGACTAAACTATGATAGTTAGATATACAAACCAGTAGTACATCATTTTCTTATATTGTCAATAGTTTTTGCAGCGTACGTATAAATAGGTTTTCGATTATACACCTTGTGTTACAAATTCGATATTTTCATACGAATCCCTATTTTTTTTTTCAAAATAAAATATAGCCTATTCCTAACCTTCGTCGATAAATGGACTTTCCCACAGTGAATTTTTGAAATCGGACCAGTAGTTCTTGAGATTAGCGCGTTCAAACAAACAAACAAACAAACTCTTCAGCTTTATAATATTCGTATAGAAGTATAGATGACACTGACGATGCATTCGGAAGGTGTACACGTGTTCCTACTGAATAAGATAGACCCGTGGTGTTTGAGCTCGTTTTACTTGCATTAGCTAGCACTGTACTACTAGAGTATCATAAAATCTTTAACAAAAGTTTTCGTTAAAATTAATTCATACTAGTAATGATAATTGTTTAAAAAACTTCCTATGTATGTGTGTACTAGGGATGTCGCGAATGTCGATTTTTGGACACTCGCGAATGCGAATGTTGACCTTACAAAATAGGTACTTATATTTTACCTATCCTGGATCTACATGGAAGGTAGGGGTTACTTGCCTTCCCAATTGCCAACCCAATCTTCCAATAAATAATTGAAACCCCCCCGAAAATTATCTTGACAACGAAAGGTCGTGGGCACATCGAGTTTGGGCTCATTTTAAAGGGCAGTTAGGCCTGTATTTTGGCTGTCAGATTCCCTCTACATCCATACATCATCCTCCTTGCTTTTGTCAAAACATTCGCATAAGATTTGCAAGAATATTCGCGAATGCGAATATTCGTTACATCCCTAGTATGTATATTTCTGGCAGCCTCTTATATATGAACGAAATAAATATGAATGCAATTGTGTTCCTTTCCAAAACTAAAAGCTTTTTTTTCGGCGGTAGGTGTGAAAAAATATAGACACATCTCGGAATTTTTAACTTTATTTAATTTAAATCTACTTAATTTACAAGCTCTAATTACAATCTTATGGCATCACAGTTACAGTTACAGTGCTATTTTTATAGTTCCAACCTGTGTATGTGATTTTCAAAGTTAATAGCACCATCTGCTGGCTGACACTAACACTTCAACTTCCTCCTTTGTGTTCTTTGGGTGATTTTGTGTTTAACATCATGTCACAACTAGAAGATATCTCGGCTGTACAGCAAAGCTTAGAAGAAAGCTTCACTCGCAGGATGGGTGAGCTTGAAGCACAAATCCAGTCTGCTGGTCCTTCAAGGGATACTATAACCAAGGTTGCAGACGAGTTTCGCACCTTTAGAGAGGTAATTTTCAAGATACTTGGTTCTCTTCGCAAACAAATCAGTGAGTGTTCTAGACAACTTGATATTCTTGAAACACGTAAACGGAACAAATCACTAATCTTTCAAGGTTGCTCTGAAGCCCAGGGTGAAGATTGCAAAACTGTTATCTTGGAAATTCTTATCAATAAACTTGTAATAAAGGATCTCAACTCCACCGACATAAAAAGTTGTTATCGACTTGGTAAGGAGAAAGTGAACCGCTCACGGCCCATATTAGTCAGATTTGCAAGTGAAGATTTAAAACGCAAAATTTGGAGAGCTAAAACTGCATTGAAGGGATCTTCTGTTGCTATCAAAGAATTCTTGACAAAACCCAGGCAGTCCATACTCAACAAGGCTCGTGCTCACTTTGGCATGCATTCATGCTGGACTCAGGATGGAGTGATATTGGTTAAGATTGGTGATGTGCGGCATAAAGTAATTACAACGGATGAACTGGACATATTGTTGTCAAAGCATTCCAATACTCAGATTGTGGCATCACAAGCAAGTAACAAAGCTGCTGCGGGTGTTGTGAAACATAGATCCCGAAAGTAATTTTATTGGTTTGCATGCATTGTTCTTGAAACACGTAAACGGAACAAATCACTAATCTTTCAAGGTTGCTCTGAAGCCCAGGGTGAAGATTGCAAAACTGTTATCTTGGAAATTCTTATCAATAAACTTGTAATAAAGGATCTCAACTCCACTGACATAAAAAGTTGTTATCGACTTGGTAAGGAGAAAGTGAACCGCTCACGGCCCATATTAGTCAGATTTGCAAGTGAAGATTTAAAACGCAAAATTTGGAGAGCTAAAACTGCATTGAAGGGATCTTCTGTTGCTATCAAAGAATTCTTGACAAAACCCAGGCAGTCCATACTCAACAAGGCTCGTGCTCACTTTGGCATGCATTCATGCTGGACTCAGGATGGAGTGATATTGGTTAAGATTGGTGATGTGCGGCATAAAGTAATTACAACGGATGAACTGGACATATTGTTGTCAAAGCATTCCAATACTCAGATTGTGGCATCACAAGCAAGTAACAAAGCTGCTGCGGGTGTTGTGAAACATAGATCCCGAAAGTAATTTTATTGGTTTGCATGCATTGTTCTTTATCTTAGTTTACATGGTTGTATAAAGCATTTTTACACTTTTCAATTTCACATTGCATCCTTTTTTGTGACATTGCCTTTTCACTAACTATATAAGTTAATATTGATTGTTATACCCATAAATGCATGAAACTTCAATTATGTTATTAGTACGGGGTACATTGACAAACTTGTACCAGTTTTAACTGGTTATAACTTATATTTGTTATTAATTGTTTTTACACGGTGTACTCTTGTGGTACTCGTAATCATTTGATCTTTGTTAACTGTCAAACGTCAATTTTCTGTCAGAACTAGCGTTCGATTTTGGCATTGACGTTTAGTTCATACAGCCTAAAATCAATCACTATAAATCATAATACCTAATATTATGTCTTTTAAGTTGGTACATTGAAGTCCAGAACCTTTTAACTTTAATTTTTATTTTTTTTTTTGTTTTGATCTTGAAGTCATGTGCCATCAAATTGTGTTTTCCTTGTGCTAAAAAAATTTTTTTTTTTCTTTCGCTACATTTTATTTTCTCGATAAATTCTTTGTTGATGCAACTATGTACTATTAATTTGTAACTTTATTTTAATACCGATGTTAGCTGGCGGGTGGTGTTTAGATGAAAAACTTCCTCCCTTTTAATTTTATTATTAAACTTTAACTTCTATTACATATTTGTTTTTAGTATTTATTATAAAATACGTATTTATTATTTTTATTATAGTCTCCATATTCATTTATTTGCTCATTTTTTACATTATATCTTTAAAAAAACAATCACAAGAAAATAAATTTAAAAATATAAATTATTATAATTATTTTTATTTATGTTATCTGAAAATGAATCCTTTTTTTCTGCTAACGAGTTTACTACTTCTGACAGTGACAGTTTTTGTTCAGCCGGGGAATTACTTGTCGACTTTCTTAAACAAAAATTCGATCAAGCTAATAACAACATTCTTAATGTTTGCCACATAAACGCACAAAGTATAGCTAGTCATTACGGTGAATTGTACGATACCTTTCATGACACCAATGCCCATGCAATTCTGGTTTCTGAAACATGGCTTAAGCCGAATCTTCTCTCCACTTCTTACTCACTACCTGGATTCGTCTTTATCCGTGAGGACAGGTTGAGTGGACGAGGAGGAGGTGTTGCAATCTACCTTCGCAGCGATCTACCATTCAGAATATTAACCTCCTCTTCCTCTTACTCTTGTAGTTCGAACGCTGCTGAGTTTCTATTTCTCGAGGTCTGTATCAGGGGAGCCAAGTTGGTCATTGGTGTCGTGTATTGTCCCCCTAGTATTGACTACTTCACTGACTTTGAATCTGTATTAGATTCGATAGTCTCTGAGTATGAACATCACGTTATCATGGGTGATTTTAACACCAATATACTCGCTCGAGACTCCACTAGGGTTCGCAGGCTCTTGCATATTATTGATTCAACTGGCTTGCATTTGTTACCGCTTCAAGCTACACATCTTAACACTGTTGGTGATGATACCTGGTTAGACCTTATCTTCACTTCTAATCTCCATTCTGTATTCTCTCACGGTCAACACCCTGCTCCTGGTTTTTCACATCATGACCTCATATTTATTTCTTACGTGCTCAAACCTCCTAAACAAAACCGGAAAATTCTGTACAGACGGAACCTTACTACGATGGATGTCCAAAAACTCCAGGAAGACGCAAATAAAGTCGACTGGGGCCCATTGATGGCTGCAGAATCGGTCGATGACAAAGTTGAGATCTTCAATAGTGAATTAATCAAGTTATATGACACTCATGCTCCTCTGAAGAGAGTAAAATTTAAACGTTTCCCTGCTCCGTGGATGACAGAAGGTGTAAAAATGGCAATGCGTCGTCGTAATCGTGCGTTCACAAAATACAAGAAAGATCGCTCCGCTGAAAATTGGACTTCTTTTAAAACCGCTAGGAATCGATGCAATCAATTTGTACGCAATGCCAAACGCTGTTACGTTCTTAATAACATAGTTTCTTCTTCTTCTGCTGACGTATGGAAAGTTCTTGGTACGTTGGGTATAGGTAGGTCACGGCCTGCTGATCTTCCACCCAGCATTAACTTAGGCGACCTTAATAGGCACTTCTCCTTAACAACTATTATGGATCATGACCTTAAAAATGAAACTTTATCATACATATCAGGGATTGGATGGCCAAATATTGTACCATTTACCTTGTTTACACTATCCCCTATTGAGATCAAGAAGGCTATTTTTTCTATCAAATCTGATGCAGTGGGGTATGACTGCATATCTCGTAGAATGATAATCATTATACTAGATTCTCTCCTTCCTACTCTTACTCACATAATAAATTTATCTTTCAGTTCTGGGCAGTTTCCTTCACTCTGGCGCCGAGCTTTTGTAATTGCCTTACCTAAAATTTCAAATCCTTCTCTCCTCTCGCATTTTCGTCCTATTTCTATTTTGCCTTTTCTCTCCAAAGTGCTTGAGGCTTGTGCTCATAAGCAACTTTCACAATTCGTTTTTTCTAATTCTCTTCTAAGTCCACTTCAATCCGGTTTTAGACCAGGTCATAGCACAACCTCTGCTCTCCTAAAAGTCACTGCAGATATCAGAGATGGCCTAGAGGATTCAAAGTTTACTGTGTTGGTTCTAGTTGATTTCTCAAATGCATTTAACACGGTGAATCATGACATTCTTCTGGCTATTCTAGCATCCCTTAAGATCTCAAACAATTCACTTACTTGGTTTTCTTCCTACCTCCGATGTCGACAACAGGCTGTCCGTGACGGTGATCGGTCATCTGATTGGTGTACCCTTGAGTCCGGAGTGCCACAAGGAGGTATTCTTTCTCCTTTACTATTTTCCATATTTATTAACCTTCTCACTCGTGTACTTCATTGCGATTATCATCTCTATGCTGATGATCTACAGCTGTACAAACAGTCTGATTTCGAACACCTTCCTGTTGCAATTAATAGTATAAACAACGACCTCGATGCAATTAAGAGTTGGTCTGATAGGTTTGGTCTCTGTGTCAATCCTAATAAATGTCAGGCGATAATCGTAGGTAGTCAGCGAAACATTGCCAAACTTAATAATATCACCCTACCCTCTGTAGTTTTTAATAATATTAACATTCCGTTTAGCAGCACTGTCAAAAATCTCGGGCTACAAATTGATAGCACTTTGTCTTGGAGACCTCAGGTTGCCGGCGTTAGTCAGAAGATTACTAGAACTTTACGCTCTCTCTACCGCTTAAAAAATGTTCTTCCATCCAACGTAAAAGCTTTGCTAGTACAAACTATAATATTTCCTCTAATAGATTATGGTGACGTGTGCTATTATGACTTGAATGCTGATTTGCTCAATAAACTGGATCGCCTTCTAAACAACTGTATCAGATTTGTTTTTAATCTCAGAAAATATGATCACATTTCGGAACATCGTTTAAAACTAAAATGGTTGCCTATACGCCAGCGCAGGGAGTTACGAGCACTGACTACATTATATTCTTTTCTATCTTCCTCAACTGCTCCTTCGTATTTAACCTCTCGACTCCAATATCTTGACGCTAGCCATAGTCGCAGTTTAAGGTCATCCGGTAATCGACTATTGATGTGTCCTACTCATCGTTCCCACTTTGTTCATTCGTCCTTTTTTGTGCAAGCGATCCTACTTTGGAACTCACTCCCTAAGGAAATCAGACTCATTAAGAACCGTGCTGGCTTTAAACTAAAAGCCAAAAACCACGTGTTTAAAATGTTAGCAGATGGATCTTCACAATCAGTTTAATATAAAAATATTGATATTATTTTATATATGTACGTGTATAATTTAGCTATCTATGTACGTATAATAATGTTATTTATATGTATTATGTATGTTTGTCTATTTAATATCTGTGTATATTAATATTACATATTTTCGATGTTGTAGTAGTATTTAATATTATATAATAGTTTATTAAATTATTTATTTTTTCTTTCTAAAATTATTATATTTTATTGCCTACCACATTTGATCTCTCCATTACCCAAAGGTAGACTGGCAGAGAATGCCTACGGCATTAAGTCCGCCTATGTACACACTTGTGCATGAAGCAATAAATAAATAAATAAATAAATAAATAAAAGCATGATTAGATCAGTCATGTTGTCTCAGTAAAATTCGCTAAAATCACTATTTTGAGTAAGTACTTTCTCTGTCGTACGAAGTACGAAAAGTCGTTTGCAAAATATTTATTGGCGGAACTCAATGGGAACTACACATACATACATAATTGTTTGTCATATATTAACCTAATTCTTAGAGCAATGCCACATAAGAAAGACAGAAAGAAAGCTTTAACACACTATAAATCCTATAAACCTCTTTGTTAACAATAAATTTATACCAAAGATTCTTGAATGAACAAACTTAACAGTGACCTACTTTCTATCTCCAAAATATCTCGTAATATGGAGCCCTCGTCGACATTCCAACAAACAAAAAATTGAGTCACCAAACCATAGATAAAATAGACGAATATCTACGTAAAATATGTTTACACAACGATAAGCCTTTCTGCGTGGCCAGGAAAGAACCGACCGGAATTAGTGCATCCAAGCGAAAAGTAACTGTTGAAGAAAGTAATTTACATTGCCCGTAGTCGCTGCTTGGGCCCAGTAAGACGTAGCACTCGGTTCGACCGCACTGTTCTAGCGGTCAAGGCTCCGTGCGCGCGCGCCTTTGCCGATCAACTTTATTAAAACAAAAAAAAACAAAAAGCGCGCGCTCGCGTTCTGTCAAAATTGCTTTTTTTATTTTCGAAAGCAAACGAATTTAATCGTAAGTTTTAGAGATTAATCAGTTTTTTAGTACGAATAACTGTAATCCTCAGTGCGGTGGATAATGAGTTCGCTGTGATTGTGAGACTCGTCTTGGTGTCCGTTAAACAGGTGATTTTTTTAATTAGTTCCGATGCACCGTTTTTTTGATCGACCTTTTTGGAATGACTTTTTTCAATGTGTTTTTAATTTGTTACATCTAGAAATGAAAAGCTTTTGATTTTCCATAAAAATATTTACTGCTTTTTTTCGGAGTTTAAAATAGCATTTTTAGCAAAGTTTTAACTAGTTTATCTGTAGTGAAACCTGTTAATTTCTTTCACTTATCAGTTGTCGAGCGCGCCAGGAATAACGGCCCTGCAATCATAGGTTGTTGCTCTTCCTAGTGCGCCCGACCAGTCGAGAAACCACTTTTAATAAAACCTTAGCCTGCTCCATTATCCCGCGAGACTTGTTTTTTAATTAACGTCGTGCAAAAGGATCAAGAACGTAAAGCCAATTATAAAATTGTTTTTTTTTTATATTTTTGATCAATGGTTTTGTACTAATATGCCTAAATATGTTTTTTAGTTGTGTTTTTTGGTATTTTGTCGTGTTCGGCCGTTGTCAGTGAATGTAGGTCAGTGAAATGATTGGAATAAGGTCCCGTACGGAATCCGAACTTGCGGTCAGCCGTTGACCGATTTTTTTTGTCGTGGCCAACCGGATTTGAGATGTTAATTCAATATTTAAAGTTTTATGTATTTTATTTGTTTGATACTTCTGTCGAAATACTTATCTTGTATTTCTTTTGTTAAATAATTGAATAAGATATTCGTTAAAAGTAATTTGTGATTTATTGCATAAATAAACAAACTTATGTACCATTTAATGGTATGTAATGGTTATTACTTGTGGAACCTAACTTCTGCCGCAATTTAGCTTAAAGACTATTTTCATTTATTTTTTTCAATTTATGTTTGCTCGCTCATTCTAATTTTAAACGAAGACATGACTACGAACTTAAATTTTACAAGAACTATAACTGTATCAATTTATCTTATATTTTAAAGACTAAAAATGACTTTCCTCTTACGACGCCGCGATCGTAAAATTTTTAATTAAATGACATTTTTTTCTTATTACGGCAAAGGGTTATTGGATTATACAGCTTCATTTTATTTCATGGTGAATCGAGGACAGATGAACCGCCTTCCAATTTTAGAAAGTTCAGTGAATTATAAAAATCAGAGCAGAAAAAAATCGGTAGAAGAATACATAATTTATTTCAAAGGAAAACTTTTTAAATACAAGCTTTTAAGATCCTGGATATCATGTACCAGTACAGTGCTAGCTAAAACAAGTAAAACGAGCCCAAACACGACGGGTCTATCTTGTTTAGTACAGGAGTTCCTGTGGCCTTCCAAATCTATCATCAGGTCAGCGCCATTGTACCATACTATAATTTTATCACGTGATTATACATTTGTATACGAAGTTTTAGCTTAATCGGAAACCGGGAAGTTTGGCAAATTCAACTCTCAAGATTCCACTTGAACTTACATAGTAATTGTGAACATAGTTACATTCAGTGCAAGTTTATATAAAGCTAAAGTTTATATAAAAAATGGCTTTTATTCGAAAAGAAATATAATTAATTGAAATATATTTTATGAAAGTTTTACCAACGGCCCATCTGATAGGAAGTGGTTACCGTCGCTCATGAACCTCTGCAATGTCAGGGGACACTGAGGGGTCACTACCTACGACCTAACTTTAAGGTCCTTAAAGTTAGGTCAAGCTCAAGCCTCGTTTGAAGAAGGACAAGTCATAGCGATCAGGGAATACCGAGGAGGAGAGCTCATTCCATAGCCGGATGGTGCGTGGCAAAAAGGTGTTCCTGAAACGAACCGTGGATGACCGTGGTGGTTCCATATAGTAGAGATGAACTCCACGCCGAGTGGTACGATGATAAAAGGGAGATGTTGGAATCATCTCAAATATTCATCGGAGCACTCCCCGTGGAACAACCGGTATAAGATGCAAAGAGACCCGAAGTCTCTTCGTAGACCCAAGGACCCCTTTAGTAACAGTAAATTAAATATGTATGGTTCATGAAACAATCGTTTATTAACATAGTAGAAACTATTATTTTAAACACCCGCATTTAAATTTCTAAAATTGATTAGTAAAATGTATGTCGATAACACTAAGTTAACCAAGAGTATTTCGATACTTTGAAAATATCTTCACTAATATTTTAAAGAGTCGTGATGTTTGTGACGTTATTAAGTAAGTAGTCTTTGGATCTATTGAACCGATTTCGAAAGTTCTTTTATTAGTAGGAAGCTACGAAACAGTATTATAGTTTAAAGTGAACATTAAATTGCAATTATCATCATTATCATCAGCCTATAGTCGTCCACTGCTAGACATAGGTCTCCCCCAAACTTCGCCACAACGACCGGTCCTGCGCTATCTGCATCCAGCTACCTCCCGCGATCCTGACCAGATCGTCGGTCCTTCTTGTGGGAGATTTACGCACGTTGCTCTTACTGGTTCGTGGCCGCCACTCCAGAACTTTTCGGCCACATGTTATACAGGTATCCGAATTAAAATGCTTTACCTACGTGGATTTCATATATCCTCAAAGGGTCTTATAATCCTTCTCCAATAAGCATGTCCTCATGATGTTTTCTTTCATTGGCACTTTGTCTTGCAACAAAATATTTTTAATAATCTTATGATAAATATCAAAGGTTAAAATTAGAAGCAAATTGTTCTATTGTGTGCAAATCAAGTTTAAAATTTTTATTCAGAACACCACGTACCGTTTCCCGAACGGTTACCGTTCCGATTGAAAACAATAACTAAATATGCATTTTTATATCTTTACTAATATATGATAGTGTTTTTATCTGTTCGTATCTTTTAAACTGTCTAAATCAAGATTTTAATATAGAGAGAACAAAACTATGAGCAACGGTATCCAATTTATTTTAAAGAAAACTTTTTAAATACAAGCTTTTAAGTGCTAGCTAATACAAATAAAACAAGCCCAAACACGACGGGTCTATCTTGTTTGGCACAAGAGTTCCTTTGACCACCTTCCGAATCCTTCATCAGATCAGCGCCATTTTGTCATATTATTGTACACTCAAAATATATGTGCGTGCAAAATGTCAGCTCAATCGGATACCGGGAAGTTTGTCAAATTTAGATTCTACCCGAACTTACACAGTCACATCCAGTGCAAGTACAAAACTTGTAAACTAATTCAGATTATTCATCACTAGACTAATACAATTTTATAATTAAATTGAATAATTAAATTAATTCAGTTATGTATCATTAATTGGTTACCTGTTATTGCATTAATCATTGATTCAATATAATGATCGGGCATCGAACTTGGGACCTAGAAATGATTGCACAGAAAATGAAATCTTAAGTCAATGAATTAAAGTGCAAAATCGAAGGTGATTTTAATATAATAGTGTTCCCAATATGTCATGATTTATCTTTGTTAGTTTTTTTTTAATTATTAAAAGCTAGTTGACTCATGCAAAGTCATCTGCGTCACTAATGTGTTAGCGGAACTGTTCCTTAGCAAAATAACTTTTTGTTACAACATACTTCGCCGAGAAAAAAATATAGCCAATGACTACCTTCTTTTTGAAAGTAGGTCAATTATATGCAAATGCAGTATACTCGTAATGACAAGATTGGCGCACACTGAAGTGTCAACGATAAGTGAGAAAAAATGCGAACCACATACAGAGTGATGCTAAAATTTTAATGATGATATGATGATTCTTCTGAACTCTGCTGGTTGATTTTTAATGATATTACATATTGAAAGTAGTCATCATGGTAGTTGATGATCAATATCATAAACATAGAATGTGGTCTAGTGAATTACTAACACATACTTTCACTTAAAAAACTGAATGTTTGCAAAACCTTAGCGATTATGTCGTTAATAGAATCTGTTAGTAACTACTTTTTTTAATTTTTTTTATTGCCATGTAGGCAAACGAGCCAACGGCCCACCTGATAGGAAGTGCAATGTCAGGGGACACTAAGGGGTCGCTACCTACGACCTTACATTAAGGACCCTCCTCAAGCCTCGTTTAAAGAAGGACAAGTCATAGGGCTCAGAGAATACTACTATCAATTTAAGTTGATGTACTAGTATTAATGAGATGTGATCAACTAAATTATTATAAAATACAAAACAACCTGCTTAAAAACGTAATGTTTATCTTCTTCTTATAAAAATGAAATGCTGTTCGGTCGTCTCGCTAAAACTCGAGAACGACTGAACCGATTCGGCTGATTTTAGTCTTTAAATATTCATGTAAGTTCAGGGAAGGTTTAAACGGTGAAAAAGTTACGGGAACACTTTTTATTCTGTCTTATTTGTAATTTAACTGCAATCGCGTCTTTAATTCCGATGAAAAAAATTGTTAGTTTTAAAATCAAATGCCATGAAACTTAAAACACAGTACCAAATTTTGAGAACGACTGTGAAACCACCCTGTATATTGAATATAATTATTCATTGAATATGTTTCGGTTTCTGAAAACGAACCGGGCTTTAATGTAAGCGATACAGATCATATTGACTTGTTCAATTAAATCGACGACTTCGCGTTAAACTCATTAAAAAACCATTTTTTATTGACAATCACCATTTATACAAACTTTATAAACTTGCACTGGATGTAACTATGTAAGTTCGGGTGGAATCTTGCAAGCTAAATTTGACAAACTTCACGGTTCCCATTGGAGGTGACATTTTGCACGCGTAGGTATATTGCGTGACAATGCAATATAATATGACAAAATGGCGCTGATCTGTTGATGGGTTCGGAAGGTAGTCATAGACATAGACATACCAACTTTACTTGAAATAAAAAAGAAACATACAAGGTGGTCAAAGGAACTCTTGTGTTAAACAAGATAGACCCGTCGTGTTTGTGCTCGTTTTACTTGTATTAGCTAGCACTCTACTGCTGCATGATATCCAGAATCTTTAAAGTTTGTATTTAAAAAGTTTTGTAAAAAACAATTCATTTATTGAAAAAGACGAGTGGAAATAGTTACCATAGGTAATTCACAGATCTCTAAAACATCAGGAGACGTTCTGGGGCATCTACCTTTGTACTACTTAAGGATACTTCAAACCACATTCGTAGCTAACGTCATACTCAAAAAAGCTAAGTGTTTTTGCCACTCCAACTTATAACAGTTAAGATTTAACAATACGAAGTGCTTACTCAGTATCTAATGATCTTAAATAAAATCGTATTGAAATATCAAGGATTATTGTTAAATACAGTTAGTGATTTGTGAGTTCTGTGAATGAATAAGTTATTCACTACATAGTTGTGGCGTGCAGCTCATAGAAGCCAATAAGCATTGCATATCCTAGCTTATCATATTCGATTAAAATAACAAAAAAATTGATTAAATATAAGTAAATTTAATTACATTACACTACAAATTTTTATTATTTGCATTTATTTAGATAAAAAATCTTATATATTGGTTGTTGGATGTAAATTTGGAATCAATTCAATGAATTCAATCAATTCTGCATATCCCGACTAAAAATCTATGCACACTGCTACATGGTATAAAACAAAGTCCCTTCATGTTTGATGATTTCCTCCACCGTTTTTAGTCAGTGGTGTTGTGAAAAATTGCACATAAATTACATCAAGATTTAGAGGTACTAACTGATTTTGAACCCGCGACATCCTGTACGCTTCAACCACTAACCCACCGATTGAAATGTTCTTAAAACTTAGACGTTATTAGTCAGCATGTGTGTATGTGGTATGACAGCAGCGACCACCGTAATGACTCTGAGCAGTGAAGTCCAGGAACACGAGGGAAAGATAACTTGTCTCCCGTAACGAATTTAATCAGAAGATGATAGATGGACGGAAGAAGTAATATAATAATAATTTATTTATTTCTCTTCATACAGTAACCATTGTTATACAAAAAATAAATATTAAACCTTACAGTTTGTGAAGAGCTGGTGTCTGTGAAAGGAAAACCTGTGTTACAGATCACCAGGTCCCCACCCCTGTTTACAAAGATAATGAAAACTGTAAATAACAAATAATGCTTAAAAATAACTTATTAGTAGCAAAAAAAGGTTTTTTTTTGTTTCAATACATAACTTAAACAAGAAGATATGATTATGGAACAAATTAAAAACAAATATATTATTATGATAGAATCCTTTTCCGATATGCAGGTTTCCTCACGATTCCTTCGCCGTTTTTAGTCAGCGGTGTTGTCAAAAATTGCAACTAGGTAAATCACAGTTTCAAGAATTATTTTCTGCCACGCACCATCCAGCTATGGAATAAGCTCCCCTCTTCGGTGTTTCTCGAACACTATGACTTATCTTTGAACAAACGAGGCTTGAAGTGGAAGCGGCCTCACAGTGTCCCCTGACCGTGCGGAGGTCCATGAGCCCCTTTCCACGATGAGGTAGCCGGCCAGGTCGTCTGCCTACAAGGCAATAAAAAAAAAACTTGAGAGGTGTCAAGGGATGGAACGAAGTTCAGAAGAGAGAGAGAGACAGACGTTTTAAACTAACTAATTATTATAACTTAAATATAATATTTTGATCACAGGGCCATCTAGCGATAATCATATAAAATAAAAAAAGTTTCGTGACAACTTTTTCATAAAAAATTCCGTTTAGCCCCCTTTCGATAACGCGCGATAAGGAACTTTGTTCCAAAAAAGACTTTGAGGTAGGTACAAGCCTATTTAGAACCCGCGATCTCCCAGACTCTTTAGCCACTAACCGATCGAAATGTTCTTAAAACTTAGACGCCATTCGTTAGCATGTGTGTATGTGTGTCAGTCGCCTACCGTTATAAGAACACAGAAAAGGTCGGTCGTGTGAAAGTTGTCGGGGCGGAGTCGAACGCCGGACCGATGTTACGCAGGACTGTGCCATCTCGTGTCCTGGTTACCGCAATTTAAAAAAACTTAATTTATAATTTTGATTTTGAAAAAAGGAGAATTTTTTTTTGATGCTGCATAACTTTGATTTGTCTGGACCGATTTGGATGATTCTTATGTCAAATGAAAAGTGATGCTTGTCGTGAAGGTCCTAATTTAAGATCGAACAAGTACTTTAGGATTTTTTTTAAAAATGTTAACTTTTAACGGAGAATATTTCACGATTTGCTGTGCGTGTATTGATTTTCTATATGAACCGATTTCGATGATTCATTTTTTGTTTGAAAGCCGACACTTTCGACATAATCTGATATAAATTTGATAAAGACATAACTAGTAGTTTTTGTGCTATTCTTGAATAATGGAAGTCGGACGTTATCATTTTTGTAATTAAATAATATATCCCATGCAAATTCTAAAATTCGTCACATCGTACCTTACTAGAGTACTTTTAAACTATATAATAGAGACTTAACTTTGTCTACGCTATCATTTTACTAAAATAGAGTCAGTTTTAGAACAATTATGTACCATTAACTACTTTGTAACCGAAAATGACTCTACCTAGCCATGTTTAACTGTAAACTCAATACTTTAAAACTTAAAAGTCAAACAAAAAAAGCTCGTTTTAGTACATTAAGCGCTCTTAAAATACATTGTATGGAACATGAAAAAACACTCTACATTTTATCTCTATCTTAGTTTTTGCACTTTCTCAAGTTGTTTAAAATGAGATTTTAGTTCTTTTTAAGTTAAAAGATTACAAAAACTTTCTAATTTTGGGAAAAAAAATATTGTACTCTTATAAGAATTAAAAATAGTTAAGGCAATAAAATGAGGGAACGCGTTGATGTCTTTTCCAAAGAGATTTAAAAATAGAGTCGAATATTTCAAAAACAACAATAAATTCACTTTTTATTCTAGTTCCTTTTGTCAATTAACAGACAAAAGGTAACCGTCAGCCTAATGGTAAATGATTACCGTCGCAAATAGCATAATCAAGCTGTTCACTAATCATTGACAATCAGCTCTTATTGTTTAGCACATCATTACTGGCTCTATTAGACTTGTTATTCAATAGTCGTGTTAGTTATTGCATGGTTTAGCAACTAGGTCTAGGCTATTTTAGTATATTCTTAGTGCATTACATTATTTCCTTAGTTTTGCTTCTACTCTATTTTAATTGGTACTGTTTTTTTCTATTCGGAGATTTTAAAATATGAATAACTAGCTGACCCACGCTTCGTCCACACCACAGCACACTTCGTCTGCGTCACTTTTAATTAAATGTCAATTTTTCTTTTTTCTGGCCGTAAAAACCATCCTTGAACAAAAAAAAATAATTGGCCAAATTGGTATCGGCGTTGTTGAGTTATGTGTTTAGCAACCCAATTTGCGATTCATTTTTATGTTATAGATATAGAATAATGCATTTTCCGCTTGCTTTTTCGTTATTATTTTTATTTCTTTAAGAATCGTCTCTACGTAATTCCGTTCTTATAAAAGACATCAACGCGTACAATCAAATTTTTACATTTGACATTCATTATTTGAAATATTCAGTTTATTATAGAACTTAATAATATACCGTATTATTAAAGGTTTTAAAATTAATAGTATATCGATGTAACCCACAAAGTAATGTGATTATAAGTACCGTTACCAGTATTATTACGCCGTTACCATTCTTATAGGGCTGTCACTTACATAAATAAATTAATAATTATGAAAAAGTTGTCACGACACTTTTTTGTTTTAGATGATTGTTGCTAGATGGCGCTGTGATCAAAATATTTTATTTAAGTTATAATAATTAGTTAGTTTATAACGTCTGTCTTTCTCTCTCTTCTCACTAATTAATCGAAAGGAGCTTCGTTCCATCCGGGTGTCCCTTGATACCTCTCAAGTTTTCTTGATATTGTTGTATCCACGAGTGACTGCAACAACTTACCTTCAGATGGACTGTAAGATTATTTACCTTACTTACTTTAAATCTAGAATTATTAAGAGGAAAACAAAAAAAAATCAATAAGTCTTTTGTCAGCCCTATTTATCTCGGTCGTCTGACCTGGATGCGAGAGTACTATAATTGCCTAGATACGCCGGATATCTAGGCACATTTACCGATAAGTGGCGCTTACTTTACCCATTAGTTTAACTCATTTAATTCCAATAATGGCACTGTATTTTAATTATATTAAAAACACCAAATTGCACTTCCATTGTAAGAAAAGTGCGAAACGTTTCAATGTTACAACTAAAAGACTGATATTTCTGAAATGTTATACAGGGTGGATCTGTAACTTTAGACAATCTGACGTGGAGTGAATGACCTGAATTAATGCTAGATGGCGCTGTGATCAAATTTTTTTATAAAACAATTACTTCTTTTCTTTAATATGATTAATGCTAGATGGCGCTGTGATCAAAATATTTTATCACAATTCCCTCACTAATTAATGAAAGGAACTTCGTTCGATCCGGGTGTCCCTTGAACCCTCTCAAGTTTTTTTTTAACCCTACTTTTAGTCCTTATGTTGATAAAGTAAGAAAATTGCATGTTTTTTGTGTATATTTGTGTGGGAATAAACTTACTTGTTTCCTTTAATATATATAGGTTTAATACCTTTGTTGTATGTTTATATTCAAAAATTTAATAAGTTATTTTCGTAAAATATTGTATCTAACCAAATAAATTTATAGAAATGTCCTATTAGAATAGCCGGGAGTAACCCGCCGCACCGGTCGGAGGCTGTATAACTGTTTCTATTCGCTTCCTGGTGCACCGTTACCATGGAAACCGGTTTCGCGTCCTTAAGGGCCACCGCAAAATATAGGAATTCATAGTGAATTGAAGATACCGAACTTTCTAGTGTCGTTTTCTTCAATCCTGGTTGTGATTACATATTGTATGATAGCTTGATTAGTTGACGCTATAGGATGCAAACACGTGTGCGGTTTTTGGTAATATTTGTAATGTGTGAGTGACCTTTTGTTGGAGTCTTAGTGGTTTTTGAAAATAATAATAATTATAATTGGTATATTATAGTAGGCCTTCATTCTAATATCTATTACTTAATTTCATTATTTTCTGCCTGTGACTATTAAAAAAAATGTTTTTCTATTTTTCTAAACTATATTATCAACACACATTAGAATAATGATATTGCGTGCGTGTGTGTGTGAAGCCATTAACAACAACGAAATTCTATTTTTTATTGCATAACAGATAAACCAGCCCACCTGATAGTAATTGGTTGCTATCACTGTGCAATGCCAAGACAAGAAAAATAATCTTGAAATATTTTCATTAAAGTCATACTTTTTGTTACAGGAACAACATTTAACATAAAATGCAACAATCATAAGCAACATGGGTCCACCTATCAGCACCTGGCCCTACAGCCAGCCAACCTCGAGTGCGCGAAGTGAACACAGTGTCATAAAGTGTCATATGAACAAATGTGTTAGAAAATTACGTGTTTTTTGTCTAAATTTAACATTTTTAATGTTGTTCTTCCAAATTGTGTTTAATATTGGATACGCGAGAGCTGGACCACTTGTTTTCAACTCGGATTATTTACAAGGTAATTGCTTTTTTGTTTTTATTTGTAAATAGACGGAATATAAGTCTATCTCCGTTCAATGACCTTTATCTTTGAGGTTAATTTAAAGTTTTATTTTATATTATTATTATGAATGGTTGTTATTTTTAATTTTTTTTACTATCTTTGGTTTGACTTCATTTTGAATGGTTTAGGTTTTATTTTTAATCACTAAAAAGGCAAGAACATGACTGTATAAAGTTTAAAGTGTAGGCTATACAACATTGAAACGGAAATTGTTTATTTTTAATTTTAGATTCACTTTTCCACCCTCTAAGTATAATATAACCACCTACCCATTCAAATATTTGTTTTAAATTATTTTCTACAGTACAACCTCTAGGTAGTAGTAATAAAGTTAAACTTGAGAAAAAAATATCTTATATCTCCTCAACTTCAACTAAAAAAGTTACAAAAAATATATTTTAAAACCAAATTCAGTTTCAAAACCGATGAGTCACTTAACGCTTTCGTCTTTAATTTGTTAAATGTTTTAAAGAAAGCTTCGAGAGTGCAAGTGAGGCACAACAAGATTGTTGTGTATAAAGTTTAACGTCCACTAAACATGTACGATTCGTATTTATTTTTGTGTATAAAACTTAACGTCCACTATAAGATACGTATTTATTTTATTTCAGTTATTATTCTATCAATGCATAATATTACAGATAGTCAATACAACATTATAATAAAAAACATTCAACATTTTATCAAATAAAATTGACATAAATTACTAAAATGTGGTGTAAAATTTTATCAGTAAATACAAAATTTATTATTATTAAATTAAATAACGGTTCACTTCATGGTAAATGAATACCGTCGCTCATGAGCCTGTGCAATGCTAAGCCTTAAATCTTGTTTAAAAAAAGGACATTTTATAGCACTTCAGAACACGGTGGACAAGAGTTTCCAAATCGGAACCATACGGGGCAAAAAAGATCTTATTTTATTTACGATTTAGACGACACACGCGTATTTTATTTATTTATTAATTTATTATTATTACACAAAACAGAATACAGTCAAAATATTAATTAAAAGGTTTTTATTTGACTACATTCCCGTCAAAAGTCTTCTAAAGTATTTTAATACAGTCATTATTCTATTTTTTTGTTTTTGATTGGCATCATAAATATTGCCAAACTTTATGGTTTCCGGAAACTACATCTGACATGTTTTATTACTTTAAAGCTATTAAAATAATCTATATTCTACATTAATATTATAAAGAGGTATATCGTGATTTTTGTAACGTTGTAGAAAATCTTTGGATTTACTGAACCGATTTCGAAAACTCATTTACTATTACGAATCTACGTTTTAATTGTCATATAGTAAATAGTGGTGCGAAATTAAAATTTAATTAAATCTGGTTACATCAGTCCCTCTTCTGAGGAGACCCGGGCCCAACAGTGGGCAGTAATGGGTTGGTACGGTACGGTACATCAGTCAGGCAATGTTGTATCAGTCAGTTTCCCATAAGCTTAGTGGCCGTCAAACTTTATCTCCAGACAAATGACATGCGACATTGTCGTAAAACTCTTGTCTTCACTTTGCTTGCAGTTTTACACTCTACAATAGTCATATTAGGATATAACTTTTTATTTTTCTTTACAAACAAATCCTGACATAAATACCAAATAAATGTGGAACTTTGTTTAAAATGCAAATAAATTGAAGCGATTTGGATAAACTTTTTTTTTTGTTAGAAAGCTTTGGATTTAATCTACACTAACTAATAATATTATAAAGTGGAAAACTTTGTTTGTTTAGTTGTAATAAATAGGTTCAAAAACTACAGGATCGTTTTTAAAAATTATTTTACCATTCGAAAGATACATTATTCACAAGTAACATCTAGCCTAGATTTGATTTTGAAAAAAATAATAGAGACCCGTACTAAAACTTCAATAATGTAAGTCAAGGTATGAAAAAAAAACCCAAAAACTTTCTTACATCGCGTGCGCTGCAAAAACTATTGAATATAGAACAAAATGATTGTACTACGGGTTTGTTGGTCTTATTAAAATCCAACAGTGGTGCCTGAATTCCTTTTTGACGCAGACGAAGTTGTCGAATGCGCTACGAAAACTAAAACTATAGATTATAGAACAAATTACATCAGTACGCAGACGAAGTTTCGAGATTCAGCTTGTCTTGTATAAATTTGATCAAGATGTGACTTGTGCTATTCTTGAAGTGTAAAATCAAAAAAAACTTGTTGTAAAGATATTATTTTATTCTCAAAGTGGTGGGAGGGAGATGAGCAAATACCTAAGTTAACATAGTATAATTGACTGTCGAATAAGGATATTCTGACGCAGGATATATTTTAAATGGACATCATTAGTCTAACTTTCACTTACGACAAGTATGTCACACAACTGTTCACTTCGCGAAATGCCTTGACTTTCTTGTCAGGAATTCTATAAGATTGTGCATGATAATAGGCATAGACATAACATTATATTATTGAACAAGCTTTATATTAACTTCCACTGGATGTCACTATGTAAGGTCGAGTGGAATCTTGCATCTTACCGGTTTCCGATTGAGCTGACATTTTGCACGCAGATGTATATCGCGTGACAATACAATAAATGGCGCTGATTTGATGATGGATTCGGAAGGTCATAGGAACTCTTGTGGTAAACAAGATAGACCTATCGTGTTTGGGCTCGTTTTAAAGTTTTAATTGCATTAGCTATCTACTGCTACATAATATCCAGGATCTTAAAAGCTTATATTTCAAGCTTATATGACAACTTGTGATACAGTGCAATGCTCCATATTTTATGTAACATTCGCGTCGCCCACATACCTCAAGTTTCGTTAATTATATATTCAAACAGACAAGTGGGTCGACGACCTGACGACGTGTGAATCAGATGTAGGTACATTTAAACCACACTTCCGAATTTTGCGATTGATTTCATTAGACAGGGTGTATTTTTTTAATACCAATATTTCTTGTGATGATGAACCGATTTTGATGGTTCTTTTTTTGGTAGTAAGCAGATACTTTGGACGTAAATTCGTATAAATTTGGTTAAGATATAAAGTAGTAGTTAAGTGATTTTATTATGGTAGTGAGTCGTTTTTTTTGTAACTAAAATAATAATTGTTGTTTATATTTTAATTTTTTGTTACAAGTTAGTAGTAAGTCTCGGAAATGTACTTTAAAACATAAATTTTTAAACACCCACATCGGCTCGGAAGAGTGGAATGAAACTGTGATGCAAAAAGGACTCAAAATAGACTAAAATATATAATTTTATGTAAAATCGCTAGAGGTCATTTACACCTAAAATGAACTCTTTATTAATTATTTTAAACTCTAAATTTATTATATAAAATAAAAGACAAAGATTTACTCCTTTTTCTTGGCATTTAGTGATTTTAACCATAAATAGTTTTGATTTAAAAATATAAACTTCAACTTTATTCTAGGGATGTAACGAATTTTCGCATTCGCTAAAAATCATGCGAATGTTATGCGAATGTTTTGACAAAAGTAAGGAGGATGATGTATAGATGTAGAAGGAATCTGACAGAGCCAAAATAAAGCCCTCAACATGCCCTTTAAAATGAGCCCAAACTCGTCTACGACCTTTCGTTCTCAAGATAATTTGCAGGGGGTTTAAATTTTTTGTAGGGGGGAGGCATGTACCCCTACCTTCCATGTAGATCCAGGATAGGTAAAATATAGGTACCTATTTTGTAGTATCTATAAATTATAATGACTTTTGGAAATATAAACCTGACGTGTCAGTAAAAAACCTCAAAATGTCAGAATTGAATATTCGCAACATCCCTATTACACACATAAGTTCTTTGCAACTTTACTTTTTTGTTCATGATGTTGTCTCAAAATGTCTTGTAGTTACGCAGAATCGGTTGTGTTTTTAAACAACATACTAAACATCACAGATAAAATTGACCTTCTTTAATTTTTTTGTTAATTTTGACAACTAGTTCTTATTTCTGAACGAATTTTGTACTATTTTTTTTTAAGTACATATAGTAAATTCATGTCTAGTTTTTTGTACTCATTTTTTCCTAGACAGTACAGTAATACATGTCTATTACACAAATATATTTTTTTAAAACGTAAAACAAAAATCGTCCATTTAAGGGTTAAATTGGGTTCATAGTGTTGTTAATGATGTTGATCCCAGATGTAATAATTAAATGCGCTTACCTCATAACTTTAGTTGTGCTGGACCGATTCGGATGATTCTTGTTTCATATAAAAGTGATGATTATCGTAGAGTCTCATATATTTTTTATAGATCGAACAAGTTCTTCTGAATTAAAAACAGTACCTACAAATTTTCACGATTAGTTGTGCATATTTGCGTGTATTTTCTGGATAAATCGATTTCGATAATTATTTTTTATAAGAAGCTAGATACTGTTAGATACTTTGGACATAATCTCATATAAATTTAATAAAGATGTGACAGATAGTTTTAATGTTGTTCTTGCAAAATGCCGGTCATAATGAGGTGTAACGCGAATCATACATTTACATGCTTTAATTTAGTTTTAAATAACATCATTTAAATAACTTTGGAGTAATAAACATGACAGATATAGTTTCCGAAAACCATAAAGTTTGGCAATATTTATGATGCCAATCAAAAATAAAGTATTTAAGGAATAATGACTCTGTTAAATTTCTAATTGAGAAGTTTTGGCGGGAATGTGGACAAAATGGCCGCCAATTAGATACTTTTTACAAGCTTTATGTTAATTTGCACTGGTGGAATCTTGCAAGTTTAATTTTCCAAACTACACGGTTTCCGATTGATCTAACATTTTGCACGCAGATGTATGTCGCGTGACAATGCATTAATACCTTTTTTTTATTATTATTATTATCCTAGATCCAACAACATATCGGGGATATTCTTATTCTAATGCATTAATATTAAATGGCGCTGATCTGATGATGGATTCTGAAGGTGGTCATAGAAACTCTTGTACTAAACGAAATAGACCCGTCGTGTTTAAGCTCGTTTTACTTGTATTAGCTAGCACTCTACTGCTTCATGATATCCAGGATCTTGAAAGCTTATATTTTGAGTATTATTCGATTTGATTTTAAGTAAACCTAATATTTCTGTAATTATTTATCACTAAATTGCGCTGTATTACATTTTCAGAAACAAAAAAATATCTCCATAAATTATGAGACGATAAAAAATGTAAACAAGTGGTCGAACTAACGCCACGTCGTGCTCAATTTTGGCTCCTACCACAGACTTGGCATAAATAAACAAACCAATTTTGACGCAATTCCCAGTTGAGTAAAATATTATTTGTTTTATGGAAATACAAGAAAGTTGACTAATTGTCTGAGTCATAGGTTTTTCCAATAAGAGAAAGTGGCTTGACTCATACGTTTCGAGATAAACCTTACACATATATTAATATGAAGATGTGACATAACCTAGGGTAAGCAGTTCAGAATCTCATCCTATATTGCTTCATCCACTTTTTTTATAAATTACTAGTAAAAAAACCAAGGTGACTATTTGAGTAGTGCATCCTGTACCAAGCCATTACTGCCCACTTTTGGGCTCAGGTCTCCTCAGAGGGATTAGGCATAGTCCACCACGCTTGCCCAGTGCGGATTAGGGACTGCACATATCTTCAAAGGATTTTTAGAATCCTTTTCCGACATGCAGGTTTCCTCACGATGTTTTCCTTCACCGTTTTTGGCCAGTGGTGTTGTGAAAAATTTCACATAAATCTTTTTCAAATTTAGATTTAGAGGTACAACCGGCCAGATTTGAACCCTTGACCTCCGGTTCGGAAGGAAGCGCTTCGATCACTCGGCCACCACGATTTTCGTAGTAGTGCATCAACCATTTTCAAATTAGTTATTCTTTATTAATTACTAGGAGAAACACCATAATAAGTGTTTAAGCAGGAGACGTATTCAAACAGAAACGTGATAACACATTTATAACAGTGAAATTGTAGTATGATGTTATTTGTACGAAAAGTGACCCCAGTCCCAGTTGTTGCCAACTCCCACACATTTTGTGCGCAGAAATTCAATTTTCGAATAATTTTAGGATATTTTGAATCCATTCTTCATCACTATATTTAATCAAAAGTAGTATCATTTTAAAGCAGAAGAATTGTTCTACTTATTTATTTACATTGGAATTAAGAAGATACTCGCAATTAACTACAATTTTGAAGTTGTCATTAATTGGTCTACACTCCTAATTGAGTTGAGAACCCTATGACTAAAAAAATAAGTTTTAAGAAGCAATATGTCACCACTGTGATTCCAAATTCCAAATCAATGTAGTTTGGTAATTTTTTCCTGCCCTCTTTCATAGATGGCGCTTATTACAACATTTTCTTTAATATGTTTCCATATTTTTTGGTTCTTTAAGTTTCACTTTATTTACAATAATAAGAAATACGTCATTAAACAATATCAAATGGGAGAAAATAACTTCTTCACTCAAATGAAATAGCGATGGTCAACCAGTAAATGTGACTTGCATACCCATTTTTGGAGGTCGATCTAGGAGATTTTTTTCAATAGCGTGTACCATAAAAACGAATGTATTGTTTCTTAACCTTGAAAACAGAGATTCAACACATCGTATAGTTGGACTTATTTCCTAGGTAATTAAGTTATTACATCGGAGTATAGACAATAGGAAACGAACCAAACAGTGGAGCCTATTTATTACCTCAATAATATGAAGGCACTTATTTTCATTACAAGCTTTATATTAACTTACAATGGATCTAACTATGTAACTATGTACATATGTACACAACTATGTAAGTTTGGGTGGATTCTTGCCAATTGGATTAGACCAATTTCCCGGTTACCGATTAAGATGAAACTTTGCATTATGTGAAATGAAATAAAATTATTTATTTCAAAGATTTAAAAAAAATACTAATAAGCTTTTAAGATCCTGGATATCATGTAGCAGTAGAGTGCTAGCTAATACAAGTAAAACGAGCACAAACACGACCAGTCCATCTTGTTTAGCACAAGAGTTTCTACGACTACCTCGATCGTAAGTGGTTACCGTCGCTCATGAACCTCTGTAATGTCAGGGGACACTGAAAGGTCGGTACCTACGACCTAACTTTAAGGACCCTCCTCAAGCCTCGTTCGAAGAAGGACAAGTCATAGCGCTCTGGGAATACCGAAGATAGACCCGTCGTATTTGTGGTTATTATCTTGTTTTTGCTAGCTCTCTATTGCTACATGATATCCAGGATCTTAAAAGCTTGTATTTAAAACGTTTCTTTAAAATAGATTGTCTCCGATTGTATATGCTCTAAAGTTACACGAAAATTGTTAGCAGTTTCGCGAGTACTTTGAATATATGAATATTTATGAATATTACTTGTAATAGAGGTCAAAGATATTTGTTTGGTTTTCTTTGGAGGTCAATTCCATTATAGAAACCTTGGTACCTAGTATTATTTCTGTCGTTAATATCGGTTAATTTTGAAGGATTCGAAAATTGGTCATGGGTGGGTCTGACCCGTTATGTAGGGTTCCGTAGTATAATTTAAATTTTATCGTCTTGGTGTAACCCTAAATCTTAATTTGAATTATTTTTAAACGGTTTTTTCAAAAGAAAACTTCAATACAAATTTTTAGGATCCACGATATGTAATGAGTAAAAGTGGAATACTAGTAAAAGTAAAACTTGCCCATATATGATGAGTCTATCTTGTTTAGTAGCAACGAAAAGTCCTATTGCGACTTCATCATTAGATCAGTTTCATTGGATCATATCATTCTTAAGCGATATACATTGCGTACAAATTTCTCAATCGGAAACTTGTAAGTTTGTCAAATTCAACTCGCAAGATTCCACCCGAACTTACATAGTTACAATGTTACATAATTACATCCAGTATAAGTTCTAGAACTCTAAAAACGTTAAGTTAGTGTAAAAAAAAACAAATAAATCGTTTAAACATTGTTTACCCGCCATGTTTGACCTCAGTCGTCAGCATCGCGGTTGGCAACGGTACATCGTGACCCGTTCACAGCTGACCAATTAACTTGAACGGTAGCCATGGTTACAGAGTAAACACAACAGTATTACGACGTTGAGATTCTTGTAATATTTACTATGAAATCTAAAGAAAATCTCAGTTTTAAATTCCGAGACATGTGTAAAACGGTATTTTAAAAGATTATGAAGATTAGTTTAAGTTGTTAATAGATATAAGATTTTTTTATGTGCACACAGAATAAATAGTTTTGATTTGATTTGATTAAAAAAATTTGGATATCGTGTAGAAATAGAGTGCTAGCAAAGACAAGTAAAATGAGTCCAAATACAATGAGTCTATCTTGTTTAAGACTTATGATTCCATCATCAGAACAGCTCCATGGCACCATATTATTTGTCAAGCGATTTAAATATAATCATCCCCCTATATGCGTGCTACGGGGACGGCGGACGGGAAAGAGTGCCGATGGCGTACGCGTCGCGTCGTCCCTCATAACCCCGTGCTGGGTTCTGGCCTCAGCTGGGGCTCGGACGCTGAGTGTGAGCGATTGGAGGTTTTAGTGCGGTTCAACCACACATACACCGATCCGGTGATTTCCTAAAACTAAAAAAAAATATTTAAAAAAACATGCATCCTAAATATCAGCCCATAAACCTGAAAAGGATCAAATTCAACTCACAAGATTCCACACGAGCTTACATAGATACTTACATCTATGTAAGCAAACTAAAAACTGTCCAAACTACTATAATTTTTGAGTGACTGAATGTATTTTACACTGATTATTATTATTCCAATTGATATTATTATTCCAATTGATTTAGGCAAACACTTAGTGTGTTATTTGTATAAATATTTCTATTTGTTCGTGATTCATAAATTTAAAGTGTAAAGTCCCAGTTTTTTACCAACTACTAAAAATAGCGTCTATGAATAATATTGGATTAGTGTTGCCAAGAAGTTTTTATTTATTATGTTTTTTGGCACGTCGCTTTTTGGTAAATACAACTGACAACATTTTTCATAGAATTAGGTATATCTATGCTTTTCTCTTTTAGTCTTTAAAACACTCATAAACATATCAGAAGCCCACTTATTTTGAATTTCGACATTATATGATCAACTTCTTTGTGTTTGTTGGCGTCCATTTCGTAATTTCATTCTGTATACTTCGACGTAAATAAGCTTAAATACAGTTAAAGTACCTGATTGTATAGAATTATTATTTGCAAAATCATCACGATCTTTAGCGTTTTTTACTTTACTAATGGATAAAAATAACAAAAAGAAAAATCACTTTAAAACTATATTATTTAACGATATTTAAAGTTCGTTATCCCACCAAAAGATGGCGTTATTTTGTTTGTAGTATGTTATCAAAGATGGCGCTGTCGAACTTAAGTTTTTATTTTCTTCATTTACAAATTTGATCAATCAAATCATACAAGTATTATGTTTTAACCATTTTTAGAAGTTTCACTTAAGATGTTTCTAACTGCTGAAATATTTATAAACTGCTAAATGATGATTGTTTTTTATTATTAATCAATTACTTGACCCGGGCAACTTCGTCTGCGTTGCACAGGAATAAACTATAGCCTATAGCCTTCCTCGATAAATGGACTATACAACACTGAATTAATTTTTGAAATCGGAGTAGTTTCGGAGTTTATTCGAGACAAACAAACAATGAAAACTTTCCTCTTTATAATATTAGTACTTACTGCCTTAAGTCAGTTGAAGTAAATATTTATTATTATAATAGCTTATTATCCCTTGAAATTTAATCTTTGATACCATTTTAAGGTTACGTTAACCACGAAACAGGATACTTACGTCAGAGATAAAATCTATACGCGACCATAATCACACTTAATCCACAGATGAATACGCATAAGGTTTCCGCTTATTGAAACGGGCCGCAACAGATTTTGTATGTAAATCCGTCTGGTTGCTACCCGTTTCTGACATTGTAAATGTGCGCGGGAACTTTTAAACTGTTTGTGTTCTGCAGTTGAACTTTTATATCTAAAATTGTCAAATTTTACGTTGTCTTTCAAATGATTATTAACTTTTGAATATTTCTAAAACTGTTTCTTCACACAAAATAAGATTAAAATAATTATTTTTGAACATAATATAAGCCTCATTTTAACACAACTACCAAACAATAATCAAAAAAACACTAAAGTACCTATCTCTTTCGTTCCAGGTCCAGTGCCATTAGCAAGAAATATAAGGCATCTACCATGCATATCAAGAAAGACAGGAGAAGAAGGCCTCTGCATGTTCGCCATAGACTGTCTCAAAGCCAACGGTACCCATCTAGGAGCCTGCGTTGACAGATTCTACTTCGGTTCATGCTGTCAACTGTCAGATAAAAGCACCATCCCGCAGATCACAGGAAACCACATAGACGATAACTCCATAGATAGCTTTATTAACGAAAAACCATCTAAAGTACCAGATATATTCGGCACAAGAAAAACTACCACTGAGAAACCAACCACTTCTGTAAGAACGACCGAGAAGACAGCAACAACATCTGTTAGAACTACCGAGAAGACAGCAACGACTTCTGTAGAAGATGGTGTACAAGATCGGACTGAACCTATGGTATTGGAGACCAAATCTGATGACCAGACAACAGCTTATGACAGAGTTACCGATGACGTTAAATTGACGACAGCAATGAATGTAGAAACTACGACTAAATCAGAAGCGAAACACACAGAAGCCACGACTGAACTCCCGGTAAAGCTATCAACTTTCCAAAGCGTGTCTGTTAATTTAGTCACTGACAAACCAGCACAGGCTCTCGACGAAGAACCGAAGACAACACAAAAACCGCATACAACTACAGAAAAGATCGCTAAACCCGTAAAAGTATCTCTGAGACCCACAATAATACGGCCCACATACAAACCATACAATCACACGAGACCCCAATACACGCAGTCCACATACAGACCATCAAAACCGGTATCCATAAAACCACTCTCAACGAGAAAACCACCGTATCGACCACCAACAAAAAGACCAACCAGGCGACCATTACCTTCACCACCACGGTTAAACATCACCATTTTACCACAAACTACTTTAAAACCACCAACACCTTCAAAAATAACCACAGAACTCACGACTGAAAAACTCAAAACTACAGAACCAGTGACTGCTAAGTCTGAAACGACTACAACTAAATTGACGACAGTTTCCGAAGACAGCGAGAAGTCAACGCTGCAAGAAGAAGTGACTGAGAAGTTCACGAAAACTGAAACTGAAGCAGTGCCAGTCTTGACTTCTACAGAATTCCCGCCGCTAGTGACCTGGTCGAACACAGTGGATGCTGCAACAAAAATGCCAGAAAAGGTTACAGAGCCGGCCAAAACTACTGTTACAGATGAAGGTCAGTATTTAGGCATTAATTTTATTTTATTTAGTACCTACATTAGGCTTAGATCACAATGATATTAACCAAAAACGATCAAGGATAATATAAACATAACACGCTTACAGTACTGTAACAACCCATTACTGCCCACTGCTGAGCTCAGATCTCCTCCGAAGAGGGGTTAGGCATAGTCCACCACGCTTGCCTAATGCGGATTGGGGACTTCACATATCTTCAAAGGATTTTTAGAACCCTTTTCCGATATGCAGGTTTCCTCACGATGTTTTCCTTCACCGTTTTTAGCCAGTGGTGTTGTGAAAAATTGCACATAAATCTTTTTCATATTAAGATTTAGAGGTACAAGCCGGCCGGCAATAGTCGTGGTGGCCGAGTGGTTGAAGCGCTTGCCTTCCGTACGGGAGGTCGTGGGTTCAAAACACGCTTATTCGAAAACAATTAAAGAAAAACATATCTTATGCGAAGTCTCCATCACGCATTGCGCGATCGAGGCGGCCAAGTCTGATCCATCTGCTAGGCATACTTAAGCCCATACTGTATAAACTCTAACTAGGTATTCAACTTTACCTGCATCATATAGGTCTATTAGGAAATATGCTTATCACGCGTTATTATTTTTTTATTGCCATGTCGGCAGACGAGCTAACAGATCACCTAATCAAGCGTGGTTACATACATATAGACTACAGGCCCATAAGAAAAATTATGGGTCATTTGAACCACCAGGTGACCTATCTAAAACGAAATTCTAGCATAAAATAATAAGATTCAGTACTATGCCATCATTTGTAAGCTGTCCAACTGAGTGTAGGTGAGCATTCAGGGGATTGCAACCATCGTTTTTCCCCTTGTCGCATGATTTTTGTACGGCGTTGATGAATAATGGATTAGAAGCAGTATTTAAATAGTATGATACAGATGCCGTACAAAATCAAATGACTAAATATACCCCGGTAATTGTGGGAATTTTTTTAAAAAAATCGACTTTGTGGCCCAACATTTTTGTATGTGTGGTTCAAATGACCCTTAATTTTTCTTCATGGACCTATAGTCTAATAGTACATACATATCATACTGTCCCGCGACCTATGACATCCCTTCAGGACTCTTAAGCTGTTTTAAGAAGGACAAATTATAAGTCAAAAATACACGACTTACTAGTATAATAGGTTGTCGATAATTATATTCTCAGTTCGTTTAGCACGCTAATATAATATTTTAGATTTATAAGTTCGTTGACAGTTCGCTCTGTTGTTCGTAATATATCGAGAATCGAGATTTATTTTTGCATTTGCACTATAATATCCCGCTTTTTAGTAATTGCTCTGGATATGTCACATTATTGAAACATGGATTAAAAGCGGCGAGGTTGCTCCACAAGTCTATTCCTATCGGCTTCCCTTTGAATAAATACTAAAACAATGCAATAGATAGTATATTAAGAACTGAGAAGATCTTCCATTTAATGAGAAAAGTAGCCTTTCCAGATTTATTTTATTTTCTTTATTAGACATGCAAAACAATCACAAAATCAATAAAATAATAAGCACACAATAATGAAAGACTAGATTGTTCCTCTAAATATGCACGTACAGATGCTTAAAGTTAGAATTAAACAAATCTTAAAATGTAAGAAAAATAAAATCTAAACTTAAAATTAAAATCAAAATTAAAATACTAAATTTTACCTGTTATCGCGAAGGAACGACACTCACCGAATTAATTAAAAAGTTTAACAGTTAAAAAAAAAATAATAAAAATCACCGATTATCAATCTTTCAAGATTATTTTTTATCGGTTTTCCTCTTTAGAAAATGTAGCCTATTTCAGTAGGTGAACATTTTTTCAGTTGTAGTATTTAAATTTAGAGGTTATAATGTGCAACAAAAAACCATGCAGCTTTATAATATTAGTTTAGGTTGAACAACTATGCCCTCAAGCGTTTAAAATAATGTACTATTCAATAGTTTTTTCAATGACCATATCTTAGTTCTTAGAACACGATCTTAATCGCAAAGAAACCAAACATTTAATTGAATCTAGACCTTATTTGTAAGAAAATTCAATACATTTTTCTTTGCACTGAAAAACTGAGAAAAGTTCAACAAACTAAAAGGGCATTAAACTTAATGAGTAATAGTGCTATATATTTATTTGCATAATAAATTACATACTATAAAAATTTACTCGTATGTTTTAGATGTCGTGATTTGTCAAATAACTATTATAAATATGTAAAACTATTTTTCACAATGATAAAGTCCTCTTTAATCTTATTTTTTTTTTTAATTAAGACCTGGAAAAGGTCTATCGAAATATTAATATCTGGTGTGAACATATTATGAGAATAAAACACAATACAAATACAAATTTCATATACATATATATAAAGTTCCAGAAGAAATGTTTGTTTCGTGTTCTTTATTATTTATAATAGAACAAAATCAACGTCTAATGATTTAACATCAAATTTCCAAACAAACTTTCAAACATAGATGCAAAATGGCCTAAAAGTAATAAATTAAGATTTTTTCATTACATAAAAAGTTTCTGAACACTGTAATATATGTATAGCTCTCGTCCTAAAAATTAAAAAAGTAAGCGCCAGATAAATGAGTCAAAAACACTGTTTAGGAGATTCGCACAGCTGCGTACATCCAGTGCAACTTTACAAGTTAATATAAAGCTTGTAAATACAACTACAATACATCCAAACCAGTATTTATTCTCACAGTGGATAATCGATGGTAGCCGTATTGAACCCTGGTCACGTATTGGGGCCGGCTCGAATCGACGGGTCAGCGTTTAGTGAAAACGATCACTTTCTATTACTGGTAATGCTTGGTGCAGTGTAATTTAGGTATCTTTGATGTACATCTCCAACATAGCTTGAAGACGTCTTTGAAGTGGCAATGGGGAGGATACGTTGTGCACAGATGCACAAACCGGTAGGATTTGCTTGCTTTAGCGTAATTGGTAACGAGAATCCGACAATCTTATATATAAAAATCAATCGCAAAATGTGTTGGTAAGCGCATAACTCAACAAAGCCTGGACCAATTTGGCCAAATATTTTTTAAAAATGTTCGTTGAAGTTCAAGGATCGTTTTTACGGCGAGAAAAAATCGAATAGTTGTCGGGAAGAATTGAAAAAAACGGGTCATAGGGATCACGCAGACGACGTCGCGGGCAGCAGCTAGTTAATAATAAAGTCAGTGCATCAAAAACAACAAAAATGGAATTTAAATCTTTTGGAAATTAACGATTAAGCGCGGAACAATTAATTGTTGCTGATCGCAAAATTATAGAGAATAAACATGTGGATAATCAATGGAACCGAACAGTTCAGTTGCAGAGACTCATGACTCCATGAGATAGATAGATAGATAGAATATTCTTTATTGTACACCAATCAATAAAAAATGAGCTACGTTATTTTACCATCCAATAGACCGTAGGGTCGTTCAAAACAGATTAAGCCTCACTAAAGGAAAATCACTATTATTCGATGTCATATTTATTTAGAAAAAGTACACTGTAAATATACTTGAGGAAAAGTATTTGCATTAGAAAGTATTAGTATCAGTTTAGAAACCCATTTTAGATTACAAACTCAAGCTCTAAGGAAAAGGAATAGTTCTAGCGTCTACGGAAAGTAATTTTAATTAGAAACTGACTCAAGGAAAATCATTTCAATTCATAATCACGTTACATTAGAAACAAATTGTAAATCTTACCCTCACTTGAGGAAAATCATTTCCATTTGAAACTATGTTCGAATAGAAACACGCTGTATACAAACTTAACTCTCACTTAAGGAAAATCTTTATAATCTGGAAGTCTAATTATTATTTAATTATTTACTCAAGGAAGTAGGAAATATTTTAAGAAAAACTCGAAAATAAGTGCAAATAAAATAAAGACGCCTTACCAATAATAATATTTTTTTCTAATGCAATAGGTACACAAATTTATAAAAAGGTACCGACTTAAACATCATCATCATCCATTCCCAAACCTCGTCACAACAACCGATCTTGTGCACCACTGCGCTATGACTTTGTCCTTCTTCAAACGAGCCTTCAAGGTCCTTAAAGATAGTACCGTAGGTAGCGGTCCCGCAGTGTTTCCAGACGAAACAGAGGTTCATGAGCAACTGTAACCGCTTACGATCAGGTGGCTACGATGCAATAAAAAAGCAATCATCTGTATTCGAAAGTATTTTAAAATACAAACACATTGTATACACTCAAGGAAAATCGAAAGGGCTACTAAAACCGGTACCCTTCGAAAGTAGTATTAAAAAAACGGTTTTCAGTGAAAGCCTAACGAATCAAGCCATCATGTGAATGCGAGACTAATCAGGAACACACACGTTAAATTGTAGATTAATGAAGTTCATTAATAAAATTCTATTCAATTAGAACTTGGTGGTATGTATGGTGTCGAAGTCGTGGTGGCCGAGTAGTCGAAGCGCTTCCTTCCGTACGGGAGGTCGCGGGTTCAATCCGGCTTGTACCCCTAAATCTAAATGTGAAAAAGATTTATGTGCAATTTTTCACAACACCACTGGTTAAAAATTGTGACGGAAAACATCGTGAGGAAACCTGCAGGTCCGAAAAGGGTTCTAAAAATTATTTGAAGATATGTGAAGTCCCCAATCCGCACTGGGCAAGCGTGGTGGACTATGCCTAAACCCTCTTCTGAGGAGACCTGAGCCCAGCAATAGTTTACTATGTCTTAAAAAGATTAATAGTGAAAACCAAGAATTTTTTTTACTACATGATGCAGATAAAGTAGCATTGATTAACTTGTAACAATTTATTTAGTATAATATAAACATGTGAATAAGTTACAGGTTTAAATTCTAATGTTTCAGACACTTGGTCACCCATTACACCACCAGAAGGTTGGATTTTGCTTTCAACCGTCCCACCGAAACCAGATACTTCTTCAACGTCAACTACAGCACAACCGACCAGCGAGAGAACCACAGAACCCGTCGAAACCACTTTCGTGACAGAAACTACAGTTAAGACCACAACTGTCAAAACTTCAACTGAACCCACGACTGTTAGCGAAGAACCAACCACTTCAACGACTGTCAAACCACTTACAACAGAGAAAATTGTTACAACAACACAAAAACCAACGACAACTGAACCGACAACGACGCAACAACCAAAGACAACCAGAAAACCGACTACCACCACCCAAAAACCTACCACAACCACACAAATCACCACAACCACCCAAAAACCTACCACTACCACCCAAACCACTACAACCACCCAGAAACCTACAACCACAACCCAAACCACAACAACGACCACAACAGAAAAACCCATAACTTCAGTTCAATCGGTGACTGCAACAGAGAAACCCACTTCCGAAACGCCGACTTTCAACCAGACAGTCACCAGTTCTGAACCACCGGTTCTAGAATTCACTGTCAACGTTACTCTTACACCAGGGCCATCTTCCACTGAAAGTCTGACCACTGTCAACGAGTCCACGACTGACAATATTGACAGCAATATTACAACTGAAACTGGTAAGTCATAGTTGGAGCAATATTAATATCAAATTAAATAATATTTTATAGATTTTTTTACTTATTGATGAGTTTGAGTGTGAGTGTGTGTGTGTGTGTGTGTGTGTGTGTGTGTGTGTTTGAATGAGTTTTTTGGGTTTCTAAAATGGTTGAACCGATTTCGACAGGCCTATAGGTCTAGTTACGGAATTTGTTCAAACAAAGTGCACCCAATAAGTATACAGAAATGTAGATTTTACTTAATTTTCTATAAATTTACACTTTTCAGTCAATTATCTTTAATTTTTTATTGCTAAACAATAGAAATGGGTAGATCTACAATCAATGATATATACCGTATTTAATATTATTTATTCAATTTAAAAAAGTAGAGTAAGGGAGACCGGCGATGGTTGATTAACTTTTGACTCAAGCTCATATATCTCCGATATTTAAATTGCTTTAACAAAAACAACAATTGATGTAGATAGAAAAACTACTCAGGTATCTAAATAAATAACCTACAACCCAAACATTTATTATTATAATACTTATTTAGTTCATTTTCTAAACGCCTGACGAGTCAACCCCCATGAGACGGTGAGGAGTTAATGCAAGTTAGTCAACCAACCCCGGTCGCCCCTACTGTACTGTACTGTACTGTAACAACCCATTGCTGCCCACTGCTGAACTCAGGTCTCCTCCGTAGAGGGGTTAGGCATAGTTCACCACGCTTGCCCAGTGCGGATTAGGGACTTCACATATCTTCAAAGGATTTTTAGAACCCTTTTCCGATATGCTGGTTTCCTCACGATGTTTTCCTTCACCGTTTTTAGCCAGTGGTGTTGTGGTCGCCCCTACGCAATGCTTATTTTCTTCTATGCGTGCCCGCACACCTAAGCGAGTATTGGCAATACTTGTGACAGAAGCAGAGATGGGATTTAAAAGTCATAAAAAATTAATTGTACTGTTATAAAAAAATAGCAATAATAGCGCTTGAGTAGCATGCACTAAACATCTTTTAAATATTGAAATTGTGTTATTTGTATATACCTCCTGGTGCTTACGTCAAGTGAGTTTAGTTTTATGTATTACGCTAAAAGACATGAAAAAAAGTAGTTTCAGGCAGCATCAAACCTGTAAAAGTATGAAAGAAATTTGAATTAATTAATTGCAAATATTAAAAATTAAAAACCACCTGAATAGTAGACTTACGATGAAAAAATTAATATTTTTAACATTATACGATTTTGGAACTTGATACTAAAATATAATTAAGTGTTTCAAGTATTATTTATCCTAAAACATGGACATGCTATTTTTGAAAATGGGTTTTTAATTAACACTTTCTTTAACATGCTATTTTTTGTATCTTTTCCCATTCCTCGATCGAAAGTATTGTCAATAGTTTTTTAGGTGTGCGGGCACGCTATTGCCGCTGCATTTTCTCACTTACAATAATAGTAATTATTTCATTATGTAAACAATAGACAATGTGTACACCCGTGTTTATTGTTGTCTTAGTTATGGAGACCACGACGCAGTATGCCGATGTTGAAACAACAACAGAATTTATAAATATGTCGGATTATAAAAATGGTGAGTACATTTTACTTTGATAATAATTTAACTAAAACTCGATTAAATGTATGGTGAATTGGAATACATCGACAAATCCACCCCAAACATAAATAATGTTGAACAAAAGAGTGTTGACCAACAACCTCAAGTGATCTCGCGCACCTCAGTCACTGTCGAGCAACAATCGTTTTGCAAGAATTTTAGATATTTTTAAGTTGCGTTTACTAAGCCATTTTACCATACATATTTGATAATAATATTTTTACTGGTCGTATATAATCATTAACTATCATGACCTTCAATTTGTATAGTACATATCGCCCTGTATATATAATTTAATTAAAACTTAGAACAAAATACAGGGTGGGAATATCTTCAACAATACTTTCTCAGTATGAAATGACTTCGTAGTTAGTTTCTGCCACGCACCATCCGGCTATGGAATGAGTATTCCCAGAGCGCTATGACTTGTCCCTTAAAGAGAGTCCTTAAGGGTAAGCCGTAGGTAGCGGGGCAGTGTCCTCTGCCAATGTATAGGTTCATGAGCGACGGTAACTGCTTACGATCAAGTGGCTCGTTAGCTCGTTTGACTTAGAGGCAAAAATATCTTATTTTTCAAAAGGGATAAATTGTTGAGAGTAGGGTTTTAAAGGTTCCATTGTATCTATAGCCTATTTTACAAATTATAAGGACCATTTTAGATTTAAAATACTCTATTTATATTTAAAAAAAAAAAATATAGTCTTTTTTTTTTATAGTCTAAAAATATTTAAAAAAGCGGCCATTACACTAAAAATAACATATAGACCACGCACATCATTACAACTTTCGTTTTTTTACTAATTAAAAAAGTTAAATCGCTCAACTTCGCAAGGTTAAGGACCTAAATGTATCTACAGAGTAAACAACAATAAAAAAATCGACACAGCTCGGAATTCAAACAAAGAACTGTCAGTGGCGATGTGCGCGCGCCACGGCCAAGGCGAGACGCAAGGACGCGTTCAAAATTAAAAAACAAAAAAAAAGTTCTGAAAACGTCACATATTTTTTTTTATGTTATTGGCATTGGTTACAAGGTCTAAAGTGCATCGTACTAAGTGTATCGGATACATTGATAACAAAATAAAGTTATTCAGGACGTGTTAGTCACGTTTTAGAGGAAGTAAAATCAGTGTTTGTGCAAGTGTCGATTTATTGTTACAAATTAGTGCTTATAAACTTTTAATACTGTTAATGTCACAAGTGCTTCGACATTTCGAAATAACGTTCATAAATCTTGCGGAACTTGTTTCGATCGGAAAAAAATAGCGTTAAAAAGAAGTGCACTGGACTTTTTATGTGTTCAAACTATTGTTTTTTGCATTACATCGGTGTTTTAACCTTGTTAATAATAAAGTAGTGAATACAAATGTTGTTTAACAAAAAAAACGTGTTCAACGTAAACAAATTATTCCTATAACGTTCTTCAGTTGAATTTAAAACTATCTTTAGCTAATACAAACCAAATAAAACTTAATTTTGAAAATCCCAATTCAAAAACAATGTTTTAAAAATAAAATTCAAATCATAGACTAAACCACTTTCGAAAAAATGATTATAAACTCAACCTTATTGGTGCTGGCAGTTTGCGGGCGAAGACTATGGCAGGCCCCTCAAAGTAGAATTGTGGGAGGTGACAAATCGGCCTTCGGAATGTGGCCATGGCAGATATCATTGAGACAGTATAGGACCTCTACCTACTTGCACAAATGTGGAGCGGCCCTTTTAAATGAAAACTGGGCCATCACGGCGGCACATTGCGTGGAACAGTGAGTATATTTTATATTTTTATTTTGTACTAGTTGAATTTCGTCGACATCACAGAGGGATATAATATACCCTTCCTCGATAAATGGACTATCCTAAGTGGATTTAATTTTAGAATTCAAAAGATTTATGGCAATGATATCTTGGGCTACAGGATTAGAAAAAAAACGCGACATGTTTGAAAAAAAAAATATTGGCGTTTATTTCCGAATCCGATTTGATAAATTATAAAACATGGTGTTAACCTGATTTTAAAATTAGTTTTAAGTAAATACTGAAAAGTCTTACCAGCTTTGAATTCTTAATGAAGCAATTGCTAAGTTCCCGCCAAAAACATAATCAGTTGAAATTACTTGTAATGTCAAAATATTTTCATTCCATTTTCAAATTCAACCACCCAATTACCACCATTAAGTTTTTATTGAAAATTAACGTGTTTTAATACATTTGTTTTAATTAATTTGCAATATGTTTTGTCGTGGTGTGAGTAGGTACATAGTTTTTATGTAAAATATTACAGAGTCATGAAAAACTAGATTCATCTGTAGTTGCTCAGAGCTGTTCAAGGTTGCAACCCGATCAGACTGATAGGGTTGTCACATTTACATTTTTGACCGACTTCTCTAAAGACGATTATCAAGTTGACTGACGCTTTTACTCAATTGCACTTTAGATGAAAAATCTAATGTAGTTGAGCACCAAAAAAACATCAAAATCGGGTGTCCTGACAGACACGCGAAGATAGAAGACAAACATCGAAATTTAGTCTATGAAAGTTACGTCACGTAATAGCCAACATTGCTAATTTACTCACATTCAGTACCCAAAAAGTGGCAATAAGTTACAAGAATAGCGAAAAACTTGGCAATCAGATTTTTTCCAATTTTTGGAACGAAGTTCCTTATCGCGCGCTGTGAAAGGGGACTAGACGGAAAAAATTCTTACGAAAAGTTGTCACGACACTTTTTTGTTTTAGATGATTATCGATAGATGGCGCTGTAATCAAAATCTTTTAAAACACGTTCCTTATCGCGCGTTACGTTAGGAAAAAAAAATAAGATATCTTTTATTCGAAAGGAACTTCGTTCTATTCGGGTGTCCCATGACTCCTCTCAAGTTTTTTTTTCCTTACATCGTAGAAACCGTAGGTAATCACTTACGATCAAAACACCCTTAGCTTGTCTGACTTTTTTCTATATCAATTCGACATTGTTTGTTTTAAATATGTGTCAACCCTATAATTATATGTGATGTAGATGTACAAGGAAGATAATAAAGTGCTCCGCCATAATAATATGCGATAAAAATACTTACATTCTCACGACTCGTTGAAAATTTAATACGAAAATACGTCATACGCCATCTTACATTTAGTTTTATAACTGCTTCGAAAACAACCATTCTTTTACTTATTTATTTTTAGAAATAGTTGCAACAATCAAATGCAATAACACATTAAAATTAATTAGTACAAACAGCAAGGTTTATGTGTAAATACCTGATATATATAGTAGAGAAACACTGATAATTTTAGAGGTTTTTGATGTGACGTTTTTTGGCGCCAAAGGCTTTCTGAACCGAAGTAAGGTCACGTGGTTTAACCACTCAACTGGGATCGGTAACCAAATTGGTTTGTTTACTTATGCCAAGTCTGTGGCAGGAGCCAAAATTGAGCACAGTTCAAAAACTTGTTTGGTTTACATTTTTTAATCGTCTCATATTTTTTAATCGGAGAAAATATATTTTCGCTGAAAATGCAATACAGCGTCATTTAATAATAAAGATTTACAAAAATATAAGGTTTAATAAAAATCGAAATTAAAAATTATTGGACATGTTATCAAAATGAGACTCAAACACGGTATTGATTCCGAACGAAGTCCCCAATTTCGCCATCTAACGAAAAGTGACGTTCCCAGTTGAGTGGTTAAGGCCAATGTTACCAACTATCACATGCAAAAAAATCGCGATATTTAAAAATTGAATGTAATCTACTCTTTATTCGTGAATGTGAAAATTTTATAAAGTATACCTAAAATTAAATAAATTGCCCCAATTCTTCTTTAAATTCATTTAGGGGTATATACACGATTTGAAATATTTATTATCAAAATAATAATATTATGATGAAATATTGTTTAAATCATGCCTAAAAAACGCTAAAAATCTAAACCGCTATACGAAGATTTTACAAAAAAATTATCAACGAAATCAATCCTCTCAAACTAATTTTATGTGGGAACACATTCTTTTCCCTTTGGGGACTCCGTTTCAATTCAATTGAGTTAACATTTTTCATAAAAAAATACAATTTTTGAAACAGTTTACACATATAAAATGAACATATCTTCCAGCGTTCCACCATCAGAGCTTCTAGTCAGACTTGGAGAACATGACCTGGCCAATGAAGATGAACCTTACGGCTTTGCCGAGAGAAGAGTGCAGATAATAGCCAGCCATCCACACTTCGACCCTGCCACTTTTGAATACGACTTAGCACTGTTACGGTAAGATATTCTTTTTACAAGCTTTATATTAACTTGCATTGGATGTAACTATGTAAATATCTATGTAGATTTGGGTGGAATCTTGCGAGTTAAATCGACAAACTTGCCGGTTTCCGATTGAGCAAATTTGCATACAGATGTATATCGCGTGACAATGCAATAATGGCACTAATCTAGTGATGTGGAAGGTGGCTACAGTAACTCTTGTGCTAAACAACATAGCCCCGTCATATTTGAACTCGTTTTACTGATTACCTAACAGTCTACTGCTACATGATTCATGATCCAGGAGGTCCAGGATCTTAAGAGCTTGTACGTTTAAAAAGTTTTCTTTAAAATAAATTATGTTATGATTTTGGCAACAATCGATTGGCTTGTTATTCTGTCTATTAATGTATGGCACTAAGTATTAATGGCAAACCTAGTTTTAAACAAAAAACCGCCTAACATAACTCACTAAATATCTACAATAATGATAAATAGACCAATACGAAATCCGTAATTAATTCATACAATTAAACACATGTTTTTGCAAGTTGTATCGCTTGGACAAACAGACGGTCACACACCAGCGCGTTTGACCTCAAATGAGGTTCAACATTTACAGTTATTAAACGAAATACCTATTTAATATTATTCACCTAAGAAATCCCCTCTTCGGAGGAGACCTGAGCCCAGCAGTGGGCAGTAATGGGTTGTTACAGTACAGTGCGAAAAGTCTACCATAGTATGTAATCTCATCATCAGCCCTTAAACGTCCATTGTGGACATAGGCCTCACCCAAATTTTCTCCAGATGACAGTTGTTGATTTTCACGTAAAAAGTAATGAATGAATTGTAATTAAACCTTAGTTGTATAGTTTAAATACATCAAGTTTACATAGGCTACATTTGGACCGGCATACGTATTCCCTAAAATTCTGCAATAACCTAAAACGCTAGAGAAATTTAATTTACGTTAGTTGTCAATTTTGTTTGTGCATTGTTGATTATGTAGAAAAGACAGCACCAACTTTGGTTAGTATATTTCTCGACGTTTTAACTGCTTTAAAGCAATATTCGCGCAATTCATCCGCTAAACAACTGGTAGGCCAACTGTCAAATGCTATTGCACATAGTTTCAATGACGGCCAATGCATACAAAACTCCCATTTTCATGTTGGTCGACCGTCACCGTCATTTGTTTTTTTACGCTGGAGAACCAATATGTAAACACAATTAATTAGGAAATAACCATGTCGGTAGTTGACGCGACAATCGGCAGAAAGTAGTCTACTCATTCTCTATCTGATCTATCTACACAAGTTATCTAAGAACTAAAGATATCGCGATACAGGTCTGACCTAGAGCGGGGATCATTGTATTATTTGTAACTAGCTTTTGCCCGCGACTGCGTTCGCGTGGACTTCAGGTTCGTCCCGTCTAGTCGTATAGCCTATGTGTTATTCTGATGTATACGCTATATTGTGGTAAAGTTTCATTCAAATCCATTCAGTACTTTTTACGTGAAAGAGAAACAAACATACATACATCCATCCAAACTTTCGCCTTTATAATATTATTATGATTAGATGTGTAAAAGTGTATTTTTGGACAATAAACTATTTATATTTCTAACTCTCTATTTTATCTAGATTCTACGAGCCAGTTAAGTTCCAGCCTAACATTCTGCCTGTGTGTGTGCCTGATGACGATGAGGATTACGTTGGGAAGACAGCCTTCGTCACCGGGTGGGGTAGACTTTATGATGGTTAGTGTTCCATTTACATTAGACTTTACTTTCCAAAAATATCATACATAATCTATTATTACTAAGTATTATCAAAACAGTATAAAATAGTAAATTTCTTTAAACACTCGCGGTTATCTTCATCACTTACATTATTACTAAACGGGTTCTTACCACGATTATTTTTAATAATTCAGTTCTTCAGCCTTCCCGTGATCATGGCGCTTGAAACAGTGCTGAAATATCAATTAGAAACTCTCTCAATTAAAAATAATCGTGGTAAGAACCCGTTTAGTAATAATGTAAGAGTATAAAATAGTGTTCAAATAATATTTAAAAAAAAACTGTAATATTTTAAGAACATTCCTATTCCTGGTTGAACCGATTTTGAAGATAATTATTTTTTCTGAAATATCCACTGATATCTTGTGTAAATTTAATCGAGATCTGACTAGTATTTCTTGAGTTATTTCTGAAAAGATTAAGTCGATCGTCAATGATCATATTTTGTCGTTTGATGAAATTTAATGACTAAAACTTGAATTTCGTGGTTTTCTTTTCATTTAATCTATCATGTTTCTTAAAGAGATTTGATCCATAAAAGTCACTCTATCGATTAATGCAATAAAAATACAGGGTGTGATTTTTTCGAATTGGAGCAGGTTTGATTCCCGGGTAAACCAAGTTTTTTTTTTAAATCTATGAATGCAGTTTTGTTTCTTTTCAAAAATAAATGAATATTTTGGGGGCGTTTAAAAATTCCACCCTGTATTGTGTAATTGTCAACTATTGGTCTCACCACCCTACTATCTCCATTACATTACAGAGGGTCCCTTGCCCAGCGTGCTACAGGAAGTTAGGGTACCTGTCATAAATAACACGGCCTGTGAAGCTATGTACCAAGCAGCAGGATATAACGAACATATACCTAACATATTTATATGTGCGGGCAGGACTAAGGGAGGGACGGATAGTTGTGAAGGTAAGATTTAAATTTAAAATGTGTAAAAGTTTGTCTTAAAGGTAGGTCTTAGGTAGTCCGTGGTAGTCCTCTGACATTTCAGAGGTGTATGAGCGACGGTAACCATGCAAAATCAGGATCTTTACAAGAAGAAAACTGAAACTAACCTGCCTGAAACTAATCTGCCCACTATTGGGCTCAGGTCTCCTCAGAAGAGGGATTAGGCTTAGTCCACCACGCTTCAATGCGGATTGGGGACTTCACATATCTTTCAAAGGAATTTAAAACCCTTCTCCGATATGTAGATTATCTCACGATGTTTTCCTTCACCGTTTTTAACCAGTGGTAACCTAACATTAAGATTTAGAGGTACAAGCCGGTTTTGAACCCGCGACCTTCCAAACGGAAGGCAAGCGCTCCAACCACTACCCCACCACGACTTTTCCAACCCAACTTAACCCAAACTTTGCCCACAGGTGACAGCGGAGGCCCAATGGTGGTCCGTCGCGACCGTGACAACAGGTTCGTCCTCGGCGGTATTATTTCATGGGGTATTGGTTGTGCAGAACCGAACCAACCCGGAGTTTATACGAGAATATCGGAGTTCCGTAATTGGATTAATCAGATTTTACAGTTTTAGACGTTAAATGATGGTGACCACTTACTGTTGTTTGAGGCGTCGTTGTGTATAAATGACAAAAAATTTTTGGGGAAAACTTCTGCAGAAATTTTAACCGATTTTGTTTATCAACGATGTCAAAATGAGTTATATTTCAGAAACTATAAATATACAGCTCAAATAGGTTTTAAATCCATTTTAAATTAAAATAAAAAAAACAGATAACGGCATTTTAGTTATACCACGGCAGCATTTTAATACAAAAAATATATATGAACTATTTGATTGTTAAAAAATCCCTAAGTGAATATAATTATGGGGATAAAACTAATTGGGGATTTTTGGAACGTGACTTCGTACATGAATAAGAGATAGCGCTGTATTAAAAAAAAATATGAATTAACAACGAAATTTCGCTATAGCGCCTATAGAATTGTGTTTACATAATTTTATCTTCGATACTGTCTCGAATTTATTATAATTCCAACGAATTTACTTAATACTGATTTAATTGCTAAATAAGGTAAAATAAAATGAGCTTTCCTTCAAAGGTGGTTCGTATCTCGAATCAGAGATGGCGTTACTATCGCTCAAATAAAAGTATTTAAAATGTTTACTTTTTAGTAGAATTTTAAACAAATAATCTTAATAGTTTAGTTTAAATATTGTAGTTTAATGAAAATAAAACAATATGTTTTCTCAATAGACTTTTTGGTAAAAGTTGTTCAGAAAAATTGTTTTTAAAACTTAGTTTTTCTAAAATCGAACAATAGATGGCGTTAAAATATTATTAAAACAATTTTAATTGTTCTAAGAATTAAAGAAAACTGGAAAATCGATCCTTATAATTTATTTTAGATAATTAATTGTAAATATTCGTCATTATTTAAATTTAATAAGGAAATGCATTTATTAATAATATATTTATGAACTAGCCATAGAGTAACGAAGATTTTTATTTAAAGTAAATATTTTTTATTTTTAAACTGTGTTTTATTTTACTTTAATTATTTAAAGTGTACAAAGAAAATAAAAATGATTATGGTGACCAAACATGTATGGTTTCAAAATGCGTCAATAGATGGCGTTGTCAGTCGTGAAGTGAACTTCCCCATACAGACTGCAGAATTTGTATGGAAACCTGAATCGCGGTATCGACATTTTAAATTTTTTTCGAATATATACCATTTGAGTTGACTACCAAGTGTACTTGCTTCGGCAGTACATATACTAAAATTGGAACGATACAGAGAAGATTAGCATGGCCCCTGCGCAAGGATGACACGCAAAATCGTGAAGCGTTCCACATTTTTTGAACATTTTTAGTTTGGGAAAATAATTTTGTTTTAGTGTAGGAATTTTACTGTTGCACTATTAGAACGAGACTTTTAAATATTGTTTATAAAATATGATATGAAAAAGCTTAATGACAATTACTACTAGTTAACCAAAAGTAAGCTAACCTGCTTTTGCAAAAAAACTTCCTCATTAGGTTACTATATGAAAGTAAACCAATGAAATATAAAAACAAGTTTAATAATCAAAGCAAGGAACACTAATACCCTTTATCTCCCTTTATACTTACATCGTGCAATTATTATTATATAAATTTTCATGGGGTTGAAATCTCGCCAGGGGTGGCGGAGGAATTTTTGAGGGTCAATAATTTTAGGGTTGAATTTTAGTACCTAGTCAAATTCTATAATAACAAAGATTGTATTGGGTTTATGGAGCTTTATGCTAACAGCGATTTGTTCTACAGAATGATTGGTAAAACTTGAATATATTTATATTTTACTAGCTGACCCTTGCAACTTCGTTTGTTTCGTAAATCTAAACCATTCTCAAATCTCCACGAACACACACAAAAAATTTAATCAAAATTGGTCCAGTCGTTTAGGAGGAGTTCAGTCACATACTCACGCACACAAGAAATATATATATTAAGATATACTACCGGTAAACAAAGAAGGAAGAAGAAAGTAGTTAAAAAATCCTTTAAAACAATATTTTATCGTAAAACATATGCGGCGTAAACTTATGGTTCATAATTGCAACTGCTATAGTCACTACGGAGCAGTGCGTAAGAAATGAGTGAGAAGATGTAAAGTATTGTAAAGTGGAAAGATAGTAGATAGATACCAAAAGAGAAAATAAAAGTACTTTGATGAACCGACCGCGACGACAAGGAGTACCGTAGTGGGGGCAGCGCGCGGAAAAGAGTGCCGAGGTTGCGCCGTCCTTCATAACCCCCTGCTGGATTCTGGCCTCTGTAGGGGTTCGGACGCTGAGTGTGAGCGGTTGGAGGTTTTAGTGCGGTTCAACTCCTCAGTGATTTCTTCCCAACTGGCTCTGGCTTCAGCTGGAGCTCAGAAGCTGAGTGTGATGTGTTGGAGGTTTTAGTGCGGTTCAACTCCCACATAATATCCTAGCCGTGGAGCGTGTGAGAATTCGGCGATTTCCTAAACCCAAATAAAAAAAACCAGCGAAATTTTTAAACTGAAAATGTCCAAAAAATGTGGAACGCTTCACGATTTTGCGTGTCATCCTTGCGCAGGGGCCATGCTAATCTTCTCTGTATCGTTCCAATTTTAGTATATGTACTGCCGAAGCAAGTACACTTGGTAGTCAACTCAAATGGTATATATACGAAAATAATTGAAAATGTTAATACCGCGATTCAGGTTTCCATACAAATTCTGCAGTTTGTATGGGGAAGTTCACTTCTTGGCTAACAACGCCATCTATTGACAGAACACTGCAACGATTGTCAATGAAACTTAACCTCTTTAAGACTATGTTTTATTAAGTTTTTTATTTTACTTGCACTGGATGTGATGCCCGGTACAATAGACCTGATCTGATGATGCAGTAGGAAGGTAGCCATAGGAACTACCATACCAAAGTAAAGATTCATGATACGCTAATCAGTTTGCTTCGGTTAACTATTGTCATTTCTTTCCTATCCTACCCACCTAGCACTTCTTCCTCGGGACGGCGCGACGCACTACGCGCTCAGCACTCTTTCCCGTCGCGCCGTCCCTCCAAATCCCGTGCTAGGTTCAGGCTTCAGCCGGGGTTCGGACGCTGAGTGTGAGCGGTTGGAGATTTTAGTGCGAAACAATGATTCGACGCCGGTGATTTACTCCATGTGAAAAAAAAAAATCTACCCATAGACTCACCCAAACCCCTCTGATCTCGCACCCTATCCTGGTGAAGCTGTAAAGGCCTAAGAGTCAATAGCGATTCATTGTATTCCAATACAAAAATATAGAATAAATTTCTTTAAACACTCGCGGTTATCTACATCACTTACACTATTTCTAAACGGGTTCTTTCCATGATTATTTTCAATTGAGCGATCCCGATATTTCGGCACTGTTTCAAGCGCCATAATCACGGGAAGACTAAAGAACTGCGGGTAGGTCATTTAAGAGCTGACAAATTTGTTTACCCTCTTTCTCGTTCGTGTTAGACGAAAATAAAGCCAAAATATCAATAAGGGTGATTTGTTAATGTTTGAAGGAGGATGATGAGTTCTCATACGGAATATAAAAAAGGGCAAAAGTTATTTTTAAAAAACTTTGGTCACACACACACTCGACAAAACTATCCTAAACAAAATCCGATTTATTTATCCACACCCCACACCTTCGCCACACCCATCAGCTATCGAGCAACAATCGTTTTGCAAGAATTTTATATATATTTAAGTAGCGTTTACTAAGACTAAACCACATTCTTTGGTTATAATACTGTAGTTGGTCAGCTCAATCGGATCGGACCAGGAAGTTTGTCAAATTTAATTCGCAAGATTCGACCCTAACTTACATAGTTACCAGTGCAAATTAATATAATGCTTGTAAAAATAAAACACCCATAAATTATAAACTCATTTAATTACATCTTTCACTTCATTTGTATCATGTGCGCTAAAGTCCAGTCGTGTTTTATTTCCTCGTTGGTGACCGTCACTCCGTCTGCCGTGACCACGCCCAGTTGGTACCGTTGGAACGCGCGGGCGTCTCTGTAGTATAACACTTCCATACCTTTGCGGACTAAAGCACTGAGGAGTAGAGAAATAGTGATTTGAGTACATCATAAGTATAAAATCCTCCTATGTATGTTTTTCTTTAAAACTAAGCAAAGGATTTTGATGAATGCTGGAAAATCTTGGATGAGAAAACTAAGAATAGAATAGAATAAATATTTATTTCAACCTATAACATAATACTTACACTAAACTAAATCTAAGTAGCAAACATAGTCTAAGAAACCAACAATCTAAAAAAACTAGTGCCAATGCATAATTATTATAATAATGGGTTTTGATGCAACTTTCCTTTATACATAGAGTGATTCAAGAGGAAGGTTTATGTGTATAATACACAATATTCATTATTAATCACTCAAGAGTTTTTCGATGAATAAAGGTAGGTCATAGGTAGGTCTATGAGTGACGGTAACAGCTTACAATCAGGTAGAAAATTAGCTTATGTTCCTACAAGGCAATTAAACATTTTTCTTACATCGTAAATCCTGTTAGTATTAATACTTCACTTACATGGCAGCTTCCTGGGTTAGTGGTCCCTTGTCCACTGCATCCCTCAGCAGAGGAGTGGCCATGTGTGCTCCGAGACCGTTGGCAATCACACCGTCTTCGTATGCCGTTCCCAACTTATCTACTGCTCCAAGGAATGGCTCACCATCCTGGGTTAACAGAATTTCGGCTTAATTGTGGCCAAAAACATTTGAAACTTTGAAACACTTTCTGAGAATAGTGAAAATGGTGGTTTTACTGAGTTAAATATGAATGTAGATTTGGGTATTTTTATTACACAATTTTAGTGGGAATGATAATTTTTTGTAGAAAATTGGTTATTTGTGAAAATTCCAGCTTATATTGGAGCACAGGATTTAATCTTTTTTCTATTTCAAAATAATCAAACAAAGTATCTCTAGGTCTATTCTTCTTTTTGGCTGTGTTCAAAGTGTGACAGAAGTTATTAAAATCTTAATAATAATTATTGTAGATTACAATAATTCTTTATTTTCATAGAAGGCGACAATTCTGGCATTGTTTCATAAAAGTTTATCAAGATCAGAAAATTGATCATAAATACCTAATTTCTCCAGTAAATAACACAAACTCCAGTTTTAAACAAAGAATGTACAATTAACCTGTATTCCCGCAACTATGTAGCTGCTCCACAGAGGGTTCATCTTGCTCCTCTTGTTGTATAAAACGCGGGTCAACCAGCAGTGGAGGGAACGGGGCTTGAGGTTCAAACCGTCACCGATGCAGCGCTCATCAATGCTGTAATATTAGAGAGTTAAGAGGTTCTACAAGCTTTTATATAGCCATCTAGATAGATGACATTTCTTTATCTATGTTTTAGATTTGTATTCCTCTATGTTGTACTATTAAATTCTGTTTTTCTAAACTTGGTGAATAATGTAATGTAACTCCAAATGAATGAATAAATTTCTGTTTTTCAATGTTTTTTTTTTTAATTTGTTATAGATTGAAACTGTAATGTTTTTTACAGCTACATAAACATTGTTAGTGGATTTTTTTTTTATTCAATGAGCATACTGTGGCTAGAAATTATGGGATTAAAAAGTTTACATGTTTACAACTTCCTTTACCACCTACCACATTGATGGTAAGCTAAATTGAAATTAATTAGGAATAATTAGTTACTGTCTACCTTTGATCTCTGCCACTACAGTAAGATTTAAATTTGGAATGAATTATAAGTAATATCAAGTTCCAAATTAAATATAGATTAAAAAACAATAATTACATTTTCTGTTCAATAATATCCTTCAAGTATTGGAAGTCAGCGTAATCTCCTCCACAACCCAGCAAAATCAGATCGTTGACTTTCATGATACGAGGACAGTCTCGGAAACGGGCCAGGGATCCGTAAGAACCGAGGGTGTCTCCGGCGATGACACAACCCTTGTCGAACTTCACTCCGATTACTGTTGTTGTGGTCGTGATGGGACTTTGTGAACTGGAATGGAAATAAGTTTTTTTTTTTTGAGTAAGTGGTTAAGTGTTGGTTGTTATAGTGAAAACTGAAAGTCATGCTGTGGAAATAATTTTGTTTTTTCGTCAATTTAGGAAAAGCAAATTGAGTAATTTTTAAAAAGTGTGATAAAATTAAATGCAGTAGACAAAGTAATTATATTTTTTTTGTACTATTACTGTGTTTGAAGAGGTTTTTGATAGTAAAGTACTGTGAAATAACTGAAATAAGACATTGAGTGTGCTGTGCTTTTATGACTTTCAAAACGGCAATAGTGAAATTTTATAACAACCTCCATAATATCAAATAAACTTGGGCGGAGTTAAGATAGTAAAATGTCCCACAATTACTAATTACTTTTAAAAAGCATTAAAACTTACTGAGAAACGAAGTCTTGTGCACCGTGCCTGGAAGTAGCTACGGTGGAAACGTTTCCTGGGAAATTGTAGAACGCACCGGGAGAAGGTCCATTATGCCAGAGAGGTGCAGGATTCATTGTGTCCCCCATAAAAGCCATTTTGTTTAATTATTTTAATAAATTCTAGTTGAAAAACAAAAAAATCAGTTTTTCAGAATGACAAGCGGCTACGATTTTGACGGATGACAAACATTTTTCGGAAACGTTTCATTTAACGAAGATTGTCAGAAGAGTGCTTTTTTAATGAGATTTATTTGGATAACAAGGATGTTCAAAAATCAAAATTATAATATCATACACACTGTTTTTAAATTTTGTTTGTTAAATTTTTACAAGATTCAATTATTTCAAAGTTATTTAAAAATTCCGCTGTGATGGAAGGCAGAACGAAACGTAATTTCGTTTAGAAATTAGCAATTCAACAATCAAAATTAAAACACACAAATTAGCATGCGATCTTGTTGTTATGTTCTTAATTATTGTATATTTCAGAATATTTGATTTAATAATTGGTATTTTAATTAATTAGTTTAATTACATTGATATAAAAAAAATTTTTTTTTCGATTTCTTAGAATTTTTTTGTGACTAACTTCATGACGATCGTTGACAGGCAAATTTCTGAACGCATACAAGAGCAAAAATTACGAACTTCACGCTCTTTTATTTCCTTTCAAAAAATTTGACACAACAAAATGTCTAAGAGAGGTTCGTGAAATTAGAATTTATCCAAATTTATCAACTCAATCCGTGTAAAAATTAAATCCCGAACGTGTGCGAATCATTTACACTCCAAATACTATCTATCCGTGACCTAAATTTCTTGATTCAAAGTCTCGATGAGTTTGTCTGGTGTTTTGGTGCAAATGTATAGTGTGATGTTTTTCTGTTTAAAGGACGTGGTGGTTCCGCGGGAGCGAAGTTCCGCATCTCGCTGGGTCTCCCAGTGGGAGCAGTCATCAACTGTGCAGACAACACAGGTAATTTCACCTAATATTATTGTGCCTAACATAACCTAAAATTGCACGATGCAGAGTCGGGCATCTAGTGATGATATTATTCGGACACTATTACTGTGTTTTGATTTATAATGATATACTTCCTTGGCTGTGTCTGAAGATGCCTAACTTAGTACAAAACCATTCCATTTTTCCAAAGTAATCCTATACTACTCAAAGTGCCTCAAGTTTCAAACAATAAAGTCTACCCAAATTCTACCTTCAGGCGCTAAGAACCTGTACGTGATCGCCGTCCAAGGTATCAAAGGTAGATTGAACAGACTACCAGCCGCTGGTTCAGGAGACATGATCGTAGCCACCGTCAAGAAGGGTAAACCAGAACTCAGGAAAAAGGTTAGTCTAAAAAATATATAGTTTTTTTTTATGTAGTGTTCACAAAAACAAGTTAAAAGATATGCAGAAAAAGCAAGCTTGACTCTGTATGAGTTTTGAGTAGTGTGTAGTAGTAGAATAGTTACACAAAAAAAATTGTATGTAGTGGTTACCTTTTTTTTGTTATGTTAAATTGCATGTTTCTTTAAGCTTTGATATCTGTAGAAGCTACTATGTGTGTGTAGGCTTTGTTTTTTTGTCTTGTAGGCAGACAAGCAAACAAGCCACTCGATCATAAGTGGTTACTGTTGCTCGTGGACCTCTGCACTGTCAGGGATATTTTGGAAATTGGCAATTAGCCTAATTAATTCATAATATTTTTTAAAATATTGTTATTTTGTGATACAGCAACAATTTCAGTAGTTGATCAACTTGTAAACAAAGAGTAATAATATCCAAATAATTTTTTCGAATATCTATGTTCGTTTGAGATGCCTATGTACTCACAATTTCAGTAGCTCATAAAAAAGTAATTAGTGCAGAATAGAGCCATGTTTATTAATTAACTGATGAATAGCAATAACGCCTAAGATACATAGCGTTAAATATTTAAAAGAAAAAAATATTACGCATCAAAAAGCTCATTATATTTTAAAACAAAACAAACACAGAAAAGTGGCAATTGTCACAAAACATTTTGTCTTTTTCCCGCCAATGCGCAAAAAATAATTATTATAATAGGGTGAAGTTTGTTTGCTATGATGATACGCCAAAGGTTTCGCTTAATATTTTGATCAGAATGCATTTCTGTTGATACACCTTGGCTGACTGAGCGAACACGCTGAAAATTTAGTTTTTTTTGTACTTAAAATTGGATTCCTTGTTGTCTTGAAGGCTATTAATGTACTGCATGAACCTAGAATTCCTTTATTTAGGACAGAAACAAATAGATGTTGAATTGTGCTGTTTTAAAAATTTTGTACATTTTACTAAATGAAGAATGATTAATATTTGAAATTAAAAAATGATGTCTATACAATTTCCTAAAATTTGTGTTCTTAAAATTCTTGTTTTAAATGAAAAACAAATAATTCTAATATTAGTTTTGCAATACTGATAAATAGTTTCATTTTGCATTAAATGTAATAAAAACTCTCAATCAACAATTTTCAATATGTAGAGGAACTGAGAAATCTACCTACAGTACTTATAGCCAAGATTTCAGCCTACCTCAAATACTTTCCCTAAAACTTGGCACTAGCTTTGGGCCTTTATAGAAATAAGACATCCTGATTGTTATACGAATTTCTTCCAATAAAAGGAGAAACCTTAAATACATCCTCTTTCTTCTAGGTAATGCCCGCAGTGGTGATCAGGCAGCGGAAACCATTCAGAAGGCGTGATGGGGTGTTTATATACTTTGAAGATAATGCAGGCGTGATAGTGAACAATAAGGGAGAGATGAAGGGATCAGCTATCACAGGACCCGTCGCAAAGGAGTGCGCCGATCTTTGGCCTCGTATTGCATCGAACGCGAGTTCTATAGCTTGAATATACGTTTAAGATTAATTTGTGTTTTATTTATTTTGATACCCTTGGTATAGTTATCAGTATTGAAGTTTGCATAAACTTAGTGTAGAGTTGTCAATCTCGAAGTGCTTTTTAAGAATAAGAATCTGAAAATTAAGTGATAAAAATCAATCTTCGTTTGATGCAATTGCAAGAACATTATACCACTCATTACTTTTTTAAAGTAAACAGCCGCCTGTACTATCAATTTAAAACAAAGATGTACATAACTTATTGTCGAATGCGCAATGCATATGAACATTTTTAAATAGACTTCGTCAAATATGCTTTTCACAAAAGGATTGCGCCAAAAAAATAACCCCTGGCGTAGAGGGAAGAAGGGACTTAGTGTTTTAACATTGAAATGTGACGTCACAAAATCAAATAATCCCTCCCACACACTGTCGACCCTCTCCCCACCCTTAACGTGTGACGTAATTTATGGATGACCCTGAGAGCGAGCTTGTCCTTCAGACGTGGCTTAAGAAACGTATTAAATATAGGTCGTAGGTAGCCTAACATGTCCCTTAGGTCGTAGGTAGCCTAGGTCGTAGGTAGCCTAACATGTCCCTTAGGTCGTAGGTAGCCTAACATGTCCCTTAGGTCATAGGTAGTCTTATATATCCCTAACATTGCAGTCTATAAGCGACGGTAACCACTAACGATCAGGTGGCCTGTTTGCCTACATGGTAATACAAAAAAGGTTTACCTATTTAATTGAAACACGAAATAAAAAACAAACTTAGAATTAGACTTTATTTAGTAAATTACAGCTAAGTATATCATAATTATTGCAAGCACTTTAGATAACGTGAATATTAAATATTATCCATTACAAGTGCTTTACATAACTATTTGGAAACTTACAATACTCTTAAGTTTAGTATCTTCCGCAGAATGGTTCATAAAATAAGAGATTATCAGAAAATATAAACATTGTGTATTTTGTTCAAGGCGCCATTTTGTTTTTTACGGCTGATGGTCTTGTAAGAAAACGGGTAGTTTACAATTGGGTATTTGACTACATTAAAAATAAATAATACTTTGTTACCATCCTACCAAATAATAACCGAAAACCAATTTTTACTTTGAAGCAAATAAAACTGAATAGTTTTGAATCAGAGGAATAAAAATTTGTTAATAATTGAAATTTCGTCTACCTTTCGTTGAAGAAGTTACTGACGTCACACGCAAGTAAACAAAACAATCTATCAATCCAAAAATACATCGACTTGTGTATTCGTAGCTTGTATGTGACGTCATCGTGTGAAATAACTCAATTCCAAAAATCAGTCAAATACTCCATTGTTATTCTTTTCATATTTATTGAATACATTTAAAGATAAGGTCCCATTTCGATTATAAAACGGACACCCATTTTCGTAAAACCACATGCCGTCTCTTTCACACGTAAGAAAGTTCACGCAAGTAAGAGTGGGACGACACAATGTTTTTATAGTTTTATCCTTATCGTCTCTTCTTGTGAGTTTTAGTTGGTCCTTTGACGAAGCACCAGTCAACTGATATCGCTTGACCTAGGATATCTGCGCCGTCTAATGCTTCTCGGGCACTCTGAGAAAAAAAATATTGTTAAATAAGTTAATCTTGGGCCTTCCACAAAGTGGACCAATGAACTGGTCAAAGCTGCAGGAAGTTACTGGATGGAATTTGATGAATTTGCTAGTGTAGGTTAAATATAGGTACTTTCATGCATTTTCAACGGGTTCTTACCACGATATTTAATTAATTGAGTTGTCTCGATATTTATAGAAAAAGGGTAGACAGATTTGATTGCTCTTAAATCGACCCGCAGTATCCAGTCTTCTCGTGATCATGACGTTTGCAACAACGTTGAAATATCGAGACAACTCAATTAATTAAATATCGTGGTAAGAACCCGTTGAAAATGCATGAAAGTATTATAGAAAACCGCAAGTGTCTGAATAAGTTTATAAATATAGGTAACCATTTTATCCTACCAATAAATTACAATGATTTAAGGTAGATGTATCTGACTTGACAGTCAAAAGCCTTATCTTTTTTGACCGACTTCCAAAAAGGATGAGATACTCAATTCGTCTTTTTTTTTTAATAGATTAATATTTGTAATGTCGAAATGGATATTCATAGCATTCCTATATTATTTAGGCAACAAACTGAAAATTATTAGCAATAGATAGTAAATTTCATCTGACTTACAGCAGCCTGTTTATAAGTTTCATATTCGACCAGAGCGTACCCCTTCAAGAAACCGGTACGGCGATCCAGATTCAAATGTATGTTCTTAATTTCACCAAACTCAGAGAATTGATTCTGCAAAAAAAATATCAAAATCATTACTAGGTAATAGGGATGTAGGTCGAATGGCCTTTTCTGCAAAAGTTTCAGTGTTTATCGACAAGTCAGCAGCAACTTGTAGTCATTATAATTTATGAGTATCATCACATAGGTGCCTTTATTTTTAAGGTGGGCAATCTAACGTTTGCATTTTGAACTACTGTTTATTTAGAGAATGACAGCTCAAATGTCATTCAATTTGTGTTCATAATTTAGTTAAAGGTTTGACATTTACGAAATGGGACGCTATACGCTTGAACAAAATTGGGAAATATTGAAAAGTTACTTCCAAAGTGGTGAGTCTTCAGTCCAAACTGTAAGAAATGTGTGTGTGTGTCAGATGAATAAGCAAAATTGTCGTATCTGGGGGTCGGAAAATCCACACGTCACCATTGAGAAGCCAATGCACCCACAAAGAGTTACGGTTTAGTGTGGGTTTTGGTTCGGCGGCATCATTGGAAAATGAGCAAGGAGCCGCCGTTACGGTCAATGGCGAGCGTTACCGTGCCATGCACAATGATTTTTGTTTCCAAAAGTTGAAGAGTATGACATGGACGACATTTGGTTTCAACAGGATGGCACAACATGCCACACAGCCACCATGACAGTCGAACTTTTGAAAAATGCAAACTTTATATGGCCCACCCCTTACCTATATTAAATCTACTAGGAAGGGAGGGGGTATTTTCCTCCCCTCATCTAATAATTAAAATCACCCCTCGCAAATTATCTTGAGAACGTAAACACCAACGGCTCCTTTATTTTGGCTCCATCAGATTTCCTTTACAAGCACGAAACATCCACGCATGTTTTGTCAAAACATTGGCATGATTTTTTGCGAATGCGAATATTTGTTACATCCCTACATTTTACATTACATACAAACTTTTATAGCTAAATATTACTAATTAGATGACCCGCACAACTTCGTCTGCGCCACAAAAGGGTTCAAAACAGCACTCGAGTTTTTTGGTACTTTTTTAACTTAGCTTACATTATTTGTGTTTAAGTTTTTAACCTATTCATTACAACACAACCAAACAAAGTTTTCCTCTTTATAATATTAGTATAGACTAGCTGGCCCGCGCAACTTCGTCTGCGTCACATAAGTAAGTTTTGCTCATAGTTTGAACCTTTCTTGGACTTTTACGAATATTTCAAGACTTAGACAGAGAAATTAGCTAAATCAGTTTAGTAGTTCTCAAGTTTTAGGGTGACTAATGAACAACAAACTATTTTAAAATATAAGATATTATTAATACCTGTATATCATCTTCCTGTGCCTCCTCATGCACATTGCTGACGAATAAGATCCAGCCTTCGACGGATCTCTGAGGACCAGGAGTGCTGTTATCGCCTTCTGGAGCTAAGCTGTCGTACCTGTATCGGAAATAACTTTTAGTGTCTTTTATAAATTATCAGTGTATCTTAGTAGAAAAGAGGTTTAGAATATTTAGATGAAAATATCATGAAGTTGACAAGCTGTATTATATTCAGTTTATGGAAATGGTCACACTTAACTTGTTAAAATTGAAAATAGGTATAATAAGTTAAAAAAAAATCTAAAATAATTCATGCCAAGCAACAATACATGGTATAGTTTTTTTTATTGTTAGAAGTTAGAAAATCTGCAATCAATTATTAAAACTATCAGCAGGTGAGTTATATGTTCCTGTCGTTGTAAGGGAAGGGGGTGTCCAATGACCGCTTCTACTATTCTTCAAAAATCAAACATAGTAGTGATAGTGTTGAGTGTGAAACTTTACAAAACATAGTATAATAAATCATTAATAAATGTAAAGAAACAGTGACTGCTTAGATAAAAGTGTAGCAATAACTTACCTCCCACGGTTGCCTCTCTCCGAAGCACTTCCACCACCAGCCTCGTTACCAAAACCACGTCCTTTACGTTTACGCGCCTTCTCCTTGAGTCTTGCAATGCCCTCTGCAATTTTTTATTGCATTTTATTTTTATTATTAAGGACAATTTACTTTACTTCTAATTTACTTAACCTAAGAGTAATTCCATCGATTAATACTTAGAGTATTGTTATTCTAACTACTTGACTTATTCTTGAAGTGTAACTGTTACTATTATTGATGCTTTACATAATATGGGCCTTAAAATTAAATCAAGGACAGTTTTTGAAGAAAGTTTATGTCTAGCAGTGGACATCTAAGGACTGATAAAAATAATAATCATAAATTTCAAATTAGAACATCCCATTTAAAATCACTATAACATAACCTTAAAATGTAAACAAAACTAAATTTTACAGCAAATTCAACTCTCATTAACGAATTTACGAGTTACGTGCCGGTTTTTTACGCACTAATAAGCAAAGATTGTATTATTTAATGATAATTTCACTTACGTTCACCATCTTCGTCGACTTCAAATTCCTCTGAATTTTCGATGTCTAGTACGTCAGCCATGCTGTACGAGGGTTAATTAAACAGTAGAGAGTCGGAATTACAAGATTAACGTACTAGTAAATTAAATAGGCACAAATAAAAAGGAATATTTAACAATTTTATTTAGGAAAAAGCATTTTCGAATGACGCGTAATCGAAACTAGGGATGTGACCGTGTTGCTGTCTCCAATCTCGATTTAAAATCGATGATCGAAACATCGACATAAATTAACGCGAAAATTATTAGACTAAGTTAAAAATAAATTTTATACGGTTTTATATATATATTCTACAAGTTTTAAAGTAATTTAGACTCAGGCGACAGAGATAAATAAAAAAAACATTAAAATTCTTGAATCTGGAAACAGTTTAAATTTTTTCGATTAAAATTGGAAAGCTATTCTAAAAGTAAGCAAATCGGTTTTCGAGATCTACCAAATTGAAAATACAACACTAGTGTTGGTGTCAACTTATTATCGAAAATACGGCCACTGATACTAAAATCATAAAGCAATGTTTTGCATCGTTTCTCCAAATACTGTGAAATTTTAATGAGCATGATTGAGAGCAAAATATTCATAGCATGTTTATCGCGGTACTTTCAATTTTATCATATTTTTTACAAGATGATAAGGATACAGCGATGGATTTAATCAGCACAAGCAACAAGCAACGAATATTTGATTATTATACAAAAGTAATAAGTAAGTAGACAACAAAAAAATGATTTGAATAAAATGAATAAGTAAATGTCAAACTTACAGAAAATTCACACATCTATTAATTTTTTTTACATAAAATTACTGTAATATTTAAACAATGAGTCAAAGCAATCTTTCTGACGAATTTGCTGATGAAAAATATGAAACTTTACAAATTACTAAAAGCTCTGTTTCTTCAAATTGGAAATACAAATCAAATTTACAAACTCCTATTTCCACACCACCGCCAAGTAAAGTTGGGGAAACGATTTTCAACAATTATAACGATTTAATCGACTCCAAGATTAATATTACCCGTTCCAAACAAACAGATCAAGTGGAAAAACCGTTCGATTTCTTTGATGATGAAGAATTTGCTTTCGGTATTAATATTTTAAATAGAAACGTGGCATGTGTTGGAGATAATATTACCAAACTTGTGCAAATGGGTTAGTAATCATCTGCTTTGAGAGTTTTGGAGAGAGAGCTTTGGAGTAAATTTGTTAGACTTATTATCTACTATGTTTAGTTTTTTAAGTTACTATTATAGGTTTCATTTTCATTTCAAGTTAGTGTTTAAATTGATGAAACAAACTGTATGAACTCTTGGGCAATGTAAAATAATGGTATGCATATCATTTTTAAATGTTAAAGGAAGTTTTATTATTGTAGTATTTAGGCTCATTCGTTTGTTCCTAGCGGCAGATTCTTGGAATGTTTTAATTTGTACTAATGCTGTATGGCCTATGTTACTTTCTTCCGTGAAGAAATAAAAAAGTTTTTTTTGTGACACTTGACACATTAACAATTTTTGACGTTCTATCTTGTTTCATAGTTTTTCTTCGAAAAAATTTCGAGAATTTGATTTTGTTATTTAGCGTGGATTTATCTGAATTATTTTCTTTTGTATACTTTCCAAACCAAAAATATGCCGGAATTTAATTTGGCCGACTCCATAATAACATCTCTGAACGGTAAGTAGCCGAGACAAGTGGAATTAATTTCAACAACATTTCGTTACATAATTTTTGTTTGTAGTTTCTATTATGTTTTATGACATAAACTTTTAATTTTAGAATACCGGTGTCCTACATAAATTATCGGGGCACTGGTTAATATTGCGTAATTCCTTCATCAGGGCCATTGTATTGGTCACCATGAAACTGGACGACATCGTTTTTGGTATTTGAATAAAAACTTTTTGATATATTTTTTCTGAAGCGTGTTTGTAACTAACCAAGAAGAGTTTTGTTATATGCCCAAATTTTAGCAGAATTAATTTCAAAAAAATAAGTCTTCATTTACAAATAATCTCATGTCATAGTGGGATAGCTATTTCTTAAGTTGATATTTCATCCCGGTGAAGTTAGTCATCATGACCTTCCCAAGCATAATTGGGGTATACATTTAAGGATTTCCAGAAAAAAAATATTTTTTTTTGCTACTCAAAGTTTAATTATTAGCAAAACTATCAGTGTACTAAAGAACTGTATTTGCAAGCTCTGTGTGTATGTTATCACATTGAAGAAGTAAATGTTGATTTTTCTTAAAATACGATTTGTATTATTTTTTGTGTGTTTGTAAGAAAAATCCAAATATGACTGGACTGTACTATATATTAACTACAAGTGTTAATTCCATTACATTAATAAATAATTGTAGGTATAATATAATATTGTTTTTAGCTCAAGAACCATGGCCGGATAATGTAAAGTTGTATCAGCCTTACGAAGTGGAGCAAATACTTTTACCTGATAACGCAAGCTGTTTGGCTGTGCAAGCCTTTTTGAAGGTATGTTTTGTTAATAGATATGTATTACATCTACTTCTAATAGGATTTTGTAGGAATATGGTTTTATATAGTTTTATCAGTCAATAAATTATCTTAGAGAAATCATCTTGCAAGCAAACTTGAATATTTGCAAGTATAGAACTATGAACTCAACAGCAGAACAACATTGATTTTTTTTTTAAATGAATTAAATAACCGCAATTTAATGTGTGTAAAAAAATAAAATTAAGTAATTTAAAATACTACTAACTAAAAAATTTCAAGAGGAAACAAAAAATCAACTTAAAAAAGTAAACTAAAAAACAATTTCAGATGTGCAACCTTCCGTTTGACGTGGAAATGCGTTGGAATGCCGAGTTCATGTCACCATCCGGCCGGGTACCGTTCATCAAATGCGGTGCGTTTGTGGTGTCGGAGCTGGAGCCAATCGTTCAGTTTGCGGCCAATAAGGGTGTCACGTTGTGCAGCCAACTGAGTACTGAGGAGAAAGCTGAGATGAGAGCATATATGAGTCTTATTACAAATGTTTTGGTTAATGCTGAGGTTAGTAAAATTTATAATTAAAAGGTTGGTTTGGACATATTGTTACGGAAAAGAATAAAGCTCCGAAAATTAGTTAGTAAGAGTAATAACAGGCTAGATTACTAAAATTAATGTTTTTTTCACAGCTAACCTTTATCTGGATTTGTAATATTTATTACTTATTTATTTATCCACAAGAAAATACTAACTTTACTGGGTCATGTCCCACCTTTGCCTTTTTTTTATAAATCTAGAATTAAAAAAAAAAAATTGACAAAAAATTTAAACTTGTCATTTAACAAAATATAATATTCATCCCCAGCTCTACATATCCTGGCTAGATAACGACACATACAATGCAGTGACCAGAGTAAGGAATTCCTCGGTATACCCCTGGCCTTTAGGCTGGTTACAGACGAGACAGAAACGTAACGCTGTGGCTAAACGATTGAAGGCGCTCCACTGGCACGAGAAGAGTCTGGACCAGGTTTTAGCTGATGTGAGTGTCAATTTGTGTAACTTTGAATTGATTTAACCACTCAACTGGGAACGTCACTATTCGCTAGATGGCGAAACTGGGGACTTCGTTCGGAATCACTACCGTGTTTGAGCCTCTTTTTAAAAACATTTTTTCTAATAATATTTTATTTCTATTTTTAATTAAACCTTATATTTTTGTAAATCTTTATTATTGAATGACGCTGTATTGCATTTTCAGCGAAAATATATCATCTCCGTAAAATATGAGACAATTAAAAAATATAAACAAAACAAGTTTTAGAACTGTGCTCAATTTTGGCTCCTGCCACAGACTTGGCAAAAGTAAACAAACCAATTTGGTTGCCGATCCCAGTTGAGTGGATATCCAAAATATTTAATAACAAGTAATACAACAATGAATGAATGATAATATTTTGTAAAAAGATTTATGTGCATTTTTGACCGACTTTCAAAAAGGAGAACTTACTCAATTTGTCGGTATTTTATTTTTGTCGCATTGCGTTGGTTACACTAGACCGATTTGGATGTCTCTTGTGTCAGATGAAAGGTGATGGCCATGAAGGGGTCTCATATTTTTAAATCTAAACAAGTAGGTACCATTGGACCTGTGTTTAAAAATGTTAATTTTTAACGAACATTATTTCACGATTTGCTTTGTGTTTGCGTGTATATCTTTTCTAGATGAGCCGATTTCGACGATTTTTTTTGTTACAAAGCAGAGACTTTGGACATAAATAAATACGCAGGTTTCCTCACGTTGTTTTCCTGTATTATTACATAACCAATGGTGTTGTGATTATTTACAAATAAATCATTTAATTAATTACTTTTGAGACACAAGTTACAATACAATTTATCGATTTAATTATAATATTTTTCAGGTTGAGCAATGCTGTAATTCACTCAGTCAAAGATTAGGCGATAAAGATTTCTTCTTTGGAAATACGTGAGTATTCTTATAATAAATTAAAATTCTTACAGCCATTTCGTAGATATATTTTCTAAAAAAATAAATACAAATACTTCAATAGACTCCAATTTTAATAAATTACATACATTTCGACTATAAATTTAGGGTTTAAAAAAGATTGTTATTTTACTTTTATTCCTGGATTGAAAAAGTTTTCATTACAATAGAAATTTTGCTTTATTTAATTCAATGTCTAAAGCTTTGCACTATAAGGTTCAAAATGCAACTTAATATTAAAATGAAAATCGTTAATCGGATTTATCAATACATTTAGAGCCTTATTTAATGGTCTTTGAGCATTAAACTAAATAGAGAAATATTTCTTCCTCTAAAAATAGTCTTTGATTACAAAATACTAACTAAAGCCTTAGTTAATTTTGCATTTTTTTTCACAACAACATCCTTTCTAGTCCAACACCACTCGACGCTCTAGTTTCCGGTCACATGCGAGCTTTATTATCGGCTTCCGGTCCTAAATCTACAATTATTATAAAACCTATTACCAGTACTCTACTTCGACATGTGGTTCGAGTTGTGACTTATACTGGAATGAATTTGACGGTTGGTTTTACGTTTTTGAGGGTAGATAGTAATTTTTCAGGTGAATAAAGATTTAGTTTACAGTAATTTTTTGTTGTATGTTAAGATCTGTAATAGAATATAAATAGAAATTCGATTAAATGTAACACGTTTGTAAATCTAAAATCATAATTTGATAAATACTTATGTGCAAATCATCATAACACCACTGTCTAAAAAGGTCTGTCTGTGGAGTATACCTGAGCCCAGTAATAATGGGTTATTACAGTACAGTACAGTATTCTGACCTGAGATTAACCCTTCTAAATAACCATACTCCATCCCCCCTTCCCCCCATTAGCCTCAAGAGGAATACCTCATTTCCCAAGCGTTTCAAGTGACAAGTCGTCGCTTATCACCTCAAAGGACGTCTTCCGACCGAAGTACGCGCATGAAACGATCCAAAATGAGTATTTTGAATCCGACACGAGATCAGTTTAGCAATAGAGATGTTTTTGGTAAGGTTTTCACGACTGTGGTTATGTGTGGGAGTTTTAGTTTTTTATATTAAAGTAGCTATGAAAATTTAGGGTATAAAAGGCTGTTTTAATTAAGCGAGAAACTAAAATTATTTGAAGTTTTTAATATTACCGTAGTGTAGTCTATTCACAGTGGTAATGTTAGTTAAAGTCCTTAAAGGTACAGGTTACCTTACCTACCTAAGGTAGGCAGTGCCTAACATTGCAGAGGTCCATGAGCGATGGCAGCCATTGCCAACGAGATGGCTATTAGTTTGTCTGCAATTAAGAGTCCAGCAGTGGGCAGTAATGCGTTGTTACAGTACATTATATCTGGATAGTACAAGAAATCTAGTATTGTTTTACTCATGTCAAGATGAAAGCATCCATTTTTTATATTTCAATCACTGCAGGTTTCAAACCGTTCGCCTCCAAACAAATAATAATACTAACTTCGAAAGGCGGAGATATAGAATTCGAAAACAATTACAAAAAATCGAACAAGATTATCGATAAAGAAACATACAAATACATAATCGATATGATCGATGAAATATTCGATAAAGTTGACGAATCGATACTCGATAATTACAACGAGAAAATCGATTTGGATCGTAACGATTTTGAAGTTATTGCTTTTCCGGGCGATGTTGTATGTTTCGATGCTAAGGTTAATGATTATCTAGACACAATTGAGGAAATCGATAATGCTGAAACGACTATGTCTATCGATACAGAGCTTGAGAACGATAGCGATGGGCTAGTTATCGATAAACTGTTGTCTCATGAAAACGTGTTGAACGCTTTTGATAATGATTTAAGGTAATTTTAATACATTTTGTTATAGAAGTAGTTATATTCTATTAGCAATTGAAATTCGGAAATAAAAGATTGAGTCTTTTAGGAATAAGCATTTAGTTTTTTTTTTGTAGTTTTGTATTTTATTTTTTCGTTTTTTTTTCTTAAAACAGCCCTCAAGAACATTCTCAAGTATTTGAGTCGCTCAGTGGAAGTTGTAACAGAATCGCTGATATTACCAAAAGCAATTCTCGTACTATTACTGCGGCCAGAGGTTATACTTTTTTTAGATTATTATTTGTAGGTTCTTAACGACAGACTGAAAATTATGGTTTGGACCAAAAATGGTCATGCTGAAACTGGAATATCTTAGATTGGATTTGTTACATAGTACACACGATTAAAGAGTGTTCATAAACTAAAATACGTAATTTCTTTATTTTTGACCTCTTGTCTTTGTCCAAAATTGGTCACATTAGTTACCTCCCTCTTAACGTTTCACACGTCACACTCCTTAAAGGTAGATCGTAGGTAGCGGGGCAGTGTCCCCTAACAATGCTCGTTTGCTAATAAAAAAGTAGTTTATTTCTATATTATACTTTTCAATAGATACACTGATCTTCCTAAAAAAGGATTAGATTTCTTGTATTTACTTTTTATATAGTTTTCTACCCTCAATTATAATTCACTTAGTAATAATATGAATTTTAATTAGATTCAGAGAAGACACTAAAATTTCCGAGTAACGAAGAAATAAGCGTGGAGAGTCTATTGAAGTATTTACGTGAAAGAAATGCCGCGTCCAACAGCTATACTATAGTCGATGTTGACTGAAATTGTCTATGCTTTTTCAAAATGGCGGAATAAAATTTTAGTTTCTGGTTTTCGTGTTTGAATTTTGTAGATAGATTTGTGAAATGGCAAAATTTTGTATTTTTGAATCATTTTCATCATGGAGAATTTTTAGATGAATAGAATTTAAATAAGGATTTCAGTTTTCTAATTTATTTGGAAATCTTGGATAAGTGGTTTCATTTTATGAAAAATCAAATTTCTTAAGAACCTACAAAAAAAAACTACAAAGTTTTAAAACTTAAAAGGGAGTTAATAAATAAATATTAATATAAGTCTATTAGAGAATGGAGTCTTATCTCATTATAATAAGCAACACATTTGATCCATAGAATACGTTAATGTTGACTTAGCGAAAACTCGAGATAATTCTTATTTTGGTGGTTAAGTTACCATTGCCATTTTAACTTCTAACTGTACATCCAGCTATATTTGATCAAAAGTGTAATAGACATTTAGTTTGTAACATAAACAAAATTTACAAAGAAAAACCAACACAGAAGAGATAAGTTTTCTTCACAAACCCAGCCGACATTTAACACTGGTTTCATTCTCAACACGTAGTGACGTCACAAAGGTTTGTTAGTAAAATGTTTATGCTAAAAGTTAATCTATTCTTCCACAGTCCAACAGAATTAGACGCATTGATATTCGGCCATGTTTTCACGATTATTACCACCAGACTTCCGTGCAGGAGACTAGCGGAAACCGTCCGTCGACATGATACCCTCGTTTCTCTCGCCAAGAGGATAGACGAGAGGTACTTTAAGAGGGCATAGCGCGAGGTTTTCAAGGACATCTCAACTGTATTTACGAGTCCTTGAAATCTCCTTCCTTGCGTGTTTTGAACTCTTGAAGTGGCGTGTGTAGAAATTTTAGTTAAAGAATATAGATACTTATTTTGATGTGAATTCCTTAGCAATACTTTTTTTTGTAACAATGGTACTTCATTTGAGACAGACTTGTGACCCAACCATTGGGGCATTTTCAGAAATAAAGTAATATTTCCTTTCAGCAAAGTTAGCTGAAAGCACTATGTGGAGTAATTTTCTAATGGCATTGCAAAATTCCAAACTGTATGTTGAAAATCGATTTGTTATATTTTAGAGTATGCATTGCTTATTCGTTTACTTGAACTGCACGCCACTGTCTTTCAAATTATTATAATACTATTTCTTATAATGATGAAGTTTCTAGTGTTGTGAATAGAACGAAATACTTGTTTTATAAGATAGCAATAATACTTTGTAGTTTCGAATAATAATAAGATACTATTAAAGTAAAGTTGCTCTTCCATGTGTTTCGTTGAATTGTACTGAAACGTAGTGTTTTCAATGAAATATTAGAAATTTAGGTATGCTTTTTGTAGAGTAGTTAACTAGTTAACCCGCGCAACTTCGTTTGCGTCATTGCGGGATTTTTCAAATCGGACCAGTGGTTCCTGAGATTAACGCGTTCAAACAAACAAACTCTTTAGCTTGATAATATTAAGTATGTATTTTAAAATTTAGATTTACTGTCCTAAATAACTCGTATTAATATTTACTTTTTTAGTAAGCTTATACTAACTATATAGATTTAAGATTTTAGAACACTTTTTTTTATCGCATTTGTTATTTGAAGTATCAGTTTGCACCTAGTATTTTAAGTATGTATAATGTATGTATTATTGAACTGTATTGAATATTTACTATGTTGGTGAAAATATATTTTGATCAGTCACAAACTTATTTTAGTATTGTTTAAGCATTTATTGTGTGGTTATGTTATATTTTTTTATTTTAACATTGTTAGTAAAATATCAAGTCTGTAAATAAATGTTTCTTTATAATTTCTAGTAGTTTCATTTTATTGAAAAATCCACCACTGATGCGAAGGACTATGATTCTCTGTTGCTGTACTTTTCCTTATAGCAAACTGTCACGCGACATGCAACAGTTGGACGAAAAAGTTTCAGACGATGTTATAAAAAGTTACACTTTAATGTATAAAAAGACTTGAGAGGTGTCATGGGACACCCGAATAGAACGAAGTTCCTTTCGATTAAAAGATATCTTTTTTTTTTTTCCTAACGTAACGCGCGATAAGGAACGTGTTTTAAAAGATTTTGATCACAGCGCCATCTAGCGATAATCATCTAAAACAAAAAGTGTCGTGACAATTTTTCGTAAGAATTTTTTCCGTCTAGCCCCCTTTCACAACGCGCTATAAGGAACTTCGTTCCAAAATGAAAATAAAACACGCTGTACATTATCTAAATTTATTTGGTATCCATCACAACAATCGTAAATTCTCTTCAACGAACACATCATTCACACTACATTCAAAAAACAAAACTAAAATCGCACATACAGAAATATTAAAATAATAAATTACAAATTTTCAAACAATAATCATCTCTGAATGCACGAAAAACAAGCATTCATAATTTATCGATGGAACCACTCAACAGGGAAAAACCAAAATTGGCTTTGCCATCTATAGGTGATGTTGCAAGAGTGGTAAAAATGGTCCGGCGGGATGGTGGTTTGTTCTAGATGCGTCTAGATTGACTTAGGACCATTTGACGTACACTGAAAGTGGATAGGCCTAGGCCGATGGCGGCTAGAAGCAGAGCGGACCGGGTCATCATTTTCTCACGGTTCGCTGGCTGTAACAAAGGAAAAAGACATTGAAAAATCTGCTGTATTTTAAAGGTTTTTTCTGGGAGTGACAGGGCGATATGTAAGCTAGAGTTTACAGGTCGTGTCACCCCGCACAATTCCGTGTTGGGCTTTGGCTTAACTGATGTTAAGTGAACGCAGCTGTGACGTAGCAACTCATCGAAGTCTTGTAGGACGAATGTTTGCGTATGGATATGTGAATGTTTGTATTTTCATGCAAAAAATACTGAATATAATTTAATGACATTTTACATCTTCATTAGGTTACACAATAGATCAACACAGGCTACATTTGAGCGGTAGGTGACTTTGCAATCTGGAAAAACAACGTTTGCGGGAATTAATTAGGAAAGTTGTAAACTAAAGTGTCGAATTGTAATCTTCTAAGGAAGGATATAATGGTTTCTTAAATCCCAATCAGCAAGCGTGGTGGCTCCCTGAAGAGACCTGAACAACACATGGAAACTGGTAGGAATGGAGTTGTACGAAGCATTCGCCATAACAAAAATCATTGCTAAGCGTTTCAATGATATTCTTTTTGTTTATAATCCACAAATAACTAGCATGTGACGCTCTGTGACGAACGGGGGCGCGGTCAGGTGAATTTTATTATGTTCTAGAAATAACGACCGCCATTTTGTTTTGTGCGTATGCCAAATGGCGCTACCCGTAAACATCTTTGTTATAACAAATAGCATTGAAATAGTTTTAACTTATTCTAGGCCAACAAATACGTTAGTTAATTGCGTAATAATTGTATGTATGTGTTAGTACGGAATGATGCGAATATCAATTTTGACCTTTTCAACAAAAACGTTGAAATTTTTTGAATGACAAGACAGCTGCATTTTCCTTGACATTATAGATTATAGGTATATTTTACATATACTAGAGCTATGAGATTACAAAGTGCCGTATTAGGACTCAACTGGGAAATGCCTATCAGCGTTTGCCTAGTAGTGCCATTTATGTCAATGTCACATACATTTGACAGATTTGACAGCTATAGACAAGTGGATAATGGAGAGCGCATACTTTACTGAGCCGCAATGGATCGCATCCGTCGTCTAAATCCGTCTCTTAATCTAATATACCTACTTTTTATGCACTAACGCACACTTAGGCGGACCGCAACGCAATTTATCAGAAATATCCAAAAATAGTTGCGATATCATTTTGTTCTTAAACGAGTTAGTAATAAAAATCTCTTAAGTACTTATTTATTCTGTAGCGATAAGATAATAATAAGACTTATATGATCTGATATAAGATACATGCTTAAAATATTTATGTGGGTGTGTCCTTACTCTAAGACCAATAATTATGTATATTGCATCAGAACTTATTAAGATAACATGTGGCTAAACCTGTCGGACACATGTAGGTACATAGACAAGAATTGAAGAATGTAACATTTTTAATATTGTTTAACGTGGAGTCGATAAATTTGAAAAACACTAGTCTCAAATGGCTTAACTAAAAAAACAGGCAAGTATTAAGAGTCCCTTAAATACCCCAAAGTAGAGTACAACATAATAAGACCAGGGTCGTCACAGCGACAAAAGAAATCACTAATAATCTCAAAGTAATAAACTACGACTGTCGATAAAAATAATCTAAGTGACATATAAAAAAATAATCTCAAAGTACGATTCGAAATGCGCACTGCGTCTTAGTACATTAAATATAAAAACGAGTATTTGAGCGTAGATAGTGGAGATAAATATACTTTAGTATTTGTAAAGATAGCGTCAAAAAAGCGCCGTTTTTTTGATATTTTAAATATCGAAAAAAGCGCTGGATGTTGGCATTGATTCGTACCGATATACAACAATACGCTGAGTTTCAGCTGATTTGTGGTGAAAATTTGATATATTATTTATAATTCTTAATATGGCAATGTTCATGTATATTTGTGTTGGCTAAAAACAGTGAATGTGTTCCTTTTTGAAAATATGTTAATGTTGGTATACACTGCCACTCTCCCACTACTGCATTCATTCGGTCTGTAAAATGTTCGTTCTTTTACTGTTGCCTTCAAATACATGTTAGTGTAACACTGAATTTGTCAATTTACAAATAAATCAAGAATATCCACTGCAATCTATGCTCTTTTATTTAAAGAACATCAATAACATTTTTACTACAAATGTATGTCTAAATATACTTTCGACCATCATTCTTCATACAAGGCATATCAAGCTGGATCAATTATTTGAGCTTTAGGCTGCGTTTCCACCAGAGATGTGCGATGGAAATGTGTCGTGCGAGGATTTCTAGCTGTGCTGTGAAAATGTGTGGGTGTTTCCACCAAAGCTGTGCGATGATAATGTGCCTACGAGGATGTGTAACGGAGCTGTGAAAATGCGCATTTATGTGTGGCGCGAGGATGCGTTGCGAAGCTGTGTAAATTATAGAACTAATAAACTCCGTATCTTCTGCTTCCATTTCTTCATCACAAATTGTTAAATATAAAAGTATTTTCTTTTTCCAATTATCCATATTATTATCTATTTTGCGCACTTCTACTTCCAACAAACTCCGTCTATGGACTGGCTGGTACAGTATGCGCAAACCTCGCAAGACATCTTTCTCAACACACATTCCTCGCACACTTCCCTCGTACACATCCCGCGCTTGTTTTGTATGCGCAAAAATCTAGCTCCGCTGAGCCGTTTCCACCAGAGCTGTGCTGACCGAGGCAAGGTAAATGAAGCGATCCTATTGGTTCTTTACAAACACATCCCTCGCTATGCATCCTCGCACATCTCTGGTGGAAACGCAGCCTTAAGTTGTAATTGAATATCAAAAAATAAGGATGAACTCCATATATTGGTTGAAGAACACTTCTGTCTCACAAATTGTCCCTTAAATCAAATTTCTCCTAACTCAAGACCTCATAATGACACCACAAGAAACGAGGACACAACTATCACTATCCATAACAAGTTTTTAAAGAAATTGTGTAACCTTTCCATTGACACGATGAGCTCTTAGCGACGAGAATCAAGGCGAAATCGTTGCACGACCGGTAACATGCCAACCTTATCAAAGACCATTGAACTTGACGCCATTTCATGAATCATTTGTCTTGATTTACTATTAAGGAACGTGTAGAACATTCTATCAATCAATGTTGATGTACAATTCAGGATTTTTTCAGGGAGAAGTAGTTGACAACAAGGATTGAACTATCCAGAAAGAGTTTAGAGAATTTCGAAAAGTTCTTCTCGATTTCAACATGAAACTACGTGGCACATTTACTTAGCGCAAAATGTTTACCATCTTCATATATTTCTTTAATAATAATGTATTTTACTAGACAACCTTCAACCAGACTTAAATGTAAAAGAGCATTAGAACATATCACAGTCATTATACAATACTCTTGACTGTTCCAAGTGTCTTTAAATAGAAAATACGTACGCGCCAAATCTTATCTGACAAAAATGTAGATAGATTGGCTCGCTGACTGATTACATAACAGGTTATCTATCAACCAAATCACTTTTTATCGTACAGCAATTTGCACTACGTATGAATTTGGGTAATTTTAAAAGGTTGGCTTTTTCTGTCATTATTTTTTAAACCTAAATATTTTTACACTTTATAGACAAGGTTTGAAGTCAGCTAAATCTATGTAGCGCAAGACTGGTTATTGTCGTGAGACTAAGGTTAGACATCTTAGGCTTAAGTCATAGAGGATTGAAGTTTGGATGCATTAAGCCTAAAAGTCTGGTTTCTTTAGCTCAACCTTATCCCGTTTAAATGGGTTTGGCGGTTTATGTTTTTCTCCATGTATTCCTAGTCTAGCATAAGTCTTCTGTCACGCAAACCAACAATCTCTTCTTAGATCCTTTCTCTCCTCTTACATCTATCTACTTTGAAAATCCTCTATTTGTATAAAGAGTAATACTGTTTAATGTGGCAATTAAGTGAGACCTAAATTCAGAACAAGTAAACGCAGATGATGACGTCATTCAAAATAAAATGTACAATACAAATTAAAATAAAGACTAACAATGAGGTTTTAATACAATAGGATACTTTGTACGAAAATATATATAATTAAAACAAATGAAAGGAAAAAGAGGAAAGACAATAAGTGGTCGCACAAAATGGCTTACAATTTAAACAAAAATGTATTGTTTAAATTGCCAATCTATTTAAAATGTTTTATACAGTCCTAGCGGGCCCGCGCAATTTCGTCTGCGTCACTTTCAATTAAAATGTAGCCTATGTTCTTTCTCAGGGTCTACAGATTGTCCGTGCCAAATGTCATAAAAATCGGTTGAGAGGTTTAAGCGGGAAAGCGTAACAGACAGACAGTTACTTTCGCGTTTATAATATTAGTAGGGATCGCAGTTCATCAAAAAGAAATATAAAGTAGATTATAAATGAAAGATTAATGCCCGTTAGTGCGGAGTTATCATCGCCAAGCTGACATTTAACATTTGGTACACACACTATTAATAGCATTGAATTTAGTTCCTTATTGGGACCGTTTCATTGTACCGCGGTAATTGGCGCCTGTGAATTGATCTATGTTTTAAATATTATATTAGTATGGATGTAGCAAGGTCATCACTGAATCTGGTTCTTTACTCTAAGGTAAAATGTTTGACAGGCTAAACATTTTGTAATCTAGTAAAAGTAACTGGTAAAGGATATCTTTGCTAATTAGATATCATCATCTTCAACGTGGTAGTAACCAAGTGATATGCCATCCAGCAGATTCTCGCGGGTATGTATCTGATATTCACTACTCCATCTTGTAAGACAAATCTGGCGAGTTAATCACACTATTCTAGAGAAAGAGTTTAGAAAACAACTAAAAAAGACAGAAGCTATCGTTGCATTAATTTATAATATCAAAAGTTTGAGAACAGTATCTACTAGAAGTCATTGTGTTGAGACTTGATTAATAAAACCCAAAAGCCCAAATATGGCTATAATTTTTGAAGCTATGGTCCCTTTTTCATTATATATCTCATATTTTAGATAAAAATTGGCTTTCTGCAACTCTTATCTCAACCAGCGTCGTATTATTGATTAGGACAATCGTATTATGTTTTGTCTCGCGCGTGTTAAACGATAAGGCTTCAAAAAGCCGAAACAAATTAACAGACAAAATGTTATCAGAGTTTTAATAACTGTTTCTATGTTATTTATAAACTCCAATTTTATCACATCAATTTGAAGTATTTTTTAAGAGAACGTTTATTATCTTTCTTTGTCATCGTTTTCTTTAGCCACTTATTATCCACTGCTGAGCATAGGACTCTTATTTGGTACATAACTCATTGCTGTTTCGAACCAACTACGATCGGCTATCAATAAGTCTTAATACCATTTGTCGCAGTTTACTGCAGTTGGAAATATTTAATGTGACTGAAACTACGTTATTTAACCAGGCTTTGCCAAAATATCAGCGCTGTACTTCGGTGCAGCATTTGGCCACATAATATTTTTAGTCTAGCTGTATGTGTTTAATGTATTTTGTGTGTATTAAATGTATTCTTTCTTTCAAAATAAATTGAAAATCCATTACATAAACTGTTTACGCTGTTAAAAATAAACGTAGATATTTTCGTGGGTACTGCGAACGCTTTTCATTCAAGGCAGCGGATTCTGGACGAGACTAGTGACAACGACCTTGCTCTATGCAAATTGGACGATTTGCGCCGAATTTCTTTGTCCCCGGCACAGAAAAAACTAGTTTAAAATTAGGAAGCATAGCTGCGAAGTATTTTATTTCATAGAGCCAACTAGAAACTCAGTTTTTTAATGGGATCTTTAGGAGTACCATATTTAGTAGGAAAGTTTTCATTAGATCCATGTAGACGTTTCGTTAAGCTTCCGAAGAGAACTGTCAAAATTAAAAGTAAAGTTATCGAAAATTACGAAATTAAATACGCAAATATCTGTCTCTGCTCAAGAAATTATCGTATTTATCGATTGTGCCTAGCCCTGTCTTTCTCGTTTAAATTTGCGTAAGGCGTCGCGTCGTCCCTCAATACCCCGTGCTGGGTTCTGACCTCAGCCGGGATTCGGACGGTGAGTGTAAGCGGTTGGAGGTTTTAGTGCGGTTCAGCTCCCACATAACCCACCGGGTGGGGATCCGGTGATTTCCTCCAGTAAAAAAAAAAACCCTCAACACTATAAATAAGATAAAAAGAACGTAAAACCAGTGAAACCTTGACTCAAATCAGGAAAAGTAGCTCACGATAACATTTAAAAGAGGACATTGCATTTGATAAACAATGTCTTGAAGTGAAAGATCAACTATTTATCAACAGACCACGTGCAGACAGTCTTCATTTCCTGTCATTCATATAATAGAATTGACGCAGTTGGTCTATTAATAATTTCATTACGAGCAAGTTAAATTGATGGTGTTTTTGACGCTGCGTGTGTGCGAAATTATTTGGGAACGTAAACAATTGTGTGATATGAGAGAACTGTGATGGATGTTGAGGAAATTTGTTATTGTATTTTGTCACTAATCATTGTTTGTTTTGCTTCACCGTTTTTATCCGTGACAAAAGGCAAGTGTATCAAAGGATTTTAAAAATCCTTCGAAGCTATGTAAAGTCCCCAATCCGCATCGGGTAAGTGTGATGGAATGTGCCTAATTTCACCTGAGACACTCAGGTGAGCTCAGGCTCAGCAGTGAGCAGTAATGGGTTGTTACCTATAGTATGATTTGCTCAACAATTAAGATATTTCTACACATACTTTACATCCGTTTTTAATGAAGGTTAGGCGGAAAGATACAGTGACAACGCAAATTATTTCTATTATTAGCTGAACCCAAGATGAGAAAACGTGATTATTTATCATCGTGCAAAGAACTCTGGTCGACAACCTTGTCAGTGCGCTTATAAATGGCGGAATAATTTCAACATTTCATTTGATTGATCAGGAAAGCTGTTTTGAAATAACTATGATTTATAAGGACAATATCGACAGTCCATGGGGGAAATTTGAAAACAATAATAGCAATTATAAGATATAAAATACAATATTTTCATGCATTTTTAACGGGTTCTTACCACGATATTTAATTAAAAATGCATGAAAATATTATAGAAAGCCGCGAGTGTCTGAATAAGTTTATAAAATACAATTATTTGAAGATTGGAACAATGCAAACTTGGGAGTTTAAATGAAATTGTTTTTTCTCTAGAGGACTTTTTATTTGCAACTAGGTACTAAATAGGAATTAATTACTTTGTTTTATAGATTAACGAAAATAGTAAGTCAAGCTTTAGCAGTATTTCTAAACAAAGTCCACTAGTGCTATTAGTACACAAGAGTAATCAAAGAGCTATAGTACAAGTTCAGGAACTGGTTTCCATTCATATGCAATATCAATGTGAGGAACAGGAAATAGAACGACAGGAAGTAACCTTACCATTGTTTGATAAACGCTTTTACGTCAACAGGATAAATATCTTAGTCTTTGTTTGAAAAACGAAGATGAGTAACAACCTCATTTAATGATGAAATCGTAATATTAAGACTTATGCTATATGGCATTATTTATATTTATAGTAGTGACAGGTACCTAAAACAACCTAACGACTTAATGAGGAGCGGATACCTTTGCCCACGGATCTCCACAGTGTTAGGACAGCGAAGCAACCAACCTACCTACCTTAATGGGGCCTTATAAGTCGGTGTTGAAGCGAGGTCGAGTTGATGTAGTAGGTAAATGCACTTGCATACAAAGAATACCGGGATTATTCAAGGCATAAAATGACATGCGATAGATAAATTTGAATAAAGCATCACTTTTATAATCATTGTTCGGTGATTTCTACCGAACACCTTAGTCAGCAGTATTGGCGTAATGCACAACGTCATTTCTACAAACCGTAAGTGCACATTTGATTACCGCGTTAGTTCCTGAGATTAGCGCGTTCAAACAAACTTTTCAGCTTTATAATATTAGTATAGATAAATTCACACTAGTTACAGACACATACGCTAAATATGTAACACGTAAATTACGTAATATTGAAATGCGTCATACGAGTAACTACGTCACAAATTTTCAGATTTTGTAAAATTGATAACGACTGAAATCTATGTTGCTGTGCTAATTGTGGATTTTTTATTTATGCTATTTTAATGGTTATACTGCAATTAGGTAAACGCTACCCTCTGAGTTTCTTACTGGTTCTTCTCAGTTGGGTCGCGTTCCGAACCAGTAATAAATTCATGATGCGCTAATAAGTTGACTTCGGGCAACTGTTAGTATTCCCATCCTATCCTATACTCAGCCGAGACCCTCCTGAGCTGGCACCCCATCATGGTGAAGCTGTAAAGGCCTAAGGGCCAACAGCGATTCCTCAAATCAAAAAAAAAAAGTAAGCGTGGTGGACAATGCGTAATCCCTCTACTGAAGAGACCCGAGCTCAGTTTGTAAAAAAAATGGGACTTGAGGTATATAAAGGTGCAGTATCATCTACATTTTAATTTGTCAACATGTATGTTCAGATTACCAAAGCAACACATACTAGAAACATAAGTAAAACATCGCGAGGAAACCTGCCCATTGAAGAAGGATAATAACCTTCAAAGATAAGAGTAAATTCCCCAGCGTCCAAACGAGGGTAAGATTTGCACAATTTTTTTAGGTAGTAAAAAAATAATTAAAACTTCGATAAGGGTGAAGTCCCCCAGCTCATGAAACGAGGGCAAGAGCTTTATAAAAAGTTTATACCAACTATTCAGAAGTTTGTTTTCGTATCTATAAGAGTACTACAAAAATCTAGATTATTATCTGAAAACCTGTACATTTTTCGTGTATGAAAAAAAAACACAAAGTTTCCCTTCATTTGATATGATACTTTGGTCCCTTAGTTATAAAACTAAATTAACGATACCGTTCTGAGACAATACGATTGACGCAGACTTTGGACTTCGATAATTCTTCGATAAATTTATTTCAATTATGATTGTTGTTATAGTTTAGTATTTCAGTTTAAACAAAAAGATGAATCCTATTTGGCTCCGTCAGAAATCCAAAAGGATCCTGGTCAATACAACTCAAACATTTTTATCCAAATAGTATTTAGATGTTTACAGACTGCCCAAAGAAATGGTAACTACTTACGATCAGGGGCCTAGTTAGCTCGTCTGCCTATATGACAACAAAATGGACTTTATAGATCTAGATTGAGATGCAATTCGGTATCTAGCCCTTGGCCTGTAGGCCAATGACTTGGTCAAGGCGGAGGAAGTCATTGGATGCTAATGGGGCAGGACCGGTCATAGTGGCGAGATTTAGGGGAATCCTGTCCCACCAGTCGATGTCTTAGAGCTATTGATGATGATTAGGCCCTTGTTCACGCAAACGTACTTTGGTCGTATCAGGACTAGTTGAGCGTCTTCATTTTATAAAACTATGCTATTTTGCACGTGCACGTTTGCCGTGAAGATAAAAAAATCAACCTTGTTTATAAGAGAACCGCTTTAGTAACGTAGTTTCAAAGCACTTAAGCGTGTGTAATATTTAGAGTGCTAAACGAACTGGTTGTCATCGACACCCTTAAGCGTCAGAATGTCGTGTAGTTAAACGCGATCGGCAATTCAATTGGCTTCATTCTGTTGATTCCAAATGTAATAATTCTATACTTGAAAGACAATCACTCCAGAAACATAACATGAGATGTTATTTACGAACCATTCAATAAAATCAATTTACCCATATGTAAAGTTCATCGCAGTGTGTCGTGTGTTCTGTCACATGTATGTCCACACGTGGGACACGCTAACAGGTTTAACAACGTGACTTAAGAATCAAGTAACATCCGCATTGTATGGACACTGAGTTACCAGTTTAGATTTCATATCCAATTACATCAGTTGCGTAATGAGGGTAGTTTCTTCTATTGCAAAGGGTAACTACTAGGTAATTCATTTTGATCTTCCGTAGTGTTTCGTGTTCGATTTAATGGAAATATATTTTGATGAGGTCCTATCACGTTATAAAAATCCTAACCTATGGTAAACCCGGTTCGGCGTCCGGGGGCGGCGCGACGGGAAAGAGTGCCGATGGCGTAACGCGTCGCGTCGTCCCTCATAACCCCGTGCTGGGTTTTGGCCTCAGCCGGGGTTCGGACGCTGAGTGTGTGCGGTTGGAGGTTTTAGTGCGGTTCAACTCCCACATACCGAAATCAAATTTCCACAACCTAAAAAAAAAAAAACCCTATGGTAAAAATAAAGCCAGAGGTTTGCCGCGGAAATCAATAGAGCTTATACCAGGATGTCTTGATTAGGATTTTTTTTATAGAAAAAGTAAGGCTGAGTTACATGGTCTTTTCGATCTATCATGCTTAGGGGTATCATGATGAGAAAGACGAGCATGCAATGCGTCGCATACCACTCAGAAACCAAATGCTAGATTCTGGCATCAACCTGGGTTCGGAGACAAGATGAGTGGTAGGAAACCCCACCTGCGCAAGATTTCATGTCCAAAAAAACGGGGTATCTTCTTTGATATCAAGCTAGATCAGGCTTTCCCAAACTTTTTTTACCCGTGGACCCCGTTCAGCATTTGGCCGCCACTCGTAGACCCCCTGATATTTTTTGCTCATGCTTATGCGTGAACTCCTTTTTTGTACCTCGACTACCTTTCATTTTACCGTCGCAACGTCGACGGTAAAGGATACTTTGGGAATCAGTGAGCTAGATGATAGAACAAAGGACACCTACAAAAATGTTGACATCCTACCATAATACAAGAGTTTAATCCCCAGCCATAAAGTTTATTGGAACTTCTTGGAACCTAATAGAAACTGGCAACTTTGTGACAAGAAAAAAGAATCAACTGGCGTTCCAGCTTCCAAGTTTCAACGTAGGTCAAAAATATTCTTAATATTTAAATAAAATCAGATCAAAAACACGTACATGTAAGGTGAATAACCGTAACATTAAAAATTAACAAGTCCTACATGTAAATGTTTAATAAATAATTCATGTACATAAAACAATCAAAACAGTTCACTGAGGTCATCAGTTTTTAGGGTACAACATAGTTTAATAATAGTGTGATAAAGTTGGATTTTAAAAAGTGAAGCAAAGAAAGGAATGAAAAATGAAGGAAAAAGTCCTACACTATTGTTTGTGTAAAGGGGTTCTGTTCTTTTCAAAAAGGAAACTCATATCAAAATACTGTTTAAAAAACATTATTTTTATTATATTTTCTATTTTTACACTACATAAACATTTATATTATTTAAAAACAGCTTTTGCAAATATCATGGATGAATAATTTTTTCAAGTGGGACTTTAGTGCCATTTGGCAAATTATATCAATACTGAAATGTTTGTGAGTATGATTCTGTACTGTAACAACCCATTACTGCCCACTGCTGAGCTCAGGTCTCCTCCGAAGAGGGGTTAGGCATAGTCCACCACGCTTGCCCAATGCGGATTGGGGACTTCACATAGCTTCAAAGGATTTTTAGAACCCTTTTCCGATATGCAGGTTTCCTTACAATGTTTTCCTTCACCATTTTTAGCCAGGCGTGTTGTTGCACATATAAATAAAAATTGCACATAAATCTTTTTCATATTACAATTTAGAGGTACAAGTCGGCCAGTTTTGCACCTGCAACCTCCCGTACGGAAGTACAGAGTATGATACATGATCATGCAACACTAATTAAATTTTACAGTATAGCTGACATATCAGAATTTCACATAAGTAACGTTTGGACCGGTTGGTGCTGTGGTAATCAGGCAAAATAATGTCTGCTGGTATTAATTTAATCACCATGGATTCAGATTAGATTTTACTGTTCACCAGTTGGTTTAAATGATCGTTTAGTGATCATTTTTAACCTATGTTGATCTAGATGGCAAAGCTTAAAAAATTATAAGGTTAAACTGTTGCTTTGATTAAAAAAAACAGTATTATGAAGTTACTTTGTATTTTAGTAGTAACATACCTAATTTACAGTTGCAGGTGAGTTTAAATTTATCTTTAAGACTTAAACTCTTTGTTGGACAGGGCTTTCTAGAATATTTTTCTAGCTAAATTTACTAAAATATTCTGAGGAATATTAAAATAACTACAACAATAAAATTAATGAAGCTATTAAACTTTTTGCAAAATTTGCTAATGATAAAAGTGTGTACAATTTCTCAGAGGTTATAAATTTCGAAAAAGTAGGCAGGATGTAAAGTGAAGGTTGCTAGTGTTACTACCTCCTTTCTTAAATTAAAAAAAAAACTTACCTGCGAATATGTGAGTCTAAGCGCGTACTGGGCAATTTGTGTAGTTCTCATTATGTCCGAACCGGATTATAAGCTGAAATACAACAATTTCATATAAAAAAACACGAAAAAAAATCTTCATTGCACTTTTACATAACCTATCAATCTTTTTGGAAAACTATTCAAATATCAACAGGGATGTACCGGGTAATGTTTGAAACACAATAACAAAGCCAGACGCCGGTAATGAACGTAGAAACAGATAAAATGTAATTTATTTAGACTACGTACAGACTCCCGCAGATCTTCGCGAATGAAAGAAAAATCTAGACGTCAAATTTACTGTCAAACTTTATAAATTTTGTTGAGTTTTTGATCTGTCATCAATAGATGGCAGGAGCTTCGATTAGACTATGCTATAATAGTTCTGCTACCCGACAATAGATGGCAGTAGCTGCACAAAAAATATTTGAACAATTCATACAATTGAGAAATTAGAGACAAGATGCGTTCTTATTTCATAGATTTTATTTTATATTTATTGGAATTGCAATCTATGTAAAGAATTTTTTTAAAATTATTTCGAAGTCAAAACACACTGACAAGTCGACCGCGCGCCTAACGCTAAGCGGTAATTGTTGCTAAATAGATCCTTCTGATTTTCGTCTTATTTTTACGTCTGCTCTTTCTGCACCTATCTCATCTGAAGTATTTAATAGTACTGAAGTATTTGTATCAAGCTCTGTAGGTATTAATTCTGATAGTTCTTAACGTTTCGTGTCTCGTTTATGATTTTACATTAATTAGGGTAAAACAGCCAGTCAAACAAGCAAAACAATTATTTTTATTTCAAAACATGAATAACGAATAAACTACATTTTTCATGCAGGATTTATCTAGGATTCCAGGTTTGGTTTGGAGGGACAGTGTTTGGGGTGCTTCAGGGTGGGCGACTTTCAGAGGATTCACGGGGACCCTCGATCTCCCACTTGCAGTGGAGATGGGTGAAATTAGCCAAATCCAATAGCGCTTCTCAATTTAAACATCCGTGTGCCATATACAAAAATTCCAAGTGTTTATTTTTGTACTTGAACATACCTCTTATATTTAGTGAACTATGTATTTAATATCGCAGGTTAACTCCAAGTTAAATTTGTAATTAAACTTGTTTAAATTTGGTGGGTCCGATTGAGGAACTTATTTAATTAGTTAACAAAATCCTACATAAAAACCTTAAAATTGGGTTCAATGTTTTGTCTCTTTTATTTAAAAGGGGTGAAATTAAGGATGTGAGATAGGTACGTATCTTTTGCTTTAAGACTGGTATTGATCAAATAACCAATTAAATATCAGCAGCAACTGTAGCATGCTGCAAATGTAGTATCTTTCCATCACTCATCATCTACACTATCATGAAAAGTTTACAATTTAATAAACAATAGTTATATTTTATAACTAGGGATAAGTAAAAGTGACTATAGCAGAAGGGTATTCCTTCTGTTAAGTTGCATCTCTAAATTTTACTTTCAAAGATTTATGTGTAGTTTGATGCAACACCGCCGTATTTTAAAAACCCTTTCTTCTGGTTACTTCGATTGTACTCAGGTTAGGTTATTCCTAAGAAGTGGTTAGTTTAATGGGTGGAAAGAAAGATAGAAATAGTTTATTGTCCAAAAATACACTTTTACACATTACAACTTACAAGTATAATAATGATCCCCGCACTAGGTCAGACCTGATAATGATTATAATCATTATCATTATAATTATGAACCTAGAATAAAAGTAGTTGTATGTAACATATTATTATATGTAATTATTTTCTTTGTTAATTAGAGTTATAAGTAGTAATATTTGCGACGTTTTGGTCAATCCGCGACAAATATTTTTTACAAAACGTTGCCTTCGCTATTAAACCTGACATTGGCTGGGACGCCCACAAAAGCGGTGGCAATAAAGCCATTAGAAAAAATAAAAAAAAAAGTATTTCGGACGATAAAATGTAGAGAAGATCGTCTCAACTGTACACAGTTCCATGACATGAAGTTCAAATGAGTTGGATATAAAAAAGGCGCAGTTTGGTGGCTGCAACAAATATTAGGCCTCAAAAGTTCCATTGCTATCTTTACTTGTTTCTCAACATTAGTCCTGCCTGTACAAGTGAAATCATGGTATAAAATCCATATAAGCGTTATATTACATTAGTTTTGAGGCTAAACACACATAGCAGTTTACATTCCAGTTATCTCAACTGATATTAACTGATAAGGCTAAATAGAACGCTCAGATACCACGAGATGCTGAAATTTAGAGATTTTGTAAACTTTTTTTCATTACTTAGTTCGGAGAAATATTTTTCTTTTGTTGAATGAATAGTTTTCAAGTTAGTATCCATCTACTAAACTATATTGAAAGTTTATCTGGTATTTCACTTTTATGTAATTGAATAGCAATTATTTTAGCTTAATGAAAAGCTGGATTTTCTTGTAATATTACTATCTTGGAAGCTGTTAAGAGAACGTCCTTCAGTCAGCTTAATTTAGTAAACTTAAGCTTATTTAGATGCAACCAAGAGTACGAATGAGAAAAGCTTCAAACAGGTTTTTTATTGAAAATAAGATACGTTGGAAATAAAAAAAGAGGTCCAAATAAATTTAAAACTAAAACTTTCATTTGCTAAATTCCAATAGCACCAACTAAACTTTATAGCCAACTAAAATGACCACAATACAAGAAATTGAAAGTTACTACAGCACATTTCCTACTAGTAACTACAATTTTCCCGCTACACCTAGAAAACGATAAGAAAATCATTAAACACACGTCCCGGCGACGTTTTGTGACGTAACTCTTACACTTGTATAAAATAAGAAGCGACTATACGTAGTCCGCCATTTTACTTAAGACTCCAAGCGCGCGTCTTCGAAAGAAAAAACTTTTAATAATAATCACTTACAAATTAGTGTTAGCTCAACTCTAAATTTATGAATAATAATGAGATATTGTTATTAATTTAGTTGAAATTCTTGTGCTTTTCGCATAATAAGTGTGTCGGACGACTAGAATTGATTTTATTAGCGGTAATTTTTTTCGTTGCTGTCACTTTTATGGCAACGGAATACGATTGGACGTTTGCACAGATAATTAAGCGTTGATCTCGACTGTGATTGGTCACATGATTATTAGCAGGCTGTCCGTAATATTCAATTGAACATGTGATTCAAGATGGCAGACATTTTCTAAGAAAAACTTTTGTGGAATACGACTATTATGTGGTAAGATATTGTGATGTAATTTTAAAGTATTTTTTCAAACTTAACTGTAACTAAAATGGCTACTAAAATTATTTTATTAGTCTTAATATTTACTGAATATAGTCTGTTGATTAAAAATAATTAGACTTTGCAATTTCGAAAGTTGCAAATGACTTTCAAACCATAGATATTTTGTGATTTTTTTATAAGACTTGACGTTACAAAGTAATTCAAAAGCAAATAAAAACCCGTATCTTAGATAAAAATGCTGTATACTTACGTGATATCGTTATCAGTGAGTTTTATTTGGCTTTACTGTTCTTACGTTTCCTTTGCCTGCCCTATTTTTTTAATGAGCCGCGAAGTCCTGATTAAAAAGTATGTACGTTCGTTGTCGACTTTCGTTACCCGGCTTCAATAAAAGAGGTGATACTCATTCTTTATCAATAAAACACATAATACTAAAAATACTTAGTATAAAAGTATGTCGATAAGATTTTAAACATCTTCTATCTATTCTATATATATTCTATATTTAATCCTATTTACTCTTGTAAAGTCGATAAACTAAAAACCCATGCATCTTACTATCTTTCACATTACACACATCACATCAGGGAAGGGAAGGTTTGTGTTTAGCCATACCTATGTCAGACAGTTGTATGTCTGATATTACATACAATTATATCAAGGTGAATTTAGGTATTTTTCAACATCGCTAATTCTGCTTTCATACTGTATCCATGCAGCATTAACATTTTTTACTAACGTTTCACAACTGCAAGAAATATAAAGATACATTTACCTTTTAAACTCCACAAATCAATTGTCCTCTGATGCTTGTCAACCACAAAACAAAAAAAAATCTAATTAATGAAACCTACATGAAGCTTCTAGGTATTTTCAAATCAAATATCAATCTAAACAAAAGGTTTAAAACACATAGATCTTAATATACGTAACATGAACTCAATATCCAAACAGTCATAAAATAAATTGAATCCCTACTAATATTATAAATGCGAAAGTAACTGTGTCTGTCTGTCTGTTACGTTTTCCCGCTTAAACCTCTCGATTTCGACGAAATTTCGCACACACAATCTTTATACCCTGAGAAAGAATGTAGGCTACCTTTTAATTTAAAGTGACGCAGACGAAGTTATAAATAAATACAAAGTTTAAACGTTAGCATGGTTTACGTAATTCTAGTTATATTATAGTTGTTGTATTAAAATGAGGTCGGGGTCCCGATTAGTATAACAATAAGTTATTTTGTAAGATGTGGTTTTGCGCGTTCTATGTAATTGACTCGGCAAACTTATGTATTGAGTGGGTATTGGCATTAAATAATATTAGAAAGACTGATTTCGCATACGGTTTCGTATATAAAGTAATATTATTGTTTACGATTGAAATTGTGTAATAAATGTAGTGTAGGTTTTATTTAAAGATAGATAGATCCGTTATTGCCATTTAAAATAATAAGCTGCCTGACTTACCCTTAAAAATAAAATCTTTCTATACAAATAAGATGCAATCATGCACCTAAAATTAATTAACTGCTATGTCGTGAACAATCTGTAAATAACTCGGATTCACTTGGAAGTAGCATTTTAACAGGGAAATAGCATTTAAAAAAACCTACAACAGGGACTACCAAGTGATTGTTTTAAACATTTTCATTTCCTACCCCTTTTTATTTAATTTAAGTAATTTTACCTTTAGCACTTATTCAGACATCAAATAATATATTCTTGCTGACACGTTTTGCTGATACAAAATACTATAAAGTTGTTTCGCTGTTCGCTTAAGTCACGAAATGAGATAGCATTATCTACGTCGTAATTTCAGCTCATATCGGTTTAGTTTTTGACGAGTTCACTTCCCGCTTGTTGCTAAGGGGCTTTCTGTATGCCAAAAGGTAATCTTGTAAAATGTAAATGTAATGGTTTTAAAAGTGTAGGTAAGTGTTTTTGGTCAAATACTTAATTTTTTTCTTCCTTTAAGTCGTATAAATTTTAAAATAGAACATTATCCAGCATTAATATCGTCACACTCGTACAAGAACAATACCTATTCTTATTTAAAAAACCGAATAAATTTATCAAATTTTAAACAAACAACAAAGAAATTTTAGTTTTCCACCTGTAGACACATTGAGGCAACGAACCGCCCGATAAACTGACAAATACAAGGAATTATAAGCTTTATTCTTGCTAGGAATTGGGTCTAAATTGGTTTATCTAAGCACGTTCAGCTGTTTAAATATGGTGGCAGACATGAAATGCTATTGTATGGTATCGGTGAGGCTCTGTGAATGAATATTTGAGATATTTTTAATGTTTACGTAAAAGTATTCACTCTAATAGCAATGAAGAGGGCTATATTTAAACTTGGAGTTCTCTAGCGCTAGATTTATTGAATTAGATGCAAGAAATTTCGAAGAATGACCAACCCAATGTAAAAATTAAAGAAGCATTAAAATTTACATTACCTTGAAGAATAGACTAGATATAGTATTCACACTGCTACGTTGCTTTGGCCATTTTTCGAACTAAAAATGATATTTTTGTGGTTTTGGGATAAATTTCATCAAAATAAAACAAACACGATCGAGGAAGTATGCCCAATAGTGCACTGCTGTTAATCAGCAGTGCACTATTGGGCACTATTTATCAGAATCAAGGTACCAATGTTTCGTTTTCGTTATGATTGTTATAAAAGATGAAACGTTGATTTAATTAATATCACATACTTGCGAAATTAAATTACGATTTCATTCATTTCATTGAATTCAGAGTAAATGTGGACCATTAAATATCGATGACAATAACATTATTATATGAAGATAACTAAACCTAGAATAGACTAGACCAGTGCTTAGAAGGCAAGTCGTAAGTTTGAAATTCTTGCATCACAAACAAAAATAACTTTTTAAAGAACATACCACGAAATAGGTCAGAAAGGGTTACATAACTAGATAATTTATTCCTAAGAGACGGAACGCACGGCAAATAACTAATATCTTAGACAATAGCACTGACGAGACGAAAATGCCAGCACATTTACTATGTGTCGTGTCGATTCTTAACGCTACACGGTTTTCTATGGGACTAAGATTGTATACAATTTCGATGCTTCTGTTTAAAGACTGGACTGAAGTTTGTTTTTTTAATAGTTCGTTTATCTGTTGCAACTCACGATACTGTGGTAGCTTTTTACAAGTTTATTTTATGCTTTAAAGAACAAACTATTCTCCAAGAGTTACTCTTAAAGTATGACCGAAAGTAGGGGAGACCGAGGGGAGTTGAAACAATTTTGACATTTTATTTCATACACCAAACACTATTGGCAGAAATCATATGATTTTGATATCAATCCATAGGTCATTCTTTAGAGTTGCAAATAATCAACATAAAGATATTGTAAACGTTAAATATTGCTGTGAAAAATCGACTTAACCGTGACAAGTCAACTTGTTTCAACTCCCCTCATACCGAGGTAAGATGAAACAGGGTCCGAGGAGAGTTGAAACATATGATTTTAAGATGTAATGATAATGATGATATAATTTAAAGGTATTTAATGAAATAAAACTCTTGAAGTACGAAACAAACTTATTATCATGTGTGTGTATTAGTTGTGTGGTTTTTCACTGATACAATTTTCATTTAAGTAGTTAACTACAGGTCTAGTTTTTCTAATCAATAATAGTACGATTCATCAACACTTAAAGTATTTTACGTTCTTCTATCTAAGTCTATAACAAATATCTTACAATTATTTCACAAATGTATTGAAATATTACTTAATTTATTTAATATATTCCAAATATTTTGAACTTTTTCTTGTTTTTGTTTCTTCAAAGTTAGGTTTTTTCACCATTTTCTTGACTTCTACCTTCTCCGATTGCAGCCAGTTCATCTTTTACAGGAGTATCGGTTAATATAGCTGATTTTACTTTGCGTCTATTTGTTTGATTTCCTTTTCTTGGTGAAGCCTTTTCTGTTGCAAAGTTATCTCTTCTGCTGCGAGATCATACATTTCCTGAATTCCCATACCTCTGTCAGTCTTTTTTTTACAATCAATAGGCATTCTTAAACAAAATAAACAAATTAGATCAACCATAATACATAAAAATCGAAAACGAGGAGAGTTGAAACAGCCTGTTTCAAATCTCCTCAGTATGAAAAAGTGTTCCTATTTATATTCATTCTATTATTAAAAAGCAAATATACAGAAATCAATTGTACCAAAAATATATAATAAATTTTTACTTAATGACCTTTCGAAATATATATAACTTAAACCAAAATACAAAAACCCTATCAAAATATAGGTATCGTAAAAAAACGTTAAAAACTTACTTTTCTCGATTTTTGTCACACACACACGCAAAACTCCACAACCACGCAACTCACCCGACTGACTGAACTGACACAGTCGCGGGTTCTTAGGTAGTAATTGAAAAGCGAAATTGCAACTCGCTAACGGTTTTGAGTTCTAAGAAATCAGTACTGTTTCAAATCACCTTTGTTTCAAAACCCCTCGGTCTCCCCTACGACCTTTCTTCAAAGACGATTTGAGTAGACTCTAATTGAATGCGGTTTAAAAAAAACAGATAGGTGAGCACAACCAAATAATAGTCTCTTCTACTTGGGAGTTACGTACTTTTAGCCTATTATTATGTTGTTTATTTACTAGTGTGCGTATACTAATTCGCATTTAGATAAATCGGATAATTTACGATATCACAACAAAAAAGAAAGATTTGACTAACAAACTCAGTAATAAAGAAAGCAACGAGTCTAGGAACTTCTTAAAAATAACTTCAACACAAGTTCATTAATACCTAGAAGACTGATACAGTGACTTTTCGAAAGTGCATCTAAAAAGTAAGCCGCCATTAATTCATTATCCCTAAACTTAACAGAAGTTTACCGTTTTCCAAAATTGACAAACCCATTGGCAACTCAAAAACTAATAAAATAGGCAAACTTGCGTCGAAAAAAATGTCGGCGATGCGACAAATTCATATACGACATTAAAGTGTAGCGCACGCATGTTTTCAATTAGCATGACATATCTAACGTCATGTGAAATGGACTCTCACGAAACGGCAACTAATTTGATTGGCGGAACGGCTCAAGGTTTAGGACCGTTAGTTCTACAAAAAAATGGTTGTGCAATGTCTGTCTGTCAGTTTATGTCCATCCTAGTCGATATCGATTCAAAAATGTGTAGGCGAATCAACCACTTCCTTCCCAAAGCTTACTTACTTACTAAAATTATTGAATCGGCACTTTTATGTCACTGTCGTGAATTGAGATACCTCATAGATCTATAAGAGAGGATAATAAAATAAATATAATTTTATATCATTAACTGAATTTTCATAAATTGTGCTTAATATAACATTGTTCGCAGTGCTCCTGTTATAGGTGCTTGATACTAGATAGTGTACCGTGTCCTTAAGCGTTTAAAGAAATTTGTACTAAAAGTATTTTTTCTTCAGTTTTGCTGGCTTAGACTTCAACCTTAGTCAATCTATCAAGTCAACCTATTGTAGTTGTTCTAGTAACATAATTAAATTAATATTTTATGTTTCCATTGACATTAGCAAATGATTAACAATTACATGGTAATTTATACAAATGAAGACGTTAATTGTTACAGATAAATAAGCTATTGTAGTGAGCTCGTCTGACCTTGGAGCTGTTCCAAATGATTACAACTAAATACATAATGTGCGCTCTTATTTCAAAATGGGGTGTGTCGATAACATAATTTTATAGTATGTATAGTATTCCGAAAGTATGAACTCGGAAATTTAAAAATGGCTTTTCCAGAATTATCTATAACTTCTGGGATAGGTACCCTGACCCAGCAAACTTCGAGACCATCTCTACCATTTATATTTGTATCTAAATTTGCCAATAAACCCTTATTAAATATAATATTAACAATTGCTCTATTTTAATATCTATTCAACGAAGGCTTAATTAAAAATCACGCTTTAAGTTACTGTAACATTAAAAAAATATTAATAATTATATTTTTAATAGGTAGTGTGATCCCGAACACCACTCTCCATGTTTTGAAATACTCCGAACTTTGACTTACAAAACACATAGTTGTCACCGTAACTAATGCTTAGTTTTCCCGTTAAAAACCACTGGCGCCGACTTCTCAATACATCATGCATACGGTAGCGAACAAAAGTGGACAAATAAGTCGAGTTATGTCAATTTACACTTGACGCCATGTTGTGTTGCCGTTTGTGACTAGAATTGTACTATTTTATAATGGATTTTTTAAATAGGTATCTCACAAGTCCAGTGATAGTCGACTTTGTTATTGATTTTGAGGTAATCCCTACTAATATTCTAAATGCGAAAGTAACTCTGTCTGTCTGTCTGTTACGCTTTCCCGCTTAAACCTCTCAACCGATTTTGATGAAATTTGGAACAGACAATCTTTAGACCCTGAGAAAGAACATAGGCTACCTTTTAATTGAAAGTGACGCAGACGAAGTTGCGCGGACCAGCTAGTGTATAATGAAACGGTCTTTATTTATTGTGGTTTACTGAACACAAGGCTTAGTGCCTATTTTTTCTCCTGTTGCAGATTTGTCATCAAGAATGTATGCAGTTTGGGAAGCGTATCGCGATGAAACCTAACAAATTTTCAAAAATATTAAAATAGCCCTTGTCTGAGCTTTAAATTTGTGGAAAAAAAACGATTCTATTTTTTTTGTCTTGCAACCCTGTTTAAATGTCGATCGGCTCTTTGATATTATTCAATATTTACTTTAGAAATTATCAATTCAATTTCATAATAGTCTGTTTATACGTCACCTACGATTGAGTAAGTTTGTAGGTACGAGTTACGACTATCTGGTGTTAAGTTGTCTTTGCTCATGAATATCATAAAACTTAGATTTTTTTGTACTACTGCTTAAGATATTAGGTAATTCTTGGTAGGTATAGTCAAGTAGACCATAATATCATATACCTCATAGCTATATAATTGCAATTTCACAAAAACAAGTCAGCGCAGAACCGGTCGTTGTGGTGAGGTTTGGGGGTGGCCTTGGTCCAGCACTGGACGTCTATAAGCTGATGATGATGAGAGAAACAGACACTTAAATGTAAACAAGAAGAGAAGTGATATCAAGAGAAGAACAGAGAAGATACATTTGCCAGATATTCTGTTAATGAAGAGAGCTATCCGTCGACAGTATTGCCAATAAACACTGTCATGGAGTTGCTCTCTTTATGAACGGATGCAGGCTCGACGAATTTAAGAAGAACATAAGAGAAGAAGAAAGAAGATTTTAAAATTGTAACTAACCATTAACAAATTGTTGTCATCAGTATCTTTCTAACGAATTAATTTATTAACCAAAGCAATAAAATAAGGCTATGTAAATTAAGGAATATTTTGTCTTCTTGTATTAAAATAATTAAATTCATTTCGAACTTATAATTGTACAATCCTTACGGCTTCCCGCGATACTGGCGTGACCTAGTGCGGGGGCATTGTGTTTAAGTTTAAGTTTGAAAATAAATTATTTGTTTTAATAAATCTTACAAAAAAGTCACAAAACGGTGTGAAGCAATACTATCATCTATATTTTTTTTTAATTTTTATTTTCGTGCTAAATCATGTATTTAGAATCAAGTTCTTACCTACAAACCAATTATTAGGCTCTATATAAAGTTTCTTGTGTCATAAACTATTTCATTACATAAAACCCACAATTTTACCTCACTAAAAATCGGCCCGAACGTACAACAGGTGAATATTATCAACCATTATCTATGTTTGAGCAGTTTATCACAATGATGATGAAATCTCGTGTCTCGCTTATCAAATGATATCATATGGAATCCAACACCACGTAAAGTGTACAAAGTTATTAAACAAATTTGCTGAAGCTTACTTTGAAACGAGGCCGAGATAAAAAGTTTAATTGTACAGATTCTCTTATTTAGTTTTGTTTGTTCTCATTCTAGAATGTGATAGAGTTTTTTATTTACACGATTTTACATTCCAAGGAGTTGTATCTATTAAATTAACTTACTTATAATTTTATTGAATGTTTAGCTGTTACAAATCATAATTGGGCTATACACCTTAATGAATTTGACATAATAATAGGGTAAAATAACCTATTGTTGGTATTAATGTAAAAAATTTCATAACTATAAAACATAATTTAAAGTTATATTTTTAGAGTATATAGATGGGTAAGATTATTTATATAAAAAATATATAAATGATTATAAATTATTAATTAATTATATTACAGTATTTTTACATAATAAAATGAACTTGTGCGATCCTTTTTGTAAAATAAATTATTACAAATATTCAGTGTATTTTATTTAGTCCTACATTCATTTATTTTCAATTATTTTTAACATTACATATATCTTCAAAAAATTACAAATAATTAAAATTAGTCCTACTATTGATATAGAAATTAATAGGTACTATTCTGTGGTTTATATCTAAGAAGAGTTCAATAAGAGGAGATAGTTATTGGCTAAATGGCTACACTATAGAAATCCACAAGTAAAGAGTTTTAATAAATGTAAAAAATAAAAGAATGAATTTAGGAATTTAGAATTAATTATTGATATTGTCGTTCATTCGTTCATCAAAGTTCATTGATTCAAAGAACATACAGATTTTTAGAAGGCTACTATGAGACGATGAAAGACCCAGAAGCTAAAGCTTTAATCTTTAATATTAATATGTAGTTACAAGTCCACACCCCAACTACGTCATATAAGCATCGATTTCAAATTATATTTCTAATATCAAGTTGTTGATAGTAAAGAAATTAAGTTATTAATATGACGGTTATCGGAGATAACTGCTCGATAGTAGTTTACGGCAATATTGTCAAAGATTTCAAGATATTGAAGCAATAAATGGCGCTGTTTAAAACACACAAAACGTATAGTGTTTTAAACAGCGCCATCTGTTGTTGAGTAGAAGTAAGTTTGAAAATTTTATGATTTGAAAGTTTATTCTCATTTATATGGTTTAAAGTCATGAAAATAACATATTTATAAACTAGCTAGATTATAATTTAAAGTCTAAAAAGTCGAAAATCAAAGTAATCATAAACTCAGGCGTAAAAATAATATAAAGATTTTAATGAAGATACGCCATCTATTGGTAAATTGCTAACAAATTAGTTGAGTTAAATTTGAATTGGCCGTAATTTTGAATTTTCTTCTTCTTCAAAAATGTAAAGTACGTATGGCATTAGAGCTATTATTGAGTACTAACTGTACTAATTAGTGAATGACTACAGGCTATCTATACTTTTTTTGCACTATTACAATTAATAACTGTTCACTGCTAGCCCTAAGGCTATTATCTAAATAATATCCACTGATGAGGAAAACTCCATCACGCTTGCCTAGTACAGGTAGGGATCGATAGGTAGTTATCGAAGGTTGTTCCAGGTTTCCTCGCTAGTAGCTAGCATAGTATTTAATTTCCTTCAGTAACGTTTCACTTATTTTTCAAAGTTACTAGATACTGAAAAATAACCGTAACATTATATTGTATAAACTGAAATCTTGAAGTGTATGAATCACAAGACACGTCACTGTCCTTATAAAAATATTGATAATTATCAAATTATATTATCAATAAATAAACGATAAACGATTACAATGGAATCAGTGTCGTTAAATATGGCGTATTTTAGGTTATTACTGTTTTTGTTTTGTTTTAAATTTGCTAAAGCCGATGTTTTGTGCGAATTAGGATTTTGTCAAGTAAGTAGATCTTTTTATTGACAATTTATTTGTTTATTTGATAAATTAGTCATAGTAGTGAATGTTGATTTAAGTTTGATGACAAAACTAAGAGACAGGTTTATTAGTTGAATATTTTATTGGTTGTACCTTAAAAGTGAGCTCTAGATCTAAGGTGATTGAAAAGGTCCTTAAGCTTTTAAAAGCTAATAATAGGTATTCCTATTTTGATTTAGTCGAGGTACTCATTTTGCGTTATCTTTAATAATCAATCAAATCAGCTTCATTTTCTCACCGTAGTACATTGAAATACGTCACAAAAATAATTCTAGCTACTTTACAGTATTTGTACTATGGGAAGTATCTAAACTAGGCTTGTAGCCTATAGTTTAGACAACTAGGTCCTAGGTCCTGAAATTCTACAATTCATCACAATGATAATAAATAATAATCATTAATGACAATGAGTGTATATTTAGTCAAAATATGTTATTAACAGACTTTCATCCAAGATGAAGGATGTTCTTCACCTCCCATACATTGTTCAACAAATAACGAGACCCACAGTGGACTGTGGCTTCAATCACCAACACTTTGCAACTGCTGTCCATATTGTTTAACATTTATTGGTAAGTTTAAATTAAGTTCCAATACTTAGAGAATAAATGTTACGAAGTTTACTTCATAATATCCAGATATTACAGATATTCGTGAGTCCTACCACAGTCCTAGCATTTGAGCCGTGTGGTCGTTTACTTACAAAAACAAAAAAAAGCGAATAAGTAATCAAAAACAGATTTTTAAAAAAGTACTAGTTTATTATGCGTCCATGAGCCACTTTGAGTTTGAGGAAGAATATTCATTTATCGTGCCACAAAATTTAGCCACTGGTATTTAGTTTTTTCTCCTCTCCCCTCTCCTACAGTAAATCTTAACCTTTATTATAAAAAATAAACTCTACTGTTATTTACAACTAAATTCACAGAAGAAGGAGACCACTGCAGTTCTGGTGGACCTGGTACCGGTATTAACGTTGGCCGGTGTGGAGACGGCCTGACATGCGTCGCTAGTGATGATGGACACAGCTACTGTCGGAGAAGTACATATTACTACAAAATTATAAATTTTAATAATATACTCTGTTAAAGCGCTCTGCTGTTTTCGGATCATCTTAGTGGAGGAATCATTAGGCATAGTCCAGTAGATCCTTCATCTTTAACCCTTCTGCAATAGGTACAGGTTTTCTTACAACGGTTTCAACACGTCACTTTCTCAATTTCTAATCATCAAGAAAACCCAATACTTTATTAGCAAAAACAAGACACTATTTTTCTGAATCCTCTATCACTGCCACATATATTTCGCATGGATACTTAGACAGGTCATAACAGGCTGATAGGCATTCATTTAAATTTGTAACTACGTTGCAGCCTAACTTGTCTAAATATTCTCACATTTTATTGTATTTCAGTGACATCTGACTGTCATACAGCTCAAGATGATTATGATGCTAGATTGAGCTCTGGTCAGATCGGTGCATTGGAACACAGGCCACATTGCGACGGTAAAGGGAAGTTTGCTTCTTTTTACTGCATACCAGCGCATACGTAGGTATTTTTTCTTTTATAGATCATTTTAGACTCATAAACGAGTTACTGGACTAAATTATCAAGAAAAGAGTTTTTATTTGCACTAGATAAAATGAAATGCTACTATTCTGGGTATTTATAACAATATGATCATTTCATAATCACAATATGAATATCTCATAACAATGAGGTATTAATTCAGGAAAATGTCTTAAATTACAAAGTTCTCAGATGCAATCAGAGACACCCGGTAATTGTAAGTTTTTCGGTGTTTTCATTTCAGTGAATCACAAATTTTCAAGTAATGAGTAATTAGCTTATTCATAATCTACTATTGTTATTTTATTTCTAAGAGAATTGGAAATACTAATAGGTTTGCTCAGCCTCTTATTATACACACATTTAAGATAAAGGGAAAAGACACAGAATTATCATTTTATTTTAATTAATTAATGTGTGGTTGTCTAGCCGATCCATTACAGCCCACTGCTGGGCATTAATCCGAGAATAAAATAATTACTAAGTATTACTATCTACAATTCTACATCTTCAAGCCAAGCCTTGCATTAGGGGGCGACGCGACGGGAAAGAGTGCCGATGGCGTAACGCGTCGCGTCGTCCCTCATAACCCCGTGCTGGGTTCTGGCCTCAGCCGGGGTTCCGACGCTGAGTGTGAGCGGTTGGAGGTTTTAGTGCGGTTCAACTCCCACATACGCGGGGCGGGCGGGGATCCGGTGATTTCCTCCAACTAAAAAAAAAAAAAAAAAAGCCTTGCATTAACGGATATAAACACAATGAAATTTCATTGTTAAGAAAGAAATCTAATATTTTTAATGTTAAGTTTTGTTTTTCAGTTGTTTCTGCCAATCAGAAGACGGCAAAAGGATTTTCGGCGAAGTTATGAATCTAGGAACAATAACGGAAAGAAACATGCATTGCGGTTAGTTGAGAGAAAATTATAGTTGTACAAACTATTCGCAAACAAAATACATAAGTCTTTTCGTCCTTCCATACATTTTAATACTGGGAAGTCTTTATAAAATGTTATAGGTACACTAAAACCGTCGAGAACAAAAGAGTAAATCTATTTGAGGACTGGACCCTACCCTACCCTACCCTACTCTACCCTACCCTACCCTACCCTACCCTACCCTACTCTACCCTACCCTACCCTACTCTACCCTACCCTACCCTACCCTACCCTACCCTACCCTACCCTAGCCTACCCTACCCTATCCTACACTACCCTATCCTAGTCTACCCTTTTAGCCATTCTTTCTCCAGTAGTTAGTAAGGGGTATAGATATTATTTTGAAGTGTATATATTTCCGCACGTGTATTTATAATATTAGTTATTGGATGACAGGTTGTTCCCGTCTGAGCGAGAAGATAAAGAACTCCATTCAGCCAGGAGTAAGGATGCCGGTCCTCACTCCAAGGTGCACAGCAGATGGCAACTTCCATCCTATACAGTGCATTGACAGGAGATGCTATTGCGTGGATACTATCACAGGAGTCGTCGAGAATGCGGAAGAATTCATAGATCTTGATGAAGAGCCTATCACTGAGTTGGAATGCTGTGAGTAGTTCATAAAGCAAAATGAGGTTAAAAGAGGTTTCTTAATCACTAAACAGGGAACGTCTTGTTTGATTTTCTTTTAAAAATAAAACTTTCTTTTTCAATAAAATTTTGAATTATATTTTTAATTAAACTTAATATTTTTGTAATTATTTATTCTTAAAATACGCTCTAATACATCTTTGACCAAAATATATTATCTCCAGAAAATATGAGACGATCATAAAATGTCAACAAAACAAGTTTCCGAACTAACGTGACGTCGTGCTCAATTTTGGCTCTTGTCATAGACTTGGCAAATGTAAACAAACCAATTTTGTTGCCGATTCCAGTTGAGTGGTCAAAGGCAGGTAAAGTCTCCGCAGTGACCCTTGACATTGCAGAGGTTAATTAGCCACGGTAACCACTTAAGATTAGGTGGTTCGTTAGCTAGATTGATTACTTCGCAATAAAAGAATCCAAAAAGTGTAATTTCAGAGGTTATTCAAAAATGCAAGGCTACGGTCCTTATGATATTAAGCCTTTGTAATATTTTTGACAAATTGCGTAATGATCTAATAGAGTACTACTACTAGTTATTAGTCAGTTAGGGATTGTCCATTAATCACGTGATCTTTTTTTAGCATTTTTTAACCCCCCCTCCCCCATCGGTGATACGTAGTGAGGTTTAAGACCACCGCCCCTCCCCCTTCTCAACATCACGTGTATTTTTAGTACCTACAACGAATCTTAAAATTTTCTGAATATTATCTTAATTTAAATACAGGTATAAACTATAATCTTATTTTATTCTGAAATTAAGGACCATAATAAAAATGTCTACACCAGGTTGCAAGTTTCTTTTTATTGCCATAACAATAATAATAAACGAAGGGTGTAATCATAGGAAAAACATGTATTCAAATGTATTGTACTAGTACATGAATATATTTAATGTATATTGGTCCTCGGACCACGGATTAGCAAGACATTCTTCAACACTAACAACTGGATAAGCATCATGCAGGTTTGACGAAAAAATAAATACACGAGATATCTTACTACACCCCCCCTCCCCCTTGTGTTATTTTCGTGATTTTTATCAAACCCCTCCCCCCCCTTTCAAGCCTCACATGATTAATGGACAACCCCTTAGTTATTTGGAATCGTGATGATGATGTGCGATATCAACTCCCAATGAACAATAGTTCCAAATCAACAAAAACATGTTATTTTTTTGCACCCAGATGACCACAATTTAGACTTCTACCCCGAGTACAGTCAGGGCGAGCCTCCATATGAGTACACGACTCCTTGTCTTGAAGAAATCACGGAGAAGTCTGCCATGATCATTCAGAGTGAAAAGGATGGTTTCATCGTGGACTTCTTTAATTCATTTCCGGAGTGCAAGCCTGATGGAACTTATGGGACTGTTGTTACGAACGATGATGGGATGTAAGTTTTTTTTAAAAATGGTAATTTGTATAAATCACCGTTAGTTTGTTTTAGACAAAAAATAGAATATTTTCACCCTTTTTGGTAATAATATTTGATACAGCATTTAATAAGGTGGATGTAGTTTTGCCTAATTTACATTTACAACGAAATTGTAAGAAATGTGTTGCGTGTGGTAGATTGAAAATGAGAGATGTTTGTACATATTTTCCATTAAAATTGCAGTAAAATATGTGCTGACGAAAGAGGCGTTCAGATTGATAATTATCAAGCAAAACCGGACACACCAAAATATGAAACAATGAATTGTAGTAAGTAATAAATTAAATCCAATTTGATACAGAAAGTTTTAACACTGCCATCTAGCGACGAATAGCGAAACTATTTAGTGCTAAAAATTACTACTAGATGTCACTCCCCAGCAAAATGTTGCTAGTTCAAAAAAATTTTGTCAACTAGAGTTGGGACACCGTACTAGGTACTTCATCTATAATTTAAAACAATTATTTATTAAATCTGTACTAAAAGTATCTTACGCATATTACTTTATTTAATTAACAATGATTACAGATTGCGCACAAACCTCACTTGTCATGGCAGGTGCTCTTGAAAAACCTGTATGCTGTAAGAATGGTAACTTTAGGCGCATACAATGTCGTCGCGGGGTGTGTCGCTGTGTTGATACAGACGGTAGACAAGAAGGTCGAGAAAATACTGATGTTACTAAACTTACATTATGTCACACATCTGATTGGAGAAATTGTTAATTAATTCAAATTTTTAAGAGTTTGGAGCAGCTAATAACTATTAAATTACCTAAAATGTTAATATGATTATTTTTGACCTATAACCGATTGGGTTTCTATTGGAAATAATGAATAATAAGCAATAAATTAATTGACGAAAATTATGTTTTCAATTTTGTAACCGATGCTAGTTGATCTATTTCTGTATTACTTAACTCAAGCAAAACTCTTCTAATAGTAAGTGTATGTATACCTATGGGCTTAGCCCTCATAACGACTGTTTTAATTATTGCTATCAATAAAATATACATTTAAATTAATTCTTCATTAAATTATACTAGATACACGGTTAGAAGGTAAAAGTTGGTACCAACCAACTAAATAACGCCATAATAAAAAATTTGGTAGTCCCTTGACGTTCTTGGCTCGGCAACTGAGTGCAGTGTTAGCAATAAAAAAAATAGAAATATCACATCTTAAGCGCAATACTTGGATTCTCTGTCGCTTAAGATTGAAATTAGTTTTACTTGAGACTCTCTATGAGGTTTTGTCGAACATTTAATGTTAGTGTGGGTAAGTTTGTTTGGAACAGTGTGTCTATTATCACACAACATCTTTACATTTCATGTAATTTCGCATACTTGAATTTCATACTAGGTAGGTATTTCTTAATTTTTCCCAACTCTAACACTCTACTGAACGTGTGTAATCTATGAAAAAAGTGCTTTCTAATCTGTGTCTCTAATTCTCTATTTATAAAATAATCTGTGTCACAATTTTGAAGTCTGTGATTTCGTGTTTTCTTTCAATTTGTTTTATCTGAATTTGTAATTTCGAAAATTCGACACGTACGCTGAACACAGCGGCGACATGTAAATAAAACAAAAATACTAAAGTAGTTTTTAGTTTACGATTGCTCGCAAACTTTGACGTAGGTTATAGTTTTACTTCAGTGAAACGAACTGAAATCGTCATCGTAGCGGTGTGCCAGCGTATTTAGCACCGGAAAACTGTGATAATCTCTATAACAATATTTATTAAAGTTCCGGATATTAAAGAAAAATGGGTCTTATCATTTCAAGATTTCGCGTAAGTACATACTGCCTAGATCTTAATATCACAGATGAAGCCAAAATCTATTTTGATTCTGTTATCATTTGGCTGAATTTCAAATGTTAAGACGTTACAGATTGTGCTCATATTAATCTTATTGATAGAACTTGATAATCTAGTAATAGTATTTTTACGATGGTTTACGAGTATACTGATTTTTGCGAAATTTTCGTGAAACAAACAAATGTTAACTTTCACCAAACTATGAGAATACGAAGTTTCCAAAAAAAATAGTGAAAATACACCTAAACTTCTAAATTAATTGTACACAAAAAAATATATTAAATTTTAATAGCATTAATGCAAGAAATATTTACTTTCTTTAAAATGCTAAGTTTTTTTTTGTTATCCATTAAGATTATTTAAATGCTCATTATAATGTGTACAAACAAATTTATTACCCTTAATGGCATTATTAAGATTGTTAATTACTTCAACTGTACACAAAGAAATCCATTAAAATCATCTACTATAAAAATTTTAAGATTGTTTGTTTGAAAGCGCTAATCTCAGGAATCACTGGTCCGATTTTAAAAACTATTTAGTGGTGCAAAATCCATTTATCATGGACGGCTTTAGGCTATATTAAATACATTTGTGATCCAGATGAAGTTGCACAGAATATCTACCTTATATTATAAGCTGAAGAGTTGGTTACCTGTTTGAAAGCACAATCTCAGGAATCACAGGTGTAATTGGAAAAATTAGTTCAGATTAGAATATCCCATTAATTGGACACACCTATCTATGTATATCTATCTTTTGTAGTTGGATTGGTGATTGAAATCACACCTATAGGCTATATCATATTTTTCAAGCAATCCAATAATGGAAACTATGGTGTAATTAAATGTCATGAAAAAAATGGGTAAAAAAATGAAGAATATTTTCTTCTCACACCAAATAATCTATTTAGCAAGTAACTAGCTAGGACCTGCGCAACTTCGTCTGCGTTACAGAGAGATACAACATAGCCTATAGCTTTCCTTGATAAATAGACTTTCCAACATTGAAAGAATTTTTCAAATCGGACCAGTAGTTCCTGAGATTAGCACGTTCAAACAAACAAACTCTGCAGCTTTATAATATTAGTATAGACTAAGGCTTAGAGTAGGTTAAATACTGTGTACTATCATCATAGGTATAGGTGCGACAGTTACCGCTTCTGACCATGTGGTCTTATTGGCTCATCTGCATAGCATTTAAAAAAAAAAACATTAGGCACTAATTTAAATTGTAATAAAATAATGATTTTAATAAATTTTTCATAGTTAAAAAATATTAAATTTTTTGCTAAGTATAATGTAGTAGTAAAATATTTGAACAAATTTAGCATTGAGCATGAAAAACATATACTTATCATATATTTATAATGTAATTTAATATGGAATGTTAATTTATTTAAATGATTATTATAAATTTATTTATGGAATACAGTAAAATATGACTTCATCAATTATTTTGACTGCAACTTCGTAAGCGTCATATAGAAAGGTTCAGACAGCATATTTGTGATGTAATCACAGAAAAATATGCTTAATTTTGCTGTGACATCAATGTCTAAAATTATCAGTATTTATCTACTATATCATGCATGTATTATACACATAAACCTTCCTCTAGAATAACTCTATGTATTAAAGCATTAAAATCCATTGCATAGTTTTAAATATTTAAAGTATACATAGGGAGTTGCATTGTGAAGCGACTCATACTATGTAGTCATCATCAATAGCCCGTAGACACACAAACAAGGACTGGTACAAGCTATCTGCATCCAGTGATTACCCGCGGCCTTGACCGGCCCACACTGCCCCTCCGCCTACTCCAAAACTTTAGACCCATCGCCCATCCATTCCACACACAATGCATCCTGCCCATTGCCACTTCAAAGACGCAATTCTTTGGGCTATGTCGATTACTTTAGTCCTTCAGCGGATCGACTCATTTCTGATTCGATCACTTAGAGAAACAGCCAGCATAGTCTTTAGTGATTAAATATCGATTTGATTGTCAGAAAATCGATATCGGAACAGTAAAACAACATTCGTATTAATTAAACATTGAAATGTAGATGTAATTGTATAAAACAATCAAGGTCCACCGGTCATTGTCGCGGCAGTCATCGAGTTACATTATGAAATTTGAATACAATCTTAAATATTGTTTGATTAAAGTTTGTAGTTTGTTAAATAATGTAAAAGAAAGACCATTTATTTATCTTTAACAATCAAAGAAGTACTAATCAATTTTATCCAAAGTTATAATTTTCACCTGTGTCATGAGGTCTAAGGTGTTTAAACCCTGACAGAGGTCAAAACCCAGTTATTGAAACAATATTCACTTTGTGTGCATTGAAGCGTGGCCGCCACTCCAGAATCGTTCGACCCCATTGACCATCCGTTTTATAATACCATTGACGGCCATTGTCCTTTCAAGTTAACTACTATTCTTCGGTCTACCTTCGCTACTTTGATTATTCTTATACCTACACTATGGCTGTTTCCGCTCAACAGACATTCCACCCATTTTTCATGAGGGTAGTTCACACTACTCCTATCAGAAAGGTTACTTATCTTTGGTCTCTTGTGACCTTCATTTCTGTAGCCTTATTATGGCTTTAGGCATTTCTACTGATTTCTGTTGCCTCTAAAATGTCGCCTAATAGCTCAAGACTTTATTGCCATGTAGGCAGGCCGCCTGGTCATGCGTGGTAACCGTCGCTCATGGACCTCTCCAATGTCACGGGACACTGCCCCGCTACCTACGATCTGCCTTTAAGTTATGAAATGAAATAATTTACTCTCAACGTTATTTAAAAAATAGCATATCTGTTGATGTCAAAAGGGTACCAGTTCGGAAAGAAATATAGTACATATAGCTACTATCCTGAGAAGAGCTGGCAAGAAACTTAGCGGGCATGTCGTTTTTGTATTATCTTTCTTTTAAATATACCAATAACAAAAACTTCTTGAAACATCGATAAGATCGAGTATTTAATGCTTGAATTAAAGCGAAAAGTACAGAAATAGAATTACGTGTACAAACCAAAACATCGTACAGCGTCATTCAATATTCTTTTATAAATAAAATCGAAAGCTTCCATACAAAAAATTACTAGACCGCGACTGTGAGTTTTTGATGAAATTTAAACTCTATTGCAATCCCATAAAACTGTATTTTGTTTGGCTTGGCTAAGAATTAGCTCAAATAGCTAAGGAAAGTGAACGTCTTTGGTTTGAATTTCAGAGATACAGTAGACTATTTGAGAATCAAGAATGGCATTCGAAAATTTTAAATTACGTAGCTGTAAGTTTCAGTTTGAAAACTTTCCTTTTGTAATTTCATGAAGTTGCTTGACTAAAATTTAAAAATGATTTTTATGTTATACAGGGTGGATCTGTAACTTTGGAGAATCTGACGTGAGGTGAATGACCTGTCGAAATACAACATAGCACCATTTTTATTTTTTGAATCGGTTAAACTTTTTTTCTCACATTGTATGGAAAACGTACGACTATCGTTCCATAAAAAAAATATCCAATTCGGAAATAAAAGTGGTTCTAAGTTTTATTTCAACAGGTCATTGACCCCACGTCCGATTGTCCAAAGTTACAGATTCACCCTGTATTTACCATTAGATGGGCCGTAGGCTCGTTTATCTATCTTGCAATAAAAAAAAATGTTAAGAATTGTATTTTATTTGACATTCGTATTCTAAAATTTACTCTGTAATAAATCGATGCTAGAGATTTGATTTGAACTGTGACTGTGTTCAAATTCCTATTAATTCTTCATACTCGTTCATGCTATTAGATATCTTTTTGTTTTAACTAGTCTTGTGGTTCATGCTCATGTAGCAATACACCGCTAATCAATTTACTTTCGTTTTATCAATGAATCATGACAATGACATCATTACTATTCATTACTAGGTCGTCGGGCTACGTCGATCCGCGCAAATAAAAACATTGCGAGTACTGTTTGAACCCCTTTGTGACGCAGACGAAGTTGCGAGGGTCATCTAGTAATATTATAAAGCTGAAAAGTTTGTTTGTTTGAACGCGGTAATCTCAGGATCTACTGGTCCGATTTCAAAAATTATTTCACTGTTGGAAAGTCCATTTATCGAGGAAGGTTATAATAGGCTATATTTTATTTTGAAAAAAATTAGGGATCCGTATGTAAATATCGAATATGTAACACAAGTGAATAATCGAAAACCTATTTATGCGTACGCTGCAAAAACTATTGACAATAGAACAAAATGATGTACTACGGGTTTTTAGGTCTTTTGAAGACAAACAAAAAAGTCCGCGACAGCATATATCTAACTATCATAGTTTAGTCACAACAACTGCTTTTATGTTAAAAAAAAAATTAATTCGTCCGAAAAATGAATTTAACGTTAAATTAGTATTGTTATATTAATCCTTATCCAAATAAAGTATTATGTTATCAAGAGTATTAATGTAGAAGTAAATTACTTTTTGTTTTATTCCAATCGGACTTTTCGTTTCGAAGTTATTACGAGTATAAAACATGAATAACTACTCCCCGGGCCGCGCAAATAATATCGCAACAGAATGAAGAGTACTGTTTGAACCCCTTTGTGACGCAGACGAAGTTGCGAGGGTCATCTAGTATTAGTATAGATGTACTCGTGATCGAGATAAATGCTCATTTGGACATGTACCAATATGTTTAAAAAGATACGCCAAACAATACGACCCCAGTGCTCACGTTGCATAATCTGACACTAGTTCGAGATCTGACTAAGATATAAAACTAGTCTGAGTGAGTAAAAAGGTTTTTTATCAATGGAATCAATTGTATTCGTTTTTGATAAAAAGTGATCTATTTAATCTACAAGTATTTTGAAGTATTTAGATAAAATGGTATGTCTGTTTTTGTGTGTGATAACTTTCGAACATTGAACTGTGGATTTTGTTTGTTTTAATGGATATGCGTCTCATTGCGATAATAATGTTAATTTATATTATAATCATGGAATTATTACCTCATGATTATACTATTGTTAATTTTGAATGCATTCATTCTCCGTCAAATTGATCCGGCTTTGAAGAGAGTCCTTAAAGATAGGTCGTAGGTAAAAGCCCCGCAGTGCATTCTGATTTGGCAAAGGTCCATGAGCGACGATAACCTCTTATGATCATGTGCCCGAAAGCTCGTTTGACTAAAAGTTTTTCGCACCACCCGTCGTCGAGGTGGAGTTCATCCTTACTATTTGGAACCACCGCGGTCATCTACGGTCCGTTTCAAAAATTCTTTTCTGCCACGCACCATTCGACTGTGGAATGAGCTCCCCTCTTCGGTGTTTCCCGAGCGCTATGACTTTACCTTCTTCAAACGAGGCTTAAAGAAAGTCCTTAAAAGGTAGGCCGTAGGTAGCGGCCCCGCAGTGTCCGCTGACATTGCAGAGGTCCATGAGCAACGGTAACCGCTTACGATCAGGTGGCCCGTTAGCTCGTCTGCCTACAGGGCAATAAAAAAAAAAGATCGTGCATAGATCAGATTCTGATGTCATCTGGGGATTTTTGTTTTATAAAGTTCTACAGTACAGAGTAGGTAACGGCTTCGCTTTTGCGATTGTTTGCTCGTTTATCTGTCATTGCAATAAAAATCCAAACTGCTTCATACAAAAATAATGTAACATTCCATATCCACCGCCCAGTAATTAGCTACAAACTTTAATTATATTTCACTTACACTATTACTAAACGGGTTCTTACCACGATTATTTTCAATTGAGCGCTCCCGATGTTTCGGCACTGTTTCAAGCGCCATGATCACGGGAAGGAACTGCGGGTAGGTCATTTAAGAGCAGACAAATCTGTCTACCCTCTTTCTCGTTCGTTTGCCGGTACCAATTTAATTATATTTAACTGTAAATCGCCATTTTCAGCGCAAGAAAACAACAACAGAGATCCTAGAACAACTGGAAACGGACATCAAAAGCATAGAAAGAGATGGCCAATACAAAGAGCAGACCCACAAACGGGTCATCGGATATGTGATGGCGTATTCAGTCGGGTTATACGTGTTATTCGCCGTTTTGTATTATTACATGTATGTGGGGAGGAGTCAGCATTGGCTGCATTCGTTGTTGCACGCGTCACCTTTATTAGTTTTACCTATACTGTGAGTATTTTATTTAAAAGTTTTTTTTATAGGAGAAAATCGCCGGACTTCTACCTGCCTTGTAGGTGGGGTATGTGAGAGTCGAACCGTACTAAAACCTGCCGCTTCAAAGTACCAAACTCTGGCTAAGGACAGTAGCCAACACGAGATTGGGCCAAGTGACGTTAGGCACACCAAGGCTTATGGTTTACCCCCACCCTCTAACAGTAGAAAGATGACAATTTCTCTTGCACACAAATGTGAAACGGGTTCTTACCATGATTTTTGTTAATGAGTGTTCCCGAAGATGACCTTAGGACAACGTAACTGGCTAAAATAGGGAAAGAACTACTGTATTGTAACAACACATTAGTGTCCACTGCTGGGCTCAAGTCTCCTCAGAAGAGGGATTAAGCATAGTACGCGCTTGCCCAATTCGAATTGGGGAGTTCACATATCTTCGAAGGATTTTTAGAATTCTTTTCCAATATGCACTAGCAGAAAGACTACTAGTACTACCACCAGTTTGGGAAGTGCTCTTTTTACTTAATCCTAATAATATTATAAAGGCAAAAGTTTGTATGTATGGATGTATGTTTGTTACTCTTTCACGTAAAAACTACTGAATGGATTTGAATGAAACTTTACCACAATATAGCTTATACATCAGAATAACACATAGGCTACAATTTTTGAATCCCTTTGTAACGCAGACGAAGTTGCGCGGGTCACCTAATTTGTATATAAAACTTGTTTTGTTTTTCAGTGTAATATTCCTACGTTCAGCCATTTCGTGGTACTACAACTGGATGATAAACAAGAACAGGAAAAAACTAACTAAAATGAGAGGAGAGAAAAAGAAGATTCTGGAAGAAGTTATGAACACGGAGACTTATAAAGTAAGTAGATAATTATTTTAATTTTTATTGATTTCATTTATATCTTGTTGGTTGAAGATCGTTTTATCCCTCGACGTGCGTGTAAGCTATGTATGAATTTAAGTCAGTGTTGTCAATGCAAGTTTTGGTTACAATCAATTTGATTACACATCATCATCATCAGCCTTTAGACGTCCACTGCTGGACATAGGCCGCCCCCTGCCCTCGCCACATCGACCGGTCCTGCGCCATCTGCATCCAGTGACCTCCCGCGATCTTGACCAGATCGTCGGTCCATCTTGTGGGGGGTCTACCAACATTGCGCCTACCGGTTCGTGGCCGCCACTCCACGCCACTTTGATTACACATTTTCGTTAAAAACATGCAAATCATAGGGATGATTAGTATGATTATAAACGACATTCAATCGATTTTTAATGTTAATTTTTAGTCTACTTTGAAAGGTCAGGGTATGCAATGCCTATTTTCTTGTATGAACTGCATGCCACTGATTTAAGCTGAAACGAATGGGAATAAAATGGTACCCCACGCACCCTATCATTCCGCTGTAGTCTACGTCATGCAAGCTCTCAATTTATTTACCAATTTTACATTACTTTCATCGTACTGAACTCATTGTGTTAAATATCAGAGTTTCTAGCCAGTTCTTCTCAAGACTGTGGCTATTTCCTTTTTCCGAACTGGTAGCCTTTTTACATCAACAAGCATGATAATTTTCATTCACATTGAAAATAAATAATTGGAACGAAGTTCCTTATCGCGCGTTATCGAAAGGGGGATAGACGGAAATTCTTATGAAAAAGTTGTCACGACACTTTTTTTGTTTTAGATAATTATCGCTAGATGGCGCTGTGATTTAAATCTTTTAAAACAATTCCTTATTTTGTTTTATATGATTAATGCTAGATGGCGCTGTGATAAAAATTTAATTACAAATCCCTCACTAATTAATCGAAAGGAACTTCGTTTCATCCGGGTGTCCCTTGACACCTCTCAAGTTTTTATTTCATTTCATTTTTAGAGCGGCTCCATTTCTTTTTTTTATTTCAGGTAGCAAAAGAGATCCTAGACAAATACGGCAGTCCTGAGGAGCAGTCGAAAGCGTTGAAACCGTTCACGCCTACTCTCAATGTACCCGGTAATCCTAGTACCCCGATATCAGGTAGAATTCATTGTAAATACAACCTTAGTACTATAGTATAGAGCTCATTTTAAATTATGTTTTGACTGCATGTATGCATTTGAAGTCCTGTATAATTTATTTTAAATACAATTTTTTAAGATCCTGAATATCATGTAGCAGTAGAGTGCTAGCTAATACAAGTAAAACGAACACAAACACGACAAGTCCATCTTATTTAGTACAAGAGTTCTTATGACCACCTTCCGAATCTATCATCAGATCAGCGCCATTTTGTCATATTATTGCGTTGTTACGTGATATACATCAGCGTGCAAAATGTAAGCTCAATCGAAAACCGGGAAGTTTGTCAAATTTAGCTTGTAAGTTACATCCAGTGTCATAGGAACACTTTTACAAGATAGACCCGTCGTGTTTAGGCTTGTTTTACTTGTATCAGCTAGCACTCTACTGATACATGATATCCAAAATCTTAAAAGCTTGTATTTAAGCAGTTTTCATTGTTGGAACGAAGTTCCTTATCGCGCGTTGTGAAAGGGGGCTAGACGGAAAAATTGTTACGAAAAGTTGTCACGACACTTTTTTTTAAAAATGATTATCACTAGATGGCGCTGTGATCAAAATCTTTTAAAACACGTTCCTTATTTGTTTTAGATGATTATCGCTAGATGGCGCTGTGATCAAAATATTTTAAAACACGTTCTTTATCGCGCGTTACATTAGGAAAAAAAACTTATAAGATATGTTTTAATCGAAAGGAACTTCGTTCTATTCGGGTGTCCCATGACACCTCTCAATTTTTTTATTTTAATTTACAGCAACGCCAGGACAATTAAGACAGAGGCAACTAGCATTGCAGACTTCTACGCCAATACCGAACAAAATGAACGCAATAGCTTTGAATAACTCATCGAACGCTATCTACAAAGGGCCTCGATTAAGAGTAAGTAGAATTGGAAAAACAGTAATATTTCTTTTTACAAAAAACCTAACTGATTTCACTTGGGGGCGGCGCGACGGGAAAGAGTGCCGTGAGCGTAACGCGTCGCGCCGTCCCTCATAACCCCGTGCTGGGTTCTGGCCTCAGCCGGGGTTCGGACGCTAAGTGAGCGGTTGGAGGTTTTAGTGCGGTTCAACTCACACATACCCCGCCGGGCGGGGATCCGGTGATATCCTCCAACTTAAAAAAAAAAAACTGACTTCGCTTTTCAAGTTTCCTTCAATTTATCTGGTCTGCCATCATCAAATCCTGATTTCCTTATCATCTTTCAAAATCTTCTTTAAAAAAAAAAGAAATATTAAAATCGGTTAATTAATAAACCACGAAGTAATTCGCGAACAACAAAAAAAAATTGAGGAAACCTGTACCTAGAAGAGGATTCCAAACGTTCTTTGTTCACTTTTTAAACAAAAAATTTAAGGTTTTTGACAGACAAGTCAGTTGAATCTTCAAAAAGTTCTTCAAGAAAATAATTCGCATAATTTTTAATGTATTCTTTACACCCTTAGCTTAAACAAGAATAAATTAAATCAGTTATCCACTCAACTGGGAACGTCACTTTTCGCTAGATGGTGAAACTGGGAACTTCGTTCGGAATTACTACCTCGTTTGAACCTCTTTTTAAAAATCATTTTTTTTCTAATAAATATTAATTTAGATTTTTAATTAAACCGCTTATTTTTGTTAATCTTTATTATTAAACGACGCTGTATTGCATTTTCAGCCAAAAGATATTATCTCCGTAAAATATGAGACGATTAAAAAATGTAAACAAAACAAGTTTTAGAACTGTGCTCAATTTTGGCTTCTGCCACAGACTTGGCAAAAGTAAACAAACCAAATTTGTTGCCGATCCCAGTTGAGTGGATATGGTGCAATTCAATATAAAATGCTATTTATTTTGTTACAGTCCGATCAGCTCCCGAGGCCCTTATTAGGCAAAGATCGTTCAGCTCTCGACAAAGTTGTGGATTATTTGCTAAAAGATGGACCTAATCACCGCATGGCTCTTATATGTAACGAATGTTTCTCTCACAATGGTAAGTTATATTTATTGGAACGAAGTTCCTTATCGCGCGTTGTGAAAAAGGGCTAGACGGAAAAAATTCTTACGAAAAGTTGTCACGACACTTTTTTGTTTTAGATGATTATCGCTAGATGGCGCTGTGATCAATTTTTTTAAAACACGTTCCTTATTTGTTTGAGATGATTATCGCTAGATAGCGCTGTGATCAAAATCTTTTAAAACACGTTCCTTATCGCGCGTTCGTTTGTAATGTCGATAATATTTAACGAAAATAAAAAAAAATATTACAATTCTTTCACTAATTAATCGAAAGGAACTTCGTTCCATCCGGGTGTCCCTTGACACCTCTCAAGTTTTTTTTATTTATTAGAGAAACAGCAGTAACTTGAGTTTCAGAAAATAAAACTGTGAAATTATTGAACGCCAAGTTGGCAATTCTATTTCAAAGTCTAACCTCGGTGACTTAAAAATAAATAAAATTCTTGCAAAACGATTGTCGCTCGACAGCTGATGGGTGTGCGGGAGATCTTGAGGTTGATAGTCAACACACTGTTATCCAAAATTCGATATTTTGAGCATAAGAAATACGCAAAAAAAATAAAAATAACATTTAATAAACACCAGCTTCTTCATCTACGTCACTGGTTTGATAATGTTCTCTTGAATTTTATCACCGTATACATGTTTCCTGGAATATTCTAAGACTTAAATTAGCCAAATCGGTTCAGCATTTCTGGAGTTTTAACATTTATAAGATGAAGTTTTTGCCCATCTCACTTTGTAATAATTATAATATTATTCCCAGGCATGGCAATGGCGGAAGAGTTCGAGTACGTATCGTATGCGTGTGCGTACTGCGGACGAATGAACCCGGCAAGAAAACAGCGCCCCGCCGCCCCGCTACTCAGCCCTAGGGCTTTGCCACCCGTAGCCAGGAAACTGCACGGTCAGTATCAAATACAGACTAATTGAGTACCCTACTCCATTTCGCATTCCTTTTAGGTGCAGAGTTGATTCAAGCGAGTAGTAATTTATTAACTTACTATACAGGGTGTCCCAAAACTATGCGACATGAACGGGAAGTACCTATAGAGATAGGATGTTTTGTTGAAAGGAAACATTATTTTATTTTTGATGCTTAATAACACTGCATTCGCAGATTGTTCGTAAATTGCTTAGTTTTTCTGAAAATTGAACTAACAAAATCGGCAAACAATGTTTACAAACACCCTGTATTTTTATGATGCCAATCGAAAGAACAGTTAATTACGAATAATCTTTGCTAATCTGTGAATGTAGTATTATTAAACATAAAAAATAAAATGATATTTCGTTTCAGCAAAACATCCTATCTCTAATATTTAAGGTACTTCCCGTTCATGTCATTTGCATCCTATACCAGTTGTTCCACGGGGAGTGCTCTGAGGAATTATTTGAAATGATTCCAACATCGCCCTTCTACTACCGTACCACCCGGCGTCGAGGTGGAGTTCATCCTTACTATATGGAACCACCGTCCATCCACGGTCCGTTTCAGGAACACTTTTTTGCCACGCACCATCCGGCTATGGAATGAACTCCCCTCCTCGGTATTCCCAGAGCGCTATGTCTTGTCCTTCTTCAAACGAGGCTTGAGGAGGGTCCTTAAAGTTAGCTCGTAGGTAGCGACTCCTCAATGTCCCCTGAAATTGCAGAGGTTCATGAGCGACGGTAGCAGATCAGGTGGCCCGTTGGCTCGTCTGCTTACATGGCAATAAAAAAAAAATGTCGCATAGTTTTGGGACACCCTGTATTGTTACCAGCTGTTGGTTTAACTTCTAATAAATGTGTTTATTGTTACAGCAAGTGACGATTCTTCAGGGGCCAGTTCAGGCAGCGAAAGCGAAGATGAAAAAGAGAAAAATCATTGTAATAATGTTGAGAGTAAGTTTACATTTTCGTTTTAGAAATAAAATTAAAAGTTATCTTATGTTTTTCAAGCTTTTATTTTTGACAAGCTTTATATTGACTTGCACTGGATGTAAGTTCGGATTGAGCTGACATTTTGCACGCAGATGTATATCGCGTGACCATACAGCTGATCTGATGATGGAGTTGGCAGGTGGCGATAGGAAGTCTTCTAAACAAGATAAACCCATCATGTTTGAGCTCGTTTTACTTGTATTAGCTAGCACTCTACTGCTACATGATATTCGGAATCTTATATTTAAAGTGATTTTTATTTCAGGAACAAAAATCGACTCAGATCGGTCCCCTTCCCCAGTGGAAGTAGCACCGAAATCTGAAGACGAAAAAAAGACTGATTAAAATATCAACACATGGTTGTTTGTTTGTCCCTACATATTATACTATGTAGTTAATACCTAGTTTAGCAAAAACGTTCCAATTTTGATTGAAAAAAAAGAACAATATTGCAGAAAAACATAATTTAAATTATAATGAATAAGCTCCTCGTAATAAATTTAATTAAAATTATTAAATTTTCCAATAAATTAAATTTTGAATATATTAAATACGCCATCTTGACTGAAACGACACTAAGTGAGTGACGTCACTATTGACTGTCATTGATTTTTGTATCATAGACAAAATGATTTATTTATTTCAAAATGATGTCAAATTGACACCATAGAGAGTTTTAGCGGTTTTTTTTTAAATACAAATGCGATTATTTCAATTAAAATGCATTATTGCAATATTTTTTCGTTTAATATGTGATTTAACAAAACAGAACCGAAGTTAAAATCATTATCATTCATATATTTTGTAATAATCCAATACTCTATGCACAATGAGAATTTTACAAGTAAATTTAAAGTAAAACCACCAATTGATTTAATATTTGATTTTGAGTAAGGAACGTTTTTACTAAACTTCGTATAGAAGTCAAGTTATTTCGTCCATTAGCAAGAATTGTGTGTTAAATAAAAAAAAGCTACATTATCAACGAGATGCTTTTAATTAATTACAACGAATAGAAGACTTATAATGGCCAAAAATATTAATTTATTTAGCTTATTATAGTGATTCAAAGTATATTGTTATCAAAAACTTATACTCAACTTAACGGTGTATTTCACTTTTAATGGCGTGCATTTTAACGAATACGAAAAGCCATCCATACACTAATTTATGAATTTTAAAAATCTTAATATCACTTAAGACAATAATAATTTTTAATATTGTTCTAAATTAAATATTTGTTAAAGCTGTGACATGTAAATTTATGAATAAAAAGTGTTTAATCCATATTAAGGCATAATAGTAGCACAATTTCAGCACTGACAAGTACTGTTTGTCTATGAAAGATGATGATGTATGCGTTCAAGCATGGTGCAAGTAGCTTGACTTCTAAACTATAGGTATTCTATGCGTTTGTTTGGTTGACGGTCTAAAGTTAGTGTCAAATAGCGAACCGAAGCGAAGGCGAAATTTGTTAAAAAACAAAAAAAAAATCGCTTTACTCTTTGACAATATGGAAATAGCACCGTAATAGAAAATATTCGCCACGCTTTCGGTTCGCTTTTCAGTTTGACAAGAACTTTGTTGAAACATGATACTTGAATTTTGATACTTGTTAAGTCAAGTTTAAAGTATCAAGATTTTTTGTTTCATTTATAAATTGTGTTGCCTTTTAATCCATTTCATTTAATAATCGATTTTCTTTATCGATTATTTTGAAACGCGTGCCTTTTAAGCGAGCAATAACACGTTTTAACTTTTTAAGTGGTTTTATAATCGATAAAATTGGTGTTGTTTAGAGTTGTGAAGTTATCGATATTTTTTAATATCGATATGAAATATTTGAGAATAGATTTTTAACGCTGAAAATCTATTATTTCGATCGAAATGATTTACAGTAAGTACAAAAAAAATAATGAATTGATTAGGCACGATACTTAATAAGTTTTTTATTAATACCTTTATTTAGAGACTTATTACGGATTCTTAAAATTTCATAGACATTTGTGGTTTAATATTTTGGAACGACAAGTATAATTTTATAAACAACATAATTGCATGAAACAATGTGAATCGGAATCATTTTACTTGGAATATTGACGTTTTATTCTATAAATTTCCGATAGCAACAAGCAATGTCAAAATTTGACTATAAGGAAGGATGAGTCTAAATAGTATTTTTGATATCTTTTCGACAAAATACATTGCCGGTCATAAAAGTATATGAAATTCCAATTAAATTTACAGCCAATAAGAACTCGTAATACAGTCTCAATTTTCTCATAAGAAGTTGTTTTTTTGACAATTTTTAAATGTTCATCGCTCTAACAATTATGAAAATGACTTATTTTCGGTACAAATATACTCAATTCACGCTTAATCTAGTCAATGCGGAGACGATTTCATTCGATGTGCATTTAAAATGACAAAGATTAATTTCGCGGTTCTTTTCTAACTTTTTAAGTGAAAACTAAAGTCGCAGAATTTTGTGAGGGAAATTAATGAAAAAGTCCAGTAACTAGTTTTTGGTGAAACAGTCGAAATCTTAGATTCTTTCTCATCTTTAACTCATAATAAACTGCATTATTATTATTAACATTAATAAATTTTACTTTGAATAAAAATAGATTACAACTTAAATTTAAACGTGGGTCGTATAACAATAAACGGGCCGCGAGTTTGCTATTTTTCGATCACTGTTCGTTGCACTGAAGTTTTCACTTTGTCTGGCACGTTTATAATATTTAATTTATCATGTTAAAATAATAATACTTACCCTAGACATTCCTCGAGTTTTGTGTGTATATTTCGATTCCCATGTTTAATTTATTTTTTTCGTATTTTTAAGGCCATTAAAATTACGCATACATTAATGTAATATTTTTAAAATAAAGAGTTCCATTTAGTAAAATAATTATAGTTAAATATTAATAATTTACAAGTATTTCAGTTAATCCGTTGTGTCTTCCCTTTCGCTTAAATTTCAAACCGCGATAATTAACCACTTTACACATTATGACGTCATACCGATTCAAAATGGCGTCTTAAATTATTCTTTTTTTGTGTTTGTCTTTTATTGTTAGTAATTAGTGGAATGTATAACTTGATTTTTTATAAAGTTAACTAAATGGAACCATATTTAAAATCCTAATATAACTATTTTTTTAGTGTCGCACCTTTCCATTATTTCAATGGAGTCATTTAAACCGCTTTCTAACATTAAGAAGAGAAATGCAAGAAATGTAGAGTAAAAATAGATTTTATTTACATTTTGTTAACGATCTGATGTTTTATGCGTATTTTATTGTTTGGTAGATTAGTGAACAATTTTGTTTTAAAAGGATTGTTTTGGGGTTATGAAGTAAATTAAGAAAAAAAGAATTCTTCAATTTGACGGTTATGTCGATATCGATACAGGATAAAGGCGCATCACTACAGTAGAAGGTCTATAGTGATGTCCTATTGATTTTATCGATATCGACAAATTAGAAAGAGAAGGAGAGTATAAAGAATTCTCATGTAAATAGTCAAGCGAATAGTGTCTATTGGAATTGTTATTTATTGTTCTTAACGTTGAATATTTGCTATTTTGTAACGAAACTAATAAAGTTAACTAAAAAATAGGTGTTTTATTTTTAATAAATTTAATCTAAGCCATAAGGGAAGCTTTAAATAATAAGTTTTAGTCGACTGTGTACATTCCAATGGAGCATTTGGAGCGAGAACCACGATAAAGAATGAACTGTGATATGATAATAATATGCTTATGAAGAAATAAACCCGATGAGAGAGTGGAAAATTTGTAAACGACCGATTTAGCATTAATTTTATTTTCACGACGTGCTTCTTTACCTTCGCAATTGGCGGCAAATAGATTAATTTCAGCGCGCGTTTACTGTTCATAGAAATGTTCCATAAACACTGAATCTACCAAGGATCTATTTATAAATCACTAGTACAGTAATGATATATGCAACCTTACTTATAAACTTATTCAGACACTCGCGGCTTTCTATAATACTTTCATGCATTTTTAAAAGTCTAAAAAGTCGAAAGTCTAGAATATCTGAACAGTTGTCACAATAATATGAAGTTTACCGTTGAATCAGAGACAGGAGGGGAGTTATCGTTCTTGGATGTCAACATTATCAGGAAGCCAGATGGGACGTTGGGTCACACGGTGTATCGAAAGCCAACGCATACAGATCGGTACTTACATGCTACTTCACATCATCATCCTCGACATATTGACGCTGTGGTCTCATCACTGACTAGTAGGGCTTATGACTTGTGTGATAAAGAGCATCTCCCTTTTGAACTGAATCACATTCAAAAGGTGCTACGACGCAATGGATACCGAAATGTAGTTTCTAAACCTAGAAAGAAAAAGGACAGGCAGTTGGTAGATCGAGTAGAACGTCAGCCGCTTTTCTTACCATACGTCAAAGGTGTGACAGACAAGATACAGAGGATTGTGGATAAATATAACATAAAAACGATATTTACAACCTCAAAGAAAATTTCACAACATCTACGATCACCGAAGGATAATTGCCGCCTGGACCATCAAGGTATCTATAAAATAGATTGTAGCTGTGGCAAGTCGTATATAGGCCAAACAAAACGTGCGATTTCTACAAGACTCAAAGAGCATATCAGAGCGATTAAAAACAATGAACCGCATAAATCGGCGATCGCAGAGCATGTGCTCGACTCGGGTTCCAATCACTGGATACAATTACATAATCCTCAGGTACTGTCTTCTGAGCGTCGTTACGTACCAAGGATGGTTAAAGAAGCTATCGAGATTTCAAGACATAGCACTTTTAACAGGGGTGACGGCTTCAGATTATCGAGTATGTGGAATCCAGTGCTAAACAAAACAGTCACTAAGGGTTCATGCTCAGAGAGTCTTATAGATACAGTGAGTGTGGTGTGTCGAGAAGTGAGTTCGAGTTCCAGTGGTGCGACCCAAAAGCGAACGAGAAAGAGGGTAGACAGATTTGTTTGCTCGTAAATCGACCCGCAGTATCCAGTCTTCTCGTGATCATGACGTTTGCAACAACGTTGAAATATCGAGACAACTCAATTAATTAAATATCGTGGTAAGAACCCGTTAAAAATGCATGAATGCAACCTTACTTATCTAAACATCGTCAAAGATTTGTAAAACCGAAATTATGAATGGCTTTCTTTCCAAATGCTGATGTGTAAAATTTGTAGCCTCCACATACCTTATGTGGCATCTGTGAGGTACCCTCTTTTGTATCTATTTAGGCAATCGTATCTCAAACAAACAGCCACAAAAACGAGTGACAGTTCGTTTCTAGTGTCATTGTCAAAACCAATTTGAATTTTGTTGATGAAGCTCGCCGGATCGGACGTTTCTAGTATCCTAAAAATAAAACGATCTTATCTTTTAAATTCAGGCCAGTCGTCACCGGTATTGATTATTGGCATTGTCTTATCACCACGCCTCTGAAGATAATTCTTCTATCGCATTGATTCGTACGTCATAATCGATAGTAAAATATTCGCAATCGATCTAATGGTCTGATGTGGACGTGGTGTGCTAATCGTGCGGCCTAATTTTTAAGTGTTTCAAATTTAATTTGAAGATGTCGGTGTTGAATAATTTCACAGTTTCGATAGCGAGGAGTATGCGACGTAAGTAAAACTTTTCGTTTTCAAACTTTGTGGAACCGGTTTGCCGTTCTCTTTTTGAATGTATATTTTTTCATTTTTAGAAGTAAATACTGGTTTTAGGTCAACAACCTAACCATAAAAAACTTTTCTTTGGAAATAAATGCAAAAAAATAAAATTTCAATAAGTTTTTCTTTGATAAATAACTACCACTTACTTACTTACCTTTTTATTGAAAACTTTTCATACTATTAATTTAATCTATTGAAATAAAAATGTAGTATAAATATCAAAAGCATTATATCACTCAAATGTATAACTATGTTAGTGCATAATGGACTATAGAGATAATGGAATTAATAAATCTTACTAATTCTCATCCTGAAAAACCATTAATGACAGCAATCTATTCAATTTATCTCTGTCCTCATCTTGTCTTGTTGGTTTTTTATTGTGGGAATTTTTGTACTTTTAAATATTTACAATATTCCTGACATAATATTGTCAATAAGGTGATTTGTTCAAGCACCCAAAAATAACAAACACCATCAAGTACATTTATATGAAACATTTGTAATAACATCAACAAATAAATAATGATAACATAATTAATGAATTATTCTGTAAAAATAAACTACCATAGTCTACACTGTAGATCCATGCACTTTTCATAAACCTTTAACTGTTTTTCTATCAAAAATGTCCAGTACTCATTCTTATTCAGTTTTTATTGTTGCCAAACTTGAACTGATTTTAATGATTCTTTTATGTTTGGGAAATGCATTCTGATAAATTCTCACATAAAGTTCAGATCAGTAGTGTTGGTGCTATTCTACAAAAATGGAAATAGATTTTTACATAAAACTGTGACTTGTTATTTCTTTCAATTTATTTATCTTACACAGATTAAACAGAAAAACAAATGATAAAATTATAATTTGTGATTGACTTTCTTCATAAGATTATGTTAATTCTTTTATTTCCAATCATTGGTTATCAAAGACTTTCAAAATAAAATAATAAAAAGAGTATGAGAACAATAATACTTGAATTCTACACACCAATAAGTATCCTCTGACATTGCAGAGGCCTAGGAGCGACGGTGACTGCTTATCATTAGGTGGTCCGTTAACTCATCTGCCTATTTGGCAATTAAAAAACAAGTATGTGAAGCGAGAGAGCTCTATTTCCTAAAAAACATTTACAACAACAAAAGATCTGGCATATTCCATCGGTCCATGAGAGACGGTGACCAGTTACCATCAGGTAGACTGTTAGCTCATCTCTCTATATGGCAAAAAAATCAGTATTTGTTAATATAACACATTTTTGTATTACAACATTAAAGTGCGGCAGAATTAGTTTAGTGCGAAATGTTCATTTTGACTATTTCGAAAGGATGGCGAAATTAATATTGAGTATTTTCTAATAAAACATTGCAAAATTAATTTTGTATGGAGATATTACGTTGCGGCAAAATTAGTTTTGTCCGGTTGTAATTGCGGCAAAATTAGTTTTAATCGGTATTGCCCGAACCTACGTTGCGGCACAATTAGCTTTGCCTCTAACGATCGTGCGGCAAAACTAGATCTGCCCGATCAAAATATTTTTAAAATCGATTTTACAGCAGCATGCACGAACATCAAATAACTAATTTGTTAGTTTTAGTTTATCTATTATTGTCTACTCGACCGGTGCAATATCGTCTGCGTCACATCAGGTCTTAAAGTTTAGGTTTTATTACAACTACGACAAACTACTACGTCTTAAACATCACGACATTCACCTCTTAATAACATTAGTATACATTTAGAAAATCAATAAAAGAGAAAAATCGAAAAACAATCTAAATATTACTAAAGATAAATATGTAAGAATAATAATAATTTCACTTGACGACCTTGATAATTATTGCTAGAAAAATTACATTATCTTATCAAAGGCATTAGCTATTATAATATAAAACATTTTTAACATTTTTTTCGCAACTTTACCATTCGTAAATCACGAGAAACGGACATGTAGGTAATTTATGATTAAAATGATTATTTCCAATGATTAATGTTGGGTTTTATTGCTTAAAGATTGACAACGGAAAGCCCAAGGAAATATGTATTGTAAAATTATATTGCCTTGCTAAATACACAAATACAATATGTTATACATGTTTTATTTTACGTGCATTTATTTATTACAGATTTTAGGCAGAGTGAAGCAATATCCTAGGTTCCGTTTTATTAGCACTTTAGAATATATTTCAACTTAAACATTGGGAATTGTTTTAAAGGTAGAGAATATAAATAGAATGGAATATAAATATACTCAAACTTACATATTGCAGCATAAACGATGCATTTGGAAATGCTGTTTTTTTTTTTCAGAAGTGTTTGAAAATTCAATAAAATAAATTATTTATTTGTTGCTTGGAAAGTAATTAATTCTTTACTATTACGCAATTAAACGTTATATTTATAAACATTGCTGATAACTCGAAACCAAATAGGATTAGCTGGAATAACAACATGTTGCACTAGAACGAACTAAAACAATATTGACATCTACTATATAAAAATAAGTCCGGTTTTCCTCCCTGACGCTATAACTCCAGAACGCCTAGACCGATTTGGCCAATTCTTTTTTTAAAATGTTCGTTGTAGTTCAAGGATGGTTTGTACAGCAAAATTAGTTCGAATACGTGCCAGAAAAATGATATTTTCAATTTTTAAGACGATTTTAAAGCAACGCCATCTATGAGAATTATATCGAATTACGTATAGAAGCACTTTTTCGATATAAATAATTTAAATTAGATTATGTCATTGCATTGTGGGCGACGTAGTGATTTTCGATTGTACTAGATGGCGTTAGGCATTTTCTGCTTAAAATTGTTTAATTAATTCGTTTAAGACAAATAAATAAATGTATTTATTAAACTTAAGTAGAATGTAGGAACTAGCTAATTTTAAGAGCTCGAACCAGCGCGCGGTAGTATAAATACACAAGAATACTCCGTTCTCTTTCTAAATCTTAGCGAGGAGAAAGGTGGACAGGTGGTGCTTCTGAGTCTGTCGGTAGAGTTGTATCCAGCTTAGAAGAACTCACTGTGTACTTTTTTTTAAAAGATATGTGATACTTAAACCGCACTAAAACCTCTAATCGCTCACACTTAGCGTCCGAATCCTGGCTGAACCAGACCCCAGCACGGGGTAATGCGGGACGGCGCGATGTTTAACGGACTACGGCACAAATTTTCCATCGCGCCGCCTCCGAACACCGAACCGGCAGCCACCGGTGATACAGCCACCGGCTCTCACGGTCAGCGGGCTTTCTGAAGCGGGACCGCGTCTCACCCTCCTACGGGATGCTGGGTCATACCAGTGTGGATCGGAGAGTGCGGTCTTCCAACCCATGGTTGCCTTAACGCAAGGTGCGTGGTAAGCGAGACACGACACCTTCTTGGAACCCGGCACGCTGGGTAGCGTTGAGAACCCTTAGAGAGCAAATTCCGAGCGAAATTTCAGTTCCAGCGCCCTGATCGATGACGGTGGATTCCCGCGTGGAGAAAAGAACTCAGTTTCACATGACCTGCCGCTCTCTTCCGAGATGATGGACTCGCAGAAGTCGAGCCGGTCGAGGTACTTAAGCACCCTGAACTCAATCCGAATAACTCCAACATAATGTAGGCATCGACCGGTGGCGACGCCCCAGACCCGTGGAACCTGCGAGGGCCTGGGGTTTATTTAACGCCACATCGAGACCCAACCTCCTAATTATGCCGGCAACGAGGGCCACACCCGCTGCGGCTACACAGTAGTCATCCTTCTGGGCCACAACCAACGTGTCGTCTGCGTAACAAATAACGCTAAGACCCGAGACGAGAGCACCTCTCAGCACTCAGTCGTACCCGATATTCCAGAGGAGAGGTCGTGGACCGTCCCATGTGGAACACCGCGGACTTGAAACCGGTGCAAGATCTCATCGTACCTGGCACTGTGTGTACTACAACATCAGCAGAATTCTTGGGTGTGCGAGCGGGCATTTTGCCACCCAAAAGTGATAAGGACGTAACGAATGCATTCTTTCCGAAATTGAGAGGAATTAAAAAATCACACGTCGTTATGCAAGATGACACATTATTCTGTGAAATTTCTGAACTCTCTATCAGCAAGTGCACTTCCAGTGCATACCATCAAGCTGAAGGTCGGTGTCCCAACTATGCTTCTTCTGAACCTATCCCCGAAGTTGTGTAACTGCTGCCTTAAAGTCATCTCAACTTGCCTGCTGCCTTAAATTCAGACACACCATTGAGGCGGAAATTCTTTCGGGTTGAGGCTTTCGCGACGGGAAAGAGTGCTGTAGTACGTAACACGTCGCCCCGCTCCGCATAATCCCGTGCTGGGTTCTGTCTTCAGCTGTGCTTCAGACCCTCAGTGTAAGCGGTTGGAGGTTTTAGTGCGGTTCAACTTCCACATATTCTTCAACTAAAAAAATACGGGATGAGGATTAGGCGAGGCTTTATTTATATCATGCATTCTTCTCATACCTCATAACTTTCTGTTCAAATTCAAGAGTGTACAGTTTCCCCGTTAGTGTTTGCTTCGCAGTGATTAGAAGCGTCATAATGAGATCTTTGCGTAGAGGATGAATGTCAAGGTCTGATGATGGAGCTGGAAGGTGCCTATGGGAACTCCATCATTAAGCAAGTTAACCTCATCGTATTTAGACTCTAATGAAGCGTCTTGATGATTTCTTTGCGTATAAGATGAATGTCAAGGTCTGATGATGGAGCTGGAAGGTGGCCACTGTCTGTTTGTTCTGGCTAATCTCTGGAATGACTAGACCGATTCAGACGGGCTTACTTTCAATGGCTGATAGTTTATGTTATAAGGAGTAACTTAGGCTATAATTATTTTAGAAATATTTGTTTTTTTAAAATTGTCGATAAAGTTCAAGGATGGTATTTACAGCGAGAAAAAATCGAATAGTTGACATTTAATTGAGATTGGCGCAGACGAAGTTGCGCGGGGCAGCTAGTTTCCTATAAAGATAAGCTCACTAATGCGCATTTCTGCATATTTGCTTGTTTTGTTTTAGTCTGTGATAATTATAGAGATAATATTGTTTTTATGAGCTGTTCGAAAACCTTTCTTATTGTTTTTAGCTAGATAACAAAACTTATTGACACGTACAATTGCGTTGGAAAATGGAAACTAATGAGCTTTTAACTTTAGATGTTTTTCTCCTTTCCTTGGAAATAATAATCCAGCTTAATAATATTTCTAATGCCGTCTTAAGTATTTTTAAGAAGACCGACTTTATAATATTACTAAAGTTTTGTTATTTTTAATACACGTAAAAGGATATTTATTCTAAGAGTTGTATCGGGAATTTTTTTTATTAAATTTTAAACAGAGATTGTTTTCTAAGTTAATCCGTAAATAATACACTTCTTCAACACGTACAAATTCTTAAAAAACAATGCTATAAAAACAATTAATTAAAAATTGCAAGTGAAATAATATAATTAAACTAGTATAATTCAGTTTAATCGCATCCCTTATCGCTCTAAAATATTTCCGTTCATGTAAACTGGTATCGTCTATACGAAGTCATTAGGTCACGTATGTCTGTTAAATCAGCTGCATTTGTCTGGTTTTTGCACTAAACATGTGCATTTATAACATAAATTATGAATGTAAAAAAAATACTACAAATAAGAATTGAAAGGTGGTATTAAGCAAGTAAAATTTTAGTTTTTTTATTATCATAATAATATTATAAAGGCGAAAGTTTGTATGTATGGATGTATGAATGTATGGATGTATGGATGTATGTTTGTTACTCTTTCACGTAAAAACTACTGAATGGATTTGAATGAAACTTTACCACAATATAGCTTATACATCAGAATAACACATTTTTGAACCCCTTTGTAACGCAGACGAAGTTGCGCGGTTCACCTAGTTTTATTATAAAACTCTAGCTTTTTTATTGTTGTGAAACAATCTGATGAATGGTAACCGTTGCTCATGGACCTCTGCAATGTCAGGGCAAACCTCTAAGTACTCTCCTCAAGCCTTATTTGAAGAAGTTATTTTATTTACACATATATGTTAATTAACTGTTGTTTGTGCTAAGGGGGCGTATAAGCGTTTCTATACTAGATAATGCATGTATTATACATATAAATCTTCCTCTTGAATCACTCTGTTTAAAAATACCACATCAAAATAAATTGCGTAGTTAGAAGCAGACAGCGGGAAGTGACACTATTTTAGTCTACGTAGTAAAAGTGATATTGATTACTTCGAAAATTGGGAATTTGAAAAAAAAAAGTTGTTTTTTTTTATGTATTTTTAAAACTTTATTATTAATAATATTCATATTTAATACAAAAAAACATCAACGTTTTTTAATTTAAATTTGATAAAAAATCACGTGACTTTAAACGCCCCGTGATTGACTGTGACGTCAAAATGTTAACTTCTGAGTAGTTCTGAGGTTCGAACTTTGAATTTAGTATAAATACTAATGACAAGTGAACAGTGAAAACTAACATTATGACGTCACACACGCTCGGGATCTATCGGTGTATTTTCGGTACTAGATTCAAAAATTTGAATTTTACTTTAATATTACTATCTTTTGAAATATAGTGCACAAACAAAAAAAATGTAGTATAACAAATTTTTATATGCTCTTTTCAATTATGATTTTTAAAAAAAATTGCAAATACCCAATTGCAGTTTTTGATATTGTTTATCAAGATGACAAAGAAAGAGGAAATTCTTCAAATGCTTCCTACCATTTATTTGAAAACTTTGCAATTTCAAGAATGTTTTCCTGGCAGCTTTCTTTAAATAACAAGCACAGAAATTCGTGAAAACTTTCACCGAAATTTCCCATTTGATTGGAACACGTGATGAGGAACGTGAATAACAAATGATTTAAAATACTAATGATAATATTATTGTGATATAAAATAATGACCGCACAGAGGTAAACATACGTACAAATTAAACTTTATGAAATTCTATACTAATTATTTTTTAAAATTTATGCACATAAATAGTACAATGGCGGACTTAATGCCTAAGGCATTATCAAGGCGTTTCCAGCGATTGTCAATTGTCTAATTCTTGACCATAGGCTAGGTTTTACCTGACAAAAGTGTCTAGTTGAACTATCCAGGTAATCCTAAGCTATACTATACTAGACAGGTATATTTGTACAGGGACACCTAATTCGTGGCTATAGAGCCAGTATAATGGTTTACACACGTCTTGCGAGTTGCGTGAAAGATAAAGATGTTAGTGAAAAAGATCCTAATACAGTCTTAAAATCAACTAATTCTAATAGAATAAAAACGAGGCTTGAGGAGGGTCCTTAAAGTTAGGTCGTAGGTAGCGACCCCTCAGTGTCCCCTGACATTGCAGAGGTTCATGAGCGACGGTAACCACTTCCCATCAGGTGGGCCGTTGGCTCGTCTGCCTACATGGCAATAAAAAAAAAAAAAAAAAAAAAAAAAAAAATTAATGTTCGTGTCATAACTTAGGTCCATAGACAGAAAATTCTTTATTACACACGAAAATAAATGTACACACAAAAGTAATACTTCTTTAAAGCATTCTATATTTATGAGTACTTATCAATAACGAGTGGAGTGACACACCGTTCTAGATAAGTGTTCCATTTAGCCTAAATTGGCATGAGTACGATTCACGAGACATATTTTAGTCACGTTGTCCGACATTATTATTATATCAGCGTAAAAATGGACTTGAATTAAGTTTTTATTATTTAAAGTTTTTGTAAATACAAATAAAAAAGACAAAAATATTGATCTCACTTATAATAAAAAATATATTAGTAAGGAAAAATATTACAAGGTAACGAACGAGCCTGTGTTCTTGGAAATTTCAAAAGAATTCATTTCATAGGTGTACCTGTGCCCGTTTACAATTTCTGCATACACTGTCGTAGTTTGCCGAGAACTATGACGTGGTTTAGATAATTCAGTTAGGTCGTGAAACCACCCAGAACATGACGATTACCTCTAAAAAAACATGTCATTTCGTTTTATAATGTTTAATAACAATACTCATATGTTTAAAATATACTTTATTCATAATTTTGCGGACCTTATCAGTTAATAATTATATTTAACCCGTGATAAACTTGCGCAGAAAACTTATGACATATTGTAATTAATATAATTGTAAAAATCAGACAAATTTCATTCAGTTTTAGAATGAGATCGTCTACTTTAGGGTTATAGGGCACGATGATCAGTCATTTTCGTAAACGTTCGAGTTTTTTTAAATTTTATCTACGCCTTCGCCAAACTTCGCTATGATCGCTGTGTTGCGATTTGTGAAAAAATGTTATTTATCAACTAAATTATGTACCTGCTGAAAAAAAAACGAATCATTATTTTTAATTATTAATAAAGCATACATAAGAACCTTTATGTTTTACATATTTAAAATTAATTAATGTAAAACATCGTTTTCATAAAATTTTAAATTACACATCTCTAAAAAACCCCTATTTCAAGTCTATTGAAATTCCACACCGTTTGAAAGTAATGATTACAAACAATAGAGGAAAATAGTGAAATTTTATCGATACAATAAATCTTTTATAGGATTACAAAGATAACACATGTCCTTGAGTCATTTACCATTTCTAAAGAATTTCAAAACACAACACAATCAAAATAAACTGATATTTTCAATCAAATAACAAGTGCCTATCTTATTGATAGTATGTTATACTTTGCGATGCGTATTAGTGAGTTTGCCATAAAAGAAAGGTTTAAACTCTTCGGTATTCCCAGAGCGCTATGACTTGTCCTTCTTCAAGCGAGGCTTGAGGAGGGTAGAATAGAATAGAATACAATAGATACTCTTTATTGAACACCACAAAAGTCCTTAAAGTTAGGTCGTAGGTAGCGACCCCTCAATGTCCCCTGACATTGCAGAGGTTCATGAGCGACGGGAACCACTGACGATCAGGTGGCCCGCTGGCTCGTTTGCCTACATGGCAATAAAAAAAAAAGCTTAGTGCAGCAATTTTAGAAAATGTGACAAATAGAGGCATATTTTGTGATGTGGTTTTATTTGCAAATACGTACTTCCTTTTCTTTATTTGGAGGAAATCGCCGGATCCTCCGCACTAAAACCTCTAACCGCTCACACTCAGTATCTCGATCTAAAATAAGAGAAAACAAAAAATACCACCTAGACCTACCCGTTATGATCTTAGGGTGGATGTCTAGGTTAGAACTGGCCATAGATCAACGTCAGACTGACCTGAAAAAAGGTGTAGATATATGGTATTTTTTTTAAAGTAGAGACTGGTTTAGAACTCGCCTTTGTCAAGCTACTTTTGCCGCACCCTAAAATAAGCCAAAGAAAGACTTCGAATGTATTCTCATATCTATTGGTAAATTGTCTAATGACGCTTCGTGTTTTATCTTGAAATTTATATTTCGCTTTGTTTTTTGTTTTGTAATTATCTAAGTTGCCCGTGAAGGCCGTGTATTTGTTTTTATGACTGATAGCGCTACCTCAATAAGAATTTTTATTGCATAATATTGTTTTTTATTGATTAAACGCGCAAATTTGCTTGCACCGCAAAAGTAGGCAGGTTTTACCTAATTTGAATTTTACTACTTCTACAATATACAGACCACAAATAAAGTCATTTTGTATTAGTATAATAGTTTTCTAAATCGGTTAAGTAAATCCAATGATTATCCCTTACAACGTCATAAACGTGAACAGAAACGCGTTATATTATGATTATGTCATGTTCTGTGCGGCAAAATGGGTACTGCCTAGTTCGTTGACGCGGCAAAATCAGTTTTACGCGATTCGATGACGCGACAAAATGAGAACGATATTTTTTTACGTTTGGTATTATTTTGAGTATAAAGAATTAATGTTAAGTATTAATTAATTCTTTATATTTTATCATTAAATTTAAGTACTTTCTTAACAATATTAATATACACTCAAAACTTTTTCACTTAAGAGAAAGTGCAGCTTTTGGTGTACAAATCCGGTAACAGCACAATATTTTTTTGTTTCTAGGACTCCGAAACAGAGATCTGACGAAGGACCTTCCAGCGAAGGCTTCAAAACGACGAGGCAGTTCAGTTATTAAAGAAGAACCGAAGATCAAGATGGACAAATGTCTTCTAGTTTCAAAAGCTACCAGATATGATTACGAAAAGTGAGTTGAAATAATCAATTTATCACTGTTACCTTAGTAATCACGGACTTCGTCTGAATCATAAAGGAATTTTCTGAAAATAGAAGTAGTAAGACATGACTATCTCATAAAAGTAATCGTGATAATCAGTTCAGCCATTTTGGAAATTATGTGCATTTTTTTTTGACTCTCTTTCTTTCAACTATTGTATGCATGATGTATGTAATATTGGCAAAAACATTAGTTGAGCATTTTTTTTATTGCATACAAGATAAGTAACAGGAACATTTTTTTGCCACGCACCATCCGGCTATGGAATGAGCTCCCCTCTTCGGTATTCCCAGAGCGCTATGACGCCTATGACTTGTCCTTCTTCAAACGAGGCTTGAGGATGGTCCTTAAAGTTAGGTTGTAGGTAGCGACCCCTCAATGTCCCCTGACATTGCAGAGGTTCATGAGCGACGGTAACCACTTACGATCAGATAGCCCGTTGGCTACATGGCAATAAAAAAAAAATAACAATTTTAACATTGAATTTTCAAATATCTGCATTTAAAATGTCAGTTCAATCGGAAACTGGGCGGTTTATCAAATTTAACTCGCAAGATATCACCCGAACTTACAGAGTTACATCCATTATAAGTTAATATAAAGCTTGTAAAAACTGCAGTTAACTTATTTGTATGTAAACAAAGCTAAAGTATTTTAAATCACATCTGTCTTTATAGTTCTAATTATTTCCAGTTCATTTGACCTCTGACTGAACCACAGATAAGGAGTTACTCAACGTACTGCGCATTTTTATATAACGTATCGATATTTCGCGAATTGTGTTTAAAAATAGATTTAGTGTTTATTTTTTGGAACGAAGTTCCTTATCGCGCGTTATCGAAAGGGAAGGCTAGACGGAAATTCTTATGAAAAAGTTGTCACGACACTTTTTTTGTTTTATCATCTAAAATCTATCGCTAGATGGCGCTGTGATCAAAATCTTTTAAAACAATTCCTTATTTTGTTTAATATGATTAATGCTAGATGGCACTGTGTTCAAAATATTTTATTTAAGTTATAATAATTAGTTAGTTTAATAATCAAAAGGAACTTCGTTCCATCCGGGTGTCCCTTGACACCTCTCAAGCTTTTTTCTTGGGGTTTTTTCAACTAAGTTGTTTTGTTGCAAATAGATTAAGGTTTACAAAGTTTGTAGTAATGCTATTTCTACTACCATTCTGAAAAAATAGCCAAATTTATTAAGTACGATCTGAGAGTAAAATTGATTTCCAGGAAAACTTTGTTTGGTTGTAATGAATCTTAAAAAAGGCTCAAAAGCTACTGGACCGTTTTTAAAAATTCTTGCACCATTCGAAAGCTACATTATCCACGAGTAACATAGGCTAGATTTTATATTTGAAAACAACGTGAGATCCGACGTAAAACTTCAATAATGTAAGCCAAGGTGTGAAAAACAGACCCAAAAACTTTCTTACATAGCATACGCTGCGAAAACTATTGATTATAGAACAAAATGATGTACTACGGGTTTGTAGGTCTTATTAAAATCTAACAGTGCTACTTAGAAACACCTAGTAATTTAATATTTTTATTATTTTCTCTTTAGACACAGCCACGACAACATCTCGGATGCAGAATTAGAGAAGATACTAAGACAGCGAGGTTCAGACTATGAGTTTATGATGTCGAATCATAGAGAACAGAAAGCTTTTGAAGAAAACATTGCGAAGAGTATGAAGGACATGGGAATCAAAGTCGAAATGGCTACCAGGTAAACATTGTTCTGTTGGAACGAAGTTCCTTAATTCGCGTTATCGAAAGGGGGCTAGACGGAAAAAAATCTTACGAAAAGTTGTCACGACACTTTTTTTGTTTTAGATGATTATCGCTAGATGACGCTGTGATCAAAATCTTTTGAAACATGTTCCTTATTTTTGTTTTAGATGATTATCGCTAGATGGCGCTGTGATTAAACTATTTTGAAACATGTTCCTTATCGCGCGTTACGAAAGGAAATATTTTTTATAAGATATCTATTAATCGAAAGGAACTTCGTTCTATTCGGGTGTCCCATGACACCTCTTAAGATGTTTTTTTCATATGATTTTTAATGCGATTGTTGAAATATTTTTTAATGGTGGTACAAATAAGAGGTGAAAGGTAGGTACTCTATTTTAATACAGAATGGAAATAAAATTCGACGAAATTTTTAACAAAAAAAAAAATGATTGATGCACAAGAGAACATTGACTAATACATAATTTTGTGTAACCTCACCGGCGTCATTAGCTGTCGACCGACTATCGAAATGTAGGAATTTCTGATATTTTTAAGTGGCGTTTACTAAAGCATTATACCTCATTCTTTGGTAATACTATTTACTTTCGAAATAGATATTTGTTTCTACTTTTATTTTCTACGCGAAGATTCAAAGAAAAAAATCTTGTTCTTCTGAGTGATGTTGAAAATAAAATGTTTAATGAAATTGTTTGTGAAATGGTCGACCTCGATTCCAATTAGTACAATCTATTGTTTCAATTGAGCTCATGTTTGCGTTGTTTGGCCAACATTGACCAATTCGTGATTCGCTAATTTGGTCAGTTGCGTGGTTTTGCCAAACATTTGCCATACACATTGAATGTAACATTCTGAGTGTGTGAGTTTTTTAACCAACATTTACCAATTCGTGAAACTGTGAAACTCATAAGTTTCAAATAAAAAAAGAAACATTTTTTTTAGTGATTAATAAAAATGAGTAAACTAGACATAATTAAACATTATGAAATCTTCTTCGTTTATTTGATACTGGACTCATGTCTTATATTAGTAACATAATAAAAAAAAATACAAAAGAGTTTAAAGCAGCATCTTTTTTCCACCGCCAGTAAATAGTTTTTAAGTTTTGCCCAACATTGGTCGATACCAGCAAAATTCATTCATTGTAGAAATAACTTAGCTTTGTATCTTCTTATTGTTTTGAATTTTTCTCACGTAACTTAGTTAATGTATTCTGTTGATGATAGAGGTTACAAGTATTGTGAAAAAAGTCTATTGTATTGTTATTTTTCACATTTTATAGATATTTTTCTTTATTACTGCTATCTTCGAACGTAGTTTTAATTTCCAGTATCACTAAGTAGAAAAGAAATCGGACAAATCATAGTCTACCAAAAAAATACTATTTTTGACCGACTTCCAAAAGGATGTTATCAATTCGACTGTATTAATCTAATTCATTATTTTTTATTGCCGTGCAGACGAGCTAACGAGCCACCGATCGTAAGTGGTTACCGTCACTCATGGACTTTGTAATGTAAGGAGACACTGTCCCGCTACCAGCGACCAACCTTTAGAGACGAAAGGACTCTTTAATAATTTAATGATACTATAAAAATAATATTTACACATAAATGTTTATAAATAACTTGTTATTTGTTTACACTTGTAAGTGTCAATAAAACTCCGATTTGTTTAAGATTATGCAACGAAGTGATAAGAAGGTTTGTAAACGAATCCTTATCAGATGGAAAAGTTTTGTGTTAATGAGTTTATAAATAGACGTCGAAATAATATTTGCATTGGGTTTTTTTTATCTATTATTTACATAAGGATTTCGTTTTTCTTTAACTTAGTTTAGAGATAAACATTAATTGTTATAATATCGTCACTGGGAAAACACTATTTTACAGGAGAGACAAAAAACATGTAATTTATACAAAATTTTTACATTTTCTTTTACAAAATTTTAACAAAATGTTAATAAGTTAACACTTTTTGTTGAGGTAGGTACCTATCGGAAAAATAGTAAACGTACTCAATTTAACATATTCTTCATCTTTGTACTTATTTATTGCTATGTAGGCAGACAAGCCAAACCTAGGCCAAGGGTCACCTTATCGTAAATTGTTACCATCGCTCATGGACCTCTGCAATGTCAGAGGACACTATCCACCTTCCTTTCAGGACCTTCCTTAAGCCACGTTTGAAGAAGGACAAGGTATAGCAATGGTACACCAAACAAATGACAACCGTTTTTTTACATAAATAGTCTTAATATTGCCTAATTTTATATCCTAAGAATTATATTTTAAAATTTAAATTATTTTCAGAGACCTACTAAACTGGTATAAGTCCTAACAAATTTACAAATTGTAGAAAATTCAAATTGCTCTCCTGTAAAATTGCGTTATATCACTACAGGACCAGTCGTAGTCGTGCTCAGTTTTCGATATTTTTAAATAGATATATAACTTTTTTTGTCTAATTTGACGATTTATTTTTTATTATTTTAATGAGGATAAGAAAATGAGTACAAGTTAGTATATTAACTGAATGTGTCTAATACTTTCATGCATTTTCAACGGGTTTTTTTTTTGGGTCGTACCACTGGAACTCGAACTCATTTCTCGACACACCACAGTGGTACGACCCAAAAGCGAACGAGAAAGAGGGTAGTCAGATTTGTTTGCTCTTAAATCGACCCGTAGTATCCAGTCTTCTCGTGATCATGACGTTTGCAACAATGTTGAAACTCAATTAATTAAATATCGTTGTAAGAACCCGTTCAAAATGCATGAAAGTATTATAGAAAACCGCGAGTGTCTGAATAAATGAATGTGTCTATTTGTTTCAGACAAACATACAACGATGAAATGATAAAATGGTGTGACGTGGTAGTGCCTTGTGGTGGGGATGGTACCTTTTTATTGGCCGCTTCGAAGGTCAAGAATCCAAAGTAAGTAACAAATTATAACTTAAATATAGAGAATACAATACACTTTAATGTATCTAAATTTATTTAAAGAAAACTTTTTAAATACAAGCTTTAATATCCTGGATATTATGTAGCAGTACAGTGCTAGCTAATAAAAGTAAAACGACCTCAAACACGACGGGTCTATCTTGTTTAGCACAAGAGTTCCTATGACCACCATATCAGATCAGCGTCATTATATACACCCGCGTGCAAAATGTCAGCTCAATCGGAAACCGGGAAGTTTGTCTTTAGCTTGCAAGATTCCACCCGAACTTAGATAGGTACATTAGTACATAGTTACATCCAGTGCAAGTTAATATAAAGCTTGTAAAAAGAAATTGATTATTGCAGAGCAGAAAATCAGAAAACTATAACATAGAATTTCCGTTATATTATCATCATCATCAGCCTATAGACGTCCACTGCTGGACATAGGCCTCCCACAAACCTCGCCACAACAGTCCTGCGCTATCTGCATCCAGTGACCTCCCGCGATCTTGACCAGGTCGTCGGTCCATCTGGTCTACCCACGTTGAGCTTAAAATATACAAGTATTTAAATAATTGTGTTTTACTTACAGCAAACCCGTGATAGGTTTAAACACTGCTCCTCACAAGTCTGTGGGTCGTTTGTGTCTGCCCACGTGGTGTTCAAATGACGTTACAGGAGCACTACACGCCCTAAAGGAGGTAGGTTATCACTATCACATAATAATAATATCGGCATTACATTGAGAAATTGCAAAACCAACTTTGGCAAAAGTTTTCTTACATAAAAAAAAAACATTACATATTTATTTATTTACTAGCTGGCCCGCGCAGCTTCGTCTCCGTCACAAAAAAAAAATCCGGGTATTTTCCCACTGTTTAAACCTTCCCTGGACTACGACAAACATTTTAAAACCAAAATCAGCTCAATCGGCTCAGCCGTTCTCGAGTTTTAGCGAGACTAACGAACAGCAATTCATTTTTATATATAAGAAGATTAAGTTGTACCAACAAAGTAACACCAAAACACATACAAATATGTATTACTATTTACACATATGTATTACTATTTACGAAAACACCTATATTTCGGTAACAATGACAAAACAAGGTAAAGTTTAACTAGGTTTCAAGCCATTTTTGAATTCAATTCCAAATAGTGCGCGAAAACAGCTCATAGTGTCATGGCTTCGCGTTTTTTGTCATACCTAAGTAAACAAACGCAGAAGTGTCATGGCGCAACCAATAGAGAACGTCATTTTTCATATTGTTTACTTAGTAGTGACGTCATCTTATGTTGTTGGCGTTCCAGCCAAAATAGCCGATTGTAATATTTTAATGTTTTAATTTATTAAAAATATATTATTAATCTCAAGTTTTTAAGTAAAACCAAATTAGTGATTTCAATTCTTTTAATATGTAGTTTCCTACAATACCACTAAATCTTTGAATCTTTGATAGTGTCGTCATACCTTTTATAACCTCTATCTACAGCTCGGAACACAAAACCTCCCATTAAAAAACATAGTGTAACGCGTGTGAGTTTAGCGTTAAGTTTGATCGCAGGGTCGGTTCCGATGGATGAGGCGATCCCGGATACGTACCACCGTCACGTGTGATCACATACACCTTGATACTATCACACCGGTGGATCTACACACGCTACATTATTGCAGGTTAGTCATATTGGGTGCTTTACCCTATTTTATTATTGCAGGTTAGTCACTTTACCCTCTTTTGTTTAGTAGAGTAATGTTGGGTGAGTAATATTGGGCGATTTACCCTATTCTGTTCGGTTGAGCAATGTTGGAAAGTTTACCCTACTTTGGTTAGTAATGTAACGTGGATGGAGTACCTTACGGCGTACTCTGGTTGTGCTATATTGGGCTTATTACCCTACTTTGATGAATGGTGTTATATTAGGAACTATGCCCTAATTTTTTATTAATAAGTCACTGGATAGTTTACCCCATTGTTTTAATTCATTTAATTTACATTAGCAACCCTAAAAAACACTTATGGTCTACTTATTTTCATTAGATACCCACCGATATCAAACACAGAAGAAAATGCAGAAAACAAAATGGAGTCGCGGACTGATGCGCCACAGGAGAATCCTACTTTAGCGACGAAAGTGCTACCTTACCTTGCATTAAACGAGGTAGGCATATTTATTACTAAGTTACCCGCTACCCGCCACTTCGTCTGCGTCACAGAGGGATACAACATAGCCTATAGCCTGCCTATATAAATGGACAATAATTTCCAGCAGTGAAAGATTTTTTCAAATCGGACCAGTAGTTCCTGCGACTAGCGCGTTCAAACAAATATACAAACAAACTCTGCAGCTCTATAATATTAGTATTGATACAGGGTGTCCCAAAACAATTCGACATGAACGGAAAGTACTTTAAATATTACAGATAGGATGTTTTGCTGAAAGGAAACATCATTTTACTTTTGATGTTTAATAACTGCATTCACAGATTTTTCGTAAATTGCTTGGTTTGTCTGAAAATCGAATTAATCAGCAAATTAATAATCAACACCCTGTATTTTTATGAACAGTTAATCGTCGATTTTTTTTTACATTCTTCAATATTTTTGAAAATACACTATTTTTTTTAATCTTTCACATCATATTTTTAATTCATTCATATTGCTATCTCTTTCTCTCTAACGCAGGTGTTCATAGGCGAGAGTGTGACGTCACGAGTGTCGGTGCTAAGGCTTCAGATCGACAACGGAAAATGGACACACACGAAGAGTTCCGGACTCTGCGTCACAACCGGAACCGGAAGTACTTCGTGGCATTTTAGGTAACACATAATAATCACATTGTTATGGCGCGAGATGGGCAATTGTCCCGAGATGGGTAAATGTCGTGAGATGACCAAATGTCGCTAAATGGCCAAACGTCTTAATATCGCATCATGGGCAAATGTCATGAGATGGTCGAATATCGCATGATGGTCAAATGTCACTTGATGGTCAAATGTCATGAGATGGTCGAAAATGGACGCACACCAAGAGTTCCGGACTCTGCGTCACAACCGGAACCGGAAGTACTTCGTGGCATTTTAGGTAACACATAATAAACACATTGTTATGGCGCGAGATGGGCAAATGTCCCGAGATGGGTAAATGTCGTGAGATGACCAAATGTCGCTAAATGGCCAAACGTCTTAATATCGCATCATAGGCAAATGTCATGAGATGGTCGAATATCGCATGATGGTCAAATGTCACTTGATGGTCAAATGTCATGAGATGGTCGAAAATGGACGCACACCAAGAGTTCCGGACTCTGCGTCACAACCGGAACCGGAAGTACTTCGTGGCATTTTAGGTAACACATAATAAACACATTGTTATGGCGCGAGATGGGCAAATGTCCCGAGATGGGTAAATGTCGTGAGATGACCAAATGTCGCTAAATGGCCAAACGTCTTAATATCGCATCATGGGCAAATGTCATGAGATGGTCGAATATCGCATGATGGTCAAATGTCACTTGATGGTCAAATGTCATGAGATGGTCGAATATCGCATGATGGTCAAATGTCACTGGATGCTCAAATGTCACTTGATGGCCAAATGTCATAAGGTGGTTAAATATCGCATAATAGGCAAATGTCACTGGATGCTCAAATATCGAATAATGGTCAAATGTCACAATCTCTAAAAATACCAGTAAATTCACAAATAAATTACAAAATTCCTAATTCAAATTGACTAAAAACGATTTTTTGTTTTTCAGTATAAACTGCCTAAGAACGCATTCAGTGCTTGAACTAATGAAGATTTTGGGCGAAGAATTCAACGTGAAACTTGACACTAGCTTAGAAAAGGCGAGAGAAGTCGCAGAAAGATATAATCAGAAGTTAATGTTTGGACCTGGTATGTAGGAATTTATTTTAATTGATTTATCGTACTGTATTTAACCACTCAACTGGGAACGTCACTTTTCGCTAGATGGCGAAACTGGGGACTTCGTTCTGAATTACTACCCTGTTAGAGCCTCTTTTGAAAAACATTTTTTTCCAATTAATTTTAATTTCGATAATCAAACCTTATATTTTTGTAAATCTTTGTTATTAAATGACGCTGTCTTGCATTTTCAGCGAAAATGTATTATCGCCGTAAAATATGAGACGATTAAAAAATGTTAACAAAACAAGTACATATTTGAACTGTGCTCAATTTTGGTTCCTGCCACAGACTTGGCAAAAGTAAACAAACCAATTTTGTTGCCGATCCCAGTTGAGTGGTTAAGTGCATTTTGGGTTATTGAACGGCCGCTTACGGAATAATTTTAGACCACGTTTAAAGAGGGACATGTTTTAGAGATTGTTTTAGTGTTAGATTACATTGGATTAGATTAAGTTTTATTGGATTAGTGTGGTGGAAAATAAGGTACCCAATTAAAAGTTTCATCCGACATTATTGTTCTATATGTTTAAGACGCCATGTTGGTTTGTTAAGATTATTCGTAATTAACTGTTCTTTTGATTGTCGTCGTAAAAATACAGGGTGTTATTCTTTTCCGATTTTGTTACAAACCAAACAAATTTCATTTTTTTTTAAATGTAGTATTATTAAACATCAAAAATAAAATGATGTTTCGTTTCAGCAAAACATCCTATCTCTAATCTTGAAGGTACTTCCCGTTCATGTCGCACAGTTTTGGGACACCCTGTATATCTACTAGTCTCCTTAAAATATCTTGTTTTATATTACAGAATCAGAGCAACTAGCGTATTCAGTCCGAGAATACATCACGTTTGAAGAGTGGCCGGCGCCCAGAGGACTCAAAGTTAGAGATCGCGCGTCTACTGTTAGTGTTAGATCACATTGTACTGATGCAGGTGAATAATGTTATTACAAGCTTTATATTAACTTGCACTGGTTGTAACTATGTAAATTCAAGTGGAATCTTGCAAACTAAATATGACAAACTTCCCGGTTTCCGATTGAGCTGACATTTTGTCAGATGGAGTTCATCCCTACTATATGGAACCACCGCGGTCATCCACGGTTCGTTTCAGGAACACTTTTTTGCCACGCACCATCCGGCTATGGAATGAGCTCCCCTCCTCGGTATTCCCAGAGCGCTATGTCTTGTCCTTCTTCAAACGAGGCTTGAGGAGGGTCTTTAAAGTTAGGTCGTCGGTAGCGACCCCTCAATGTCCCCTGACATTGCAGAGGTTCATGAACGACGGTAACCACTTACGATCAGGTGGCCCGTTGGCTCGTCTGCCTACATGGCAATAAAAAAAAAGATGTATATCACGTGACAATGCAATAATATGACAAAATGGCGCTGATTCCTTTTTGGAAGTCAAAAAAGTTTAAACAATCCCAAAAATGAATGTCGCTCTAAGTTGTATTTCTATATAATTTTTTGTATAATTTCAGGTTTAGTCATAGACGGCAGCGTATCGTTTCCATTCAACGATGGTACTGAAGCATTGTTAGAGATACATCCGGAAGATGCACTTATGACTGTACAAATGGATGACGCTTTACCCTATTAAATGAAGAAGAAAAATATTTAACAAATACCGAGTGAAAGTATAAATATGGTGCATATTGGAGGGAAATGAAAAAAAGGTGATAAAAAGGGACAAAAAATGAAACATTTTAACCACCATGGTAGACTCAAATTTATTTTATTCACACACTTAAATTAACTCTTTTCGCACTTTCTTCATTTTTCGCTTCGATCCGTTCACTATCGTATTCCTAGTTGAACTGCTTTCGCTTCAAAATAACTCGCTATTTATATCCAGAGATACCGGCTTCTAGATTGTTCGTGAAGCATCTCGAATGGAGTGACAGAGATAGCAATATACAGGGTGGATCTGTAACTTTGGACAATCTGTCGTGGGGTGAATGAACTGTCGATATAAAACATAGAACCACAATTTTTTTCGGAATTGGTTAATTTTTTTTTTCATCATAGTATGGGAGTCCGCAACTATAGTCGTACGTTTTCCATACAATGTTAGAAAAAAAAAGGTTAACTGATCCAAAAAATAAAAATGATGCTAAGTTGTATTTCGACAGTTCATTCACCCTACGTCAGATTGTCTAAAGTTACAGATCCACCCTGTATATCTGTCTCGCTCACTCACTATTCTAGAACATTCCTGAACAGATCCGCATGATTTTTTTACGCATGCGAATATTCGGTATATCCCTAAAATGTACCATGTTTTAACTTTCATCGTGAACTTTTATGGTGAATGGTTTCATCGTGAGTTTATTTGAATGATGACAATTTACGTAGATTTCATTGACAACGTTGATGTTTCGTTCGATAACCACTCAACTGGGAACGTCACTATTCGCTAGATGGCGAAACTGGGGACTTCGTTCGGAATCCCCTGTTTGAGCCTCTTTTTAAAAACATTTTTTTCCAATAAATAGTAACTTTAATTTTTAATTAAACCATATATTTTTTTAAATCTTTATCATTAAACGACGCTGTATTGCATTTTCAGCGAAAATATATTATCTCCGTAAAATATAAGACGATTAAAAAGTGTAAAAAAAACAAGTTTTAGAACTGTGCTCAATTTTGGCTCCTGCCACAGACTTGGCATAAGTAAACAAACCAATTTGGTTGCCGATCCCAGTTGAGTGGATAAGTTCTCGATGTGAACTTTTGAAATCAATTTTAATTTAATATAAGAATACTATATCGATATCCGTTCGAGAACACATCGAATCGGAAACGATTTTGAATGTTTTTTGGGTAAACTGTTATTGTAGTCATCAAAACCGGTTGAATTGCATATTGGTTCAATTAGATGATTACATTTATAATTAAATGAATACTACTTATTACTAATACAGTTTGATAAGCATAAATTATTTATTGAAAATTGGTTATATTGAAGATTAAGTGAAGGTATTAAAATTGTATGTTTGTTTGTGTGTTTGGAGTTCTCTATTTGACCTGAGATAGCATACATTGGTGTCTTGATATGACAGTTTGCTACACAAGTTTATTCGTGTGTTTTTCCCATAAAAACATAATACATGGTGATTTGTATTACGATGGTACTTATTGAAGAAGGGTGATGATTATTCTGTTTTTATAGAGACAGTTAAAAGTAAAAAATGGTAAGATACAAAATTCGACAAAACTATCTCAATCTATTACTAAACGGGTTCTTACCACGATTATTTATAATTGAGAGATCCCGATATTTCGGCACTGTTTCAAGCGCCATGATCACGGGAAGACTGAGGAACTGCGGGTAGGTCATTTAAGAGCAGACAAATCTGTCTACCCTCATTCTCGTTCGTTTGCCGGTACCACTGGAACTCGAACTCACATTTCCGATACAGTCAGTGTGGTATGTCACTGAAATATCGGGACTGCTCAATTAAAAATAATCGTGGTAAGAACCCGTTTAGTAATAGTGTAAGTGATGTAGAAAACCGCGAGTGTTTAAATAAATTTATCTCAATCTATCTTCCCATATCTATAAACTGTCGAGCGACAATCGTTTTGCAAGATTTTTGGTTATCTTTAAGTTTACTGAGACTTTATACATCAACTATCATGACCTTCAAAATGAACCATCATTATCAAATCACCCTGTATAAAACAATGTTTAGTATAAACGAAGACAAATGGAAAGCGACTTTGTTTTATTATTGTAACTAGATTCCATTGAAATTATTATTTGGATTATTTTATATTTTGGTTTAAAAAAATATGTTGAAAATTTGATTGGAGTATGCCTAGTAAGACTGAGTTGCAATTTTATAGGTTAGGTGTTTGAAATTATTAATTATTTTTTTAAATTCCATTTCTACTTATAATCATGTTAAGGATTGTTAAGAGATTATTTAAAAGTAAAAAAATATGACAAAATTTATGAACAAGAATATTTTAATTGTCTGTAAAATAATAAATAAATTGTAATAGTTTAAGTGTAATGACATTTTTTTATATATTATTGATTTTAAGTAGACGTTTTATGTAAATGACTTGTAGAAAAATATTTTAAAATGTAATGTTATTTGGTTGTAAGATTGTTTTTGTGTAAGATATTAAATGGATAGTAGATAGTAAAGTGCTGGCACTATTTGTAATAAAATTAATAATTAAAGAAAGTATTTGTTTTATTTTATTTTTATCTTTGTGCAAACCAGCTTTTGTTGGTGTTATCGTAGCTCATCCTTAATTCCGTACCGGGTTCTGTCCTCAACTGGGGTTCGGATGCTAAGTGTGAGAGGCAGGAGGTTTTAGTGCGGTTCGACTCACACATACCCCACCTGCGGGGCAGGTAGAACTCTTATTTTTTAGAAAAGTCAAAAACAAAAAAAGCGTATACTTATTTTCTGGAACAGATAAGGATTGAGGTATCTAGGATAAAAAATGAAAAACTATTTTTATCAAGTCAGTATATTTGTTAAAAAACTAAAACATACTTGATATCGTTCCAGAACCCCATTGTTAAAAAAACATATTAAAAAAATTAGTAAAACTATTCAATGGGGTAGGTATGAAACGATACCCACTTTCGTTGATACGAAAATAAGCAAAAGCAACTTAAAAATAAGCTATAGACAAAATAGCACCCAAAATGGACGAAACTAAACGAAAATATTGTTTATGGCATCTAAGATGAAAAATGATATTTTCCCGCCACCAAAGTGTTGCAACCTAAAAAAAATCCTCATTCTGCTGTCAAAGGGACTGACATTACTATGCCTGAATATTATTTCATGTAATGACTAAAATTTAGAAGCTAACAAAGCATAATTCACTTTATAACCGTGTCTCAAAAAGCACGGTTTCGAAATGTAATATTCGTGTGAAGCGCAATATTTGACATTTGTAGTTTAATTTAAGTCTGGTATAACGTGCATTAGGCTTTAAAGTCGAATTTATGCGCCTGTTTTATTATACATTTTGTAATATGTATATTTTTCAGATGAAGCACGGTTTGAAAGTCGTCCTTAAGCAAAATGAGGATTGATTTGCCGAAAGATCGGTACAAACTAATCAATTACGTAACGCAAGGCAACCATATTTACTTAAAATTAGTATTTATTATAAAATACAGGACGGACTCACGAATTATCACAAACAATATAAATATAATATTAGGTAAATTCTTAGAAAATTAATTTTGTGAGGTGTTTTAATTAAATTACTCAACTGGTTATTTGACTTTAAAAAAAAAATGGCGCCAAAAATGTGTCGTGGCGTTTACGTGACTAATGACGTCACATACAAGTTATAAATGCAAGTCATTTATGTAAATGTGACGCCACCAGTCATTTTCGAATTATTCAGAATATTTAAAATAGTATATTTGCACCTCATTTTAAATATAAACTTACGAACTATCACTAACACTAAAATGACTTATTCGTTGTGATGAAAACCACAATTATTTTATAAGCACGTCAAACCAGAGGCAGTGGTTGCTAATCTTAACACGTTCACTGCAGAAGTAATTTTAGAACAATTTAGCGGGGTCAAATTGACCAAACCATTTCAGTGTTATCTCGGTTTCAAGACTTTCGTTACTTTCTCGTGAGAGAAAACACAAGTTTTTTGATATGATACCACAGAATTTAGCAATGGAAGTTAACCTTGTAAGGTACTGCTAGGTAGAACTCTTTGAAGGTTTTATGTAGTTTCCATTTATTAGGCTGATCCATGCCCCCTCTAGCGAGAAAGCCTACGCATTAGAGCAGTATGGGTCAAAAAAACCACCGCAGTGAACGTGTTAACAAAACAATTGCAATTATAACCTAAAATTCGATGCATACCAAGTTCCAAATGGCACTTTCACAATCTAGTTCTTAGCTTATTTAATTTAGGCATTGCAAATATATTCAAATTAAAGAATGGAGTCTAAAATACGTACAGAGATGATAATGTTGTAGAAATTATTCAACTCATTTATTGGTTAAATTAGGGTCTCTCAATTGACTTTTTCGCTCATGAAAAATGTGCCTAAACCATTACAAAGTAAAGTCCAAAATAACCTTGATATTGAGACCATTCAGACCAATTGAATGACACGAACAAATTGAATATGAAAACCCAACTTAAATTACAGTATTAGGATACCCCAATGACTATGAACCAATTGTTTGGCCAACTTTTATGGCCTGTTAGTTTGGCCAACATCTTAGCTCGTATGCGAATAGCCAGTGTTGGTGTAAGGTCCACTATAAAGTGAGCTACCAGTCCGGGAATGTGTTTTAGGATTCCTTCGTCGAGCTAAGATAAAAGCGATGGCTGCAATTACGCATATCATTAGAATAACACCGGTTATGCAGATGCAGATCGCGAAGTTGCGCTGTGATATGCAGATCTCGTCTTCTTTCTGGAAATAAAAATGTTATTATGAGTCACGGTAGTTACATTGTGGTAGCAGAGTGATTGAAGCGCTTGCTTTATCTGTACTTAGTGACGGAAAAGATTTATGAGCAATTTATCACAACAGTACTGATTGAAAATGGTGTAGGAAAACATCGTAAAACCTATGTATTGAAGAAGGTTTAAGCTCGTCAAAGATAATAAAAAACAAGTTCCTAACAGGCATAGGATAAGCCTAACAATATACCTGATATGCCTATACATTTTAAAAAAAGTTACTCATACAAGATTTCTAATGAACCCCAGGATACGGCACAATGGCGCCATCTCGTGACATTTGACATACACAGACAATTGACATTCAGAATAATTACAACCGTACTGTACTGTTACAATCTATTACTGCCCACTGCTGGGCTCAGGTTTCCTCCGAAGAGGGTTAGGCATAGTACACCACGCTTGCCCAATGCGGATTAGGGACTTCACATATCTTAAAAGGATTTTTAGAATCCGAAAGGATTTTTCGAAAGGATTTTCCGAAAGGATTTTTCCGATATGCTGGTTTATTCACGATGTTTTCCTTCACCGTTTTTAGCCAGTGAAAAATTGCACATAAATCTTTTTCACGATAACATTTAGAGGTACAATAATTAGGTACAGAACCATTCTGTAAAGTAGTACCTTTTCGCTGATGACATCATCGTTGTCCAATGAATCCGGTTCGTTGACGTAGAGTCCTGAGAACAGCTCCACGGTGGCTGGGGAGCCCTCATCGTCTGTGTCACGACGACTCCTTTGCTTGTTCTTGCATGGCTCCTGAAAAATTAAAGATTAAGAGATTAAAGATTAAAAATATTTATTCAGCCAAAAATTTACAGTGTAATATACAATTAACCATTAATTAATAGATGAGATTTGAAATACTTTACACAGCAGTTCGGGAAATATCGGGATTGTCAATAAAAATTGTGGTAAGCCCGTTTTAAATTTCTGTAAACAATCATTGATACGTACACAGTCAGTCGGATGCTGCAAATCACACAGTTTGACGGCACACGTGTAGTACACACTTGCGGTGTAAGGGAACTTATGTGCTGGGTACGCAACGTGGGCCTCCTGTTTGTCGCTCGAGTATTGGAACATACCCATTATTTCTGCGTCTAATGGGCATCTGGGGAAAGAATATTCTAGATGTAGGTATAACAATTACATATGGATTTAAACATTTTTAGTGCCATGATTACCGTCGCTCGTGGACCTTTACAATGTCAGGGAACACTGAAGGGTCGCTATCTACGATCTAATACGACCCTCCTCAAGCCTTAAGAAGGACAAGTCATAGCGCTATGGGAATACCGGGCTCTGAAAAAATACCAAATAGGTACTCGTAACTTTGTTACATAACGTGCGCGAAAACAAACGTAGATCGTAGAACAAAATGATGTACTACGGGTTTGTAAGTCTTATTAAGGTCTAACAGTGCTGCCTAAACCCCTTTTTGATGCAGACGAAGTTACAAGAATCAGCTAGTCCATACTCATATTATAAAGAGGAAAGATTTCACTGTTTATTTGTCTCGAATAGGCACCGAAACTACTGGTCCGGTTTCAAAAATTATTTTAGTTTTGGATAGTTCATTTATCGAGGAAGGCTATAGGGTGTATTTTTCCCGTTTCGACGCAGACGAAGTTGCGCAGCTCAGCTAGTTGTTCATAAAGGCAACATGGTAAACCTCACCCATTGTCAGCGATCAGTGTTTGTTCCGACCAGCCCAGGCCATCTTTGACAGAACATTCGGACACCAACAGGCCGAATTTGCGTTGTTTTTCTAAAGAAACGACTAGAGTCAACATGTCACCTATCTTCACGTTTGCTGCTTCCTGGAATAAGAATAAATTTATTTTAAAGAAAACTTTAAATACAAGCTTTTAAGATTCGGGATAATAATATCATGTATCAGTAGAGTGTTAGCCAAGACAAGTAAATGAGCCCAACACGACGGGTCCATCTTAACACCAGAGTTCCTATGGCTTCCGATTTTAATTCGATTCCCGATTTCGCGATTTCAATTATTTTTATAATAGAATCATGATTTTTGGTACGATGTCGTTTATGTTGTCTGAGACTTTTCTTTGTGACGCAGAGGAAATAGCATAGGTCAGTTAGTTTTTGTATAAAATGCGACGCGTGGTTTTGCAGCCCACCCAACTATTCGTTTATAATATATAATATAAAAAAGAGTTTGATCCAATGCGTTGCACCCTTCTCGAAGGGGAATTCTTTCCTAATTGTTAACACAATCATTGCTATACGAGGCTTAAATCATTCCTCCTGCAACTATCCTGTGGTACGGCATGGAAAAACGTAAACTTCGGTTCGAAGAGGATAACTTTGTTAAAGGAATTGGGGTCTAATAGACCGCGTGTCGCCCTAACGTATGGTCATGATGCGGGTCGATTAAACCTCGTGTCGCAGTCTAACGGCAAATATGCAAAGATTGGTTTCGCAGCAAACGTGTTATAATAATAGAAAGCTCAGTTAATCTTACCTCTTTATTTTTAGGATCACCCTTGTATATTTTCATCGTGGCAGACGGTAACAGTCCTGAATCTTCGTCGAATTCCTCGCTGAAAATAATTTAATATTAGTTAATTTAAAGTAAATTGATCATCGAATTTATATTTATGCTTCAATCTCTTATTTATTTATAGAAAAACTTATGCCGTGTTTCCATATTGGCTCGGCAACTTCCAATGCGCGCAGACAACTGGTCCAACTGTCAAACGGTGTTTCATCTAGTTTCATCAATAGTAAATTGGTATAAGTCCTAGCAAAGCTACTAAATATAGAACATTCAAATAGTTCTCCTGTAAAATTGGGGTTTGTCGTTTCTACTAGTATACGTAGGACACATCGTTGCATTCTTCTTCTTTGAGTTCCTATTTACGCCAAGTGATGTAGTCGTGGCTGGCTAAAAACTGTGAAGGAAAACATCGTGAGGAAACCTGCATATCGGAAAAGGGTTCTAAAAATCCTTTGAAGATATGTGAAGTCCCCAATCCGCATTAGGCAAGCGTAGTCTACTATGCCTAACCCCTCTTCGGAGGAGACCTGAGCTCAGCAGTGGGCAGTAATGGGTTGTTACAGTACAGTACAGTACAGATGTAGTCGTATTAATTCATAAAAATCACATCGCTTTTTCTAAAAATAACTAATCGTACTTCTGATGGTAATTAACCGTTGCTCATGACCTACAGAACTCAAAAACCACAATAATTTCTACAAACCTGTCAAAATCATCCGACAAACTGTTAGTAAGTCTGTCAGCGTGAGCTCCCGTTCTGTACACGTGGAACTGCGTGAGGTCACGTCTCCGGTACCGGCACCTCACGTGGTATCCTCGACCCTGGCCTGTCACCAGCTTCAGATGAGGCTGGACTATGATGTTGTTGAAGTACTCTACTGTGCCATCGTCCTGGGAACGAAAGGAAACATGTTAAGGCCCACGGTCCGTTTCATGGAATGAACTCCCCTCTTCGGTGTTTCTCGAGCGCTATGGCTTGACCTTTTAATTAGGGCTGAAGAGAGTGCTTAAGGGTAGGCCGTAGGTAGCGGCCCCGCAGTATCTTCTGACAGTGCAGATTCCATGAGCGACGGAACCGCTTTTGATCAGGTGACCCATTAGCTCGACTGCCTACGTGGCAATAAAAAGGGATAGGATGTGTAGAAGAACCGCACTAAAACCTCCAACCGCTCAGCGTCTAAACCCCAGCAGGAGGTTATGCAGGTGGCACAACGCGTTACGCACTACGGCATTCTTTATTGTCACAACGCTCCCGATACTACAAAACGTAGAAATTTGAACTTTTTTAAATGAGATTTTATTGTCTTTCCAAAAATGATCTTGATGTGTATAAAAAATTATAAAAACAAACAAATACTTCCAAAGTAGGCTATTCGACGTAATATTTAAAATCAATTTCTTATCAATATTTCGTAACTGTTAATGATTAATCTATTCATTTATTTCCGTTAAAACATTCAAATGAATGCAGACGCCCTACTTCCGGTTATCGATGTAAAAGAGGGTGGAAGTCACCGGAAGTGACGTAACCGACCATGTTGCCGAATAACCCTAATTTGAATTTCTATACTTTTTGACCGACCTTTAAAAATGATGGTCAATTTTACTAGTTACCAAGCAAAGAAATACTGATTTAAAGTTATTATGTAAAGTTTATTCATGGAATTAATCTTGAAATAATATCATGAAAAATAGATTGAAGTTGTTAAAAATTATGTTCGGGTTGAATCTTGCGTTTTGTATTTAACCAACTTTCCGGTTCCCATTAAGCTACTACTTGTATTAGCTAGCACTCTACTGCTACATTATATCCAGGATCCTAATAGCTTGTATAAAAATTATAACATATTTAGCTCTTCGCCACTATTCCAGTGCAATTTAAATAATTTATTTTAAAGACAACAAAACAAGCCAACGACAGATCTAACTTATTTCGTACAGGAGTTCCTATGACCACCTTCCGAATCTATCATCAAATCAGCGCCATTTCGTCATATTATTGCATTGTCACGTGATATAAATCTGCGTGAAAAATGTCATCTTAATCGGAAACCATGAAGTTTGTCAAATTTAGCTTCCAAGATTCCACCCGAACAAACATAATTAAATCCAGTGCATGTTATAAAGCTTGTAATAAAAGCTTTTAAGTATTTTAATCGTGCCGTCCATTTTACATTCATATAACTCCGCATACGGTCAGAGCATTTCGTTGAACGCCTCCGTACCCACACAAGGCCGCGGCAAAGGTCACTTACCACAGAACGAGTTATATGCAACCTTACTTTTTATAGAGATGATCTTTGATTGGAATTAAAGTGGACCTTTCTTGTTCATTGTTGAGAAAATTAGTATATTCTCCCCTTCTTTTAAATGCATAGCAGTGTGGGCTATTTCGTCTGTATCATATGAGACGGAATTTAAAAAATGTTTTCGTATTTCTATCCATTCATATCACTATTTTAATAAAATAATACCATAATTAATTAGTTCTCGTTTTGCTAACGACGAGTACTTGTATAGACATAACCAGGTAGCCAGGATTATCTATTAACAACTTGACAACTACTGAAATACCTTATTACCAGTATTGACCAGCCTTATTTGAGCAACATTTTGAACACTTCATCTATTATAGGTACTATTGGAAAGTATAGCAAAAATGAAAACGGCAGGTTTTCTCTAATTCTTCTATGAGAAAAGATAATAGATTCGAATTCAAGATTAGTCCTTGGTAGGGACTTTTCTGTTCAAATTTATCTAAATACATTTGCCTATATTTTATAGAATATTATGTATAGTTAGCGAAGTGTGTCTAGCTTGTTTGAATCATCATATCTTAAACATTTGGAGACTTATATAAAAACACTACTTAGCATATCGAGGTCGTTTGAACAGGTTTACGATTTTACGTAACGACATCTTAATGTTTTGTTCCTAAAATTAATATGTTAAAATGGCAAATCATCATGAGTAGAAGATTACTTCTACTTTAAATTACGGCCTGGAAAGCGTAGAAAATGGCGGAGAACTGCATTAAAAGGGACATGTTTTATTTATTTAATTCCGCGACATTTTCAAGAAAATAACTCATTTAAAGTTTGAGAAATCTCGTTTTTTTAATCTTGTATCTTTTTACCCTGCGGTTTACGTTAAGTTTTTGCACACATCCCTACTAATATTATAAATGCGAAAATAACTCTATCTGTCTGTCTATTACGCTTTCCCTCTTAAACCTTTGAACCAATTTTTATGAAATTTGGCACAGACAATCTTTAGGTATACCCTGATAAAGAACATAGGTTACCTTTTATTGTCAAAAAAGGGATGTCAAGTCAAAAGTCAAGTCAAAATCATTTATTCAATTTAGGTGCATTATACACACTTATGAACGTCGACATTACATACAGTACAGTGCATATATTTGGTCTATCTTGTTTAACATTTATTTATTCACACATTTTTTAATCCATTCACCAGTTGATTGCCTGGGAGGAGTGGAAGTGTCCATACATCCTTATCCTCTATGTAAAAATAAACGGGCACTAAAGTTCACGCAGACGACGTCGGCGGCAGCAGCAAGTAATAAATATTTCCAACACAGTATTTACCTTATCTGAACGTGTTTAACGCAAAAATGATTTTAAAATTCCTGTAGTTTTCCGCCCACTTTCAAGCACTTAAATTTGCAAGTGACGCATGATAATACTTGTTACTAGCTTGCTAGATAAAACTGTCATGTAAAACCTATGTTTTATTGACTATGTGGGAGTCAAAAGTTGTTTAGTCTCAGTTTAGTCGTTTAGTATTTACTAGAGTATCTATAGATTGATATCCAAGTTCAAAATGTTTCAACCTTTTCTGCATTTTTGTATTTTTTTTAATTACAATTTAAAGTTTGTTTTATGTCTGGCTTAGAAGAAACATATTGTAATTAAAAATACAAAAATGCAGAAAAGATTCTGGCTTAGGGGACGACGCGACGGGAAAGAGTGCCAAGCGCGTAACGCGTCGCGCCGTCCCTCCAAACCCCGTGCTGGGTTCTGGCCTCAGCCGGGGCTCGGACGCTGAATGTGAGCGGTTGGAGGTTTTAGTGCGGTTCAACTCCCACAAATCCGCCCGGCGGGTGAGGACCCGGTGTTTTCCTCCAACAAAAAAAAAAATGTCTGGCTTAGGATTTAACCTGTAATTACTGTTTTTTATCTTTATCTTTTCTTGGATAATTGAGAATTTGTTTATCATTTGTGATATCAAATGTTATTTGACCAGATTAAATTGAAATTTAAACTTACACCTCACATACATTAAAAAAAAGATTCAATCAAATGCTATCGCATTCTGCAAATTAAAAATGGAATAAGAAAAGGATTTCAAAATCCTCCGAAAGAGAAAGTCCTCAAATCCCATAGCCAAGCTTGGTGGAGTTTGATCCGTCTACTGAGGAGACCAGAGCCCAGTTATAGATTATTCCAACTCAGAGATGAATAGTCATGTCAGAAACCGTCATATTACGTTGTCAAATATCTCCCTTCCACTTTTTTGCTCTTTATTCAATGTTTTATAAAAAGTGTTACAGTGATCGGATTTAGTTGGAATATGCGCCGTTTTGTTCGATAATCTGTTTCCATCTAGACGGCAACTTCATAATACCTCTTTCGTAGAAGCCCCCCCTCCTTATTATTATTTATATAAGCTCTTGAGATAAGCCGTGGACAGCACAAGGCCCTGTGACCGACAGACATACATCTAACACATATTTTATTACACGTAACTATTATGTAAAGTACTTCACAGATCCGAGAGGTCACACTCATTACCGTGCACTTGATAATTCTTATGTCATTTGTAAAACGTGAATTTGTTTTAGATTTTGTTTGTAAATAACAGAGTATAACCTTTTTAGAATAATGTAACGAGGTTATGTTTTAAATATACAGGGTGATTTCCTAGTGAGGGTACATATTGAAGGTCATGGTAGCTGATGGTTATATACGACCAGTAAAAATATTATTACCAAAGAATATGGCTTAATGCCTTAGTAATCGCAACTTAAAAATATCTAAAATTCTTGCAAAATGATGCTTTTTCGACAGCTGATGGGTGTGGCGGAGGTGTAGGGTGCGCGAGATCACTAGAGGTCATTAGTCAACACTCTTTAAGCCGAAATTGCTTATGTTTGAGGTAGTTTTGTCGAATTTAGATTTAAAAAAAAAAAAAAAAATTGTAATTTTACTTATTTTTTGTAATATTCCGTATTAGAACAGAGTACTCATCACCCTCCTGCAATATGTACCCTGTCTAACAAATCACCCTGTATATGAAGAAAGGGTGTGAGCTAGTGTAAAAAATTATTTTAAAGAAAACTTTAAATACAAGCTTTTAAGATCCTGGCACAATATGACAAAATGGCGCTGATCTAAAGATGGATTCGGAAGGTGGCCATAGGAACTCTTGTGCTAAACAAGATAGACCCGTCGTGTTTGAGCTCGTTTTACTTGTCTTAGCACTCTACTGTTATATGATATCCAGGATATTAAAAGCTTGTATTTAAACAGTTTTTTTTAAATAAATTATTATAAATCACCTAAAAACACTACGGTTATTTAAACAATTCTTCAAACAACATGTTTGTTAAGACAACATTTTTTATCATAAAGTTTGAATCTCAGTTTTTATGGGTCTTCTATTGTTTAGTTATCTATTCACAACAATATGAGGAAACCGGAGATTTACTTAAGATTTTAATGTTTTTCTAGTTAATATTTGAACGTGGTTTCTTTGAATTTGAAGCGTGGTCTGAATGCTATGACATGTCATGGTTTAAAAAAAAAGACTACACACACAGTTAAGAATGGAAGAATTAAACCAGTGGAAATTTTAGAAATAGAATACATGGTTTTATAGGTGTTTTTTTTTTTTTTTTTTAGTTGGATGAAACCCCGGGGTATGTGGGAGTTGAACCGCACTAAAACCTTCAACCGCTCACACTCAGCGTCCGAACCCCGGCTGAGGCCAGAACCCAGCACGGGGTTATGAGGGATGACGCGACGCGTTACGCCATCGGCACTCTTTCCAGTCGCGCCCCCCCGGATCCGCCGCCGGCGATACGGCCACCGGCTCTCTGGGTCGGCGGGCTTTCCGAAGCCCATCAAGATGGGACCGCGTGTCGTTTTATAGGTGTAGTGGAAAATAATATCTATAGTAATACAAATTACAATTAGAAATAGGTTACAAAGAATAATGTGACATTAATTTCTGAATGAAATCACTTCAAATCTACAAGTATTTTTATGGTACGACAGATAAAGTAGTACGGCCCACCTAATGGTAAGTGGTTACCGTCGCTCCCGGGCCTCTGCAATGCCAGGGCCGTTATCTATCACCTACTTATACAGGACTTTTGTTAAACCTCGTTTAAAGAGGGACATTTCATAGCGTGAATTTTCAAACTGTGTATGATTTTTATAAAATTCTGAGAATATATTTCTTTATACATATATGTTTGTTATGTAAAGGTCATATACGATCACGTCAGCTCGATTAGTCACACGAGTGGAGGCGCTCGCGTCCTTGCGTCACGACACTATGCGGGCTAGGGATGGGACACGATAAACTTATCGATAATATTTATTATTTTCTTATTCTTATTTTTTATTGTACACAAAAGCAACATAACAGATAATACAATCACAATAATTGTATGTTTGTATCAACTTTATTTTATAGTCTTTAGACAAACGAAACGAAAAAAAAAATACAGCATATTAAATTTAAAAAAAGACATGCCCGCTGAGATTCTTGCGCTGGTTCTTCTCAGGACGGAGGCGTAATTTTAGCAAACTGGTGGTAGAACTTTTGATTTTATTTTTGACATTCAAAATGTATGTGTGTCCACATCTACTTTGAAATAAATTATTTGACTTTGACTTTGAACTAATGGTCCACCAAATCATAGGTGGTTACCGTCGCTCATGGACCTCTGCAATGTCAGAAACAGTCGATTGACAATATGTATCGTATTTAAAAATTCATTCTATATGATATGTTATGATATGACTTTGGTGCATTAAACAATTAGCACCTTACGTTCTACGTATCTACTATGAATATATGTTCTTTAAAACATTTTTTCGTTTTAAGCACTTTCTTAATGTTCCAAATTCGTCATTAACGTGACGACATTTTTGTGTAATTTTGACAAAAACTACAATAAAGTAAAATGAAAGATACATTCTATACCTACTTTTGTATTTAATAGGTTTTGATCTTAAAAATTTTAATTTCGTTCACAGAAGAAATTGAGTATGTTAGATTTTAAATACCTTCGAATGATTCAAATGTTATACAATTTTGTACAACTTAAAATATTATTAAAACATTCACTACAATTGTAGTGACAATCCTTCAGAACTTGAAAATTTTTATATGTGCTAAATATCTATCTTTGTGGTATGAAATAAAATTAAATATTAATTAATTTATCGATAACAATATATCGATACGTGGTACATCACTAACGCCTCGTGACTACAAAGCGTTAATATATCGATAACCGTTCAAGCTCTACCATCCGTATTACAAGTTTCCTGTATCAATGATATCATTCTGATAATAAAATAGGCTTTTCAATCCTTTATCCGACTTCTAAAAGAGGTACTAATATTTGAAGTATTTAATATATATAATATATATTATAAAGGCGAAAGTTTGTATGGATGTTTGTTACTCTTTCACGTAAAAACTACTGAATGGATTTGAATGAAACTTTACCACAATATAGCTTATACATCAGAATAACACATAGGCTACAATTTTTGAGGTTTCTAATGTGAGGTCGTAAAAAAACACATTTTTTGCGGTATAATAGTACTATATTATAGACGTCGCGAACTAGACTGGCTAGACGGGACGAACCTGAAGTCCACGCGAACGAAGTCGCGGGCAAAAGCTAGTAATTGTAATAATTATTTCATTTAAGGTATCGTATTTCGTTTGTTTTAGTGAACCAATGCGGATGATTCTTTTTGCGTTTGAAATTTATTAAAAAGGATTTCTCGTTTTGCGTGTTAGCGTTCAATTGTTTTCTGGGTTATCCGATTTCAATGATTATTTTTTATTACACAGGTGGTTCTCACGTTATTTGAAAAAAATATGCTTGACTAATTTTAGGGGATTTTTGCATAATTTAAAAGTATTTGATTCACACGTTAAAGCTCGTTGTGTAATGCTGCGTCTTCACATTGGCTCATCGTTTGACAGTTGGCCTACCAATTGTCAAGTTGGCGAGCTTACAGATGACAGATTTACATAAAAAGTATTGCAACTGATCGTCGAAATTTTCCTACTCCTTCTATCATCTTCTGATTAAATTCGTTGCGGGAGACAAATTATCTTTCCCTCGGGTTGGAATGCTTCACTGCTCAGAGTCATTACGATGGTCGCCGCTGTGGATCCTGGCTACACAGGAGTTACAGTGGTGGGAGTGAGAGGTACTGACAGGTCATTTCCTTCTCAACTAGCCAAGTGATTCTTGATTCTAGTCACATATTTCCTGCATGCCTGAACAATTCTATTACGCAATGTTCTAAGAGATAATGACAATGATATAGGACCGAATAGAGTAATAAAATAGGTAAATAAGAAACTTAAAGAAAGTCCTTAAAGGTAGGCCATAGGTACCGGCCCCGCAGTGTTCCCTGACAGAGGTCACGAGCAATGGTAAGCTTACGTTCAGGTGGCCCGTTTGCTCGTCTGCCTACAAGGCAAAAATATAGTGGTTGTTGAGAAATGAAAGTGCAGTTATAAACTTATTCAGATACTCGCGGTTTTCAATAATACTTTCATGCACACCACACCACACTCACTGTATCTACAAGACTCTCTGAGCATGAACCCTTAGTGACTGTTGTGTTTAGTACTGGATTCCACATACTCGATAATCTGGAGCCTTCACCCCTATTAAAAGTGCTATATCTTGAAATCTCGATATGGCTTGATGTGAGTTCGAGTTCCAGTGGTACCACCCAAAAGCGAACGAGAAAGAGGGTAGACAGATTTGTTTGCTCTTAAATCGACCCGCAGTATCCAGTCTTCTCGTGACGTTTGCGACAACGTTAAAATATCGAGACAACTCAATTAATTAAATATCGCGGTAAGAACCCGTTGAAAATACATGAAAGTATGAAAGTGCAGTGTTTCAAATGTTTGTTTCTTGGAGTTTTACTGGCCAATATACCTAACAAGATTAGAGAGAGAACTGAGAACAAAACAAAGGGTTCGAAAATAGCGTTTGTATCTAAAAACTGATAGAATCATAGTTGTTACTAAAATGGTTTGACACTGAATGGCGGACACTAAGTTACAAAGATCAAAAGATAGATTTTGTAATTTTTATGGTGTTAGTTGGTTTTTTTTATTGCGTGATAGATAAACGAGCCATCGGCCCACCTGATGGTAAGCGGTCACCGTCGCTCATGAACTTCTGCAATGCCAGGGCAATGAAGGTCTGTTATCTATCGTCTACCGATACAGGACTTTTCTTAAACCTCGTTTAAAGAGGGACATGTCATAGCGCTCCGGGAACACCGCGGATGGGAATCCATTCCAAATCGAAGTGGCAAAAATGATCTTCTGAAGCGAACCGTGGAAATTCCAAGAAAATTCCAGCGGTTCCAAGAAAAGGTGGTGAACCTTGCCTTGGTGCATTATTTATACTCTGATTATGTATAGATAAACTTAATTTTTTAAATACATTAATCGTTGTTTCACTTTTAATTCTAAACATTATAAATTGTTAATAAGATATAATAGCATATTTTATAGTAAGTACCATTCTGAGTCCAAATGAAAAACTGCACAAAAGATCCTCTAAGTTTTTCTATGTCCGTCTTTTCGTGTAAGTTTTTGCTTGAAACCAAACAAAGTAACTTTGGGCCAAATTTGTGACCTAGTAAATTTCACTTAAGTTTTTTGGTAATTTAATTTTTATTATAAGTTTTTGTAAACTTTCACTTTACAAGAACTATTTGTACTCATTGTCTGATTTAAATACAATCAAGTTTATAATTCAAGATACAATTTAAAATACTCATATGTTTCAAATCAATCAATTATAGCTCTAACTGCTCAAGGTTTAAAGATTATTTTTCTATGAAATTTGCAATAGTATATATGACTTTTTGATAGTATAATGTAGATATCGCGTGTAGGTGTTGTTTGAACAAGTGAGAGAACAAAGACACTTGTCTGATGCATATATTTATGTAATATATGATGTAAGGAGACACGTATTTTATAAGGATATGACAAATAGTTTGACTAGGAGCAAAATGTTTTAATTTTAAGTAAATTTTGATATTCAAATATCTAAATTATTCAATCATCAAATGTTTTAGAAAAATATTCAGGTTTTAAGATTCTCTTGTTTCAAATAATTTTAATCTCAAGATAGGTAATCACTAATCAGTCTTTTACTTTTAGATGTGTAATTTCTAAAAAAAACATTGCTCGCGTTACTCGTCTTAACACGACACATTCTGCCGCCGAAATAATGCCATCAAAAGACTACAAAGTTTTAATTTTGGTTTGTCGTTTGTTTAGTTGACGCCATCTTTACTAATTGTGTATCTTTTTTGAGTTGCAATAAATCGCCAATCGCTCACATTCAGCGTCCGAACTCCAGCGGAAGCTAAAATCTAATTACCTATGTATCTAATGGGTATATTTTATATGCTGAAATAAGTAAAAAAAATGAGCTAAAAAAATTTGTACTTACGTGGTCCGTCGACATAGTGTTACATCCTTTCAAAGGCACAGTGTACTGTAGATCTCCTCTCTGAGCCACGTATTCGCGAAGACAGCTGGAATTACTGCCTAGTCCAGCTGGATATACTATGCCATTGAAAATGTCGTAGATACTGAAATCAGAAGTTTTAGTTGGTAAAGGAGTGCTCATTAAGGCAGAACGGACCGCAATGCAACCTATATTGTAGGTACTCTTGGAAAAGGATTCTCAAAATCCTTCGAAAATATTTATTTCATTTATTCTTCAATCAACTTAGGATCACAATGCATATTATAATTACAGATAATCAATACAAAACTAAAATCATTAAAATGAACATAAAAAATTTAAACATTTCATCAAACAAAATTAACATAAATTACTAAAATGTATTATAAATTTTATCAGTCATGTGAAGTCTCCAATTCACAAGCAAGCGTGGTGCTTCATTTTTAAGACATCTGAGCCCAGCCGTGTGCAGTAATGGGTTGTTACAGTATATTATTTAAAGTAAGCTTACCTATCAAGATCAGGGTCTCGTCTGGCCAACGTGATGATGACCTGCATACTGTCCTTGTCACAGGCAACGGTAAGTGTGTCTAAAGGCGCCACAGCACCCGGCCATGTCGTGGTATCGGCATCTGTTGCTGTAGCTATCGTCGTTGATGGCAAATCTGGGGAGATATAAAATATATCTTAAAATTAAACAATATATTTTAAAGAAGACTGCTTTAAATTATGGCTTTTAAGATCCTGAATATCATGTAGCAGTAGAGTGCTAGCTAATACAAATAAACCGAGCCCAAACACAATGGGTTTATTTCATTTAGCACAAGAGTTCCTATGACCACCTTCCGAATCCATCATCAGATATTATTGCATTGTCACGCGATATACATGCGTGCAAAATGTCAGTTCAATCAAATATATTCCTCTAATTTAGCATGCAAGATTCCACCCAAACTTACAGAGTTACATACATAGTTACACCCAGTGCAAGTTAATATAAAGCTTGTAATAAACAAAAATACAGTGTAAAAACAGAGGGCCACTGAAGACGGGGTCTACAGCCCAAGAAATGAGATATTGTCTTGATGGTAGCGACGTTTGTAATCGTCCACTGAAACGATTTTGAATATTATTTAAATAAAAATTTGTTAATTAAGCTAGTGCTATTAGTTCTAAAAAAACCTAAATTAATTTAAAACCAACATTCTGAGAATCACTTGTGTAGACTATTTAATAATTCTAAAATTAAAATTAGGTTAAAACTGTTAAAATTTCGCGACTTAACTATTTTATACACAGGGTGGAATTTTAAAATGCATCCAGGAAAAATACTCCAAATTGATTTAAGTAAATTCTGTTTAAATTTACATTTTTGAAAACACTCATCGCTCTCCCCGGGAATCGAACTAAGCATTACAAAATATCATCCTGTATAAAGCCTTATTTAAAAAAAAACTTGAATACCGTTACTAATTCGTGAATATAACTTTCGAAACATGTTTGATATCCAACATATTATTTGTTGCAACATATAATTTTCGATGCTTTCTAAGCATGTAATTGCAAGTACACTAGTTAGGTAATGAGTGCTTTCTTTTTATTATAGGTAAGTAAGAAGTAATGATGATGGAGTAGGATGTCCACTGTCATTGGCTTGTCCATGAAAAAAAATATCATTTTTAAGCCGAAAATTTTGGACTTTATTGTCAAGTTCTAAAAATCATTTCTTTCTTTTACATTTAAAGATCTGTTGTTTCTATTTTTGCAAACAAATTACTTTATAACACAGACAAAGACACTCTTATTCTTTTATACTTTAATCATAACTTTAATCCAATCTAGGCTATAAAAAATTATTAAAAAAAACACTTAACTTTAATCTCTGGTTACAGGAAAATAACAAACACAGTAACTCTCATGGACACAAATTCACACACATGCACACACTTTACACATTACATAATGTTACTATTTGTTTATAATATTTTGTTTGATTTATCTCATTGTACCCCTAGGACTAAAATCAGTGTAAACAAAATGTAAATCCGTAATTGGCTAATTTTTTGTTTTATAATTTTAAGTTGAATTTAATTGTAATTGTAGCTGTGGATTTTTGTTAAATAAATAAATAAATCTAAGCTGAATTGACGTCTACCGTAAAAATCTTTGCTTTCTTTGTTTAACTAAAATATTAAAGCCTTCCAGAGTCAATACTCAATAAGGTGCGCTCACGAATCAGTCGCGGGGTCGACGATCGGTCGTCCACCCTACGATGGACATGCCACAGAATAACAGATACAGAATCTATAGAATAGAATATACTTTATTGTACAAAAAAATACCAAGACCACTTGCTGCAAAAGATGCTCAAAAGTTGTGTTCAAATGTGTTTAAACATTTATGACGCTGACGAAGTTGCGCCAATCAATTGTTCTCTGTATTTTTTCTTCTTTTTTTACTTAATAGGTTATACACTGAATCATGTTACATTAAACTAGATTTTAAACATCGTGAAAAGTATTAAAACTTAAAGATTTTACATTTACAATCAGCAATTTAAGGAAAGTATAAAATGGTACCCGCGAGATAGAAAACGGAACCGAGGTAGACAGATTAAGAGATGGGAGGACGATATAAAGAAAGTGGCAGAACCAATATGGTCTCGTAAAGAGAGAAACAGAGAAGAATGGAGCTCTTTAGCGGAGGCCTTTGTCGACAGACAAGTTGCAGAAGAATAAATACCATTTGCCGATAGTTACAGCTACAGTAATTAATATAATAAGTTGAATCAATTAGTTTAAGTAGTTTAATAGTAATGTTAAAAAACAAGCAACAGTAAGGCTTTTTTTATTATTATGATAGGAGATAATCAGTTAAAGAAGAAGAAGATTAAAAATGTTGGCCATTTAGTTCGTTAACCAAGATTTGAATTGAGATTACCTTCTGTTTTATACTGTGGACATTCCGTATAACACCTACGTGGTTTAAACCGAGCACTTTACTTATCGCTTTTGGCATTAAAATAAATAGATTTTATGTTTTTTGGTTGTAAGAAACAGATAAAATAATTGGCAACCAGTATTTGTGGATGCAGGTATTTTTTTTAATTGATTAATAATTTAAAAGCCTTTTTAATGAAACTGAACTTTGTTTGGTTTAACTGGAAGTTTTTAAGGAAACTTGAAATAGAGGTTTTTTTAGTGCTTTTTAAGTAAAACTGAACTAATTATTGGACTAATAAATATTTTGTACTGGATGTGTGGATACTTACAATATTTAATGAGACATTTCATACTGTTCTTGTTGTTTAGATTGACATCATAAAATACAGGGTGTTGATTTTTGCTGATTTTATTAGTATAATTTTGAGACAAACGAATGCAGTATTATTTAACATGAAAATTAAAATGATGTTTCCTTTCAGCAAAACATCTTCATACTTAACATAACATACTTCTAATCTATTTAATTAAAAACAGCTGACGCACGTCACTTCGTCTGCGTCACAAAGGGAAACAATATATCCTATAGCCTTCCTTGATAAATGAACCAGTAGTTTCGGAGCCTATTCGAGACACACAAACAGACTATCAAACCTTTCCTCTTTATAATCATAATAATATTATAAAGGCGAAAGTTTGTATGTATGTATGTATGTATGGATGTATGTTTGTTACTCTTTCACGTAAAAACTACTGAATGGATTTGAATGAAACTTTACCACAATATAGCTTATACATCAGAATAACACATAGGCTACAATTTTTAAACCCCTTTGTAACGCAGACGAAGTTGCGTGGGTCACCTAGTATTAGTATAGATCAATGTTTGTTACCTGTAATTGGTATTTGTTTGGAATGCGCGGTCGCTAGCAGCGCGCTGACTAATAATATATTCCACATTTTTCAGTCTGTAACAAAAAAACAATTAATTAATAATTATGAAATTCTAGTTTTATTAAAGTTAGATAAAGGGCGATGAAGGAGGAACACAGGTTGTGATCAAAGGCTTTAAAATCCTTCAAAGGTGTTAAGTTCTTGACTTTTTTTTTTTGGATGGAATGAAATCGCCGAGTGGGGTATGTGGGGGTTGAACCGCACTAAAACCTCCCGCCGCTCGCGCTCGACGTCCGATCTGGTAGGGATGACAGGACGCGTTCGCGATTGTCGCTCACGTGTCAGAACCAGTCAGAACCAGCCTGGGTCGGGGAGCGCGGCTCCTCGACTCCTCGACTTGCACTAGTTTTTGTGCTGAAAAAGGGAAGTCGGTCGTTTTCATTTTTGTAAAAATATCATAAGTATTCTCTCTTTTCACACTTAAATAATAATGTAGCTAAGAACTCGTCTTCATCGCATGGTAATGCTGTTACTTTGATGTACCTATAGATATTGTAAACATTGTTCTTGAATCTATTAAAAACCGCATCAAAATTAGTTTCATAGTTTATAAAAATATAATCATACATTTATACAGTATAGTGATTATATACAAAACAACTCATATTTTAATTATAATAATTAAATAATTTCTAGCCTTAATTGGGGATATTATAATGATCTGGCAACAATCATTCGAAAATATGCAACGAAATGTCAAAGTATGACAGATGAATGTCAAGTAATCATGAAAAGTGAGTCCCCTTGACATTGGTAATACTTATTCGAATATAATTTAACCCATTATAATATGTATAAAGCATGTTAACAGTTATGTATTTTTTTTATTGCCATGTAGGCAGACGAGCCAACGGCCCACCTGATAGGAAGTGGTTACCGTTTTACTTCATTGTGACATTCCTGGGTATATATATTCTATCGTAGGTAACCTCAGGCAGAACTTTTATCCTTAATTTGATAATCAAATGCTTAAATGTTAGTTAAGGATTTTCGACATTACATATAAATTAATTTATCGCAAGTCAGGGAAACGAGCTTACGGCCCACCTGGTCGTAAGCGGTTACCGTCACACATGAAACTCTGGAATACCAGGGTAATGAGGGGACGTTATCTATCACCTCTTTATATAGTTCTTTTCTTACACCTCGTTTGTTTATCAAGTAACAAACAAATATATTTCCTTCATGGTTCTAGCCTAAATACTGTTTAATTATTGTAGGAAATCAAAGGCTGCCAGTGCATTGAAGAACATAAAAACAATCATTTAATGAAAATAAAACTTAAGAGGAAGAAAAGTATGACGCAATCACTACTAATTTTTACACACAATTCGATATTTGAAAATGCGCGCCAACATTCCTTCTTAATTTTAAAAAGAGTATGATAACAAAGAGGTTTTAATAAAAAAAATATTAAAACTATTTATAGAGGGCGCCACCGTCGTCTGTTCTTTACATTTTAAATGTATAAAATAAATAAAACTGATTCAGTCGCCTACAATAACCAATACTTAAAATAGAATTACGGAAAATTTAAGCCCTAAAATACTGATAAAACTATAATTTACGCGTAACTACAGTTTAAAACAGAGTTACTGCAATCAGGGCGAACGTGTTTAAACTATCATTTTAAAAACCGTAGCCTACATTGTTGTAGATATGAGCTCAGTTTCGCATGTGCCAAGGTCATGTGGCCCTTTTAAATGACAATCACGTATTGGTGTTGCCAGACTGGAGGTAATTCTCGGAATAACATAACTTGTAAGAAGAGTATATTTATTCTTTGGGTGGCGTAAGATGAGTTCTGTAGCTCGTTTCAGGTATTGTACTAATTTGGATGGAATTAACACATATAATAATTACAAACACATACACACGTCTGCTTAGTGAATTAGCAACTTTTCTTTCGTGACATATTTGATTTCTTTAATGAAAATATAGAGTGATTTTTTTAACATGCATGGATGGCAAGGTTGAAATTTATTGAGTAAAATTTTAGATCACAGAATACAGAAAATTAAAACTATAACTTAGAAAATAAAGTTAAAACTAACTGTCGAATATATTGGAGATTGACAATTTTCATTGAGCAACTGGCCCCAAATTAGGTTAAACCAGTATTATGGGTACCAGCGAAAAAGGTTCGTATAAAAGATTAGATATGTAGATTGGATTCGTTCATCAAAAGAGACATCTGCCCTCGACTTAGTGACGATCAATTTCTGAAATAGTTATTGGTTGGAAGTTGGAATACTACCGGGAATCCTGTGCTAAACAAGATAACAGTAACACATATTGGGATTTTACATAATATTCAGGATCTTAAAAATTAGTATTTTAAACTTCCTTCCTAAACTTCATGGCGTTATCGGGTATTTGCCCATTTCTCACTCCCACTGTAACTCCTGTGTAGCCAGGATCCACAGCGGCGACCATCGTAATGACTCTGAGCAGTGAAGCTAAACTAACTTGTCTTGGGCCCCGCAACGAATTTAATCAGAAGATAATAGAAGGAGTAGGAAAACATGAGTTTCGACTTCCCTTCTCACAAAGCGGGAGACAATAAAATAAGATTGAAAAAGCATTACGCCACAATTGAGAAAAGCACCACGGACATTGATTTTATTAAATTGATTCGACCTATGCGGTAAGCTGTTGTACTATTTTGGATGCCAATAGTAGTTATGACGTTAATATAAACATATTACGAAGAGGCATACCTTATGTGATATTTTTAAAACTATGTTGTCTATGGCTATCATTTCAGCACTTCCTAAAAACTACAATAGGTACTATTGCAACATTATTATAAAACATTTCCTGCTCCATATTATATTTAGGTTAAGAATTGTTTGATAGTAACATTGATCGGTGAAAGGCCAACACGCCTTGGTCAACTGTTGTACTATGTATTATGGAAACACGACTTAATATTATTGCAATAGTAATTGGGTATGGTATTGGACTACATGAAAAACAAAGAATATTTTCTTACCATCCTTACAGATAATACCACCTTAAACCATATTTAACTTTATAGCAAATAAAATGTGAATGGTTTTTTTTGCGAATCAGATGAATAATAAAACTTGAGAGGTGTCAAGGGACACCCGGATGGAATGAAGTTCCTTTCGATTAAAAGATATCTTATAATTTTTTTCCTAATTTTTTTTTTACGCGCGATCAGGAACGTTTTAAAAGATTTTGGTCACTGCGCCATCTAGCGATTTCATCTAAAACAAAAAAAGTGTCGTAACAACTTTTCGTAAGAATTTTTTCTGTCTAGCCCCCTTTCACAACGCGCGATAAGGAACTTCGTTCCAAAAATTGTTAATTATTGAAATTTCGTCTACCTCGAAAACGCCCTATTATCGTAATCGAAGTTTACGTCACAGGTAAGTAAACAAAACCATCTATCAATGCCAGAAGTCGACTCATGTTCTCGTAGCTTGTATGTGACGCCATCGTGTCAAAAAACTAGCGCCATTTTGAAAACAGTGATTTTCACGCCGTTTTGAAAGTGTAAACTTCAACTTTAATTTTAATTTATAAATACTTTAGATGTCCTCCAAAATATCAGTGTGACGTAGTTAGAAGGTTATAAATATTAAAACAAAGCTATTTCCAAAAATAAGTCAAATCCCGTATTGTGATAGAATCGAGTTTTACGATTAAACAAAATGAAGTCCAATGCAATCTTCCATCAAATATTACACTATCCCTGGGAACACACATACAATGTATGCAGTTTACATGTATAATACAAAATAATAGGTTACAATTAAACAAACGGAGTGGTGTGTCGTAACTAGTGTAACATGTGGTTCAAAGTGGAACACAAGTGTTTAGTGTTGCAATGTATGTTTAAGATAATATTCTTTAATGTATTTGTTTTATAGATGCGCTTAAGGCGAATTAGAAATGGTGTATAGCAGTACAGTGTTAATACAAGTAAGACGAGCCCAAACACGACGGGTTTATCTTGTTTAGTACAAGTGTTCCTTTCAATCCAAGATCATATCAGATCAGCCATTTTGTCATATAATATTAAATAAATTTATTAATAAATAAATAAAAGGGTCTGATTCAGACACGGCGCGTATTTTGAGGAGGTTCCTCTCTCTTGAGCCCTGACCACTGATGATTTGGGTCGTAGACACCGCCTGCAGTGGACCTCTGTTTTTTATATTGTATTTTTAAATTGTATTTTCTTGTAAATGTTCTTTTTTAAATAGAATGTAAAAAATAAGTGAATAAATGAATATACAGATAATAATAAATAAATGTTGTTGCATATACATCTGCGTTCAAAATGGAAACCGGGAAAGGTATACATAGTACTTACATAGTTACATCCAGAGCAAGTAAATATAAAAAAGTAATAGTAGTAAATCGCATTATAAACAAGCAAATATAAAGACCAGATTATTTTTGATAAAATATAAAATTGTAATTTTTTCTGTAAAGTGAACCTTTAGACCGAAAAACCGTAAAGTATGTGGAGAGAATTCGATTGCAGTAAAGTAGGCCATATTGAATTAAACGTTTTATTTGAACAAGTTTAATGTGAATAAATATTAATTTGTCACGGTTTCAGTGTTATGTAATTTACGTATTTATATTGTGTAAATAATATATTAAACCATATGTAACGTGTATTAAGATACAGGTGTAAAAAGATTTATAACATAGCATTTTTAACTTTACGGATAGTTTTTTCATATTCTTTTGCGTTAGAAAGGAAGGCAGATTAAATTTAAAAATAATAAAATGTATAGCATGAATAGTAATCTTGTAATAATAGAAGTATTTACAATATACAGCCTGTAATAATATGACCTGCCTCAATAAATGGGCAATACAACTCTGAAAGAATTTTTCGAATCGAACCAGCGCTGCAGCAGTTCCTGAGATTAGCGTCCAAACAAACTCTTCAGTTTTACTTTTATTGCTTAATTAACAAGTTAGTTACTGCTATTTCATACAACGATCAAATATTACACTATCTCCAATTTGTGTGCTAATTAACTGTGGAAACGTTTGTGGTCAATGTATTACTTATGTAATCATGTCCTTCTAAGTTTTACATTGTCCTGTTGTTTCCTTGAATAAATAAATACAAAATTTAGTTTCGAAAAAAAGGGTTAGAAAGTAGTGCCTTCAAAAATTTAATCCTTCCCCAACTTAGAATAAGCATTGAAAAATAAAAACATAAAAATAGGTTCAAATATTTTACAAACCATTGCAAACAGCAATTTTACATAACATAGTAAAAATTTTTGTACTGCAAATCGTGAGTTTTGGCACGCAACGTATAGGTCCAAGGTTTTAAGTAAATATGAGCACTAAGCTTATAATAGTGAAAGCAATCAGCTGGGAGCTTACGTAAGCTCGCCATTCACTAACACAGGTTAGCTTTAAGCTTTATGTAATAAAGGGGTGGACTTGTGATACTGGTTTTTTTTTTATCGCAGAATTACAATTATAACTCAAAAACTATGAATAATCGCGAAACATGCATGGATGATTTGGGTGCCTGAGGAGGTGTTCTATCTCTGGACATCTACTTGACACTACTTTCTGGGACCTGTATATTATTTCGATTACACAGTAGTAACGTGAACGATAGGTTTCGTCACGTCAAATCACTTATTTCAAACTAGCTTATGCCCGCGACTTCGTTCGCGTGGACTTCAGGTTCGTCTCGTCTAGCCCGTCTAGTTCGCGACGTCTATAATATAGTATTATTATACCGCAAAAAATTTTTTTTTACGACCTTAGAAACTTCAAAAATTGTAGCCTATGTGTTATTCTGATGTATAAGCTATATTGTGGTAAAGTTTCATTGAAATCCATTCAGTAGTTTTTACGTGAAAGAGTAACAAACATCCATACATACAAACTTTCGCCTTTATAATATATATTAGATTAGATGGTGGACACATACTGACACACACACATTGAAAGTTTGTAAGTGTGATTCGACACCCACAAGCTTCATCCTATTTTCTTCTACAAAAAAAAAGTATTTTATAAAACTAATCTTCAAATATTGAATAGTTTTAGCAAAAACGCATAACAAAGTTATTTTTAACACGTTTAACTCATTAACGTGTCCTTGTGAGTTTTTTGTCAATTTATTAAATTACCGAGCTGTTGAGTGTACCAGGAAGTGACACGGAGACCACTAACCGTGAAATAAGAGGATTATGATGCCTTGCTTTTTGCGAATTTATGTGCGAAAAGATTTTGCATTTTTATGTGTCTTCTTTTGATGTATTAATCAATGTTGTGTAATATGGAGAAACATAATAATATTATAAAGGCGAAAGTTTGTAAGTATGGATGTATGGATGTTTGTTACTCTTTCACGTAAAAACTACTGAATGGATTTGAATGAAACTTTACCACATTAATGCTTATACATCAGAATAACACATAGGCTTTTTTGATAATACGGGACAAACCTGAAGTCCACGCGAACGAAGTCGCGGGCAAAAGCTAGTACTATATGTTATGACAAAACTTTTGATTTAACTGAATTAAAAAGAAAAGGAGAGAGACAAAGTGGTTCTTTCTTAATTCAGCTGTATAAATGCTTTGTTTGTTTACGGAAAACTATCGTTTTTGAACCGATTGAAGGAGTTTTTTTTGTTTGTATTGTATAATACTGTTAAAATACTTTAAAAAAATATGCTCATATTACAAAAAAGACATGCCCGCTGAGTTTCTTGCCAGTTCTTCTCAGGACGGTGGCTAAAATTTTTGTGTCCGAATTGGTGGTAGCTTTTAAATATTGACGTCAACAAGAATGTGCACGTCATCAATATTGAAAATAAAGTATTTCATTTCATTTGAAAACATGATGAATTTTCAAGTTGGATCTACGATGAAATTGATGACCACAGACCAGAGAAATGGAGTAATATTTGAAAAAAGCATTTCTTGTTTTTCAAGTAATCTATCATTTGTAAAGTCGTTCACGCTCTTCTTGTTTTTTTTTACTGCTGCTAATCTTCTAATAATCTTATATGTTAATCTTTTATTGCATTCAAGTATCTTATAAACCTATTCATTGAAGATTTAAAATAATTTATAACGTTATACACTGTCTCGATGGTGCGTCGTGACCTAGTAATCTCAATATGACAAGTTGTTAGTCCTTTTAGGGCTTACCACACCTCATCTTACGTAATATCGCACTCCTAGATACACCTGCACGTTTTCTTCTTATTATAAGACAAGCCTGCCAACCACTTTACCCTTTATTAGCCAAATGTAACATTCCACTCCCTCTTAATATGAACTATCTCTTAACTTTTCCCAATCCTAAAGTTGTATATACGTTAGCCACTTTTATCCATTCGAATAACATCAAACTCTAAAATATTATCTAAAATATAAAATATTATTTTAGTTAATCGTTTGTCATCTCTTTCACTTTATCTCTATTCCTGCTCGTGATATTCTATCTACGTGACTTTGGTAGAGTCATCCGCAAGGAAAGAACTCGGGCCAGAAAAAAAAAAAGAAGTTAGAAGTGACTTTAAAACACAGAGTGTATTCGTGTCTTACCTCTAACAAGTTTTATCAGCACAGTACTGTCATAAAACTCGTATTGGCTCATAAAAGTGAGTCGAAAGGCAAACTATACAATAATGTCGTAATGGGCGAACTATTGCTTGCATTTAAATTAAAAATACAAAAAGAATTACTTGTGTATACTTTTGAATTGATTTATTGTATTTTTAAATTTTGGCAGACATTTCAATCCTTTTTGACCTTGACTTGCAATTTTGATAACACTTTCTTTGAGTTTTACAAATTACCAAATTGAATGTCGGATATCGAACTATAATCTATACTTAGCGTCTTGTCATTGGTAGAGATGGAAACCTAGCACGACACGAGACGATATGACGCGTTACGCACTACGGCATTCTTAACATGTGCCCTCCCGACCACTCGACGGGCTTTCTGAAGTCTGCCAAGATGAGACCACAAGGTCGTCTCAAGGAATACCCTTCTGAGTCTGAACCAGTGTTGTTTTTTATAGATAGACGAACCTATGGCTTACCAACCAACCAACCTCTGTCAGGACACTGGCCGTTACCCATCACCTACATACAAGACTTTTCTTAAACCTCGTAAATGTGATGACATTATCTAGATACAAAAAATAATTTATTTATTTATTTATTTACAACACACAAAAATGTACATCATTATTAACACATTATTCTTAAACCTTTTTAACATGATAACAATACGAAGTTGAACACTGGCACCCATGATAAGATTTAACTTGTGTTATGGGTGCCAGGGCTCTTTCACTCATTGATACATAGTTTAAGTACATAGACACTAGTGGACTGTGTAAACAAATTTTATACTATATAATAATACAATGATTTAAAATTCTCCTACTTATTTTGCGAGGTTTCTCTTTAGGTACTTAATTATACAATTTCTCGACGTAACACACATTAAATAAAGAACCTATGTAATTTTGATTATATCAGAAACCGGAAATGAGAACTAGATAATTTATTGACTTTGACGGAAATGCGCATCACATGGGCAATAAATTCTACATTTAACTTGATTGACGACGTCATGTAACTTAATGTGTTTCTTAAGTTACGTTTTAAGTTTCTTTTGAAGTTAGGGTATAGTATAATTTGTGGTAAACTATGATGACTTGTGTAACTTCGTCTATGTCACAAAGTGTGGCTTTTTTGTCCTTTTTTGTACTGATTTACGTACCTTGTAGGCAGACGTGTGTTTGTAAGACGTTTTTCTACTATATTATTGATGTTCATGTATTATTTAAAATATTAAAAACCTTGTTCTTTAATCTGTAATAACCCATTACTGCCCACTTCAGGGCTCAGGTCTCTTCAAAAGAGAAATAAGGCATTGTCCATCATTTGCCTAATGTGGATTAAGACTTCACATATCTTCGAAATATTTTTAGAATCCTTTTCCGATATGAAGGTTTCCTCGCGATGTTTTCCTTTACCGTTTTTAGTCAGTTGTGTGGCGGTGAATTGCCCATAAATCTTTTTCACAGTTTGATTTAGAGGTACAAGGCGGCCGAATCTGAAGCCGCGACCTCCCGTACGGAAGGCAATCACTTAATTTTAAATCGTGTTCTTTAATCTCTAAAAAATGTATTGCGTAGTTTTAAAGATTTATAGATAGACAGTGGGACCTGACCTTATTTCGTACTATGTATTGATGAGTATATTTATTTCTGCATGAATTTTAATACAAGTTTACTTTTAAATTTCTTTAAACACTCGCGGTTATCTACATCACGATACTGTCAGTGTGGTATGTCGAAATGTGAGTTCGAGTTCCAGTGGTACCGGCAAACGAACGAGAAAGAGGGTAGACAGATTTGTCTGCTCTTAAATGACCTACCCGCAGTTCTTCAGTCTTCCCGTGATCATGGCGCTTGAAACAGTGCCGAAATATCGGGATCGCTCAATTGAAAATAATCGTGGAAAGAACCCGTTCAGTAATAGTGTAAGTGAAGTTTACTTTTGACTTTATAACTTCATAAAATTACCATAGAATTATTACCTCTGGAATCAGCATCATGAACAATAGAATGAAGCTAATTTAAAGTGCACCTATCGCGCGTAACTACACGATGTTTTGAATCAACATCATGAATCATAAAATGAAATTTTAAAGAACTTATGTGTGTGTAATATTTTATTAGTGTGTTAAACGAATTGAGTGTCATCGGTACACTAACGCCAGAATATCGCGTAGTTACGCGCGATCGATGCACTTTAAATTGGCTTCATTCTGTTGTTCATGATGTTGATTCCAGATGTTATAATTTTATGAAAATTACCTATATAAAACTCAGATCAAGTTCGGCTGCAGAAAAGGACTTTTTAAATGTATATTCATGCGTCGGCACTGTTGCACAAGGTTACATTACGTCACCCATGGACCAGTCACGCCGGTTTCTGTATTCGGAGCGCCATCTCACCTCTGTTACAAAATCTATCTTAAGCAGAAGTCTAACGTGAACGTGAGGATCATTGGTAATTTGTTTCATCTCTTTAAGTTGAATCTTATAAATTCGATACCTCCCACGTAAGTTGTTGTATCTCCAAAACTGCAACTTTACGGTAGAGCGTTTCAAAGACTCAAAGTGATGATTCGTAGAGTTATATATTTAAATACGAAATTTCAAAAAGATGTAACATAAATGCAGATTTTTGTTCACTTTGGAGTCTTTGAAACGCTCTACCGTAAAGTTGCAGTTTTGGAGATACAACAACTTACGTGGGAGGTATCGCTATGTGTATTACAGTTTTTTTCGGACTGGATTCGAGTCTTGCAATAAATATCTTTATTTTGTCTTATTTTCTTTATCTTAGCTTTTTTGAGCTTGAAGAGTTACAAGTGTAGGTCGTAGCAGTGTCTCGCAAAATTGTTATTTCGTTGGTTGCATGTGTTTATTTTTATTGCCTTATAGGTAACAGAGCCACTTGATTGTATATGATTATAATCACATGTGAACCTTGTTGTAAGTCTTGAAGAAGTACAAGTCATAGCAAGTAGTTCCGGTCACTCATGAACCTCTGCAATGTCAAGGCAATAAGGGGCGTTATGCATAACCTACCCGTACATGACTTTTGGAGCGAAGTTCCTTATCGCGCGTTCTGAAAGGAGGCTAGACGGAAAAAATTCTTACGAAAAAGTTGTCACGACACTTTTTTGTTTTAGATGATTATCGCTAGATTGCGCTGTGATTAAAATCTTTTAAAACACGTTCCTTATCGCGCGTTCCGACAGGAAATAATTTTTATGAGATACGTTTTAATCGAAAGGAACTTCGTTCCATCCGGGTGTCCCTTGACACCTCTCAAGTTTTTTTAATTGATTTTTTATTTGATCTAAAAATTATTTCTGTACAGTTTAACTTTACTGTGTCTCTAGTTTCATCATGGCATCTCCAGTGGACAATGATTTAGTAATTTCTTACACGACAGCTGGGAGTTATTGGAGCGAAGATGTTATGTGAATTTGATGTGACAGGTCAGTCTTGGTTGAGTACCTTGAGGATTAAATAACTAGGTGTCTGTTAAAGGGTTCAGGGTTTTTTTATATGTGAGAGAGTTCGGGATATGTGGGGTTTGAACCGCATCAAAACCTGCACTAAAGCGCTCGAACCCCGGCTGAGGTCTGAAGCAGCACGGAATTATGTGGAGCGGATCAACGCGTTAGGGTAAACTTTAAAGCTTTCACACTACAATGATTGCTTAAATATCTTACGAGGTCAAAATTTAATGGTGAATCGGTTAGGATGATTTTTATAATCGACTTTCCTAAAGGTATAGGTGTTATCATTTTAACTGTATTTCTTAAATGTTTGTTCCTGTATAACTTGAATGATTTTTTATCCAAATGACGGGTGATGGTTCAGTTGGCAAACCGACCGGGACCATTTCGGTCCATGTTCAAGTATTTTTGGAGTATGTTTAAAAATAATGGATAACATTTCAGGAATAGAGTGTTCCAGATAGTCGTTTTGAGGATTTCGATAATTGTTATTTATCAGCAAATAGATACTTCGGACGTTAATTTTTACAAAAGATCTAACTAGATTTTTTTGTAATATTCATCCAAAGTGGAAGTCAGTCTTTTGTTAAAATTATATTTTTAAATGACAATGTTGTTTTACGCGACAGGAATTAGAATGATTACGTCACGCGTTCGATGTTATCATAAAGCAAAGGAACCAGTCTAAGAGTAACGGTAACCGTCCGAAATGGTGGTACCGTTACAATTGTCCGACCGACGAACTTACACTGCGTAACGAGTTAAATACTGTAAATAAGAATTACATTATCTTCTGTGATATAAAAATGAATCTTTAAATGTGATGGTAAGCGCATAGCGTGCCCGCACACCTAGAATAGTATTGACAATACTTTCTGAGCGAGGGATGGGAAAAGTTACTAAAAAAATAGGATGTTAAAGAAAGTGTTAATTAAAAGCATATTTTCAAGAATAGAAAGTGCATGTTTTAGGATAAATAAAACTTGAAAAACTTATTAATATTTTAGGATCAAGTTCCAAAATATTTTAATGTTAAAATATTAATCTTAACATCATCAGTCTACTATTCAGGTGTTCCTATAATTTTTAATAAATGATATTAATTAATTCAAATTTCTTTCATACTTTTACAGGTTTGATGCTGCCTGAAACTATTTTTTTTCATATAACAAATAACACAATTTAATATCCAAAAGTTATTTAGTGCATGTTTTTTCTAACATTCTAATTATATTGTTATGACTTTTAAATCCCATCACTGCTTCTGTCACAAGTATTGTCAATATTTTTTTAGGTGTGCGGGCACGCATAGCTAAACAACGCCTGGACCAATTTGGCACTTCTTTTTTATAATGTTCTTTGAAATTAAAGTATGGAGAAAATTAGAATAATTAGCGAGAAAAAAGGTAGGTAGGTAGGTAGGTATAGTAGGGTTCACGTAGACAACGTCGCGGGCTGCAGCTACTTAATTGTTAACTTTTAAGATCCTGGATATGATGAAGTACAGTGCTAGCTAAGACAAGTAAAACGAACCGAAACATGATGAGTCTGTCTTGTTTAGTATATGAGTTCCCGGCAATTATTCGATATTTCTCAGCGGAAAAACCATCTTAGAACATTAACAAAAATGTAAAAAAAAGGTAAAATTGGCCCAGGCGTTGTTGAGTTATACGCTTAGCAACACATTTTGCTATTTATTTTTTTATTATAGAAGATGTAGCTTGTTACTTAAGCTCTTGTTTTTCTGTAACAGCAAAACCAGTGTTACATGTATTATGTCCATAGATTATACTACAATTTCCCCACAGAAGTATTATAAGGTGTTACATTTTGCAACATTCCCATACAACAATGGTATACAACATACATTGTAATTTATCTCTCAAAACACGGGATATTGCACCTTATTTTGAGAAAGCTAAAGAGCAATTTCGCCTGAATTCCTTCGTTGTAGCAATGTCTTAAACCTTGAAAATCGTGAAGTAAAATTATTTAATTGATGTCACAATTGTAATAGCTGTTATGATTGCTTTAAAGACTTCTGTCTTTTGTCTGTGTTTATTTACCGAATGGTAAGTTACGGTAGCGATCATGTTTTGTAGTTAAATTTCTTTTTGTTTTGGACGGGAGGAAATCTAATTTCTACCCACTCTACAGATGGGGTGTGTGGGAGTCGAACCGCAGTAGAACCTTCCGCTCAGCGTCCAAGCTCCGGCTGAAGATAGAACCCAGCACGAGATTGTGCAGGATGACGTGCAAGACTTATGAATTATCTAAATATTAGTGGTGGAATTGGAGGTTTCAGACGGAGTGTTATGTCTGATATTCGTCCATGACATTTTTTAATTTATAATCATATTTTTTTATTTTTTTAAATATCTCAATCTGTTTGTTCTTTTTTTTTTAATTGCTATTGTTGTTTTAAATTTTTCACTTTTTAATTGTATTTATTTTTATTCTTGATTTTTTTTTATTGTATGTCTTTGACCGCTAATTTAAAATAGGCATGCAGTCGGCACCTATAATTGTGTTAGCATTAAGTCTATACTGCAAGACTCTTAATATACCTGTATTGCATGTTCGGGTATATAACATGTATATATATAATACAATTATAATAATAGTCTCTACAAATAAAATACCAGTGGGCAGAAATGGAATTACTTCCACAACACGTAAGTAACAAAAAAAATCATTGTAGGTAGTATATAGAGATAAGTTTCGAACCTTGGACCGCTTCCCAGTGGGTGAATGAAATTTGCACGCAACAAATACGCTTCTAGTTGTTTTGCATTATAATTTATAGAATTATTGAAATTTACTTCGTTTCTAATATATCACTTACACTATTATTAAACGGGTTCTTACCACGATTATTTTTAATTGAACGGTCTCGATATTTCAGCACTGTTTCAGACGATACTGTCAGTGTGGTATGTCGTTATACATAAAACTACGGTAAAAATCTAATAGGTACATAATATTTTATTAGGAAAAATAAAAACGACCGATTTCCATTTTGAGCAGAAAAACTACCAGTCTGATCTTTGTCAAATTTAAAGGACTATGTCAAAAGTGCTTCTTATAAAATAATCAACTAAATCGGTTCACTTATAGAAGAAATACACGCGAAGCGAATCGTGAAAACCTGTCTTATTTTTTTTTTACTACACTACTTCCGCCGAAGCTATTTAAATTTTTTCAAAAAGTTAGTGATCCGTACTAACACTCCAATAATGTAAGCCAATGTGTGAAAAAATTACAAAAAAATCTATCTTACATCGCGTGCGCTGCGAAAACGATTAATTATAGAGCATAACGATGTACTACGGATTTGTAGTTCTTATTAAGATCTAACAGTGCTGCTAGAACCCTTTTTTGACGCAGACGAAGTTGCGAAGGTCAAGTAGTCTTAAATAAGATTACCCATAATGTCTGTTTTTCCCTCCGAACTGCGATAGAAGAACTAAATTTCTAAATCCAGAAAGGCCATTATTGACGTCTTCTCGACCTTAAAGAGGACAGACACTGACCTTTACTCATGATGTAAGTATTAGTAGACACACACAAATTGTTATGTATTCATTTAGTATTGTTTTGACAAGGTTTTATTTATGCGGAAGGTATGAGACAGAATCATGTTAGATTACTCATATTATTTTCTGGTTATGTACGGTTTAAATTGTTGGGTGACTGATAAGAAATATATTTACCAACACGAAAGTGAAAGAAGTCGGTCTATTTTTCAAAAATAGCACAAAATTACTGTTCTTATTATGTACCAAGTAACACTTTTCAAATCATCAAAATCAATTAACCACGCAACAAATCGTGTAATTTTCTGAAAAAAAAACCCATGTACCCATTGAAATTCAGACAAAAATTGTGGATCTTTTTCCACCAAAAATGAAGAGATGGAAGGTTACTTGGGTTATTTGGATTTAGACATTAAATCTGTTTTACATTCAGATCAGAATTATTAAAAGATATTATACAGTTTAAATCAAAACATTGTTTATCTAGAATCTAGATATTAGCGAAGACGTCTAGAACTTGAAAATTGTGGTTTTATTTTCATTTAATCTATCATGTTTCTTGAGAGAGAGATTTGATCCTAAAAAGTTAATCTATCGATTGATGTAATAAAAATGCAGGGTGTGATTTTTTTAATTATAGCAGGTTTGATTCCCACGATTTTTCGTAAAAAAACTATGAATGCTTTTTTTCTTTACAAAAAAAATATTTCAGCAAATTCACTAAAATCATTGTGTCGAGTACCCCTAGAGAGGCGTTTAAAAATTCCATCCTGTATATAATATATAAATAAATACATTTATATTTTTTGCAGGATATGCTCAAAAAAGCATATCTCAAGTTTATTTTTGCTATATCTCAAAGCATGACGTCACTAATGAAGTAAAATTCTTGTGCACACTATTCTTAATCATCCAATTTTCATTCCGACGAATCTCGGTTTTCCCTACATTATAATGCTGAAGGATATTAAACCTAAAGGCTTATATAATAAGAGCTATATGTATTATTTGTGTATTAACACGCGCGGGCGACGTCCTCGGAGCGAGGTTACTATAAACCTGCGCATTTTAAGGTAAATCGTACATTTGTACTGTACTGTACCTACTGTAACAACCCATTACTAAATAGTGCTGAACTCAGGTCTTCTCAGAAGAGGGATTAGGCATAAATCAAAATTCCTTTATTTCAATAGGTTTTAACAAGCACTTTTGAACGTCAATATAATGAATACACTTTCAATATTTGTTGTTTTGAATAATATAAAAGAGAGATACTTCTGAAGAAAAGTTATTTAAAAAAAGTCATCATCACAGTAATTAAATGTAACTACAATAGCTTAATAAATAGTAAAGCATATAGTAACATAGTCAAATTATAATAATTAAAAAAAACAATAATTAAATATTGTAACTAAAATTAACAGACTCGTAGTCCACGCTGGCCTGCGGATTGGGGACTTCACATATCTTCGAAGGATTTCTACAATACTTTTTCAATATGTAGGTTTCCTTACGATATTTTCTTTTACCGTTCAACCGCACACTTAGTGTTTCCCGAGCGCTATGATTTGTCTTCAAACGAGGTTTGGAGAGAGTTCTTAAAAGTAGGTCGGTAGTGGCTAGGTTTTACCTGATATTGCAGAGGTCCATGAGCGACGGTGACCACTTAAAATCATGTGATACGTAGGCTGATCTGTTTACATGGCAGTTAGAAGCCACCAGAAAATCACCAGCACCCTTAATGCGCTCTATTGATTCTATTCATATTATTATAACAAATCAAATTAACAAAATCGTAAATTATAATAAAAATATTTACATACATTAACCAGTTTCATCGTTTATTTTTGACAAAATAAAGTGTATAAATTTATGTTTGCTTCAAAAACAAGTCGAAATTCAGCTTAGAAATATCGAGGAAAGACAGCATTACTTTTCAAATCATGCCGGCCCGGAACGTCAAGTGGCCGTGCTACCTTATTGTTAATCATGGTTTACATATTGAAGGTTGTACGACATATTGTGATGTCATCATTGTGGCGATCTCAAATGAATTCACCATTAAATCTGAGATTAGCACACAAACAAACTTTTCAACTTTATAATATTACTTTCATGCATTTTCAACGGGTTCTTACCGCGATATTTAATTAATTGAGTTGTCTCGATATTTCAACGTTGTTGCAAACGTCATGATCACGAGAAGACTGGATATTGCGGGTCGATTTAAGAGCAAACAAATCTGTCTACCCTCGCACTCGTTCGCTTTTGTGTAGTACCACTGGAACTCGAAGAAGAACCCGTTGAAAATGTATGAAAGTATTATAGAAAATCGCGAGTGTCTGAATAAGTTTATCATATTAGTATAGATAATGTGAATCTCAAATACGTCCCACATCGATATTAAAATGTTTCTCGTTTATATTAGTTTTACGCAATTCTCGCTTTGATTGCGTTAACAACCAAATTAAGACTAAAATTAAATGTTTCATTTAGTATGACTTGTAACATGTTTCATAACATACCTTATATGTATTACTACTTGTAAATGGTAATCCAAGAAATTACTAAATAATATTATGAACAAATTATTTTTGGTTCGGTAAATTCCTTATCGCGCGTTATCGAAAGGGGGCTAGACGGAAAAAAATCTTACGAAAAGTTGTCACGACACTTTTTTGTTTTAGATGATTATCGCTAGATAGCGTTGTGATCAAAATCTTTTAAAACATGTTCTTTATCGCGCGTTACGTTAGGAAAATAAATAAGATATATTTTAATCGAAAGGAAATTCGTTCTATTCGGGTGTCCCATGTCATCTCTCAAGTTTTTATTTTAAATATGGCCATGAGTGATAACCATTAACGATCAGGCGGTCCGTTAGCTCATTTACCTTTAACAGTATTAATACTTAATCATTTCACCATACTTCGTCATTTTAAAGTCGAACCGACTGTGATGATTGCATCCAAAAAGTGTAAAAATTTTGGAAATCATATTTTTAAATACAATAAAACTAAATCAACGACCTTCTATGACATTTTACTCCCACAGTTAGTTATTTAGCAAAAATAAATCAACTCTCGTGGGCTGTGTTAATAAGTTTATAACTAAATCTGGAAACAGTTTGATTACGTTGTCGCTAGTGTAGGTAGCTCTTAAGATTGTTGATGATGTGTGGCAATAATATAAGGTTAACCAAATTAAAAGTATAGAAACCTCAAATTTCTTTAAACACTTGCGGTTATCTACATCACTTGAGCGATCCCGATATTTCAGCACTGTTGCAAGCGTTATGATCACGGGAAGACTGAGTACTGCGGGTAGGTTATTTAAGAGCAGACGAATCTGTCTACCCTTTGTAAGAACCCGTTAAGTAATAGTGTAAGTGAATTAGAAACCTTGTTAAATACAAGCTTTTAAGATCCCGATTATCATGTAGCAGTAGAGTGCTAGCTAAGTCGTGGTGGCCGAGTGGTCGAAGCGCTTCCTTCCGAACGGGAGTACGCGGGTTCAAAACCGGCCGGCTTGTACCTCTAAATCTAAATGTGAAAAAGATTTATGTGAAATTTTTCACAACGCCACTGACTAAAAACGGTGAAGGAAAACATCGTGAGGAAACCTGCATGTCGGAAAAGGATTCTAAAAATGCTTTGAAGATATGTGAAGTCCCCAAACCGCACTGGGCAAGCGTGGTGGACTATGCCTAATCCCTCTTCTGAGGAGACCTGAGCCCAACAGTGGGCAGTAATGGGTTGGTACAGTAGAGTGCTAGCTAATACAAGTAAAACGAGCCGAAACACGACAGATCTTGTTTAGTAAGAACAGTTCTTATGGCTACCTATCGACTCCATCATCAAATCAGCTTGAAAATTTCAGTTCAATTGAGAACCGACTTTCTTCTTCTTATTAGCAACCCATATCTGCCCACTGCTGAGCTCTGGTCTTCTCAGTAGAGGGATCAGGCATAGTCTACCACGCTTGGCCAATGCGGAGTCGGGACCTACATACATCCTTTTCCGATATGCTGGTTTCTGTACGATGTTTTCTTTCACCGTTTCTAACCAGTAGTGTTGTGAAAAATAGCAAGTATTTTTTTTTTAATTAATATTTAGAGGATCTCCAGAAAGCCTTCGTTTCAACCACGACACGACTCCATCTTCCTACATGGACAAATATCCAAAAAATGAATCCTCATTGAGTCGATAAGGCAATGTTTACCCTGCTAGCTTTCATATTGTGAATACAAGTAGGTGTGATGTTGACTCAGGCCCACAGCCTCGTAGCCAAACAGAGTTACAAGGTCCTCACCTTAACTCGAGGATTACCCAATGATCTGAATATTTAGGGTCAACAATTAAATGGAAAAGGGCATCCAAGGACAAATTGTGCAACTTCTTAATTAGTATTCAGTTTTATTGTTTTTGTCATCAACTAAAACAGATGACGGTTGTGATAGATTTATAGAATGAGGTGATAATGTTGAGGTGATGTTTTTTGACAAGCTTTAAATTAACTTGCACTGGATTTAACTATGTAAGTTCCGGAGGAATTTTGCAAGCTAAATTTGTCAAACTTCCCATTTCTGATTGAGCTGTCATTTCCCATGCAGATGTATATTGCAATAATATGGCAAAATGGTGCTGATCTGATGATGAATTCGGAAGGTGGTCTTAGGAACTCCTGTAGTAAACAAGATAGAATATTAGTGTTTGGGCTCATTTTACTTGTCTTGGCTAGCACTCTACTAATACATGATATTCGCTTATTAAGTCGCTTCACGCTGTCTCCATGTATGGTTAAATCTTAAAAACTACGCAAAGGATTATGATGTGGCTTTTTAAATAAATAGAGGGATTCAAAAGGATGGTTTATGTGTACAATACCTGCATAATATAGTAGTGAAACACTGATAATTTTAGAAGTTGATGTGATGTCGTAAATATGCACATTTTTCGGCGCATACAGACGCAGACGAAGTTGAGATCAACCAATGGATGAATCTGGCGGTTCAACCTTTGATCGTTAATCGATTTCCATCGCATATAAAGGACGCAGTAATCGATTGTTAATTCGATTCATGTAATCGATAAACTCGTTTTGTAACGATCTGTGGGCGTATTTTTCATCATTTGATAAGTTATGAAATTCCCTTCTTGTATAGGCAGATGAGCCTACGTTGATTAAATGGTATTTAGTCGTTTTCTGAATTTATGTATTTCTTTTTTTACTTTTTTCCATAATTTAAATTAGTTCGTCGTTAAATTCATGTTCTTCTTCTTTGAACGCGTTAATCTCAGGAACCGCTTTCCGATTTGAATAATTATTTCATGGTCCATTCGAAGATAGTCGTACTAAAAGTAGAAAGAAGTCATGGTGGCAGAGTGGTTGAAGCGCTTGTCTTTCGTACGGGAGATCGCGGGCTCGAATCCGGTCGGCTTGTACCTCTAAATCTTAATGTGAAAAAAGATTTATGTGCAATTTCTCACAACACCACTGGCTAAAAACGGTGAAGGAAAACATCGTGAGGAAACCTGCATGTCGGAAAAGGGTTCTAAAAATCCTTTGAAGATATGTGAAGTACCCAATCTTCATTAGGCAAGCGTGGTGGACTATGCCTAATCCCTCTTCTGAGGAGACCGAACCCAGCAGTGGGCAGTAACGGGTTGATACAGTACAGTACAGTACTAAAAGTCAAATAATTTATAAATAGCTTTAATAAGATGACCCAAAAAAATAGACGAATTGAGAAACTCCTTTTTTTTGAAGTCGGTTAAAAATCGGTTGAAATTTCCTCTTTTTCTGGCATAGTCAAAGTTGCGCAGTCAGCTATTAACTTTGTTACAATGACTATGAGTTCCGGTATATCATGACGTCAGGAGGCAGTGGGAGTGACTGTGGGTGGAAACGCCTTGAATACCTTCACTGGTACGAGTTACAATCGCGGAATGTCACAGAAGATGTGTCCACAGTTTCTTTATATTCAAGGATATTTAGGTTATTATTTATTTAAAGAAAACTTTTAAATAAAAGTTCTTAAGGTTCTGGATATTATGTAGCAGTAGAGTGCTAGCTAATACAAGTAAACGAGCCCAAACACGACGGGTCTATCTCGTTTAGCACAAGAGTTCGTATGATCACCTTCCGACTCCATCATCAGATCAGCGCCTTTTGTCATATTGTTTTATTGTCATGCGATAAACGTGCAAAATGTCAGCTCAATCGGAACCCGGGAAGTTTATCAAATTTAACTTGCAACATTCCACCTGAACTTACATAGTTACATCCAGTGCAAGTTAATTTAAAGCTTGTAATAAAAATGATTAATTATCTAGATAGCTCTAAAACCAATCTGTGTTCTACATAACTGTTGTACAACAAAATAGAAGTAATCGACATTTACTTTGTAAATACTAAATATTGCAAAGTTTTTGTGAAACTGCAGAATAATTATAGCAACGAATGACTATACAGAGTGATTTGTTACTGTACTATAACAACCCATTACTGCCCACTGTTGAGCTCAGGTCTCCTCCGAAGAGGGGTTAGGCATAGTCCACCACGCTTGCCTAATGCGGATTGGGGACTTCACATATCTTCAAAGGATTTTTAGACCCCTTTTCCGATATGCAGGTTTCCTCACGATGTTTTCCTTCACCGTTTTTAGCCAGTGGTGTTGTGAAAAATTGCACATAAATCTTTTTCATAATAAGATTTTAGAGGTACAAGCCGGTCGGTTTTGAACCCGCGACCTCCCGTTCGGAAGTGATTTGTTAATGATGGTATATATTGAAGGTCATGATGGTCATGTACGACATAGCATTATTAGCAATGGATATGGTATAAAGCCTTAGTAAATGCCACTTAAAAATATCTAATATTCCTACGGCAGCTGCTAGGTGCGCGAGATCACTTGAGGTTGTTACTCAATACTTTGATGTACGTATTTTATGGGATATTTTCATTTTTACTTTTAAGTATTTTAAGAGCTGTCCACAGTTAAATTTTTGGAACGAAGTTCCTTATCGCGCGTTATCGAAAGGGGGCTAGACGGAAATTCTTATGAAAAAGTTGTCACGACACTTTTTTGTTTTAGATGATTATCGCTAGATGGCGCTGTGATTAAAATCTTTTAAAACAATTCCTTATTTTGTTTTATATGATTAATGCTAGATGGCGCTGTGATTAAAATATGTTATTTAAGTTATTATAATTAGTTTAAAAAGACAATAATATTTTATTACAATTCCCTCACTAATTAATCGAACGGAACTTCGTTCCATCCGGGTGTCCCTTGACACCTCTCAAGTTTTTTTTTTAATTTTTAGACATTTTTTTGTTTATATTATTCTGTAATGTGGGCATTAAAAATACATTCAAACATATTTTGTACTCTTTCATCACCAACCCCTATTTTTTAGATGCAGTATAGTGCTCACACAGAAGACGTTGCGGGCAGCAGCTAGTTCTCATTGAAATTTTGCTCCATACGAATGAGGGGTAAATGTATGTTTATTTACATCTGCATAGAATCTTTTGTTGTGGCGTAACAAGATGTTGATTGAACCAGTTCACACCGTTATCGAGCATCTCCGTTTAACAATCTTATGCGAATGTACTGTAAGAATTTACGAAATTAGGTAGAAGTTTTGAAATGGGGAGAAATGTCCGGGTTCTTTTTGAATTACAAGACAGACTAATGTTCCTCCTGTTGGAGGAAATCACCGGATCCCCACACGCCCCGCGGATGGGGTATGTGGGAGTTGAACCGCACTAAAACCTCCAACCGCTCACACTCAGCTTACAACTTATTTTTTTTCGATTTCCAGTAAGTACAGTTTATTTACAATGAAATAAATCACAATTTATAACATCATGATGATGATAACGATGCTCATGGACATCCTGTACCAACCCATTACTGCCCACTGTTGGGCTCAGGTCTCCTCAGAAGAGGGATTAGGCATAGTCCACCACGCTTGCCCAGTGCGGATTGGGGACTTCACATATCTTCAAAGGATTTTAGAACCCTTTTCCGACATGCAGGCTACCTCACGATGATTTCCTTCGCCGTTTTTAGCCAGTAGTGTTGTGAAAAAATGCACATAATGGACATCACTAATATCAAAATGAACTAACATCTCGTAATACTAATGAAAAAAATTCTTTTAGTTTTTATTATACAACAACTGACCTTTGATTTTCATGCTTTTTCGTCTCCAAACCGATTCTCAATGGTTTTATGCAATTCTAGTCATTGCTTATGAAAATCTGTGCAAACAATTTTTTTGGTAGTCGAAGCCTTTTACTTAGATTTTGAAGTTTAACCTTAAGTTATGTAATTTATTAGTTTTGAAGATATGTTTTTGACGTGATTTTTGGTTTAAATTTCTTATCAAGTCTTAGGATAACTACAGGATTTTTTATTTTATATTAATTCACTTAAATATCCAATATTTCTTTGTTTTAAACTGTGACAAATAAAAGGCTTTTTTCTTTTTATTTTATTTATTAATTCACTTACATTATTACTAAACAAGTTCTTATCACGATTATTTTGAAATAAGCGGTCCCGAGATTGATTTATATTTATTGCTTTCTTTTGATATGTTTAAAGAAGTGTGTTATATATTTTTTTATTCGTTAACAACGACGAGGCTTGAGGAGGGTCCTTAAAGTTAGGTCGTAGGTAGCGACCCCTCAATGTCCCCTGACATTGCAGAGGTTCATGAGCGACGGTAACCACTTACGATCAGGTGGCCCGTTGGCTAGTCTGCCTACATGGCAATAAAAAAAATAAAAAAACAAAGTTCCAATAATAATTTTTAAATGTTGTTTTCTCGGCTCTCTTTTATAAGAGCATTTTACTTTTACTTTTACACTTAATCTGATTAAATATCTTTTAAATATCATACGGTTTTCTTATTCTATTTGAAATAAAAGCACATTCTGAAGGTCATTCACCATTTTTTCCTCACCACACAACATCGCAAGAACAGAACCTACCTTATTAAAAGTCCTTCTATCGAAAAGCTGCTCACAAGCACACTACACACTTAACCACAAAACTATACACATTATCGAATTCCGCACGAAATTATCGAAAAATTATGGCCAAAATTTAACTAATTTTTAATTAAAAAACTGTTTTTTTGTTCGTTTTCGTTTTGTTCGCTCGCATTGCGGCCGCGCGCTCTTACGTCGGACTTGCACTGCGCCGGGGCAACATTCAACAGCCTGCGAGAAGAAGGACAGTGTAAAACAGCCTATGTACTAACAAAACTGCAAGGGATTATCACCTTTAACTTTAACTTACTAAGGTCGTATATCCCATGCATAACAACCTATAAAATATTGGAATATATTTTATAGTGTTCGATTTCGAAAAGGCTTCAGTAAATGTTACATTGCAGAGGATTATGGCTTGTAATGCTTTGGAATGAAGCATATTTTGTAATACAGTTTTCGTTTTTAAATTATTATTGAAATATTTTGAATTTTATTCAGAACTGTAAGGGCTTAAGTATTTTTGAAGATCACCTTTATGTCTTAAAGAATAGAGTAGTTTTTGAATTGAATTGTAAATGCATTAATATTTTAAAATATTATTGAAATTGCTGTGTCTTGGAATTCTCTCGTGTTTTGTTTTTGGATGTCTGTCTGTTCCTTGAGGCACAAGAATTTACTCTCTGTAATTTTCATGTTAGCGAAAGATAATAGTTTTTTTTATAGATATTCCACGATACATGTGTAAGGCAATATCTATAATTTGTATTATAAGTGAGTGTATTTTTTTCAGTATTTTTCTTGAAAAAGGTGTGGTTTGGGCTATTTCACATTGTGTTCTTGACATTGAATTACGGAACACCCTGTATTTAAATAAAAATAAATCGTTTAATAGTATTAATAGTAGTTGAAATAGTGCATGGGGAGATCACGAGATATTTTGAAAACAACAACAATAGTAAATAAATTTGATTTGGTAGAATTTATTGTAAATGGACAGTTTGTTCGTAAGTGTTCAAAAGATTGAAAAAGTTAACAAAATTGTAAGATATGGTTATTAAAACAAAACTTTAAGAAAACCCAGGAAATAATGTAGTTAAATTATGACTAAGATGATGTCAGACGATTCATTGTTTGTGATGGATATTTTGCAGAATTTGATTCGTTTTCAATGAAGATAATGATAAGAAATAATTATAAGTATTTTTATTTTTTATTTTATTTTATTTATTCATGGAAAACTTACAGCCTAATTAACAATAGAAGTACAAAGAATGCAAAGAAACTTACAATAAGTAAAATTACAGGGCCAATTACAAGTCCTCACCAATAGAGGTTTAAAAATATTGTAAACTTAAAATCTAATTGCGCTAAACTTACATTTTGCCTTTATAATAAAAACCATTATACCCTTATCAATCCAGTAAAGAAATTAAGGTTCAGCAAATATAACACACTCAGTAAAAAAGTCACTACATAATTGCTTTTTAAGTACACAGATACTATCATGGAAAACATCGAATTTCGTAATTTTGGAGATTCTGTTCAAAAGCTCAGAAGTACGCCAGAAGAAAGCGTTACGTTTATATTTACTTTTTACTAGTGGCAGTGCAAATAGCGAAGGAGACCTTGTTGAGAAGGAGGGCACCCTGAGATTTATTTCAGAGACGAGGTCCACAGAATCGATGTTTCCGCGAGCAATATTAATAAAGTAAATTATGTCGGATATTGATCGACGAGTCTCTAAGGGCAAGAGGTGATGCTGTCTACACGTGAGAGCATAGTCTGAGAATTTCCTCCCAGATTTAAAACTTAAATACCTTACAAATTTTTTCTGAACCCTTTCAATATTAGAGATGTCACAGTTATAATGCGGGTTCCAAACTTGAGAACCATATTCTAAAATGTTTCGAACATAGGAACAATATAACATTTTTAGTAGTTTCAGGCTGTTAAATGACTTACAGGTACAAGAGATGAACCCTAGGGTCTTAAACGCTTTAGAAGTTATTGTAAGAATATGTTTTTTATAAGTGAGTTTAGAATCGAGAGTAATACCAAGATCTCTAATATCGGGAACTCTGGATAGAATTATTCCATTTAAGGTATAATTATGGAAGATTGTGGTGTTCATACGGGAGAAAGTTATAACATTGCATTTATTAATGTTAAGGTCCAATCTGTTTGAGCGACAATAAGTTTCCAGAGTAAATAAATCATCCTGCAAATTAGCTATATCATCGGGTCCTGTAATGTATTTAAATATTTTCATATCATCTGCGAAAAGAAATATAGAACAATGTCGCACACAAGAACGTATGTCATTGATGAATAATAAAAATAGCAATGGGCCTAAGATGGAACCCTGCGGAATTCCCGAGGGTATGAATCGCCATTGAGAAGTATACCCACAAAGAACAATGGCCTGCGACCGCCGTTCCACATATGATGAAAACCACCTCAACAAATCACCGTGGATACCCATCATCCCCAGTTTCTGCAGCAAGATACCATGATCCACACGGTCGAAAGCCTTACAGAAGTCGGTGTATATAGCATCAACCTGATACCCTCTTGACATTCCGTCAACAATGAAGTCATTGGTTAATATGAGATTGGATACAGTTGATCTACCCGTTAGAAAACCGTGTTGCTCTGGTAAAAATAGTGGTTTAAGTGCAAAGCTAACCTGTCTATGTATTATCTTTTCAAAAACTTTAGCAAAAACACAGAGCTTGGAAATAGGTCTGTAGTTTTCGACCTGTGTCTTTGCTCCCTTTTTATGTATGGGGGATACAAAAGCTGATTTCCAAACCTTGGGCATCAACCCTTCGCCTATAGATTTTTTGAAAAGTATCGACAATGGCAGAGACAAAGCCTCCGCACATCTCGCCCCAAAAATCGGTGGTATAAAATCGGGACCCGCAGACTTATTAATATCCAACCCTTCCAGCAATGTTTTGATCTCATGGGATGATATATCAACCGTACCCAAGCCGTTAATCACTTGATGACTACTGGTAGTTGAAGAGCAAGTAGATGAGCTATCCAAAAATGTAGAATGGAAATATTGGGAAAACATTTCACACAAATCGTCACCACCACTGGCAGTCAGTTGTCCGTACGTCATTGTAGATGGGAGAGTAGAAGTACCCTTTCGATTTTTAACAAAATTCCAAAACGATTTTGGATTAATAGTTATTGCGCGTTCCATTTTCTCAATGTAGTTGTGATAACACTCAGCCTCGTAGTTTTTAATACGCTCTCTTAATATGCAAAATTCTAGATAATCTCTATTATTTTTATATGTTCGGAATTTGGAGAGGTGCTTATTTTTTTCCTTAAGCATTTTTCTGAGAGACGAATTAAACCAAGGTGGAGTTTTACTATCAGTGCTGGATACACTGGGCACATACCTGTCTCTCAACTCATAAAGAACTTTATAAAATGCACTTACACATAGTTCCAGTGGATTGGTAGTAAAAATATCTTGCCAATTAACATTGTTTAGGTATTTATTAATAACATTGTAATCACATTTATGAAACAAGTATTTTTGTCTAGGTTTTGCTTTACAGTCACGCGACCCGTCTGCTTTGGTCCTAAAGTTAATTAAAAGAGACGGGTGATGAGCATCCTCGGGTACTAAAGAATCGGTACTAGACAGAGCAACAACGGATCTATTTGAGAATACCAGGTCCAGTAACCGATTTGAGGAATTGCGAGTAGTGTTAAATTGTGAAAAGTCGCAAGAGAGTAAATCATCGAGAAAGTTATTAATTTGCTGACAGGTGGTAGTTGTTGCAAGTAGAATGTTACTATCCACCGGGCTGGGAGACCAAGTGATGGAAGGGAGGTTGAAGTCACCAATCACTACAAACGAATCATCCGGATTGGAATTAACAATGTGTTGCAACTTGTTTGAAAAAAGTGAAAGCTGTGTCAATATTGAGTTACCACTATTATCACTGCATAAATATAGGGAGCAGATATGAATCTTATTAGTTGCGTAATCTGTATTCTTCGCGATTGTTACCCATATATCTTCAACCGGTGAGGACCAAGATGAATTCTCAAAGCATTTTAAATTGCGATCAATAGCTATGAGAACACCACCTCCCAATGTCTGAGAAGTACGTGAGTAGTTTCTATCCCGTCGAAACACCAAATAACGATCGTCAAACAATTCCTCATTACTTATATTGTCATTAAGCCAGGTTTCAGTTAGACAAATAACATCATAAGATATGAGCTGCAAATTCCTATAAAAAGCTTCAGTCTTAGTTCGCAGTCCCCTAACATTTTGGTAATAAATATTGATATTATTAAGCACTGTCAAAATTTAGACAATAAAGAACAATAGGTAAAAAAAAAAAAAAATATATAATGCTAAATTTAGATTAAACAGCTTTCTTCCGCAAATTAGCCCGAACAAAATCTCCATCCATACATTATTATAATGACAAACAAAAGAGTAACAGCTGTCGGACGTCAGTAAGTTATGTAGCAAAATAACGACAGAAAGAATAGCTTTATAATGGCCACGACGAAACAACAATATTAAGTAGTATAGGTTTAAACATGATAATGGATAATATGCAATTATGATGTACACTATAAAAAACAAATTATGGATGCACAATTGAAGTAGAAATAATAATAAAGATCCCGAAAAACATCTAACCACGTATTTGACAAAAACTAAAACAGCATCGTGGTTTAGTTTAACATTGGGTATAAAAGGGCAATAACAATAGAAAATACTAATCATATTTAACAATATAAAAACAAAGTTGATACTTGTACTATTATTGTTCATAGTTACATCACAACTAAATACTCTAAACATACGCAAAAAACATGAAATACGTGCTAATATAAATATTAGATTTGAATAAAAAAGAAGAATTGGAAACAATTTAATAAATCTATCTATTGATTGTTTAGATAAGAAACTCATATATTTTGAGGGTAAAATGTAACCAGTAAGATAATTAACGTACAGATAAATATATGTTATTGCCAAGTGCATAACGCACACAATTACCGAGCACTGGTTCGTATAACCGGTATACAGCTGCAATGAGTTAATGAAGGTACAATAGATCGTTGAATAGGAATGCGTAAACAACACGATGGTTCTCAACCTTGCATTATAATGCATAGTTGAAAAAGTGAGAAATATTATTTTAGTTTTTTCAAATCTTCCTCGGTCTTGATGTGAATTATTGGTGATGTAGCATTTTTTCGAATTAATATTTTGCACTGCTTCACCCAAACAAATTGGAAATGGTGTTGTTTTGCTTCTGTCTTGGTCTTAGTCAGGAGAACCTTGTTGACCACTGTCAAATGGTCATTAACATAGACCGGATAGTTTTGCGAAAAACCGAGATCGAACGATGTAAAACCTTTGACTTTTTTGGTTGCAGAAACAAAGTTCTCCTTTAAATACCTAGAGTGAAAACAAGCGATTATTGGTTTCGGATTGCTTTTATCTTGGTTTTGAACTCTTGAAATGAAGTTGATGTTGTCTTTCCTGATAGGTATATTAAATCTTGAACCCATTTTTTCTAAAATTTCATACAGGTTTTCGTTCTTTACGAACGGTATGCCCTTTACTTCTATGTTGTTTAGCCGAGCCCACTGCTCCTTATCGTTTAGGTGCTGTTCAATTTTTTGTATTTTATTATCTAGTGTCGTAACTTGGTTTGATGTCTTCTCAATGTTAGAGACCCGTACATCTAAATTTTTCACTTTGACACTCGTTTCTTTCATGAGATCTTGAGTGAATTCAAGTGATTTTTTAATTTCATGCATTTCGTTAACAAGAGAATCCAGCGGTGACAGCTTTTTGGAAAGGTTTTTAATTTCCAACATAATTTGGTTGAGATCAGATGTACCTGATATCACTGGAGGGCTGATTGGTACGCTCAAAGTACTTCCTGAGCGACACGATGGACATTTCCAAGATGCCTTCTTATCAGGACCCTGCCTTCGGTACTTAGCCTCGGTCAAACCAGCACAAGTAAAGTCATAATATAGGGAACAAGATGAACATTGCGGTCCATCTGTGATATGGCCGGAACAACTTCCACATTTTAACATAATGAGTTAATAGTATTCAATAATAACACTTTGAGAAACAGCGAACTTATGGGCGCAACGTCGAGACACGACCGGTTACTGTTAAGCGCAATGAGTAACTGAAAGTAGTCATCATCATCATCAGCCTATAGACGTCCACTGCTGGACATAGGCCTCCCCCAAACCTCGCCACATCGACCGGTCCTGCGCCATCTGCATCCAGTGACCTCCTGCGATCTTGACCAGGACGTCGGTCCATCTTATGGGAGGTCTACCCACGTTGCGCTTACTTAACGTTAGAAGTAGTAATTTTGATAAAAAGGATAAAGATATTTAAGGTAAGTATGCGTCAGTTGGACCAGTTTTGAAGATAATCTGAAAATACTTTTTTATTGAGTAAAAATATTTTTTTTAGTTATTACTTACATTAATAAGAAGTTTTGATATTTGATTTTTGATTCAAAGCTTTAAAATTCAATAAATTCTTATGATTCTTAAGTAGGTAAGTATTGCTTAAGTAATTAATTTAAACTTTAAAGTTGATGTTGTTTTTGGAAATACAAATTGGTCATAACTCAATTTTTTAAAAACATTTGATGAGTTAATACCCAGAAATAGGGTACAATTTCGCGTCTTTTGTTAAATTAAAAAAAATATATTTCCATTGAATGGTAAAGGCGCGTTGATTCTTGTTTTTCTCTGAAACAAGTTTTTGAAGGACCTTTGGGGCGAATTGTAGGATCTTTTTGTCTTGAGACTTTTGTAACTCGTTTGCTGTTAAGTATTCGTATTGTTTTGGGTAAAATCTCAAATTATTTAAGAGTAGTAAATGAGTAAAAAATATATATTGAGAAACCTCGGAACCGAAGGACATGATGTCATCTGAAATAGTCTTGCGTTGATGTCTTTTATTCCCGAGTTTTGTTGTGGATGACGCAAAGGAAGTGGTGTCGTGTAAAACAATTACGCGTTGATGTCTTTTGTTCTTGGAAAAATAGTTTTGTAAGAGAAATACGATTTTTAAATAAATTTTAGTAAAATAACAGTATCCAAAAAATAACATTTTATTGATGAAATAATAATACTACTTTTAAAGCACAAGCAATTAAAATATTTTAAAAATTATTTCTATAAAACACTTTTCTTTATTTTTATATTATTTTGATAAGAAAACTAAAAACAGAAGGAAACTTTAAACAAAATTGGAAGGCTCTGTTTCAACAGTAATGACATCTAGTGTAGTTTTTCAAGACTTTCATACATTGTACGTTGAAAAGTAGTTCCATAATGTATTGATAGATGTCGTTAAAATGATAAAAAAGTTTTCATGCATTTTCAACGGATTCTTACCACGATATTTAATTAATTGAGTTGTCTCGATATTTCAACGTTGTTGCAAACGTCATGATCATGAGAAGACTGGATACTGCGGGTCGATTTAAGAGCAAACAAATCTGTCTACCCTCTTTCTCGCTCGCTTTTGGGTAGTACCACTGGAACTCGAACTCACATCACGACACAAAAGTATTATAGAAAACCGCGAGTGTCTGAATAAGTTGATAAAAAAGTTACCTATAGCCTAAGACAATAAATAATTGATACTGACGATGGCCTTTTTATAATACCATTTTCGTAATGTTCTTTTTACGACATGAAAAATTCGAATAGTTGACATTTAATTGAAAGTGATGCAGACGAAGTTGTGCAGGACAGGACGGCCAGTTTGTAATAGATTCAGTTTCTCATTTTATTTCAAATATCAATAATTGATTTTTAACCAAACTAGTAAAGAGGATTCGTTTTTTTATTGTAAGACAGATATACGAGCTTACGGCCATCCTGATGGTACCCCTGCACTGTTGAGGAACATTGTCTTTACACTTGCAATACTTTTTTAATAAAAGATAAGAGAAGAGACTTTAAACGAGGTTTAAGAAAAGTCCTGTATTGGTAGACGATAGATAGCAGCCCCTTATTGCCCTGGCATTGCAGAGGTTCATGAGCGACGGTGGCCGCTTGCCATCGGGTGAGCCGTAGGCTCGTTTATCTATCACGAAATAAAAAAGAAGATGATAAGAGACAACTATATTAATCACTTTTTTTTGTTTAAGTCGGAGGAAATCACCGGGTTCCGACCCGCGGGTTGCATATATGGGAGTAGAACCGCACTAAAACCTCCAACCGCTCACACTCAGTGTCCTTCCTCCGACTGAGGTCAGAACCCAGCACAGGTTATGAGGGACGGCGCGACGCGTTACGCCCTCGGCACTTTTTCCCATCGCGCCGCCCCTAACGGTAACCACTTACCATGAAATAGTATGTGGATGGGTCGTTAACCCCATCATGTAATTAAAAACATTTATACTTTTTGAAAACTACTGGACCGTTTTTAAAAGTTCTTTCACCATTTGAAAGCTACATCAGCCACGAGTAAAATAGTCTAAATTTTACTTTCGCCAAAAATATTGATCCGTACTAAAACTTCAATAATGTAACTCAAGGTGTGAAAAAATACCGAAAAAATTTCTTACATCGCGCGCGCTGCGAAAACTATTGTTTATAGAACAAAATAATGTACTATGGGTTTGTAGGTCTTATTAAAATCTAACAGTGCTGCCTGAACCCCATTTTGACTCAGACAAAGTTCAGATCAGCTAGTTGTAAATAAAAATACAAGTTTACAAAAATAATTTATTAAAAATAATTGTATAAAAATTACGTCTAAAATAAATAAATCCTTATAGAAACAAACACAAACGGTAAAAATATTTTACAAAAGAGAGTCGAATTTGTTTTTTCAGTTTTGAATTTTATTCATAAAAATATCGGAATATAAAATTATTTTAATAATTTTTATTTAAATACAAAATTTACAAATATTTACAATTTTTTACATTCTTTTTATAGCATAGAAAAGATATTTAATGGTATTTTATTAGATGAAGGATATAATAATAGCAAAATATGTTTACAAAGATTGTATATAAACCCTGTTTTAATTTTTTTTATTTCAGGCAATTCGTATTAAATTTTAATAAAAGAATTCTAGTTTATTCAAATTAAATTTCAAGAGATCTTTCATTTATAGATCGTTGTAATATTTTTAGCAATTGGAACGAAGTTCCTTATCGCGCGTTGTGAAAGGGGGCTAGACGGAAAAAAATCTTACGAAAAGTTGTCACGACACTTTTTTTGTTTTAGATGATTATCGCTAGATGGCGCTGTGATTAAAATCTTTTAAAACACGTTCCTTACCGCGCGTTACGAAAGGAAATATTTTTTATAAGATATCTTTTAATCGAAAGGAACTTCGTTTATTCGTGTGTCTAATGATACCTCTCAAGTTTTTTTTATTTAAAATTTCAGTGTGACATGTGGCATAATCATAAATCACATATTTTTTTAAAAATTAAGTTTTGATGTTTCTTTTATGTTAAGAAGTTCTTGTATTATTATTTTTTACTTAATATATTACTCTAACTACAATGATATACTTATTTACAATTTACATTAACAAACCCTGTTTTTATAAATCAAACATGTTAAAGTCTCATTGACAGTTTTACATTAACACATCATTAAAATCGGACAAATTATTATACTTGTGACAACATTTTGATCAAATAGTAAATCAATATTAAAGAGCTCTTTATATGTTTTTCTTAACAATATACAAAATCTTGACAATCATATTGCATGTCACGCAAAAGTCTGCAAATATTTTTTTTTCAATTTATTTTGCCTTAATACAAATCAGTATTTGATCCTAACATAACACCTGATGGTAAGTGTTGAAAAATAATACAATCTACGTATTTATCAACTTATCAATCCAAGGCACGAATTTCTGTATGTTTGTATAAACTCCAGGTAAATGTTCTCTACCGCAGCCGATTCCCCAGGACACGAGCCCTATGAGGGTGCTCCGCCCTTCGTATTTCATTGTTAATGGGCCTCCGCTGTCGCCTTGACAGGAATCTCGGCCTCCCTGGAAATTTTACTTATTGTAAAAAAAGGGAAAAACAAGTTTAAAATATCTCCAAAAGTCGAGCTTACAATGATGAGTGAATGAGGACTTTTTATTCAATGTAAATTTCTATGATTTATACGAAAAAACAATGATTTTACATTTTCTTACGTTATACTTACTATTTAACGTTATATTTAAAAAAAGTTCCAAAATTAACATTTAAAAATCTGTTTAAATATGTTTTCTTAAGCGCATAACTCAAAAAGGCTTGGACCGAATTGGCCAATTTTTTTAAATATACTTTGCAGCTCAAAGATAGCAAGAAAAATGTAATAATTGAAATTTAATTGAAAGTGACGCAGACGAAGTTGCGTGGGTCAGCTAGTAATTAAATATAAAAGCACATTTTCCACTGGCATCGACATCTGTGTCATTTACCCTACATTTTTAAAATAAATAAATATTTTAAATTCTCACCTCTTTATATCCAGCACATAGAAACACATCATGAATAGTTTCCCTTCTTCCGGCTGCTCTGAACCAACGTTGACATCTTTCATTAGGTATTACTTCCACATCCACTTCCTGAAAGTGTTAATAGGGTAAATATGATATTTGTTGACAATGACGAATTGTATTTTTATGTTTTTTTTTTTGTATTTTGTAACTGATGATGATGATGGTTGATAAATTTGATGATAAACAAGATGACACAGGAAACGGGACATTTACTGACAAAAAAAATAGCACGAAAAATCTTCTCTATTTTTTTAATTAACTACATGGAACATCTAGAAAATAAAATCATTAATTAAAAACTGATTTATTTATATTTTTAGAAGTGGGAAAAATCCTGATTTTGTTACTTCGATTTTCAGACAAACCAAACTTTTTATGAAAAATCTTTGAATGCAGTATCTAATACCAAAAATAAAATGTTGTTTCCTTTCAGCAAAACATTCTATCTCCAATATTTAAAGTACTTATGAGCTATGACTTGTCCTTCTTCAAACGAGGCTTGAGGAGGGTCCTTAAAGTTAGGTCGTAGGTAGCGACCCCTCAGTGTCCCCTGACATTGCAGAGGTTCATGAGCGACGGTAACCACTTAGGATCAAGTGGCCCGTTGGCTCGTCTGCCTATACAGGGTGTTAAAATCCGATGAAACAATACTTTCACAGCAAATAGTATATTTGATGTAGAAGCCATCCACCAAATCTGGGTTTTCTAGGCATAATATATCATAAGTTATAACTAATCAAAACTACTTCTTAATTTGTGCAGGATCAACCCTACCGTACTGACCTACACCAAAAGCTAAAGACTTAAGCTGGTTAGTCACCTCCTGTATCATAGAACATTGTAATAATACACAGGACAAAAATCACATTCTAAACAGGATACATGCGCCTGTGTGCTTGATAATAGATTTAGCACACTAGATGTAAGTCAGGGTAGGGTTGTCAAAATTAATACAAAATAATAATTTTTCAACTTTGTATGGGAAAATAAAGTAACTATCTCTGTTTCAAAAGTATGTGTATATGATTTGAAATGTGATATAGATTAAGCCCTGAAAGTATTGTTTCACCGGGCACCAACACCCTGTATAGCAATAAAAAAAAAAAAACTTCCCGTTCATGTTGCATAATTTTGGGACACCCTGTATAGTGAAATTGTAAAGATAAGTAAATATAATATTACAATACCTGTAAGACAGAAGGTACTGTGCTCTGTCCATGCCTCGTTCGTCCCCAACCGGCCACCGTCGCCATTTTGCCCGCTAATTTCATCTGTTTTTGTGGTAAACACACCTGAAATTATTACAAAATATTATTAATTTATGTAGAAATCAATTACACAGTTTACTTACTTGCAAAGAGATTTAGTGAAATTTTAATTGATAGAAAGATTAATATTGAAACAATTTGTGGTCCTTAAAGCCTAGATACAAAGTCCTTAGTTTACTCGTATTGTGTATTTTTTAAAACAGTACCGAATGTTCCAATAATTACTAACAATATACAAAATCTTGACAATAATATTACATGACACGCAAAAAGTCTGCAAACATTTTTTTTCAATTTATTTTGTCTTAATTCAAATCAGTATTTGATCCTAACATAACACCTGATGGTAAGTGTTAAATAATACAATCTACGTATTTATCAACTTATCAATCCAACCTTTTTGATACCTTCATGAGATTTTGGTAAAAATAATTTTCTGCTCCTTAAGCTCTACACTGAAAGATAAATACTTTAATGTTCTAAATCTGCACGTTTTGCTTCTTTAACGCACCATCACACCTTTTTTTTTAAACGGACCTTATTCAGGATTCAGAAATACCTACCTTAAAACCTAGCTCTAAAATTTACTTCTTTGTCCTAAGACCACAACTAGCCACTCTTAAACCGTGCTTGACATAAAATATAATTCTATTAAATAAAACAATTTGACATCCTATTTATTTATATAATAGTTTCCAAATAATTTACTTTCTTCCATGTTCAAAAAATGGGACTCTCTCACCGGTAAAATATGTTGCTTGAAAACAACTCCTCGATCCAACTGTACTAGTGCCACATCATTGCGGAAGTCAGCTGGTTCGTAAGATGGATGGACTTCCTTTCTTTGCACTGAGAACTCTTCGTGGGAGTATCTTTCTCCTGCATCTCTTACGTCCCATTCTCCCAAACGTACGCGCAGTTGGGAGTTTGGAGTTCTGAAACATGCTTTACGGCTTAAGGAATGCACCACATTTTTTCCGTTTTTTTTGTTAGTGATTATGTTAATGTCATATTTGTTACTTATAAATACTGCTGATTCTAAATTCTGGTATATAAAACAACCTATTATGGGCTAAGCTCCAGCTCCTTAGAAGGATCATACGAAGTCCACAGGTTGTCCAATATGGTTTGGGAACTTCACATATCTTTGAAATCCTTTTCCAATTTGATGGTTTCCTCACGTTGTTTTTTGGTATTTGATATTTTTTTTCAAGTTAATGTTTTAGGGTTACTAGGCCGGCTCAAACACGCGATATCCTATTCGGAAGGCAAGTGTTTTAACCACTCGGCCACTAAAACTTAATTTTGATTAGGAGTGTTTTAAAGATTATTGTTTTTAAATACAAATACACATTTTTCACAAAAACATTTTTGTAACATAATACATTTCTTTGTTAGCCAACTATTTTCGTAAGTCGTGGTGGCCGAGTGGTCGAACCGCTTCCTTCCGTACGGGAGGTTGCGGGTTCAAATCCGGCCGGCTTGTACCTCTAAATCTAAATGTGAAACAGATTTATGTGCAATTTTTCACAACACCACTGACTATAAACGGTGAAGGAAAACATCGTGAGGAAACCTGCATGTCGGAAAAGGGTTCTAATAATCCTTTGAAGATATGTGAAGTCCCCAATCCGCACTAGGCAAGCGTGGTGGACTATGCCTAATCCCTCTCCTGAGGAGACCTGAGCCCAACAGTGGGCAGTAATGGGTTGGTACAGACAGACAGACAACTATTTTCTTCAGGCACTTACGTAGCAACACAATGAGCGGCCGTCACAACCCATCGGTCCGAGATCAAAGCTCCACCGCAGGCTAACTTCTTGCTCAGAAAACCGGACTTGATCAGCGCCGCTTGCCACGGATGAGAACCGAAGCCAGTCGAATGCCCACCGACTATACGATTCGATCTTGTGAAGTGTTCTCCGCAACCTGAAATTTTAGACCAATCAATTAATAACCCAAAAAATTACAGTACTGTTGTTTCTCAATATGAAAATGTATTGGTAGCTTTTGACCCCATCGGGTCTCAGAAAAAAGATTGATTTGTCCATATTTCATTCTTTCTATATAATACCTATGTCATATAGATTTTACATGTATATGAAAGAAGATGATAATAGTGATGACTTTGTCAACCAATAGTCTAACATGATGAATTGAAGTGCTTCCACAGCCTGCAATTTTAGACCGATCTATTAACTTGACTTAAATAAACCAACATTTTTTGAAGACTTTTGACTCCTTTAATTAAGGGTCACACGAAGAAAAAGGGAAAATTTTTGTTCTGTACACATTTTATATTATTTCATGACACTCCTATCTTTGTATAAATACTTGATGTGACAGATAGATATATCTTAATTTCTGTAAAATCTAATGACCTTAACCAGTCTTCTATTGCTAGGTCCGACGCTCTATAAACCAATGCGTATGCGAAAAAGTCTTTGTAAATTTTACCTAAAGCATGTAGCATTGTACATGTAATATGTTGAAATATCAAGCTTGTGCTGTACATAATAAAATGGTGCGTGATGATTATGTATAGTGCTATATAAAGCGCAGTATATAAAGTGATGGAACAAGAGTTTAAAATTAAACCCCAGAAGCAACTAAAAATAGTACATACAAATTGAAGACTTATTGAAGATAAAATGTTTATGAAAAATAAATTATTATTTGAAATAAATAACGTGCCAAATTCTGGTCTTAAAATTATTGTTGGTCGTAGACTTGCTGTATGCAACTTTTATTGTTGTTTGAAGTTTATATTTTAAGCTTTTCGTCAACATAAAAATATTAAAAATCAAGTATCGGCATTTGTTGCATACATGTTGTTTCCAACCAGTTGTTCATACCTATAAACTTGTAAAACTTTATTTTATATTGCTCGTAAAACTTTTGTGTGCCAAATAAAACATTTAAAAAAAAGAATACAATTTTATATATCAAAAAATTAAAAAAAGTGCAAAGTTCTTAAATCTCTAAAACCCAAGTTCCATCACCAACCTTAAAACATAAAACCAGAAACCATAAAAACCGGTTGTCGTCTCACCCGGGTAACTCGGCCGGTTACTATTCGTGTTAACTGGTACATAATCATCATCACCGGGTTTGTAGTAGTCGGGTTTGGACGTAGTGACTTCATTGTATGTAGGTTTCACGTGAAAATAGTGTGGCCAATCCGGTTTCGGACGAGTCGGTTTCGGACGAGTTGGTTTCGGGTTGTCTGGTTCTGGGTACACGACAACTGGGTCGTCGAATTGGTTTGTGTTCGTGTGGTAGTCGTAGTTTTCGTGTGGGAATGCTCCGATTAGTTCTATGAGGTCACCTGTCGATTGTGTTGAGGTTAGTTTGAGGTCGTGTTGTGAAGTATAGGGTTGTCAAGTTATTTTGTATTGTCAACTTTGAAATTTTGATGTAGGTATCTTGGTACGTCTGTTAAATTATGTAGTGATATTGAAAAGTAAATTAAATAATGAAATTTTAATTAGCATTTTCTAAATTAATATAAAAAAGTCAACTAGAATGATAAAAATAATTTACTACTAACTACAACTTTCATGATAAGTATGTTATCTAGTGGCTTGGGTCTTAGTATTGTATTTATATAAATGTTTTTTTTTTAAATATAAGTAAGTAGTAATCGAGTAATCCGATTTAGAGATTATCACGTTGTTCAGATTAGTGAGTATTATTTCTAAATTAAAATAAACATAAGAAACAAATAACTACTTGAATACATGCACTAAATAATTTTTACTACTAAAATTGTGCTCTACTAAAAACCAACAGATAAGTAAAATATCATTTAATTTAGAAAATACGTATATTGTCACTTTAATATGAAGACATGGTTTATTTTCATTTCACGGACGGAAAAACTGGAACCTTTGGGTCTGCGAAGAGACTTCGGGTCTCTTTGCATCCTATACCGGTTGTTCCACGGGGTGTGCTCTGAGGAATTATTTGAGATGATTCCAACATCTCCTTTCTATGACCGTACCACTCGGCGTCGAGGTGGTGTTCATCCCTACTATATGGAACTACCGCAGTCATCCACGGTCCGTTTCAGGAACACTTTTTTGCCACGCACCATCCGGCTATGCAATGAGCTCCCCTCTTCGGTATTCCCTGAGCGCTATGACTTGTTCTTCTTCAAACTAGGCTTGAGGAGGGTCCTAAAAGTTAGGTCGTAGGTAGCGACCCCTCAGTGTCCTCTGACATTGCAGAGGTTCATGAGCGACGGTAACCACCTCCGATCAGGTGGGCCGTTGGATTGTCTGCCTACATGGCAATAAAAAAATAAAAAAAATAAAATCAACATATCCTTTGTCCCTCTTTAAACGAGGTTTAAGAAAAGTCCTGTATAGTATAGTAATCGGTAACTGCCCCCCAATGCTCTGGCAATGCAAAGAGTCATAAGCAATGGTAACCACGTACTACCTATTATCGGTATTAATTTTCATACAAATAATTTAGTACTTAGATAATATAATAATAACTCCATTTCAAGTTATGAGGAATTCGCGAGTTATAACAATAAACACTAATATTACGTAAACCGGATGTATAACATAACTGGATGGTTTCATGCAGAATGTAGTCACGTAACTAAAATATCATAAAACTGTGTCTGTTTGGTTGAATGCTGCACGCACTATTCTTTGTAATGTCGATTATAAATGCTTTTTTTTAAAAATGAATAATCTATTATGTTATGAATTGGAACTTTGAGCCTCTTTCCTAGCGGTATATTTGGAAAATGACTCACAGAAATTGCCAGCTATTTGCAAAAACCTGATTTTTAACTTTCATTTGACCTGATTTTTAACTGGTATATTTCCAGCTGTTTGGAAACAATCTTACATTGTTCCTATACATAAAAGTAGTGATAAGCACGATATTTCCAATTATAGAGGAATCACTACAGTATGTATAATACCCAAAGTTTTCGAATTAATTATATTTGATACTTTGTAGCCTTATTTGCGACTTTCTTGGATAAGTCTATTTATATGTAACCCATTATTTAATAATTGATAGGAACCATATTAGTTGCGCTGTATAAACTTATGTGTCACTTTAATTTGTGGAAACTTTGTTGGTCTCTGTATTGTAAAATTATCTGTAACTTTATGACTGTTTGTTTCCCAAATTTTTTTTTTCATCGTTATAAAAATGCCATACTACAGGTGTATTAGGATCAATACAACACTACTAGGATTTTTACCCTATGATTTTTACCTTTTTTTTCACTAGGATTTTTTCCGCTGATAAGAGTTTAAACTGATTAAAACGAGACTTGAAGATAGTCCTTAACACGTTCGCTGTTAAATGAGGCGCAAGAAAAAACGTGAACTTCCCTGGGGTGCGAAGAGCATAATTTTACAGTATGTGGGGTCTATTAGACCACGTGTCGCCCTGACGTCTAGTCATGGTGCGGGCCTATAACACCTCCTGTCGAAGTGTACGGTAATCGCTGCGTATTTGTTAAAGGTAGCGTGTGTGTCGAGATGTGAGTTCGAGTTCCAGTGGTACCGGCAAACGACAAAAGACAGAAGACAGATTTGTCTGCTCGTAATCTACCCGTTTAGTAATAAATCACGTTTAGTAATGAAAGTAAACCGCGAGTGTTTAAAGAAAAAATATTAAAAAAATGCAAATTACTTTGGTTCTATCCTGCATAATACTACGATATTTAAATCAACTCAATTACGTTATAACGTTACGTTCTATTGTGTTCACGGTCCATCGGTCACTGGACTACACTTTCACTGGAAAATCTTATCTTGGAGTTTCACTTTAACTTTCTTAGACATTTAAACCGGTTCAAGGATGAACCTTAGAAACTAGAGGTCAGTTTGTGGGAATTAGTAGTTACTTTGTTTTGAAAGTTGAGTAAATGTTGGTAATTTACGCAAATGCATTTAAATAAGAACTAGATGAGAATTTAATTATTTTTATGTTTTAGGATACTGTTGCACAGATGTAGTGTTTTTGCTAAAGCCCTATACTCTATAGTACTTTTGTTGACCTGAAATATCTTCGCATACCACTGAGGACCTTCCATTTTGTTCGTTATTATGTTTTTTTTTTGTTGCCTTGTAGCCAGACGAGCTAACGGGCCACCTGATCGTAAGCGGTTACCGTTGGTCATGGACCTCTGCAATGTCAGCGGACACTGCGGGGCCGCTACCTACGGCCTACCTTTTAAGGACTTTCTTTAAACCTCGTTTGAAGAAGGATACGTCATAGCGCTCGGTATATCGTGATAGTATATATAAGGTGATAGTACGGAGATGTTGGAATCATCTCGAATAATTGTATATTTTAATACATTTCTGTTTTTTATGTCAAGAATAAATGCTCTTTTCTTCTTTCTTTACATGAATATATGGAAGCGAGGGAGGATTTTTTTAACTGGAGGAAATCGACGGATATATCGCTGCTCACACACAGCGTCTGAACCCCGGTTGAGGCTGGAATCCAGCACGGGGTCGTACGGGACGACACGACGCGGTACCTACTACGACACTCTTTATCACCCCTGAGAAGCGAGGCTTTTTTTTTTTTTTTTTTTTTGGACGGGAGGAAATCGCCGGACTTCCACTCGCCCCGCGAGTGGGGTATGTGGGTGTCGAACCGCACCAAAACCTCCCGCCTCTCACGCTCGACATCCGATGTGGTAGGGGTGACAGGACGCGTTCGCGATTGTCGCTTACGTATCGCCCCGTCACCCCCGGACGTCGAACCGGCAGCCGTCGGTGAAACGACCACCGGCTCACTCGGTGGACGGGCCAATTAAGGCCCGCCAAGATGGGGCCGTGTGGTGTAGGGTCTCCCTTGGCCCAGGCCAGCCCAGGGCCAGCCCGGGTTGGGGAGCACGGCTTGCCATCCCCCGTACAGATGGCACGGAGGGTGCGCGCTGATGCCTAGCGCGGCACCCCTCGGGTCCGATGTTGGTGGAAGAGCTCTCCCTCTCCCGCCCCGCCGCCTCCTTCTGCGAGATGGTGGACTCGCAGAAGTCGAGCATAGCTTTCCAGGACTCGTCGTCGTCGAGCATCGATGCCACGACGCCCGGTAACGACAAGTCCTGTGAGAAGCGAGGCTTAGATTATTTATTTTTATTGCCATGTAGGCTTTATTAATGTTATATTTTTTTGGCAGAAAACCAATCAGTTCCACTACATCATTTCCAATGCTTCATCAATATTATGAGCTAACAATGAAACTAATTACAATATTGCCTAAAACTAGGAAATAATTAACTAGAATTAGACAACTTGATTATGTAAAATATTGCCTAAGTTAGTCATTATTTTAAGTAATATAAGAAGATACCGTTTAACCAACTCTAAAAATGGAGTTAATGTTATTTTTGTGTGCAATTTGTAAATATCTACGTAAATTAATTGGTGGTTTTATAATTTCAAGACGAAAGAAAACAGTTGAATTATCATATTAGTTATAGTCATATTAAGTAAAGTTTTTCTTTAGTTTGTAATAAAATGCTTCAATATTTTTTTATTTATTGAAAACTAAATGAAAAAAATATGTTACATAAAATTAATATAACCGACGTCTAGGTATCAAAATTAGCTAGTCAGATCTTTACAAGAATCAATTTTGAGTCACCTATCTTTAAACGAGGTGTAAAAAAAGTCCTGTATAAGTGAAAAACTGCTCCTCAATTGCAGTGGTTCATGGACGACAGTAATTATCAGATGTACCGCAAGCTCGTTTTTCTGTCTTGCAATAAAAAAACCACATAATTTTTAAGAACTTATTCAGACACTCGCGGTTTTCTATAATACTTTCGATTAATATCGAGACAACCTAATTAATTAAATATCGTGAAAACGTAAAAACCCGTTGAAAATGTATGAAAGTATAATTTTTAAGTTTTCAAAAAACTGCATCTTTTGCCAATGCAATAACAACGAAAGTGGTCATGGGTTCTTGCTTCAAAAAGTAAATTGATATAGTACCTTATTATTACCAGTTGAAATCGAAATGCGAATGGAGAAAGTGTGAAATGAAGTAATAACATATTATAACATACGCATGGATTGTACCACTGTTAGACTAGGAAATAACAGTTATAATTTTATGTCTTGGAATAATCAGAGCGTGTTCTTATTATTTTGAGGAAAAGACGCAATTTATAATTAAATGTAGCTGGAAAATTCTTAATTTAAAATAATCTATTTTAAAACTTTTGAAATTCTGAATATCATGTATCAGTAGTGCTAGCCAAGACTAGTAAAGGAACCCAATTACGACGGATCTATTTTGTTTAGTATAGGAGTTCCTATGGGTACTTGGATCATGGCCTTTCGTACAGAAGATTACCGGTTCAAAACCAAACAATTTATACCTATTTGTTTTGATTATATGATTTAATAGTCGTGGTGGCCGAGTGGTCGAAGCGCGTCCTTCCGAACGGGAGGTCGCGGGTTCAAATCCGAATGGCTTGTACCTCTAAATCTAAATGTGAAAAAGATTTATGTGCAATTTTTCACAACACCACTGGCTAAAAACGGTGAAGGAAAACATCGTGAGGAAACCTGCATGTCGGAAAAGGGTTCTAAAAATCCTTTGAAGATATGTGAAGTCCCCAATCCGCACTGGGCAAGCATGGTGGACTATGCCTAATCCCTCTTCTGAGGAGACCTAAGCCCAACAGTGGGCAGTAATGGGTTGGTACAGGAAAAAGATTTATGTGCAATTTCACAACACCGTTTACTAAACACGATGAAGGAAAACATCGTGAGGAAACCTGCATGTCGGAAAAGGATTCTACAAATCTCAAAGAATGAAGTCCCCAATTTGGCAAGGGTGATAGACTATGCCTATTCTCTCTTCTGAGGAGATCTGAGCTCAGCAATGGACAGCTGGGTTGTTACAGCTAGAGAGAGTGTACACGACAGTTGTTTCGTAATAAACAATGTCATGTGAAGCATGTGAATAATAAGTAGCTGTCAGTTACGGTCCGATGACTCAAGTAAAGGTCCGCGCGTACTGTACACGCATTCATAATGAATAGTGTACGACAGGTGCAGTTTTGACGAGACGTCTTTTGTTTTGTACTGTGCCTGCGTTTTGTTGTCTAGGAACTTAACTTACATAACATCAAACATAATATAGGTTCAATTTTTTAAAAAGAGTATTGTAAATATGTTGGAAAAGAGAAAATTGTATTTTATAAAATGTTTCTATAATTGGGTAGAGTGATCTTTTTCATAGCATATTTTTACTAATTTGGGAGTCTGGATTTGCTCTAGAGCTATTTGTATTTTTTTCAAAATAACATAGAAAACTACATCACGTCAGTAAAAATAGGTTGTATGTTAAAATCTTATGAAAATATGTATTCATATTTTCTTCATAATTTTACAACGTATAATCAATTAAAATAAAATTACTCTCAATTTAAACACAAAAAGACACAGAAATAACAACATAATTACCTTAAAAAGATAATAAAGTGTTTCAGAGCGATCTCTTCCAGGCAACTATGTTGATTTTTCTTAACCAGATTTAATAAATTAGGGTATGCATTGCATACTAACTTGTACATGCTGCACGCCACCAAAACAATACTTACTAGCATTCTGCACTACCGGTGCTATCTCCGTCGGCCGCTCAGTGGTATCCCGGTCCACACAACACGCCCATATCATTCCTCCAGAGCAGAGGTCCAAGGGTTTTCCTCCTCCAAGAACGCAGGATATGCTCAGCCCGCAGGGATACCTCGCACCTCTGAATTTGCAGGTTTGGGGGATCACTGGAATTAAGAAATGTTTGCTTAGTTTTTTTTATTGCACATGAAATTCGTAGATACATGACTGGAGCGTTAAAAAAACGCCAACAAAAGTCTACCTAAATCAAAATTAGTAATCCTTGATGGCTATTCATCGGCGAATTTCAATACATATTTAGCTCTACAGGATGATTCTTTAGTGATGGTACATTTCTATTGGTCTCGATATTAAGTGTGAGGATATTGTATGCGATGTGATCAGCAGTATTTGTTGTGATGAGTGTGCCTACGAGGTAATAAAAAAAAATCAACCCCAAAATTTTTTAAACACGGACAACGTCGTGTAACTTCGTGTACTTCGTAGCTGGACCGATTTGGCTGATTCTTATATCAGACGAAAGGCGATGGCCGTCGTGGGGTTCCATTGAATTCTTTTAAGATTAAACAAGTTCTTTTAGATCTGTGTTTCAAAATTTTGATCTTTAACGGACATGATTTGCTGTGTGTGAATTTCTTTTCTAGATGAACCGATTTCGATGATTCTTTCCTCGGTATTAAGTTGATAAAGATAAAACTATAGATAGATCGATAGTTTTTTTATAATAATATTTCATTCAATTATTCAAACTCGAAAATGTTTTTTACAATAATAACGTAAACAAGCAGAAAATAAACTCATAAGCCAAGAACTTCTTTTCACATCAATCATTTCTAACAAAAGTTATTCTCATACAAAACTAATTAGCATCAATTAAATAGAAAACCATCCAACTTGATTAGCATATAAATCGATAACGGAGACTATTATTATCGATTTTAACGTAATAATTACGTAAAATGATCGAACACGCGATATTCGTGATTCGATGATTTATTCCACGGTTACTGACTTGTGAGATTTAGAGGCAAAGAGGTTTTAAAACATAGAGCGGACTTTCATCATCATCATCAGTCTATAGACGTCCACTGCTGGACATAGGTCTCCCCAAACCTCGCCATAACGGCCGGTCCTGCGCTATCTGCATCCAGTGACCTCCCCCGATCTAGAACGGACTTTAAGAAAAAAAAGGTCTAACTAATTGATAAATGTTGATTTGTTTGTGGAAGCGCTTGCCTTTCGTACGGGCACAGGTTCAAAACTGGCTAGTAAACTTGTTCTCTCTACTGAGGAGACCTGAGCCCATCAGGAGACAGTATGGGATGATTCTGTACAGCACAGAAGGTATAAAAAGACCTAAAACAAATATGTGACGTTCCCAAACCGCACTATGCAAGCGTGGTGAACTATGGCTAGCCTCTCTCCTGAGGAGACCTGATCCCAATAGTGGGTAGTAATGGGTTGTTACTTTCTTTCACAGTTTATAAGGTTGAATATGATTTCGACTTAGGTACAACAGATATATAAAACAACTAGCGGGTCCGCGCAATTTCGTTTGCGTCACTTTCAATTAAAAGGTAGACTATGTTCTTTCTCAGTGTCTAAAGATTGTCTGTGCCAAATTTCATCAAAATCGGTTGAGAGGTTTAAGCGGGAAAGCGTAACAGACAGACAGACAGAGTTACTTTCGCATTTATAATATTATCACGTCAAAAGGTACAAAATCCATAATTGGTAGTAATTATTACTTCTCTACAATTTTCTTGTTCCATCTACATTTATTTGTAATTTAAATATCTATGATGTTCACGGACGGCTGAATAACGCGAACTGAGAATATTTTATGCATTTTAATTTCGAAGCCGTTATATCATAATTAGAATAAGATTTTTTTTGCGAAATACATGAACTATTATAATTTTAGAAATAATAAAAATATAGTTTATTTCTCACCTCATACAAAACAAGTTACAAACAATATAGTAAATAAAAACTATAATATTTTATCTGATTATGTAAACTTTTATAATTGTTTTGACCGACTGCCAAAATGAGAGTATACCCGGTTTTTTTTTAATTTTATGACCTAATCAGAATTTTACATTGGTTTGTTTAAAACCTTGTATGTTTTTTAATCTTTGTTACCTAGTGTACAGTTACATACAGTTTGTATTACAATACCTATTAAACTTTTTGGAAATTTATTTTGTTTGGGTCTCTTCATAATCACCTCTTGTGTGTATTTAGTTTATATGTTGGCATTTAATAATTTTTCATAACTATATTCAATATTTTTAAAATGATACATTTTTGCCAAAATTATATTGAGGTAGGTAATATCGTGATGTTTGTGACGTAGGGGTAATCTTTGAATCTACAGAATCGATTTTGAAAAGTATTTAACTAATTTAGGAAGCTACATTATTCGCGAGTTATTTAATCCCACTAAAATTTAAATTAGAAAAAAAGGCCTTCCTTTGTGGCACAGGCAAAGTTGCGCGGTTCAACTTGTGTGTTAAAATCTTTAAATTGCTTAGTATTTTTTGGATTGTAAGTTAACACTTACATTACTCGGGCATTTCTACCTAAAGGCTAAGTTATATCACTCACAAAACCTTTTTTTTAAATTGAATTCTACGCAACAGATTCACGAGTCATACAGCCTATAAAAAACTCACTTTTTCCTAAAAGATCCATAATAGAGTCATCCTCTTGGGAGTTCCCGTAGGACCCTTGATAGCTGCCTTTTCTCCTCGCCAAGGCATCCAACAACAAAATATCCTTTTCTTGCTCATTTATAGGCCTTCTCCTATCTTCAATCACTTCACTTTCAAAGTCATCAAGAGTCAAAACATCATTGTCATCACACGACACATTGTAAAAACACATGAAAAAAACGAAAATCAAAATGTAGGACGCCATCTTGCGTCTTCTTCGAATTTTGAAATTTTTTCCCGCCATTCGTTTTTGTTACTGGCACATTTTTTTTAGCGAGACGTGCGAACGCGGGAAGATGGAAATCGGAAGTAATGGCGGCGCGAAGTAGTTACGTGCTTCTTTTCACTTTTCGCTAGGGTTCCACGGTTTTGTTCTTTTTTGTTTCGACGCAATCAACAAGGTTTACTTATGATTTTATTTTAAATTCACATTTTTTAAGAACTTAAAACTTTTTGGTGTTTTTTTTTCTGTTGTCACTGCAGAGGTTTTATTCAATTTTGTTTTTCAAATTTTCTTGCTTACGTCTTTTGTTTTTTATTTAAATTCCAAATTTTAGACTTGACATCTTGTCAATTTTAAACTTTTTAACATAATGGTATACTTTTTAGAGCTATTTTTTTAGCGTCATTAACGTAAGACCACTAATGGAACAATGAATGTAGACATAAGTGTCTTGCATGTGTGCATGCAAATTACTTAGCTGTGTATGTGTGCCGCACTAATTCACTTAAGTATAACTAAAATTTGTCATAGTCCAGTCATTATATCAACAAGTTTTGATACTTTGCAATATTTTTTTTTTTTTTTGTTAAAAAAATGGCGTATCATTTTTCGCTTTTTAAATTTAAATTTGAAGTAGCTTTCTATAGGTCAATTTATTTTTTAAATCGGTTCAGAACTGTTGAAAAAACCTTCAATTTTCATATTTTATATTCTTAAGTATTCATGATTGTAATAAAATACGATTTTAAATTAAGAAAAGTGGAATTAAAGAGGCGCCATGTTGAATACGTAATTTTACATTTCACATTATTTAAAAAAAGATATGCTTTTGTTTCTATACAATGTATACTAGGATGTAAAACAAGTATTTTTTTACAAAAAAAAGAAAATACCTAACTTACTTTTTTCAAGTATAGTACAATAGCAAAATAGTTCCCCTTGTTTTTTTTGTTCATCTTATCAGAAAACCATTTTCCAATGAGATCATTTATAAAATACTCTTTTCAACAAAAAATCATCAAAATCGGTTCATAAACGACGAAGTTACACAGTCCAATTTAGATACCTCCTATTTTGAAGTCGGATTATAGACATCATTATTAAAGCTCCATCTCACTCTATATAATCTTTGTCGCACCCAACCAATCCAGTACTTGTCCTATAATTATTTGATACTAGAAAGTTTCCTTGTACATTTACAACAAAATTAACTATTAAACTCCCAAGTATCATGATTAATCGGCGAAGTACAAGGCGCCAACTTTCGCTACAGCTTTCCAAAACAATCATTTGTAACTCCAAAAGGTCTTAAGTAGTAACACATTTAAACAATTTACGAACTTAACTACATGTTAATAAGAGTCATAACCCTTAGAATAACATATCTTTGGTGACAAAATCTCCGTAATAAGTCTATAATAATGTTATAGGAATATGGGTTGTATTTTTATAGAAATTAGGTTGAGATTCGAATAATAATGTTTCGTGGTGGTCAATCTATAATTTGCACAATTGGACAGGACTGCTTTCTTTACTAATGACATTTGACTTGGTCAGGGGCGTATTTAGGGATTTTTAGGAGGTCTGACCCAATTGAATTTAATGAAAAAATTTACAAATTTTGGAACGAATTTCCTTATCGCGCGTTATCGAAAGGGGGCTAGACGGAAATTCTTATGAAAAAGTTGTCACGACACTTTTTTTGTTTTAGATGATTATCGCTAGATGGCGCTGTGATTAAAATCTTATAAAACAATTCCTTATTTTGTTTTATATGATTATTGCTAGATGGCGCTGTGATCAAAATATTTTATTTAAGTTATAATTGACACCTCTACAGTTTTTTTTAAGTTGTTCCCGGTACGTTATGGTGTGTCTCTCTTTAAACGAGGTTTAAGAAAAGTCCTGTATGAGCAACATAGTGGAGTGGGTGAAGTAACGGCATCAAATGCCCTGACAGTGCAGAGGTCCATGAGCTACGGTAATCGCTTAACATCAAGTGGGTTGTATACTTGTGTTTCAAAAAAACCTGCGTATTAGAGTTTTCTTCGAACTGGCCCATAACCAAAGAACTTGTTTATGGTTTATGTTTATCTCCTTATTATTTTGTTGTTTATAAAATGGCGCTGATCTGATGATGGATTCGGAAGGTGGTCATAAGAACTCTTGTGCTAAAAAATAGACCCGTCATATTTGGGCACGTTTTACTTGTATTAGACATCACTATACTGCTACATGATATCCAGGATCTTAAAAGCTTGTATTTAAAACTCTTATTTAAAATAAATTATTCGATTAATAGACGTTAGTTACATTACAAAAACATATTGTTGTCTAATTTATTTTATTCTATTGTTTATTTTATTCCTAAATACGGCTCTGCCAAAAACAAACAATTCGGTCGGAAAATTGCATTATCTGTAACTAATTTGATTTTAATAGAGCTACTGCTATCTTAGAAGCTTGCCAAAAAAAACTTAAATCATTTTCTCGTTAGAAAAATATTGTTCTTAAAAATACCTATCACTGGAAGAAGTTTTAATATTAAAATATAATAATTGATATAATAGATATCCATTTTAAGGTGATTGTGTTAAGTCGTATTAAACGGCATAATATGGTTTTAAGTCTCAGAAAAAGTCGAATTGGTGGCTTATCATTATCATCATCAGCCTATAGACGTCCACTGCTGGACATAGACTTCCCCCGAGCCTCGCCACAACGACAGGTCCTGCGCTATCTGTATCCAGTAACTTCCTACGGCTTTGACCGGCTCTTCGGTCCACCTAGTGGGAGATTGCCCACGCTGCACCTATCAGTTCATGGCTGCTGCTCCAGAACTTTATTGGCCCAGGCCCAGTTTTAATTGACACATTTAATTTTGTCAAAACCAATATTTTGTAAAACAATTTAAAAAAGAAAACTAATTAAATTTAAAAAAAGACATGCCCGCTGAGTTTCTTGCGCCGGTTCTTCTCAGGACGGAGGCGTAATTTTAGCGAACTGGTGGTAGAACTTTTTTTATTGACTTTCAAAATGTATGTGTATCCACATCAACTTTGAAATAATGATTTAACTTTGACTTTGACATCAGGACCATCAGCCATTCGTGATACGGACAATGTGTCTTGTGGTTACTTTGGTTCTTCTGCGGATCTCCTCGCTTCAGATTGTCTTTCTTGTCTGATCAAGTACCTACTGCGTTGTCTGATGACGGTATTAGTTGTTTTTTAATAAAATTAGTTATCAAAACGGTCGCCATGTTTTATTTCACGCACGCTTCGCGCGTTAAACAAAAGTGAAATGGCGGGAAAGATGAGCTGTCAAATTGTTACGTTCCGATACACTCTCGGTTTCTTTAATAGTTTTTATATTTATAACTTAGAAGTTGCTGGTAAGAACGAACCACAACTTCTGCATGTCATAATAGTGTGCTGATAATCTACTGGGTCGCAACGCAACGCAAAACTAACTTAGCTATCTTAATCCTTATAAATTCCTTTCAAATGCATTAAGTTCATCTATGTAGAGATCTGACCAGATCGTCATCATCATCATCATCAGCCTATAGACGTCCACTGCTGGACATAGGCCTCCCCCAAACCTCGCCACATCGATCGGTCCTGCGCTATCCGCATCCAGCCACCTCCCGCGGTCCTGATCAGGTCATCGGTCCACCTTGTGGGAGGTCTACCTACTCTGCGCCTACCAGTTCGTGGTCGCCACTCTAGAACTTTTCGGCCCCATCGGCCATCAGTTCTGCGCACAATGTGTCCTGCCCATTGCCACTTCAAAGATGCAATTCTTTGGGCTATGTCGGTAACTTTGGTCCGTCTGCGGATCTCCTCATTTCTGATTTGATCACGCAGATAAACACCCAGCATAGCCCTCTCCATTGCTCTCTGAGCGACTCTGAGTCGTCTTACACGCTGATCAGAGAGCTGACCAGTGGGGCTATTACAGGACGCGTCGTTTATCGTAATCGTCTATTTTCACATCAAATGACGTCATTTTTCATAAAATTGGTATTACGGGAAAACTTTAATAATTTTACCATTTATTGTAAAACGAAGTACACATTAGATGAAAAAATGTTCCTGAAAATGCACCATACACATATTTTATGACACATAATGATTTTTAATAATTATGTATTTAGATTAATGACAATTGCGGCTCAGTCACATCATACAAACATGTATCACCATTGGTGAGAGTCAAAAATGACATGTAGCGTAAGAGCATGTACATGTAGCATCTATCTATTGACAATATTTTTGTCAGTTCTATGACGGTTAGCTATGAGTATTCGGCGAAAGGATTATCCCGGAGCTTTCAATGGCTATTGAACAGTGGTCAAGTATGCTATTTTTTATGTGATAATATATACTTTCCTCCCCATGCAAACGATGTTATGCGAGCCAACTCATCATTATCACTACATACTACAAAGTAAAGTCGCTTCTCGCTGCCTATCTCTGTATTTGTAGAAATATTTAAAACGTAACGGATATTAACGCGGGTTCAAGAAGATTCTGTTTATTATTATTATTAGCAGTTAATAATAAGTTTCACAAAATGTATCCAAAATGTCACACCTATATTGATAACTTTCATTATAGAATAAAAAAAGCCGATATAGTATTATCTATCTGTAATATAATCGAATAATCCATTGGAAGCAACATTTGATGGTATCTTGTTATGTTCCTAATTGGGTTTTTTTTTTTTTTTTTTTTTTCAGTTGGAGGAAATCACCGGTAGCCGCCGGCGATACGGCCACCGGCTCTCTCGGTCGGCGGGCTATCCGAAGCCCGCCAAGATGGCTGGACCGCGTGTCACCCTCCCACGGAATACCCCGCTGGGTCAGAACCAGCGTGGGTCGGGGAGCGCGGTCCGCCATCCCCCGGATGCTCTGACGCAAGGGCGTGCTGAGCGAGACACGACACCTTCTTGGGTCCCCGCTCGCACTCACATGCGTTGGGGACCCGAAACTCTTAAGGGGCCAGATTCCGGGCGAGATCCCGGTTCCGGCCCCCTGCTCGGCGGCGGCGGGTTGTTGCGGGGCGGAGAGAAGAATAAATTCTCTCCCTCGCACTTCCCGCCACCCTCTTCTGCGAGATGGTGGACTCGCAGAATTCGAGCATCGCCTTCCAGGACTCGTCGCTCTCGAGCATCGACGCCACGACGCCCGGGAGCGACAAGTCCGGTCCTATTTGTTGGACCAGGACACACCGCTGCTCCTCCCATGCGGGGCAGACAGCGAGCGTATGCTCTGGTGTGTCCCGGTCACAACCTACGCAGTGATGGCACCTCGTCGTCGGCTCCACCTGAATCCGGTGCAGATACCAACCGAAACATCCGTGCCCGGTCAGCATCTGCACCGCCCAAAAGGTGAGGCGTCCTTCGCCACGGCCCACCCAATCCCTTAGGACAGGGCGGATCGCCTCGACGGTCCGCAGACCCCAGGTGGGGTTAGCGATACGTCGCTCCCATGACTCCAATACGGACCGCCGAGATTGGGCCCTCCGATCCCGAACAGCTTCCCGCAGGGGACGCACTACGCCCCGGGCTCGGAGGTCGCATCGCCAACGATAATCGTCAGCGAGCGCCTCCGCCTCCAGCTCCCAGGGCGGCGTCCCCGCCAGCACGCACGCCGCATCAAACGCGATGGTGCGGTATCCTCGGATGACCCTGATGGCTACGATGCGCTGCGGCCGGCGCAAGTACCGGGCAAAAGTTGCCCGAGTACGAGGCTCGGCCCAAACGGGCGCACCGTACAGGGCCATCGAGCGCACCACCCCTGCGTAGAGGCGGCGCACCGCGTGGCTGGGTCCCCCGATGTTCGGAAGCAGCCGACCAAGCTGGCCGGCCGTCCTCACAAGTCGAGGGACTAGCTGTTCGAAGTGGGTCCGGAAGGCCCAACGGCTGTCCAGCACGAGGCCGAGGTACTTAAGCTGCACCCCGACCCCGATTCGGACGCCTTCAACTATGATGTGGGCGTCGACCGGTGGCGCCATCCTGGCCCTGTGAAACCACAGGGCCTGGGATTTGTGTAGCGCCACGTCGAGGCCCAGCCTCCTTATTCTGCCGACGACGAGGGCCACCCCCGCTGTGGCAAGACGGGCAGACTCTCCGTAGTCATCCCCCCGGGCCATGACCAATGTGTCATCCGCGTAACACACTACGCTAAGGCCCGGGAGGGGGGCGCCCCTCAGCACCCAGTCGTACCCGATATTCCACAGGAGGGGTCCAAGAACGGACCCCTGTGGAACACCGCGCACGACCTGGAACCGGTGCAAGGTCCCACCGTACCCGGTACATTCGACCGACCTGGCCTCCAGGTAGGAGCCGATCAGCCGGCGGAGATAGAGGGGCACTCCGTGCCTCTCCAGTGCCCCCCCAATCACGGACCAGGGCAGGGTGTTAAAGGCGTTGGCGATGTCAAGCGACACCGCCAAGGCCACCCCGCCCCGGGAGCGGCCTCCTCCGAGAGGGTCCGGACGCGCAGAATTGCATCTACGGTCGAACGACCCTCCCGGAAGCCGTACTGCTCCGCCGACAGATCGGGTCCAACCCCGACCAGGTGCTGAACGATGCGGGCAGCCAGAACGCGTTCCAGCAATTTGCCCACCTCGTCCAGCAGCACGATGGGACGGTAACCGGCGGCTGAGTCCGCCGGGCGCCCCTCCTTACGTAGGAGGACCAGTCTGCCCGTCCTCCAGAGCGAGGGAAACCGTCCCGACTCCAGGCATGAATTGAACAGCCTCAGGAGTCGGTCCCCTAGGGCATTGAGGGCCAAGGCTAGGACCCGGCCGTGGATGCCGTCCGGGCCGGGCGCCGTGTCTTTCCTACTCATTTTGACTACGGCCTCATGGAGCTCATCCTTCGTGATGTGAGGCACCTCAGCAGTGGCTTCGCCGCCGGTGTGATCCGGCGGTTCACCCATAGCAGGCGGAGTAAATCCGTCCTGCTCCTGCGGGAACAACGTCGAAACGATGTCCCGCAGCTGCTGAGGTGGGAGACGCTCGGTCAGGGGAGGCGCCCACGGGCGCAGCTTGCCGCGCACCGTTTTATACGGGCGCCCCCACGGATCATCGTCGAGCGTCCCCAAGAGTAACTCCATGTACCTCTCCTTGGCCTGCTTGATGGCCAGCTGCATGGCGCTCCTCGCTTCAGCGTACTCGCCATACAGCCGGGCCTCCTCCTCCGCGAACGCGACGGGATCGTCACGGCGCGCGAGGATGCGGCGGCGATGTCGGGCGCACCGGCGCCACGCCCGGACGCATACAGCACGAAGCTGCGCTATCTCGGGCGACCACCAGTACGCCGACCTGTTAGGGGGCCGAGGGCCGACCCGGGGCATCGAAGCATCGCTAATGCGATGCATCGTGTCCCGGAGCCATAGCGCCTCGACCTCCACATCTACTGGGTGTGGACGCATGGGCGTCCACGCCGCCACAGTGGAGGCTTCCACCAAGCGCTCCTTGTCCAGGAGCTTCAATGCCCACCTGGGGAGTGACCGGGGCGCAGTTCCGCGGGCGACCGCGGTTGTCGTGGGGGCGGAAAGATCAAACCGAATATACCGGTGATCCGACAACGATTCCGCCCCCACCAACACCTCCCAACCGCGGATGCGTTGTGCGATGACAGAGCTCGCGAACGTCACGTCCACGATGGACTCGCCCTGACACCGCACGCAAGTCGCGACCGACCCTCTGTTCAAAACACAGAGTCCGGCCGCGACCGCCCACTCCTCCAATCGCCTACCCCGAGGTTCGGTGCGGGGGCAGCCCCAAGCGATTGATTCCGCATTGAGGTCCCCCGCCAGTATCACAGGACGGGGAGCGGAGCGCTGAGTAATCGCTCCGAGCCCGTCCAGGAACTGCTCGAACTCGAGAATAGGTCGATTTGGAGAGAAATACGCCCCGATCACGACGGTATCTTCCATCTTCACCGCGACGAACCCTGGTCCCTTGGCCACCATTACCAAGGGCGGGATCGCCGCGGCTCTCCTTACGTGGATGGCCGCCAAGCCGCACTCGTCCCCGAACCAGCACTCATCTGCCGGGGGAACAAAGTACGGCTCCGCGACCACCGCCACGTCGATGGACCACTCCGCCATGCTCTGGACCAGTATGTCCTGAGCCCTGGCGGAGTGGTTTAGATTTCCTTGGAGGAAGCGACGGGTGCAATCCATTATAGTTGGACTACATCCATCGCTCCCCCCCCTCCTCCATCGCCCCCGCCAACGGGCGCACTAGGCACCACGGCGGGGTCTGAAACGTCGGCCGGTACTCCCCCGGCCGACTTCTTCTGTTGGCGCCGCTTCGTTTTGCGGCGCCTGTTACGTTCGGTATTCTTACCGGACGGGGAGCAAGCCTTGCCCCCCACCCGGTGATCGGCCCTGCGCCCGGCCGCCCCGCACAACGCGCAGTGCGGCGCAGCCGAGCACACGGCCGCTTTGTGTCCGGTTTGACCGCAGCGGAAGCACAGTCCGCTGCGGTCCACAGTGCTGGTGCACCTGGCGACGCTGTGCCCCGTTCCGAAGTACTTGAGGCATCGCCAGGCGCGTGACTCCAGCAGCCGCACGTGGGCTGCCACCCAGCCCACGCGCAGCCTGCCAGGGTCCCCAGCCGGCCTTCCGGGCGGAGGAGTGGCCAGGGAGTTGGCGGTGTCAACCGGACACCGCACCCACACTGAGCTGGCCCCGGTGTAACCTTGGCGAAGCTCGCCTACGGTTACACTCTCCGGGGCACACTTGCCCTGGGCGGCGATGGCTGCCACCACCTCCTCCCTGGTGGTGCAGTCGTCCAGGCCGGTCACCCTCAACTCGGCCATCTTGACCGGCCTGTGCACCTTGACCTCCTCCTCCGGCCATACGACCCGCAGACCCGACGCCAGACGGTCCGCGAAGCTGCCACTGTCAGCGCCGGGACACTCCAGCAGTCGGGCCCCATTGGCCGTATGCCGGATGCGGAGGCCATCCTCCGCCCCGATCTCCTTAAGGTCCACTGCCGCGCGCGCCTTTGCCATGACGTCGGGGTATGTCAACCCCTTCGCCTGGCCGGCAGGCAGCAGGGTGACCACCACTGCAGCCTGCCGCGGCGCGCGCGGCTTCTTCTTGCCCTTCTGGCCCTTCTTCTTCTTCCCGGCGGCGGGCGCTCGACCCGGTTGGGGAGCAGCCGCAACCGCCGGAGTCGCGTTCCTGGTTTGAGCAGCGGTCGGCGCTCTCCCCGGTTGAGGAGTCGCCTTGACCGCTGCCCTCGTCGCGTTCGGAGGTGGTTGTTGGGTCGGAGTGGCCACGACCCTGGCCCTCTTGGCGCCCCGTTTTACCACCTCCGTCCAACCCTCATCCATATTGGGTGGGGGTGGAGGAAGTGGGCGGGGCTGAGGCGCTGGCACCGGAGTCGGTGTGCCGTCGCCACTCTTCTTCTTCTTTTTCTTCTTCCGGGTCGGAGTCGACTCCGAACCCGGAAGAAGTCCAGCCGGTTGGGCGGGAGCCGCAGGAGCGGCGGGAGCGACCGGAGGCGGAGCAGATGGGGCGGCACCACTCAAGGCCGCCACAATGCCCTTGAGTTCGGCAATCTGCTTGCCGAACTCCTCCGTCAACTCCCGCCTGATGCGGGCGACCATCTCCTCCTGCTGCACCCTAGCCCGTGGTGACGCGAGTCGCCGCGGAGGCGGCAACTCGTCCCTCCCGCTGGCCCGCAGCGCTCTGGCACTGCTTGCCTCTGCCCTTCGCGAAGCGGCCGCCGCTGCTTCACTCTCGGCCCTCTGGGTCTCGAGGGCCGCCAGCTTCTCCCTAAGGAGAGCCACCTCGGCCCTCGACCTCTCCAGCTCGGTCTGCAGCGACGCGTCGCGGCTGATGGCCTTCGAGATGACAGGCATAATCATGCCTGTCTCTGCAACCACGCGCTGCCACGCTTTCGCTTGGGGCAGGTTCCCGCCGCTCCTGTGCTTGGACACAGCTCTGTCGGCCCGTTTCCTCATGTTGGCGAGGACGACGACGGGGCTGGGGCTCTCAGAGAGCTCCCCTTCCGTCGTCCGGCCCGACAGAGGCAGTGCGGGGATTTTCCGCGGCCTCCCTCTGGACTTCCTGAGCGCGGGCTGAGTAGGCTCTCGTGGCGCCTCCTCGTCAGAGGAGGAGGCAGACGAAGGCCCACTTTCCAAGGTCCGGCGCGCCGCGGTCTTCCGCTTGCGCCGGACACTCCCGCCCTGCTCTCCAGAGCAGGCATCGCTCGCGACAGTACTCGCGCGCGATGCCCGCCCTGACGCTACGCCAGTGGCATTCTCCGACACAGGGGCCTGGTCGCCTACCCCTGTGCGGGCTTCGGTGATGGACTCAACGTCCATCACTTACCGAGAGGTCGGAGGGAGTAATCGCACCAGTGCGATTACTCCCGGGCACCCAACCTAACGGCCGCTCTCCCGTTGCTGTTTGGCACCACCCGGGGACCACGTGTGGGGTTAGCCTTCAGTGAAGGTGGTCACGCCCACGGACGCCAGCAACGGGGGCCCCCTCCTAATTGGGTAGAGTTTCATGAGCGACAGTGACCACTTACCATCATGTGGGCGGTCAGCTCGTCCATCTGTTTTAGTTAAAAATATATTTAGTACGCTAGTGTATCATCAGCTTTAGTAAATTTCTAATTGACAACTTCAAACGTAAAGATAAACAAGTTGCAGTATATGGGTATGCCTGTACAAAAAGTTATAAAAAATTGGATCGGTCGCTTTTGTTTATTGGTCTAAAATGACCTACTTCATCAATCTTGCAAAGATCTTAAATTATTATTTCCCAAATTTAATTTATGGAAAATATTACTTGATAAATCTTATTTTTTCTAAGTGGAAAACATTTTTTTTGATTGAAGTTAATGAGATGAAGTAAACAGAGAAACGAAAGTAATTTTCAAATGGATGGAAATAAATTTTGATTAAAAAAATATATAGTTTACAAACAGACACTAATATTTTATTCACAATAATGATTTGTTTTGAGACAAGTCACCGAGATGACATTTCGTAACAATTTTGTTCAAAATTTGGTATTATGCATCACAAAAACACCGTATCGTAAACAAAATAGAGATGTTCCAAGTTTCCGGTAAATTTTTCAACGTTACGGCCGAATATCGTGCAGTAGACCCACTTGTTAGTAAGTGGTTACCAGTACTCATGGATACTTTACTTTCAAGAGACACTGAAATTGTTGACCAATTTTAGTTACACTTTAGACCTCTTCTCAAACCTTATTGATGGACAAAATATATTGCTCGAGGAACGCTGAAGCGGAGACAGGGAAGCCCATTTAAAAGCGACGTAACGTTTTCCAAAAAAAGTTATTACGAAACGAAACGTAGATTACCGCGGAAGATTCGAATAAAAATGACGAGTTTCACCTTGCGTAGTACTAGTGGGAAGCTAGTCATTAGAGGAAGATGATCCCTTTGATCATCTTAAAAAATCTTCTGAGCATTCCTCATGCAAAAGACGATAAAAGAGAGATCTGTAAAAGCTTTACCTTAATTTATATTTGAATTATCACCTAAATGTAGTTGGAAAGATACCAAAAATAAATAACAACGAATACTTCGATGATTAAATTCAAACTTCTTAAGATAAGCTATGCAAACCATGTTTAAACTGCACGCCACTGTTTCGGAATTCGGAACACAGATTTTTTTTGTTTTCGGTCAAATAACTATTGGTTACATCTCTATTTCACAATGTCATTTATTGACGTTTGTCACAAAAAACACTATATATCCTAAACAAAATCAAAGTGTTTGTTTGTATATAAAAATAATAATGTTTAAAAATTTATGGTTTTAAGAACTTAGGACTAAATCGCAATTAGTAATACTTGAGAATAATATTGAACTGCCTACTGCATATCACAAAATATTCCAAACTCAGTAAAATGTAAAGAAAAATAAAAAATAGAATCATTTTGCCAATTTACTATAAACTCTTAAAAGTACATACTAGGTATGAAGAAAAAATTTAATTGATTGCTTTCACTAAATTTTGTTTCAAATAAAACCAAATGAAAAAATTACCACGAGTGAATCCCAAGAAAAAACAAAGCATAAAAACAATTTTTTAGAGTTAAAATATTCAAAATAATAAACCTTAGTTTCTGTAACAGTATTGGCATTAATCGATTGATTTTTCAATCGAACTTACGGAATATCGCTAGATGGGTCTTTTTAAAAAAAGGTCTGTCGAACAAATTAAAGTATAATTTGTTGATTGCTTGATGTTTTGGGATGGGTACTGGACCTTACAAAGGCCAGCGGTGCGTTCGGCCTCAAGATTATTTGAGGCCGAAATATATAGATGCGTAAAATATATGCGATGAGGTGCAGCCTCAAACTTGAGGTCGCAATGTGTGGATGCGAGATGATATAATAAGTGGACTGTATTTAGGCGTGGTGCGAAGAAATAATGCGAAGAAAAATATAGCCCGAACAATGTCTTTGTGCGTTGCAAATGGCGAAGCTATACGTGCCGTCAGGTCCCTGATGCGTGGCGTCTTGGCAAGTAAATTGAGGTGACTTACCTTATATCGCAGCTCAACACGGGCACACACACACTGAATTACGACACTGTCCAAGTTATATTGTTCGTAAAGGTTATTGAGTTCACATAAACAGCCGGCCGCGGCCAGGGATCTTGAGAAAAATGCGATACGCGCGCGCGCTTCAATAGCGAAAAGTGAACTGAGCGGCGAATGCGACATACGTGTCACAGCGACACTGCGCGTGCGATGAGAGACTGCCATGACAGTTCGCCACCTCTCTTCATCCTACCAAGACTAAGCAAGCGAGAACGAGACGGCAAGCTACGCTAAAAACCGCGTAACCATGCTCCCCGCCAAAGCCCAGTCCTGGGCTTTACAAAGCACAAAGTCATGTGTTATAAGCAAGAATGCAGTATGTGTCAATAAATGATACATACATAAAAATATGCGTGTGATGTTGTGTGAGTAAGTGTAAACATTATATAGCATACAAAGAACCACGGAGCGATTATTTTAAATGCGTATGATAATATAAATGCGAGCGCAGCTAACTTATGACTAAATAGCTATAAAGTAAAAACTAACCTAAATGCAAAAAAATTAATTAAATTATTACATACTACGATTGATGCGATGCGAGACCTCAAGCGTTGAGGTCGCAATATAAATATGCGAAAAAATTTGTTAAATTAAAGTTAAGTATGTAAAGAAAGCGAAAGTGATATAAATTACATTTAACAAAGCGCGTTATTGTAATGGTAACGGACAAAGTTTCACCGTTGGGCGTTTAAAATGACCTGAAGCAGTGCATACTAACGCCACGCGAGTGATCCCGTCTGTACCGGGATACACTTGCTCTATAATACCCGTGGGCCATTGAAGCGGAGGAACATCATCCTGATGTATAAGAACAAGAGTACCCACGGTAATGGGGTTGGAAGTTTTATTCCATTTGTGTCTAAGCTGTAGTGTGTGTAGATAATCTACACGCCACTTCTTCCAGTAACTCTGGACTAAAGCATCGAGAAGTTTTTTCCTATTTGATAGGCTAGTTGACTCGTCAATCTCATAAGCTGGCAGTGCGAGTAATGGTGTTGTATTAAGAAAATGTGCTGGTGTTAAAATAGTGTGAGGCTGATCAGACAGTACCCCTAACGGTCGCGAATTTAAAATACATTCAATTTGGTTTAAAACTGTCAATAATTCTTCGTAACATAACAATTGATTACCGATACAACGGAATAAATGAGTTTTTATGCATTTTATGTTACTTTCCCAAATTCCACCCATATGAGGAGCCCTCGGAGGAATCGTTCGCCAAGTTATTTTGTGATTGTTAAATTCACTTTGAAAAGCCAACGAAACTGACTGCGAATGTAAGAAGTTATATAACTCATTCAATTTGCGTTTTGCGCCTATGAAGTTGGTTCCATTATCGGAGTAAATACAAGAGACTGGCCCTCGTCTAGCTAAAAAACGTTTAAGAGCGTCTAAAAAGGTTTCCGTGCTCAAGTCAGATGCAATTTCGATGTGTATGGCCTTCGTCGTCAAACAGACGAAGAGACAAATGTACGCCTTTTGGCTACGCACTCCTCGTCTACGCGTCATAGTTATGTCTATAGGTCCGGCGTAATCGACTCCAGTATGCGAGAAGGCTTTAGCTTCTTGGACACGCGCTGATGGTAGGTCTGCCATCATAGGAGCGAGACGAGTAGGTGCGACCTTGAAACAAAAATTACATTGACGAACGCGTTGCCTAATAATATTTCGGGCTGATAGAATCCAATAACGTTGTCTTAATAAAGACATTAATAAATGCGAACCAGTGTGACAATTAAAGAGATGGAAGTCGTCGATCAAGAGTTCAACAATATGATGTCGTCGCGGTAAAAGGAGTGGATGACGATTTTCAAAAGGTAAATTTGCGTTTGACAACCGACCACCCACTCGTAGTAATCCGTTGTCGTCCACGAATGGGTTAAGTTTTCGAAGCGGCGGTGAGGGTAAAGTACCCCGTTTAATGTGTTCCAATTCTTTGGAAAAGTATTGAGTTTGTAATTCGCGGATGATAAACTGTTCAGCGGTTTCAAGATCCGAAGTTTGGATTATTGGCGAATGAGTCAATTTTCGAGCGAAACGTAAGACGTATACAGTTATGCGTAATAATTTCTTCCAGGAAGAAACACGAAGCGACAATTCAAGTAGCGGAGATACATCCACATTGGATGTAGTGGCAACAGCGATTACATTCTTCGCCTCAGGTATAGGACCTTCGACGAGCGATGAGCTGAATGGTTCTATAGGCCATTCGGCAATTGGAGTACGAATCCATTCTGGACCGTACCACCAAAGCGGGTGCGTTATGATTTGAGAAGGCAGTAATCCTCTCGACAAACAGTCAGCGGGGTTTTCCTTTCCGTTTATGTGAAAGAAACGGTCCGGAGACAAGTTTTCTTGTATTTTAGTTACGCGATTAGCAATAAAAATTTGCCATCGATGTGGTGAAGAATTGATCCATGACAAAGCGATCATGGAATCACTGAAGGCAAATGTCTCAGTGACGTGATAGCGGTTGTTGAAAACCGCGCATACTTGTTTAACTAAATTTGATAATATTAAAGCGGCACAAAGTTCTAACCTAGCAAGTGATACCGTTTTTAGTGGAGCTACCTTTGACTTAGCTCCAACTAATTCAACCGATATGTCATCGTTAGGATGCGTAACGTGTAGGTATATGACGCAGCCGTAAGCCTTGAGACTAGCGTCAGCAAAGGCCAACAGTCTCACTACACAACCTGCCCCAACGCCCAAATGGCGAGGAACGCGCAAGTTCGAGAGCAGAGGCAACTCGGTTTTAAATTTAACGAAGCGATTGATGATAACCTCTGGTGGTTCATCATCCCAACCTACCTTGGTAAGCCAAAGATCCTGTATTAGGAGCTTGGCGTAGAGAATAACTGGTGCGACGAAGCCCAAAACGTCAAAAAGGCGAGCGATAGTAGATAATATAGATCGTTTAGTATTAACAGAGGATGGAGGAGACGTGGTAAAAGTGAACACATCCGTCTGAGCTAACCACTTCAGGCCTAACACCTTCAGCGTATCGCTATGGTCGGTGAATTCAATCGGCACCCGGCATGCCTCAGGCAAATGATTGAGTAACTCAAGTGAGTTACTGGCCCACTTGACCAAGTCAAAACCTCCTTCAGCGAATAAAGCGCGTAATTCATCCGATAAGCGGATGCCATCCTCTATGGAACTGACAGAGGTGGTCAAGTCATCCATGTAAAATTCCCTACTGGCTACTTCTGCAGCAAGAGGAAAGCGTGCGCGATTATCTTCGGCCAGCTGGTGAACCGTACGCATGGCCAAAAATGGACTACAGCGAAGTCCGAAAGCTAAAGAATTAAATTGAAAAATGCGATGATCCTCAGTATTATTAAAGCGATAAATTATTTTCTGAAATTTGCGATCCTCTTCTCTTACTAAAATTCTAAGATACATCTGTCTTATATCCGCGGTAATAGCGATTTTAAAATATCTAAAATTTAACAATAATGAAAATAAATCTGTTTGTAAATTTGGTCCCGGATGAAGAATATCATTCAAAGAAATACCATTAGATGTTTTTGAACTAGCGTCAAGAACAACGCGCGTTTTAGTTGATAATTTTTCAGGACGTTGTACAGGATGATGAGGAACGAAATAACCCTCATTCAAAACCGACGGAGTGCGGGGTATTTCGGATAAATAGCCTTGTTTAATGTAATCCCTGATGACGTCATCATAAGCTTGTCGTAATTCCGGAATAGCGTTAAATTTACGCTCTAACGTCGAAAAGCGACGCTGAGCTGTAGCATAAGAATCACCCAAGATCGTAGAGTCACCCTTGAATGGCAATGACACTATATACCTACCATGTGAATTTTTAGTTATAGTGGATTTGTAAAATTCCTCACAGTGGTTATCATCTGAGGTTAAAGTACCTGCAGAAGATATCTCTTCCAGTTCCCAAAATTTTGCCATTGTTTTATTTAAGTTTTCTATGAGAGGTCCAAATGACCAAGTAGAATTACATAAATTTTCATAAGAGGTCTCCCCCATAATGATATATCCAAGCGTTGTATTAAATGCGTGTGGATGAGAGCGAGTCATTAAAGAAGTAGGCTGTAAAATATTAGCCATCATAGAAGTGCCTAAAATGATTTCAATGTTTCCAGGCACATACCAGCTATCATCCGCTAGAGACAAATGATTAAAATTATTTAAATGTGAAATCTCAACTCGTTGAGTTGGCAAGTATGATATATGATCAATGACTAATAAATTTAAAGTATATTGAACATTAGAAAATTGAGAATGTATCTTGAGTGTGACCTGACCTTTAATAGGTACAGAAATATTTCCCACTGAATTTAATGATGATTTAAGTGGTTTAATAACTAATTTTAATTTTTGACAACATTCATAGGTTATGATATTATTTTGTGAACCGCTATCAATTAAACACCTAACTAAGAAACGTTTATTATTTTCATAGACAATGACCTTTACAGTAGGTAATATAGATGTACATTTAGGTTGAGTATTTAAACTAGAATGCATACAAACATTTTCAATAGATGAAGAATGTTCAGGTTTATTCTCAGAATTTTGATTCTGATCAAAATGTAACAATGTATGATGTTTCTTGTGACAATGTTTACATTTGTTTAAAGAAGCACATTTTAAAGTGTTGTGTTTAGAGCTAAAACAATTTATGCATAAATTTTTTGATTTTACTAAATTAAAGCGATCATTAGTTGATAAGTTTTTAAAGTCTGGACACTCATAAAGATGTATGTGAATTGTTTTGTTACAATAGTTGCAAGATAATTTATTGACTTTATTAAGATTTTCAGTGACTAAAAATGTGCGGCTAGATTTATTAAATTTATGAGATGTATCTTGACGGAATATACCAGATCTTTCAAATACCTTCACACGATGTTTCAAATGACTTATTAAACTGTCACTAGTTGGAAGCGAGTCATGTTTTAGTGATGTTTCAAAACTTTCAATTATTTTTGTGTCTAATTTTTTAAGTATTATATGTGTAAAAATAAAATCATCTAAATTTTTAATATTGAGCAATTTAAGCGCTGACCATGAAGATACAATTTGTTCAATAAAGGTATTCAACTGCAAAGCGGTGTCAGAAACCGGTTTTATGTCTAAGATTTTGTTCAGATACAAACTTCCTAACATTCGCTTGTCTTGGTATTTATCTATTAATGATTTCCAGATGATGGAATAATTTTCCTCTGTTGGTATTAATCCAGCAAAAATGTTTCGAGCACTACCTGTCAATTTTGACATCAGGTATTGTACGCGTTGACCATCTGTCAAAGATTCATTTTGGTGAACGTTAGTTTTAAAACTTTCATAAAATTGTGGCCACTCTGTTAGCGAACCATTAAAACTCACTAATTCTAATGGAGGTAAATTACAGTAGTTTCGTGGAGAAGATTTTAAAGCAGTAGACTCAACAGGTCGTAACAATGATGTACGAGTATGGCTTATTTTTGCGTACAGAGTTTCAAAGGCATCCCATTCACTGAAGTTCAGTTGACAATCTGGATTTTCGTCTAAAAGTATTTCATTATGTTTATCACATAATTCATTAAATTGAGAATATAATTTTTCAATGTTAGCTGATGATGACAAAAAATCTTCCTTTGTTCTCGTATCAAAAGTACCTACTTTCTTAGATTTCTGATATATAGTATCAATATGAGCGAAGATACTTTGTTTCTTAGCGATAATAATTTTAATTTTTCGATCGGACGCCATGTTGAAAAGTTTTAACAATGAAGAACAAAGAAAATGTAATAATGATGCAAATATCGTTATTTCGTAAAAATATTGCGTTATATCTATGCTAATGTATGTTTATTATAAGCTGCGCTTGTAAAAATACTACCATACGCACTGATTACAAAGAATTACGCGGATTTGTAAAATCAGCAATGTTTTTGCGGTGTGTGATAAATAAATGTAAAAATGTGTAAATAAGCGGTAATAAGTTAATTAGTACTTAAAATAAATGCGATGCGTTGTCCCGTTCAATACGGAACAAAAAATATGCGTTATCCGGCGATACGGATCAAACTATCCGGTTCGATAAGGACCATACATATGGACCTTACAAAGGCCAGCGGTGCGTTCGGCCTCAAGATTATTTGAGGCCGAAATATATAGATGCGTAAAATATATGCGATGAGGTGCAGCCTCAAACTTGAGGTCGCAATGTGTGGATGCGAGATGATATAATAAGTGGACTGTATTTAGGCGTGGTGCGAAGAAATAATGCGAAGAAAAATATAGCCCGAACAATGTCTTTGTGCGTTGCAAATGGCGAAGCTATACGTGCCGTCAGGTCCCTGATGCGTGGCGTCTTGGCAAGTAAATTTAGGTGACTTACCTTATATCGCAGCTCAACACGGGCACACACACACTGAATTACGACACTGTCCAAGTTATATTGTTCGTAAAGGTTATTGAGTTCACATAAACAGCCGGCCGCGGCCAGGGATCTTGAGAAAAATGCGATACGCGCGCGCGCTTCAATAGCGAAAAGTGAACTGAGCGGCGAATGCGACGTACGTGTCACAGCGACACTGCGCGTGCGATGAGAGACTGCCATGACAGTTCGCCACCTCTCTTCATCCTACCAAGACTAAGCAAGCGAGAACGAGACGGCAAGTTACGCTAAAAACCGCGTAACCAGGTACGGAACCATTATTCTCTTGACCAGACACTAACTTAACGGTTTTTCTAGCTCATTTGACGTATTGTCAATCAAAGTTTATTAAATTTACATGGAGCTAATATAAATTTGTTTAAATAAAATTGGAGTACCTAGCGGTCTTTCTAGTAGTTTGTAAATTAAAATTAGCAGCTTTTAAAAGCAAGATGCTGTGAGTGTTGGAACGAATTTGAAGTCTCTGAATACTAGTAAAACGTATAATAGTATTTACTACAAATTGAACGTTTAAGTGTAAAGATGAAAAACTATACATGTTGCTTTACGTTATAAATGTAATTAAAAAATCTATGACTTTTTGTTCTTTATTTAAGTTAAGGTAATCATTTTTATATAACATCCATGTATCACGTTTTTTGTGTTCGGTATTCTCCTACACTCTTAACGGTCCTACCAGCTACTGTGACTTGCGAGATTTGCTGCCATCAACAGCCTGGCGCCTACCATAAAAGAGTTTATTGAATTTCTTTGAAGGACATATCATAGCGTGCGAGGTATATCGATGCTAATAGTTCCTGAGAAAGCATTGCCTCCCAGCAGCCACCAAGTGCAACATTAACATGTTATTTTTCGGAATTGTAGTTTATTTTTGATTTTCCTTATTATAATACTTAACTTTCCAGTACCTAATGAAATGAACTCTTATTTTGTTTGTACCTATTACATTTTCAAAGTGATAAAAATCTAAGATAGTACAAAAACGTAACAGTTTTGACTTTCTCGCTACAATAGTGAATTTTTGTTCACATAGTTTTCATAACATTAGATATTTAGGTACGATATCCGTTCTTTATTTCAACTTTGTAAACTTAAAAATCATTTAAGATACTCCGAAAGGTACCTTTTTCATTTGACGTTTATAAACGATAAACTCTGATAAACAAGTGACGAATTATTCATAATTAATATCCTAAAATTGTCTGTAATACCAATTTTAACTTGTTATTTTTTCGGTTTCGTTACCATGGAAATATTTAAAGGCTTAGAATACATTCTAAAATTTTTCGCATTGTGAAATATTTATATCAATCACCGTTAAATGACTAAAAATGCATTAAACACATTCTGTGTAACGATATTATGTATAGCAAGTGGTCTTCATGCAAAAACTCCAGAACTCTTCCAAATTGTCTCCAACTTATTTTCAAATTAGTGACGAACGTATTGTTATCAGTATCCACAGATTGAAAGAAGATTATCTTGATGTTTTCATATTTTTTCTGCATTTTTAAAAAAAATCTCCGTTGTGTACTTAGCCTTACACAGACTATTCAAAATTATGATAATTAGTGGTCATGCGCACAACCACGTTTCTTTCTAAGAAAATTCGTAATCGTAAACAAAATGTCAAAAAAATTTAGTTCATTTACGATAACGATACAAAGCTGTAATAGCCCCACAGATCATTTAAAAGATATTAATGTAGATTTTAAGAAGTGTATTGGGACTTACTATTCCTTAAGCCCTGTCTTAATTATTTCAGAATCTTAAAAACCCGATAGTCTTTGTTTGCACACTGATTCATATAACGTAACTAGTCGCTTCACATCCGCTCACAAGAGCAAAATATTGCAAAATATGTTTCTTAAGACGTTATGTGATGTGAAACATAAAGTTGTTTACGTTTAACAAAATGTTTTAACAACGGTGAAAAGTCCAAGACACACTTACCATCGTGTTTATATGATGATTTTAAATGAGAAGAGTGAACTGTATTAAAGAAGATTTAATAAAAGGTTTTGAATTACAATGGTATGTGTGGACGCAATAAAGGTAGACGAAGAAGTGTTTTTATTTACATTAATATTATAATGAGGTAAGCTTTGTTTGGTTGTAATGAATAGGCTCACAAACTACTGGAACGTTTTTAAATATTATTTCACCATTCGAAAGCTACATTATCTACGAATAACATAGGCTAGATTTTATTTTAGAATAAAATAGTGATCCGCACTAAAACTTCAATAATGTAAACCATAGAGTAAAAAAAATATCCAAAAACTTTCTTACATCGCGAGCGCTGCGAAAAGTAATGATTATAGAAAAAAATGACATTTATTTTATTGTATTTATTTATTAACGGATTCAACAGTAAAATATATAAGTATAGCTATAGGTTTTTAGGTCTTATTAAAATCTAACAGTGCTGCCGGACGACATTGCGAGGATCAGCTAGTTATGTAATGTGTGAAGTTCGCAACACGCAGTATGCAAGCGCGGTAGACTATACCTGATCCCTCTATTAAAGAGACCCAAGCCAGTGGACAGTAATATGTTATAGTACACAGAACATTTAAAGTTTTTGACACACGTTCCGGTATATTGTCTTTATGTATGTTTGTGGGACAACGTATGATCTATTTCACGTTCTGTTTCACGCATAAATCGTGGTCTTACAAGTACAATTCCATGAATGGATCTCGAAATACTGACCTCAATTTTGTGAATAAGCTTCGGGTATGTAATGTGTGGTTTAGAAATAGTTTGTGGCATTTTTTAGTGGGGTTAGCATCGCTGATTATTATCAAACGAGGCTTGAAGATAGTCCTTAAATAGGCCGTAGGTAGTGGTGTCCCCGGATAGTGCAGAGGTCCATGAGCAATAGTCATCGCTTACGATCAGGTGGCCCGTCAGCTTCTCTGCCTACAAGGCAATAAAAAAACTATAGAGGTTCCTCTAGGTGTAGGTTTTCTCTAAACCTCGCCACGACGACTGGTTCTGTGTTGTTTCCATCCAGTAACTTCCCGCGATCCAGACCAGGTGGTCGGTTTTTATTGTGGGAACCAGAATGGGCAGGATTCCGGCCGGAGCTGGTGGCAGCTGAAAACAGAAGCACTCGACCCAACGAAAAGCGCTGAAAGCGCATACGCCAGCCCATGGAAAAACCCCAAGATGGGTAAATATCAATGCCACACCCAAACTTTCACCTCCGTCCAGAGTGGCGGAGAGAATGAGCCCGGGCAGCGGGGTTGCCCCAAGGTCCGTCCGTCCGACGACCCCCATGACTGGCTGGCTATTGTGGCAAGTCAATCAAGGAACAGTTCAGTAACATCTGCTATCCGTTTTGTGGAAGATAACGTCGCTTGTAAACTCAATTATATCATCCTTTTGCTGAGGGTTTAACGATGCGTAGCTGCGATTTTAGAATATAGTTTCTAAAATTCCATTAGTTATTAATACGCTCTCAAGTACACAAAAAAATCTGGAATGGCAACTACCAACTGGTAGAGGCAGCGTGGGCAGACCTCTCACAAGAAGGACCGACGACCTCGTCAGGATCGCGAGAGGTAGCTGGATGCGGACAGCGCAGGACCGGTCGTTGTGGCGAGGTTAGGGGAGGCCTATTTCCAGAAGTGCACATTTCATATATATAATACTAGCTGCACCGCGCAACTTCGTCTGCGTCGAAAAAATAAAAAAAAAATTAGGGGTGCACTACCCCTAACATTTAGGGGGATGAAAAATAGATGTTGGCCGATTCTCATAGATACCGGATAAGCACAAAATTTTCATCAAAATCGGTCAAGCCGTTTCGGAGGAGTTCAAGTTCGAACACCGTGACACGAGAATTTTATATATTAGAAGATATATAGGCTGATGATGCTTACACTCTTAAGACAATATGCCATGTCATGGAACAAACTATACACATTGTTTTTATTTCATTCCGTGAATATTAATTAACATACATACTATAATAGTCTAATAAATTATATTTATACATCTTATTTATTTGTATTAATTATGATTATATTTTTAATACCGTTCTTCTCAGAAATGCTATTTTAGCTTTAATTGAAACAGTTAAGTGTACTAGATGCATTATAAAATGTAATGACTGAGATAATAAATTGTTGAGCTGATTATAACTGTATTTTTGGATGTCCTGTTATATTCAGTTATCTAAGCTTGGTTGAGAGGTCAGTGACAGCTGTGGCGTGCATTATATACAAGTAAATAAGCACTGCGTAACATAAAACTACAACACCAAAAATACCAACGATTATTATGTCGAATTGATTTTAAATTTCATAGATAGCGTTGCTTTAAAGTTGTCTTATAAAATTTACTTGTTATATTCAATTTCCCGGAGATGATTAGTATGATAATAATTGATTAGTATTATCTTATCTTATTATTATTATAGTGTATATATACAGGGTGATTTCCTATACGTGGTACATACTGATAGAGGTAAATGGACAGACGATACCTTATTCAAAAAAAATATAAAAACAGGTGGTTACAATATGACCAAATTATCCACAAAAACATTTAAGTGCGGACACCGATATTCACTTATTACGCAATCTTAACTCCGGTCGTTGCCTTTAAAATAACCTACCCCGTCCCGGGAAATCCCCCGGAAGTAGCGGCTGTGTTGCATGTCGGCTCACCGCTCAGTCGAAGTGCATGAGCCGAGGTCAAAGTGCGTCCGCGCAGCAATTTTTGATCGCGTTGTTTTCGTGTTGTTTTTCTGTTTTAGTGGTGTTGTGTCAAAATGTCTTTCAACAATCGTGAAATGTGGGACATGGTTCGCGCTTACTGCAGAGCCAATGATAGCGTACGAGGTGCTGCGAATAGCATTGAACAGAGTAAAAAACAATTTAAGAAGGCGTGCCGAACTCTGCATTGCTCAAAATGGAGATCATTTTGAGCACTTGCTTAGTGTAGTGTGAATGTGTGTAGTAAAAATGAAATAAAAATTAATGAAATTTAATGATACCTATTCAAAATGAAAAAAAAAAAAAACTAGAAAAGAAACAAACGATGGACGCGGTCTTATCACTAAAGATTCAATCTCTTCCAGACAACCCGAATGTTCATCGATATTAAAGAGGTGAGCACTTTTGAATTAACCCCAGCGGCGGGCCCACAGAGTCGCTGAGATACTCACTTGACAACGCAGATGCAGTGACCATGTTTTTTTGAAAAATTAAGACAACTTTGGTCGTGGTTAACTGAGCTGAGAATTAATATTTTTATATTATAATAATTACATTGTTAACCTTTGATCTTCAACTTTTTTATCCTTGAATATGTACCACCATCATCAAATCACCCTGTATATATATTATATGCTTATGCATTGATCCGACTTTTTAATAATATTCGTGCCTAATTAGAAGTAGGTAAATCCGGGCGAAACCCTTTTGGAAATCGAAATATTTAATGAATTTTTTTTCATGCATTGCGTATTCAATGGTAAACATTCTCGTCAGATACTTAGTCATATCGTTTTTCTTAGAAGGTACGTTTAAAAAGTCTTATGATAAGTTTAAAATTCCTCGTAATCTATCAAATTAATACATTATAAAAATTGTACTATAGATTTAAGCTTTCGATATATTGCGTACCGAAACAGTGCCGTTCCGCTGTCATACCGCTGACGTGCCGATGACACCAAAAGCAGTTTTAATTATGCCTCTTGTTTAGAGCAAAATTACAAACCGACCACATACAAAACCGCTAATTATTTAATATTGGTTACGTAAAACGATTACATCACATTTTGGAAGGGTAACCGGGTGAAAGTCACGCCGTCTTACTTTTGGCTTGACATTGAAATAAAGCGACGTCCATAGTGATGTTTATTTATTACAAGCTTTATAATTTAAATTAACTTGCAATGGATGTAATTATGTAAGTTCGGGTGGAATCTTGCTAGCTAAATTTGACAAACTTTCCGGTTTCCAAATGAGCTGACATATTACACGCAGATATATATCGCGTGACAATGCAATAATAATATGACAAGATGGCGCTGATTTGATGATGGATTCGGAAGGTGGTCATAGGAACTCTTGTGCTAAACAAGATAGACCCGTCGTGTTTGGACTCGTTTTACCTCTCCGTCCACAAGATATCCAGGATCTTATATGTATATAAAATGTTATGTTGGTTTGTGTACGCTTCAAAATCTTAAAAAGTTTTGCACCGATCGAGCTGAAATTTTAGAATGATTTATAATCCACATCAAGGATTGTTTTTGTAAATTTTTTGCATTAGTCACATATACGGGACCGCAAAAAACAGTTTCTTTTAACGATCACCTATGTACTAATGACCGCGCCATCTGTCGAAAACGAGGAAAACACTCTCTAACAATAATATGAATGTCCTCTATGTGCGTGTTGAATAAATTATTTTTCTTTCTTTCTGACATTGTTTTTTTTTATTGTGTATTGTGATCCTAAGATGATTGATAAATAAATAAATATTAATAATAATATTAATTTTTTTTTTCTAATGTTATTTCAAAAATATAATGTAAAAAATAAGCTAATAAATGAATATGGAATAATAATAATTTCACATCACAAAGTGCCATAGCGAAGTGTGGTACAGTTAGTACTAGTATATAAAAGTATAGGTACTTTAAATTAATTCTTGCTTTTAAACCACGTAGGTTTATTATAAACACACCCTTACAACAATGACTAACGAATTGCCGGATGCGGCTTTCACTCGACCGGACCAGTGTGGTAAGATTACAAAATATCACTATTACGTGTTTATCGAGATCTCGATCACCATACGTGTATGAGATGGGAGATATTATTGTATGGTTGTCACTGATGCCTGTTGAAGGATTAAAAACCTTGTGAAATCTCAGGAATTATCGAAGAATTGACTAACCAGAAAATCGGGCAGTTGATCCTTAGATTGACCTACACTTTATGTCTTTCGTGATACTGTACTCCTTTCAAAGAGAGACAAGTCCCAATTGAAAGTGGAGGCCAAGCAGAGGCTTAAAACATCTATAGGTACTAATATTATAATGAGAAAAGGTTTCATTGTTTGTCTCGAATAAGATCCGAAGCTACTGCACCGATTTGAAAAATTCTGTCCTCGTTGGAAAGCTACATCAGCTGTAGCTAAATCAGCGCTGCAGCTGGCTTTCTGTTTGCTTGTGGCATTCAGCTGAGATGGGTACCTTTTTTGTGGCAAATAAGTGCTTCTTTTTCGTGTGAAAATTGTAAAATAATATTTTTATTTTTTTTGTCACAAACAAATGTTTTTCTTTCTTTCTTTCTTTACAATATCTCTGAGTGGCATAGGCTATATTTAATTTTGAAAAGTAATAGAGATCCGTACTAAAACTACAATAATATAAGCCAAGGTGTGAAAAAATACCCAAAAACTTACATCACGTGCGCTGCGAAAACTATTGATTTTATAGAACAAAATGATGTACTACGGGTTTGTAGGTCTTATTAACATGTAATAGTGCTGCCTGAATCCCTCTTTGCCGCAGACAAAGTTGCGAGGATCAGCTAATAATAATAAACATCATTAAGAAAAAGACTGATTAGAGGAACTCATTCCGTAACCGGATAGTGTGTAGCAAATAAGTATTTCTAGATATGTAGCCGTGGGGGTGACGGGGCGATACGTGAGCGACAATCGCGAACGCGTCCTGTCACCCCAACTAAATCGGATGTCGAGCGCGAGTGGCGGGAGGTTTTAGTGCGGTTCAACCCCCACATACCCCACTCGCGGGGCGAGTGGAAGTCCGGAGATTTCCCCCCGTCCAAAAAAAAAAAATATGTAGCCGTGGATTTTTGATAAATAAACTGAACTGTAGATAACTACGGCGGTTTCAGGAAGTGGGTTGATTTGGTTTTCGGCCAAATATTCTTAAACTTAACTCCAATACTTACATTCATCAATCTCCTCAAAAAACTTCGATTTGACACCATTGTTTAATTCTTCATTTGTCACTGCACTTATATCACTGTCACTTTTTAACACTGTTTGTAAATCCAATGGCACTTTTACAGCAGTTTTGTATTTCAAATTTACTAACTCTCCATTTCTCAAAACAGTTATATCTTCAAAACGATTAACTGCACCGGCGTTTTTGTCAATAGTTAGAATATCATTATTGTCTTCATTCGTTAATTTTTGTAGCAAATTGTTTTTGTCATGTAAAACATCACACACTACATTACTTTTATTAATATTTAATATAATTATAATGTTTGCTATTAACTTTATTTTATTCATTATAAAATTGAGCACCTCACTTGTGCGTTACGATTTTAAATCTTGTCCTACTTTTCGAACTCACTTGTTTATTTTAAATCGATTATCTGGAAGATGAATGATTGTATCCGATTTTTTTACTATCCATAGGCCGGCAAATCGATTGGGCTGTACGAAATCGAAAGTGGCCGGTCACCCACCGACCGTTGTAACACGAATGGCTAAAAATCACAAAAGCGACAAGTTTTTGGTGAAATGCACTTTACATAACCGCTTTTTTAATCGTAATCGGTTTACGGGCATGTTTTGTTGTTGTTGTAGATGTTGACCGTGTTTTCTATTTAAGCAACGTTTAACGTTTTATTTATTTATTTACTTATTAGCCTTATTGACAGACATATATATGTTACTATTAGTTAAGTACATTATACAATTTAAAAGTTATGATAAGTCTGTTTGCCAATCGGCAAAAGCTTCCTCCAACCTCTTCCACTCGTTCCTCTCCATGGCAACTCTTCCCCATGTCATCCCTGGCGTATGTCATCGTGCCACCTCTTCTGTGGTCTGCCTCATTTCCTTCGGCTTTCTCTAGGCATTATGAAGCAGCTTATACAAGTAAAACGATCCCTAACACGACGGGTCTACTTTTATCTAGCACAAGAGTTCCTATGACCACCTTCCGAATCTATCATCAGATCAGCGCCATTTTGTCATATTATTGCATTATCACGCGATATATACATTTGCGTAAAAAATGTCAGCTCAATTGGATACTGGGAAGTTTGTTAAATTTAACTCGCAAGACTCCACCGTAACTTACATAGTAACATCCAGTGCAAGTTAACCACTCAACTGGGATCGGCAACCAGATTGGTTTGTTTACTTTTGCCAAGTCTGTGGCAGGACGTCGCCTCAGTGCTTGTTTGGCCAATCTGCACTCGAGCAAATTTTACAGCAAACAAGCACGGAATTTTCGTTAAGTGCCGTGTTGAGAAAAAAAATTAAATGAGAGATTTTTATTAGTTTTAGAATTGAATATTTAAAAAAAATATTTTACCAGTCGGATGGAAATTTTATTCTTTATAATACTGCATTAAAAAGTAATTTTCGTAAAAAATGTCAGATTGGCCAAACAAGCACTGAGGCGACGAGGAGCCAAAATTGAGCACAGTTCTAAAACTTGTTTATTTACATTTTTTAATCGTCTCATATTTTACGGAGATGATATATTTTCGCTGAAAATGCAATACAGCGTCGTTTAGTAATAAAAATTTACAAAAATATAAGGTTTAATTAAAAATCTAAATTAAAAATTATTGGAAAAAATAGTTTTGAAAAAGGGGCACGGTATTGATTTCGAACGAAGTCCCCAGTTTCGCCATCTAGCGAATAGTGACGTTCCCAGTTGAGTGGTTAATATAAAGCTTGTAAAAAGGCCAGGACAATAGGCGTGCATTCTTCAACTGGTTATGGTTTAACATATTCAGATTATATTAAAAATCTAAGGATAATTCGAAGATGAATCATGGGAGAAGTAATGAAAGATAAATATACTTCTTACAAATAATTTATTTTAACCATTTTTTCAATTCGCTTCTGAGTAGTTTTCCGTTAGTGTTCTTCGGTAATGAGTTTACGAATCTCACTCCACCCCTCAGGTGCTTTGGATCTGATAACTGCAAAAAAACATAAACTAAAGTTAAATTGCTGATATTTTTATAAAGGTTGTCAAATATCTCCCTTCCGCCTTTTTCGCGGCTATGTACAACGCGCTACAGAGCTCGTATCTGGCAATACTATACATAATTTGAAGATCTTGACCAAATATTATCATTCCGTAGGTATTTGAGTTTACCAAGTGGGTAAGTGGTTACCGTTGTTTACAAATGTTTGTGATGACAGGACGTCGTGCATAATATTAGAATTATAGATAATATATACTTTGCTCTTACATAGTGGCTCACTTTTTTTAGCTTACGGCCCACCCGATGGAAAGCGGTTATCACTCAAGAACCTCTGCAATGCCAGGGCAATGAGGGGCCATTACCTATCAGCTACTTATACTGGACTTTTTTCTCTCGTTTAAAGAGGACTTTTAGATACACAGTGAATTTATCGTAGTTCAAAAATCTTCAGCTTCAATAAAACTGTTCACATCGATGCTTTGCTCTCAAGATTTTATAAGGCAACAATTTGATGAGTGCATCAAGAACTACCACTACCAAGTACTACTTTCAAACGGGGCTTGGAGATAATTCTTAAGGGTAGACCGTAGGTAGCGCTCCCGCAGTGTCTTCTAGAATTCAGAGGTCCATGAGCGACGGTAACCGCTTACGATCAGGTGACCCGTTATATTGTCTGCCTACGAAACAAAAAAAGAAGAAGTTAACTGATTCCAGGTCCTACTGATAATGCGTATAAAATTTCATGAAAATCGATCCACCGTAAAATAAATTTCTAAGTGTTCGAGTTTCTTTCTGAAAATTTTAATATTCATCTAAGGTTTAGACATGAATGAAATGAAGCAATGTTACATATACTCCAACATTATCATCGATTCACAGATTGTCGTTCTATCATACTTCTTTTTTGCCGTTACTAATTGATGAATTTCGAACAGAAAGGATTTGTATAAAAATCTTTATAGGTACATCTCTATTGAACATAGCTTAAAGTATTCATCACTTACTTGCGAGGCAACAAATTTCTTCAGTTCATGTTCAGTGACTTCCTTTCCAGGTTGAACAACAACAAACGCTAGAGGTTTCTCTCCAGTTGCGTCATCTGGTACTCCTATAACACCAGCATCTTTTACTGCTGCGTGCTGGACTAATACTGCTTCTATTTCAGCTGGAGGCACCTGGAAATATGTGTTTCTTTTATTAGAGAAGCAGACAAGATTTCCATTTAATGATACGGTAAGTGAAGTGAAATATTTGCCTTTAACGAAGGAAAACTTTAAAATAGCGCGAATTTCGGCGTTAGTGAACTCCATGTTTACACGTCTATAACTGTTGAACGCAATATCCAAACTAATCATGCATAGGCGTCGTTTTGTAGGTTATGTCAAGACCTTTCAAATTATGTATAGTATTGCCAGATACGAGCTCTGTAGCGCGTTGTATAGACGCGAAATTCAAAAGACAAAAAGGCGGAAGGGAGATATTTGACAACCTGTATATTTCACCCATAGATCACACTTGTTGAGGTTGTAAACTAAACTACAACCACATCGGAAAAAAATTGACCATACATCACTATCGCTCTCGATTCTCATCTCGATGATTTCTCTTTTCAAACCTCACTTGTTGAAAGACGAACCTTAGCGCCACAATAATACTGTATCAACTCATAACTGCACATTGCTAGGTTCGGGAATTTATTACAAGGATTTTTATAGTTCCAATTTTGCCTAAGAAGGAAAGGGGTTTCAGATGAAGCCTATGTCCAGCAGTGGACGTCTATAGGCTGATGATGATGATGATGTCTATATATGATGTCTTTTTAGAAATAAGTATAGAATGACATATCACCCAAGTTATAAACGAACCAACCTGATACCCTTTATACTTGATGAGCTCCTTGAGTCTGTCACAGATATAGAAATGTCCTTCCTCATCATAGTAGCCCACGTCGCCGGTTCTGTAGAAGTCTTCGTCATCAAAGTCCTCGGCCCTGTCTCTCCCGATGTAGCCCTTCATGACCAATGGACTTTTTACATATATTTCTCCTTGTTCGTTCGGTCCTACTGCTTGTCCTGACTTTACGTCTAGTATCTGTAAGTTATTAAAATACTTTGTAAATATAAATACAATAGGAGTGACTGTTTGTAATCTATACATATAATAAAATGATAGAAAAGTCAACACTTCAAAATACACTCTTCTAAGTCAAGCAACCGTTGCACATAAAGTCACCGCGATGCAGAATCAATACATTTAGTTTGGTAAACTAGAAAACTACTGCACGGATTTACTTCATATTTGGCAAGAATATTGCTTAGAGGTCGGGTCAACACATAGGCTATATATTATGGTACTATCATCTCCGACGAACGGGATATAAATATAATAAATTTCATTAAACAATTTTAGAGCACCGACATCTATCGGCGTTCAAGTCAAATTTCCCGTGGAAGCATTTTTGTTGGTACGAGAGCTAGCAACGACGGGAAAACAAACATCTCAGTAAGGCCAGTTTTTGTATTGCTATCTCTCATACTCTTTCACTTTTATATCTGTCTGAAGTTTCACAACCGTTTCGCTTGGCAAATTCATTTTAGGTGTAGGTGCTTTAATACTATCACTTAAAAATTACAAACATACTGAAATACTTTGAAGAAAAAAAAATGTTTTTTTTATTTATAGAATAAGCGCAAGGCAAGGCAGGCAATTTAACAACAATAAAAATATCTCGCAATAACAAATTTACGAAGCAATATAGTTAATGAAATTAATTAAAGTAAAAATGTCTTAAAATAATTTGTAAATCGATTTTTCACCTGCACAAATAAGACGCGCACTGATTAACGCAACCACGACCAGCAGCCAGACAGCCCGTATGACGTCCGGGACTGTGTGAGATGTAGCATACATAAAAACTACTTGCCTTCAGCCTTGGACTTACTGAAATACTCTGTCATGATATGAAGTACTTCATATCTTTTAAAATTACTCGAGGTTGACTGTCTGTAATAACAAACAGAACTCAAAAAGAACTTTGAGCTAAATAGTGAAGAAAGAGTAAAACTAAGCAGATCGCACCAGCAGAATCCCTTTTTTTTTTTTTTTTTTTTTTTCAGTTGGAGGAAATCACCGGATCGGGGTATGTGGGAGTTGAACCGCACTAAAACCTCCAACCGCTCGCTTTCAGCGTCCGAACCCCGCTGAGGCCAGAACCCAGCACGGGGTTTGGAGGGACGGCGCGACGCGTTACGCGCTTGGCATTCTTTCCCGTTGCTCCGTCCCCGACCAGCAGAATCCTTGGGTGTGCAAAAGCGCATTTTGACGCCCAAAAAGATCAGGGTGCAACTATTGACGAATGCATTTTCTCAGAAATTGAGACGAATGAAGTGCAAATGATCTCTATAAATATACTGTCGTAGAGCAAGCTGACGCCACACATAATCCCGTGGAATTTCTGAATTCTATGTCAGCAGTCAGTGGACTTTCAGCGCATACCATCAAGCTGAAGGTCTGTGTCCCAATAATTCGCCTTTGGAACCTATGTATCTCTGAAGTTGTGTAACGGGATCTGCCTTAAAGTCATCTCAACAGACACACCGTTGGCTACTTCTTACGGGTTGAGGCGTTAGCGATGGTAAAAAGTGCTGAAATGCGTAACGAGTCGCCCGCGGATCTCCGGATAAGCCTGTGCTGGGTTCTGTCCTCAGCTGAGGTTTGGACGCTGAGTGTGAGCGTTTGAAGATTTTAGTTCCAATTCCAACATATTCTCCAACTTAAGAAAAACGGGTTGAAGCATCGGCGAGACAGTATTACTAAAACGCGTACTTCTCATACCTACCATAAGCGCGTACAGTTTACCAGCGTTTGCTTCGTGTTAAACAACCCTAAAGCCGCAAGGACAAACACTGAGAGCAGCGGGTGTCGACCTCGGTGCACTCGCGGATGAGGGCAATGGGGCGTGTGTAAGAGAGCTCTTATCTCCACGCAGGACGGGAACCCGCCGCCGTCGACCAGGGTGGGAACCGGGATCTCGCCTGGAATCCGAACGCTACCCAGCGAGAGGGGCACTTTCTTCTTAGGTAGCGCTGGGCCCATTGTGTCAGAGCAACCGGGGGATGGAAGGCCGCGCTCCCCGACGCAGTCCCGGTACTGACTCAACGGGGTGTTCTTACTTGATCCCATCTTGAGGGGTAACGGAAAGCCCGCTGATCTAGAGAGCCGGTGGTCGTATCACCGGCAGCTGCCTGTTCAGTGTTCTGGGGGCGGCGCGGCGTGAAAGAATGCTGTAGTGCATAACGCGTCGCGCCGTCCCACATAATCCCCGTGTTGGGTTCTGGCCTCAGTCGGCGTTCGGACGCTATGTGTGAGTGATCGTAAATTTTTGGAAGTTTTAATGCGGTTCAACATCCTCATATCGCGTGATAAAACATTCGGTTCAGTCACGACTAGGGGTGTGCGAATAATTCGAACTCACGAATTATTCGTTCCGAATCGAATACGAATATTGGATTCGAAACTCGAATCGAATAATTCGAATCTTTGAATTATTCGAAATTCAACGAATATTCGAAACTTTTCGAATTATTCGAAATTTTTCGAATATTCGTCGAACTTCGAATAATTCGAATCGAATTTTAATATTCGATTCGATTCGATTCGAACGATATTCGCACACCCGTAGTCACGACTTATGACTTAATTCAGTAGTCACCATAAAGTCATTTATTCAAATCAGGCTGAAAGTCAACAAATTTTGAAGTCCGATTTTACAAAAGACAATCTTTTCTCTATTACTGCACTTTCTGTGTATATGAAATTTAAAGAGGAAATGGGTAAATTAAGGTCATAAAGGTATCATTGTAGGTATTTTTGGTGCTGTATAGCATTCACGCAGATGACGTCGCGGGCAGCAGCTAGTATAAAATAACCGCTTTTTACTACATGCATATAATATATGAATGTATATACGGTTCACATAAAAAAATATATTTTGAAATTTTTTGTCTGTACTTACATATGAATATATTTACGTACTTTTATACGTTACATACACTAAATAACATTTTTATCTGTTCGTTTGTTCTGGCTAATCTCTGAAACGACTGGACCGATTTTGATGAGACATTTATAAGCAGATGGTTGATGCAATAAGGAGCAATTTAGCTACTTTTTTATTTTTCAAATTAAGTAAAAAAATCTTATTTATTTCATGTTATGCCAAATAAAATAAAGTTTACCTTAGCTACACTGCCAGGGGCTATGAATCCCACGCTTCCAGGTTTGACATCGTCCAAATCTGAGTAAGTGTATCTGATCATAGCTAAAGTGGTCTCAGATGAACCGTATCCTTGAAGGATTCCTTTGAGGTTGGTTAACCTGAGGATGAAAGAATTGTAAGGTAACTTGAACAGATATAAAGCAAAATGACACTAATCGTAAACTATGTTGTATGTAAAGAAAGAAGGAAATTGGAGTATCTGGGGCATATCATAAGAAGCCCGAAGTACGATTGGCTGCACTTGATCGTACAGGGCAAGATCCAGGGGAAGAGAGCTGTAGGTAGAAGGAGAACATCTTGGCTGAAGAACTTGCACCAGTGGTTCAACAAAAGCACTCGTGCTCTGTTTCGCGCTGCTGTCTCAAAAGTACAGATCGCCTTAATGATAGACGACCTTCGATAGAAGATGGCACAGGAAGTAGAACAAGTAAATTATGTAGTTTATTAGTGTGTCAAATGCACTGGCTAATATGAAACGAACGAAACCCTGTAATGCTAGTGTTCAAACCAATGCCTTGCTCACTAAATTTCATAAGGCAATAATTTATTGACGATCAGTAGTGCACCAGATACTAACGGTTACTACTGACCACTAGGTCACCGTCTCCCACCAACCAGCTGAACAACTGGTTTTCATCGTAGCCGCCATTACACTTCAAATACTGGTCGGTAACAACCAACATTGTAAAACATTGTAAAAATAAATTCATATCAAGTTTTTCGAGTTTCTTTTTGGAAATTCCATAATGTCCGCTTAAGGCTGAGACAGCTAGGATATAGTTTTTTGTAGCTAGCTCAGTTTTTTCATAGCAGCTAATTTATCTTCTACATATTCACAAGTTCTGATTTAACACGTTCGTTGCGAGACTAATTTTTGCATACTTAACGTTCACTGCGCCACGAGGTGTTGTCGGCCCGCAGAATATCTAGACATTAGGGTGACACGCGGTCTATTAGAGGTCAAGGTCTATCCCTTGCCCCACCATAGGAAAGTTGCAGGAGGGATCATTTAAGCCTCGTTTAGCATCGAACGTGTTAAATAAACTCGAATCCTTGTTCGGAAACTGAACCAATGATGCTTTCCAATCAATTAAACAATGGTGGTTGTGCTTTCCTAGAGAAAACTATACAAGGTGTGGCGACCAATAGTAACGCGCGAGATCCTGAATCGCGGTTACGACATTTGCAGAAATCTTCGCATATATACGACATCTGAAATCTACTACAGTGGGCTTCGGCCTGACCACCATACACTACCTCGCCCGGTCGGAGATCTCCCTTTAGCCATAGTCCACTGTACCCCAAACAAGGTAATGTGAATTACCCATAAGATACAAGGTAACTTTTCTTGTTTAAATAATAAGTAACAACTTCTATTTGAAATAAAACAATATGATCCTAGTATAAGGCGTATCGTGTTGTGCCAAACCATACCAATCCACATCGACCTCTATCCGAGATATTTAAGTTAAGTTTGACATTCGTTATTAATTGTTTTATATAAATATATATGAAAATAGAGACATGATGATAGAGGTGACTTTACGTTACATTTTACTCAATTTTCGCCAAGTTGTGGCTTGGTCTGATTTGGCACAACACGATCCAGTTTATGCAGTGACAATCTTGAAAATAATCCACAGTTGTATTTAATCCTCTTCTGAAAATCGTCGAAAATACTCACTTCTTAAAAGCAGCACTTATCACATCCTTATGCAGTGGTGCCGTGGCTGAATATATTAAAGATACTGAACTCAAATCACATTCTATATTTGACTTGCAGATAGCGATGAGCACAGCTGGTGCCAAAGTTAGCTGTTGTACCTTAAAAACATCAACTTAAATCAATAAAATGAGTCTAGACTCTATTTTTTACATGATTTTAAGAAGCTGATCGAGAAGACTGATGCATTGCATTGCGACCTGCCTAAGTGTGCAAGATGCTTTAATTATACAATTATTTCAGCTACATCGGGACTTTTGAGTTTTTGGACATATGGGAGTCCGCAATAAAACCTCCAACCGGTCTTAGTCTTGAACTCAGGGTAAAGACAGAACGCAACATGGAATTATGTGGGGCGAAACGACGCATTACGCACTACGGCACTCTTTCCCATCGCGACGCCTCGGCTTCCTGCTCTCTCGGTGATCAAGTCTTTTAAGAAATTTCCACTTCAACTACATACTAATCAAAACTGAATATTTACCTTATATTTTTCAATAGTCTTCAAATATAACTCAAGGTTAAATCCATCCAGATATATCCCTAATCGTCCAAAAGCCATACTTGCTAGAACACCGATAAGTCCAGTCACATGGTACCATGATCTGATGTTTAGACCTTTTAGATCTGGATCGAGAAGAGATGGCCTGAAAAAAGGTTATTTTTTCGATAAAGTACCGAAATCTAAGATAATAGCATCCCTTATACAAATACTAATCGGATTCTTACCACGATTTTTAATAAATGAGCGATCCCGATATTTCAACAATTTTCCAAGCGCCATGATGATGGGAAGGCTGAGTACTGCGGGTAAGTTACCTGTCTACTAGAGTTGGGTCGTACTCGTTAATTTCCGTACTTAATAATACGAGTACTAGTACATGAAGATACGCGTTACAAATACTAGGTCCAAAAGCACGAGCTTTATAAAACTAAATCGAGCAAAACCAAACGGCGCCTGGCGCTATTTGGGGCTTGGAAGTACAAATAATCCACGTACACGTAAAAACTTGAAATTCCTTCGTCAGCCCATCAAAAACCTGTTACAGAACTCCTTCGTTGAAATCAGGCTTTTATACCCGTTCGAGTAAATACGCTCCACTTTTACTTTCTACTGTCTGTGTATTGGGATGGCTCATTTAATAAAAATCGTCGTAAGAACCCATTAATTATGCATGAAAGTAATAAAGACAACTGTGTTTTAAATATTTATATACTTACATACAACAAGCCGTAATTACATTATAATGTGTCAAACATACTCCTTTAGGCATTCCCGTTGTACCAGACGAATATATCACGAACAACACATCTACTTGTCCTATGACATCAACTACAGTGAAATCTTTAATATCTATTTCACTTTTGTCATCAGCTATAGCCAATTTATCAAAGGAATATACTGCATCATCAGTAACAGCACCGAACATAATGATCTTATCAATGCAATCAAACGATTTGATGATGTTTTCATGTTTTTTGTATAATTTCGGGGATGCTATCAGGTATTTCGGCTTCGAAATGTTTAATACGTGGCGTAGTTCAGCTGAAAATGTCAAAGTTATTTGTAGTTTTTAACCGATTTTCCAAAACGTGGTTGACAAGTTGACTCATTTCCAAATCAATATCATCCACTGCTGGACATAGGCTTCCACCAAACCTCGTCACAACGGGTCCTGCGCTTTCCACATCAAGTGACTTTCCGGTACCCTGATCAGGTCTTTCTTAGGGATTTTCGGGTATTTGCCCACTTTTCACTCCCACCACTGTAACTCCTGTGCAGCCAGGATCCACAGCGGCGACCATCGTGACTGAGTATACCATAATGACTGAGCAGTAAAGCCCAGGAACCTGAGGGAAAGCTAACTTGCTTTGGGGCCCGCAACGAATTTAATCAGAAGATGATAGAAGGAGTTGGAATGGTAAAATTAGTAAAGATTTTTACCTTCAGCATACATATGACTTATAGTAGTAACAGTGGCTCCAACACACACTGATCCAATCACAGCCCCCCAATATTCCGGTCTGTTCTCTGATAGGATAGCTATCATCTCTCCCTTTCGCACACCTATATGAGAGAGCGAGATTGCGAATCTCATTGATTGCTGGACTATATTTTTGTAGGTTATAACTTCGTCTGTAGCTCCGTTGATCTGAAATTTTGAAAATGATTGGGGTTTGGGTGTAAGCATAATTTTGTGATGGCCGAGTGGCAAATAGAGTGGGAAATAGAAGTCTGAATCAACCGGTTTGTACCTCAAAATAAGAAGAATATTTTATTTTTAAAATGAATCAATCAATTCAACCTATTTAGACTGGTAAACTTTCTAAGAGATTTAGGCTTGTATTTCTCTTTATTCAGTATATAATAACATCTTTCACTCACTCTCAGACACAAACACACACACACGTACACATACACACACACACACACACACACACACACATACACACACACACAATCACCTTAATAACTCAACATTGTAATCTACTGATAAGTTTATGTTACTAGAATACTTCATTAATACCTATTAGTAGAATTGTATACAATCTGCATAACTGTGTAATCCTTATTGGCTTTATTGATGTTAATACTTTAATGAAATATTTTGTAAACACGCTGTTGGATAATATTATCATAAATAAATAAAAAATAAAAAAAGCTTCGCCTAAAAATTCGCCTTAAAAGCTAAACTTTTTGTGACGCTGACGAACTGCTTACCTGAGCTATCTTATCTTGGTATCTCGACAATCTTCCCAAAATGAACTGTCCAAAGTTAAGGTGTAAAGGGACTGTAGTGTCTTCGGGTCCGTACACATAATTACGATTCTTCAACATCTTTTTATATTACTTCGAGTATCCAAAATGACCAAATAAAACGATTTTATTCACGCATAATATTCGAAACACTAATGTTATCTACTACTATCTTGTATACTATTAGCCATTATCTATCTCAGATTATTATCTTATATAATATCGATGAATGAATCGCCTTGAATTCTCATACATGACGCTGTTTTAAAATCGTCTCATAAAATTTACTTTTATATTCCTAATGAAACACGTGTCAGAATTTTACGCAGATTATCACTACATCTTATAAATCAAAGTCGCATCCGTCTGTCTGTCCCTATGTATGCTTAGATATTTAAATCAACGCAACGGATTCTGATGCGTTTGTTTTTAATAGATAGAGTGATTCTTAAGGAAGGGTAATATGTATACATATACATACACTTAAAAAAAATAAAGTACACGAATATGTATACATACATACGAAACTGGTGAATGGTGAATGAGAAACGAAATGGAACTATGAAATGAAAAATGTAATAAAAGAATTTTTGCATTATTTTAGTTTTTTATTTAAAACTAGCTGGCCCGTGCAACTTCGTCTGCGTCACAAAAAAAATCCCGGGTATTTTCTCACAGTTTAAACCTTCCCTGGACTACGACAAACATTTTAAAACCAAAATCAGCTCAATCGGCCAAGCTGTTCTCGATTTTTAATCAGACTAAAAAACAACAATTATTTTTTATTTATATAGATCTGCATTTAACCTTTTTTATTTCTATTAAAAGACTGACACTAGAAACTAAAAGTCAAGAGATAAAAGTGATAAATAATACACAGTTGTGCACGAAAGAAACAGTTTATTTTGGAACTAAATTATTCTTTTGTAAAATAGAAATTATATTGCTTTAAAATTAATAAAAGACCAGACATGACACAATATATAATCAACCCAATAACCTTTATGTAATCCTTAAAAACAAATATTCTCGATGACCTGAACTAGTGTCGGTTCAGTAATTCAAATTAAATAGTTTTGAAGCTGATTGGTCGTTTCATAATCATCTATTTAAATCAATCAAAGTGAAACAAATGGATGTTCTACGTACACGTACGTACGTTTTTTTTTTTTACTTTTTTTTTTTTTTTACTAACATTTGTGACGTCACTGCCAGTTGAAATTGAAAATCAGCGTTATATGTCGGTTGGGGGTGACATATAACATTAAGCTGAGTTCCGACTGGTTTGTGATGAAAACTTATTTATTCCATTTTTTTTTTTATTTTCATTTCTGTGATTTTATACCTGTTTTGATCATAAATAAACGATGTCTATGTCTATGTACACAAATACGGGGCGACGCTACGCGTTACGCACTCGGCACTCTTTCCCGTACTGCATAACTCCTTGCTGGGTTCTGGTCTAAGCTGGGGTTCGGACGCTGAGTGTGAGCGGTTGGAGATTTTAGTGCGGTCGCACTCCGACGATTTCCTCCAACTCAAAAAACAATAAGTACCTACACGAATCCCAAAACTAAATCAACCTTTAAAAATGAATAATGTAACATGTTAATCTATAAACTTATTCAGACACTCGCGGTTTTCTATAATACTTTCATGCATTTTCAACGGGTTCTTACCAGTTCGAGTTCCAGTGGTACGACCCAAAAGCGTACGAGAAAGAGGGTAGACAGATTTGTTTGCTCTTAAATCTGACCCGCAATATCCAGTCTTCTCGTGATCATGACGTTTGCAACAACGTTGAAATATCGAGACAACTCAATTAATTAAATATCGTGGTAAGAACCCGTTGAAAATGCATGAAAGTATGTTAATCTATTCCTAATGTTCTAAGATTTCGATTTATTTGTGTATTTTCTACAGCAGGTTGCATATCGTGTTCCTTTGTTTTAGCAACGCTTTCCCAATTGTCATCCTGTAGTAAGAACCAGCTTCGATAGCTCTCCACTTTGTTTTTCCAATAATCTACAACAAAGTACAAGCTATTGTCAAATTATTCGCATTACAATCGCATGATTTTTTGCGAATATTCTCAAACATGGGAATAATTGTTACATCCTAAGTATATATTGTTGAGGTTTGTCGTGCAGAAATGGATAAAGACTTTGTCATTTGTCTGCACTCGAGCAAATTTTACAGGAGACAGCAAACAAGCACGGAATTTTCGTTAAGTGCCGTGTTGAGAAAAAAATTGATATGAGATTTTTATTGTTTTAGAATTGAATATTTGAAAAAAATATTTTACCAGTCGGATGGAAATTTTATTCTTTATCGTTCAGCACCTGGTCGGGGTTGGACCCGATCTGTCGGCGGAGCAGTACGGCTTCCGGGAGGGTCGTTCGACCGTAGATGCTATTCTGCGCGTCCGGGCCCTCTCGGAGGAGGCCGTCTCCCAGGGTGGGGTGGCCTTGGCGGTGTCGCTCGACATCGCGAATGCCTTTAACACCCTGCCCTGGTCCGTGATTGGGGGGGCACTGGAGAGGCACGGAGTGCTCCTCTATCTCCGCCGGCTGATCGGCTCCTACCTGGAGGCCAGGTCGGTCGAATGTACCGGGTACGGTGGGACCTTGCACCGGTTCCAGGTCGTGCGCGGTGTTCCGCAGGGGTCCGTTCTTGGACCCCTCCTGTGGAATATCGGGTACGACTGGGTGCTGAGGGGCGCCCTACTCCCGGGCCTGAGCGTCGTTTGTTACGCAGACGACACGTTGGTCGTGGCCCGGGGGGACGACCACAGAGAGTCTGCCCGTCTTGCCACAGCGGGGGTGGCCCTCGTCGTCGGCAGAATCAGGAGACTGGGCCTCGACGTGGCGCTGCATAAGTCCCAGGCCCTGTGGTTTCACAGGGCAAGGGCGGCACCGCCTCCAACTGGAGGCGTCCGAATCGAGGTCGGGGTGCATCTCAGGTACCTCGGCCTCGTGCTGGACAGCCGTTGGACCTTCCGGACCCATTTCGAGGCGCTGGTTCCCCGTCTTGTGAGGACGGCCGGCCATCTCGGTCGGCTGCTTCCGAACATCGGGGGACCCAGCTACGCCGTGCGCCGCCTCTACGCGGGGGTAGTGCGCTCGATGGCCCTGTACGGTGCGCCCGTTTGGGCCGAGCCTCGCACTCGGGCAACTGTTGCCCGGTGCCTGCGTCGGCCACAGCGCATCGTAGCCATCAGGGTCATCCGCGGATACCGCACCGTCGCGTTTGAGGCGGCGTGCGTGCTGGCGGGGACCATGAACTGTTTTATCTTCAAACAAATAGTTTAAAGAAATCTAATTTCTTTATATGTATTATACTAGCTGACCCGCGCAACTACGTCTGCGTTACAAAGGGGTTCAAACAGTACTCTTAATGCTGTTGCGATATTATTTGCGCGGCCCGGTGAATATTCATTATGTTTTATACTCGTGATAACTTCTCAACGAAAAGTCTGATTAGAACAAAACAAAAAGTAATTTACTTTTAAATTAATACTCTTGATAACATAATACTTTATTTGGATAAGGATTAATAAAACAATACTAATTTAACATTAAATTCATTCTTCGGACGAATTATTTTTTTTTTTTGAACATAAAAGCAGTTGTTGTGACTAAACTATGATAGTTAGATATATGCCCTCGCGGACTTTTTTGTTTGTCTTCAAAAGACCTAAAAACCCGTAGTACATCATTTTGTTCTACTGTCAATAGTTTTTGCAGCATACGCATAAATAGGTTTAAGATATTTCACCTGGTCTTACAAATTCGATATTTTCATACGGATCCCTATTTTTTTTCAAAATAAACTATAGCCTATAACCTTCCTCGATAAATGGACATTCTAACAGTGAAAGAATTTTTGAAATCGGACCGGTAGTTTCTGAGATTAGCGCGTTCAAACAAACAAACAAACAAACTCTTCAGCTTTATAATATTAGTATAGATTATTTTAGAACGAAGTTCCTTATCGCGCGTTGTGAAAGGGGGCTAGACGGAAAAAATTCTTACGAAAAGTTGTCACGACACTTTTTTGTTGTCACGACACTTTTTTTGTTTTAGGTGATTATCGCTAGATGGCGCTGTTATCAAAATCTTTTAAAACATGTTCCTTATCGCGCGTTACGTTAGGAAAAAAAATTATAAGATATCTTTTAATCGAAAGGAACTATGATCTATTCAGGTGTCCCATGACACCTCTCAAGTTTTTTTAATCTATAACACATACCTATTAATTCCTTTATATCACCAGAAACACCTCCGTATTCCATTGGCAATATCGCCTCTGGGATGTACTCGTACAATTTTTCATAATTTTGACTGTATATCATAATCTGTAATATAAAATTTATGTTAAAACAATTTTACAAGCTTTATATTAACTGGCACTGGCTGTAAGTAACTATGTAAGTTCGGGTGCAATCTTCATCAATAAAATCTTAATCATCAAGCTAAATTTGACAAACTTCCCGGTTTCCGATTGAGCTGACATTTTTCACGCAGATGTATATTGCGTGACGATGCAATAATATTATTATACAATGGCGCTGATCTGATGATAGTGAAAGGAACTCACAACAAATGAATTTTCTGTACTGAATAAGATAGACTGGTCATGTTTGGGCTCATTTTACTTGTCTTAGCTAGCACTATACTGATACATGATATTTAAAGTTCGGCCGTTCAGAGAATGCGTTCCTGACACCTATCAGTTAGTCACGAATATTATAAATATTGTTTACCAAGTTATTTGACGTTCAGTTTGGTACACTATTATAACAATCATTGATTCTTGATATAATAATGTTGTTTTATTGCTCATCAATTGTTAAAACGGTAAACAACCAGCAAGATATTTTTATCGTAACCGCAACGCCATTACTAAGTTACGTGTCAGGAACGCATTCTCTGAACGGCCGTACTATAGGATCTTAAAAGCTTGTATTTAAAGTTTTCAAAGTATCTGTTACTTACTCTGTTTCTTATTTTACGTGATATTAACATTTTGATGACTGCTATAGTATTCATTATGGTACGTGATGTGTTCAGTGTGAAAATGCTTTTAATCCGAACAGTTAATGCTCTCTCAGCACATAGAAACGTTTTTTTCGCAACATTAGGAGTGAACTGCGCCAGTAGTGCGAAACTTACACCATTTGTGTCTACTATTACATCCTGGAATAAAAATAATAGAGAAAAAAAACTCATTTTGTATACAAACTAACGGGCGACCTGACTGTAAGATGATTCCCACGTTAAAATTAGAATTATCAATACTGACATGGTTTAAATTTACTTCTGAATTCATAAATTCTTTTTTCGGACCATCCGACGTCGTGGTGGAGTTCATCCTTATTATATGGAACCACCGCGATCATCCACGGTTCGTTTCAGAACTTTTTTTGCCACGCACCATCCGGCCATGTAATGTGCTCCCCTCTTCGGTATTCCCAGAGCGCTATGACTTGTCCTTCTTCAAACGAGGCTTGAGGAGGGTCCTTAAAGTTAGATCGAAGGTAGCGGGACAGTGTCCTCTGACATTGCAGAGGAGCGACGGTAACCACTTACAATCATACCGTTGGCTCGTCTGCCTACTAGGCATTCTGTCAAACTGGGTACTGTGTAATGGACGAAAATAGTTGACTTAATATTCATTATTCGGTCACCTTGTGACCAGGCTTATCACATTAATTAAACTTAATAAAAATTTTATGGACCGTATAATTTTTTTACAAAAAAACTAGTTTAATCAAGAATATTTTGTTTCAGCAACTATTTTAATTTATTATAAAATTAAATAAATTATCTTTTTTTGGCATACATAACGAATACATAATGAAAAACTTAATTAGATACAATTGTTTTATAACAAATTACTTTAAGAGTACAGATTCAGCAATTTATATTATAACATCATCATCATCAGCCTATAGACGTCCACTGCTGAACATAGGCCTCCCACAACGACCGGTCCTGCGCTATCTGCATCCAGTGACCTCCCGCGATCCTGACCAGTCCACCCACGTTGCGCTCACCGGTTCGTGGACGCCATTCCATAACTTCTCGAAAGTTCTGTTTGAACTCATTATAAAATTATCTTATTAGACGTGTATCTAATTTAATTCCAGATTATGCCAAGAACTCACTTGTCCAGATATGGTGAAATTATCGTCCTCTAGAAGCATTATTTCTTCAATCATGAAGCTAATTTTTATGACATCGGATAAAGACCTTTTAGAATTATAAAGTTCTGATAATCTGACCAAACAAGGTCTAGACCCATCTTCATTAACACAGTTCTTTAGTGGCAGGAAGATTCTGAAAAATATATTATATTGGTAGAACGAAGAACTCCATACTATTGATACTTCCACGATGGTAGAAAAGTACATGAGTAAGATAAAAAAATATAAAAAAAAAAACTCTAAATACAAGCTTTTGAGATCCTGGATATCATGTAGCAGTAGAGTGCTAGCTAATACAAGTAAAAGGAGGCTAAACACGATGAGTCTATTCTGTTTATTTTATCATCAGATCACCATTTTGTCATATTATTGCATTGTCACACGATATACATCTGCGTGCAAAATGTCAGCTCAATCGGAAACCGAGAAGCTTGTCAAATTTAGCTTGCAAGATTCCACCCGAAATAACATAGTTAAATCCAGTGCAAGTTAATATAAAGCTTGTAAAACAAAACTTACCCTGCTTTTAGCAATTCTTGTATTGAGGGATCCAGAGGGTCTCGCTTGTCAAAAAACTCCGGAGCAACTGATTTCAAAGTGTAGTACTTCTCCAACTTCGATTTGCATTTTTCTAAGTTGTATTTACTTCCACGGAGAAATGCCATCAACCATTGATCCGCTGTGACAAACACAATTATATACAAACAACTAGGTGACCCGCGCAATCTTCGTCTGCGTCACAAAGGGATACAACATAGCCTATAGTCTTCCTCGATAAATGGACTTTCCAACAAACCAACAAACAAACAAACAAACTCTGCAGCTTTATAATATTATAAAAAGTATAAAGTATAGATAATTTCAATTAATACATAACAATTTTAATAATTTCAAAAGTACAAAAATGTATCAAAGTCACGACTGCTTTTCAAATTTGGAAACTTGACAGACAGAACCATTGAGTACCTTTTTGACCAACTTCCAAAAAGGAGGAGGTACTCAATCTGTATTTTTATGTTTGTTCCAGCATAACTTCGGTTTGGCTGGACCGATTTGGATTCTTATATTAGATGAAAGGCGATAGACGTCATGGAGTCTCATTTACTTTTTTAAATATTGAATAAGTACTTTTGGATCTATGTTTAAAAATGTGTATTATTAAAGTTCGGCCGTTCAGAGAATGCGTTCCTGACACCTATCAGAAAAATCTTGTTTACTAAGTTATTTGACATTCAGTTTGGCACAAAATAACATCATTGATTATTGATATAATAATGCTGTTTTAATGCTCATCAATTGTTAAAACGGTAAACCACCAACAAAAATATTTTTATCGTAACTGCACCGCCATTACAAAGTTACGTCGTCAGTTCAATCGGGACGTGACAGGAACGCATTCTCTGAACGGCCGAACTATAACGCACAACATTTCACGATTTGCTGTGCAAAGCAAAATGTTACTTTAATTACTTTTACATATGAACCGATTTCGATGATTCATTTCTCAAACACAACGAGTCTATTGTTTAGCACAAGCCTATGTCCACCTTCCGAATCTATCATCAGATCAGCGCCATCATATTCATATAGTAATTTAGGTTAAAACAAATTTGCTTATTAGTCTGAATTAGACTAGATTGTAATTATAATAGTGTGCGTTATAAAATTACGTATACTAGGAAAACAAAAAAAAAAAAAAGATCAGCGCCATTTTGTCATATTATTGAATTATCATACGATATACATCTGCGTGCAAAATGTCAACTCAATCGGAAACCTTGTCAAATTTAGCTTGCAAGATTCCACCCCAACTTACATAGTTATCTAGTGCACGTTAATATGAAGCTTGTAAAACTACTTACATGCTTGAATTGATTGCAACTGTGGATGTCCTTGCAACCAATCTTTGACAGCTTTGAGATAAAATGGAATTTTCTTTGGATCTTCATTCAACTCTTCAGCCGCGATTTTTCTGAGACTTTCAGATAGCGGCCTGACTTCCATATTGGAATTGTTTAAGTATTGATTGAGAAAACCTGCATATTGGAAAAAGAAAAAAAAAATCCTTCCTTTTAATAGTAAGAAAACTAAATGCATAAAATTTACGTTACCTAACGTTAAACAAGTTAATAGTAATGTCCATATTCATTTATTTGCTCATTTTATGCATAATATTAAAAAAAAAAAACAATCTCAAAAAAATAAATTTAAAAATACAATATAAAAAACAGAGGGCCACTGGAGACGGGGTCTACGACCCAAGCCATCAGTGGTCAGGGCTCAAGAGAGAGGAACCTCCTCACAATACGTGTCGTGTCAAGAACGACCGCCTTCTGAATCAGGCCCTTTACCCAGCTGGGGAGCGAAAGCTTCTCTAGCTGACGGTCGAAGCTTTTCGCTATTAGACCGTGCACAGATACAACGATCGGAACAATGATGGTCGATTCAACACGCCACATGTCATTGTAATGTAGTAATTGTAGTAATGTTATTATTATATAGTGGTGACATTGGAGCTTGTTAAGTTAACTTCTTTCTTGGTGTATAATTACCATTTCAACACAATAAAAATATACTTACGTGAAAAAAGCAAAAACGAAAAGACACTAGTAAAAACAAAACTTGTCAGTGAACCGAATAGTTCGAAATGTTTTAAATGACTGACGAGCGTCTCCTCAATATTATAAACTCAAGAGCTATACAGGGAGATTTTTTAATGATGTAATATTCAGGTTTCCTCACGATGTTTTCCTTCACCATTTTTAGCCAGTGGTGTTGTGAAAAATTGCAAAATTCAATATTTATTATCATTAACAAATCACATTGTTTGTATGTTTATTAATAATATTTAAGTAACAAAATAAAGAAGTCTCTTATTACGTTTATTATTGACCGAAATGGGTCAAACAGGTGAGACGAAGGATAAATATTAATATTAAAATTTTTAGTTGTCTGTCCTTATATATGCTTAGATCTTTAAAACTATGTAACGGATTTTGATGCGGTTTTTTACTAGATATAAAAAAAATAGGGATCAGTATGAACATATCGAATTTGTAACACAAGGTGTAAAGTCGAAAACATTTTTGCGTACACTGCATAAACTATTGACAATAGAACAAAATGATGTACTACGGGTTTTTAGGTCTTAGTAAGATGTAAAAAAAGTCAGCAAGAGCATATATCTAACTATCATAGTTTAGTTACAATAACCACTTTTATGTTCATGATAAATTTTATTTTGCGTGAAAATTTAAACGTCGTGAATTGAGAATCGTGAAATTACTCCATAGCCAAATTAAGCATTATAATATCAAGGGTATTAATGTATAGGTGAAATTCTTATTGGAACGAAGTTCCTTATCGCGCGTTGTGAAAGACGGAAAAAAATGTTACGAAAAGTTGTCACGACACTTTTTTTTGTTTTAGATGATAATCGCTTGATGGCGCTGTGATCAAAATCTTTTAAAACAATTCCTTATTTTGTTTTATATGATTAATGCTAGATGGCGCTGTGATCAAAATATTTTCAAACACGTACCTTATCGCGCGTTACGAAAGGAAATAATTTTTATCAGATGCGTTTTAATCGAAAGGAACTTCGTTCTATCCGGATGTCCCGTGACCTCTCAAGTTTTTATTTTATTTTAATCGGACATTTCGTTTCGTTGTATCACGAGTATAAAACGCTGTCCGCTACTAAAATATCGCAACGACATCGCGAGTGCTGTTTAAACCACTTTGTGACACAGACGAAGTTGCGCTGGTCATCTAGTTTAGATATAATTGAAACAAACACGTTCTTTGACTTTCAAAACGGAGGTACATAATTTGTCTATTTTTTTTATGTGTGTGCCTTCATAACTTTAATTTGGGTGGACCGATTTGAATGTTTTTGGTGTCAGACGAAAGGCGATAATCGTCATGGGGTTCCATTTTGTATTTTTAACAACGACAAGTACTTTTGGATCTGTTCTAAATATGTAAATTTTTGACAGGCAAAATTTCACGATTTGCTATGCGTTTCTGCGTAGGTTAGTGCCTTCATAACTTTTACTTTGGGTGGACCGATTTGAAAGATTCTGGTGTCAGACGAAATGCGATAATAGTCATGGGGTCCCGTTCTATTTTTTTAAGAACGTTTTTTTTGAATCTGTGTTTAAATATGTAAATTTTTAACAGACAAGATTTCATTGGAAGTCGGTCGTTTTGATTTCTGTATAAATTATACTATTTTAACAACACAATATTATTTTATTGTCATGTAGGACGCTGAGCACTAGATGAGGGATTAGGCATAGTCCACCACGCTTGCCCAGTGCGGATTGGGGACTTACTCCTCTAAGGAGACCTGTGCCCAACAGTGGGCAGTAATGGGTTGGTACAGTACAGTACAGTACAGGACGCTGAGCCAACGGGCCACCTGATCGTAAGTGGTTACAATCGATCAGGACCTCTGCAATGTCAGAGGACACTGAAGGGTAGCTACCTACGGTCTAAGTTTAAGGACCCTCCACAAACCACTTTTGAAGAGATACAAGTCATATCTTCAAAGTTCTTATCAATACATAGTATAAAACAAAGTCGCTTTCGCTGTATGTCTGTATGTATGCTTAGATCTTTAAAACTACGCAACGGATTTTGATGCGGTTTTTTTTAATAGATAGAGTGATTCTTAAGGAAGGTTATGTATAATAAATGCATAATATAGTAGAGAAACACTGATAAATTTAAAGGTTTCTAATGTGATGTCGTAAATAAGCACGTTTTTTTGCGCTTATATTTCAAACGCTGGCTGAACCCTACGAGATAGACCAAAATAATGTACTACAGTATTGTTTACCTTAAAAAGTTCAACAAAAAAGTCCGCGATGGTATATGTCTATCTCTTAGGGATAACCCAGCATAACCATTTTTATTCTTTACGATTACGGTTATTACGATTATGGTTATTTACGAAGTGATTTTAAACAATACAGCATTAATCCTTATCCAATTAAGTACCTTAAATAAATTTATTATAGATCAATATGCTTTTTACAGCATGTAATTTAAGTGAATATTACCGAAGATATTACAAATTTAAAATGCAGGGTCGTAGTTGTTTGCGCCGGGCGGCGCGTGCCTATATAGGCTACAATTTTTGAACCCCTTTGTAACGCAGACGAAGTTGCGTGGGTCATCTAGTCTAATATATAAAATTGTCGTGTCACGGTGTTCGAACTTGAACTCCTCCGAAACGGCTCGACCGATTTTGATGAATTTTTTTGTGCTTATCCGGTACCTATGAGAATCGGCCAACATCTATTTTTCATCCCCTAAATGTTAGGGGTAGTCCACCCCTAATTTTTTTTTTCGGCGCAGACGAAGTTGCGCGAGTCAGCTAGTCTTCTTATAAAAAAAATGAATAATAATTTATAACATAATGGCTAAAATTATTTATTGCGTTTTAAAATTTTAATGTATTCCTTTAAACTATTGTTCTCTTAAAATTGCACGAATTAAATACTATCAAAATTTAAAATTTAACTTTGGTAGCCTCTTGGTAACCGCACGTGTCAAGTAAGCGATTATTTTTTAACAAAATTCAACACAATTGACACAATTAAATTTCAAAATCTGAATTCTCAGCCACTTGGAATTTAATTTATTTTAAACAGATTAAATTCTGTACTCTGTTTTATGTAATAATAATAAATAAATAAATAAAGATAAAAAATATTTATTCAGCCAAAAACTTTAAAAAGTTTAAGGCTCTTTAAGATTTTTTGAAAACAGGTTTGGAGACACTATTTTGTACTGTTTTGTTCGGTACAGTGTATCTAGTAATATTAGATCGATGTTGAGACCAACTTCTTCAGTTCTTTTCTGAGAACCTTTCCGCTGGGATTTTTCGGTATTTCATTCACGAATTGAATTCCACCTCTGAGGTGCTTTGGCTCTGATAGCTGAAAAAAATAATAATAATTAAAAAAAAAACTTGAGAGGTGTCAAGGGACACCCGGATGGAACGAAGTTCCTTTCGATTAATTAGTGAGGGAATTGTAATAAAATTTTATTTTTTAAGTTATTTAGTTAGTTTAAACTAACTTATTATTATTATAACTATTTAAATAATTACTATAAATATTTTGATCACAGCGCCATCTAACATTAATCATATAAAACAAAATAAGGAATTGTTGTAAAAGATTTTAATTACAGCGCCATCTAGCGATAATCATCTAAAACAAAAATAGTGTCGTGACAACTTTTTCATAAGAATTTCCGTCTAGCCCCCTTTCGATACCGCGCGATAAGGAACTTCGTTCCAAAAACTTTTTAAATACAAGCTTTAAGAACCTGGATAATATTATGTAGAAGTAAAGAGAAAGAATACCTACAAGTAAAACTATCCTAAACACGATGAGTTTATTTTGTTTAGTGTAGTAGTTACTATGGTTACATTTCGACTCCATTATCAGATCACTCCAATGTATCATATCATTGCATTGTCACGCGATCTACATCTATGTGCAAAATGTCAGCTCACTTCTCCAAAGCCGGGTCATTAAGGAGTGGTCTATCGCCTTTTTACAAACCTCTTCGAATTTTTTAAGATTTTAAATTCCTATTGTTACCATCCATACTTGACCATCCATACCATGAAAATAATCTTCTAGCACGTTACGTACCGATCCTGCAACGAAATCCTTGATCTCCTGTTCGGTAGCACTCTTCCCTGGCTGCAGAACTACAAACGCGAGTGGAACTTCACCAGCCGCTCGATTCTCTACCCCGATAACACCGGCGTCCTTCACTGCTTCGTGCTGGAGTAATACTGCTTCTATTTCGACTGGAGACACCTGGAAACCAGATATGTATTTTAAATCAATGTACAAAAAATAAAAGAGTAAAAAAAAACTTAAGAGGTGTAAGGGACACCCAGATGGAACGAAGTTCCTTTCGATTAATTAGTGAGGGAATTGTAATAAAATTTTATCACAGCGCCATCTAGCATTAATCATATAAAACAAAATAAGGAATTGTTTTATAAAATATTTTGATCACAGCGCCATCTAGCGATAATCATCTAAAACAAAATAAGGAATTGTTTTAAAAGATTTTAATCACAGCGCCATCTAGCGATAATCATCTAAAACAAAAAAGTGTCGTGACAACTTTTTCATAAGAATTTCCGTCTAGGCCCCTTTCGATAACGCGCGATAAAGAACTTCGTTCCAATTTTTTTTTTTAAAGAAGTCTTTTCAAATACAAGCTTGATTCTGGATATCATGTAGCAGTAGAGTGCTGGCTAAGCCTAGTAAAGTGGAGTCTATTTTGTATAGCACAAGAGTTCCTATGAATCTACGCGAACCAATCGGACACCAGGAAATTTGACAATTTTAGGTTACACCCGAACTTACATAGATACATCGAGTGCAAGTTAATCTAAAGCTTGTAAAAAGCAGACATGTCCACAGAATCTCTAGCGCCGGTTAAGCTCCGCTTAACTTTAGCCTTAAACTTTGTCTTGACTTCCAAAATTTATGTAGTATCTACATCTAATTGTAAATAAATGATTTGACTTTGATCAATATTGAAGAAATAAATGTACAACGTACAAACAAACCGCCGGCTGGCTTGTACCTCTAAATCTAAATGTGGAAAAGATTTATGTGCAATTTTTCACAACACCACTGGCTAAAAACGGTGAAGGAAAACATCGTGAGGAAACCTGCATGTCGGAAAAGGATTCTAAAAATCCTTTGAAGATATGTGAAGTCCCCAATCCGCACTGGGCAAGCGTGGTGGACTATGCCTAATCCCTCTTCTGAGGAGATCTGAGCCTAACAGTGGGCAGTAATGGGTTGGTACAGTACAGTAGTACAAACAAAGTTCGAACAATCTGGATACAAAATGAACAACTCTTCACGGTGCTACTGAAGTGTTCACTATTCCTATAGGATTTCTTAATCATATATGGTAGACCACCTACCACCTGTTCAGTCTCTGACATTGACACTCTTGAACTAACAGTAACCACTTCTTGTTAAATAGGTACATACATACACATTTACCAGAAATCAGCAGTAGGTAGATCCATCACAAAACGACATTATCATCAGGCAATTGTTTCGGATTTTATGATTGAATTTCAATCGGATAGGAATTCCGATTGCTATTAACCACTCAACTGGGATCGGCAACCAAATTGGTTTGTTTACTTATGCCAAGTCTGTGGCAGGAGCCAAAATTGAGCACAGTTGTTTAGTTTACATTTTTTAATCGTCTCATATTTTACGGAGATGATATCTTTTCGCTTAAAATTCAATACAGTGACGTTTGGTAATAAAGATTTACAAAAGTAATAAGTTTATATAATAAGGTTTAATTAAAAATTATTGGAAAAAAATGTTTTTAAAAAGGGGCTCAAACACGGTATTGATTCCGATTTAAATCAGGTAGTAGGTAGTAGGATGCGGGTGTAAATTTAGTAAAAAATATATTTCAGGCATGGGAGATATCACGTGATGCACTTGGTGTATTTTGTGATCTATCCAAAGCTTTCGACTGTGTTGATCATGATACATTAGTAAGGAAGTTACACTTTTATGGTATAAGGGACGCTTCGTTAGATCTTATAACCTCTTATTTATCAGGACGGATACAAAAAGTCGATGTTAAAGGAAAGAAATCCGGCGGTGTTATGCTTAAAATGGATGTCCCTCAAGGATCTATCTTGGGTCCCTTCTTGTTCTTAGTTTATATAAATGATTTACCTAGCTTTGTAGAAGCACGTCACGAGATTGTATTATTTGCAGATGATACATCTTTATTATTTAGACTTAAACGTCAAGAACTTGACTATGACGATGTGAATGATGCCATCTCGCGTGTAGTTCATTGGTTTAGTGTTAACAATTTATTATTAAATAGTAAGAAAACTAAATGTATAAAATTTACGTTACCTAACGTTAACACGTTTACTGCGGCAAGTAAAATCATAATTCTTCATCTGGTGCGGTGGCGGGCCAAAATGCGCCCCCAATGATATTTCCGCCAGTGCGTGGCAGGTCTTTCTAGACCCACCAGCACTAAGATTGATTGATAATTGCTATAAATTTGTGGAAACATAATGCATAATTTTTTTTTATATTGTTAGAATGACCTTGAATCCAACTTCCTTAAGTTTGATTCGCCCCGGGATCTGCCAAACAGGAAATGAGAAATAAAGCAGGAAAAGCGGCAGATCGATATCGACCTGAACCGCACTAGAAAGTATTTTTAGTAGTGATGGGACAGAGAAAAATAAGGGCATATCGAAAATAAAACAGAATTATCGTAAAAGAACTGCAAAATGTTTTTATTTACTCATGCCTGTCTTTGAAACATGTTACGCAAATATGTTGGTTGCATTTCCTGCAATATTTTTTTATTTTCTTAACCTTTTTTTTTTGCTTGGGTACTAGTACCCTGCACAATTTCTTCGTTTAGCGCTCATCTCAAGGATATGGTCATTGTCCTTATGTTTTACTTGATTTTCTGAAATAATTTTTTTTTCTTAAATTATCTCAAAAAAGAGGAACAACTGTCAAAAAAATCAAAATCATTTATTAACGGCGTTAGTGACAAACTTCCCTTAAGTGTTGCTGTCTCTTTCTAACACAATAAGTGCGAGAGAGTGAGAAAACAAATCTGAAGTTGTTGACCAAGGTTTGACCAATGGAAATGGCAAGATGGCGTAGCATTTTAATCGCATTGTAGGAATATAATTATCTATACTAATATTATAAAGCTGAAGAGTTTGTTTGTTTGTTTGTTTGTTTGAACGCGCTAATCTCAGGATCTACTGGTCCGATTTCAAAAATTCTTTCACTGTTGGAAAGTCCATTTATCGAGGAAGGTTATATAGGCTATATTTTATTTTCAAAAAAATTAGGGATCCGCATGAAAATATCGAATATGTAACAAAAGGTGAAAAATCGAAATCTATTTATGCGTACGCTGCAAAAACTATTGACAATAGAACAAAATTATGTACTACGGGTTTTTAGATCTCTTGAAGACAAACAAAAAAGTCCGCGACAGCATATATCTAACTATCATAGTTTAGTCACAATAACCGCTTTTATGTTTATAAAAATAAAAAAATTGTCCGAAAAATTAATTTAACGTTAAATGAGTATCGTTATACTAACCCTTATCCAAATTAAGTATTTTGTTATCAAGAGTATGAATGTAGAAGTAAATTACTTTTTGTTTTATTCCAATCGGACTTTTCGTTTAGAAGTTATGACGAGTATAAAACGCAATGAATATGTGCACTTCGCGCCGCGCAAATAATAACGCGACGTCATTGCGAGTACTGTTCGAACCCCTTTGTAACGCAGACGAAGTTGCGCGGGGCAGCTAGTTCACTTAATAAACGTCTAAATAAGAATATAATGCAAAAAGGTAGTAAGTATGAAGCGTGGTTCCTGAGATGCAACCGAGTCACTGAACAACTTTCCCCAAAGAACATAGGTCGATATTAGAAAGAAAAAAATTGGCCGTGTAAAATAAATAGTTCCATAACATACCACAATAGAAGCAGTAGTGCAAAAAACGCCATACGTTGCTCGCAGAAAAATAGTGGAGTCAGCAAGCACGAAGGCCATGCAAAATAATGACAATAGTTACGAACGCAACGTCAGATCAATTATATGGCACAACACTAAATGGCGGCGCGCGCGCTCTGTGCGGTATCGGGTCACCAGCTGCCTGGTGGCGGGGGCGGGCCGAAAGAGGCCCGCTGCCGCACTCAGTGGATGTTTTTCACCGTAAGTGCGATGGTAGGTCGATAAAAGCCTGCCGTTATGTTTTGAAGGGACCTACAATTTTGACCACAATATGAAATATATATTTGTCTCTGTCAAATATTTACAAACACCTGAGGTAATCGTTTCGCACAAGCGAGAGGGACATAGGTTTCTTCGTCCGCACCAGCTGAAGTACCGCGGCAGGCCGATATCGGCCTGTTACGCAGCAAACGTGTTAAACAAGTTAATATTAATGTTATTATTAGTGGTGAAACATTGGAGCTTGTTGAGTCAACTGTCTTTCTTGGTATAACGGTGGATTCCAAGCTCCAGTGGGGCCCCCATATTACTAGGTTGGCGGGAAGGCTCAGTTCTGCAGCTTACGCGGTTAAAAAGATAAGAACTGATGTGGACACAGCTCGCCTTGTGTATTTTAGTTATTTTCATAGTGTTATGTCTTATGGTATTCTGTTATGGGGCAATGCTGCCGACGTAGAAACAATATTTATTCTGCAGAAGAGAGCTATTCGTGCAATATATAATATGAACTCAAGGGAGTCTTTGCGGGACAAATTCAAGGAAATTAAGATTCTAACTTTAGCGTCCCAATACATTTATGAAAATTTAATGTATGTGCATAAAAATATTCATGAATTTCCTAAAGTCCCGGATATTCATAATTTTAACACTAGGAACAAACACAAGCTTGCGTTGCCAGCATCTAGATTACATAAAATAAGTAATTCTTTCCAGGGTTTGTCTGTAAAGCTTTATAACAAAATCCCAGTGACCGTTCAAACATTGCCTATAAATAGGTTTAAGAGAGTTATCAAAGAGCGGCTATGCAGTGAAGCATATTATAAACTTAATGATTATATAAATTACTGCACAAAATGGGAATGAGGTGCTCGTCCCGGGCCATTTCAATTGATACATTTGTAAAAACAAAAATATTGTAAAACAATATTAAAAAAAAAAAAAAAAAAATTACATTAAAAAAAAGACATGCCCGCTGAGTTTCTTGCGCCGGTTCTTCTCAGGACGGAGGCGTAATTTTAGCGAACTGGTGGTAGAACTTTTGATTTTTGACATTCAAAAATCAAAAGTTCCACTTTGTGTCCACATCTAAATTGCAATAAATGATTTGACTTTGACTTTGAACGAAGTCCCCAGTTCCGCGATCTAGCCAATAATGACGTTCCCAGTTGAGTGGTTAATATAAAATTTTATTTTTATAATTTTTACATTCGAGTTTTCTTGGCAATTCTTCTGGTTCCTTTTTTATAAAACTCAAGTAAATAGGCTGCTTATGAAATAATCTACAAAAGTAAACTGTTTGTGCAAACTAAAGATTTTCCAACAGTGATTGACAGCGCAGGGCTGTATATTGGTTATGGGTCAAAAATAATGATGGGTATATTCGGATGATAAAACTAATTAAAGTAAAGAACCAACCAGAAATCTTTTATACTTGATGAGCTCCTTTAATCTAGCGACGATAAAAAAATGTCCATCTTCATCATAGTAGCCCACGTCGCCGGTTTTGAAGAAGTCTTCACCATCGAAATCCTCGGCCCTGTCCCTCCCGATGTAGCCCTTCATGAGAAGCGATCCTGACACACAAATCTCGCCCTGCTGGTTTGGACCTAAGGGTTTTCGGGTTACTATATCTAAAACCTGAAATTTTAACGTTGGGGAGTTAGATAGATAGATAGACAGAAAATTCTTTATTCCACACGAAAAGAAATGTACATGGGCGAACTTAATGCTAAACAGCATTATCTACCAGCTAACCCTGGTGTAATGTGGATAGTATAAGGTAGTGCATGAAACATTTAAGTGATAGGTGAATTATTAAGGGGGTATTCTAGTCTAGAATTTTGAAAAATTCAATTTTTTTTTAAAAAATTAATTATTTACGGAGTTATAGCAATTTAAGTTGTAGCGCGTAAACCAGTTCTGACCCATAAAATCGAACAATAGGCAAGTAGCTAGCAAGTACTTTCACTGACTACCTGAGGGTGAATATTCCTGTTGACAAGTTCATTCTTTATGTATCCTGCAGAAAGTCCTTTATACTATAGGTATACACAATGAATTCTCAAAAATAATATTTGTGAAGGGCGTTGTAACAGTAACGTTTATGTTTAATCGCGTTTTTCTCGAAACTACTATTTTCACCACGTTTGACATGATTTCTTAACTTCTAATGAACCGATTGACTTGAAATTTGGTGTGGGCATTCTTTATATATCTTGCTATGGCTGGAACTAGGATTATTTGAAAATTTTGATTTTTACTATTTTTAAAAAATTCAAAACTTTGCAAAAAAGTGGGGGGGAAAAATCAAACAGCCACTATTTTGCGAAAAAAAATTTGTTTTTTTTAATCCTAGTTCAGGCGATAGTGGCATCCTTACTGATTAAGAATCCGTTAGATTTTTTTTTTTCAGATCACCAGAAGGGTTTTAATCGTGTCAACAAGGACGCACCGATTTTCTAACACCTCCCCATTCTACCAGCCTGCAATTTATCAAATTTTCAAAAAATAATTTCTTTTAATTTTTTTTGTATTATAAAAATATCAATAAATATCTGATAAAAAAATGTATACTAAAAATTTTTTTAGTTTTTTTTTTATTGGCCTTTGAAAAATACTTCAAAATAGACATTCTAGACTAGAATACCCCCTTAAAACAAAATTGTATTCTAAAGATAAAGCATTTTAAGATTTGTAAACATCATACATACGATCGATATATAAATAACTACAAATATACGATAAAGAATATATTAGATAAATAAAATCACGAATAATTAAAATATAGTTTGGTTAGCATTTGCTCAGTTAACGTCCATTTTGCAATGAGAGAAAGTGATTATAGGTTAGTGAGTTAAGCTTGGTACTTTGATGTAACTTGGTAGCTTGGATTATGATCACAATGAGACTTCTGCAAGATTTGAACTAAAGAAGGACAAGATATCCCATATAAAGTTAAATTAAAGTGGGACTGGCTGTAAACAATTTCGAATCATTTTAATGCACACAAAGGTCGCGATGAGCCAGAACATATAGGTACATAGATTTTCGTAGAAAAAATTGTTGCAAATGGATAAATTACAGATTGGATAGGCAAAATGAACATTATACTTGTATAGTATTTTGAAAAGTGTTGGTATCTTAAAGGAAGAAAAGCTGTTCAAATGATAGATCCTTATAAACTTATTCAGACACTCGCGGTTTTCTATAATACTTTCACACATTTTCAACGGGTTCTTACCACGATATTTAATTTACTGCGGGTCGATTTAAGTATCCAGTCTTCTCGTGATCATGACGTTTGCAACAACGTTGAAATATCGACACAACTCAATTAATTAAATATCGTGGTAAGAACCCGTTGAAAATGCGTGAAAGTATGATAGATCCTTCATCACAAAGAAATAAGTACCTTGACAGTAGTCCCTGGAGTCACAAGACCAACACTGCCAGGCTTCGCTCTGTCCAGATCTGTGTACACATATCTGGTGATAGTGGAAGTGGTTTCCGCAGATCCGTAGGCTTGTAATACTCCCTTGAGATTGGGGAATCTGGAATAATAGACAACTCGATTTACATCTGTTTTCTGACCGAAGTCGAAACCGAATTTTCGGCCTCACATGACTCCAATATTAGAAAATTGTTTGATATATTAAGAATTTGTTATGCAATAGTTTCGGCATGGCTTAAACTGACATAAGGCTTTAAATTCTTTCACTCTAGATTTTGGCTTCCATCATCACAACTAAGGGGTGGGCCATATAAAGTTTGCATTTTTCAAAAGTTAGACTGTCATGTTGGCTGTGTGGCATGTTGCGCCATCCTGTTGAAACCAAATGTCGTCCATGTCATACTCTTCAACTTTTGGAAACAAAAAATCGTTGAGCATGGCACGGTAACGCTCGCCATTGACCGTAGCGGCGGCTACTTGCTCATTTTCCAATGATGCCGCCGGACCAAAACCCACACTAAACCGTAACTCTTTGTGGGTGCATTGGCTTATCAATGGTGACGTGTGGATTTTCCGACCCCCAGATGCGACAATTTTGCTTATTGACATAGCCTCCAAGGTGAAAATGGGCTTCATCTGACACACACACACACACACACATTTCTTACAGTTTAGACTGAAGACTCACCACTTTGGAAGTAACTTTTCAATATTTCCCAATTTTTTTCAAGCGTATAGCGTCCCATTTCGTAAATGTCAAACCTTTAACTAAATTATGAACACAAATTGAATGACATTTGAGCTGTCATTCTCTAAATAAACAGTAGTTCAAAATGCAAACGTTAGATTGGCCCACCCTATATCAATCCATTACCTACACTGCTAGGTTCTGGTCTCATTAGTAAAGGAATCAGGACATCTAGTGCAGGTTGGAGTGTATACAGGGTGTCTCAGGACTTTGCAACATGAATGAGAAGTACTTTAAATATTGGAGATAGGATGTTTCGCAAAAACAAAACATCACTATTTTTTATGTTTAATAATACTGCATTCAAAATTTTTTTCGTTAATCGTTTGGTTTGTCTGAAAATCGAACTAAACCGACCAAATTGAAAAAAAAAACACACCTTGTATTTTTATACCGCAAACGAAATAATAGTTAAATAATCTTTGCTAACAAACATAACGTCTTAAATAATAATAAACGTATGACTTAAAATACTGTCGACGAGAGCGCCATCTATAAATAGTTTGAATAATTATTATTTAAACCTCTTTTGTGTAAATACTTTTTGTATTGTAACAGAGAATAAATGTTCGCGCGCTTATTTTGAATTTAGAACATTCCATTGCCGAATACAGACGTTTTGTACATTTATTCACAACTTTTATTTTCTTAGTTTTATTTTATGATTCCTTCTTTACTTCTCTCTCACTGGCAGCATTAGGTTTTTTACATTATAATTTTGACACTTCTTTAGCTAAAAAGTCGGATCGTTATAATTTTATAACCAGGGTTTTCCCACTAAAAATGGTTGCCTGTAAAGTCGGTATACGGGCGAAAGTTTTACGTGACAACGACTCGGGCATGGTTAGCCCGCCTAAGAGCGAGAGAGACAGACATAAAAAGTGAAAGGCACGCGTGCCTCTCACTCGCTCTCATTGTGAGCGCATAACGTGAGCGGAGCGTAACGCAGTTTCTTGAAGTGTCACCCGGCAAACCAATTTATAAGACGTTGTCACGTCAAAAACTCGTATACTTACTTACTCATCTCTTACTTACTTTTTATAGGTTGCTTCTATGGTATCTTTGTGCAAAGGAACAGACCCAGAATATACCAGCTTGACTGAACTCAAATCGTAATTGGTCTTAGATTTGCAGACAGCAGTCAAAATTTGTGGTACAATGAGAAGCTGACCTAACTAGAAAAAAAGTATTATTTATGTTTTATAAGCTTTATATTAACTTGCTCTTGCTCTAGTAGGTAAGTGTGTGGCCGTATCGCCGGTTCGGCGTCCGGGTGCGGCGCGACGGGAAAGAGTGCCGAAAGCGTAACGCGTCACATCGTTCCCCATAACCCCGTACTGGGTTCTGGCCTCAGCTGGGGTTCGGACGCTGAGTGTGAGCGGTTGAAGGTTTTAGTGCGGTTCAACTCCCACATACTCCATCCGCGGGGCGAGTGGGGATCCGGTGATTTCCGCCAATTAAAAAAAAAAGTCTAGCAAGTGTAGTAAGTAAAACTTTCTCCTTTTGCGCTTGCGTGGAAAAAAATACTGAAATATATAGGTATCAATAAAACCTTAGAAGCAATCTTAAAAAAACATTGAAATTGGTTCACGTATAAAATCACAAAACATTGACAAAACAACAACGTATTTACCAAATAAAACAGTGTTATACCTTACCTTATATTTTTCAATAGTTTTCAAATATTGTTCAACTTCGAATTTTTCTAAATATACCCCATTTCTTCCATAGGATAGTCTAGTAAGTGCACCGACTAGCCCCATTACGTGGAACCATGGTGATCTTATGATCAAACTTGGCGTTTCGGGATCAAATGTTGGAGGCCTAGAATATTAAATTACGTAGTAGAAAGAATTATCGTAATCGGCTGTGGCGACCAATAATAGCGCGCGAGATCCTGACTCGCGGTTACGACATTTGCAAGAATCTTCGCATATACAGGGTGTTGTTGCTCGGTGAAACAATACGTTAAGGGCTTAATCTATATCACATTTCAAATCATATACACATACTTTTGAAACGGAGATAGTTACTTTATTTTCCCATACAAAGTTGAAAAATTATTATTTTGTATTATTTTTGACAACCCTACCCTGACCTACAATTAGCGTGCTATATCTATATGCTATTTTCACGCACACAGGCGCATCCGATCGCAATTTTAGAGTTCCGTACTATAATAATCTCCTACTACCTAATAGAAACTTATGATATATTATGCCTAGAAAACCCAGACTTGGTGGATGGCTTCTACATCAAGTATACTATTTGCTGTGAAAGTATTGTTTCATCGGATTTTAACACCCTGTATACGACATCTGAAATCTACTACAGCGGGCTTCGGCCTGACCGGGCATACACTACCTCGCCCGGTCGGAGATCTCCCTTTGACCATAAGTCCACTGTAACCTACATCGGCCGTTCCCGAATGACGCGACCAAGTGAAATAGGGATTAATTTCATATCTAACCAGTTTTCATTTGCGTGCATTGAGTGTCAATATAATCATTCATTATTACAAGCTTTATATTAACTTGCACAGGTTGTATCTAAGTAATTATGTAAATTCGGATGGAATCTAGCTAAATTAGACTAACTTCCCGGTTTCCGATTGAGCTGATATTTTGCACGCAGATGTATATCGCGTGACAATGCAATAATATGCACTGATATGATAACATATTAAGAAGGAGATTTGCAGGTATACTTACAAACAACATGATCTGATGACATTTAAATGAGTTACAAGTACTCCTTTAGGCGAGCCAGTGGTCCCTGACGAGTATATTACAAATAATACGTCATTCTGGCCATCGACTTTAGCAGCGATGAAATCGTTCACGTCGATATCTTGGCTGTTTATCGACAATTCGTTGAAAGAATAAACACGGCTGTTTGGTTTTACGTCACCAAAAACAATGATTTTTTCTATGAAATCGAATGTTTTTAAGTAATTTTCGTGTTTCTCGTGCATTGTCGGTGATATTATCAGGTATTTTGGTTTCGATATGTTAATAGCGTGTTTTATTTCGACTGAAAAAAAGACATTAGTATACTCAAAAACGTAAAGAGTTTGTTTTGTTTTTGGTCGTGGATAACGGTCCACCAATGCTCTGGCATCGAAAAGACTCATGATCTTCGCAACGTAAACGAAACTTAAACTCTAATTTGTATGGAATTGAAACTGCACCATCAGGTGGCGCTGTTATAATTCCATACAAATTAGAGTTTACGTAAACGTAGCGGGCAGTGAACGAAAACTCGGAATAGGCACACAGGTGGGCCGTCGGCTTGTTTGTCTTTCATGCAATATATAAAAAATCCTTCGAAGATATGTGAAGTCTCCAATCCGCATTGGGCAAGCATGACTATGACTGGTCCTTTTACTGAAGAGACCTAAGCCTAGTAGTGGGCAATGCGACGGGAAAGAGTGCCGATGGCGTAACGCGTCGCGTCGTCCCTCACAACCCCGTGCTGGGTTCTGGCCTCAGCCGGGGTTCGGACGCTGAGTGTGAGCGGTTGGAGGTTTTAGTGCGGTTCAACTCCCACATACCCCGCCCGCGGGGCGGCGGGGATCCGGTGATTTCCTCCAAATGAAAAAAAAAAAGAAAAAAAAGTAGTGGGCAATAACGGGTATTTAAAGCACTGTACTGTAAACATTGTGGTAGCCAAGAGGGTAAAGCGCTTGCCTTCCGTACGGGTCACGGTTTCAAAACCAGCTTGTACAAATCTTAATTTGAAAAAGATTTATTTGCAGTTTATCACAAAACCACTTGCTAAAACCATCGTGAGGAAACCTGGACATAGGAAAGTTATCACAAAAATCCTTCGAAGATATGTAAAATCCCCAAATTAAGCAAACGTGGTGGACAATACCGTGATTACTGTGCAGAATAGATCTGAGCCCAGCAGTGAGTTAGGTTGAAGAATAATCGTCGCCTCAGTGCTTGTTTGGCCAATCTGACATTTTTTACGAAAATTACTTTTTAATGCAGTATTATCTTCTTCTTCTTATATATAAAAATGAATTGCTGTTCGTTAGTCTCGCTAAAACTCGAGAACGGCTGAACCGATTCGGCTAATTTTAGTCTTAAAATATTCGTGGAAGTTCAGGGAAGGTTTAAAAGGTGAGAAAAAATCGAATAATTTCTGGGAAAACCCTAAAAACAGCCCTTTTCTATTTCCCATACAAACGTTTTCTAAATAATATGTAGAGTTAATTTGAACTTTATTGCTATTCAATAAAGATCATATTAAATTATAATCACTCACTGTTGTCTAAGCAATTTAGGTGTGTTCCTAACGTCAACGAGTCAATTCGCAATTTGACAATTGACAACCAAATAATATGTCAATCATTCTGTCGCACTTCAGAATACGGAGATTTATGGCTTAAAGGTAAACTCCAAAAAAAATGATATTTTCAATTTTAAAGACGATTTTAACGCCATCTATGAGAATTATATCGAATTACGTCTAGAAGCACTTTTTCGATATAAGTAATTTGATTATGTCATTGCATTGTGGGTGACGTGGTGTTATTCGATTGTAATAGATGGCGTTAGGCATTTTGTTCTTAAAAATTGTATAGTTAATTCGTTTCAGAGATTAGCAAGACAAATAAATAAATGTATTTATTAAACTTAAGTGGGATGTAGGAACTGGCTATTTTTTATACTCACACATAGCCCTTTTATATAAAAAATCGAAAAAGTTCAAATGTGGATGTGTTATAATATAAGAGCTCGGACCAGCAGTAATACAAGTACACAAGAATACTCCGTTCTCTTTCTAAATGGAAAGGTGGACAGGTGGTTCTTCTGAGTCTGTCGGTAGAGTTGTTTGTATCCAGCTTAAACAAACTCACTGTGTGTACTTTTTTTTTAAACGCTGGAAATCGTGGCGCTGCGCTTGGGATATGTGGTACTTAAACCGCACTAAAATCCTGGCTAAACCAGACCCTAGCACGGGGTAATGCGGGACGGCACGACGCATTATGCACTACGGCATAAATTTTCCTTCGCGCCGCCCCCGAACACCGAACCGGCAGCCACCGGCGATACAGCCACCGGCTCTCAGGGTCAGCGGGCTTTCCGAAGCCCGCCAAGAAATATGGGACCGCGTCACACACTCCCACGGGATACCCTGCTGGGTCATACCAGTGTGGATCGGAGAGTGCGGTCTTCCAACCCACGGTTGCCTTAACGTAAGGTGCGTGCTAAGCGAGACACGACACCTTCTTGGAACCCCGCACGCTGGGTAGCTTTGAGAACCCGAATCTCTTAGGGAGGCAAATTCCGAGCGAAATTGCAGTTCCAGCGCCCTGATCGATGACGGCGGATTCCTGCGTGGAGAAAAGAACTCAGTTTCACACGCCCTGCCGCTCTCTTCCGAGATGTGGACTCGCAGAAGTCGAGCCGGTCGAGGTACTTCAGCACCCCGACCCCGATCCGAATAACTCCAACTATAATGTAGGCATCGACCGGTAGCGACGCCCCAGACCCGTGGAACCACAGGACCTGGGGTTTATTTAGCGCCACATCGAGGCCCAACCTCCAAATTATACCACACCCGCTGTGGCAAGACGTGCACTCTCTGTAGTCATCCCCCTGGGCTACAACCAACGTGTCGTCTTCGTAACAAAGTTCCGAGAGGAGAGTGCCTCTCAGTACTAAGTCGTACCCGATATTCCAGAGGAGAGGTCGCGGACCGTCCCATATGGAACACCGCGGACGTCTTGAAACCGGTGCAAGGACCCACCGTACCTGGCACTGTGTGTAATACAACATCAGCAGAATTCTTGGGTGTGCGAGCGGTCATTTTGACGCCCAAAAGTGATAAGGATGTAACAATTAATGAATGCATTCTCTCCGAAATTGAGAGGAATGAAGTGCACTTCACCTCTATAAACACTGCCGGTATGCAAGATGACACATTATTCTGTTAAATTTCTGAACTCTCTATCAGCAAGTGTAATTCCAGTGCATACCATCAAGCTGAACGTCGGTGTCCCAATTATGCTTCTTCTGAACCTATCTCCGAAGTTGTGTAACTGCTGCCTTAAAGTCATCTGAACAGGCAAACCATTGAGGCGGAAATTCTTTCGGGTTGAGCCTTTCACGACGGGAAACGCGTCGCCTCTCTTCGCATAATCCCGTGCTGGGTGCTGTCTTCAGCCGGGGCTCAGGCCCTGAGTGTAAGCGGTTGGAGGTTTTAGTGCGGTTCAACTCAACATATTCAACATATTCTTCAACTAAAAAAAAATGGGATGAGGCATCGGCGAGGCTGTATTTATATCATGCATTCTTCTCATCTATACTAATATTATAAAGAGTTTGTTTGTTTGTTTGAACGCGGTAATCTCAGGATCTACGTGTCCGATTTCAAAAATTCTTTCACTGTTGGAAAGTCCATTTATCGAGGAAGGTATAGGCTATATTTTATTTTCAAAAAAATTTGGGATCCGTATGAAAATATCGAATACGTAACACAAGGCGAATAATCGAAAACCGATTTATGCGTACGCTGTAAAAACTACTGACAATAGAACAAAATGATGTACTACGGGTTTTTAGGTCTTTGTAAGACCAACAAAAAAGTCCGCGAGAGCATATATCTAACTATTATAGCTTAGTCACAATAACCGCTTTTATGTTTAGCAAAATAATATTTCGTCCCAAGTTTGAATTTAACATTAAATGAGTATCGTTATATTAACCCTTATCCAAATTAAGTATATGTTATCAAGAGTATTAATGTAGAAGTAAATTACTTTTTGTTTTATTCCAATCGGACTTTTCGTTTAGAAGTTATTACGAGTATAAAAACGCAATGAATATGTGGGTGCAACAGCGAGCCACGAAAATAATAACTCGACGGCGTTACGAGTACTGTTCGAACCCCTTTGTAACGCAGACGAAGTTGCGCGGGTCAGCTAGTCTTCTACTATATAAAAATAAGTCCGGTTTTCCTCCCTGACGCTATAACTCAAGAACGCCTGGACCGATTTGGCCAATTCTTTTTTTTAAATGTTCGCTGTAGTTCAAGGATGGTTTGTACAGCAAAATTAGTTCGAATACGTGCCGGAAAAATGATATTTTCAATTTTTAAGACGATTTTAAAGCAACGCCATCTATGAGAATTATATCGAATTACGTATAGAAGCACTTTTTCGATATAAATAATTTAAATTTGATTATGTCATTGCATTGTGGGCGACGTAGTGATTTTCGATTGTACTAGATGGCGTTAGGCATTTTCTGCTTAAAATTGTTTAATTAATTCGTTTCAGAGATTAACAAGACAAATAAATAAATGTATTTATTAAACTTAAGTGGGATGTAGGAACTAGCTAATTTTAAGAGCTCGAACCAGCGCGCGGTAGTATAAATACACAAGAATACTCCGTTCTCTTTCTAAATCTTAGCGTGGAGAGAGGTGGACAGGTGGTGCTTCTGAGTCTGTCGGTAGAGTTGTATCCAGCTTAAAAGAACTCACTGTGTGTACTTTTTTTTAAATGCTGGAAATCGCGGCGCTGCGCTTGAGATATGTGGTACTTAAACCGCACTAAAACCTCTAATCGCTCACACTTAGCGTCCGAATCCTGGCTGAACCAGACCCCAGCACGGGGTAATGCGGGACGGCGCGACGTTTTACGCACTACGGCACAAATTTTCCATCGCGCCGCCCCCGAACACCGAACCGGCAGCCACCGGTGATACAGCCACCGGCTCTCACGGTCAGCGGGCTTTCTGAAGCGGGACCGCGTCTCACCCTCCCACGGGATGCTGGGTCATACCAGTGTGGATCGGAGAGTGCGGTCTTCCAACCCACGGTTTCCTTAACGCAAGGTGCGTGCTAAGCGAGACACGACACCTTCTTGGAACCCCGCACGCTGGGTAGCGTTGAGAACCCGAATCTCTTAGAGAGGCAAATTCCGAGCGAAATTTCAGTTCCAGCGCCCTGATCGATGACAGCGGATTCCTGCGTGGAGAAAATAACTCAGTTTCACACGCCCTGCCGCTCTCTTCCGAGATGGTGGACTCGCAGAAGTCGAGCCGGTCGAGGCTAGACCCGTAGAACCATAGGGCCTGGGGTTTATTTAGCGCCACATCGAGACCCAACCTCCTAATTATGCCGGCAACGAGGGCCACACCCGCTGTGGCTAGACGGGCAGACTCTTTGTAGTCATCCCTCTGGGCCACAACCAACGTGTCGTCTGCGTAACAAATAACGCTAAGACTCGAGAGGAGAGCACCTCTCAGTACTCAGTCGTACCCGATATTCCAGAGGAGTGGTCGTGGACCGTCCCATGTGGAACACCGCGGACTTGAAACCGGTGCAAAGTCCCATCGTACACTGTGGTACTACAACATCAGCAGAATTCTTGAGTGTGCGAGCGGGCATTTTGCCGCCCAAAAGTGATAAGGCCGTAACGAATGCATTCTTTCCGAAATTGAGAGGAATTAAAAAATCACACGTCGTTATGCAAGATGACACATTATTCTGTGAAATGTCTGAACTCTCTATCAGCAAGTGTACTTCCAGTGCATACCATCAAGCTGAAGGTGGGTGTCCCAATTATGCTTCTTCTGAACCTATCCCCGAAGCTGTGTAACTGCTGCCTTAAAGTCAGACACACCATTGAGGCAGAAATTCTTTCGAGTTGAGGCTTTCGCGACGGGAAAGAGTACTGTAGTACGTAACGCGTCGCCCCGCTCCGCATAATCACGTGCTGGGTTCTGTCTTCAGCTGTGCTTCAGACCCTCAGTGTAATCGGTTGGAGGTTTTAGTGCGGATCAACTTCCACATATTCTTCAACTAAAAAAAAACGGGATGAGGATTAGGCGAGGCTTTATTTACATCATGCATTCTTCTCATACCTCATAACTTTCTGTTCAAATTTAAGAGTGTACAGTTTCCCCGTTAGAGTTTGCTTCGCAGTGATTAGAAGCGTCTTAATGAGATCTTTGCGTAGAAGCTGAATGTCAAGGTCTGATGATGGAGCTGGAAGGTGGCTATAGGAACTCTGTCAATAAGCAAAATAACCTCATCGCGTTTAGACTCTAATGAAGCGTCTTTATGAGTTCTTTGCGTAGAGGATAAATGTCAAGGTCCGATGATGGAGCAGGAAGGTGGCTATGGGAACTCCATCATAAAGCAAGATAACCTCATCGTGTTTAGGCTCTAATGAAGCGTCTTGATGATTTCTTTGCGTATAAGATGAATGTCAAGGCCTGATGATGGAGCTGGAAGGTGGCCACTGTCTGTTTGTTCTGGCTAATATCTGGAATGGCTGATAGTTTATGTTATAAGGAGTAACTTAGGCTATATTTATTTTAGAAATTGTTGTATTTTTTAAAGCGAGAAAAAATCGAATAGTTGACATTTAATTGAGATTGGCGCAGACGAAGTTGCGCGGGGCAGCTAGTAAAGAATAAAACTTCCATCCGACTGGTAAAATGTTTTTTTTTAAATATTCAATTCTAAAACAATAAAAATCTAATTTCAATTTTTTTTTAACACGGCACTTAACGAAAATTCCGTGCTTGTTTGCTGTCTCCTGTAAAATTTGCTCGAGTGCAGATTGGACAGATTGGACAAACAAGCACTGAGGCTACGTAATGTCACCTTCATTATATCCAGTGCTTATAGTAGTAATAATAGCAGCAACACATGCCGAGCCAATAACAGCTGTCCAATATTCATGTCTGTTGTCAGAAAATATTGCTATCGTCTCTCCCTTTCGCACACCTAGCTGTGTGAGAGAGATGGCGAACCTCATTGATCGTTGTACCATCTCTTTATAAGTCACGCTTTCGCCTGTGGCTCCGTTCGTCTGAAATTGTACAAGGTTTTCAATGTTATTTAATTTATTTAAAGGAAATTTTTTAAATACTATCTAGCTTTCAATATAATTTAGAAGTATGATGCTACTCTAAAGAAGTAAAACAATCCTATACACTAGTCTATCTTGTTTAGTATTGTCACGTGTCATTTGCCTACAAAATTTCAACTCAATCTGAAACTGAATGTTGTTCAAATTTTATTAGGTACTAGCTGGCCCACACAACTTCGTCTGCGTCACATAAGGAAATTTTCTCACCGTTTAAACCTTCCCTGGACTTCTACGAATATTTCAAGATTAAAATAAGCCAAATCGGTTCAGTCGTTCTCTAGTTTTAGCGAGACTAACGAACAGCAATTCATTTTTATATATAAGAAGATAGTATTAAATACTTTACCAGTGCAACTTTATCTTTATAAGAGTTCATTTTCTCCAAAATAAACTGCCCGAAATTCAAGTGAAGAGGAACCATGATGTCTTGGGATCCGTAAACGTAATGAGGGTTCTTCAGCATTGTAAATCACGAAATATCTGCAAAAACAGTTTTGAGAAATGACATGTTCTTCGTTCCACATGTTGAATTTGAAAATAGATGGATGTCATAAAACTCTTCTTAGACCTCGTTCAAAGAAGGGTTACGGAATATGATCTCTTTAGTGTTTCCCGAGCGCTATGAGTAGGTAGGCAGCGAACCCGCAATGTTCCCTGACAGTGCAGAGTTCCATGAGCAACGGTAACCGCTTACGATCACGAGACCCATTAGCTCGTCTGCCTACAAAACAATAAGCACTGTTAAGGCTCGAATCCAGAGTGCGGTATTAATTAATATTTCAAAAAACTTTAAATACAGCTTTTTTTTTCAATAAAAAAGGAATGTTTCTTTCACCAAAATTCGCTAAAATCACTATTTTACCATTTCCTGAGGTATTTGAGAAAACACACCAAATCCATAGAAAGATAGAAAGAACACCACAGATCGGTAGACCGACTTCTTATTAATTACTAGTGGGCCCACGCAAATTCGTCTGCATCACTTTCAAAAAAAAGGTAAGCCTATGTTTTTTCTCAGGGTCTATAGATTGTCTGTGCCAAATTTCATCAAAATCGGGTGAAAGGTTTGAGCGGGAAAGCGTAACAGACAGACAGAGTTACTGTCTCATTTATAATATTATTAAGGAATATTAAATTGTATTTATCGACAAACTGTAATACATTTAATAACCGAATAAATTATAAAACGAAGATAACGTAACATGCTAACAATAATAATTATAGAATATTTATTGATAAGATAAGAGCCACGTATTAATAATTTTAAATAGGGTAGACCGAGGCGAATTGGGTCATTTTTTATTTGACGATTAATATTTTTTAAGGAATTTTATACTAGCGCAATTTCATCTGCATCACAAAGGAGTTACAACAGAATTTTAATTAAGTATTAATGTAATGTATAAAAATCTATATAAATCTCCTGTCACGATGTTTGTCCGCGATGGACTCCTGAACCACTTAACCGATTTTAAATTAAATTGGCCCACCGTGAGCAGTCTGGTCCAACTTGAGAGATAGGATAGCGAATGTGAAGGTCTGATGAGGGAACTGGAATGTGGCCACAGGAACTCCGTCAATAAGCAAGAAAACCTCATCACTTTCAGACTCTAATGAAGCGTTCTGATGAGTACTGTTACGAGCTGAGGTTCGGGATAAGTAATGAAACACGGTTTTATCCTTAGGAAGACTAAAATTTAGCTTGCAGGATTCCCGAACTTACATAGTTACATAGATATATACATCCAGTGTAAGTTAATATAAAGCTTGTAAAAAAATCACTAAAAATAATTCAAGTTTCAAGTTTACTTAATCTAATATTAAGAAATAGATTTTTTTGTGACCTTAACAAATTTTCACATAATTATATTTAAAACACTATTATGTTTATACATTACTAGCTTTTGCCCGAGACTTCGTTCGCGTGGACTTCAGGTTCGTCCCGTCTAGTCGTATAGCCTATGTGTTATTCTGATTTATAAGCTACTAGCTGACTCGCGCAACTTCGTCTGCGCCGAAAAAAAAAATTAGGGGTGGACTACCCCTAACATTTAGGGGATGAAAAATAGATGTTGGCCGATTCTCATAGGTACCGGATAAGCACAAAAAATTTCATCAAAATCGGTCAAGCCGTTTCGGAGGAGTTCAAGTTCGAACACCGTGACACGACAATTTTATATATTAGATATTGTGGTAAAGTTTCATTCAAATCCATTCAGTAGTTTTTACGTGAAAGAGTAACAAACATCCATACATCCATACTTACAAACTTTCGCCTTTATAATATTACTAGGTGACCCGCGCAACTTCGTCTGCGTTACAAAGGGGTTAAAAAATTGTAGCCTATGTGTTATTCTGATGTATAAGCTATATTGTGGTAAAGTTTCATTCAAATCCATTCAGTAGTTTTTACGTGAAAGAGTAACAAACATACATCCATACATCCATCCATACATACAACTTTCGCCTTTATAATATTATTATGATTATGATTCAGAAATGATACAAATTCTATTTACAGGGTAAATGCAATGTTTTATTTGAAGGCCCTCGTACACGGCGACTTTTTGAAACGATACGAAACGAATGATTAACGATATATTCAATAAATTTACTCACTACTCACTATACCACACTACCACTTTGTTTTCTAAAACATTTGAGACTGAATTATCTTCTAATTACAATCATAACAATTATTATTAAAGCCGATTCGAGGTATCTGTTCTTATCGCACTGTTCGTAAAAAAGTCGCTTGATGAGTACGATTTTTACATAAATGGAATAACAGCAAAATAACGCATGCTCACAAAATTTCAAATATTAGCTTAATTTTTTGCAGAAATAATCCAAAAAACATTTTACTTAGGCATTTTTCTTTACTATTTTCTATGGCAACAAACAGTAAAATTTGAATATTTGACAACATTTTTTTGCTGTCACTATTGTGTTATTCTCATTGAATAAGTGGACTGTATACCTTGTTTTAGTTCTCTATTTAAATGAATAACTGTTTACAATAGGAAAACTGATGAATTAATTAAAATTAGACAAATAGGCATGCTCTCGTCGGCGGCTGGTCGATAGGTAAGAAAAGTGTCATGGCGGCCCCTTTGCAGAAACGGAAGCCATATTGAATCCACGTTCAGAAACTGAAGTCACTTATAAATAAATTTAATTTTACTATTAACGCCACGTTCTCAATTTTGGCTCCTGTCATATTGTATTAAGTGGCAAATAGGGGTGTGCGAATATCGTTCGAATCGAATCGAATCGAATAATTCGAATTTCGAATAGTATCGAATTTGACTACGACGATGCATCGGAAATAGGACAAGTGTTGGAGCATGTTTTAATAGCAATTTACTGTTCCTGATAATTTATGTACAGCCTAGTCAATTTTACTACATATTTTTATAATCGGGCATAACGTGAGTGTAACCCGTTGCATGAAAATGAAAAAAAAGAAGAACGAAGATACTATTCGAAATTCGGATTATTCGAAACTTTTCGAAATTTTTCGAATATTCGTCGAATAATTCGTAAATTCGAATTATTCGCACACCCCTAGGGCAAACCAATTTTGGTGCAATTCCCGATTGATTGGTTGACGTCAGTTGACGATTCTGCGTTGTGAGTTTCACCGTTTTTTTACTAGATGGCGCGATTTGTACCACGATTTCACTAGGACACGATTTCTCTTTTCCATAGACACAACAAGCTAAGTTGACTGAAGTTAGGTGTTTTATTTAAAGGTAATCTTGTTGTTATTATTTGGTAATTAATGTTTAAGAATCTGATGAAGTATTTTGACCGATATCCGAAAAGTGGAAGGTACTCAATTCTGTACTTCTTTTTTTTATGTGTGTTCCTGCATAACTTTAGTTTGGATGGACTGATTTGAATGATTCAGTGAGTGTGAGCGGTTGGAGGTTTTAGTGCGGTCCAACTCCCACATAACCCGCCCGCGGGCGGGGATCCGGTGATTTCCTCCAACTGAAAAAAAAAAACTGTCATAGTTTAGTCAAAATAAACGCTTTTATGGCTATGAAAAATATTTTTTCGTCCCAAGATTGAATTTAACGTTAAATGAGTATCGTTATATTAACCCTTATCCAAATTAAGTATTTTGTTATCAAGAGTATTAATATAGAAGTAAATTACTTTTTGTTTTATTCCAATCGGACTTTTCGTTTTTAAGTTATTACGAGTATAAAACGCAATGAATAAGTGGGGCACTGCGGGCCGCGAAAATAATAACGCGACGGCATTGCGAGTACTGTTTGAATCCCTTTGTAACGCAGACGAAGTTGCGCGGGTCAGCTAGTTTTTCATATTACTTGTTTGTACAATTACTTGCACTTTTCCTTTGTTATTATAAGATATTATACATTACATCACAAGTATTTTATCTCGTTCTACAACAGTGTGGTAATCAGTAATGTCGTTTAATTGTTTACGTAGCACTTATCAACAATTCCATTATTATTACGCTGGAACAGTATCATAAGTAAACGAGTACAAAGTGCTAGTGTGTTATCTATTTATTTAGTTTTATTTATTTTCAAGTAAGTTTTTTGTAATTAAAATTAAAAATCAAGAGGTTTTTTGAATTCGATCGTCGTTATAAACCGAATTTGATATTTTTTTTTGTTGGTAAAAACATACAGGGTGGTGGAGTCAATGACCTGTTGAAATACAACTTAGTACCATTTTTATTTTATGAATCGGTTTCATTTTTTTTTCTGACATTGTATGAAAAATGTACGACTATCGTTGCGGACCTCCATACTATGATGTAATTTTTTTTATCCAATTCCTAAAAGTGGTTCTAAGCTTTATTTCAACAGGTCGTTCAGCCCACTTCAGCTGCGTCAAAGTTACAGATCCACTCTGTACATCAAAGGTCCCATGATAAGGTGTTATAGGATTGATGATGGCCGACCAGAGATATCAAGGAGAAATTTTTAAATTGTGTTGTTTTAATGAGAATTTTTTTTTTTGTACCAAAAATTACTTGTTTTAGTATTATATTCACATAGCCAACTAAACTAAAAAAAATTGAGGGAAAAAAATATTTTGATATTTTTTTGTGTAAAAACTGCGGGCATTGTGTTGTTTTTAAGAGTTGTGGTGAATAGTAGTACTAATTAAATATCCGATACAAAAAAATCTTAAGCATATTTAAGAAATCGTGGCCGTGGTAGTTCAAAATATCATACAAGGTGTACATTTTCAAAGAATTTTTAAATTTGTTTTGTAGCTAAAAAAAATATAGGTAAATTTTTTTATTATTTTTCCTTAAGTGATCATGCAGGTCAACCTTTTGGCGCCCGCTTATCGTTGAATTTTGGGACACGTTGTATATTATAAATATTTTTTATTTCATCTGGAATCAACATCATGAACAACAAAACGAAGCCAATCAAAAGTACGCCAACCGCGCGTAACAACTCGACTCGACTAGGGGGAATGATGACACTTAATTCGTTTAGCACACTAATAAAATGTTACACACAAATTTGCAACTTCACTTTGTTGTTGAAGATGTCGTTTCGGAATGTCGTGCAGTTATGCACGATTGGTGTACTTTGAATTGGTTTCATTCTGTTCATGACTATGATTCTAGATGTAATAATTTTATGACACATAACTTGGAAATCGACTTCTATTTCAAGAATAGCTCAAAAACTACCAGTTAGAGTATTTATGAAATTGAACAAATACCTGTTTACAAAAAAATATCTAATTCGGTTGGTGAAATCTTGTCCATTCAAAAGCAATGTTTTAAACAAGATATCAACATTTTAACACAGAAATATTAAAATACTATTTATGTATAAATATTAAATAACCACTGATGTGATTAGTGCATCTCTAAGTATACATAAAATAAAAGATTGAATAAGAATTGAAATTAAATATTAACTATGAATTAACTATATGATTAAAATTTTATGTGATTAAATTTAAATATATTCTGATTATTTTGATTGTTACAAATAAATATTTACTATTTTTTTTTATTAGGCTCGTACGTTGTCTCTGAGATTTTTATGTTAATTTTAATTGGTGGAAACTATGCTGGTTAAGTACTGTATTATGTGTGAAATTTATTATTAATTGTTTACTGTTTGTTTCCTAAATAAATAAATCTCGTTTAAAAAAATTAAGTTATTTTCGTGTAAGACTTATTTACATTTTTTACAAACAATTAATGATATTCTAAAACTACAGAAACGTCACATCTTATCTGATAATATTATATTAGTGAACTTTGATCACCTCCATAATTGCAGATTTTAAAGTTAACATTATTGAGAATAATCTCTGTGATATCAATAATAATTTTATTTTTTTTAAATACAAGCTTTTAGATCTTAGATATAACGTAGCATAATATGATGAAATGGAGGTGATCTGATGAAAGATTCAGAAGGTGGTCATAGGAACTCTTGTACTAAGTATGATAGACCTGTCGTGTTTGGGCTCATTTTGCTTGTCTAGCACTTTACTGTTACATATCCAGAATCATAAAAGCTAGTATCTTGTTCTTTAAAATAAATTATCTCTCTCTATAGGTCTGTATTGCAGGCGATTCATGAGCGACGGTGACCACTCTACCAGCTCCATCCAATAATAAATCTTATAACTCGTACAAATCTCTTCTTTCAGGTGTTTAAATAATGCTGAAGAATCCTCGTTATGTCTACGGGTCCCAGGACCTCGCAGTTCCCGTTCACTTGAATTTTGGACAATTTATTCTGGAGAGAATGTGGATACATAGAGATAAAGTTTCACAGGTAAAGGACAAGTCGTGGTGGCCGAGTGGTTGAAGCGCTTGCTTTCTGTGCGGGTTCTAAACCTTGTACCTCTAAATCTTAATGGCAAAAATATTAGTGTAAAATTTTCACAACGCTACTGACTAAAGACGGTGAAGGAAAACATCCTGAGGAAACCTGCATAGATTCTAAAAATCCTTCGCTGGTATGTGAAGTCCCCAATCCGCATTGGGCAAGCGTGGTGGATTATGCTTAACCCCTCTTCGAAGGAGATCTGAACCCAGCAGTGGGCAGTAATGGGTTGTTACAGTACAGTACAGGTAAAGGACATACTAATACAAAACGTATAAGAAGTGTTGTAAAGTGACTCACTGAACCTCTCAATTAGGAGCTAACCAAAAGTGGCATTTGCGTAGTGGTACCCACCATTACCATTTATAGGTAATTTGACAGCCACAAACGGTTGAATAATGGCCCGAGGGCTAGTATCAATTTTTGAGTTGGTATTTGAGTCATGCTTCCATGAAGCTCTTGACAGAAAATGTCAATCGCGCGCAATTTTCAGCGAACTTACTGCCTTTTGGTGCGGTAAATCGCTCTATGGAAACACGCTCTTAAAATGAAATGAACATTTTTTTTCAAATTATACTTTTAGAATCGTAAATAACTTCAAGCTTTATCAATTTCAGACAAACGGAGGCACTGGTGAAATTATAACCTATAAAGAGATAGTGCAGCAATCTATGAGGTTTGCCATCTCTCTTTCACAGCTAGGTGTGCGAAAGGGAGAGAGAATAGCTATTTTATCTGAAAACAGACCAGAATATTGGCCAGCAATCATCGGGGCAGCATGCGTTGGTGCTATCGTTACCACCATAAGCACGGGATACGCGAAAGGTAATCTAAATCTATATTTATGAAATCAATCTCTAATAATTCTTCTCACGCTTGAGAACGGCTTTACCAATTTAGATGATTGTTTTCTATTGTGTTAAATGTTTTGAGCTCAAGGTTCTTCTATTTTTTTATTTGACTTGCTCTGGATGTAACTAAGAAGAGTTCGAAACAATAATCTTTGTACTTGGGCTTTTAGAAAGAGAGCAGTTCACAACTTCGGTTCTGTAGAACGCTATCTCTGTCGCACAATGCCTTTTGTGATATAAACACAGAAAGTATCTGACCTCGAACGAAGTTCGGATGGACTCTTGCAAGTTCAATTCGACCAAGATCGTAGATTCCGATTGAGCTGCAATTTTTGACGTGACAACGTCTTATAAATTGGTTTGCCGGGTGACACTTCAAGAAACTGCGTTACGCTCCGCCCACGTTATGCGCTCACAATGAGAGCGAGTGAGAGGCACGCGTGCCTTTCACTTTTTATGTCTGTCTCTCTCGCTCTTAGGCGGGCTAACCATGCCCGAGTCGTTGTCACGTAAAACTTTTGCCCGTATACCGACTTTACAGGCAACAAATTTTTGTTTAAACATTCACATATACATCGCGTGAAAATATAATAGTATAGTACTATACAGCTGATCAGATGATGAAGTCGGAAAGTACCTATAAGAACTCCTGTACTAAACTCGTGTTTGGACTCTACTTCTTTTTCTAGCAGTCTACTTCTACATGATATCCAGAATCAGGATTTTACTCTCATTCTCACAATTATATTTTTTTACAGGGGAACTGAAACATGTTATGAACATTTCTAAACCAAAATATTTAATTATATCACCAAAAATGTATGAAAAGCAGGAAAAGAATCTAAAATCATACGATTTCATACAAAAAACGATAATTTTTGGTGACGAAACACCTAAAAGTACTCTATATTCTTTCAACGATTTGGCGAAAAGCAGCCAAGAGATTGACCTGTCTAATTTCGTCACTGCAAAAGTTGATGGACAAAAAGACATATTGTTCATAGTATACTCGTCTGGGACCACTGGGCTGCCTAAAGGAGTGCTCCTAACTCACATGAATATAATCACAGCCTGCTGTTTGTAAGTACCTACTGTAGTGTAACAATCCATTACTGCATACTGCTATTGCACCAGGTAATAGTGGATACTCTGTCACCTTAAGGATTAGGTAGATTAAGCTCCGTTGTATTTTTTAGTCGAGATATCTAATAGACCGCGTCGTGCTGACTTAACATAGCACCACCCAATCTTGGGTGTCGTACAGGGCGACTAATTCTACTACGGGATTCTGTGAGCAGACAACAGCGTCCTCTAAGCATAATAAGATTTTACTGTGATCGCCAACCTGCAAGCCAAGCGTGGCGATTGTGCTCATAGCGTGGGCAAACCTTTCACAAGATACCATACGACCTGATCAGAGGATTACGGGATGTCACTTGATTGAGATAGCGTAGGACCGGTCGTTGTGGCGAGGTTTGGGGGAGGACCATGTCAGCAGTAGACGTCTATGGGCTGATGATGATATCTTACAATATAGAATTAGTTATTTTTTAAATGCTTTTTAAAGTTTTCGTTTACAGGCCTCCAACATTCGACCCAGAACTATTAAGTTTAACCATAAGCCCATGGTTCCACGTTATGGGTCTTGTAGGAGTACTAACGGGTATGTCTTATGGAAGAATCGCAGTATACCTGGAGAAATTTGATGTAGATCTATACTTGAAAACTATTGAAAAATATAAGGTTTGTACAATTTTTATCTATCGACGACTATCTTTTATGGAAAATGCCTTTTAATTTTCTTATGTGTCTTCTTAGATCCAAGTATTTTTAGTAAAACGAATATTTTCCATTAAGTTCCATTTTTTTCAAGAATAGCATAAAGCTGTATTTTACAAAAGAGTTTGCCTATGCCTAATCCCTCTTCTGAGGAGACCTGAGCCCAACAGTGGGCAGTAATGGGTTGGTACAGTACAGTACAGTACAGCATAAAGCTACTAGTCGGATCTTTGTTAATTTTACACAAGATATTGTTAAAGCCCGCATACACTTAGGGAGGTGATGAGCGATTTGCAATCCTTGGTGTGGAACGCTTCGCTTCACCCATTCAAGCTGGGTTCTTCAGCCGGGCTGGGACGCTGAGTGTTACCAGCAAGTTTTGGTACGGTTTAATATAAACCTCACTTACAAAACAGGTGCCCAAGTCCAGTGATTACCTTATGTCCAAAAAAAATAATAGGCTTCCGCTTCTAATCTTTAGAAGCCACGACATCGGTCCGTTGTAAATGATTTTTTATTTCTTCAGATAGTCCAGCTTCTCGTAGTGCCACCAGTTCTGATTGCAGTTTGCAAAGCTGACAGCAACTACGATTTGAGTTCAGTTCAATTGATCTACTCCGGCGCGGCTCCTTTACATAAAGACACGACGAATTCTGCTTTTAAAAAGTAAGCTTTTTATTGGTAATTTTTATGAACAAATTTTCTAAAGATAGAAATTAGATCATGGTAGACGGATTAAAGCCTTTCTCTGATTTAGTTGATCTCAGCCCTGCAGAGTTTTAATAACGACTGTAACCATCTACGACCGGGTGGCCTGTTTGACTGCGAAACAGCAAACACCATACAGTCAAACACTTGACAATCCACTTTTTACGTGCTTCCAGATTCCCCAACCTCAAGGGAGTTCTGCAAGGGTACGGGTCTTCGGAAACAACTTTGGGGGTCATAAGATATGTGTACACTGATCTGGATGTAGCAAAGCCTGGTAGTGTGGGCCTTGTGGCTCCTGGAACTACTATCAAGGTAGAATACAGAAAGGACGCATTGAGCACACAGTACAAAATTCAACTTCAAACTACTCCAGCCCATACAAATAGTCTTTTGGCACAAAGTATCTGTCAAAAACGCTCCAATTTACACTTACCTAGTTCAAAACTGAATTATTGGCACCAAATAAGGAACACGATTGCTATTCAGCACCTGATCTGACAACAAAATAATAGTGTGACCCAGTCAGCGTAATGTAACTTGTAATTGTGAACTACTAATTGTACTTTCCATAACATTATGAGGATGCTGGAAGTTTTAGGATAACTCTTAAATACTCCAATTTCAGATAGTGGATATAGTAACCCGAAAACCCTTAGGTCCAAACCAGCAAGGCGAGATTTGTGCAGCAGGATCCCTTCTCATGAAGGGCTACATCGGGAGGACCAGGGCCGAAGATTTCGATGATGAAGACTTCTACAGAACCGGCGACGTGGGCTACTATGATGAGGAAGGACATTTCTATATCTGCGACAGACTCAAAGAGCTCATCAAGTATAAAGGGTATCAGGTTAGTTAGTGACCTTATTTTCTTTTATTTCATATTCATCACTGCAACATTTTACCCATTTTTTTGGGCTTTTTTTACACATTGGGTTCGCAAAGTCTTGGGAATGATACGTTACGAAACTACAGGTTTTTCAAACAACAGAAAATCACTCGTCCCGCATGTGAGGTATATGGTAGCCGAACAGCACTAAAAACTCCTGCCACTCACGCTCAGCGGCCAAGTTTCAGCTGAGGACAGAACCCAGCAGAAGATTGTGTCACCCCCATGAATATAGCTTTACATTCTCTCAATTCCAGGTTCCTCCAGCTGAATTGGAAGCAGTATTACTCCAGCACGAAGCAGTGAAGGACGCCGGTGTTATCGGGGTAGAGAATCGAGCGGCTGGTGAAGTTCCACTCGCGTTTGTAGTTCTGCAGCCAGGGAAGAGCGCTACCGAACAGGAGATCAAGGATTTCGTTGCAGGATCGGTACGTTACGTGCTAGAAATTTCCTATTTCCATTAAATAGATTGTCTACCTTTGGTACGTATTCCCCGAACGCTAAGACTTTCTTTAACCGAGGCTTAAAGGAAGTCTTTAAAGGTCAGTCGTATCCTCTGATATTACAGAGGTCCAAAAGCGACGGTAATCACTAACGATTAAGTGGGCCGTTGGCTTAGCTGCCTATATAGCAAAAAAGAAAAGAATAAAATCGAAATTTGAAGTCAATAATTACGGAATGGTCCCGTCCAGAGTATTCTCTGAACATTGTAGATAGCCTCTAGGCCCTGGAATTGAACCTAGGTGATTTCTAAACACCATTTAAGTAACCATATTTCTGTCCTACAATTAATGACAACACCACTGGCTGAAAACGGTGAAGGAAAACGTAGCGAGGAAACCTGCACATCGAAACTATTTTAAAAACCCTTTGAAGATATAAGTCCCTAATCTGCTTTGGACAAGCGTGGTGGACTATGCCTGATCTTCTGTGGAGACTTGAGCTTAGCCATAGACTATAATGGGTTGTTACAGAACAGTTACCAAGAAGGTATTATTACGAGGGTTGTAATATTAGGTATCTATTTACAGTTATCAAATCCGAAGCACCTCAGAGGTGGAGTTCGATTCATGAATGAAATACCGAAAAATCCAAGCGGGAAGATTCTCAGAAAAGAACTGAAGAAACTAGTTAAAAGAAGCAAACTTTAATGTATTTATTTATAGCATTAAACGAGGTGACCCTTGAAATTCTGAGTCAGAGGGAAACTTTATTTGTAAAATATAGGTTTAATATAGGTTTGGCTTAAATATGTTGTTTAGATATGTATCCACTCAACTGGGATCGGCAACAAAATTGGTTTGTTTACTTTTGCCAAGTCTGTGGCAGGAACCAAAATTGAGCACAGATCTAAAACTTGTTTTGTTTACATTTTTTAATCGTCTCATATGTTACGGAGATAATATATTTTCGCTGAATGCAATACAGCGTCATTTAATAATAAAGATTTACAAAATATAAGGTTTAATTAAAAATCGAAATTAATATTTATTGGATAAAAATATTTTTAAAAATGGGCTCAAACACGGTAGTGATTCCGAACGAAGTCCCCAGTTTCTCCATCTAGTGAAAAGTGTCTTTCCTAGTTGAGTGGGTATGTGTATCGTGTATATTACATATTAAGAAAGTAGTTATTTATGTGCAACGATTCGGATAATTATTTTTCATAATTATAATGATGGTGCTTGCTGTAGGTATGGTTTTTTCAGAAAGCATAGTTAAGGTTGGTAAGTTAATAGTTATCTCGACAAGATGTCGTGTTTTATACGTATTACTTCTTTTTTTAATATTTTAGTAGATGTACTAAAATTCTGTCAATTATGTAAACTTGAGTTGTTGAAAAAAATCTAGTCGTTTTAATTTAACAAGCTTTATATTAACTTGCACGGGGTTTACCTATGTACACAGCTACTTAAGTTCGGGCGGAATCTAGCGAGTTGAATTTGACCAACTTACCGGTATCCGATTGAGAAAAAACTTTGCATACATGTTTACTGTCCTGTACTGTACCAAACCATTACTGTCCACTGTTGGGCTCAGGTCTCCTCAGAAGAGGGATTAGGCATAGTCCACCGCTTGCCCAGTGCGGATTGGGGACTTCACATATCTTCAAAGGATTTTTTTAGAACCCTTTTCCGACATGCAGATTTCCTCACGATGGTATCCTTCACCGTTTTTAGCCAGTGGTGTTGTGAAAAATTGCACATAAATCTTTTTCACATTTAGATTTAGAGGTACAAGCCGGTCGAATTTGAATCCGCGACCTCCCGTACGGAAGGACGCGCTTCGACCACTCTGCCACCACGACTTCGAATGAGTAAAACCTCATTAACTTTCAATCTGTCATCATCCCTTCACCACCTTGTTGACTTACTAGAGCAATATTAAAAGGCATGTTCATAGATAAATAATATTTTATTACAAAAAGTATTTAATATTAAGTACAATAAATAAATTACAATTATAAGTATCTCATAACAAGAGAAGTGTTGTTAATGAGCGTATTAATAACGCAAAAGTATTTACGTATAAATTATTACTTTTATTTTCGGACACGGATCTCTAAATCGAAGTGATCTTACAAAATACAAACTCATTTCGAAGTACTGTCGACTTTATGGAGGACTCGAATAGACTACAGACCCGTGAAGAAAAATTATGGGTCATTTGAACCACCAGGTGACCTATCTAAAACGAAATTGTAGCATAAAATAATAAGATTCAGTACTATGCCGTCACTTGCAAGCAGTCCAACTGAGTGCAGGTGAGCATTCAGGGGGTTGCAACCATCGTTTTTTCCCCTTGTACAAAATCAAATGACTAAATATACTCCGGTAATTGTCGGAAAATTAAAAAAAAATTCCAACTTTGTGGCCCAACATTTTTGTACGGCATCTGTATCATACTATTTAAATACTGCTTCTAATCCGTTATTCCTCAACGCCGTACAAAAATCATGCGACAAGGGGAAAAAACGATGGTTGCAACCCCCTGAATGCTCACCTGCACTCAGTTGGACAGCTTACAAGTGACGGCATAGTACTGAATCTTATTATTTTATGCTAGAATTTCGTTTTAGATAGGTCGCCTGGTGGTTCAAATGACCCATAATTTTTGTTCATGGGCATGTAGTCTAGAATATTCATTCACTTACCGTGAAATGTTCTATCTACTTTTTAGATACAAATACAAAATAGTTTATTAACAAAATTTTACAGACAACTGATACATATTTAACAATGGTCACAATTATGGTCACAAATATTTAAATATCGTGGTAAGAACCCGTTGAAAATGCATGAATGTATTAGATGAGATAGTTTCAGTGTCTACTTCCTAACAAAAAAGAATCATCGTAATCGGTAATTATTTCTAAGTAACACTCAGACAGATCGTCGATACGACAAAACGACAATATATAATGAGACCATAAGAGTTTCTTATTTAGACTATGGAACCCTTAAATATAATGACTCGTCATCGTATAACCATGACATTCTTTAGGAAGTTGATCATAAACGTGAGGTGCTACAAGCCAAGCACTTAGGATTAGTGCTTTGCGTCTTAGATGACTCTTGGCTAGGATCTTTTCCTCTCGGCAGAGGAGTTTCATTAGTGCTTCTGCTAGGAGCAGTTGGAGTGACGGCCGACACGCTGCCTGTCTGCTTCATCTTGTTAAACCATAAATCCCTGGTCTTTTTATTGCAAGGAACAAAGAACAAGAACAACACGAAACCTTGAAACGATGCACTCACCGTGAACAAATACACTGTGACGATGTTGTCTCGGAACAAAGCAAACACCCAAGGTAACCCGAACAAGAACACCAAAAAACAACTGATGGTTGCGAAACGTAACATTTCATTGGCATCACCATGTTTCTGTATCCTTCGAGACGCGAAGAAAGAACGCAATATCAAAATAAACAGTATGCAGTTCACGAAGAACATAAGTGCTACCGGCGCATACACCGTGAGCCACAACGATAGTCCTGAGGGGTAACAGAAGGAACCATCAAGCTTTTCATTAAATTTGGCCGAGTACGACTGAGGAGCAACTAAGTGAAGTATTCCAATCACAATGCAAGGTGTTCCCCAAGAAAAAACACTAGCTTTCAGAAGAGTTTTAGAAATGCCCTGCGAGAAAACCACAGCCAATTTTCTGTAAGAAATGAATGCTGCTACCAACATCCAACAGCAACAAGTCAACGTAGAATAGTGAAGAACAATCCCAATCAGTATACAAGCCAGACTGCGCTCTGTGAAATTGATGAAAACGATAGCGAGATAGCAAAGATTAGTTAAAAATATGGCAAGGCAAAGTTGTAGCCAAATTTTGTTGTTCAAATTACGAGACCAGGATCTGAAGGTGCTAGCAGTAACACCGACCACTATCAAGCCTAAAATAGAAATAAAACAACCGACGGTAGAGATGAACTCCAGTAGTTTCTCGTGTACTTCAGAGAATCTCGTTTTAGGGATAAGAATTTCAGCAAAATGTGTAAGGTGAGCGCATCTGCAGTAGCCCAACATTCCTTTCTGTTCGGAATGCACGAGGATACATCCCTCTTCTGACCAACGTCCTGCTCCGTCCTCCAGGAACTCCCAATATACACAGATTCGCTTCTGGTTTCTTCCAAGCTTCTTTTCTGTAGGATTCAGGTAAATGTCGATGTACTGGAAAAAATTGTATTCTATGTAAATTATTGTGGTCATGAAACTAAAACAATCATATTTACACACAGACGTTTGTCGAGCTGTTAAAATGAGTAGAGTATTCAGGACAGTTAGGTTTTTTAAGACTTTTTGTCGTTTCTTAAATACTTACTTACGATCAGGTGGCCCGTTGGCACGTCTACCTACATGTCAATAAAATAGAAAAAAAATCTATCGCCTATGCTCTTACAGTTGAAAGTTCTTCGAACCTCGTTTTAAGGACAAATCAAAGCGATACGGAGGAGTTGAGCACATGTCATAGAAGGATAGTAGCAACAAGTAATATGTTGTATAAAAACGAAAGCTACTGACTTCCACTTCTATAAGATAAACAAAAAGTACTAGTTTGATCTTTATCACTACAAACCGCTTGTGCTAGTTCGTCGGAACTATATATAAGTAGATAATATTATGACGTTCTTTTCGTTATTATTCCATGTACAAAGTCCTTTTATATAATATTAGATGACCCGCGCAACTTCGTCTGCGTTACAAAGGGGTTCAAAAATTGTAGCCTATATAGGCACGCGCCGCCCGGCGCAAACAACTACGACCCTGCATTTTTAATTTGTAATATCTTCGGTAATATTCACTTAAATTACATGCTGTAAAAAGCATATTGATCTATAATAAATGCACAATTTATTTAAGGTACTTAATTGGATAAGGATTAATGCTGTATTGTTTAAAATCACTTCGTAAATAACCATTTTTTAGTAAAGAATTAAAATGGTTATGCTGGGTTATCCCTAAGAGATAGACATATACCATCGCGGACTTTTTTGTTGAACTTTTTAAGGTGAACAATACTGTAGTACATTATTTTGGTCTATCTCGTAGGGTTCAGCCAGCGTTTGCAATATAAGCGCAAAAAAACGTGCTTATTTACGACATCACATTAGAAACCTTTAAATTTATTAGTGTTTCTCTACTATATTATGCATTTATTATACATACAAACCTTCCTTAAGAATCACTCTATCTATTAAAAAAAACCGCATCAAAATCCGTTCCGTAGTTTTAAAGATCTAAGCATACATACAGACATACAGCGAAAGCGACTTTGTTTTATACTATGTATTGATGATGTTACCTTGTCGTCCTGAAACTGCGTGAGGTTTCCAATTTTGATGCTGATCACTTTACTGTTAATGGTGTGCACTGACCCTGGGTTTCTGAAGGCTCGATCATTGTTGAACACTACGAATGAAATCCTTTCATTGGACTCGGAGATCCATTCAGGGATCTTTACGACGATGCTGCTGACGTTAGAAGCAAGTATAGAAGAATCTATTTCACCTGCGAAATCAAAGGATGGATTGAACACAAATTAAATAAACGGTAGCTAGTTATAATTTGAAAATTCATTATTTTGTGGAGGAACTCCATTCATGTCGTATAGTTCTTGAACATCCTGTTTAAACAATAATTGGAATTTAAAATTAATTTATTTCAAGTAAGCTTTACCATGACATCCATGGGCAACGGTAAACCCTTGCCATGCTGTGTTATCTTGTTTACCATCAACAATAAAGAAGTACTTACTATTTAAGAGTTCCACTGCGTCATCAGTAAAACCATCAGTGTTACTGGTTACTCTAAGAGCCTTCACGATGTTCGCTTTAGCGGTTACCAGAGCTATGTTCTTATTCACTATCTTTACATTCGTTGCGTTGTTTAGTTCTAATTTAACTCCGGCTTCATCTAGCAGATTTAGCAGTGTACCATTTATTTCGACTTCTTTATATTCCGATAGCAGATTATCTATCTGAAATGATTTTATTTGAATACGAGACTCGAGGGTAATTCTGTAGGAGTGTGAGGTGAGGTTACTGGCAATACCAGTTCAGTTGAATTTTATAAAGTACTAGCTGCCCCGCGCAACTTCGTCTGCGTCGAAAAAAAAAAATTGGGGTTGACTACTCCTAACATTTAGGTGCATGAAAAATAGATGTTGACTGATTCTCATAGATACCGGATAAGCATAAAAAATTTCATCAAAATCGGTCAATCCGCTACGGAGGAGTATGGCAACGGAAACTGTGACACGAGAAATTTATATATTAGATTTAAACTTTGAAAAGTTAACAATTTCAACTTTGACTGGTTAATCTTCGTACCTGCTGAATGGTCTTGTTGATAGTTTCCACAGGAATAGATGAGGAATTGTTTTTTATTAAAGACTCCAACTTCAATACAACATTCACGACTAGTTCTTGATCCTGTTAAGAAAAATACGTAACTTTTTAAATGCCTGTCTCCTGTGTATAATATGTTGAAATAAGATCGTGAATTTTCTCATTTTATGAGATTATCTTTTGACACGCTCTATCCTGTGGCTATAAGCTTCCATCTGTGGTATTCCTTTTTAAATATGGAGAGGAATGAAGAGCATTTTACTTTTTTGCTCAATTCAAAATAAATCAGCTGTTTCTGAGAGTCGCCATCTTACTAATTCGCACAAAATGTCAATGGCGTTTGGTTTTATTTTACTTTTAGGATCATTTTTTTTTTAAATTACATGAAATTCGAAAATTTTTAAATAGTTGGTTTTTTCGTAAAATTAAGAAACTATTCGATTCGATATATACTTATTTTCACACAGACACCATCTTACATTTTGCTGGCACTGATCATAACTTATGTTCGTCCACGATATTCCTTCGCTCAGGTCAGTCAAGTTTGTTGGTATTTCACATCTTGAATTTCCGATAAAATTACCTAGAACAATGTTGTGTTTATCTTAGTGTATTAATTACTTATAGAAGATCAGTCTCATGTACCACACACAATCCCAAAATTACCTAGGTAGTACATTCATACCTTTCATTGCATTTTGATCTGTCCTGTTCTGACAGTAAAACACATATCTTATGTATAGTACTTCGATACCCTTTCAAGTGCCATGATACGCGGGAGTCATGCAAAAGTCGACTTTGAAATGTAGCCAGAGCAAGGACTCTCTCACAAGCCACTTCCTCTGTCTGACGTCAGACAGTACGTTCTTGATGCGAACTCCTTCAACTTTATTGAAATCATTCAGTGTGTCTTCAGTCACTTCGTTGATATCTTTATGCTTTTTGTAATACGAATAACTCAAATATAAGAATTCATTTAGTTTTTCTATAACCTTGTCAAATTCAGCCGGAGTTTTCTCTTCGTTTAGTTTTAGCTTTGCTGTGTAAAGTTGTTCTATGGATTCCTTATCCGGTATGTATAGTATCTTGTTGGATTGCGTCGCTATGTAGTTTCTAGTATCAGTGTTGACGCACCAGTAGTAGCCGTTTATGTTTCCTTTCAACACGCGGGTGTCTCCTTTATAGTAGAACTCGACTTTGGTTGGGTAATACTCATCAACAAAGCACAGTATAAGTTCGTTGTCTACTGGTTCATTTATGTTTAATACCAATCGCTCTTTGCTGGAAAATAAACGGATTCCTAATATCATCTATCTTTACAGGGTTATACCATGCCAATATTCTTGCCACTGTTATTAATTATTTGATCCTTTATAATTTATAATATTATAATATTTATGTATCAGTTGTTTGTAAAATTTCTGTGAATAAACTATTTTGTATTTGTATTTTGTATGCCTCAAATAATAGTAAAACTGTTCAATGGTAAGCATAGATTTAAAACCATTTTGGGAAACTGTACCCCTAAGTATAAAAGTCCGTCAATGGAAGCAAATGAAAAGACGTTATTACTGTGTGATACAGTGGTTTCATATGGTGGCTAGGGTCTAGTACTGGTTATTGTGGGGATACTAATAACTAATACTCAGGAGCATTCATCGAAATGGGTTTCTTTATTTTGAACTTATTTAAAACAGTATATTAGCCACTATACGACTGCAGTGGCTCGCTCTTGGAACAAAATTAATTGTGTTCATTATAGATTATATTTGTAGTGGATTTGACTTACGAATCAAGTGTAAGGTTTAAAATTAAACTCTTCTTTGGAACAGACACCTCACATGCGAAATTATGAAAAAGTTTGATATCCGAGCCATTTTTCTTAGTGCTCTGAAATTTGTTGAAATTTTTTTAGTTGGTGTAACTGGTTCATAACTTACGGCTTAACGCAACTACGACGGTGAATCAGTTCATTAATTAATTCTATATTTCATTTCCTTGACAATTATGTTTTATCCTAATCATCGTCAACATCAGCGCAGACGTGTCCCGCTGGACAAACGCCTTCCTCGAGTAACACCATATCAACAACACGGTGCTTTTTGCATAGAGATCTCATTCAGAGAGCTCTGACAAGCCATAACAAACTTTATATTAAGCTAATACCAACTTCCATTTAGAACAACCCTATTAACGTCGAGTATACAGTCGAGTTACACGGTAATTTTTCGATTTCTACAATAAAATTTTGAAACAAATTTCATTATCTTTAGTTAAATATGGTTATATTTGAAGTACTCAAAAATATATTACTCAGATGAATTTTAATATAATTACATAATATTATGTCCCATTGGAGAAGTAAGTACAAATTCATCCATAATCCATGAAGGACAAAAAAAAACAAAATCAATTTTTCTCTTTAGGAACTACGATGCCACATAGAACACCCCATTTCGAGGATTTAATAGTTATTTTCGACTTACCACAATTTTATAATTGTTAGTTAGAAATAATCCACGTGAAGGAAAAGTAATTTTACTCAGGGGAACTAAGTTATATATATTGTAGTAGTTAGCATAGATCCATCCATGACCGATCACGTCTGCACCGTAATTCTTACATATAGCCTGGGCTCCGGAATATCCCTGTAAGATTTTTTCTACAAAGATTACGCAAATCGAAGCAGGGTTATAAAATCTTGTTCCTACCCGAGAATTACCACAGAACTGAGTTGATAAATACTTCCAATCATCATAAGTATGTATAATACAATATTTCCTAATGTTTTCATTGCAATTGACACTTTTGTATCGTTGTTTTGAATCTACGACCACGCAGGTATCGGTGTCAGCGGTCGCGAGTGGCTTCACAGTTTCGTTCAGTAGTCTTCCAGTTGAACTTGTGTAGGACCAATCTATGAAGGGTCCTCCGGGATATGCACTCTTGTACTGTGTTAAAATATACGTAGTGTTAGGTTCCCATGGAATTGCTAATTCATTGTACAGTTCGATCGTAAATATATTTCCAGAACACTGTTTGCTATAAAGCGAATCATATTTACTCGTTCTTGTGTAGTAACAAAACTCTTGTCCTATTTTGGATTTAGAAAGTTTAAATGGAATGGGGCATTTGTTCGTATGATTTCTAGAGCAGCTCACTGGGACGATTAAAGCAATCAGCCAACACGTAATCTTCATCATCTGAAATAATGTTACAAATATCAGAAATATCTGGATCTATGAGATATTGTGAGATGGCATGGTTACTTTGTTTACCATCAGAGGACAATAATTCGAAAAGTTCGTATAAGATACAGCGTTGCGTTTTTGCGTGTATTTCTTTTTTATTGAAACCGATTTCGATGATTCTTTTTGTTAGAAAGCAGACATTTTGAGCATTGTCTCGTATTATTTTATAAAGATCTGACAGGTAGTTTTTGTGCTATGCCTGAGAAATGGAAATCGGTCATTTTTATTTTTGTAATAAAACTATTATTTATTATTCTTTTGAATAAAGCATGTCTTTGTCTAATAAATTGAATTGAATTGAAAAAAAAATCGCAGTGATAGTTGATGATTTTTTACCTGACAGCGACGATATAGTGGGTACTTACTTTAATCTTGCATTAAACAACATCTGATGAAAATATCTAATCCTAAACCACACAATATTATAAATTAAACACTGTTAAACACGACAACACTACAGGACAAAACGAATTCATCTAACAGTTTTTCAAATTTAATTAATACAATAATTTCCTTAAATTGGGTATTATTTATTATGTAGCCAAAAAATTATATTGTTGATGATGTTATACTTTATTGTGTATTAAAAATAAAATATATTATATTTATTTTATATTGTTATGATACAATTATATTGTTATGAACAGTATATATTGTGTTTTCCCCTACTAATATTGCTCTTTTTACCTAAGTACGCATCGTAGGGCGTAGTATAATATGCCGAAAATGTATAAAAATCTGCTGCTACGCCTACGCGAGCGTAGTAGTAAAGAAAACTGTTTGTATACAATCTTTTAAGATCCTGTATATCATGTAGCAGTAGCGTGCTAGTTAATACAAGTAAAACGAGCACAAACATGACGTGTCTATCTTGTTTACCACAAAAGTTCCTATGGCCCCCTTCCAAATCCATCATCAAATCAGCGCCATTTCCTTATATTATTGCATTGTCACGCGATATACATTTGCGTGCAAAATGTCAGCTCAATCGGAAACCAAGAAATTTGTCAAATTTAGCTTGCAAGATTCCACCCGAATGTAGGTACATCTAATCTAATATATATTATAAAGGCGAAAGTTTGTAAGTGTGGATGTATGGATGTTTGTTACTCTTTCACGTAAAAACTACTGAATGGATTTGAATGAAACTTTACCACAATATAGCTTATACAACAGAATAACACATAGGCTACAATTTTTGATAATAATCTAGACGGGACGAACCTGAAGTCCACAAAAACGAAGTCGCGGGCAAAAGCTAGTACATATATAGTTACATCCAATGCAAGTTAATATAAAGCTTGTAAAAAGAGCAAAATTTGCAGCGACAGTCAGATTTACATTTTCATATTGTTCTATTGTACTAATTATTTAAAATTTTAGTAAGTACATCCTACACAATTAATAATGTAAGGAAATTAATTGTATCCTATTGTATAATTTCAAAAATATTGATTATCTTAAATTAATTCGGATTATCCAGTAATATGGTCGTGTTTTACGATTTTTATTAAATAATATTGTGTGACTTTAGATCCAAAATCTATAATAATCTTACAGTAAGTACCTACTCTATATGTATACTATTTTATTTAAATCAAAATTGGTTTATTTACTTTTGCCAAGTCTGTGGCAGTTACTAAAATAAATACACAGTTTAATAATAAAGATTTACAAACAAATTCGGCCTTATTACAAAACGAGGACTAACTACTAAACCAGATTTAAACCGCGGTTTAACTAAAAGTCTTATTACAAAATGCGTTTTATTACTAATCTATGGTTTTACAATGGTCTAAAGATAATCCTACGTGACCCCTAGTTTAAATTTTTAAACCATGGTTTAAGTTGTATTTCTTGATCGGTTTTCAAAAGATTTTTTCAAAATCACAATTTTGATAACCAGATTTCAGTGTTTCTCTCAATTTACCTAAAAATGGATTTAAATATAATTGATTTACATACATACTTACTTAAACCATGGTTCTGTACATAAACCTAGACTCGTTAGTCCGGGTTTAAACCACAGTTTAATTACGTTTTTGTAATAAGGCTGATTAAGTTTAATTAAAAATCGAAATAAAAATTTATCGGTTTTTTTTAAAGATACTGAATCACGACAGTGATTCCAAACGAACTCCCCAGGTTCGTTATAGATCGAAAATTGATTTTCACAGACGACTGGTTAAGTATGTTTTTGAAATAAGAAGCCGTTCTCAGCATTGCCGTGTATTTTTTTGCTTTTGAGATTCACTCATACTATCATTTTGAGTAAAAATGAAAACGACCGACCTTCTTTCTTAAGCATAGCACAAAAACCAGTCAGATCTGTAACAAATTGTAATTGTGTTATGTCCAAAGTGTGTGCTTCTTAACGCATAGTGAATTGTTGAGTTTTGTTAAAATACACATTTTGAAACACAGCTCCAAAAAATCGATCTTAAAAAAATAAGTGGATCCCTCATAGTTTTTTGTTTAAATTCGGAGTCCGCAACATCTTTCTTTCTTACTTACTTCTTTTAACGCTAACAACCTTTTTTTGGTATTTCTCTTTTCGAACTTTTCGAATACCAGTGATAAATAAAATAACGCTGCCATCTCACAATATTTCATAAATCCGGATATTTCTGAAATATTTATATTATTTCAGATGATGAAGATTACGTGTTGGCTGATTGCTTTAATCGTCCCAGTGAGCTGCTCTAGAAATCATACGAACAATTGCCCCATTCCATTTAAACTTTCTAAATCCAAAATAGGACAAGAGTTTTGTTACTACACAAAAACGAGTGAATATGATTCGCTTTATAGCGAACAGTGTTCCGGAAATATATTTACGATCGAACTGTACAACGAATTGGCAATTCCATGGGAACCTCACACTAAGTATATTTTAACACAGTACAAGAGTGCATATCCCGGAGGACCCTTCATAGATTGGTCCTACACAAGTTCAACTGGAAGACTACTGAACGAAACTGTGGAGCCACTCGCGACCGCTGACACCGATACCTGCGTGGTCGTAGATTCAAAACAACGATACAAAAGTGTCAGTTGCAATGAAAACATTAGGAAGTATTGTATTATACATACTTATGACAATGGAAATCCTTTATCAACTCAGCTCTGTGGTAATTCTCGAGAAGGAATAAGATTTTATAACCCTGCTTCGATTTGCGTGATCTTTGAAGAATCACTGCAAATACAAACATTACGTCAAACCCAGACTACATGTAAGAATTACGATGCAGACTTAATCGGTCATGGATGGATCTATACTAACTACAATTGGACACATATAAAAATTCCCCTGAGTAATATTATTGCTCCTTCAAAAGAATCCTATTTAACTGAAGATTATAAAATTATGGTAAGCCGAAAATAACTATTAAATCCTCGACGAAAACCGGGGTGTTCTATGTGGCATCGTAGTTCTTAAAGAGAAAAATCGATTTTGTTTTTTTTGTCCTTCATGGATTGTAGATGAATTTGTCCAATTGGACATAAGATAATTATATTAAAATTCACCTGAGTAATATATTTCTGAATACTTACTTCAAAATATAACCATATTTAAATAAAGATAATGAAATTTGTCTCAAAATTTTATTGTAGAAAGCTAAAAATTACCGTGTTTTAAAGCCTCGACGAAAATCGGAGTATTCTATGTGGAAGTAATCCTCTGAATGGGCTCTGAATGCAAACAGCACCATGTTGTTGATATGGTGTTACTCGAGGAAGGCATTTGTCCAGCTGGACACGTCTGCGCTGATGTTGACGATGATTAAAATAATACATATTTTGTCGAGGAAATGAACTATAGAATTAATTAAAAAACTGATTCACCGTCGTAGTTGCGCTAAGCCGTAAGTTATGAACCAGTTACACCAATTAAAATAATTTCAACAAATTTCAGAGCAATCAGAAAAGTGACTCGAATATCCACCTTTTCAAAAATTTCGCATGTGAGGTGTTTGTTCCAAAGAAGAGTTTAATTTTAAACCTTACACTTGATTCGTAAGTCAAATCCACTACAAATATAATCTATAATGAACACAATAAATTTCGTTCCGAATGTTAGCCGCCATAGTCGTATAGTGGCTAGTATATTGTTTTAAATAAGTTCAAAATAAAGAAACCCATTTCGATGAATGCTCCTGAGTATTAGTTATTAATATCCCCACAATAACCAGTACTAGACCCTAGCCAACATATGAAACCACTGTATCACACAGAAATAACGTCATTTCATTTGCTTCCATTGACGGAGTTTGGCAAAATAGTTTTTAATCAATGCTTTCTGTTGAACAGTTTTAAACTATTAATGGAAAGCTGAAGCATAATATTATTTATGACATTTGAAAAGAGCAGATATTTAATTAAATGGCATGGTATAACCCTGTAAAGATATATAATATTAGAAATCTGTTTATTTTTCAGCAAAGAGCGATTGGTACTAAAAATAAATGAACCAGTAGACAACAAACTTATACTGTGCTTTGTTGATGAGTATTATCCAACCAAAGTAGAGCTCTACTATGAAGGAGACATCCGCGTGTTGAAAGGAAACATAAACGGCTACTATTGGTGCGTCAACATTGATACTACAAACTTCACAACAACGCAATCCAACAAGATACTATACATACCGGACAAGGAATCTATAGAACAACTTTACACAGCAAAGCTAAAACTAAACGAAGAGAAAACTCCGGCTGAATTTGACAAGGTTACAGAAAAACTAAATGAATTCTTATATTTGAGTTATTCGTATTACAAAAAGCATAAAGATATCAACGAAGTGACTGAAGACACACTGAAAGATTTCTATGAAGTTGAAGGAGTTCGCACAAAGAACGTACTGTCTGACGTCAGACAGAGGAAGTGGCTTGTGAGAGACTCCTTGCTCTGGCTACATTTCAATGTCGACTTTTGCATGACTCCTGCGTATCATGGCACTTGGAAGGGTATCAAAGTACTATACATAAGATATGTGTTCTACTGCCAGAACAGGACAGATCAAAATGCAATGAAAGGTATGAATGTACTACCTAGGTAATTTTGTGGGATTGTGGGTGGTACATGAGACTGACCTTCTATAAGTAATTAATACACTAAGATAAACACAACATTGTTCTAGGTAATTTTATCGGAAATTCAAGATGTGAAATACCAACAAACTTGACTGACCTGAGCGAAGGAATATCGTGGACGAACATAAGTTATGACCAGTGCCAGCAAAATGTAAGTTGGTGTCTGTGTGAAAATAAGTATATTTCGAATCGAATAGTTTCTTAACTTAACGAAAAAACAAACTATTTAAAAATTTTCGAATTTCATGTAATTTAAAAAAAAATGATCCTAAAAGTAAAATAAAATTCGAACGCCATTGACATTTTGTGCGAATTACTAAGATGGCGGCTCTCAAATACAGCTGATTTATTTTGAATTGAGCAAAAAAGTAAAATGCTCTTCATTGCTCTCCATATTTAAAAAGGAATACCACAGATGGAAACTCATACCACAGGTGTCAGAAGACAATTTCGTAAAATGAGAAAATTCACGATCTTATTACAGCATAATATTACACACAGGAGACAGGCATTTAAAAAGTTACGTATTTTTCTTACCAGGATCAAGAACTAGTCGTGAATGTTACATCGAAGTTGGAGTCTTTAATAAAAAACAATTCTTCATCTATTTCCGTGGAAACTATCAACAAGACCATTCAGCAGGTACGTAGGTTAAATAGTTAAAATTGTTAACAAGTCAAAGTTCAAATACTTTTTAAAATACAACTAGAACTGGTATTGCCAGTAACCGGTCCAGTGTTGTTTGCTTCCAGTGACTTCCCACTCCTACAGAATTACCCTCGAGTCTTGTATTCAAATAAAATCATTTCAGGTAGATAATCTACTATCGGAATATAAAGAAGTCGAAATAAATGGTACACTACTAAATCTACTAGATGAAGCCGGAGTTAAATTAGAACTAAACAATGCAACGAATGTACAGATAGTCAATAAGAACATAGCTCTGGTAACCGCTAAAGCGAACATCGTGAAGGCTCTTAGAGTAACCAGCAACACTGATGGTTTTACTGATGATGCAGTGGAACTCTTAAATGGTAAGTACTTTTTTATTTTTGATGGTAAACAAGATTATACAGCATGGCAAGCGTTTACCGTTGCCCATGGATGTAATGGTGAAGCTTACTTGAAATAAATTAATTTTAAATTCCAATTATTGTATAAACAGGATGTCCCAGAACTATAAGACATGAATGAACTTCCTCCACAAAATGATGAACTTTCAACTTATAACTAACTACCATTTATTTAATTTGTGTTCAATCCATCCTTTGATTTCGCAGGTGAAATAGATTCTTCTATACTTGCTTCTAACGCCAGCAGCATCGTCGCAAAGATCCCTGAATGGATCTCCGAGTCCATTGAAAGGATTTCATTCGTAGTGTTCAACAATGATCGAGCCTTCAGAAACCCAGAGTCAGTGCACACCATCAACAGTAAAGTGATCAGCATCAAAATTGGCAACCTCACGCAGTTTCAGGACGACAAGGTAACAAATTACACAAAGAGACGAGACTTTGTACATGGAATTATATAGAAAAGAACGTCATAACATGTATAGAGTTCCGAAAAACTCGCACAAATTCACCTCTCACTCTCACAAGTGGTTTGTAGTGATAAAGATCAGACTAGTACTTGTTGTCTTAGATAAGTGGAAGTTAGCTTTTGTTTTTATACACAATATTACTTGTTGGCGGATCGCCAATGATATGTTACACACTTCTCGGTAGCGCTTTGATTTGTCCTTCTTGAAACTTAGTTTGAAGAGTCCTCAACTAGATAGTAAGTATTTAAGAAACGACAAAAGTCTTAAAAAACCTAACTGTCCTGAATACTCTACTTATTTTAACAGCTTGAGAAACATCTGAGTGTAAAGTGTTTTAGTTTCATGACGACAAAAATTTACATAGAATAGATAGAAAGATAGATAGAAAATTCTAGAATATCTACATTTTTTTCAGTTCATCGACATTTACCTGAATCCTACAGAAAAGAAGCCTGGAAAAAACCAGAAGCGAGTCTGTGTATATTGGGAGTTCCTGGAGGACGGAGCAGGACGTTGGTCAGAAGAGGGATGTATCCTCGTGCATTCCAAACAGAAAGGAATGTTGGGCTACTGCAGATGCGCTCACCTTACACATTTTGCTGAAATTCTTATCCCTAAAACGAGATTCTCTGAAGTACACGAGAAACTACTGGAGTTCATCTCTATCGTCGGTTGTTTTATTTCTATTTTAGGCTTGATAGTGGTCGGTGTTACTGCTAGCACCTTCAGATCCTGGTCTCGTAATTTGAACAACAAAATTTGGCTACAACTTTGTCTTTCCATATTTTTAACTAGTCTTTGCTTTCTCGCTATCGTTTTCATCAATTTCACAGAGCGCAGTCTGGCTTGTATACTGATCGGGATTGTTCTTCACTATTCTACGTTGACTTGTTGCTGTTGGATGTTGGTAGCAGCACTTATTTCTTACAGAAAATTGGTTGTGGTTTTCTCGCAGAGCACTTCTAAAATTCTTCTGAAAGCTAGTGTTTTTTCTTGGGGAACACCTTGCGTTGTGATTGGAATACTTCACTTAGTTGCTCCTGAGTCGTACTCGGCAAAATTCAATGAAAAGCTCGTTGGTGGTTCCTTCTGTTACCCCTCAGGACTATCGTTGTGGCTCACGGTGTATGCGCCGGTAGCACTCATGTTCTTCGTGAACTGCACACTGTTTATTTTGATATTGCGTTCTTTCTTCGCGTCTCGAAGGATACAGAAACATGGTGATGCCAATGAAATGTTACGTTTCGCAACCATCAGTTGTTTTTTGGTGTTCTTGTTCGGGTTACCTTGGGTTTTTGCTTTGTTCCGAGACAACATCGTCACAGTATATTTGTTCACGGTGAGTGCATCGTTTCAGGGATTCGTGTTGTTCTTGTTCTTTGTTCCTTGCAATAAAAAGACCAGGGATTTATGGTTTAACAAGATGAAGCAGACAGGCAGCGTGTCGGCCGTCACTCCAACTGCTCCTAGCAGAAGTACTAATGAAACTCCTCTGGGAAGGGATACTAGCCAAGAGTCATCAGAGACGCGAAGTACTAATCTTAAGTGCTTGGCTTGTAACACCTCACGTTTTTGATCAACTTCCTAAAGAGTATCAAGGCTGCACTTTGTCTGGTCTGTTTCATTATTAGGGTTCCATAATCCAAACAAGAAACTTTCATTCTCTTTTTAAATTGTGGCTATGTCTGACCGTTCATCTGTCTGAGCTTTCTCTTTGAAATTATCAGCAGTAGAAAGCTAAGACTTTGCAGGAATACTTTTTTTAATACAATTATTTCTTAGATCTAATGCTTAATGAAAAATTTATTTTGAAAAAAGGGATTTTAGATAAGATCAAACATTTTATCTTACATTGTAGAACATATCATTTTTTTATGTAGGTGAATGTATATTTTTCAATCCATAGAGACCAGTATCATTCGATAAGTCCTCGTAATGAGTTAGTTTTTTTTAAATATAAGATCATTTCGATTTAGAGATCCGTATGCGAGAATAAAACTGAAAATTTGAAGCAATTTTTTTTTGTTTTATGCTTTTTAATACTCTCCTATACCTCTTATTGTCATGATGAGATACCTACTGAGAAATGTAATTTATTTATTGTAGTTAATATCAAGTACTTTTTGTAATAAAATATTATTTATCTATGAACATGCCTTTTAATATTGATCTAGTAAGTCAATAAGGTGGGGAAGGAATGATGACAGATTGAAAGTTAATGAGGTTTTACTATTCGATCTTAACTCCAGCATCACGCCACTCGCCATTGTCCTGTGGGGATCATAAGAAATGAAATGAAATTTATTTTATAACCAAGAAAAAAAAAATTGGTTGCCTGTAAAGTCGGTATACGGGCGAAAGTTTTACGTGACAACGACTCGGGCATGGTTAGCCCGCCTAAGAGCGAGAGAGACAGACGTAAAAAGTGAAATGCACGCGTGCCTCTCACTCGCTCTCATTGTGAGCGCATAACGTGAGCGGAGCGTAACGCAGTTTCTTGAAGTGTCACCCGGCAAACCAATTTATAAGACGTTGTCACGTCAAAAATTAAAGCAATAAACCCTACTAATATTATAAATGCAATAGTAACTCTGTCTGTCTGTTACGCTTTCCCGCTTAAACCTCTCAACCAACCTCTCAACAATCTTTATGGTGCGTTTCCACCGTGGCCGTCCAACTTCCAATGCGGGAAAATGACAACTAATAGGCCACTGTCAAACGGTGTCTCGCGTTGGGCCAACGCTCATTGCTAGTTTGACTTTCAACGGCGAAGGACGTCGAAGTAGTAATAGTTTTTGCCCAGACTTACCTTCTTTCAGAAAAAATATTTATATTCTAAAAAACTTTTTAATAATTATTGGCCCTGGATTATCAACGTTAATTTATTTATTTAGGAAACAAACAGTACACAATAAATTTCACGCATAATACAGTACTTAACCAGCATAGTTTCCACCAATTAAAATTAACATAAAAATCTCGGAGACAACGAAAGAGCCTAACAAAAATATTTAGTAAATATTTATTTGTAACAATCAGAATATATTTAAATTTAATCACATAATTATTGTTTAATCACATAGTTAATTCATAATTAATTAATATTATATTTCAATTCTTAATCAATCAATAATTCAATCTTTTATTTTATGGTCGGTTCAAGGGAACTAATAATAGCCTGCTTAAATTGAGAACTAGACTGAAACAGATCGACGTCAGCGAATTCCTTGTCGAAAACTTCACAAGATCTGCGAATAAAAGCATTTCTTAAGCAGTTAAGTGAAGAGAAAGTACGAGAAGTGAAAACCTTTGACTTATTTGAAAAAAAAAAAATAATTTTAAGAATGTATGTGTATGTGCCTTCATTGCCCTGGCATTGCAGAGGTTCATGAGCGACGGTGACAGCTTACCATCGGGTGGACCGTAGGCTCGTTTAACTATGATGCAATAAAAAAAAAAAAAAAAAATGTGTATCTATTTTTGTACATGAAACAATGATCTAATATATAAAATTTTCGTGTCGCAGTTTTCGTTGCCTTACTCCTCCGAAACGGCTTGACCGATTTTGATGATTGTTTTTTGTGTTTATCCGGTATCTATGAGAATCGTCCAACATTTATTTTTCATCCCCCTGAATGTTAGGGGTGTTAGGGTTTTTTTATTGCAAAATAGATAAACGAGCCTACGGCCCACCTGATGGTAAACGGTCACCGTCGCTCATGAACCTCTGCGATCGATATTATAAGTGGAACTCTTTAAATCTTGTAAGTAATCACATACATATCTAACGTATTCAGCTTAAATCAAAATAAATTTCATAATTCACAGGTACTGAATAATCGCGCGATTGGTGATTTCATTTCAATGATTATGTGACAGTAAAATTAAGTTTATAGAATTTCATATAATAGGTTGTCAAATACCTGCCTTCCGCCTTTTTGTCTTTTGATTTTTTTTAATTTCGCGGCTATGTACAACGCGCTACAGTACATAATTTGAAAGGTCTTGACATAACCTACAAAACGAAAAATTATGTATAGTATTGCCAGATACGAGCTCTGTAGCGCGTTGTACATAGTCGCGAAATTCAAAAAGGCGGAAGGGAGATATTTGACAACCTATAAAATCATAAAGTTATTTTAATTTCACTAAATGATTATTATCAATTAAAGTAGCAATAGTTCTTCTTCTTCTTTTTTTCCCCTGGACCTCGTCCACCAAGACTGGGGACGATTCGCCAATGTCAAGTGAGACAAATACACGGACTCAAAGATACTAAGCCAGAATATTGTTCGGTTTCCAGTCTCAGCAGTAATAGAATATATACTGTTTATAGTGTTATTAAATAGTTTCCATGCTTATTACTGCAATGCGCTTCTAATGCTTTTGACACTTGGTGTTCCAAGTTCTCTATCCGAATGCCCGAAAATGACAGCCAATGCGGGAAACAATGCTTTGGCCCAACGCACGAGGCGTAGTTTCGATATTTCTAGAAACTTAAAAGCTTGCCCAATGTTGGCCATTACCGACCAATCCCATACAAAAATCGCTGGTCGAAAGTTACCGTCATTTATTTTTACGTGCGTTGGACGTTGGACGGCCAAGGTGGAAACGCACCATTAGACCCTGTGAAAGAACATAAGCTACCATTTAGTTGAAAGTGATGCAGACGAAGTTGCGAGCGCCCGATAGTGTTTTTTTAAAATTTATTTATTCAAGGAAAACTTACAGCCGAAATACACATAGACATAGCAAATTATAGCGATTCCTTTATATATTTTGAAGTAGGATTAAAAACACGTCGTATTGTGTTCCATACCGACATAGTTTATTAAAATTTATTTGTGAATCACTAAACACAGTACATAATTCTTGAAAACACAGTACCTCTACGCCGACGCTACTGTAGGACTTTGATTGTTTGTGCTTGAACGTAAAATCTGAAATCTGATCCTCTAGTAAGCTATTTTTCAAAGATTTATCTGTAAAGGACAGAATTTGGTCTCCATTGTAAGTCTCGATACCGCAGAGACTTTTGATATTGACCATATGGAATCTCAGAAAGGATTTGCAAGTGGACCACTAGGTCTAGGTCAACTAGGTCGCCTAACCTAGCATAAATAACCTATTCATGAGATGTACGAAAGGTACAGTCGACCTCAAAAGTGCATGCTCACCATAAAAGCGAAATTTGGGCGCAAATTTAAATGTAAACGATGATGTCGTGTAAACGACGACACGTACATACGAATCACACACATACGTACACCTTCATAATAACGCATATTTGCTCTTAAATGCGTGATGTCGTACTGAACGAAAGAAAGAAAAAACTACACGTTTATTTCATAATTTGTTCAATATCCTCTCACTTTTTAGATTTTACCTGTCTTTACAACTTCTATTCACTCTAAGTTAGTTCAGTCAATAATATAATAGAAGAACAATTTGGTCGCGTCTAGTACACCTTGGAACGTTATTTTGTCCTTAGATAATGTAACATGGTTAGTCTGTTTGGAGATCATTACTGACTTATTTATCCGGGTGCCCCAGTGAAAACTCATTTGATCAAATTTCAATGATTACTCGACGAGAAATAAAAATCATCGTTCGAATTATAAGTCCCTATCACTGGTTAATCAGGCACTCCATAATAAAAAGAAAGCGTACTTTAATTATTATTTTGTGGATTCTAACATTAAGAGATCAAAACCATTATGGAAAGCTCTCAAATCTAACATTCTACTACCAAAGTTATCTACAAATCTTCTTTCACATTTAAATCGGCCCGAAGATAGCAACTCTCACTTTCTAGGCTAGTTAGAGCCTGTCACATTCTTAGTGCTCGTATTGGATTAATTTTTTTGACATATGGGCAGACGAGCCAACGGGCTGCCAGATCGTAAATGGTTACCTCTCATAATCCTCTGCAATGTCAAGGGACACTGAGTCGCTGCCTACGACCTAATTTAAGGACCCTCCTCAAACCTCGTTTAAAGAAGGACAAGTCATAGTGCTCTGGGAATACCGAAGAGGGGAGCTCATTCCATAGCCGGATGGTGCGTGACAAAAAAGATTTTACAGTTTAAGAGGCTCGTTTGTCGCAATGTTGACAAATTATATAAAATCATAAGAGGTCTCAAATCGAAGGTGATAGGCGGTGGCAAATATTTAAAGACATCTCTAGAGGCCCTCAGCAATGCACTCTTCTCTTCTACATGAAGATTACACTCCTAAAGGAGGAGTTTTTTAATTGTGGTAGAAAATAAAACGTTCATTCATTCTTTATTTTTGAAAGTTTCTTTAAAACTCCAGAATTTTCTCCTAACTAGGGCTATTCTTCTTTTTGTTTCGAAGTCTGAACAATTTTCAAAGGATACCAGTTATTAAATGTAATGATCCACGTATTATTTTTTTCCCTTGAAAAGTAACATCTAGCATCGGCCCTATGTAGTAGATTTTAGATGTTGTATTTATGTCGAATGTCGATGTATCAGGACCACTGACCAATTAAATATCGTGGTAAGAACCCGTTAATTGTGCATGAAAGTTACTAGACCAATATTAAAAGGCATATTCATAGAAAAATATTATTTTATTACAAAATTACTTAAACTTAAACTACAATAAACAAATTACAATTCTCAGTATCTCATGATTTATAATAACAGTTATTAAAGATATTCAGACACTCGCGGTTTTCTATAATACTTTCATGCATTTTCAACGGGTTCTTACCGCGATATTTAATTAATTGAGTTGTCTCGATATTTCAACTATCCAGACTTCTCATGATCATGACGTTTGCAACAACGTTGAAATGCATGAAAGTAGTTACCTATTAAAGAGCATAAAACCAAAAATATTTGGGTCTGGTATAATCTTTATTTTTAGTTTTATTCTCGCACACGGATCTCCAAATCGAAATGATCTTACAATATTTTATTTTGAAGAAAACTTTATGAATACAGCTTTTAAAATCCTGGATATCATGTTGGCTCGCGCAACTTAGCCTGCCGAAAAACAACCCTTAACCAACACGAACACTTTTAAAAAGAATTGGAATAAATTGGTCCAGAAGTTGTTGCGTTATGTAATTACCAACACATTTTGCAATTCATTTTAATATTATACATTACCTTTTCGATTCCAAGGAAGATAAAATAAGAACAACACGAAACCTTTAAAGGATGCAGTCAGTACAAATAAATATACTGATACGATATTATCTCCAAACATAGCGAAGACCCACGGTAACCCGAACAAGAAAACTAAGAAACAGCTAACAGATATGCAACGAAGTACTTCGGTTCTATTTATCTGGACCCCTTGAGGCGCAAACAAAGAATGCATTATCCGAACAAACAATACACAGTTTACCAACAACATCAGTGCTACCGGAGCATAGACAGTGAGCCACAACGACAGCCCTGAGGGATAACAGAAGGACCCACTTTGGTTATCATCAAAATTCATGGAATAAGCACGAGGAGCGATCGACAGAAGTAGTCCAATCATAATACAAGGGATCACCCAGGACATCAAACCTGTCCTATACAGTTTATTGTGCCTATCGCTACGAAAAACTACAACCAACTTCTTGTAGGAAACGAGCGCTGCAACAGACATCCAACAGAAATAAACCAAAGCGGAATAGTGAAGCAAAATCCCGATCAGTACACAAGCAATGCTGGGCTCTTGGAAATTCGCAAAAACGATCACGACAAAGCAAACACTAACAAGAGACAGGGACACATAAACATGTAACCAAATTTTGTTAGAGATATCGTGAAACCATGACTTAAAGACAGGTGCAGTGAGACCGACTATTATCAAACCTACAATTGTAATAAAACAGCCAATAACTGAGACGATTTCCAACAACTTCTCATGTACTTTAGAGAATGTTGTCCTAGGCATAAGAATCTGAGTGAAATGTGTTAAATGAGTGCACCGGCAGTAGTCTAAAATTCCTTTATGTTCGGAAGGCACGAGGATGCATCCATCTTCTGACCAACGTCCTGCCCCGTCCTCCAAGAATTCCCAGTAAACGCAGACTCGCTTCTGGTTTCTTCCAGGCTTCTTTACTGCATTAAAATAAATGTCGATGTACTGGAAAAACAATATGTTTTATACCTTTATGTTTGACTAAGGTGATGCTTATCAAAAAATATCAAGAATTATACCTCTTTCATTTGCAACTGCGTGTTATTTCCAAATTCAATGCTGATCACTTTACTATTGACTACGTACTTCGGGCCTGATTGATTGAACGCTCGCTCGTTATCGAACACCACGAACCTGATACTCTCATCGGACTTGGATATCGAATCAGGGATTTTCACCAATACCTCGCTAGCATTACTTTGGAGTAGAGTTGGGCTTACTTCATCTGTATGTTAGAAAAAACTACATTTAATAAATTTCTCTAAACACTCGCGGTTACCTACATCACTTACACTATTACTAACACTGACGTGGGGTGACGGCTTCAAACTATCCTGTATATGGAATCCAGTGTTAGACGAAAATAAAGCAAAAACATCTAGTTTTGAGGCGGCAGCCGATACTGTCAGTGTGGTATGTCGAAATGTGAGTTCGAGTTCCAGTGGTACCGGCAAACGAACGAGAAAGAGGGTAGACAGATTTGTCTGCTCTTAAATGACCTACTCGCAGTTCTTCAGTCTTCCCGTGATCATGGCGCTTGAAACAGTGCCGAAATATCGGGATCGCTCAATTGAAAATAATCGTGGAAAGAACCTGTTTAGTAATAGTGTAAGTGAAAACTACATTTATACAGGTCTTCAAACTTTGAAGTCTAACGAAATCCACAACATCAGACCATCGACCTGATCAGGGTCGCGGGCAGTCACTGAATACAGACACCGTTGCGGTGAGGTTTGGGAAAGGCCTATGTCCAGCAATAGACGTCAAGGGCCAATGATGATGAACATTGAACATTAGTGAGGTTATGTTTGAATGCTGAAGCCAAATGGCAAAATTGTGTCAAAACCTTAGCTTAAAACCTTATAATTTAAACTTATCTTCAACTTTGCCTTACTCAAATGAGATTGTAAGTTTTTATGAATATGTCGTAGATAGCGGACTTGTTTGACAATCGTAATTAGTTAGATTAGGTGGTTGACAACCTATATACCAATAAAAATGAATTCTTAAAAAAAACTTAATGTATGCTTACATTTTCAAGAAATAAAATGTCTTCGAAGGTTAAGGTTAAGTTTTAAACTTTAATTACTTGCAAATTTCACAAGTATTCCCTCAACATTTTAACAGAGTACCTATTATCTGACAAAGTTCCTTATAGCTACGTAAATTTAGTGATTCTTACCTCTTATAATAGTAAAGTTCTTCTCAGTAGAATTATTATTCTCGATTTTGGCCATGTGTAGAGCTCTTATAGGGCGATTTCTGTCAATCGCAGGAACAACTATGGCTATATTTTCTTTAACTATCTTCACATCTGATATTGTATTATTTAGTTTTGTTCCTAAATCATCTAACAAGTGCAGGACTTTGTTCGGTATTTCTACTTGTTCGTCTTTATATAAAAAACTATTTACCTGTTAAAGTGTAAATTAACTTTTAGTAACTGTATCGTTTTAATAGATTACTTTTGAGCTATGTTTTACGTAACTATAAACGGACAAGATTACACAGGATACAAGTTAAGGATTTAGATATTATTTTTTGTTAGAAAGCAGATACCCGATACAGAATAACAGACATATTTGATGAAAATCTGACGAGTAGTTTTTGTTCTATTCTTGGAAAATGGACGTCGGTTGCTTTAATTTTATTGTTACCTGATCTATAGGTTTCTGGATATCGTCCGAAGATACAATAGTTGAGCTATTGATAATTCTTTCTAGATCTTTGATTACTTTCACCAGTCTCTGTAAATTTCAATAATGCAATATTAAAGAACGATTGACAAATACATATAATTCTGCATCTTCATTAAGTCATTATAATTTAAAACAGATACGTATATTTTATTATACTTGGAAGGAAGTGGGTACTTGTCCCTCCCCTTGTCATTTCAATCACCCCCCACAATTACCTTGAGAACGGAAGGTCGTAGACTCCGACATCGCATTTGGGCTCATTGCAAAGGATAGATAGCCTTTAATTTTGTACCGACAGATTCTCTCCACATCTACAGAACATTCTCACTACTTTTGTATAAACATTCGCATGGTTTTTTTCGAATGTAACTGCGTATGTGAATATTCGTTGCATCCCTAATAGAGCCATAAAAGCGACTTTGTTTTATACTATTGTAGTGATGACGATAGTGAAAACACATCACATACAGTCAAGCGACCGTAACACAAAACGATGGCGCGATTCAGAATCCATACAAACAATATGGTACAAAAGTCAGCTTTGTCCGAGATAAACTCGAAGACTATTACTTATTATGTGTGTGTATTTTTGTAGACATTATCATTGAAGAGCTTAAGACAATGGCATTGGTGCAATTAAATGTGCCACTAATGTGTGTGTCACTCATGTTGTCAAAATATTTTACACTCTACCTGCCTGTAATTGATGTAATATTATTTAAAAAATAAAAACAATAAGAAAATAATTATTCAAATCGGTCAAGCCGTTCAAATTTGCCAAGTGCGTAGTAAAATACGCTTGATTCTTCTTGTGAGGGGATCTCAGTCCAGGTCAGAAATCACTTGTAAAAGACCTTACCTCTCGTTTGCAGAAATCGCTATTGTTATAGGACCATTGAACACCTTCATTGAAGTCTCCCACGCAAGTTTCACAACCAGAGCTAGTGAGTGATTGTCCTAGAACCATAAAAACGATTTTCATTACGATATACTTTCATATTTTCATACGCTGAATGGCCAAAGTATCCGATATAGTTTGAAGAATTGCATCTTTGACATGGCAATTGGCAGTACACATTGTGCAAAGAACAGGTGTCCGAAGGGGCAAAGAAGTTTTGGAGTGGGATCTCCCACAAGGTAGACCACAGAACCAGGTTGGAGGTTTAAGTGCGGTTCAACTCCCACATATCCAGTGATTTTCTCTAACTGAACAAAAGTATTTATTTTACTAACTAAAGTTGTTAGACTTACCCAAATGTGTATATTCGTTGTTTTTAATCTCTGTTTCTGGACAGTAGTAAACAGGCTTTACGTACAATATTTTTATTCCTTTCCATTCGCCGTTAATATAGGGTATAATATCGGTGGAGTTAAGTTTAAAATGTACCCAGATAACAGCAGAGTTTTCCAACTTTTTCTTCTGTTTTACTTGCGACAAAATCCATGGAATCGGAATTGATTGAGAATTAACAAAATTATTGAAATCGTTTACGGAAACATTGCTGTTTTTTTTTAACTGATAATAATACTCGATCCGTAAGACAATGTATTCATTTAATGTTTTCTTTACATACTCTAAATCTTCGGGTATGGTCATTAGGTCTAGCTTTGCTGTGTAAAGTTGTTCTATAGATTCCTTGTCTGGTATGTATAATATCTTGTTGGATTGCGTTGCATTGTAGTTTCTAGTATCAGTGTTGACGCACCAGTAGTAACCGTTTATGTTTCCTTTCAACACGCGAGTGTCTCCTTCATCGTAGAACTCGACTTTGGTTGGGTAGTATTTCTCAGAATCAGTAAAACATAGTATATATTCGCTCTCCACTGATTCGTTTACATTTAAAACCAATCTTCCTTTTCTGCACAAAGTAATAGTCTATATTGACTTACTAACTTATATATTAAGTACTTCTTATATACAGTAACATATGCTAGTTAGTAGCATGCTTTTTAGTATGTTCATTAGCATACGAGTTTACTTTGTACTCGAAATTAGCATGCTCATTATTAGCAATACTCCAATCAGGTGAGTAATTATCACGAGTATATTGCTATATGATAGTTTAGGTATTAAAATCGCTCAAAAATGAACAAAAAATTAAATAAAAGATAGATAATTTATTTCATAGAAAACTTTTTAAATACAAGCTTAAGCTAAGTTTAAGATCCTGGGTATCACGTAGCATCAGAGTAGTAGCTAAGCTAAGCTAGAATTAAAACGAGTCCAAACATGACGGGTCTATCTTGTATAGCACAAGAGTTCCTATGACCACCTTTCGAATCTATCATCAGATCAGCGCCATTTTGTCATTGTATTGCATTGTCACGCGATATACAGCTGCGTGCAAAATGTCAGCTCAATATTTTTTGTAAACCAATAAAATAAAATAAAATAAAATAGAAAACGTTAATTTCTAATTAAACTGACATTCCTTTTTTACATAGTTATACATTCAAGTTAATCGCGACGGGAGCCGAGTGCGTAACGCGTAGCGCCGTCCCTGTGAGCGGTTAGAGATTTTAGTACGGGTCAACTCCCGGGAAGGGTGGGAATCCAATGATTTTCTCAAACTCCAAAAAAAGAAAAGTGCAAGCTATAAAGTTTGTAAAAATGATACAACGGAATAAAAGCAAGCAAAAAACTTCAGTTTGTTAGAATTACTTACGAGTCAACTTCCAGTGTTAAAACAACTTGTTTTAACGGCATAGGTACGTAGCATAGAGTACGATTACATACTTCGTAGCAAATCGAGATGTTTGAGGCTTTACTGCATTCCGTTTTAACCACAAAATTACTGGTGAAGTTTGAATTTACACTTTCGATTTCCTGAAATTGTTAATATCGTAGTTTACAAAAGAAGTGTAGGTAATGTTCACGCTGTAGGGGACCATTAATTTTGAAAGATTTGTATCTATTGGTCACTAAATAAGCACAATTTTTGGAACATAAAACAAATTGATCTGTCCCTTTTATCTTATGTGCCTGCTGCCAGTCAAATGGAAGTACCTTAGAATCACCTAGGAGCCAACCATTAACTACAATTATTGCTTCACCCGAAACGATTTCAGAAGTTTTTAATCATACCCTTCAAATATAGTATTCGACCTCCCATTCAAGAACAAAAAACCAAATCAAAATCGATTCATCTGTTTGGGAGCTACAACTCTACGGAAATAAAACTCATTTACCTACTTAGTGGTTTTATAAAACAAAGTGAATTAAAAATTCTACATTTTGTGTTTGTGTCGTTTGCTTCGGTGGAAAAGACATATTTAATCTTTTATAAGGAAAACAGACACCAATATCGACAATTTCAAGTCATTCGTTTACAAAATTAACCCTTCTTAGGTTCACGTACTTACTGCTATGGCACTATTGCGCACATCTTTACCAAGGTTAATTGTCGTTGAAACCGCAATTGCTCGTACTAAGTGTAGTGTTCTGCTTGAATTAGAAATTGGATTGATAACTAAGTCATTAATCCTGTTATTCCGTACAAAGTTAATATAATTGGCGTAAAGAAATGCAAACATTTGATTTTGAGTGAAATCCCATTCATTTAAACATTGTGTGTACTCGGAGTTTTTATCCGGTACATTTTTGAAACTCAAACAGATTGAAATAGGGCTATAAAGTCGAATATTAAATGTCAGAGAGTCTAATTTTACTTCTGGTTTATTTTCATATGAATAAACAACACAGTATCTTTTAAAATATCTTTCGCAATTGACACTTTTGTATCGTTGTTTTGAATCTACGACTACGCAGGTATCGGTGTCAGCGGTCGCGAGTGGCTTCACAGTTTCGTTCAGTAGTCTTCCAGTTGAACTTGTGTAGGACCAATCTATGAATGGTCCTCCGGGATATGCACTCTTGTACTGTGTCCAAATATAATCAGTGTCTGGTTCCCATGGAATTGCTAATTCTTTGTACAGTTCTATCGTATATAAATTTCCTGTGCAATTTTCATAGCTGTCAGAAAATATTTCTAGAGGCTTTATACTGTAGCAAAGTCCTTCTTGGTCTGTTTTGTATCTCACAGGTTTGAACCCAAGTGGACATGTAACCGTCGTGTATGTAGGAGAAACACTACTTATCAAAATGAATACGTATTGAAATATCTTGATCATCTGAAATAGGTAGAATAAAATAAAAAATATTACAAGCAAAAACAACGAAATAAGAAGTTATTAATTTATTTTGCAGAATTATTTATATGTTCCTTTAACCCCCGCTTCTCAGCAGCCAGGTCTGCATTTCCGAGTTGGAGTATATCAATAGAACTATGTACAATGTTTTCAGCTTGCCTCAAATACCTACTCACAATTTGCCACTAGTTCTTGGACCAAAATCTTGTCCGTTCAAAATTAAAACTTAAACACAGATCCAAAAGTAGTTCGATCTTTAAATTAAACGGGACTCCTTGACAACCATCTGGTGCAGCCAAACCAAAGTTGGATACAGATGTATTAAGTAGAGATGCAACGAATAGTTGTATGGCCGGATATTCGGCCTGACCACCAGCCGAATATTCGGTATCCGGCCGCCGAATATTCGGCCGGGGGTGTGGCGGCAAGTGACAGTGTGCGAGAGAGATAACGCTCTACAAAACCGAAGTTACGATATGCTCTCTTTCTAAAACACGATGTGCATTTATTCCTGCCCCTATGAATACATATAAGTTTTTTTTAACTACCAGTATTATCACCAAGTTACTTTAAATAATTTATTTATTATAATAAGTTTAAGTTCTTTAAGTTAAAGCTTCAATTACAACTGTGTCTTTATTTAGATTCCATTCATAAAATCTACTAAGTGTACTATCCGGTATCCGGCCGGATAGTTCATTACTATCCGGTATCCGGCCGGATAGAAAAAAAAGGCCGGATAAGCCGGATACCATATAGTAACCGAATATTCGGTGCATCTCTAGTATTAAGTACCTCCTCCTTGTTATAAATCAGTTAAAATGTACATAATTGATATTACTTACTTTTTGCTGAGTTTTTAAATTGACTTCTATAATTTACTAGTCCGTTGCACTTAATCACACGACAATGTAGTGATGATCGAAAACACAAAATACACCACAAATCAGAAATAACTTGGTGGGTAATGCCTAATTAGGTATGGTTCTATATTATCCTCATTAATTACAGAATTACTATGGAACTAATGAGTCATAGGGAATTTAATTACTAAATGGTAAAATAACAAATTAAACAAATATGTAATTCAGTAGTGGGAACTGCATGTATTTTAAATGTTTTTATAAGCTTTATATTCAAACTTTTTTGCCATAACTATTATTGGCATCCTAAATAGTACAACAGCTCACCGCATAGGTCCAATAAATTTAATAAAAATATGTCCATGGTACTTTTCTCAATTCTGGGGTAATGCATCTTTCAATGTTATTTTACTGTCTCCCGTTTTTGCGAGAAGGGAAGTCGAAACTCATGTTTCCCTACTCCTTCTATCCTCTGATTAAATTCGTTGCGGGGTCCAAGACAAGTTAGCTTTCCCTCGGGTTTTCCTGGGCTTCACTGCTCAGAGTTATTACGATGGTCGCCGCTGTGGATCCTGGCTACACAGGAGTTACAGTGGTGGGAGTGAGAGGTGGGCAAATACCCGACAGCTTTATATTAACTTGCACTGGATGTAACTATGTAACTCTGGATTGTATGTCACGTTTTTTGGTCAATAAAGTTATTATTATATTATCGATATTCATTTATTTTCACTTATGTTTTACATTATATCTTTAAAAAAAAAGAAAAACAAATAATTAACATTTAAAAATACAATACAAAAACAGAGGCCCACTGAAGACAAGGTCTACGACCCAAGTCATCAGTGGTCAGGGCTCAAGAGAGAGGAACCTCCTCACAATACGTGCTGTGTCAAGAACGACCGTCGCGCTGAATCAGGCCCTTTACCCTTTCCCGGTTTCCGATTGAGCTGATATTTTGCACGTTTATTGCGTGACAATGCAATATTATGACAAAATGGCGCTGATCTGATGATGGATTCGAAGAGTAGTCATTGGAACACCTGTATTAAATAAGATAGACCCATCGTGTTTGGGCTCATTTTACTTGTCCTGGCTAGCACTCTACAGATACATAATATTCAGGATCTTAAAAGCTTGTGTTTAAAGTTTTCTATGAGATAAATTACCATGTGAAAACTACAATTATTTTGTGACACAAATGTTTTTCTTGTCATACTGTCAATATAAACAGGGCAATGAAAAGAAACAAAAATAAAAAGCGTTTTATTATACATTATATTTATCGTTTAATTTTACAGTGTCCGTCTGTGCGTCACAATCACGCTAGATAACTGTATGTGTCCTTCTCGCCTTCGGTGCGTTCCAAATATTCCTTCTCGATTAAGATGTCGATGCATTTCTGTTGAGAAAAAAATACTGCGTTATGACGTCATAATGTGGTAAAGTTTGAATTTATACATTTTATAACATTGGAGATTTTAGGTACTGTATTTAAATACCGAATAATATGTTAAAAAGTAATTAAGACTTAGTCTTTGTTGGAACGAAGTTCCTCATCGCGCGTTACCGAAAGGGGGCTAGACGGAAATTCTTATGAAAAAGTTGTCACGACACTTTTTTTGTTTTAGATGATTATCGTTAGATGGTTGTTCTTAAAATATTTTATAAAACAATTCCTTATTTTGTTTTATATGATTAATGCTAGATGGCGCTGTGATCAAAATATTTTATTTAAGTTATTAAATAAAAAAAAATATTACAATTCCCTCACTAATTAATCCAAAGGAACTTCGTTCTATCCGGGTGTCCCTTGACACCTCTCAAGTTTTTTTTATTATAGGTCTCATATCATATCTTTTTATGTGTGAGAGTAATCAGTACATAGCTTCAGAGGACTGTGTCTATAGTAGTGTATACCTTAATGACGGGAACTCTTGGTTTAAATCTTGAAGACAGCTGATTGAGAACTTCGACGACTAAATGTTGATGTTTTAGCGTTTTCCTCGTCTTCATTATTCGTACTATGGCCGCCTGTGAAATAAAAATTATTACTTATTTAGATAAATGTTAATCATCATTCAGATCAACCCTGTCAACAATATGAATACTTTCTCACAATAATTTACTAAATTTAATTATAATTAAAATCGGTTCATATAAAAGAAAAATTGCTGTAATTTACATTAAAATAGACTAGAATGATTCCTTTCTACAGGCTTTATATTAACTTACACTGGATGTAACTATGTACCTATGTAAGTTCGGGTGTAATCTAGTAAGTTGAATGTGACCAACTTCATGAAGCTTCAATAATGATACAATGAAGCTTATCAAGATAGACACGTCGTTTTTGGGCTCGTTTTACTTGTATTAGCTAGTAACTGCTACATGATATCCAGGATCTTAAAAGCTTGTATTTAAAAAGTTTTCTCTAGTATAAGTGAATCAATTAACGAAATAATATTGATACCTGTATTAACATTTTTCTGTCTTCTTCAATGTGTTTGTGAGTCGCTTCCTGTTCAACTTTCAGTTCAGTTTTCAACGGTATATTTATGTTCACACGGAGTTTTTTGCTGTTAATAGAAAATAATAATTAATGAATAGGCATGACGGGAGTATCAAAGATTCGAAAATTTAATGATATTGTAGGAAACTTCACGGCCCACCTCATGGTAAGCGGTCACCGTCGCCATGAACCTCTGCAATGTCAGGGCAAAGAGGGGCTGTTATCTATCACCTACCGATACAGGAGTTTTCTTAAACCTCGTTTAAAGAGGGACATGGCATAGTGCTCCAGAAACACCGCGGACGGGAGTCCATTACAAATCGGAATGGTACGGGGCAAAAATGATCTTCTGAACAGAACCGTGGAAGTTGGAACCTTGCCCCCCACACACATATTAAAAGAATTTAAAACACTGATTTTGTTTTACATAAAAAACTTGAGATTAAAGTAAATTAACAAATTAAAATATTACAATCTGCCATTTTGGCTAAACGCCAACATCATCGGATGATGTCACGTTTAAGTAAACAATATGAAATTGACTTTCTCTATTGGTTACGTTACTTTTGCGTTTGTTTACGTAAGTGTGACGTCAAACGCGACGCCATGACACTACGGGCTGTTTTCGCGCACTATTTGAAATGAAATTTAACAATGGCTTGAAACCCAGTTAACCCTTTCAGGACAATAAGATGGCTGAGACTAAATATGCGGATACTACACAATATTTAAGTTGTTCTGTAAAGTAAGAGATATCATTAGAAAAACATTGTAGGGTGTACAAATTTAATTTTCCTATTAATTTCATGGGAAACATTTTAACACAACGTACCTACGTTAGACATTTATTAAAAAAAATATCGATTCAATAATAATCAATAACGATTTTTGTAGAAAGGAAAAATATTTCCCTTGAGCGTGAAAGGGTTAAACTTTACATTGTTACCGAAATATAGGTGTTTTCGTAAATAGTAAACCTGTAGCCACAATATGGAAGAGGATTTCAAAATAAATGATTTTTCTGCTTCTTATGTTCGTTAAGGAGATCCGTAGATCGGGCTCAATGGCTATTGATCTCGGCTGTCAAAGTGTATGATTGTCCACATTTAATATCCCTACTAATATTATAAGTAATTCTGTTAAGCTCTCTCGCTAAAACCTCTCGATCGATTTTAATGTTATTTGGCATAGACAATCTTTAGACCCTGAGAAAGAAAGAGAAGAGAGAAGAAGAAATAAATGACTTTAATTTGGCATTACTTATTAACTGTAGTACTTACTTCTTATATCCAGTGTAGAGATCAACTATAGAATTTTCACTCAATTCGGCCTCGTCATCTTGGCAGACCAATAGTTTAGCTTTCAACAATATTTGGAGCACCTATAAACATATCAAAATATTATTTACCCGGGCAACATTGCATGGGAAAGGGAAAATTGTTTTATCAGTTTTTATCTGTACTGTACTGTACCAACCCATTACTGCCCACTGTTGGGCTCAGGTCTCCTCAGAAGAGGTATTAGGCATAGTCCACCACGCTTGCCCAGTGGGGATTGGCGACTTCACATATCTTCAAAGGATTTTTTAGAACCCTTTTCCGACATGCAGGTTTCCTCACGATGTTTTCCTTCACTCTTTTTAGTCAGTGGTGTTGTGAAAAGTTTTTATCTAATTTTAATTTATTATATTATTATACCCAAGACAATGTTAAATAATGTAGCTTTCTATAATCTCTAATAATTTTCGAAATTGGTTCCGTATATCCAAAGATATACAGGGTGGGACTTTGTGCCAGATGTAGTGTGGCGAATGTCCTGTCAAAACATAACTTGGAGCCACTTTTTTTTTTAGAAACGGTTAAAACGGCTTTTTTTTCTATATCTAAATATTCCCTCCACACTCCGCACATGTGGGGTATGTGGGAGTCCAACCGCACCAAAACCTCCGACCGCTCACTCTTTCTTTTTTTTTTTTTTATTGCTATGTAGGCAGACGAGCCAACGGCCCACCTGATAGGAAGTGGTTACCGTCGCTCATGAACCTCTGCAATGTCAGGAGACACTGAGGGGTCGCCACCTACGACCTAACTTTAAGGACCCTCCTCAAGCCTCGTTTGAAGAAGGACAAGTCATAGCGCTCTGGGAATACCGAGGAGGGGAGCTCATTCCATAGCCGGATGGTGCGTGGCAAAAACTCAGCGTCCTCCCGTGCCGCCCCGATATTACCCTCAGGTAAAACTTACTTGTATAAGAAAATCTCCTTTGATCCCGGTGTGTTGCTCGAGCTGACGAACGCTCCACGACGTGTTGTCGTTGTACTGTAACAACACGGCCATTTGGAACGTGCTCGCTTGCAATGTGTATCTGAAAATATATCATATTTTAGTTATTTTAAAAGTAGACATTTCGTAATTTTGCTGGAAGAAATTCCTTAATGTTTGTATAGTAATAGTTTATACATTATTTATGATATACACATAATCGACATAGCTCAATGAATTTCGTTTTTAAAGTGAAAAAAATACAGACACGAATTCAGTATTAACCTATTAGAAGTCGGTCAAAAATTTACTAATAATTCTTCATCATCATCAGTCTACAGACGTCCACTGCTGGACATAGGCCGCCCCCTGCCCTCGCCACATCGACCGGTCCTGCGCCATCTGCATCCAGTGACCTCCCGCGATCTTGACCAGATCGTCGGTCCATCTTGTGGGGGGTCTACCAACATTGCGCCTAGCGGTTCGTGGCCGCCACTCCAGAACTTTTCGGCCCCAACTAATATTTGTCATGCATTAACTAACCTGTTTTTAAAGCAGTTGGTTAATAATTCCCCTTTGCTCATATTGTAAAGCCAATTCAATTTTCGACCAGAGTGCTGTGACGAGTAGAATGTTGTGAATCTATGCACGGACCGTTCCAACTGAAAAATAGGTTATATTTAATATCTAAGTTTAAAAATGTGTATTTATTTATGTGATAGATAGTCCATTTATTTAAGAATGCTATATTATGTTTAAAAAATTGGAATAAATAGAAAAAAATGTCTTTTTTACTTTAGTGATGACCGAAAATACTAAGGATGGCTCTTTTCAAATTGAAATTAACTTTTAACATCTTCGTTTCAAAGTATATTCGTTGTAGACAATAGAAAATATTTTTTTCGTAATTTTATCGCTAAACTTAGTTACGCAATGCATTATTAGCATTCATTTTGTGCACGCCACTGATCTTATTTAAGACTAAATATTATCCAATCATCTGTGTTCATACATTTTCACTATATCGCGAAACTGGGCTCGGTCATCCGGAATTCTTTCACAATCACTACCTTGTTCAACTATCTTTTAAAAAATGTTTTTTTCAATAAACTTAAATAATAATATTTTTTTCAATAAACTTCAATAAAGTTATTAATTCAATTTATAATTATTAAACTTAATATTTTTGTATTTTTTATTATTAAACTACGTTATAATACATTTTGGCTAAAAATATATTATCTCGGTAAAATATAAACAAAACAAGTTTCCGAACCAATGTCACCTCGTGTTCATATTTGGCTCCTGCCACATACTTGGCATAAGTAAACAAACCAATTTTGACACCAGTTGAGTGGATATAAAAAAATTGGTTGCCTGTAAAGTCGGTATACGGGCGAAAGTTTTACGTGACAACAACTCGGGCATGGTTAGCCCGCCTAAGAGCGAGAGAGACAGACAGACACGCGTGCCTCTCACTCGCTCTCATTGTGAGCGCATAACGTGAGCGGAGCGTAACGCAGTGAAGTGAAGTGTCACCCGGCAAACCAATTTATAACACGTTGTCACGTCAAAACTTACCTCTGTCGGTAATTGGAAGGACGTAGATTGCTGGAAGGGCCAGGAACCGGAAGACAGCACTTGAATACTGAAGTCTATATGTAAAGGTTGTTCCGAACTGTTGGCCATATGCTTCCGGAAATTCTCGTTCAAATCCTTCGAAACTCCTATGTCCTGTGAACAATAGTATTTAATATTAAAAGCTGTGATGCTAGCTGACTTAATTTCGTCTGCGTCACAGAGTGTTCAGACAGTGACTTGAAAATGTGCCTATTTACATAAAAAAATCTACATTTTTTTTTCAATAAATATTAAATTCGATTTTTAATTAAACCTTATATTTTTGTAAATCTTTGTTATAGAACTACGCTGTATTTCATTTTCAGCGAAAATATATTATTTCCGTAAAATATGAGACGATTTAAAAATGTAAACAAAACAAGTTTTAGAACTGTGCTCAATTTTGGCTCCTGTCACAGACTTGGCAAAAGTAAACAAACCAATTTGGTTGCCGATCCCAGTTGAGTGGTTAAGGTCGCTTGCCTTGAGCGAGTGTTAATAGGCTATTACGCACCAAGCAAATAAAACTATAAAATTATCATACTTTGATAGATTTACGAAAAACTAAGTGATTAATGTTGATTTCTACTCATAAAAACGCAAAATATATTTTATATTCCAATTTTAAAATTCGTGTTTTATTATCTGTGCTTCGAATGTCAAAAACGCTATCCGCCATGATGGCTGTAATATGACGTCACCTCTACAGTAAACCCCTTAGCATCGTAGTGTTTACACCGCTGTTTACTCTGTGAGTGACGTTAGAAGATGGCGATGCATTTGGCGACGTTTTTGCGCCAAATTTGAAATTGAAATTTGAAATGGCAAATTTTAGCCTAGTTTGGCTTAAAAAAATTGTTCTATTTTTTTTTAAAGGTTTTTATGAACAAAAGATTAAATTAAAATAGAAAAAAAAAATGGAGTGGAATAGCCTATTACAGTTTTGATATTTCTATCAATTTAGTTTTTGTATAGATTATGTCGAATATTTAAGATGCTTACCTGGAACATTCTCTGTAATTTACTTGTGTATTCAAATCCGCAAGCTTGTTTCAATTTTGAGATCATCGATGCCTAAAAAGAAGAAAAAATACTTCATTTTAAATCGTTGCGTAATTTTTTTTTTAGGTGTAAAACGAATCCGAAATGTTTTGTTATTGAAAGACATGTAAACGAGCGTATGATCCATCTGATAGTAAGTGTTTATCGTTGCTTTATTTGTGCTTTTATAAACAAAATTTGGAATAGATGTTTAATTTTTTTTATGTACCTTCACTTGTGCCACAGAATAGAATCAGATGTCAGATAATTATTTTTACAAATCATTTACAGTTAAAAAAACAAAAAAAAAAATGCTGACACCAGGATTTGAACTCTGAGCTTCAGGCATAAAAAGCTATGGTCCTGACCACTACACCAAGACACTGCAGGACTGGAGCGTTAGGTTTTTTGCGTTACGGAATTTTTGGGTTCAGTCCCCGCGCTCAAGGCCCGCGATAGAAGCTATGCAATACCTTAAAAAAAATAGCATACTTTCGCATAAATAATATTAGTACGTTATTTACCTCTGCGTCATCGCTGGCCGACATGTGTTGGACCAATCGTTTGGCCAACATTTTACTGTAAAACTTCTGGAACACATCTTTATCTTCAATATATTTGAAGACGACCATCTGAAATTAAATGTTTCAAATTAATTTTAAATGAAAAATTATTATTTTGTTTACATCAGTACTAAATAAGTCTCCATTCAAGCTAAACTGGCGAAACAAACTAAGTGGATTTTTTTTTTACATTAATTTATCTTTAAATTATTGATATATTTTAAGATATCATGTATTAATAGAGTTCTATCTAATACAAGTAAAACGAGTCCAAACACGACGGGTCTATCTTGTTTAGCACAAGAGTTCTTATAGCCTTCCGAATCCATCATCAGATCAGCGCCATTTTGTCATATTATTGCATTGTCACGCGATATCTATCAAATTTATCTTGCAAGATTCCTCCCGAACGTACATAGTTACATCCAGTGCAAGTTAATATACAGCTTGTACACTCACGACTTGATTCAAAGTGTCTTCGAGTTCTGCTTCCTCGGGGTTCTTGCTGGATTTCTTCAGCAGTAAATCGCAGTATTTAGCCAATAGTTCTGGACTTTTCGATGAAGAGTTTGCAGCTTTCGTCACAGCGTTGCCTTAAAAGAGAATTTAAAATGATATTTTTTTATAGATGACAAAAATATCAAAATGCTAGATTTGCAAAAATTGGGTGTATGTTGTTTCTCAAAATAGGGAATATTCTATAGATATATTTTCCTTACTTTTAATAAAGATCTTTCTTTTTTGTAGTATAATATAGATTTTATTATTATTTAGTATAATATACGTACTGTTTATAAACCTTCCGCAGGCCTTGTCGAGTGCGGCTACAAACCCAGAGTCGTTGTTGAAAGCGACCAGCACTAATGCGTTATACTTCTTGTGGACCTCTAAGATGGTCGATACGTACACTTTTGGATCCTGAAATAGAAATGATATATGACGGGGTGATAACAAGGGAAACCAACCTATTCACAGACATTCACCGAGCGGGTAGTTGGAAGTGGAGACTCGCTATAAATACAAGCTCTGGCCGCTGTTATTATTCATTCGTGTTTGAATTGTCGAGGCGAACGGACCTCTTGATGTAAAAGTAATAAACTGTTAAAACTCGTTATTTTGAAGTTTTTATTCAAAAGTATTGATCATCAAGTGCTCAAGTGGACATTGTGACGACATTCCCGACAAAACCAAACGAAGATCGACTAGTTACAACGTCATTACACCTCAGCACACTATTTACGCCGTCATATATATATATTTTTTGTTAATATACAGGGTGAATCTGTAAATTTGGACAATCTGACGTGGGGTGAATGACCTGTCGAAATACAACTTAGCACCATTTTTATTTTTGGATCGGTTAAACTTTTTTTTCTGACATTGTACGGAAAACGTACGACTATCGTTGCGGACTTCCATACTATAATGATTTTTTTTATCCAATTCCTAAAATAAGTGGTTCTTAGTTTTATTTCGATAGGTCATTCACCCCACGTCAGATTGTCCAAAGTTACAGATCCATCCTGTATGAGATAATTTGTAACCTAAACGTATTTAAAAGTCTACTCAGATAGTAAAGAATGTTATGATCAGGAATGATATCTAGGCATGCGGCCCAGTCACATCATCTAGTGGACATTCTTAAGACATAATTATTTTATTTATTGATATGCAGGCAGATGATCTAACGTTCCACCTGATCGTGCATGGTTTCTGCCTCTGCAATGTCAGGGGTCACTGGTCAACTACCGATAGGTCGACCTTATTTATATTCAAGAAATTTTAAAATACAAGCCTTAAAGATTCCGGATATCACGTAGCAGAGTGCTAGCTAATACAAGTAAAACGAGCACAAACACGACGAGGCCATCTTGTTTAGATTTTAAGAAAAAGAGTTCCTATTACGACCTTCAGAATCCATCATCAGATCAGCATCATTTTGTCATATTATTGCATTGTCACGCGATATACATCTGCGTGCAAAATGTCAGCTCAATCTCAAGATACTACCCGAACCTACATAGTTACATCCAGTGCAAGTTAATATAAAGCTTGTAAAACATTTCTATGACGCGTCGTAATCAGTTTTTTTCAGTCGACTCTCTTTAGATGTGTTTATCTAACTGTGTCACCGACCGTATGCGCGGTGTCCCCACACTTGTCCAGAGCGTGCAGCCCCTGCGCGTGTATGTGATGTTCGAGCAGCCGCCTCAGCTCGCAGAGTCCGTCGGGGATGCGAGCCACTAAGCTGTACATACGACCGAGATCAGAGTTCTTGTCGCCGTCGAGCAGTTTCTGGAATAAAACAATATTATTAAAAATCTACTTCTATTTAGATCTTTATCACATCATTACATCTGAAAGAAGAATCATTCGAATCGATTCACTCAAAAGAAAAATATACAATAATCATGATAAGTAGAAGGTCCTGTGGCGACCAATAATAACGCGCGAGATCCTGAATCGCAGTTAGGACATTTGCAAGAAACTTCGCATATATACGACATCTGAAATCTACTACAGTGGGCTTCGGCCTGACCACCATACACTACCTCGCAAGGAGATCTCCCTTTGACCACTAATACCATCAATACCCACACTCCTAATTTTGTGAAGTTGATTAAAATAATTTTAACTGGATGCCACGTAGCAGTATAGTGCTAGCTAAGACAAATAAGACGAGACCACACACAAGGGGTCTATCTCGTTTAGTACAAAAAATCCTATGATCTTCTGACTCCATCGTCATATAAGCTCCATCATAATCATAATAATATTATAAAGGCGAAAGTTTGTATGTATGGATGTATGTTTGTTACTCTTTCACGTAAAAACTACTGAATGGATTTGAATGAAACTTTACCACGATATAGCTTATACATCAGAATAACACATAGGCTACAATTTCTTGAGGTTTCTAAGGTCGTAAAAAAAAAAATTTTTTTGCGGTATAATAGTACTATATTATAGACGTCGCGAACTAGACGGGCTAGACGGGACGAACCTGAAGTCCACGCGAACGAAATCGCGGGCAAAAGCTAGTAGTATAATATTATTGCATCATCAAATGCAAAAATCGGAAACTGGTGATTTTAACTTGCAAGATTCCACCCGAACTTAATTACTTCCAAACTAAACAATCGCTTTTATAAGAAATATATACAAGGTGGATCTGTAACTTTGGACAATCTGACGTGGGGTGAATGATCTGTCGAAATACAACTTAGCACCACTTTTATTTTTTGGATCGGTTAAACTTTTTTTTCTGACATTGTATGGAAAATGTACGACTATCGTTGCGGACTTCCATACTGTGATGAAATATTTTTCTTATCCAATTCCTAAAATTAAAGTGGTGCTAAGTTGTATTTCGACAGGTCATTCACCCCACGTCAGATTGTCCAAAGTTACAGAACCACCCTGTATAATAGTTACCTGAAATTCAGCATGGAAGATATCCAAGTGTTTCTCTATAAGCACTCTGTCGCAAGTCTTGGCGAGTCTCTCAGTCGTAGTTTCATGCAAGTATACTTGAACTCTACGCTGTTCCTCTTGTAAACGTTGCTCCGCCTGAGAAATAACAAAAACAAATAACAATATTATAATGCACGTTATATTATTATAACATATGGAGCTCAAACACGACGGGTGTATAGAGTTCTTATGACCACCTTCCGCATCATCAGATCAGCGCCATTTTGTCATATTATTGCATTGTCACGCGATATACAGCTGCGTGCAGAATGTCAGCTCAATCGGAAACCGGGTAGTTTGTCAAATTTAGCTTGCAACCACCCGAACTTACATAATTACATCCAGTGCAAGTTAATATAAAGTTTGTTAAAATGGAGTGTGGAATTTTCAACTGCCTAGGACCAGTAACTCTAAATAGTGATTTTAAAGATTTTTTCTAAGATAAAATAAAACTACCATTCCCCATTTGATAATCGAACCTGAATAAAAATTATACTCTGTGCTTTTATAGGAACAAATTTTTTCTTTGTTTTTTTTTCATTTGGTGGAAATCGCCGGATCCCGGATCGTATGTGGGAGTTGAACCGCACTAAAACCTCCAACCGCTCACACTCAGCGTCCGAACCCCGGCTGAGGCCAGAACCCAGCACGGGGTTATGAGGGACAGCGCGACGCGTTACGCCATCGGCACTCTTTCCCGTCGCGCAGGAACAAATATAATTATAAAGTTAAATATAAAAGTTGAAAATTAAAAAACATGAATCCAAACCTTAATCATATACTCGGTAACAGGATTACTTCTCAAGAAGTCAGTGCTCTCTCTCGTGTAGAACCTCTCAGTGTCCTCAAGGAATACTGCTTCGAAGGTATCCTTGTAGATGGCCAGGTTCTGACCACGGGCACTTGGGTCTTCCTCGTTGAGACCTAGGGCTACGTAGCAGTTGATCACCTGGAAATATAAGGTACATGATATCATCCAATATTTTTATTACAAAAATTAAAACGACCGATAATACCCGAAGTGTCTGTTTTTTAACAAAAAAAAAATCGAAATCGGTTCATATAGAAAATAAATTTCTTTAAACACTCTCGGTTATCTACATCTCTTACACTATTACTAAAAGGGTTCTTACCATGTTATGTTATTACTTATGTTCTACGTTTTTTTTATATTATTAGTTTATATCTTTGTGTCCTCTTTGTGTGTTTAAGAACCCGTTTAGTAATAGTGCAGGTCATATAGAAAAGAAATACATGCAAATACAAATATTTAAACACAAATCCAAAAGTACTTGTTCGATCTTATAAAAATCTAGATGACTCGCGCCACTTCGTCTGCGTCACAGAGGGATACAATATAGCCTATACCCTTCCTCGATAAATGGACTTTCTAACAGTGAAAGAAATTTTCAAATCGGACCAGTAGTTCCTGAGATTAGCGTGTTCAAACAAACAAACTCTTCAGCTTTATAATATTAGTATAAATTAAATGGGACCCCGTGACGACCATAAACTTTCATCTGACTCCGGAATCATTTAAATCTGTACTGTACTGTAACAGCCCATTACTGCCCAAGGCTGAACTCACGTTTCCTCTGAAGAGGGGTTAGGCATAGTTCACCACGTTTGCCCAATGCAGATCGGGGACTTCACATATCATAGAAGGATTTTTAGAATGGATTATGGTTTCCTCACGATGTTTCACTTCACTATTTTTGGCTAGTGGTATTATGAAAAAATGCACATAAATCTTTTCCCATTAAAATCGGTTCATCCAAAGTAAATGTTAAATCCTATACTCACTCCAGAAACCAGTCTCGTGTTAATAGTTTCACCGTTTCGTTCTCTTTCGATGAGTTTGAGCACGGCGTTAGTGACTTGCTTGTTGAGACATTGGAACAGATTGTCGCGCCATGTCACTAGCGCTAACTGGTATATCTCGTAGATGCCCTGAAATTATGATAATATACAGGGTGGATCTGTAACTTTGGACAATCTGACGTGGGGTGATTGACCTGTCGAAATACAACTTAGAACCACTTTTATTTTAGGAATTGGATAAAAAAATCTCATCATAGTATGGAAGTCCGCACATTTCAGTGTCCACACAATGTCAGTAAAATAAGTTTAACCGATCCAAAAAATAAAAATGGTGCTAAGTTGTATTTCAACAGGTCATTCACCCCACTTCGGCTGGAACAAAGTAACAGAACCACCCTGGTATATACAGGGTGTAAACAGAGCACTTCCGAAAGCGAAGACTGATGGTAGTACTAGTGATACCTGTAATGAAAAACTTGGAAATCGGTCCATTCAGACGATTTTTTTTTGCAAAAATCTTAACATCTCGCTAACATATCACTAAACTGGCCTTCGTTTTTGGGATTGGTCTTCATAAAGCGCTCTTAACATATCACTAAACTGGCCTTCGTTTTTGGGATTGGTCTTCATAAAGTGTAGTGTACAGGGTGTGTGAAATGAAATTAATTTTGGCGAAAATTCTCTGGACCTCTTCTCTGGTGGAATTGGAGATTTCAGACGGAGTGTTATGTCCGATATTCGTCCATGACAATTTTAAATTTATAATCATAATTATATTTTTTTAATATCTCAGTCTGTTTGTTCTGTTTTTTTTTTTAATTGCTATTGTTGTTTTATATTTTTCACTTTTTAATTGTGTTTAATTTTTACTTGTGGTCTTTGACCGCTAATTTCAAATAGGCATGCGGTCGGCACCTATAATTGTGTTAGCATTAAGTTTATACTGGAAGTCTTTTAATATACCTGTATTGCATGTTCGGGTGTATAACATGTTGGTGCCCTTTATAAATAAATATAGTTTTCTCACCTTCCGTCCCTCCTCACATTCACGTTTAACCCAATGCCGGTTCAAATATGAACATACTCCGTTCAACACTCTCGATGAAAACTGATACTCTTCCCATTGTTTCGTGTAAAACGCAAGCACATCTTCGCCCATAAGATCGGCGCCGTTCTGAAAGGAAAATAACAGAAATTAAAATATTATAGTTCAGCGGTTCTTAAACTTTTATGATAGCACCATTTTGGGTAGATTTTTTTTCTAATTGCATGGAAACTATGCTATTCATTAAAACAAAATTAATGAGGGGAATTTTTCTGAAATCACATCGAATGAAAACGTTGATGAGCGTTGAAAGACTTCTTTTTTCTCAATCCTGAGTTTTCAGGGAGCACACTTGGAGAATAGCTGACACTAACTACCTTACATCTTCTCTACCTTACATTAAAGTCTACTTACTATATGTTTTATTTTGGGTTTGCTGTAAGAAAACTCAGTATTGAGTTAAGCTCGCCTTTTGTGAACTTTTTTTTTTTAATATAACTCTTTTTTTCTGTCGTATACAATAAAATATTAAATAAATAAATAACGTAGATTTCTATTAGTAAAAGAATTTACGTAATCGGTTCAGTAGATCCGAAGATCTCTCTACAACGTCACAATATTAACTCAATAATATTAATAGACTAAAAGACATTTCAAAATAGCCATACGGATATTTAAATTGATTAAAATTGAAAGCCCTTTAAAACGTTTTGTTAAACTGTTAAGTGTAAATTATTGGGCGATACTTTTATCGTTTTGTTCGGTACGTCTAGTAATATAAGATCGATGATTTGTATAAATTAAAGAGCGTCTGTTACCTGCAGCAAATCAATGAGATAGATCCTTAGGAACTCTTTCAACCTCTTGTACAATTCCAAGCCGACTAACTGAGCACCGCCTCCTTGGACTGGACCGCTCTGAAAACATGGAAATACATTTTAGAAGTACATTTCCCCAGCAAAAGTAAAGCTTTACAAAAAAATACAGACTATTTTTTGAAGAATAGACCAAAAATTAGGCATCGAATTATGAGCAAATTATGACAAACGTCCTTTCAAGCAAGAACAAATTCTAGATCAAAAAGTATTCGTTAGATTTTGGTAAAATTTTCACATTCAAAATAATATTATGATAATCTTAATTTATTGCATGTAGGTAGACGAGCGAACGGGTCACCTAATCATCAGTGGCATGCAGTCAACAGAAGCAAATAATCACTGCATACAATATTGCAATATTAATTTTAAAAAATCAACTACAAAAAAATTGTTACTATACTCATTTACTAAGACCATACTTAGGTGTACCTATTATTTGCAAAAAAACACTAAAGAGTGTAATTTTGAAAAATTAAGGTAAACCTACATTTCTGCATACCCTGACTAAAATTGACATGCACACCACTAATCGTGAGTTTAGGTTTATCTCATGGATCTTTGTAAAGTCAGATCTAGTTAAGGAATGTCTTCAAGGCATTCAACATCATGTATATCATAACCAAGATAATGGACATGGGACCCAAATCTTTTCTGTTTGAAAGTTAGGGACTAACGTACCATCTGTCAAACGCACGAGTCAAAATGGAGTCATGCGACATAAAAATATTTGAAAACCATTATTTAACAAAATACAAACTTGTATTTTTTTGGGAGTTATAATAAGTCTATTTACGTCAATACTTATGCTAGATTATAAATTAATGATTTGAACAGATTTCTAACGTATGAAATTAGTTGTCAATGTAGAGGACTTTCTACTTTAATCTATTTGCTTCAAGGTATTCAGGTATTTGCCCACCTCTCACTCCCACCACTGTAACTCCTGTGTAGCCAGGATCCACAGCGGCGACCATCGTAATGACTGTGAGACGTGAAGCCCAAGTACACGAAGGAAAGCTAACTTGTCTAACCCCGCAACGAATTTAAACAGAAGATGATAGAAGAAGTAGGAAAACATGAGTTTCGACTCATGCTTCAAGGTAAGGTGATAAAGGTTCTTACCTGTTTCTTGCCACTAAAATGCAATCTGGTGCTACCAGCGTTATTAGCAGGTGTCCTGGCTGAGCTACCGATACTCTGGTGGTGTACCGAAGTGCAATAATTGTAAACATGACTTTTGTTTATTAAGGAATATTATTTTAGCCAGTAGATTTGGAATTTCCTTTATCTATTTTTTCTTATTACAAAGGCAACACTTGTACCCATCTTTTAATCATTAATATGTCTTAAAATAACGGCGGATACAAATCCAGGAACAAAGTAATCAATAAAGTAAGACTGGAGTTTTTATTATAGATATTTAGCAATGATAAGAACATCAAGAGACTTTAAATTTCAAAATACATAGAAGCTCAAAAAATCAGTTGAGCAAAATTAAGACTTTTCTAATTGTACTACATATATTCAAAAAAACTTACAGAAATTTCCGTTCATTAGTCTCACTAAAATTCGAAAACGGCTGAACCGATTTGGTTTAAGTCTTGTCATATGGGTCTTATTATCACGTCGAAGTTGTGCGGGTCAACTAGTTCAAATATAAAATTGTTATATTTAAAAAGGATACGTGTAGAGATCTATGTATCTCTTCCTGGCCATGTACTGTTTTTTGTAGACTTGCTCGATACCCTCCTGCACGTCACCCCATATCTGAAAAAATAAAGAAAGGAAATGAATATCATAGAGTGAAAAAAATGTGTGTGGTGTATTTTTATTTGCTTCAATCAGTTTTGCAGCACGCAAACAGTTTAAATTATTGGATAGAAAAGTTTGGGAAAAATGTGTCGTAATCATTATCAACAAGGAATAGGGTGTTTGGGTATATGCATGCCTGTAGCATAGCAGCTGGCAAATGAATGAACAGATATTCATTTAGTTTTATTCAGTCTCTCGAAAGTAGTTTCCTTAAATCCAAGGAAAATAAGCAAACCTACGGCACACTGGATGGTAAGTTACCGTCGCTCATGAGTCTGCAATGCTAAGGCAAAGGAGGCCTTTACCCATTCTATTTAACCTAACTATACAGGATTTTCTCCTCGTTTAAAGAGGGGCATGTCTTAGCGACACCGAGGGAAAGAGTCCATTCCGACCAATAGCTTCCAGTTGCCTACAATTTGTCTACTACATAAATAACAGATAATCATCATTTAGAAATCTCAAGATATGCTTTTTACGGACAAGGCGATACGCGAACTTTTGGAAATTGAAACTGAAACATTCCTAAGAAATTTTAGAGCTCAAAGTCTTCTTACTCTTTATACATAGGATCTTTCTTATTTTAAATGTATGTATTGTAAACGTCATTGAACAGATGGGCAATGCAGTCGAATGGGTTTGGAGTGGCCGACACGCAATGCTACCCCGCCATACATGCAAATTTTATACTGTTTTTTTATCTTTATTCATTACACACAACATCCGTATGTGTAATTAAAATATCGAAATTTTCCCGTAAACATTATTAGAAATAAGTCTCTCGTTAATATTATTAAAGCAACTGATCTTGAACTGCACAAAAACGAATGCAAATTTAACAACAGACTGACCATTAATTTTACCTTAACCCGCCTTACTGACAAAACAAACTTATATAAAAACCCTAAGTGATTTTACTTCGAAATGAGTCTTAAAACACGAATGCGAAACGAGTTCCTATTATAAATAAACATGTTAATATTAAGATTTACATAGAAACGAATCAAAACGATTGACCCGAAAATATCACTGACCGAAAAGAATTGGAAGCGCGCCAAGCCTCGGACATCCTTATTCCGAGGTATAAAATAATTCGATCATAACACACCTTATTGCCTTAGATTTAAGTTCTAATTTCGCTTGGCAGAAGCGAAGTGAAAGTGCAGACTTGCGCGGATGTGTGTCGTCATTAGGGTTGCCACATTGGTTTTTTATTTAAGTAGGAGTATATTGAAGGCTAGTGTTTATTTACCGTTCTTGTAATGCAAGGTTTAAGTACGTTGCTATCTATTAACCTATAGTAAAGATGGCTTTTAAACACAATTACGTGGTGGGTAATGTAACGATGTCGTTGAATATTTATTGATATAAAAAAAATGTGTCAGTTTTTTTTCTATTATAAAACTTATGACATAAAAATGTAATGTAAATATCTTTTTTATCGACGTTTGTCATCGAATTGTGGAAGTTATACATGTTTTTTCTTGTTCGATATCAGATAAAACTTCACCGAGACATCCCTACTCGTCATAACGCGGTTTTGTTTGTGTGTGACGAATCTGACGACCTAGTGTACGCGTGGTGACGTCACTCAGACAAAAACACAGACACAGCTCGCTACAGTTATGGACAGCGTTCTACAACCTCAATACAGTGTTTATAATTCGTCGTTATGGAGATAAAACGAGACTACCCCTTTAAATTTTATGCGTCTATATTAAGTGTATGACACGCGCTGTCTGGGACGCATTCAGTTAAGGATCATCTGGACCGTAACAGGACACTGCTGAACAGGCACATGTGGAACTTTGGTCTTGCCTTGGACCCTACTGCAGACTATGTGAGGAGGAGGAGGAACACCCCTCTTCATCTGCTCTGTGATTGTCCCGCTGTATTATGTACTCGTAATAACTTCTAAACGAATAGTCCGATAGGGATAAAACAAAAGTAATTTACTTCTACATTAATACTCTTAATAACATAATACTTAATTTGGATAAGGGTTAATATAACGATACTCATTTAACGTTAAATTCAATCTTGGGACGAAATATTATTTTGCTAAACATAAAAGCGGTTATTGTAACTAAACTATGATAGTTAGATATATGCTGTCGCGGACTTTATTGTTTGTCTTAAAAAGACCTAAAAACCCGTAATACATCATTTTGTTCTATTGTCAATTGTCAGTTTTTGTAGCGTACGCATAAATAGGTTTTTGATTATTCACCTTTTGTCACATATTCGATATTTTCATACGGATCCCTAATTTTTTGAAAATAAAATATAGCTTATAACCTTCCTCGATAAATGAACTTTCCAACAGTGAAAGAATTTTTGAAATCGGACCAGTTAGTACGGGATCCGGCTGCGAAATTAGTTCATTAATAATGTACATTGATAAGATTTAATTTTTAAGTATTTTCACAGCTAGGAGAAGTCAATTTTCATCAGGTGCCAATTAGAAAATGCCCGCCAGTATTATTAATTAAATTATTATTAATTTACTTTAAGGAAGGCATTTCGTTTACATCGTATGGAAATAAAACCTACACCACTTCACAATAGTGTATTCAAGGGATCTGGAAAGTTATAGTTGCTGCTGATCGCTTAGCCGCAAACTCCAAGCAGCCAGGTGTACACAGGTATATTTTTCAATCTTTTCGTTTATAATGTACACTCATTTTATTTATACCAAATTAAAGCTATTTTTTTTTTTCTTTTCAACTATATAAAGTTGCCTTTTCAAAAAAAAACCGCAAATCACAGTTGCCTACCCTAAAAGATGCTAGGTATTAAAAATAAAGTGACAGAGAGCGAGCGCATGACGCTACTTGTTAGACAAGGATGTGAAATGCCAGCTGGATGTGTTTGTTTGAGCTATTGCGCTGCTTAGTTTTGGTGGACCGATATGAATGATTTTGGTGTTGTTAAATGAAAGTTGATGGTCGTCATGGGATCCCATTTAAAACGGAGAAAATTTCACGATTTGCTCGTGCGTGTATTTATTTTCAAATGAACCGATTCGGATAATTCTTTTTTGTCGGAAAACAGACACTTTGGACATCATCTCATTTATCTGATAAAGATCTGACCGGTATTTTTGTGCTAGAGAAGTCGGTCGTTTTCATTTTTGTAATAAAAATATTCTTATTTTACTAGTTATATCAGAACTCAGCTACAGTTATGACGTAACTACCATTGTTATTACAATCTTAACCTCTGACCTCTTCGATCTTTCACTTTTCGTATCGCAGCCGCCGAATAATTTAGTGAGTTTCGCTTACGGGTGCTTCTATTAAAAGTAATGTGAGGGTGCGCGGTAGGGGGTAGATCAATAGGGCTTTACTTGGAACTGTTTCACGCCCTGAAGGTCAAACAGTGTTGCTATTGAACTTTTGATTTAAAGAGGAATTTGAATTTCGGTTGTTTTTTTAGTTGATAGATAGAGGTAAAGGGACTACGATCCAGTAGTTACGTTTACTCATGGACCTTTGCAATGTCTAAAGACACCAAGGGGCCGCTACCTATGTCCTACTTTTAAAGATACTCTTCAACCCTCGTTTGAACAAGGCATAAGTCAAAGTCAAATCATTTACTTTAAAGTTGATGTGGACACACATACATTTTGAAAGTTATTAACGCCGAATGAAAGGCCGAAAATCCTTACAATTACACACAAACAGTACCATAAATGAATGTTTACTCCGCTTGTAGAATTGACCATATTTGGTACAAATGCTGCGGTTAAAATTTGACTAATCATGTTTTTTTTGTTTATGGTAAATTTTGGGTCCAATCTTGATAGAATTCGTATTCTTATTTTCTAATTTCTCATTAATTTTCCTTACTAATGATTTGTGAAGTGTAAAATATTGAAACAGCAACGACCCCATATTAAGCTCGTTTCAAAGATATTGCTGCTTGATTGAACCGGCCTAACTGAGATTTGAATTGTCGAGTGGGGGCCATCATTAGCGATCTCCGTCGCATCATTGTTTAAAACTCGACCTACTTATCATCTCGATCGTGCGCCGGTTTCGTCATTATAATGACATAACTATTCAGAGTTTTAGCTCAATGATTCTAAAAGAGTTTTGTATTACTCAGTGATTCCCAAAGAGCTGCCCGCCCCTCAGGGATCAGAGGGGAATAGCAGTCCAAACATTAAGGAGTACCTAACGAGTATTTGAACACTTATCACTTCCAGAACTCCAGCCAGGATCCACAGCGGTGACCACCGTAATATCCCTGGGACCCGAGGGAAAGATTTTTTTTATTTATTAAAGGATAATTTATACTAATATCTATACTTCTATACTAATATTATAAAGCTGAAAAGTTTGTTTATTTGTTTGAACGCGCTAATCTCAGGATCTACTGGTCCGATTTCAAAAATTCTTTCACTGTTGGAAAGTCCATTTATCGAGGAAGGTTAGTTAGGCTATATTTTATTTTCATTATTTTTAAAAAAATAGGGATCCGTATGATAATATCGAATATTTAACACAAGGTGAATAATCGAAAATTTATTTATGCGTACGCTGCCAAAACTATTGACAATAGAACAAAATGATGTACTACGAGTTTTTAGGTCTTTGTAAGACCAACAAAAAAGTCCGCGAGAGCATATATCTAACTATCATAGTTTAATCACAATAACCGCTTTTACGTTGTAAGCAAAATGATATTTCGTCCCAAGACAGAATTTAACGTTAAATGAGTATCGTTATATAACCTCTGATTTAGCTTATCGTCAAGTACATTGGAGATTCTATTGTTAAAGTACCAATTCTATTATCAAGATGGGATGTCCTGTGTCAACTCAAGCTATACTACTTGCCCGATGCGGGTTGGGGACTCCTTGTTTTTCTTTTAAGAGTTAAAACTCTTTGAGTACCTATCTATGCAGGTTTTCGCACGATGTTTTCCTGCGCAGTTTTTGAAAGTGATAGCTTTGTTAAATTTTATTTAGGGGTTTTGTCAGTTTCCGACTATGCCACTCCATAAGGTCAATAACAGATTTTTCCTTGAATTTCCTAGACTAAGTTACAATAACAACAAATAGTTGGAAAGACAGCTGATGGTTTTAAGCGTATTAGACACTATAATTTTAAAATTTCATGCACTACGAGACTTATTTATATTCTTTTAAATAGTAGTAATCAAAACAATGTGATTTCTACAGAATTTTACTTTTGTGACAACATTGTTTTGTCACACTGCGTTGGGTTTCGTAAAGCTGCGTTCTTTTGTGTGACACTTCATTGCGTTGTATGCTGCAATGTTTGATCCGGCGCCGCGGCGGTGAATTTACATGGCAATGCGATTTTGTTGTGACATTAATGGTTTAATCTCTACTTATATTATAAATGCGAAAGTAACTCTGACTGTCTGTCTGTTACGTGTTCCTGCATAAACCTCTCAACCGATTTTGATGAAATGAAGTCACAGACAATCTTTAGACCCTGAGAAAGAACATAGGTTACGTTTTATTTCGAAAAAAAAAGGGATGAAGAAAAAAAACGTGTTATGGAGTTCACGCAGACGACGTTGTGGGTAGCAACTTGTAATGCATATTTGTGTGATATTCATTTAACGTTGTGTTAAACGGACATCGGTATTTCTTGTGACAAAATATTGCATTGTGTGACATGACATTTTGTATGCTCAATTTTTGAGTGTTATTTTGTGGTATGTTTGAGTGATGTTTGACGTTGCTTTATGTGACAATGAATTGCGTTGTGACAAATCGTTTTATCTATTGTGTTTTAGCATTTATATGCTGTTTTATGTATGTTAAATTTTAGAGTGATTTGTCTTATATGTTTAGTTTTTACTTTTTGTGACAATGGATTGTGTGACACATTATTTATTACGTGTTAGTAAATGTGTTGTTAGAGATAATTTTAATGCAATTACCTGATCGAAATCCTTCTGCCGCATTTGACCTTGTGGTCGTCCAGTACCCGTACTCATAATTCACATACACAAGTACAAAAGCACTTTCGAAAACAAAAACAAATTTATTTAACTATATTCCACTAAAATTGTATGATTCACTAAAACTTTACAAAATGCAATACTATAGCTTAATGAATAGAAATCACAGTATCGGCAGCGTATATTGGCTTTAGTATTTAATTTATTGTTACATTACTTTCTTTTTTTTTATAGATTTCAATACGATTCTCTTCTTTTACGTGATCGGTTGTGGTTGTCAATTCTGAAACAATAGAAATTAAATATTAGGATATGATATTTAGAAAAAAAAATAGTAAATATAAAAGTGTATCTTATCTTATCTTAAATTACAATGTTCCTAATGAAATTTATTTGATGTTATTAAATATTTATAATTTTGTTTTACTCGGAACACTATTCTTCAAATTTTATTGTTTAAATTTGCATGCAGTAGTTTTCTGTAAGTAAAGATGCACGTACTCTTTTTTTGTTATTGCTTATGTAATCAATGTGTTCACTTAGTGTATTCTATATATTATTCTTTGTAGAAAACTCATAAATAAATAAATAAATATCCGTATTTGACGTTTCCTTATAAAGGAACTCTTTTTGCTACAGCATTATAGATTTAGGTACCTTCCTTCTCTTGAAAATTTTGAGACACGATGTTTTTTTGTTATTATGAGTTTTGGCCAGTACCTACTGCAGTTTTCGTGTGCAGTTTAAAAACATACTTTCGTCCAAAATACATACGTAAAGCCTTATTTACAAGCTGTTGATGACGATGTTGCACAATAAATATATTTTTTACATGTTATTTCTCTGTTGATTTCAATTTACCTAAGAACTATTATTTTGGACGGCCATTTTCCAATAATCGTAACTATCAATCTTTGAATAAATCTTTCCTCCACATTATAGCGATATTTATAAAAATAAATTTCTTTAAACATTCGCGGTTATCTACATCACTTACACTATTACTAAACGGATTCTTATCACGATTATTTTTAATTGAGCGATCATGATCAGTTCCTCAGTCTTCTCGTGATCATGGCGCTTGAAACAGTGCCGAAATATCGGGATCGCGGGACACAGTAAAGTACCATACAAAATTAAGTTCTAAATGATAACTGGTCAGTTTTCCCTATCGAATACCAGACAAATTTAAATGTATAATTTACCTACAACATAAACACTAAATAATTTATAAACAAAGTTCAAAATACTCATCACTCCATGAGATCATGGCAGTCCATTGAATATAAAGATGATGACATGAAATATAAATCGGAATAATAGATTATTTAAGGACACAGGGGACAATGTATTCTTGAAGCTAAATTGAATAAAAACAACATTTCCATATATTACATTTACTCTAAGCGTGCCCGCACACCTATCAATAGTATTGTCAATACTTTCGACAAGTGATGGGAAAAGATACAAAAAAATAGCATGTTAAAGAAAGTGTTAATTAAAAACCCATTTTCAAAAATAGCACGTGCATGTTTTAGGACCGAGTTCCAAAATCGTATAATGTTAAAAATATTAATTTTATCATCGTAAGTCTACTATTCAGGTGGTATTTTAATTTTGAATATATGCAATTAATTAATTCATATTTCCTTCATACTTTTACAGGTTTGATGCTGCCTGAAACTACTTTTTTTCATGTCTTTTAGCGTAATACATAGAACTAAACTCACTTGACGTAAGCACTAGGAGGTATGTACAAATAACACAATTTCAATATCTAAAAGATGTCTAGAGCATGCTACTCGGGGACGGAGCGACGGGAAAGCATGCCGATGGCGTAACGCGTCGCGCCGTCCCTCCAAACCCCGTACTGGGTTCTGGCCTCAGCCGGGGTTCGGACGCTGAGTGTGAGCGGTTGGAGGTTTTAGTGAGGTTGAACTCCCACATACCCCGCCCGCGGAGCGGGCGGGGATCCGGTGATTTCCTCCAACTAAAAAAAAAAAAAACAAAAAAAAAAAGAGCATGCTACTCAAACACTATTATTGCAATTTTTTTATAACTTTACAATTAAATTGTTATGACTTTTAAATCCCATCTCTGCTTTTGTCACAAGTATTGACAATACTGTTTTAGGTGTGCGGGCACGCCAGGGCTGAGAAAATTGTTCTTGTACGGGAGACGAACAAAATGTCGTGTAGATGAATCCCCTCTTTTTTACAAGCTTTATTATAACTTGCACTGGATGTAATTATGTAAGTTCGTGTAGAATCTTGCAAGCTTAATTTAACAACTTCCCGGTTTCCGATTGAGCAGACAATTTGCACGCTGATGTTACATATCGCATGACAATGCAATAATATGACAAAATGGCGCTGATCTGATAATGGATTCGGAAGGTGGTCATAGGAACTCTTGCTTAAGAAGTACTTAATGTCGCGTTTCCATATTGGTTCACCAACGTCCAGGTACAAAACAAATGACGGTGACGGCCTACCAATATGAAAATTGCAAGTTGGCGAGCCAAAATGGAAACGCGGCGTAAGAAACACCTACTTCTTTAAAATTACCCTGTCTTTTGTCTAGGACTCTAGGCACTAAGGTGTAAGGTCTAGATACTATGACGCGAAACTTTTATATATTTCGTATGAAGACTTGATAGATTTACTGACGCGCGTCTTTTATTCTTCGGCTCTTTTTAGCGTCAGGTCCCATGGCCATTAAATTTTGTAGCTGTAAACTTTGCGAAGAGCTGACCTTTTTCTATTTTATAAATATTCGTAGATATAATTAAAATGTAACCTAAATTAGGGGTCAAAAAATAAAAAGATTAAGATAAAGTAAGATTAAAATATTGAAATTTAAGTTGACTTTAAAGTGTACACATCATACACATTACATTCCTACATCACTATTAAATCAATTAATTGAACAACATCTTTTACTTCCATTTGAATGCACTGATTTCAAGAAGTTATTCCGATTGCAATAATACTTTCAGTGTTCGATAGTCCATTCTTTTTCCATCAAGGAAAGGGTAACTAATATTATATTTTCAAAAAAAATATATTATATATGTTTTCCATTCTGAAGCAGATGAAAGTGAGTGAAAATCTAGTAATAAATAATTTGGTTATATTTTGGTTGCATAACATTTTTAGTTTTATTATCACTTTTCATTTCTTCATTTTTATTATGACTTTCATCATAGTTCATGTAATCTATGTTAGTCATATTGTGTCTTACGGATTTTTTTTTATTGCAAGACCCGATGTGAAGCGGTTACCGTCGCTCATGTACCTCATGGCTGGGCATTAGGGGCTACCATACACTTTCTTCTTTATAAATGGAGATATGTAAACAATCTCTGTTTGTCACAAAATGGGAATGAGATTTCAGACCGTTTCAATTGAGACATCTTCTTATACATAAAAATGAATTGCTGTTCGTTAGTCTCGCTAAAACTCGAATACGACTACACCGATTTGGCTTATTTTAATCTTGAAAAATTCATACAAGTCCATGTTATTTTCCAAAAGGTTTTGGAAAATAACATTTAAAAAACAAATTAAAAAAAGAATGCCCATTGAGTTTCTTGAGCCAGGTTTTCTCAGAACAGAGGCGTAATTTTAGCGAACTGATGGTAATACAGCAGTGGGCAGTAATTCTTACGGTACAGTACTGTAGAAGTAATGATAAAATTGATTTGTAATGAGACCTAAATAACATTGGGTCAAGGCTAAACTACCTAATATAACAATGATTTTTATTATAGAAATAATTCTATGATTTCATTTTAAAACCTTCAACTTAAATCAAGTTTTTTAGTCTATTCTTTTACCTATAAATGGATTTTAAAACTAATATCATCCTTTTTGGAGTGGCCTTCATTAAGGATAACTGCTTTGTCAAGGTAAGCCCTTCGTTAAGCAATATATTAAATTGTAAAAAAGTTATTGAGTATAGAAGCCAAGATGCAGCTTTGTAGTCTGATATTTCAGTTGTTCATGAGTGACGGTAACCACTTACCGTCAAGTGGGCTTTATACTTGTTTAGCTGGTTAATTTTAACAAAGGTTTTGATATTTTTAGTTAGGATATTTATTAGACATATCAAAACAAGGATAATACTTTTATAGTCTACTTTGACAGACGGCTCATTTTACAGTAAGTGTAAGTAAATCTTCGATTATAGACCTTGACAATACAGAAAACCATTTGACACAAAAGTAATTTATAAAAAATACAATTTTAGATAACAAAGACGAAATCAATCAGCCTAATCTGGCTAATGAATGATATGCAAAACCCTACAAAAATTAAAAAAAAAAGAAACGTAAGAGTTTTAACAAGGTAAAAAATATGTTACGAGTTAAAAGTGTAACATAACTGCATTCTGCGTCCACTCAACGGTAACCGTTCGAGTAGAAAAGTTCTTGGCATAACCAAAATTAAAAAAAAAATCTACCGTCTTTCGTCTGCGATTAAAACAATGTTGCGCATCAGCAACGCTAATAATATTACAAGAAAACAATACGAAAAGTAAAAGTGATGTAGATTTAAACAAAGGAATCGTGTATTGCAACAAACAAGGGCGAATGAAATCCACTAGTTTTTTTTTTATTCTCTCAAACTTTCGACCAAACACTTACCTGCAAAGATTCCTTGTATGACTAATAGCACTTTATTTCCAGTAAAATCACAATATAAACGATTTAGGAACTAAATCACTAACATATTACGACTGATTCTTTGCACGAGAATTGACAAATTCAGGTATTTCTACATCTGTCCTAGTCTGACAATTGTTATTGACTGACAGTCGAACTGACAGGTATACAAATTATCCTACCAAATGCAAAAGTAGAAAGGAAACAAATTTTGAGCTTTAAATAAAGAGAATACGTGACCATTTAAATAAATCGGATAATACGTAGCACCCGTTTTTCACGCTGTCATCGACCACATTACACTGTTTGTATTAAAATTTGATTTAACACAATTATTCTTTGATTTGTAACACAAATATAACAATTCACAAAACTTTAATCAATGCGTTCATAGGCCTTGTTATTTTTAAACTTTTCATTCTCAAGTTGATTTTAAAATAAAAAGTAACAACACACGGAGAGAACAAAAATGTTTCACTGATTTCTATTTGTGGCGCTAGCCGCTAGGTGACGCTGTTTGACTTGCGCCGTTACGTCAATAACTTCACTACATCAAAAGACTGACTCAGGTAAACTTGACAATCTCAACAAATAAATACCTTGAATTTTTCAAAAAAGATTTTTGAATAAATAACCTCAGAAATTACGTTAACTGTTGTTACAAATTACAGTTATATTTTTACAGGATATTTGCAAACTATTAGTTGATTAAGAGTTTCAAATTCAAGTAGTTTTACTTTTTTTCTGAGTGAAAAAAAGCTATTTGACTGAAATAAAACTGATGCAACTGTTGGTTTGACAGTAGGATCAATATGTCATTATTACTTCGTAATGTTGGTAGTGAATAGTGTTAACAGGTTCAAAATATTTCCAAACTTTAAAAAGATTTTCGAAGTAGAATCAAAAAGATTACAATCACTGAAAAAGTTAATTTAAAACCTGATGAATCAGACAAACTAACTACCCTTTTTACGGCACTTATAAAGGACTGTTATACGGGATTAAGATCTGAATAGATTTTTTCTTCAAACCTTTAAACTCTGGGCCGCCCACAAAAGCGGTGGCAATAAAGCCATAAAAAAAAAAAACCTTTAAACTAAATTCAGTTACTTTCTCAATTACATTGAATCCAAACTAAACTAGCTATTTTCAGAAAAAAATTGTGTATGAAGAAACCTTTTTGAACCATGTACTAGACATTCCCATATTTTAATAACAATGTAAAATTTTTCAAAAATGATGTCACTGTTATTTTACACTTGGACTTATTTTCGGGAAATTGTACTTTCAACAACGCCACCCCAAGTTTTTTTTTTAAGTTTTACCAACATTTACATAAAACTCTACTAAACATTAAACAAAAGTCACAGAAAAAAGTTTAAAACTTTGCCAAATGTTTTTCACGCGCAAATAAAATATAATTATAAATATCGCGTATGTTTCACATCGAAAATATAACAAAACTGCAAATTGTGTGTAAAAAGAAATTCGCGCCATAATGTGCTACGTTATAGTTACAGGACGTAGTTTAGCATGGCTCCTGTTGAGTTTGATCGCTTTTATGTTTATTTTAACAGGGATAATGACGCCTAAATGGTTGTTGGGAAGGCCTTTAGTCATAAATGAGAATAACGGAACAGTATTTTATATACCAAGCGTTGGAATCTACAACAGGTATAGAATTTAAACTTATTTGTTTGTTTACATTTTTTACTAACTTTTATTGCAAGTAGTTGACCCGCGCAACTTCGTCTGCGCCACAAAAGTAGATAGATTCAAATTTTAATAAGAATAACAAGTTCAAATTTGAGAATAATTTTAGATAAATGATAAGAACTTTTAAGTTTTTTCTTTATTTGTAAAAATCTTGAAACAGGTTATCATGTAATTAATATATTTAAGATCCTATTCGCATAAACACAGTACTTACTTTACCGAGCTTGTGGCCTGGTGGTAAGCGGTTACCATCGCTCATGAACCTCTGGAATACCAGGCCTTTGAAGGACTGGTATCTTCTACCTACTTATACAAGTCTATTTAAAGAGGCACATGTTAAAATATAAAAATTTATCATCAAAAAAATTTGTTAAAATAAATATCTCAATACTTCTAAAGATTTACATTTAAAATACCATAAATTTCAGATGTCTTCGCATGAGGAATGATCCTGATAATTGCGGTTCATTCTCCTTCCACGGGTTTGCTACTGATGAGGTAGTCTACCCTGGCCCTTGGAAGGCAGCTCTATTCTTCCTATCACTTTGTAAGTGTTTGCTTAACTTGTATACAGAGTGTGTTGTTTTCCAAAAATAAAGACAAAATTTGCTAAAATCACTACTTGAAGTATTTTCTTTGGAGGTAATTCAATATTTCCCCCTATATTGTACAAATATTCTTTATGGCCAGTAACTGTAACATCCCATTACTGCCCAATGCTGGGCTCGGGTCTCCTCAGTAGTCCACCACATTTGCCCAATGTGAATTGAGCCAGTTAGTTTTAATTCACGCACCATGGTTCATCACAAATACCGAAATTCACAAACTTCCCTACATACCAACAGTTATAGAAATAAAATTTTGTTTAAAATACGAAGGGCATCTGGTTAATCACCAACCAACTGTCTTTAAATCTCCTTCGTAAAAAATACAAGCATTTCCTGAAACTTTGTAGAGGGTTCCGAGTCAGAGTGTCTCTGAACGCCTTTTCCATTCCATCTGCTCATATTTTTATGAATGAACGCAGATAATATGCAAAATAAAAATAATTTTGTTCATTACAGGTGCATCAATACAATTTACAACAGTTCTAGCTGGAGTAATGGCTTGCTGTGTACAATCCGTATTTAAGAAAAGCGTTATTTCGTTAGCCGGAGCAACGCAAGCTTTAGCTGGTGAGAATATTGCAGTTTTCCATATCTTACTTATATTTTTAATGCAAAAGTTAATAAGTAAATGTATGGATGTTTTAAACTGAAAAAATATTTATTAACTAAAAAAAGATAAATAATAAAAACAAGTTACCTAGCCGTTGCATCAGTAGCCTGTATCGAGGCAACCTTAAAACTAAATAAATTAATCATAATAATAAAAATAGTTATGTTTCTAAAATAAAATTAAAATGAGATTTATAACTAAAACATAGTAGTTTTTCACATTGAAAAAAAATAAATAAACAAAATATAACTATTTATAACTGAACAATCAAAATAATACATGAGTTATGTAAAATCTTAAATACCTTGTTCCTTAAAGGTCATAGATAGTGGCTCGTCAGTGTCCCGTGACATTTCACAGGTCATTGGGCGACTGTAATCACAATTAGGTAGCCCGTTAGCTTGTCTACTTGGCAATGAAAAATATATTCGATAAAAAATACCACAAGGCAACGCAATAAAATAAACTTCAAACATAGCACCAAAGTTTGTTCAATCTAAAAAAATAATGGAATTACAAAACAACCATCAGCTTTCATCTGAAATAAGAGTCATCCGAATCGGTTCGGACGTACTCAATTCGTACCATAAGCGAGGGGAGAATAAGTGAAAGGGAGTGGTCCCCGTTTTCAGAAGTAATAATAATAAATAATAATATCGGTGCCCCATTCATGGCTAATGAGAGTTTTAGAGCTGTATAAAATACATCCCACTCTACGCTCCTTTCTTAGCTCATGCATGGGTCAGTGGTCTACGTTTCTTCGTCAACCAGGACATATTGGATCCCCGGCCTCCCCGAGCTTGATAAGGATAAGGCGGGGTATCTTCCAGGGTGACAGTCTGAGTCCTTTGTGGTTCTGTCTGGCGCTTAATCCTCTAAGCACGTTGCTTGGAGATTCAACGCTAGGCTACCGACTCAAGAGAGGGGGTGAGCCCATTTCACATCTCTTGTACATGGATGATCTCAAATTATTTGCTACTAAAAAACCAGACTTAATATCTTTACTCAATATAACCGACAATTTTAGTAAAGCTATTGGAATGGAGTTTGGAGTAGATAAGTGTGCGGTCATAGATATACAGAGAGGTAAAGTTGTAAACTCGGAGAGTTTGCAACTTAGCCAGAGTGAGGTGCTTAGATCTCTGTCTGAGTCGGAAACCTACAAATACCTTGGAATGTTCGAAGCTTTGAGTATAGTCGATGCAGATATGAAACAATCGGTGAGGGATCGTTTCTTCGGCCGCTTGGTAAAGCTTTTGAAAAGCCTCTTATCTGGCGGAAACAAGATCCGAGCCTTCAATGGTTGGGTCATGCCTATACTGACGTACTCCTTTGGCATTCTAAAGTGGACGCAATCAGAACTAGATGCCCTGGATAGAAAAGTTCGGCGACTGCTGACGGCATACAGGATGCACCACCCACGTTCATCTGTTATGAGGTTGTATATTCCTCGGAAGTGTGGGGGTCGTGGCATGTTAAATGTCAAGGACCTACACAACCGAGAGGTAAACAACCTTCGGGAATATTTCCTTAAGGTAAGCGTGGGTATGTACCGTAATGTAGCAGCAGTTGATAAGGGACTCACTCCGCTGTCCTTAGCGAACGAGAATTGGCGGACGCTAAAGGTAATGAGTGTGACGGATCGCACGGACGTATGGAAGAGCAAGGAATTACACGGACGGTTCTACCGGGCCCTTATGAGCCCCGATGTAGATCAGTTAGCCTCTGTATCTTGGCTACGATACAGTAACCTCTTCGGAGAGACTGAAGGTTTTGTCTTTGCAATTATGGACGAAGTTATCATGACGAACAACTACCGTAAATATATTCTAAAGGATGGGACGGTCGACATTTGTCGGGCATGTCACCGTCCGGGAGAGTCTATTAGACATATCGTTTCCGGTTGTTCTCGTCTTGCTAACGGCGAGTACTTGCACAGGCATAATCAGGTAGCTAAGATAATCCACCAACAACTTGCTCTGAAATACGACCTTGTTGAAGCCGCTGTACCTTATTACCAGTATTGGCCTCAGCCGGTTCTCGATAATGGTCATGTAACGCTCTACTGGGACCGATCTGTTATCACTGACAGGACTATTGTTGCCAATAAGCCTGACATAGTGATAATAGATCGGGACGCGCATCGGGCAGTGCTGATCGATGTCACCATTCCACATGACGAGAACCTTGTGAAGGCAGAAAAAGAAAAACTGCTAAAATATTTGGACCTGGCCCACGAGGTGACCGACATGTGGCGTGTTGAATCGACCATCATTGTTCCGATCGTTGTATCTGTGCACGGTCTAATAGCGAAAAGCTTCGACCGTCAGCTAGAGAAGCTTTCGCTCCCCGGCTGGGTAAAGGGCCTGATTCAGAAGGCGGTCGTTCTTGACACGGCACGTATTGTGAGGAGGTTCCTCTCTCTTGAGCCCTGACCACTGATGGCTTGGGTCGTAGACCCCGTCTCCAGTGGCCCTCTGTTTTTTATATTGTATTTTTAAATTTATTTTTTTGTGATTGTTTTTTTAAAAATATAATGTAAAAAATGAGCAAATAAATGGATACTGAGAAATAAATAATAATAAAAAATTATTTAAATGGCAAAACATAACATGAGTATTTACATTTCCAACTTAGATTATAACTGAAACATTGTACATTTCAATAAACTACGGTACCCGCACTAGGTATTCCTGTATCGCGGGAACCAGATTCATTTTCGATTCACATTATGTACAGATTGTAGGGTAGTCAAAACAAAAATTTTAACCAAAGCTTGTGGAAGTGAAGTGATTTTTCAAAAATGCAACCAAATATGAAATTTTATTTCATACTAGCTGGCCCGCGCAACTTCGTCTGCGTCACATAAGGAAATTTTCTCACCGTTTAAACCTTCCCTGGACTTCTACGAATTTTTCAAGATTAAAATAAGCCAAATCGGTTCAGTCGTTCTCGAGTTTTAGTGAGACTAACGAACAGCAATTCATTTTTATATATAAGATATTTTCTTGTTAAACATGTTTCAGGTCTATTTGGAGTGTTAGGGTTAATTCTGTACCCCTGGGGTTGGGGTGCAGACCGCGTTAAGAAGTTATGCGGTGAAAATTCTGAACCGTACATTCCTGGCGATTGTTCTATAGGTAAGTGTTACTATTACACTATACAGGGTGTCCCAGAACTATGCGACATAAACTGGAAGTACCTTAAATATTAGAGATAGGATGTTTTGCTGAAGCGAAACATTATTTTACTAAAAAAATAAATTATTTTACTGCATTTACAGATTTTTTTGTAAATTGTTTGGTTTGTCTGAAAATAGAACTATGTTTGTTAGTAAAGATTATTCGTAAGTAATTCTGCTTTCGATTCATTAAAATACAGGGTGTTGCCGATTTTGTTAGTTTGATTTTCAAAGTTCTCAAAACTAAAGTAAAAATGAAACTCAAAATTTGGCGATAGATAACAACCCCTCATTGCCCTGGCATTGCAGAGGTTCATGAGCGACGGGGACCGCTTGCCATCAGGTGGGCCGTAGGCTCGTTTATCTATCTTCGGGGGTATATACCTACAGAAATTCCGGCGGTTTGTTCTGTCCAAAATAACACTCCTACTATATTGTGTGGAATATCCACTTGTAAGTTTTTAAATTTTTATACTAAGTATAAATATAATGTCTATTATTTCAGGCTGGGCGCTGTTTGTAACAATAACAGGAGTGGCCCAGATATTCTTGGCGTGTGCTCTATCGAAAACGGCGGACAAAGCAGCCAATTCTGATAAAGTTCAATTCCAAATAGACGAAGGGAAACAACTGATTTGTTTGGCTTAAGAAAAAATATTAAGGTTTTATTTGATACTTTTTTTTTTCTGACGAATCTCATAGCGAACGATTTGTACTTAAACTAATTCATCACAATGTATTTGTAAAAATATTAACTAGCAATGTGTATTTGAATTATTTTTGTAAAATGTCTATATACACAATGATTGAGTTAAATATAATACTTTCATGCATTTTCAACGGGTCCTTACCTGGATATTTAATTAATTGAGTTGTCTCGATGTTTCGTTGTTGTTGCAAACGTCATGATCACGAGGACACTGGATACTAGTTCCAGTATGGTAGTTCCAGTGGTACGACCCAAAAGCGAACGAGTGCGAGGTTAGACAGATTTGTTTGCTCTTAAATCGACCCGCAGTATCCAGTCTTCTCGTCCAGACACAGAATCCATGTTTTGCACTTTACATGTAAAATAAATAAAAAATCGCTAATGACATCAAGTCTACCAATTTTGGTTTTTGGTAGTGTTTAGTTGGTGCCATTTTTACACTAATCATGTATCTAGTATTTATTTGATCGAAATTCAATACTCATTTTTCTTATTTTGTCTTCAGTAAGTGTTGTGACTTTCTAAAAATTAAAGACTGAGTGAATTTTACTCCAAAACTTTTTATACTTTATACATTTTTTTTTATTAAAACTATACAGGGTGGATTTTTAAATGTTTAGTGAAATTTCTTTAAATTTTTTTTTAATTGAATTGTTCTGAAAGGTTTTTCCTTTATTTTTGAAAAAAATATACATTACATTCAAACATTTTTAAAATAACCCCACCCCAAAATCGTTTTAAGGGCAGAAAAAAATACACCCTGTATAGTTTCATTCGCTAAACTTCTATTGAAGGTAAAATGTAGCTTTTATTTTTAAGATATATACCGCATTTTATATACTCATAGGTTTAATTAGTTTTTAAGGTTATTTATTTAATATTAGATGACCCACGCAACTTCGTCTGTGTCACAAAGGGGTTCAAAACAAAATTCAGTGTCTTATAGTGCCTTTAAAAACAATAAATATGAAAGTATGCTTCATCATCATCATCATCATCATCATCAGCCTATAGACGTCCACTGCTGGACATAGGCCTCCCCCAAACTTCGCCACATCGACCGGTCCTGCGCCGTCTGCATCCAGTGTAAAAGTATGCTTATAAAATACAAAAAAAATATTTTTACAAAATCAATTAATAATATTATTTCCTTTTTGTTATATTAAACTTGAAGTCGTGGTGGCCGAGAGGTCGAAGCGCGTCAAATCCGGCTTGTACCTCTAAATCTAAATGTGAAAAAGATTTATATGCAATTTTCACAACACCACTGGCTAAAAACGGTGAAGGAAAACATCGTGAAAAAAAAAAGAAGTCTACATGAAAATAAACTTGAACTTTCAAAATGGGTTCCGTAGCTCAAGCTCTTTTTACAAGCTTTATATTAACTTGCACTGGATGTAACTATGTAAGTACGGGTGGAATCTTGCAAGCTAAATTTGACAATCTTCCCGGTGTCCGATTGAGCTGACATTTCGCACGCATCTGTATATCGCGTGACAATGCAATAATGTGACAAAATGACTTTGATCTGATGATGGATTCGGAGGTGGTCATAGGAATACATGTACTAAACAAGATAGACCCGTCGTGTTTGGACTCATTTTACTTGTATTAGCTAGCACTCTACTGCTATACGATATCCAGAATCTTAACAGATTGTATTATAAAGAGATTTTTCTCGAAAAATAAATTGTTATTGGGCTCACTGCCTACTAGTTCAAATGCGTAAAGTCATGGCTAAATTAAATAAATTCATTAATTCCGTTACTCTTAAAAATCCTAAGACTTATGAAATAATATCGATGTTATGAATCTCAGTGCGAACTATTTTACTTAAATAAGGCTCAAAAATAAGTAAAAAAAATATTTAATATTATTTGCAATGTATTGTTGTTAAAGTGCCATAAAATATCCGTCTTATAATATTGTATTTTTCCCTGTAAAACATTGTGTTTAGAGTATGTGTATAATTTTAATGAAAATTTCGATATATATATTTCAAAAAATTAACGAGATAAGTACTTTTTGATATTTTTTTGTCTATATTTACCTGTATTATTTTCTTTTTGAACATTTTTTTATTTACATGTGAGATTTTTTGTACTAATTTAATTTTTAAGAATGTATCTTTGTGCTAAATATACGCTTTTTTACAATTTTTGTATATTCAAAATATATTATACACCAATCAAAAAGTGTTTTATTTACTAAAAACTATACATTTCCATAGAAGATTTTAGGTGGTCCTATTCGGATGTTAATTTTGCTATATCTTCACCTATTTTACAGATATAGGCTTGAAGAAAGATCTTAAAGGTAGGTTGTAACATTGCAGAGGTCCATGAGCGACTATAACCACTTACGATCAGGTGGCCCGTTAGCTCGTCTGCCTTATATGACAATGAAGAACGTATTTAATGATGTTTTCTTGTTTTTTGTTTCTGTAAAATCAGTATTGGATAACCCATTTATCGAGGAAGACTATAGATTTTATATTTTACTAGCTGACCCGCGCAACTCCGTCTGTGTCACAAAGGGAAATAATATATCCTTTAGCTCTCCTCGATAAATTAACTTTCTAAAACGGAAAAAAAAATGAATTTGGATTGGAGTTTCGGAGCCTATTCAAGACAAACAATCAAACCTTTCCTCTTTAAAATATTAGTAATAGATTAATTCCGTTCTAAAAGTTCAATAATGTAATTAAAAATGTAAAACAAAAAATTTAGCTAAAACCTTTTATTTCTATCGCAAGCAAAATTAACACCTGTACCAACCCATTACTACCCACTGTTGGGCTCAGGTCTCCTCAGAAGAGGTATTAGGCATAGTCCACCACGCTTGTCCAGTGCGGATTGGGGACTTCACATATCTTCAAAGGATTTTTAGAACCCTTTTCCGACATGCTGGTTTCCTCACGATGTTTTCCTTCAGCTAACAGCTAAGTAGTAGTAAAGTTATAAGCTAGTCATTAATTTAAAAAGTTTAAAAGAAAAATCAATTTGCGTTTTACATTCAAGAAAAACTATTCAATTTTCTTTTCATAGACGCCATTTTAAAAATGGCCGCCACACGACAATCATATGATTTGTGATACATTATTCACAGCCCAATTGTGGGCTGGAGTCAAACCCGTGTATTAAATGACAACCTGCCTGGTTTTACTCTAATTATAGAGTAGGTAAGTAATTGAAAGCTTTTCGTGTAGTATTTATTGTGGTAAGTTATGTAATATAAGGTTGATGAACTTTTCGTGGTATTCGTCCCTTTGACTTGTGTTGAGGCATAAAATTATTACATCAAGAGAATATATTAAAAATAGGTTCTTTATGGGTTAATCAAAAACTACAGGTTTAGTATAATTAGGTACATAAGAAATATTTTAAAGAATAACTAAGTTTATAGGTATTTAAAGCACTGTATCTTAAAATGCCTATAAATTAACCACTCAACTGGGAACGTCACTATTCGCTAGATAGCGAAACTGGGGACTTCGTTCGGAATCAATACCGTGTTTGAGCCTCTTTTTAAAAACATTTTTTTCCAATAATTTTTAATTTTGATTTTTAATTAAACCTTATATTTTTGTAAATCTTTATAACTAAACGACGCTGTATTGCATTTTCAGCGAAAATATATTAGGTGTACAACTTTGCTTCCGCCGTTTTGCATAGATGGCTGTAGCGGTAAGTGGTAGTCGAAATAAATAGATCGTAGATGTTATACAATAAGCTTAGGCATTTGTAAACATAACGCCATCGAAATATTAGTCGATTTGTATCTGGATCATAAAGTTATTCTCGATTAAACATGTCAGCTTACGAGCCAAATTCTCGTAATTTGCGGGAGGTTTTAATTTTCTGCTTTAATATAAAGAAATCTGCGGCTGAGGCTCATCGAATGCTCTCAAATACCTATGGTGAGGCCGCTATTAGTGAAAGAACGTGCCGAGAGTGGTTTCAATGCTTCAAGAACGGTGATTTTGAAGTCGAAGAAACCGACTGAAACAATCACAGGCGATCGTTATCGCAACGCGATTAATGCGTTTGAGCCGAGCATTGAAAGACAAACGGCCGCAATACAACGAGAGACATGATAAAGTGATTTTACAGTACGACAATGCTCGACCCCATGCGAAAGTGGTCAAGACATACTTGGAAACGTTGAAATGGGAAGTCCTACCCCACCCGCTGTATTCTCCAGACGTTGCTCCCTCGGACTATCACTTGTTTCGATCAATGGCACACGGCCTGGCTGACCAGCACTTCCGATCTTATGAAGAAGTAAAAAATTGAATCGATTCGTAGATCACTTCAAAAGATGACCAGTTTTTTCAACGCGGGATTCGTACGCTGCCGAAAGATGGAAGAAAGTAGTGGCCACCGATGGACAATACTTTGAATCATAAATGTATAACCAGTTTTTTACAATAAAGCCTCAAATGTCGGAAAAAAACGGCGGAAGCAAAGTTGTACACCTGTGTATTATCTCCGTAAAATATGACACAAATAAAAAATGTAAACAAAACAAGTTTTAGAACTGTGCTCAATTTTAGCTCCTGCCACAGACTTGGCAAAAATAAACAAACCAATTTGGTTGCCGATCCCAGTTGATTGGTTAAAAGCATACCATATTTAATAGCAATATCAGGAAATATTATAAGCATCTTTTAGAAGAAAAATATATTCTTTTAAAATTTAGGTGTTGCCTAATTTTCCAACAGAAAAGAATAAGCGAATTTAATCTTATAGGTATCTAAAGGACTGTATTTTAGGCTCAAAATGAAATCTAATTTTATGATGACACTTATTCGGGGTTATTTATTTTATTTATTTATTTATTAAGTTGTACCAACAAAGTAACACCAAAACACATAAAAATAGAGAAACAGTCAAAGTACACATGAGTAAATGTCACTTAAATAATAGGTACAAACAGCATGCTAATAGAACATCGGAATTGAAAGTTACACTAATTACAAAAATATCATCAAGTATCTTACTCCCATTAGTACCTGGTTAGTGCCCATACTAAGCATTATGTCGCGATTCCACATTGGCTCGCTAATGTCCAACATGACGGGAACGGCCGACTAATATTAAACTTGGAATTTGGCGAGACAATTTGGAAACGCACCATTAAATTCAGTAGAATTAAATTTGTCGCCTTGTAGTTGTACTATCTAATGGTAGGTGTTTGCCGTCGCTCATGGACCTCTACAATGTCAGGGGACTGCCCCGGTACCTTCTACAACATACTTAGAAGAACATGTTAAATTTTTGTATCTATTTGTCTGTGATCGTCAATTTTCGTTACAAGACGAAACTGTGAAGGCCGTTCGGTGAAAAAAAATATTTTCTATTTTAATTAAACCTAAAAAAACATACAGACTTGAGTACCTCCTCCTTTTTGAAGGTCGGACAAAAAATGTAAACAAAACAAGTGTTACAACTCAATTTTAGCTCCTGCCAGACTAGGTAAACGAACCAATTTTGACGCAGATGAGTTGAGTGTTTAAAGTCACCACTAATTTTAAAATCAGCTAAATAATATTACAATACCATCATGCAATGTTTAATAACAACTTTCATATAACTAAAGATAGATATTTCGTGATTACAAGAAGTTAATCCATTTTTAATTATGATCTATTCGACTTACCGTTTCGTAGGCCTATCATTAAAATATTTGTAAATTAAACAGTAGACTGAGTTCATTCATATACCTTTATCTGTTTTATCTTTAAACGATATTTGGGTACTACAGTGGACTATGGCTAAAGGGAGATCTCCGACCGGCGAGGTATTGTATCCCGGTCAGGCCGAAGCTTACTGTAGTAGATTTCAGATGTCGTATCTATGCGAAGATTTCTGTAAATATCGTAACCGCGATTCAGAATTTCGCGCGTTATTATTGGTCGCCACAGATGTTTAAGAAGACTTCTGTACTGCTTACCACTATTACTGCTTATCTGAGTTACTTACCATCAGGGAAATTAAAGTACCAGGTACATATAGTAAAATAATTTATTTGAAAGAAAACTTTAAATACAAGCTTTTAAGATCCTAAATATCATGTATTAGTAGAGTGCTAACCAATACGTCAAGTACTTAAAATGAGACCAAATAAGATATATCTATGAGTACAGGAGTTTCTAGGAGTTTTAAGCTGTTCTTGGAAAATATACCTATATCAATCATTTCTCGCTCTTTTTAACCCTGATATTATATTTATACTTTTCTATAATTCACGTAAAACATTTTGATTTATAAATCCGTAAGATTATTTCTGTGGCTTGATAATTTTGATTGATGCGCGATGCTTCAAAAATACCCTCAGGGTGGCGAGCAGTAATCGTCGATTTGATTGATTTATACTGTAGTTAAAGTGTAGCTTACTCGGACAAAAGAATTACAAAAATGTGTGCAGGCTTTGCTATGTACCTACATACCTATAGGTACAAACGCATGACCGAGAGAGCCGGTGGCCGTATACCGAGAGAGTCGGTGGCTGTATCACTGGCGGCTGCCGGTTCGGCGTCCGGAGGGGGCGATGCATAACAAGCTTTATATTAACTTGCACTTGTAACTATGTAAGTTCGGGTGGATTCTTGCAAGCTAAAATTGACACTCTTCCCGGTTTCCGATTAAGCTGACATTTTGCACGCAGATGTAGGTACATCGCGTGCCAATGCAATAATATGTCAAAATGTCGCTGATAATGCGCTGATGGTGGATGAAGGTGGGCATAGGAACTCTTGTGTTTGGGCTCGTTTCACTTGTATTAGCTAACACTCTACTGCTACATGATATTCAGGATCTTAAAAGCTTGTATTCATGTTTTCTTTAAAATAAATTGTTCATAATAAACATGTTTGTAACTAGTAAAAACTTTAAAACGAATTTTGATGAACATCTGAAAGCCGCTAGCGTTTCTACAAATATATTATCAAACTACTTTGTAAGGCATCCGGTTACAACAATAAATAACTATACTATAAGTTTCTTCCTGCTTTACGTTTGTATTTTGTAATTATTTTACAGTTTCTTCACATTAAAAGCTAATAATTAATCATTTTTATAAAACTGAATCGCAAATTGTGGATAAGCGAATAACTCAATAACGGACCAATAGTATTTGTAGTTGGGGGTGGCGCAACGGGAAAAAGTGCGGAGTGCGTAACGCGTCGCGCCGTCCGTCATAACCCCGTGTTGGGTTCTAGCCTCAGCCGGGGTTCGGAAGCTGAGTGTGAGCGGTTGGAGGTCTAAGTGCGGTTCAACTACCACATTCCCACCCGCCCCACGAGTTGGAATCCGGAGATTTCCTCGAACTAAAAAAAAAGTAGGTACTTGTGGTTACAAAAACTTTTTTTTTTATTTGGAGGATATGTGGGTATGTGGTGATATGCGGGTATGTGGGAGTTGCACCGCACTAAAACCTCCAACCGCTCACACTCAGCGTCCGAACCCCGCCTTAGGCTAGAACACAACACGGGGTTATGACGGACGGCGCGACGCGTTATGCCCACGGCACTCTTTCCGCGCCGCCCCCGTTACAAGTAACTTACTTCGTAGGAGGCAATATATGTTTTCTTTTTAATTACTAAAATAATAGGATTAAAGTTAGCTTATATTCTACATCAGTCTTCAATTATCAACGCGTCATAACAGACACACAGACAACGGACACACAGACAACAGACACACAGACAAACAATCTTTAGCATCTACTATATTAGTAGATACATAGTGTTCAATGGATCGTTAAGTAATTAATTGAGAATTACAATTTTATCACACACTGTACATCATCATTGTGCATTTTACGGTATTTATCATTGTTAATAAGAAAATATATTATAGGCTAGGTAAGTTTTTTGTCGCATAAAAATGTAAATGGCCACTTTTAGCGCATTTTATTCTTTAGTGTTAAGCCGTGACGTCAGTTGTGGTTACCTATAGTGGACTTATGGCCAAAGGGAGATCTCCGACCGGGCGAGGGTGTATGCCCGGTCAGGCCGAAGCCCACTGTAGTAGATTTCAGATGCCGTATATATGCGAAGATTTCTGCAAATGTCGTAACCGCGATTCAGGATCTCGCGCGTTATTATTGGTCGCCACATTCTTCTTTAGTATCTAAATAGTATTGACATCTTTTATTTATGACGAAAAACAAAGTTACAAAAATAAAATACTATAATTTGTTTTAAAGAAACATTTTTAAATACAAACTTTTAAGGTCGTAGATGTAAGTAAAACGAGCCCAAACACGACAGGTCTAATTTAGTACAGGAGTTCCTATGATCAGCTTCCGAATCCATAGTCAGATCAGCGCCATTTTGTCATATTATTGCATTGTCACGCGATATACATCTGCGTGAATTTCAACTCTTAAGATTCCACCCGAACTTACGTAGATACATTAGTACATATTACATCCAGTGCATATTAATATAAATGTGGCGACCAATAATAACGCGCGAGATCCTGAATCGCGGTTACAACATTAGCAGAAATTTTCGCATATATACGGCATCTGAAATCTACTACAGTGGGCTTCGGCCTGACCACCATACACTACCTCGCCCGGTCGGAGATCTCCCTTTGGCCATAAGTCCACTGTAAATACCCGCAATAAAGCTTGTAAAAACTTAAAAAATAAAATTGAGTCATGTAAATCAGTCAGCTGGTAAAGTCCTTAGCTTTCATTACAGCTTAGAATACTTATTAATAATTCTCAATCTTATTATTGAACTGTATTTTGTACTTTTTCTATTTAAAGGGAAAACCTTATTAATTTGTATTGCAATTGGAATATTTTACAAGCTTTATTTTAACTTGCACTGGATGTAACTATTCGCGTGGAATATTGCAAGCTAAATTTGATACACTTCCCGGTTTCCGATTGAACTGACATTTTGCACGCTGATGTAAATCACGTGACAATGCAATAATATGACAAAATGGCGCTGATCTGATGATGTATTCGGAAGGTCATAGGAACTCTTGTGCTAAACAAGATAGACCCGTCGTGTTTGGGTTCGTTTTACTTGCATTAGCTAGAAGTCTACTGATACATTATCTTTAAAAATACAAGAATAGCACAAAAACTACCAGTCGGACCTCTACAGAGATCCATTAGCGACGGTAACCACTTACGATCAGCTGGCCCGTTGGCTTGTCTACATGGCAATAACTCTTACATCTTCCTTCAAATGTTTTTGGTTCCACAGTTTTAATAAAAAAACTATAAACAATTAATCAAGCCATTTTCACGTCTCGAGCCCCAATTTCGTTTGTGAAACTGGATGATCCCTAAATATTCCTTTATAATTCTCGTTTTGTACAAATGTTTGGGTATAATTGGCCCTAATTCTGGGCCTTGGGGCTGCGATTACAGAAACCGAGATCAGTCTGAATCATAATAACTTTTGAAATGATTTATATTTATGATGCAACTTCGTCGGCGTCACAAAGGGTAGTCGATGTAAACGCAACAAAATATTTAGTACGACATTACGTTAAAATTTGTAAAATCTAATCTTTTTTATTTTTTTATTGCCTTGTAGGCAGACGAGCTAACGGGCCACCTGATCGTAAGCGGTTACCGTTGCTCATGGACCTCTGCAATGTCAGCGGACACTGCGGGGCCACCTACGGCCTATCTTTTAAGGACTTTCTTTAAGCCTCGTTTGAAGAAGGACAAGTCATAGCGCTCTGGAAACACCGAAGAGGGGAGCTCATTCCACAGTCGGATGGTGCGTGGCAGAAAATAATGTTTGAGTCTAATATTATAAAGCTGAAGAGTTTGTTTGAACGCGCTACTATCAGGAACTACTGGTCCGATTCGAAAAATTATTTCAGTTTTGGATAGTTCATTTATCGAGGATAGGCTATGTTGTATCTCTCTGTGACGCAGACGAAATTGCGCGGGTCTAGTTGTCTATATTTGTCTGCTATATAATAGACTAGATGACGCGCAACTTCGTCAACGTCACGAATGGTGAATACAGTTAGTGCAGAGCAATGAAAAGTGTTTTATTATGTTTTGGTAAAGTTTTGGCTATCCACCAACAGATGTCGCTACTAGTCTTTGCAATTTCAAGACGTGTTTCAAATTATTTAATCTTGTATTAAATCTTTGTTTATTATCCAGATTTTTTTATTTTGTATAATTTATTTCAAAAACCGACAGAAATGTACAAATTATAAAATAACACAGACAGTTCAATTGAAAGCATTATCCAAAAACAGTTTCCACATATATTTTATTTTAGATATAGTTTATTTTAGATGAATAATATTATACTTTAATGCTATAGACCTAATTATTACGTGCTTTGACAAGAGTTTCATTTTCGGAGACAACATTTTATTCGAAGCTGCAAATCTTGTTAATTTTGATTTGAAAAGTTAGATTACCGTGAAATATATCTACTGACAGTAATCAGTTTCTAGATAATTTCCAAATGTTTTAAGAGAGTCTTTAAATGTAGCAAGGAGATCAGTGTCCCCTGACATTGCAGAGTTTCATCAGCGACGGTAGGTAACATACGTTCAGGTGGCCTGTTAGCTCGTCTACATTGCTTAAGCCAGCCTGGAGTCATTATACTGCTTACGTTTTTCGTAGAGGGAAAGATATTATAACATTAGAGTGATATTTAAAAACAAATTAAATGTGTTGCTAAGTGTAGGTAAATTTGTAGGTAACTTTAGCCTTGAAATATTCGTGAAAATCCAGGGAGGTTAAATGGAATGAAAATTTACGGGAACACTTATTTATTCTGTCTTATGTGATGTAGACGAAGCGTGGGCCAGCTAGTTACAATTTTTTAAAAACCATTACATTAACAAACAAGACTTGAAGAAAGTTCTTACAGCCATAGGTAGCAGCCCCGCAGTATCCCCTGACAATGCAGAGATCCTTGAGAAACGGTAACCGCTTACGATCAGGTAGCCTGTTAGTTCGTCTGAAAAAAAAATGAACGGGTAGATCGCGAAATCTTTTGACAGTTACGCAAGCGTGTACTTAGGTATATACAATTACATCAAAGGTGTAAAATTTACAAACATTTCAAAAATTTAGAGATCCAGGTGTGTCGTTCCAAGTTGGGGTTTATCAGGAGAACTATGGACTAAGTTTTCAGCTTACCTCAAATACCTATACAAAAATTGGCACTAACTGTCGAGTCAACAATTTTGTTTACTCTTTATAATGTGACGTGGACGCGTCTAGTAAATCTCCCAACTTATACTCGTAATTAGACATAGACAATAGACATAGACATAGGCATCGTTTATTTGTGATGAAAAGTAGGTACCTAATTAGAAAGAAAGAAAGTCTTTATTGCTGTAGCAAACCGACTTACATCAGTAGGTATAATAATTTTAGTCTAAGAGTGTCCTTGCCACAGCAAACGGACCACTGGCTCAGCAAAACGCTGTCAGTTCAGCCAGCTCCGCGAGTAGGTATCTACTAATTAGACTAGGAATTTTTTTAAAAACTCTAAAATCTTAATAAAACAAAATTTATACAAGAATTCAGACATCAAAAGTCCCACATACCTAACAAAACGAACATAGATTAACAATTCGTTTAAAAAACGACGTAAAACAAAGGCAAAAGTAAAAAAAAAGTTAAAATAAATAGCAGAGGTTGCGAGATTGGTCTGTAATTGGCTCAAGTCACGAAACGCAGTGCACGCGATGCACATAATGTATGCTTACGACACATAATATAAATACAGAAGTAAAACTTGAAGCAAATCATGAACACTTTTCTCGATCATACAGATATTTTGACCGACTTCCCAAAATAAGGAGGTTATAAAGTTAACTTTTTTTAAATACTTTCATTTAGCTCGTAAATCGACCCGCAGTATCCAGTCTTCTCGTGATCATGACGTTTGCAACAACGTTGAAATATCGAGACAACTCAATTAATTAAATATCGCGGTAAGAACCCGTTGAAAATGCATGAATAAGTCATGAATGTCTGAATAAGTTTATAACTTTTTTTTTGTTTTTCTTGTATAGCTTCAGTTCGGTGGGCCGATTTCGATTGGTCTATATGGAAGATGACAGTTGTCGTGGGATCCCATTTATTTTTTAAAGATCAAACAAGTATTTTTTTAGCGGACAAAATTTCAATGGAAGTTGTTTTTGTAATAAAAATAATATGTTTAATACCCAACAAAATGCCGCGTTCCCATTGGCTCGCAAACATCCAATGCACGCCTATAATATGACAAAATGGCGCTGATCTGATGATGATTCAAAAGGTCATAGGAACTCTTGTGCTGAACAAAGTAGACCCATCGTGTTTGGACTCGTGTTACTACAGGGGCGGCGCGAAAGAGTGCCGAGAGCGTAACGCGTCGCGTCGTCCCTCAAAACCCAGTGCTGAGTTCTGGCTTCGTTCGGACGCTGAGTGTAAGCGGTTGGAGGTCTGAAAACTACTACAAGTTTTCTTTACAATAAATTATTTTACTTCTGTATCTTGATCTATTCTCTGTTGTCTACCTGGGTATGTAGTCAGATTTATACTGCATATAATATACAAGGGTTTTCTCGGTAAAGTTTAAAAGCAACACTTGTTTCAACTATTGTTCTTCAATGGAGGATCAGGCATAGTCCAGCACGTTTACCTATTATATGGGATATATACCATTTATTATGTGTTAAAACCTGCATGTCGGAAAAGAGTTCTGAAAATTCTTTGAAGATATGTGAAGTCCCCAATCCGCACTGGGCAAGCGTGGTGGACTATGCCTAATCCCTCTTCTGAGGAGACCTGAGCCCAACAGTGGGCAGTAATGGGTTGGTACAGTATGTGTTAAATATTTTCCAATACACAGCTTACTTCACTGTGTTTAGCCAAAGAAAAGTTTTCCTTACGATGTTTACATTATCATTTTTAGTTTTACCTAAATCGAAGAAAAAATCTTCAAAAGGTTCAATTTAGACAGCTAGTTTTGAAAATAGGTCTAAATAGTTTTCGCATTACAATTAAAGTAACAGTTTACAACTCTAGATAGTATACCTACCTCAATATTCATTTATTTTCACTTATTTTTTTAATTATATTTAAAAAAAAATACATAAAATAAAATTAAAAATACAATATAAAAACAGAGAGCCACTGAAGACGAGGTCTACGACCCAAGCCATCAGTGGTCAGGGCTCAAGAGAGAGGAACCTTCTCACAATACGTGCCGTGTCAAGAACGACCGCCTTCTGAATCAGACCCAGCCGGGGAGCGAAAGCTACTCAAGATGACGGTCGAAGCTTTTCGCTATTAGACCGTGCACAGATACAACGATCGGAACAATGATGGTCGATTCAACACGCCACATGTCGGTCACCTCGTGGACCAGGTCCAAATATTTTAGCAGTTTTTCTTTTTCTGCTTTCACAAGGTTCTCGTCATGTGGGATGGTGACATCGATCAACACTGCCCGATGCGCATCTCGATCTATTATCACTATGTCAGGACACCTTAAACCTCACGCTCGACGTCTGATCCCCGGCCGGGACAGAACCCGGCACGAGGCTGGTAGGGGTGATAGGATGCGTTCGCGATTGTCGCTCACGTATATGTCAGGACACCTACCTTATTATTATACCGGTACATATCCAACTCTACAAGTTCAAATAGTCTAGGTAGGTGCTATCGTATTTCAAACTTGAATATTAATCATGTTGGGTGCTAATTTTAGAATGTAATTTTAAAAAGCCTTCCATATTATTTATAATATAGTAAGTTAGTACCTAAAGAGTGTATATGCTTGATGTGCTCCTCTGTAATTGAAGGTCCGCAGGTATCTAATATGTACTGTATTTTTTCATTTGTTCTGTGTATGTGTTACCTTTGTTGAGGATCCAAATAAAATAAATAAATAAATAAATTCTTCTCAAACTTTTAACCAACCATCAATCATTATTAATACTGTAACAAACAAAATATTAACTTCTAGTACAAAAATCTAATAAAACATTTTAATTAAAATATCTAAATTTACACATTTTAATTACTGATGCGTATCAAGAAACTAGTCATACTAACTTGGACAAAAAAAACAGATTGCATTTTCACGTCAAAAAAACCTTCGAAAATCTAAAAATTTTAGATCAATAGATCTGTGCGGTTAATTATATGTTGTAGTCAGTTATTATGTGTAATAATATAGTGCATTTATTAAGAAAAAAATCAAATTTATTGCTGCTTAGATGTTTTTTGATTGATTGGTGATGAATCGATCAGAACTGGACGGGGGATGGAGTCGCTCATCTGTAATGTAAAAAATAATCACTGAATGTGTTGTTAATTTCGAGAACAGCTAAACCGATTTTAATTTTAATAGGCTAATAATGCAATGCGATTCCGAATGCCGTTTTTGAGCTAGTAAATTTTTAGTTTTTGAACTCTTTTCCAATTTAACTTCACTTTTCTGAACTAATATTAAAAAGAGAAAGGTTTGATTGTTTGTTTGTTTCAAATAGGCTCCGAAACTACCGCAGCGATTTGAAAAATTATTTTACCGTCGGAAAGCTTCACTATTCCTGAGTGACATAGGTTATATTTAGTTTTAAAAAAATAAGATCCGTACTAAAGCTTCAATAATGTAAAGCAAGGTGTGAAAAAATACTCAAAAACTTTCTTACATCGCGTGCGCTGCGAAAACTATTGTTTATAGAACAAAATGATGTACGGGTTTATAGGTCTTTTTAAAATCTAACAGTGCTGCCTTAACCCCTTTTTGACGCAGATGAAATTTTGAGGATCAGCTAGTATTTATTTATTTTATTTATTTATTAATAAGCAAACCGACAATGTAGTTACAATAACAAAAATTCACAACAAAAATGACTTAAGGTAACATTCTAAGCAACTATACTAATTATAGGTGAGCATAACATTCGCGATTGCGTATTACAGCAGATCAAAAATTAAAATAAAATTAGATAAGAATAAAATAAACTTGAGTAAAAATAAAATAAAATGGTTTAAAAGTGAAATTAAATTAAATTGAATAAAAATTAAAACAGGACATTACATATTTTATACCCCAAATCTCGTACCCATAAAACTTACAGAAATTATTTTTGAAGTGGATAAAATTCATTGAGAGTATGTCGAAGTCAACTGTATTCAAGTCTAGATTAACTGAGATTAACTTTATTTTGTTCTCTATATCATCTACCATTTTTTTAGTACAAACATCACTCCACAGTTTTCACTGTCCATATTTTAATTGATGCGCGTGGCTCCTTTTATTTTTGAACATATTAATGTGTATCGGTACATAAAAATCGTGTTCTCCGAGGTATCATGATTCAGTGCCTTGAGCGAGACAACTCCTCAGGTAGGTACCTAAGTAAAAAATGTATTGTTTTGGTCTTCCTTTCAAATAAGGTTAAAGATATGTAATGTTTATGTACATAGTCTTATATATAAAAATTAGCTGACCCGCGCAATTTCGTCGGCGTCACAAAGGGAAACAATATATTCTATAACCTTCTGCGATAAATGAACGTTCCAAAACTGAAATATTTTTTTAAATCAAACCTGTAGTTTCGGAGCCTATTCGAGACGAACAAACAATCAAACCTTTTTATAATATTAGTATAGATGCATCGCAAAATGTGTTGCTAAGTGCATAACTCTACAACACTTGGACCCATTTGGCCAATTCTTTTTTAAAATGTTCATTCATCATGTTGTAAAAGTTCAAGGATGGTTGTTACGGTGAGAAAAATTCAACTAACTGATAGAAAAAAAAGTATAATCTTAGTTGCTTTATAGAGTTCACGAAGACGATGTCGCGGGTAGCTAGTTAGAAATGATTTGAATTTAAGATAGGATATCTATTGTAGATACTCGGCGTCGAGGTGGAGTTCATCCTTACTATAAGGAACCACCGCGGTCATCCACGGTCCGTTTCAGGAACACTTCTTTGCCAAGCACCATCCGGCTATGGAATGAGCCCCCTTCTTCGGTATTCCCAGAGCGCTATGATTTGTCCTTCTTCTAACGAGACTTGAGGAGGGTCCTTTAGTGTCCCTTGACATTGCAGAGGTCCACGAGCGACGGCAACCACCTACGATCAGGTGGCCTGTTGGCTCGTTTGCCTACATGGCAATAAAAAACAGATAGGTAGCTGTCTACTTTAGATAGACTGTAGATAGGATATTTTACGTAGTTAATAATTGAAGACTAGCTTTCTGAAACCTGTTTACAAACGTTGCATTTCTCTCGTATGATTCTAATTGTTTCCGTTTCCTTTCAAGAACAATCACGATTCTACATTTTCTTGTAAATTGTTAAGGATTACACAGCATATCAAGTTTTACATACATTATAGGCTCAAAGTTATTTAAGGAGGTATTGTTACTTATATTAATAAAGAGTAAATACAATTTAAGTCTTTAAGATCCTGGAAAAACAACTAACGTGTATAACAACTGCTATCTTGTTTCATGCAGGAGTTCTTATAACCACCTTCCGAATCCATAATCACCACCAAGAACCGATTTTAAAGATTCTTTTTTTATCTGAAAGGTAATACATCCGCTGATATCTTGTGTAAATTTAATCGAGATCTGACTAGTAATTCTTGAGTTATTTCTGGAAAGATTAAGTCGGTCGTCAATGATTGTTTGTCGATTTTATTACTGGTTTGATGAAATTTAGTGACTAAAACTTGAATTTCGCGGTTTTCTTTTCATTAAATCTATCATGTTTCTTTGATCCTTAAAAGTCACTCTATCGATTGATGCAATAAAAATACAGAGTGTGTTTTTTTCGAATTGTACCAGGTTATTATAATTATATATTATAAAATTCTATAAAAAAAATCTATGAATGTAGTTTAGTTTTTTTTGTTTAAAAATTCCCCTGTACAATACATTAATACATTTTTTTTTACTGTATAATACATTTGCGGTGATTTGCGTGCAAAATGTCATCTCAATCGGAAACCGGGAAGTTTGTAAAATTTAGCTCGCAAGATTCCATCCGAACTAACATAGTACCATACATAGTTACACCCAGTGCAAGTTAATATAAAGCTTGTAAAAATATCGTTACATTTATGGAATGATTTGAAAATAGAAATATTCCAATTTATTCAGACACTCGCGGTTTTCTATAATACTTTCATGAAAGTATTATAAATATTCCATCTAGTTTTCTTTTAGTTATTCTTATTCCAATATTGAATGACTCATTTTAGCTTTTTAAATAAAACAACAAAAGGCTCCTACGCTATAAAACCCGGAGTTTTCGGAAGCTCAAAACATAAAAATAATTTGATAGATTAATATGATAAATGTTGGGTAGAACGTGTTATTATGGAGCTCTATGGGAGCGAACATTCCTGGATAATTGTTCCATACATAGATTTATAGACATTTGTTAAGATTATTTTTATAAGGATTCCGTACCCAAAAGGTAATAATTTATTTTAAAGAAAACTTTTTAAATACAAGCTTTTAAGATCTTGAATATCATGTAACAGTAGAGTGCTAGACAGCTAAGACAAGTAAAACGAGGACGGAGCGACGGGAAAGAGTGCGCATCGCGCCGTCCCTTCAAACCCCGTGCTGGGTTCTGGCCTCAGCCGGGGTTCGGACGCTGAGTGTGAGCGGTTGGAGGTTTTAGTGCGGTTCAACTACCACATACCCGGATCCGGTGATTTCCTCCAACTGAAAAAAAAAGACAAGTAAAACGAGTCCAAACACGATGGGTCTATTTTGTTTAGAACAAGAGTTTCTATGGACACCTTCCGAATCTATCATCAGATCAACTACATGGTACCATTTTATTGCATTGTCACACGATATGCATAAGAATGCAAATTCATCGCAATTAGGAACCGGGAAGTGTGTCAAATTAAGCTTGCAAGATTCCACCCGAACTTACACTTACACAGTAGTTATAAGTGGTGCAAGTTAATATAAAGCTTGTAAAAATAAAATGAAAATTTAAAGGGTGCTCCCATATAAAAAAACTTGGTTTCTACCTTTCCATACTAATAACGGTAACAGATAGACGCTTTATCTATTCACAGAATATTTAGTTTAATGCTCTTTTTTTTAAATATAATTAATTTAAATAAAATAACTTCCAGCATGATACGGAACCCTTCATGCGTGAGTCCCTCTCGCACTTGGCTGGTTTGGTTTATATGTATGACATAAGACAATACATTATTTCCGTGCAATTTCTCATCTTATCTCTAACTCTTAATGTGAAAAAAATTTATGTGTATTTTTTCACAACACTGGCTTAAAAGGTGATGGAAAACATCGCGAGGAAACCTGCATATCAGAAAAGGATTAAAAAAAAATCCTTCGAAGATATATGAAGTCCCCAATCCGTATTGGGCAAGCATGCTCGACTATCCCTCTTATAAGGAGACCTGAGCCCAGCATTGGCCTGTAATGTACAGTACAGTAAACCTTCCCTGGACTGTGACGAATATTTGAATACTAAAATTAGCCAAATCAGTTCAGCCGTTCTCGAGTTTTAGCGAGACTAACGAACAGCAATTCTTTTTATATACAGGGTGGAATTTGATGCCTCCAGGAAAAGTATGATTTTTGCTAATTTTATACATAACTATATTAATAGCTTCTTTTAATTCGAATTCGAAAAAGTTGTTTCGGTATTTTTATCGCATCAATCGATAGAGTGATTTATCAAATCGATCAATCGTTGTCCGAACCTTTGTGACGCAGACGAAATTTCACGTCAGCAGTTCGATAAGTCTTAGTTTTTCTCAACATAGACTAACTATAATGAAGTCGTCAGGCAGTGAGGTTAAGTACTTATCCAACTACACTATTAGGGATGTTGCGAATGTCGATTTTTGGATATTAGTTAAAGACCTTTATTTTGACACTAACAGATTTCCTCTACATCCACACAACATCCTTCTAATTTTTGTTAACATATTCGCATAACATTCGCATGATTTTTTGGGAATGCGAATATTCGTTACATCCCTATACCCTATTATTGCATATTATATATTCTAATTTATGACATTACACGTTTAAATATTAGCTTCCCAACGTCCAACACACGTAAAAAACAAATGACGGTGACGATCGACCAACATGTAAACGGGGGTCTTGTACGCATTGGCATTGAAACTAATAATACTATGTGAAACACCGTTTGACAGTAGGCGAGCCAATATGCAACATAAAATCATTATTTTAGTCTTGAAGAAGATAGCGTTACATAACCTTGTAAAGCAACACACTTTTTATATTTTTTCCTTTCCCAAACTTATCTCGTGTACCATCTAATCACGGTAGCCAAAGATAATAAATGCGGTCCGTTTCTTGAAACTGGGGCCGTAATTACAGGAGGGAGCGGGCCGCGGGCGATGGTGTTGTTCTCCACTGGAAGGAGTGTCGGTTGAATCGACATTTTGGAAGATTTGTGTCGAAATTTCCTTTGTAATTTTGAACTTGTAGTTTGTTGGACTAGAAATAGGGTGAATACATAAACCTTCTCTTTGGCTTTTAATGGTGAAAAAAATAATAAAATAAAGCAGCTAACAATTTTATTTCGTCTCGAGTTACGCAGACACGACAGAGAAGAAAGAGGAGGTGGCGCGACGGGAAAGTGTGCCGTGAGCGTAACGCGTCGCGTGTCCCTCATAACCCCGTGCTGGGAAGAACCCATCGCGCCGCCCCCAGATTATTTTCGATTTTGGTCCCCGTGTCGTCACATATGGAAAACACAGTCTAACACGCATTCGTGTTCGCCGTCAGTCCTTCGGTTTTTGAGAAAACGCTAACAACACATAATAATGTTTTCATAATTATTTATCAGAAGCTTCAAAAAACGTCTTGTGTAGGTCATGACGAATATACGATAGCTTTTGTTTTAGCCGACGAAAAAAGAGGGCGGTTTGCGGCAGTTTTCGAAAGAATGTTGTTAGTAAATCATGATAGAAAACCTAGAAAATAATTCTAAAATCCTTTGAAGATTTTATTGTGGTCTTCAATCCGCATTGGACAAGCGTGGTTTACTATTCCAGATCCCTTTACTGAGGACATCTGAGCCTAGCAGTAGACAATAATTTGGATAACAGTATAGGTATAAATGTAAGTATAATATACTCGAATGAGTTATTCCGAAAGATTTCTCAAAGACAACGAAGAAAAATCTTAGAAAGAATTTCTCTACGATCAATATTTTATATGATTTATGACCAAAACTCGATATCGTAACGGAATTCACAATTTCATGAACATATTACAGAACCACTGCCCGTGTCATTTTTTGCAACATTTCGCTTTCAATAGCAATACATTGTAGTTTACTTGGTTGCTGAATTCCAATGAAAATTCAAACCAAGTAAAAAATATAGAACATCGACCAATACTAAACTGCTATAGACACAGTCTTCTGTAGCTCTGTTCTGATTACTCTTCTCGTACACAAACAGACACAGATCCGATCTACATCTAGCCGAGAGTCCTAAACTACACTACTATAGACACAGTCCTCTGCAGCTCTGTACTGATTACTCTTCTTGTACACAAACAGACACAGATCCGACCTACATCTAGCCGAGAGTCCTATACTACACTACCATAGACACAGTCTTCTGCAGCTCTGTACTGATTACTCTTCTCGTACACAAACAGACACAGATCCGACCTACATCTAGCCGAGAGTCCTATACTACACTACTATAGATACAGTCCTCTGCAGCTCTGTACTGATTACTCTTCTCGTACACAGACAGACACAGATCCGACCTACATCTAGCCGAGAGTCCTATACTACACAACTATAGACACAGTCCTCTGCAGCTCTGTACTGATTACTCTTCTCGTACACAAACAGACACAGATCCGACCTACATCTAGCCGAGAGTCCTATACTACACTACTATAGACACAGTCTTCTGCAGCTCTGTACTGATTACTCTTCTCGTACACAAACAGACACAGATCCGACCTACATCTAGCCGAGAGTCCTATACTACACTACTATAGACACAGTCCTCTGCAGCTCTGTACTGATTACTCTTCTCGTACACAAACAGACACAGATCCGACCTACATCTAGCCGAGAGTCCTATACTACACTACTATAGACACAGTCCTCTGCACGATTTCGACCTTTTGAAGTCTCGATATATTCAAAATAGATGGAATAAAAAGTTTTAGTTCTCCGTAGCTGTCATAATTCGTAGTATGAATTATTTATAGTGAGTGCACGCCCCGGATTGTGGGAGGCCTCGACGAGGGCTGAGACCAGTCATTACCGAACTGTCAGTGAGTAGGTAACCTATGTTCTAACCATTTTGTAAATAAGTATTCGAATACGCCATGTTTGGTTTGAGCTGTTAGTGCTGTGTCATGTAACATGAGATTTTAGTGCATACTCATATTATAAAGTATTGAATTTGAATCCGTTATCATTTTTATGTCGGTTCTTTTGAATTCTTGTTCTGAAACATGAAATCGACGCGATAATTTTTTTTTTAATTTCCACCTTTTTTATGTTTGTTTGTTAACGTGTTATGACTGAAAGAACTTTTTTTTAATTTTTGATACGCGGAGTATATTTTCAAAATTAACTGACAGTTGTATTATTGTCGTAAAAATGAAACTCTTCAAGGAAAAGTAGCCTGATAGTTATCAAATTGTAGTAAATGAACAAGATGGTTGCTTAAGACTGTTTATTTCTGTCATACCCACACAATATTTAATTTACACTACAACATCTTTCTTCTTATAACGAACAAACTAATACTTATCAATACGTTAATACATTAGTGATTTGAGTTCATTTATGTACCTCGATATAAACTTAAATATTATTTGTTTACAACTAATAGTTGGCGTAATGTGTACATTCAGTTTTCACTTACATAATTTTAGAATAAGTTTGTGACACTTTTAAGCGTTGATAAAAACTAATAGAATAAAGATACAAGAAACACTTATTATTTATATTATTAATTTTTTTTTTTTTTTTTTTTGCTTATATCTGACTATCATAGTCCAGTTACAATAACCACTTTTATGTTCTAAATTATCCGGAGTAAGAGATAACGTGAATCGAGAATCGCTACTCCAATCCCTATCCAGATCAAGCATTACATTATCATAAGTTTTAAAAGTTATCCGCTACAAGAAATATCGCGAAATATATTTTAATCTATTTAAGTGCTGTTTAGCCCTACGATGCGAATCTTGGGATCAGTCGTCTAAAGTTGACCACTAAACAGCACTTATACACTCAACAATACACCTGCTTTACAAAGGAAATTGACATGAAGCATCATAGAATACACGGAGTTTGATGATCATTCTCTATTCATATCTATTATTTTCTTCATTTTTATTTTTGCTTCCCTTGCAGCTGTCCGTTCTGTTTTAACTAACTTCTGAGGTGTAGCCTTTTCTTCGGCTACATCGAGATCGTTACATGAATCATATTTCTCGTCTTCGGAATGAGTAGCAAGAGATAATGTCGGTTCCAATTTGAGCAGGTGTCTTCGATTTCTGCGTATGACGCGACCTGTACGATCAGTCAGTAGGTATGAACGGGGTTGAGGCGCCCGGCGTATGATACGCGCGCGATGTCTACCGCCGCTATTCATAGCCACTACCTCGTCGTCGACTTCGAGTTCGGGAAGTGTGCGGGTTCGACTGTCGTACCACTTCTTACTCTGTCTTTGATTACGAAGTATGTTTTTGTGGTCAGATGTATTATCCCTCTCAGGTTCCAAATTATTGTAATGAGTTGGTAGCCTCGTATTCAGTCTACGGCCCATGAGTAGCTGAGCTGGGCTCGCAATACCATCTCTGGATGTTGATCTATAATTAAGTAGACTTAAGTAAAAATCTTCATTAGATTTAGTACATTTAATTATTAGTGACTTTATTGTTCGTATGGCTCGTTCACTGCGACCGTTCGATTGTGGATAGTTTGGCGAAGACGTGGTATGTTTAAAACCCCATTTAATTGCGAATTCACGGAATTCTTTTGACGCGTATGCAGGCCCATTGTCGGTGCACAATTCTTGCGGTATGCCGTGTCGTGCAAATTGATCCTTAAATGCAACAATAACACGCTTAGAGTCGATGCCGGTCAGTGGACACACTTCTACAAAATTTGAGAAGTAATCAACTAATAGTAGGAAGTATTTCTTATTATATTCGAAAATATCAGAGCCAACCTTTGCCCAGGGGAGTGGTGGTATGTCGTGACTTATCATCGGCTGGCGCGCTGGCAGAGCCGCGTGCTCGACGCACACCGAACATCGTTTCACAGTTCGCTCCACATCACGCGACATGCCTGGCCAGAACATGACGTCACGAGCACGCCGCTTACATCTGTCTATGCCAAGGTGTCCTTCATGTATTCGATTTAGCATATCTTGGCGAAGATCCTTCGGTATGAGTACAAGATTATTCATGAATATTACCCCGTCTATGTACTCGAGACATTCTCTCAAACTCCAGTATGACCGGACACGTTCATCAGTGTCGTGCTTACCTGAAGGCCATCCCTGAAGAATATATTCTATAAGTATCTGACATTCACTATCTTCACTAGTGTAATGTTTTATTTCATTAAATCGCGTATCGCTAAACCGAACGTTTTGTATTAAAAAACAACTCTGTTCGATAATTTCGTCTGAGACTTTGTTATCCATTAAGTCAGGCAGTGGCGCACGAGAAAGTGTGTCTGCCACGTACATATATTTTCCTGGTTTGTAAATTACCTTGAAGTCGTACTTTTGAACACGGAGCATCATACGCTGTAGCCTTGCGGGTACAGAATCTAGAGATTTCTTAAACAGGGCTTCTAATGGCTTGTGGTCAGTTTCTAAAACTATATTATTTTTACCAAATATATATTGATGAAATCTTTCCATTGCAAACGTAATTGCAAGCATTTCTTTTTCTATCTGCGCATAACGTTGCTGTGTATCAGTGAGTGTGAGAGAAGCAAACTCAACGGGGCGACCCGCCTGCAATAGTACGGCGCCCAGCGCATGCGCGCTTGCGTCGACGGACACGACGCAAGGCTCTCGCGCATCATATAACGCTAACACAGGCGCTGTGCACAACGCACGCTTAAGTTCTGTGAAAGTCTCATCCTCACAAGCACCCCAAAACCATTCTGAATCTTTTTTTAAAAGGTTGCGCAGAGGGGCCACCTTTCTAGAATGATTAGGAATAAATTTACTCACATAGTTCACCATGCCTAAGAATCTTTCTAGCGCCCGTCTATCGCCTGGACTCGGCATGTCGACGATTGCCTTGACTTTTGCTGGATCTACTTGCATTCCAGCAGCACTAAATGTATGTCCTAGGTAGGTCACCTGCTCAACAGAGAACTCACATTTTTCTCGATTAAATTTTATGCCTACCTCTTTCGCTCGCTGAAGCAGACTTCGAAGACGACTGTCATGTTCTTCTCGAGTCGCAGCCCATACGATGACGTCATCGACGAATGAATCCACCCCATCGAGGTCTTCCAGTAACTGACGCATTTTTGCGTGAAATATTTCTGACGCAGAGTTAATTCCATATGGTAAGCGTAAGTACCGATATCGTCCGAAAGGCGTACCAAATGTGCATAAGTCGGCACTTCTGTCGTCCAACTGAATCATCCAGAATCCTGATTTAGCGTCCAGCTTACTAAAATACCGCGCACCTTTCAGTTTGGTTGCTATATCCATTAGGGTTGGCAACGGATAATGTTGTCTACGAATTACTCTGTTCAGCGGTCTCGGATCTAGACAAATGCGTAGACTACTGTCCTTCTTAGCTACTACGACTATGCCGTTAACCCACGAAGTGGGATGGGAAACTTTTTCAATAACTCCTAATTGCTCCATCCGAACCAACTCAGTTTGTAGTTGGTCCCTAACCCCTAGTGGAATTTTTCTGACCGGACATATGCAAGGTACCGCATTGTTTTCAATAGGAATAGTGTACTTACCAGGTAACTTACCTAAACCCTGAAATAGATCATCAAACTCCATTATATCTAATGTTAAAATTCTTTTAATTAAACACAATTTTTCCAAAGTGTATTTACCCAAAATACTCTGACAATCACCATCAACGATAACAAACTTTAAGTCATAATATTGATTTTTGTGTAACCATTTTATGTTTACAGAACCAATTATTGGTATATAATTACCGCAAAACGATTTAGCACGTACATTGTCAATAAAAATGTCAGTTATACATAAACCTAATTTTAGGTAATTAATTTTAGACATAACATTCAAGTCGGACCCCGTGTCTAGTTTAAAACTATGACTGATATTTGAGTTACATAAATAAAGTGTCTCATACCACTTAGAGTCCCGCATATTTGTCAACTGATCAACACGTTCGACTGTGGATATGTAATGATAGCCAGTATCGTTGTAATCGTTGTCTGCCACTTCATACACTTTTTTAAAATTACCATTTGGGCACATCACTTTATAATGACCTTTATGACCACATTTAAAACAATTCACTTTATAAGCCACACAGTATTGACCACCGCCACAATATATATTTCCGCAAGCCGTGCAGGCCTGCCCCTCGCTGGCAGCAGGTGCCGCTGAGCCGCGTCCCCCGTGTGTCCGGCGCCCGCGCTGCGCCGCGCCGTGCCAGCCGCCCGCGCTCCTGCGCTGACTAGCACCGCGGCGCGCTTGCCACGCACCGCCTCGGACAGCATCTACCGAAGCACTTCTCTCAACCTTAACCCCTTCGATTTGTCTTCCATCATCATTCGATAGTTCGTTGACCTGGCAAATTTTAACTGCCTTGTCAAGGGAAAGGTCATCCGTCCTCAGCAATCTGTCACGTAGGCTTCCATCTAAAACGCCACACACGATACGGTCTTTCACTAAGCTATCCTCCAACTGTTCAAACTCGCATTGTTGACTTAACAGTTTCAGAGCGGTAACATACTCATCAATTCTTTCACCGGTTTCTTGATTACGCGTAAAAAATTTGAATCTCATCATTGTTGTGTTTCTTTTTGTGCCAAAATAGGTATTAAACTTTTGAATCAAAATAGTGACGTCATCTCGGTCCTTTTCGTTATCAAAACGAAATGTTGAATAGATGTCATTACCTTCTGAGCCAATAAGATTTAGTAGTAGACTGGCTTGTACATCTGTTGATTCCTTAAATACGCCAGATGCCTTTAAAAATGTTTCAAAATTGCGTAACCATTTTTTCCACGCGTCGACCCGACTGGCCGGCCCTCCTTGTAAAGATAATTCAGCAGGAGGAGGCGCGTGTTCCATATTTTCTTCTTTCTAAACACAATATTTAACTATAATATGTACTTTAATAAAGTTTTCGACACTAACACAATGATTATTCCCGTTCAAATCTTAATTTAATTACGCACCGCTGTCACCATGTAGTAAATGAACAAGATGGTTGCTTAAGACTGTTTATTTCTGTCATACCCACACAATATTTAATTTACACTACAACAGCGGGTAGCAGCTAGTACAGTATAAAATACGTCTATTGAAGATGGGGTCAGAATTCACTTCACAGAATCGTATATGAGATACAGGTAGTAAGCGTGTTTGTGAAACGTTACGTATTAATATTATTATGACTTGTCCTTCTTCAAACGAAGCTTAGAAGGTAGGTCCTGCAATGATCAGTTTGCACGCGGTGTCCTGAATCGCGGTTACGACATTTGCAAGAATCTTCGCATATATACGACATCTGAAATCTACTACAGAGGGCTTCGGCCTGACCACCATACACTACCTCGCCCGGTCGGAGATCTCCCTGTGGCCATAGTCCACTGTACCCACAACTAGAATATATTTTTAAGTAAGTCGGTCAAAGCTATCATAATTACTAGGATTTCCAAAGGACTGTTATCCCTTTATTCCCAAATTTAAAGGATAATAATAGGAAATAGACCTTAATGTTCATGAATAATAAATTGAGGTTCTCAAGTCATTATATCTACTTAAAATTCGGCGCCATTTGCCGTCTAGACTTAAGAATAGATATGACAAATTATATCTTATAAAATTTGGGTTTGTTAAAAAATAAAGCTGCCAGTGATTGAGAAATAAAAAACAAAGAAAAAGACATCTAGGAAAAGTCTGTATTAAATTAGGTCAATTAGAATACATGATATATTATTTTATATATTTAGACGGCCATTTTTACTATTCTAAAATGTTACGATTTATTTATTTTAATTGGTGTACAATAAAAAATATTGTATCTATCTATCTATATTGCAAATTAAAAAATAAAGCGCGCGGAATACTATCCGATTTTATTTCCTTCTATCTATATTGTTACTTTGTTTATCTGATCTTAAATATACATATTTTATTTATTTAGTTTTAAACATAGTATACAAGGGCTCACATTACAATACATAAAAGTGTTAGTAAGTATTAATCTAAGTGTTAGTGACAACATGTTATGTGGCCGTGGCATGTTATGTTGTGTGAACGTGGCCGAAGCAATATATCATAGGCCACGCATCCATTCGATTCCCATATAATAGTCGTGCTTGCCTTACAACTGGCCGGCTTGTACCTCTAAATCCTAATTAGAAGAATATTTGTATGAAATCATCACCATACACACTGGCTAAAATGGTCAAATAAAACATAGAGAGGAACTTAACATTTTGGATTACAAAGTCCTTCAAAGATATGTGAAGTCCTCAATCCGCATTGGGCAAGCGTGGACTCATGAAACTGAGGAGACCTGAGCCCAGCGGTGGGCAGTAATGGGTTGTTACAGTACAGAGAGATTCTGGAGTGACCAGTACAACCCGCGTGGTTAGAATGGACAAGATATATAATGTACTATTGTGTATAACTAATATTATAAAGAGGAAAGGTTTGATTGTTTGTTTGTCTCGAATAGGCTCCGAAACTACTGCTCCAAATTCAAAAATTCTTTCAGTTTTGGAAAGTTCAGTTATCGAGGAAGGCTATGGGATGTGATTCCCTTTGTAACGCAGACGAAGTTGCACTAGTCAGCTAGTGTTTAATAAGATACATTATAATTTTGACAGGATGTCTCATCCGATTTTTCCCACATATTCATTGACGCCGATAATTTTAAAACGTATTTTATCGGAATATTAGGGTAGTGTTACAGTTGAAAAGAGATAAAATTACTGCAGGAAAAGAATAATGTTATATACTAGCGGGCCCGCGCAACTTCGTCTGCGTCACTTTCAATTAAAAGGTATGTACTTTCTCAGGGTCTAAAGATTGTCTGTTCCAAATTCGATTCAATCAAAATCGATTGAGAGGTTTAAGCGGGAAAGCGTAATAGACAGACAGACAGAGTAACTTTCGCATTTATATTAGTAGGGATCTACGTCTAAAGTACCACATTATTGAAATTCAATTTTCCAAGTATATTTCTCTTTATTCTATTATTATTTAGTATATAATGATATATTTCACTCACTCTTAGACACAAACACACACACATACAATCACCTTAATAACTCAACATTGTAATCTACTGATAAGTTTATATTACTAGAATACTTAATTAATACCTATTTGTAGAATTGTATACAATCTGCATAACTGTGTAATCCTTATTGGCTTTATTGATGTTAATACTTTAATGAAATATTTTGTAAACACGCTGTTGGATAATATTATCATAAATAAATAAAAAAAAAATGAGTATGTAGAGTCAAAATAATAACTAAAATTCATTTTCAAAGTATTTCTTAAGCAAATACTAAAGTAATCAAATAATAAGTATATTTACAATAAGATTGTTAACTCTCAACCGATTTTGATTACATTTGGCACAGATAATCTTTAGACACTGAGAAAGAAGGCTATTGTTTAATAGAAAGTGACGCAGACGAATTTGCGTGGGCCCGCTAGTTTGAAATAAATATTAATAGCATAGCATAGCAACATTGCACAATCCCAACGGATCCCACCAAACATAATGGCTACAAAATTATTATTTAAAATATTGTTAAGCAGTCGAAAAATGGCGGATTTAATATTCATAATTTTATATTGAACACGGTAATATTAACGTATGAATATGATTATATTATACATATGTATAGGTTAAGTATTAAGTTCCAATGTTGACAGAAAATAAGTAAGGTTTTTATGTATAGATTAAGTTTTGTGTAGAGGGATTTCGGATTACAGAAATAAGTGTTGATTTTGTAACGAAGTTCCTTATGGCGCGTTATCGAAAGGGGGCTAGACGGAAATTCTTATGAAAAAGTTGTCACGACACTTTTTTTGTTTTAGATGATTATCGCTAGATGGCGCTGTGATTAAAATCTTTTAAAACAATTCCTTATTTTGTTTTATATGATTAATGCTAGATGGCGCTGTGATAAAAATTTTATTTTTTTAATTTATATTCCCTCACTAATTAATCCAAAGGAACTTCGTTCCATCCGGGTGTCCCTTGACACCTCTCAAGTTTTTTTTTACAAGCTTTATATTAACTTGCACTGGATGTAACTATGCCAGTTCGGGTTGAATCTAGCGAGCTAAATTTGACAAACTTCCTGATTTCCGATTGAGTTGAAATTTTGCACGCAGATCGCGTAACCATGCAATAATCTGACAAAATGGCGCTGATCTGATGGATGATCTGATCTGATGGACGGGAGGTGGTCATAGGAACTGTTGTGCTAAATAAGATAGACCTATCGTGTATGGGTTCATTTTACTAGTCTTGCCTAGTACTCTACTGATACATGATATTCAGGATCTTAAAAGCTTGTATTTCAAGTTTTCTTTAAAATAAATTATGTCAGCTTTTATTTTCATGTAGGCTAGCAAACGGCCCACCTGGTCGTAAGGAATTACCGTCGTTTATAGACCTATGCAATGTCAGGATTTGATAGGGTTTGATAGTCGCAGATCATAGAAAACCACAGATAATAATAATTTGTGTAACTGATATATTTAATGTTTCAGGAAATTTATGTCAATCTCTCTACACCATCCTAATCTGTGCACATCTCGACTTAGTACGAAGTTATCATTATGTTAATTCCTTGTTTTCGTTCACAAACTACGCTTGTCCGTTTTTTTAAAGCATTAGACATATAATCAAGGAACCCATCTGTCTTGGACATCTCATTAAAATGAACATGGCTTGAGAATCATGAAAATATAGTTTTTTGGGTTTTTTTGAGCTTAAAGGTCATTTTTAGATATTTCTAAATAATTGCCTATATAATAAGAATAATTTATTTGAAGAAAACACTTAAATACAAGCTTTCAAGATCCTGGATATCATGTAGCAGAGTGCTAGTAAGGCTAATATAACCTAAACACAGATCTATCTTGTTTAGTACAGGAGTTCATATTCTAAATCCATAGAACACAAACACAGGTCCATCTTGTTTAGTACAGGAGTTTAGTCATATTCTGAATCTATCATCAAGTCAGTTCTATCCCTACTTATATTATAAATGCGAAAGTAACTCTGTCTGTTACGCTTTCCCGTTTAAACCTCTCAATCGATGTTGATGAAATTTGGCACAGACAATCTTTAAACCATAAGAAAGAACATAGATTACCTTTTAATTGTTGGTGACGCAGACGAAACGTGTGTGCGTGAAGTGCGTTGGTCCGCTAGTGGTACCCTAGTGGTGCCATATTATTGCATTGTCATACGATATACATACTATTTTCACAACACCACTGGCTAAAAACGGTGAAGGAAAACATCGTGAGGAAACCTGCATGTCGGAAAAGGATTCTAAAAATCCTTTGAAGATATGTGAAGTCCCCAATGCGCACTGGGCAAGCGTGGTGGACTATGCCTAATCCCTCTTCTGAGGAGACCTGAGCCCAACAGTGGGCAGTAATGGCTTGGTACAGTATACATGATATTATTATGTGTAACACATAGAAAAACACAGCTAATATAATTTCAGTGGTTTTTGATGTGATACCTATCGTAAATAAGCACATTCTATTGCGCGTCTTTATTACACTTGGCTATTTATCTTGTCCTTCTACAAAGGCTTAAGGAGGGTCCTTAAAGTTAGACCGTAAGGAGCCTTCAGTGTTCAATGACATTACAGAAGTCCATGAGCGACGGTAACCACTTACGATCAGGCTGGTTAGCTCGTCTGCCTAAATGACAATAAAAATACCACTTAGAACCTCGTTTATAGAAAAATAAAGTAAATTTGTGTTTATACAATTATAATAGTTACAAAGTTTTCATAAATTTCGCGTCAGAATCCGCTTACAAACAAGATAACAAAAGTAAACAATTTAAAAATACACATTTTTCCAATAAAATTTAATGTTTTCCTAAAATTACCATTTTTATTAACACCGTTGTATTTTTCTGTGTAATAACGTGTAATAAACTGTAGTTTTATTACAGGTTTTATTAGATAAATGCAGTTGTAATAACAATTAGATTAACATGAAGAATATCATTGTTTTCTGTTGTATAACAAAAAATATGTACCTACTTTGTTTTTTTAAGTGATTTCATTGCGTAATCCACGAATTGTTAAATGGGCTTGTTTTACTAATACTTCCTACTTAACTATATAACTTAAAGTAACCGACATAGCTCTGCGAATCAGCAAGCTGAAGTGGCAATGGGCTGGGCACACATGTCGAAGAACTGATGCACGATGCAGTAGACAAGTTCTGGAGTGGAGACCGCGATGTGGTAAACGTAGTGTTGGGCGCCCCCCTGCTAGATGGAACAATGACCTAATTAAGGTGGCTAGTAACAACTGGATGAGACGAGCAGAAGATCGAGCTCAGTGGCGTATTTTGGGAGAGGCCTATGTCCAGCAGTGGACGAGTGTGGGCTGATGATGATGATGATGAACTATATTCATTTATTTACTTATTTTTGACCAATTTCCAAAAAGAAGGAAGATATTAATTCGTCTCAAGATTCTTTTTCTGTTAGATTATAATTTTAGTTGAGCTGGACCGATTCTAATGATGCTTGTTTCAGACGATGGTCGTCGTGGAGTCCACTTTAATTTTATATATCGATTTAGTAGACTGATGTCTAGAAATTAACATTTATAACGGAAAGATTTCACAATTTGTGTGTGTTATTTGTTTAACTGTTTATTTTGTAGATAAACCGATTTCCATGTTTTTTACAAAGCAAACATTATGTACAAAATCTATGTATATAAATTCGATAAAGATCTGACTGGTAGTTATTGTGCTTTTCTTGTGAAATGGTACTTTTTTTTTATTGCCATGTAGACAGACGAGCCAACGGGCTACCTACTTTCAAAATGTGAAGAAATACATGCTCTTGAACGTATTTTTTTTATTTTTCCAATGGCAGGCAAATGAGCAAACGTCCCATCTGATGGGGATCGGTTACCATTGCTAAGTTTTTTCCATGGATCATCTTCTATTCCAAACGTCTTTTAAAATATTAAATGCCTGAAACAACTAAGAATTTATCCCATAATATTTTTTCTACCATCATAACCATATTATTACAAAAAAAACCTTAAAACAAAAAAATATCGATTTAACAACGCCATCTAGCGTCGAGTAGCGTAACCAAGCGACACTAGCGCCATTTCACGCTGCGGCGACTTTAGAAAACTCCCGCAATACATCATTTCATACTAATTGCGCTACAATTTGTTTAAAATTAAATTAGATTTATTGATGTTAGCGCGATAAAACGCTAAATAGTTATAATAATACTACTTTAGTGTGAAATACGACTGTTTATAACTTGTTTATTATGTTCTTAAAATGATGTATGGTTAGGTACCTAATAGTTTGTTTGTTTATTTCGATAATGATTTTACTGGAGTAGATATTGTATTTTTATTATTATATTTTTGTGCAAGGCTTGCGACCGCTTGTTTTATCGTCATTTGCTTCAAAAAAAGGAATGTTTTTTCATGGGTAACCTGTGAACGGTTTCTTTGATATATTAACCTATCACCTACTGTAATTTACTACTTAAATATTTCACTACTTTATTTTATTTTAATCAACCTTATCCGATTCAAATGGAGGCGGCGCAATATGTTTTCTCTCTCCATTTACTCCCATTCTGGCATACATGTTTATTTATTTTTTAAGCTTGATGCACCTAAATGGTACAATGGCGGACTTAATGCCTAAGGCATTCTCTACCAGTCAACCAAAGGTGGTGTAGAGAAAACTATGGTAGGTGCTCAATTAGATTTACTATAAAAATATTAATACCTATATATAATATAATAAATAAAATTTCCATACATAAAATACTATACTACACAATAAACCTATGCATAATTACATAAATACTACAATAATACAGAGTATTTACCCACAAATACATACGAATATAAGAAAAATCTATTGAGAAGAGAAGCCTGCCAGTTCCTGAAGACATGTTCTGTTTTAGCGAAAATTTTCAAATCATCATTCAAAAAACTCATTCATCTTTTTTTTAGGCTATTGTAACTCTAGCTAAAATTATTGAATGAATGAAAATATGCACACTTTGTGTATAAGACAAAAAAACGTACAAAAAATAAATAATATAAAAAAACATGCAATGGACGGTCTTATTGCTAAAACCTAATAAGTTAAGTCGAAGAGACAAAATGAAAGACGACATTTGGGTGAAATTTACCGTATTTATCTGACTTTAGAATACCTAATGGACTTTGGGATTATGAATGGAAAATATACAAGAATATTTTGAAATTATAGTGAAGAGAGATCCTATTAGACTGCGGATTGGGGACTTCACATATCTTCAAAAGATTTTTAGAATCCGATATGCAGGTTTGACGATGTTTTTTCCTCACTGAACATCTGTAGTTAAACTCCTAGATTTTTTTATTGCCACGCAGGCAGACGAGCTAACGGCCCTGATCGTAAGCGGACCGTCGCTCATGGACCTCTGCTTTGCAAGACACTGCCGCTACCTACGGCCTAACCTTAAGGACTCTCTTCAAGCCTCGTTTGAAGAAGGACAAGTCACAGCTAGATACCCTGGCTATTGCGAAACAAGCGGCCAGCAACTAGTGCGTTGTAAAGAAGCGGTTGCTCAAGGAATGTAGCGACACGAACGCGCGCCGTGAAAATTGAAAATTCACGTTTTGACTGTATTCTGTTTTGTGTAATCATGATAATATTATAAAGGCGAAAGTTTGTATGTATGGATGTATGTTTGTTACTCTTTCACGTAAAAACTACTGAATGGATTTGAATGAAACTTTACCACAATATAGCTTATACATCAGAATAACACATAGGCTACAATTTTTGAATCCCTTTGTAACGCAGACGAAGTTGCGCGGGTCACCTAGTAATTAATAAATAAGTTTTGTAAAACCAAATGATGATTCAGTTGGCACTAAGAGTTCTTTTGTTTGTATTTTTTAGTCTAATAGTATCATATTATTGGATATAAACTTAGAATTGGATTTACTGTAAGTTAGATAATATACTTCCTACCTATTTCTATATTTAAGTAACCATTTATGATCAGATGGTCCGTTAGTTTGTATGTCTCTACATGGTAATAAAAAACATATGTTTCCAAAGTAAAACTATTGACATCTATCCCTATCCCTACTTCCTACAAATATACTGTAGCTGTATTTCTACCTGGATCAGAGAAAATCAAAAGAAAACTTATTCCTGAATTATGGAACAGTATATTTATATATGCACCAACCCAGGCTTCTACAATCAACTACAAGTTTCTTTTTAAATTAGAACTTCAGAAAGTATTCAATTACTCAATAAATACAGTGGAAGCACTATAAGATATCTTTTATTTCATGTAAACTAACAGGTAACACCTGAAAAGTGCAAGTATACAAAAGTGAAGCCATATTAACAATATTAATAAAAAAACAAAAGCTAAGACTTAGAATGTAGTCTCCCTACTAGTTCCTTAGGGAGTCAGAAAGCAACGCACACAATACATAGGTATAAATGTGAATGTAAGCTTAATTTGTTAGGCATTCAGGCATCATGAGACTTTGTACACATATCTTTGGAGGTATTAAAAGTAACATCGGATACTTGTTATTTAAAAAAACAAAAAAATAATAAATGCTATCTCGTTTGGCAAAAAGTTAAATAAAAGGAAAAAATAATTAGTGGCCCATGAGGGGATCGAACCCGCGACCTTCGCGTTATTAGCACGACGCTCTAACCAACTGAGCTAATGGGCCGATGACTGCACATATCAACACACACATTCACATACTAACGTGTCACATACTGTAATAACATTATCTATTCTGATTGTGTGCAATAAAGATAATATTATTACTTTATTGTAATAGAAATCTAGCTAGTAGGCACATATTGAGTGACGGGAAAGAGTGCCGAGCGCGTAACGCGTCGCGCCGTCCCTAAACCCAAACCCCGTACTGGGTTCTGGCCTCAGCCGGAGTTCGGACGCTGAGTGTGAGCGGTTGGAGGTTTTAGTGCGGTTCAACTCCCACATACCTCGCCCGCGGGGATCCGGTGATTTCCTCCAACTGAAAAAAAAAAAGTAGGCACATATTATAATTATTAGTACATATTTTATGACAATAAAATATTGCATCAACATCCGACTTACCCTCTACAGTATGTATAGACATTTTCTTAAACCTCGGAAACAAAATGACTAAAAAACCGGTTAGTTTAACATTACAAACTCCAAATTTTAAAAGCATTTCTTTATATATTGTACTGTACTGTAACAACCCTTTACTACCCACTGCTGGGCTCAAGTTTCCTCAGTAAATTTGTGATTTGGCAAAGTTCACCGCGCTTGCCCAATGCAGATTGGGGTCTTCACATATCTTCGAAGGATTTTTAGTATAATTTTCCTCACGATGTTTTCCTTCATCGTTTTTAACCAGTTGTGTAACATAATTTTTGTTTTTTTTTATTGCCATTTAGGTAGACGAGCCAACGGGCCACGTGATCGCAAGTGGTTACCGTCGCTCATGAACCTCTGCAATGTCATGGAACACTGAGCGGTCGCTACCTACGACCTAACTTTAAGGACCCTCGTTTGAATAAAGACAAGTCATTTTTTTTTTACATTAAGGTTTCGAAGTACAAGGATTATGGAATTATTTTCAAATACTTTAATGCATTTTCAACGGGTTCTTACCACGACATTTAATTAATTGAGTTGTCTCGATATTTCAACGTTGTTGCAAACGTCATGATCACGAGAAGACTGGATACTGCGGGTCGATTTAAGAGCAAACAAATCTGTCTACCCTCTTTCTCGTTCGCTTTTGGGTAGTACCACTGGAACTCGAACTCAGATCACGACACATCACACTCACTGTATCTACAAGACTCTCTGAACATGAACCCTTAGTGACTGTTGTGTTTAACACTTTATTTTCTAATATTATTTATAAGTCTTGTAAAATACTTATATTCTTCACCTGAATGTGCACCTGTTCTGAAATACCGTGGGATCTAACATTTGATGCACGCTATTTTATACAAAGAGAGACAGATGTAGCTTTTTACTTTATTTTCTACTTCGTTTTGAAACAGACATTATTCCTTGTCAAAATGTTACATTTTCACATGTATGAGAGTTTTCGTTCAATTGTTTTATGGAGCCTGTTGCGTTTGACATCTATTGTAGAACGTTAAAAAAGGTAGTTGTTTTATGATTTCTCGCATTTAGTTGAGTTAATATTTTTTATGACAGCAAATATTTTGGACAAATTCGAATAAATAAACCTGATAGAGATGTGATAAGAGGGTGGTATTCATGAAAATGAAAGTCGTTTTCGTTTTTGTAAATTGTTTTTGAAAAATATAAATACTCTTTCTGATATATTTACACATTTATTTACATTAACATTCGAATTGCAATTTTATACAAATATAATTTTCAAAACATTTTGGATCATAATGCACCATACTATATACCTACTAGTTACTACAAATACTTCAGTACAAGACTAAAAACCGTCATTTAACCAAAGTTAAAATAAGTTTCATGCATTTTCAACGGGTTCTTACCACGATATTTAATTAATTGAGTTGTCTCGTAATCATGACGTTTGCAACAACGTTGAAATATCGAGACAATTCAATGAATTAAATATCGTAGTAAGAACCCCTTGAAAATGCATGAAAGTATTATAGAAAACCGCGAGTGTCTTAATAAGTTTAAAATAAATTGTTTTGAAGAAAACTTTTAAAACAGCATTTATAAATCCTGACTATCACATAGAATTAAACTGCTAGCCAAGAAAGTAAAACGAGCCCAAACTTCCAGCTTTGTTCAGTACAGAAGTTCCTATACCGATTCCATCATTAAATCAGCTTCATATTATTGCATTGTCACCCGATAAACATTGTTAAAATGTACTTAAATTTCAGCTCAATCGGAAACTGGGAAATTGATCAAAATTTGAAAGAATTCAGGGTGGATTATGGACCCTACATAGTTAGGTAGACATTTATTTACTAAGGAAAAAAACAGTACTTATAATATATGTAAGTACATAGTTATATAAATTGCAAGTTAAAGCTTAATCTATACTAATATTATAAAGAGGAAAGGTTTGATTGTTTGTCTGATTGTGAGTCCGATTTAAAAAATTCTTTCAGTTTTGTAAAGTTCATTTATCGAGGAAGGCTATAGGATATATTGTTTTCCTTTGTGACGCAGACGAAGTTGCGCGGGTCAACTAGTTGTAAATAAAAGTAATTGATCACAGTAAAAAACATTAAGTTACATATCTATCCACCAACAGATGGCGCTAACCGTTCTTATTATTTGGCGATAACTACGAATTACGAAATATTGTTGTAAGTCATACAACTTCATTAACTAGTAATGGTACATAAAATATTTAATTTTAAAGAAAACATTTGAATACAATCGTTTAAGATCCTAGATGTCATGTAGCAGTAGAGTGGTAGCTATACAAATAAAACGAACTCAAACACGACGGGTCTATCTTGTTTAGCACAAGAGTTCCTATGACCTTCCGAATCCATCATCAGATGAGCGCCATTTTGTCATATTATTGCATTGTCACGCGATTTACATCTGTGTGCAAAATGTCAATCGGAAACCGGGAAATTTGTCAAATTTAGCTTGCAATAGTCCACCTGAACTTACATAGTTACGTAGATACATAGTTACATACAACACTTACACTATTACTAAACGGGTTCTTACCACGATTATTTTTAATTGAGCGGTCCCATATTTCAGCACTGTTTTAAGCGCCATGATCACGGGAAGACTGAGGAACTGCGGGTAGGTCATTTAAGAGCAGACAAATCTGTCTACCCTCTTTCTCGTTCGTTTGCCGGTACCCGTTCAGTAATAGTGTAAGTGATGTAGATAACCGCGAGTGTTTAAAGAAATTTAGTTACATACAAAATTATATCCAGTGCAAGTTATAATAAAGCTTGTAAAACATTGTTCACATCACTACTGGCTAAAAACGATGAAGGAAAACATCGTGAAGAAAACTGCATTTAAAAAAAGTATTCCTAAACCCTTCGAATGGTGAAGTTCCCAACCGCATTGGGCATGCTAGGTCCCTCTACTGAGAAGACTCGGGCCCAGCAGTGGGCAGTAACAGGTTGTTACAATACAATACTCCTAAACACAAAAGTATTGTCAACAACCCACTTAAAATCAATAGTGCTTGTCAAATCAAAGTATTGAGTGTCATATAGCTCACTCATACGATCTTGATACTGTAAGGGTACTTAAAACCCTTACAAAAAGGGTAGAAGTTATTTTCAGCTCTATCTTAATGTTGTTAAGAACTGTATTGGTTTAATTAAGTATTTTTTAGGTTAAGACATTATAATTTGATATTATTATGATGTTTGTATTTTCAAGTATCAATTGTTTTTGGGTTCTTGTACATCTGTTTTTGTAGTGATATTTTACTTATTATTTATCAATCTTTTTTTAGAGATATTCTCTAAAAACAAAAGCAAAAAGATTTAGCTGAAAAAAGATATTCAAACCAGTTGCCCTTTTCTGAAGTTATTAACTTCTTACCTATATATAAAAATGAATTGCTGTTCGTTAGTCTCGCTAAAACTCGAGACGACTGAACCGATTTGGCTTATTTTAATCTTGAAATATTCGTAGAAGTCCAGGGAAGGTTTAAACAGTGAGAAAATTTCCTCATGTGACGCAGACGAAGTTGTGTGGGCCAGCTAGTAATTTATAAAAATTTGGTAACCACATTTTGTTTATTTGATCTACATGGGACAGAGAGACTGATTTTAATAATATTAAATACTGTATTACTGCTCTTTAACAAGCCATTACTGCCCACTGCTGGGTTCAGGTCTCTTCAGCAGATAGCCCGAGAGCTAGTGACAAATTTTAAGCAGGCATTTGAGGCAATCTGAAAACTTGTTACATAATTTTATTGGTATACCCAACTCGGAAATGCAGACCTGGCTGCTGAGTAGCCCACATTACGCAATGTTCGAGACAAAATCTTTGAAGCATTAATTTCTCGAAGTACATCTAACCGTCGAAAAATTTAACGAAACACTTGAAGTAACTGACAGATATTGACCGTAATTGGGGTTTCCTTTCGTTAAATTTGAGGCTACAAACCAGAGGAATATCACTCTTAACCCGATAGCAAAAAAAGCCTAAAATCCCATTACAAAACACCAGACTGATAATACCAATTGGTTCTGGTAAGAGAAGATCTTTAAGCAAGTTTGGACTCTATGTTTCATAGTTTTAAATGCTATTTTTGTTTGTGATGTTTCGTCTTTGAAAACAGGAAAAGGGGTGATGGAAGACTACAAAGAATAACATAGGTTATTAAATTTGTGGGTCGATTGTGCAGATTTCGCATCTGATTTTAAACGTGTTAGTAGACCAGTGGTGAAGTAGTCAGTAGCCCTGCTATCACCTTCTGATTAAATTGGTTGCAACTTGCAAGGTTAGACAAGTTATCTTTCCCTCATTCTTTCCTGGGCTTCACTGCTCAGAGTCATTACGATGGTTGCCGCTGTGATCGATCCTGGCTGCACAGGAGTTACAGTGGTGGGAGTGAGAAGTGGGCAAATAAAGTCGTGGTGAAGACACCTGAAGCCTCTACTGAGAAGACTCGAGCCCAGCAGTTTGCAGTAATTTACAGTTGAAGTCACTTGATCATTGGGGAAGGCCTATGTCCAGAAGTGGACGTCTTGTGATCAAGAATATTGATGATGACTTGTCTCTCTTTGAATGTGGTAACGCGTATATTCAAAACAATGAAGGAAAACATTGTGAGGAAACCTGCGTATTTTGCAAGGATTAAAAACCTTTGAAGATATGTGAAGATGTACTTTGCCATACCTCGACAGTAGGATTACGATATTGGATTAGACCTATGATCTGTTTATGAATAACTACAAGATAATGTAATGGTTTAATGCTGGGTGTCCATATTGGCTCGCCAACTTCCAATGTAAATGACAACTGATAGGCTATCTGTCAAACGGTGTTTCACATAATTTCAATGCCAATGCATACAAAACCCCCCGTTTACATGTTGGTCGGCCGTAATTTGTTTTATCGTGTGTTGGACGTTGGTGAGCCAATATGAATAAATATTTAACATACAATACACTAGATAAATACTAATAATCCATTGAAAATCATTCAATCAAAAAATGTCATATTTGATCTACTTACGTTACCGAAATCCATACAAATACTTCAATAATATGTTTGTAAAATATTTGCGGTCCAATAGGAAAGGGACCATGGTATATACAGTATGTTTCAAATTGAAAAATAAAAAAAATATTTTTTTTTATGCCAAGATTATTTTGTTATTTTATCTTTGTGTTAATGTAACGATGGTAATAAAAGTTAAAAATAAAAGAATTTACTTATAAAAAAAAATACTAAGCGACTTTTTGTAGTATTGAATTAACCGTGTTTTAAAGTTAAAAAGTTTAAGTTATAAAATACTGTAACCGCTTACTATCGGGTGGGCCGTAGCCCCGTTTGTCTGACTTGCAATAAAAAGTCCACATAATTCTTGCACGTGGTCACACAAATTGTCTATGTTATCAGGATCTAAAAAACATCCTTTTTGTTTTTATAATGAACAAGCTGACCCGCGCAACTTCGTCTGCGTCACAAAGGGACATCTTATAGCCTTCCTCGATAAATGAACTTTCCAAAACAGAAAAAACTTTTGAGATCGGTCCAGTAGTTTCGATCTGTTCGAGACAAACAAACAATCAAACCTTTCGTCTTTATAATATTAGTATAGATTAAATATCATGTCACATCGTCCTCTATCGGTAGGCGATAGATAACAGCCCCTCATTGCCCTGGCATTGCAGAGGTTCATGAGCGACGGTGGCCGCTTACCATCAGGTGGGCCGTAGGCTCGTTTATCTAACACGCAAAAAAAAAAAAACATAGCTTCATTTTTTTTTCGCATGATGAACACCCGAATTTAACAATAGAATTTAATAAAATTATACATCTATGGAATATTATCATTTCCTATTGCTGAAAATAGAAACCGAACAATACTTTGGCTTAGTGTTTTAAAGACCGTGTATCTGTCTCACTTGACATTGGCAATCGTCCCGGGTCTTGATGGACGAGGTCCAGAAAAAAAAGAAGAAGAAGAAGGGACATCCTGTATAAGATCTGTACAACACAGGTAGCATTGCAGAGAAGGTAAAATATAACGATCCATGCTCACTGAAGCACTCTCTATTGTTACGCTCTACAATGTAGGGCTGTGATCTCTACCGAAAAATATGTAGAGACAGAATTTTTTGCCCGTATACTTGTATAGAAAAGTGTTATATTAATTATTTTTGTTGTTATTGTTGTAACATGTTGATTTTATAGGTAAATTATTAATGTACCTATCTTATAATACCTAAATGGTTACAGTAACTAATAGATTTTTGTAATGTAATTAATTTAAAAAATACATCATTTTTGATGTAATTCTATCTCTATTAACACTATTTTTTCTTTCTTTAATCGATAATTACACTTAGCAACACACTAAAGGCAGTAAATTTAATTGATGTACACTACATTCTAACTATTTTTTATTGTTTCATAGGCTGACGAGCTAACGGGTCCCCTGATTGTAAGCGGTTACCCTTGCTGATGGATACATTGCCAGAAGACACTGCCAAGCCTACGTACGGCTTACCCCTAAAAACTTTCTTTGAATTTCTTTATTTAGCTTTAAAATAAATTGCCTATACGATGTAAAATTATGAAACACACAGTCAAATTTACCTACAATGCACTTTTTTCTTAAATCTCTGTATACTTTCACAAAATACAATTGCACGCCACTATTTCTGATAGTATTTATTCATACACTTCTATTCACGACGATACTGTTTTGTAACTAATAATTTAACTGTGCGATTATTGTAAAATCACATGAATACAAATAAAATGATGGGACGAGAGCTGCGGTCGCAACAAAGGGTTGGATTCTATTGTTATATAGGCTACATTGTATTGTATATGCACTAACATGACATAGTCCATGATAAGACTGTTACTGTATTACATTACGCACTCACTTTTTACGACCTCTTTTGCCTTCTTGGTTGCATGGCTTCGACATAGAAGATCACCCAGAATGGGAGGACTTTGGCCGGGGCTGGTGGTGACCATGAAGCAGTCAAACCGAAGGACTTTGTCCAGTCCATGGGAACAACCCCAGAAAGGGGTAAAATCCGCAAACACCACACCAATACCTACACCTTCGCCTAGAATGGCGGAGAGAATGAGCCCGGGCAGCGGGGTGCCCCCCAGGCCCGTCCGTGTCCCCCTGACTGGACACGAAGACCCCCATGGCTGTATTACATTTGAAACTTCGTCTGCGTCATCGTTTCGTAAACGTAGAACAAAACAGTGAAATGGAAATGAAATAATGGTGAAGTCAGTGGACTTGCCTACAAGGCAATAAAAAAATCTAGTTGAACTTTACTTCCCGGTATCCTGTACTGTACTGTACCAACCCATTACTGCCCACTGCTGAGCTCAGGTCTCCTCAGAAGAGGGATAAGGCATAATCCACCACGCTTGCCTAATGCGGATTGGGGACTTCACATATCTTCAAAGGATTTTTAGAACCCTTTTCCGATATGCAGGTTTCCTCACGATGTTTTCCTTCACCGTTTTAGTCAGTGGTGTTGTGAAAAATTGCACATAAATCTTTTTCATATTAAGATTTAGAGGTACAAGCCGGCCGGTTTTGAACCCGCGACCTCCCGTACGGAACGCAAGCGCTTCAACCACTCGGCCACCACGACTAACGGCCCGGTATCCGATAGAGCTGAATTTTTGATCCAAAAATTTTGTTCCCAAAAAATATGGTACCATGGAGCTGAGTCGAAAGGTAGCAACAAGAACTCCTGTACTAAACAAGATAAAACAAGATAACGTCATGGTTGGGCTCGTTTTACTTGACACACTTCGACTTGACTTCTCCAACATGATATCCAGGATCTTAAAGCTTGTATTGTTTTTCACAATTATTTAGATCCACATAATATTAAATCGAATACCTACATATTAGTTTTCAGATTTACAATAATAATCTTCGAATACGTTGCTTAATACACAAAGACTAATCTAAATCGGATTCACACATTAATTTTAAATCAAGTGATCAACAAGAAATTGATGATTTCAAAAGAATATGAAAAAGATTAATGAAAAAACGACCTTAGAAAGATACGTTCTACTTCGTTCTTAAGATTTTACCGTTTTTATTTAAATCATCTACATTTGAAGCCGAATGTTGTTAGTTTTCCAAACAATGACTTTTTCGAATTTTGATTTAAGGAATCATTTCTTTTTTTAATTCAAAGATTTAAAAATATTTTTTTGTTTAAAATAGAGTAAAGAGTCTGCAATTGTCTGTTAATCTAGTCTCGTCTAAATTTCACCAAAATTGGATTAGATGTTGAAAATGAACACCATATATTTCACATATAACTCTTTTTTACCGATGATTAAGATTTACAATATCTTATAGTTGGACCTGAGCTCTGGAGTGGCGATAGACCATAAACTTCATAAAGTAAACCGATGACCTGGTCTGGGCCGCCAGGATTTGTGGCTTTAAACGGCTTAGTATGGCGAGGTTGGAGAAGGCCTATGTTTAGCAAAATTCTACAAATAAAATATATAATAGGTTTAGACTAGACAAATATTAATATATTTAATAAGGTTTACGTGTATTAGCACTATATTTACAAGTGGAACACAACACAAGTTTCGTTTCCTTTGAGACTCTATCAACGTACAAAAAGTCATTTGTCTTACTCGAAACTTGGGGATATTAGTGGAACAGAAGCTGGCAGGCTTTTTCATTTTATAATTAGAGATCCTCAGATATATTAGGAATACCACATTTATTGCTATTTCTCATATCCGTCCGTTTTACAAGATTTATATTGATTTGCACTGGTAACCTATGTACCAATGTAAGTTTGGGTGGAGTCTTGCGAATTGAATTGGACAATGGAGCTGGAATGGAGTCGGATGCTAGCCATAGGAACTCCTGTACTAAACAAGATAGACCCGTCGTGTTAGGGCTCTCCATGGAATCATACCATAGTTACACGGTACTGACGGTACACAGATGTGTACTAAATTTCATCTCAATCCGAAGCCGGGAAGGTATTCTATAGGGTGGGCGATCTAACGTTTGCATTTTGAACTACTGTTTATTTAGAGAATGACAGCTCAAATGTCATTCAATTTGTGTTCATAATTTACTTAAAGGTTTGACATTTACGAAATGGGACGCTATACGCTTGAATAAAATTGGGAAATATTGGCGAGCGTTACCGTGCCATGCTCAACGAATTTTTGTTTCCAAAAGTTGAAGAGTATGACATGGATGACATTTTGTTTCAACAGGATGGCGCAACATGCCACACAGCCAACATGACAGTCGAACTTTCGAACGTTCGATTCAAAATGCAAACTTTATATGGTCCACCCTCTAAATTGCAAGATTCTACCCGGACTTACAGGCAATAAAAACATAATTACATCCAGTGCAAACCCAAAAACTAGGGGTAATAAAACTCCGATTCTAAAGGTGTGACATACAGAACCATTGGTAAATATTATATGATCTCTCTTGACAATTGACGTTGCGATTAGGCCGCGTTCACAATGAGACAGCGGGGCGCCGGCTTATCGGGACAATGCTAATACACTCAGCGGGCGACGTGTGAACGCTGCTTTATCATAGCTCAAGTTATAGGGGAAGGCGGTGTAAATTTTGATGTTGTAGTAAAAAAGAAAAATAAATAATTACAAGGTTTTAAGATTCTGGATATCGGGTATTGGCCCACCTCTCACTCCTACCACTGTAACTCCTGTGTAGCCAGGATCCACAGCGGCGACCATCGTAATGACTCTGAGCAGTGAAGCCCAGGAAAACCCGAGGGAAAGCTAACTTGTCTTGGACCCCGCAACGAATTTAATCAGAAGATGATAGAAGGAGTAGGAAAAACATTGAGTTCATCCTGGATATCATGTAGCAGTACAGTGCTAGCTAATACAAGTAAAACGAGCCCAAACAGGAGTATATCTTGTTTAGCATAAGAGTTCCTATGACCAACTGCCGAGTCATCACATCAACGCCATTTTGTCATATTATTGCATTGTCACGAGATTTATCTGCGTGCAAAATGTCAGTTCAATTGGGAACCGGGAAGTCAAATTTAACTTACAAGATTCCATCCGAACTTACATAGTTACTAATTATTACTGAAAAAGCTTGTAATTAATGTCAGATTTGGTACAGGAAACGTTTATACGTAGAGAAGAATTCAAATAATTGCCGGGAAAAAGAAAAAATGGGTTATAGGGTCCAAGCAGACGACGTCGTGGTCTACAGCTAGCTCTCATGACTTACACCACAGATTACACTAGGGTTGTCCTTTTTGTGACCAAGTCTATAAAGTTGTACATTTGAGGCGTCCCGCTGAGTCTCAAAGGTGTTTGAACCATTGTGTTCTGATCTCTATTAATGAAACTAAGTAGCTGTGAGTTTGTTTATCGGTTTTCACTATAATAGGGCGTGTGTATCTACCAACTGTATAAAAAAATGGCGATTTTAAAGAGAACTTTGCAAATAAAAGTTTTTAAAATCTAATATTCGTAGAATTTTTTGTCTCTTGTCGGAAGGGAAGTCGGAATTCATGTTTCCTACTTCTTCTATCGTCTTCTGATTAAATTCGTTGCGAGGTTAGACAAGTTATCTTTCCTGCGTGTTCCTGGGCTTCACTGCTCAGAGTCATAACGATGGTCGCCGCTGTGGATCCTGGTTACACAGGAGTTACAGTGGTGGGAGTGAGAGGTGGACAAATACCCAAAAAGCTTTTAAGATATCACGTAGAATTAGAGTACCTAATATCTAAGACAAGTAAAATGTGCTCAAACACAATTAGAAACAATTACACACAATTAGAAGTACGTGTCAAAATTAACACGCGAGATTCTACCAGAACTTGTATACATAGTCACATTCAGTGCAAGGCAATCATTTCAACCACTCAGCCAGAAAAATATACTGCTTTTTCATAATAAATACTTTGCTTCACCTTGAAGTTAAATCTAAAAATTAGTAAGATCTGGACACTCTAAATCTAGACCAAAGAAAAAAGTCTGGCTGCACAAACAAAAATACTGTTGCTCTAAAAAACAATTCCGTTTAAAAAAAAAAAAAGTGTATCGAACACATTTTTAAAATCGAAAATATAACGTACGGTCAACACAAAAAGCGCTTTGTAAGTTTTTTTCGAAGCCACACCCATGTAGTACACTCGCGAACAATATAAAAGGAAGAGAGGTGTATTATTACCTCATTGTGTTTTGTTTGCGATTGTGCCACGGTCGCAAAAGAATTGCTATTTCTATAAAGTCGTAAGTTGTTTAAGCGATTTTGATGCTTAGCTTGAAGAAATAAGAACGAATTTTCTTTGAATGATATTAGTAGCAGTAGTGTGTTGCTATATTTTTGTAATGACAAATAGATTTGTATTATTTTGACCGACTTTAGAAGTGGATATTCAATTTGTCTGCATTTTATGTTAAAGTTTTTACAAAGTCCCATGGTAAATGATAATGAAACAAAACTAAAATTCTCGATGTCAAATAGCAGTAGAGCTAGACAATCAAGTCTAAACATAATATTTTGTCTATCTTGTTTAGTACAGAAGTTCCTATTTTGACATTCAGACTACATTTCATTTCATTCTCACGTGATATAGGTACATCTGCGTGCAAAATGTCAGCTCAATCGGAAACCGGGAAGTTAGTCAAATTCAACTCGCAAGATTCCACTCAAACTTACATAGTAGATGGAAATATATTTACATCCAGTGCAAGTTAAATAAAACTTAAAAAGAAATTAGGTACACTAACTAGCTACACGGTGTGACGAGAATCATAATTTAAGTAATATAATTATCTTTATTGCACATAATCAGAATAGATAATGTTACTACAGTATGTGACATGTTAGTATGTGAATGTTGTGTGTGTGTTGATGTGTGCAGTCATCGGCCCATTAGCTCAGTTGGTTAGAGCGTCGTGCTAATAACGCGAAGGTCGCGGGTTCGATCCCCTCATGGGCCACGAATTGTTTTTGTTTTGACAAGCTTTTTCACAATCAGTAACTCTGTAAATCTATATCGAATCTATATTGAGTTTTCTAAGAATCGTTTTGATTGCCTTTTTAATTGGTCTTGCAACATATTTTTTTCGATGTGCACCAATTTTGATGACTCTTTTTTTTTAAAGTGAGATACTACAAATACAGGTTCCTTTTTTGCGCTATTAAAGAAAATAATTTTATGTAAAATATATGTGTGTACTGTTATAATATCTCGAATAAATGAATAATAATAAAATCAAATAAATTATTCATTTTAAAGAATACTTTTCTAGAATCTAAAAGATGCATTGTCACACTTATTATAATGAGTAGGTAAATATTTTCATCTCAATTTATCGTAAAAGATTCAGCTGAACTTCAATCTAAGACAAGACTAACTAAATGTATGTATAGCTACGTCCACTGCAAGTAAAAGCTTTTAAAAGACACAGCTACTATAAAAAACATTAAATTTAATTTGTTTTAACAAAATTAATTCCCTCGCATTGAAATAAATAAAATACAATAAAAATAACATCAAAAATAACAATTTAATAGTACCTATTTTAATGTAATACTCTAGAATTATTTAAATAATAACACACAAGTACGTGGCACGCGCGAAAGTAATACTTTAAATACATGGCCGCCATTTTGCTTTTTTTGACAGTTGACATATTTGACAGCTATTCGAATTGCTTTTGAATTTATGTCAAACACGATGTGTCTATCTTGTTTAGTACATGGAAACCTTCCGACTCCATCATAAAATCAGATGAATTTTTTTGCTAGATATTTCACAAAATTAGGGTAAGGTATACAAATTTGACCATCCAAATCGGTTCAGGCAAAAGTTCTAAATTAGATGTTCTTTTATAAAATCAGTTGGAAAAGGGATGAGCGATGATTTTGAAGTAAAATTGAAGCCCTTTTTGAAATATAGCGACTGGCTAACGAGTGGTTTCGCGGATTTTATTCTCCATACTATAATTTCTGTTTTGGAGAGACTATAAAATTTATTATGGCGTAAACATATGGGAATGGAATGGGAGTAATGAATGGTGTGGATGTGGTAATTAATTTTAATTTTTTTGCGAAATATAAATTACGGAATAACGAGGTAAGGAGTTAGTTTAAAAAAACTATTATATTTTTAGATTGTTTTCTAGATCTAACATATTTCTATAATAATATTAGTATTAAAAAAAGATATTCTGTATTTGTTGTAAATCCAAAGTAGGTATAACGGACAAAACTTTTTATTAATTAACTAGCTGGCCCACACAACTTCGTCTGCGTCATATAAGGAAATTTTCTCACCGTTTAAACCTTTCCTGGACTTTACGAATATTTCAAGATTAAAATAAGCCAAATCGGTTCAGTCGTTCTCGAGTTTTAGCGAGACTAACGAACAGCAATTCATTTTTATATTTAAGAAGAAGATTAATTACCTACCATGTAGCAAAAGTGGTGGAGAAATGGTTCAAGCGCTGGCCTTCCGTACCTCTAAATCTTAATGTGAAAAAGATTTATGTGCATTTTCCACAATATCACTGGTTAAAAACGGGGAAGGAAAACATCGTGAGGAAACCTGCGTGTCGGAGGAGAAAAATCCTTTAAAGATATGTGAAGTCCCCAATCCGTATTGGGCAAGCGTGGTCGTGATGCGTAACCCCTCTAAGGATCTGAGCCCAGCAGTGGACAGTAATGAGTCGTTACCACATATTATTTACACAAGGCGGATTTGTAACCTGCAAGCTTAAATTGGGCAAATAGAGGTAGCCCGCAATGATAATCGAACATACATCATTGTCAAAAAAAACAGTATCCCCGAATCCAAAAAACATATTTCAAATTGTAGGTATTTAGACAAGCCACTCACTCTACTTTGCTTGGAGAAGGTTACATACCATGTTTAAAGGTAAAACCACATCCACGTTTTAGTTAATGAATGTACATCACAGAGGAACGCTTTGTCAAGCCGCGCGTAACTTCACGTGATGAGTGTTTCTGCTAAACTGTTGCAGCTTTCCTTCGATTTATTATTAAATAGCTTGAAAACCAGCTTGCCTTGTCCAGCTGATGTAGACGCTTCTAGATTTATATTAAATTCTTAACTGACATACTAAAATATAGATAATATACTAGCTGGTAATATTTTCCTACTGTATAAATTTTTCCAGGACCTCAGACAGAATTAGCCAAATCGGTTCAGTCGTTCTCGAGTTTTAACGATACTTAATGAACAGCAATTCATTTTTATATTTCTAAGATGAAACGAGTAGGTACTCACATTCGCGTTCGCAAGAAATCATATATTCGATCAAATAAAACAAATACCTCTTAATTTTTAATTAAATGTCAAGGCCTAGAGAATTTATGTAAAAAAAACTTGCGAGGTGTCATGGGACAACCGAATAGAACGAAGTTCCTTTCGATTAAAAGATATCTTCCTTTTTTTTCCTAACGTAACGCGCGATAAGGAACGTGTTTTAAAAGATTTTGATCACAGCGCCATCTAGCGATAATTGTCTAAAACAAAAATAAGGAACGTGTTTTAAAAGATTTTGATCACAGCGCCATATAGCGATATTCATCTAAAACAAAAAAAGTGTCGTGACAACTTTTCGTAAGATTTTTTTCCGTCTAGCCCACTTTCGATAACGCGATAAGGAACTTCGTTCCAATAAAATTTTGCACGAAGCATGAAGAACTTTTTCTTCGTTGTGTCCTATGTAACCAAGCTGAAATGTCGCTAGATGGCGCTGTGATCAAAATCTTTTAAAACACGTTCCTTATCTTTTAATCGAAAGGAACTTCGTTCTATTCGGGTTTCCCATGACACCTCTCAAGTTTTTATTTGATAAACTTTCCAGAAGCTTTATAATATGTTTTAAGGACTTATAATCTTACTACTACATCACTTACACTATTACTAAACGGGTTCTTACCAATGACCTACCCGCAGTTCCTCAGTCTTCCCGTAATCATGGCGCTTGAAACTGCTGAAATATCGGGACCGCTCAATTAAAAATAATCGTGGTAAGAACCCGTTTAGTAATAGTGTAAGTGATGTAGATAACCGCGAGTGTTTAAAGAAATTTATTACTACTACAACATAAAATATAATTGAATTAAAAAACATTACGAAACGACAGATGGCGCCCCAAAAAAGTACTTTTAAAGTAAGACCATTGTAACCTTTGTACGAGCCCTTACAAAAGACTGTTTTATTATTTTATAAAAAGGGTTCTGTGGGCGGTGCGTTTCCGTTCTGCCATTCACTTACCTTTTTAAGGGCTACGGCCCTGCATTTGTGTTTTTTTTATAGTTTTTATCAAGAATATGACACTTTGAGACGGAGGCGTTTCTTTGGCGCATATGGTTTCGTTTTTTGGTGGATTAACGGCATTTTAATGCGAACTTGATGCATAATATTTGTAAACTTATTGAAGCACTAGCGGGTTTCTATATTAAGAGTAGGCCATATAAAGTTTGCATTTTTTCATTTTTCGACTGTCATGTTGGCTGTGTGGCATGTTGCGCCATCTTGTTGAAACCAAATGTCGTCCATGTCATACTTTTCAACTTTTGGAAACAAAAATTCGTTGAACGGCGGCTGGCCCAATGATGCCGCCGGACCCACACCAAACCTTAACTCTTTGTGGGTGCATTGGCTTCTCAATGGTGACGTGTGGATTTTCCGACCCCCAGATGCGACAATTTTGCTTATTGACATAGGCCAATCATTGTTATGGAATTTCTTTTTCACATTTCTGACAGTTTGGACTGAAGACTCACCACTTTGGAAGTAACTTTTCAATATTTCCCAATTTTGTTCAAGCGTATAGCGTCCCATTTCGTGAATGTCAAACCTTTAACTAAATTATGAACACAAATTGAAACAGTAGTTCAAAATGCAAACGTTAGATCGCCCACTCTGTACTTTGCATAGAAAGTAATCTTATTTCTACTGTGGCATATTTATACAGGTGTGACTAGTTACCGTTCTGTTCTGACTCTACCTGATCATGAACCCTCCCTCGGAATACCCGTGTCTCAACCTGGGTCGGAGAGCTCGGCTTACCATCCCCCAGTAGCTCTTTCTCAATACTAGACTTACTTTTGGTTAAGTTCTTGCCTAGTCTCAAATAAGTCGGGTAAAGATGAAAGCTTCGATGTCAGAATGCCAACATGTTGCACAACAAAAACAGTGGTTCGTTTAAGGCAGTCTGCAAAAACTTCTCAGCATCGACGTTTCAATAAAGACGCATTTTAATGGACTGCGGATCGTTATTTTAATTATACGATGGTTTTTAGATGTGTTTCTGTGTTTGTGGACCAAGCTTTAGTTTAATCTGAATATGATTGTTGAAAGTTGTGGAAGAATCGAACGGATTATACTTTAATTTGAAATAGATTTATGTAGTACTGCTGACCGCGACTTCGTCTGCGTGAACTCTATAACCAGTTTTTTTTTCATCCCTTTTTTTCGCTATAAAGGTAACCTATGTCCTTTCTCAGGGTCTAAAGATTATCTGTGCTAAATTTCATCAAAATCGGTTGAGAGCGGAAAAGCGTCATAGACAGAGTTATTTTCGGATTTATAATATTAGAAGGGATTTGGCACATCACTGGCTAAAAATGGTGAAGGAAATCATCGTGAAGAAACCTGCATATCGGAAAGACTTCTAGAAATTCTTTGAAGATGTGTGTAGTCTCCAATCCGCATGTGCCCAGCAGTGGGCAGTAATGGGTTGTTACTGTACTGCACTGTACTGATCATTGCAATGAAATAAATTAATAAAATAAAAACACAAAAATCGATATTTTACATTTTTTATTTGACAAAAGAAATTAATTCACTTTTTTTCTTATTTCCACTTTCCTTATAATGTACATACAATATTATTAAAAAGTAATTTTTATTCTATCTAAAATTTTATTTATATTTATTTATAATTTCTATATATTACAACAAACTATTTACATTTTTTTATATTTAAATTTAAAACTTCCCGTAAGACCCCTTTAGCATAAAATAATCCATTCAACTTTGACATTGACAGATTAAAATTCTAAATTTGACAGTGATAATTAAAAAAATTGACAGATAAAATTGTGAAAATTAAAAAAGTTTTTAATAAATTATTATTTTACAAATTGAATGGATTATTTTATTTACAAATAATATTGCAATACATATAAAAATTGATATTGGTATTAAAAATAAAATATAAAGGAACTTTTATACAAGAAAATTGGAATGTTCTGAGCAAAAAGTAATTGTTTTAAGTAGTTTAATAAAATAATTGAAGAGATATCAAAATTTTAAAGTGCGAATTTTGCAAATTATCAAAATTATTTTGTAAAATTATCACAAAAGCTTCATGTTCCCATATTTAAGTTTCAATATAATTTTACTAAATAAAATATTATAAATTAAAGCTTATTTAGTACATACAGAAAAATAGTTCATTAAAGGACATGGAATCTTTTGAAGAATTATGTTATTATTTTTCAAAACAGTAAAAGAGCCACGAAAGAGAAAAAAGAAAATTTACTGTCCTTTTCACACGTATGTAAATCCGGAGATATAGAAAGAGACAACATTATGTTTTGTTTTTTTTCTAGTTTTCAATTTATGCTACAATCATTGTTCTGATAAATTCAAGAAACGAAAATAATCTTATCATTTACAATTACATTTATGAACAAATATTAATTTATAAATTTAATTAATTAAAAATTTACAATGGTCATTTATAATTAGTTATATTTTCTCGTAATAGCTGGTTGTGATTACGATAGGAGATGCCGATCTTGTGTTGTTGCAGCGGCCATTTTGTGATGCCGCCATTTTGTCACGTTCTGTTTCGTATTGGGCTAAACTGATGGCCAGACCCTGTTGTAAAGACTGTCATATTAATAAAAATATCCGTAGTGTATTCTATTGTGGAAAATTTTCTAGGAAGTAAGTAATTATTGATATTAATAAAAATGACATAAGACATAAGATCTTCTTTGTTCTTTGGGTGTAGGTAAAATTGAAGCATGTTTTATGTCATATTAAATCGCTTTGATCAATTATTCAGATATTGGATGTCATGTAAAAGTAAAATAAGCCCAAACATGATAAGTCTATCTTAATTTAGAGTTTCTTTGGCCACCATTCAATTCGATTGAGTACCTCCGCCTTTTTGGAAGTCGGTCAAAAGGCTGATAGTACATTCAGTGCAAGTTAAAACCTTTAAAAATACGACTGATAAGGAAAGTACTGATACTCACGTAAGTAGTCCAGGGTTCGCGTCGGGTTGGTACCAGGAGTATTGAGGGACGTAGGGCGGATGTGGCTGCGGGGCCCCCTGGTGATGTAGGGCGTGAGCGTGGGCCCCTTTCATGTCCCAAGGGCCGGGGGGCGCACCCTGTGATGAAGGAAATAGGTTGGTAAAGAGAAGGAAGATAAAATTGAGTGTTGTTTTATAATTACTAAAAAATAAGTAGGTACCTACATGGTGAATCTGTACCTATACACTGTGACAGCTGTAGTGTAAGCCATTCCACATTCCAAAAATAAAAGCACTTCAAAATTGGATTTCGATTCAAATTTCGTTCCAAAGCTACAGATCTACCCTGTATACGTCCTGAAAGGTAGGTCGTAGATAGCAGAACCTAACATTGCAGAGGTCCATGAGCGACGGTAATCATCCCGATCAAATGACAAGCAAGGCAATAGAGAAGTGTTATAATTCACGGCACAATTTAGGTATATACGTTTAGGTAGACAGTTTCTAAAATAATTATTCTAAATTCGATGTCAGATTTGAATATACATGTCCGTCTTCAGTGGTTCCCAAGTGTTTTTAATGTCCCCTTAAAACGTGACGTAAAAAGAGCAGTTCTGAACGGTCCCTCTATATGTTTGCATTGCACAGGTCCATGAAAAACGGTAATCACTTACCGTCAAATAGATTGTAAGCTCATTATCATATTATATTACTATACAAAAAAAAAATGTCTGAAAAAAATACATTTAGACACATTAAATATTATTACAATTGTGATAGTAAGGTACATATCAGACTTTAGAATCATTATAACAAGAGCCATAAATGTGCCAATAGTAATAAAAATTCAATAATCATATTTGATAAAAACCATTTTTTTAAATATAATCTAATCAAATTTAACGATGTTATTAAAGCAGTTTTAAACATTATTTATGATCATATTATTATAGATATTAGAACAATGTTGTGTATATGTTGATATGTGCAGTCATCGGCCCATTAGCTCAGTTGGTTAGAGCGTCGTGCTAATAACGCGAAGGTCGCGGGTTCGATCCCCTCATGGGCCACAATTTTTTTTTCTTTTAATTCACTGTTCAGCGTACACTTGCGTATTTATTTTTCTTTTTTATTTGGGTTATTTTTTTATGTATGAATGAAATACATTTCTCAGAGTTTAGATGTTAATAGTTTAATTTTTGGAGAGATTATTTACATAGTTACTATGTATTGTTATATTTTATCGATAACTACACTGATTCAATTTCCCTCAGTTGAGAAAGTTAAAAGTGGAAGTCACAGGTCTTCTGAGTAGAATGTGATAAAATCGACACAAATATTATACTTTTCTTAAAAACACTTATGAGCACCGGTGACCACTTATGATGATGACCTGATGACTGTAAGCCTACCTGACCTGACCTATAAAATTATTTTTATTTATTTATTTTATTTAATACTTTATTGTACACGACAGAAAAATAAGTTATATTAAAAATGTTCACAAAAGGCGAGCTAAACAAAGTAAAATAATTTATTTCACGCTTGCCTAGCATTTGAGTTTTAGTATATGATTGAACTTTTGAGTATATGATTAAGCAATCATATACTCAAAAGTTAAAATAATATTCACGCTTGCCTAGTACGGGTTTAAACATAACCTCAAAAGTGTTCAACAAAATGTTTTTCACAAATATTTTACGTTATTTATCTAATAATAAATAAATACCCAAAACTGCAATAAAAATTATCTTTAAATTATAAAAGTAATCCACTAAAACGTTAGGTGTGTCCACCCCGCCCTTATTTTCTAATTTCTTTCCAACATACTATATGTTGACACGCAACAAGTTTGTATTAAACACGTTTCTTTACCATTTAAAGTGATTAAAACGTTTAGTTTTGATGAAAACGACGCCATTTTGTTTTTGAAATACTTCTAAAAGACGAGGGCTGTAGTACTATTTTTTTTTCAGTTGTAGGAAATCATCGGATCCCGCGGGGCGGGCGGGGTATGTGAGAGTTAAACCGCACTAAAACCTCCAACCGCTCACTCTCAGCGTCCAAACCCCGGCTGAGGCCATAACCCAGCACGGGGTTTGGAGGGACGGCGCGACGCGTTACGCGCTCAGCACTCTTTCCCGTCGCGCCGTCCCCGAGAGCTGTAGTACTGAAATGTTTTTGCTTCAGTCAATTGATTTTATGGTTCTATTTTCGTATGAAGTTTGTTGGTATTTTCAAGCTACCTTATAGAGCTACTTTTTGGGTCTATATTTAATTATTTTTACGCATCTATAAGTTTTTTGCTGAACAAGTTCGATGATAATTATTATTTTGTTCACATTATGAATTTATAAAAAGATCTTACTAGAAATATCAACTATTTTAAGATAATGCTTGCTTGTGATAATTACCAAATTATAATTTGTTATATGTATACAATGGTAATATAATCTTCTTGAAATAAAATATAACTAAATTGCGTTTCTGTAAATTACAATAGCTATTTAGTAAATTACAAAGAAACATTTAAAGCTATTTATTTACACAATATTGAACCAAAATTAATCTAATGAAAACTAAAATGTGTTTTTTATTCTTACGTCATTTTTCATAATGTCACATGAGTGTAAAATTGTCTATTAAATAGTTTTCATTATGTAATACTAATAAGTTTTCATTACATGTATTTAAAATATATAAAGTGACAACTAACCAATGGGTGTCATTACCTAAAAATAGAGACAAAGAAATTAAAGTTTTTATTGTCCTATTAGGCATCGGGCCGCCTATTGGTAAGTGGTTATCTTGTGCAATACCAAATTATACCCAATTATACACTATTGTAGTGTCAAAATAAAACAACTGGACAGACAATCGTTATTTAAAACCATAGAGAATCAATTACAGGCCAATTAGTTTTGCCAAAGTAATCAATATTTCTTAGAAAATTACCAAAAACAACTTGTGTGCGGTGTTTTTTTTATTTTTAAGGTAAAGATAAGCAAAGACATTTAAGGTTGTGTTCTTTAAATCGATTTAGAAATACTTCAACAAAAAATCGATTAAATTGTATTTATACGGCAAAAAAGGGAATTAATTGATTGTAGTGTGCATCTTTTCGTTATGCCATATAGGGAGAACCAAGGAGCTACCTGATCGGTGGTGACTACCGTTGCTTATGAATCTCTGCAATTAAGGAGTTTCTTTAGGCCTCGTAATAAAATAAGTCAAATGTACATTTCTACATACTCCAACTAAAATATAAATGCACACACACCTGATGGTAAGCGGTAACTGTCGCTCACGAACCTCTATGGTGCCAGGATCGTTTTCTATCACCTTATACAGGACTTTTCTTAAACCTCGTTTAAAGAGGGATATGTCATAAAACTGAGAACACCGTCCGTCCACTCCAGATGGAAATGGTGCAAAAATCTTTTGAAGCGGATTGTAAACATAGCGGTTTCAAGTATATTTTCTTCTTATTCTTACCTTTAACATCCAAGGCATAGGTCGCCTCGCTCCGTCTGTGTTAGGGGAGCCTTCGATGTCCTCTGCTTGTCCGAAATAGCCGTCCTACAGCAAAACAATTAGATTTAATTTTATAATTACTCAAGTGTCCTTTAAAGAGATTTTATTAAGAGATATTTATTGAAATGGTTCTGCAAATTTTGAAAATAGAATTTAACCTTTTTAAAAAGAGATGTCAATTTAGTACAGGCTTAACTCTTTTACGGTTTGAAATAGTTTATTTCCACAAGATTACAAATCACTTACATAGAAATAAACACTAATTATAACTTAAAAATAACATATTTCACAGTTCTGAGACACAAGTTACAACTTAGTACATTCGATAAAACCAAATGTCGGTACATCGAAATTAATATTGTTAATTTGCAGTGAATTTACAATTCTTGACACAAAAGATAATCATAAGGACTCAATCACAATTACAGATATTTATTTTTTGTTAAGCGTTAGTTTAGCGTTACTTTTATGGAATTTACCACTGAAATAATAATAACATAAGCTAATTAACTCAAATATACCTTTCATTCGAATACTACGTCTACTACATTATGATTAAAATTATGATTTAGCACTCAGTATCAGATATATTTTTAAAATCTATTTTATTGATCGATATTATATTACGATTTGGCCAATTTCGTACTTGATTCCCTTTTGATTTAAAATGTGTGATTCCCCTAAACATTAAAGTATATTAAAAGCTACTTACGTATCCCACCCGTGGATCCCACGATTGTTGATGGGGCGGCTTAACATCGCACGAGCTCCCATCAGGAGACCGCCCCGCTGTCGGCTGCAACAATAGTATAATTTTAGCTTACAAATAAATTAGCTAATTTGAAGTAAGTATCGGCTGGGTGATTCTCAGTTGGTGGTGATTTAAATGATGGGTGATTTTTAATTTTTAATTAATGTTCAACTACCCTGTACTGTTTTAGTTATTACGGGCGCTATAGATGCATTTTACGTCAAATATGAAAATGTTGTCACAAAATGATATCAGCTGAAATTATAAGTTTTTTGTTGAACGATTTATATTTGAAATTTCGAAACCACTGCTTTGGTATTAATGAAATAAACAAGAAGTATCTTTCAGATAGGCAATAATAATTATCAAAATCGGATCAATTAGAAATATGTACTAGTCTGTGAAAGAAATAGAAAATTAAAAACATCTTACATATCCGACCTTAACGTCCCAAGACGCTTGAGGGGGTTGCTTCACGTCCCACGGGGTCCCAGAAGGGGACAGCCCGGGGGACAGTTCTGACACGGGGGTAGAGCTGGGGGTCGGCGAGTGTGCTTGCGTTGGGCCCCCGCTTTGATACGCTGAAGGCGAATGTTGAGAACCACTGGAACTTCCGCCGCCTCCTGTTTGAAAGGATAAAATTTTGTAAGTGGTAATATTGAATATTTGTACAAAGATAAATCAACATATTATGAGATGCTAAAGCAGTCTCTTAGAAGAATAAACTTATTTTATATGCTAAATATTTGAACGATAATGTCTAAAAATGATTTTGGAATTCGTAGTTTTAGATGGATAAAAAATTGCAGATTGATACTTTATACATTTTTAACCAAAAAGAATAAATGTATAACTTTAATAAACCTTTCATAAAATTATACATGTTAATGATATTGTTAATTTCTTACCGTGTAATAATTGGTTATTGCTGGGTGGGCTACCTGGTGGTAAACCTAAACTAGGAGGAGGAGCCCCGACCTGTGCCGCCTTCATCATCTTCTTGTATTTGCTTCTACGATTTTGAAACCATATCTTAACCTGTGAACAAAAATATACGGTTAGAAAAAGTATACAAACAGACACAGATCCGACCGAGAGTAGTACATCTAGCCGAGAGTCCTATACTACACTACTATAGACACAGTCCTCTGCAGCTCTGTACTGATTACTCTTCTCGTACACAAACAGACACAGATCCGACCTACATCTAGCCGAGAGTCCTATACTACACTACTATAGACACAGTCCTCTGCAGCTCTGTACTGATTACTCTTCTCGTACACAAACAGACACAGATCCGACCTACATCTAGCCGAGAGTCCTATACTACACTACTATAGACACAGTCCTCTGCAGCTCTGTACTGATTACTCTTCTCGTACACAAACAGACACAGATCCGACCTACATCTAGCCGAGAGTCCTATACTACACTACTATAGACACAGTCCTCTGCAGCTCTGTACTGATTACTCTTCTCGTACACAAACAGACACAGATCCGACCTACATCTAGCCGAGAGTCCTATAATACACTACTATAGACACAGTCCTCTGCAGCTCTGTACTGATTACTATTCCCACTGACATTCGGCCTATATTGTCACATCAGATTTTATCTCGATTAGTCTACGTTTACCTAAGATTAGCTATACATAGAATAAAGCGGGTGTGTACCCGGGGGTGGCGTGAGCGTAGGCGGGGCCATTATAGGGCGAACTGCCGTTAGTGTACCGTTACAGGCATTAGGGATGGGAAAATCAAACAATTATTTATCGATAAATAATTAAAGAAGTCAAAAAAAGCTTTCAACTATTTTTGATTTAAAAAACAGAGATATTATGTGTCTTCAAAAACACACAGCATTGAGATGAAGAAGAAGCTATTCTGTGATTAGTCAAATGTCAAGAATTTCAGCTGTCAAACCTTATCCTTCTGTCAAATTAGTTACATAATTCTCTCACCAGTGGGCGCTCCTGTAGCTTATTTCGCGCGCTTTTCATATTACCTGTCATAGCGTTTTGTGATTTGATCAATGCAAGTTCTCAAAGTCTTGAATTAAAGGTTTAGTGAACATTATAAGTGATTAGACTGCTTACTATTTGTGGTAAATAGTAACCCAGTCTTTAACTACATAGGAGAAGAAGTTTTGACACACGGCATTGTTTTATTCGGGGTGAGTTTTTTGTTTCTCAATAGTAAGATGGAACCTACTCATTACGAGAACGCAGTCGAAGGTGTTGTTGCCTCGGAGGAGGAACAACCCTCGACATCATCGGGGAAGGACTCTTCTTCATCCTCGGAGGATGAAGAGGGCCTAGCTTCACCTCTCCCTAACAAGAGACCGCGAACTCGAAAACAAAAACAACCTGTTCCATCATTTCAGTTAGACCCTAGGGTAGATAGTTTAATAACACAAATGACTTATGTCTCAGATTACTTATCACAATTACCTACTTACATTAAAACACTTAATAATTCTGAATTTTTAACTCAACCTTCAAACCAGTTGAACTTAACATTAGGTACCCTGGGTACTAATATTAAGGAGAGCACAATAATGCCATCCAGTAATACCGAGCGACTCTCTGAGCTCAAAAGGTTACAGCAGTTTGATTCTCCCGCTTGGAAAGCCATTAGGTATAAAAAACCCTTACAGGAGAGTTTGGCTTTCCCTGGCTTTACAGGTTTAAAAATAAACGATGAGCTATGCCATTTTAACAAAAATAAGGACTACCTGGCATCTACAGAGCTCCTTTTAGCTGGACTCTCCAACAGAATCCTTGAGCAGAGGGAATTATTAAAAACGGGACTTCAAACATTAGTTGATTGGGCTGCCGGCAGCCGAGAGACCTTAAACCCGGAGTCTCTATTCCAGAAAATTAATGAAACATTTGGTCCAGGGTCATCAACCCAAAACAGTTTTGAGACCACCATGCAGATTATTTGTGGTAAAAGGTCTGAATGTATTGAAGTAAGACGTGATCGCATCTTAAAGGAGGTTAATAATCCAAACCTTCGAGCAACCCTACAAAACGTTCCACCAAGTGCAGAACACCTGTTCAGCAGAGAGGCCTTACAACCAATTATACAATCACTAGGTGGGACACAGGTTTGGCTCAATACCCCAACTTATTTAAAAGAAAGAAAACTTCCTGACCGTTCTGACCGTCCTGAGCGGTTTCCTACACGGAAATACAAAGAGAATAGAATCAATAAAAGAAGGCCTGAAAGTAAACAAAAATTCCATCCGAAGAAGTCTCTGCCCTTTCGTCAGGACAACAGAGGACCCGGTCCCAAAAACAAACAGGCATGAAAATCACCGGAGTTTCAGAGGAGGCTGTCTGAAGTTGTCAACCAAAATGTGGTCTCAGTTGGGAGCCAGTCAATCAATTATAAAAATGATAGCCAATTGCAGACTACCCTTCAAGGCAAAGCCTCCTTTGAAATTCCCTTCCCAACATATTCTGGAAGCATTAGCTACTCCGACTACCCCCAATATGACTCAGGTTATCCAAGAATTAAAGAGGCAGGGTATCCTAGAGAAACCGCCAAGCTTAGGTCCCAGTTTCTTCTCAAGGATGTTTTTGGTAAAGAAAGCAGACGGGGGATTCAGACCCATATTCGATCTTCGGGCTCTAAATATGTATGTAAGGACAAATCATTTCTATCTTATTTCTCAGATAGATGTAGTGAACTAATGAGTAGTGAAGCTTCAGAGCTTGTTGGGCACCTTAAATTTTGCCAACCAAGCAGTAGCTCAGGGTCGGCTTCACTGTCGCAGAACACAGCTCTTTTTAAGAAAGTTCACCCAGAGAGGTCAGAAAAAGAGATTGTGTCTCAGTGTGCAACAAGAACTGAGTTGGTGGTTGGATGCAGTCAATTGCAGTCCAACTCCACTTCACAAGAGGAAAGTAACACACTTTCTCACAACAGACGCAGCGGATGCGGGCTGGGGAGCTCACCTAAACAACCAGTATCTATCAGGCAGGTGGGCCCCAAATCAAAGGACTTGGCACTCGAACCTGAAGGAAATGTATGCGGTCTTTGCAGTGATCAAGTCTCAGGGCACTCTTTTGGAAAATGCACACATACTAATACAGTCCGACAACCGGACTCTAGTGGCTTACATCCGGAATCAAGGCGGTACTCGGTCTATGAATCTACTGGGCTTAACCACCAGACTTTTACAGGTGAGCAGCTCCCTCAACATAACAATGACAGCCCATTACTTACCAGGAAGGTTGAACGGAATAGCAGACCGTCTATCAAGGGGACAACAGGTACCAGAATGGCATCTGTTGCAACCAGCCACGGAGGCAATATTCAGAGAATGGGGTACCCCAGAAGTAGACCTATTCGCCTCCAGAGAAACCTCGGTTGTACAAAATTATGTGACACTAGACGCAAAAGATGGCTCGGCGCTCTTTTGCGACGCCTTCAGTCGAGAGTGGGATTTTCAGACCGCTTGGGTGTTTCCTCCGCCCAGTTTAATACCCAGAGTCCTAGCTCATCTCAACAAGGCAGTAGGGACGTACATCCTAATAGCACCCCAGTGGACACAGTGCTTCTGGTACCCGGACCTCCAAACGAGAGCATTGACCAGTCCATTACCCATAGAGAACCTTCAGCAAGTTCTCCTCGACTGGACTACAGGGATGAACCCACCTCAAGTAGACAAGTTAGTGCTTCAGGCTTGGAAGATTGGGGGTGGGCTGATAAAATAACTGACTGGAACAAAGAGGAACAACAACTTCTAACTAGGAGTTGGCGTTCCTCTACATTAAGTACTTATAGCACGCCACTCAGGCGATGGTCAGAGTGGTGCAAAAATAATAATATAAACAGTAAGAGTCCTGAAGGAAAAGATGTAGCAAGATTTCTAGCTAATCTCCACTTAAATCACAATTTATCATATAACACTATTTTACTACATAAATCTGCTATATCTACCTTCTGTGCAGCCACAGTAGAGAATTTATCAAAGGACTTTTTTATTCATCAAATTTTAAAAGCCATATCACTTTCAAAACCACAAAAATTTAAAGCACCCATATGGGATATTAATATACTTTTTGAATGGCTTAAATTACCTTCAGGACCCAGCTCCTTATTCGAAAAGAGCAGACGAACTGCATTAATACTTTTGCTCGCTTCGGGGCGGAGGTTGCATGATTTAACCCTCCTAGAGCTATCGGAAAACAAATTCACACAGACTGAAAGTACCATAACCTTCTGGCCCAAATTTGGCTCCAAGACTGATAGTGGGAATCACAGGCAGTCTGGATGGTTGCTTACAGAGCATCAAAATAGTTGCATCTGCCCAGTGGCACATGTAAGAGACTTAATAGAAGCCTCAGAACCGAGACGTAAAACAGTTGACAGTCTGAAAAGTCTTTTCATCACTGTCACAGGACAGGTAAGACCAGCCTCTAGAACTATCATTGCTGGATGGATACGTTCAATATTTAAGGAGGCCAACATAGTTGCATCTCCAGGAAGTATCAGGTCGGCAGTAGCATCTCGTGGTTGGCTGGATAATAGATCCGTAGAGGAAATTTTAGAAAAAGGAAATTGGAAGAGTGTGGAAACATTTTCAAAATTTTATTGTAAAGAAGTTCAAAGAAATAATGCTAGTTCTGAAACATTATATAATAATTTTAAAACTATTTAGTTTTATACTTCAAGTGTTGATCTCAATTAATATTAAAATTGTTGGTTCATGTTTTGTTATGATTATCTTATATTTTAGATCTTATAGTATTATAAGTAAGAATTTAATTAGATATTAGAAGATGATTATTTGTTGATTTTCTTTTGTATAAGTGTTGACTATACAAATAAATAGCTTAATTAGAGCATCTAGTATTGTTTATTTTTATATTTTGTTTTGCTTTTCTTACAAAATATCTTTCTATCACATAGCGTTTTGTGTTTAAGGAGTAATTCTGTTCACCAGCAGATATCAAACAGGTCTTCATCTCAATGCTGTGTGTTTTTGAAGACACATAATATGACTGTTTTGCATTAAAACAAAACAGGTATTATGTGTTGGAGAAAACACACAGCATTGTTTCAAGAAGCTTGCTGGCGGTGAAGACACTATGACAGGTAATATGAAAAGCGCGCGAAATAAGCTACAGGAGCGCCCACTGGTGAGAGAATTATGTAACTAATTTGACAGAAGGATAAGGTTTGACAGCTGAAATTCTTGACATTTGACTAATCACAGAATAGCTTCTTCTTCATCTCAATGCTGTGTGTTTTCTCCAACACATAATACCTGTTTTGTTTTAATGCAAAACAGTCATATTTTTGAAATCTAGCTTAAACAGCCTCATAAATAATTAATAAAATTCATTTAAACTTAAAACCGGTTTCTTGAGCTGGTTAACACTTCCGTCAGTGCATATTATTTAGCGTTTAAGTGAAGCAGTAATACTAATTATAACACAAGTTGCCATTGGTAGTTAGTTTAACCACAGATTACAGGTTGCAGCCATTATATTGGGTAGATATTGAAATGAGCTAGTATTAGGATTGTTCACAAAATTATTGTACGTGTTTAAGAGATGGAGCAGGCGTTTATCAGAGGCTTTTGTGGTTGAGGTTGAGGAGTAAGTTTAAGAAATGAATGAAATTTCCACTATTAAGTAAGTTGTAATTTCCATTTGCTACTATTAAGTTATTTTTAAGTATAATTTTAAGTGCTAATTGTTTTCATTGTCTTTGTAAACAAGGGTGGGGACCTGGTGATCTGTAACACAGGTTTTACTTTCACAGACACCAGCTCTTCACAAACTGTAAGATTTAATAAATATTTTTTGTAAAACAATGGTTACTGTGTGAAGAGAAATAAATAAATAAATAAAAAAATGCAGCTATATTTCACGGTAAATCTTGTAAGTTCCTCTGCATCATAAAAAGTTTAAAATAGAACATTAAATCATCATTTTGTATGAATTTAAGAGTACTTGAGCCCAAACAACGCAATCAGTATTTTTTTAAAAACTTCACATCAGGATGCTTTGCGTTCCGGCCTGCCTAAATGTGCTTATTCCTTGTGACGTGTGGAAGTTGACACGTTGGTGAGTTAACAACGCAATCGCAATGGCCTGTGTTCTCAATTTTTCGGCAGAAGACCCTTTCCCATGATCCACTAGAAAAAGAGTAATCCGCTTCCCACTAATATATAAAATTCTCGTGTCACAGTTTTCGTTGCCATACTCCTCCGAAACGGCTTGACCAATTTTGATGAATTTTTTTGTGCTTATCCGGGAATCTATGAGAATCGGCCAACATCTATTTTTAATCCCCCTAAATGTTAGGGGTAGTCCACCATAATTTTTTTTGCGTGATGTTGCGCGGGGCAGCTAGTTATTATGTGAATATAAGTATAGATGATGTAACTTCAAGTCTTGACGGTTATTTAGTCTCGCATGACAACTGACATTACTGACAAATGATCAATTCGCAGTATGAAATCAATGCATAACCCGTTTCTCGTGTTTTTCAAGCAAAAAATATGTTATGTCGTTTTATTTACGCTTTTCAACATATTTAACGATGTTGTGTTAAATAAATCGTTTTATTATTGCAATTATGTAATTATAATTCTAAGATTATCTAATTGTTACTAATATGGGTTTTTTACTACTGTTTTTATTGGAAATTGTAAATGTATTATGATAGTAAATTTTCGTAATTTTTGGATATACTAAAGACGTTACCTATAATTTTTAATTTACTTAAATTTTAAGTAAATACAGTCGCGTAAACCCCTTCATTTCAAAATCAATAATTGCAATGAAATATCGGCACAAGTATTTTTAATTTTCGATATAAAATTATCTATATCGATATTTGTAAAACTATTTCCCATCCCTATTTCTAACGCTTCACCCCACCCCGATTAGAGAGGTCGCAAAGCCACGTATAGCTTAACCCTGTCGAACAAAAGTAGTTTTATTGGTATTTCATTCACTTAACCCTTTCACGGAAACCTTATTTTTTTGTGAAAATGTTATTTTATTGTTTTGTTTTTTTGACCGACTTTTCAAAAGGAGAAGGTTTTCAAGTTGATTTTTTTATGTTTGTCTTTAGTTTGGTTGGACTGATTTGAATGATTCTTACACTAAATGAAAGTCTTAGAGTCTCTTGATCGAACTTTTTAATTAATAGTTAACATATTTTTAACGTTCAAATTTTCATGATTTGCGCATTCGCGTATGAGCCGGATTTGATGATTATTTTTTGTAAGAAGGCAGATATTTCGTCCGGTTAGTTCCGGTAGTATTTTATGATATTTCTTATCAGGATATGGCATGCCAGGTCGGTAAGTAACTTTGGTAAAATATTTTTTTTTTATTGCCACGCAGGCAGACGAACTAAGGGCCCACCTGATCGTAAGCGGTTACCGTCGCTCATGGACCTCTGCATTGCCAGAAGACATTGCGGGGCCGCTACCTATGGCCTACCCTTAAGGACTCTCTTCAAGCCTCGTTTGAAGAAGGACAAGTCATAGCGCTCTTAGTCATATTACTTCTTCTAATATATAAAATTGTCGTGTCACGGTGTTCGAACTTGAACTCCTCCGAAACGGCTCGACCGATTTTGATGAATTTTTTTGTGCTTATCCGGTACCTATGAGAATCGGCCAACATCTATTTTTCATCCCCTAAATGTTAGGGGTAGTCCACCCCTAATTTTTTTTTTCGGCGCAGACGAAGTTGCGCTAGTCAGCTAGTTTTGTTATAAAAGTCTCGATCAATTCCTGAAAAGTTACGTAACATATAGTCAATCTTTCTTTTTCCTTTAGCTGGTTTACAATACTATTTTAATTCTATAAAACTAGTAAAACGGCACAAATATTATCGAAGTGGACACAGCTCGCGTGACAAGAACAAATTTATTGTAACTTGTACACCACGCTACCTGTCTGATGTATTAGCCAAATAAGTTTTTTACGAATTCGAAGAACTAAAAATTGAGGTTTTGAAATTAGATCGAAAATTTAATAATTATATTATTGCAAGCTGCCCGCGCAACTTCGTCAGCGTCGAAAAAAAAAATACTTGTGACTACTACATTTATGGGGATGAAAAATAGATGTTGGCCGATTCTCATAGATACCGGATAAGCATAAAAAATTTCATCAAAATCGGTAAAGCCGTTTCGGAGGAGTATGGTAGCAGTGAACAGCAATGTGTTGTTACAGTACAGACGGAAATTTACCAACATTTACTAACTTTAAAACCAACGAACCTGTCATAAACATTTTCATTTGAAAATCGACAGCAAAAATTCATTATTTTCACACAATGCGTGCACTGATATTAGACACAGTCCAGCGATTTCAGTAATACAATGTTTTTGTCCAAAAATATGTATTTTTGTTGGTTTTTTTACAAAAGATTTAACGCACGTTTCAGCACCAGTAGGTTTTCTAACAATAGACACTGTTGTTAGCCTGTTTTAACCAATGTTAAAAGTAGGAGATACTGTATTCTTCACAAAAGAGTTTATAAAACACACGCACCACACGCCGCGGGGGCAAGTTTCACCTTTACTTGGAACCGCTGCGCTCTTCCACAGTTCGGTTCAGAAGATCATTTTTGCCCCGTACCATTCCGATTTGTAATGGACTCCCGTCTGCGGTGTTCCCGGAGCGCTATGACGTGTCCCTCTTTAAACGAGGTTTAAGAAAAGTCCTGTATGGGTAGGTGATAGATAACGGCCTCTCTTTGCCTTGGCATTGCACTGACTTTTTTTTCATAATTTATTTTTCGATCTTTTCATCTTTATTGGTAACTCTCGTTGTATTACATTACGGGCAAACATATTTTCTCTCCTTAAATCAAGTTTTAGAACTAACGTAACTAACATGCTCAATTTTGGCTCCAACCACCGGTTTGGCATAAGTAAACAAACCAATATTGACGCAGTTCAGTTATTCAAGCAAACTAGTACAAAATCGTGTTTTTTTCTTCTATAATGGATAACTTGCAGTCCTAAACGGTCACTGTTTCGTCAGGACGGCGGTATGCAGTAAATCCAGGCATACCTATAAGACGGCGGCGAAATCAAAGAGATATTTGAACTCGGCCGCATAGCACCGAGAATCTTGGTGCCTTCGCGTATACAACTATTCCGCCACTTCACTGGATAGGTTCATGCGTGATGTTGAATTTAATTAATTGACATTTTTGTTGTTTAGATAAGTCTAGGTGATTTTAGAACGAAGTTCTTTATCGCGCGTTGTGAAAAGGGGCTAGACAGAAAAAAATCCTACGAAAAGTTGTCACGACACTTTTTTATTTTAGATGATTATCGCTAGATGGCGCTGTGATCAAAATCTTTTAAAACACGTTCCTTATCGCGCGTAAAAAAAAGTTATAAGATATTTTTTAATCGAAAGGAACTTCGTTCCATCCGGGTGTCCCTTTTTTTATTATAAGGTGATACTATTTTTCAACTTATGTGTTGTAGTTAAATTAATTAAAATTTTAAGCTTTTAGCTACGTTAATTGTGGATGTTAAAGGCTATGATAGTTCTAAATTCTAATGATATTAAAACTAGTAAAACATTATTTGTATTGCAGGCAAAGTTACGCTAGTCAGCTAGTTTCTCTATTTAACCTATAAGAAAAGTATTAATAAAAAGCCACAAAAGAAACAGAAAAAATATCTATGAAAAAAACTTATCTAACACCACCTCAATTCATCTCAATTCGAATTATAGCAAAAAAATGTAAACCTACATAACTAATAGGATAATATTAACCGACCAATTAAAGCGTACACTGACATTTCAATCGTGAAATGTCACGACAAGCTGTCAGTTTTAATCTCATTAATCCTTTATACAGCAATAAAATGACAATTATTTCATTAATTATAGTTCATTATTGAAATCCTCTTAAGGCAAAGTTATGTGCAAAAGAATAGTATTTTTACAATGATTTTAATGACAAATTAAAAATCATGGTAAGAACTCGTTTTGCATGAAAGTAATGTAAATAACAGATAGTGTTAGAATAAGTTGTTGGTTTTAAAAGACATTTAAATCGGTTCACTCATAACAAACGAACCATTAAAATTAAACTTCTCTACCTTATAGTCTAATTACTGTAATTTTTTTGGGTTTACTGTTAGAAAACCCAGCATTGATTCAAACTCGCCACTAATCCTAAATCCCTTTTTTAACATTATAAATGCGAAAGTAAAGTCTCTGTTGCGCTTTCCTGCTTAAACCTCTAAACCGATTTTGATGAAATTTGTCACAGACAATCTTTAGACCCTGAGAAAGAACATAGGCTTTTAATTAAAAGTGACGCAAACGAAGTTGCGTGGGCCCGCTAGTTGTATAATAAAGTGTAAATAAATAAATAAATTGTCAAACGACTCAATCTAAACCAATTAATTAAAATTAAATGAATATTAATGTTCGCTGTTGCATGACACCGTCCAAAAAACAGTAGCGAATGCTGCATACCACTGTCCGGACACTGAATGATGCGGACTGAGTTCACTTGTTTTTTTAAGTTTTGTCCTTTTGAGAAAACAATTTGCGCCTCGTTTGGTGCGTGAGGTTTCGCGGGATTATATTTTGAATAAAGTACTTGTTTTATTATTGACTAGCTGACCCGCGCGAAGTCGTGGTGGCCGAGTGGTCGAAGCGCGTCCTTCCGAACGGGAGGTCGCGGGTTCAAATCCGGCCGGCTTGTACCTCTAAATCTAAATGTGAAAAAGATTTATGTGCAATTTTTCACAACACAACTGGCTAAAAACGGTGAAGGAAAACATCGTGAGGAAACCTGCATGTCGGAAAAGGGTTCTAAAAATCCTTTGAAGATATGTGAAGTCCCCAATCCGCACTGGGCAAGCGTGGTGGACTATGCCTAATTCCTCTTCTCAGGAGACCTGAGCCCAACAGTGGGCAGTAATGGGTTGGTACAGGACCCGCGCAACTTCGTCTGCGTTACAAAGGGGTTCAAACAGTACTCGCAATGCCGTCGCGATATTCTGTGTCCGAAGTGCACCCACATATTCATTGCGTTTTATACTCGTGATAACTTTTAAACGAAAAGTTCGATAGGAATTAAACAAAAAGTAATTTACTTCTACATTAATACTCTTGATAACATAATACTTAATTTGGATAAGGGTTAATATAACGATACTCATGATCCCGATGAAAGAATTTTGAAATCGGTCCAGTAGTTTCGGAGCCTATTCATTACAAACAAACAAATCTTTCCTCTTTATAATATTAGTTAGTCTAAACTAACTTACTTCGTCTGCGCCACATAAGGTGGAATTACTTTAGCCTAAGTTACTCTTTATTACATTAGCTATCTGCCAGTGAAAGTCTCGTCCAAATCGGTCGAGAGTTTAGTCGGAACAAACAGACAGACAAATAATTGACAAAAAATATATTCAGATATGTGTAGTGTGTACCGTACCTATACATACATAATATGCAAACAAGGCGGTTATTTTAATATTACAAACAGACACACCAATTTTATAGATTTAATATTAGGTACTAGATAGATAGGTAGGTGATAAAAGAGCGCATGGCGGTAAAATTAAGGGTCACCGCCCAGTCGAACGTCCAAACATAGAGTTATTACATCTGGAATCAACATCATGAAAACAATGAAGCCAATTTAAAGTGCACCGATCGTACGTACCCACAAAACTAACGTGTTTTACAAAACTGAATATCAGTTTAAAGTCATTTAAATTTTAAGTAATAGAATTCATGTATTTTAGATGTGTAATTTCATTTTCTACACTAACGAGCCAACGTTTTTTGAGGAAATTTAATGGGACACAAGAATCATCGAAATCGGTTCAGCTAAACCAAAGATATGCGAGAACAAACTTAAAAAACAGACAAATTGAGTACGTTTTGGATGTCGGACAAAATAATGCATGTAGTTTACATCTGCATAATATATTCATTTCTAGCTAAGCCATAATACAAGTTGATCAAAAACAAGTTAAAAATGTTAAAATTATGTCAAGTTAAATGTCAAAAACCTTACCAGAGTATTGTGCAAGACCGGAATGAAAATGTCATGTAACATTCGGACCTCAATGAAAGTCGACTTTAAAATGTCGAAGGGATTGAAAGTTATCGATATTTTTATCATTATTATTTTTTTATTGCCATGTAGGCAGACGAGCCAACGGGCCACCTGATCGTAAGTGGTTACCGTCGCTCATGAACCTCTGCAATGTCAGGGGACACTGAGGGGCCGCTACCTACGACCTAACTTTAAGGACCCTCCTCAAGCCTCGTTTGAAGAAGGACAAGTCATAGCGCTCTGGGAATACCGAAGAGGGGAGCTCATTCCATATTTATTTTAAAGAAAACTTTTTAAATATAAGCTTTAAAGATCCTGGATCCTCGTAAAACGAGTCCAAACACGACGGGTCTATCTGGTTTAGTACAAGAGTTCCTATGACCACCTTCCGAATCCATCATCAAAACAGCGCCGTTTTGTCATATTAATGCATATCGCAAGTTAATATAAAGCTTGTAAAAATAATTGAATAGTTTTTTAACACCATTGTATTAATTACAATTCCACGGATAGATATCTTGTACCTCTAAATCTTAATATGAAAAAGATTTATGTGCAATTTTTCACAACACCACTGGCTAAAAACGGTGAAGGAAAACATCGTGAGGAAACCAGCATATCGGTAAAGGGTTCTTAAAATCCTTTGAAGATATGTGAAGTCCCCATTCCGCATTGAGCAAGCGTGGTGGACTATGCCTAACCCCTCTTCGGAGGAGACCTGAGCTCAGCCGTGGGCAGTAATGGGTTGTTACAGTACAGTACAGTACAGTACAGCACGGGTAGAGTGCGAGATATTTTGATAGCTATTTTGATAACACAGGTGACAGTTCAGCGAGCATGTATGTACTTAGGTGCATTCAATTGCATGATATTTGCGATGAGATGCAGACGAAGTCGTCCGGGTTTTCTAGTAAAGTTATAAAAGTGAGAAGTGAAAAACAAGAACACACTGAAATTATATTATTTATTTTTAATTGAGTACTCCAAATGGTACTACCCATTTGATCAAAAGTGGTTAATGTTGCCCAAAGACTTTGCAATATCAAGGGACAGCACAGAGCTGCCACCAACGATCTACCACATTAAGAAATATTCAAACCTTTTTCAAATAACATGAAACTCATAAAAGTATCGATATAAAATAATATTTTATCGACATCCGCTCATCCCTACGTATTGAATTTATGATGTGATTTCATATTAAATTTTAATGATCGCTTTTTGCTTTTATCATTATACGACGAACTGTCATTCGTGATATTGTATCTTTATTAACTTCGTAATATTATAAAGTAACCGTAATTCGTCTGCGTCACAATAGTATAGTCTTATAGCGCCAAGTTTGGCAGCCTAAAGAGTTTTAAAAGTATTGTAAATGTAAAAAATATTGTATGATATTTTGATGATTTTTTTGTGAATGTTAAACAGTTAATTAAATGAGTAAGACACACCTGATGCTAAGTTACCGTCGGATATGAATATCTGCACTACAAGATGCATTTAAGTAATTAGAAAATATTTTTTTTTACTTTAAGTCACTAGTACCTACTGTACAATAAACCATTTCTGCCCACAGTTGGTATCAGTTCATCTCAGTAAAGGAATCAGTCATAGTCCATCATTTACCCACTGCAGATTGGGAACTTCACATATCTTCAGAGGATTACGAAATCCTTTTCCACTACCCAGGTTTCAACGATATTTACCTTCACCATTTTTAAGCAGTATTTTCATGCACATAAATCTTTCTTATACTAAGATTTAGAGATACAAACTCGAACTTACGACCCGTACGGAAGGCAAGCGCTACAACCACTACCTCGCGATTAAATAAGCCTCTATAGCAATGGCTAAGTGTCCATTACCAAGAGAGGGAAGCCGATATAAAAGTTTATTACAAGAATACGTATATTTCGCAAGCAGTTTACAAAAATAGTCATGTCTCTTTTTAGTCTAATAACGAAAGGGATACCGATAGGAATGGAGTTATACACAGCATTCGCCACTACTCTATAGTTTTCTAAGTTAGTCGCCATGACGTCGCCCTCTTTAACCCCCTCAATTACAATTAATCAGGGCATTATGTTCACCCCTGTTATTAAGAAGATGTGATTATCTCTGTTTTGAATTTATCTATCAACTCGTTAATCCTTTTGTGGGGTGAGTAAGGGATGAATATTGACAATATTGATGATATTGTTTGATGTTGTGATTAGGTTATTATGTGTTATTTTTTTATCTTGGCAATGTCAAGGGCCACTACGATCTTCAAGGATCTTTCTTAAGCGTCGTTTGAAGATGGACAAGTTGTAGTGGACCTCGGTGTTCTCGGAGCGCTATGACATGTCCCTCTTGAAGCCAGGTTTAAGTCCTATTTAGTAAGTAGGTAATGAGTAATAGACCTACGTTGCCATGGCATTACAAAGGCTCATGAGTGAAGGTATCCATTTACCTGGGCTCATTTATCATGTTTTAGAAATGTCATTATAATTATCATCATTTTCATTATAAATAGTCCGTATTAGACACTTATTTCGCGTACTTTAGAAGGTTATAACATATTGGATCACCAACGTCCAACACACGTAAAAACAAATGACGGTGACGGCCGACCAACATGTGAACGGTTTTGTATGCATTGGCCGACAATTGAAACACCGATTGACAGTTGGCCTACCAGTTATCATTTGCGCGCATTGGAAGTTGGCGAGACAATATATATATGGATACGTGGTATAATAAGCAATGTCTGTGATCTCCAAACGCTCTGGACGTCAAAAAATGCATATACTAACAATGACGTGATATCGTACCGAAAGTTAAGTAAAAACTGCATGTTCTTGCATCAGAGAAAGCCGACGTTCACCGCTGTAACACAGAATAAGTCCACAGAAGTACAGTTTATATTGTATACTTCTTGTATAAGTGATTATTAAAACATCGGACGGGTATCATAGTGGGAGGATGCATCTCATTATCATAGACTAACACAGGAATGGTTATCAGTTTTTACCTAGCTTTAATTATGACACTAAAAAATAACTTAGTTTTAATTATAAATGAAATTTTATAAATAAATTCAGTAGAACCCCTACCTCTTTATCTCTTCTAATATATAAAATTGTCGTGTCACGGTGTTCGAACTTGAACTCCTCCGAAACGGCTCGACCGATTTTGATGAAATTTTTTGTGCTTATCCGGTATCTATGAGAATCGGCCAACATCTATTTTTCATCCCCCTAAATGTTAGGGGTCCACCCCTAATTTTTTTTTTATTTTTTCGATGCAGACGAAGTTGCGTGGGGCAGCTAGTAATTTTATATAAAGTTACTAAAACATTTGACAGTCGCTCCTTCGTTTAAAACGACTTAAGCTTTATCATAAGACTTATTTGTTACTCGACTATTTTTTTGGTCTTCATACACATTTAGTTACTAAGTGTTGTTAATATGGCAATGTTCATGTATATTTGTGTTGGCTAAAAACAGTGAATGTGTTCCTTTTAAAACTATGTTAATGTTGGTATACAATGCCACTCACTCACTACAGCATTCATTCAGTCTCTAAAATGTTCGTTTTTTCCTGTTGCCTTAAAATACTTGTAAGTGTAACACTGAATCTGTCAATTTTCAATAAACTAAGAATATCGACTGCAATCTGTGTGCTCTTTTTATTTAAAGAACATCACTAAGTAAGTCGACTAAAATACAAGCCTAGGCTGCTACTAGGCTTTAATATTTCTGCTATGAGGATACATAACGTCGCCTCAGTGCTTGTTTGGCCAATCTGCACTCGAGCAAATTTTACAGGAGACAGCAAACAAGCACGGGGTTTTCTTCAAGTGCCGTGTTGAGAAAAAAATTGAAATGAGATTTTTATTGTTTTAGAATTGAATATTAAAAAAAAAAAAATACCAGTCGGATGGAAATTTTATTCTTTATAATACTGCATTAAAAAGTCATTTTCGTAAAAAATTTCAGATAGGCCAAACAAGCACTGAGGCGACGATAAGTATTGTTCTTACATCGACTTGTATATTTTACTTCTGTGTGTTTATCCTGTGGCTATGCGTGGGTGCCACGCAAGAATATGTCACTCATTGTCGACGAGTGAAATTGTTTTTTTACCAACAAATAGCTCGTTCGGGTTCGTTAAAAATATGCTGTGTTTAGATGTGTTATTTTGTGGTTATCATTTAGTTCCTTGGACATTGCAGTTAAGAACCACTTACCATCACATGGGCTGTTGGTCTACCTATAGTGCAAGAAATTGTAAGGATTGCATATTGGAGAAGGATTATAAGCCCTTTGAAGATATGTGAAGTCTTCAATCCGTATTGTGATCACGTGGTGGACTATACCTTTTTTTTTTTAGTTGGATTTAATCACCGCATTCCCGCCTGCCCCGCGGCTGGGGTATGTGGGAGTTGTAACCCCACTAAAACCTCCAACCGCTCACACTCAGCGTCCGAACCCCGGCTGAGGCCAGAACCCAGCACGGGGTTATGAGCGACGACGCGACGCGTTACGCCATCGGCACTCTTTCCCGTCGCGTCGCCCCCGGTGGACTATACCTGACCCCTCTATTGAGGAGACCTGAGCCCAGCAGTGAGCAGTAACGGATTGTTACAGTACAGCACAGTTACTATTCAATAGTTAGGTTTTTTATTGCTTTGTAGGCAAACGAGCTAACGGGCCACCTGGTCGTAAGCGGTTACAGTTATTTAAAGACCTCTGCACTGTCAAGGGACACTACGGGGCCGCAATATACGACCTACCTATGTGTTATATTTTATAGTTTCTTGTTTCTTATTTAGTCTTCTCTTTAACAATACCAAAGCGTAGTTTAATCTATTATAAAATCAATGTAGAAACAAATAATTTATTTAACTACGGTTTAGTATTGCCTCGTTATTCTGAAAGATGAATCTTTACGAGCAGAGGGTAGTGGACATACGACCCTCTGTTTGATGTGTAGGGGTGAACTTGGAGATTTAAATTCATTTTCATTTTATTTCTTAAAACAAAAAAACGTAGAAATATTGTGACAAAGTTGAAATTTGTAAATTTGATGTCTCTATTCAACTGGAATGTAAACCATAGTTGGTTTGTTAATTTATTACAGTAAACAAGATTTACATTAGTATTAAAAGTTGTTTTGTTAAAATTGTACTATCTTCATATTTTATAAATGTACCTTAGCTCAAACTTTAATACAGTTTATACAATAAATATTATGTTTAGACAATAAATATTCATAATTTAACGTTAATAATCAAAATTTTGTACAAAAATTTTTAAAAGACACTAACAAGGTAGCTTATACTTTTTTAAATATATAACTCTACCGTGTTTTTTTTAATGTATGTTAGATAAACGCAATGACACATCTGATTGTAAGTAGTTAACGTCGTTCTTAAGCCTTTAGCCTACTTTTTAAATCGAATCAGAACAGATACAAAATACAAAATCAAACACAGTTGAAAAACTTTCAGATTTTCTAATGTCGTTTAAACATAACATTCAACACAAAATATAAAATGAAAAAACCGTTACCAAGAAAAAAGATGGTCAAAATAAAATATTATTTCGTCGGCATTGTTTTTTCGTGTCACGCAAGATGGCTTTCGCAGTTCCCGGAGACGGAAGTGGCCGCCATAATTATTTTCAAATTACATCCACAATTGTATATTCGTAAGTCTTAACCGTGAGAATGCGTGGTTGGTGACAATTTTTTTGTTTTGTCTATGCCATGTTTTTTTTTCTATATAATCATGTGAGTTCTGTTTGTTGTATTTTTTATTGTTCTTTTTAAAGTTTATGTGACTGAAAATGGATTTAGGTAGCCTGCACATGAATGTTAGGGAAATTGTTATTACTCTATTGTGTGTGTCTTAAAAATATATCGTTAAAACGTAGTGTTCACAACTACAGATTAACAATATTGTTTGTCTGACTAAAGAAGTTTGAAAAGAGTTCTTAAGTTTGTCCATTTTAGTTTTGTTCTGTCCCTTACGATGAGAGGACCGGCATAATATACATATTATATAGTATATTCAAAAAGGACTTAAATCATGATTCAGCTAATACCGACCACAAAAATAGTTCATAGTACCCCGTGCATGTTTCATAGCTCTGTTTATCACATATTCATTTAAGCATTCATCTTCTAAACTCAGCTAGAGCAAGGCCACTTCGTTTACAAGATAGATAAACGAGCTTACGGCCCACCTGATGGTAAGCGGTCACCGTCGCTTATGGACCTCTGCAATGCCAGGGCAAGGAGGGGCCGTTATTTATCACCTACCCATACAGGACTTTTCTTAAATAAGTTTTCATACGACCAAGCCAAAGTTACTTAGGCTATCTATCTATCTAAACTATAGCCTGAAGCTAACACTAACCCCGGAAGGCATTATTCTCGGTGCATAGGCACAGTTCCAACTCAGTGCGGTAATGATAGCCTCAATCAATCTTGTGCCCTTGACAAGTCAGTCGGCTCACCTACTCGATATTTTCCTATTAATCATCAGAACTGACAACCTCTGCCGTGGATAATGCGATCCGTTGTTCGGACGTCTGCGGCAGTAACGTTTGCCTTGCGTGAAAAAAATAAACTGTCATTTTACTGTCAGTTGTCAGTTTTGGCGCGAAAAAAACAAGATGGCCGAAAGTTTTTTGAGTTTGCTTAGTTAAATTGTATTCTTAAATAATGTGTTTAAACTTAACAACAGGTAGCCCGTGAGTACCCATGTGAAACAACAAAAAAACAATTTGTAAATTAACTCAGCAAAAACAATATTAAAATTAAATAAATCTTAAATTTAAAATTAGTACAAAAAATCCGAAATTTAAATGTAACTTTTTGCGATCGTAAGTCCGTGAATGGATTGCCATTGTCTATGCATAGACTTAAGAAAAAAAAAGTAAAAGAAAAAAACAAAATGAATTTAAAAATTGACGCTAGATTAAAATATGGCGTGATAAATCTTTAATAAGTTTTGCGGGAATTAGGTGATTAATTGAGATAGTATTACTCAGGTTTTATACCAAATCTTTTGGTTATTACTTTAGCTGTATATTTGGTAATCTTTAAACGAAGAATGTAGGTATTGGCCAAGTGCAAGGCAAGCGACCGAAAGGATGATCTCCAACACGGTGGTGTGACCAGATACGGGAAGATACGGGATCTGTGTTGAGCCGCGTCGACTTCTAGCAGACACGACCCTCAGTCATCTGTGTATGTCAAATGTAACTTTGAATCAATTTTGATGATTTATTAATATTCCAAAATGTAGCTCTTATACAATTTTTCTACCCGCTTTATTAAATATTTTTTAGTTGTTAAGCTATGTAATAACATCAAAATTTCTAATCAAAAAAAATAAAGAAGATGATATTCTTAAAATACGAATAGAATATTTAATCTCTTGTATTTAATTGAGTAGTTTTTATTTGAGTAACGTTAAATTTATCTCTATGTGTTTTGTAATTATTTAATTACAATAAAGTTTAAGACTTATTTTATATGTATTCATTTAGGCATTTTTTGCACCATCCGGCTATGAAATAAGGTAGTACTTGCTTCAACAGAACATCTATACTAATATTATACAGCTGAAGAGTTTGTTTGTTTGTTTCAGTGCGCTAATCTCAGGAGCCACTGGACCGATTTGAAAATATTCTTTAGTGTTTGATTGTCCATTTATCGAGGAAGGCTATAGGCTATATGTTATTACTCAGACGAAGATGCGCGGGTCAACTAGTAGAGTAATATATGAACGATAAAGAGAACACGTAAGAAAACTAAGCTTTGCGTGGAGCTCATTTTTTGTGCACAATTTTTTAATATACCTAACTTGTTTGTAGTGTCCAGTTTTGTATTAAACTAAATTAAATAAGTTTTCTATCGAATAAATATTATTATTTGACCAACTAATCATAATGACCGGCCATCAATCTACATTAGAAACGGATGAAGCAAGTGGCGAAAGGTCAATTAAAATAAGAACAAAATTCTATTTAAAACTATACATTCTGTTTTAATATGTTGACAACGAAAAACATGACAAATTTACATTTGAAAAATACATAAAACACTTAAATGGTTATTTGGAATTTCCATTTATAATCAAATCAAACATTTTTACGACTTTATACCAAGAATTGATCTACATGATTCACTGGTAGAGTCATCATGGTAAACAAGTGAATATCAAACCTCTTAGAATATTATGCGCTCCTGGTACTTTAAAGTCATTTGATAAACTTATGTAAGATTTTGACCGACTTCCAAAAAGGAGAAGGTACCTACTCAATTTTATAAATGTTTTTTTCTTCATAACTATAGTTTGGGTGGTTGGTTGAATGATTCTTATGTCAGATGACAGTTGATGGTCGAACTTAGGTCCCATTGTTTTTTTAAGATCGAACCATGACTTTTGGATATTTGTTATTGTATATTTTGAACGGACAAAATTTCACGATTTTCTCCGTGTGTTTCTTTTCTATATAAACCGATTTTGATGATCCTTTCTTTGTTAAAAAGCAGACACTTTTGACATTATTTCGTATAAATTTGATAAGTATCAGACTGGTAGTTTTTGTGCTATGCTTGAGAAATGGAAGTCGGTCGTTTTCATTTTTGTATAAAAATTTAATGGGACCCCATGACAACCATTACCAGAATCATCCAAATCGGTCCACATACTAAAGTTATGAAGGAACAAACATAAAAAAATCTAATACCTGATGATTTTTTTTTTAGTTGGAGGAAATCACCGCGGGCGGGGTATGTGGGAGTTGAACCGCACTAAAACCTCCAACCGCTCACACTCAGCGTCCGAACACCGGCTGAGGTCAGAACCCAACACGGGGTTATGAGGGACGGCGCGACGCGTTACGCCCACGGCACTTTCCCGTCGCGCCGCCCCCGAATATCTGATGATGAAGTTTTACATAAACAGAGGCTGAACTGAAGCCTGTTGATAAAAAATATGAGTATACTTCTACCCATCGGTGAAATTTCTTTTAGTTATCAATGTCTAGGTATTTTACTTGCTTTCCAATATTTTACCGTGATGGCGACGTTTTAGAAGCTTTCACTTACTTTCAAAGCACGCCCCACATTCACTTGTAACTATTTATTTTTCAAGTATTTTATCAATTCTATTTTAGTGCCCACTGCTGGGCTCAGGTCTCTTCAGTAGAGGGGTCAGGTATAGTCCACCACGTGACCTGAATGCAGGTTTAGGACTTCAAATAATTATTATTTTCGAAAGGGCATTAATTTTAGATAGTACATAATAGGTTTTTTTCTTAATTGTTAATTGCTAGTGTTATTTTTTTGATACAGACTGTCGTTTTGAATTACATAAATGCAATGAACAAAACTTTTATATTTCAAGTTTTTGGAACGAAGTTCCTTATCGCACGTTATCGAAAGGGGGCTAGACGGAAAAAAATCTTACGAAAAGTTGTCACGACACTTTTTTGTTTTAGATTTTTATCGCTAGATGGCGCAAAATCTTTTAAAACACGTTCCTTACCGCGCGTTACGTTAGGAAAAAAAAATATAAGATATCTTTTAATCGAAAGGAACTTCGTTCTATTCGGGTGTCCCATGACACCTCTCAAGTTTTTTATTTTATTATTTTTAGTTAGTTCAGGGAAAAATTATATTCACAATGGTAAAAAAGAATCAAAGATTTATTTTTACAAATCTTTTAAAATATTTTCTCAAAAATCGATTTCGTCGTAACCGCGAGACGATCCACAAAAAACTAAATTACGTATACCAAATATCAATGCTTATTTCGATTACAATAAAGTTAAAAATCGAATAAAAAAATTTAGATTCAAAATCGTAAAACATTACAATATACCTACAATATCATTTTGGACTCTATATTTATAGAGTTAAGGTTGAAATTTGTTTGCGTTTGAAATTATTGAAGAATATCTTATTCTGGAGGTTCGTTGCGGTTTTTTAACTCACGTACTAGAGCTGAGATCTGTCATTATTCTGATAATACCGTCTGTCTACGTGCAGAGAAACCTCTATAGTAGAGATGGGGATGTTATCGATAATATATTAAATTCAATTAATGGTATTTATTTTTTAAAATTCTTGTTTATTTATTTCTAGTCATAAAGTAAATTATTAATTTAGTCCTTTTTAAGTAAGTTTTTGTTTGGTATGAGGTACTTTATTTTGTTACATATTTTATTATGGTGAAATTAGTATTCCTCGGGAAATTTTACTCTTTATAGTTTTGAGACTTTTAAAAATTTTCCTGTAATCAATAACTTAACACAACTTACTAATACTAACTTATCACAACGCTATGTATAGACTCAAATTATAACACCATTTGCCAAAAAAGATGATACTTACGATGCAAAACATTAAGCATTAAATCAAAGCAAAAATATCAACGCGTCGTCCGAAGACTCACGTTCACAATTTAAATCGTCCGCCATTTTGAATATCGATAATAAATTATCGACATCGTCCCATCCCTACATGTCGTATAGCGGCAGTGTTTGTAAACATATAATTACTCGGTGAGCCGATGCATATCAGGCCCTGTTTAGTACGTACATTAAAAACTTGTGTCTTTTACTAGTTACGAGTTGCTATGCTATAATAAAATATATTAATAAGTTGACTCGCGCAACTTCGTCTGCGTCACAAAGGTAAACAATAATATTTCCTATAGCCTTCCTCGATAAATGAACTTTCCAAAACTGAAAGAATTTTTGAAATCGGACCAGTAGTTTCGGAGCCTATTGGAGACAAACAATCAATGAAATTCTGATTCTGAAATTCTCTTTATAACATTAGTACAGATATAATTGACTTAAAAAATATATATGCTTGTTTACTTCTGCGTACTGAACAGCCCACTTGGTGGGCAGCAGCTATCATTCACGACACTCCACTATGCTACAGTATAGCGCAGCTTTTGCCCCCTACAATAAAGTATAGGAATTTCCTTAACCTTCGTCAAATATATCAATATGACGATCGACGAAACATACAGCGATAGATTTTTTTTAAATAGCATATCTAAAGCAAACTATGGATTCCCTGCTTAAGGTTTAAATTGTTTTAAAACCAAGACTGTTTAAGACAAAAAAAAATATTTTCAAGCAAAATACACAGTACAGAAAAATTTAGCAGTGGTCCCTGCACTAGGCTTTTTGAAGACGTTTTGTAAAATACTTATTGAATGTAGGTAATGTTGTTTGGAGAAACTATTTTGTACTGTGATGTGATGATCGGTACAATATCTAGAAATATATCGGCCATAAAGATTATAGCAAAGATTAGACTAGGTATTAAATCATAGCATAGCTTCGCCTCAGTGAGACAGTGTCAAGATTGCGAATGTGTGTGTGGGAACTAGTTTACCAGGCATGAGTGATAGCAACATGTTTCAATAAAACAGCTACACTACAAAATATCGTACGTTAGTTGACTTCAACTTCGTCAGTGTTACAAAGGTTTATCAAGTTGTCTTGAGAACATTAATGAGTTTAAAATAAATTACTATTTTATAGAAATATAAAGATTTTGGAAATCAAGAGTAGAGCCATACTATTTCGTGTCCCCTGACATTACAGTAACCGCTTACGATTAAGTGACCCGTTAGCTTATCTATCCACAAGGCAAAAAGGAGGAAAGGAAGCTAGTCAAGACAAGTAAAATGAACCCAAACACGATGACTTTATCTTGTTTAGTACAGAAGTTCCTATGGCTACTTTCCGACTTTATCATTAGATCAACTTCATGGTGCTATATTATTGCATTGTCACGCGATATATACATTAATATGCAAAATCTATGTATCTATGAGTTTTATTAGAATCTTGCGAATTGAATTTGAGCAACTTCCCGGCTTCCGATTTGCTGAATGCCTTAATAGGGAACCATAGAGCTGATCTGATTATGGAGGTGGAAGGGAGCCATAGTAACTCCTGTACTAAACAAGATAAACCCGTCGTGTTTGGGCTCGTTTTACTTGTCTCGTCTAGCACTTTACTGCGACATAATATGTCGGATCTTAAAAGCTTGCATTAATAAACTTTTAGTTATTATATCATATATTATTATTTAATTAGTCACATATTTTTCTCTTATTTTTTTTTTAATTATAAGTATGTCAAACGTCTTTAAATTATCCCAGTAGTATTTTTGTTTTTCATGTTGTTTTAGATAGAATATTTTACTACTGACTTTTAAATATGCCGCGTTTTCATTCGTTATCGTCCAACTCTCGTATAAAACAAATGACGGTGACGGGCGACCAATGTGAAAGTTGGCCAATGTGGGAACGCACCAGTATGTTTATTTAAATTTTAATATTTGTGTTAAAAAGGTTTATATAATATAATAAGTATTCATATAATATATATTATCTGTGTGCTGTTGGTTACATTAAATAAATAAAGTTTTAAAATTAACAACCCAGTTAAAATCATGTTAACAAAAATTTATATTCGCATAGACATAAAAGGCAGTTAAATCTGGTAAACAATAAGTTAAATCACCAGTTAAACGTTGATTGTGATCTAAAAACGAGTAATTGTATTAATTAGAGCGATTCAATTTAATTATTTCGATAAAACACTACAATTATGGTCATTGCTAAAGTTCATGGTTACCATTTACCATCAGTTGAGTCGTAAGTTCGATTATCTTTAATAAAAAAGTTAAGAACTCTGCTATTTGTTCTTAAGAACTCTACCTGATCCATTGGCATGCTTTATTTTACTCTACATTGAAAATGGACTTAAATATAGGTATTATTACGAGTATTAGGGTTAGGACACTATATTGAATATTACCAGTGGCGTGCATATAATGTTTTGTCAGGGTATGCAGAAATAAAATTTTACAAATTTACTCTATCCTATAATCCATTTTATGAACCTTTGTTGATCAATACACGCAAATAATGAAATGAGAAATGTTTGTCTATGAAATATATAGCACTAAACCGATTTTTGTTGTTATATTTAAATCTGATATGATAGGGTAGGGTATGCAATGCATATTTGATTCTATGGATTGCACGCCACTAAATATTACTATTAACTTGACTTTACATTGAGACTTGACACTTTTATACTTAATTTTACTTGACATTCCATTATGTGGCCATAAATTGCACTATGTATTCTACTTCCCTCCCCTCTCCTCCCCTCTTCGGTGTTTCCCGAGCGCTATGACTTGTCCTTCTTCAAACGAGGCTTAAAGAAAGTCCTTAAAAGGTAGGCCGTAGGCAGCGGCCCCGCAGTGTCCGCTGACATTGCAGAGGTCCATGAGCAACGGTAACCGCTTACGATCAGGTGGCCCGTTAGCTCGTCTGCCAAGACGGCAAGGGCCTACAAGGCAATAAAAATACTTCTTTACCCTACATTAAATCTAGACACTATTGTCTGACTCTACATTTTGGCTTGTATGTCACTTTACATTGAGAATTAACACTAGTACATATCTTACTCTATATTAATGCTTGGCACTCATTTGACTTGACATTTAACAAGACTACATTAATTCTCGACACTCTATACCTAGAGTCATATACATGGAGGCTAGAGTCTCAGTATTATAGTTGCAGCGAGAGTGACCTCTACAACGCATCGATCGGACTGACCCAACATTAGAGTATGACACTCTAGATACTACCTAACTCTACATTGAATCCTGACTCTACCTGACTCTACATTATTTCTTGACACTCTATACTTCTCTACATTGAGGCTAGAGTCTCAGTATTATAGTTGCAGCGAGAGTGACCTCTACAACGCATCGCGGCCGGACGCGGTTCCGCGCTCTGCCTCCGTAATTGATGTGCATAAACACGCCGCTCGTTATACAGGGTGGTGTATTCTATTATTTCAAATATTACTTTTAAAATAATGGGCGCTATGACTTGTTCTTTTTCAAACGAGGCTTCAAGAAAGTCCTTAAAGGTAGGCCGTAGGTAGCGAAGATTTAGAGGTACAAGCTGGTTTTGTACCTCTCGTACATAAAGCAAGCGCTTCAACCGGCCACCACGATAACTTCAACTGTCAGGTATAGTTTAGGATAATTACCATGCTAATGCTTTTATAAAAGTAATTGGTAGGTACTGGCGGTAACTGAAAATCTTACATTGCGGCGTAAAAACTTTAATACTCATGAAGTTTTTAAAAATATATTGTTATAATTATTGATTGATTATCTGGTCAAGAACAACTATAAACACAGTGTATATCAATAAATAATGATTATTTTAAAGGTTTTTTATGTAACTTCTAAAAATAAACACTTTTATCTGTCCTAAAAAAAAACACACACTCAAAATAGCACAACCTCTATAAAAACCCATTAATAATATTTATTTAAAGCAAAAGTAATTAATCAATGTAGTATTTGAACATCCCGTATAGCGCACACACACATCGAAGCATACACAGGGTGTTCAACGAAGCGTAAACTTATTTTGTAAGTACAAAACTGTTATTTTTTAAATAATTGATGTTTTATTCGGTGTTGCATAAGTACATTTTTGGATTCGTCTGCGTCATTTTTGGCTATTTATAGGGTAAATGATAAAGATTACTGTTACTGTTCTCAGGACGGTGTCTAAGTTTTTTTCTCAACTCTTAGTAGACTCTTAGTTTTTTTCTCCCCCCCGATTGAGGCCAGAACCTAGCACGGGGTTATGAGGGTCGACGCGACGCGTTACGCTCTCGGCACTCTTTCTCGTCACGCCGCCCCCGATTAGACTCTTAGTAGCTTTATAACGTCATCATGATCTTACATACATGTAGAAAAAAACCATTTTTGAAAAAGTATTGTATCTTGAATTAATTGACGCAATTTTGGCTGAGTCACAAGACGGTTTCTTTACTGGTGGTCGTTTTAGAAAACTGTCTTTATTTATTTATTTGTTTTATTTATTTATTTATTCATTTGGATCATCTACATCTGTGTCTTTAAGTAAAAATACCGTAAATTTCTTTAAACACTCGCGGTTATCTACATCACTTACACTATTACTAAACGGGTTCTTACCACGATTATTTTTAATTGAGCGATCCCGATATTTCGGCAGTTAAAAATAATCGTGGTAAGAACCCGTTTAGTAATAGTGTAAGTGATGTAAAAAATACCGTAACTTAAAAAAAAAACCTAAATAATATCTGTCCTAAGTGTCAGTATTCAATGTCAGTTAAATACAACATTTTGCATGCATTTTTGTTAATTCAAAGACTATTTAAAAGTGCAGGTTTCTCATGTTTTTTGCACGAAAATTAACGAATTAATGAGACGTAGTATTTTTAATGGCTTTTCGACCTTTCGTAGCGTTTAATTTATTTAGTTTTCAATGTTGCAACGTTTTTTGCGAATTGAAGTCTTAAGTAATTCTCATTGATATTGTAATCAAACTTAATTACTTTGTCGCTTGTGTTTTTTAATTTAATGTGACTTTTATTGAATTTTATTTTAACGTTTAATGTAGTTTAGAGGGTAATGGAGAGATGGGTTTCTTTGCATAATCGTTTTTAATATTTTTTTGCGTTTTGGTTTGACGAGTTGACTGTCTGAAGTGATCACCACTTATAGATACTGTCACGTGTCAAGGACATTGAGCTCATCGGCTAAACGAGCCTACAACCCACCTGATGGTTAGTGACAATCGCTCATAAAACTCAGTAATGCCAGAACATTAGAGACTGTTACCGTCACCTTTTTGGACAGGAGGAAATCGCTGGATTTCCATCTACTCTAGGTATATGTAGCCGGACTTACCGCACTAAAACCCAGCACAGGATTGTTACCTGTTAACATCACTTACTGTACTTTAACAACCTATTACTGCTCACTGCTGGGTTCAGGTCTCCTCTGAAGAGGAATTAGGCATAGTCCACCACGCTTGCCCAATGCAGATTTACATATCTGCAAAGAATGTCTAGAATCCTTTCCGATATACATGTTTTCGTGCACCGTTTTTAGCCAGTGGTGTTATGAAAAATTGCACATCTATCTTTTTCACTAATTTAGATTTAAAAGCCGGTTTTGAACCCGCGATCCCGTACGGAAGGCAAGCGCTTCAACCACTACCCCACCACGAATTATACCTACTGTACCATCTAATAAACTAAATATTATAATACCGTTAGCAAATGAAAGTTAATATTTAAAGTTAACGACTGCACTCTTACTTTTAAATGTAAGTTCAAAGAACGCTTCCAGTTAATGACCAATGGTTAATTGCCAATCAGAAGCCGGGCAAGTGTAATAAACTTGAAGTACATCGATTCAAAGGTTTATTGAGCGGTTCATTTTGGATTATATCATATTAATTAGTTGAGAATAATCTGTAGTTTTACTTTTGAAAGATACCGTTGATACTTGCACTAAGGTCGAAGTTTGAAACCATTTGACATGTTATGATTGCGAAGTGAAAAAAAAAACAAATATTCTGCTGTCTAGACTAATAAAATTTTGGAAAAAGTATATTTATAGTAGTATATTTTTATAGCTTACTTACTAAAATTTAAATAACATTTGGATGTAAAAGCTAAATCCGCCGAATTAGCAGAAACTAGCAAGAGATCTAATGTAGATATAGGGTGGGCAATCTAACGTTTGCATTTTGAACTACTCTTTATTTAGAGAATGACAGCTCAAATTTCATTCAATTTGTGTTCATAATTTAGTTAAAGGTTTGACATTTACGAAATGGGACGCTTGAACAAAATTGGGAAATATTGAAAAGTTACTTCCAAAGTGGTGAGTCTTCAGTCCAAACTGTAAGAAATGTGTGTGTGTGTGTGTGTGTGTGTGTCAGATGAAGCCCATTTTCACCTCGGAGGCTATGTCAATAACCAAAATTGTCACATCTGGGGGTCGGAAAATCTACACGTAACCATTGAGAAGCCAATGCACTCACAAAGAGTTACGGTTTGGTGTGGGTTTTGGTGCGGCGGCATCATTGGAAAATGAGCAAGGAGCCGCCGTTACGTTCAATGGCGAGCGCTACCGTGCTATGCTCAACGAATTTTTGTTTCCAAAAATTGAAGAGTATGACATGGACGACATTTGGTTTCAACAGGATGGCGCAACATGCCACACAGCCAACAAGACAGTCGAACTTTTGAAAAATGCAAACTTTATTTGTCCCACCCCATATCTATGAAAAACATAAATCGACCAATTACCGAAATACATGAATGAACCCAAAACATTGGACTTCAAAACAGATCATACAAGTCATTCAAATGTTACTAATAAAACAGCGGGCGATGCTACCGTCGATTCAATTCTCATTAAATTCACATAAATAAAGTTGTATCGAAACTCGGGCGACATCTGTTTGAGCTCCTTTAATATATGTTGCACTTAAAATGTTTTAGATACGCCATTTTTATTTTTGGTATAAAAAAAATTATACTTATTTTTCTCTATTATAGTTTAAATAGTTTTGTCCTTTTCCCAAATACCACAAAAATAGTGTGACGTCCAAAAAAAATTGGTTTTGTTTTTCTAGTTCATTTTATTATAAATGTGAAAAAAAAATTACAGAAGCTTTTATTTAACTTACACTGGATGTAACTATGTAAGTTCGGGTGCAATCTTGCAAATTGAATTTGACCTATTTCCCGGTTTCTGATTGAGCTGACGTTTTGCACGCAGATGTATATCGCATGATAATTCAATAATATGATAAAATGGATCTTGAAAGCTAGTATATAAAATATTTTTTAGGCCCTGTCTAACACATTCCTGAGGCATTGCCGCCATTTTAATTGGGCCTGTTATTAGTGTAGGCTGCAAGGTGTGAAACACCGGTTACCTTTGCCATAACACTTGTTTAAAAAAAACAAGAAACATGAAATATTAAGTTGTACTCTTTTTGCGGGTGCCCTTTTGGCATTTTATAGTTATTGTAGTTTAATTTAGTTTTTAATATTATGTTAATTTTATTAGAGTTTTTATTTTATTGTTTGTTTGCATGTATAGGCTTGTGTTCATCTGATGATTGAGTGGATTGTTAAGAATAACTTTTGCATAATATTTTATTTTCTATTAAATTCAAATATCCAAAATTATTTGTCTCACTAACTAGCACTTGAAATTGAACTGAAAGGTTTTTAAACATGTAGTTAATTCTGTGCGAGTATTTATTTTCTAGATAAACCGGTTTCAATTATTCTTTTTTTTGTTAGAAAGCTGACATTTTGGAAATTACCTCAAGTACATTTGATAAAGCTCTTGAAAATGGAAATCAATAGTTTACATTTTTGAAATAAAAATATTTTTGTAAGCATGTATTTAAGATTTATTTTAATATTCCTGTCTATGTATAGGTATATAACTTAGATTCTTAGATAACATTCAAACAATATTTTTCAGTTATGAAAAGGCCAAGTGTACGGATGCGGTTAAGGCCGGCGCATACACAGCCTTCATTATCGTGTGTGTCGCCCGTAACGACGCCATTTTGTCTATTATCCTACGCATCATACGTGAAAAATGAAAATGTACGTAATAATATTTTTATTACAAAAATGAAAACGACCGACTTCCATTTCTCAAACATAGCACAAAAACTACCAGTCAGATCTTTATTTAGAAGTCCGTTAAAAATACACATTTTTAAACACAGATCCAAAGTACTTGTTTGATCTTCAAAAAATAACCCCACGACGACCATCACCTTTCCTTTGACACCAGAATCATTAAAATCGGTCCACCCAAACTAAAGTTATAAAGGAACAAACATAAAAAACATACAGACGAATTGAGTACCTCCTCCTTTTTTGGAAGTTGGTCAAAAATTAGCGTTATATAGGGTGATTTGTTAATGATGGTACATACAGGGTGGATCTGTAACTTTGGACAATCTGACGTGGGGTGAATGACCTGTCGAAATACAAATTAGAACAAATTTTATTTTAGAAATTGGATAAATAAAAATTTCATCATAGTATGGAAGTCCGCAACGATAGTCGCACGTTTTCAGATGTCAGAAAAAAAAGTTTAACCGATACCAAAAATAAAAATGGTGCTATGTTGTATTTCGACAGATCATGCACCCCATGTCAGATTGTCCAAAGTTACAGATCCACCCTGTATTGAAAGTCATGGTAGCTGATGATCATATATGACGAGAAACAATATTGTAACCAAAGAATATGGTACAAAGCCTTAGTAAACGCAACTGAAAAGTTTCGAAAATCCTTGCAAAATTCTCTTTCAGTCGTACCTACACCATACAATGTCAGATTTTTTTATGATAAGGAATAAAGTTAAAATTATATTTAAATTCTAATTACTTACTATTTGTTTTCATACTTGAATAACGTTCATACCTGTAACAGAAAAAAACAATTTCATTAAAACAATTCAATGTACAAAATAGTGTCTCCAAACAACATTACCTACAAACATCAAGTGTTTTACAAAACGACTTAAAGAGTCTTCAGTTTAAAACAATTTAAATATTAAGCAACAGAGAATCCATGTTTTGCACTGTGGGGTGCAGTGTTAGTGGCCAAAGGGAGATCTCCTTGCGGGCGAGGTAGTGTATGGTGGTCAGGCCCGCTGTAGTAGATGTCGTATATATGCGAAGATTCTTACAAATGTCGTAACCGCGATTCGGGATCTCGCGCGTTATTATTGGTCACCACAGCACTTTAGATATGTCATTTCGAAAACACACCGCTAATTTCGAGAGACCACCAGTTGGTGCCATTTTAAAGCTCTAATCGTGTATCTAATATATTACATCGAATCTTTTTAAATTTTACAACCTTATTAACTTGCACTGGATGTAACTATGTAAGTTCGGGTGTAATCTTGCAAGCAAATTTGAAAAAACTTCCCGATCTCCGATTGAGCTGATATTGCACGCAGACAATGCAATAATATGACAAAATGGCACTGATGTGATGATGGATTCGGAAGGTGGTCATAGGAATTCTTGTAGTAAGTAAGATAGTCCCATTGTGTTTGGGCTCATTTTACTTAGCTAGTATTCTACTGATACATGATATCCAAGATCTTAAAAGCTTGTATTTAAAGTTTTCACACTCGAAATTACATCCAAAATTAAACCTTATTCAATTGTAATAAAGATGTCAAAATTGCATCAAAATTTAAGCTTAAAAATTAAATCACCAAATAGTCATTTCTTATGTCAAGCTAAAATGAACCTTACGCTTCAACAATAAGAACCTTAGTGAGAAAATATTCAGAAAACATTGCATACAAAATAATACCTTATTCCACTGCAATAAAGATTAACTGTCAGTTGCATCAAATTCGTTCAGCATGTCAATCTAAAATGGATCTTATGTACCCGTAATAAGAGTCTTGTAATAAGCAGTATTTGGTACTCGGATACCGTGACGTCACATTTCGGTAACCACGCTTGATGCACAAGCTTAAAAGATTGTTTTTGCATATTTTTGTAATAATTTTTAAAGACCTTAAAGTTTATGGAATTGATATATGTGTTTGAAGTCTTAGCTTACCATGTAGTGAATTATATCGGATGAAAATAGCTAACACTTAGCTGCAACTAACTCAGAATGAAAAGCATTGGAACGTTAGCAAGAAAATAAGAGAAGAATAAATTCCATAGCCATAAAAGTAATTTAAAGTATTATGTGTCAATTTCAAACTAAGATATTGTATAAAGTTAATTTTTCAACTAGCAAATATTTTCGATATTATGTATCTTTAACCTCTACGTTAAAAAATAACATTAAAATTCAATAAAACGTATTTTTTAAATTAAAAAAACAGTTACAAGCGGTCATCACGCGAGCGTTCGAAATTCGAAAACTAACGTACTGACGTTTCCGGTTCCTACGAAAAAAACTCGACTGACTGACAGCTCGACAAATTCATTTCAACCACCTCAATTAACAAGATGGACCTTATCTCAATGCACTAAAGACTAAATTCGATTGATTTGTAGTTGTGAAGATTTTTTTTTAATTTGTCAGCATGGAGGTTTCGTCATAAAGGCGGCGATGTTTTGATTCGCTTCGTGTTATTTCAAGTTTCGAATTATAAGTTATTTTTCAAAGTTACGTTAAGAACAGATGGATGGCATGTTGAGAGACAGTTACTTTAAAGGTAGTTTTAATATTATTAATTACTAGTTGACCCGCGGAACTTCGTCTGCGTCACAAAGGGAAACAATTTATCCTATAGCCTTCCTCGATAAATGAATTTTCCAAAACTGAAAGAATTTTTGAAATCGGACTGGTAGTTTCGGAGCCTATTCGAGACAAACAAATAAACCTTTACTCTTTATAATATAGATGAGCCAAGTCTTGATCGTAAGTGGTTACCGTCGCTCATGGACCTCTGCAAAGTCAGCCTGTCATAGCCCCAAAACTACGACCCACCTTAAAGACTCTCTTCAAGCCTCGTTTGAAGAAGGACAAGTCTTAGCACTCGGGAAACACCAAAGTAAGCTCATAGTCGTAATTCTTGATTGGCATAAGACTAAAGTCTGATCCCTCTACTGAGGAGACCTGAGCCCAGCAGTGGGAAGTAATAGGTTTTATAGTTAAAGAGTATATTGTAGAACTATGGTAAGTCTAAATTATTCTAATTTTTCTTTCACAAATCATTGTCATCCTATTGGTGACAAAGTGACTAACTAACAATAGTGTAGTGACATTTTAAGATCGATTTTGAAAACCGTTTTTTTTTCATTCGATTCGAAATTACACTAAAAGTTGAATTAAATAAATATGGAGATAAAAAAGAAAGTTGTTATACTCAGAACTCAAGAACATGACCTTTAGCACAGATTACTTAAACAACAGGTTGGTCTTGACACTTTCGTCACGGATTTTGGGAAAACAAAAAAAAAAACAAAAGGCGATCGACCCACGATGTATTCAAATTAAAGGAATTCATTTATGGCTTGTTTAGGGTCCCGTAATAGTGAACCTTTTTTAAGAATGAAATTGTTTAGTTTTAAAAATAATCAGAAAAGTAAATTTTCGAAGTTTGGTAGATAGCTTTGGTAACCTGACATTACAGAGGTTCATGACTGACCGTAACTTACCAACAGGTGGGCTGTCTATTAGTATAGTTATGAAACACTAAAAATCACTTTTATTAAAAAACAAACTGTTAAGTAAATAAATTTAATTTCATAATTACTGTTATGATTTAAAAATAGACAACCAAAAATTATTTGATTTCAAAAGTATAGTAAAGATAACCAAAATTATTTTTAAGTTATAATAGATTTAACCTAACCAAACATACAGGTCACTTTAGAACAACCTCATTTGACCCACCTTGAGACGAAAAGGTCAAAGACTTCATACATTAATACCTACTACTCGTCTTCAGATTTGACATTGATTGATTTAAAAACGAATTTTAATATTAATGCAATAGTGTACTTATGAGTGGCGTGCAGTTTATACAAGCTAGTATGTATTGCATACCCTAATATTTTAAAATTCAAGTGTATAAACATTTTAAATACAAGCTTTTAAGATCCTGGATATCATGTAGCAGTAGAGTGCCAGCTAATACAAGTAAAACGAGCCTAAACTCGACAGGACTATCTTGTTTAGCACAAGAGTTCCTATGACCTTCCGGATCTATCATCAAATCAGCGCCATTTTGTCATATTAATGTATTGTCATGCGATATACATCTGCGTAAAAAATGTCAGCTCAATCGAAAACCGGGAAGTTTGTCAAATTTAGTTCGCAAGATTCCACCCGAACTTACATAGTTACATCCAGTGCAAGTTAATTTGAAGCTTATAAAAGTATTTAAATATTTATACTCGATGATAAAGCGTAGTTCAGACACAATAACATTGATTTTTAGCATTGACAGAAATGGCAGTTTTTCTATACAAATTGTAATATTATCAAGAACCCTTCAATTAACTAACATTTGGAACACTTCGATTTGTATCAGTCGTAATATTTTATTTCATATATCGGTATGATTGATTATGTTTTTGATGTCTTTTTTTGTAACATCATTAACAGTTAATTAGTTGTATTTTTTTTTTCGTTTTATGGTCAAGGGTGAGTCGTTTGTTTATTTTGTTTTCGTGGTATTGTTTTTATATTATCTGTGCCAATTCGATTTTGATTATTCGATTATGTTACAAGATTTGTTTTATAAATGTTTATGAAGATTGCGGAGTTGTAAACTAAGATCTTAAGACTACCTTACTAAAGCTACAAAAACTGTTAGGTATAGTTTTTGGTCAATATGATGATCTTCGTCTTTTTTTACCAAGACTTAGTATTTACGTGCTCTAAACGCTAAAGCTTTTTATTGCTTTATAAGTAAACAAGCAAACTTTGGTGGTATGGTAATGGTAGGTGTTTACCATGGGACATTGTTTAAGCTGCGCATGACGCAGGACATAGCATACAATCATCCACGGTTCGTTTCAAGAAGTCTCATTTACCATGCACCATCCGAACTATAACTTGTCCTTCTTCAAACGAGGCTTGATGAAAGTCCTTAAAGAACTTTAAGGTAAGTAAATACCAGGCCAGTGAACTTGACATTGCATTGGTCCTTGAAGACCACTTACGATCAGGTGGCTGTTAGTTGTAACCAAAGACAGATAAGCTACCGACACCAATAATTATAACGAACTTCTCAATAAAAGGCTTAAAATACAATCTACGTCAATTTGTCTGCTCCACAAAAGACGGTTCTTTTGAACACAATTATTACTCCATACAAATAAATGTCGGACGATGCAGGTGCTTCTACGAATGATTTATTGTAGCACCAAAACAAATCGATACACTAATTGGGATCATTCGATTATGTGTATCGATATTGCACAACTCTATGGTTGATTGGTTTGAATGACGCGCGCCAAAATTCTTTTTTTAATGGAAGGTAAATTATTTTTGGCGAACCTGATGGTAAGTGGTTACTGTAAATTTATGCTTCGATAGCAAATTATTTAATGACAATTTGTAAAATGGACGTTTTATCAAGGTTAATATTAAGAATGACGTAATATCGTTTTCATCATAAAGAACGTATATGACCTCTTTGCTTTAAAATGTTAAGAACATTTTTTTTGGTATTGATAGTGGTGACTATGGACCTCTACAATACTCAATAAACCATAGTCCCTGACGACTTTCGAAGCATTTGCAATTTCAAATTTAGAATTACGAAACAGTACCAACCTACAAGTTACTAGAGACGGCGTCTTGAGTAAGCATCCGGTGGTCCAATCCAGCCAATATACCGACCAAAACAACATGGCCCCCGATAGCCTAACAGTTTTCCCCCCATTTTACTCACAACAAGAACTGGAGGGAAGGTCTTACTAAAATGGCGGGCACTTGAGCGTATTACGGGTTAATCGGGACTTCCTACTTACGGGCTGAGCGAACCGCCACTGAGATTTGTTCCAATTTGAACTTTTGATTATGAAACGTAGTTTTGACCTCGTATTTTAATTGGAGATGGAAAATCGAATGCTGCGGTCGCTTTTTGTGCTTTGGTTTTAGTATTTTTAGGTTGCCTTCCTGGATTGTTTAATCGATTTACGAGATTAGTGATTCATTATCGATTTTGATGTTTTTTGTTAGATTATTTGCTGCATAGTAGATTTTATTGTTCTTGTATTTTATCATTTTCTCTTGTATTTATTAAATTTGTAAGTTCATAATCGTTTTTGAGGCTCGCATGATAAAACAAAACTGTTTTGAATGTTTATTTATCCTCTAAAAGAACGCACACCGAATACTCTTTTGCCCTATTAGTATGGGCTATTGGCATCATTGCTAACTTGACCCATAATCAGGGGTAGAAGATCGGATCTTACTGTGTACCCCGTGCTGGGATTTCATTTCAGCCTAGGTTTAGATGCTGAGTATCAACAGCAGAAGTTTTAAGTGCGGTTTAACTCCCACATATCTTACCTATAAAAGACGCCGTTTATTTAGTTTTGTAAGAGGAGAGGAAGGCCGAAGAAAAGATGGTATGATTGTTTGAAGGATGATAATAATGTGATGGTTTGCTGTGTGATAGATGATGTATGTAAAGATAAAAAGGAGTGGAGAGAGAAGACATATTGCGCCGACCTTATCTAAATTGGATCAAGTAGGTGTAGCGAAAGAAAGCAATAGTAAATCCTTTGGCATTTTTTCTAAATATTGGCACCACTGACATTTGACATAAACAAAACGTCAAACGTCACTTTTGACAGTGATAACGTCAAAATGCAAAATTATACGATAAATTAAGACAAAGATATTACGTATACAGCATAGTATATTCATGAATGTGCGACTTCAGTTAGTGGTGTATAAAAACTGGCTGATTCACGCGGACACCTGGTTTAGTCGTGTTTTGTTCTGTGTATGGTCAGAGAGTAAAGCAGTTAATATTGATGAGGTGTCATTTTATACTGGTGTTGAAACACGATGGTTTTCTGAGTGTTTCCATTGCCTTACTTTATTTAAGAGATTGATAAATTTAGTTGGTAAATAATTTGATATTTGTATTGATATCAATAGAATACTTAAAAATAAAAAATGATATATGTAAAATTTAAAAGGTTAGAGATTTTACTTGTTACAAATAGTTTACTTTTATTTCTTGTTATATGTATAATTTGCTTTTGTTGCTGTACCGTGCTGTGCGGTTACCGTCGCATACAGTATCACCAAGTCAATCTCTGTCCATACTTAAAGGATATTTGGTCTAATTTAAGTACTAACCATTATTAATATTCCGTTTTACGATACAGTATTACTAGTCCATCAATATTGATAGGAGGTATAGTATTTTACCATCATTCAAAAATCACCGTATATTTTCTCGTATCGTCTCTATCAATGGACTTCAACCACGCCACGTGCACATTGATGCGGGTTTCCTAGTACTGGAGACATTTTTTCCTATTTACAACTACTTTAATACATTTTTATGCACATGCCAATGGAAAAACTCATTCGTTGCGTAATACTTAGGTCGGCATTGTTCCAGAATGTTCTTTTGTTTTATTCGAGATTACTACTATTTATCGTGACATTTATCTTTAAATAAATGTATTGTGGATCGCCAACTTCCACTGCGTGCAAATGACAATTGGTAGGCCAACTGTCACACGGTGTTTCACATAGTTTAAATGACGGCCAATGCATACAAAACCCCCGTTTATATGTTGGTCGGCCATCATATATTTTTTACAATCAAGTTTAAATTCATTAACGTCCTTTATTGGGCTTACGTCAGTGACCAGGCATAGTCCACCGCGCTTGCTTAATACGGATTAGGGTCAAATCTTCAAAGGATTTTGGATGTTTTTCTGTCACTTTTTTAAGCCAGTGGTGTTGTAATAAATTGCACATGAATATTTGTCAAATTACAACCAGCACCTGTACGAAACGCAAGCGCTTTAACCACTCGGCCACCACGTCGAATGATTTGACCGATTTCAATTATTGATACAGTACCTGTACCAACCCATTACGGCCCACTGTTGGGATCAGGTCTCCTCAGAAGGGGGATTAGGCATAGTCCACCACGCTTGCCTAGTGCGGATTGGGGACTTCACATATCTTCAAAGGATTTTTAGAATCCTTTTCCGACATGCAGGTTTCCTCACGATGTTTTCCTTCACCGTTTTTAGCCAGTAGTGTTGTGAAAAAATTGCACATAAACCTTCTTTTATATTTAGATTTAGAGGTACAAGTCGGCCGGATTTGAACCCGCGACCTCCCGTTCGGAAGGAAGCGCTTCGACCACTCGGCCACCACGACTTTTTGATATAGACTATTGATGTGGATTACCTATGTGTAAATTACTTCTAGAATATATTTTTTTATGCAAATAATCAGCATTATTCTGTAGTACTATTGCAACACAATATTTTATTACAACACGAGTATATTTTTTATTCGTTTTTCCTGCAATAACTGGAATCCATCGTGCAAGGTTTCCTCGTTTTTATAACTTTATATTTTGCCTATAATGTATCATTGTGATGCAATCTACATCAACATTATGAGTAATATAGTATATATCGATATAAAGTAAAAACTAAAATTACATTTTTACAACTACATTCAAATAATTTATTTTAAAGAAGAGACTTTAATAACAAGTCTATAAGAATCTAGATATCAACAGTAAAGTGCTAAGAGAAATAAAATGAGTCCAAACGCGACGAGTCTATCTTGTTTAGTACAGGTGTTCCTGTGGCTACCTTTACATCATCAAATCAGCTTTATTGTATCAAATAGCATTGTCACGCGCAAAATATCAGCTCAATTGGAAAACGGGAAGTTGGTCAACTTCAATTTGCAAGATTCCACCCGAACTTACATAGTTACATCCAGTGCAAGCTAAGATAAGGCTAAAGTTAATAAAAGACTAGGCCTCAGACTAAAAAATGACGCTGATCTGATGATAGATTCAGGTGTCCATAGGACTTGTACTAAACAAGACAGACCCGTCGTGTTTCGGCTCGTTTTACTTGTCTTAGCTAGCACTGTACTGATACATGATATCCAGGATCCTTAAAGCTTGTATTTAAAAAGTTCATTAAAATTTATTCATCAGTCGAAACTATTTATACAAAGATATAACTATTAGCGCCTATATTTAGGACGAGGGACACTCCCCCATTCAAGTTGAAACCTTGAACCGCCAGTCACTTACATCACGTTGAACGTATAGAGATCGTTTTAAGTACACTATAAGTTGCTAACGAGAGTTTGAAGGGATTTAAATAAATTTTGATTACATTAAAAAGGTGTTTAGAAGAAAAAAGCGTAAGAAAGTCTTCACTAATTTATTTGTAACGAAAACTTTTTAATACTCAAAGATTCTGGAAATGATGTAGAGTGTTAGCTGTAAGTAAAACGAACTCAAACATGGGTCTATATTGTTTAGTACCTATTTGAGCAATGGCTATCTTTCGAATCATCAGTTCAGATTCATGGTGCCATATACGATATAGGTCAATCAGAAGTTGGTCAAACTTCATCATCATCATCATCAGCCTATAAACGTCCACTGCTGGACTTAGGCCTCCCACAAACCTCGCCACAACGACCGATCCTGCGCTATCTCCATCCAATGACCAGATCATCGGTCTTTGTAGGTCCTTGACTGTTTTTTGCCCCATCGGCCATCCGTTCTTTGCACTATATGTCCTGTCCATTGCCACTTCAAAGACGCAAGACATAGATAGTAGATAGTACCTAACTATGGTTATTAAATGTCTCCGCCATCGTTTATTTTAAACCGAATCGTAAGAAACTAAAAAGGGTCAATTTAACCCTCCCGATGCATTTTTTATCGAATGAAGAAATATTAATAAATTTGCTGGCCACACCCAGCTGTTATATTCACACCGTACCGTAATCGATTAAATGTTTATTTAATTAAACTTTTATTCACAGCAGAAATAAATTTATAGCTCAATGTATTGTAAATGAGCGTTCCATTCGAGCTGGCCGCAATACAAATCCTGTCGCGACGAATTTTGTATGAAAATTTAATAGTTCGTTTCATAGTTCTAGATCTAGATGATCCAGTGCTTCTAACACTGGCTTTTTTGAAAAAAATCTATGGAACTATTCGGGTATTTGCCCACCTCTCACTCCCACCACTGTAACTCTTGTGTAGCCAGGATCCACAGCGACGACCATCGTAGTAATTCTGAGCAGTGAAGCCCAGGAACACGAGGGAAACGATAACTTGTCTCCCACAACGAATTTAATCAGAAGACGATAGAAGGAGTAGGAAGCACCTATAGTGAGAATGGTGTTTTTAGTAGTTAGAATTACCGGGGTCTTAAATATCGCATTCATTTAATTAATGAAAATCTTTGCAAGAACCCAAACCCCATTTACTAATATTTGTGCGATAAAGATAACAAAAAGTTCAACGTTTTTTCACTGCTTTTTTCATTTGTAATTGTTAATTAACGATGCTCTTTTCGGTGTGAATGCGGACGCGGTGTGAACGTAAGCTATCTTTTAAACGCAAAAATTAATATTGTTATACCCGCCTACTCAAGAGTTGGATTTATTGTTCTTTCTTTTTCTTTAAGTAAAACGAATATTTTTATACAGATTGGTACCTACTTGAAAGAGGTAATGTTGTAAGTCATTTTTGAACCAGTATTGACAATAATATCATGTGCGAAAAACCTTTATATTTTTTTTTATTGTGAAATAGATAAACGAGCCTACGGCCATCTGATGGTAAGCGGTCACCGTCGCTCATGAACCTCTGCAATGTCAGGGCAATGAGGGGCCGTTATCTATCACCTACCGATACAGGAGTTTTCTTAAACCTTGAATGAACAAGTTTGGTTTAAAAACATTAAAAAAGACTGAATGTTATGCTTAGCCTTACATTTCACAACTATTTATGTCACTGTCACTCATATACAAATATTGGCTAAACGGAAAGAGACAGCATAATTGAGCGTTTTGTACTAAAATATTCAATCAATATGTTGAATAATTTATAATTAATTGATCGTAATTTTATTGGATATAAATGGATCGTTTTGTTAGAACTGTGTATATAGTTTGGATTTTCGTAATTGTCTATCTTTTGAGATTACAATTTATGGCAACTTTGATAAAAGAAATTGATTTAAGCAATTTTGATTCGTGTTGGAAACGAATACAATTATTTTTGGCGCATTTGCTTTTAAAAGTTTTTGAAAATGTTTGGTGTCAGTTATGCTACTTTAGTTTAAAAATGGATAGGTCTGAAAAAGCCCAGTTTAATTCAAAATAGAATATTATTTGAATAGTAACCACAAAATGATTTGAAGATAGCTTTAGTCTAACTTAGCTTAAAATTTGTAGAAATATTACTATTTAAATTAAGGCTTTAAATTACCTAAAAATATCTCTATACAAAGAAATAAATCTAGTATTAAAAAAACACTAAGAAATAAGTTTTAGTCTGGAATCGAACCTGAAACTCTATCATAAAATCAGCCAAATAACACCCATAAACTCTAGACATTAGAATTCCTTTTAAGATCTAGGTATTCGCCGCAAAATCTAGATTTAAAAGGATAACAAAGGATAAAACGCCACAAAAAGTACCAGGATAGCATAAAAGAAAAGAGGTTTATACTTGGAAATCAAGAAAACGGCACACTATTGAAGTACTCAACACGGAAACACTGTGCCTAACACCGTGTCGTTTCTAAAGGAAAAGCCTCAAGTAAATCAGACACAGTGTCGTAATTGGAATACGATTGGCAGTAAACGTAGTTTGCCTTGAAGCTGCATTACAATCCTTCGTCTCGTTCTAACTCGTTTCAACTTATATAGCCGTCCCTTTCGCACGATTACGCAAGCCACACTGGTGTGTTAAAATTGTTTTCCAATATATACGAAGTTTTTTTGTTAAATTGCCCACATTTATTACATTGTTAAGTTCCGTTGTAAAATGTAATTGTTTTTCAAATATTTTTGTAATTTTTATTTGATTTAGAGACTTTCTAACAGCATTTATAGAGAGTGACTCATAAGTTAATAATTACTAGACGTAAGTGGGTGTCTTACCCTATTATGTTCAAAATAAATTTGCAATATCCGCCATCTTTTCTTTCCATAAGGTAAAATTCAAGTATAAAAACAATATAAAATAAGTGTTCTATGTATGTATGGAAGTATACTAAAAAATGATGATATTTCATACAAATTTTCATCCCTATTTTCACCCACTTAGGGACGGAATTTCCAAAAATCCAACCTTAGTGCTATTCAATGTAATAACAATAATCTTTGTGATAATTTTCAAGTCTGTAGGTATATTTTTTACGATTTTAGTGCTTATTACTTAGTCACTAAGTAGTATAGAAAAAAATAAAAAATCTCAGTCTCCATTACAAGTCGTAAAAATATTGGGTAAAACCTAAAAGAAATACGTCATAGCGAGAAAAAATAACAAAAAAAGTATCCGCTTTTAAATGTACGTAAAAACAAAAAAAACTACGTTTTAACTCGTATATTTTCAATTAGTATTTTTATGTTCATTTTGCACTAAATATCTATTCTTTATCATACTTTACTTTATCTTTATCATACTTTACCATTTAACAAATAAAATCTTGGCTTATTTTGAACTATCTGACCTACGTAACTTCGATGAAAAGTCCTGTATAAGTAGGTGATAGATAACAACCCCTCATTGCCCTGGCATTGCAGAGGTTCATGAGCGACGGTGACCCCTTACTATCAGGTGGGCCGTAAGCTCGTTTATCTATCTAGCAATAAAAAAGAAACTCAGATAGCATTTCAAACCTCTAACATTATCTAACAATATCATGCATGTATTATACACATAAACCTTCCTCTTGAATCTATTTAAAACCGCATCAAAATCCGTTGCGTAGTTTTAAAAATCTAAGCATAAATAAGGAAAGACAGAAGCGACTTTGTTTTATACTATGCAGTGATATCAAGAGTCCCGAATTGTGACATAAATATAAGGAAGTATCATCAAAATATTATAATTTGCAATTGGTATAATATTATGACATAAAATATTTATTAACTAGCTAGACCCGTGCAATTTCGTCTGCGTCACTTTAAGTTTAAAGGTAGGCTATGTTCTTTCTTAGGGTCTAAAGATTGTCTGTGCCAAATTTCATCACAATCTGTTGAGAGGTTTAAGTGGGAAAGCGTAACAGACAGAGTTACTTTCGCATTTATAATATTAGTATCGAAGTACTTGAACTTTAATATGTTGTTATTAAAGATAAAGAAAAATACATTTTTTTAAGTTAAGTTTGTAAAACAGTGGCTTTACAATATTGCCAACAGACAATCTTATTATAAAAATATAATTAAGAATTTTTCACCAAATTGAATTTAGATTAAGACAACCATCGCAAAAACTGACATGGCCGACATTGCATCTGTTATCTATATAAAAATAAATAAAAATGTCTGTTTGTAACACCTAAATAATAACTATTTAGCAAATGTACGTGAAAGTATGTAGTTATGTCTTATACATAAAAAAATGTTGTCCATTATTGTCGATAAAACTCGACAACGGCTGAACCGATTTGGCTTATTTTAGTCTTGAAATAATTGTGAAACTCCAGAGAAGATTTATACGGTGAGAAAATTTATGTGAACACACTTATTTATTCCGTATTATGTGACGCAGACGAAGTCGCGCAGGCCAGCTAGTCATACATATTTTAGCCCTTGAAAAACGACACACACAATGTGGAAATGTTTGCAGTATCGTAGATTACATGAAAATATGAACCAATTTGTATTTGTTTTTTGGAATAACTGCTAACATAAGACATGTTATGTTTTGAAGAGGTGACAAACAAGCGAATAGAGTGTAGACCAACGTCCAACACGCTTGCGCAATGCGTATTAGGGACGTCTTATTTCGAAGGATTTTATAATCAGACAGGTATACCTCTGCAGATACGGGAGGTCGTAGGTTCAAATCCATCAGGCTTGTACCTCTAAATCTGAATGTGAAAAAGATTTATGTGCAATTTTTCACAACACCGCTGGCTAAAAACGGTGAAGGTAAACATCGTGAGGAAACCTGCATGTCGGAAAGGGTTCTAAAAACCTTTGAAGATATGTGAAGTCCCCAATCCGCACTGGGCAACTATGGTAGACTATGCCTAATCCCTCTTCTGAGGAGATCTGAGCCCAGCAGTGGGCAGTAAAGGGTTGCATAAATGCTAAAGCTAACAGAATCCACGTGCAAAACTTGTCTACAAGTTCTTGTGTAATTTTGCCACTGGAAAAAAAAGCATGACTTAGCAAGGTCGTCCCAGACACATAATAATTACATTTTGATTGAAAAAATGATAGTATTTTTTTAATTATGTATGTTGTAATCAATCATGAGTTAAAATAGATGGGTGTGACGTTGTTACTAGGGTACACAGACAGAGGTAGTGTAGTACTGTAATCCATTGCTGGGCAGATCTGACCAGATTTTTACTGATGATACTATGATCTTGTTTCCCATTAAACTTGTCCAAACATTCAGATTATCGGATATGTGGAATCCAGCGTTTATTAAGGGTTCATGCTCGGAGAGTCTTGTAGATACAGTGAGTGTGGTGTGTCGTGATATGAGTTTGAGTTCCAGTGGTACTACCAAAAGCGAACGAGAAAGAGGGTAGACAGATTTGTTTGCTCGTAAATCTACCCGCAGTACTCAGTCTTCTCGTGATCATGATATTGCAAGAACGTTGAACAAGACAACTCAATTAATTAAATATCGTGGTAAGAACCCGTTCATTATGCATGAAAATAGTTGTTTCTTGATGAATTTGTCAAAAATTTTTGATGCAAATGCACTATTTTACAAAATACAAGAATTATTACCGCCAGACACTTCATATTTAATATGCATTTCATTAAATACAGGAAACACTAATACTTTGACACTTTACGCACACATACAAACGTAAACTACGTTAAGTACCGTTCACAAAAACGTTTGAAATTAAATTTAAAATTGACTTAACTTCTGGGCCAAATGAAAGGGAGATATAGCTATAAAATTGGACTGAATAAGAGTTTAACACCACTAGGTCCCTTCACCTTCTTTTCCTCCACAAAGGGTGAAGGAATATCGTGATAATGATATAGGTACTAACTCCGAGTTGAAGGACGACAGTTGCTTATCGGGTTTCTTGAGTAGCGTAGTATTTTGAACCTTATTAATATAGTATACTAGCTGCCCCACGCAACTTCGTCTGCGTCGAAAAAATAAAAAAAAAATTAGGGGTGGACTACCCCTAACGTTTAGGGGGATGAAAAATAGATGTTGGCCGATTCTCATAGATACCGGATAAGCACAAAAAATTTCAACAAAATCGGTCAAGCCGTTTCGGAGGAGTTCAAGTTCGAACACCGTGACACGAGAATTTTATATATTAGATTTTAGAATATTTACAATAAAACCAATAAAATAATTAAAATTGTAAAACTAATGTTGTCACCGAGAAATCGCAGCTAAAGTCTGTCCGTGATCATTTGATTCTCAACGTCTAAATTCGGGAGAAGATGCTGCGCGCGCAGATTAGGTAAACTTCACTTAAACTATTACTAAACGGGTTCTTACCACGATTATTTTTATTTGAGAGGTCCCGATATTTCAGCACTGTTTCAAGCGCCATAATCACGGGAAGACTGAAGAACTGCGGGTTGGTCATTTAAGAGCAGACAAAAACAGATTAGGTAAACTTCTTCCGTCTCACGCGATGCGTCTCAAATGCGACGAAAATATTCGCCACATCACTCCCTATTAATTATATTATTACTCTGCAGCTCGTACCTCGTTTTTCCGCTTAATGAAATGCATCTAGATCCAAGTTGACTGACTCAGATCGCATGATAAATCCATGAAATATAACTGCGTTCCTATAAAACTGCGCAACTTCTCGCTTCAAACGTCTTGTTTTTATTAACTTTAACATTAATTATTATTATGCTAATTGCGTTAGTCATGCGCCTTGATTTAGTCATACAATGGAATAGAGAATGAAGTTAAGTTATTGAAATTGCAATTGAAAGGTGTTTCCCGAGCGCTATGTCTTGTCCTTCCTCAACAGGTAAAAGTTTGGTAAAAGATGATCATCATCATTAAACAGCCTAGTCTATAGACGTCTACTGCTGGACATAGGTCTCCCCCAAACGTCGCCACAACGACCGGTCCTGCGCTATCTGCATCCATCCTCCCGCGATCCTGACCAAGTCGTTGGTCGATCTTGTCATCTATACTGCGCCTACCGTTGCGAGGTCGAATTATAAAAGTTTATAAAATATGCATATTTTTGTGATATTTAACATTAATTTAGTTTTAATAATCTTTATAAAATCACTTAACGTTGTATCAATAAGCTTTAACAGATAAAAATCATATCACAAGTAAGCTTATTACCTGACATTTCGAATATACTGTAATAAAAATGAAAAGTACTTTTTTTCATTTCGCAATCGCTTCGTTTTTTACATCGCCTTATCTGATGCCACGTCAAGGCAGCCAGTGTGTCATGACCCTTACATTGGTTCTTATTAAACAGTTTTAAAGCCATTTTTGTACTGTTAAAAAGGTCTTGTTGGTTGGTTGGTTTAGAAGTCATACATGAGGTTGGGAGTTGGCGATGAATTCGAAGATTGGTAGTCGAGAAATTAGTAGAGCCTGTTTGATAAAAGAACAAAATATAAAATAGTTGATATAATATCATACTGATAGTATTAAAATCAGTAATATTTGGGCAAATAATAGTTTTTTTATTGATTTGCCGTCTGACTTGGGAAACTTCTCGCATTGTTTTGTAATTTTATTAGCATTTAAGAGGCATCCTTTCCCTCACATTTTTTTTATTCATTAAACATGTATTACGCTTTTTTTTAGAATTCATAATAAAAAATTAAAGTTGAAAATTTGTTTAAATACAAAACTAAACATGTTTTGGCCCATATTAGTACGTTATAGACCAATTCTTTTACAAAAACTGTACAATAAATTTAACCTTCCAAACTATCTTAAGATACATCTCAAGACATTAAAACCTCGTGTACAACAGTAAACGCCCGCCAGTCATATCATTACGTACAACGGAAATGTCGGCGTATGAAAACAAAAAAAAAATGTAACGCACGGTTGCCAACTAGTCAAAACATTGCTCAAGTCCTGTGACGTAAGCTGTCAAATATGACAACTGTCAAAATGAAGTTTTGGCAGGAATTACTTTTGAGGTTAGTGACGTAGAGTTTATAGAACTCCATTCGTGTCGGCTTCCTTTTCGATGTTCATAGACTTATAAGAGATAGTATCAGGGACACTATCACAGCATATTTTTGATAATATAATGAAAAGTAAATATACTTGAATTAAGCTTAGTATCATCACTTTTTTTTGTCACAGGAGGAAATCGCTGGATTTCCATCCGCCCGTAAGATATGTGGGAGTCGAACCGTACTAGAACCTCCTGCCGCACACGTTTAGCGTCCGAATCCCGACTGAGAACAAAATCCAGCAAGAGATTGGTATTTAGTAACAGACGACCTAACGGGCCAACTGATTGTAAGCCGTTATCGTGGCTCATGGACCTCTGCATTGTCAGGGGACACTGTCCTACGTACGATCTACCTTTGAGAACTTTTTTCAAGCATCTTTTGAAGTACAAATTGATTTTTTTTTTGTTTTTAGCGACTTTTATATCTGTGTTGCACAAATTTTTAACTAACTGTTAGGAAACAAACACTACACATTGTTTGGACAAATTTGATCAAGATCTGACTGGTAGTTTTTGTGTTTTGTTTGAGAAATGGAAGTCGGTCGTTTCCAAAAATATTCACATTAAGATTTAGTATAAGCTGTTACAAATCTATTATTATTAATTATTAAGAGGGGGTTCGGCGACTGGCACAAGTAGCCCATCAGGTCACTGCGACCCTTACGGATCTATTGTAACCATCCCCCTGTATTACAAATCTGCGCCAAGACTCAGGTCCAGCATGAACTGAACTATTCCCTAGGGCAGATGTCCCTAATATCTTCAGGACACAAGCTATGTCCCCCGAGGATATGAGACCTAATGCTGTTAACAGCAGGGCAATCGCAGAGCGGGTATAAATCTGTAGTTAAGTTTTAATTAAGATGTTAAATCCATGATGTAACATGTCACGCTAACACAGTATATGCAAGGTCGTGCGAATATGCATTATTAATACTATATTGTATGGTAATTCATAGTTTTACTTGAATCAGTACTATTTATTACCTTTTATTTATTTACAATTTTTCAATCAAAATGTAACTTGGAACTGTTATTTTTAGTTTATAACATAAATATTGTATTTGATTTGCAATAAGGATTCTTAATCTCTACTAATGTTATAAATGTCTCTGTCTGTCTGTCTGTCTGTTACGCTTTCCCGCTTAAACCTCTAAACCGATTTTGATGAAATTTGGCACAGACAATGTTTAGACCCTGATAAAGAACATAGGTATAGCTACCTTTTAATTGAAAGTGACGCAGACAAAGTTGCACGGCTAGTATTGTATATTTAGGAATTTTTGAGTTTACATGTTTTTTAACCAATTTTTTCTTCAAAACAACCACGAAAATCTTGGATTGTAATAGGTATTAAACTGCTTGAATCTTTAACAATGAACTGTTCGGGTAGATGAGTCTTATATTCGATCTTATTAACAATCATTTACTTATATAAAAATGAATTGCTGTTCTCTTAGTCTCGCTAAAACTCGAGAAGGAATGAACGGATTTTGCTTATTTTAATCTTGAAAAATTCGTAGAAGTCCAGGGAAGGTTTAAACGGTGAGACAGTTTCCTTATGTGACGCAGACGAAGTTGTGTAGGCCAGCTAGTTTACATATTCCTTAAAATTATTCAAGTAAATATATTTTAGAACTTGGTCTAAGTACTATCAATCTATGCATATTTTCATACTAGTTAGAACCGAAATAAATTGAGTACTAATTAATTGCAGGATATAGCCACAATCTATCTGTGTTTATGATCTGAAGTTTTGTTCCACTTGGCACTAAATTAATTTATACTAATATTATAAAGAGGTAATGTTTGTGACGTTCTAGGTGGCAATCTCTATTGAACCGATTTCGAAGATTCTTTAGTATTTTCTTGTTTTAATTTTAAGTTAGATCAAAACTGATAAAAAAATTGGTTGCCTGTAAAGTCGGTATACGGGCGAAAGTTTTACGTGACAACGACTCGGGCATGGTTAGCCCGCCTAAGAGCGAGAGAGACAGACATAAAAAGTGAAAGGCACGCGTGCCTCTTACTCGCTCTCATTGTGAGCGCATAACGTGAGCGGAGCGTAACGCAGTTTCTTGAAGTGTCACCCGGCAAACCAATTTATAAGACGTTGTCACGTCAGAAGCCTCGATTTTAGTGTTAAATAAAAACGTTTGTTTTACCACTTGTTTTTTTTTATACACATCCCATTAGACTATTATCATAAAATCTGTTTTATTATCTACACTTTCACATATATAAAAGTTACAAGCAATACAAATTTTGAGAAACTTTGTCCAATAAGCAAAGGACAATCGACTGTCAAACACATCCTGGATAAACACAAATCAACTAAAAAATACACTCAAAATAGAACAAAAATAATTTATCATTCGCAACATCGAAATATAGTGAATATTTTTAATTATTTTATATGGTTTTCCCATTTATTTATTAACAAAAACATCTACACATAAAATATAACGGTAACGAATTTTATCTCAAGATCACGGATGACCTCAAAACTATAATAAAACCGCAAAAAATATATAGTTTTATAAACTTATGTATAAAATATTTTCATGTGTCATGTTCAATTAGTTCCGCGCGCTTCTCATATTAATATTAAACATTTTATTTGGTAAAACTGATTTTTATCTATGAAGAACAAGTAATATGTAGGTTTTGAACTACTGCTACAAGATTAGCGAAGAAAATACGAATTATATTCGGGCATTTTTCTACCTGTCACTCCCACCACTGTAACTCCTGTGTAGCCAGGATCCACAGCGGCGACCATCGTAATCACTCTGAGCAGTGAAGCCCAGGAACACGAGGGAAAGATAACTTGTCTCCCGCAACGAATTTAATCAGAAGATGATAGAAGGAGCAGGAAATATAAATTCTGACCTCTATTCTCAATAGGCATAATTATTTGCATAAGGGTCAAAGATCTATGCAATGCTTAAACTACCATTTCTATCTTGAAACTCTTTTTTTAAAAAGATCCATACTCATATCAAGTTGGTACTATGCTTTGTGAAAGCTACATTGTTACGTCGTCACCGAGAGTAAAATAAAAAAAACTAAGAACTACTTTGCATTCGAGTTATTTTCTATGAAATTTTAGTCTCAACACTAAGTACTAAGTGGATAAAACTTGAACGACATCCTTTCAAACCCGTTATTTGTGACGCATTTTCTTATTGAGTAGTTTATATTTACATCTAATATAAGTATAGTATGACAAACTAGATTGCGGCGTGTAATAACAGGTTGCATTGCATATATTAAAAATACGCTGCATTTTATAGACACAGATCCGACCTACATCTAGCCGAGAGTCCTATACTACACTACTATAGACACAGTCCTCTGCAGCTCTGTACTGATTACTCTTCTCGTACACAAACAGACACAGATCCGACCTACATCTAGCCGAGAGTCTTATACTACACTACTATAGACACAGTCCTCTGCAGCTCTGTACTGATTAGTCTTCTCGTACACAAACAGACACAGATCCGACCTACATCTAGCCGAGAGTCCTATACTACACTACTATAGACACAGTCCTCTGCAGCTCTGTACTGATTACTCTTCTCGTACACAGACAGTGCAGTTCTGTAAGTAATTAATCAAAATAGAACTTTGTAAAGCGAATCGTATTCTTGTATAAGTTTTAATTACAAAAGTAATTAACAGTTTTGTCATTCAGGTAAGTTTGTTTGTACTTTAATTACATAGTTTGTGTCATATCGTGGGAAATACCGTAGAAAGTTCTTATTTTAGAAACAGTAAGTTCACAACAGTATGAATTATATTTTAATTTTGTTTCGCGTACTACTCTAGCTTTAAAATGAGCTGAGTTCCGTTTCTTCGTATCTGCTTATATATTGATCTCAAATTTTGTAAGAAAACTTTTATGTTGGCTAAAAATGATATAGAAATGGACACAATCTGTGTATATTTAACATAATAAAGGTAAAACTCGCTTCAGTAAAAAGAAAATGAAAGTCAACCACAACGACTTATCAAATCGAAATCATAAAGACATAATTAAAAGTAATCTATATCAAAATCATCACTAAAATTCAGTATTCGGTAGCCACAAACATTCGGTTACAAAAAAACTTAATCACGGAGTTTTCACTTAACGAGCTGCCGACAGGTGGCGCCAACATCGGCCATTTTTAATTATGTCATAACTATCAGAACGTTTTATCGTTACTAATGAATTTCAAGTCGTTTCTTTGATCAAATGCAGCCGAAAATCGGTAGTCCCTTCATAAAATAAATGTTATTTGACTCAGAATCATTTTTAAAGCAATGGAGAGGAATATGCTGGGTTTGCTCTGTGTAATCTAATCAGAAGTGATGTGATCCGCAGAATTACTACATCTATCCGAAAAATTGTAGCAAAAGAAGAGATGATTGTTGGGACCGACTTGTCTGCTAAAAAAGTCATTTTTAAACACAGATCCAATAGTAATTGTTCAATCTTTATACCCAAACTAAGGTTATGATGTAACAAACAAAAAAGAGGTGTCATGGGACACCCGAATAGAACGAAGTTCCTTTCGATTAAAATATACATATATATATCTTTTTTTTTTTTTTCCTAACGTAACGCGCGATAAGGAACGTGTTTTAAAAGATTTTGATCACAGCGCCATCTAGTGATAATCATCTAAAAGAAAAATAAGGAACGTGTTTTAAAAGATTTTGATCACAGCGCCATCTAGCGATAATCATCTAAAACAAAAAAGTGTCGTGACAACTTTTCGTAAGATTTTTTTCCGTCTAGCCCCCTTTCGATAACGCGCGATAACTTCGTTCCAATACAGACGACTTGATAGCCTCCTTTTGGGAAGTCGGAAAGAATAAACTATTTCATCTAATATTCTAATTATTCTAAGAACTTCCTTTGTGATCTATAATATCAAGATCTATTAATAAAATGTATGATGATTATTTAGCGCCGCCATGACACTTCACAACGCATCAATCTTTGTACCAATTTCGACCGTTCACAAGGTGCTAAAACAGCTGTTAAATGAACTAATTGAACCAAATATACGAGTAATACGTTTTTATTACACATCGTTAATGTAATTGTAAATATTAATCACTTTTATATAAAACTTTTTGCGGAAGTTTTTTTTCTTAACTTTTACCGAACTGAGGCTTTTTTAATTGTTTGAAATCGCCAAGTATGTGCAAGTTGTATCGCACTAAAACTTCCAACCGCTCACTCACGGGGTTATGCGAGAGGGCGTGACGCGTTACGCACTACGGCATTCTTTTCCGTCGCGCCACCCCCGGACTCGGAACGAACAACCGCTGGCTATACGGCCACCAGCTCTTTCGGTCGGCGGGCTTTTCGAAGCCCACCAAGATGGAACCGCGTGTACCTAAATGAGGCTTAACACTTTTAGAACCAAATTTCGTGCTAAAATTACAGTTTAGTGATTTTCGCTTGCCAAAAAAATAGTGACAGACCCATATAATTAGATACCTATGTAATATCAGCCTCATTAGTGCATGTTCATTTTCGAAACCGTATCTCATGAGCGCAAGTTGCACTAATATTACCTTCAATAACAAACATTCACAAATCAGTTATGACGCTGCATGTGAATGTAGCTTTTATGGTTGATATGCACTTAATTCGTCTGTATGTTTTTCTTTTCTATATGAGCCGGTTTCGATGGTTCTTTGTTTGTTCGGAAGCAGACACTTTGAACATTGTCTCGTATAATACTTTCATGCGTTTTCAACGGGTTCTTACCACGATATTTCATTAATTGAGTTGTCTCGATATTTCAACGTTGTTGCAAACGTCATGATCACGAGAAGACTGGATACTGCGGGTCGATTTAAGATTTGTTTGCTCTTAAATCGACCCGCAGTATCCAGTCTTCTCGTGTCTCGTGTTTGTTGTCTCATATAAATTTGATAAAGATCTGATTGGTAGTTTTGTGCTATGCTTGAGAAATGGAAGTCGGTCGTTTTCATTTTTGTAATAAAAATATTATTTGTAGCGATACGTTTCACTAGATTTAAAATTTATAAGTCCTAAGCTGATTTCAAAACTCTGTCGCTAGTTCAAAAGCGTTTTCTAACAAAGTAAATTGAAAAATTGCAGTCAATTGATACAATTGTTAGCAATCGAAAGTTAATTTTAATTGTTTTTTAAATGGAAGTGATCAGCTTTGACAGTTCACATTGTCACTTTATTAACTGACTTTAAAATCGAGGAGTTGTTCGATTGTTCTTTGAATAAAAGGTATGAATATTAGGCTACCTTTTTACAAGTATTATATTATAATAATATTATATATAATCCCTCTTCTGAGGAGACCTGAGCCCAACAATGGGTTGGTACAGATACAGATACAGATATATAATATTATAGTGCAAGTTGCACTGGATGTAACTATGTAACATCGGGTGGAATCTTGGAAGCTAAAGACAAACTTCTCGGTTTCCGATTGAGCTGACATTTTGCACGCAGATGTTTATCACGTGACAATGCTATGACAAATTAGCGCTGATCTGATGATGGATTCGGAAGGTGGTCATAGGAACTTTTGTGCTAAACAAGATAGACTCGTCGTGTTTGGGCTCGTTTTACTTGTATTAGCTAACACTCTACTGTTTTAAAAAGTTTTAAACGTTTTTGTTCATAAAATCAGTTTAAACTGTTCCAACATCTCTCAAAGTTTCGAAAAATGCTCAAAGGCTTTTGATATGACGCAGACGAAGTACCTAGAATCCGTTAACGACATTTTCTCACGGCTAGTTTATATCACTTTTAAAACAATATATACCTTTAATACATAGTGTCTACCAATAAAATTGTCAATACAAAAGTGCTGGATCACTAGTCCGAACGTTAAGAAGAATGACTTTCTATTTTTCATTGCGGCTCCGTGATTGGCTGTCAAACTTCAGCCGACGACCAATCAGAGCTCGTCAAATGTCGTGACTTGGCACTTTTTGGACAATTGTTAAAAAATTCGGCTTCCGTTAAAGTGGCGATGCTCCTGTTTTTTATGTTTTTGAGCCATTGAGCCGATGGACTAGATTTTGAATGGGAAAAACGACTTTGATTTCAATAGTTAGAGTGAAAGGCAAAGGTGTCGTGCTATACAGCCTAAGATTTTAGTGTATAAAAAAATAATTTTTGTATTTCAATTTTGCTGTAAGATTTCCTGAAATAAGATTATCATGTTGACTGTTTTGTATACCAATTTAAATTTAGTTTGGTTTGACCGATTTGGATAATTGTTTTTCCGTGATAGGCCATCATTGTAAAATCCTATTTGATTGATCCCATAAATATGAATAGGTTAATGAAAAATTATACCTAGAATTAGAATTCACTACCTTTACGACAAAAGTCAAGCCGCCAAGCCATACATGACCTCCACAATATCAATTCAAACTTAGTTTCATGCAAATCAAACATTACAAGTCTGGCAATCATAAAGTAATCGTGTTATTAGTCACACTGGCAACACTGTCGGCCATCAATCATAGACAATGACAGATCTGAATTAAGTTTTTATGGGAATGTGCTTGGAAAACAGCTATTGTGTAAAAGAATTGTTATTTAAAAATAAATAGGAGAAGTTCGTAATGGACCTCGTACGAGGCTTGTACGAGGTTGATAGTTTGAATTCTCTACTGTAAATCTTAATTTTAAAAGAGTAACCTATATGCTAAATATATATAGAAGTCGTATGTGGCTGTCATTATTGGCTTGTAAAAGGTGGTTAAATTACGTCATATACTATTTTCAAAATATGACATAAAACTATACTTAATTTTAACCTATACTACAATTTTCACTTTGTTAACTCTATTGATAGTAATAAAAATAATACAAAATAAAATATAACCCAGGCTGTACGTTCTCGGCACCCTTTGCCGGTTCTCATCGTAACAACGACCATAAAAAATCGCGTTGGCGCCTTCCCGAAAGCGTATCCTATCCATAGAGTATAAAATTAAAAAAAAAACGTAACATTGTATTGATTAGAAATTCATTAATTATTATGACCAAAACTAAAATCCGTGGTGAGTTCTCGAAATCGATGAGACGGTCGTAAAAATATAAGAAAAAATACGTTAAAATTGAATTGTTTTAGGCCTAGAGATAGATAAAAGAGTTTACGTTGTCAAATTTGCAAATGGCGGATACAAAAATGGCGGGAATATTTTGCAACCTAAAAATAATTTTGCACTAATTTTTGTTGTAAAATAAGAAACACTGGGTTTTTTATCTTTAAAGTTAAAATACTAGATATAAACGTAATTTTAGTTTTTAGATTTAAATAAACAAACTGAAACCAATTGAAAATCAAAGATGAGATAGAACATTGTCAAATATTTCCTACTTGAACACGTGAGAAATGAACAAAAATGGTGCATTCGTTTAGAAAAGTTTTAGTCAAATGGATTTATAGAAATTACTGGGGCGTCGCGACGGAAAATAGTGCTGTAATGCGTAACGCGTAACGCCACCCCGTATAATTCCGTGCTGGGTTCTGTCACTTTTCTGGTTCGGTCAGGGTTGGGATGCTGAGTGTGAGCAGTTGGAGGTTTCAGTGCGGTTCAACCCTCATATTTCCTTCAACTAAAAAAAGGTTTTTATAGATACTTGTAACATTTTTTTTTTGATTTCTTGTTTTTTTGAGCTTAAATATTATTATATCTATATTATATTAAGAAATAATGGTGGTTATACTAAATTGTTGTAAATTTAAATATGTATATTTTTGTATGTGTTTTCATCACAAAGCATGTCTATGTCTACTACTTTTATTTGATTACTTTTATCTTATAGAAGAATATGGGTTTCTATTCAACTTTTTTGGTTTGATGTTGAATCGAATCGAATACAGACTAGTGTTGGGACAAGAATAGTTGACCATATCGATAATATTGTAAAATTAAAAATTATCTAAAAATTGTATGTAGTAAGTATCTGTTAATTGTAATAAAAATAATAATATGGCTAATTGAATTAATTTTAAGTATTTTACTTTATTTCTTAGAGTAAAACATAGTCTAATTAACCAAATATAATTCACTGGACGATCAGTTCTCTTAAAGCAAACATAAAATAGATAACAGAAAATAATTTTAAGAAGAATTATACTAAATAATTGAATTAATAAAATATTACTAGTTAGTTAATAGTAGTACTAAACATTTAGTATTTTCTTATACAATGATTATAAACAGTTAATATAATAAAAACTTAACCGCATTAAACTTAACACTAGTTTTACTAAACTTATTCTAGATCAACTGATTACTTCTAAAAAACGATAATTACTAAGTGTAAATTCCGTTAAATGCAAAAAATATTAATATGTAAATTTTATCGATATTTCCTTATCGATAACAGTCCCAACACTATAAAAAGCGGGTTCATCAAAGCGAGGAGTTCGAACAATAACTAAGAAATATTAAATTATAATAAAATTAACTTTTGATAGTTTTTGTCGGCGAGTTTAACCGACAACTAACGGTTAGTACATCCAATAGACTCGTTAACATTTTATAGACAACTAGGGGGCAACTTCGTCTGCGTCACTATCAATTAAAAGCCTATGTTCTTTCTCGGGGGTGGCGCGACGGGAAAAAGTGCCGTAGCGCGTAACGCATCGCGCCGCCCCTCATAACCCCGTGCTGGGTTCTGGCCTCAGCCGGGGTTCGAACGCTGAGTGTGAGCGGTGGGAGGTTTTAGTGCGGTTCGACTCCCACATACCCCGGATCCGGTGATTTCCTCCAACTAAAAAAAAAATTATTTCTCAGGGTCTAAAGATTGTCTGTGCCAAATTTCATCAAAATCAGTTGAGAGATTCAAACGGGATAGCGTAACAGACAGAGTTACTTTCGCATTTATAATATTAGTAGGGCTGCATTCATAGTTTGAACTATACGGGGTGATTTTTGGTCTTCATTGTTGATGCTCATATACGACCAGTAACAATATTATAATCAAAGAAAATGGTATATAATCTTAGTAAACGCAACTTAAAAATATCGAAAATTCTTGCAAAACGATTGTCGTTCGCCAGCTGATGGGTGTGGCGGAGTGCGCGAGATCACTTGAGGTTGTTAGTCAACACTCTTTTGTCCGAAATTACTTTTGTTTGGGATAATTTTGTCGAATTTTTATGTAATATTTTTATGTAGTAGCTACCTACGTTATGTCTTTACAATACTTCTATTGACCTATCTATATATTGAGCTGACATTTTGCACGCAGATGTATATCGCGTGACAATGCAATAATATGACAAAATGGCGCTGATCTGATGGTGGATTCGGTAGTCATAGGAACTCTTGTGCTAAACAAGATAGACCCGTCGTGTTTAGGCTCGTTTTACTTGTATTAGCTAGCACTCTACTGCTATTGTACATGATATCCAGGATTTCTAAAGCTTGTATTTATAGTTATCTTTAAAATAAATTATTTCTAATCGTGTATCTAGTAATAGTATGTAACATTTAGTATTAAAATAAAACACAAAAAAAGAAAATTATTCAGTAATAAAAAAGACACCATTTAAAACCACAGATAAAAAAATATTCATCGTTTTTTTTTTAATTACACGTTACAATTGTCAATTCACTATCGGCTTAGAAAAAAAATAATTATACCTTCCACAAGGATTAGAGGAATTTACGCCTTATTCTAACGTCTTAAGGTTGGATTTTATCTGCACTAAGATCTTAAGACTACATGCACACAATGTTTTTATAATTACAGTTCTTTGACATAATTGTACGTACGGCGCCATTTTTATTTAGCATTTTTTTTTCTATTTAAATATTTCGAAATTCAGCTCCGTAATTATACCAGTGTTGATATCGGGCTGGGTGTCATTTTGTCTTTTGTTTTTTGATTGAATTTGGCGTTTTATTGCTTCTAAAAATAAATTTATTATTAAACTCAACCTGTAAATTGTTTTGTATATTATTATAGTCTGAAATCCCGCTAAAATAGTTTAGCTATGAACCTAATTATTTTTCCGAAAAACCTCACTTCTGCCAAAGGAGGCTGGAAAATATTTTTCAACTAAAACCTCTTTCGACAACAAAAATAAAGATTCAAAAAAAGAACATGCAGAAATGACAGCTATTTTGTCAAAGAATCGTAAAACAGAAGGCACTAAAACAGTTTCTTGTGACGGCACAGCTTCTCAGAAGCATTCTTAGTCTAACTTACCTGCGTTTGCGTTAGTCCTAGACTAGCTGCTAACTCCGCTCTCTCCGGTAACGCGAGATACTGCGTTCTCTGGAACCTTCTATTTAACTGTTGAAGTTGAAGACTGGAGTATATTGTTCGTGGTTTTCTCATCTTTTTGCCTTTTCCATTCACACGGAGCCCGGGATCGTCGGAGAGACCGCATTTTTCTGTAAAAGAAAAGTTATTTTAGAACTATTGTAAATTGTAACGATCTGACTTCGTGAGTCAGTGGTAGTTTAATGTTTCAATCAAGCAAAACATTAATAATTACTTCATTTGATTATTATTATAGTAATACAGTAAAAGTTTTGAAAGGAATTTAAGACACTTTTAAATTATAGAGCTATATCGCTGCTATCTTAATTTACTTTGGTCATTGCAAATGGCTTATCATGTACTAACCGTGTCATACTACGCTCTATTATTTAAAAAAAAATAGTATTTGTCATCAAATACTAAACTAGAAAACAAACAACCATTCTATCTAAAGTCATAATCTACACTATTTTCTAAATTCAAAATTCGTAAACCGTTCGGATACACCAGTACAGTAACACACACACCCCGTCGTAAATCAACTCTCACAAAACGACGCTATAAATCTACAATATAAATATTCAAGTTATACGATGCCTTGTGAAGGAACGCCATCCATTTTGTAAAATATATGAAAGGCACTCGCTACTTGATAATAGTCAGTGGTAAGTTGTAATTATTGGGTCTCGTATCGCAACATCTGATCGCCCCGAGACTTACGCGTCCGACACCCAGCTTTTTGGCGGTAAACGAACGTTCCAACTTCGAATATTAATATCTCAAAAATAATTTGATGGTAATTTATTTTGGTTGTGTATCCGAATTTTAGAATGTGTTTAAAAATAGAGTCGTTTTTTGTTTGTGATGCTGTTAGGCATAGGTTTTTAGTTTAACATCCTAAATAAGTAATTTATGTATAGGTCGTGAAAGATTAAAATCTAAGAATCTGTTTAATAGAAGATGATACTATACTAAAGAATGAATTTTCAAGAGCAGTATTATTTGTTATTACATTCCTTATAAGCCTTTATGGAATTTCAATTTCACACCGGGCGGCCATTTAAAATTAATACAACATAATTACATTTTCAACATAATAACTTATTTAAATCATTCTGTTGCTTCTCTAAGTTCACAATCTATAAAGTTAAAGATGAAATATGTGTTAATATGAACGAGCGCCATTTTGATAAACATTTTTGCATATCTATCGTCTGATCGTATTTCAACGCATTTGAATATAGAACGATGTGTTCACGCTGGAATGAATATTCTCGATAAAATTTATTATTTGTTTTATAAATTGTATGAGAATTGTAGTAAACTACTTCGCGCAGCTTCGTCTGCGTCACTTTCAATTAAAAGGTGCCAATGTTCTTTCTCAGGGTCTAAAGATTGTCTGTGACAAATTTCGTCACAATCGGTTTAGAGGTTTAAGCGGGAAAGTGTAACAGACAGACAGAGTATCTTTCGCATTTATAATATTAGTAGGGATTTAACAGTTTATTTCTTCTTAAAATATACAAGTAATATTTTTTACAAGAATGAACTACCAGTCAGATATTTGTCACATTTACTTATATGAGATTTTTATTGCCGAAATATCTCATAACAAAAAAAAAATCAAAATTGAATCATCTGCAAAAGAAGTAGGTATACACAAACACACGCAGAAAATCTTGAAATGTTATCCATTAAAATAAATACAAAAAAATAACTTGATATCCCCTTTTGGGAAGTTGGTCTAAAACCATCATTTTTCCTTGAATTGGTTGTGTTATACGGACTTGTGGTACCTACTCTATATTTGTGGGAGATCTGCCCAACAGTGACCGTCTATTCAGTACTTTTGCTTAAGAAATGCTCTGCCTTATAGGTACTACTTCAAAGTCTACTTTTAGTCATCATAATTATCAGCCTGTAGACGTCCACTGCCGGACATAGGCCTCCCCCAAGGATTTCTAATGCGACCGGTTGGTAGCGGCCTGCATCGAGCGTGTTCCTGCGATCTTAACAAGATCATCCGTCCACCTTGCAGCTGGTCGTCCCACACTGCGTTGCCTTGACGCGGGCGCCACTCCAGGACCTTCGTGCTCCAACGGGCATCGGTTCTACGTGCTATGTGGCCCGCCCACTGCCACTTCAACTTGCTTATTCTTTAAAGAACTATTAATAACAGCAAATACCTTACAATAAGAATAAATTAATTTCATAAGTAGAAGTAACTACTAAAGCATTAAATAAAGTAAAAATTCGCGTCGCTTTGTTAAAACAAAGGGGGAAAATTAAAAATGCATTTTTATTCAATGTTTCCAAGAATCCTTTCCCATGGTTTGTACATGCTGTCGATGTGTGCGTAAAATAGGGATGTTACTATACCACTTTTGTAAATATCGATATTATTTACGAATAACTTATGTTTTATAAAAGATCACGACACTGCCCCGATACTTATACTGTACTGTGACAAGCCATTACTGCCCACTGCTGGGCTCAGGTCTCCTCTGAAGAGGGGTTAGGCATAGTCCACCACGCTTGCGCAATGCGGATTAGAGACTTCACATATCTTGGAAGGATTTTTACAATCCTTTTCTGTTATGTGCAATTTTTCATAATGCCACTGCCTAAAAACGGTGAAGGAAAACATCGATGATCGGAAAAGGATTCTAAACTATGCCTAACTCCTCTTCGAAGGAGACCTAGGCCCAACAGTGGGCAGTAATGGATTGTTACAGTATATATCTTATTCTGAGAAACATCGATATAACTACAGCACAGCCCTACGTCTAACGTACACAAACTGACAGACGTACAGACAAAACAATGAACTGCCCGAAGCGGACCACACCCACACCTAGTGATGTCAACCGCTCAGTATTAGGGATGGGACACTATCGACAAATTAGAAAAAATAGTGAAAATTAATTTGTGATTTAGAGATGTAGACATCTCTTATTTTGGAAGAAAATGATTCTCCCTCTATATGTAAGTTTATTAACTAGCTTTTTGTTCCTTATTTAGTGAGTAGTATTGTAATAATATACTACACATAATTAAATCTTTATAACTTGCACTGGATGTAACTATGTAAGTTCGGGTGGAATCTTGCGAGTTGAATGTGATCAACTTCCTTGTTTCTGATTGAGCTAAAATTTTGCATACATAAGTAAATTACGTGACTATGCAATGATATGATACAATAGAGCTGACCTTAGACACTCCCGAACTAAGTAAGATAGACCCGTCTTGTTTAGGCTCGTTTTATTTGTCTTAGCAAGCACTCTACTGCTACATGATATCTAGGATCTTAAAAGCTTGTATTTATAAGTTTAAATTGAATTTAAACGAGGAGAATTAAATTAAATTTTACATGAGGTTTAAGAAAAGTCCTAAATAACGGCTCCTGGCATTGCAGAGATTTATTAGCGACGGTGAACGCTCACCATCGGGTGGGCCGTAAGCTCCTTTATCTATCTAGTAATAAAAAAAGTATTTTTTTCTTTGTTTTTTTTGACATAAAACGTAGTACCTATGTTTCACACATGTTTTACTATTTGGTGAATTCTAAAAGCTCTTCCGAAATAATATTTTCTATTCACAAACTACTTTTATCAGTTCACAAAATCATCAATAAAAATATTCGTAGTGTAGAGGTACGTTTACAACGTTCCGACTTTTTAGGGACCCCGCCCACAATTCCGCCCATCGAAGAACGGAGATATGAAAGCTTTAAATAAAAAAAATAAAAGGCTTACAAGAAATGAAAAAACACGTTAAGTGATGAGGCATTAGTTAAGGTTTTTAACGTGTATCTAACATCTGTGTTTTGATAATATTTGTAAATTCACAAGAGTACCCACTGAGCTCAGGTCTCAGTAGAGGGATCAGGTATAGTTAACCACGCTACTTAATACAAGGATCTTTAAAAGGATTTCAAATTAAAACATCTTGGGTGATGACAAGACTGTACTGTACTGTAACAACCCATTACTGCCCACTGCTGAGCTCAGGTCTCCTCCGAAGAGGGGTTAGGCATAGTCCACCACGCTTGCCTAATGCGGATTGGGGACTTCACATATCTTCAAAGGATTTTTAGAACCCTTTTCCGATATGCAGGTTTCCTCACGATGTTTTCCTTCACCGTTTTTAGCCAGTGGTGTTGTGAAAAATTGCCCATAAATCTTTTTCATATTAAGATTTAGAGGTACAAGCCGGATTTGAACCCGCGACCTCCCGTACGGAAGGCAAGCGCTTCAACCACTCGGCCACCACGACTATTAGTACAGTTAGACTGTAGTGTAACAACCCATTACTGCTTATTTTTCAGCTCAAGTCTCCTCAGTAGAAGGATCAGGCATAGTCTACCACGCTTGCCCAATGTGGATTGGAGACTTCACATATCTTTGAAGGTTTTTTTAGGTTTCCTCACAATGTTATCCTTCACCGTTTTAAACCAATAGCGTTATAGGACAAATCTTAAACGGGTTCTTGGCGGAAGAAATACCCACTTTCTCGTTAAAGACAGATTTGTTTTCCTGCGATCATGTCGCTTGGGACAGCGTTGAGATATTTTTACTTTTTCTTCGTAGGCAGACGAGGTAACGGGCATGGTCGTAAGCGATTACCGTTGCTCATGGACCTCTGCATTGTCCTTAAAGGACTTTCTTCAAGCTATGGAACCATATGTAAGAAAAATCGTAGCTAAAAATTTGTGTAAGCCAATTTTGGACACGTTTTTTCAAACAACAGTCCTTTAAACTTACATCTGTCAAACCACACAACAATTATGTAGTATTTTTGAGCGTAACTGCAACAGTTGGTAGCTGGAGAATGCAACAGTTGTGCGATGCGGTTAGCGACTCATTGTTTCATTTCAATGGCTCTTGAATCGCTGGATTGTCAATTGTTTTTAGGTAATACCCTAAACCCTACAAGTTGCAGCATAACGGCATAACGCGTTTTGCCGTCCCTCATAACCCCGTGCTGGGTTCTGGCCTCAGCCGGGGTTCGGACGCTGAGTGTGAGCGGTTGGGATTTTAGTGCGGTTCAACTCCCTTATAGCCAAGCCGCGGGGCGGGCAGGGATCCGGTGATCCTCCAACTAAAAAAAAAAAAAAACAAGTTGCAGGAATAAGAGTGACTTAGAATTTTTTATGTTTGTTGGTCGCGAATTGAGCTGTATGATATTAATTTTGTAAATAAACTTTGTTTGGACGTTTGCTACTTAATCAGGTCTAAACGGCTAAAAAACGCTAAAATTTTTAATGTTAAATGATTTACTTCAGTTTAGTCTAATACAAGTAAGACGGTATCTTTTCTATTAGTAATATTCTGAGTCATATTGTCGATTTTTTTTCCAGTCAGACATTTATGTCTGTAGGCAGACAATCTAAAGGGCCACCTAATTCTAAGTGGTTACCGTTTTGTATCTTTGCAATGTCAAGGGACACTGTCCCGTTACCTACGAGTCCTACGACCTTTGAAGGACTTTCTTCAAGTCTCGTTTGAAGAAGGACAAGTCAGCGATAGGTCACATTACTATAATTCATTACACGATATTATTATTGTGACTATACATTTTTTCCTAAACTAAATAAATTTGTAAAGAACAGGAATGTAGTTTTTTGTAAAACAAAAAGGTTTTAAAACCAAGGCTGTATAGCTCGAAGCGATCTCAAGAACACCCTCTGACCAACGGTACAAAGTAGGCTCTAACTCAAATAATATATTAGATTAGGTAAAGATTAGTATTATACATACATAGGTTATATTGTTGATGTATTTTTTGAGAGTGAATTCGGGCAACAAATGTGGAGGTGAATGTTTTATGATACTTTCATGCATTTTGAACGGGTTCTTACCACGATATTTAATTAATTGAGTTGTCTCGATATTTCAACGTTGTTGCAAACGTCATGATCGAGTATGTGGAATCCAGTACTAAACACAACAGTCACTAAAGTTTCATGCTCAAAGAGTCTTGTAGATACAGTGAGTGTGGTGTGTCGTGATGTGAGTTCCAGTTCCAGTGGTACTACCCAAATGTGAACGAGAAAGAGGGTAGACAGATTTGTTTGCTCGTAAATCGACCCGCAGTATCCAGTCTTCTCGTGATCATGACGTTTGCAACAACGTTGAAATATCGAGACAACTCAATTAATTAAATATCGTGGTAAGAACACGTTCAAAATGCATGAAAGTATTATAGAAAACCGCGAGTGTCTGAATAAGTATATAACTCTTAATTAATTAATTAAGTACAAACTCTTGAACTCTAACGAACTTTTCACACACATTTTATGTCTACACTATCAAAATATATAGTTAACAATGTAGTCATTAATTTACAAACAATTTTATTACCCTATAAAGACATCAACACATCATAATATATTTAATGGCTTCTTGACATTTTGTATATCATAATATAGAGATACCTGTAGTTTTACGATAGTGTAACTTTGTAATTTAGCATCAGCTGGTAAGTGTGTCTTTTAAAACGAAATGTTTGTTATAGATAAGTTAAAGATCACTTTAAATTGTAATGATAGTTGTACTAAACGATGATAATCGTAATATTTGATGTTTAAAGAACAATTACCACCGCCATACCATTCCGATTTGTAATGGACTCCCGTCCGCGGCGTTTCTGGAGCGCTATGACATGTCCCTCTTTAAACGAGGTTTAAGAAAAGTCTTGTATGGGTAGGCGGTAGATGACGGCCCCTCTTGCCCTGGCATTGCAGAGGTTCATGAGCGACGGTGACCGCTTACCATCAGGTGGGCCGTATGCTCGTTTATCTAACTTGCAATAAAAAAAAAAAAAAAAAATCAAATATTTTAAAGAAAACTTTTTAAATACAAGCTTCTAAGCAGTAGAGTAAGTAAAACGAGCCCAAACACGACGGGTCTATCTTGTTTAGTACAAGTGTTCGTATTCCTTCCGACCCATCATCAGATCAGCGCCATTTTGTCATATTATTGCATTGTCGCACGATTAACATCTGCGTGCAAAATGTTAGAAAACGGGAAATTTGTCAAATTAAGCTTTCAAAATTCCACCCAAACTTACATAGATGCATTAACTACAGTACACAGTACTAGACATACTAGTACATAGTTACATTCAGTGCAAGTTAATATAAAGCTTTTAAATTTTTGCATGCGCCTGACAATGCAAAAGCCCCGACTAAACGTTGCACTTAGTGTATCGCCTCGTCATGCGTCACCCCAAACACCACATAAAGCTCGACATTAATCTTAATCACCATTTTAAATTCAAATTGAAAAAGCACTTCCAATCAAACGAGCCGTCATCCAGCCAGTAAATAATGACGTAATTCAACTCGTACATCAGAATCCATCTCAACCGTGAAATGATTAAAAAGTTCCAAGTTATTTGTCAAAAAAATAGAAGCCAAGATCGCGTGACTACTTACGGCAATCAAGGCGGTGTTAGTCAGAAACGGTGTGCGCTAAAATAGGTTAAGTCGGGAATTTAGTTTTTTAAGAATTGATAATTTCATTTCTGGGTCATGTATGGATGAAGTATCATATTTTGTTTTCTATACCAATATTAAGTAAAGGTCGTGGTGGCCGAGTGGTCGAAGCGTGTCCTTCCGAACGGGAGGTCGCGGGTTCAAATCCGACCGGCTTGTACCTCTAAATCTAAATGTGAAAAAGATTTATTTGTAATTTTTCACAACACCACTGGCTAAAAACGGTGATGGAAAACATCGTGAGGAAACCTGCATGTCGGAAAAGGGTTCTAAAAATCCTTTGAAGATTTGTGAAGTCCGCAATCCGCACTGTTTTGGTTCTTTGGTTCTCTTTGTGGCGCAGACGAAGTTGCGAGGATCATCTAGTCGTAGATAAACTGCAAAACAATTTTCTTAAACTCCGTTTGGAGAGAAAGAAAGGTGTGTAACGTTTGATACTATATCAGAATAATAAAAATTTCGGTATATTTTTACTCATATCTTTGTCTTCTTTATTATCTTCTATATTCTTTCTTATCTTCTATTCTTCTATCTATTCTATTCGTTTTACTTTTTTATATGGTGGAATCTATAATGTAAGATAATGTCGTAATTTGTTTGACATAGGGTGTAATCTTTGGATCTACTGAACCAATTTCGACAATTCTTTTACATACAGAAAGTAACATTATTTGTGAGTGTAACAGACTACAATAATACTAAATTTAAAAACATTTTATAGTAATCTTGTGTGATGAACACCTATTACATAATTTTACAAAAATGCTGCACAAGGATTCCATCAATATACATGTACATCTGTAAATACACATTATATTAAATTAACTTACTAGACATTAAAAATACCATCAATTCTTTGTGTAAAAAGCGATAGCGTGATTGTCTACCGTTATCAAGGTAAGACTTAAGTCATGAGAATGGAACGGCGGAAACGGAGGGGTATAAGTCATAAATTTTAATTTTTAACTTTTGTGTCAACTTTTTTAAAGTAACAAGTATTCGTCGAAACTTCCATTTTCTAAGATCGATTTTTAAAAAATACGCATAAAGGCAGGTAGGTAGTAAAATACACACTTATGGAAATTATTTTTATTTAAACTTGTGCCTGTAACTGTTTCTTTCGGTAACTGAAAAGTCAAATAGAATATGAACGATAAAATTATATCCCCATTATAAACCTATCTGAATCACTCATTTAATATCCAACGTGAAATCTAAGTAACCAGTCTTAATAATTAAATTCAGCAAAAAATCGAGACTTTACAACCTTCACTCGCCATTTTCTCCAAAATCCAACATGTTCTTCTTCAATAAAGGTATAAGAGAATTCCTCTGCAATACGCAAAGAAGATTTGGTTCAAAAACCTCGTCTCTCAAAGAAATAATCACTTCAAGACCATTTTTATTGCTATGAAAGCATGCAAGCTAACGGACCACCTGATTGTAAGTGATGCCGTCGCTCATGAACCTCTGTAATGACACTAGAGTCATATTTTATGACTTTCTTCAAGTCTCGCTTGTATTATCTAATATTATAAGATAAATTTATTTTCAAAGTTGATGTGGAGACATAATTTTGAACGCTAAAACTGCGCCTTCACCCTGAGAAGAACCGGCGCAAGAAACTCAGTAAGCTTTTTTTCTTTAATTTGTTTTTTATAAATATTGTTTATCAAAACTTTTTATGACAAATGTATCAATTGAAACGGTCCGGGACGAGCGATGAATAATGTAAAAATAATACTTACGCTCTTTATCGTAACACAAGCGTGTAGTTATTTCGTAAAACACGTATCGACCTTTCGTACAAGCATGGTCATTGGTCAGCCGTCAAAAAACGCTGGTCTTCGTATTAATTTTGCGTCTCTTTTATGTAATTTCAACATATTACAATATACAGATTGGAAAAGGATTCTGAAAATCCTTCGAAGATATGTGAAGTCCCCAATCCGCATTGGGCAAGCGTGGTGGACTATGCCTAATCCTAATTCACGCATAGCAAATCGTGAATTATCTGTTAAAATATATTTTGATGAACTTGATACAATTCTGTTTGGAAGACTTCTTTAGCTGTTTTTTGTCAATGAACTCTTCATCAGGTGGGCTTTTAGCTCGTTTACATATTTTGTTATATTTTTTACAAATGATCGAAAGTCGGCTCTAAAATAGTTCAGTACTAAATGGTCCATATTTTGTTTCTCTAAAGGAAGATATATCGGTATAACTCCACACTTTTTTTATAACAAAATCTCATAAAAACCGAACGCGAACCCTCTCCACGTACATTAGCAACCCAATTGACAACGAACACTCATTAAACAATTAACATTGTTATTCAAACCGATGTTATTTAATACAATTTGTCCCTCCTATAACCCAGAGAGATTTATTACACTTCCAGCAACCATACACATACGAGATACACCCTTAAAATTAATGTAACATGGTGCATTTTCGTCTAATTCTAAAAATAGAGCGACCAGCATCAATGGACCATTACATGGTGTAGAATTTGAAAGGATGTAGGTCTTTGTTGTTTGGTTTTTCAACCCTAAACCGTCGGTAACAGAATTTATAGGCGAAGATAGATTTGTCACAATTTGTTTTGGTGCCCGTTTGTTGAAAGTTAATTCTTTAACGACCACGTTCAAATTAAATGATAAATTGAAAGACATTCTTCATTTAATTTACTAAAACAATAGGACTCTCGGCTAGATGTAGGTCGGATCTGTGTCTGTTTGTGTACGAGAAGAGTAATCAGTACAGAGCTGCAGAGGACTGTGTCTATAGTAGTGTAGTATAGGACTCTCGGCTAGGTGTAGGTCGGATCTGTGTCTGTTTGTGTACGAGAAGAGTAATCAGTACAGAGCTGCAGAGGACTGTGTCTATAGTAGTGTAGTATAGGACTCTCGGCTAGATGTAGGTCGGATCTGTGTCTGTTTGTGTACGAGAAGAGTAATCAGTACAGAGCTGCAGAGGACTGTGTCTATAGTAGTGTAGTATAGGACTCTCGGCTAGATGTAGGTCGGTTGTGTGTCTGTTTGTGTACGAGAAGAGTAATCAGTACAGAGCTGCAGAGGACTGTGTCTATAGTAGTGTAGTATAGGACTCTCGGCTAGGTGTAGGTCGGATCTGTGTCTGTTTGTGTACGAGAAGAGTAATCAGTACCGAGCTGCAGAGGACTGTGTCTATAGTAGTGTAGTATAGGACTCTCGGCTAGATGTAGGTCGGATCTGTGTCTGTTTGTGTACGAGAAGAGTAATCAGTACAGAGCTGCAGAGGACTGTGTCTATAGTAGTGTAGTATAGGACTCTCGGCTAGGTGTAGGTCGGATCTGTGTCTGTTTGTGTACGAGAAGAGTAATCAGTACAGAGCTGCAGAGGACGGTATTAATAACAAAAACAAAGACCTCCAATTGGTTTAGAAAGTTAGAAATCCTACAATATCTGGGAAACCGCTGAACCGACCTTGCAGTACCGACGAGGAAGCAGATTGCCGGTTAGCACTAAGTAAAGTTGTTGAGCCATTAATTGGTCTACGAGCTGAGAGATAGCGAGAGCGATTTTTAAAAACAAATTACTCTAGGATATAAAACTCATATTGAAAAGTGAAAATATGCAGGTATGTGATAAGAAGGGAAGAGAGTCATATAACATAATTAATGAGTTTAAAAGTTAATGTATGTAAGAGGAGAAGACGGCCTGAAATAAGTGATTGTGCACGCGGGTTTAAAAAATATAGCGTATGTCAACAAGGGATAGGTAGTGTAGCTAGCAGTAAATGAATTTTCAAAAATCAAATCAATAGTTTCGGAGCATATTTGTTACAAACAAGGAAACTACCTTTCTATATTAGTCTAGATGTTAATATTTTTAGAGGTTTTTAGAACCCACGTATTTTATAGCCACAACAATAATAGTCAGTTTCCTTTGCACGAAATTTTTGACGTATTAAAAAAGAGTCTGTAGTTTTTTTAGTCCGTTTGCGTGTTAGTTTTTTTTCTGGCAACACGGTCGAAAGCGAAATCGATACGATCATCCGAGAATCGATTAGTATCGATACCGGCGCTGTCAAAATCCATCTAAATATTTCAACACGATAATTTGATTAGTTAGATTTAATCGATCGAAAAAACCAGAGTACCAATTTGATGTCATTGATAAAAGGTCCCAATCAACATTGCAAGCTAATTTGACAAACTTCCCGGTTTCTGAGCTGACATTTTGCACGCAGATGTATATCGCGTGACAATGCAATAATATGACAAAATGGCGCTGATCTGATGATGGATTAGGAAGGTGGTCATAGGAAATCTAAGGCTAAACAAGATAGACCCGTCGTGTTACTTGTATTTAAAATTTTTCTTTATAAAATACTTTTATTTTCTGCCCGCGACGTCGTCTGCGTGTACTCTATAACCCGTTTTTTTCTTCATCCCTTTTTTCGCAATAAAAGGTAGCCTATTCTTTCTCAGGGTCTAAAGATGTCTGTGCTAAATCACTTACACTATTACTAAACGGGTTCTTACCACGATTATTTTAATTGAGCGGTCCCGATATTTCAGACGGACAGTGACGGACGGTGTTAGACAGCTTTGTCTGCTTTTAAAGGACCTACCCGCAGTTCCTCAGTCTTCCCGGGATCATGGCGCTTGAAACAGTGCTGAAATATCGGCACCGCTCAATTAAAAATAATCGTGGTAAGAACCCGTTTAATAATAGTGTAAGTGATATCTATTGTTTCTTAAAGGCACTGTAAAGACACTGAATTTTGTTTCTATCATATTAAATAAATAATTTTAATAATAGTGTAAGTGATGTAGATAACCGCGAGTGTTTAAAGAAGTCTGTGCTAAATTTCATCAAAATCGGTTTAAGCGGGAAAGGGTAACAGACAGAGTCACTTTCGCATTTATATTAGTAGGGATTAGAATTTGTCACTTTTACAATCCGCGTGAATCCTGTAAATGAAGTCTACCAAAGTATAAATTACCCCTTGCATGGAATATCGAATTTTGACACATAAATATTTGATGTGTTAAGTGAAGTACTCGGTCAAGTTTGGAAAGCTTTGTCGTTTATCAGTTCGTTTAGAAGTTAAGTGTTCAAGTTTTCCGTGAAGGTGACACATTGTTTTTTGATGTGGTTTTGGTAGTGATGGTTTTTTTTTTCTTTTTTTAGTTGGAGGAAATCACCGGGGTATGTGAGAGTTGAACCGCACTAAAACCTCCAACCGCTCACACTCAGCGTCCGAACCCCGGCTGAGGTCAGAACCCAGCACGGGGTTATGAGGGACGACGCGACGCGTTACGCCATCGGCACTCTTTCCCGTCGCCTCGCCCCCGGGTAGTGATGGTAAATTTTTAACGTTCTAAATGTATGAATTTTCATTGCGAAAGAAAATCGGGATCAAAACCTCAGTTTTTTTTTTTTTTTATTGCCATGTAGGCAGACGAGCCAACGGCCCACCTGATATTTTGTGACGCAGACAAAACTGTATACTTAAACTGTCCCAAGTATGTAATGGCAAATGGTAGATTTATCCAATTTATTTTTAATTACGTGCCAAATTGAATCAAAAGCCCAAAATTTTACATTACTTTTACACGAAAAGAGGAGTCAACCTTGTTCACTTAAAAGTAAGATATATTGATATACAGGAATGAGTTATTAAAATATCAATAAAGTAATTTAGACCATACACTAATTAACGATAAAATTTAAACACTTTACAAAACGGTCATCAAATTTCTTGATAACCCAAAAAATTAAAAAAAAACTGAACATACCCTAAGGTTGCCTGGAAGAAATCGCTATAGCTATAAGGCCGCCTATATTGTACAACTACTATAAGCTGTATCAGTTTTTAAATTAATTGGTGTTGTTGGCGACTGGTTGACTCCTCTTTTCTATTTTTTTCTTTATTGATATTTCGTTTGTGACATGACTTGAGAAAAATAGTTGTCAGGCAAACGCTAAAGAGAAAAGCCGTATTTGATTGTATTTTATAAATTTCTTTAGAAATATACTGATTTTGCGTGCTTCCGTGTTTTTATCATCCCGCCAACTTCATACAGTCCACTCGCTCCCCAACAGGTGTTTTTGGTACAATAAAGTATATTCTAATTCTAATTCTAATCATCTTATAAACACCATAACTGAAACAATAATAACAATCAAACCCGAAATCAACATAAAACCGTCAAATCCGTTAAAACAAACTGACATAACCCACAAACTTTTAAAAATCAAATATTAATTCACCTACTTCGTAATATCAGGGGTAAAGTGTCATAATTTGAGAAAAAACACTATGTAATTTCTAAAAGAAAATAGGCATAAGTCGTAAAATAAAACGTTGTTCGAACAGTGTTATAATTTCTGGTTACAAACTTTTTGATGTGTCAGTAATGTGTGTACAGTAATTGGTTGTCAATTATTTGTATTTTTACGTTATTTTTATTGTTTTATAGATGTTTTAAGCGAAAGTTAGAGTGTTAGATTTTTTGCTGCAAGAGAAATCACTGTAAAACATCGCTGAAGTTACAAGATTTCACTAAAACTGCTATGTATGACAAAAACCTTTCAATATAAAATAACTTACAATTTTGTTCAGATAGTTTCACAAATAATATAACCTTATCTTGAGGTTATATTGGCATTAAATCCTTAATAAATAAATCTTAATAAAAATAACAAAATTTAGACTCACCGTCTTTAGGCGGACTGGCACATTGTGGCGCATACGACCCTAAGTGATACCCATACGTATTTTGATGCATAGGAGGGAAAGGATAACCTAAGGACCTTGGACTAGGGAACCCTGACGCCTCATGAGGGTTCTGCTGACCCCCCGGACTCCCAAAATGGTGGGGATGCTGGTACCCTCCCTTAAATGGTCCATAGCCATGCTGTTGTAGCTCTATGAAGGCTGATTTGGACACATTCGTGGGGGTAGAGTTTGCTGAGTCGTGGGGTGTTTGCGACCCCCCTAGGTGGTGGTGATCGAGATTATCCTGTGACGTCATGGCGGGCTGAGGGGTGGAAGGGCCCCCCCCGTCCGTGGACTGGGGAGGCCCGAATGGATCTGTGAAACTCAGGGTGCTGGGTTTCGTGCTAGGGGATTGAATTCGGGTAATCTTGAGAGTTTTCTAGGCCTTTGTGGTATCCCGCTGCTTTAGCCTGCAAAGAAAGAAAACATCGTTAGTTTTTGATACTAGTTTATTCTATAAGTAGACGAGCGTCACTCATGGACACTTTCAATGTCTGATTTCACTGTGGGGCAAAATGTATGTGCGGATCGGCGTATTCTTTTTTGTTCCGTGATATTTCTTTTCTTGATTACCGACTTAGATGATTCTTTTGTTAGCATGTAGATTATACCTATGGAAATAATGTCATACAATCTTCTTATATATAAAAATGAATTACTGTTCGTTAGTCTCGCTAAAACTCGAGAACGACTGAACCGATTTGGCTTATTTTAATCTTGAAATATTTGTAGAAGTCCAGGGAAGGTTTAAACGGTGACAAAATTTCATTATGTGACGCAGACGAAGTTGCGCGGGCCAGCTAGTTTTTAATAATTCGACTGGCAGTTTTATCTTAAAAATGGTCATTGGCACTCCTATACTAAACATGACCTGGTTTCCTTGTCTTGGTTAGCTCTCTACTGCTACATTATATCTAGGACCTTAAAACTTGTATTTGAAAGCTTATATTACTTTATTTTACTGTATAAATTTTTACTTATTCGTATGCAGTTTAGTATGGAATATATTTTGAGTGAAACACCATGAGTCAGATACCTCAATGTGACCATTTATAACCCGATTGGGCTGATAAGGGGATCTCATCGGTTCAATTGTCCGAGACGAAGCCACAGGATAAATATACCTACAGAAACAAAGTTTTATTACAAGCTTTATATTAACTTGCACTGGATGTAGCTATGCAAGTTCGGGTGGAATCTTGCAAGCTAAATTTGACAAACTTCCTGGAGCTGACATTTTGCACGCAGATGTATATCGCGTGACAAAATGGCGCTGATCTGATGATGGATTCGGAAGTTGACCATATGATATTTAGGATTTTTAAAGCTTGTAGTGAATGTAATGTATTGTAATTTAAATTTAATTAACTGTAATGTTCGCAATATCTCTTGAATTTGAAAAGGTTAGATTTGCACAATTATCAACGGTATCAAAATGATGGTAAAGTTTATTTCTGTCTTGTAACTATTCTGTGTCGAGGCGTAGTTTCCAGAAAACCTATACAGCATGACCTCGCGTGACCTCGGGGCAGTGGGCGTTTAACTTAAAATGTTCTTCAAAGTAGAAAACAGTTAGGCTTGATTGGAGCGGGCATTGTTAAACAATTTTATTGTTTTTGTGTGAGTTTTATAAAGAAATTCGTTGAATTTAAAATTGTTTTTGGGAATGGAATTTGACTATGAAGTTTTAGATATTTTTTTTTCAGTTGGAGGAAATCCGGTATGTGAAAGTTGAACCTCACTAAAACCTCCAACCACTCACACTCAGCGTCCGAACCCCGGCTGAGGCCAGAACCCAGCACGGGGTTTGGAGGGACGGCGCGAAGCGTTACGCGCTCGGCACTCTTTCCCGTCGCGCCGTCCCCGGACAGTTTTAGATGATAATGGAAGTTTGACAGTCCTTAAGAGTAGATTGTAGGCATAGATTTGAAATATCTGAAATTATAAATAAACGACATACTGATATTAGTTTCATTCATTTAAAATACTAATTGAAAGAGTTATACAATTTTGTTTAATTTGATTTTCAAAGAAATTTTCAGCCAACACTTTTAATTGTGTTTATAAAATTAATATCTAATCAAGATAAATTTAGAATATAGTGTAGGTAGGGCCTAGGTAGTTGTACCTTGACATTGCAGAGGTCCATGAGCAACATAATCACTTACGATCAGGTGACCCGTTAACTCGCTTACGAGGCATATAAAACTACGCAATAGATTATACACGCATAATATACAGGGTGTAAACAGAGCAATCCCGAAAACGAAGACTGGTAGTACTAGTGATACCTTTAATGATAAGCCAGGAAACCGGTCTGTTTAAACGATTTTTTTTAAAGATTAACATCCCAGGTATCGCTAGTACTAACCCAGCCTACGTTTTCGGGAGTGATCTGCATACACCCTGTATCTAGAGAAACACTGAATTTTAAACGTTTTTGGTATCGTAATTTTTATTTTCAGTGCTTAAATAAAATCAACTTCATGTTATTAGGATGTTATCTTGTTTTCACACGTTTATCAATGTAACATACAACATTAGATATAACAAACAAACATAAAATGAGTTTGACCCTTCACAGGCGCCGCTGGGTGCAGTCAAGCGAGTCGAATTGACTTCAATACGGGTTCCGTGGGCCAACTGTCGTTTTGTAATTGTTTTCATGTTGGCTAAATTATTTTTTAATGTTGGTAGTAAATTCCAATCGATTTTTGACCGAGAAGGTTGGTTACTTTTTAAATAAATTGAAAGTGAAATGATTTTGGAATAATCTTTATTTTTCTATGGAAACAGACGAGTCAATGGACCACCTGATCGTAAATAAGAAAGAAAGAAAATAACTTTATTCAGAACTACAACAATAATAAAGATTGACATAATTAATCTAAAATTAAGCTAAAAAAAAAGATTAACAAATAAAAATTAAAAGAATTGCTGTAGTGGTGAAAAGGTCACGACTCAGCATGATTACCCCAAGTGCGGTATTTACACTTGAGGCGCTGATTTGTAAATGGTGACAGTTACTCATGGACCTCTGCAATATCTGGGAGCACTATCCCGATACCTATGACCTACTTTTCAGGACTATCCTGAATCCTCATTTGAACAACTTGCTTAAATTTATCTGTATAATATTAGTCCTAAACTTCTGAAGATGAAATTAGAAATCTGGATCTGACAAATACACAGTATAGTACAGTCTTTTTCTGTTGTCTATCCTTTTGTATGCTTAAAAATTTAATAATATAACGGAATTCGATACAGTTTTTTAACAGATAATGAGATTTAAGAAGATGGTTTATGTGTATAATACATGCATAATATAGTACAGGAATACTGTTCATTTATTAGGTATTTTTTTAATTGCTTAAATTGCAAATCACAATCAAACACATTTTACTGTCTCCCGCTTTTGCGAGAAGGGAAGTCGAAACTCATGTTTTTACTCCTTCTATCATCTTCTGATTAAATTCGTTGCGGGGTTAGACAAGTTAGCTTTCCCTCGGGTTTTCCTGGGCTTCACTGCTCAGAGTCATTACGATGGTCGCCGCTGTGGATCCTGGCTACACAGGAGTTACAGTGGTAGGAGTGAGAGGTGGGCCAATACCCTAAATCAAACACGTTTGTGACGCAAACAAATTACGATAGTTTCTTTATATCTAAGACATTGAAAACTTCTAAATCTTACAAATTTTAAGTATTAAAAAACCTTTTAAGTTAGAAAAAAAATCACTACGGAACCCTGAAACATCAGACCGATAAAAAGAGATGAACATATCAAAGTAATTTACGAGAGTAAAAGAGACAGCTGCCGGTAATTAACACAAAGAACTCGCCGAAAACCATATTAGTCTTCTTGTAAAGGCTCCAAGTCATTTGTTTTAATGTAATCTTTTAAATAAAAAGGTCCATAAATTCTACAGTAGGCATTGATCTAATATTACTAGATACACTGTACTGCGTCACAGAGGGATACAATATCTATACTTAATATTATAAAGCTGAAGAGTTTGTTTGTTTGTTTGAACGCGCTAATCTCAGAAACTACTGGTCAGATTTGAAAAATTATTTCACTGTTGGAAGGTCCATTTATCGAGGAAGGCTATAGGCTCCCTCTGTGACGCAGACGAAGTTGCGCGGGTCACCTAGTTGCTTATAACCTTGCTCGACAAAATGGACTGAACACTGAAACAATTTTTCAAGTCGGACCATTGGCTCCTGAGGTTAGCGCGTTCAAACAAACAAACTCTTCAGCTTTATAATATTGATAAGATAATAATGCAATATTTCTTCTCTTTCTAAGTCTCAAGTACAAGAAGACAAGTTAGATTCCCTCGTGTTCCTGGGCTTGACTGCTCAGAGTCTATAAGCGCAGCTGTGGATCCTGGCTACACAGGAGTTACAGTGAGAGGTGGGTAAACACCCGTAGTATTTATAGAATATAATATAATACTAGCGGCTACCCGCGACGTCGTCTCAACTCTAAACCCCGTGTTTTGTTCATCACTTTTTGCAATAAAAAACCCATGTCGTCTCAGAGTCTAAAGATTGTCTGTGCCCAATTTCATCAAAATCTGTTAGGTTTTAAGGTTCATGAACGACGGTAACTACTTACTATGAAGTGGGCCGTTGGCTCGTCTGCCAAAAAAAATGTTTTAAGGGTTAAAGCGTAACAAACAGACAGAGTTACTTTCGCATTTATAATATTACTAGCTTTTGTCCGCGACTTCGTTCGCGTGGACTTCAGGTTCGTCCCGTCTAACCCGTCTAGTTCGCGACGTCTATAATATAGTACTATTATACCGCAAAAAATGTGTTTTTTTACGACCTCACATTAGAAATCTCAAAAAATGTAGCCTATGTGTTATTCTGATGTATAAGCTATATTGTGGTAAAGTTTCATTCAAATCCATTCAGTAGTTTTTACGTGAAAGAGTAACAAACATCCATACATCCATACATACAAACTTTCGCCTTTATAATAGTATAGGATTACTAAGGAACATAGTTAAGACAATCCAATCAATACCCAAAAATGAATTCTACGAACATACTAAAAGATACACGTAAATAAAAAACCCGAATTCTCTAACGGGTAATGGTAAACACATACCGTGTCGAATTCGATATTTTTTCTATCGTAAAGTTCCGGCACGCGAGTGTTTCGTACGTTTTATTTTATTATCTTTACTAATTAAAACCGGTTGTTTTTTTGTTTACCTCAATATTGATGCAGACAAACCGAGAAAATTTGAGACAAGTTATTAAAAATTCTGGCTCGAGAGCTAGCGCCTATTTTGAGGCAAGCTGAAAACTTGGTCCATAGTTCTTCTGATATACCTTAACTTAGAATATAATATAAACTCTTTATTGAACGCCACAAAAACATGCAAAAGAAACACATGAAAAAATACAGTACAGTAAGTGTTGCCTTATCGCTTGAAGCGATCTCTACCAGGCAACCAATTGTACATGTGTAAATAGTAAGTTTGCTAAGAAGTGGCATATATAGAAGAAGTAAATTGATAATATTATTTTGACAAAACTAAATGTACATTTTGGAACTTGGAACTGCATTGCCAGCTGCTGAGTAGCGGGGCTAAACGAATCCCTACATTCCGTGTATACCCAAAAATTAGTGCCAGGCTCATATTCGGATTATTTTAACAAAACTAAATATATACATTTTGGAACTTGGAACTGCAGACCTGGCGGCTGAGTAGCGGGACTATATTCCGAGTATACCTACCAAATAGTTGGCGACAGGCTCATACTATTCGTGGGTATGGGCGTAAGCCTTGACGTGCAACGCGTCGTGTCACCTCGCTCAATCCCGTGCTGGGTTCTGTCCTCAATCGGTATACATATTATTATATCTATTTACATTTATCATAAATGAATACTTAAATTGTATTTATTTTTATTGAACTACTGCAATTTCATCAAATAATAATGCCTAGAACAGTGAAAAACGACATTGCAAGACAAACAATCAATCCCAAAAATTGATCGTAAATATGTTTTACAATTTTTTTCACGGATAACTCCAAAGTTAACTAATCGATTTTGATGATTCTTTTTATGAAAACAGATATTAAAAAGGTGGTACCATGATAAAGAAATCAACGTTTAATAAGAAATATTGAGGCAATTTTCATTACTCTAATTTCTTAAAAAAAGGAAGTCTGATGTGACCAATTTTGTTAAGAATATTACTTGTAAAAATAAACGAGTATAGGATTAACTAGATTAGGTACTTCAAAGTATAATATAGACTTATAAAAATGACAGGTGCTCTTTTTAAATACTATAAAAACTGTAGTATTACTAACCCTAAGTAATAAAGAAAGGGCGCCTTGTAAAAACAGAGACACATAGAAATTATAGATTTCGCATGCTGATAGCTTATTAACGAAATACGCTGTAAAAAACGACTAGTGCTGCGCGTTACGGTCGAATCGATATCGTACAATCGATCATTCGATTATCGAATGATTTTGTTAGATTAATGTCTTGTTATGCAAGGCTTGTTTGGTTTACTTAGTTTGCTTTTAATAGGCGATCTCTAGATTCTTAAAAAATATGACTTTCTTTTATTGAAAAGGTTGATGTACCTACTGTAAAATGTATACTTTAGCAGCATTAGTAACTTTATTGTTTTTGATTCAAAAGGAAGTTCAGATTTTAGGTATACTTTCAGCGGATCAATTCGGGTCATTCATTTTCCATGTGAAAGGCGAAAATCATCGTGGTGTTATTTTTTTTCAAGATCTGAAAGCTCTTTTAGAGTTATGTTAAGAACACGAAATTTTGTGTGTTTATTTTCTGGATTAAATGATTTTAATGATTCGTTTATGTTGTAAGCAGCGTTGACATAATTTATTTATGTTGGTAAATGTTGGTTTGTGTACGCTTCAAACATGCAAAAAGTTCCACCGATCGAGCTAGAAACTTAGAATTATATATAATCCGCCGCGGAATGGAGACCGCGATGTGGTAAACGCAGTGTTGGGCGCCCCCCTGCTAGGTGGAACGATGACCTAAGAAAGGTGGCCGGTAACAACTGGATGAGACGAGCAGAAGATCGAGCTCAGTGGCGTATTTTGGGAGAGACCTATGTCCAGCAGTGGACGAATGTGGGCTGATGATGATGATGATATAATCCGCATAAATAGTTATTACCATATAGCATATTATCTAGAATTTCTAAAAGAAGAATAAAGTAGAACATTTGTATCTAAGTAGAAAATACGCTTAGAAATTGGGTTGTACATCCAAAAATGTCGCATCAATACAGCATATATCCTTTAACTTCACTGCAGGTCTCGATAACATAACTATCGATACAATAAAATCGATATCGACACTCCAATCCTTATCGATTTTAAATTGACGTGTTCAAGTCCCATCCATTTATAATCCTGACACACTTCTAATTAGAAGGTTATAGTTGCGAATAAAAACAGAAGGAATTAATGAAGGCTGCTTATAACATAGCATAAATTACTTTACAGAATTAAAACTTATTTACCCTTTTGTACTATAGACACTTGAATTAGGGTTAACACATCTGATTTTTGACTGAATTTCCAAAAATTAATTCTTTGTATATTTGGACTGGAATTAGTTTAATTTGGATGAACCGATGTTAATGATTCTTGTGTCGGATGAAAGACAAGATGGTCGTTCTCCTTTTAATTTTTTGAATGATCTTTGTTTAAAATTGTAATATTTCAGAATTTGCTGTGTTTGCGTGTATTTCTTTTCTAGTAGACCGATTTCGACCGAGTTCCTAGTGGACAGATACCGTTGACAGTTGACACTTACACAATGACTTACATAATAATATCTGAATTCAAAGAATAATATGTATCTCAATTTAAAGTTTTCCTTTAACTTGCATTATGTAAGTTCGGGTGGAATCTTGCAAAATTAAATTTGAACAACTTTCCGATTGAGCTGTAATTTTACACACAATGACATGTGTATTTCATGACGATGCAGTAATATGGTAGAATGGAGCTGATCTGGTGAAGGAGTCCAAAGAATAGGAACTCCTGTAAACAAGATAGACCAGACACGGTCATGTTTGGGCTGGTTTTGCCTACTTATCTTAGCTGGCACTAACTTCTCTACGAAATGTAGGATCTTAAAAGCTGTTTTTTTTGTTTATTCAGTAATATTTGATCGATAACAATTTGTTTATTAAATAAATGGATTGCTATTTTATTTCTAAAGTATCGTAGGATGTTTGTCTATTTCTACATTGTAGTTTTTAGTAATTATGATTAACGAACCAAGACGATCATGAGAAACTCCTTACAACATTCAATATAGATTTGAAAGTTAACGTTTTGATCGATTTCTAAAAGGATGTTGGGTTGTTTGGTACTTAGGTACTTACTGTTTATTTTAGAAGGGCTTATGTTAAGGTTTAAGGCAAGTTCTGTATAGGTAGGTGATAGATAACGGCCTCTCATTTACCCGGCATTGCCGAGGTTTATGAACGACGGTGACTGCTTACCGTCACGTGGGCCGTAAGCTCGTTTATTTACCTTGCTAAAAACAATACTGTGAAAAGTTGTATTTTTTAAGTTTTTAGGTATCAAATTCTTTTAACATTTCATCAGAGTTGGAACCAATACAAAAGATATAATGGAACGGTATTTAGTCAAAGTATTTTACGATTAAAAATGTACTCGAAGTTAACTAAATAAAGTACTAAACGTGACTATTGATGCAGAACGAAGGGCCATGAGAACTCGTAAATTATGGCCCTCATGTCTCCCGTCGAATTGAGGATCCCATGGTTAAGTAGCTGATTAATATGGCCATAACTTTGTCTCATATTCAGTTCGATAGCTTTGTTGTGAGACAGATATAAAAAGTCAATGATTTATTTTAAAGAAAACACTTAACAAGCTTTTAAGATCCTGGATATCATGTAGCAGTAGAGTGCTATCTTGTTTAGCATAAGAATTCCTATGACCACTTTCCGAATCCATCATCAGATCAGCGCCATTTTGTCATATTATCGCATTGTCACGCGATATACGTCTGCGCGCAAAATGTCAGCTCAATCTAAAACTAAGAAGTTTGTCAAATTTAGCTTGCAAAACGTGCAACGAGGCAAATGAAAACTCCTGTCTTAGATAACGGCTCCTCTGTACTGTAATGTTAGAAGAAGGATTAGGCCACCACTCTAGCTCAATTGGGAACTTCACATATCTCCCCGAGGATCATACGGCCCTTCAATGACCTGGTCTTGTAGTGACTCATGACTAAACCTATCGTCTAGATGCTTGTTTATCTATCTTGCAACAAAACAAGTAAAATATTCCACATGACATTTTTGTTTACTACAATGTAGCAACCAATTATTGCTAACTGCTGGGCTCAATGGTTGGATTAGGCTTCTATATTGCCAAATGCAGGTGTTGGACTATTTGTGTATGCAATGTATTCCAATGTGTAATTTTCCTTACGATGATTCCCTTCAACATTTAGTCAGTATTGTTGCTATAAACTGCATATTAAATAGTTTTTTTTTTGTTATGTAGGCAGAAGATCCAACCTCATCGTAAGTGGTTACCGTCGCTCATGGAACTCTGCAATGTCAAGAGATATTACCTACGACCTATCTTTAAGGACTCACAAGTCTTGTACAGAAGTAACAATCATTCTACTACTACAGCTACTATATTATATAACTAAAAATTAAAGATGGCGCTTGCTACAGCTTTAAAAATCGGGATCGCTCAATAAAATAGTAGTAACTTTTTAATATTTGTGTGATAGCTAAAAAGTCCCACAGTGCCTTGTAAACAAACACCATTGAATATTGATAGGAAACAAGCAAAAAGTAATTATTCACAGAATGACGCACTATGACGCCTTGAACTAAACGTGGACACGCTACTATTTAGTCCCAGTTTTACTTCAATACCTGTGTCATGAGCTACTGCAGTTAAATTACTAATTAATTGGCAAATTGACTTATTAATAAATTATAGTAAGACTTTGTTTAGGACCGTTCTTATCGCATAGGAATTTGTTTATAAATTTCTTTAAACACTCGCGGTTATCTACATCACTTACACTATTACTAAACGGGTTCTTACCACGATTATTTTTAATTAAGCGGTCCCAATATTTCAGCACTGTTTCAAGCGCCATGATCACGGGAAGACTGAGGAACTGCGGGTAGGTCATTTAGGAGCAGACAAATCTGTCTACACTCTTTCGTGGTAAGAACCCGTTTAGTAATAGCGTAAGTGATGCTTTGTTTATTCTTTGAGTTCAAAAGGTTTCGTGGCGAAAAGTAGGAATTATTATTTTAGGAATGTTCTTAATGTCATGCTAATGTGTTAAATAAAACCTTAAATTATTCAGCAAGTAAAACCGCAAGTGGACGATAATGGTGCGTCTTGACAGATTTAGGTATGGTGGATATGGTGGGTTTAGGTAGCTATCTCCTTGAATTACCTACATGAACAAAATGTAGTACATAATTGTAAATAAAAAAATCGCGTAATACACAGAAACAAATCTACAAAATACTTAAAGCCCTCTTAAAAGTGAACAATAATAATCGACATTAAACTCATTGTCACACACGCAGCCTAAATCCTATACAAAATACAACAATGACATTCACTCTTTTCAAAATCATTCGGCCAGTTCGCGGCTTGTCGCGTGTCATAGCAGGCGCCATTTTGTTTTACCCTCCACGTAATGGCGTCTATTAAAAAGAGCGCGAAATTATGACAAATCAATAGAATTATAGATGTAGTTTCGACTTTAGCTTTGTATTTTTTATTAGTTTAATATAATTTGACGTTTATGATATTATTGGTTTTATTATGTGATAAATTATATTGTTTAAGTAGGTTTATGTGATATTAAGTGGTGAGTTAGTGGTATAGACTTTTGATGACTTATTAAAGTTGATATGTGAGGTATACAAATCAACGATTTTGAATCTATTTTTTATTAAATTGCATAGTAACAGAAATATTGATTGTTTGTTGAAACCGTATCTAATTTATAATACTTGAGTATAATGCTTCACTAAAATCAATAGGTAATAATAATACTATGGAAATGTTCTATATAAATAAAACGAGTAAGAAAGGATATAAGTTTTATCCTTATGTTTTTTACAAAAAAGATTTTAAGAGTTTTTCAAGTTGGTATTTTAGACTTTTATTAATCTTTCCAGATTTTGAATCCATTAATATTTCCAATACTCCTGAAAAAAATCAAATCCAAAATGGCCGATGTAATTTAGTTTAAGCGCGCGAAATCTAACCCATACGCTAAAAAACTACTTAACATTCAAAATCGATTAAACAGTAATCGATATACAGAATATAATCGATACATTAATATACGAATTAACATTGAAATTAGCTGTAAAATTCAAATTGTACAAGGTGTTATGGCGTATCGGTATTTTTATTTTATTGTTCATTTCGCAATTCGAGTTTTTATGTTTCGAATAAGGTCATAGGTTTTTTGGGAATTGTAAGTCATTGGATTATTGGCTTTTTGATGTGGAGAAGAATATTATTGGATTTTCTGGTAGTCTTGACCATTTGCGCAAATAGTAATTAATATTAGAACAAAGGCATAATTTAAAATAGTAATTTTTACTTGAGCTTTATTTTTATCATTGCATGATAGACAAACCAGCCACCCGAAGAAAAGAAGGTCTGATTGTGTGAAGGATGATATGTTGAGTTGTGGTGTGACAGATGATGAGAAAGGAGTGGAGAAAGAAGACATATTGTCCCGACCCCATCTAAATGGGTTAAGGTATAGCGTAAGAAGATAAACCAGCATACGGTCCTCCTAATGGTAAGTGATTACCGTTGCCCGTGAGCCTCTGGAATGCCAGAGCAAGAGGCCGCTGTAGATCCCACATAGGTACAGTGGTGGGAGTGAGAATTGGGAAAATGTAATCAAAAACTACTTGATGACAAGAAGATTTCGACACTCTAACTACGCTTTCTATTAAAAAAATACAAAACGAAAATCGAATTGCCTATCTGAAATAAAATCGTGGGCGAACTGCAAAGAATATAATAATAGAAGGGACATAGAGCCAAGTGTAACAGATTTCAGAACATATTTTAATCTACATATATAAAAATGAATTGCTGTTCGTTAGTCTCGCTAAAACTCGAGAACGGCTGAACCGATTCGGCTAATTGTAGTCTTAAAATATTCGTGAAAGTTCAGGGAAGGTTTAAACGATGAGAAACTATACTTATGTTACGCAGACGAAGTTGCGAGGGCCCACTAGTATTAGATAAATGTTGCCTCGAAAATATTTTAGATTCATTGCTTGTTTAAATACCGTATCAATAAAAAAACAGTTAGATGTAGATTTATCTGAATGAGCCCTGTATATCAAAAAGGCCTGTTTAAAAATATCGTACAAATACCTATTGAAATAGCCAGTCCAAAAAATCTTCGGTTACATGATATCTTGTAATTGCATTATTTTGTGAACTTTCAAGCAAAATTATAGCAGTTTAGATTTCTGCGCTGTACCCCAAGCACTATAGCTTGTTCTTTGAACAAGGGTTTTTGAAGAGTTTGATGACAGGTCTTACGGTGTCCCATTACCATTTCCATTCGTTAACCTACATTACAAAAAAAAAAAAAATGGTTGCCTGTAAAGTCGGTATACGGGCGAAAGTTTTACGTGACAACGACTCGGGCCTGGTTAGCCCGCCTAAGAGCGAGACAGACAGACATAAAAAGTGGAAGGGACGCGTGCCTCTCACTCGCTCTCATTATGAGCGCATAACGTGAGCGGAGCGTAACGCAGTTTCTTGAAGTGTCACCCGGCAATCAATTTATACGACGTTGTCACGTCAAAAGTTCCGTAAAAAACCACCTAGACACTAATCAAAATTTTCTTTTGTCTAGTGGTTCATCTTTGAGAGGCACACACAAAACCACAGTTAATATTATTCCAACCAATGACCACTCTACAACCTAATCTTTGAGACAAAGAACTTTTACAATCGCGCTGCCATCGAGGTTGTCGTGCGCGAGATTAGCGTGAGATAAAACATCAGATTACAAAAAAAACTGTGTTTCGCTTGTGGAAAATTCTTTAGTTGAAAACTGTGGAAATGACTCAGGCTCTTTTGTAACCTTCAGCTCTACAATGGTGTTTCAGAACTTGGTTTTTAGAGTAAACAAAAACTACATTTTGAAATGCAAAGGGCATAGTTATATCTGCCAAATCAGAAATATAGAGGAGAGCGATTTAAAATTGTCAAACACAATATTGGTCCTAGCTTTTTTATGAATTGTTCGAGCGTTGTAATATAAGTAATTCATTAAAATAATACTTGTGTTTCAATGAAGAGATTAATCAAATGTAACTATATTCATCTAGTATCTTCGAAACTATATTAACTACAGAAATTCTGATTTTACTGGTAGAAAATATATTTATTTGTTTATTTGTTTACACATGAAAATATGAGTTTGTAATAAAGTTAAATGAGAGAATAAATACAAAAGAGAAAGTACATTTTCAAACAATACTATTATACAAATAATATGTTTCTAGTGGCCCTCACACTAGGCCTGGCCTGTATCGCGAGGACCTGATAGGGTCATAATATCAATCACAATGTTAATTAATTGTTTACATGGGTAGTTGGAATGATGCCAATAATAATATGTTACACGACCAAAAAATAAATATGCCACCCTTGTTATAGAAAAGCAATCAAAGCATTTTCAAAATCATCCAATGTAACTCGGAATCAAATAATGCTTAAGACATTGGTTACAGCGGGTAATATTAGCATCTATTTGTTGATTTTAGACTTCTACATTGTTTGTTGTTATTGGTCGTAAAAACGGTCACTGAAAAGTAGTTGTCGCTCAGATTATTTTCATCAATAGATACCATTTTTTCTTATATTTGTGTAACTTAATATAAGAAATATTATGGAATAATAATATGAAACCTAAACTCTTGAATAGAGTCCTCCAGAGCGCTCCTCAAACGCTCATCGTCCTGGATACTTGCACTTGCCTGCACCTGAAGTTCCTCCGCTGGTGGGTGACAGTGACATTTACCACATGTGTTGGTTATGGTTCAGGAGGAGCAGGCAGTGCTTCATTGCGGAATCGGTCAAGTACAGATTGTACTAATTGTTTTTAGATATCAATAAACGATTTTTTTATTTTATCTAACAAGTAGTTTTTTAGTACCTATGTAAAAGCGTGACGTTTCTTAGATTTGTGACATTCTTTATTTGTGAAGAAAAAAACATTTTCAAATTCAAATATTTTACGATTATTTTTTTAAAGATTGTATTTCTCACATACTTCCTTTTTAAATTTGCTCCAACAATTTTGTAGCTATTCTTAAAAATTTAAGTTGACATTTTAAAGTTAGTCAATAAATGCTTCACCGTAACTAGACTTTTAGAAAACTTTGTCTCTTTCCAACTAATTAAAATTCAGTACGTATGACAGAATAAAAACAAGTTTCATTGTGTTGCATTAGAATTATTATTTATGTCGGTTAAAACAGGATGTCATTTTTTATTTGCAATGTGACATTTACGAGTAATAGTTAATCATCTGTCAAACGCGCCGCCATTTTGAATTTTGCGTAAAAAATATAACGAACTAATTTTATCAGAAAGTTAATCTATATTAGTTTAGCTGACGAATGCTAGTTCGTTTGCGTCACAAAAGGACTGAATATTGATTATTAATAGTTATTAAAATTCTGAGATTAATTTTCTTATCGTAAAAAATAACGTGAAAGCGAACCAAAGATCTGTTAGGTATTACTAAACGGGTTCTTACCACGATTATTTTTATTTGAGAGGTCCCGATATTTCAGCACTGTTTCAAGCGCCATGATCACGGGAAGACTGAAGAACTGCGGGTAGGTCATTTAAGAGCAGACAAATCTGTCTACCCTCTTTCTCGTTCGTTTACCGGTACCACTAGAACTCGAACTCACATTTCGACATACCACACTGACAGTATCGGCTGCCGTCTCAAAACTAGATTTTTTGGCTTTATTTTCGTCTAACACTGGATTCCACATACAGGATAGTTTGAAGCCGTCACCCCGATTAAAAGTGCTATTCCTCGAAATTTCAATAGCTTCCTTAACCAGTCTTGGTATGTAACGGCGTTCAGAAGACAAAACCCTGGCTTTGTGAAACTGCATCCAGTGATTCGTCCCTGAGTCCAGCACATGCTCAGCGATTGCTGACTTATGGGGTTCGTTGTTTTTGATAGCCCTAATGTGTTCTTTAATCCTTGTTGAGACGGCACGCTTCGTCTGGCCTATGTATGAATCTCCACAACTACACTCGATTTTATAAATGCCCTGATGTTCTAGTGCGCAATTGTCCTTCGGAGATCTCAGATATTGTGAGACCTTTTTTGTAGTTGTGAATATTGTTCTTACACTATACCTATCCATAATCTTCTGAATTCTATCTGTGATACCCTTAACGTATGGTAAGAACAGCGGAAGGCGCTCAACTTGATTAAGTGATGTAGATAACCGCGAGTGTTTAAAGAAATTTATCTGTTAGGTACTTCAGATATATTAAGTCATATTTCACATTTTAGATTTTTTATTCCTTACTGAAATATATAAATTTTCTTTCTTCGGACCCTTATCCAAAATAGAGTATTTAACTATTTTTCTAGCCTAAATCCAATCTGACCATTACACGTTTTAAACCAAAAATCTAAATATTTCTTTTGAATCCTATCTTGTGGGAATAAATTGAAAAATACCGATGAAATAAAAACATACGACTTGTTGTTTTACAATAACTATTTTTGGCGCTAAAACATTTGACATTTATATTTTCTAAATTCGAATATGAAGGAGGTTTTATACCCGATAATACCCATTTATTTATAAGATAATCCATTCATTAGTTTTAAGTTAAATTTAAGATAAATATGTGACGGATAATTTGATTAAAATAGTTAAGTCTAGATTTTTAGTCATATTATTATATTAACTTATTTGATAAATTCAACTTTATCTTCAATACATCTGAAATTTCGTCTGCGTCACAAATTTAACTCTTCTTTCCCAGCGTTTAGAATTTAATCACAGAAGAATGCATGAATCTAAAATTATCAGTATTTTTTAATATACACTATGTACCATGTACCACACATGTTAACCTATTTCATTATTCACTTTCATCTTTCCGTTACGTAGATCCTGAGATTAGCACGTTCAAAGAATCTCTTCAGCTTTATATATGTATAGGTATATTAGTAGTTGATCCACGCAACTTCGTTTGTGTCACAAAAATATATAATATAACCTTCCTCAATGAATGGACTATCCAACACTGAAATATTTTTTCAAAGAACTCTTCAGCGTTATATTTTACTATGGATCCATAAAAGTCTATTGAGTGACATAGATATAATCTAAGTATGTATTTGACGTATCTATTGACCTGTCAGATTTAATGTCATTAACAATATTTGAAGCTATGAAACTTATTTGTCAACCTATTGATTTGTCAATTTATAGTTTTCGTGTTGTACGTCTTTTTATAAGCTTTAAGTTTACTTGCACTGGATGTAAGTTTAGAGTATTTTGAATACTTAGGTTATAAACTTATGCTTAATACTTTTTCTACCAGGCAACTTTAGATGAAGATAACATTCAGTTAAGTATAAAATAGTGACGATTTTGTTTTATTTTCTCTTTTTAATAAACAGAAATAGATATCTGGATCACAACTCAGTAACTATTTTAGTCGCCTCTTCAACATCAATGTAAAATAAATATGAATTTGTTAAAAAGACAAGTTGTTGAGAAAAATATTCCTAAATCTAACTTGTTATGGCTACTGAACGTCGCAAAAAGCCCAGATATATTATTAAAAATATTTTTTTTCACAAGTTAAAGTAATATTTTTCAGCCTGTTGATATGTCCTTCTTCAAAGGAGGTTTGAGAAGAGTACTTAAAGGCGATAGAGTCCCCTGACGTAAATAACTACTTACGATCATGTAGCCCGTTAGCTCGTCTGCCATGACAATTACAAAATCAATTTCATATCAAAACATCTATAAACAAAATGTAAAACACAACCGACAAAACCTAGCCAGGATTCTAAACGAATCTTGCATACAATGTAAGTGTCACCCGGCAATCAATTTATACGACGTTGTCACGTCAAAAGTTCCGTAAAAAACCACCTAGACACTAATCAAAATTTTCTTTTGTCTAGTGGTTCATCTTTGAGAGGCACACACAAAACCACAGTTAATATTATTCCAACCAATGACCACTCTACAACCTAATCTTTGAGACAAAGAACTTTTACAATCGCGCTGCCATCGAGGTTGTCGTGCGCGAGATTAGCGTGAGATAAAACATCAGATTACAAAAAAAACTGTGTTTCGCTTGTGGAAAATTCTTTAGTTGAAAACTGTGGAAATGACTCAGGCTCTTTTGTAACCTTCAGCTCTACAATGGTGTTTCAGAACTTGGTTTTTAGAGTAAACAAAAACTACATTTTGAAATGCAAAGGGCATAGTTATATCTGCCAAATCAGAAATATAGAGGAGAGCGATTTAAAATTGTCAAACACAATATTGGTCCTAGCTTTTTTATGAATTGTTCGAGCGTTGTAATATAAGTAATTCATTAAAATAATACTTGTGTTTCAATGAAGAGATTAATCAAATGTAACTATATTCATCTAGTATCTTCGAAACTATATTAACTACAGAAATTCTGATTTTACTGGTAGAAAATATATTTATTTGTTTATTTGTTTACACATGAAAATATGAGTTTGTAATAAAGTTAAATGAGAGAATAAATACAAAAGAGAAAGTACATTTTCAAACAATACTATTATACAAATAATATGTTTCTAGTGGCCCTCACACTAGGCCTGGCCTGTATCGCGAGGACCTGATAGGGTCATAATATCAATCACAATGTTAATTAATTGTTTACATGGGTAGTTGGAATGATGCCAATAATAATATGTTACACGACCAAAAAATAAATATGCCACCCTTGTTATAGAAAAGCAATCAAAGCATTTTCAAAATCATCCAATGTAACTCGGAATCAAATAATGCTTAAGACATTGGTTACAGCGGGTAATATTAGCATCTATTTGTTGATTTTAGACTTCTACATTGTTTGTTGTTATTGGTCGTAAAAACGGTCACTGAAAAGTAGTTGTCGCTCAGATTATTTTCATCAATAGATACCATTTTTTCTTATATTTGTGTAACTTAATATAAGAAATATTATGGAATAATAATATGAAACCTAAACTCTTGAATAGAGTCCTCCAGAGCGCTCCTCAAACGCTCATCGTCCTGGATACTTGCACTTGCCTGCACCTGAAGTTCCTCCGCTGGTGGGTGACAGTGACATTTACCACATGTGTTGGTTATGGTTCAGGAGGAGCAGGCAGTGCTTCATTGCGGAATCGGTCAAGTACAGATTGTACTAATTGTTTTTAGATATCAATAAACGATTTTTTTATTTTATCTAACAAGTAGTTTTTTAGTACCTATGTAAAAGCGTGACGTTTCTTAGATTTGTGACATTCTTTATTTGTGAAGAAAAAAACATTTTCAAATTCAAATATTTTACGATTATTTTTTTAAAGATTGTATTTCTCACATACTTCCTTTTTAAATTTGCTCCAACAATTTTGTAGCTATTCTTAAAAATTTAAGTTGACATTTTAAAGTTAGTCAATAAATGCTTCACCGTAACTAGACTTTTAGAAAACTTTGTCTCTTTCCAACTAATTAAAATTCAGTACGTATGACAGAATAAAAACAAGTTTCATTGTGTTGCATTAGAATTATTATTTATGTCGGTTAAAACAGGATGTCATTTTTTATTTGCAATGTGACATTTACGAGTAATAGTTAATCATCTGTCAAACGCGCCGCCATTTTGAATTTTGCGTAAAAAATATAACGAACTAATTTTATCAGAAAGTTAATCTATATTAGTTTAGCTGACGAATGCTAGTTCGTTTGCGTCACAAAAGGACTGAATATTGATTATTAATAGTTATTAAAATTCTGAGATTAATTTTCTTATCGTAAAAAATAACGTGAAAGCGAACCAAAGATCTGTTAGGTATTACTAAACGGGTTCTTACCACGATTATTTTTATTTGAGAGGTCCCGATATTTCAGCACTGTTTCAAGCGCCATGATCACGGGAAGACTGAAGAACTGCGGGTAGGTCATTTAAGAGCAGACAAATCTGTCTACCCTCTTTCTCGTTCGTTTACCGGTACCACTAGAACTCGAACTCACATTTCGACATACCACACTGACAGTATCGGCTGCCGTCTCAAAACTAGATTTTTTGGCTTTATTTTCGTCTAACACTGGATTCCACATACAGGATAGTTTGAAGCCGTCACCCCGATTAAAAGTGCTATTCCTCGAAATTTCAATAGCTTCCTTAACCAGTCTTGGTATGTAACGGCGTTCAGAAGACAAAACCCTGGCTTTGTGAAACTGCATCCAGTGATTCGTCCCTGAGTCCAGCACATGCTCAGCGATTGCTGACTTATGGGGTTCGTTGTTTTTGATAGCCCTAATGTGTTCTTTAATCCTTGTTGAGACGGCACGCTTCGTCTGGCCTATGTATGAATCTCCACAACTACACTCGATTTTATAAATGCCCTGATGTTCTAGTGCGCAATTGTCCTTCGGAGATCTCAGATATTGTGAGACCTTTTTTGTAGTTGTGAATATTGTTCTTACACTATACCTATCCATAATCTTCTGAATTCTATCTGTGATACCCTTAACGTATGGTAAGAACAGCGGAAGGCGCTCAACTTGATTAAGTGATGTAGATAACCGCGAGTGTTTAAAGAAATTTATCTGTTAGGTACTTCAGATATATTAAGTCATATTTCACATTTTAGATTTTTTATTCCTTACTGAAATATATAAATTTTCTTTCTTCGGACCCTTATCCAAAATAGAGTATTTAACTATTTTTCTAGCCTAAATCCAATCTGACCATTACACGTTTTAAACCAAAAATCTAAATATTTCTTTTGAATCCTATCTTGTGGGAATAAATTGAAAAATACCGATGAAATAAAAACATACGACTTGTTGTTTTACAATAACTATTTTTGGCGCTAAAACATTTGACATTTATATTTTCTAAATTCGAATATGAAGGAGGTTTTATACCCGATAATACCCATTTATTTATAAGATAATCCATTCATTAGTTTTAAGTTAAATTTAAGATAAATATGTGACGGATAATTTGATTAAAATAGTTAAGTCTAGATTTTTAGTCATATTATTATATTAACTTATTTGATAAATTCAACTTTATCTTCAATACATCTGAAATTTCGTCTGCGTCACAAATTTAACTCTTCTTTCCCAGCGTTTAGAATTTAATCACAGAAGAATGCATGAATCTAAAATTATCAGTATTTTTTAATATACACTATGTACCATGTACCACACATGTTAACCTATTTCATTATTCACTTTCATCTTTCCGTTACGTAGATCCTGAGATTAGCACGTTCAAAGAATCTCTTCAGCTTTATATATGTATAGGTATATTAGTAGTTGATCCACGCAACTTCGTTTGTGTCACAAAAATATATAATATAACCTTCCTCAATGAATGGACTATCCAACACTGAAATATTTTTTCAAAGAACTCTTCAGCGTTATATTTTACTATGGATCCATAAAAGTCTATTGAGTGACATAGATATAATCTAAGTATGTATTTGACGTATCTATTGACCTGTCAGATTTAATGTCATTAACAATATTTGAAGCTATGAAACTTATTTGTCAACCTATTGATTTGTCAATTTATAGTTTTCGTGTTGTACGTCTTTTTATAAGCTTTAAGTTTACTTGCACTGGATGTAAGTTTAGAGTATTTTGAATACTTAGGTTATAAACTTATGCTTAATACTTTTTCTACCAGGCAACTTTAGATGAAGATAACATTCAGTTAAGTATAAAATAGTGACGATTTTGTTTTATTTTCTCTTTTTAATAAACAGAAATAGATATCTGGATCACAACTCAGTAACTATTTTAGTCGCCTCTTCAACATCAATGTAAAATAAATATGAATTTGTTAAAAAGACAAGTTGTTGAGAAAAATATTCCTAAATCTAACTTGTTATGGCTACTGAACGTCGCAAAAAGCCCAGATATATTATTAAAAATATTTTTTTTCACAAGTTAAAGTAATATTTTTCAGCCTGTTGATATGTCCTTCTTCAAAGGAGGTTTGAGAAGAGTACTTAAAGGCGATAGAGTCCCCTGACGTAAATAACTACTTACGATCATGTAGCCCGTTAGCTCGTCTGCCATGACAATTACAAAATCAATTTCATATCAAAACATCTATAAACAAAATGTAAAACACAACCGACAAAACCTAGCCAGGATTCTAAACGAATCTTGCATACAATGTAAGTGTCACCCGGCAATCAATTTATACGACGTTGTCACGTCAAAAGTTCCGTAAAAAACCACCTAGACACTAATCAAAATTTTCTTTTGTCTAGTGGTTCATCTTTGAGAGGCACACACAAAACCACAGTTAATATTATTCCAACCAATGACCACTCTACAACCTAATCTTTGAGACAAAGAACTTTTACAATCGCGCTGCCATCGAGGTTGTCGTGCGCGAGATTAGCGTGAGATAAAACATCAGATTACAAAAAAAACTGTGTTTCGCTTGTGGAAAATTCTTTAGTTGAAAACTGTGGAAATGACTCAGGCTCTTTTGTAACCTTCAGCTCTACAATGGTGTTTCAGAACTTGGTTTTTAGAGTAAACAAAAACTACATTTTGAAATGCAAAGGGCATAGTTATATCTGCCAAATCAGAAATATAGAGGAGAGCGATTTAAAATTGTCAAACACAATATTGGTCCTAGCTTTTTTATGAATTGTTCGAGCGTTGTAATATAAGTAATTCATTAAAATAATACTTGTGTTTCAATGAAGAGATTAATCAAATGTAACTATATTCATCTAGTATCTTCGAAACTATATTAACTACAGAAATTCTGATTTTACTGGTAGAAAATATATTTATTTGTTTATTTGTTTACACATGAAAATATGAGTTTGTAATAAAGTTAAATGAGAGAATAAATACAAAAGAGAAAGTACATTTTCAAACAATACTATTATACAAATAATATGTTTCTAGTGGCCCTCACACTAGGCCTGGCCTGTATCGCGAGGACCTGATAGGGTCATAATATCAATCACAATGTTAATTAATTGTTTACATGGGTAGTTGGAATGATGCCAATAATAATATGTTACACGACCAAAAAATAAATATGCCACCCTTGTTATAGAAAAGCAATCAAAGCATTTTCAAAATCATCCAATGTAACTCGGAATCAAATAATGCTTAAGACATTGGTTACAGCGGGTAATATTAGCATCTATTTGTTGATTTTAGACTTCTACATTGTTTGTTGTTATTGGTCGTAAAAACGGTCACTGAAAAGTAGTTGTCGCTCAGATTATTTTCATCAATAGATACCATTTTTTCTTATATTTGTGTAACTTAATATAAGAAATATTATGGAATAATAATATGAAACCTAAACTCTTGAATAGAGTCCTCCAGAGCGCTCCTCAAACGCTCATCGTCCTGGATACTTGCACTTGCCTGCACCTGAAGTTCCTCCGCTGGTGGGTGACAGTGACATTTACCACATGTGTTGGTTATGGTTCAGGAGGAGCAGGCAGTGCTTCATTGCGGAATCGGTCAAGTACAGATTGTACTAATTGTTTTTAGATATCAATAAACGATTTTTTTATTTTATCTAACAAGTAGTTTTTTAGTACCTATGTAAAAGCGTGACGTTTCTTAGATTTGTGACATTCTTTATTTGTGAAGAAAAAAACATTTTCAAATTCAAATATTTTACGATTATTTTTTTAAAGATTGTATTTCTCACATACTTCCTTTTTAAATTTGCTCCAACAATTTTGTAGCTATTCTTAAAAATTTAAGTTGACATTTTAAAGTTAGTCAATAAATGCTTCACCGTAACTAGACTTTTAGAAAACTTTGTCTCTTTCCAACTAATTAAAATTCAGTACGTATGACAGAATAAAAACAAGTTTCATTGTGTTGCATTAGAATTATTATTTATGTCGGTTAAAACAGGATGTCATTTTTTATTTGCAATGTGACATTTACGAGTAATAGTTAATCATCTGTCAAACGCGCCGCCATTTTGAATTTTGCGTAAAAAATATAACGAACTAATTTTATCAGAAAGTTAATCTATATTAGTTTAGCTGACGAATGCTAGTTCGTTTGCGTCACAAAAGGACTGAATATTGATTATTAATAGTTATTAAAATTCTGAGATTAATTTTCTTATCGTAAAAAATAACGTGAAAGCGAACCAAAGATCTGTTAGGTATTACTAAACGGGTTCTTACCACGATTATTTTTATTTGAGAGGTCCCGATATTTCAGCACTGTTTCAAGCGCCATGATCACGGGAAGACTGAAGAACTGCGGGTAGGTCATTTAAGAGCAGACAAATCTGTCTACCCTCTTTCTCGTTCGTTTACCGGTACCACTAGAACTCGAACTCACATTTCGACATACCACACTGACAGTATCGGCTGCCGTCTCAAAACTAGATTTTTTGGCTTTATTTTCGTCTAACACTGGATTCCACATACAGGATAGTTTGAAGCCGTCACCCCGATTAAAAGTGCTATTCCTCGAAATTTCAATAGCTTCCTTAACCAGTCTTGGTATGTAACGGCGTTCAGAAGACAAAACCCTGGCTTTGTGAAACTGCATCCAGTGATTCGTCCCTGAGTCCAGCACATGCTCAGCGATTGCTGACTTATGGGGTTCGTTGTTTTTGATAGCCCTAATGTGTTCTTTAATCCTTGTTGAGACGGCACGCTTCGTCTGGCCTATGTATGAATCTCCACAACTACACTCGATTTTATAAATGCCCTGATGTTCTAGTGCGCAATTGTCCTTCGGAGATCTCAGATATTGTGAGACCTTTTTTGTAGTTGTGAATATTGTTCTTACACTATACCTATCCATAATCTTCTGAATTCTATCTGTGATACCCTTAACGTATGGTAAGAACAGCGGAAGGCGCTCAACTTGATTAAGTGATGTAGATAACCGCGAGTGTTTAAAGAAATTTATCTGTTAGGTACTTCAGATATATTAAGTCATATTTCACATTTTAGATTTTTTATTCCTTACTGAAATATATAAATTTTCTTTCTTCGGACCCTTATCCAAAATAGAGTATTTAACTATTTTTCTAGCCTAAATCCAATCTGACCATTACACGTTTTAAACCAAAAATCTAAATATTTCTTTTGAATCCTATCTTGTGGGAATAAATTGAAAAATACCGATGAAATAAAAACATACGACTTGTTGTTTTACAATAACTATTTTTGGCGCTAAAACATTTGACATTTATATTTTCTAAATTCGAATATGAAGGAGGTTTTATACCCGATAATACCCATTTATTTATAAGATAATCCATTCATTAGTTTTAAGTTAAATTTAAGATAAATATGTGACGGATAATTTGATTAAAATAGTTAAGTCTAGATTTTTAGTCATATTATTATATTAACTTATTTGATAAATTCAACTTTATCTTCAATACATCTGAAATTTCGTCTGCGTCACAAATTTAACTCTTCTTTCCCAGCGTTTAGAATTTAATCACAGAAGAATGCATGAATCTAAAATTATCAGTATTTTTTAATATACACTATGTACCATGTACCACACATGTTAACCTATTTCATTATTCACTTTCATCTTTCCGTTACGTAGATCCTGAGATTAGCACGTTCAAAGAATCTCTTCAGCTTTATATATGTATAGGTATATTAGTAGTTGATCCACGCAACTTCGTTTGTGTCACAAAAATATATAATATAACCTTCCTCAATGAATGGACTATCCAACACTGAAATATTTTTTCAAAGAACTCTTCAGCGTTATATTTTACTATGGATCCATAAAAGTCTATTGAGTGACATAGATATAATCTAAGTATGTATTTGACGTATCTATTGACCTGTCAGATTTAATGTCATTAACAATATTTGAAGCTATGAAACTTATTTGTCAACCTATTGATTTGTCAATTTATAGTTTTCGTGTTGTACGTCTTTTTATAAGCTTTAAGTTTACTTGCACTGGATGTAAGTTTAGAGTATTTTGAATACTTAGGTTATAAACTTATGCTTAATACTTTTTCTACCAGGCAACTTTAGATGAAGATAACATTCAGTTAAGTATAAAATAGTGACGATTTTGTTTTATTTTCTCTTTTTAATAAACAGAAATAGATATCTGGATCACAACTCAGTAACTATTTTAGTCGCCTCTTCAACATCAATGTAAAATAAATATGAATTTGTTAAAAAGACAAGTTGTTGAGAAAAATATTCCTAAATCTAACTTGTTATGGCTACTGAACGTCGCAAAAAGCCCAGATATATTATTAAAAATATTTTTTTTCACAAGTTAAAGTAATATTTTTCAGCCTGTTGATATGTCCTTCTTCAAAGGAGGTTTGAGAAGAGTACTTAAAGGCGATAGAGTCCCCTGACGTAAATAACTACTTACGATCATGTAGCCCGTTAGCTCGTCTGCCATGACAATTACAAAATCAATTTCATATCAAAACATCTATAAACAAAATGTAAAACACAACCGACAAAACCTAGCCAGGATTCTAAACGAATCTTGCATACAATGTAAGTGTCACCCGGCAATCAATTTATACGACGTTGTCACGTCAAAAGTTCCGTAAAAAACCACCTAGACACTAATCAAAATTTTCTTTTGTCTAGTGGTTCATCTTTGAGAGGCACACACAAAACCACAGTTAATATTATTCCAACCAATGACCACTCTACAACCTAATCTTTGAGACAAAGAACTTTTACAATCGCGCTGCCATCGAGGTTGTCGTGCGCGAGATTAGCGTGAGATAAAACATCAGATTACAAAAAAAACTGTGTTTCGCTTGTGGAAAATTCTTTAGTTGAAAACTGTGGAAATGACTCAGGCTCTTTTGTAACCTTCAGCTCTACAATGGTGTTTCAGAACTTGGTTTTTAGAGTAAACAAAAACTACATTTTGAAATGCAAAGGGCATAGTTATATCTGCCAAATCAGAAATATAGAGGAGAGCGATTTAAAATTGTCAAACACAATATTGGTCCTAGCTTTTTTATGAATTGTTCGAGCGTTGTAATATAAGTAATTCATTAAAATAATACTTGTGTTTCAATGAAGAGATTAATCAAATGTAACTATATTCATCTAGTATCTTCGAAACTATATTAACTACAGAAATTCTGATTTTACTGGTAGAAAATATATTTATTTGTTTATTTGTTTACACATGAAAATATGAGTTTGTAATAAAGTTAAATGAGAGAATAAATACAAAAGAGAAAGTACATTTTCAAACAATACTATTATACAAATAATATGTTTCTAGTGGCCCTCACACTAGGCCTGGCCTGTATCGCGAGGACCTGATAGGGTCATAATATCAATCACAATGTTAATTAATTGTTTACATGGGTAGTTGGAATGATGCCAATAATAATATGTTACACGACCAAAAAATAAATATGCCACCCTTGTTATAGAAAAGCAATCAAAGCATTTTCAAAATCATCCAATGTAACTCGGAATCAAATAATGCTTAAGACATTGGTTACAGCGGGTAATATTAGCATCTATTTGTTGATTTTAGACTTCTACATTGTTTGTTGTTATTGGTCGTAAAAACGGTCACTGAAAAGTAGTTGTCGCTCAGATTATTTTCATCAATAGATACCATTTTTTCTTATATTTGTGTAACTTAATATAAGAAATATTATGGAATAATAATATGAAACCTAAACTCTTGAATAGAGTCCTCCAGAGCGCTCCTCAAACGCTCATCGTCCTGGATACTTGCACTTGCCTGCACCTGAAGTTCCTCCGCTGGTGGGTGACAGTGACATTTACCACATGTGTTGGTTATGGTTCAGGAGGAGCAGGCAGTGCTTCATTGCGGAATCGGTCAAGTACAGATTGTACTAATTGTTTTTAGATATCAATAAACGATTTTTTTATTTTATCTAACAAGTAGTTTTTTAGTACCTATGTAAAAGCGTGACGTTTCTTAGATTTGTGACATTCTTTATTTGTGAAGAAAAAAACATTTTCAAATTCAAATATTTTACGATTATTTTTTTAAAGATTGTATTTCTCACATACTTCCTTTTTAAATTTGCTCCAACAATTTTGTAGCTATTCTTAAAAATTTAAGTTGACATTTTAAAGTTAGTCAATAAATGCTTCACCGTAACTAGACTTTTAGAAAACTTTGTCTCTTTCCAACTAATTAAAATTCAGTACGTATGACAGAATAAAAACAAGTTTCATTGTGTTGCATTAGAATTATTATTTATGTCGGTTAAAACAGGATGTCATTTTTTATTTGCAATGTGACATTTACGAGTAATAGTTAATCATCTGTCAAACGCGCCGCCATTTTGAATTTTGCGTAAAAAATATAACGAACTAATTTTATCAGAAAGTTAATCTATATTAGTTTAGCTGACGAATGCTAGTTCGTTTGCGTCACAAAAGGACTGAATATTGATTATTAATAGTTATTAAAATTCTGAGATTAATTTTCTTATCGTAAAAAATAACGTGAAAGCGAACCAAAGATCTGTTAGGTATTACTAAACGGGTTCTTACCACGATTATTTTTATTTGAGAGGTCCCGATATTTCAGCACTGTTTCAAGCGCCATGATCACGGGAAGACTGAAGAACTGCGGGTAGGTCATTTAAGAGCAGACAAATCTGTCTACCCTCTTTCTCGTTCGTTTACCGGTACCACTAGAACTCGAACTCACATTTCGACATACCACACTGACAGTATCGGCTGCCGTCTCAAAACTAGATTTTTTGGCTTTATTTTCGTCTAACACTGGATTCCACATACAGGATAGTTTGAAGCCGTCACCCCGATTAAAAGTGCTATTCCTCGAAATTTCAATAGCTTCCTTAACCAGTCTTGGTATGTAACGGCGTTCAGAAGACAAAACCCTGGCTTTGTGAAACTGCATCCAGTGATTCGTCCCTGAGTCCAGCACATGCTCAGCGATTGCTGACTTATGGGGTTCGTTGTTTTTGATAGCCCTAATGTGTTCTTTAATCCTTGTTGAGACGGCACGCTTCGTCTGGCCTATGTATGAATCTCCACAACTACACTCGATTTTATAAATGCCCTGATGTTCTAGTGCGCAATTGTCCTTCGGAGATCTCAGATATTGTGAGACCTTTTTTGTAGTTGTGAATATTGTTCTTACACTATACCTATCCATAATCTTCTGAATTCTATCTGTGATACCCTTAACGTATGGTAAGAACAGCGGAAGGCGCTCAACTTGATTAAGTGATGTAGATAACCGCGAGTGTTTAAAGAAATTTATCTGTTAGGTACTTCAGATATATTAAGTCATATTTCACATTTTAGATTTTTTATTCCTTACTGAAATATATAAATTTTCTTTCTTCGGACCCTTATCCAAAATAGAGTATTTAACTATTTTTCTAGCCTAAATCCAATCTGACCATTACACGTTTTAAACCAAAAATCTAAATATTTCTTTTGAATCCTATCTTGTGGGAATAAATTGAAAAATACCGATGAAATAAAAACATACGACTTGTTGTTTTACAATAACTATTTTTGGCGCTAAAACATTTGACATTTATATTTTCTAAATTCGAATATGAAGGAGGTTTTATACCCGATAATACCCATTTATTTATAAGATAATCCATTCATTAGTTTTAAGTTAAATTTAAGATAAATATGTGACGGATAATTTGATTAAAATAGTTAAGTCTAGATTTTTAGTCATATTATTATATTAACTTATTTGATAAATTCAACTTTATCTTCAATACATCTGAAATTTCGTCTGCGTCACAAATTTAACTCTTCTTTCCCAGCGTTTAGAATTTAATCACAGAAGAATGCATGAATCTAAAATTATCAGTATTTTTTAATATACACTATGTACCATGTACCACACATGTTAACCTATTTCATTATTCACTTTCATCTTTCCGTTACGTAGATCCTGAGATTAGCACGTTCAAAGAATCTCTTCAGCTTTATATATGTATAGGTATATTAGTAGTTGATCCACGCAACTTCGTTTGTGTCACAAAAATATATAATATAACCTTCCTCAATGAATGGACTATCCAACACTGAAATATTTTTTCAAAGAACTCTTCAGCGTTATATTTTACTATGGATCCATAAAAGTCTATTGAGTGACATAGATATAATCTAAGTATGTATTTGACGTATCTATTGACCTGTCAGATTTAATGTCATTAACAATATTTGAAGCTATGAAACTTATTTGTCAACCTATTGATTTGTCAATTTATAGTTTTCGTGTTGTACGTCTTTTTATAAGCTTTAAGTTTACTTGCACTGGATGTAAGTTTAGAGTATTTTGAATACTTAGGTTATAAACTTATGCTTAATACTTTTTCTACCAGGCAACTTTAGATGAAGATAACATTCAGTTAAGTATAAAATAGTGACGATTTTGTTTTATTTTCTCTTTTTAATAAACAGAAATAGATATCTGGATCACAACTCAGTAACTATTTTAGTCGCCTCTTCAACATCAATGTAAAATAAATATGAATTTGTTAAAAAGACAAGTTGTTGAGAAAAATATTCCTAAATCTAACTTGTTATGGCTACTGAACGTCGCAAAAAGCCCAGATATATTATTAAAAATATTTTTTTTCACAAGTTAAAGTAATATTTTTCAGCCTGTTGATATGTCCTTCTTCAAAGGAGGTTTGAGAAGAGTACTTAAAGGCGATAGAGTCCCCTGACGTAAATAACTACTTACGATCATGTAGCCCGTTAGCTCGTCTGCCATGACAATTACAAAATCAATTTCATATCAAAACATCTATAAACAAAATGTAAAACACAACCGACAAAACCTAGCCAGGATTCTAAACGAATCTTGCATACAATGTAACCATTGTTCATCCATCCCTCTACATCAAAAGGAGCCGCAAGAAAAACTAAAGAATTTAGATGTTTACGCAAAAACTGATCTCGAAACCTAACGTGGGTGTCCGCTGATGTCATAATTTTTACAAACGAGATGTTGAACGGTCAGCAGTGACTGTTAATACACTTGTCAACACATTTAATAGCTTTTTTGGTAAGAAAAACGTAATTGAAGAATTATAATGTGTAAAGGTTTTGACGAAAAAGGAATAGATCCTCAATTCATCTGTTTTTTTTTGTTTGCATGATTCTTGTATCAGATGAATGGTGATGGTCGTCGAGAGGTCCGTTTAATTTTTTTAAAGATCGAACTAGTACTTTTGGATCTGTGTTTAAAATGTATAATTTAACGGACAAGATTGAATGGTTTGCTGTGCGTGTTAGCGTGTATTTCTTTATGAAATAAACCGATTTTGATTATTCTTTTTTTGTTAGAAAGCAGATACTTTGGACATAATCTCATATAAGTTTTAAAAAGATCTGCTTGGTAGTTTAGGTGCTATTCTTGACAAATGGAAATTAATCGTTTTCTATTTTGTCAGAAACTTTTATTAATCGAGCTTAACAAAGAGTTCTATCAACAAAATTCGAGTAGGTATTAATTAGGTGTGGATACAGTGGACTTATGACCAAAGGGAGATTTCCGACAGGGCGAGGTAGTATATGGTGGTCATGCCGAAGCCCGCTGTAGTAGATTTCAGATGTCGTATAAATGCGAAGATTTTTGCAAATATTGTAACCGCGATTCAGGATCTGGAGCGCTATTATTGGTCGCTCATTAGGTATTATTATTATTTATTTTAATAGAGCTGTGAATATTGTTGAAATTTTCAATACTTTTAAATTGATGGTAAATATTGATATATTAAGGTACTATTATTATTTGTTTTCGGCACATCTTTATTTATTTACTAAAAAATATCACCAACAGAACCAGTTACAACAATGACATTAAAAAATAATATAATAATAATACAATCACATAGAAATGAAGAATCGCTGTGTAACGATACTAACAACAGGCAAGCGTTCATACAATTTTAAGGGGACAGACGCAAAAATAGACATACTTATAAAAAAGTTGTTTAAGTTTAAGTTGAATCCTATGTGTTTTCTTTTGATTTATGTATTTTTTTAAATTAGAATATGTTTCCATTTTATCTGAATTAGTATTTAACTCACAATTAATATTGTTTATTTATCTTTGTCCATACGATGTAAGCATACGAAGATTGAGAGGATTTATTTCTGATCTTTTTTTATTTCTTATTTTTTGTGTATTATTTTTTATGTTTTTTTTCTTGTGTTTTATGTTTCTTTTTTTTCTTCACAAATAAAGAATGTCTATGTCTATGTCTATATGCTTTTCCTACTCTACAGTCACAAGTACTGTTTCAAAATTTCATTTTAGCACTGTTAATTGACGAATCGTGTTTTTTTTGTACAAACCGGTTTCGATGGTTTTTCTTTGTATGAAAGACAATGTTGAAACGTAATATTAACCTAATATGAAATGTCTTTGAGATATAGTTGAAAAATGAAAATCGGTAATTTTAATTTGAAAAATTGACAGTTTAAAGCTTTAGCTTTTCAACTAGCCGACGGTTTATCTGTTATCAAATCTAATATATAAAATTCTCGTGTCACGGTGTTCGAACTTGAACTCCTCCGAAACGGCTTGACCGATTTTGTTGAAATTTTTTGTGCTTATCCGGTATCTATGAGAATCGGCCAACATCTATTTTTCATCCCCCTAAATGTTAGGGGTACTCCACCCCTAATTTTTTTTTTATTTTTTCGACGCAGACGAAGTTGCGTGGAGCAACTAGTATAGGTATATAAATCTCGTGTCACGATGTTTGTCCGCAATGGACTCCTAAACTACTGAACCGATTTTAAATTAAATTGGCACACCGTGACCAGACTGGTCCAACTTGAGAGATAGGATAGCTTAGATCAAGGTCTGATGATGGAGCTGGAAGGTGGCCACAGGAACTCCGTCAATAAACAAGATAACCTCATCGTGTTTAGGCTCTAATGAAGCGTTCTGATGAGTACCTACTTTTAGAAAATTTTCGGGAACAATTCCTATGCGACGCAGACGAAGTTGCGCGGGGCAGCTAGTCTAATATACAATATATAAATGTATTTATAAGAAGTAGGTTCTTAGAAAAAGTTGGTATATTTAAATTTCACATTGACTCTACATTTTTTGTTTCTATTGGATTTCAGAATAGTATAGTAATATTCTTATTTAGATAGATAGTTACATAAAACAGAGCCAAAAATGTATAGTAAAGTCTAGTCTAACTTCCATTTGTATTTATTTATTTGCCCTCTATGTTTCTTATTGGAATAATATTTATTCCAATTAGAGATGACTAATGGAGTTATATCTCATTATCTACTTTACAATTATTATAAATAATATTCTGGATAGCATAATCTAAGTAAGTAGGTATTTAACACATTATTTAGTTTTCTAACATTACTACTAAGTAATAAATTATTCACTTGATTTGCGAGTATCGCTTGCAATAGGCCTAAACGTTTGCAATGTTCTTGCGATTATTAGAATAATATTAAAAAAATTCGAATTATTCCTTTCAGTTTTTTTTTGCGTTTTATTTCTGCTCACACTAATATTTATGATAGGTAAAATTAAATAATTTAATTATATCTAGTAAAAAAATAAATGGTAGGTACTTACGGTTCGATGATTGCAATCAAACAGACAGACACAGCATCACTTCACTAACAATATTATTTAACAACACTAACGTCACACAAATAACTGTAATTTTCTATTAGTTTTTAAACACACGCGTTTGACGATAGCAGGAACAAAACGTTTCGGTATCGAAATTCAAAATCCTGGATTGTTTTTTTTTTTCGAAAGAGTGGTCGCGGATTCTGTCACTGTGAGGCGTGGTTATTGAAACGAGATTATTCGCGGCGGCAATTAGCAAGAACAGGACAGAAATATAATTGGTTTTTAATTAGCCTTGCATTATTTCGTTAGCACGTGGCGTATCCCGGAGATATTTCGGACGAATTTTCCAATTTTCAAATCGCGTCAAGTGACCGAGGTCATTTTCGCCGATCACCAAACTAGACAGTCAAACGAAAAAACAGTCACGGGGTACGAAATTAAAAAAAAAATAAACGCGCACGCACACACAGCTACTCCCAATTAAAGATAATGCTTCTAGATATTTTAATAGCCGTCCCCTCCGTAGAAATCCGACACAACCAACTCTCGTTGAATTTAAACACTTAATGATCGGTTGGAGGAAATCGTCCGAGAAACGAGTAGAGCGGTCGTGGTGTTGTCTCTTTCTAATTAGTTCCAGGAACCGCCACAAGTATACTGGAAATGGCGCCACTGTAGGCTGCAAGGTGGAGCTTAAACCAAGGAGTGGTTGTAAAAGGCGGACAAAAATGGCGATTGGTTGGGTTGTGTCTAGTAATTTTGTTATGCCTCAGCCGGCGGGTTGGCACCGATCGATCGACAGAGGGATGCCATAATATGTTTTTATTGGTATTTTTTGGTTGTAACCTGTAGCGAGCCACGCCTCTGAGTTTGAGTTTAGCAATGAGTCCAGCCAGTGCGTTTTTTTACGATGCGTGCATTTTTTTTTGTCGCGAAGTGTCATAGGATTTTATGTCTATGTGGAATGAAATAGTTGGGAAATTTATGTGTTTATATTGTGTTGTGTACTTATAAGTTTTTTTTTTGTAAACGAATGCAAATATTTTAGATGATAAAATACTAGGTACAAAGATATTTATGACGATTAATAATAAAAGAGACGGTAAATAACTAGTTATCATAGAATATGTAATTGTAAATTGATTTGATTTGATTTAAATTTTAATTGGATTATTTCAATAACCTAATTTGATTTTAAAAATACCTACATTTTTGAAAGTCGTTCGAAAAGGCTTAATTACTTAATTATTTAAGGTTCAGTGTTCAAAAATTCTAAACTATTATAATAAACTGTAGAAAATAAATAAAACAGGAACCTCTGTTCACTGATTGTGGAAAAATGTCTAATTACATATTTTTACAAAAATTAAAACGACTCAGTTCTATTAGTCACATAGGTACTCGTATATTACAAACACTAGGAGTTTGATCTTTGTAAAATTGTGAAAATGTCAAGCCATTTTCAAGAAAATATAATCATCGAATTCGGTTCATCCAAATAATAAACGCAAACACACACAAGGCATCAAATTGTAAAATCTTATAGGTACATTAAATATATAATTGTATTTTAAATAGCAAAATGTTTATGCATAGGTAACTCTCAAAGAATTCACGACAACCTGCATGTTATTTCTTTTTAAATTTTTAGTTACTATCATTTTATTTTTTGTCTACTTTTATGTGGTGACGATCGCCCGCTACAGGTTTTACCTAGTGCGGGGATCAATGTTCATCCCTAAACTGAAGTTATAAGTAAATAAATTTGATTTCATTTCAACCTTCATTTATTATGGAGAGTTTCAGAATCACTCAAATCGGTCCACTCAATCTACATTTGCACGGAGACAAAAATTCATAATAAATTTCATTCTATTAGAAAGAAAGAGGTATTTTTTATTCATTTTTGTTATTCCACAATAAAATAAACTTAAATTATTTAATGATAATGAACATTAAATTATGTAACTTACTGTAATTTACTATCAATAAACATAATTATATAATTCAAACTAGTTAATTCAAGAAAAAATAGGAGTCTATGCAGAACAAATCTAAGAAAACTATTTCACATAAATTTAAATGTCAGAGATATCTTAAAAGCACTATTACATTTTAATAGGCTTTTAATAAAAGACGAACAACTTTTTTATGATCATCACTTTTTTGGAAAAAAGAGATAAACAAATCGGTTCTCCCAAGCAAAGAAGCAGCCTAAAAATATAGTCAATTTGAAGAGCCACCTTACCGAACAAAATAGTGTCTCCAAACAACATTACCTACAAACTTCAAGTGTTTTACAAAACGACTTAAACGTTTTTTTTTATTGCCATGCAGGCAGACGAGCCAACGGCCCACCTGATAGTAAGTGGTTACCGTCGCTCATGAACCCTGCAATGTCAGGGGACACTGAGGGGTCGCTACCTACAACCTAACTTTAAGGACCCTCCTCAAGCCTCGTTTGAAGAAGGACAAGTCATAGCGCTCAGAACAATATAAGTTTTAAGCCACAAAGAATCCAATATTTTACACTTTAGATGTGTAATTACTAAAATTATTCTTCGTCAAACCAAAATAGAAATTTTTGATATTGTTAGTGTTTAATTAATGTTATTTTTAAGCTCTAATCGTATATCTAGTGTAATGTTTTATCCATAGTTTTAACGAAAATGTTAACAGTATAACAGGCGTAGAGTTTTCGAATAAATAACTAATGATTCTACCAATAGAATCATTACTCAATTGTGAGTCGCGTAATAATTGAGTGTAATTTTATAATGATTCAATGATTTTACTAATTGTTTTATTTATATGTTTTTTGCTAAAATCTATAGGTTTTTGAGTATAAATACAGTTAGGTAATAACATATTTTTTTAATATTAAGATTTACAATAACAACATAAACACTATTTAGGTATACTTTGCCTAAATTAAAACGGGTTCGGATATATTTTTTTAGTAAATAGAGTTCAAGAGGAAAGTTTTATGTAGGTGGGTACATATAAATCTATAATAAAACGCAAATAAATTTTAAAGATTTTTATTGCGATTTAGTAAAAAAAAATACTTTTTGTACTTTAATGTAGCCAAATTAGCGTTTGGAGTATTACCTATATAATGTATTTGAACCTATATATGTATTTGAAATAAAAAAAATTAGAGGAGGCCTTTGTCGAAAGACAAACTATTACACACCCTTAACTTTAGATTGTTGTGCCAAACCAAATCAATCCACATCGACCTCTATCCGAGATATTTAAGTTTTAAGTTTGACATTCGTTATTAATACATACAATTATTTGTCCTTAAAGGTCCTTAAAGGTTGGCCGTAGGTTGCGGGGCAGTGTCTTCTGGCAATGCAGAGGTCCATGAGCGACGGTAACCGCTTACGATCAGGTGGATCGCAGGGTCGATGTACCTACGCTAATCTCATACTTACATACTACTAATGTGCTTTCATAAAATATTTTTCTACTATGTATTAATGGTATTGTTTATATACCTATATGTTTTAGGTAATGTAATTATAAACGTATATAAAGCAATAGTATGTCAAAAAATATGTGAATAAACTTTTCATATTAAGACATGTATTTTTATTCCATAAATAAACCTTATTAAGTTTACCAACCTCATATTTCCAAGAAATACTTTATGGCACTGCTGGGCTGAGTCTCCTCAGTAGAGGGAGCAGAAAGCAACCTCTTTGATATAGATTGGAGACTCCAAATAATATCTTAAGTTCTATAATTTACAGGGAAAATGTGATTTTTTCGCTCGTTTTCAGAAATCTATCAAATCTCAGTCTTTTTGTACTGATCTTTAAATATAGGTACTTAACTCTGACTTGGAAATGAATTTAAATAACTCCATCTACGTACTCTGGGGGCGGCGCGACGTGAAAGAGTGCCTTGGGCGTAACGCGTCGCGCCGTCCCTCATAACCCCGTGCTGGGTTCTGGCCTCAGCCGGGGTTCGGACGCTGAGTGTGAGCGGTTAGAGGTTTTAGTGCGGAACTCCCACATACGGTGATTTCCTCCAAATAAAAAAATAAAAATCTACCTACTCTAAATGGTGGATTCACTAGAATTCTTAAAGGTAGGTCATAGGTAGCGGGACAATGTCCCCTAACATTACAGAGATAACCACTTTTAATCAGATGGCCCGTCATGGCAATAAAAAATTACTGCAAAAAGCAATAATTATAAAGCTGCTCTTTCGAGCGTTATTACTTGTCCAACTTCAACCGAGATTTAAAGAGAGTCTTTAAGAATATAATCATTGTCTCTTCTGACATTGCACAGGTCCATGAGCGACGGTAACCTCTTATAACAATGTTATGGAAATGTTACATACAGAAAACTAAGAAGGTCGAGTTCCTTACATGATATAACTGTAGAAAATTCGTCATTACTGGACGCGACTATTTTAAGTCTACCAAACTCTTCGATAGGAGAAAGTGGAAATAGCAAAGAACTTCTATATAAAATCAGCAAATTGCAGGAAGAATTAAACTCAGCGAATAAGGAAATAGACGATTTAAATTTTGAAAATAGTTTACTTAAGAAACAATTAGAAAAATCCAAGAAAACAGTAGACCTTTACAAACAGTTGGGGTGCAACAATGACACAAACATATATCGGGGATCATCCATAAAGAAAAAAAATAAACGGAACTACGCTACAAAAATACTCAAAGATTGCACACCAATAACATCATTGAGCCTATCAGCTAACTTAAATAGTAAGGACAAAGAAAATGAGAATAATCTTGATTGTAATACGGGTGGCTGCTGCCTAGTAGAAAATGATAATGAAGACGTAGAGGAACTGCAAGTTATAAACAGTGAACAGCAATGGCTTATTCCTAGAAAAAAAATCGTGATCCTAGCAGATCAACAGGGTTATAGAATGCGTCAGACACTGCAAGACCTAGTTGGCGATGAATACAGAGTCACATGTTACTGGAAGGCAGGAGCATCATTGGAACACATACTATCGGATCATCATCATCATCATCAGCCTATAGACGTCCACTGCTGGACATAGGCCTCCCCCAAACCTCGCCATAACGACCGGTCCTGCGCCGTCTGTATCCAGTGACCTCCCGCGATCTTGACCAGATCGTCGGTCCATCTCGTGGGGGGTCTACCAACGTTGCGCTTACCGGTTCTTGGCCGCCACTCTAGAACTTTTCGGCCCCAAGTAACCTGTACAGTACAGTACAGGTTACTTTAGTCCTTCTGCGGATCTCCTCATTTCTGATTTGATCACGCAGAGAGACACCCAGCATAGCCCTTTCCATTGCTCTTTGAGTGACTCTGAGTCGTCTGATAAGACCCATCGTAAGCGGCCAAGTCTCTGATCCGTAGGTCATCACTGGCAACACACACTGGTCAAAGACTTTCGTCTTGAGACACTGCGGTATTGTGGACGAGAAAACTTTCCGAAGCTTCCCGAACGCTGCCCAACCGAGTTGGATTCGTCGCTTGATCTCTGCATCGAAGTTGGACTTACCTAATCGGACAGTTTGTCCCAGGTATACGTACTCGTCAACAACTTCAAGCACAGAGTCTCCGATAGTTATTGGAGAAGGTACGACATGGACATTTGACATAAGTTTCGTCTTGTCCATGTTCATTTTTAGACCTACTTCCAAGGAAACTCTGCTGAGATCATTGAGCATTGCAGAGAGTTCCTCCGCGGTTTCAGCCATGATCACTACATCGTCGGCGAATCGAAGGTGAGTTATGTACTCGCCATTTATGTTGATGCCTAGCCCTTTCCAATCCAGAACCTTGAAGACATCCTCCAGGGCAGCGGAGAACAGTTTTGGTGATATGACATCACCCTGTCTCACGCCGCGCTCTAGAGGTATTGGTTTCGAAGCCTGGCCTTGGAGTTGGACTGACATAGTGGCGTTTTCATACAGGAACTTCAACACTTCGATATACCGATAGTCGACCTGGCACCGCTGAAGGGACTGCAATACAGCCCATGTTTCGACCGAATCAAAGGCTTTCTCGTAGTCCACAAACGCCAAGCACAGAGGCAAGTTATACTCCTCGGTTTTCTGTATAACTTGTCGCAGCGTATGTATGTGGTCTACGGTACTATAGCCTTTTCGGAAACCGGCTTGTTCGGGAGGCTGGAAGTCGTCTAGCCTGCGTGAGAGACGATTCGTGATGACCCTCGAAAACAACTTATAGACATGGCTCAGGAGCGTAATGGGTCGATAATTCTTCAGAAGGGTATTATCACCCTTCTTAAAGAACAGTGCGACCAAACCCCTAGTCCATGCCCGTGGCGTTTTTCCTTCGAGTATGACGGTATCGAAAAGCCTCTGAAGAGCCTTGAGGACAGGTTTCCCTCCCGCTTTCAGAAGCTCAGCCGTGATACCGTCATCACCCGGCGCCTTGTTGTCTTTGAGCTGTTTGAGGGCCATCCTAATCTCGTACAAGCTGACGTCCGGGATGTCTTCGGTGTAGTGTCGGGTAAGTTTGGCTCTTGGGTCTTTTGCCAGATTTGTCACGGGTTGTCGAGTAGATGTGTACAACTGTCCATAGAACCTCTCGATCTCACCCAGAAGCTCAGAACCCGATGAAACAACTCTGCCATCAATGGTCCTCAGTTTTGCCAAACGACTCTGCCCAATAGACAAATCTCTCGCGAATACTTTGGTGCCTTTGTTTCGCTCTATGGCTTCTTCAATACGCTTGGTATTGAATCGGCGCAGGTCTCGTTTTAAAGATTTAGAGATTTGTCTATTGAGGTGTCGATGTTTAATGGCATCATCTGAGGATTGCAGAGTCATTTCACGGCGTTGTTCCATAAGCCTCAGGGTAGAGTCCGACAGTCTTCTGGTTCTGTTTGTACGGTGGGCCTTGAAGAACTTAGACCCTACCGCTTGGACAGCTTCCACAAAACCGTCATTGTACTCGTCCACTGTGCCGGCCAGGCTATTAAAGCGGTTCTGGAGTTCGAGCTGGAAGCTCTCGGGGTTTTGAATGTGGGCTTGTGCTGGTCGGAGCGTAGACTTCATCAGCCGGGATCTCTCAAGCTTGATCTTGAGATTCAGCGTGCCTCTTACCATTCGGTGATCGCTTCCAAACTTAATGGCATTGATCACAGAGACATCGCTGAATATTTGCCTTTTTGTCGACATGATGAAGTCTATCTCGTTTTTGGTCGCACCGTCGGGTCTCATCCAGGTCCACTTCCTGTGGTCTCGTTTTCTGAAGAAGGAGTTCATCATGTATAAAGCCTCCTTCTCCAGAAAACCCGCCAGTAAGTTTCCTCTGTGATTCCGACACCCGACTCCAAATTGCCCCACTCGCAGCTCTCCCTCAGAACGTTTGCCCAGCTTGGCGTTGAAGTCCCCCATGACAACGGTGAAGTGAGATTTGCAGCTATGCATGGCTCTGGATATGTCCTCATACATAGCCTCCACCTCATCGTCGGAGTGTGCCGAGGTTGGAGCATAAACCTGTATGACCTTCAACGAATAACGCTTTGTTATTCTGAGTATAAGGCATGCTACCCTTGCCGACACACTCTCGATCTTCACAATGTTGTTCACAAGGGACTTGTGGACGATAAACCCGACACCACCTTGGGACAGTTGTTCGCCCTCCCGGAAGTAAAGCAGGTTACCGGACCGCAGGATCATCGAGTCCTCCCCCTCTCTTCGGACTTCAGATAATCCTACTATGTCCCAGCGCAACCGGCTCAACTCTTCCTCTAATTCCGCAATTCTCTCGTCTGTTCGCAGTGTACGCGTGTTCAGTGTTGCCAGGTGCAGTTTTCGTTGTTTATGGTAGCCGGATCGCACCCGGGGATTCTTAGCACCCCCTGCCCCACTGTTGGCTTGGTCGCTACCATAACCAAGCACAGTGGGGCCGCCGGGGACTGGGGGCCAATTCTTTTCGGCCGTATTCATGGGGGGTTTTGCCATAATCGCCACGCTTGGCATGCGGGTTGGCGATCGCAGTATGATGTTATTATACTCAGAGAGCGCTGCTGCCCACTCTCCGGAGTGTCCCTTGGTTGAATTAGTCGCCTTCTACGACACCCACGGGACAAGGTGGGGTGGTGCTATTCTAGGCCGGCACCACACGGTCCATTCTAGGCCGGCACCACACGGCCCATTCTAGGCCGGCACCACACGGCCCATTCTAGGCCGGCACCACACGGCCCCTCACTATCGGATACATACGAAGAATTGAAGTCGCTTAATGAAAATGATTGCATAATAATAATGGGAGGCATAAACGACCGAAACCCAAATCGGTTGAACATTAGTCTAAGAAGGTACTTTGAAAGTGTTGTGAAACCAAACATCATCATCGGGGAGGTGCCTTTTAATAAACACTTAAACGAGAAAAAATTGAATTACGAAATTAGATTTATAAGTAATGACTATAAGAATACCAATTTTGTTGACATGGAATATAGTAGAGAGATACCAACAGGAAAATATCTGTCGTTGTTTGTATGCAGAATGTTACTTCGCGAAATACTTCGTTTAGATTATAAAAATAGAATGTGTGAGTATAGTAAGAATCGCTATAAAAATGAGGAAATCTATAAAGTGGTCACGAAAGTGGACCAAGCAACTCAAACAACTGTACAAAACGAAACGTCAGAATCAGATATTAATGTTAATAGTTTTTTTTCGTTTATAATCTTATTCATGTTATGCACCAAAATATAAATGGTCTTCTAAATAAACAGGATGAACTTATGATTAATATTAATGACTTTAAAAAGAGGGGGAAGATTATTGATGTTATATGTGCTACTGAACATAATATGGTTGAAAATGATGTGGATCTTCTGCAATGTCCAAATTATAAAATAGCGTCATACTTTTCGCGGCACAACAGAAGAGGTGGATCTTGTATACTGGTTAGAAACCATCATAGATATAGGATACTGGAAGAAGTAAAACTAATTAGTGTTGAAAACATTATAGAATGCAGTGGTATAGAATTGTTAGACCATACAATTGTGGTAATTTGTATTTATAGGCCACCAAGAGTAAAAGTAAGTGATATTGATAAATTCTTTTGTAACTTACAACAGTTATTAGATAAGGTCTGTTATAGTAATAAAAAAATCGTAATTTGTGGAGATCTTAACATAGATACTTTAAAGGACAATGCATCATCAAGAGAGCTTCAACAAATACTTATTAGTTATAATCTTAAGTTAAGTTCGAATAAACCAACACGACCTCAGAGTAAAACTTGTATAGATCATGTTGCTCATACTATCAAAGGACTTAAAACAGATATTCTTGAATTAGCGATTTCTGATCACACAGCACAACTGATTCATTGTCCTGTTCAGCAAAGTTGGAGCATTACGCACTACTATATACTAAAACGTGATACCCGTGAACGAAATATTAACAAATTCAAAACCTATCTAGAGAGTGTTTCTTTCAGTGATATTTTCCAACTCAAAGATCCCAACGAGGCATACGATGGTTTTTATGACATTTTTAGATTACTCTATAACTTGTGTTTTCCAGTTATTAAAATTAAGATATCAACAACCAAACGATCACAGTGGCTTAGTAAGGGTATTAGATACTGTGCTAAAAGAAAAAGACAATTGTTATGGAGATACAGACGTACATCGAAAAACTCCGATAAAATTACTTTTAAAATCTACTCCAAACGACTAAAGAAAATTATTAAATTGACTCAGAAGGTGCAAAATAATTGGAAAATATTAAATGCAACAAATAAATCTAAAGCAGTGTGGCAGATCATAAATAGACAAAAACGGAATAAAACTCTAAATGAAATAAAACAAATTCAAGTAAATAATACATCTATCACAGATCCGAAACAGATTGCAAATAGTTTCAACAATTTTTTTAATAATAATTATGTTGATAAAGCAGGTGGCTGTTCCTTGCATTATAATATTAATAACAATAATAATACATGTTTTATGACACCTACAAATGAGCACGATGTGGAAAGGGCTATCAAAGGTTTGAAAAATACTACAAGTACCGGCTATGATGAAATATGTACTGAAGTTGTAAAGAGAGTAGCTAAAACTATAGCACCGGTATTAAGTCATATTATTAATAAATGCATAGAATGTGGTGTCTTTCCTACAAATCTTAAGACTTCTGTCATTACACCAATTCCAAAAAAAACAGACCTTACAGATATAACCGCATACAGACCGATAACGCTAATTTCTATTGTGGCTAAAATATTTGAGAGGATAATTTATAATAACTTAAACCAATATTTTTCTAAACACAACATTATTGTAAACGAACAATCAGGCTTTAGGCAGGGTAAATCAACCAAAACAGCAATATCGAATTTTTTGAAGATTGTAATGTTAGCCATGGATAGTAAAAATAAGGTCACATCAATCTTTATGGATATGACAAAAGCTTTTGATATGGTTGATCATGCTATACTCTTAGACAAACTAGAATTATATGGCATTAGAGGTGTGATTCTTAAATTGTTAGAGTCATATTTAAAAAATAGAATACACTGTACTAAAATTACTAGGATTGATGAAAAAACCTTAACACAGATTACTTATTATTCAGAATTTGAAACTGTTAAATGTGGTGTCCCACAAGGTAGCATACTTGGACCTCTATTGTTCTTGATCTATATCAATGATTTACCTACAGTTATTGATTATCCAATTATACTGTTCGCGGATGATAGTACTGCAATTTTTCCTTCAAAAGATTTAGATAACGATGAAAATGAAATCAATAAATCACTTATATCAATAATTGACTGGTTGAATGCAAATAACCTTAAAATAAACTTAAATAAAACTTGCATGATGACTTTTAAAAATAAAAATAAAACACACGAAATCTTAAACATAAACTACAATGGAGAAGCTATAAAAGAAGTAGAAAATACAAAGTTTCTTGGCATTCATATTGATGCTTCACTATCTTGGAAGCCCCATGTTGAGAGTGTATGTTTAAGACTAAGTCAGTATTCATACACCTTACGTATGCTCAGACAGGTGGTTAGTGTAGATGTACTTTTATGTGCATATCATGCGCAAGTGGGATCGATATTAAACTATGGTATAATTTTCTGGGGAAACTCAACAGGAAAAGACATTGTCTTTAAAGCACAGAAAAAATGTATTCGGGCGATATGTGGGATAAAAAGTACTGATTCATGTAAACCTCATTTCAAAAATATGCATATATTGACTTTTCCATCTTTGTATATTTACGAAGCTGCATTGTTTATAAGGAAAGAAATATGTAAATATGAAACTGTAAAAAGTCAAAGGCATAAAAATCGTTTATGTAGTGTGCGGGCAAATACAGTTTTATATAGAAACAGCGTATTTTGTATGGGTGTAGAAATATACAATAAACTGCCAAACTACATAAAAACTACATGCAATTTCGATACCTTTGCCTTTACGCTAAAAAAATTTTTGATAAAAAATGTGTATTACTCAATTAATGAATTTTTAAATTGTGAGTATTGAACCTGTGTGCTGATTAGGTTTTTTTATACTGAATTATGAATTTTTATGAATTTGTACATTAATGAATTTTGTTTGTATAGAATATTTGCATACCAGAACCATACTGGTTAAGAGATATTATGCTTGAATATTTATATTTAAATGTAAACTCTTGCAAATAAATAAATAAATAAATAAATAAACAATCGCCAACTACTATCTACCATATCAACAAATAATATTAGTGATTATTATTTATTGTATTTTTAATTTATCTATAAGCACTGCACTGCTCTGATGAATTCTCCAGCGGTGAATCCAACGATGGGTCCAGCTGAAAATCAGCGCTGCAGTTTTATGTAGCTGCAGCTTTTTGCTGAGCTGGTCGTCCATTCAGCATAGATCTTGCACACACTTAATCCATCTGTTTTAGTTTAATGTATTATTATTACTGTTTTTTGCTTTTTATTTTGTTTAGCATATAGTTTTTAATTTTTAATTTGTTTATTAAATATAGTACTAGATTCTATATGTTAAATGTGTAAGCTATTAAGTGCTGAATAAATGTATTTTCTTTCTTTCATATATTTTCCATACTTTGATCTTCACCTTTCATTTAACACGAAAATCATCTAAATCGGTTCACCCAAATTAAAGTTATCAAAGAACAAACAAAAAAAACAGACGAATTGAGTACCTTCTCTTTTATGAAAGTCGGTCAAAAACAACGTTAAATCTAAAAACCACACATCGAAGTTTTACGATCAATCACAATCATTTAATTTTAACAGGAATACAAATAAAATTTGAAGATTTCTAAGTAAAATAAATAAATTGTAAATAAAACTTACTTATTAAGGCTTTCTAGGAACGGGTTTTGGCAAAGGAGAGCCGCGTTCAGCCTTTATTGACCCTAAAAGTGTTTAATCATTTTATTTGATTTCTTCCCGGAGTTGGGGGCTGGTTTGGACCTTTTTAATTGTTTTAATATACGATATTTTATTGGTACGCTTGCGAGAAACGGTATATGTGATGGTAAGTCGATTAAACCGCGTCTTTGTTGGGCAGATGAAGTAAAAGGTCTCGTGATCGTAAGTGACGCTACAATACTTTCATGCATTTTCAACGGGTTCTTACCACGATATTTAATTAATTGAGTTGTCTCGATATTTCAACGTTGTTGCAAACGTCATGATCACGAGAAGACTGGATACTGCGGGTCCATTTAACTTACTCTGAAAAAATTTGGAATCTTTAAGTTCTTTGTGCGAAGAAATGATAGTCGATGGGGCCGAAAAGTTCTGGAGTGGCGACTACGAACCGGTAAACGCAGCGTGGGTAGACCTCCCACAAGATGGACCGACGACCTGGTCAGGATCGCGGGAGGTCACTGGATGCGGACAGCGCAGGACCGGTCGTTCTGGCGAGGTTTGGGGTGGGGTAATGTCCAGCAGTGGACGTCTATAGGCTGATGATGATCCAAGGCAGAAACTTCAACATCCCTCTTCAAACGAGGTTTAAGAAAAGTCCTATTTGGCCTCTCAATACCCTGGTATTGCAGAGGTTCATGAGCGACGGTAAAACTTACCACTAGGTGGACCGTAAGCTTGTTTGATTGTCTTGCAATGAAAAACCAAAATTTTTGTCATTTTTTTTTGCCGTAGCAGAAAGATAAACCTGATGATAAGTGGTCATCTTAGAGGTTACAGAATCGAAGAGTATTTAAAATAATCTTAATTTAATATAATCCTAAACATACCTTCTATCAAGTAGGTACTTTAATAAAAATGTGCCAAAAAAATATGATTACTTTCATTTAATCACAAAACTACAATTTTAAAAACTTTATTACAAAATATATCTACACTAACACGAGAACTATTTTAAAACAGAGCAAAGTTACCCCTTCAAAAATTCACCTGTTACTTTACAAAAAAAAATTGCAAACCCCTATTAGACCTCCCCTTAACAATAGGACAGGGGCAAAAAATGGCAAAAGAGCCGGCTCATGCCAACTGTCAAATTTGGCAATAAAAAATGATGTACAATACTAAATAGAGGGATGAAAGGAGCCGCTTATTTTTGAGTTGGATAAGAAGCTTTAGCATGGCGCTTAACTCAAACGGACCAAAATTGGTTTGTAAATTTATGTGGTAGTAGTAGCCAAAATCGGTCATGATGTTAGTACTAAAATATGATTTGTTTACGTAAAAAAAAGTGATAATTGAAACTGAAACTGAAAAACTATTAAAAATTCACAATAACATTAGGTATTAAACACATATCCAAAATTGTTCTTAAAAAATTAAATGGGACCCCATGACGACCATCACCTTCCATCTAAAACCTGTACCAACCCATTACTGCCCACTGTTGGGCTCAGGTCTCTTCAGAAGAGGGATTAGGCATAGTCCACCACGCTTGCCCAGTGCGGATTGGGGACTTCATATATCTTCAAAGGATTTTTAGAATCCTTTTCCGACATGCTGGTTTCCTCACGATGTTTTCCTTCACCGTTTATAGCCAGTGATGTTGTGAAAAATTGCACATAAATCTTTTTCACATTTAGATTTAGAGGTACAAGCCGGCTGGATTTGAGATCACGACCTCCCGTATGGAAGGACGTGCTTCGACCACTCGGCCATCACGACTGTACTCGGCCACCACGACTATGACGCCATCTAACACCAGAATCATTAAAATCAGTCCAACCAAACTAAAGCTTAAAAAAACAGTCGAATTGTGACCTCCTTCTTTTTGGAAGTCAAATTATTTTTTTTTATTCCAAAAATATTTACACATAATTCTTAACAACATCCAAAATATTGACAACAAGAACATGAATTGCAACTAAACATACCCGAACCTTGCATTTCATCATTATATAACATTGACAATAGCCTACAAATTGTAGACCATTAAAAAAAACCACCATCATTATTGACATTTATGTATTTTTTCCCACAGTTTCAATTACATCTTGTATGTAATACATGATGATTTGTCCGGCTATTTGTACATGCATTGTCTTTTCAAGGCTCTTTTATTGTCATGTAGGCAGACGAGCTAACGGGCCACCTGATCGAGAGTGGTTACCGTCGCTCATGGACCTCTGCAATGTGAGGGGATACTGAATGGATGCCTACGACCTAACTTTAAGGACCGTTCTCAAACCTCGTTTGAAGAAGGACAAGTTATAATGCTGCAGGAATACCGAGAAGAGTTCATTCCATAGCTAGATGGTGCGACTTGGTGATGGTGATTGGACTTTCTTCAAGCTTCGTTTCTTCAAAAATTGGTATCTTTTGAAGCTTTGAAATTTAAGTATAATGCATGCTGCATCGGCCACAAGACGGGTAGTGCACGGCAAATGTAAAATTGCTTCACACAAAATGAGAACAACTTTTTACATCCGTAAAGGACAAGTCATAGCGTTCAAAAAACCAACTGTACCAATCCATTGCTACTGCCAACTGCTGGGCTCAAGTCTCCTCAGTAATAGTCGACAACCAGTGATGATGTGATAAATTGCATATAAACCTTTCTGAAATTAAGGTTTAAAAGTACAACCGGCTGGTTTGAATCCGCTTCAATTAACATACTACCAAGTCTTAGGCCTTGTATCGATTCCTATCTATAAAAGCTTATATTTGAAATATTCTCTATCAAGCATTATAACTGTTTAAATTAAGATAGAAGTCATATAACTCGCCAAATTAAAAATGCCACAAAAACTATTAAACTGCTTCATCATTCTGCACTAATGCCTTTAGGAGTGAGACATCTTGAATCCTGCAACGTCATCGTCTTTTAAATGGATTTCAGAAGCTCTTTAAGTCTACATTTAGAATACGTCAAAATATTGATAAAATTTTAAGTAATGAAGATGTCGTGTGAATTTTTAAAGTTTTATAACTTGCACTGGATGTAACCATGTAAGTTTGGGTGGAATCTTGCGAGTTGAATTTGACCTACTTCCCGGTTTCTGATTGAGCAAACATTTTGCACGCAGATGTATATTGTGACAATGCAATAATGTGGTAGAGCTGATCTGATGGCTTTGGGTATCCATAAGGACTCCTATAGTAAAAAAGATGAGATGAACTCATTTAGGCTCGTTTTATTTGTCTCAGCTAGCACTCTACTGCTACATGATATCTAGGATCTTAAAAGCTTTCTATAAAATAAATAATTGGATTTGTACACATTACATACATATATTTTTTTCTTCTATTATAAAAAAAACGAGCTTGTAACTCATCTACTGGTAAGTGGTTACTATCGCTTATAAGTCTCCACAATACCTGGGCATTACTTGAGACCTACTTAAGTATGCGCTAGTTCATACAAAATGTACCTATATGAGGCGGATCGGGACAGTAAAAGCGTTGCATTGCGACTCAGTATTATTACCTATAGAAGAGATTCCTTACCACACCTCAAAGGCATAAACTTCATCAACTAATCTAACATGAACTTCATTTACTGATCTTAAATTATTGTTCCCTAATTGTTATTTAACTTAAAAACACTGGTAGCTGACTATTCGCACTAAAATTTACATTAACAATCAAACAAATAATAAAACTTGAAAACCAATTTTGTCCATCGTTTTTATTGAGAAACGTGGCGTTTGTTTAATCTATTCCAATATGGCGACTTGAACTCTAAAGCCGTTGCATTAAAGTCGTTTTGGCGGGAATATGGGTTCTTATTTTGAACGTATATTTTATTTTCTTGTCGTAAAAACTTCGGTCTGCGTATAACGAGGTGGATTTTTAATTATTATAAGGCTTTGTGTTAATTGTGTTGTTTTTTTTTCTATTTCGGCCCACGATTCGGTATCTTTGAGCGGCGCTTTGTGTACATTTTTTTTTCGTTTGTGTAATCTGTGAAATGGCATGTTAGCGCCATTATAGATGTTAGATCCTTTTTAAATTATCATTTGTAATTTTGCGTTTCCGGTCGATATTTGATTTTTGAATGGTCTGATTTTGTTTTCTGTTAAAGTAACGATGCTCTGAAGCGATGAAGTCTCAGGAAAGGGGGGAGGGTATTAGGGAGCGACGAATCCATTCCTAACAGAGGGAATATAAAATATTAGTGTATAAGAATTGTTTTTTAATTTTTCGACCAACTTCCAAAAAGGAGGATGTACTCAATTCGTCTGTATTTTTTTGTTTGTTTCGCCATAACTTCAGTTTGGGTGAACTGATTTAGATGATTCTGGTGTCAGATGAAAGGTGATAGTTATGGTGGGGTTCTTTTTTGTGTTTCTGATGAACCAATTCCTATGATTCTTTTTTTGTTAGAAAGCAAACAGTTTGTATATAATCTCATATAAAATTAATAAATATTTGACACGTAGATTTCGTGTTATAGGTAATATATATAAAAATGAATTGCTGTTCGTAGATTTGGCTTATTTTAATCTTGAAATATTCGTAGAAGTCCAGGGAAGGTTTAAACGGTGTGAAAATTTTCCTTATGTAACGCAGACGAAGTTGTGTGGCCCAGCTAGTAGGTAATAAAAAAATCGTCAGTCCTGTCGTTTTCAGTTTTATTCGTTTCAAAACTTCAAACAAATTAAAAACCACTTCAAAAGTTAAATTGCATAATTAAATAGACTTTAAATCATAACAATTCGATACAGTTATACAGTCATTGTGTTTTTGGCATCAATAGCTATTGACCGGCCATTGTTCATTTCGAAACCATTTCACTTGGAGAAAGAAGGTGAGCAAAAAATTGGCAACGACGGAGTGCACGCTGGATTAAATGTATTAAACGTTATTGTAACTTTGTACAGGTACCTCGACAGTTACTGTTGACCATAACGGTATAAAACAATATTTAAGGTGGTATTTTGAATTGAACACTCAAAATAGTAATTACTTTTAATAAATTTCTTTAAACACTCTTAGATAACCTACTCGCAGTACTCAGTCTTCCCGTGATCATGGCGCTCGCAACAGTAACGAAATATCAGGATCGTTCATTTAACAAAAATCGTGGTAAGAACCCGTTTATTGAACTGATGTATCAATAGCATGTAAAAAGCTTAATCTCCAGTAGTTTTTACAAAAAAATTCAACATCTGTCCACATCTCAAGATATTGATCCTTTGAATACACTCAAACATCCAATAAGATTAAACACAATAGAATCTCACACTTGACTTCACTGGATTACATTTATTTAGGGTCTTTGGCTACCAGCACACAGGCAATTATATTGACAATACTGTCTTCAATATAAACTATATTACTAGTTCACCGGCGTAACTTTTTATGTGTGACAAAGGATGAGTTTAGACAACTTTTGTGATTTAAACGCAGAAAAATTATTATTTACAACATAGTATAGAAAACTTTTGAATTATCAGTGATTTTCTATCAATTATGCATGTATTATTTTTCCACATTGTTTTTGATTTTCACTTTTTATTTTTATTTTATTTTTTCGCTTTGTGTGCTTAATTAGTTATAAGTAATTTGTAACTCTGTCTTGATCTGTAATCTTGTAAGTTGTGACCTTGTAAATCGTAAAGGTCTACCCGCAATACAGGTCTGACCTAGTGCGGGAACCATAGCAATAGTTAAAAAAAATTGTAACTACGGACTTCTTGACAATAAATTTATTCTTTAATATTCTTTAATTATACATAAACTTTTCTCTTTAATCTATCCGTTAAATATGAGACACAAAACCAAAAGTATTTGTCGATCCTAAAAAAATTATGACTTTCTTTCATATGACTCAAGCATCATTCAAATCGTCAAACCAAAATGCGGAAACAAACATAAAAAAGTAAATATAGAAGCTCCTCCGTTTTGATAGAAATAAACGAAACAAACAATACCTATTTGAGATATTGTCAATATTATTGAATGTGTGCGAACATTCAAAGGATTAACTACAATGGAATCACACACTAGACTTCACTTCATTGCATTTATTTGATGTTCTATTATTTTTTTTTGTATTTGCTTCTTTTACTGTTTTACTTTGAAAATATTTAGGAAGATTCAGTACTAGTGAGTCTACTAGTGAGTAAGTCGTGGTGGCCGAGTGGTCGAAGTGCGTCCTTCCGTACGGGAGGTCGCGGGTTCAAAATGCCGGCTTTTACCTCTAAATCTAAATGTGACAAACGATTTATGTGCAATTTTTCACAACACCACTGGCTAAAAAGAAAACATCGTGAGGAAACCTGCATGTCGGAAAAGGGTTCTAAAAAATCCTTTGAAGATATGTGAAGTCCCCAATCCGCACTGGGCAAGCGTGGTGGACTATGCCTAATCCCTCTTCTGAGGAGACCTGAGCCCAACAGTGGGCAGTAATGGGTTGGTACAGTACAGTACTAGTGAAATTATAACTTCGTCTGTGTTACATAAGATGGAGTAAATAATATCATTATTGTGTTTTTTTTTTTGAGATAAAAAAAATACATGCTCAATGAACTGTCACCAGTAGATATCGTCAAAATATCACGCGCTCTACGTAGTTAATTGTAACTATTTAACTATTTTTTAATTATTTATTCAAAGCTGTTAAATTAGTTGTATTTTTAATTTGAAAAAGACCCTCTCCTGATAATAAAAACATACTAAAAATTATTATCCAAATCAGTCATCGTTCTTAAGTTATAGCGGAAAATTGGAGTTGATTTTATTGACGTAATTTGACATTATCTGACAATAAAACACATTCATCTATATCTATATCTTCTTTCTTCTTATATATAAAAATGAATTGCTGTTCGTTAGTCTCGCTAAAACTCGAGAACGGCTGAACGGATTTATCTTATATTAGTCTTGAAATGTTCGTGGAGGTCTAGAGAAGGTTTAAACGGTGAGAATATACCCGGGATTTTTTTTTGTGACGCAGACGAAGTTGCGCGAGCCAACTAGTAACAAATAATAATGGGAATTCAAATTTAAATAAAGCTTTATATTAACTTGCACTGGATGTAACTATGTAAGTTCGGGTAGAATCTTGCAAGCTAAATTTAATAAACTTCCCGGTTTCCGATTGAGCTGACATTTTGCACGCAGCTGTATATCGCAATAATATGACAATTTTCACTCTAAACGTAATCTACTTAGTTACATTTAATCGAAGAAAAATACATAAACTTGAAACATATCGCGTGCATTCCGTGAGTACATAGCTTGTGTATAATTGTACACAACTCTATATGTTCGGTGTGTATAATATTATACACGATGTACGGTAATCACAGAGCGCGGTTTGACTCTTCGGTATACACGGGGGAAATTAAAAATGTATAATACAATAGAATCTCAATAACTCAAACCTCGGTAACTTAAAAACCTCTATAACTTCAAAAAATAATATGTTCTTATCCCATCAGAGCCCTAACATAGATCCTTGATAACTTAAAATATTTTGTATTTCTCTTGGACTTTAACTAACGATCGATTGTATTTTAAATTTTTGTTGTATAAATAAAACAAGACTTCCATTGAAAACTTGTCCGTTAAAATATCACATTTTTAAACACAGATCCAAAAGTACTTGTTCGATCTTAAAAAATTAAATAGGATCTAAGTTCAACCATCACCTTTCATCTGACACCAGAATCATTCAAATTATGGTCCGTGGACCAAACTAGAAATATAAAAAAACAAAGAAAAAACAGACGAATTGGGGATCTCCTCCTTTATGTAAATCGGTCAAAACCTAGTTTTTTTTTTAGTTGGAGGAAATCACCGGATCTCCACCCGCGTCCGACCCTAGCTGAGGCCAGAACCCAGCACGGAGTTATGAGGGGCGGTGCGACGCGTCACGCGCTACGGCACTCTTTCCCGTCACACGTCAAAACCTAGTAGCAGTAACATCATATTTTTTTTGTTTTATACATGTTGATGGATTAACCGATTTTGTTGATTTATATTTTCAGTTAAAGCTGCTCTTTTAAAGCAAGTAGCAAGTGAATTAGGTTACTAGAATACCTGAGCCCTTTAGTGAGGAGATCTGTACAGCATATATGTTTTAAATTAAGTAAATGTTTTTGTTTTTGAAAAGTTCTGGAGTGGCGGCCACGAACCGAACGTTGGTAGACCCCCCACGAGATGGACCGACGATCTGGTCAAGATCGCGGGAGGTCACTGGATGCAGAGGGCGCAGGACCGGTCGATGTGGCGAGGTTTGGGGGAGGCCTATGTCCAGCAGTGGACGACTATAGGCTGATGATGATGATGATGAAATGTTTTGCAAAAATCTGTTCGTCATACAAACTTATGTATAAATTCTTGCAAATTTAATAATATTTAACAAGACTCAACGTGCTCAACATTTAAATAATTTCAGAATTCCGTATAAAAATCCCTCCGTGTGTAGCGATGCTCGTCAAAGACGTAAAAACAATTGTGTTTCCTCCCGCGGACCTGATTGAAGTTACATCTGTGTACCGTTGACAAAAACAACAATATTTTTCGATAAAGTCCAACTATGTAATTGAATAATTCTTTACATTATTCTGTGTAAAAAGGGGGATATGTAAAAAAAATAGCAACTAGAGTTATTGGAAACTAATATTAAAAAAATGGAAACGGCAACCTGCATTTTTCAATAATACTACAATATATTAGTTCTGATCAGTATTGTCTTTATCAAATTTATACAAGATAATGTCCGAAGTGTCTGCTTTCACAACAGCTTTTTCATGAAATCGGTTCAAGCAGAAAATAAGTAACAGTAATAATATGAATAGCGTGGTGGCCGAATGGTTGAAGCGCTTGCCTTCAGTACGGGAGGTCGCGGGTTCAAAACCGGCCGGCTTGTACCTCTAAATCTTAATATGAAAAAGATATATGTGCAATTTTTCACAACACCACTGGCTAAGAACGGTGAAGGAAAACATCGTGAAACCTGCATGTCGGAAAAGGGTTCTAAAAATCCTTTGAAGATATGTGAAGTCCCCAATCCGCATTAGGCAAGCGTGGTGGACTATGCCTAACCCCTCTTCGGAGGAGACCTGAGCTCAGCAGTGGGCAGTAATGGGCTGTTACAGTACAGTACAATAATATGAAAACAACGTTACAAACGCACAGCAGATTGTGAAATCTTAAAAATATACCTACATTTTCAGACAGGAAAATACTTCTTTGATCCTAAAAACAATAAATGAAACCCCACGACGACTAACACCTTTCATTTGAAACAAAGATCATCCGAATCGGTCCATCCAGAAATAAATTATGAGAGATTCTTTGCTATCGGTACAAATCTCACCGGCGCCTCGTTCTATCCTTGTCTCACAGATTTGCTGTCTCTTTCCAACTCAATGTCAATCCACTCTAGCTATTGTTTTATTATGATGACAATTATTAAAATACCATGCTGTAAATATGGATATTTATTTTGTTATTGCATTTATAATATTTTCTGTGTATAAAATAACTTTTATATGAGTTATTGTTTAAAAAGTTTCTAGAGTTTTTCTATCTGATATTAGTCCAAAGAGAAATTAATATTCAGCACTTTTTTATCTAAAAGTAAAAGTAGTAAATTTCTTGGAATTTCGAAGCTTTAAATTGTAAGAAAGACTTTAATATCCACTTGTAAAATCATTAATTTCAAATTAACTTAAGGTAAAACTATGGTTCAGTTTGGAACTGTTCGGCGATTTCTTGTTCGACACACATTTTATTAAAGGTAAACCACCTGATGGTAGGTAGTTACTGTTGCTTGAACCACTGCAAAGCATAGACAACCGATACCTATCATACCATACAGAATTCCTCTTAGCCTCGTTTAAAGAGGGACAAGTCAAGCACAGGAGAGTCCATTCCAATGTGGGTTTTTTTGCTGGTTAGAAAAACGAGCTTAAGGCCCACCTGATGATAAGCGGTCACCGTCGCTCATGAACCTCTGCAATGCAAGGGCAATGAGGGACTGTTACCTATTTTAAATTTTCCTTAAACCTCGTTCAAAAAAATCTTTAAATGCAGGTGGAAGTAACATTAAAAACAAATATATTTTTTATCCTAACACTAAAGCATTTAGCTTAATTACTAACAATTAAATTATAACCATTAGAAGCTGTAAACACCATTATGTAATTTACTTTTATCTGTGTGTATTGGCACCTTGCCTTTCTGACTCTTTTTATGTTAGTCCGCGCATAATTTTAGTTTGGATGAACTGATTTGGATGATGCTTATTTCTTGGAGTTCTATTTAATTTTAAAGTAGTTTTAAAGGTATGTTTAAACGTAGTGTTTTATTAAAGATTCAAACGAATTCAAAACCGGGCGGCTTGTAGGTACCTTTAAATCTTAATATGAAAAAGATTTATGTGCAACTTTTCACAACACAACTGACTACAAACAGTGAAGGAAAACATCGTGAGGAAACCTGCATTGAAAAAAGATTATAATAATCCTTCGAAGATATAGGTATCAGTCCCCAATCCGCATTTGGGCAAGCGTGGTGGACTATGCCTAATCCTTCTACTGAGGAGACCTGAGCCCAGCAGTGGGTAGTAATGGGCTGTTACAATACAGTTTCTACAATATCTACCTACGACCTATAAAGCTAACTGGCCCACACAACTTCGTCCGTGTCACATAAGGAAATTTTCTCACCGTTTAAACCTTCCCTAGACTTATACGAATTTTTCCAGACTAAAATGAGCCAAATCGGTTCAGCCGTTCTCGAGTTGTAGCGAGACTAACGTACCTACAACAATTCATTTTTATACCTACATAAGATTTCTTGTTACTTGACCCGGATTTGAACCTCGTATTGTCTGTCGAGAGGAACACCGGCTTCTGTGCCACTACTAATATATTTAATTATATTATCTTGTATTAATGATTATTCATAGTCATCATGATTCAGCAGAACTTTGTAAAAGCATGAAAGCTCTGGCGCCGTTCTGTTGCGGACAAAATAGATGGTGCAGTCAAAAATATTATATTATTATGTATAACTATATTCGTTTTTAATTAATAAGCAATAGTAAGAATGTTGTACTAAAATCGAAGTCCAAAGTTTTACGCAATATAAAGAAAAATACAAGCTGAATGAAAAAAACCATTTACCTCTAGTTCAATAAACTGCCTCCTGAGAAAAACTGGTAAAATAATTCAGCGTGCGACTTTTTAAATACGTGCGATTTTTTTTTTCTGAACATTGATCGATATATAATATTATTATGTGTGGTATGTATGCATGTATATATTGTGTATTGTATGATTCCAATATGTATATGTACTGAGTGTGAGTATATTTATGTACTGGTAGTATGTATATTGTACGTGTATATTGTAATGTTACTCATATTTATATAATCTTAATTTTAGCAGGTTTTATTTTAAATTTTTAAGCTTTAAAGCTTGCAAGTTTTTTTTTATTATTTTATTTCCAATAGACTTGTTTTGCCTACCTTCAATCATCTCTCCATGACCTAAAGGTAGACTGGTAGAGAATGCTTATGGCATTAAGTCCGTCTATGTACACTATTTTGTGCATGAAGTTTAAATAAATAAATAAATATCAGATAATTTTAACCCACTGTTTAAAAATGGGTTTAAATCATCGCGAACATATTAATTTATTTATGTAATGCTTTATTATTATATTTATACTTCTACAAAATATTACACTTCTACAAAAATGACATTAGATATCCAATGGAAGGCTCTCGTTCTCATAGCATCGCACAGATAGTTAGTAATTTCGAAAAAAAAACATGGCAAAATCCATTAAACGCAGTTTTCACAAAATAATGTAGAGATACGCATCTAATAGTAATGTTAAAACCTAATATTATACTAAAAATAATGTATAAATAGTCCATTATTTTGTTTTCAAGTGTACTACTGACTCAGCAATCTTTAAAAGATGTCTTATTTACAAATCAAAGTTTTACAGCAACTTGAACCTTATTTTTAAGACTTTAAAGATTTAATTCAATTAAAATGATATAGTTTAGCAAGCGTGGTGGACTATGCCTAATCCCTCTTCTGAGGAGACCTGAGCCCAACAGTGGGCAGTAATGGGTTGGTACAGGATATAGTTTAAATGGTATCAAAATGCACCTTGCTTTAATTAGTGTTAAAAACTACAGTACACTTAAGAAGTAAGAAGCTACCTATTTCAGACTCAAGGAAAGAATCTAATATACGTACATATTCTGGCAACTTCGTCTGCGTTGCAAAGGAGAAAGGGCTATTTGCTAAGCTTAAGTTGGTATAAACGATTATTTGTATAAAGTTAATGTCAACCGATTTTAATAAATATCATTTTTTTGAGAATTTTGCACGTTCCTTCTTTAGTAGGTAAGAGTCAAAATAATTTATTTATTTCCTACGTTACCTATGTTTTAAAATGCAGAGATTGTAAGATCTCAACAACACTGCAACATTTTTATTATTTGTTAAGATAATCTATGACAAACATTCTTTGAATAACAACCATTATTTAACTCTTTCACACCATTTCCCATTTATCATTAAGAAAACGGACACAAAACTAACAAAAATGATTAATTAATATTTAACATACTTTCACACGCAATAAAACAAAATCTAACAAAAGAACGGTTAAGATTAATTACTTTTTAATTCCGCCATTTTTGTTGCGTCATCTTGCGTTTGCGCGGGAACTTTAGTGTCCATTTTTTTGTCAGGCAACGGTTGTAAATTGTAGTGCCAAAGAAAATAAAAAAAAATATTTGAGAATATAGTATTTGCTAGTAAATAAGTATTAAATTTACTCAAAGAAATGCGATTAGAAAATAAAATGATGAATGATTGAGACATCTTTGTCAATGTAAAGAAAAACGTGTTTTTTTTTAATTGACATTGTACATGGACGTAACAGTGTGAACTGATGCACTGCGTTTTATTTGTAGTAATGCAATAGTAAAATTAAATTTGAATTGAAAGAGAATCATAATAATATTATAAAGGCGAAAGTTTCTATGTATGGATGTATGGATGGATGTATGGATGTATGTTTGTTACTCTTTCACGTAAAAAGTACTGAACGGATTTGAATGAAACTTTACCACAATATAGCTTATACATCAGAATAACACATAGGCTACAATTGTTGATAATACGGGACGAACCTGAAGACCACGCGAACGAAGTCGCGGGCAAAAGCTAGTATATTATAAAGGCGAAAGTTTGTAAGTATGGATGTTTGTTACTCTTTCACGTAAAAACTACTGAATGGATTTGAATGAAACTTTACCACAATATAGTTTATACATTAGAATAACACATAGGGTACAATTTCTGAATACCGATTAAAGATGGCTGCTCTCCTATTTGAAGATGGACAATGAAAAAGGAATTGGTTAAGTTTTTTAAAATGTACAACTAGGATTTTTTAATTGGTAGATAGAATGGATCTTTGCAAGGTAGTACGCGTAGATACGTTGTTATCTATCGCCTTCTAAACATCAATTTTTAAAGAGAGATCAGTGATAGCGCTCTGGAATCTACCTACAATTTCCAGCGTTATCAACTTTTTGCGCTAAATTTTGTGATTTTTCATCTTAATTTTGCCTGATTCGAATAATATTTAATCACATTCAAATTATAAATGGTTCAAAAGTACTCGATATGTCATTTAACATACACTTTAATAAGCGCTTGTTGAGAATTTCACTAATCTTGTACTTATCTTTACGAGCAATGGAAAGGGCTATCCCCGGTATTACTCTGCGTGATCGGGTTAGAAACGAGGATATTCGCAGAACCCAAGTAACTGACATAGCCCAAAGAATAAGCAAGTTGAAGTGGCAGTGGGCGGGCCACATAGCACGTAGAACTCGGTAGAACTGATGGCCGTTGGAGCACGAAGGTTCTGTAGTGGCACTAGCATCAAGGCAAGCGCAGTGTGGAACGACCAGCTGCAAGGTGGACGGATGATCTTGTTAAGATCGCAGGAACACGCTGGATGCAGGCCCGATACCAATCGGTCGCATCGGAAATCTTTGGGGGAGACCTATGTCCAGCAGTGGACGTCTACAAGCTGATAATGTTGATGATGATGATGTACCTAATTTAGTATACTTTTACAATTATGGATACGTGTAGATTACGTTCAATTTTTAAATATCGCGATTGTTCAAATGGTAGTGGATAACGCTGTTCTCTGTATATAACGTCAATGTAATGAACAACGTAGATCGAGCCGTCTGCCATTTTTTACGTATCTTATTGTTCATTGTTACGTTTTACCACAATCGAACTAATTATAAAAAGTAATTTGCAATAGGAAATGCTCGAAGCGCGTCTGAAATCAAGAGTTGATTAATCGTTTTAACATTGTTTTACTTTTTTTTTCTTTGGTTAAAATCGCAAGACTACTATACTCTAAAAGACGATTACATTATAATTATTTTTTTAACTGACTGAGGGGTGACTTACGTATCACCCCGTCACCAACTATGTTTTTTTTTTTTTTTAGTTGGAGGAAATCACCGGATCCCCGTATGTGGGAGTTGAACCGCACTAAAACCTCCAACCGCTCACACTCAGTGTCCGAACCCCGGCTGAGGCCAGAACCCAGCACGGGGTTATGAGGGACGGCGCGACGCGTTACGCCCAAGGCACTCTTTCCCGTCGCGCCGCCCCTCACCACCTATGTTAAATAACCTAGAAGAATCTTGTGTTAAACGGTCGGTTTTTTTAACCTAATAGTCCAAGAGTTACTGGGATAAAAGGTTGTAAAAACGAGGAAAAATCGTATTTCGTCATTTTAAAAATTTGCAGTAGGTAAATTCATTCGGTGTATTCATTGATTTAAATAAGTATCCTCTTAAAAAAAATACTTTTAATACGTGCCAACTCAAGTAAACCTTCGATAGTTATTCTCATTGTAATCGTAGAATCAATTTTATGATCATGAAACCATATTGTGTTTTTTAAAAAGAGTTTTTTTATAATCACAAAACCATAATGTTTTTTTACATAGACATAGACATAGACATACTTTATTCGAGGTAAAAATGGTACAAAAGATAAAAAATACAGTTTACATAATCATACCTACTACATTTTTACCACAAACCAGCCGAGACTCAGCGTATTGCTGAAAATCGACATAGATTATAAAATCAATGCCAACATCCAGCGCTGGTTTTCAGTCTCAGCTGGCAGTGACGTCACAAATGTTCAGATTGTACACACCTAAGAAATTATACAAAAAATAACAGATAAAATATACTATTATACAGCAAAATATTGAAATATGATAAAACATATTTGGCTTTTAAATTATTACCAGGCAAAAAATTATGAAAGCAGTGACATTAATTTTTTAAAACATTACATTAAATAATTTCAAGACTACCTGCAATTTACAACTGTGATTGTACAACAGAATGTAATCAAACAGATTTGGACAAAACATCGTCAATGACTACCGATAATCAGTATATTCTAAAGATAAATGAAACGCTTACATTAAAAAATGAATAAACAGTGAAAGTTAACTACAACACAAGCGCCAAAGGCAGAATTATACATAACGCAAATAACTACAGTGGTCAGATTTGCAACTCAGTTATTTTATACCAACAGGAAAAAAAAACGCAAAAAACACTGAGAATTTAGCTCAGGAACACAAAAAAAGAAAAAGAGAGGTAAGTAATTGCAAATAAAATATAGTATTACAACACACTAGTATCACACTTGTATGGTTCCTCAGATCTCTGATGCTGGACAATGTAATTCTTCAATTTCACCCTAAAATAATTTAAACTTTGCAGGTCCCTTATCGGAGGAGGAATGTTATTCCAGCACTTAGTCGCAGCATAACGGAAGCTTCCCCTAAATGCTGCCGACCCGTGCCTTTCCGATATAAGCTGTGTGGTACACTGACGATTCCCGAGCCCCCTTTTGGGTACTCTCCACGACAACTTATTATATAAATATGATGGTTGCTTTTAAAGAGTTTTTGTCACAGATTTTGCACATTACATCGTAGTCACCATCTCAAATAATTAGACCAATTCTAGATCTAACATTAGAGTTGAAGAAATGTAGCCTAAACAGCGTATGAAGGACAGGATTTGGCGCCGTGGGCGTGACCCAGCCACGAGACGAGGTGTCAGTGGCGCCGTGGCTTTTGAGAAGGCTTTTTTCTATGTTTTTTTTAAGACGCCCCGCGGCAAAAGCGTCAGAGCGGACCATGTAAGTGTTCTTTCTAATTTAATTATGCTTTGTATTAGCGATGTATCATTTGTAACGAACTAGGAAGGAAATTGTGTATTAGGTAGGTTCCTATCTTGAGTCTTGACATTTCATGAGTTAGGTTAACTTGGGTGTGTAAAAACGGTGAAGGAATACATCGTGAGGAAACCTGCATGTCGGAAAAGGGTTCTAAAAATCCTTTGAAGATATGTGAAGTCCCCAATCCGCACTAGGCAGGTACAGGACAGGGTGTGCAATAATAAATTGAAATTTATAAAAACGGTTTCCTTTTTGTACACTGCATCAATCCATTACTGCCCATTGTTGGGCTCAGGTCTCCTTAGTAGAGGGATCATACCACGCATGCGTAATGCGGATTAGGGACTTCACATATTTTTAAGGGATTTTAAAATCTAATCCATCTCATTCCAATATCTAGTTTTCCTATCGGATTCTTACCTTTGTTTTGAACTAGTACTAGCATTAAATTGAGCTGGAACTATGGCCACTAGCTTTGTAAAACTCTCGGCACCATTTGTGTAGCATTGGATGTATTCGTTTCATTTGTTCATTTCATCTTTATTTTAGTTGTCTTGACTAAAAATACGACAGTGCTATTAATAGTTTTGGTATTATATTATTTTCTTTTAAGAAATATGCACTTAGGTAATCATTGTATTTTTAATCCGCTCCAGCCTAAAATTGCTTTGGCATTCATGTCTACAGTAGAAGCAGATTAAATTTTGTCTAATGTCCAAAAAACTTCCAAGGTCTTCCATTATGATAGAATTTCGATCCATATTGTTTCAGCTCTTCAACGACCAGGACCTTGAAGAAGTTCCTGCACTTTTGAAGTTGGACTTTGTCTTTCTTATGACTGTTAGGAGCTGGTCTAATAAAAAGACACTTGGAACTACCGCCGGTTTCATCAGAAAAGCCTGAGGCACCGGCGCGTGTTCCGACTTAGGGTTATAATATACCAAAAAACCTTTTATAATTACAGTCATTATGCTTTACGTATTCCAGAGGTTCTTGCGGCAGCTTTCAGGGTAAAAAATGGGGATATTTTTAAGTTGATGCATTGTGATGTGTTTGAGTCATCAGTAAATCAAACTACAAGCAATTATGATTATAAGTACTATCTAATAGCTGCTGCTGTTGATCTTGGAGTAGGAAATAGTAGAAGTATTTTCTACAATAGTTTTCTCTGCACTACCATATTATTACAATTTTTTGTTATTTTAACTGTATTATGTAAAAAAAATATTAAGTAGATATAATAAATAAATAACCAATAGAAATCTCTTTCTTGAAGGGCATTGGGAATCGATTACGAAATGTCAAACTAATTGACAAAAACTAATGAATTTCGGCGCGAAAACCAACAATTACAATAAAAAATCACGGGTGGTCATTTCGCGCCATTATCAACGGACCAAACGAAGAAAACTTGCAAAAACCGCAATAATTACATCTAATAACAACGATCGACACAGCTTTGTCTTACCGACAGGTAAAATGTGAATGATTTTTTTTACAATCCTCTTCCCGCCGAAAAGAGCACGCGATCGGCCGGCGCCATGTTTTGTTGTTTTTTTTTCGTTTGCGGTCGAAAGGCATAGGATACAGCCGCGAGGCGAAAGCAGTCAGTCAAAAGTCACGCTCGAGAAAAAAATAGAAAAGGGTCGTCAATGATATATTTTTTTCTGTAAATTAGAGATCTGGAGCAAAGGATTTTTTTTTATTTTTAGCGTCGAAATTGCGTGGTACCTTTGTAATGATACGTCTGCGTTTCGAAAACCAAAAGACTATTGGGTCGATCGTGTCGGAGTTTTCGGCTCGCAAATGCGGTCAATATTACGTCCTACTCAATAATCACAAAAAATATTACTACAGAAGAAGAAATTAGGGTCAACGCGGACAAAAACGATTAAAATTCAATAATATTTTTATTACAAAAATTAAAAAGACCAACTTCCATTTCTCAAGCCTTACACAAAAACTACCTTCAGATCTTTATCAAATTTACCTATATGAGATAATGCTCAAAATGTCTGCTTTCAAACAACAATAATTATTGAAATCGGTTCATATAAAAAAGAAATACATGCAAAAACGCATAGCAAGTTGTAAAATGTTGTCCGTTAAAATACACATTTTTAAACACAGATCCAAAAGTACTAGTTCGATCTTTAAAAAAATAAAAGGGACCTAAGTTGGACCAACACCTTTCATCTGACACCAGAATCATTCAAATCGGTCCACGGTCTAAAGTTATCGAGAACAAATAAAAAAAATACAGACGAATTGCGTACCTCCTCCTTTTTGGAAGTCGATCAATTAAGTAATAGATTTCAATTTTTTTATTAAATTTTTACAACCTCCATCTTGATAGTACACTTTAATATAAGAGTAGCTGATATTATACCTACGCAAATAAATTAATAAGTAGGTTCAGACTTGCTATTTCCTACCAAGGTATGGTCAAAACTAAATATCTAACGTTAATTAATAATTACCTGTAGGTAGGTACCATTTACCATTAGGAGGGCCGTAACCTCGTATATCTGTCATAATACAACAATAATAAATTAAAAGAAAGTACTTAAACTATAATTGCACTTAATCATCATTATCAACAACCGTAGACAGCGATTGTTCAGGTCTCTTTCAAATTTTGACACAAGGTCTAGTTCTGCGCAGTCTGCATCAAGCGACTTGCTGCGATCCTGACTAGGTCATTGGTCCACCATTTAAGACGCTTGTCTATGCTGCACCATATATTTCTCATAAATTTGAAGTAGGACAGTGTACCTTCTTAAAAAAATGGTAAATACACTTGCAAACAAATTCGCAAATACTTTTTCGTTCTAACATAAAAATAAAGTATGTTGCCACTTTGCCACCGATGCCTGTGTTTAGTCTAACAATGGATGACTTATAGAACATTGCATGAGAACATTTCAGCCCATATATTTCTCTAAATAAAGGACGTTAAATATAATAAAAAATTAGTTCAGTTTAGTTTTTCGCTTCTTTTAAACTTATTGTACTAGAAATAAAGGCGATAAAAATGACTTCGAAGCGCTCTTATTTAGGCTTATTATACCAATTTGAATTGTCGTTCAATATTTAAACCATAGTTTCAAAATAACTTTAAAAAATAAAATTTACAACCGTAACACTAATATGATGGGTGAATAATTTAAAGAGTCAAATGGGCCCCAAACTGACTTTTAGAGAAATTTTTAATTTAGAAAACTCCTTACAAGACTTGCGAGCAAAATCGTTTTGGTTGATTAAACTTTTTGAAACAGGAACTAACAAATATTTAGTTTCAATAAAGTTAGTATAGTGCGAGTATAAATTTTTCAAGGGTTATTTTAGTAATGTTTATCTATACAGTATAGCGCATAATATTATATTATTTGAGTTTATGACATTTAAATAAAATTGTTATTTTTTTGGTTTTAGCCAAACTAAACCTTCCGCAGTTTTTAAAGTAAAAAAACAAAACTTGACGTTGTCAAAAAAAACAAGTGTCAAACTAGGGATGTTGGTATTAAATAAAAATCGATTTTCACAACATCGATTGTATTTGTTTTCAGCACTTTCAATCAAAATTAACTGTAAATCTCCTAATTAGAAATGATAAATTATTATGTTAAAAACTGTAGTGCCTTTCAGCACTACTACGGTAAAACTTTGATTAGTTACTTTTCAGAAAAGAATCTGTCATGGTCAGCCAGTTTTTATTTAAAAAAACATTACAAAGTCGGAGTTTTGAAGTAAACTCTAAATTGCCAAAAACATAACATTTTTTAGTCAAATGTTTCATTATTTCCATCAAAATCAAAAATTGTAATGTCACGAATAAATAATTCAAACAATTTACAATCGATGCTCATTATATCGATCCTCTACATCTAAACTTGGACATCCCTAAAAACGTCAACTGTCAAAGTGAACACGTCAACTAAGTTTGCGTTTCTAGATTCCGCAAAAAAAAATCAAACACAGCCAATTTTAAGCAGATACATTGAATTAAAAAGAAAAAGAATGGTCCACACAACCATGGAAGGTTCCCTATTTGTGAGTAACTTTAATATTATAACCTAAAATAGTTCAAAATTATAAAAACATGAAATGAAACCGCGTCGAGATGGAGTTCATCCTTACTATTTGGAACTTCCGCCGTCATCCACGGTCCGTTACGAGAATTATTTTCTTCCACGCACCAACCGGCTATGGAATGAGCTGTCCTCTTCGGTGTTTCCGGAGCGCTATGACTTGTCCTTCTTCAAACGAGGCTTGAAGAGAGTCCTTAAAGGTAGGTAGGTGGTAGGTCCAGTGTCGCTGATAGTGCAGAGGACCATGAGCGACGATAACCGATTACGATCAGGTGGAAAAAAGACACAAAGAGTTTCTTGCCAGTTCTTCTCAGGATAATGGCCATGATTTTTCTTTCGGAGACTTCTGACATCAACAAGTATGATTCATGATAAACAATGATAATAAACTATTTGATCACTGTATGATATTCCTTGGAGCTGAGACTTACCTTTTGTCGGCCGGCCCGTCCGCGATGCGAAGCTGTGGTCGCCGTCGTTGGTGAAGCCCTCACAAATTCCTTGGAATATATCACACAGTCCACAGGTCACTGGTGAAGTCTTGGATGTGTAGTTTATGCACTAACAGGAGTCGTGTGAACTTTCGCGTCGGATCTTATTACAACGGTAGCAAACTCAGCTGTTGCTCGCGCGTTCAAACATGAAGTCTGTGCAATTGGTGTTCGCGGCAGCCAATGGGCGTGCGACGTATTCGGCCACGGGTTACCGGAACGAAAGGTTTGTCAACAACTCAGGGAAATCATACTCCGATAAAAGTATATCCTGTGTGTGTGTGCAGTATTGCAGCTCAGTATCACGACACAAGAAATAAAGCAAGAAAATTTAATTAAGAGTTAAAACTTGTGAAGACGATATCTGTTCCAGTACGGAACATACCGCTCACCTTAAAGATCCGTAGGTGTCTTTAACAATGAACTCAGACGAATTCCAATATCTACGAACCAAAATTTAAAAAAATAAAAAATACTAAAAATGTAAAGACGTACGCAGCCTTTCGCATACATCTAAGCATGCAGCAAAACAAAATTATAGAAAAAACGTATTTTAGACGAACAAAAAAAAAATGAGGAACTTCGTTCCAATAAAAAACAAACATAAAAAAATGGAAATGAAAGAAAACTACACCCTAAATCACATGGTTAGGGCTAGGATAATATTTGAGAATGTGCGCGAGCTTCCACTGGAGTGGAGAAGGCACTCGACACGCACCGTAACAATGTTTGCCGTTCAAATGCGTGAATAGCGATCACGAGACCTTGAGATCCCAAAACGTTTTTTTGGAATAATTTATACATTACGAAATTGAAATATGAATTACAAAAAAAATTAAAAATTAATTGACTAACGAACTTATTTCGAATTTTATTTTTATTAAGCAATGAAGTTGAAAGACGTTTGTAAAAAATGGTGCGTGAGAATAAAATGTGTGGTAAAAATAGTAGCAGCTTGTACCAGGTCCAACTTGGATCACGGTGTAAACCGAGGCTCGGTACACCAGTATTAGTCATATGAGTGACGAAAGGAACCACCGGCCGCTCACCATTAGAAACTGATGCTACCAAACCGGTTTGTGAAATACATTGATGATTATTAAATGAATAAGACACAACGTCGTGTCGCCCTGCATCAATTGCATTATGCGTCTTTCGGAGAAAGGAATCACATAATACGTCGTCGGGAACGTAATTCCGCTTAGCAGGGGACGACTCCGAGTTCTTAACATTTAAAAACAATATGTCGTTGTCAAACGAGCGAAACGAAAGTTGGATTGGATTTAAATAATAGATTTTCATTTTGTGAACTGCATTTATGACGTCATTCGTTTTAACTAACATTTTACTTTTTGATTTTATTTTAGACTCCGTAGGAGAGACTGGAATATTAAAATTTGTTGATTCACTTCTATCAACATAAGCTTGACTATTTGAATGAAATAAACTATGATGTGTTTTATGACACGTTCGAGAAACAAAACTTGATTTACATTCATTAACGATGTGTTCTAAGTGTAAACAGTTGCAACAAATTTCACAACTCAAGCAATTTTTGTCTTTACCACTATTGACATAAGGTCGAGAGTAATTCGCGTTAGATACGTCAACAGCAGAAATATGTCTCGCGGTCGTTGAACAAGATTTTTTATGTGATTCGAGTACATTGCTGTTTTCAGAACTACCCGCGTTTGACGATTGTTCGTTAACGGAATTTATATTAACATTTTTTGAGAAGGATGACAAATTCGTATGATTATAGTTCAAATTTACTGTTGATGTTGATAAAATGGGTGAAATTATAACATTTTCATTTTTGTAAAATGTATTTCGAATTGCGCGGCGCTGTTTGTCATTCCTATCCTTGATACTAATTATGTGGGACTGTATAGCATAAAACAATTCATTAAAGTTATTCCTAATTCCAATTTGTTCATCCTTGTTAAAGCATTTGAATTTGATTAATGTTTTTTCTATTTTTGATTGCAGTTTGTAAAATTTACGTTGATGGCACGTTAGGTCTTTAGTTCGCGAACAAAACTGTGGTTCGTCAGTAGTTGCCAACTGTAGAATTTGTTTGAGTTCATCGATGATGAGATCTCGTTGGAATATATCGTATTCACAATGTTGAACCGATGTTAACTTTTCTTCCGACATTTTGCGAAACAAAGATGTCGGTCGAAATGACGCGAATGATTCGACATAAATTAACTAGTACGTAATACTGAGCTAAGATTTTGCAATTACTACACAATACAAGATATAATCCGGCTCGAAGGACCAAAAAATTATGTATGATATTCCTTGGAGCTGAGACTTACCTTTTGTCGGCCGGCCCGTCCGCGATGCGAAGCTGTGGTCGCCGTCGTTGGTGAAGCCCTCACAAATTCCTTGGAATATATCACACAGTCCACAGGTCACTGGTGAAGTCTTGGATGTGTAGTTTATGCACTAACAGGAGTCGTGTGAACTTTCGCGTCGGATCTTATTACAACGGTAGCAAACTCAGCTGTTGCTCGCGCGTTCAAACATGAAGTCTGTGCAATTGGTGTTCGCGGCAGCCAATGGGCGTGCGACGTATTCGGCCACGGGTTACCGGAACGAAAGGTTTGTCAACAACTCAGGGAAATCATACTCCGATAAAAGTATATCCTGTGTGTGTGTGCAGTATTGCAGCTCAGTATCACGACACAAGAAATAAAGCAAGAAAATTTAATTAAGAGTTAAAACTTGTGAAGACGATATCTGTTCCAGTACGGAACAATCACATTTCATTTAGATTTAGATATGTAACTTTTGTTCATGATGTTTATATCAACAACTGCCTAAAGTAATCATAACAGTACAAATTACTTCTAAATAAAAAATCACATATTTAACATTCCAGGAGCCAACGCTGTACATCGTAAAAGGAATGTGCATCCTGGATTTTGACGGCAACAGAATACTGGCCAAATATTACGATAAAGACATCCTACCAACAACTAAAGAACAGAAGGCATTTGAAAAGAACTTGTTCAACAAGACACATAGGTGAGAATATGTTCTACAACTTTTAAAATTTTCGACTGACTTCCAAACTGGAGGGAAAAAATCTCAATTGGCATTATTATTTGTTATTAAGAGGGGGGAGGGGGCGACGGGCACAGGTAGCCCATTAGGACACTGTATTAAAATTCTACACCCAGGCTTAGGTCCAGCATGAACTGGACTGTTTTCCTAGGGCAGATGTCCCTAATATCTTCGGGGAACAAGATATGTCCCCCGAGGATATGAGACCTAATGCTGTTAACAGCAGGGCAATCACAGAGCAAGTGAAGAGGGGAGTCTCAATAGGCATAACAAAAGATTTTGAAATCCTCTTCCATATTGTGAGTTCACGTTTACTATTTACGAAAACACCTATATTTCGGTAAGCATCTGATGTCACGCTTAAGTAAACAAACTCAATAGTGTCATGGTGCAACCAATAGAGAATGTCAATTTCATATTGTTTACCTACTCGTCGCCTCAGTGCTTGTTTGGCCAATCTGACATTTTTTACAAAAATGACTTTTTAATGCAGTATTATAAAGAATACAATTTCCATCTGACTGGTAAAATATTTTTTTAAAATATTCAATTCTAAAACAATAAAAATCTCATTTAAATTTTTGCTGTCTCCTGTAAAATTTGCTCGAGTGCAGATTGGCCAAACAAGCACTGAGGCGACGTACTAGTGACATCATCTGATGTTGTTGGCAGACAAAATGGCCTATCATAACTCAATATTTAATTTGTTAAAAACTTCATTAATCTTAAATTACATATCGAAGAAAAATGTTAAGTACTCTAAAATGGAATATGTATTAAAAAAGAGCAATAAAAATTTTGGAATGAAGTTCCTTATCGCGCGTTGTGAAAGGGGGCTAGACGGAAAAAAATCTTACGAAAAGTTGTCACGACACTTTTTTTTGTTTTAGATGATTATCGCTAGATGGCGCTGTGATCAAAATGTTTTAAAACACGTTTCTTATCGCGCGTTACGAAAGTCTTTTAAACGAAAGGAACTTCGTTCTATTCGGGTGTCCCTTGACACCTCTCAAGTTTTTTTATCAATTTTATACTTCAAAGACTAAACCCTCTTTCATTACTAGCAATTTATTTATTGATTTGTGCTGTTTAATGTTTACAGAGCCAATGCAGAAATCATTATGCTGGATGGTCTGACCTGCGTCTACAAAAGCAATGTCGATCTATTTTTCTATGTGATGGGCAGTTCACATGAAAATGAGGTATATCTATGATAATTAGTTATATCAAAGGTCCTTCTTTCAATTCCGGCTAAAATGCCAATCCAACAAACGAAATTCAAAATATATTGATATTTAATTAGTAAAATAATTTTCAAAAACTATTGACGGATTACCCATGCCTACCATACCTACAAAGAAAGTCTCAGAGAGAGGGGTGGCAATGCTGGACTCAGGTCTCCTCAGTCGAGGGATCATGTAAGGTCCATGTGATCCCATTGCGGATTGGGAATTTCACATGTCCTTGAATGATTTTGAAATCCTTTCTCAATATGCAGGTTTCTTATGATATTTTTCTTCACCGTTTTTAGCCAGTGGTATTGTTATAAATTGCACATAAATCTATAACAAGTTTTAAGATTTAGAGGTACAATCTGGTTCAAACACGCGACCCCTATGGAAGGCAAGCACTTCAACCACTACCCACCACAACTTCCTTTGGTACACTGTTATCAAATTCTTAGTCTATTCAATTTGTACAGTTGTTTACCTTTATTGAAATCTTCTTTAAATAACTCTTAAGGAAATTCCTAAAGGTAGTGGGACAGTGTCCCCTGACATTGCAGAGGTCCATGAGCAACGATAACTTACAATCAGGTGGCCTATTGGCACATCTGCCTCATCATCATCATCATCAGCATCAGCCTATAGACGTCCACTGCTGGACATAGGCCTCCCCCAAACCTCGCCACATCGACCGGTCCTGAGCCATCTGTATCCAGTGACCTCCCGCAATCTTGACCAGATCATCGGTCCATCTTGTGGGGGGTCTACTAACGTTGCGCTTACCGGTTCGTGGCCGCCACTCCAGAACTTTTCGGCCCCATCTGTTCTTCGCACAATGTGTCCTGCCCATTGCCACTTCAAAGATGCAATTCTTTAGGCTATGTCGGTTACTTTAGTCTTTCTGCGGATCTCCTCATTTCTGATTTGATCACGCAGAGAGACACCCAGCATAGCCCTTTCCATTGCTCTTTGAGTGACTCTGAGTCGTCTGATAAGACCTATCGTATCGTACGTAACGTCGACCCAGAGTCTGGCCAGACTTGGCCGCATCTGCCTACATAGCAAATATTTTTGATCCGATTTTTTTATCTAAATACTATAATCTTTTTCAGTTGATACTTCAATCAGTTTTAAATGCTCTTTACGAGTCTGTCAGTTTGCTACTAAGAAGAAATATGGAGCGTCGCGTTCTCTTGGAAAATCTGGACGCAGTGATGTTGGCTTTCGATGAAATCTGCGACGGAGGGTGTGTAGAAATAATACTAATTAATCTTTACTTATACAGTAACCTGAAGAGTTTGTCTGGTTGGATAAAAAAATACCATAAATGGGGCGGTGCGACGGGAAAGAGTGCCGATGGCGTAAGGTGTCGCGTCGTCCCTCATAACTCCGTGTTAGGTTCTGGCCTCAGCAGGGTTCGGACGCTGAGTGTGAGCGGTTGGAGGTTTTAGTGCGGTTCAAATCCCACATACCCCGGGGATCCGGTGATTTCCTCCAACTAAAAAAAGGGATCTGTAATGTACTGCAAGGTGTAATAACATGATGCGAAAATTTGTAGCGTAAACAATATTGCACGAGCCATTTATTCATAAAAAAATAACAGAAAAAAAGCTACCTTTCACAAACTAGTTGTGATGTTAATACAATTGAATTTGAACCTAGAAAGAATCCTAGTAACTAAAAATAACGATCCAAATTGGTCCACTGAAAGATTAAAAGTTTTTTTTGCTGGCAACACTCCTAGCGCTTAAACGTCAAATTCTCTGCTCCAGTAAATATTTAAATAAAAATAAACAAAAACTTCATAATATCATCGAATATACATTTAAGTAGTGTATTAAGTGTGTTAGTTAAGTGTAATTATAAAATAGTGTGTAAAAACTTTGTTTTAGTAGTCATTCCGGTCGGTGAGTGTTTAATTTTTTTGTAAATAGCGGGTAATCTAACCGACAAAAACTTTAATTTTTGTTTCATATTTAACATATTTTAAACATACAAAATGATGACTCGTAGCATCAAAAGCCGTCAGGTTGAAGATCAGCTCCAACTGACTCTTCAACAATTAAAAAACTCACGCGATAAATGTGATCAACTTATGACAGAAATCTCAGATAATGAGGCAGAAATGTTACTAGTCATTAATAATAACACGGAGCTTAAAAAACAGTTGTCTCAGCTCTTCATTGAACATAATGAAGTTCTTGAGACAAATAAACAATTGCAGAGTACCGTTGACACCTTCTCTCAATGCAGCAGTGAATATTTTGATTTGGTGGATCACAATGCTGAGTTGAAACGAAAGTTAGCTGAGGCTGAGGATTGTGTCTCTGACCTAAGGTCAGAGATATCTAATCTTGAGGCTCGGCAAACACAGACATTGTACTCTGAACTAATTGAGAGCGTACCAGCTTTGGTACCTGCAGCAACTGCCTTAAACCTTGACATAAGTACAATAGATTTGACTGGTAGTGATGCAGATACTACAGCACACTCTCAGTTGGTATTTAGTAAAAATAAGCTCAAGAAATATGTTAAAGTCACTAAATTGATACACAAGACTCAACATAAGTTACGGAATTACAAGTCCGAGAGCCACATAAAATCTATATGCAAACAAAGAAGTACATTGTCACACAAGCTAGCTTCTATGACTAAAGATAGTGAACAAGTTCATCAGAAGCACAATGAAGAGGTAGAATATTTAACTAATCAAATAAACATGTTAAAGTTAAGTTTAGAAAAAATAACATCAAATTATGAACTAGCACAGAGGGATATAAGTGAGCATGTCTTGGCAATGGACAACTTGATTGGTGCCTGCGATTTTAACCGCCAGCGCTTTGAATCTTTGACGATGCATTATGCTGATTGCAAATGCTCTGCATCGGGTTTTCCAGTGCTACCACATGCTCAAAGTAGTACATCCATTCCCTTAGAGATAAAGCAAAATAACATTGTTAATGATGATATTATGAAGACAGTATCGGTAACTGCTCCCATACCTCCGATCACTGCTAAGCCACCAGCTTCCTCTACTACTAAATATGTGATAAAGATATACAGTGATGAGTTAGGAAAAAATATGGGAGTAGCATTAGCATTACATGACTTGTGTTTAGGACAGTCCGTAATAAATCATTGTATGCCAGGTGTTAACCCTGCATTAATATTTGATAAGATCCTGAACACAAGTCATTGTGAAAATACAATCCTAGTGATTATGATTGGGAGGAGAGAAAGTTTAAGTCAAAAACAAATAATAAAGTATATTGAAAAAATTAATATATTAAATGTAAAAAATACTTTTATGTTTACTTTACCTTACATAAATGGTTTGCCAGCAGAAAATAAAATAAGATATGACATAAATAATTCTTTGTACAATATATTTGACAATAATAATTGTATTTTAACATCCTCAAAAATACAATTTAAATTAATTGATATAAATAAAATTATTAAAAATAGATATGTACTTAGAATGAAACATGACATGTATAAATTAATTAATTCAGATTTTAGACAAGTAGCAAATTCGCTACATTATTGTATACACTTAGCTATATTGAAATTAGCTAGAAAACCTACTGCTTCTATTGAGCAGGAAAAAAATATGACATTGTATAATAATTTGGAATCCGTTCCAAGCCATTATTTAAATTAAGCTTTAAGACAAAGGAGTTAGACTCTTGCATCATTAAAACGAATAAAATTATTTATAAAAACCCATCACAAACTAGTAAAAAGAATGTTATTAATATAGTACACCAGAACTTACAAGGTATGTTGGGTAAAGAACTTGAATTGGAATTATTTCTAAATGATAGAAATATTGATATTTTATGTGTAACTGAGCATTGGCTAAAAAGTTCACAATTAATGTTTAATTTTAAGGATCACCAAGTGTTAAGTTCTGTGGAAAGGACTATTGAAATCGCGTCTGTGGAACTAGAGCGCTTCATTGTGGTAAGTCTTTACAGACCCCCAAATTCATTATATGATTTATTTGAAGAAATAATGGAGAATGTTTTAATAAAACTTTCTGAGTCTAATAAACCTATTTTTATTTGTGGTGATTTCAACGTCAACTTATTAGAAAATAGTAACACCACTATTAGACTCAGAACATTGTTCAAATCATATAATTTTGTTAATGTATTCAATGAACCAACAAGAATTACTCAATCAACGGCAACATGCATTGACAATATTTTCACTAACATTAAGCCGCTCCAAAAATATATTATTAATGATTTACCTTCTGATCACTGTGGTCAATTTTTATCTTTTAAAAGTAAATCAGATGATAATAATGTAAAAACGCTTGAGTTTGTTCCTATAAATTGTAACCGTATAGAAAAGTTCAGGAGAAATGTATCAACAAAAGTGTGTAATTTGAGCAGCAGCAAGGACCCCAATACCTTGTATAACGATTTTTTTGACTTGATTAATAAAGAATTTAATGATGTATTTGTGCCTAAGTTATTCAAGTTAAAAAATAAAAAGAGTTTTTGTGAATGGGCTACTATTGGAATTTATAGAAGTAGAGAAAGACTTTACGACTTGTATTATGAAAAGTCATATAATCATAGTGAATCATTCCAACAGTATGTCCGAACGTATTCAAAAATATTCAAAAAAGTCTGTGCTGCAGCAAAATCACTACACTTATCTAGGCAAATAAAAAATGCACCAGACAAAATTAAGATGACTTGGAACATTATCAATAGGGAGGCTGGAAGAGTAATACATAATGACTCTGAATTTTCACTACAAATTAATAATAAAGTTATAAATTCTCAACAAGAGATAGCTAGTATTTTTGAAGACTTTTTTTCAGAAATACCATCTTCCACTACCAAGTCTTTAATTTCGTCTCCTGCCATCGCCAAATCACTGTTACAAAATCATGTTCATAAATGTAAAGTCAATTTTAAATTTAGTCAGATTAATACAAGTGATATCATAAAAAGTTTTAAAACTATTAATGTTAAAAAAACTCCTGACTTATGGGGAATATCAATTAAGGTTATTAATCATATAATAGACGTAATTGCACCGTTTCTCACTGAAATTTTCAATGAGTGTATTAAAACTGGTGTATTTCCGGACCTAATGAAACACAGTAAAGTAATACCTTTATTTAAATCAGGTAGTACATCAGACCCCTCAAATTTTAGGCCTATTTCTGTACTACCTGCGCTCAGTAAAATTTTTGAGAAAATAATCCTTAATCAGCTTCTAACTCATTTTAATAAAAATCACCTGCTTCATAATAAACAATTTGGTTTCACTAGGGGTTGTTCCACTGCTGATGCGGGTGTAAATTTAGTTAAAAATATATTTCAGGCATGGGAAAAATCGCAAGATGCACTTGGTGTATTTTGTGATCTATCCAAAGCTTTCGACTGTGTTGATCATGATACATTAGTAAGGAAGTTACACTTTTATGGTATAAGGGACGCTTCGTTGGATCTTATAACCTCTTATTTATCAGGACGAATACAAAAAGTCGATGTTAAAGGAAAGAGATCCGCCGGTGTTATGCTTAAAATGGGTGTCCCTCAAGGATCTATCTTGGGTCCCTTCTTGTTCTTAGTTTATATAAATGACTTACCTAGCTTTGTAGAAGCACGTCACGAGATTGTATTATTTGCAGATGATACATCTTTATTATTTAGACTTAAACGTCAAGAACTTGACTATGACGATGTGAATGATGCCATCTCGCGTGTAGTTCATTGGTTTAGTGTTAACAATTTATTATTAAATAGTAAGAAAACTAAATGCATAAAATTTACGTTACCTAACGTTAAACAAGTTAAGAGTAATGTTATTATTAGTGGTGAAACATTGGAGCTTGTTGAGTCAACTGTCTTTCTTGGTATAACGGTGGATTCCAAGCTCCAGTGGGGCCCCCATATTACTAGGTTGGCGGGAAGGCTCAGTTCTGCAGCTTACGCGGTTAAAAAGATAAGAACATACACTGATGTGGACACAGCTCGCCTTGTGTATTTTAGTTATTTTCATAGTGTTATGTCTTATGGTATTCTATTATGGGGCAATGCTGCCGACGTAGAAACAATATTTATTCTGCAGAAGAGAGCTATTCGTGCAATCTATAATATGAACCCAAGGGAGTCTTTGCGGGACAAATTCAAGGAAATTAAGATTCTAACTTTAGCGTCCCAATACATTTATGAAAATTTAATGTATTTGCATAAAAATATTCATGAATTTCCTAAAGTCTCGGATATTCATAATTTTAACACTAGGAACAAACACAAGCTTGCGTTGCCAGCATCTAGATTACATAAAATAAGTAATTCTTTCCAGGGTTTGTCTGTAAAGCTTTATAACAAAATCCCAGTGGCCGTTCAAACATTGCCTATAAATAGGTTTAAGAGAGTTATCAAAGAACGGTTATGCAGTAAAGCGTATTATAAACTTAATGATTATATAAATGACTGCACAAAATGGGAATGAGGCGCTCGTCCCGGGCCATTTCAATTGATACATTTGTAAAAAACAAAAATATTGTAAAAAAATATTTCAAAAAAAAAACAAGAAAGAAAAAAACAATATATTTAAATTAAAAAAAAGACATGCCCGCTGAGTTTCTTGCGCCGGTTCTTCTCAGGACGGAGGCGTAATTTTAGCGAACTGGTGGTAGAACTTTTGATTTTATTTTTGACTTTCAAAATGTATGTGTCCACATCTACTTTGAAAATAAATGATTTGACTTTGACTTTGACTTTGACATTGAATAAACCTTTTTTTGTAATTCTGCAAAAAAATCTAAAAAGTTCGTAAATACATTTTTTTAAGTGCAGAGGTCCATGAGCGACAATAACCACTTACTATCAGCCTGTTAGCTTGTCTGCCAATTACAATGAAAATAGTATGCCCTATCTTCAAATTAAAAGTTAAATCTATATTTTTAATTCATAAAAATCATTTCATTACAGTGTGATTCTGGACGCAGACCCCTCATCGATAGTAAGCCGGGCCGCTTTACGTACTGAGGACGTTCCACTCGGTGAACAAACAGTCGCTCAGGTAATGGACCAAGTCAATAGAATGTTTTGGTAGTTTGTCTACATAAAGACAAAGTTGTATTCGTTTTTTGTATGCACGATTATTTGTAGAACATTTTTGTATACAAAATTAGTGTGGACATTTTTGTATGCTAAATTAGTGTGGACATTTTTGTCTACATCATTTATGAAGGACATTTTTGTCTACAAGTTTTTATTTTGTATACAGAGTGTTTTAGTTTTTTTGTGTAATAATAATATCGTTTTTGTTTTTATGTTGTTTTTGTTTGAGCATGTTTCATTGTTTTAATTAGATTTATTGATAATAATTTGGGTTATAATTTGCATTAACATAAAAATTATTTGGGTGATTATTCATTTACGCATAATTACTTTGACGGTATAATACTCAAAAAATATTTAAGCATTCCAATAATTAAATAAAAATCGGAAACTAATTAAAAACAAGATTAAAATACAAAAGACCACTTTTATTAAAAATTTAAAAATTTAGTTTTACATATTTTATCTTTCTCAAACTAATACTTTAACCACAAACTTTCAAACAACACAATATAAATATTCTTGAAAACCTTTGGTTGACTGGAAGAGAATACCTTAGGCATTGATTAAATAAACTTGAGAGATGTCATGGGACACCCGAATAGAACGAAGTTCCTTTCGATTAAAAGATATCTTATAAAAAATATTTCCTTTCGTAACGCGCGATAAAGAACGTGTTTCAAAAGATTTTGATCACAGCTCCATCTAGCGATAATCATCTAAAACAAAAAAGTGTCGTGACAACTTTTCGTAAGATTTTTTTCCGTCTAGCCACCTTTCGGTAACGCGCGATAAGGAACTTCGTTCCAAAACTTAAAATATTGATACGGTAGATTCATGACAAAATCTGTTACGCCATACTGACTGTATTTAAAACAAAATTGCTGATTTCGACAATGTCTATTGACAGTGAAAAAAAATGAAATGAAATGAATTTTTATTTTTTTTTACCACTACAGTTTACATTTGTGTTTTAAAACAGCGAGTCCCGTACTAAGCTGTAGCTTGTGCTACGGGGCTCCTTTACAATAACCAGGACGGACATGTCGATGTAGTAAAATGTAATAGGTAGTTTATATAAAGAAGATGTCCATATTGTCCATGTAGTAGGTAGTACAAAAAGAAAAGAAAATGAAAATAAAATATACAACTTCTAACAAAAACAAAATAGACCTACTATAAATTTGAGGATTTATAGTAGGTCTATTTGTAAAATTGTATTCGGGTAAAGAGATGATCTGATGATAGAAAGAAGTCTATAGGTAATGAACAACGAAATTCTATCAATCCCCAATTTCAAGGTCTTTCATTTAATCTATCATGTTTCTTAGAGATTTGATCCTCAAAAGTCACACTATACATTGATGCAATAAAAGTACAGAATGTGATTAGACTTAAATAATCTATGAATTTAGTTTTGTTTTCTAAAAAAAAAAGGTATATTTCCTTTCAGCAAACGCTAAAATCATTATTTCGAGTACTTTGCCTGAATAAAATCCACCCTGTATAAGATTCACATAACAGCTGTGTACCTATTAGTGAGTGAATGATATATGATATTCATTTCAAATATCTATAGGATACGTCGTCTGTAACAACCCATTACTGCCCACTGTTAGGGTCAGGTCTTCTCAGAAGAGGGATTAGGCATAGTCCACCACGCTTGCCCAGTGCGGATTGGGGACTTCACATATCTTCAAAGGATTTTTAGAACCCTTTTAGGATACAGTCCAAGCAATTGCATCTAATGTAAACATATTATTATATTGTTAATCGTCGTAAACATGTTCGTTTTTCTGAATTCTTGCGAAGCCCCAGGGAACTTGGAGCCCTCCACAGAGCATGTTTTAGAATGGTTGCTCCCATTGGTGTGCAGTCGATAGATGCAAATACGCATTGCATACGCTCTGACTTTTAAACTTAAAGAAAAAAGCGATATATTTAATACACCGCTCATTTCTATTATTTGCATAAAGACGTTTTAGGCTGTAAATTTTGTACAAATTTATATTTGTGCATATCCTGAAAGAAACATACATAGGCACCACGAATTTTTTTTACTTATTTCAAATGCTATGAAAACCTGTTTTTGAATCTTTATTTCAATCATTATGCAGTTTTTAAAATTCCTTTATAATTTTAATATATATAGTTGGCTTACATAAGTAATCACAGTATGCTTTGGCCTTTTTCTTATGTCTTTTGCTAAAAAATTATAATAAAAAAAATATTCTCTCTCTTAAATTTTATTTTCATTTGATAAATATACTTTCAGATTGTTCTACTAGAGATTTTGTGAATATTAATTGTTATTTTTTTAAATAGAGAAGTCTTAAGTTTTTCAAATCACTTCTAAAATTGTTTAGTAAAAATTATATATCTTTTATTTTTATAAATATTAAACTTATGTTTATTGCATACACATTTAAAAAATATAAAAAATTAAGGTGTGTTCATTATTAACATTATTTTTTATTTTACTAACAATTTCATGTCATGGAATGTATGAGATTAACCGGTTTTTTTTCTTTTATTATTTATTTCTTCTAATTTATAAACTTTTCAGATTATGAACACCATAATGAATAATTAAAGAGAAAAATATATTTATGTAAAATATTGTGATTGTTATAGATATTTTTATTAAAATATTATTATATTAAGTGCACTTTTATTTTTTCTGCTTGCTTCCCTCACTGTTTTTTGCTTTCACCTTCGATCAAATACACTAGATAATTAGAGCGTAAAAGTGGCACCAACTAAACACTACCAAAATTGGTTATCTTGTTTTGACCGCGCGTAAACACATCTAAAATGCCAAACATGGATTCTCTGTCGCTTAAGATTTAAATTGTTTTAAACTGAAGACGTTTTGTAAAACACTTGATGTTTGTAGACACTGTTTTATTCGTTACACTGTATCTAGTAATATTAGATCTATGCTTTCTTACAGTAAAATTAAAATTGTTTCTCATCATAATAATTTTATAAAGGCGAAAGTTTGTAAGTATGGATGTATGGATGTTTGTTACTCTTTCACGTAAAAACTACTGAATGGATTTGAATGAAACTTTACCACAATGTAGCTTATACATCAGAATAACACATAGTCTACAATTTTTGATAATACGAGACGAACCTGAAGTCCACGCGAACGAAGTCACGGGCAAAAGCTAGTACAGCATAAAACTCTGGTGTTTCCCGAGTGCTATGACTTGTCCTTCTTCAAACAGAACTTTAAAAAAAAATGTAAAATAGGCGGTAGGTTACAACACTGTTGTTTTGATGAGCAATAGTAACTACTCTCCGTCCAGGCCGACTGATCATTTACCTATTAAAAAATAATAAAAATTGTTCTTAAACATACTCATCACATATTGCTGCCGTTGGATGAAATTAAGTACCATGTACCTAAAAAAAGTAACTCATAAGTAAATAATGCTTAAATACAAGCTTTTAATATCCTGGATATTATTTATAAATAAAGTGCTAGCTAATACAAGTAAAACGAACCCAAACATGACAGGTCTATCTTGTACAATACAAGAGTTCTCCTATACCTTCCGACTCAATCAGATCAGCTCCACGGTACCATTATTGCATTGTCACGTAATATAGTTATTTTATTTGTGTATCATTTTACCACAAATAAAGTATTTCTTTTATTATAGACACCCTGATGGTTAGTGGTTAGACTCCTGCTATGGACAATACGAGATTACCACGTACGAGTTGAATTAGTTCAGCTGAGAGCTCTTTGAGACCTCGTTTCTATGACATGTTGTAGCAATGTGGACAGAACTGCAAGATGGACCGACGACATGATCAGAGCTGAGTAACTGGATGCAGACAGCGCAGGACCAATCGTGGCGAGGTTTGGGAATGCCTTTGTCCAGCAGTGGGCGTCAAGGCTTGATGCCATAGCATGATGATTTATGCTCAGGAATAAATATGAAATATCTAGGCTGATAATAACGTTATATTTAACTTTTAATTTAACTTTTATAAAGGCAAAGAGTCAACAATGTCAAGTTTCTCAGAAAGATATATACAAAAATTCGTGACCGTCTTTATCCTAAATCTATCAGTCTGCCATCATCATTTTTTTTATCAGCATTACCATTAAAATATCCTCTTTCCAACAAAAAAATAATCATCAAAATCGGTTAAATGACTGAGTTATCAATGAACAAACACAAAACTGCATATTCAAAAACGATTTGAGAAACTTCATAAGTTTTTGAAGTCTACAATATAACGAGGGTATAGTGCTTAAAGCCAATAAGTGTAAAATTGTTACTCTCGAAATGTTCAAAGTTAAAGTTTGTAAACAAGCTACACAAGGGGGATTTATTGGCTTTTTACGTCAACTAACTATCTTTACAATGAATTCTTCTTATTTGATTACACTACTAGAAAGAGAGCAAAAAACTGATCAAGATAGACTAAAAAAGCATTTTTAGATTGTTTTGACACTTATTGGGTTTTAGCACTATACCCTCGATAATGCTCTAATTTAATAATGGGCTCACACGCGACGGTGACCACTTACCATCAGGTGGGCCGTTGGCTCGTTTAGCTGTTTTGCAATAAAATAAATAATGTAAACTATATTTTTCCAGGTATTGCAATCGGCAAGGGAGCAACTCAAGTGGTCATTGTTGAAATGAGAAAATGCTTGTAAAATTTATATAAGGTGACTGGTAAATATTTATTTAAAGAGCGTTTTAACAACAATATTCTGATATGAAATATTCAAAGAAATATATAATTTAAAAATAAAATATCGAATATATTAGCAGTCACCCTATATTATTTATTATTCCTATAATATAATACATTTTAGTACATACATAATTGTTTTATTTCAATATTTTATATCTTACATTTCTTATATTATAATTATTATGTGACTGACGAATGTCACCTATAGATGGTGCCAATAGACAACAATTTTCGTTACTCCCAAGCATAGAATTATTACCTCAGGAACGTACATGGGGAACAAAGTTGATGAAGTTTAGCCAACTCGCACCAGTCGTGTACATACACATAATGAAGCGCCTATGACATTGACGTTTATTTGACAGTATTAACATAAAACACGCGTTGAGACAAAGTTGTATAATGCCTTCCTGCGTTGGAAACATTTGCAGAAATCATTCATCAACACAAAATAAATGTCACAGAATCACTTTCCAAACGTAAATATTCGAAATATCGCTGTTTTATAAAGTTTTAAAAACATTATTTAGTATTTCAAAACATGATATATTTGAAACTGACATTTGACATTTCCTAACTTTGACGTAATTAAAATTTCTAAGAGTTACCAACTAAACCTTTGGAAATCCCCCATTTTTAATACCGTTTTATTTAATCTACATTTATTAGATTTCCACGTGATAATGAAAATAAATGCGGTTATTGATTATTAATTCTTATATCACCATTTTTTTCCAAAAATATAATTTAAAATCGGACCAGTAGTTCCTGAGATTAGCGCGTTCAAACAAACAAACTCTTCAGCTTAATATATAGTATAGATAAGATGATTGTGTTATAGATTACATTACAATAAATAAGTTAAATGATTATACGTTTTTTTCCCCCATTTATGAAGATGTGATTATTATTAGAGAAATAAGTAAGAATTTGTCGAATCATAGAGCCATTATCACAAAAAAAATCTGTATTCTACGATTTACACGGGAAGTACCCGATTTTTGGGGAAATTTAAAAACATGACATCTCCCAGTTTTCAACACATATACATTTTTCACACACATACAAAGCTTCGAATGTTTCAGTTTGTTGTTCATCATGTTGATTCCAGAGGTAATAATTCCATGCTCCCAAGTTAGTGGATAACTATTTTAGCACCATAGAGATTAACAATAACAAAATGCAATATTAACCACTCAACTGGGAACGTCACTATTCGCTAGATGGTGAAACTGGGGACTTCGTTCGGAATCAATACCGTGTTTGAGCCCCTTTTTAAAAACATTTTTTTCCAATAATTTTTAATTTTGATTTTTAAACGTTATATTTTTGTAAATCTTTGTTACTAAACGACGCTGTATTGCATTTTCAGCGAAAATATATCATCTCCGTAAAATATGAGACGATTAAAAGATGTAAACAAAACAAGTTTTAGAACTGTGCTCAATTTTGGTTCCTGCCACAGACTTGGCAAAAGTAAACAAACCAATTTGGTTGCCAATCCCAGTTGAGTGGTTAAATGATGGTCCACTCTGAAAGGTGGTCCATACGGATAATAAATAAAAAATAGGTAAAATTCGAAAAAAATAAGAATTACAAATTACCCTCAAAAATGCTTACAAATAGAGCATTGACTAACAACCTCGTGACCCCACCCCCGATAAGACATCCGTTGTCGAGTGAAAATAGTTAGAAATTTAGGATATTTTTAAGTGACGTTAAACTATATCTTTTGGTTGTTACTGGTTGTATATGACCTTCAATATCTACCACAATCACCCTGTAGAAATTATTATCTTGCTATATTTTTTACTGACTACCCCCAAATTCGTCAGCTGTAGGCGTAACATTAAGTTTTGATATTTGTTTAAACACAGGATGATTTTTGTCTTTAAGTAGTTTAAAGAGCACATTTTCTGACGTTCCTATAAAACAGCCGATGGATTGGAGACGCTGAAATAAAAAAAAAGAAAACTCAGTATTGGATTTTAGTGTTTATTTGTAAAAAAAATATAAAAATAAATTAAGTGGAATGATGTAAACAGGAAATTAGTTTGACAAAAAATTTATATATCTTGCAATTATACTATATACCTTTTTAGAAATATTATATGTAATTATGAACAATAAATAGACTAGAAGTAGTTTTCAACATTTAGTCACAGCTTTTTTTGTCATTATTGCACAATTCACCTTTATAAAATTTGGCAAATACCTTCGATCAAGTATAACAAGATATATAGTTTAAAATTAATGCCTCCAAAACATTTCATGTTTCATCTAATACCTGTGTTCGGCAAAATATATCGTAACAAATGTGACACTGAATATGAAATGTCGGTCTCTTAACAAAGAAAATGATTTTTTTATTACAAGCTTTATATTATATTAACTTGCACTATGTAAGTTCGGGTGCAATCTTGCAAGCTAAAATTGACAAACTTCCTGGTTGCTGGTTGGTTGCTGCACGCAGATGTATATCGCGTGACAATGCAATAACATGACAAAACAGCGCTGATCTGATGATGGACTCGGAAGGTGATCTTATGAACTCTTGTGCTAAACAAGATAGATCGTGTTTGGGTTCGTTTTACTTGTATTAGCTAACACTCTACTGCTACAACCTATCAGGCTTGTATTTAAAATCTAATATATAAAATTCTCGTGTCACGGTGTTCGAACTTGAACTCCTCTGAAACGGCTTGACCGATTTTGTTGAAATTTTTTGTGCTTATCCGGTATCTATGAGAATCGGCCAACATCTATTTTTCATCCCCCTAAATGTTAGGGGTAGTGCACCCCTAAATTTTTTTCTTATTTTTTCGGCGCAGACGAAGTTGCGCGGTGCAGCTAGTGTTTTATAATATCAAGTTATATTTGATCGAAGGTAATAAAAGTTTTTTTTTATCTACAATTTAGCCGTAATATCGTAACCGAGTGTATCAACAGTGGGTTCCTTGTTCAGTTTCGATATAGGCTTGAATTCTGGACTGTTCTTGTCTTTCAACAGTTTGAATAGAATGTTTTCTGATGTTGTAATAAAACAACCGATTGATTGCATTCTCTGTAAATTAAAAAAATAAGCGCAATTGTTTTATGTTTAGCTATAACATGTCCTTCTTTAAAAGAGGTTTAAGAAGATTCCTATACAGACTTTGCTGTGCCTTGGTAATATGGAAATCCATGGCAACAGTACCCACAACAGATGGACTGTCAATTTAATAAAAACAGCCGTGTGCTTATAGTTCGGTCGTTCAGAGAATGCGTTCCTGACACGTAACTTAGTAATGGCGTTGTGGTTTCGATAAAAATATTTTTGCTGGTTTTTTACCGTTTTAACAATTGATGAGCATTAAAACAACATTATTATATCAATAATCAATGAATGCTATAATTTTGTGCCAAACTGAGCGTCAAATAACTTGGTAAACAATATCTTTCGTGATTAACTGATAGGTGTCAGGAACGCATTCTCTGGACGGCTGAACTTTAGTACATATTGAAACAGCGCCATCTGCAAGTGCAGTTTCAATCACATACAAATTTAAGATTACATAAATGCAGCGGGCAGTGAAGAAAACTCGGAAAAGGGACACTATAAAAACACCTATTCATTCTCAACAATACAAATCAGCAAATTCCCATAGTAGTTTTATAGGACTTTATATTAGACAAGCTTTTTTTGACGAGCTGACCAGTAATTGAAAATTAATATGCATTAACTCAACCTGATTTATACGAAAGCCCCGAAAACGAAGGCTGTGTAAGTACCTGTGATGGCTGGGATGTTAAACATTATACAAAAAAAAATGTCTGAATGGACCTTCCCGGTTTATCATCACAGGTATCTAGTGCTACCACCAGTCTTCATTTTCGGGAGTGCTCTGTTTACACCCTGTATTTGGTCTAATGTTGTGATTAGGGTTAATTCCTCACCTGCAAGGCTAATCCTCGGTCCATGTGAGACCTGGATGAAACCCCATCTGCTAGTACATGCACTGCTATGTCTTGGCTGAGCAGATCTATCACGGTCTGTTCAATACATACGTGGGCCTGAAAACAAGTGTTACGGATTTTTTTGACATGACAACGTCTTATAAATTAGTTTGCCGGGTGACACTTCACTTCACTGCGTTACGCTCCGCTCACGTTATGCGCTCACAATGAGAGCGAGTGAGAGGCACGCGTGCCTTTCACTTTTTATGTCTGTCTCTCTCGCTCTTAGGCGGGCTAACCATGCCCGAGTCGTTGTCACGTAAAACTTTCGCCTGTATACCGACTTTACAGGCAACCAATTTTTTTTTTTAATTAGCTGACCTGCGTAATTTTGTGTATGTTACAAAACGAAGGGTTTTTGTGATGTAATTTACGACATCACATAAAAATTTTAATTATTATTTCTTATCTATATTATGCACGTATTATACTCATAAACCTTGTAACCTTCAATGTAATCCATCATCAAAAATTCACTCTGTATATTAACCGCGCTCCCCGACCCACGCTGGTTCTGACCCAGCAGGATATTCCGTGGGAGGGTGACACGCGGACCCATCTTGGCGGGCTTCGGGAAGCCCGCCGACCGAGAGGGCCGGCTGCCGGTTCGGCGTCCGGAGGGGGCGGCGCGACGGGAAAGAGTGCCTTGGGCGTAACGCGTCGCGCCGTCCCTCATAACCCCGTGCTGGGTTCTGGCCTCAGCCAGGGTTCGGACGCTGAGTGTGAGCGGTTGGAGGTTTTAGTGCGGTTCAACTCCCACATACCCGGATCCGGTGATTTCCTCCAAATAAAAAAAAAACCCTGTATATTACAATAACACTTAAATGTGTGAAATAAATATTTTTAGACTTGGCCAAGTGGTTGAGTCTTTATCTCTGCCATTTAAAGTGTTTCAAGATATCATTGTCCCAAACGAATTCCTGGATTTAAACACAAAAAGATACTCAATATTCTCACCTCAATGCCAAAAAGAACGACCGAGCCTAATTCCGGAACGTCCTTCTTCAAACGTTCCTGTAACTCAGGAGTGTACATTGAAAACTTGGTCTTCTCGTAGACCAAAGCAGCGTCATCTATTTTGACGTCTTTCGTGGTGTGACCGAGACCTTTAGGATATTGTTCTGATACATATACTGGTATCTTGAAATGTTTAGCTGCTTCTATCTGAAATATAAGAGAAGATAATTTTAATATTAAATTTTATTTGATCATGTTTCTCTGGAGATACCATTTATATCAACATTTGCAGAAGATTTTATGATTTGTTTTGGATATTTTATTATATTTAAACAAAATTTTAGTTTTTCTGTTGATTAGGTTTCATCAATTATTCATTAGAATTGTTTAGAAAATATTCTGAATTTACAGAATAAATGAATAATGCTCTCTTAATTTATAGAATTTTAATTAAGACTAGTTGATTTTGAGTGTCTTTTTAAGTTTTTTTTTAAATGTTAGTGGTTTAGTTTTCTAGTAAGAAAAACCCAACATTGACGCAAATGGTCAAAGGGTAATACTATTTTAGTAGTAATACTATTTATTAAGTAAAATTTTACAAAAGTCATACAACGTTTCCATAGTCATGGCACGGCTATTTTCCAGCAAATTTTCATCAACCATTAAATATATTCGTTTTAAAATCAATATACATATCATATTTAATCTGTTATCGCTATCAGTTACATAATAAATGCATTTTACCTACCATTTTATTAGCTACTTTAACGACCTCGCCGAAATGCTTCACATGGGGTCTAAACGTTTCCTGGATGTCGCAGAGTAAAAACACGGTGTTTTTAGCTTCTAGTGCACCTAATTTTAGTATATTGCGAGCAGCCATGGCGAATATTTAGCGAAATTTTAAAAAATATTTGAGAAAAACAACAACAGCCGGCTATCAACAAGGACGTATGACATATGACAGGCGACAGCTAACTGGTTGACGTTACTTGACATGCTCATACTTTTTTTTTCTTGTAAGATTAAAGTATTTGATTAAACAGTTTAATTTAATATTTTTTATGTATCTCTTTGTTGAAGTTATGGAGCGCGAAGATGATAAGACTTATCATTAGTGCGTCGCAACGTATTGTATTTTATCGCGGCGATTTTCATAAAAACTAAGAGCTAAATGAATTTAACTCGTTAGTTTATTATGCGACCTGTTTAACAGGTAGGTAGGAAGTCCAATCCCGGGATCCCGGACCATTTTCAGTCCCGAAAATTTCGGGATCGAAATTGTTCAAACCTGGGATTTTCGGGATTGGCAAAATACTTAAAGAAACGAACCAAAACACGACTTTTGTGACAACAAATACCCAAATTAATTAAAGTAGTTAGTACACAATTAATTAAAGTAGTTAGTACGCGTTATTAGTAAAATTTTTGATGTTTTAAGCACATTTATCAATCCCGGGATTATGCCCGGGTTGCAAAAGTGCCCCGGGATTGGATTCTTTAATTATAGCTTACAATTTTTATTTAAATTAGGTATAATACCTAATGGTAATTTGAAGTAATGATACAGTTATTAAGACTAATAATTAAACCTGCTTAAATATGATGAAAACGATCATCATTTTCAGATAATCACAGCTTCTGTCGCTTTCTAACAGATCTACGTACCTACAAGATTTTGAATGACGTCATAAATGAGATGAGTTTCATGAAATAAACTCTTCATATTATGTGCTTATATTATGGCTGAACAGAATAATATTCATACTAAATTAGCTACCCAGTATTCCAAGTCAATTTTATTTAACAAAAAATATTTCGTTAGAATTTAAAGTATACTGACGAAAGGAGACTGATTGAGATGCAGAGAGATTTTTACTAAGTTGGCCTAATTTTACTAAGACGCAAATAAATTAAAGACCAATCAAAATAGATTTCAAGTGAATCCGATAGATCAATAAAATTGAAACATTTCAAAACCTGCAAATCTCATGAAAGAAACTTTAGAAATCGTACAAAAATAGTTCAATGAAAATAGCTTAAGACAAATATTTACGTAACCAATGAACTAAATCGAGTAAATAAAAACAAAAAGAGTTTTGCATCACTAATCGACATCTGGCGGGAAAACAAAAATAGACGCCATGATGGTAGGGCTGAGCCATGAATAGATAAAATGAATCGTTTTTTTGATGGATTCATTTTAATTTTCAACGAAACGCACACGTATGGCCACTGGGGATTAATTTTATGAACCTCTGTTAGGTTACATCGACACACTTTTAACGTCATGTTTTTCTTGCTGAAGTTTGTATAATGAATTGTATAATAATATAGGTAAACGAGACTAACGACCAACCTGATGGTAGGTGGTTACCGTTGCTCGTGGACTGCAATATCCGGGGATACCACTGGCTCATCACCTAAGACTGTATCTCTTCACAAAGCTCGTCGAAAGAAAGAATTAGACATACAGACCACATAAGTGGTAGGTACCTTAATGGTATCATCAGCCTTTAAACGTCTACTGCTGGACATAGGCCTTCCCCAAACTTCGTCACACGGCCGCTCCTACGGTATCTGCATCCAGTGACCTCCCGCGATCTTGACCAGGTCGTCGGTCCATCTTGTGGGCGGCGGTCCACACTACGCTTACTGGTTCGTGGCCGTCACTCCAGTACTTACTCCTTTACTTTTACCTTTACCTTAATGTTATGAACCTTTATATCGACAGAAACATAAGCCTGTATCTAATACCTACATCCTACTTTGGTATAATCATTTTTTTCAATCTCAGCTAAAATTTGTGTGATGTGAATTTGAGTTATTACTGAAATTAACGAAACATTAAATCAAATCTTGTAACAAAAATAGTAGTGGTGTTAAAAGGTTTAAATATAGGTATATACGTGATCATGACGCTTGGGCTGGATCATGAATCGTGAAACTTACTGTGTTTACTCACTTTGTTTACCATTTGAACAAATCTTTTAGTACTTCTCTCTCTTCATTTCCTATGTCCCCAAGGTGGGGCAGAGGGCCTCCACAGTGCTTCTCCATTTTGATCTGTGTTGAGCCCCGTTCTTTAGCTCCGCCCATGACAACTCGGTCGCTTTAAGATCGGCTGCGACAGAACGCCGCCACGTTTGCCTTGGGCGGCCACGCTTTCTGGAGCCCTGAGGTGTCCAGTCCAGGGCCTGCTTTGGTATGTGACTAGCGTCTCTTCTAAGCGTGTGGCCAATCCATGTCCATTTACGACGTTTGATGTGGTGTTCGATCGGAGATTCCCTGCATCTATCCCACAGGCTCTGGTTTGAGATTTTTTCGGGCCAGTAGATACCGAGAATCTGACGGTTGCAGCAGTTGATGAACACCTGGATCCGATGTGTGACATCTCTAGTTACCCTCCAGGTCTCGCATCCATACAACAGCACGGTTTTCACACTAGCTCTGAAAATGTTGAGCTTCACCCGTTGTGTGATTTTCTTTGAACGCCAAATTGGGTTTTAGTACTCAGCTTTTGAAATGTATCTAGAATCTACATGTTTTGGCTCCACGGGTGAAATGCGTACCTACCAAATAGTGTTGAATTACTGAAAATGCGATTTCGAAGGACTAAAAACATTCCACTCAATTTTTCACATCCCTATTTCTCATAGATCCATAGACTAGTAAAGGCCAAAGACAATCTTTTGATGCAACCGAATCGAATTACAAAAGATTTCCCGCCACATTAAAACATCGTAAACTGAGAATTATGACCGACATCTCTCAGATGAACTACTGATTCCATTTGTAAATGCAATATAGTTTAACTAGGTATTTACTAGTCTAAGTCAAGAATGGAGAAATTCAGAACAATCATACAAAAAAAAAACTTGAGAGGTGTCATGGGACACCCGAATAGAACGAAGTTCCTTTCGATTAAAAGATATCTTATAAAAATATTTCCTGTCGTAACGCGTGATAAGGAACGTGTTTTAAAAGATTTTGATCACAGCGCCATCTAGCGATAATCATCTAAAACAAAATAAGGAACGTGTTTTAAAAGATTTTGATCACAGCGCCATCTAACGATAATCAGCTAAAACAAAAAAGTGTCGTGACAACTTTTCGTAAGAATTTTTTCCGTCTAGCCCCCTTTCACAACGCGCGATAAGGAACTTCGTTCCAACCGCTAAAATTATCAGTGTTTCTCTACTATATTTAACATGCATGTATAAAATACATAAATCTTCTTCTTGAATCACACTACATATAAAACGCATCTAAATCCGTTGCGTCGTTTTAAAGATTTAAGAATACATAGCTAACATAGGTCCATAAAATAGGGACAAAGAAAGCGACGTTGTTTTTAAATATCTACTTTGTAGTGATAATTCAAGTCTCTTTTTAATCCGTAAACCTTCTTAACATTTTCATGCATTTTCAACGGGTTCTTACCACGATGTTTAATTAATTGAGTTGTCTCGATATTTCAACGTCATGATCACGAGAAGACTGGATACTGCGGGTCGATTTAAGAGAAAACAAATCTGTCTACCCTCTTTCTCGTTCGCTTTTGGGTAGTACCACTGGAACTCGAACTCACATCACGACACACCAATAATAATTAAATATCGCGGTAAGAACCCGTTGAAAATGCATGAAAGTATTATAGAAAACCGCGAGTGTCTGAATAACTTGTTAACATTATCCATAATTATTTTATAATAGAATCTGTAAATCGGACAAGACTATAAAATAAATCATCAATATTGGCAATATCCAGATCGCAAGTCCTAACGGTTTAAAATCCGTCAGTTTGCGGCCCACATTAGTTTGCGTTCGCTGTAGGTCCCTAATTATTAAATTATGAGTTCACAGCAGAATCTAAACTATAACAAGTACAAGAAAATACTTAAAATTTACCATTACTGAACCTTTCCCAATCTTTTAAATGTCTTAATTAATAAAAATAAAATTTTCACAAACTTTGAAATCCTACCACAAAGAGCCGATCAATTACGAACTCCCTTCTCCTCGTATTTCGACCTCTAATTGCTTCGAAAATAAAATATTCAATAGTAAAACATCCTTTAAATAAACTGTGAAAGATCTGTTCATAAAAGCCCAGTTAAGTTGAACCGTATTTTCTAAGTTAAAGTTAAATATCCCGGTCCATTGGACGGTGGAATGTATTTTAAGATGTATCATAAATTTATGTGGACAGTCTGAAGACTAAATCATTTTAACGCCAAAACTGTGTTTGGTTGGTGGAGCTGTGATGTTTACAGATTACGATACGATTTTTCTGAAATATTTCATTAATTAGGATACAATTGGGATATTCTGATTTAAATTTAACTAAGTTAAGTGTATCCGAGATTTCTTTTTGTTAGAAATTCATTTAAAACTAAAATTTCGTGAAAAGTATTGAGGAAAACATTAAATTCGATATTTTTTACTGTAATTAAACAAAAAAATTGTAACGAGACAAAGTTTGCTTTGATATTTACCAAATATGAAACAAAGTGCATCAGCGTCTTATGAATCACACTTTCGAGTATTATTTATTATCTTAACCTACCTGGGGGCGGCGCGACGGAAAAGAGTGCCCTGGGCGTAACGCGTCGCGCCCCCATAACCCCGTGCTGGGTTCTGGCCTCAGCCGGGGTTCGGACGCTGAGTGTGAGCGGTTGGAGGTTTTAGGGCGGTTCAACTCCCCCATTAGATAACATGGACCTGGGTCTATTGAGGACGGATGCAGACAAAATATATGCTAAAACAAAAGAGCAAGGCCATATTAGCAAAAAATCAATAGCAAAAATAAATAAAATTATAAAGAAGACCAGACACTCAATAAAATAAAACAAACATCATGCTATAAACACTAAGCTGAAACAAAATAAAATCTATTTAGAAAAACAGTTAAAAGTTTTGGAGCAGCAAATTAAAGAGAACAAAAGAGACTGGGACAAAGACAAGGCTGACATTGATAAGTTGACTGCCGAATTACATGAGTTCAATTTATCAATGATGCAAATACATGATCTGGGCTTGGAAATGGATCAACTCATTGACAATAACACTACGAGACTGGAGTCGATGAGGACCAGCGTCGCCGAAACCACAAATGTTGACTGCACTGATATCACTTACACAGTGCAAATCAACGATGATTCTAACGAGACGAAGGATCACACCACCCCGACCGCCTCTAATCACTTGGAATGCGTGGCAACGTCACACTCGGCTGACGAAGCACGTCCCGCAGCGAGTCGCTCCCGTCGCACTCGCCGTCGCCGTCGCCACGCCTCCCCTACACCTGCGTCGGCGCCTCGCGACACCGAGGACGCGCGGCCCCCCGCGCAAGCACCGGCTGCGTGTCCTCGCCCTACATCGCCTGCGCGCCACATCACAGCAGAGGAGGCACCATGCTCCCCTCTGACGCAACAGGAAGTGGTCCCGGTTGTCACCGGTACTCCGACGTCGACATCGTGTAGAAAGACTGTAGTGCTATCAGATAAGATAGGTGTCAATTTTGGTCCAATGCTATCAATGAGCCTTAAGCAAAAGGTTGTTAATGTGTGTTACCCAGGTATGCCCTTCTGTAATATAGTTGATAAATTGAAGTCAATTCATTGTGACGCTCTAACTACTATTGTAATAATGGTCGGTAGTCATGCCAACGTTAGCAAAAAATCACTGGACCACAGTATCCGATTTCTTGTTGATTTGCAATCGGAAAAAAAATGTAAAATTATTTTATGTACATTCCCATATTGTACTAATTTACACAAAGTACACAATCAGTGTATTTTCAATATAAATATGTTCATGTACAATGCTACACATCATTGTAGCGGAATCTTATTAATGGACATTAATAAATTTGTTAATAAATTCAGTCTGACAAAAGATACTATGTATGTATCCAAATTTACAAAACGACATTTAGCTACTTTAGTAGCGTATAATATTAATGACAATGTTAGTATTAGTACTAACAATATTTATTTAAAACTCGGTAATGCTTCTATTGAGCAGAAAAAAATTGTGACATATGATAATTTGGACTGTGTTCCAAGTAATTTAAATTAATTAACGAGACAAAGGAGTTACACTCTTGCATTTATAAACCGATTAACAATAAAAAATCTAGACTGTACCCATCAAAGGATGTTAATGTTTCAATTAATAACATACTAAACCTGGTGCATCAAAATTTACAAGGAATGATGGGTAAAGAACTAGAGGTTGAAATGTTCTTAAATCTGAACAATGTTAATGTATTCTGTGTAACTGAGCACTGGTTTAAAAACTATGAAACATTATTTAATTTTAATGATCACCAGGTCTCAAGTTCTTTCTGCAGAGAGAACGCGATTCGCGGTGGCTCTTTAATTCTAGTTAGAAAATGTTTGAAATGTAAGGAACGAAAGGATATAGTGGCCCTCTCTGTAGAGAGAACTATTGAAATGTCCTGTGTTGAGCTTGAGCACCTCATTGTTGTATGTGTGTACAGACCACCTGATGCGTTATATGATTCCTTTGAAAATATTTTGGAAAATGTTTTGATGAAAATTACTGTTTGTAACAAACATATTTTAATTTGTGGTGATTTCAATATTAATCTACTAGAAAACACAAATATCACTATTAGATTTAAAACATTGTTGAAATCATATAATCTTATAAACTTATTTTTAGAGCCCACTAGGATAACCAGTTCATCGGCAACTTGTTTAGATAACATTTTTACAAATTTTAATCCATTACAAAAAAATGTTATAAATCAGTTAACATCTGACCACTTGGGACAATTAGTGTCTTTTGAATATTATGTGGCTCCTGAAGTCAAACCTACTGTTAAGTTTGTTCCTGTAAATGATAAAAGAATAGAAAATTTTAGAAATAAAATTATACAAACTATTTCAGAAGTTAGTTATAACCGAGAACCAAATATGTTATACCAGAATATGTTTGAAAAAATTAATTTAGCGTTCAAAGATGTATTTATTCCTAAAACGATTACTATTAACAATAAAAAACGTTTTAGTGAGTGGGCCACAGTTGGAATTTATAAAAGTAGGCAGACTTTGTATGACCTTTATTATGAAAAATCTTATAACAATGATGAATCATTTCATCAATATGTCAGAAATTATTCAAAATTATTCAGGAAAGTTTGCATAATGGCAAAATCCTTACATTTAAGTAATTTAATAAGAAATGCCTCTGACAAAATAAAGATGACTTGGAACATCATTGGTAAAGAAACTGGTAAAGTCAGAAATAACCACCAAGAATTCTCATTGAGAATGAATGATAACTTGATAACTAGTCACGAAGGTGTGGCTAATGCTTTCGAAAAGTTTTTTTCTGACATTCCAGTTTCAACTACTTCCTCTTTAAATTCATCCCCAATAGAAGCTGAAAAATTACTAGGGAAACATGTTAATATATGTAATGTAGTATTTAAATTTAAGAATATTAACTCAAAAGATATTATGAAGAGTTTCCATAGTATTAATGTTAAGAATACAGCTGATCTATGGGGAATATCAGTAAAGGTCGTGAAATGTATTATAGATGTTATATCTCCTCATCTTACTAGTATATTTAACGATTGTATTAGATGTGGTGTGTTTCCTGACTTAATGAAACACAGTAAAGTGATTCCCCTTTTTAAATCTGGTAGTACTGATGACCCCTCTAACTACAGACCTATATCAGTACTACCAACATTGAGTAAAATCTTTGAAAAAATAATATTAGAACAACTTTTAGAACATTTTAAGTCAAATAACCTGCTACACAACAAACAATTCGGGTTCACGAGGGGTCGCTCTACTACTGATGCAGGTGTTTATTTCGTCAAAAATATTTTTCAAGCTTGGGAGGAGTCTCAGGATGCTCTTGGAGTATTCTGTGATTTATCCAAAGCATTTGACTGTGTTGACCACGAAACATTGGTGAGGAAACTACATCACTATGGTATTAGGAATGGAACGTTAGCGCTTATTAAATCCTATTTATCGGGCAGAACACAAATAGTCGATGTTAAAGGAAACCGATCTTCCGGCGCCGAATTGAGTATGGGTGTACCTCAGGGTTCCATCTTGGGTCCTTTTCTATTTCTAATATATATAAATGATTTACCTAGTTTTATTGAGACCCGACATGATGTCGTATTATTCGCTGATGATACATCTTTATTATTTAAAATTAAACGACGAATGATCGTTTATGACGAAGTGAATGATGCGATTTCTTGTGTGGTCCATTGGTTTCGTGTTAATAATCTCTTACTAAACGCAAAAAAAACCAAATGTATTAAGTTTAGTTTACCAAATGTAAAACAGGTACATAGTAATATAATTGTTGGTGGGGAGTCAATGGAGCTTGTTGAGTCAACTGTTTTTCTTGGTATAACAATGGATTCCAAGCTGCAGTGGGGACCCCACATAAATAAATTAGCGAGTAAGCTCAGCTCTGCAGCATACGCGGTAAAAAAAATTAGGCTGATTACTGATGTAGACACGGCTCGTTTAGTTTATTTTAGTTATTTTCATAGTGTCATGTCCTATGGCATTTTGCTATGGGGCAATGCAGCCAATGTAGAAACGATCTTTATCTTGCAGAAAAGAGCTATACGCGCTATTTATAATATGCACTCAAGGGAATCCCTGAGGGAAAAATTTAAAGAAATTAAAATTCTCACTCTACCATCCCAATACATTTTTGAAAATTTAATGTATGTTAGAAAGTATATTGAGGAATTTCCTAAAAAGTCTGACCTACATAGTAGAAACACCAGGAACAAACATAAACTTGATTTACCGATGAGTCGATTGCATAAAATAAGAAATTCCTTCAGGTGTTTGTCTGTATGCTTGTACAACAAAATCCCACAAGATGTTCAAAACCTACCTATACATAGGTTTAAGAAAATTATTAAAGAACGTCTGTGCAAGAAAGCCTACTATAAGGTCAATGATTACTTGGACGATTGCACAAAGTGGGAATGAGTTGCTCGCCAAGGTCATTTCATTATCGTTATTGTTTTTTTTTTTGTATATTTTATGTAAATTTGTGTAATACTGTACAAATATTAAAAAAAAAAAAAAAAAAATGCTCATTATACAAAAAAGACATGCCCGCTGAGTTTCTTGCCAGTTCTTCTCAGGACGGTGGCTACAATTATTATTTTTTGTGTCCGAACTGGTGGTAGCTTGTAACTTTTGACGTCAACAAGAATGAGTACGTCATCAATGTTGAAAATAAAGTATTTCATTTCATTTCAAAGTATTTCATTTCATTTCATTTCATACCCGTGACAACCACCAACTAAAAAAAAACATCTTAACCTACCTATCACAAAAAGAAACACCAAAAAGGTAGGTATTTCATTTTCGTTTTTGTGCAAAATTAATTGGCAAAACCTAATATACACGTTTTTAGAGTTGTGAGATTTTAATAAAATATTCAATGATTTTTTATTTTTATTCCGAAAATATCAGTTCCTACATTAAAACTTCAATAAGTACTTAATAATTGACGAGCACTTCGAACCGAGAGTTAAACTTTGTTATGAGTATTAAAGGAAATCGTATTTTATAAATGCTTCAATCCTTCATCTCATGCAGAATGACACACGTCTCAACTCGCAGACTCCTCAAATACTTTACTGAAACGGTGTCGTTTACGAAAATATAACATTTATAAATGAAACTGATGATTAAGAAGGAATACGTAGGTAAGGAAACGTCCATAAATTACGTGAGGTGTCGGGGGGGAGGGGGTCGAGTCAAATCTCATCTAATCTTACGTTGGAGAGAGGGGACCCCCGGCAAATATCACGCAATTTTTTTCTGATTGGAACAAAAAAAAAACTATTGGAACGAAGTTCCTTATCGCGCGTTATCGAAAGGGGGCTAGACGAAAATCTTACGAAAAGTTGTCACGACACTTTTTTAGTTGTTACGACACTTTTTTGTTTTAGATGATTATCGCTCGATGGCGCTGTGATCAAAATCTTTTAAAACACTTAAAACAAAAATTATAAGATATCTTTTAATCGAAAGGAACTTCGTTCTATTCGGGTTTACCCGTTACCGACTGGTCTGAAGTTATGGCAATTAAATATAGCCAGCTAGGTTGTTTTTTTATTCATTTTTTGTCACACAGATTTTGTTTATTGTCTATTTCATTTAGATTTTGAAACGGGGTGTAGTTTAGTATTATTTCAACTCAGCATAATAAAATAGAATAGAATAGAATAAATTTTTATTCCAAGTAATTACAAATTACTTACACTAAACTATAACTAAATGACATTGCTAGGAAACGGCTACCGACTCAGCAATGTCGACAGCACCGAAAAAACGGTATTACGACGCTGGTCTTCCGTCGGCACCAAGTGACGTGCACGCAGGCACTGTGCTAATTAGCTACAAAATATAAAAACAAAAAAAAAATAATAAAATTAATAATCGAAAAAAAAAACAAAAAAGAATACAAAACACAGGGTTTCACAACATAAGATAAAACGTGTTAAGAGCACACATATACCATGGCAATAAACCAAGTGCCAAAACGAACAAGTGAAACAATAATAGTACTGGAGCTATAGCCATTATATTTGGGACATCCTTTAGCATATTTCAGTACGGTTATCAAGTAGGCCGTAGGTTCCTTCATCTATGAAGCAATAAAAAAAATACGTATGCATGAACGATGTTTTGACGTGATTATTAAGAAACTTATGCTCTACAATCTTGATTACATTTTTAGTTATTTACATGTAAATAACAGGAATATAGACTATCAATTAAATATACCACAATGCAATCAATCATAATTGTTTTTTTTTTCCTAAAATTCATAAGCAATGTATTTAGGTACTGTTGTAAATAGGTTTTATTAATTTGGATTTTTTATTTAATTTTGAAAATGATTTGTCATAAAAAACAAGATGACTTTTATATGTAAAAATGTACAGTTTTTAGTTGGGTTTTTATTGTAACAGAAGAAACATGGAATATATTTTATTATGACCAAGCTCCATAGTTATATTAATTAAATGCACCTTGAGGGATTTCCAACAAGTACTGTATGACCCCTGCTGTAGTTAAAGTTTACTAGTATATGGGATAAAATCTAAATTATGTTAATAATTCTTATTCACAGCTGTTAAAAACAAATAAATTGTTCAATGTAAATGGAATGTTCGTTGACGTAATATAAACCACACAATATAGTTGAATGATAATTTGTTATATCTAATGTTGTCACTTTGTCGGCGAGGATGAAGATATACGGAACTGTCCCTTTATTACACCGACATTGTTATTTAATGCTTAACCCTTTCAACGCATTAATTATAAGGATTATAGAAATGTCATAGTAAGATATTATTTACTTTTAGAATTTCTCGATATTGAGACAATAAATTCGTAATTACGCGATTTCTTTTTGGTTTGACAACCATTATTGAAATTTTGTGCTGATTTTCAAGATGGCTGCCAACACTGAAAACAGCTGCTGGTAAGTTCAGGTTTTAGGTGCTATCGTTTTACAAGCACCAACGAATCTGACCTATAATTTCATTTTCTTCATTATTGTTTCGAGAGACAGGATAATAATGTAGCATCCGAAAACCAGAATTCAGAATTCGAGGCCTGCATCAAACATCTAGATTCTGAAAATATATGTTGGAAAAATCTAAAGAATAATAATAATACCTGAATCTTGTCAATAATTAGTGATGATTTAAACATTTTCGTTCTAAGTCTTGTCAATATGGCCAGCACATATACAATTCATATCGCTATCAGTGTAAATCAATTTTCATATTTATAAAAATTCTTGATCAATTCACAAAGAAGTTAAGAACTGTATTTGGATGAGTACGAAGACGACTTTTAAAACCCAACTTTAATATTAGAAGTTACACAACGGTGTGCCAGAGGGATGGCACTTGAAGTCCACTATCCTGGTATTGCATTGTATTGTTTGAAACTAAAGAGATATCAAAAGAATCTCACACAGCGCCGGCGAGACTAAACAAAAATGCCGTGACAGTCGCGTCGTTTTAAACATGGTTCCGTAGTAATTTTAAAAATATGTACTGTAACTTATTACTGCCCACTGCTGAGCTCAGGTCTCCTCCGAAGAGGGGTTAGGCATAGTCCACCACGCTTGCCTAATGCGGATTGGGGACTTCACATATCTTCAAAGGATTTTTTAGAACCCTTTTCCGATATGCAGGTTTCCTCACGATGTTTTCCTTCACCGTTTTTAGCCAGTGGTGTTGTGAAAAATTGCACATAAATCTTTTTCATATTAAGATTTAGAGGTACAAGCCGGCCGGTTTTGAACCCGTGACCGTACGGAAGGCAAGCGCTTCAACCACTCGGTCACCACAACTAGACTCACGACTTAAAAATATCAAATTGATTTATTTATTAGATTTATTAGAAAGTAAGCCTGTGTCTTGGTGCAATGCAATAACAATTTAGGAGTGACTGACAGAGAGAGACGTAAACCTTGGCGGGCAACGCGTCCCGTCACCTCGCCCAGTCTCGTGCTGGGTTCTGTCCTCAGCCGGGGTTCGGACGCTGAGCGTGAGCGGTAGGAGGTTTTAGTCCGGTTCGACTCCCATATACCCCAGCTGCAGTAGGGTGGATTTTTTCCTGTTACAAAAAACTAACCACCGGTTAAGTACTGATCGTGGCAACATCGTCTGCGTCACATAATGAATTAGTTTCCAGGTTTTGTTATAACAAGCCTTCGCTGCGATGACAGCAAAATAGTATACTGTGCTTCTTATAATTAGCGAGCAATAGAAAGAGCCATGCTTGGGGTCTCACTGAAGGATAAGATCAGATATAAAGTTATCCGACAGAGAACTAAAGTAACCGACATAGCTCTGCGAATCAGCAAGCTGTAGTGGCAATGGGCTGGGCACATATGTCGAAGAACTGATGCCCGATGGAGTAGACGGGTTCTAGAGTGGAGACCGCGATGTGGTAAACGTAGTGTTGGGCGCCTCCCTGCTAGATGAAACGATGACTTAAGAAATGTGGCCGGTAACAACTGGATGAGACGAACAGAATATCGAGCTTAATGGCGTATTTTGGGTGAGGCCTATGTCCTGCAGTGGACGAGTGTATGCTGATGATGATGTTATAACACGCCTTCGCTGCGATGGTAAAGCAAAATAGTATACTGTGCTTCTTATAAATAAAATATTCCTTGTAATTTATCTCTTTTTGGGTAGGTCCTGCGCGGCCACCCTCACTCACGAAACTTTACAATGCCAGGACAATGAGGGGCTGTTATATACAACCTACTCATACAGGTCTTTCGGAACGAAGTTCCTTATCGCGCGTTATCGAAAGGGGGCTAGACGGAAAAAAATCTTAAGAAAAGTTGTCACGACACTTTTTTTGTTTTAGATGATTATCGCTAGATGGCGCTGTGATCAAAATCTTTATTTAACGTTCCTTATCGCGCGTTACGTTAGGAAAAAAATATATAAGATATCTTTTAATCAAAAGGAACTTCGTTCTATTCGGGTGTCCCATGACACGTCTCAAGTTTTTTTCTTAAATCATGTTTGAAGAGGTTGAGGTTGTTTAGATAATAGTTTTTGTAACACTTCAAACTCTTAGTACACGCTCTATGGTTCCGTATTTAATTTAAAACGCCCGCGGATCCCTAAAATCGTAGCAAATTGTACAGCGTCACGAATCGATTTAGTACACAATGAGTGCTTAATTGTCGTACTCGGGCCGTTTTTATTCCGGCCACGATATAAAAGGGGAAGATTTTTTATAATGCATTATACGACAATCTGATTGGTGGTAATGGTGGGTATAAAAGTGGTTTGAAAAGAACATAGTTTTAACAAGCTTTATATTAACTTGCACTGGATGTGGAAGGAAAACATCGTGAGGAAACCTGCATGTCGGAAAAGGGTTCTAAAAATCCTTTGAAGATATGTGAAGTCCCCAATCCGCATTAGGCAAGCGTGGTGGACTATGCCTAATCCCTCTTCGGAGGAGACCTGAGCCCAACAGTGGGCAGTAATGGGTTGGTACAGGTACAGGTACAGGATGTATGTAACTACATATTTCAGTTCGGGTGGAATCTTACGAGTCAAATTTGACAAACTTCCCGGTTTCCGATTGAGCTGACATTTTGCATGCAGGTGTATATATCATGTGACAATACAATAAGACAAAATGGCGCTAATCAGATTATGGGTTCGGAAGGTGGTCATACTTGTACTAAATAAGATAGACCCGTCGTGTTTAGGCTCGTTTTACTTGTATAAGCTAGCACTTTACTGATACATAATGTCCAGGATCTTAAAGCTTGTATTTAAAGATTTTTTTTGAAATAAATTATTTTAATAGCGGGTACTCTTGTCATAATCTCGTATTAATTATAATTACCTGTACTGTACTGTACCCATTACTGCCCACTGTTGGGCTCAGGTCTCTCCAGAAGAGGGATTAGGCATAGTCCACCACACTTGCCCAGTGGATTGGGGACTGTAGTGTAAGTTAGTACGTAATATTATTATGATCGGTGGAGGGTAGTCATTTTTATTAGAATACGCGATGGCAAATAAATCATTATGGAATCAGCTAGCGTCGTTTCACTACAGGGACTTCACTTATCTTCATATTAATTACCTATTCGAATCAATTGTTGGCATTATTGTAAAAATATTCCATTTTCAAAAACATTTTTTTGTCTATAAATTGTTCGTCGCAATCTCAAAATTATAACCTAACTTTTTGTATTTTTTTTCTTCAACATGCATTTTCGTTTCAACAGTACATTTAATAGTGGCTTGTGCGTGTGATACCGTCATGCTATTGATCGTCTGTTACTACGATTTAACACGGTTTTAACTTTAATCTATCGTTAAGAACTTTAATGAGAAATTAACCAAGACTAGTCCGTTTCAGGAATTCTCGGCTATAGAAACCCTCTCGGTATTCCCCGAGCGCTATTTTTTTTTTTCCAAAAAAATTTTAAAATGAGGGGGGAAGGAAAAGTTTCCCTTATTTTAAAGGTTTTTGAGGAGGAAACCCCTTACATAAAAAAAAATGGTTTGTAAAATAAAAAAAAACAAGAAAAAAAAAATAAAATAAACCTTTTTTTTTTATTTATTTATTAGTGTTGAATTAAAATGAACTGTTAATATTATTTGACTTTTTATTTAACACGAGGTTACAAATTACAAGTAGTGTGAACAGAGTGACTGAGACATAGACAATTGATCATACATAGAGAATGAGTAATTTATGACAAAGACAAACAGAGAAGGCGGCAAATTTAAATTACATTTTACACACCCACCAAATTAGTGCCTTCTCATATCTAATACAAATTTAACAACTAAACAATTATTCACAACAGTACGCTGACAATTTTATTAAAATAATACATAAGAACTACTTAAATTTATTTAAAGTTATACCAATTTTATCTTTAAGATATTGAAATCTCACACGAGCAAGTGCTTTTGTAAATATGTCAGCACACTGTTCTGTAGTACATAGATATTTAACATATATTTCTTTCTCTTTAAATTTTTCTTGAATAAACTTATACTTTACATCAATGTGTTTACACCTTTTATGAAAGTCCATATTTTTAATCACTGATATTGCACTTTGATTGTCTACATTTAAACTAATAGTATCTTGATTATATGCACCAATGTCCAGTAGCAGTCTTTTAATCCATAATGCCTCTTTAGTTGCAGAACAAGCGGCCATAAATTCTGCTTCAGTCGTAGACAATGCTATGCTTTGCTGTCGCTGAGTTGCCCATGTTATTGCTGCACCATTCTTTGTAAAAACATAGCCAGTGGTAGATCTTCTTGTGTCATTGTCAGCTGCATAATCAGAGTCACTATAGCCTTCTACTATATTGTTCTTCATTTTAGTATACAGTATGCCAATCTCTTTGGTTTCTTTCAAGTACTTAAATATCTTCTTAACAACAGCCCAGTGAGTACTATCGTAGCAATCTAGATAGCGACTTACTAAACTTACTCCAAACATAATGTCCGGTCTACTCACAATAGCAAGATGCATGAGTGATCCGACTGCTTCTCTGTATGGTATCTTTTCTTCAGGTACCATGCTTTTCTTCTCCAGTTTATTATGAGGATCCACAGGGATACTATTTCCATTAGCATTACTCATATTAAATTTATGAAGTAATTTTTCAATGTACAGTTTTTGATGAATAAAAATATGATCTTTAGACCTTTCTATCTGCATTCCTACATAATTGGTAGGCTCCATCGTTTTAATTTCAAAATGTTGTTGTAGGTCATTTATAACTTTATTGATAGCAACATTATCCTTTGATATTATCAGTCCATCATCAATATATAAAAGAAGATATATTTTTATTTTATTTACATGACCTGTGAACACACATTGATCAGAATGACTATTAACAAAACCAAATTTATTAAGTACAGATTTGAATTTGTTATTCCAACATCGTGGAGCTTGTTTTAAACCATACAAAGATCTATTCAATTTACAGACATAGTTTGGTGGACATTCTATTCCTTCAGGAGGATTCATGTATATATTTTCTTGAATATCTCCATATAGAAAAGCTGTTTTTATATCAAACTGTATTATGTTTAAATCATGTTGACATGCTTCTGAGAGCAGTATTCGTACTGAATCATATCTTACTGTTGGAGAGAATGTTTCTGTGTAATTTATCTGATACTGTTGGGAACAACCTTTAGCACACAATCTGGACTTATATACTTTACCAGAAACATTATTTTTAATGCGAAAAACCCATTTACATCCAATTGTTTTTACTCCGGGAGGTTTTTCCACCAGGGTCCATGTTTCATTTTTCTCATGTGCTTGTAGTTCCTCTTTTATAGATTGTTTCCATTTTTCTTTGTTTATGGATGTTATTGCATCATTGTATGTCCGTGGTACATCTGTCCCTAGAAGTTCACAGAGATAAGCGTTATTGTCGTAAACTTGTTTTCTAGCTTTAGATCTAGTTGTAACATAATTATCATGTTCAAAATCTACTTCAGTTTCAGGAACATACAGAGAGTCATCATTAGAATGAAATGAATCATCATTGCCGGAGCTCACAGAGATGTCTTTTGATTCGGAACTGTTAGGTGTATTTTCCTGTAACTCTGGGCTTAGCTTCATCAGCTCATTTTCATTATTTTCATTTTCATTTCCATCCGTAGTTAGGGGCACAACTATATGGTTTTGAGTTAATGAATTTTCCATAAAAACAACGTCTCTGCTTATTATTACTTGTTTTGTTCTTGGATCTAGTAGTTTATAGCCTTTAGTAGTATCACTGTAACCAATAAAAATCATTTTGCTTGCCTTAGGATCTAGTTTTTGAAGTTTCTCTCTTGGTATTTTGACCATAGCTTCACATCCAAATATTTTTAAATGATTTACATCAGGTTTCTTACCTGACCACATCTCCTCAGGTGTAACATAAGACAGTGCACGGGTAGGGCAGCGGTTGGTAATATAGGCTGCTGTGGATACTGCTTCAGCCCAATAACATTTCTGTAAATCAGAGTTAATTAGCATACAGCGTGCCCTTTCCATTAGTGTGCGATTCATACGCTCAGCTAAACCATTCTGTTGAGGTGTATATGAGTTAGAAGTCTGATGGATAATTCCTGACATCTTTAGGTAATTTGAAAATTCATTACTAAGGTATTCTCTACCATTATCAGAACGGAGGCTTTTAATTTTAAAATCAAGTTGATTCTCAACTAAGACTTTATACTCTTTGAATTTTGAAAATACTTCTGACTTGTTATGCAAAAAATATACATACACTTTTCTGGTGAAATCATCAATGAATGTAAGGAAATACCTGGCCCCTCCAAGTGATTTTACTTCCATGGGTCCGCAGACATCAGAGTGTATCAACTCCAGTGGTTTCTGTGCTCTAGAACCTTCAGGAGGAAACGGCAACCTGGATTGTTTTCCCTTTTGACAAAATTCACAAATCATTTTATTTTTATTTACAACTAATTTAACTCCATTAGTACAATTACTAAGTTTATTCAAATCATTGAAATTTAAGTGAGCCATCCTCTTGTGCCACAATAAAACATCAGTCTCATTCATTTTACAACTGTATGCTGCAATAGTGTCAGTATTTAGCCTGTACATGTTATTGATGAGATTTGCAGCTACTACTTCAGTATTCATTTTGTTGAATATCTTACAGCCCTGTGTTGTAAACTGTACAGAGCATCCTTTCTTTATAATCTGGCTGACGGACAACAAATTAGTTGTTAATTCAGGTACATACAGTACATTAGTAATTTGGATAGTTTGTTTTGAACCATTTGTTCCAATAACATTCAAGTCTAACTTGCCACAACTTTTTACCGGTAGCATTTTGTTATTTGCTATCTTTATACTTGTGATCGGAGGGGGTACTTCATCGTAGAGCCAATCTTGTCTCATTGTAAGATGCATCGAAGCACCTGAATCTATATAGAACCCATTATCATAATATTTAGTTGTAGCAGAACTAGCGGAGAATACAGCTACATATCCTGTATCTTTATTATTATTTTGTTTTGCTTTATTTGATTTGCAATTTTTACTTATATGTCCATATCTGTTGCAAACAAAACATCTCGGGCCTTTCTTTGGGATTTGCTGAAACTGCTTAGAGTTACTTTGCTTTGTGTAAAGTACTGTAGTATTTAAATCAATAGATTTTACTTCTTGAAGTAATTTTGTTTTGATTAAGTCGGAACTAATTTTCACACCTGAGCTTTCGATTCCCATTATCATTGGTCTATAGGATTCCGGTAGACCGGCCAACATTAATGTGCCTAGCCACTCATCATCAACATTAAAGTTGATGTTCCTCAGCTTATGAGCGGAGGACATTATTTTATTGACATATGATTCTACACTTTCACTTGTTTGTAATGTTGTGTTAATTAGGTCTTTTAATAGGCCAACTTTTCTAGTTAATCCACTATCTTCAAATGCTTGGGTGAGGTTATCCCAAACCTGTTTGGCTGTTTCTGCTTGTTGGATGTGGACATACAAGATTGGATCTATTAATAATATTAATTTCGACTTAGCTTTTATGTCATCCTTCGCTGATTTTGGATCATTCTGGTCTGGTTCTGATGTTATACAACTGTACAAGTCTTCGTGCTGTAAGTATGCTTTAACAGCAAAACTCCAAGTGGACCAGTTGTCCCGTCCCATCAGTTTGGGAATTGACATTGTTGTGTTGTTCATGTTGAAGCAAATCTGAAATAGCTGAAAAACAGAGAGAACTCGCGAACCGGTAACTTTTTGAGGTTATGACCGCGTGTGTTTCTTTCAAACTATTTTTCACTTCAATATTCCGATTATTATATTTATCACAGTCACTAAACAACACGTTAGAGCTATCTGGGCCCATAACCTGTTGAATTAAAATGAACTGTTAATATTATTTGACTTTTTATTTAACACGAGGTTACAAATTACAAGTAGTGTGAACAGAGTGACTGAGACATAGACAATTGATCATACATAGAGAATGAGTAATTTATGACAAAGACAAACAGAGAAGGCGGCAAATTTAAATTACATTTTACAATTAGGAATAAACAACAATTTTTTTTCTTTTTTTTTTAAAAAAAAATCTTTATTTTTATATAAAAAAATAAAATATTATTTTCCCCCAAAAAAAACCCCCAAAAAAATCCCTTTCTCTCATATTTTTCCCCCCCCCTATCCAAAACAATCCAACCATCTTTTTAAAAATTTCCCCCCCCCCTTTTTTTTTCTTTCCCCCCCTTCTTTCACCCTCCCCCGAGTCTCTCCCCCCTAATTTTTTCCCCTTTCCTTTCCCCCCCTTATCATGTGTCCTGCCCATTTCCCTTTAAGTCTTCTCCATACTGTTTCCACATTTTGAAATATACGACGACGAGTATCGTAATATAAATTCTTATGCAAACTAAGCATTTCGTTATCAAGGGTATTAATGCACAAGTACAATACTTTTTGTTATATTCCAACCAGGCATTTCGTTGAGAAATTATCACGTGTTTAAAACACAGAGAATTGGTACGGTCTCCGCTGTCTGCTCCTGAAAAATATCGCGACAGCATCGCAAGTGCTGCTCAAGCCCTTTTGTGAAACAGATGAAGTTGCGTGGATCAGCTAGTATTTAATTTATGACTAGCTAATAGTAGGAATTGTCAAAGATAATTTAAACCAAAAATCTAACCCAGAACACGACTACTAAATCAAAATTTCAATCAAAAAATGATCACATTACTAAGAAAATCTCAATTTAATATGAAAATTGATGTTATTTTTTTAATGTAAGTGAAAAAGGGCCATGTCACATCAAAGCGGTTTTCCTCTGAAGTTTGACGTCGACCGGAAACGCCGTCCGCCATCTTGCCTGCACCGGAACCAGCCATTTTGACGCGTCAGCGATTGATTGGTGGGCTTAGAATTTTTAGATATGACTTTCATGATATTCTTTACTAGCGAGCCTGCGCAATTTTGTCTGCGTCACTTTCAATTTAAAGATAGTCTATGTTCTTTCTCAGGGTCTCAAGATTGTCTGTGCCAAAATTCATCAAAATCGGTTGAGAGGTTTAAGCGGGAAAGCGTAACAGACAGACAGAGTTACTTTCGCATTTATGGTTGGTTATTTATGGTAGGGATTATACATTAATTATTTTGGAATACATTTTATGACATAATATGAATTAATTTATTTATATCACTTACACTATTACTACTAAAGCGCCTGTACTGTTTCATGCGCCATGTGGCAAAAAATGCTCATTTAAAAATAATCGTGGTAAGAACCCGTTTAGTAATAGTGTAAGTGATGTAGATAACCGCGAGTGTTTAAAGAAATTTATTAATTAATTTATGACTAGCTGACTGAAAGTGTGGAATTTACCACTTTTTACTGTATTTTACTTACTTACTTAGCTTATAACTCATAAATAACGTAGCTATTATTAGTAAAATAGTTTTCGAAATCCGAGCCACTACCAGTTCCGAAAAATAGCCCTCTTTTTTAGTAACTTAGCGGGAATAATGTTACTTTTTTACTGTAATAGTAGGTAAATAGAAAAACGGCCCACCTGATCTCCGCAATGCCAAGGCACTATATTATACTATAAATACTGTACTGCCCACTGCTGGGCTCAGGTCACCTCGGTAGAGGGATCCACATTTCTTCGAAGAATTTTCAAATCCTCTTCATTTTGCTGGTTTCCTCACGATGTTTTCCTTCACTGTTTTAGCCCCGTATAAAAAAATTGCTTGGAGGCAATATGGGGGAAAAAAAACTTGAGAGGTGTCATGGGACACCCGAATAGAACGAAGTTCCTTTCGATTAAAAGATATCTTATAATTTTTTTTCCTATCGTAACGCGCGATAAGGAACGTGTTTTAAAAGATTTTGATCACAGCGCCATCTAGCGATAATCATCTAAAACAGAAAAGTGTCGTGACAACTTTTTCATAAGAATTTCCGTCTAGTCTCCTTTCGATAACGCGCGATAAGGAACTTCGTTCCAAAATTGTGAAATAAATATTTATTTATCATACAACCGGGGGCCCCGTATTATTGATACAACGGTAGCTTTGAACCTGACTTGTCAAGCGAGGTTTCGAAATGTTCTCTCTACAACTTTCCCTGTTCTATGGCACTTCAACTAGACAGACTATCGGAAGCAGGCGTGTTAGACACGGCTTTTACAAAATTGCCAGATGTCCGTCTGTTTACATTCGTTTTTCACCAACATCTATGCATTAAGCTTATTAAAGTCAAGGAATTTTATCTCCGTAGCGAAAAGTAATATTGGTACCTATGTAAATTCCATGTAAGTTTCGGATACGTTACGTATATGCACTACTTAGGGGTTGTTCATTAATCACGTGATCTTTTTTTGGCATTTTTTAACCCCCCCTCCCCCATCGGTGATACGTAGTGAGGTTTAAGACCACCCCCCCTCCCCCTTCTCAACATCACGTGTATTTTTAGTACCTACAACGAATCTTAAAATTTTCTGAATATTATCTTAATTTAAATATAGGTATAAACTATAATCTTATTTTATTCTGAAATTTAGGACCATAATAAAAATGTCTACACCAGGTTGCAAGTTTTTTTTTATTGCCATAACAATAATAATAAACGAAGAGTGTAATCATAGGAAAAACATGTATTGTACTAGTACATGAATATATTTAATGTATATTGTCCTCGGACCACGGATTAGCAAGACATTCTTCAACACTAACAACTGGATAAGCATCATGCAGGTTTGACGAAAAAATAAATACACGAGATATCTTACTACACCCCCCCTCCCCCTTGTGTTATTTTCGTGATTTTTATCAAACCCCTCCCCCCCCTTTCAAGCCTCACGTGATTAATGGACAACCCCTTACTAATCTTGGGCTACCTTATGTACATATACTCTCTTACATTTATAACATAGATACAAAAAAAACCCCGCCTTTGTTCTATCATATCCACTAAGTTTTTCAGGTTAATAGTGAACTGAAACGTGAATTGCAACCTTTCTTTTCTTTTCGTCTAAAACTTGCTTTTGTGATGATTTTACTAATATTACTAAATTGTTTTACAATTTTGCAGACTTTGTCAGGCCATTTATATTTTTTAAATTTGTTTTCATTTGTTTTGTTATATTGACCCATGCCATTATAGCCTATGTATGGGCTGTTGACTGATCTCAGTGTATTTTAGTTTGTATTCAGTTTTCGGAGAATGTTTCACCTTTTATGATCCTGTAATACTTGTATGAGTCCTGGGGTTTCTGGTGTCCTGAAATACAGACTTGCGTCTAGTTTAGGCACCAGTCTCCCGCAAACATGAATCGGCAATAATACTTATTACCATACATTTTATTGTAGCGCTAATTTTAATTTACTAGTGTCTGATGATTCTGTTGTGTGTTTGTGGTGAGAAAAATAAACTATATTCTATTCTAGATACTGTGCGTTAGTAACGTTACATTACTGTCCACTGCTGGGCTCAGGTCTCCTTAGAAGAGGCATTAGAGAACTATGCCTGAGCACACTTGCCGAATGCGGTTTGTTTTTAAATCCGTTTTCAATATACAGGTTTTTTTCTTTTTTCTTTCTTCTTCTTATATTTAAAACTTATATTACAAATCTATACTTTTTATAATATTATAAAGCTGCAGAGTTTGTTAGTATATTTGTTTGAACGCGCTAATCTCAGGAACTACTAGTCCGATTTGAAAAATTCTTTCATTGTTGGAAAGTCCATTTATCGAGGAAGGCTATGTTGTATCCCTCTGTGACGCAGACGAAGTTGCGCGGGTCACCTAGTTTACTTGTAAACAAGTAGGTATGTACTATATAAAGTTCAAAGTATCTGAAGTTTTTTTACTAGAAAGTTATGTTATTTGTAACGTGTCAGGTTTTACAATAAATCTACAATAAAAAAAAAAAAAAACATTAATACAAGCTTTTAATATCCTAGGTATCATAGAAGTAGTGCTTAGCTGAGTTTAAACACGACGTGTCTATTTGATGTAGTACAGGAGTTCCTATGGCCACCTTCCGAATCTCTGTAAAACACTTTTTATTTATTTATTTATGAGTTTTCTACAAAGAATACACTACTTATAGATGGCATTTCTCAGCCAATACCCATTTATTAAGTTGTCCTAGCAAAAATTCCATTCCAAAACTATAAATTCCCATCATGACTCAGATATCTATAACCCTCTAAAAAACGACTAAACCATAAAAATAAAAGTCATCAAGCCTTTGATTTGAACATTAACATTGACACAATAGTTCGTAAGTAATGAACTTAGACAAAAGATAAGAAAATGTATTGAAGACAAAGAATTTAACTGACAGGAATGAGTGGGTTAGCTGCTGCTCGGATGGGGTTATGCAGTAAAGAACTATTTAACCGATTTAAAAGTAGGTAGGTACTTCATAAGAGCGACGGGAAAGAGTGCCGATGGCGTAACGCGTCGCTCCGTCCCTCATAACCCAGTGCTGGGATCTGGCCTCAGCCGGGGTTCGGACGCTGAGTGTGATCGGTTGGAGGTTTTAGTGCGGTTCAACTCCCACATACCCCGGGGATCCGGTGATTTCCTCCAACTGAAAAAAAAAAAATGTACTTCATAAAACAGATAGTATTGATGTCACCACCAATTTTCATGGGAGTTGAGCTGATGGATTAACTCTTCACGTAACTTTAGTCTGATTGAACCGATTGCGATGTTTATTTATTACAAGCTTTATATTAACTTGCACTGGATGTAATTATGTAGGTATCTATGTAACTTTGTAAGTTCGGGTGGAATCTTGCAAACTAAATTTGATAAACTTCCCGGTATCCGATTGAGCTAGCATTTTACACACAGATGTAGGTACATCGCGTGACAATACAATATTATGACAAAATGGCAAAGACCTAAATAATTAATGATAGATTCGGAAGGTGGTTATAGGAACTCTTGTATTTTATAACCAACTAGCTGGCCCCTACAACTTCGTCTGCGTCACATAAGTAAATTTTCTCACCGTTTAAACCTTCCCTGGACTTCTACGAATATTTCAAGATTAAAATAAGCCAAATCGGTTCAGTCGTTATGGAGTTTTAGCGAGACTAACGAACAGCAATTCATTTTTATATAAAAGACTAGCTGGCCCACACAACTTCGTCTGCGTCACATAAGGAAATTTTCTCACCATTTAAACCTTCCCTGGACTTGTAGGAATATTTCAAGATTAAAATAAGCCAAATCGGTTCAGTCGTTCTCGAGTTTTAGCAAGACTAACGAACAGCAATTCATTTTTATATATAAGAAGATATAGAACTGTCATGTTTGGGAATTTATAATAATTAACCGATGAAATATTACGATGACAAAATTGACAAAAAAGAAATTATTTCTAAGTGTAAAAATAACTTTAATATAGGTACACTATATCTGGATAATATTTGTCTTGAAATAAAATTAGATTACTTTTAAATAAATCATCAAAATCGGTTCACTAAATAAACAATCTACCTTTCTTTTGAAAGTTAATCAAAACTATTTTAACTCATAAAAAAAATTAGATGACGACATCTTGCATGACGGAACCACGCAGGTATAGCGATCAAAACACGCAATCAGTCGTTTCATTCAACCGCATAATGCCGTCTATCTTTTAACACTCGCTCGCTTTTGTATAACACCGTTCTTTTGTTAGTCGCTTATTGATAGCGAAAGATGGCTATTCATTTGACGATTTAAAAAATAATAATTAAAAAAAAGCTTTTTAGAAATCCTGGACTTTTTTTTATTTAGTGTCTCTCCCGCTTTGCGAGAACTCGGAATTCATGTTTCCTACTTCTTCTATCATCTTCTAATTAAATTTGTTGCGGGATTAGACTAGCTTTCCTCTCGTGTTCCTGGGCTTCACTGCTTAGTCATTATGATGGTCGTCGTTGTGGATCCTGGCTACACAGGAGTTACAGTAGTAGGCAAAAAAAACCTGGATGTCATGTATCAGTTAAATCTTCTGGAGTCAGCGGTAGGTAGGCATCAGCGGTAGGTGCAGCGTAGGCAGACCTCCTACAAGATGGACTGATGACCAAGTCAGGATCGCGGAAGGTCACTGGATGCAGACATCGCAAGACATGTTGTCGTGGCGGGGTCTGAGAACCCATGTCCAGCAATGGACGACTATATGTAGTATGTAAACAAATCTTTAATTTTACGTGCGACAATTTTGTGGTACATAAATCTCCTTATAAATCTGTAAGTGAATAGATCAGCTTTATATGCCTTGACCCTCACATTCACACGACCCGGACGATACAATCAATCAAATTATATTATAGTTTGTAATATTATGTAATAGTAACTATTAATGGAACAATTTTACTTGAAAGATAACCTTTAAGATCCTGGATACAACCTAGCAGTAGAGTACTAGCTAATACAAGTAAAACGAGCCCAAACACGACGGGTCTATCTTGTTTAGCACAAGAGTTCCTATGACCACCTTCCGAATCTATCATCAGATCAGCTCCATTTTGTCATATTATTGCGTGAAAAAAGGTCAACTCAACCGGGTAGTTAGTAGTAAAATAATTTATTGTATAACTAGCTTTTGCCCGCAACTTCGTTCGCGTGGACTTCAGGTTCGTCCCGTCTAGCCCGTCTAGTTCGCGACGTCTATAATATAGTACTATTATACCGCAAAAAATGTGTTTTTTTACGACCTTACATTAGCCTATGTGTTATTCTGATGTATAAGCTATATTGTGGTAAAGTTTCATTCAAATCCATTCAGTAGTTTTTACGTGAAAGAGTAACAAACATCCATACATCCATACTTACAAACTTTCGCCTTTATAATATATATTAAGATATTAAGATAACCACTCAACTGGGATCGGCAACAAAATTGGTTTGTTTACTTTTGCCAAGTCTGTGGCAGAAGCCAAAATTGAGCACAGTTCTAAAATTTGTTTTGTTTACATTTTTTAATCGTCTCATATTTTTCGGTGACGTTTAATAATAATGATTGACAAAAATATAAGGTTTAATTAAAATTGAAATTGTAATTTATGGAGTAAAAATGTTCTTAAAAAGAGACTCAAACACGGTATTGATTCCGAACGAAGTCCCCAGTTTCGTCATCTAGCGAAAAGTGACGTTCCCAGTTGAGTGGTTATCAGCATTGACTTTAATACAACATTGATTAAAATACTAAAAGCGTAATTAATAAGTTTACCTCTCAAATCTCCACATACTTATACTTTACGCAAAAACATTAAGCTTTACCTATTTAACTTCACCTAGGTTATAGTTGAACACGACCATCATTTACGTGTTTAGAACGATTGAGACATAAGTATGAAACAGACAGACATATAACTTATGTTAATGTTGCTTATTATTCACGCTAATATGCCGCGGAACGATTAGCTGGTGTGGACCGGTTTTTCGTGCGTGTCCATTGTCGTTCGAGATTTTTTTACAAGCTTTATATTAACTTGCACTAGATGTAACTAGAAGTCGTGGTGGCCGAGTGGTCGAAGCGCGTCTTTCTGAACGGGAGGTCGCCTTGTACCTCTAAATCTAAATGTGAAAAAGATTTATGTGCAAATTTTTCACAACACTGGCTTAAAACGGTGAAGGAAACCTGCATGTCGGAAAAGGGTTCTAAAAATCCTTTAAAGATGTGTGAAGTCCCCAATCCGCACTGGGCAAGCGTGGTGGACTATGCCTAATCCCTCTTCTGAGGAGACCAAAGCCCAACAGTGGGCAGTAATGGTTTGGTACAGGATGTAACTATGTATATATACTTTTAGGAATCAGAAATGGACTTAATTAAAAAAAAAGAAATGTAAGGACACCGAGGTCCTTTCCGTACGAACGACAACCGACAACTCATCCCCACGTCCGCTACACAACGGCTTTTATACTAGTTTGTATGACGTAACACACTCAGTTTGAACATCCAAGTAAAATAATAAAATCGAAGCTATCACGGCCTCTCCTGACTGTGTCCGTCCTCGGGCACCTCCAATATGGATGTGCATACAGATTAACATCTATTTAAACCTGCAATGTGATTACACACGGCTAAACATCCATTTAAACCGGTAATGTGGATGTACACACAGCTAAACATCCGTATAAACCTGTAATGTGGATGTGCACACAGCTAAACATCCGTATAAACCTGTAACGTGGATGTGCACACAGCTAAACATCCGTATAAACCTGTAATATGGATGTGCACACAGCTAAACATCCTTCTACACCTTCGGGATGTGCACACAGCTAAACATCCACGTAGGCTCCCAGGATGTGCACACAGCTAAACATCCTTCCACACCTTCGGGATGTGCACACAGCTAAACATCCACGTAGGCTCCCAGGATGTGCACACAGCTAAACATCCTTCCACACCTTCGGGATGTGCACACAGCTAAACATCCACGTAGGCTCCCAGGATGTGCACACAGCTAAACATCCTTCCACACCTTCGGGATGTGCACACAGCTAAACATCCACGTAGGCTCGTGTCCCAGATTCGCACAGCATCGCTGTCCAGCATACGCCCTCGGCATCGCATCCAGTAGACGCCCTCGGAATCGCGTCCAGCAGACGCCCTCAGCACCTCCCTCTTCCATCAAGCTGCACAACGCACTTGAGTTTATCTGACACAGAAATAATTTAACATTACAAAGGTTCTACGGAACAGAATTAACGTGTAGAACTTACATCAAAGCTATGTTTTTCACATAGCCTCTTCACATAGGAAATCTTAGTATGGAAGCGTCCTCAAAATATGCTCGGCCTCACCTGACACAAGACTTACTATTACACGAACCAATCTGTAAAGGCATCAGTTGATTCCTATTCCTCGGTAACTATTCGAAATAAGCATTAAACATAGCTGCAATATATCACGCGCCCATATGTGGACTACTTAGGCATTTTTGATGCGTTGCTCAGACTGTCATCAGATAAGCTCCATTAATATCACAATGATGAGTCCAGTTGAAGAATAGTTTGGTTACTGTTGCAAACGTACTCCTTGTGCATCAACAGTTGCCAGTTACTACATCTACAGATCTGGCAACGTGATAAGACGCTTTGCCAGCTAGAACCACGTCGAAATGATGCTTCCAACTCATTTGAATTGTTCAGGTTGAGCTTCTTTACGCACCGAGTTTCTCATCAGCGCTATTTCATCTTAATCCGCGGTAATCCACCTTAATCCGCTGTAATCCACCTGAATCCGCGGTAATCCACCTGAATCCGCGGTAATCCACCTTTATCCGTGGTAATCCACCTTAATCCGCGGTAATCCTCCTTAATCCACGGTAATCCTCCTTAATCCACGGTAATCCTCCTTAATCCACGGTAATCCTCCTTAATCCACGGTAATCCTCCTTAATCCACGGTAGTCCACCTTTATCTGCGGCAATCCACGTCGCGCCATAGCACATCGGCGAGTCGTCACGCCAAAGTCGTCATGAAACACAAATAAGATAAAACATTTCAAACAGTGGGTAGTTGATTAGTTCCAAAGTAAAATTAAATCAATTTAAGATAGCTCAAAGCGACCAAGGCTGTAGGCCTGGAATCCTATCCCACTTCTGATTTTAGGAATCAGAAATGGACTTAATTAAAAAAAAAGAAATGTAAGGACACCGAGGTCCTTTCCGTACGAACGACAACCGACAACTCATCCCCACGTCCGCTACACAACGGTTTTTATACTAGTTTGTATGACGTAACACACTCAGTTTGAACATCCAAGTAAAATAATAAAATCGAAGCTATCAATACATAGTTCTATGTACCTCAGTAAGTTCGGGTGGAATCTTGAAGACTAACTTCCCGATTGACGATGACGATGACGATGACGATGACGATGACGATGACGATGACGATGACGATGACGATGACGATGACGATGACGATGACGATGACGATGACGATGACGATGACGATGACGATGACGATGACGATGACGATGACGATGACGATGACGATGACGATGACGATGACGATGACGATGACGATGACGATGACGATGACGATGACGATGACGATGACGATGACGATGACGATGACGATGACGATGACGATGACGATGACGATGACGATGACGATGACGATGACGATGACGATGACGATGACGATGACGATGACGATGACGATGACGATGACGATGACGATGACGATGACGATGACGATGACGATGACGATGACGATGACGATGACGATGACGATGACGATGACGATGACGATGACGATGACGATGACGATGACGATGACGATGACGATGACGATGACGATGACGATGACGATGACGATGACGATGACGATGACGATGACGATGACGATTGTTGGTTTTCCATAAATGAACGAATTTTGAACTGTCATATCACAGTATGTTTTTTAATTCCCATTCCGTCAACATATCGTATACAAACGGAAACAGTAACTGTTGATGCTGAGTTTGTGTCTATTTTTCTATCTGTCACCACGGACGCTGTGACCGCCATTATTTTAAAACTAAATAGTATTTTTAAAATCAGATAAATAATAATTTATGCGTTTGAATTATACACGTTATAAATCAATATTAAATATTTTAATGTTGATGTACTTTGTAGAGGATTATGGAGTATTTGGTTAGTTAGTTTTGCGTGTGACTTTGTTCGTGTTTTGGCAAAATTTAAAGTAACAGATAGTGGTGCTTTTTACAAGCGTTACATTAACTTGCACTGGATGTAACTATGTAAGTTCGGGTGGAATCTTGCAAGATAAATTTGACAACATGTTCGATTGAGCTGACATTTTGCACGCAGATGTATATCGCGTGACAATGCTAATATGATACAACGGAGCTGATGATGATTTCGAAATGTGGTCATAGGAACTCCTGTACTAAACAAGATAGACCTGTCGTGTTTGGGCTCATTTTATTTTTTGTCTTGACTAGTACTTTACTGCAACATGATATCCAGGACTTAAAACCTTGTATTTAAACAGCTTTTTACTTCGTCATCATCACCCTATAGACGTCCACTGCTGGACATAGGCCTCCCCAAACCTCGCCACATCGACCGGTTCTGCGCCATCTGCATCCAGTAACCTCCCGCGATCTTGACCAGATCGTCGGTCCATCTTGTAACTTGTTACTAGTTGTAGCTTTTTACTTGTAACTTATAAACTTATACAGTATAAGTTTGGTTGTTTATGTTAGTTCATAGTTTCAGTAAGATGCGTTGCAATACGGCCCGTCCAAGTATGCGTTAGTCCATATAAAATGTATGACAGACGGATCCAGCCCACCAATGCTTTACATTGCGGCCCATTTAAGTGTGAGCTCAATTACACGCAAAAGTCTTTTTTTAAATCTTTTTTCAACTCACAGGCTCTACACGTTATCAATGCCATCTCTATTAATAAAAAGTTGATTTATTTTAGATAAAAAATACCAGACAATACGACTACTAATTAATAGTGAAATAAGTTTTTTGTATGTAAAACTAAAGCGTATGAGATGAATGACCTATGATTTAAATGTATGTGTGTAATGTTCACACTTGCTTTGTACTTCTAATCTTAATGTGAAAAAGATTTGTTAGGTGACTTTACTCTAATTCCATTTAATTGTTTGTAGAAGCGAGTATTACATCGATTTAAAGGAAAGACTTCCGGTTGTGACATCACCTGGTTAATTTTATTACAATTTATATTTTTAGCGAAAACGGAAATACTAGTGGCGCCATCTGATTTATTTTTCAAGAAAGTATAAAAGGAGAGTGAACTATCGTTTAAGGACAGTAGTTGACGTGATTTCAAAGTGAACAGAGTTGGGAGTAATTGTGTCTGAATTTGGAGGATGATTGATCGTGAGGAAACTTGCATATCGGAAAAGGATTCTAAAAATAGCCTGATTCCTCGACTGAGGAGACCTGAGCCCAGCAGTGGGCAGTAATGGGTTGTTACAGTGTAATGTGCATAGAAGTGTATGTTCAGTAGTTTCGGCGTCTGTGTGTCGTACGATGGTAAAGAACGTAGTGCGTAACGCGTCGTGTCGCCCTGCATAGCGCTCTTGATGGATTCTGTCATAGATCCATCGCGTTTGATCTCGAGGAAGGAGGTTTCTCCTATTGGACGTGACAAAACTGAATTATCCAAATCGATTCACTCCAAAGCAAAAAAGGTGAATTCATCAATTCAAATGTCCACTTAACAGCAGGGAACAAATCTTAATTGACCTTTAATAACAAATTAAACTTAAATTATCATTAGTTTCATAGAAAAACAACACATCAAAGAATAATCGATAAAAAGTAATTATCGATTATTGTTCTGGGAATCGATACGAATGCGAATATTAGTCATAATTAAAGTTTTTTTTGTGCTTTTGTATCGAGATCAAACAATACTTCCAGCTGTGCTGTGACCGTGGGCGGGTAGGGTGAAACGCCCAGATGTGGATACTATTACTGATGATTTTATAAGTAAAATAAAGTGTAAGTAGCTGCTGGTAGTGTAGTGTACTTGATATTTAATAATCAATAACTTTGATCAAACATGTATAAAAAGATAACTTCAGAAACTAAGAAATGAAATAGTACATAGTATTTTTAAACACTGTAGAATGAAGATGATAAATAAATGCATTAAGAATAAAGAACACATTTGAATTATAAACTTATTCAGACACTCGCGGTTTTCTATAATACTTTCATGAATTTTCAACGTAGATACAGTGAGTGTGGTGTGTCATGATGTGAGTTCGAATTCCAGTGGTACTACCCAAAAGCGAACGAGAAAGAGGGTACACAGATTTGTTTGCTCTAAAATCGACCCGCAGTATCCAGTCTTCTCGTGATCATGACGTTTGCAACAACAACGAAATATCGAGACAACTCAATTAATTAAATATCGTGGCAGGAACCCGTTGAAAATGCATGAAAACATTTGAACTAATCAAACACTCAGAAAATACATGACACCTGTGCAAAGACATCGACAATTATAGATTTTAATAGTAAAAAGCTTATAAGTACAAGTTTTTATGATCCTGAATTTCATGTATCAGTACAGTGCTAGCTAATACGAGTAAATCGAGCCCAAACTGACTATCTTGTTTAGTACCGGAGTTCCTACTACCTTTTGTGGCAACCAATAATAACGCGCGAGATCCTGAATCGCGGTTACGACATTTGCAGAATTCTTCGCATATATACGACATCTGAAATCTACTACAGTGGGCTTCGGCCTGACCGGGCATACACTACCTCGCCCGGTCGGAGATCTCTCTTTGGCCACTGTACCCACACTTCCAACTCATCATCAGATCAGCGCCATATTGTCATATTATTGCATTGTCACGCGATATAAATCTGAAAAATATCAGCTCAATAGAAACCTAAATAGTTAAATCCAGGGCAAGTTAATAAAGCTTGTAAAAAAATTACAATCGCGCTAAAACCGACACTTGGTCGCTTTACCCTACATCCTAATATTTCAACGATGAATCACAAGACGGAATATGTCAATGAGTTTCAAATAAATATGAATTATCATGATCATTAGGAATTAGGATGTTTCTTTAATGTGAAGACCTTGAGTTTTCATGTGTAAAAAGATAAATAAATGCTAAAGTACCTGTGCCTGTTTGTTACTTTTTATTGCCTGACATTTTAAACTATATTTTTGAAAAAAAGTATATAGTTAGTAGGTTTTTTAGAAACACTAAGAATATATAGAAATAAAAAAACTTGAGAGGTGTCAAGGGACACACGGATGGAACGAAGTTCCTTTCGATTAATTAGTGAGGGAATTGTAATAAAATTTTATTAAAATAAAATAAAATTTATTTTATTAAATAAAACATTTCGATCACAGCGCCATCTAGCATTAATCATATTATTATAAAACAAAAATAAGGAACGTGTTTTAAAACATTTTGATCACAGCGCCATCTAGCGATAATCATGTAAAACAAAAAAAGTGTCGTGACAAGTTTTCGTAAGAATTTTTTCCGTCTAGCCTCCTTTCACAACGCGCGATAAGGAACTTCGTTCTAATAAACAATACAAGAAGATGTAAAAAAATGTCATCGAAACCGGAATACCTAAACTTTAAACACGATTTCGTACAAAAAAATGTCAAAACATCTTTAAAGTCATAGCTCAAAGAATACTAGAGATTGATCTTGGAATGTAACCCGCGAAAAAATTAGACATTCTTTAAAAAAAACATCCAAGTCGGTAAATTAAAACAGTCAAATTATATCCCGTTTGTATTTAAAAAGTCGGTCAAAATCAAACCACATGTACCTAAAAAGAAACAAATCTAAAATATGAATTTTATAACAATGGCTGATCATAGTGCTGTGTAGCTGTCATCGCAACATCGATATCGACATATCGATCTATTCGATGTCGATAGTCGAGTAATTGCTATCGTAATGATTCGATATCAATCTATTGTTGTTAGATCGTAAAAAAAATCGATGTTTCAAACTTATTGTTCGTTTTTTAACCGATTTTGTTTTAGGATTGGTTTGAAACTAAACCTATGTAGAATAGAAAATTTAGGATTGCTATTAACTTGCACTGGATGTAACTATGTAAGTAAGAGTGGAATCTTGTGAGGCAAATTTGACAAATTTCCTGGTATCTGATTGAGCTGACATTTTGCACGCAGATGTATATCGCATGACAATGCAATAATATGACAAAATGGAATTACTCTGATAATAGAGGCGGCAGTCATAGGAACTTCTGTTTTAACAAAAAAGGACTCATCGCATGCTCGTTTCATTTGTCTTAGCTAGTATTTCACAATAAATAAATAAAATCCGACTGGTTCAAATCCGCAATACAAATTATACAAAAAAACCATTTCTTCATTAAATTCTAACACATACAAAAGACAGTTTTAAGAGATTTTTGGAGCGAAGTTCCTTATCGCGCGTTGTGAAAGGGGGCTAGACGGAAAAAATTCTTACGAAAAGTTGTCAGGATTTTTTTGTTTTAGATGATTATCGCTAGATGGCGCTGTGATCAAAATCTTTTAAAACACATTCCTTATTTGTTTTAGATGATTATCGCTAGATGGCGCTGTGATCAAAATATTTTTAAACACAAACATATGTTTAGGCTCGTTGTACTTGTATTAGCTAGCGCTCTAATGCTGTATGATATCCAGGGTTTTAAAGCTTGTATTGAAAAAGTTTTCTTTATAATAAATTATATTTGTAAAGATTTCGAATACTTCTTCTAAATCGCGATTACGATACTCCCTGTCAATTGAAATGATTTAACATGGATTATAAATAGTAATTTTGAAGCGCAAAAACTAAGTATTATAAAGATGAAACCTGCCGAAGTTTTATCATTTGTAGAGATCAATTTGTATTAAAGTTATGATAAAGATCACGATTGTTATAAAAAATGCATACTTCGTTTTATTACAAAATCTAACTTCAAATACCTACCTACTTAGGTATCGCTCAATTAATAATTTATTTAAAGATAACTTTAATATTTTTGTCCTTCTTCAAACGAGGCTTGAGGAGGGTCCTTAAAGTTAGGTCGTAGGTAGCGACCCCTCATTGTCCCCTGACATTGCAGAGGTTCATGAGCGACGGTAACAACTTCCTATCAGGTGGGCCGTTGGCTCGTCTGCCTACATGGCAATAAAAAAAAATACAAGCTTTAAGATCCTGGATATCATGTATCAGTAAAGTAAGCCCAAACATGGCAGGTCTATCATATTAAGTACAGAAGTTCCTATGACCACCTTCCGAATACATCATCAGATCAGCGCCATTTTGTCATATTATTGCATTGTCACGCGATATACATCTGCGTTCAAAATGTCAGCTCAATCGGAAACCGGGAAGTTTGTCTAATTTAGCTCGCAAGATCCCACCCGAAATTACACAGTTACATCCAGTGCAAGTTAATATAAAGCTTGGAATAAAATATTCGTTCGTTTCAAATATTATTTTTTGTCACGCACCATTCGGCTATGGAATGAGGTCTCCTCTTCAGTGTTTCCCGAGCGCTATGATTTGTCCTCCTTCAAACGAGGCTTGAAGAGAGTCCTTAAAGGTAGGTCGTAGGTAGCGGGGCAGTGTCTTCTGACATTGCAGAGGTCCATGAGCGACGATAACCGCTTACGATCAAGTGACCCGTTAGCTCGTCTGTCTACAAGACAATAAAAAAACAATAAGAACCCGTTCAATATTTGTATAACTGGTTCACTTACACTATTACTAAACGGGTTCTTACCACGATTATTTTTAATTGAGCGGTCCCGATATTTCAGCACTGTTTCAAGCGCCATGATCACGGGAAGACTGAGGAACTGCGGGTAGGTCATTTAAGAGCAGACAAATCTGTCTATCCTTTTTCTCGTTCGTTTGCCGGTACCACTGGAACTCGAACTCACATTTCTCAGTTAAAATAATCGTGGTAAGAACCCGTTTAGAAATAGTGTAAGTGATGTAAATAACCGCGAGTGTTTAAAGAAATTTTATAACTGGTGTCTATAGTCGACTAAACGACTATTACTTTTCAAATGAAAAAATAATCATTCAAATCGGTTCAACCAAATTAAAGTAGGAGACATCAAGAATACAATCGACATGATAACCTCCTCTTTTTTGGAAAGTCGGTCAAACGCGGTGACCACTTACCATCAGACTAAACTATAGTTTTTGTTTGTTTTATGACGAGAAATAAACTTTACCCGGTAGTTCTGTTTCTAGTTACAACAGTTCAAAATAAATCATTGATGTACGAAGAGAGTTTGCAATGGATGTGGTATTTAAATTTTGTCAGATAAACAAGATTGCTGCTCACTGAATGATAATTTTTTTGAAGTTATTTTTATATTTTCATTGTTATGATTTTGTAAGCGTCGATTTGAAGTAATTTTTCAGATTGACATATTTTTTAGTGATGAAGTTCATTGTAAAATACAAGATAGTGTTTCTCATAAATAAAAAGCACTTAATTATATTATACAAATCGTATAATATTTTTATATACTTTATTAATTCATTCAAGGTTTGTCCTTAAAGTTAGGTCGTAGGTAGCGACTCCTCAGTGTTATTGCAGAGATTCATGAGCGACGGTAACCACTTACGATCAGGTGGCCCGTTAGCTCGTCTACCTACATGGCAATAAAAAAAAATATGGTGCAGTTTTCTTCGCGACGCGACCTTACTTTTACACGGACAGATAAATATGTGAGATTTAACTATCACGGACAAAAATTTGGGATAAAACTACATGTTTAAATGTGCTAATAGTTTTTTGCAACGAGTACCTATGGAAATTATTTTACTAGAATTAACTACCGTATAAAAAATAAAAAAATACCACATCCAAATCCCTTTTCGTAATTCCACGTCCATTCCCAGGAATACAGAATCAGTCTCGACTGAGTTCACTTCACGCGGCCCGTATCGTACTGAATAATTTATAAAACTAAATTTAGATGCACGTTTAAATTCTAGACTGAAACATGTCTAGACTTTACTGCGAATGATTTAGCTGTATGGGTCGATTTTGTTGATTAAAATTTCTAGTTTTGTTGCAGTTGTTAAGAGCCTTTTTTTAACTTGCATTGGATGAAACTATGTATATGTAAGTTACAAGATGGACCGACGATCTGGTCAAGATCGCGGGAGGTCACTGGATGCAGATGGCGCAGGACCGGTCGATGTGGCGAGGATTGGGAGAGGCCTATGTCCAGCAGTGGACGTCTATAGGCTGATGATGATGATGATGACAATTTAAAATCTGTATGGATACGCCTGTAATATTTTTTATGAACCAGCGCAATCTTAGATAGGCCAGATGCTGACGGATTTCCCCACAATAGTGGCCTCTTCAGCGATACCAGCAATCGAAATACAGCTGTAGGTATTTGAAAAATGGAACGTCATCTAGTGTAATGCCACGTTTCCATATTGGCTCGATAACTTTCAATGCGCGATTGACAACTGGTAGGCCAACTGTCAAACGGTGTTTCACATAGTTTCCGACATTGAAATACAAAACCCTCGTTTACATGTTGATCGGCCGTCACCGTCATTTGTTTTTTTCGTGTGTTGGACGTTGGTGAGTCAAAACTGCTAAAATAATACTTCTTCTTCTCCCTGTGCCATCTTCTATCGAAGGTCGGCGATCATTAAGGCGATCTGTATTTTTGAGACAGCAGCGCGAAACAAAGCACTAGTGCTTTTGTTGAACCACTGGCGCAAGTTCTTCAGCCAAGATGTTCTCCTACAGCTCTATTCATCTTGCCCTGTCCGATCTAGTGCAGCAAATCGTACTTCGGGCTTCTCATCATATACCCCAGATACTCTAATTTCCTTCTTTTGAAAATAATATTAAAAACGCTAAAACCACTAAAATCTTTCATGAATTTTCAACGGGTTCTTACCACGATATTTAATTAATTGAGTTGTCTCGATATTTCAACGTTGTTGCAAACGTCATGATCACGAGAAGACTGGATACTGCGGGTCGATTTAAGAGCAAACAATTCTGTCTACCCTCTTTCTCGTTCGCTTTTGGGTAGTATCATTGTAACTCGAACTCACATTACGACACACCACACTCACTGTATCTACAAGACTCTCTGAGCATGAAACCTTAGTGATTGTTGTGTTTAACACTGGTGTCTGAATAAGTTTACCACTAAAATCGCCCATAAAGGCGCTAAAATAGGCATTGACCCACTAAATTTAGCATTAAAAATAAGTTTGTAACGCTACAACCCCGTTTAGATTCTAGATGTTATTTCTATTGATTTATTTGAGGGTAGATTGAAAAAAGCCAAGTATTTAGTGTCGGAGTCATCCCTGTTTACTTTAATTGCACTTCAGTAGCTTCGGTGTGAAGTGCTTTTAGTTGGGGTTGCCGTGATAAAAATAAAAATACAACAATAAAATAATTTAATTAAATTAAAAAAAAAGTAAGTTCTGGAGACCACGAACCGGTAGGCGCATCGTGGGTCTTCCATAAGATGGACCGACCGATCGCGGGAGGTCACTGGATGCAGACACCGAAGGACTGATGATGATGATGATGATGACAAAAGCTGTTTTACAAGCTTTTAGGATTTTAAATATCATGTGAAGGTTGAATGCTAGCTAAGACAAGTAAGACGAGCCCAAATACGACGAGTATTTTGTATATAGAGTTTTAAATGGTTACCTTCCGAATCCACCAACAGATCAGCGCTATTTTATTGCATTGTCACACGATATACATCTGCGTACAAAATGTCAGTTCAATCGCAAACCGGGAAGTTTGTCAAATTTAGCTTCCAAGGATCCACCCGAACTTTAAGCAAGCAAGTAAATATAAAGCTTGTAAAAAATCACACGCCAAACTAAATTAACGTTAAAGTAACGGAGAAAAAACTTGAGAACCACTTCCTTTCAAAAAGCTAAAACCGAAAAATCTTTACATTGATTTTCAATTAATTACAAACTCTAAAAATATCAACTCAATTACGCAACTAATTGAACTCCGTAAATTTGTGTTGCCAACTTTTACCCCACTCCGAGCTTGCAGTTTACCCCAAATTTAGGGTAAATTTGCTGAGCTGGCAACACGGGAACTTCGCCTCTTGTTATGAAAGTAAATAAATGATGTTATTCTGAAATCTTCTATAAAGATGTTATTTATTAGATCCGACTTGAAAATAAGAGCAATTTTATGTTAAAAGGATTTATGCGAGATAAAGTTCGAATACATCAACGGTAAAAAAAGCTAAAAGTTCTGGAGTGTCGGCCACGAACCGGTAAGCGCAATGTTGGTAGACCCTCCACAAGATAGACCGACGATATGGTCAAGGTCACTGGATGCAGATGGCGCAGGACCGGTCGATGTGTCGAGGTTTGGGGGAGGCCTATGTCCAGCAGTAGACGTCTATGGGCTGATGATGAAAAAAAGCTAGCTTCTCGTTTATAACCTCAACTAGCTGACCCGCGCAACTTTGTCTACATTACGAATGGAGAATTCAGTTAATGCAGAGCAATATTATTCTCAATGTATTTCTTCCACTTTAAAAATATTCTCCGTAAGTTTTATGGGTATGTGACTTGCATGGCGGTATAAATTGTGTAATTTTCGGTTTTAGTTTTATTTAATCAATTTAATTAACTCAGCAATTCTCATTATATTTTTATTTAAATTAATTTTATTCTTATCTAATATTAGTTTAATTTTATGTAGTAATGTTAACTTCATTTTAATTAACGTTGATCTGCTGCAATTCGCAACCATGAATGTTATGCTCACCTATAATTAGTGTAGTTGCTTAGAATGATATCTTAAGTCTATTTTTTTGTTGCGTATTTTTGTTATTGTAACTACATTGTTGGTTTGCTTAATCTAATATATCTAATATATATATTATAAAGGCGAAAGTTTGTAAGTATGGATGTATGTTTGTTACTCTTTCACGTAAAAACTACTGAATGGATTTGTATGAAACTTTACCACAATATAGCTTATACATCAGAATAACACATAGGCTACAATTTTTGATAATACGGGACGAACCTGAAGTCCACGCGAACAAAGTCGCGGGCAAAAGCTAGTATATACTAAAAACATCTACTTCAAAGCATTACATACAAACTCATATATCAGTGTTTAACATTGAAAAGCCTGATTCATGAGTCTTCTTGCTTCGACCATGCATAATACATGAACTAGCATTTTTCACACTTGGTCATGCCGATGTAACCGTAGTTGCCTTTACTGAGTTTTGTTTGCAGTGAATTTAAAAAATATATATTTTTTTACAAACTTCATATTAACTTGCACTGGATGTAACTATGTAAGTTCGGGTGGAATCTAGCAAGCTAAATCTGACAATCTTCTCGGTTTCCAATTGAGCTGACATTTTGCACGCAGATATCGCGTGACAATGCAATAATATGACAAAATGGCGCTGATCTGATGATGGATTCGGAAGGTGATAATAGGAATTCTTGTGCTAAACAAGATAAGATTCATCGTGTTTGGGCTCGTTTTACTTGTATTAGCTAGTACTGCTCTAAGATATTTATAATCTTAAAAGCTTGTAATTAAAAAGTTTTCTTTAAAATAAATTATTTAAGCACAATCGCACACTTAGACAGATCGCAACCACAAAAAAAAAAATATTATAATAATCTATGGTATGAAAAATTTTCGCGCGCAATTTTACAAAATGGCGGAAAATAAATCACGGTCACTGACCCGACTAAAGGCCGGCGCACACTTAAATGGTAAAACTACATCGTTAGGGCAGAAAATGTTCGTTTTATTCAAGTAGCACACGACCTTACGTCACACCGTATTAGAACTAGTACTTGTTAGATGTGTATTTAACTGTAACAACCTATTACTGCCCACTGCTGGGCTCAGGCATAATCCACCAACGCTTGCCAAATTTATGGTTGGGAACTTCACAAATAAATGGGTTTATCTTGTCGTTGTTTGACGATCACGATGTTTTTTAGTCAGTGATCTTGTTATAATTGCACATAGTTTATCTTTTCACAAATTAAGATTTAGAGGTACCAGTCAGCCGGTTTGAACCCGCGACCTCTCGAAAGAAATGCAAGCGCTTCAATCTACGACGACTTCATGCGTTAAATCTACTGCCATGTTTTGTAAAATACTGTTAGAGGTACTTAAAATGTTATTTTTGAGAACTGCTATATTTTTACCACTCAATGAATTTAAATAAGTGGATTTTTATAGATTTTTACTTGTTGTGTTTTTTGAAATATTTATCAACGTTTTAAACTTTGTTTTTTGGTTGTATGTGCATTTATAATGAAATTGCAATAATAAATATAGCACATTATTGACGACCACCACACAAAAGCACACCACGTAGAAACTAATTCAAAATTCGTGAAAAAATTTACTAAGAAATTATTTTTTGTTACGCTACGGTGTGACAGTCGGAAGTAAAAATCGAAATAAAGGTAGTCGCACACGAAGCAAGTATGTAAATAGCTGACGGACTCGTGCGTTCTGAAGACGGACGGAGACTGATTTGAATTTTTGAATTTGAACGCGCGTGTTGGCAGCGCCGGCGCATTGAATGGTGAATAGGTAGGGTGGCCAACATGATAATAAAAATATTTTTTTATCTTGTAAAGTGGTTATTAGTCTTTAACTTATGGATCGTAAGCCTAATCCATTAAAGATTGTCTTTTAAATAATATCATCGAAATTGGTTCAGCCAGTATAAATTAAAGTAAATTTCGTAAAAATATTACGTGGTCTTAGGTTTATACCAAAATGTAGGGTGGTACAAAATATGAGTAAAAACTAAATTTTAACCCAAATCCTAACTTCGTCTGCTTCACTTTCAATTAAAAGCCTATGTTCTTTCTCAGGGCCTAAAGATTGTCTGTGCCAAATTTCATCAAAATCGGTTTCAGAGGTTTAAACGGAAATGCGCAACAGACAGAAAGACAAACAGACAGAGTAACTTTCGCATTTATAATATTAGCAGGGATTAATTGAATTAAAAATCATGGTAAGATCCCGTTAAATATACATAAAGGTGATAAGGAACTGGCAGGCTTATCTTCTCAATAGATCTTTCTTATATTCGTATGTATTTGTGGGTAAATACTCTGTATTATTGTAATATTTATGTAATTATGCATGTTTATTGTATAGTATAGCATTTTATGTATGGAAATTTTGTTTATTATATTATATATATTTTTATAGTAAATCTAATGGAACACCTACCATAGTTTTCTCTACACCACCTTTGGTTGACTGGTAGAGAATGCCTCAGACATTAAGTCCGCCATTGTACCATTTATGTGCATATAGTTTAATAAATAAATAATCGCGAACTTTGAAAATGTATTCATTTTTCTTGTCCAAAATCTTCTTTAAACCTTAGTCACACTATCCAGGTAGTCCCTTGACCAATCCAGTATGACAATCACAAAATCATGTCGTATTAGCCGAGCATTTCGCGTTCAGACCCATATCTTCACATGCGATCTAAATTTGACATAAAGTATTTACAAATAATGCTTTTATTATAAATAATAAGTAAAATACATACTTTAAATACAAGCTTTTGAGATCACGGGTATAATTTAATAGAATGATAGCTGAGGTAAGTAAAACGAGACTAAACACGACGCCAAACAGATGTGACGGGTGGAATCTTGCAAGGTAAATTTGACAAACTTCCCGGTTTCCAATTGAGCTGTCATTTTGCTCTCAGATGTATATCGCGTGACAATGCAATAATATGACAAAATGGCGCTGACCTGTGTTCATAGTCTTGTACTAAAGAAGATAGACCCGTCGTGTTTGGGCTCGTTTTACTTGTATTAGCTAACACTCTACTTCTACATGATATATTTAGTGCCATTTCTACGTTCCTAATATGCACTTTATTTGTTTAGCATTTAATACAGTGAACCGAGCTCGCTTCGCTTTCGCCACGCCTTCGGTTCGCTTCCGAATTCCTAAACACCTTCATCAAATGATTTGTGGCAACAAGGGCGCCGATTGAGACGTACGCTTAACGAAGCGTTAAATAGACGACGGACAAACACTGCTCTTAGACTCGACCGGTTGTAAAGGAACATATACATACTACACGGAAACGCAGCTTTAAATATCAGCTACTGTTTTACTATCAAGTAATGTTTAAAAGGATTGAGACGTGCGCTTAACGAAGCGTTAAATAGACGAGGGACAAACGCTTCTCTTTGACTCGACCGGTTGTAAAGGCACTTGCTCATACTACACGGGAACGCAGCTGCAAATACTTTGTTTTACAGTGGCGGCTACTCTACCTGAAAAATTCATTAGAGAAAGTTTCAGACAATCTTTGATATTTAATTTGCATTTTAAAGGTTGCTATTTAATCGGGACTACTAACATGACATTTTGTCGTCCCAAAAAGACTGTTAAGCCATTTTTAAGAGACCGAAACGTACGCTTATCGATGCTTTAAATAGACGTAGTAAATAATGTCTACTGTTTGACAATTAACCTACAACGAGAATGTGGTAAAGTTAGCTGTATAATTCAAAATAGACTCACATAAAGTTTGAAAATGACATATAAACCTGAAGGCTCTATACGAAGCGTTAAATAGACAACAGACAAACACTGCTCTTAGACTCGACCGGTTGTAAAGGTACTTGCTCATACTACACGGGAACGCAGCTTTAATAATCATCTACTGTTTTATTACCAAGACATCTAACGAAAAGAAAAAAGTACAATATGAGCTTATCATATCAAAAAACGACTAGGTTCTATAAGATTAAAAAAATAAACTGTTAAATTGTTTGTACCTGAATTCCTGAAAGAATCAGTGGATCAAAAGACATCAATTTTACTGTCAAAACATGAACAACAAGATTTAAAAGAACGCCCGACAAACAAAAACAAAATAAAATCAGTTCATCTGTTTTAGATCTACAATGCCATAAACACAAATATACAAACAGACACAGGTCAAACTTACTCATCGCAGCTTAAAACTAGCAGAGAGAAAACGTCGCGTTTTCAAGCCATGTCTACAAGGACCTTTACCTCATATGTTTACCTATCTTGTTAGACAGACTAATGGCTGCTACGAACATTTCTAGACTGTTTATACAATTAGACTGAACAGGTATCAGATATTCAGTTTCTAAGTGATTTTTAAATTGATAAATAAAACAATTATACTTTAAACAAAAAACAACACAGAAACTACAAGTCATAAATTTATCAAATTTATAGGACATTAGATCTAAAGTATTGGTTTTCTAATAAAAAAAAATCGAAATCGGTTCATCTGGAAAATAAATATACACGCAAACATGCATAGCAAATCGTGAAGTCTTGTCCGTTACATTATACTTTTTAAAATATAAGTCTAAATGTACGGTCTTAAAAAAATTAAACCGGACCCCACGATAATCATTATCTCTCATGTAGAATCATAATCATTCAAATCGGTCCACCCATACTAAAGTTATGTGAAGTGAAAGATTAAAAACAAATCAGTCAACTAAAGAAGTTCTAAAACAACATAAAATAGATAATAAAAATAATTAATTATGTGTATTTAAAACGAAAAGTAATATAATTTCAGTTACATATCCAAACTATCTTTAACAACCATCGAAATCGGTTCAATAAAACACGAAAAATTAAACGCAACTTTAAAGCCTTTTCTTTACCAACCAACGACAATGTTCTTTTGGCAAATTCAACGTAAAAACAAAAATTGATTCCAAAAATTACCGTATAAAGTATTCAAAGCTCATTATAATTACATAAAGTATCGTAAAAGCTTATACGACAAGTTTAACGAGTTAAAAGCTCAGAGCATACACAACAGGAGACAACAATGACAAGCTTTATATTAACTTGCATTGGATGTAACTATGTAAGTACGTGTGGAATCTTGCGAGTTTAATTTGACAAACATTCCGGTTTCCGAATGAGCTGACATTTTGCACGCGGTTATATCTTGTGACAATGCAATAATATGACAAAATGGCGCTGATCTGATGATGGATTTAGAAGGTGGTCATAAGCACTTTTGTGCTAAACAAGATAGACCCGTCGTGTTTGGGCTCGTTTTACTTGTATTAGCTAGCACTCTACTGTTACATGATATCCAGGATCTTAAAAGCAAAACAAAATTGTAAATAAAAACTTTCTTTGTGCTATATCTCCTGTTGTATTTTCTCTAAGGTTAAAAGCTGTAGTACATTATCGTGTTACATCAATTTGCGAATATTGAATTCACCTAATATAAAGTAACTTAAGAAGTAACATTTTTCCAAAAGCCACGTATATCTTTATGAAATTTTAATAAAATCCATAAATGGCTTTACTTATAGAAACCAAAAATAGGCACCATAAATGTCATATTTCGATCAAATATACTAGGTACACGATTAGAGTGTAAAAGTAAATAAAAATAAAAATAGTAATTTTGACCGACTTCCAAAAAGGAAGTTTTATGTTTGTTATACTTTGAGTGAACCGATTTAAATGATTCTGGTGTCAGATGAAAGGTGATGGTCGAAGTGGGGTCCAATTTTTATCTCATATAAATTTGATTACGATCTAACCGGTAGTTTTTGTGCTATGCTTGAGAATTGGAAGTCGGTCGTTTAACAAAACAAATAAATGGAACCTCACGACGCCCATCGAACACAACAATTATCTAAATCGGTCCCGCCAATAGTTAAAAATAAACATAAAAATGAAAAAAAAAAACATACAAACTACCTCCTCCGTTTTTAAAAGTCGGTCAAACTTCGCTCTTTTCCACTGTAGTATGTATTTTTTCTCGTGAAAAGCGTAAAGTTACTTTTCGAGTGTTGGATTTGAAATTCAGAGGCTTCAGAAACGAGTGGTGTAAGAGCCATCAAAATTGTTAAGTTTGAGGTACAATGAGTGTACTTTTTATAGTCGTGGTGGCCGAATGGTCGAAGCGCGCCCTTCCGTACGGGAGGTCGCGGGTTCAAATCCGGCCGGCTTGTAACTCTAAATCTAAATGTGAAAAAGATTTATGTGCAATTTTTCACAATACCTCTGGCTAAAAACGGTGAAGGAAAACATCGTGTGGAAACCTGCATGTCGGAAAAGGGTTCTAAAAAATCCTTTGAAGATATGTGAATCCAATCCGCACTGGGCAAGCATGGTGGACTATACCTAATCCCTCTTCTGAGGAGACCTGAGCCCAACAGTGGGCAGTAATGGGTTGGTACTTTTTATACTTTTTTAATGTTTGTAATAAGTGAAATATACTCAGCATGCAATGAGTCTCATCGCATGAGCACAATTGTTTTTTTTATATTGTTTGTTCTGTTTCTATCACAAATAAAGAAATGTCTAATGTCTAATTGCACTTATTTTTTAATTATCTTTTTGACCGACTTCCAAAAGGGAGGTGCTCAATTCGTCTGTACGATTTTTTTGTTCCTTCAATGAGCAGTTTTTGTGCTGCGCTTGAGAAATATAAGTCGGTCTTTGTACTAAAAATATATAACTTTTCCGCGTGCAAAATACCTATGAGCTCAATCGAAAATCGCAAAATTTAATTCTCAAGTTTCCACATAGATACATTCAGTGCAAGTTAATATAAAGCATGTAAAATTAACTTATACGACAAAATGACACGTAATGGCGAGGATTGACGAGATATAATAAGAAAGAACTAACTTTAGGTTTGTAACTTGTTTTATTAATCTTCTTGTCTTTGTCTTTTGCTCCACTCCCAAATTGTTTGAAATTAAATGGTTGGTCATCCTGGTTAAATCCAGAGCATTTAAAGTTTGAATATCGATTCTGTTTCTAGCGAGTGTTCGCGAAAAAACGTGAATAAAACTTAATTTTTACAAATTTTTAGTCTTAATTTTACACTTTTAAGCATACACACAAATAGTCGTTGTATAAGTAGGTGATAGATAACGGCCCCTGATTGCCTTGGCATTGCAGAGATTCATGATTGTAACCTATCAAGTGGGCCGTTAGTTCATTTATCTATTCTGCAATAGAATATCAAAAATCAATTTGATAGGTTAACGTATGCATTGTCTATTTGTTTCTATATCCTGCACGCCACTGTCTGAACTGGTCTCGTTGTGCCCCAAACCTACAGAATGATGTCAAGAGCATCTCAAGATGTTACTTAAGACTTTCCGGCATCGACACTCATTTCAAGAAATCAAGGAAAACGCTTCCTGTGTTATGGAAATCGAACCGTTTCCGAATCGGTATTTAACCGGTTTTTCAGGCAAATGTTTATTGTGAACCGATTTATCAAAAGAAGGAGGTTCTAAAGTTGACTCTATTTTTTATATGGACCGATTCGGATGATTTGTTTTAGACAAAAGGTTGTGGTCGTCGTGAGTACTTATTAAGTGTTTTTCGAGACATGTGTAAAAATTAATAGCTTTTTAACAGACAAGTTTCTATAATACTTTCATGCATTTTCAACGGGTTCTTACCACGATATTTAATTAATTGAGTTGTCTCGATATTTCAACGTTGTTGCAAACGTCACGATCACGAGAAGACTGGATACTGCGGTTCGATTTAAGAGCAAACAAATCTGTCTGTCTTTCTCGTTCGCTTTTGGGTAGTACCACTGGAACTCGAACTCACATCACGACACACCACACTCACTGTATCTACAAGACTCTCTGAGCATGAACCCTTAGTGACTGTTGTGTTTAGCACTGGATTCCACATACTCGATAATTGAAAATGTATAAAAGTATTTTAGAAAACCGCGAGTGTCTGAATAATAATTTTATGAACGTATTTGCGAATGCCTCTTTTCTGGGTGAACCGATTTCGAAGATACTTTTTTTGTTAAAAGGAGATACTTTGAACATGATCTCATATTAATCTTATCTTACATGATCTTTATCACATCTAATCTTATTAATTATTATGATATACTTGAAAAATGGAACCAATTTTTTTCATTTTTGTAAAATAATATTAGTTGTGTTACTTTTTTGTTTTTTTGTTTACATCTGAAAAGAAACAGAAAGCTAGAATAACAATAATATACAAATAAACTTCTAAAATATTTGGACTTGGTGCACGAGGTGACCGACATCCACGTGTTGAATCGACCATCATTGTTCCGATCGTTGTATCTGTGCACGGTCTAATAGCGAAAAGCTTCGACCGTCAGCTAGAGAAGCTTTCGCTTCCCGGCTGGGTAAAGGGCTTGATTCAGCGCGGCAGTCGTTCTTGACACGGCACGTATTGTGAGGAGGTTCCTCTCTCTTGAGCCCTGACCGCTGATGGCTTGGGTCGTAGACTCCGTCTCCAGTGGCCCTCTGTTTTTTATATTGTATTTTTACATTTATTTTTTTGTGAATGTTTTTTTTTAAATATTATGTAAAAAATAAGCAAATAAACGAATATGGTAAAAAAATAATACAAATAATCAGCACTAAAGTATTAAAAACTCTAGTTCTCACACTACAAAACAAACACTTCAATGATACCAATAAAATATACACATAAATTGAAGAAGTACTCTCCAAAAATTATTGTCTATTCCTTAATAAAGTTATCAAGCAAATTTAAACCTAATTTCTATCACATTAAGTTGATTTAGTATCAAAAGGACTATTTACAGAAGCAGTTCTTGTATTTTAGACTTTATTACGAAGATTTTAGGTTGATTTTATTGTATTTGTTTGAAATCTTCCAAATTGCTTACGGATGTATACTGTTGAATTGATTTGTTTTAAATTGATAAGTATTTGATTTTTATTGGAATTAAGATCAAAATATTGCTTTATTAAAACAGGATATTACAATACTATATTGTATATTACAAGCTTTATATTAACTTGCACTGGATGTAACTATGTAAGTTCGGGTGGAAGTTAGTAGGCTAAATTTGAGAAACTTCCCGGTTTCCGGTTGACCTGACATTTTCCAGATGTATATCGCGTGACAATGCAATAATATGACATAATGGCGCTGATCTGATAGTCGATTCAGAAGGCACTCTTGTGCTAAACAAGATAGACCCGTCGTGTTTGGGCTCGTTTTACTTATATTAGCTAGCACTCCACTGCTACATGATATCCAGGATCTTATAACCTTGCCAGGAGTGCGTTCGGAATCCTTGTTTGACTATCTTTGAATAATGCTATTACCATAACATTTTCTATTCGATTTTAATTATTAAACCTAAAATTTTTGTAATTCTTTTTTTATAAATTACGTTGTACATTTTGAGTGAAAAAAGAGTACCTATCTCTATAAAATATGACGCGATAAAATGTAAACAATTAAGTTCCTGAACTAATATCAATTCGTGTTCAATTTTGGCTCCTGCCACAGACTTGGCATGAATAAAGAAGCCAATTTTGACGCAGTTCCCAGTTGAGTGGAGTTAAAGTTAGCGTGCATGTGATTATAGGACTTAAGGAATCCCTTCAAGCCTAGTTTGAAGAATGACAAGTCACTAGTTGTTGTGGATTCAAACTGTCAAGATTGATATGTAATTTAAAGTCGGTTTGCGATTAATATAATTTTATTTTATATCTATTACATTTTCACATTTTTTCATTTTGGCGGCAATCTTCGTTCTTCTTCTTCTTGGCAACGGCAACACACCCGTTATGCCAAACACAAGTAAATAGGCTGCATATAAAATAAACATGCTCCAACACTAGTTCCTTTTTGCTATATTTTTTGCGCATATTTACGAGATACAATCCCCATTATCCGTGAGTGTTTAGGTTATAAATAAAATCTTTATTATCTGTGCAGATCGTTGCCCTCTCTTATAGATATATAGATGTAATTACTCATATACGCGACAAAGTAAATGAGGACAGGTAAGAACGCCATTTTGATTCGTTCCATTTTGTTCTTAAGGTATTGTTGCAGAGTGAGATTAGTAAATTGTTTTAACATGCACATGTTAATACAATTGTAACTATTTTATTCATTTATTTAGGATAGCACACATAATTTACTTATTAATGCAAAAATACTTCTACTGAAAATTGATTTCATACATTTGAAGACAGACAACAAAACTTGCATTTTCATATCAAGGTAATTCCAAAGTACTGTGGGTGAACAAAAAAAGCTCTAAAAATTACAACAATCTTTTGTAAAGCAATTAAAACGAATCTAAGTCTATCTTGTTTAGCACAAGAGTTCCTATGACCACCTTCCGAATCCATCATCAGATTTTATCACATTATTGCATTGTCACACGCTATACATCTGCGTGCAAAATGCTCAATTGGAAACCGGGAAGTTTGTAAAATTTAGTTTGCATTCCATCCGAATTTACATAGTTGCATTCAGTGCAAGTTAACATAAAGTTTATAACAAAACACGAATACATCAATTAATTATCAAGCTAATTTATTTATTACAAGCTTTTGGAAGGAGGTCATAGAAACTCTTGAGCTAAATAAGATAGACCCGTCGTGTTTAGACTCGTTATTATTGTATCAGCAAGCGCTCTACTGCTACATGATATCCACGATCTTAAAAACTTGTATTTAAAAAGTTTTCCTTAAAATAAATTATGTATATAATAATTAAAGTATGGTATTGTTCCGATCGTTGTATCTGTGCACGGTCTAATAGCGAAAAGCTTCGACCGTCATCTAGAGAAGCTTTCGCTCCCCAGCTGGGTAAAGGGCCTGATTCAGAAGGCGGTCGTTCTTGACACGGCGCGTATTTTGAGGAGGTTCCTCTCTCTTGAGCCCTAACCACTGGTGGCTTGGGTCGTAGACTCCGCCTGCAGTGGCCCTCTATTTTTTATATTGTATTTTTAAATTTTATTTTTTTGTAAATGTATTTTTAAAAATAGAATGTAAAAAATAAATGAATAAATGAATATACGAAGTATGGTATAAACACATCAGCGTCAAACAGAGCAAGCCTCCTCGCAGCCCCTGCCTCTGATATTGATTTTGTCCGCCCAATATTTATTTATGTATGTACCCGCTCCCGACTTCTGTCACAACTTTTAATTACATTATTTATTTACCTAATTAGATACTTGATCGTCAGAGAAGTTTTATTTTCGATCCTATACAGGGAGATTTGTTAAGGACATGTTGAAGAAACAATGTTTAGAATCATAAAAATAATCGTGAGATAATGTTCAAAGTGTGTTCCTAACAAAAAAAGGATCATCGAAAATGGTTCGTATAGACTAAAGGATCATGGAGGAACAAATAAAAAAAAAACAGTTGAATTGAGTACCACCTCCTTTTTGGAAGTAGGTAAAAAAATAAAGTGAGAAAAACAGTGTTGAAATGACCTCTAGTGATCTCGTGCAAAAACCTACGCCACACTCATCAGCTGTCGAGCGACAATAGTTTTGCAGGAATTTTAGATATTTTTAAGTTGCGTTTAATAATGCTTTATACATTCTATTTAAGATGAAACCTACTTTATGTTTAAACAAAATTCTATTTGTTCCATGTCAAAAAGTCGTGGTAGCCGAGTGGTTGAAGCGCTTGCCTTCCGTACGGGAGGTCGCGGGTTCAAAACTGGCCGGCTTGTACCTACCTCTAAATCTTAATATGAAAAAGATTTATGTGCAATTTTTTACAACACCACTGGCTAAAAACGGTGAAGGAAAACATCGTGAGGAAACCTGCATATCGGAAAAGGGTTCTAAAAATCCTTTGAAGATATGTGAAGTCCCCAATCCGCACTGGGCAAGCGTGGTGGACTATGCCTAATCCGTCTTCTGAGGAGACCTGAGCTCAGCAGTGGGCAGTAATGGGTTGTTACAGTACAGTTACAGTACATGTCAAAAATGAATAATGAATGTCTTCACTTTCTTCACCCAACCAAGAGTTATTCAGGTAAAAACGTGGGCTATTTTAGATTCCCTCAACAATAACTTAAATTTTGACGAAATATTCACATAGTGAATGTTCTAAAATACATTCCAAAACACATAATAAAACTTGAGAGGTGTCAAGGGACACCCGGATGGAACGAAGTTCCTTTCGATTAAAACGTATCTCATAAAAATTATTTCCTTTCGTAACGCGCCATAAGGAACGTGTTTTAAAATATTTTGATCACAGCGCCATCTAGCGTTAATCATATAAAACAAAATAAGGAATTGTTTTAAAAGATTTTAATCACAGCGCCATCTAGCGATAATCATCTAAAACAAAAAAGTGTCGTGACAACTTTTTCGTAAGAATTTTTTCCGTCTAGCCCCCTTTCACAACTCGTGATAAGGAACTTCGTTCCAAAAACAGTGAGAAAACCGCCCTTTTCCTACTAAATTTACCCTTTCCACCGAACTAATATATTAAGGCCAGACACGACCTAAGCTAGATTTTAGCAACGTAGAACTATGTAATTTGTCTGAAATACGCTTCGATCATGTTTAAAATTGAATTGAATATTTTAGATAAGATAAAGCTTATTTTACTGACAATTTTAATGTCAAAAGTAGGTATTGACAATACCAAATTTACAGATGTTTTTACAAGCAATTAACTTGCATTGGATGTATCTATGTAACTATGTATGTTCGGGTGGAATCTTGCGAGTTAAATTTGACAAACTTCCCGGTTTCTGATTGAGCTGACATTTTGCATACAGATGTATATCGCATGACAATGCACAGAAATACGATTGATAATTTCGAAAACATTAATAGGAGTATTATTTGCGTGCACCAAACAAAGAAATTCAATTTTGTTTGTGAACCGATTTCGACGATGATTTTTTCCAAATTTATTATGCGAACTTATTCAGACACTCGCGGTTTTCTATAATACTTCCATGCATTTTCAACGGGTTCTTACCACAATATTTAATTAATTGAGTTGTCTCGATATTTCAACAAACGTCATGATCACGAGAAGACTGGATACTGCGGGTCGATTTAAGAGCAAACAAATCTGTCTACCCTCTTTCTCGCTCGCTTTTGTGTAGAACCGCTGGAACTCGAACTCACATCACGACACACCACACTCACAGTGAGTGTGGTCTGATCTACAAGACTCTCTGAGCATGAACCCGCGAGTGACTGTTGTGTTTCAGATTATCGAGTATGTGGAATCCAGTGCTAAACCAAACCCGTTAAAAAGAACCCGTTGAAAATGCATGAAAGTATTATTATGCAAATTATGACATTCTTTTAAGCATCTTATGCTATATCTAGAACCAAAGTCTAATTTATAATTCAGTTTTTTTTTCTTAGAGGAGTTGTGACGTCATAAATAAGTACATACATATTCTAACTACCTATGTGACGTAGTCGAAGTAAGGTCAACTAAAAATAAAATCAAAGTTGTTTTAAAACCCTACCCTTAGAGAAGGTCGTAAACATCCCCTAATGAGTGACTCGTTTGTCGTCACATGCGGGGGAGCGTTGCCATGGCAACCGTATCTTAGGTTTCTTCCTGAGTGATCGGCGAATATGGCGCGCTCCTGTGATTACCTTTCTACTATGATAACTCGAAATAATGTCGATTGAAAAAGATTGAAAAATAGTGAAAACAAAAAAAATAACGGTTAAGATTTCACGATTTGATGTGAGTTTTTGTATGTATTTCTTTTTTATATGAACCGATTTCGATTATTCTTTAAAACACGTTCCTTATCGCGCGTTACGTTAGGAAAAAAAATTATAAGATATCTGTTAATCGAAAGGAACTTCGTTCTATTCGGGTGTCCCGTGACACCTCTCAAGTTTTTTTTAATGAATTGTCCTCCAACTGCCTGGCAGGTGATTTGTTAGTTGAACCGTACTTTCCACACTCCACTCAGCGTCTGAATTCCGACTGAAGACAGAATCCAGCATGGAGTTATAGGTAATATTATGGGGCAACACGACGTACTACGGCAATTCTTTACCTTAGCACCATTCCAGGCAAGCGTAGTGGACCAAGTGTAATTTCTGAAGAAACCTGACCTTAGTCATTGACTGATTTAGTCAAAAATGATCTCATAAAGTATTTATTATCTCTCATCAAACCTCCCAAATAAATTTTCAGTTCGACTTTCATTCGAGTTCCAGTAGTAGGGGTATTATCGTAGGTAATTACGCATTATACCCACTTCACCTGGCTGACGTGAACGTAATTAGGATCCTACCCAAAACAGAGCCAAAACCGAAGTTAGATGTCGAAAGGATTACATAAAACATAAGTTTGAGCATTCATAAGTCGTTAAATGAAGCTTGAATTAAGAAGACATTCGACCACCTTATTATAAGTTGTTAACAAGAGGGACTCTTTCCATCAATTAAATAATACTAGATTGTAAGCAAACAAAACAGTACAAAATAGTGTCTCCAAACAACATTATCTACAAACATCAAATGTTTTACAAAACGTCTTAAAGAGCTGTGACGACCAATAATAGCACGCGAGATCCTGACTCGCGGTTACGACATTTGCAAAAATCTTTACATATATACGACATCTGAAATCTACTACAGTGGGCTTCGGCCTGACCGGGCATACACTACTTCGCCCGGTCGGAGATCTCCTTTTGGCCATAAGTCCACTGTAGATACCCACAGAGTATTCAGTTTAAGACATATTAAAACCATGTTTCGAAACTTTACCTGAGTAATTTCTAAAATTATTCATCGCTAACGTCATGGGCACTAATAGAGCCATCAAAAAACTATCTAATTTCATTTTGGTAGGTGGCAGTAGGTGCCATTTTTACGGTCTAATCGTGTTAGTATTTGATGTTTCTATCACACTTTTGTATGTTAATGTCTCGACTTCTGGTAAGATTTTAAAACGTTGAATTGTTAAGAAACAGTGACATTGTATCTAAATGGCCGATTTCTCAGCAAAAGGCTGTTCATGGACCTTCTGAAAAGTCGTGGTGAAACAGTGAATGAAGCTTTCGCCTTCCGTTTGAACTTCACTCCAACCACTCACACTCCGTCTGAGACTAGAACCCAGTTTAGAGCACGACGCGTTACGCATTCTTTATTCGCGGAAGCTAATACTGTAAATAATTTTTCTTACGTTAAACGTATTTATTAGTTGGGACACATTTTTTTCTTCTACACGCTCCCCTTACAGTTAAATGGTTCAACCCCACATATTGTTTGTTAAGGATTAATCGCTGAATTGAGGTAATTTTTAGCTCATAAGCCTCTAAGATTGAGGTAGACATTTTGTATTTAAAGATTGTTTTTTTAATCTGCTGTTATTTTCATTTGCAAGAGTGCTTGGGCAGAAACTGAAGGACCAAATAAGGCTTTAGAAGCGATAGTACAGTTTTAGAACATAACTGTTCTGGCTAAATAAAGTTAAGGAAAACATCGTTAAGACTTATGAAATTGAAAAACCTCTCGATTATTTGTGAAAATTAAATTCGGATTAGGCTGGTGTGTTAGACTCCACCTATTCCCTCTACTGAGGAGACTTGAGCTCGGCAATGGGCAGAAATAAAGGATTTATTTGATTTATGGCTCCCTTCTCCATCATCAGATCAGTTCCATGGTACCGTTATTACATTGTCACATGATCTACATATTATGCCTACAAAATTTCAGCTCAATCAGAACCTTAAGAGTTTTGGGTCCCCAACGCATGTGAGTGCGAGCGGGGACCCAAGAAGGTGTCGTGTCTTGCTCAGCACGCCCTTAGCGTTAGAGCATCCGGGGGATGGTAGACTGCGCTCCCCGACCCATGCTGGTTCTGACCCAGCGGGGTATTCCGTGGGAGTGTGACACGCGGTCCAGCCATCTTGGTGGGCTTCGGAAAGTCCGCCGACCGAGAGAGCCGGTAGCCGTATCGCCGGCGACTGCCGGTTCGTTGTCCAGGGGCGGCGCGACGGGAAAGTGTGCCGAGAGCGTAACGCGTCGCGTCGTACCTCGAAACCCCGTGCTGAATTCTGGCCTCAGCCGGGGTTCGGACGCTGAGTGTGAGCGGTTGAAGGTTTTAGTGCGGTTCAACTGCCACATACCCCGGTGATTTCCTCCAACTGAAAAAAAAGCTCAATCAGAAACCGAGAAGTTTGTTAAATTCAACTACCAAGATTCCACCCGAACCTACATGGTTACATAGATACATCCAGTGCAAGTTAAACAAAGCTTTTTAAATTAACCTCCAAAAAACTTAAAAATCACGGCTCAAATAGAGTTTTAGTTAAACTTCGCAAATCTTCAGCTTATTTACCGAAGTTATAAATGGATAAGTAAAGCTGTTTTCTTTGAATCTAACTTAATCTTTTGTAAACGAAACTCGCTTTTTAGATTAAGGTTAATCGGTTTTATCTTTGAAATATTGGGGAAAGTCACAGAATATAGAGTTGCAGGGCTTGGAAACAAAATAATTTATTTTAACGAAAACTTTTTAAATACAAGCTTTTAGAATCCTGGATATCATGTAGCAATAGAGTGCTAATACAAGTAAAACGAACCCAAACACCACGGGTCTATTTTGTTTAGCACAGGAGTTCCGATGACCACATACCGAATCCATCATCAGATCAGCGCCATTTTGTCATATTATTGCATTGTCACGCGATATACATCTGCGTGCAATATCAGCTGAAACCGGGAACTTTGTCAAATTTAGCTTGCAAGATTCCACCCTTACATATTTACATCCAGTGCAAGTTAATAATAAGCTTGTGGTTACCGTTGCTCAAGAAATTCTGTAATGTCATGGAGCACTATGAGACCGTTACCTATGACCTACAAGTACAGAAAACTTCTTAAACCTCACTTTCACTATTACTAAACGGGTTCTTACCACGATTATTTTTAATTGAGCGGTCCCGATATTTCAGCACTGTTTCAAGCGCCATGATCACGGGAAGACTGAGGAACTGCGGGTAGGTCATTTAAGAGCAGACAAATCTGTCTACCCTCTTTCTCGTTCGTTTGCCGGTACCACTGGAACTCGAACTCACATTTCGACATACTACACTGACAGTAGCGGCTGCCGTCTCACAGCTAGATTTTTTGGCTTTATATTCGTCTAACACTGGATTCCACATACAGGATACTTTAGTTATAGTTTTAGTAATAGTGTAAGTGATGTAGATAACTGCGAGTGTTTAAAGAAATTCTTAAACCTCGTTTAAAAAGTAGTATATTTCGTCAAACAAGTAATGACGTAATATCCATTTGAAACTCCTGACTCCGCTAGGTGGCGCTTGTTGTGTTAACACAGTATTTTAAACGCTCCGTAATTTAAATCAAAATAAATCCAGTAACGTGTTTAATTAAGTCGTATTGCATATTAAGAAATTATTTACAAGTCTGTGAAGTGTTCTTATTGTTATCTCGGCTATTGGAGCAAGTTTTGTGAAGATAATTGAATAGGAAAAACATCAACGGTGTTCGCCTGGAGGTTACCGGCTTTAAACGAAGACTTCATAAAACCGGGGGAGTACTTGTTTTATTTATTACGTAGTCGATATAATAACTATTTTTATTTGCTTTTTAGTGTATATATATATTAAGTATCAATAAATTTGAAACAAATCAATTTGAAATAGAAAGATTCTAAAAAAAAATCTACCTACATTTGCAAAAAAAAAAAAAAAAACGTTTTAGTTTGTTAAAAGAATAACAAATAACCAAATAGAACTATATTTGTGAAACACTCTGAGTGTAATTGTATTACGCTTTCAATCTAATCTCAATCTTACTTTCCACTCTAACTTCTATTAGATTCAGTTTCATATTTCCTATCTATTCACTACTTTTACTTTATTCTAGTCCCTGTTATATTTACTATTAATTTATTGCTCATTTCGATTAAATCTTAGTGTGTTATAACAAATAAATGATCTAATAAAATATAACAAACACTATAAAGTACATCGTGTTATTATATCTTCAATCCTACATAATATTCGTATAATATACTTTATAATAATAACCATTGTTGTTTGTACAAACAAAAAACGTTTTGGCGTGTGGTTGTTGAGACGGAGACATTGGTTTGCTCACTGGACGGTCTTGGCTTGTGGTAGCGTTGGGAGCCGGGTCGCCTACTTCCCTCTATAGTGGTTGAGGAAGGTGATGGCTGACTCTCACGTTAACTCGTGAACGGGTGCTACTTGTGGGGGCCCAGTATTCCATTGTTTCTGAATTGACAGCTACATATTATTATTATAAATTGAAATTTACAACACTCATTTGTTTATACTTACAACTGTGAAACATATATAAAATTTCAAATATATATAATAATAATAGCAAGACTAATACTCATAAATTAATATTGACAAATAAATTTTAATTGGTAAATTTAGTTTAGTTTTTTTTTTGAAGTTGGTATTGATAAATTTAATTTAATCATTAAGTAAATTTTTAAATTTTTATATTTTTTTCAATAAAATTATATTCTTTTTTGTTCTCTATTTCTACTAAATTAAAAGTGAAAATTACTTTTTTTTTATAAATCTAAAGCTTATTTTCCTCTGTAAAATTATTTTCTGTACTGTGGATTATCATTCTTCTTTGTGTTTCAGCTCACAAAACATAAACATGCCAGTGACCACACGTCAGACGCACGTTCAGGAGCTGGAGCTCAAATTGAGGACTACAATGGAGGACCTCAGAGCCAGCAGAGAGTTGAATGAAAGGCTTCTCCAAGAACGTGACGAAAGTGAGCTCGAAATTGAAAATGTTAACAATCGCTATTTAACATTGAAAAGTACCCTGACTGAACTTGACGAGCAACTTGAAGGTGTCCGAGAGGAGAGAGACAAGTTGCAACACATACTGGAACACTACGATGAGTTCAGTAGTCAGTACGAAAAAGCACTACAAAAAATATCTCAACTAGAACATCAACTTGCTGATGCCTATAATGACATGCAAAGACTACAAGAAGGACAAGCACAGCAACTCACTGAGCCAACTGTCACGAGGACCAGAAGTTTGTATGAGGAATTAGAAAACATGGACCTGGATGCATTACACACCAATGCTGATAAAATCTGTGCAAAAAAAAAAGATCAAGGTCCAGCTAGTAGAAAGTCGATCCTTAAAATTAACAAAATTATAACGAAGACTAAACACTCAAATAAGAAAAATAAACATGCTATTAAGCTGAAACAAAATAAAATAAATTTAGAAAACAAGATAAAATTGTTAGAGCAAGAAATTCAAGAGAACAAGAGAGATTGGGACAAAGACAAAGCTGACATTGACAAGTTAACTGCCGAGTTGCATGAGTTCAATTTATCAATTATGCAAATACATGATTTGGGCTTAGAAATGGATCAGCTGATTGACAACAACACCACGAGATTGGAGACGATGAGGACCAGCATCGCCGGAACTACAGAGGTCGACTGCACTGATATCACCTACACAGTGCAAGTCGATGTTGAATCTAACATGACGAAAAACCACACTACCCCGATCGATTCTGACCACTCGGGATGTGTGGCACACACGACTGATGAAGCACGTCCCGCAGCGAGTCGTTCCCGTCGCACTCGCCGTCGCCGTCGCCGCGTCTCCCCTACACCTGCGTCGGCGCCTTACGAAACCGCGGAAGCGCCGCCTGCCGCGCAAGTACCGGTTGCGTGTCCCCGCCCTGCATCGCCTGCGCACCACATCGCAGCAGAGGAGGAACCATGCTCGCCTTTGACGCGACAGGAAGTGGTCCCGGTTGTCACCGATATTCCGACGTCGTGTAGAAAGACTGTAGTGTTATCCGATAAGATAGGTGTTAGTTTTGGTCCAATGTTAGCAATGAGCCTTAAACAAAAGGTTGTTAATATGTGTTACCCAGGTATGCCCTTCTGTAATATAGTTGCTAAATTGAAGTCAATTCATTGTGACGCTCTAACTACAATTGTAATAATGGTAGGTAGTCATGCCAATGTTAGCAAAAAATCATTGGACTACAGTATTCGATTTCTGGTTGATTTGCAATCGGAGAAAAAATGTAAAATTATTTTATGTACATTCCCATACTGTAGTAACCTAGACAAAGCACATAATCAGTGTATTTTTAACATAAATATGTTCATGTACAATGCTACACATAATTGTAGTGGAATCTTATTAATTGACATGGCTAAATTTGTTAATAGATTTAAATTGACACAAGATACCATGTATGTATCCAAATTTACACAACGACATTTAGCTACTTTGGTAGCATATAATATTAATGACCAATTTAGTATTAGTACTAATAGTTCTTCTTTAAAATTAATTCACCCACAGCCTGCTTCTATTGAGCAGGGGAAAATTAATGTTATTGACAAGTTGAAATCTGACTCAACAAATTTAAACTTAATTTAAAGACAAAAGAGTTAAGCTCTGGCATCATAATAAATTATACTAGACGCAGCCTAACTACCAGCAATGCTTCATGTAAAACTAATGTAATAAATCTGGTTCATCAAAACATACAGGGTATGAAAGGCAAAGAACTTGAAATTGATTTGTTTTTAAAGCACAATAAAATTAATATTCTATGTATAACTGAACATTGGTTTCGAAAACATGAACTGTTATTAAATTTTGATAGTTATAAGGTTGTAAGTTCTTTCTGCAGGGAGAAAGCAATTCGTGGCGGGTCACTTATTATTGTTAGTGAGAATATCAAATGTAAAGAACGCTCCGATATTGTCGATCTCTCTGAAGAACGAACCATTGAAGTGGCCTCGGTTGAATTCGATAGCTTCATTTTAGTAACTGCATATCGACCTCCAAATTCACATTATGATAACTTTGAAAATATAATGGAAAATATACTAGTAAAACTCTCTGCAACTAGTAAGAGTATTTGCATTTGTGGTGACTTTAACATTAACCTTTTAGAAAATACTAATACCACCATTAGGTTCACAACATTGTTAAAGTCATATAACCTTACAAATTTATTTCTTGAGCCAACACGAGTTACTGAATCAACAGCAACTTGTATAGATAATATTTTCACAAATTTAAAAAAGATACGAAATTATAATGTAATTAATCAGCTGACTTCAGATCACAGTGGACAGTTTCTATCCTTTACAACTAAGTCATGCTCAGATACTGATGACATAAAAAAGCTTAAGTTTGTTCCAATCAGCGATAGTCGCATGGAAAGTTTTAGAATTAACATTGTTAAGAAAATGTCATACTTAAATTACAATAAAAATCCAGATGTTTTCTATAAAACTTTCTTTAACATGATTAACGAAGAATTTAGTGTTGCTTTTACACCAAAAATGATTAACTTAAAAGGTAAAAGTTCTTTTAATGAATGGGCGACTGTTGGAATTCATAGAAGTAGACAAAAATTATATGATCTTTATTCTGAAAAAGCATATAATAGTAGTGAATCTTTTAAAAAATATGTTCGTAATTATTCAAAATTTTTTAGAAAAGTTTGTGCTATGGCTAAGTCGCTACATTTGTCTAATCTGATTAACAATGCATCAGACAAAATTAAAATGACTTGGAATATAATTAATCGGGAAACAGGAAATGTAAGAAACGTTGATACTAAATTTGCGTTAAAAATTAATGATAAAATAATAAACACGCAACAAGAAATTGCTAATATATTCGAAAATTATTTTGCAGATATTCCAGTTTCCACTACAAAGTCTCTTATTTCTTCTCCCACTGTTGCTGAATCGTTATTAAAAGAACATGTTAATAAATGTGGAGTTAGTTTTCAATTTAGAAATGTTAGTGCTATGGACATAATGAGAAATTTTAAACAAATTAATGTTAAAAAAACTCCTGATCTTTGGGGAATATCGGTGAAAGTAATAAAACCTATTATTGATGTAATTGCACCATACCTTGCAACAATATTTAATGATTGTATAAAATTGGGTGTGTTTCCTGATCTAATGAAATATAGTAAAGTGATACCATTATTTAAATCCGGTAGTACCTCGGATCCCTCCAACTTTAGACCAATTTCAGTACTACCTTCGTTAAGTAAAATTTTTGAAAAAGTGATCTTAGAACAGCTACTTAATCATTTCAATTTAAATAACCTGCTACACAGTAAACAACACGGTTTTACTAGGGGTCGTTCTACTATAGGCGCAGGTACAAATTTAATAAGACATATTTTTGAGGCTTGGGAAGAGTCGCATGATGCTCTTGGAGTCTTTTGCGATTTATCTAAGGCTTTTGATTGCGTTGATCACGACACATTATTAAGGAAACTACGCCATTATGGAATTAGGGATTCTTCGTTAGATCTTATTGACTCATATTTATCCGGAAGAATACAGAAAGTTGATGTTAAAGGAAAGCGGTCTTTTGGCGTACCTTTAAAAATGGGAGTTCCTCAGGGATCTATTCTGGGTCCTTTCTTGTTTCTTGTTTATATAAACGACTTACCTAGTTTTGTGGAATGCCGGCATGAGATAGTATTATTTGCTGATGATACATCCTTACTTTTCAAAATCAAACGTCAGATGAATGACTATGACGACGTGAATAATGCTATCTCCCGCATACTAAACTGGTTTAGCGTCAATAATCTTTTGTTGAACAGTAAGAAAACTAAATGTATTAAATTCACCTTGCCAAATGTAAAACAGGTCGAAAGTAATGTTATGGTGAGTGGGGAGGCATTGGAGCTTGTTGAGTCTACAGTTTTTCTTGGTATAACAGTAGATTCCAAATTGCAGTGGGGCCCTCACATATGTAAGTTGGCTAGTAGGCTTAGCTCAGCAGCATACGCGGTTAAAAAAATAAGATTATATACAAATGAAAATACAGCTCGTTTAGTTTATTTTAGTTATTTTCATAGTGTAATGTCCTATGGTATTTTATTATGGGGTAATGCTGCCGACGTTCAAATGATTTTTGTTCTACAGAAAAGAGCCATTCGAGCAATCTATAATATGCACCCAAGAGAATCCTTGAGGGACAAGTTTAAAGAAATAAATATTCTAACGTTTGCATCCCAATACATTTTAGAGAACGTAATGTTTGTAAGGAAAAATATTGATGATTTCCCCAAAGTTTCAGACTTGCACAACTTTAATACCCGGAACAAACACAAGCTTGCTTTACCAGCAACTCGTTTACGCAAAATCAATAAATCATTTGTGAGTTTGTCGATATGCCTTTACAACAAGATTCCACTTAACGTTCAAAGTCTTAATACGCATACATTTAAAAAAGTTGTGAAAAATCGTTTGTGCAGTAAAGCTTATTATACAATTAGTGATTTTCTAGAGGACTGCACTAAGTGGGAATGAAGCTTTCGTTTTTAGGTCAAATATGTAACAAAAAATTGTAATATTGAGTTGAAAAGATTAAAAAAAACAGAAAAATAATACAAAAAAGACATGCCCGCTGAGTTTCTTGCCAGTTCTTCTCAGGACAGTGGCTTTTTCTTTTTCCGAACTGGTGGTAGCCTTTTGACATCAACAAGCATGATAATTTCATTAACGTTGAGAATAAATAATTTCATTTCATTTCATTTCATTTCAAACAAAATAAAGTAGGTGTGAAACCATAATAAATTTCAAGTTCGTGATACCACTTTACTGATAACTCGCATTATAACTTAAGTGGATTACAAATTCATCATTTTACATACACAATGTCACTTAACTTAGAACAACACCTGGAGCCCTTTCATATCTAAGAAATGTTACTCATTTAATAATGAGAAGAGCTCAGGATCAGTACAGAGCTAGAGGATTGTGTCTATAGTAGTGTAGTATAGGACGCTCGGCTAGATGTAGGTCGAATCTGTGTCTGTTTGTGTACGAGAAGAGTAATCAGTACAGAGCTGCAGAGGACTGTCTATAGTAGTATAGTATAGGACTCTCGGCTAGACGTAGGTCGGATCTGTGTCTGTTTGTGTACGAGAAGAGTAATCAGTACAGAGCTGCAGAGGACTGTGTCTATAGTAGTGTAGTATAGGACTCTCGGCTAGATGTAGGTCGGATCTGTGTCTGTTTGTATACGAGAAGAGTAATCAGTACAGAGCTGCAGAGGACTGTGTCTATAGTAGTGTAGTATAGGACTCTCGGCTAGACGTAGGTCGGATCTGTGTCTGTTTGTGTACGAGAAGAGTAATCAGTACAGAGCTGCAGAGGACTGTGTCTATAGTAGTGTAGTATAGGACTCTCGGCTAGATGTAGGTCGGATCTGTGTCTGTTTGTGTACGAGAATTTTTACCAAAGACCTCTAAAACTGTATTTTCTCGATGTGACCACACGCGGGTCCCATAAATTACAAAGCCAGTGACAGAAATTACTCTCTCAGTGCGATAAGACGAATTATTGGACCGGTAATGTTGTGTGGACGCTGCCTTATCACCTTGCTCACGTGTGAACTAGGTTTTATAACCAAAAGTTATTTTTTTATTTGTATGATTAAAATGTCGGCATCCCACGCAGCGGTTTTGAGAGAAAAAGCAATATTAAGAAAATAATGAAAACGATCATCTTTCATCTTCCAAGAATAGCAAAGTATACTTATCTGATCCTTGTACAATTTATACGAGATTATTTGTAAGGTCAAATCAAAAAAGAATCATGTAAATCGGTTCACCCAAAAAAAAAATAAGTATACGCAAACATGGACAAATTAAGAAAATATTGTCTACAAAAAGTACTCGTTGGATCTTGATAATATTCAAATGAGAACTAATACCACAATTAATATAAGGATGAATCATCCTAATCGGTCCACACGAATTTAAAATCACCAAGAACAAGATAAAAACTTGAGAGGTGTCAAGGGACACCCGGATGGAACGAAGTTCCTTTCGAATAATTAGTAAGGAAATTGTAATAAAATTTTATTTTTTTAAGTTATATTAATTAGTTAGTTTAAAACGTCTGTCTCTCTCTCTTATATAACTTAAATAAAATATTTTGATCACAGCGCCATCTAGCGATAATCATCTAAAACAAAAAAAGTGTCGTGACAAATTTTTAAAAAGAATTTCCGTCTAGCGCGATAAGGAACTTCGTTCCAAAACTTCGTTCCAATAATATCTACAGTCAACTTCATAACGCCTTTTAAATATCGGTCAAATAAATTATTACTCATCCCTAAACTCAAGCTTATAATGTTTTACAAAACCATTGACAACCTTCTTGACCAAATTTTGAAAAAAAAAACAAAGAAATACATCAACAATGACATATCCTGTTAAATTGAAGGTATTCACAAAAAATGTGTCCCACACTTCAAAAAGACAACACCATTTTGCACCTTATTTTTATAGGAATAAGGATCAAAGTATTCAGCAAATATTACTACAATGGTCTCAATGAACATCTTAAATTTTACGGTCGAAGGAGTTTTTTTTCGATTTTGACGGAATTTAAGGCAGATGTTTTGTATTGTAATTGTTATTAAATGGAGTACCTTGAGGTTGTCAAGTTTGAGGGTGCGAAAGAAATTTATTTTTGACCAACTTTAGAAAATAAGGTCAATCATCTTTAAATACTCGCGGTAATCTACATCACTTACACTATTACTAAACGGGTTCTTACCACGATTATTTTTAATTGAGCGGTCCCGATATTTCAGCACTGTTTCAAGCGCCATGGTCACGGGAAGACTGAGGAACTGCGGGTAGGTCATTTAAGAGCAGAAAAATCTGTCTACCTTCTTTCTCGTTCGTTTGCCGGTACCACTCAAATATCGGGACCTCTCAATTAAAAATAATCGTGGTAAGAACCCGTTTAGTATTAGTGTAAGTAAGTTCAATCTGTTGTATGTCATTTTTAAATGCCATCTGGATAAAAAGTAGTTTCATATACAGGGTGGATCTGTAACTTTGGACAATCTGACGTGAGGTAAATGACCTGTTAAAATACAACAACTTGTTTTTCTGACATTGTATGGAAAACGTACGACTATCGTTGTGGACTTCCATACTATGATGATTTTTTTTCCAATTCCTAAAATAATAGTGGTTCTAAGTTTTATTTCGACAGGTCATTCACCCCACATCAGATTGTCCAAAGTTACAGATCCACCCTATATTTTTGGAATTACTCTTACGACTGGAAATGTGACTAGTCAAAATTAAAAAAAAACCCCTGAATTTTTAAAGATTATTAAAGATAGCTAAAAATGTACTTTTACTCCACACGATTTGGAATGCATCATCCGCGGTGACTCAGAGTGCTATGACATGTCTCTCTTTAAACGAGGTTTTAGAAGTATAAGCAGATAAATTTAGGCAATAGGTAACGGCACCACCTGTATCAACCCATTACTGCTCACTGTTGGGCTCAGGTCTCCTCAGAAGAGGGATTAGGCATAGTCCACCACGCTTGCCCAGTGCGGATTGGGGACTTCACATATCTTCAAAGGATTTTTAGAACCCTTTTCCGACATGCAGGTTTCCTCACGATGTTTTCCTTCACCGTTTTTAGCCAGTGGTGTTGTGAAAAATTGCACATAAATCTTTATCTCATTTAGATTTAGAGGTACAAGCCGGTCGGGTTTGAACCCGCGACCTCCCGTTCGGAAGAACGCGCTTCGACCACTCGGCCGGCACGACTATATCCACACTGCACCACAATACCGTGAAATTCATAAGCGACGGTTACCACTTACCATCAAAGGAGCATATGATGGCTCGTGTAACAAAAGGTTGTTTCGGTCATTGCATCATCATCAGCCTATAGACGTCCACTGCTGAACATAGACCTCCCCAAAACCTCGCCACAACGACCGGTCCTGCGCCGTCTGCATCCAGTGACTTCCCGCGATCCTGACCAGGTCGTGGGTCCATGTCCGTGGTCACCACTCCAGAAATTAATAAATTATTATTATTGGAACGAAGTTCCTTATTGCGCGTTATCGAAAGGGGGCTAGACGGAAATTCTTATGAAAAAGTTGTCACGACACTTTTTTGTTTTAGATGATTATCGCTAGATGGCGCTGTGATTAAAATCTTTTAAAACAATTCCCTATTTTGTTTTATATGATTAATACTAGATGGCGCTGTGATCAAAATATTTATTTTTAAGAGAGAGAGACAGACGTTTTAAACTAACTAATTATTATCACTTAAAAAAATAAAATTTTATTACAATTCCCTCACTAATTAATCGAAAGGAACTTCGTTCCATCCGGGTGTCCATTGACACCTCTCAAGTTTTTTTAACACTTATTTATTGTAATATGCAAAACGAAACTCATGATTAATTGCTGAAATTTGTTGAAATATGAGAAATCTCAAAGATTATAAAATCCTCAATCAAATGTTTTATTTGCATAATAAATATAATACAAAATATCGATGAAACCTAATATTTTAAGGACCTGACGTTGTTAAAATCTTTATGGCAAATCTTCATTTTGAATTCAAATAATTTTTAATATTAAACTCGGACGAAATCAAATTATTTTTGACCGACTTCCAAAAAGGAGGAGGGACCGTCTGAATGTTATTTTTAAGGTTCCTTCATAATTTTGTTTTGGGTGGACCGATTTTAATGATTCTGGTGTCCGATGAAAGGTGATGGTCGTTACGGGGTCCAATTTTTTTGAAAGATTGAACATGTAGGTACTTTTTGTTCTGTGTTTAAAAATGTGTATTTTTCGGACAAAATTTCACAATTAGTTGTGCGTTTTTGCGTGTGTTTATTTTCTAGGTGAACCGATTTCGATGAGATTTCTTTATATAGGGATTTTCGTATAAATTTAATATTCGAACTATGTTTATTTTAAATAAGAAACACAATAATTTGAATATAACCGCGCAGAAAGATAAGCGAAGATATAAAAAAGCTAAATTGATAATCCTTCTTTTAAATGTCGGTTAAACCAATGTAAATATAACAATAATTATCGCGCAATACCATCGGTCAAGCATTCAATTACTTCAATCCATATCTAAAATCAGCAATAACGTTGAAAAATTTAAGAAAATAACTTTATTTTGCATTAACTTTGCACTCAGGATTACTTGTGTTTTATGCTTAATTTAAATAATAATTTATTTAAAGAAAACTTTTTAAACATAAGCTTTTAAGATCCTGGATATCATGTAGCAGTAGAGTGCTAGCTAATACAAGTTAAACGAGTCTAAACACGACGGGCCTATATTTTTTAGCATAAGAGTTCCTATGACCACCTTCCGAATCCATCATCAAATCAGCGCCATTTTGTCATATTATTGCATTGACACGCGATATAAATCTGTGTGCAAAATGTCAGTTCAATCGAAAACCGGGAAGTTTGTCAAATTTAGCTTACAAGATTGCACCCGAACTTACATCCAGTGCAAGTTAAGCTTGTAAAAAAAACTCGCTTGTATACTCAACTTGCAAAAGGAGATCTTGTCAAGTTAACTATATATTATTTAAACCCGTATAACTTTCGACCGATTCGATTTTTTTTTTAAATGAAAAGTGACAAAGGCAACTGCATCTACTAGGTGGGGTACTTAACTACCCCCATAAAATAATTGAAATTGTTATCTTGAGAACGGAAAGTTACACAACAACTTTATTTATTATTGTGTATATCACGCGCAATTGAGCTGCTCTGATGATAGAGTCGGAAGGCGGTCATAGGAACTTCTTTATTAAACAAGAGGAATCCATCGTGATTGGACTCATTTAAAAGGGTATAAGGAGTCATTTCATTTGACTTTGTCAGATTTCAAGTCAATACAAATTTTGTCAAAATATTAGCACAATATCCGCATAATTATTGCTGATATTCAAAAACATGCATTTAATAGTATTATAAATTGTAGTCTATGATCGCTGAAAACTTAACAATCACATCAAGAATCCAAAAAAAAACACATTACGTACAGACAACATTCACGCAGCAATATGTTTGTATGTAAATATTTTTATGTAAAAATTAAACTTCCTACATTATTACATATTGGATGGCCGAGTATTAATCCGTTTCGGGTTGCATATAATTCAGATTTATAGGGTGACCATGGGGTAGATTTTATTTTAACTTTTATTGGAACGAAGTTCCTTATCGCGCGTTATCAAAAGGGGGCTAGACAGAAAAAAATCTTACGAAAAGTTGTCACGACACTTTTTTGTTTTAGATGATTATCACTAGATGGCGCTGTGATAATCTCTCAAAATCTTTTAAAACACGTTCCTTATCGCGCGTTACGAAAGGAAATATTTTTTATAAGATATCTTTTAATCGAAAGGAACTTCGTTCTATTCGGATGTCCCATGTCACCTCTCAAGTTTTTTTTACTTGATAAATGTACTACTCTACTCATTGACTGCCAGGATGGCACGGTAAAAATTTAAATTGGCATACCCAGACTAAAGTATTCATGAGAAAATACAGAAAAAATAGCGGTAACTTTAGTCTAGACTTTAAGAGTCACTAGTAGGTGATTAGGTGATGTAAATTGATGAAAAAGTCGACACATTGACAGAGGTTCCTTTTGTCTATAGATGTCTGCAATCCTGAAGATTCGCAACCGTAAAGAATGCCGTAGTGCATTACGCGTCGTGCCGCCCTGCATAACTTTGTGCTAGGTATCTGACCTCCGAGGGAGCCGCTGGTCGTTTCACTGACGACTGCCGGTTCGACGTCCGGGGGTGACGGGGCGATACGTGAACGACAATCGCGAACGTGTCCTGTCACCCGTACCAGATCGGATGTCGAGCGCGAGCGGTGGGAGGTTTTAGTGCGGTTCAACCCTCACATACCCCACTCGCGGGGTGAGTGGAAGTCCGGCAATTTGCTCCCGTTCAAAAAAAAAAAAAGGTATCTGACCTCAGCCTAAGGTTGAACGCTGAGTGCGAGGTCTGCCAAAAACCTTTCAATAACATAACTACACAAGAATTAGAAAAGTGGGAGAGAAAGTTTCGGGCCTACATTAAAGTACAAATTTTAGCAAAAAAACTCATGGTCACCCTAATACCGCCGTCGAAAAGATGGCGCAGATAGTGTGGCCAACGTAAGGATATAACGTATTTCATTATGGGAAACATAAAAAAAATAACTTCGCCATTACGGAGATCCAATCTGTTGTTTATTTACCGAAAATTTATTTTAGTAAATCTTTTAATACAATGTGCCTTGATTTATGGACGAAAGGATTACATTGTATATCGATTTCTTATGTAATACAGGGTGTAAACAGAACACTCCCGAAAACGAAGACTGGTGGTAGTACTAGTGATACCTGTGATGATAAGCCAGGAAATCGGTTCATTCAGCTTAACATCCCAGGTATCACTAGTACTAACCCAGCCTTCGTTTTCGGGAGTAGTCTTCATACATACACCCTGTATATTATTATGTATATCGCGCGTAATTGAACTGCTCTGATGATAAAGTCCGAAGGTGGCCATAGAAAGCAAAATTACACTGCAAAATAAAATGAATAGGTCAAGCCCATCTCTGTATAAAAGCACAAAGAAATAACAAAATCGGTTCACCTTTTTTGAGACCTACACAGCTCAAACACTATGTTCTCTAGTGACCATCAAAATGATAGTTCTGGTCAGAGGAATGACACCATGGAGACTTCAAACTCAGGCAGACTGACAACAAGCTCTTTATCACAGTATCTGTGACGGGCTGAAGTACTTCAACTAGGGCTGAAGGCAAGCTGTTCTCTAAAAGTTTTGTATGTGTATGTAAGTTAGACTACAGGCCCATGAAGAAAAATTATGGGTCATTTGAACCACCAGGTGACCTATGTAAAACGAAATTCTAGCATAAAATAATAAGATTCAGTACTATGCCGTCACTTGTAAGCTGTCCAACTGAGTGCAGGTGAGCATTCAGGGGGTTGCAACCATCGTTTTTTCCCCTTTTCGCATGATTTTTGTTCGGCGTTAAGGAATAATAGATTAGAAGCAGTATTTAAATAGTATGATACAGATGCCGTACAAAATCAAATGACTAAATATACCCCGGTAATTGTCGGAAAATTCAAAAAAAATTCCGACTTTGTGGCCCAACATTTTTGTAGTTTAGATAGGTCACCTGGTGGTTCAAATGACCCATAATTTTTCTTCATGGGCCTGTAGTCTAAGTGTGTATGTAAGTTTGGGTGGAATCTATCGAGTTGAATTTGATCTACTTTAGGTCACCTATTGAGCTGAAGCTTTACACTCATATTATGTATATCGAGTCACAAAGCAGTAGTAAGGTACCATGGAGCTGATCTGATGATGCAGTCGAAAGACGCCGATAGAATTTCCAGAACTAAATAAGATAGACTTATCATATTTGAGCTCGTTTTGTCTTGGCGTCGTGATATCCAGGACATTCAAAGTGTATTTTAAACTATTCTTTAAAATACAGTCGAAAAACAGCGTTTTGTGTTGAAATTACACATAATTTCTATTATAAATTGGCAGCCCTAATCTTTAATCGGGTAAAGCACCAACACAGAATAATTAAATTTTACAGAAGTATTTTTTTTTCACTTGTTTGTGTATGTCTTGGAGCTCGTACAGAATCATTACCCTGTTTGAGTTGGGAGGTATTTGCAGGATCCGGTAAGACACCGACGACGAGGTGCCATCACTGTGTAGGGTGCGACCAGCGCTCTGCCCCGCATCTGGAGCAGCAGACCGGAGCTGTCGCTCCCGGAAGTCGTTGTGCCGATGCTCGTGAGCAGGCGGGAGTCTTGGAAGACCACCATCTCGCGGGCGGCGGGGAATGTGAGAGAGAGCTCCTCTCTACATGCCAGAACCTGGAATCTATTCATATCAGAGCCTGCAAGGAACCGTCAAGTGTCATGTCAGAGCAACTAGATAAAAAAAACATTTATTTTGACTCTATCATATTTTAAAATTTATCATTGCATTATCACGCTATACACCGGGTAGTTTCACAAATTCAACTCGCAAGATTCCACGCGGACTTAGATGCAAAGTTACATCCAGTGCAAGTAAAAAGCTTTTAATATCAAGCATAATTTGTACAACATTTTGCTTCTGTTAAGTAATTTATAGTCTAGTCCTGTCTGGTCTAGTTAGCGTGTAGACAGCGTTGGCTGTCGGTTGTGGTGCGACGTCACTCGGTCGCTCGACAGATGACATACGGCTAGTTTTTGTCGATGTAGTGTCGGCGACGAAAGTGTCTGGTTTAATGAAATAAAATGAGACAGTGAGGCGTGAAAATGAGGCGGGGCGGGTGGGGATCCAGTGATTTCCTCCAACTAAAACAAAAAAAAAAGGCATTGTATTGGAAAATGAAATCTATCGAAACAACAAGGAACACATTCGTTACAAAGAAGAACTTGAGTCCGAATGTGAAATGCCGGTCTCTTAGCGACATCTACCCAGTTTCATTTTTACCGTCTAATCTTCATCGTTGTTCGGGCAATATTTAATTTCGATAAATGAGGTTTACTTTCAAAGACCTAGCACTCACATCTTTACCATTGTCTTTCGGCTTCTGACGCATCGCGGGTTGATTGTCGGCGGAAAAATAGCGATAAACTCTAAATTTGTACACAAGTACTAATCTGAGTATTTTATTACATCGGTTCTGTGTGGCCACGGTTGGCATCGGACTTTCTTCGGACTAAAATTGTGAATAACAGCGGCCGCCTAGAAGATTTGAAAACGACGAAATCTCATCCATCGAACATCGGTCTTGTTAGCAGAGGTTTTGAAATTAATCTAGGTCGAAATTGAGAAACCCGGATCAACGCCTACAAACATACAGTCCACTTTAAAAAAGGTGATCTTGTCTGCCTACACAGGCAGGATCTCCACACCAATCGTCAATCAATCAATCGTCATCTTTATCTAGTGATTTAAATCGAAGCTGGTGGTGAGGTTCACCAACAGTGTGTTTAGATGAAAATAATTGAAATGTATTCAATATTGTTATTGATTATAACTTATTGACATTTATTTTAAGTTAGTAAAAATTTACAATTCTTAGTAAGACAAATTAAAATTTTATTTTTTTCAAATCACTTTTGTAGCCATCTGTACCAAAAAAACACCTATTAGAGCAGCAGAACATTTCACATGAAAAGTATTAAAAAAGTATATTTTTTCTGAACGTACCTCGTTGAGTTTTGACTGATGCACCAATGTCGATACAAATTTAGATAAAGTCATGTTTATAGTTAAATTTGTTTGTTTGTTGTAACATAATGAACTAGAGTTTTTGATCGACTTTTGGAGGAGCAGGTTATCAAGTTTTTTAGTTCTTGCATAGCTTTATATTAAGCTTGGTGGATCGGTTTGGTTAATTCTGGAGTCTAATGAAAGGTTATCGTTGTCGTATTCGGGGGTGTCGCGACGGGAAAATGTGCCGCAGTGCGTAACGCGTCGCGCCACCCCTCATAACCCCGTGCTGGGTTCTGGCCTCAGCCGGGGTTCGGACGCTGAGTGTGAGCGGTTGGAGGTTTTAGTGAGGTTCAACTCCCACATAGGGGCGATTTCCTCCAAATAAAACAAAAAAAAAACTGGTTATCGTCATGTCCCATTTTTTTTTCAAGTTCAAATGAGTACTTTAGGGAATATTTCAAAAAATGTAGGTATTGTAACTAACAATATTTCACGATTACTTAGCTGTGTATTTATTTTCTAAATGAACCGATTTCGACGATCTAGTTTGCATTAAAAAGATCTGACTACTCCTTAGTAGTAGGTTTTCTTGAAAAATGGAAATCAGTGAGCTCAAAAATGGGCCATAAAAAAAAAATTAATACCTATAGTTTTATTTTTGTATTAAATTTTCTACAAAAACGAGTAAAGCAACGCGCTACCACATGTCACAAACAAAACGGCACTTGTAGTTTTTTTATATATTTCTGTAAAACATTTTGTCTGTCTGTTTGTAGATAATGGCGGGATGTTTCGTAACTTTACTGATCTTGATAAGATAATATTAAAAAAGTTGTGTTAAAATACCAAATTCACATAACAAGAATTTTTCAATACTATTTAAAACTGCCAGTCAGATTTTTTGTTCAAAGTATTTGTTTTATATCAAAAAGAGTAATCAAAATTGGCTAAAAAGGTAGAGACGGACAGCAGATCGTAAAAATAAGTTGTTAACAAAAAACTGCATGTTTAATAAATAGCTTCAAACTTCTTGATTATTTTATCAACTTCCAAATCGATCCAAATTCAAGTTGCTCGATAAGACTCAGATTTCTGCCGGATTTATCTAAATCGGTTCAGTAGTTCACCGTTTCTCAAATAAATTTAAAATCTCAAGTATCAAAATAAAATCAAATTGATTACCTCTTCCTATTTCAAATCGGATAAATAATAAAATTGACGGTTTCAGAGCACATAATAAAATATTTTTAAAGAATGACAAGTGTAAAAAGTATTTGACAGCTAAATTGTAGGTTCAACTGTGAATGAGGAACATTTTAAAGGCTATCAAAGTTAATTTAGTCTAAGAGGTCGAAAAGTTTGGATTACACCCATCAATTATTTTTAGTATGATTTTGTTGTTTTTATTTATTTAGAACACTGTAAATCTAAATTTAATATTATTGAAAATGAAGTGTAACAATATTATCTTCACAGACTACTTACGGTCAGGTGGCCCGTTAGCTCGTCTGCCTACAAAGCAATAATATATATATATATATATATATATATAGAAAACATACACCTGAAATTTGTGCTAACTGACTATGCAAGCTGGAGTGATTCGATAAAATATTGCAAATTTATTTAACATCCAAAGGAGTTAAATTAGAAATAGTTTAATTTAAACAATAGTTACGATGCTCCTTATTATTATTTAATTTACACACAAAACTTTACCAGCATTAGATATTTATAGTAAAACAAAATAATACCCTAATTTAATTTGAAGACCTCTTAAGCCTTAAAATATCAACTAACAAAACTTAAAAATCCTAACACGCAATTTGTCTGGATTTTAAAGGCTTTTTACGTCTAAATCTAGACTAAAACTTTAGCCAAAACTTGATGTTTTTGCAAAAGCTACTTTAACGACATTGGAATAAGGGCGAATATCGCTTATTGAGATTATTCTTCAATTTTATCTAGATCTTGTAAAGAGCGGACTGAAGTGACAGTTAATCTTTTTAGCTGAGACAAGTTTAAGTAAATTGATTGATAATGTTTGACTATTTTAATTGGATTCTTATTTGAGAAATTCATTTAAATCTTCGTTTATGACGAAATAGAAAAACTAATTAGTCCTGATGATAGAAATGTACTTATTAAATTGATTGCATATTAAAATTAGAAAAAAGAAAAAAAATGTTGATATTTTTGTATTTTATATATTTTTTTGTTCTTGGTTTATTTTATATTTTATTAGTCAAAGAAATTATAAAATTGTATCGATGTTAGGTATATCCTCCAAGATTCTTGTCTGTGTATATCTGTACGACTGCCTGCAACACAGGTTCGACCTAGTGCGGGTATCAATGCTAATATGTGTTTTGTAATTGGTGTCTTGGTTCAATAAAATATTTTTACTTTTTTACTTTACTTTTTTTTAATAATTTCAATTTAAATTTGAAGTTTATAAGCGAATTCATGTTTTTAACGGAGTTCTTCGACAGTTCTTTATCTTTAGGATTACCACTTACCGTTAAGTCTTGATGGGGTAGCGCTTGCCTTTTGAAACAAAATGCGGGTTCAAAATTTCCGGTTTGTATATCTAAATCTAAATATGAAAAACAACACTCTTAATATGCGCAATTGTTCATAACACCACTGTGATATGTGACGTCCTCAATCTGCATTGGGCAAAGTGGACTATGCCTGATTCCTCTTCCGAGGAGACCTGAGCCCAGCAGTGGGCAGTAATAGGTTGTTATAGTAACAGTAAGGCAAAACTAAACATCTTTTTCACTAAAAAAAATAGGTAACGATGTTATAAAATTGTCTAGCTCTTGTACTATTAATGTTCATTTTTTATTGTTTGTCAGTCCGTTTCGCTTTCTATATGATTTTATTGAAAAAGGTTAAAATATGTGTTTTTGTATGATTTATGTTAAAATCTTTAATTGTATGTTTCTTAACCAAGAAATATTATTTTGTGTTAAAAGGAATTTTAAATAGTGTACATGCTTGTTTGTTCGTATTTCCGTATCAAGTGAACCAATTTTGATGATTATTTATTGAGTATAAAAAAGGTAGGTTTAGGTATCTAAGTTTGAGAAAAATCAGGTTTTGTGCTATTCTAGAGAAATTTCATTTCATTTTTCTTAAATATATTAAGTACTTGTTTTAGTTGTTTTTTTAGTTGTTTTTGGAACGAAGTTCCTTATCGCGCGTTATCGAAAGGGGGCTAGACGGAAAAAATTCTTACGAAAAGTTGTCGCGACACTTTTTTTGTCACGACACTTTTTTGTTTTAGATGATTATCGCTAGATGGCGCTGTACTCAAAATCTTTTAAAACACGTTCCTTATTTTTGTTCTAGATGATTATCGCTAGATGGCGCTGTGATCAATATCTTTTAAAACAAGTTCCTTATCGCGCGTTACGTTAAAAAAAAATATAAGATATCTTTTAATCGAAAGGAACTTCGTTCTATTCGGGTGTCCCATGACACCTCTCAAGTTTTTTTTATTTCTATTGAATCATAGTCAATAGCAATCAGTGTAAAATACATGAGTTGAAAAAAGGGCAACCTTAGCAACGTTTAGCCATTTGCTTAGACTTTAAGTGCACGTCAAAACTAAAAAAAATAATTAAAATTGTTTCAAGTCTAACTTGTTTTAAGTTCAACTCTAACACTTGTTAATTACGTGATGTTTTTTATTTAACTTGGTTTATAAAGTGTATTCTATTTGTTCTATTTGGCAGTCTTCTAATACCCAACGTTATTGTCTGATCCTAAATTTCAGTAATTATAAATCGAATTGCCGTAAAACAATTGTCAACCTCAATTTTAATGGTACTAAACAACGTCGCTTACCAAAGCTCTAAAGAAATATTCCGTGGAGCATATTTTAATGGTTATTTCGTGAATTATTTCACTAATTCTCGGTCGCCATTTCGCGTAATTTAATACGACAGCTCGACGTCACAAAAGTAATGAACGTAACAAAAGTAAATTTGCCTACAAATCGAACACACACTTGTGTCGCAGAATTCAAAATTATACAATACTGATACGAGCAACTTTGTCTGAGTCACAAAGGTAACAATATATACTAGCCTTCCTCGATAAATGAACTTTTCAAAACTGAAAGACTTTTTGAAATCGGACCAGTAGTTTCAAACGTATTCAAAACAAACAAACACTCAAACTTTTCCTCTTTATAAAATTAGTATAGACTAGCTGACACTGGCAACTTCGTCTGCGTTACAATGAGAGGGCTCAAACGTCATTTGTGAGCGCAGTTTGTTTTTTTTTGGAGTTGGAAGAAATTGCCAGTTAGTTGAACCCCACCGAAACCTCCACCGCTCACATTCAGACCATAACCCACCACGGTGTTATGCGAGACAACTCGACGCGTTACGCACTACGGCATTTCTCCAAAACGGCAGCTACCAAGGATACGGCTACCGGTCCTTCGGTCGGCGGGCTTTCCGATGCTATTATATTTACGAAAGAAAAAATTCTGTATAGTAAAATGATATTATGTCGACATTCTGTTGAAACCGGGATTCTTCTAATTAATTTACTAACGTTTTTAAAAATAATGAAAAAAATGTTAATTTGGACACGATTCTTCAACATCGAAGATTTATTAAAGAATTTTATATCACTTTAATTACATCTAGTTATTTCTACATCAATTCAAAGAAACCTTCTCTGAAACTCTTTTTATTTCTTTAGTATTTGTAAATAACACCGGACCCGAGGGGTGCTGCGCTAGGCATCAGCGCGCACCCTCCGTACCATCTATCCGGGGGATAGCAAGCCGTGCTCCCCGACCCGGGCTGGTCCTGGGCCGGGAGACCCTGGACAGGGCGATACGTGAGCAACAATCGCGAACGCGTCCTGTCACCCCTACATCATCGGATGTCGAGCGTGATTGGCGGGAGGTTTTAGTATTTGTAAATAATGATCGTAATAGCCCGTGAGCTAGTGGCCATTGTAGGGAAGATATTTGGTCTAAGCAAGCTTGATCCATAGTTCTCCTGATATACCCCAACTCGCAACTGAAAATCTGGGTGCTGAGTAGCGGGGCTGATATCATCCCTAACTATATCCCTACAAGGAGGATATTAAAATAAAAAAAAGTTAAGCTTTTATCAATGATATTGAAACTAATTTTTAACCTAAAAAAAATTTCTTTAAACACTCGCGGTTATCTACATCACTTACACTACTACTAAACGGGTTCTTACCACGATTAATTTTGAAAAGAGCGGTCCCGATATTTCAGCACTGTTTCAGTCTTCCCGTGACCATGGCACTTGCAACAGCGCTTATTACAAAATTAATCGTGGTAAGAACCCGTTTAGCAATATTATAATGAAATGAAAAAATGAAAATGAAAAAATATTTATTAACTAAAAAAGGTAAATATAGAAACAATATAACTGGTGGTTACCTCACTAGGCAAGCCTGTATCGAGGCAACCTAACAACCAAGTTAAACTTATTGATAACAATCGTTTTGCCTCTAAATAGATACAATATTATTTTTAATCAAAATACATGAAGTATACACTAATTTGTAGCTAAAAAATAGTGTAACTAATAAAAATATCGTCAATGCAGCTCGACCGATTTACTCACCGAAATTTTATTTACATTTGTTCCTATAGTTGTCAATAGGATTGAAATAAATATTGTAAATATTAAATTGTATGCAGGTTCGTTCAGAAAGTTCTTCCAACCTGTAGGCGTTCAGATGTTAATATATATTTAATTGTGACGCCCTGTGTACGCCCACTGAGTATTTGGTGCACAAAAGAACAAAGAAATGTATAGAGTCGTCCTAATAATTAATTAGTAGATTTATATCCCGAGAGCTAGTACAAATTTTTGTGTAGGTATTTGAGGCAAGCTGAAAACTTGGGTCATAGTTCTCCTAATATACCCCAACCACAGACCTGGTCTCGTTTAGCACGCCCTTAGCATAAGAGCAACCGGGGGATGGTAGACCGCGCTCCCCGACCCACGCTGGTTCTGACCCAGGGAGGGTGACACGCGGTCCCATCTTGACGACCGAGAGAGCCGGTGGCCGTATTCGCCAGCGGCTGCCGGTTCGGCGTCCGGGGACGACGCGACGGGAAAGATTGCCAAGCGACCTGGCTGCTGAACGGATCCCTACATTTTCTGTCACAATGCATATAAACCTTTTAGTCTACTACTATTCTTTACTTTTGGTGTGGTGTAAACACTATCTTTTCAGCCACGCACCATCCGACTATGGCATGACTTTCCCTTTTCGGTGTTTCCCGAGTGCTGTGACTTGCCCTTTTTCAATAGCGGCTTGAAAAATGTCCTTAAAGTTGGGCCAGAGGCAAGAGCCCCGCAGTGTCATCTGACAATGCAGAGGTCCATGAGCGACGGTAACTGCTTACGATCAGGTGGCCCGTTAGCTCGTCTGCTTGAGAGACAATAACAAAAAAACAGTTTAACCGATTTCACAGAAACAATCCACACTCCAAATAAAACATTTAGTCTAATATTATTGTACCTAAATAAATAAATCTAATCTCCATTCATGTCTCAGTTCTCTACCAAATCATTCCCACATTGAGCAGACCCGCGCAGCAAGGGTTAAGTAATTACAGAATAATTTTTATAACATTTCCGAACAATTGATCATTAAGGAGCAAACGGAGCATTCAATGAAATTAATCCGGTTTATTTAGACAAGATAATGCATACAAACTTATTCAGACACTCGCGGTTTTCTATAATACTTTCATGCATTTTCAACGAGTTCTTACAACGATATTTAATTAATTGAGTTGTCTCGATATCTGAACGTCGTTACGTACCAAGGATGGTTAAAGAAGCTATCTATGGAGGTTTCAGATTATCGAGTATGTGGAATCCAGTGTTAAACACAACAGTCACTCGCGGGTTCATGCTCAGAGTCTTGTAGATACAGTGAGTGTGGTGTGTCGTGATGTGAGTTCGAGTGCCAGTGGTACTACCCAAAAACGAACGAGAAATTATAAAGTCGTATCAAGGCTCATTTATTAGCGCCATTTTATCATATTATTGCATTGTCACGTGATATCATGCGTGCAAAATGTCAGCTCAATCGGAACCCGGGAAGTTTGTCAAATTTAGCTTGTAAGATTCCACTAGAACTTACATAGTTACATCCAGTGCAAGTTAATATAAAGTTTTCAAAAAAGTCTGGTTAGTCTAGCATTGCAGAGGCTCAAGAGCGATAGTAACCACTTATTATCAGGTGGGCTGTAAGCTCGTTTATCTGATATGAAATAAATAAAGTTAGATATATTTCTTTTCTATATTTATTTATTTATTACAAAATCTCACCAACAGTATCAGTTACAACAATGTTATTACAAAGATAATACAATCACATATACCTACATGAAGAATTGCTGTGTAACGATACTAACAATAGGTAAGCATAGCGTTTATAAAATTTTAAGGGGACAGACGCAAAATAGACACACTTATAGGAAAATCTCATTAACTCTACGCAGACAACAAAACACTAACACACTTACTAATTGAAATTACCTATAATACTAATAAAATTACATGAACTAATTTCGGTTATTCTTTGTTTGTTTGTTAGCTTTGGACATCTGAAGATCTGACTGGTAGTTTTTGTGCTATGCTTGAAAAATGCAAGTCGTACTTTTGTAATAAAATTTTATTATAATATATCCGATAAATAGTATGTACATAGTTATCTATTTGCGAATGATATTATCCATTTCCTAAACTTTATTATTTAGGTATTCCCAGAGCGCTATGACTTGTCCTTCTTCAAACGAGGCTTGAGGAGGATCCTTACGGTTAGGTCGTAGGTAGCGACCCCTCAATGTCCCCTGACATTGCAGAGGTTCATGAGCGACGGTAACCACTTACGATCAGGTGGCCCGTTGGCTCGTCTGCCTTTATGACAATAAAAAAAAAAGACCAGGGTGACCAAAACCAGAATTCCCGGTAAAATTCTGGCAACTCAATCAAAAAGTACAGAAATCGCGACCACCGTTTGAAACCTCGATATTTATCTCTTCTGTTATAAATACCGCAAAAACCGGGACAGGATTCAGCAATGTTGCCTTTACGAGTATAATGAGGGTGCTTTTAGATAATATCGCGAGAATAACGCTAAATATTTCGTGATATACGGGCGAATATTACGCCTTCAAACGCAGCGTCACCTCAGCTACAAATAATATTTTAAAACTAAAAGGAGTCAACTCAAAAAACACTTTTTCATAAAACGCGAATAAAATTAAAAATCCAAACCAAATCAAAATTCATTTATTCTGAACATCAGTTCAAAAATGGTCTCCGACTCAGCATGTGTCAATAACTGATTACATACTTTGTTTTTGTGCAGCGCTGACGTGTTTTGATTAGAAATTATGATTTAGTATTTATTTTAAATCGTTTTTAATGATTCAATACATTTTTGCTCTCGTATGTGATAGTGTGAGGGCGGCGCGACGGGAAAGAGTGCCGATGGCGTAACGCGTCGCGTCGTCCCTCATAACCCCGTGCTGGGTTCTGGCCTGGACTGTGAGCGGTTGGAGGTTTTAGTGCGGTTCAACTCCCACATATCCCACCCGCGGGGATCCGGTGATTTCCACAAGTAAAAAAAGAAAAAAAAATGTGATAGTGTGCTAAACACAGTTTGATAGATTTGACTCTATTTGATGTTGAAAGTGTCATTTATTTTTAAACACTTGTGAGAAGATATTCAGCTTTTTATCATCAAAATGTGTTGAGATTACTTCAGAAGCATTGTCTTTTAAACTATTTTGTCTTTTTGTATTTAAAACTATTGGATTTTTTATATTATCGCAAAATCGCAACCTATGATGAAATAATAAAAAATCATCGATGATTTTAGTCGCAATCACAACAAAATTTACGATTTCAAACGCGTTCGCTCACAATATGTTGTCCCGTATGTTTTCAACGAAAGCTATGTCATTTTTGTCACCACACGAATCATTTAGAACAATTAGCTCTGCCTAAAGAATTCAAGTTTGTCGGCTATCATCTTTGACAGTTTTTTTATTAAAAATCATTTTTAACCGATTTAAAATAGGGAGGTTTCTCAATTCGATCATAAATACAAGCTTTTGTGTTTGTTCGCGGATGATTTAGTTGTTTTAAAACCGATTTTAATGATTGTTAGCAAGAAGAAGAAAGACAAACAAATATTTGAAAATTTATTCCGTGCTTAATGTTAATTTGCACTGGATATAATCATATAACTATGTAACTTCAGGTGGAATCTTGCAAGCTGAATTTGACAAACTTCCCGTTTTTCGAAAATAAACAAAATGGAGTCGGATGGTCATAGGAACAACTCTTGTGTTAAACAAGATAGACCTGTCGTGTTTTGGCTCGTTAAACTTGTATTAGCAGCATTCTACTGCTACATGATATCCAGGATCTTAAAAGCTTGTTTTTATATTTCTTTATTATTATTTTTTTTTGTTTTAATTATAATACTTCGACTCCACCTGTGTGTTTTATGTACTGTCAAGATGCCAATATGTATCAAAACTACAAATAAATAAAGAAAAGATCATGATAAGACTATTTTTGTAGTAAAATCACAACACAAGTAACCATTAGGAACGGTGGCGTGTCAAACGGGTGACATGGGTACATTGGGCAGATAAGGGATGTGACAAGCGCGTGCAGACGGGCGTTTGTGCGACCTGCGACTGATTATACTCCCGTGTATTTTTGATTATTGGAACGAAGTTCCTTATCGCGCGTTATCGAAAGGGGGCTAGACGGAAATTCTTATGAAAAAGTTGGCACGACACTTTTTTTGTTTTAGATGATTATCGCTAGATGGCGCTGTGATCAAATTATTTTATTTAATACTTAAAAAAAAATTATTACAATTCCCTCACTAATTAATCGAAAGGAACTTCGTTCCATCCGGGTGTCCCTTGACACCTCTCAAGTTTTTGTTTTTTCTTGATTTTTGATTTCCTAAAATTTTCAATCGAGTTGACTGTATTTTTTTAGCTTTCATAACTTTACTTTGGGTAGATTAGTTTAGATAATTATGTTTTAGATGAAGGTGACGGTCATCGTGAGATTCTATGTATTTTTTTTAGGATTGTACAAGTACATATTTTTGGATCTATGTTAAAAATATATATTTTTAACGAACAAGTCTATAATATAATACTGTTTTGGATGAACCAATTTCTATGATTCTTTATTTATTGGAAAGTAGATACTTTGGACATTACCTTGTTTAAATTTGATAAATATCTGATTGGCAGTTTTTGTGGTATTCTTGAAAGAGTTTTATAAGTGTTGTATGTAGTAGTATGTAAGTTAGACAATATTATGTGTGTAACCATGTAGACGCTCGTGAGTCTCGCGGGCTTCAGCTGAAAACCAGCGCTGCAGTTATTGTTACCTGCAACACATGCTGAGCTGTTTTTAATATTGTTACTTCCTCTGTTATATTAGTGTCTTTTTGTTTTTTATTTTTGTACTCGTTAAAAATTATTTCATTTAAAAAATTGAATATGGTCGTTGTTATTTTTGTATTTTAACTATTAAAGTCGTAGACCACACGTAAAGTTAGTTTTGTAAATGAGAACGGAAGTTCGTTCAAGGTTTGATTTTCGACACATGAAGTAAGCGCAAATGTAGACTTCCGGTGTTACAGTTTGACTAACTGTGTTTTTGTTTAAATCCCACATATCCCAAACTCTAAATACAAGCTTTTAAGATCTCAAATATCATGTATCAGTTGAGTGCTAGCCAATACAAGTAAAACGAGCTCAAACACAGGTTTATCTTATTTGGTACAGGAGTTCTTATGACTACCTTCCGAATCCATCATCAGAGCAACTCCTATTGTACCATATTATTGCATTGTTACGCGATATACATCTGCGTCCAAAATGTCAGCTCAATCGGAAACCGAGAAGTCTGTCAAATTTAGCTTGCAAGATTCCATCCGAATTTACATAGTTACATCCAGTGCAAATGAAACTATACTTTATTTTATCTATACTATTATTATAAAGCTGAAGAGTTTGTTTGTTTGAAAGTTATAGGCTATGTTGTACCCCTCTATGACGCAGACGAAGTTGCGCGGGTCACCTAGTATTATTATGAAGCTTGTAAAAGAGCCGACATTTTGATACATAAAATGTCCAAAAAATGTGGAACGCTTCACGATTTTGCGTGTCATCCTTGCGCAGGGGCCATGCTAATCTTCTCTGTATCGTTCCAATTTTAGTATATGTACTGCCGAAGCAAGTACATTTAGATTACAACTCACTTTGTATATATTCGAAAAAAATTGAAAATGTCAATAGCGCGATGTAGACTTCAGAACAAATTGTACAGTTTGTATGAAGAAGCTCGGTTTATTGGTAACAGCGCCATCTATTGACATCTTTTGTCAATTAAACTTAACCTCTCGTGACTTTGTTTTAATAGAAGACTAGCGGGCCCGCGCAATTTCCTCTGCGTCACTTTCAGTTTAAAGGTAGCCTATGTTCTTTCTCAGGGTCTAAAGATCAGTGCTTTAGTTACTATTTGGAAAATTTGGCTTTATGTTATTATTTATCATTCATTATTTCTAAGTTTTCTGATAATATTTCCTGGTTATAAAACTATATCTAAAATTTTTTAAATATATTTTCTCAAGAATAACCTTTCCACTCTTAAAATCGCAGGTCTGCAACGACCCACCACTAAATCAAAATATTGTTACCTACACCTTACGGTTTGCTTTTCTACTTGTATTGTTTTATTGCATTACGATTTAAAATATTTTACAAGCTTTATATTAACTTAGCTTTAAAGACTTCCTAAGACCACCTTTCGAATCCATCATCAGATCAGCGCCATTTTGTCATATTACTGCATTGTCACGCGATATACATCTGCGTGCAAAATGTCAGCTCAATCGGACATCGTTAACTTTGTCTTTGTTAAGATTCCACCCGAACTTCATAGTTACATCCAGTACAAGTTAATATAAAGCTTGTAAAAATGGTAATTTCTCCAAAAAGTCTTAGACTTCATATGTCAAACACATCGTACCGGTTGTGTCAATGTTCACACGCACAAAAGGATCGGGGCGGACAGATTTTAAAGAAAAAAACATTCGGACTCGCCTCGCGTCGGATACCAGTGAAAATGTTTTGTGAAAAAACGAAGTAGATTTCAATTTGGTATATTGGTTCTGTAGTTATTAATACGACTAGGAGATTAATTTTAATTTTTAATTTCTTATTGTTAAATTTTGTTGTAATTTAGTTCAAATAATTTGTGATAAGAGATGCTACTGAATTAGGTAAAACCTGTAATGGTAGCATTTTAAGGAAATAAATAAATAAATAAATAAATAAAAAAAATTTCTGATATTTTTTTTGGAGGTCACGGGCTTAATACACATTTTATTAAATTTAGTAAAACATTCGGTTTGTACCTTTAAATGTTAATGTGAAAAAGATTTATGTGTTTATCACAACACCACTGGCTAAAAACGGTGAAGAACATCGTGTATGTCGGAAAAGGATTCTAAAAATCCTTTGAAGATATGTGAAGTCCCCAATCCGCATTAGGCAAGCGTGGTGGACTATACCTAACCCCTCTTCTGAGAAGACTCAGTAGTGAGCAGTAATGGGTTGCACAGTATATTACGGCAAGCCTTTTCCTGCCACCCCTACCAAATCGGACTTCGAGCGCGAGCGGCGGGAGGTTTTGGTGCGGTTCAACTCTCACATACCCCACACGCGGGGCGAGTGGAAGTCCGGCGATTTCCTCCCGTCACAAAAAAAAAAGGTTTTCCGGAATACCACTGATGGTCAATTACATTATTTGAGTACAAAATACTTTATTGCAACACATTTAAAAAGTAACCACTTAAATAAATAGAATATCAATTCGTATCAATAAATACAGCAAAGAAAGGATTGGAAATTTTCACCCAAAACTTATTCAGCCACTCGCGGTTTTCTATAATACTTTCATGCATTTTCATTTTTTTCATTTGCAGTTTCAGTGTGGTGTGTCGTGATGTGAGTTCGAGTTCCAGTGGTACCCAAAAGCGAACGAGAAAGAGGGTAGACAGATTTGTTTGCTCTTAAATCGACCCGCAGTATCCAGTCTTCTCGTGATCATGACGTTTGCAACAACGTTGAAAAATCGAGACAACTCAATTATTTAAATGTCGTTGGAAGAACACGTTGAAAATTCATGAACGTATTCACACAAAACATCTCCATTTTTACACTGTATACTTTGTTAAAAAATACTAGTGGTGTTACAATTAAGAATTGTCTATCTATCTATCTATCTATCTCAAGTCAAAAACAATATGAATGGTTTTTAGAAATAAAAAGGGAACCCCGAAACTGGCGTCCGTTCTTGTTTATTTATTGACGCCCAATTTTTAGGGTTCGAGTGTGAATTATTATTCTAAAACCACTGTCCGCAACCGTGTTATGGCGGCGAACCTCTCAAGGTTAAAAGACTGTTTGTTTTAACAACTTATTGCTAAAGAAAATCATGTAATAAATAAATAATAATATGGAATGAGCTCCCCTCCTCGGTATTCCTTGAGCGCTATGACTTGTCCTTCTTCAAACGAGGCTTGAGGGTCCTTAAAGTTAGGTCGTACGTAGCGACCCCGCAGTGTCCCCTGACATTGTAGAGGTTCATGAGTGACGGTAACCACTTCCTATCAGGTGGGCCGTTGGCTCGTCTGACTACATGGCAATAAAAAAAATCTTTAAAATGCAAGCTTTTAACTACATATTAGGTAGAAGCAAAGAAATAGCCAAAACAAGTAAAACGAGCCCAAACACGATGGGTCCATCATGTTTACTACAGGAGTTCCTATGGTCTTTCGACTTCATCATCAGATCAGCTCAATCATCATATTGTCACACGCTATACGCATGCGAGCATGCAAATATCAAATTGCTAGTCAAGACAAGTAAAACGAGCCCTTGGTCAGCAACCAACTTACCAGATTCCGATTGAGCTGAAATTTTGAATGTGTATCGCGTGACAATACAACAATATGGTATCATGGAGGTGATCTATCAGACTTATCGTGTTGGGCTCGTTTTACTTTTTTTGTCTTGGATTTCACTTCTACATGATATCCAGCATATTAAAACCTTCTTTTAAGAACTGTATTAAGACAATAACGCACTAAATAATAAGAATAATACAAGGTGTCTCAAAAATTTTTCATATTTAGTGGATTGATTAAAAAAAAAGCAAGCGGTATATAGAAAAAATGTTTATTTATTGTTAAGATACACTTTTTGGGAATTCATTTCTTAAAAATAATATCGTCTAAATGTAAACCCTCACGTTGTTGGCACTCATTTAATCAAACAGTAAAATTACTTATGACTGCTCGACAGGTGGAGTGAGGGATGGCTGCCATTTCGTGACGGATATTTTCTTTCAAATGCGCCAGTGAAGTTGGTTTATTGGCGTAAACTTTAGATTTAAGATAACCCCATAGGAAAAAGTCCATAGGGGTTAAATCTGGGCTACGTGGAGGCCATTCATGTCACCTCTCCGGGAGATCAATTTTCCTGAGAAATTTTCACGAACACGTGGCAGAGATATATTGGACGTGTGTGAAGTTGCTCCGTCCTGTTGGAACCATGTTCTTTGGTTATAGCCAGGAAAGTTTTGCAGTTCAGGTACCAAGAAGTTGTCTAACATCTCCACATAACATAAAATATAAAATTTCTTTTGAGACACCTTGTACTTCAAACAACAAAAATAGCGACACCCAACCTTGTTAGCGTAAAAAAACGGCACTTTTTTATATCACAACACATTCTTTGCCTCTTTTTAAAAACGTTATTTTGAACACAAAGGAAGCCTGTTTTGGTCCTTTTTTGCGTCTCGACTTCAGAACGAGACAAAAAATACATGAATGCAAATTAATACGTTAGATTAAGCTCTGGAACGCCTTTAAGATTAGCTCAAAGAACGACAAAAGACTAAGGAGATTTAAGAAAACTAATATGATAAAAAAGGCAGAGACGACTGCGACTAGGTACCTATAGGTGGGCCTTAAGCTCATGTTTATTTTATTAAATACTTTATTTTACACGACAGAAAAATAAGTTATATTAAAAAAAAATGTTCACAAAAGGCGAGCTTAACTCAATACTGAGTTTTCTTACAGCAAACACAAAATAAAACATACAGTAAGTAGACTTTAATGTAAGGTAGAGAAGTGTACAATATACATAAAATATTTATTTATATACTAATACATATAATAAAAATAAAAAACATAAATACTATAATAATAAAATACAGATAAGCAAAATAAATATAACAACTATACCAATAAAATAGACATATTATGTACAATAATAATGATAAAATGAGTATATTTCTAGTCTATTCTATCCACGAGACAGACTTGACCTAGTGTGGAGAGCCAAGCAAACAATGGTTAATTATTTATCTAATATATAAAATTGTCGTGTCACGGTGTTCGAACTTGAACTCCTCCGAAACGGCTCGACCGATTTTGATGAATTTTTTTGTGCTTATCCGGTACCTATGAGAATCGGCCAACATCTATTTTTCATCCCCTAAATGTTAGGGGTAGTCCACCCCTAATTTTTTTTTTCGGCGCAGACGAAGTTGCGCGAGTCAGCTAGTTACAATATAAATTTCGATTGAATAAAAACTTTTAATCTTTCAATCTTTACTTATCTCTAAACGAAACGCTGTAGTTAGTGGTAGTTCTTATATTTTATGTTATAGCAAAAGACCGATCCCATATCGGTGCGGTTGGAAAGAGTGATTTAGCGCGTAACGCGTCGCGCCTCATAACCCCGTGCTGGATTCTGGCTAGGGTTCAGACGCTGAGTGTGAGCTGAGGTTTTAGTGCGGTTCAAATCCCACATGCCTATAATAAAAAACGGATATTAATTTAATTATGTAATTACTGACGTCTAAATCCCTTTCCTTATCAAATGGACAAATCTATTTTTAGTACTTGTTTAGCTTAGTATTAATCTTAAAAGTACACATCTAAGTGTCTCTGAAATTACAAAGATAACCATAGGACCATCTAGTAAGCTTAATTGGCATTCAAATAATTTGAATAACAAAATTGACATCAACTTTACAGTTTTAATGATCACACCAACAAATAAGCCACCGAACAAAATTATATTCTTAAAAATGTTAGCTAACTCGAAGAAAACCTTTACATCCGCGAAACCCAAATTAGAGGATACTTTTCAATGTATCTTTTTCTTTAATATAATATCTTTTGTGGGTCGTATCTTTTGTACAACTTTAGAGAAGCATCTTTTGACATATTTCGTGATTACTCTCAAAAGAGTTGGAAACCCATTTTCGACGAATCACAGCTAAGAGTATTAGGTAAAACGGTCACTAGAGAATACGGCACATGATCAGAATATTAGAGTTAAACTTATTTTTAACAGTTACTTGTAAGGACTGCCCATGTGATAAGTGGTCAAATGGATTGACCTCTGTAATGCAGAGACAAAAAGGTGTCATTACAAACTACTGTAGAACCCTTCTTAATCTTTATAAAGAAAAAGGAAATGTTTGGAAATTTTAGTGCAAAATCGATAGTTATGAAGTAAAATGGACCGTTGTAGTTTTGTGGTGTACGATGGATATCTAAATTAGAATTTTGCAAATTAAATATGTGAAGAGTCCATCGGTAAGGCCATAATGATATGCAAGGATTTAAAACAATAAGAAAATGGACGGTACCAAGACAGAAGGCAGACATAATCATATTAATTTTCTTACAAAATTGGAAACTACTAATACTTAAGCTAAATTCGCCGTGTCTTTCTTTAAACGAGGTTTGAGAAAAGTCCCGTAAAGGTGATAGATAACGGCCCCTCATTGCCTTGACATTGCAGAGGTTCATGAGCGACGGTGACCGCATACCATCAGGTGTGCCGTAAGTTCATTTATCTGTCTTGCAATAAAAAATAAGGTAGACATGCTTTTTCGTTTCATACATTTGAACCGCTTCTGTGTCGTTCTTTAAACGAGAGGACAGATCTGTAAATTTGTGCCAGCTGAAGTGAGATGAAAGACCTGACGAAATACAACTTACAAGCATTTTTATTTTTGTAATCGGTTAAACTTTTTTTTTCAAAATCAATGTTAGTCCCTTCAATATCCCTACAATATTAGTCGTACACACCAGTATATAGGTTGTAGTATTATGCACTGTGTACTGTATGTGTGTGTACTGTATGTGTGTGTGGTGTGTGTATAAGTTGTGAGTCCATGAGCAACAATCCCCATCAAATGGGTCATAACCACTCAACTGGGAACGTCACTATTCGCTAGATGGCGAAACTGGGAACTTCGTTCGGAATCAGTGCCGTCTTGGAACCCCTTTTTAAAAACATTCTATCTTTCTATCTAAACAAAACAAGTTTTAGGACTGTGCTCAATTTTGGCTCCTGCCACAGACTTGGCAAAGTAACAAACCAATTTGGTTGCCGATCCCAGTTGAGTGGTTAAGCAACCTAAAGAACAAATACATTACCAAACCGTAGCGGATCTGCCAAATGGACAGTGAATCTTACAAATCAGTTGTAGATTTAATTATTTTAGCACGGCAAGTACTGTTCAAGCCACTTCAATTATTTGGATTGAGGGTTCGTAAGTACTTGAGAACGCCTTCCAGAGCCGTAGACTGTTTGGAAAGAAAATTACGCTGTAATATATATAATAGAATTTATTTTTAAAATGTAGAGAAGAATGTAACCTGCCTGCAATTCATACATAGACATAGACATAGTTTATTTGTAATGAAAACAGGTTAAAATTGCAGATATACAGATAAGTTTTCATCACAAATCAGTCGGAACTTAGCTTAATGTTATATGACACCCTCAACCGCCATTTACACGGTACAGTATTTTAAAACCGTGTGTACGTCTCACTTGATATTGGATAATAGTCCCGAGTCTATGGGACGAGGTTTAAGATACAAGCAATTAATATGCATTACCTTTCAAATCTATACTTGTTTTTAGAGAACTTCTCTTCACGAGCTACATGCTCCATCTAACCTATACTTATTCTATACTTATCTATACTAATATTATAAAACTGAAGAGTTTCTTTGTTATTTGTTTGAACGCGCTAATCACAGGAACTACTGGTCCGATTTCAAAAATTCTTTCACTGTAGGAAAGTCCATTTATCGAGGAAGGTTATAGGCTATATTATTATATTATTTTCAAAAAAATCTGTGTGAAAATATCGAATCTATAAAACGTGTATTTTTTTAAAGTTTTAATTAATTTTTAAGCGCCATTTTCACACTGGAGATCCGTGAAGCCCCTACACGCGATGATCGAGTTGGCAAACATGGAATGAGACATGTTGTTAATTTAATAAGTATATTAATAAAATTACCTAAAATACGAGTGGTTGAAGATAATCGTGGTGGCCGAGTGATTGAAGCGCTTGCCTTCCGTACGGGAGGTCGCGGGTTCAAAACCAACCGGCTTGTACCTCTAAATCTTAATATGAAAAAGATTTATGTGCAATTTTCACAACACCACTGACTAAAAACGGTGAAGGAAAACATCGTGAGGAAACCTGCATGTCGGAAAAGGGTTCTAAAAATCCTTTGAAGATATGTGAAGTCCTCAATCCGCACTAGGCAAGCGTGGTGGACTATGCCTAATCCCTCTTCTGAGGAGACCTGAGCTCAGCAGTGAGCAGTAATAGGTTGTTACAGTACAGTACAGTACCTAAAATAGTTCTACATTTTTGCAATACAAATAATTAAACAAAATTAGTTAAGACCTAATCATCATCAATTATAATGAAGCGAAATCATACTTCCATCAGTGTCCCCTGACATTGCAGAGGTCCATGAGCTACGGTAACCACTTACGATAAAGTGGCCCGTTGGTTCGTCTGCCTACATAGCAATAAAAAAAATTAATAATGTATACTAATATTATAAAGCTACAGATTTTGTTTGTATGACACGCGAAACTCCGATTATAAAAAAACTTGAGAGGTGTCATGGGACACCCGAATAGAACGAAGTTCCTTTCGATTAAAAGATATCTTATAATGTATACTTAATTCTATTTAAATATATATCTTATAATGTAACATAACGCGCGATAAGGAACGTTTTTTAAAAGATTTTGATCACAGCGCCATCTAACGATAATCATCTAAAACAAAAATAAGGAACGTGTTTTAAAAGATTTTGATCACAGCGCCATCTAGTGATAATCATCCAAAAAAAAAGTGTCGTGACAACTTTTCGTAACATTTTTTCCGTCTAGCCCTTTCACAACGCGCGATAAGGAACTTCGTTCCAAAAATATTTTACTCTATAATAGAAGTCTTCTGCGGAATGCAACGATCTCACTCTATCTTATTTTTCTGAGGGCCATGAACAGTGCTGATCACTAACCATCAGCTGGGCCTTTAGCTCACTTATTTCGTCAGCAAGATTTATAATATTTTATACGACAAACAGCCTTTTTTAGTAGGATGAAATTGTAGGACTTCATTGCAAGGTGTTATGCAGAGTGGTGTGAGGCGTTACGCACTATGACATTTTTACCGTCGCTCTTATACAGGTACCCAGGGATTGCTATTATCAAAATTCAATTCCATGTTATCGTACCATTTTTACTCACACTTTGGTTATACAGGGTGCATTACTGGCTTGAAATATAAAGGGTGATTATTTTACACAGCTTTCCGCTAACACACAAACAAATGTATTTGCACCCAGATGTATATCGCGTGACAATGCAATAATATGTCAAAATGGCGCTGGTCTGATGATGACTCCAGCGCTAAACAAAACAGACCTAGTTTCGGCTCGTTTCACTTGTATTAGCTAGCACTCTACTGCTACATGATATCCAGGATCTTAAAAGCCTGAATTCCTTTTTTTTATCAAATGAATTAGCTGTTTTTGGACACCCTGTATACAAACGGATCAGGTTACGTAGTTTGCGTGTTATGACAAGCGTTTATTGAATATATGAAGCCATATGACGTATTGAATCACTACATTACTTCTACATTATGAATCTGGGCTATTTTTAACGAGGGTATTCATGGAATGGTATTTATGGACCCTTGGTGTTGACCGTTAATTTGACTGATATAGGCCTTTATACCACCGTCTCCTAGAAAGAAATTACAAATATTGGAACGAAGTTTGCTATCGCGCGTTGTGAAAGGGGGCTAGACGGAAAAAATTCTTACGAAAAAGTTGTCACGACACTCTTTTTGTTTTAGATGATTATCGCTAGATGGCCCTGTGATCAATTTTTTTTTAAAACAATTCCTTATTTTGTTTTATATGATTAATGCTAGATGGCGCTGTGATCAAAATATTTTAAAACTCGTTCCTTATGGCGCGTTACGAAAGATAATAATTTTTATGAGATACGTTTTAATCGAAAGGAACTTCGTTCCATCCGGGTGTCCCTTGACACCTCTCAAGTTCTTATATTTATTTCAATAACTTTAATTTGAACAAAAATGCAAAAATTGGGCAATAGTAAGAAGTATTTTCTAGTAGATAATTCCATGAACCGCAAGTTGAAATTCGAGGGTCTTCGATTCTTCTTAAAGTCGGTCTTTTCTCACTAAATTTGCACCCTGTCAGTTTCGTACTTTTTAGGATGAGCTTCTCAAAAGTCCAAAAATGGCTGTTATTGACCTAACTGAAATAGTTCTACATGAGGTTTGCTATATCCACGAGAACGTAAAAGATATCTTTTATTTTCGCAAATTATGTAACCTCTTTCTTTAAGTGAAGCAAAAAATATATATTTTTACTGGAAGGCCGGCCTCGGGAGGTGTCCCGGGATCTGGCACCCTAAGAGTGCCGAGTCCACCAACACCTGAGGGGTGCTGCGCTAGGCATTAGAGCGCACCCTTTGCACCATCTACCGGGGGATGGCAAGCCGTGCTTCCCGACCCGGGCTCGTCTTGGCCCAGCCTGAGCCGAGGGAGACCCTCCATCACGCGACACCATCTCGGCGGGCTTTTGCCCCGCCTACCGAATGAGCCGGTGGTCGTTTCACCGAAGGCTGCCGGTTCGACGTCCGAGAGTGACGGGGCGATACGTGAACGACAATCGCGAACGCGTCCTGTCACTCCTACTAATCGGATTGCGAGCGCGATTGGCGGGAGGTTTTAGTGCGGTACGTTCAAATTACTTCCAAAACAGTGCAGACAGAGTTGAGTCAGCTAGACATAAATAAAATCTTAACAATCTGTTTTTTCTAACACCGTTTTTTACCTTTAACATGCTAAAACCTAGCCAAACTAAATGCCGACAGTGTAGTCGTCCCAAATAGTGTTAAGTGTCCATTTTGGACGTGAAGTCGTCATTGTCTCCGGACCACCGAGGTGACGGGAGTACTCGGCAAACACATTTACCTATTTATACACTTAGGTAGACCTGAGTAGTTATAGAACTAGGAATATTTAGAGGATTCTTTTTATCTGAAAAGTAACACTTGCTGCTGAAAATTGTTTAACTTTAAGCGAGTTATTCTTTTGTTATTTCTGGAAAGGTGAAGTAAGTGGTTTTTTGTTTGTTAGAACTTGGCCCGACTGCTAGCGTCAATTTTTGGATGGGTATTTGAGGCAAGATATCCAGACAAACAAAGATGGACTCTTCGAACAACAATTTGGACTGGTCCTACTGGAAAAAGACGGAAGGGCAGACAGAGGAAAAGATGGTCGGACAACATTGAAAAAATAGCGGGAAGGAGCTGGATGTCCCTGGCCAGGGATAAATGAGCATGGAAAAAGATGGAGGAGGCTTTTTACTCTAAAGGGGCCATAAAAATATGACTAAATTTCAGTGTACTTAGGTTAAGAAACAAACATTGTATGGATAAATAAAGCTATATATATTTGAGGCAAGCTGAAAACTTGGTCCACACTTTTCCTGATATACCCACTTCGGAACTACAGGCCTGACTGCTGAGTAGCAGGGCTAAGCGGACCCGCACATTTCTTTTCACCAAAATTCGTTTAATTCATTATTTTGAGTACTTTTCCTGGAGGGGCGTTTAAAAATTCCACCCTGTACAGTAGTGGTAAATCTCTAAGTTGTATGTAATTGAATGCTTTTTTCTGATACATTTAAATGATTTATGTACGATGTCATATCACTTATTTGCTGTAAGAAAACTCATATTTTGGTTTGTGTTTTTGAAATAAGTTTAATTTCTACGCTTACAACGGAAACATTACCTGGATCCTCTTTTTTATGACGTAGACGAAGGATTTTTAATAATTTAAAAAAAAAGTACGCCTCTAAAACTTTCTGTACTCTACAAAGCACACACGTGGTTGTTGACATTATCGGCGTACTGTTTGCCTACTTCTACACGACTCTACATTATTTAGGAAATTAGGTAGCACCTTCGAATAATGGAGTCTTTTTACGGCTTTTTAGAAGAGTTTGATAACGCTTTCTGAGATAGAGATGACTCTTTCGAATGAGTTTTGAATGAAATCGATATTTTTCTGTTTAAACCGATTTTTGTAAAATTTCAATCGAAAGAATACTTTTATTAAAACACACCGTTCCATCCGGGTGTCCATTGATACCTATCAAGTTTTTATCTTGGCTAGACATTATATCCAGTATTTAAAAAGTCTTATTTAAAGTTTCAGAATATCATGTAGAAGTAGAGTAAGAGTTAAGTATCCTTCGAAAGGCAAGCGGTTAAACAATTTAGTAGAGTGATGGGTAGAGTAAAATTTATATAACCCCTTCCTTTTTTCCCCATTCCAATTTGGATTCTCGTCCGCGGTGTTCCCGGAGCGCTATGACATGTCCCTCTTTAAACGAGGTTTAAGAAAAGTCCTGTATAGATAGGTGATAGATAACGGCCCCTCTTTGCAGAGGTTCATAAGAGATTTACCTACCTTGGTAGAGTAATATATAGAGTCAAATTTATACAACATACAAACTCTACATAAAGTCTTTTGATTTCAAAATGCTGATATGACGTACACATAATAGTGCGTGGAAAATGTACTCTCATTGCGTTTAACGAGATGTGGTCTCGTTCTTCTTACATTGATGTAGAGAGAATGGACGTGGCTTTCATTTTTAAATACATTGAAATGAGATACTTTATTTTCAACATTGATGACGTACTCATTCTTGTTAACGTCAAAAGTTAAAAGCTACCACCAGTTCGGACACAAAAAAATAATAATTGTAGCCATCGTCCTGAGAAGAACTGGCAAGAAACTCAGCTGGCATGTCTTTTTTCTTTTATGAGCATATTTTTTTTTTAAGTATTATTATTATTTTATTAAATTGTGGAATTAAAATGCTAGTTAATACAACTAAATCAAGCTTGTTGTGCACAGGACTTCCTATGACTACACTTCAACTCCATTGTTAAATTAGTGCCATAGTAATTTAACGCGATAATATTATTAATGTCGTGGAAAACATATTGCAAGATAGAAAAAGTAGCTTACGGCCCACCTAATAGTAAGCAGTCACCGTCACTCATGAACCTCTGGAATGCTAGGGCAATGAGGGGCCGTTATATGATATTACCATTCGTTTTATACTGTATCTACATTTGACGTAAATGTCAGTAACTCTTTCACGTAAAATTTGCTAAATACACTGTTTTAGTTGTCTCGATATTTGTAGATACAGTGAGTGTGGTGTGTCGTGATGTGAGTTCAAGTTCCAGTGGTACTACCCCAAAGCGAACGAGTGCGAGGGTAGACAGATTTGTTTGCTCTTAAATTGACCCGCAGTATCCAGTCTTCTCGTGATCATGACGTTTGCAACAACATTGAAATATCGAGACAATTAACTCAATTAACTAAATATCGTGGTAAGAACCCGTTGAAAATGCATGAAAGTATCATAAAAAACCGCGAGTGTCTGTTTATAATATTTTTTGCCACGCACCATTCGGATGAGCTTTTCTGATGACTTGTCCTTCTCCAAAACTTGAAGAGAGTCTTAAAAAGGATCGTAGGTGTCAGCAGTATCATCTGACATTGCAGAGGTCCAAGTGTAACGCTAACCACTCACATTTAGATGTCCCATAAGCTTAACTATTTAGGTGAAAAAATACTAGCATAAATTCATTATATTTATACCACATCCATTAATTATATATCTTAGTCAAATGACAGCTCTTACCGCAGCAACGAATATTATGTGCTTTTTCACTTAGCGACGACGGAGAGCACTCATTTAGTTAAATTTATGTACATACAGACGAAGTAGCGGGCTTTGTATAGTTTTTATTTAATAATAACCATGTCAAGACAAGTTTTATGTATGTTTTTTGATCGACTTGCAAAAGAGTGCTATGACTGCTTTTTGTAAACGAGGTTTGAAAAGAGTTTTATGTAGGTCGTGAAGAGTGCCGTAGTATGTGCCGTCCCGCATAATATCGTGCTGGGTTCTGCCTTCAGTCGTGTTCGAACGCGCGTGAGCAGTTGGAGATTTTAGAGATGTCAACACCCACATACTAGATCTGGCTAAAAAAACCAAGCCACAAAGAAACAACCGTCGTTTTTGTCAAGGATTAAAATACCGTTAACTAATACACACAGTAGGACAATCCTTACGCAATGTAATCGTGATTGATGACAAACAAACACACAGGAAGGCACGTAGATAAGTTTATCTCATGAAGACCCTAATTGTTTGAGGGCGACGACATTTTAACCGATTTTACTAAAGGGGCGACTGATTTTTGGTGTTCTTGAGGAACTATACAGGGTATTGGTGCCTAGTGAAACAATACTTTGAGGGCTTAATCTATATCACATTTCAAATCATATACACATACTTTTGAAACGGAGATGATCACTTTATTTTCCCATACAAAGTTGAAAAATTATTATTTTGTATTATTTTTGACAACCCTATCCTGACCTACATTCAGCGTGCTATATCTATTTTCACGAACACAGGCGCATGTATCCTGTTTAGAATGTGATTTTTGTCCCGTGTATTATTACAATGTTCTATGATACAGGAGGAGACTAGCCGGCTTAAGTCTTCAGCTGTTGGTGTACGTCAGTACGGTAGGGTTGATCACCCACTAATTAACACGTAGTTTTGATTAGTTATAACTTATGATATATTATGCCTAGAAAACTCAGACTTGGTGGATAGCTTCTACATCAAGTATACTATTTGCTGTGAAAGTATTGTTTCATCGGATTTTAACATCCTGTATATCGCGTCTATTATGTAAATATTAACTTGCACTGGATGTAATTATGTAAATCTTGCAAGCTGAATTGGACTTCTTCCCCGATTGAGCTGACATTTTGCACGCAGGTGTATAGCGCGTAACAATATAATAATATGACATAATGGTTCTGATCTGATGATGGATTCGGAAGGTAGCTAAACTCTTGCGCTAAACAAGATAGACGCGTCGCGTTTGGACTCGTTTTATTTATACTAGCACTCTACTGCTATATGTTATATAGAATCTTAAAGCTTGTATTAAAATAAAAGTTTTCTTTAATAAATTATTTTAAATTTGCATTTCGTATTGAACGAACCAAGATTAATAAATAACTCTGTATAAGATGTTAAAATTCACCAAAAAAATCAAAAATATATTTCTGTTCGCCGCCATTTTGTATTTTAACTGTTTCTTTCTACTAACAATAGACATCCATTTGCGCATAGTGGGAACAGTACAGAGTGTAGGCTTTCATTTATTGGTCAGCCGTATCGCGGGCCGTCGGCAATTATTGATTCAGTCTGCCGTGAGCTACAACGATAAAATGATATTGATACTTGCATGTTTTTTATTGAGCTAACGGGCCTCATCGTAAGTGGTTACTGATGCTCATGGACCTCTGCATTACCAGAAGACACTGCGGGGCCACTACATACGGCCTACTCTTTAGGACGATATTTAAGCCTCGTTTAAAGAATGTTTTAATAAGTCTTTGAATAACAAAAAGGAACCGAGAAGGTGTTGCATCAGAGCTCAGCGTGTACCCTCCGAAAGAGCCACCGGGGGATGGTAAGCCGCGCTCCCCGACCGAGGCTGACTCTGACACAGCCGGATATTCCAAGAGACGGTTCCATGCGGCTCTATCTTGTTTGGCTTCGGTTGGCCCGACGGCCGTGAGAGTCGGTGGTCTCTTCGCCGACTACTGCCTCTTCGGCGTCCGGGGGCAACGGGGCGAGACATAAGTCTTGATCGGCAACGAGTCACGTCACTCCGCCCAAAATCGTGCTGGGTTCTGTACTCAGCCGGGATGCTGAATACTTAGTGTAAACGGCTAGAGATTAAGTAAATTATATACTAACTATAAAAAACTTGAGAGGTGTCATGGGATACCCGAATAGAACGAAGTTCCTTTCGATTAAATGATATCTTATATTTTATTTTGCGATACGGAACGTGTTTTAAAAGATTTTGATCACAGCGCCATCTAGCGATAATCATCTAAAACAAAAAAAGTATCGTGACAGCTAAAAAAGTGTCGTGACAACTTTTCGTAAGAGTTTTTTCAGTCTAGCCCCCTTTCGATATAGCGCGATAAGAAACTTCGTTCCAATATTTTCGAGTCTTCTACACAACAGTACCTTAACTAGCAAGAAATTAAACTGTTTTTTATCAAGTATCAACACCATTTAGTCATACTAACCAGCCTACAATATGCTAATATAAAATCTAATATAATTATAACGTACGGATGGTCGTATGTACGTTGAATTCGATAATGTATGATGGATGACGGAAGGCATGAAAAAAGTGTGGGAGACAAGTAAACATAACGGACTCTTTATCATAAAAGTGGTTTAAAAATTGTAATAATTTCTACGGTGTCTTCAGAAATTACAAGAGTTGTAGGAACGGTAATGAAAAAAAAACTTGAGAGGTGTCAAGGGACACCCGGATGGAACGAAGTTCCTTTCGATTAATTAGTGAGGGAATAGTAATAACATTTTATTCTTTTAAGTTATAATAATTAGTTAGTTTAAAACGTCTGTCTCTCTCTCTCTCTCTCTTATAGAAGACACAGCGCCATCTAGCATTAATCATATAAAAGAAAATAAGGAATTGTTTTAAAATATTTTAATCACAGCGCCATCTAGCGATAATCATCTAAAACAAAAAAGTGTCGTGCCAACTTTTTCATAAGAATTTCCGTCTAGCCCTCTTTCGATGGCAGTTTTTGAAACGAAGTTCCTTATCGCGCGTTATTAAAAAATAAAATTTTATTACGATTCCCTCACTAATTAATCGAAAGGAACTTCGTTCCATCCGGGTGTCCCTTGACACCTCTCAAGTTTTATTTTTGTGCTATGCTTGAGAAATGGAAGTTGGTCGTAAAATATTATAATCACTTTTGTTGTCATGTGTACATGTAAATGAGTAAGTAATGCCGATCCGTCGGTCATCCGTCCTCATTTATACATTCATTTACAAATAAAACATAATAATATTTAGGCTTTGTTTTAATATAAGTAACTTTCTATGTATAAGAAGGAAATTGGAGTATCTTGGGCATATCATGAGAAACCCGAAGTACGATTGGCTGCACTTGATCGTACATGACAAGATCCAGAGGAAGAGAGCTGTAGGAGAACATATTAGCTGAAGAACTTGCGCCAGTGGTTTAACAAAAGCGCTCGTGCTCTGTTTCGCGCTGCTGTCTCAAAAGTACAGATCGCCTTAATGATCACCGACCTTCGATAGAAGATGGCACATGAAGAAGAAGATGTATAATAACCATTATTGTCTGATAGTTAGAACTGAAATTTTAGTTTAAGTGGTCATCGAAATCGGTTCTTTTGGACAAAGTAATTGGCAAAATCATGAGATATTCAATAAAAAGTTTAGGTTTAAAGTGTTCAAGGATTGCAGAAATTACCTTTGAGACGAAATAATTTATTAAAAAAAACTTTAAATATCAAATAATCCAAAACCAAAATATCTATCTTGCAATAAAAAAAAAGTAGCCCAAATTTTTTGCGCAAGAATTACTAAGACTACCTTCCGAATCCATCATCAGATCAGCGCCATTTTGTCATATCATTGCATTGTTACGCGATATACATCTGCGTGCAAAATGTCAGCTCAATTGGAAACCGGTGGGTTCATCAAATTTAGCTTGCAAAATTCCACCCGAAGTTACATAGTTACATCCAGTGCAAGTTAATATTAAAGTTGTAAAAATACACATCCAAATTCGTTCATTTTAAAATACCCTCTTCTTTTGAAATACAGTCACATTTTTATTAATTTTTTCAATATGTGTCTGTATGTTCTTTATTACACACAAATAAACTTATGTCGATGTCAAATTTCGAACATAGAGTTGATACAGTCGATTAACCTATTAAAATGTGGGTTAATACTGTTCCCTCGATATATTATTATAAAATAGAGTCGTGGTAGATTCAAGAGCGATTGACTGCGGCCATCGGAAGACAGACAGTTAATATGCTAAGCGTATTGTGTTCGGTAATAGAGTTGCAGTCATGGTAGAGAGTATTGGCCGATTTTAATTGATTTCAAAAAAGGAGTTTCTCTGGTTTTTGTTCTCATACATTACTATTACTGTACGTGGTATGACAGTGACGACCACTGTAATGAGTGAGCCGTGAAGCTAAGGAACTCGAGGGAAAGATAACTTGTCTAACCACGCAACGAATATAATGAAAAAGCAGGCTGAGAAATATGAATTCCGACTTGCCTTCTCGCAAACCTTAGTAAAAATAATCCTTTCACTCAAATTGAGACAATCACTACGGATCGGGTATTTGTCCACCTCTCACTCCTACCACTGTAACTCCTCTGTAGCCAGGAACCACAGCGGCGACTATCGTAATGACTCTGAGCAGTGAAGCCCAGGAACCCGAGGGAAAGCTAACTTGTCTTGGGCCCCGCAACGAATTTAATCAGAAGATGATAGAAGGAGAAGGAAAACATGAGTTTCGACTTCCCTTCTCACAAAGCGGTAATAAAATAAAATTGAAAACGCCAGGATTAAATACTTATTGAAAACCATATGAATACGTTCCATATTAGCTTGCCAACGTCGAACACACGTAAAAACAAATGACGGTGTCTACCAACATGTAAACGGGGGTTTTGTATGCATTGGCCGTCATAGAAACTATGTGAAACACTGTTTGACAGTTGGCTTACTAGTTGTCATCGGAAGTTGGCGAGAAAATATGGAAACGAAGCATAAGTTTTACATTTACATTTTGCAAGTTCACATATTTAAATTACTACAATCAGTTCGCTGAATTACATCCTGAAAAGAACCGGCGTAAAAAACAATCAACAGTCAATTTTTAAACATATCTCTTAGTTATATTTAAATTTAATTCAAATAGTACATTTTTACGCCAATCCACATATCCCCGACTGTATCACTACGTATTCATGGCGGGCTCCTCCTAAAATTCAGCCAGAACCATGCGAATGGTTTATAGTTTCCGATCTTCGTGTGATGACGTCATTACCTCTTAATATCTTCCAAAGTATACTTTAAAAAAAGCTTAATGGAAATATAAATGTGGAGAGAAACTGTGAAAATTGAAAGTGAATGAATTTTGTTATATATTTGTGTAAACCGATTTTGATGATGGCTTGTTAGGAGTAAGTGGCCTGTAGTCGGAACATACAGTCGGATTAAGTAATTTATTATAAAGAAAACTTTTAAATACAAGCATTTAAGATCCTGGATATCATGTACCTAGTAGTAGAGTGGTAGCTAATACATTTACGATGGGTCTTTCTTGTTTAGCACAAAAGTTCCTATGACCTTCCGAATACGTCATCAGATCAGCGCCATTTTGTCATATTACTGCATAGTCACGCGATATACATCTGCGTGCTGGGCCGTAAGCCCATCATCATCATCAGCCTACAGACATCCACTGCTGGACGTAGGCCTCCCCCAAACCTCGCCATATCGACCGGTCCTGCGCCATCTGCATCCAGTGACCTCCCGCGATCTTGACCAGATCGTCGGTCCATCTCGGGCCGTAAGCTCGTTTACCTTTAAAGCAATAAGAAACTTACTTACTACTTTTTTCTTATATTTTGAGCAAATTACACCTTAAAATTTACAAAATAAGATTCAAATTATTTATTTTAAAGCATTCTTAGTATTTTATTCCTCATTAAGTTTTGACCGTGAGGGAGTCCCACCCGATTGTAATACAATTTGGAGTGAGCACCTTCCTAATTACTAATTGTTTTGTCATAATTACGTGGACCTAATGGTGTGTTGTACGTGACGAGATTAGCGATCAGCGTTTTTTTTTTTCAAAACATCGGATCAATCACCGGGTATGTAGGAGTTGAACCAAATTAAAAGCTCCAAGGCCAGAACCCAGCACGGTGTTATGAGGAACGGCGCGACGCGTTACGCACTCGGCACTCTTTCCCGTCGTGCCGCCCCTGGACGCCGAACCGGCAGCCGCCGGCGATACGGCTACCGGCTCTTTCCGTCGGCGGTCTTTCCGAAGACCGCGTGTCACCTTCCCACCGAATACCCCGCTGGGTAAGCGATCAGCGTGGTATTAATTTAATATTTTATTCACTTTACTTTTACCTGAAGGGTAGGTAGTATTTTTAGCTACTCAGCAGTCAGGTCTACAGTTCTGAGTTGGGGTATAACAGGAGAACTATGGACCAAGTTTTCAGCTTACCTCAAATACCAACCCAAATCATTAGGCTACCTTCTTCTTTCTAACAAAAATGAGTCAACAAATTCGGTTTATATACAACGAAATTAGCCGCGATTGACAACGCAAAGGTCCATAAGCAACGGTAACGCTTACCATCGGGTATTTTCACTACGAGGCAAAAAATATAGCTCTCTTTACTGTATCATATTATTTAACAACAATCGCTACCGCTCCTAAAATCGCCACCTCTCCCCAATAACAACCCTACATTCATTTGCACACAAGTACCTACACGTGAAGAATATTCATAAAGCTACCGACACGGGCGGACCCAGCCACTCATATTCACGTATGTTATGAATGTATTATAACATTCGTTTGGTCGTGTTCAATCCTGTTTTTCAATAGAGGTTATTTTGACGTGACAACGTCTTATAAATTGGTTTGCCGGGTTACAGTTCAAGAAACTGCGTTACGCTCCGCTCACGTTATGCGCTCACAATGAGAGCGAGTGCCTTTCACTTTTTATGTCTGTCTCTATCGCTCTTAGGCGGGCTAACCATGCCCGAGTCGTTGTCACGTAAAACTTTCGCCCGTATACCGACTTTACAGGCAACCAATTTTTTTTTATTTCAATCACTGCATGAACCGATTTCGATGACGACGGGCTTACCAAAGTATTTCAATATTAAGTCTACGTGGTTTTAAGAAAATGACAACTTTTGGCTTCAAAGTTTTCTAGCAAGAGCTCGGTTGCTTGTTCGTCTAACTGTGTCTATCATCATCTTAGTGCGTAGTGCGTAACGCGTCGCGCTGTCTCGCAAAACCCCGTGCTAAGTCTGGTCTCCGCCGGGTCTTTCCGGGTCCGAATTTAGAGTGGTTCAACTGCCATATCCCATCTCAATGGGAAGCCAACGATTACCTTCAAGTCTAAAAATGTAATGACTTCAGAGTAAGACTATATTCAAAAGTGACATCGTGCATACTCAGGATCTTTATGCTCTAAAATAATTAATTAATTTATTTATTTATGAGTTTTCTACAAAGAATACACTAAGTTAACACATTGATTATATAAGCAATAACAAAAAAAGAGTATGTGCATCTTTACTTACAGAAAACTACTGCATGCAAATTTAAACATTAAAATTTGAGGAATAGTGTTCCGAGTAAAAACAAAATTATAAATATTTAATAACATCAAATTCATTTAATTAATGTTAGAAATATGAAGTCTTTATTATATATACCAGTTTTATGCCATTTGAAGTAGCTAAAACCTGGCATAAGTTATAAACTTTTGATATAGGCATTCACATTCCACAGTAGTTCAGTCATCTGCGACAGAGTGCAGAAGACTTGACAACGTCCAACACATAAACAAATGACGGTGACCGCCGACCAATATGGAAGTTGGAACTTGGCGAGCCAATGTGGAAACGCGAAATAATGTAAGTACTTTTGATAGGACATTGACATTTGAAAGTCAAACGTCAGATCTTATACTTTAATGACTTCCAAAAAGGAGGGGAAACTTAATTCGTTTGCTTATTTTTTTAAATGTTTTTCCCGTGTAACTTGATGATGATTCTTGTGTCAGATAAAAGGTGAGGTTCGTTTTGGGGTACAATTTATTTTTGTAAAGATTAATCAAGTATTATTGGATCTGTGTTTAAAAGTGATATTTATTGAGAAAGTTTTAATAATTCTGGTAGACATAAGTGACGTGTGTGTGGGCTTTAGTGATATTAAGCCAAAGGGAGATCTCCGACCGGGCGAGGTAGTGTATGCCCGGTCGGGCCGAAGCCCACTGTCGTAGATTTCAGACGTCGTATATATGCGCCGAATGCTGCAAATGTTGATACCGCGATTCAGGATCTCGCGCGCTATTGGTCGCCACAGAGTGCAATATATAAACTCAAATAAGCAGTGCATAATAATTTTCCTAAACCGATATTTTAGCCGATCAAACTCGCTGTATCTTTAAGATTACTCCACAAATTTGAAACTGCGTGTGGGCGATTTCAATACGACATACCAAGTCGTACTTATTTATATAAACAGAACAGAGAACGTGACGAACCCGAAAACAAAATGTAGTGTTAAATTTCAATGGGAATGCTTTTATTGTTGAAATATTAGGTCAGAGGAGAAACTATATAATTTCAATACATAGTTTGCTAGTTTCTGACCGATTTACAGAAAGAGATACTCAATTCGTCTGGTTTTTAACTCTTAAATGGACGATTTTTATTATACGTTTTAAAAAAAAAATATATATATATATATATTTGTGTAATAGAGTATTACTGTACTGTCTAGGAAAAAATGAATACATACAAAAATTTTGTAATAAATCTTATGTACTACGTAGAGATTTTTTTCGAGTCGGTCGTTCGGACCGTTTTGACCATTTAAATATAATTTAAAGCACTTTATTTCCTTCGTCGTTTTTTGTATGCCACAAATTAAGCGAACGTACTTATTTGAAAACGTTATAGAAATTGGAATTACTATTAATTTATATAACACTAGCTGACTCGCGCAACTTCGTCTACGCCGAAAAAAAAAATTAGGGGTGGACTACCCCTAACATTTAGGGGATGAAAAATAGATGTTGGCCGATTCTCATAGGTACCGGATAAGCACAAAAAATTTCATCAAAATCGGTCGAGCCGTTTCGGAGGAGTTCAAGTTCGAACACCGTGACACGACAATTTTATATATTAGATTTTTGAAATGAAATGAAATTAATTACAAAGGTTATTATTTCATTTGTATTTCATTTTAAATATGTATACATTATATTTATTATATTAAATTTTATCTATTATACATGAACATTTTTCAGGTTAACCAATTTTTGGATGATTTTTCCATCGTCCCATCTTCAAACTTGTCCTTCTTCAAACGAGGCTTGAAGAGAGTCGTTAAGGGTAGGCCGTAGGTAGCGGTACTGTCTTCTGACAATGCAGAGGAGCGATAACCGTTTACAATCAGGTGGCCCGTTAACTCGTCTGCCTACGAGGCAATAAAAAATTTAAAAATAGAAACTCAATATAACAATTGCGATTGCTATCGAGTTACGTAATAACACCTCATTTTAAGATGCACGTCAAAACCAATTTCTTTAATTTTTGCATGTTAACAAGCAGTTAGTTTTATGAATATTTGGCGTTAAATCATTTCGACTTTTGGAACGTATGTTATTGAGTTAAGAATTGATGTTGCTCATATTTTTGTGTGTTACAATGTGTGGTCACAGAACATGTGGTTATCAGAAGTAAAAGAAAGAAATAATTTAATGGACACAAAAACACCAATATGATGCCAAATAGAAAAATAATGATACAAAAATGTATGCCGGAAAGATTGCTTTAGTCGCAAAACAAAAACTTGTCAGAAGTAAATCTTCATAGTTCGAAGTACTAATTCACGTTGTTTTTATGAACCTAGTGCCTAAAGTCTAGGAACGACTAGCCAATGTCAAGTGAGATGTATACACGGTTTAAAAAAACATTGTCATCAGTGTAACAAATCACTGGCTCACTTACTACCCCCAGCTCTGGGTACTTGGATACACCCCACTCGCACCACGTCTTGTATGCGACTTCCGGTGCAAGTCGCACCACTGGTGTACGTGAGATAGTGTATTGCATCTACTACTATAGACACAAACACTACAATCAGCCTATAGACGTCCACTGCTGGACATAGGCATCCAAACCTCACCACAACAACCGGTACTGCGCTGTCTGCATCCAGTGACTTCCCGCGTTCCTGACCATCTTGTTGGAGATCTTGCTCACGCTCTACCGTTTCTTGACCGTCTGTCTAAAACTTTTCCCTATTGGTCATCCGTTCTTCGTAAAATATGCCCTTCCTAGAGGATGGTTCGTAATTTGTTTATAGTTTACCTTCTGTCTGGTTCTGTGCTGTGGCCATAATTGCTTTAAGACTGATAAAATCGGTTAAAGAAATATTTGTATTGGATGTTTCAACCCACTTTGCGAATGAGATCCAATCCCAATAGGGATATTAACAAGAGCTGACTTTAGCTTAAGGAAGCCTTTTATGACAGATTTTTTTTTTAATTCCTATACAAAATGCTGTTTTTCTTTTTTTTTTTTTTCAGTTGGAGGAAATCACCGGATCCCCGGGGTATGTGGGAGTTGATCCGCACTAAAACCTCCAACCGCTCACACTCAGCGTCCGAACCCCGGCTGAGGCCAGAACCCAGCACGGGGTTATGAGGGACGGCGCGACGCGTTACGCCATCGGCACTCTTTCCCGTCGCAAACAAAATGCTGTAGGAGGTTTTTGTGCGGTTCGACTCCCACGACAGCTGACGATGTGAGGTGCTAGAGGGAGTAACTCAATTGTCTGTTACCCAAACTTAATTTTTTAGGGGTATTTAAATTTTAAATAAAACATTTTTTGGAACGAAGTTTTTTGCGCGTTATCGAAAGGGGGCGGATGACGAAAATTCTTATGAAAAAGTTGCCACGACACTTTTTTTTGTTTTAGATGATTATCGCTAGATGGCGCTGTGATCAAAATATTTTATTTAAGTTATAATAATTAGTTAGTTTAAAACGTCTGTCTCTCTCTCTCTCTTTTGAAAGACTACTAACTATTATAACTTAAAAAAATAAAATTTTATTACAATTCCCTCATTAATTCATCGAAAGGAACTTCGTTTCATCCGGGTGTCCCTTGACACCTCTCAAGTTTTTTTTTATTTCGAACTAGAATATTATAACATATCCTTCAAAATTCACTCTGAATAAAATGTAGCTAAATTTCGGATTGCATTTAAATCTTATGCAATGAAATAAGTCTCAATAATGTAAAGTGACACTTACCATCAAACAGTACTTCCATACCTTGCAAAAAAGCGTAATATTTGATGAGCCCAGTCAGAATTCAATCAATTCCTCGCTATCAGAGTAAACATCAATTTTATAAGTTCAAACAACGAAAAAAAGAGAGCCGCCATTTTGTTGAAATTTCGTATGAATGAAAAATCATGTTGGAACTGTATGTTTGTGTCTGGAATGAGAAATTAAAAATATTGATGCGTTTTGAGTTTTTTAAAAGTTCTTTAAAAGTTCCTTTGTGATAAACAAAGAATCTATACATAAAATCTAGTAATATTTTTATAACAATAAAAACGATTTCAATTTTTTACATCTTAGGTTATAAAATCGAAAAGTACTCACTGATCCTTAATTTGTTTGAAAATAAAATATAGCCTTTAATTTTCTTCGATAAAAACACTATCCAACACTAAAATATTGTTTTAAATTGTACTAGTAGTTCCTCAGATTAGCAAGTTCAAACAAACAAAGAAACAAACTCTGCAGCTTTGTATTATTAGTGTAGATGAGATTGAATGGTAAAAGACAGCTACAGAACTCTTTCATGCATTTTCAACGGGTTCTTACCACGATATTTAATTAATTAAGTTGCCTCGATATTTCAACGTTGTTGCAAACGTCATGATCACGAGAAAACTGGATACTGCGGGTCCTCAGCCTGATAAAGAACATAGAACCTTTTAATTCAAAGTTGCAAATAAATCTCTTTCACATTAAGATTTAGAAGTATAAACCAGTTTAAACTCGCGACATCCCGCATACAAGGTTCAACTCATCACACACTTAACTGCATTTTTAATAACAAGCAACAAACGTATTGTCATTACTTCGAAATATAGATAATATCGGACCACACATGGTTTCAAATGATAGATAAAGATCTATGGATATAAAACTAACATTTTACGATTGATTCCGGCGCGGATTGACATCGTGGCGTGCGCTTGATAAACAAATAAGCAATGCTTAACGTGTTCTGTGAATTGCAATTTTCATACACTTTTATTTTTGACTAGTTAACTAATGGAACTAATGGAATTGACACAAAAATGTGAGGTAGACGAAATTCCAAAATTTCGCTTAAGATAATAGTTTTAAACTGAAGACGTGTTGTAAAATATTGTATATTGTGTATTGTGATCCTAAGATGATTGATAAATAAATAAATAATAATAATAATAAAACACTTGATGTTTGTAGATACTTTTTTTTTTCAGTTGGAGGAAATCACCGGATCCCCTATATCCCGGATATGTGGGAGTTGAACCGCACTAAAACCTCCAACCGCTCACCCTCAGCGTCCGAACCCCGGCTGAGGTCAGAACCCAGCACGGGGTTTGGAAGGACGGCGCAACGCGTTACGCTCTCGGCACTATTTCCCGTCGCTCCGTTCCCGTTTCCCGTCGCTCCGTCCCCGGTTTGTAGGTACTTAATGTTGTTTCGAGACAATCAAAATCCATTATTATGGGATTAAATGAGTGTTGAAGTTTAATATCAACGATTCCGAAATAGTCAATTTTTGAACTAGAAATAGTTAATTTCGTGAGCTTAATAAATTAATTTTAAAGAAAACACTTTTTAAGATATTGGATATCATGTAGCAATAATGTACTAAGATAAATAAAACGAGCCCAAACACGACGGGTCGGACTCTATGGTACCATATTATTGTATTGTCACGCGATATATATATATGCGTAAAGTTTAGCTAGCAAGATTCTACCCGAACTTACATAGTTACATCCAGTGCAAGTTAATATAAAGGTTGTAAAATAGAAGTATTTTTATTATGTTTTTGATACGTAAATATAATAAGCTTATCAGTAATGTCGATCTCGTCTCGACAACAAAAAACAAAGTATTAACAAATGCAAATTAAGTTTTTTTACAAAGGAAGTTTTTTTTCTTTGTAAAAACACAGGCGCCACACTCTAAAAATGTTTATTTAGGACTAAAAGAATAGATGCTAATGTTTACAAGTTTTTTTAAAAGTTATTTTGAGCTTTTGTAACTTTCAAGCATATAATTATTACGCCTGGAATCAACATCACGAACAACACAATGAAGTCGATTGAAAGTATTTGAAAGTACACCGATCGTGTGTAACTACAAGATAATCTGAATTAACATCATGAATAACAGAGTGAAATTTTAAAAAACTTACGTGTGTGTCATATTTTATTAGTGTGCTAAACGAATTGAGTGTTATCGGCACCCTCTAACGCCAGATAGCCGAGTTGTTACGCGCGATTGGCGTACTTTCAATTGGCTTCATTCTGTTGTTTATGATGTTGATTCCAGACGTAATAATCCTATGCTTTCAAGTAGATAATAATATTTTACAAAAATGAAAACGGTTGTATTCCATTTTTCAAGAATATTTATTTAGCAAAAATATGAATAGTTAGATCTGTATCAACTTTAAATGAGATAATGTCTAACTTCTCTGCTTTATACCAAAAAAATAATATTCAAATCGGTTCAACGTCAAAAACAAATTTTATTAAATTGGTACAAAAATACATCTATTTAAATCGATTTTTAAAAACTTAAAAGAGTGTTCAATGTTTTTCAAGTAGGTATTCTAGTATATTTAAAAGAGCTTTTTTATTGCTTTGATAAATTTATAATTAGATATAACATAATTATGACATTCTCGTAGTATTAAACGAGATTTAAGAAAAGTCCTGTATGGGGAGGTGAGGCCCCTCATTGCCTTGACATTGCAGAGGTTCATGAGCGACGGTGACCGCTTACCATCAGATGGACCGTAGTCTCGTTTATCTATCTTCCTTTTCTTATCACCATCCTACATTACTATATGTGATACTAATGTACATAAATACACTCTACATGTCATAATATATGTAATATATGGTTTAGTATATTATAAGTCGGTGAGACGGTGACTCACTGGCATCCGAGAGGTTGGGTCGCGTTTTGTTCGCACTAATGTATGGTTTAAGTTATAAGCATAAGCATTACTTACGACGATTGACCTCCAAAAAGGAGGAGGTAGTCAATTCGTCTGTTTTTATGTTTGTTGCCACAAAATCCCATTGTTTAACCCTTTCACGACCAAGGGAAATATTTTTCCCTTCTACAAAAATCGTTACTATTCTTGAATAATATATTTTTTTTATGAATGTCAAACGTTACGTTTATGTACGTTGTGTTAAAATGTTTCATATGAAATTTATAGGAAATTTGTACACCCTACTATGTTTTTCTAGTGATATCTCTTACTTTACAGAATAACTTAAATATTGCGAATACTATCGCATGTTTAGTGTCAGCCATCTTATGGTCCTGAAAGGGTTAAGGTCGAACAAGGACTTTTGGTTATGTGTTTAAAAAATTAAACAGACAAGATTTCACAATTGAGGCTTATGAGCGACGGTGACCGCTTACCATAGGCTCGTTTAACTTGTAAAAAAAATCCTTAAATGAATCGGTGATTTCTTATTGTTAGATTTTTGAATGATTTATTTTTCTTAGAAAGCAGAAACTTTAAACATTTCACACTCAACGTCTGATCACGGGGTTACGCGGAACGGCGCGACGCGTTGGTAAAAAATGTTATGAAAACTTTTTACTTTTAACTTATCCCACGCAATAACTTAACGCTACTTATTCAAGTTATTTCAAGTTACACTTATTCGTTGAACTTTTCATGTTTATACATTTGACAGGCGTTAAGGAAGTGTTAAATATTGTATTTTACGCTTTTATAAGTTTTAACTGTATTTGTCAAAATTAATTTATTTTGATGACGAGGGCACGAGATATTTACACGGAAAGAAAGCTTGTCAGTATAAAAACTAAGTCTGGTCCTGTTGTCCTAATTTTTTAAAACTACGCAATAGATTTTGATGCAGCTATTTATGTTTTTGACGTGACAACGTCTTATAAATTGGTTTGCCGGGTGACACTTCAAGAAACTGCGTTACGCTTCGCTCACGTTATGCGCTCACAATGAGAGCGAGTGAGAGGCACGCGTGCCTTTCACTTTTTATGTCTGTCTCTCTCGCTCTTAGGCGGGCTAACCATGCCCGAGTCGTTGTCACGTAAAACTTTCACCCGTATACCGACTTTACAGGCAACCAGTTTTTTTTATTGTATTTTGTTTTTTTTTATGTTTTTTTATTGTATTGTTTTTTTTGTATTTTTTTGTTTTTTTTTATGTTTTTTTATTATCTAATATATAAAATTCTCGTGTCACGGTGTTCGAACTTGAACTCCTCCGAAACGGCTTGACCGATTTTGTTGAAATTTTTTGTGCTTATCCGGTATCTATGAGAATCGGCCAACATCTATTTTTCATCCCCCTAAATGTTAGGGGTAGTCCACCCCTAATTTTTTTTTTATTTTTTCGACGCAGACGAAGTTGCGTGGGGCAGCTAGTAATTAATATAATTATTTTAAACGTCATGATAACTGGCGCCGTGATGACGTTCGTGAACCTATGGCTTCAACTGAAAATCAGCGCTGTGTACCACCACAGCATGTGCTGAGTTGAAGCCTTATGGTACACAGTACTGTGCTTTCCTTTTTATATTTTTATTTTACTTTGTTTCCTGCTGTTGTTATCCTGTACTGTCTTTTCTTTCTTTCTTTCTTTCTTTCTTTCTTTCTTTCTTTCTTTCTTTCTTTCTTTCTTTCTTTCTTTCTTTCTTCTGGGTTCCAAGAGGAAGGTTAATTGACAATCAGGTTTTTGTGTGATGTCCTAAATAAGTACATTTTTCTGCGCTGACATCGCAAAAGCTTTTGTGACGCAGACGAAGTTATACAGGTCGGCTAGAATACACATTTTATACCACATTTTATAGTAGGAGTACTTCGGACATCATTTGAAGAATTTTATTGTTTCTTTTTTTGTAAGATCTTAGTTCACAATATTAAATGTCTCATTCCCATGTTTTAAAGAAAAGTAGATTTTGAGATTTTTTTTTTAAAAGAAGTTTTTTTGTAAATACTATTTGTTTTATTAGGTACTTCAGATCGCCAAAATAAGTACATATTTTTACAATCTTATTGAGAAAAGAGATGAAATTTCAAACCGTCATTTCTTAAGATTCTCAGAAGTTTTATAAATGATCTTAACGCCTGTCATCTTAAAATAAGCTGCAGTGGCTTATTGCACATTTATAAAATACATATTTTCGTGAACGTTAATGCTTAAATTTTTAATATTAATTAATTATTATTTTTTCACTCTAATGTTAATCTCTTATATCAAAAAATAATTGCTTGTTCGTTAGTCTCGCTAAAACTCTGAACCGATTTGGCTAATTTTAGTATTGAAATATCAGGAAAGTAAACGGTGAGAAACTTTACCTATGTAACGCAGACGAAATTGCACGGACCAACTGGTACATAGTAAAGAGGACAAGCTCTCAATCATCATTAAAATTTGTCACAAAGTGACTACAAACTTTTAACAATTTTAACTATTCAAAAAAAAAGGGGGTGGCGCGACGGGAAAGAGTGCCATGGGCGTAACGCGTCGCGCCGTCCCTCATAACCCCGTGTTCGGTTCTGGCCTCAGCCGGGGTTCGGACGCTGAGTGTGAGCGGTTGGAGGTTTTAGTGCGGTTCAACTCCCACATACCCGGTGATTGATTCGGTGATTTCCTCCAACTAAAAAATAAAAACAAAAACAAAATTTATACAAGTAATTTTACTATATCTGTGCTTACATTTAATGTTGTTTGTAACGCAGACGAAGTTGCATAGAACATCTCTATTATTAAGATCTTCCAGTCTTATAACGTGATAAAAGGGCATTTACAGCTTATAATCAAATGAGCTGTGTGTGCAATAAAACGGTACAGAATTCCGCGAGAAAGGGACGGAGATAGCTGCATCGTTCAAGGTGTAAAGATGGTGCATAAGTGACGCGTAGTGATGGGATAATGTCGATAAATAACTCGAATGTCGATAAAATTAATTTTATCATTTTTATTTTTACTAGCTGACCCACACAACTTCGTCTGCGTCACATAAGGAAATTTTCTCACCGTTTAAACCTTCCCTGGACTTCTACGAATATTTCTCGAGTTTTAGCGAGACTAACGAACAGCAATTCATTTTATATAAAAAATTAAACTTTAACTTATAAAGCCTTATTTTTAGGATTCGTTAAACTTTTACGAATACGACTACAGGATGCCTAGAATATTGAATAAAGTAAATCAAGTCAAATAATATAATTGGTTTTGATTTTATATTTCGATACCTCCCACGTAAGTTGTTGTATCTCCAAAACTGCAAATTTACAGTAGAGCGTTTCAAAGATTCAAAGTGAACCAAAATCTGCATATTTTATTGTTACATCTTTTTGAAATTTTTTGAGTTATATTACATTTAAATACGAAATTTCAAAAATATGTAACAATAAAATATACAGATTTTGGTTCACTTTGAATCTTTGAAACGCTCTACTGTAAATTTGCAGTTTTGGAGATACAACAACTTACGTGGGAGGTATCGATTTCTTCTACAAGCATACGGCTACAAAACCGCCCTATTAAAAATTATATATTATATTATATATGATGTTGTTTAATAAAAGTATTTGTACACTATGTTCTTCCCCATACGGTCCCACATCGTCCTTATTGCTGCCGAGTACCATGAGCAACGGTAACCATTTACCATTAGATCTTTTTCACCTGCACCGACAAAAGAGGTATTCAGAGTCACAACTCGCTCCAACAGTATTTCGATAAATTTTCTAACAAAGTTAAAACCATCGATATATCGATAAAACGTGACTCTTTCCCATCCCTAAAGGTCACGGCCCAAACGTCTCGGAGAAACGGGTTCTTAGTGCGGATACCACGATCGGGAATAATAACATACGACAACTAAATAAAAAAAAAACAAGATGAAAGCACTTCACACTTCGCAATCAAAGGTTTTATGAATCAAAACCCTTTGCTTTAAAAAGCCGGCATTCCATTTTGAATTGAGAAGGTTATTTGGCTGTTTTTTAATCCAGTGTTTAGTCCGAGATTTTTTGGGTATTTGCCCACCTCTCACTCCTACCACTGTAACTCCTGTGCAGTCTTGGACTTTGTTCGGCAGCACTACCTTGTTTTCGAATAAAGTAAATTTCGTATTCGCATAAAGTATTTCATTTCATCATTCTCAGCCTGTAGACGTCCACTGCTGGACATAGGCCTCCCCCAAAGATTTCCAATGCGACCGGTTGGTAGCGACCTGCATCCAGCGTGTTCCTGCGATCTTAACAAGATCATCCGTCCACCTTGCAGCTGGTCGTCCCACACTGCGCTTGCCTTGACGCGGACGCCACTCCAGAACCTTCGTGCTCCAACGGCCATCGGTTCTACGTGCTATGTGACCCGCCCACTGCCACTTCAACTTGCTTATTCTTTGGGCTATGTCAGTTACTTGGTTCTTCTGCGAATATCCTCGTTTCTGACCTGATCACGCAGTGTGATATCGAGCATAGCTCTTTCCATTGCTCGTTGCGCGACAGTGAATTTCTTTATAAGGCTCACAGTAAGTGTCATTTCAGTTCATTTCAATATATTTTAGAAAATAATTCTTTCAATTGATCTTGAAAACGAGTTTTATATAAACTTATTTTTCTTTATTTTATACAATTTGAAGTATTAAATATTTAGCAAAAATCATCTCCGAACAATTAAAACGAGGTTTAAGAAAAGTCTTGTATGGGTAGGCGGTAGATAACGGCCCCTCTTTGCCCTGGCATTGCAGAGGTTCATGAGCGACTGTGACCGCTTACCATCAGGTGGGCCGTATGCTCGTTTATCTACCTTGCAATAAAAAATAAATAAAAATAATTTGAGACGATAATAAAATGTAAACAGAAACTACTTTTATTATCAACATGATGTGATCAATTTTCGCTACTATAACAGCGTGATTTAATCTACTAATTTTTGCAGAAAGAAACAAACCAATTTTGAACCTAAGAGTTAACTTTTAATCGGCCTTCCTTATTCCTTTTTTAAACTTCCATACTGGCCAGTCCTGCCATGAATTATTTATGAGTGTCTATGTTTTCACTATTTTATTTTATCTATGGAATTTCGTGAGATAACAAAGATGGCGGCGCGAATACAATTTGAATTATATAAAGCTATTTATGACCGTTGATTAGGTATCGCACGATAGTTAAATTTTAATGGAGAATGGTGTGTGAATACTAAAATTTTGCTGCAATTTTCAGTACTGTATTAATGTTCACTGCTGGGCTCAGGTCTCATCAGTAGAGGGATAAGGCATAGCCCACCACGCTTGCCCAATGTCCACGGATTGAGGATATTATATTTCTAAACTCTTCTCCAATGAGACAAGTACTTTTGGAGTAAATTGTAAAATAAATTAATTAAATATTTTAATAAATTTCTTTAAACACTCGCGGTTATCCACATCATAAGTCATTTCGATATTTATTTATTATTGTGAAAGCACATCGCTCACTTAATAAAAATAGTGGTAAGAACCCGTTTAGTAATTGTTTAACCCTTTCAGGACAATAAGATGGCTGACACTAAATATGCGAATACTACACAATATTTAAGTTATTCTGTAAAGTAAGAGATATCACTTGAAAAACATAGTAGGGTGGGTGTACAAATTTAATTTTCCTATTAATTTCATGGGAAACATTTTAACACAACGTACCTACGTTTGACATTCATTAAAAAAATATCGATTCAATAATAATAATCAATAATGATTTTTGTGGAAGGGAAAAATATTTCCCTTGAGCATGAAAGGGTTAAGTGATGAAAATGTAAATAAGACTGTATGATGTTGTGGAGGTATTAATGAAGAAAGATCCGAAATTGGTGTAAAGCGTATATTTAGAATATTTACAGTTAAAAATAATAAAATAGTTACAATTAATTAGAATGTACAAGAAGCGTTGTCACAGAGAGAAACGAGAGTCTTGTAGATGACGTTTTGCCGTCCAAGTTCGGTCTTCGTCGTACGAACTCGGAAACGAAGTTGCGCGCGCAGATTTGCGTCGCACGCGATGCGTTTTGACCGTGACGGAAATGTTCGCCACAATGTCATATCTATTTTTTTCACAGAATACTAGTGTAAGAAAACTCATATTTCCGTTAAGCTCACCTTTTATGCGTATTTTTAGTTACTAAGTATAAATCACTGTTACTTTTTATCGAGTGTACAATAAAATATTTAATAAAATAAATATTAAATACTATACTAGCGAGCGGGCCCGCGAGACTTCGTCTGCGTCACTTTCAATTAAAAAAATTGGTTGCCTATGAAATGAAATGAAATACTTTATTTTCAACATTAATGACGTACTCATTCTTGTTGACGTCAAAATTTAAAAGCTACCACCAGTTCGGACACAAAAAATAATAATTGTAGCCACCGTCCTGAAAAGAACTGGCAAGAAACTCAGCGGGCATGTCTTTTTTGTAATATACGGATTTTTTTTTTTTAAGTATTTTAACAGTATTATACAATTTTAGCTTAAATATACAAAAAAAAAAATTCGCTTATGATAATGAAATGACCTTGGCGAGCAACTCATTCCCACTTTGTGCAATCGTCCAAGTAATCATTGACCTTATAGTAGGCTTTCTTGCACAGATGTTCTTTAATAGTTTTCTTAAACCTATGTATAGTATAAAGTCGGTATACGGGTGAAAGTTTTACGTGACAACGACTCGGGCATGGTTAGCCCGCCTAAGAGCGAGAGAGACAGACATAAAAAGTGAAAGGCACGCGTGCCTCTCACTCGCTCTCATTGTGAGCGCATAACGTGAGCGGAGCGTAACGCAGTGAAGTGAAGTGTCACCCCCCAAACCAATTTATAAGACGTTGTCACGTCAAAAGCCTGTGTTCTTCCTCAGGGTCTTAAGATTGTCTGTGTCAAATTAATCAAAATAGATTTCTTTAAACACTCGCGGTTATCTACATCACTTACATTATTACTTCAGTCTACCGCAGTTCTTCAGTCTTCCCGTGATCATGGCGCTTGAAACAGTGCTGAAATATCGGGACCTCTCAATTAAAAATAATCGTGGTAAGAACCCGTTTAGTAATGTAAGTAATCAAAATAGGTTGACAGGTTTAAACGGGAATGCGAAACAGACAGAGTAACTTTCACATTTATAATATTAGTAGGGATTCTAATTTTTTAAATGTCACCTCTACATAACTATTCTATGTCATAACGAGACACCCGGTATTATTAGAGCTATTCTGAATATCTTGGATATGAAACTATCCCTGTGACCGACATAACAGTTCCAAGGATTCACAATTAAAACAATATCAGTTAAATTTAGATTTAAATGAGTCTTGTGATTGCTCTTTTCAACCGAATTTACATAAGGAACTTTATATGTTCGTACGTTCGTATTTTGACCATCGATGAAAAATGACGAGGTGGTTTGTGATAATGAAATCGTAGTTATTACATGAATGAACCGATTTTGATTTTTGAGTGTTGTCTTAAAGTAGCTGTTTGCTGAAATTTAGTCCAAAATGGCGACCAATACAAAATGCAACTCCTTGAATATGAATTTCAAATGAAAGAGCTTTACTACAAGAATATTTTTTTCCTTAATTATTTAATTGATCAGCGTAATACATTATCCTTTTATTCCATATTCATTTCTTTGCTTATTTTTTACATTATATATAAAAAAAAAACATTTACAAAAAAAATAATGTGAAAATACAATATAAAAACATTATTATCATCATAAAATACTATAAACACGATTATATAATATATAAGTATGAAGTAAAGCCGAAAATATATTTTTAAAAAGAAATTATTCCTTGTTGTGTACCTACTTGTTTTTATCGTGTTAAATTATAATTGCACAGTCTGTAAAATAATCTTATTTATTTATTCTATGATCTATCATTAAGTCTTCACTTGACCTATGCAAATGTAGCCGAGCCCTTGCCTTCGCGAACCAACATTAAAATATCCTTGATCACACCATAGAATATTCAGTACAGTCATTTTATTTTGTAATATTTATAGAGAAACCTAATTGTTTGAATCTACCTTTTTTGGACTGGTGTGTGGATAGTAAAATTTGGCTGCAATGATGTTATTGGAACGAAGTTCCTTATTGCGCGTTATCGAAAGGGGGCTAGACGAAAATTCTTATGAAAAAGTTGTCACGACCCTTTTATTGTTTTAGATGATTATCGCTAGATGGCGCTGTGATTAAAATCTTTTAAAACAATTCCTTATATTATTTTATATGATTAATGCTAGATGGCGCAGTGATCAAAATATTTTATTTAAGTTATAATAATTAGTTAGTTAATTGTTATAACTTACAAAAATAAAATTTTATTACAATTCCCTCACTAATTAATTGAAAGGAACTTCGTTCCATCCGGGTGTCCCTTGACACCTCTCAAGTTTTTTATAGTGTATCATTTAATGTTCCCTGCTGGGCTGAGATCTCTTCAGTAGTAGGATCAAAAATAGTCAGTCCACCACGCTTGCCCAATGTCAACAGATTGAGGATATTAACCTTTTTACAAGCTTTATATTAACTTGCACTGCATGTAACTATGTTAGTTTGGATAGAATCTTGCGAGTTAAATTTGATAAACTTCCCGTTTGATGGAGCTGATATTTAGCATACAAATGTATATCGCGTGACAATGCAATAATATGATATCATAGAGCTGATCTGATGATAGATTTGGAAGGTGTGCATAGAAACTCTTGTGCTAAACAAGATAGACCCGTCGTGTTTGGGCTCGTTTTACTTGTATTAGTTAGCACTCTACTGCTACATGATATCCAGGATCTTAAAAGCTTGTATTTAAAAAGTTTTATTTAAAATAAATTATTCTTAACGAAGTTTTATACATTTGCCTGACAGGACAAGAAAAATGAGTTGACAAAATCAGAAAATAAAATTATGTACGAAATTTCTTTTAAATATTCCTAAACAATTTATTGCAAAATGAAACACATAAAGATTGGATAAGACGAGATATATCGCAAAAAATATATTGCTAAAGTATTTTACGCGAGTTAAGCCCAACTTATTAGGGCTGTCAAAGCTGTATAAAATGGCTGCTAACTGCTGGGCTCGGGTTTTCTCATTGTCTCTCTTCTGTGCAGGGTGGAATTTTGAAATGTCCCTCTAAGGAAAGTATTTCGAATTTAAGCATGTTCGATTCCCAGGTGAACCTATCAAAAAAAACCATTAATGCATTGTTTCTAACCTTAAAATAAAGGAATGTAATCTTTCAGTAAAATTTAATGAAAGAGATAGCATTATACTTTGTCTCACTCAAACATTGTTCCTAACCCTTATCGAACAGTCAACTTTGTCAACAAAATGACAGAAATAGCGAGATACCTCCGACTCACTCAGACGTTTCTAGAATATTCTCCAAACTTCAAGCAATATTAAAACAAACTGAATTAAAAAAAATGTTGTTAAAAATTATGGACATGTCCTAAAGGAGGTTTAAGAAAAGTATAAGTAGGTGATAGATAACGGCCTCTCATTGCCCTGGCATTATAGAGGTTTATGAGCGACGGTGACCGCTTACCATCAGGCGGGCTGTAAGTTTATCTACACAGCAACAAAAAAAATTTTTTTTACTTATGTGCCTGTCACAGCCCTACGAATCTGCATGCACCATCACAGTGTGAATGCACCCAGAGTCATATTATCTTTGTCCCGCCGACACAATGCATGTCTTAACCTTGAGATTATCTCGCGACGTGAGGTACTCCATCATCATTTACATCCAGTATTGAACAGCCACTAAGTACTACTTATATAGACACTGTCTGTACTGATTACTCTTCTCGTACACAAACAGACACAGATCCGACCTACATCTAGCCGAGAGTCCTATACTACACTACTATAGACACAGTCCTCTGCAGCTCTGTACTGATTACTCTTCTCGTACACAAACAGACACAGAAACGACCTACATCTAGCCGAGAGTCCTATACTACACTACTATAGACACAGTCCTCTGCAGCTCTGTACTGATTACTCTTCTCGTACACAAACAGACACAGATCCCACCTACATCTAGCCGAGAGTCCTATACTACACTACTATAGACACAGTCCTCTGCAGCTCTGTACTGATTACTCTTCTCGTACACAAACAGACACAGATCCGACCTACATCTAGCCGAGAGTCCTATACTACACTACTATAGACACAGTCCTCTGCAGCTCTGTACTGATTACTCTTCTCGTACACAAACAGACACAGAAACGACCTACATCTAGCCGAGAGTCCTATACTACACTACTATAAACACAGTCCTCTGCAGCTCTGTACTGATTACTCTTCTCGTACACAAGCAGACACAGATCCGACCTACATCTAGCCGAGAGTCCTATACTACACTACTATAGACACAGTCCTCTGCAGCTCTGTACTGATTACTCTTCTCGTACACAAATAGACACAGAAACGACCTACATCTAGCCGAGAGTCCTATACTACACTACTATAGACACAGTCCTCTGTACTGATTACTCTTCTCGTACACAAACAGACACAGAAACGACCTACATCTAGCCGAGAGTCCTATACTACACTACTATAGACACAGTCCTCTGCAGCCCTGTACTGATTACTCTTCTCGTACACAAACAGACACAGATCCGACCTACATCTAGCCGAGAGTCCTATACTACACTACTATAGACACAGTCCTCTGTACTGATTACTCTTCTCGTACACAAACAGACACAGAAACGACCTACATCTAGCCGAGAGTCCTATACTACACTACTATAGACACAGTCCTCTGCAGCTCTGTACTGATTACTCTTCTCGTACACAAACAGACACAGATCCGACCTACATCTAGCCGAGAGTCCTATACTACACTACTATAGACACAGTCCTCTGTACTGATTACTCTTCTCGTACACAAACAGACACAGAAACGACCTACATCTAGCCGAGAGTCCTATACTACACTACTATAGACACAGTCCTCTGCAGCTCTGTACTGATTACTCTTCTCGTACACAAACAGACACAGATCCGACCTACATCTAGCCGAGAGTCCTATACTACACTACTATAGACACAGTCCTCTGCAGCTCTGTACTGATTACTCTTCTCGTACACAAACAGACACAGATCCGACCTACATCTAGCCGAGAGTCCTATACTACACTACTATAGACACAGTCCTCTGCAGCTCTGTACTGATTACTCTTCTCGTACACAAACAGACACAGATCCGACCTACATCTAGCCGAGAGTCCTATACTACACTACTATAGACACAGTCCTCTGCAGCTCTGTACTGATTACTCTTCTCGTACACAAACAGACACAGATCCGACCTATATCTAGCCGAGAGTCCTATACTACACTACTATAGACACAGTCCTCTGTACTGATTACTCTTCTCGTACACAAACAGACACAGAAACGACCTACATCTAGCCGAGAGTCCTATACTACACTACTATAGACACAGTCCTCTGCAGCTCTGTACTGATTACTCTTCTCGTACACAAACAGACACAGATCCGACCTACATCTAGCCGAGAGTCCTATACTACACTACTATAGACACAGTCCTCTGTACTGATTACTCTTCTCGTACACAAACAGACACAGAAACGACCTACATCTAGCCGAGAGTCCTATACTACACTACTATAGACACAGTCCTCTGCAGCTCTGTACTGATTACTCTTCTCGTACACAAACAGACACAGATCCGACCTACATCTAGCCGAGAGTCCTATACTACACTACTATAGACACAGTCCTCTGCAGCTCTGTACTGATTACTCTTCTCGTACACAAACAGACACAGATCCGACCTACATCTAGCCGAGAGTCCTATACTACACTACTATAGACACAGTCCTCTGCAGCTCTGTACTGATTACTCTTCTCGTACACAAACAGACACAGATCCGACCTACATCTAGCCGAGAGTCCTATACTACACTACTATAGACACAGTCCTCTGCAGCTCTGTTCTGATTACTCTTCTCGTACACAAACAGACACAGATCCGACCTACATCTAGCCGAGAGTCCTATACTACACTACTATAGACACAGTCCTCTGCAGCTCTGTACTGATTACTCTTCTCGTACACAAACAGACACAGATCCGACCTACATCTAGCCAAGAGTCCTATACTACACTACTATAGACACAGTCCTCTGCAGCTCTGTACTGATTACTCTTCTCGTACACAAACAGACACAGATCCCACCTACATCTAGCCGAGAGTCCTATACTACACTACTATAGACACAGTCCTCTGCAGCTCTGTACTGATTACTCTTCTCGTAAACAAACAGACACAGATCCGACCTACATCTAGCCGAGAGTCCTATACTACACTACTATAGACACAGTCCTCTGCAGCTCTGTACTGATTACTCTTCTCCTACATATACTTAGGTCTTGCCCTAACGTTTTAAAGCTAGTTACCGACTATTTATACTATTTTATGACTATTATTATACCCTATTACAAGTCGTTGCAGTCGAAAAACAATTTGGAGTACGTTTACCTTGAGAATGCGTGGTGTGAGGATATTAAGCATTTCAATTGTTTTGGATAAAACACAGAATTAGAGGCGAATGACGTAACATTTCTTACATCTAGCGTCTTAGGCTTTTTAAAACGCTTCTTAGACTATCACAACTAATATTTACACTACAGTGAAATCCGTCTTCGATTTCTCAAGAATATAATCTAAGATAGATCCATATTCATTTATTAGCTTATTCTTTATATTTTAAAAAAACATTTACAAAATAATAAATCTAAAAAACAATATAAAAAACAGAGGGCCACTGCAGGCGGAGTCTACGACCCAAGCCATCAGTGGTCAGGGCTCAAGAGAGAGGAACCTCCTCACAATACGCGCCGTGTCAAGAACGACCGCCTTCTGAATCAGGCCCTTTACCCAACCGGGGAGCGAAAGCTTCTCTGAAAAAAGTTAAATAAGATCCCACAATGACAGTCTCCATTCATCTAACACAAGAAATATTATTGTACAAACCACTGAAGAGTTGATTCATTAGAATTGATTTTTACTTCTTAGTTAAATAATATCACTTTTTTATCTTCAACTCAGAATACAATTTATACACTTAGCTAGCATGTCAAAAACCGCATATTAAGCTATTTCAATTTATTTTGGATTTTGGATCCCGACCAAAATAAATAATGAGAGCATCTAGTAATTTAAATCTTCGTCGTAACCCACGTGACCCAAATAATACAATGTTCCTAAGCACGCGAGTAATTGAATTAAGTTTTAAATAAGTTATAACCATGCTTCGTTTGTTCACGACAGTAACCACTTACCATCAGATGGTATATCTACCAACCTATATCAATTACTGTCCACTGCTTTAAGCTTCACACTTTTGTAGAGTTTTAAGTCTATAAACGAGGTTTAAGAAAATTAGGAATTTTGCAATAGAGACATTGCAGAGATCCATGGACAATTATAACCGCTTCACATCAGTCCGTTTACCTACTGCTTTTAGTTAAAAAATCCTTGATACTATCTACTTATCTATCTATCTACTATCTCTTAGTCTACTTAAGTCGAAGAAAATATGGTAGGAACACTATGCACTGCTTCTTATCAACCACTTATGTAAGCAATTTAAATGTAAGAGGAGAGGAAGGCCGAAGAAAAGATGATCTGATTATGTGAAGGATGATATGTTGGTTTGTGGTGTGACAGATGATGTATGTAAAGATAGAAAGGAGTGGAGAGAGAAGACATATTATTAAGACCCCATCTAAATGGGATAAGGTGTAACGAAAGAAAGAAGCAATTAAAATGACCACTTCAAGTAATTCTGAAATAAGTTCAACAACAGTTGGCCAAGAAAAAACAAAGTAACCCTTCAGTAAGGGGTGAAATGACAGTGATGGATGTGTGTATACATCACTGGGAACTAACCAAATTTGGCTTTTGTCTAATACTGACGTCTATAGGTAACATTTGACAGCCATCAGTGGTAAAGATAGACCACAGGTATTCGAGACAATAAAATACTATGAAGCAGATCTGGTAGCCATAGGAACTCTTGTGCTAAACAAGATAGACCCGTCGTGTTTGTGCTCCTTTTACTTGTATTAACTAGCACTCTATTACTACATGATATTCAGAATCTTATAAGCTTTAATAAGTTTTCGTTAAATAAAATATTCATGTTCATGAGAGGTGTGTAAGTGTGATTTCGATTTGTATAAGGATTTACTTCTGTACAGATTTATTTTGTGCTGTGTACTGATACAAATAAATAATATTAATTATAAATTATTATTTGTCTGCGGTTGACGGTGGACAGAGAAGTGTGTGGAGTAGATGTTATTTTAAACATTTTAATTTTTTACTATGAAATATACCTTTCAAAGTTTATTTTCCGATTTGTTAGTTAAAACATTTAAATTGGTTAAGATAATTGTTACATTTTTTTTTTTTTTTTCAAAAGTACTGGATGCAGTGGGATGCTGAGTGTGTACGGTAGGAGATTTAGTGCTGTTCGACTCTCACAATACGGGTCAAGTGGAAGTTCGGCAATTTCCTTCTACCAGCCAATAGTGGTGGACTGTGTCTGATCCCTGTACTAAAGAGAGACCGGAGCATAGCAGTGGACAGTTAGTTACACACAATTAAACATATGATTTTTTTAGCACAATTACTACTCTACAGATTTTGCGGTAGAACAATTTCCAATCAATTAAATATTTGACTTCGGGACACAAAAACAATTTTTCAGTTGAATTCACTCATATTTAACGAATAGGTTTATTTAACTTTAACCTGTATGTTTCTATACTAATATTATAAAGAGGAAAGGTTTGATTGTTTGTTTGTCTCGAAAAGGCTCCGAAACTACTGCATCGATTTGAAAAATTCTTTCACCGTTGGTAAGCTACAACCACTGTTATTTTCTAAAATATCATGGACTGTTTCTGTAATTGGATGATGATACTCTTATTTGTGATGTTTGTTTTACTCACCTGCCTACTTAATGAACCTTTGTTGCACACACAATGATGTAATACTTTTATAAATTTACCGATACTTATTTTAACTTCTTTTACTGTTAAATTGATTAATTTTAGTATGTACATAGTTTTGTTACGTTTGTTAATTAGTTAGCCTAACATTTAATAGTTTTTAAGTTTCTCTTATAAGTGAACCATGTAATGTTCTTTTTGAGAAATAAATATTCTTTAAACCGAAGTTACACTATCCCTGAGTGTCATAGGCTATATTTAGTTGAAAAAAATACAGAGTTCCGTACTAAAACTTCAATAATGTAAGCCAAGGTGTGAAAAAAATACCAAAAAACTTTTTTATATCGCGTACTGTACTGTACTGTACCAACCCATTACTGCCCACTGTTGGGCTCAGGTCTCCTCCGAAGAGGGATAAGGCATAGTCCACCACGCTTGCCTAGTGCGGATTGGGGACTTCACATATCTTCAAAGGATTTTTAGAATCCTTTTCCGACATGCAGGTTTCCTCACGATGTTTTCCTTCACCGTTTTTAGCCAGTGGTGTTGTGAAAAATTGCACATAAATCTTTTTCATATTAAGATTTAGAGGTACAAGCCGGATTTGAACCGGTACAAGCCGGATTTATATCGCGTGCGCTGCGAAAACTATTGATTATAGAACGAATGATGTACTACGGGTTTGTAGGTCTTATTAAAATCTAACAGTGCTGCATACATTTATGGATGTTCTTCAAAGTACTTTAACCCTTCTTGACCAGGGCGAAGTATTAAAAATCCTTCAAAGATAGTTAGGTGCACCCGCACTAAACAGCGGACTATGTCTGACCACTCTACTGAGGAGACCTGAGCTCAACAGTGGGCAGTAATAGGTTCTAACTGTACCTTCAAACCTTATAAGGATTCTCGGGTTAATTTTATCAAAAACCATTACATCAATCTCCGTCAAAATACCAAGCATAATCCACAATAAAAGTATCCCTAAGTAATTTTATCATGTGAGAGGTATTTTATTAAACTCCCGAAAATTCTCCACGTTCCGTCAGAGCTGGCAACACTGGCAATCTGGCGATGATTCGGCCGAATCGGTGCCGAATAATTAAATATTTTCGTAACACGGCAACACTGGGAACGGTGATAAATCACGGGGAATGGTGTGTTTCCAATGACTGTGAATTTTGACGTGAGGTAATATTTTTATTACATAAAATAGCTGACTCGCGCAACTTCGTCTGCGTCACATAAATAAATTTTCTCGGTTCGGCCGTTCTCAAGTTTTAGCGAGACTAACGAACAGCACTTCATTTTTTATTAGATTTAGATTTATTTATTTAGAATCTATACTAATATTATTTAGAGGTAATGTCGTGATGTTTGTGACGTTGTAGGTAATCTTTCGATCTACTGAACCGATTTCGAAATTCTTTTACTAATAAGAAGCTACATTATTCTACTGTGTTCGAGTGTCATAAAATATTATAATCTAAAATTGAAAATAGGCAAAAACTGCTTCACTTTGTAACATTGTATAGTGGACACAAACTCAGGGGTAATTTCGTATTCAAAGACACAAGTTTAGACGTAAGGGAGGTTTCTGAGTTGAATAGAGGCTTTTACAGGGGGATGAACAATGGTTTAAATTTTCATCGAATTTCATACTATAGACACAGTCCTCTGCAGCTCTGTACTGATTACTCTTCTCGTACACAAACAGACACAGATCCGACCTACATCTAGCCGAGAGTCCTATACTACACTACTATAGACACAGTCCTCTGCAGCTCTGTACTGATCACTCTTCTCGTACACAAACAGACACAGATCCGACCTACATCTAGCCGAGAGTCCTATACTACACTACTATAGACACAGTCCTCTGCAGCTCTGTACTGATCACTCTTCTCGTACACAAACAGACACAGATCCGACCTACATCTAGCCGAGAGTCCTATACTACACTACTATAGACACAGTCCTCTGCAGCTCTGTACTGATTACTCTTCTCGTACACAAACAGACACAGATCCGACCTACATCTAGCTGAGAGTCCTATACTACACTACTATAGACACAGTCCTCTGCAGCTCTGTACTGATCACTCTTCTCGTACACAAACAGACACAGATCCGACCTACATCTAGCCGAGAGTCCTATACTACACTACTATAGACACAGTCCTCTGCAGCTCTGTACTGATTACTCTTCTCGTACACAAACAGACACAGATCCGACCTACATCTAGCTGAGAGTCCTATACTACACTACTATAGACACAGTCCTCTGCAGCTCTGTACTGATTACTCTTCTCGTACACAAATAGACACAGATCCGACCTACATCTAGCCGAGAGTCCTATACTACACTACTATAGACACAGTCCTCTGCAGCTCTGTACTGATTACTCTTCTCGTACACAAACAGACACAGATCCGACCCACATCTAGCCGAGAGTCCTATACTACACTACTATAGACACAGTGCTTTGATCCTTTACACAAACAGACCTACACATTTAGTAAAATACGTATTTAAGTGACTGCAATATATATTTATTTGACTCAATTTGAAAATCACAATGCGTTGAAAAAACTCTACCTACGCACTGAATTTTGACACTTATCTCGACTATCTAAGGCTTTAATTTCCATGCAAATTGGCTCACTAAAGAATGTATTTTTATTCAAAATGCACGGGTGTAGCCGTTTAAGGCAAACGTACAGACAGACAAAGGTTTTTTCGACGTTTTAATCTGTATTTACGACATTTTCTGTCAAGTTGTATCGAATATTACCTGCTATTTCAATAAGAAAGTGGTATTTTTGAGTCCTGTTATTTTCTATATGTATGAAGGCCTTTTGATGTTAAGTGTATCAATATGCTCATTTAACTGACTTTGAAATGGTATTAAAAAAAAATAGTACGTGAGTTTAATTCTTAGTAGTTTTAAGATGGTCTTAAAAAAATATATTATTTTTTAATTACTTCAAAAACATATATCAACTGAATGTCATATTTTAAGTATAAGAAACCCTTTTTGTAACTTTTGTATTAATTTGCACTGAATGTAACTATGTACCTATAGAAGTTCGGGTGATATTAAATAAATAAAACTTTGCAGATGTATATCGCGTGACAATGCAATAATATCATACGATGAAGCAAAAAAGTTGTACCTCTGCATCTAAATATGAAAAAGCTTTATGTGCAATCTTTCACAACACTACTGGCTAAAAACGGTGAAGGAAAACATCGTGAGGAAACCTGCATGTCGGAAAAGGGTTCTAAAAATCCTTTGAAGATATGTGAAGTCTCCAATCCGCACTGGGCAAGCGTGGTGGACTATACCTAATCCCTATTCTGAGGAGACCTGAGCCCAACAGTGGGCAGTAATGGGTTGATACAGTACAGTACAGTACAGTACAGTACAGATGAAGCTGATCTGATGATGGATTCGAAAGGCCATAGAAATACCTGTACTAAATAAAATAGACTCGTGCTTAGGCTCATTTTACTTGTATTAGCTAGCACTCTACTGCTATATGATATACAGGATCTTAAAGGCTTGTATTTAAAACACGTTTTACTAACACTTTTTCTTGACATATAAATCCATATATACTCTTTAAATTTGTCATCCAATCATCATAATATTATTTCCTTCAAACTAAATATAATATATTATAATAAAAGAATTCGCTAAATAAAAGATTATGCTCGTATATTATGATAAAATCTGACATTTCTAATATTATAACAAAACTATAATATAATAAAGAAAGATCTAATCTTGTTAAATCAAATATTTCTTTAAATTTTAAATGTTTTTGTTCGTTTTAAAGCTGTCTATTCACTACTGAGCATGTTCGGAAATCGATTCTACTTCTTGCGTTGTCAGCAACTAGATTACATAAATAATTTATTATAAGGAAAACTTGAATCTTTTAAGATCCTGAATATCATGTATCAGTAGAGTGCTAGCCAAGACAAGTAAAATGCGTCCAAACACGACAGGTCTATCTTGTTTAGTACAAGAGTTCCTTTCTTCCGAATTCATCATCAGAACAGCGCCATTTTGTCATATTGCATTGTCACGCGATATACATCTGCGTGCAAAATGTCAGCTCAATCGGAAACCGCGAAGTTTGTCTTTAGCTTCCAAGATTCCACCCGAACTTACATAGTTACATACATACATCATCATCATCATCATCAGCCTATAGACGTCCACTGCTGGACATAGGCCTCCCCCTGCCCTCGCCACTTCGACCGGTTCTGCGCCATCTGCATCCAGTGACCTCCCGCGATCTTGACCAGATCGTCGGACCATCTTGTGGGGGGTCTACCAATGTTGCGCTTACCGGTTCGTGGCCGCCACTCCAGAATTTTTCGGCAAGATAATATAAAGCTTGTTACAACATGTTGTATAACGAATAGCCAGCTTTACCATTATTTACGCATTAACAACAAAACATGTTTAAACATATCATTATACGGTCAATCGCATATTATTAAATTTATAACCATTATTAAATATTTATGTTAATGATGATAGAATATATATTTTAATAATACGTTAAAGTCCAGTAAAAACTCATTAGAGCTTTAACCGACTTTCAAAAGGAGAAGTTTCAGTTCCAAAACTTTTGTCAAGTTGGATCGTTTTGGATGATTATTATTTTCATTTAAAAAAATTGGTTGCCTGTAAAGTCGGTATATGGACGAAAGTTTTACGTGACAACGACTCGGGCATGGTTAGCCTGCCTAAGAGCGAGAGAGACAGACATAAAAAGTGAAAGGCACGCGTGCCTCTCACTCGCTCTCATTGTGAGCGCATAACGTGAGCAGAGCGTAACGCAGTTTCTTGAAGTGTCACCCGGCAAACCAATTTATAAGACGTTGTCACGTAAAAATTGTTATCAAGTCAACTGAAGTATTTTTACCATTTGCAACACTTTGATCAAGATGGACCAATTTGGATGATTCTTTTTTTCATATGAAAATGGATGCTAATCACGGAACGAGTACTTATTAAGCAATCATTTAAACAATTTATGTTATTTGAAAAATGTTGCGTGGTTCTATATTACCTATATTATAACCGATTTCGATGTGTTTATTTGCTAAATAGACAAACGACTTGATAAACTGCTTTTGGAAAATTAAGTGGAAAATTATGCTTTTTAAAGCTTATAAAGTTGGCACGATTTTAATAATTTAACATTAATTATTTTTCTATAGTACCTCCCACTGAGATTAACATTCTTAATTAGTATTATATTATCAACAATGTATTTAGTCATATAATATAATTATCATGAAGTCGAGGCTGAGTGGTCGAAGCGTCTTCCGTACGGATCGCGGGTTCAAAACCGGCTTACCTATACCTCTAAATCTTAATGTGAAAAAAAAAAATTCATAACACTTCTAGCTAAAAACGGTGAACGAAAATTTTGTGAGGAACTCTGCATATTGGAAAAGGATTCTAAAAATCCTTTGAAGATGTGTGAAGTCCCCAATCCGCACTGGGCAAGCGTGGCGGACTATGTCTGATCTTTCTACAGAGGAGACCTGAGCCCAACAGTGGGCAGTAATTGGTTGTTACAATACAGTATGATTATCATTAAGACTTTTGAATATCAAGTAGAAGTAGAATGGTAATACAAGTAAATCGAAACCAAACACGACGGGTCTATCTTGTTTAACACAAGAGTTCCTATGACCACCATCATGAGATCAGCGCCATTTTGTCATATTATTGCATTGTCACGCGATATACCTACATCTGCAACATGTACCTAAATTAATTTACTTTAAAGAAAACTTTAAATACAAGCTTTGAAGATCCTGGATATCATGTAGCAGTAGAGTGCTAGCTAATACAAGTAAAACGAGCCTAAACACGACGGGTCTATTTTGTTTAGCAAAAGAGATAACCACCTTCCGGTTCATCACAAATTAGCGCCATTTTGTCATATTATTGCATTGTCACGCGATATACATCTGCAAAATGTCAATCCGGAAACCGGGAAGTTTGTCTTTATCTCGCAAGATTCAACCCGAACTTAGTTACATCCAGTGCAAGTTAATATAAAGCTTGTACTTATTTCCAGTAAAGAAGGCTTTGTCGTATGTGTGCATAGTTTGTTGTATCAGATTGTGATAGGCTAACTCAGCACACAGCTCAGGGCGTGGTTCCATACACTATCTATACTTTATTCATGGGCTGGAACGAGCGTTAGTAAAGCTGGTTATTCACTATGCAACATGTTGATTTAACGAGATTTGGAAATAATAATAATAAGATACATGTCGTGTCGTTCTTGACACGGCGCGTATTGTGAGGAGGTTCCTCTCTCTTGAGCCCTGACCGCTGATGGCTGGGGCCGTAGACGCCGTCTCCAGTGGCCCTCTGTTTTTTATATTGTATTTTTAAATTTGTTTGTAGATGTTTTTTTTAAAATATAATGTAAAAAATAAGCTTATAAATGAATATAAAAAATAACTGTATTATAGCAAAAAACGTGATAAACAATAAGGAATTACATTTATCTCCAAACTAGGTAATCCTGTATCTTGGAGATTCAAATTAAATACATTAAAGTCACGCTTACATTTCACATTAAAATTAACATCTAACTTTTGTGATTTAGGTATCAGTGGTATTAGGCCAAAGTCTCTCTTTGGTCTACGATCGGGCAAATGGTGAATACCTTGTCAGCCCGAAGCCCACTGTAGTAGATTTCAAATGCTGTCTACCTATATTAAGAAGAACGTTGTAAGAAAGAAAGAAAAACCTTTATTTGTGGCAAAAAAGGAAAAATATTATTTTCCAATTTTCACACGAAAAAGAAGCACTGTAACGTCCGATAGATCGATTGAGAATCTGGCATGCTATTGGTCCGCTGCTTGCACTTTTGAATTTAGCTAAACTAAGAATCGTTCTAAAAAATAACCTAAATAACTCCTTATTACATCAACTACCGGCAAATAGAAATCTCGTCAAAATTGGTCTAGCCATTTCAGAGGTTAGTTGGAACAGACAGATAAAAATGTCATTTTATTCATGTTTGAAGGTCATTAAGGTAGGTCATAGGTCCTAAAGGTAGACCTGTAATATCATCTGACATTACAGAGGTCCATGAGTGACAGTAACTTCTTTACTTACAATCAGGTGGCCCGTCTACATGGCATTTTAATTTTTAATGCCTTTTGCAGGGGGCAACGTAAAGAAAGCCGTAATTCGTAACGCGTCGCACCGCCCCGCATAACCATAATCTTGAAATATTAGTACAGTTCAACACTTACCCAAATCCATTTATTTTCGTCCACTAAAAATATCCAACTTGTGCGACCATGAACAGGTATCTTTATCCAAGTTATGATGACGAGCAACCTCAGATATTACTCAGCTTACAGTCGGTTAGGTCCGCCATCATACCCAGTAGTTATGAGCTAAAATAGATAGAGATTGTCATATCGACTATGTCGCGTTTCCATATTGGCTCGCCAACGTCCAACACGTAAAGTAAATGACGGTAACGGCAGACCAACGTAATGGGGGTTTTGTATGCATTGGTCGACATTGAAACTATGTGAAAAACGGTTGAAAGAATTTACGATTTACTTTACGTATTGGTTTGTGTTACTTTTCTGTATTCAATGTTTTTTTTTTTATAAAAAGTAGATAAGTATGATGTAGATAAATCTCGTATAAATCTAATAAAGATCTGAATAGTGCTTTTATTATTCCTTTTATATTCATTTATTTTCACTTATTTTTTACATTATATCTTTAAAAAATTACAACGAATTAAAATTTAAAAATACAATATAAAAAACAGAGGGCCACTGAAGACGAGGTCTACGACCCAAGCCATCAGTGGTCAGGGCTTAAGAGAGAGGAACCTCCTCACAATACGTGCTGTGTCCTGAACAACCGCCTTCTGAATCAAGCCCTTTACCCAGCCGAAGAGCGAAAGCTTCTCAAGATGATGGTCGAAGCTTTTCGCTATTAGACCGTGCACAGATACAACGATCGGAACAATGATGGTCGATTCAACACTCCACATGTCGGTCACCTCGTGGGCCAAGTCCAAATATTTTAGATTACTATTGTTATTTTAAATAACATAATATTTTTGTACTTATTTATTACCAAATACCGTGTATAAATTTTTGCTCCTCCAGCAAACTTGGCATAAGTAAACAAACCAATTTTGACGCAATTCCAAGTTGAGTGGTTATACAAATTATCGTAAAAACATTTCCAAAACACAATCAGTCATCACAAAGTATTTTAAACTTGAACTGCGTTAAATAATAGTAACTATTCGTTTCTTTCTTATAATTATAATATTTTAAAAAGATACAACACAATGGGTTCGTATTGGGTGTGGTTCGGGCATCAATCAATACAGGGTGAAGAACAACGGCCATTTAGCTGTCAGGCGACGGTGTGCAGTTTATAGAATAATAATAATCTTCTATATATATAAAAATTAATTGTTGTTCGTTAGTCTCACTAAAACTCGAGAACGGCCGAACGGATTTATCTTATCTTAGTCTTGAAGTGATCGTGGAGGTCTAGGGAAGGGAAGGTTTAAACGGTGAGAATATACCCGGGATTTTTTTTGTGACGCAGACGAAGTTTCGCGGGCCAACTAGTCTTTAATAATAATAATCTTTATTGATACCACAAAACACAACAAAATTATAGGGCAAACCCAGATCTCCAAACTAGTTATTAACTGTGTTATGGAGACCAGTATCTTCCACAACAGTATAAAAATAAAAACAAAGTAAAATAATTAAAATACAAAATAAAACCTTTGACTTGACTTTTTTTTCTTTATTACAATTATTTAATGTTACCTTTATTCCGTATGGAGAATATACCAATGAAATGAAATAAATTTTATTGTAACAATTTTTACAATTAGTATTAGGGCTAACCCAGGCTCCCAAACTAGTAAAAATACTGTGCTATGGTAGCCAGTGCTCTCCCAACAAAACATTAAATTTGTAGGTTGTTATCAACAATGTAGATTATAAATACACATTGCATATTGGAACGAAGTTCCTTATCGCGCGTTATCGAAAGGGGGCTAGACGGAAATTCTTGTGAAAAAGTTGTTACGACACTTTTTTTGTTTTAGATGATTATCGCTAGATGGCGCTGTGATTAAAATCTTTTAAAACAATTCCTTAATTTGTTTTATATGATTAATGCTAGATGGCGCTGTGATCAAAATATTTTATTTAAGTTATAATAATTAGTTAGTTTAAAACGTCTGTCTCTCTCTTATTAAAACGTCTGACGTTTTAAACTAATTATTATAACTTAAAAAAAAAAATATTACAATTCCCTCACTAATTAATCGAAAGGAACTTCCTTCCATCCGGGTGTCCCTTGACACCTCTCAAGTTTTTGCTAATTTCTAACCTAACCTAACCTTTATTTTTGGAAAAGTTTAACCGACTCCAAAAATAAAAGTGATTCTCTTCAGGTCAGACGGTCCACCCTGTATCGATCGATTGGAAACTTGCGAGTTGAATTTAAGCAACTTCGCTTTTGATTGAGGTAAAATTTAGCATTCAAATCGCGTGATAATACAATAATATGATACAATGGACCTGAAAATATGATGATGGATTCGGACGGTGGTCATAAGAAATTTTATACTAAATAAGATAGACCGGTCGTGTTTGTCTCGTTTTACTTGTTTTAGCTAGTACTCTACTGCTACGTGTTTTCAAAAAGGTGTCCTTAAAATTAATCATTAAAACAACATGACGTCTATTTTCTCTCAATTAACGCCAGTCAGTATAAAAATTTTAAAATTATTCTTTTCATTCCAATACTGCCAACATTTAAATATCCTGTACCAACCCATTACTGCCCACTGTTGGGCTCAGGTCTCCTCAGAAGAGGGATTAGGCATAGTCCACCACGCTTACCCAGTGCGGATTGGGGACTTCACATATCTTCAAAGGATTTTTAGAACCCTTTTCCGATATGCAGGTTTCCTCACGATGTTTTCCTTTAAATATGCCACAGTAAAAATCCCAACTAGCTCTACATGCTACTCAGGATCTTTAAACCTTATGTTGTAAAATATTCTTACCAGATCTGTGGACAGTAAAATAAAGACTAACGAAACCGGTTCGTAACGTCTTAGTGGCCGTCGTGCCCAAACAAAAGAATCGTTAACGTTTAATTACCGACGTAACTCAATTATAACGGGGTCTGAATCAGGGGTACTAAACATTTGGACCATTTACTTTATATATTTTAACGATCAATTTTAGATGACCCTATAATTTTTATTGATTTTCAAATGTTTTATGTATTTTTGACCGACTTCCAAAAAGGAAGAAGTATTCAATTCGTCTGTTTTTTTATTTACGTATTATTATTGACAGATTCTGGTGTCAAACGAAAGTCGTAATAATGGTGTAGGTAATAAAAATATTATGTTAGATGTCATTTGGAAAGATTAGTCATGATCGGTAAAATTCGAGTGCCTACGTATTATGAAAGTTACACATTTATAATTTTAAATAAGCATATTTTTGAAATATTTGTATTTCAAATTTAATACTTTTTTTCCCACCAAGGGCGCCCAAATGTGGGTGTGTATTATTATTTATATTCTGGGTTAACCGATTTTGATAATTATTTTTTGTTAAACAGAAATTAGTAATATAAAGTATGTACTAAATAAATTTATGCTATGTTTAAAAAATTGAAATCAGTCCTAAAATTCTGATTTGTAAAATTTAAATGAAAAAAATGTTATTTACCCCTTCTAAGTCATATTTGGATATGTTAAATCTAAAAGTATTGTAATATACAAGTTATTTCGACATATGACTTAGTCTAATCAGATTGCAAGTGCCACATACCGCGTCTAATAGTCTATAGTCGACTGAATCTGAATCATCAAAATCGGTCAAAAATAAAAGTAGACGTATGTGATTTAAGTGTAATTTATTGTAGTGACAAAATAAAGATGATTTGATTTGATTTGAATTATTATTGCTAAAAGAAAAATTAAAAGCTTGTAACAAGTAAAATATTAGCTAGACTTAAAATTTGGTGGCGACGCGACGGAAAAAAAGTGCCGAGAGCGTAACGCGTCGCGTCGTCCCTCAAAACCCCGTGCTGTGTTCTGATCTCAGCCGGGGTTCGGACGCTAAGTGTAAGCGGTTGGAAGTTTTAGTGTGGTTCAACTGAGAACCTGAGAATGAGAAAGAGGGTAGATAGATTTGTTTGCTCTTAAATCGACCCGCAGTATCCAGTCTTCTCGTGATCATGACGTTTGCAACGACGTTGAAATATCGAGACAACTCAATTAATTAAAAATCGTGGTAAGAACCCGTTGAAAATGCATGAAAGTAACTTCCACTATTTCAATAATAAAAGCTTTTCATAATAAAAATAAGTTATTTAAAACAACAAAACAAGTCCTTTTTGACTCAATACCCGCCAGTCAATTTAAAATTCTTTCCAGTACTGCCAACATTCAAATATGCCGCAATAAAAATCCAATAAATCACGAATTGCCCTCAACTTTTATTACGACCAGTCAAATTTGATAAAGGAACATTTTTGACATGTCCATAAGTATTGCCATGTGTTAAAAATTATATTATTGCTGTGAGCAAAACAAGTGCGAGTCGGGTTTTGGACAATGGTTCTGTACATTTATTTTTACAAGCTTTATAATAACTTGCACTGGATGTAACTAAGTTTGGGTGGAATCGAAAAGCTAAATTTGACAAACTTCCCGGTTTCCGATTGAGCTGACATTTAGCACTCAGATGTATTTCTCGTGACAATGCAATAAAAAATAACTTGAGAGGTGTCATGGGACACCCGAATAGAACGAAGTTCCTTTCGATGAAAAGATATCTTATAATTTTTTTCCTAACATAACGCGCGATAAGGAACGTGTTTTAAAAGATTTTGATCACAGCGCCATCTAGCGATAATCATCTAAAACAAAAATAAGGAACGTGTTTTAAAAGATTTTGATCATAACGCCATCTAGCGATAATCATCTAAAACAAAAAAGTGTTGTGACAACTTTTCGTAACATTTTTTTTCGTCTAGCCCCCTTTCGATAACGCGCGATAAGGAACTTCGTTCCAATAGACAATAACATCGTTTTTAAGCATTTTTCCAATATCTAGCAACTTCAATGGACTTGTATGGTCTTAAATATATTAGTATTCTCACGGACCCCTCTAACCGGTACTGCACTGGCCGTCACCAGATTATTTACGAGTTTAACCAATAAACGACTGGATTCAAATGACATTTAATACCTAAAAGCTGTTAAGAGGAATGAGTTCTGGGCGATATGTAAGTTATAGCGCATTACCCAGAGCTGGTTTTAGATGAATTTAGGTTTAATGTCGACTCTCATTTTTTTTTTTATTTGGTGGGAATCACCGGATCCCCACTCGCCACCCTGGTGGGGTATGTGGGTGTTGAACCGCACTAAAACCTCCAACCGCTCACACTCAGCGTCCGAACCCCGGCTGAGGCCAGAACCCAGCACGGGGTTATTAGGGACGGCGCGACGCGTTACGCCCACGGCACTCTTTCCCGTCGCGCCGCCCCCTCGACTCTCATATAGTACATACTTCTATCTAGTTGGGAGAGGTGAGTGGGGTAATTTGCATTCAAATAAACAAAAATCATTATCACTCTAGCTTTATCACACTTTGGGTTCATTATTTGACTTTTAGTCATCATCATTATCAGCCTGTAGACGTCCACTGCTGGACATAGGCCTCCGCCAAAGATTTCCAATGCGACCAGTTGGTAGCGGCCTGCATTCAGCGTGTTCCTGCGATCTTAACAAGATCATCCGTCCACCTTGCAGCTGGTCGTCCCACACTGCGCTTGCCTTGACGCGGGTGCCACTCCAGAACCTTCGTGCTCCAACGGGTATCGGTTCTACGTGCTATGTGGCCCGTCCACTGCCACTTCAACTTGCTTATTCTTTTAGTACGAATCCCTTTTATTAGACTATTTGGCTTACAGCTTTTATTGATAGATGTATTAACCAACACTGAAAAATTTATCAAATCTAACCAATGCGTCCCGAGTGTAGTATTCGAACAAAGAAACTAAAAAAATGTTGCTAATGTAATATAATAATAAGGCTAATCTAGTGCGCTCTGTTACTATTAACTTCAAATTAAAACAAACTAAAGAATCCCATTAAGTTACAAATAAAATTTCATCTAAAATCGTGAAAAAATTCAAAACTGCCTTCATGCGAACGCTTTCATCTAAAAATGTGGACGCCATTTTGTAAAATAAAATTCACGAAAAAAATGGTATAGCCAATATTGCCATAATAGAAAAATATAGTTGTATTCGATATTCGAAAAACATGTCTGGTGTTCTTTGTCAAAGATTAGTGTTTCAGAAGGTGCCAATAGTTTTAAGAATAATATGTACCAACCAAAATCATTAATTTGTCGTCACGTCACCAAATAAGAAATTAATAAGTAAGACCAAAAAAACGGTGGGCTGACGACATCACTCAAACCACTGGGAAGGACCAGATGGAGGTAGCAGCTTGCAGAGAAACTTGGACAAAGTTGGAGGAGGCCTTCATCCAGAATAAGGGTTCCATACCTAGTTAAATAGATAAGATACTAGGTATACTAACAACTACATTAAGATACTTAAATACTCGCTAGGCATCAGCGCGCACCCTCCGTAACATCTACCGGGGGATGGTCAGCTGCGCTCCCCGACTCAGGCTGGTTTTGACCTGGCCTGAGCCGTGGGAGATCCTCCATCACGCGGCCCCATCTCGGCGGGCTTTGATGGGCCCGCCTACCGAGTGAGTCGGTGGTCGTCGCTCCGACGACTGCCGGTTCGGCGTCCGGGGGTGACGGGGCGATACGTGAGCGTCGATCGCGAACGCGTCCTGTCACCCTTACTAATCGGACGTCGAGTGCGATTGGCGGGACATTTTAGTGCGGTTCAACCCCCACATACGCCACTCGAGGGGCGAGTGGAAGTCCGGCGATTTCCTACCGACACAAAAAATAAAAAAAAAGATACTTAAATACTAACATAAAAACTGTGCTCAAAACCTATTTATAATCGGTATGGGAATAAAGGCTTTCATTTCATTTTCAAAAATGTATTTGGTTCTACTAAGTGGCTACATAAATTTGTAGACATGAGTTAATTCACCTGATTCTATGTGGTTACCGTCGTTTATAGACCTCTGCAATGTCCTAATTAAATATATTAATAACAAGAACTATTGAAACGAAGTTCCTTATTGCGCGTTATCGAAAGGGGGCCAGACGGAAAAAAATCTTACGAAAAGTTGTCACGAAACTTTTTTGGTATTAGATGATTATCGCTAGATGGCGCTGTGATCAAAATCTTTTAAAACACGTTCCTTATCGCGTTACGTTAGGAAAAAAAAATTATAAGATATCTTTTAATCGAAAGGAACTTCGTTCTGTTCGGGTGTCCCATATCACCTCTCAAGTTTTTTATATTTGATATTAATAGTATTGGGAAATCACATAAATAATCCAGGAATAACATTCTCCTCTGATCTACAACCAACGGTGTAGCGAAGGTAAAAATGACAAAGTGTGTACGCGTCTTGCCACCCGTGCTAGCGAAATGCGAAAGTAACTCTGTCTGTTTGTTGTGCTTTCCCGCTTAAATCTCTCAACCGATTTTAATGAAATTTGGTACAGACAATCTTAAGACCCTGAGAAAGAACACAGGCTACCATTTGCGAAAAAAAAGGATGAAGAAAAAAACGGGTTATAGAGTTCACGCAGACGACGGACTACAGCTAGTAAGGTAAATTCAAGTCTATTTATTAGATTTTCATTCAAAATTGAATGCATAAATTAAATGTATTCTCTACACAAACTAATCTTTGACAGCATTCGCTTCTTTGTTCATTTTATCGCGCGTTCGAAATCGCGTCAGGGTTGTCAGCCGCGCGAAAATATTTTACGGCCTTTTGTCCATTGTAATATTGAGTGTTGCCAGTAAAATAACTCTGAATATGTCATATAAAATGGCCGGGCCTTACGTCTGTTTCCCATTTGTAAACTTTTATTATGCCTACTGAAAATATTTTACTTTACTATGAGATATTGTACACAAAAGAATTGGTTGATACAAAGTTTATGATTGGCATATTTAGATGTTGAATCATAAAATCAAAATATTGAAACAAGATGAAAGTAGTATTCGTAAAAGTGCGTAACGCGTTATGCCGTCCAATATAATGCTGTATTCTGTCCTCAGCTAGAACTCGGGCGCTGAATGGTAGCGATAGGAGGAGCAATTCGAAGATTTTCACCTACTAAAAAGGATTCATAAAAAACCATAAGTTATATTACTATGCCTCTTAAAGTATCTTACCTTTGCCAAACGAGCTTACAGTCCACCTGATGGTAAGCGGTCACCGTCGCTCATAACCTTCTGCAATGCCAGAGCAATAAGGCTCCGTTATCTATCACCTACTTATACAGGACTTTTCTTAATCCTCGCTTAAAGAGTTTTATTGAACTTAAAGTGTAAGGTAATTCTACTGTAACTCAACTTCATCTTTATCACATAAATTAGTTTTCTTCAATAAAATTTAGGCAACGATATCCTTTCGTGCAGCCCTATAAAATTTCCGTGTCATAAGTTCTGGTACGAGCTTCAAAACATTGTCTATGGAACAATGGCGTCGGTGTAACATTGTAAAACTATGTCTGAATATACTAAAATAATGTATCTTAGGGCGAATACTTGATATTTTATGTTTAATGGTGATCTAGCTTGTATTAGTTTCTGAAATCTTAGATTTAATTTCAAAATTGAGTTACATAATTAGTTTTTTTTTTTTAAACACAAAACCTCCGACTTTTGTTTTTCAAGAGTAGTCCAAAACGACCAGTCAAATGAGACAATGTCCAAAGTCTGCTTTTAAGAAAAAGAATCTACGAAAACCATTCATATAGAAAAGAAATACATGCAAAAATGCACACTAAATCGTTACACGAATTTTAAAAACAGGTCCAAAATTACTTGTTCGATCTCAAAAAAAAAATGGCACCCCATGACGATCAACTTTCATCTGACCCTGGAATTATTGTAATAGGTCCAACCTAAATTGGTTACGAAGGAACAATCATAAAAAAACATCTAAACGTATTTAGTACCTCTTCCTTTTTGGAAGTCGGTCTAAAAAATTAAGAAATGACATATTAAAAAACAACTGTACTGTATCTTTAAAAGACGGTCTAAAAGAACACAATTAAAGAACTGAATATTGCTCTTAACTTATCGCGTATTTTTGGCACACATTTTTATATCAGATACATTTGGCATCGGGTTATAATTTATACATCCTTAAATTATTGCTATCAAAAACAATATATCCTGGCAACATTTGGCTGATAAAGGTTTAAAAGTAAAACATTTTGGTGGGAAAGTGGTTTGGTCGACGCCAAATTTTTTTTTATTGTAAAATCGAGTGAGCCGTAGTCAATGGAATTTCTTTATCCAAGAGTTAGACAATTAATCTAAAATCGTCTTCAGTTCAGTTTCAGTGCCTGATGCAACATCAGGTTGCAAAAATTAACTGACTAAAACGGTGTAGGAAAACATCGCGAGGAAACCTGTATATTCGAGATGGATTTAAAACCCTTCAAAGCTATTGTAAACACCCTTACGGTGTTACTAAACGGGTTCTTACCACGATTATTTTTAATTGACCTACCCGTATTCAATCAGTCTTCCCGTGATCATGGCACTTGAAACAGTGCCGAAATATCGGGATCGCTCAATTAAAAATAATCGTGGTAAGAACCCGTTTAGTAATAGTGTAAGTGATGTAGATAACTGCGAGTGTTAGAAATTTACTCTTACGGTGGTTGACTATGCCTGATTCCGCTACTGAGGAGACCTGAGCCCAGCAGTGGGTAGTAATGGAAGATGTCTTAATAATGATGATGTGAATAAGAAAATCAATCATACATAGAATACCAGTGAATAGAATACATTTTAAAAGCAAAATTTTTTACCGCCATTTTATATTATCTTAAAATGTCATTATCGGCTTAGTCTAGGAGCTGTCATTGTTGGAAATAATAATATTAAAATGGAACGTAATATCATTTCTTTGGATTGATAAAGTATATTACACACTAGCTGTTGCCCGCGACGTCGTCTGCGTGAATTCTATAACCCATTTTTTCTTAATTAAATAAGTGTTAGCTGTAAGTTTCTTTGTAATATTAAAATAAAATAAATAGATAAATCTCTTTTTTTCGCAATAAAATACTGTCCTTTCTCATGGTCTAAAGGTTGATGAGATTAGTAGGGATTATAGTCTCTGACTTAGGCAGAAATTATTAACAAATAACTTCAGAAATCAACCATCTACCATTATAATATCGTCAAAGAAAAGCGTAAACGCTGTAACCCGGAAAGTATGAATTTTACACCAGAGCCAAAAAACTGTTGAAATTTGAGAAAAACTCTATTACCATTAAATTTCTGTTTCGATTTTTGGAACGAAGTTCTTTATCGCGCGTTATCCAAAGGGGGCTAGACGGAAATTCTTATGAAAAAGTTGTCACAACACTTTTTTTGTCTTAGATGATTATGGCTAGATGGCACTGTGATTAAAATCTTTTAAAACAATTCCTTATTTTGTTTTATATGGTTAATGCTAGATGGCGCTGTGATAAAAAAAGTTTTTTTCTTATACCTAAATGAGAGAGAGAGACAGACGTTTTAAACTAAGTAATTATTATAACTTAAAAAAATATTTCTTTATTACAATTCCCTCACTAATTAATCGAAAGGAACTTCGTTCGTCCCTTGACACCTCTCAAGTTTTTTAAAATAAATTAGGTACAACTACGTTCACAACATGAGTTTGTCAATAAACAACCTTAGACCATAAAAATATGTACATTAACTTTACAATGTTATAAATCGACTATAATAATTGCTGATTATATCGAAAGCGGTTTTGTAAAATAATGAATGTTTCACGATGTGTAATAAAAAGTTAATTTAAACAACCTTCATTCATAGTGACTTGTAATAATGAAGGGAGAGTAACATTATTAGCCATTACAAAAAAAAAACTATAATAACATCTTATGTGGTCATTTGCTCCAAATCCTTAAAGTTTTTAAAAGTAGGTCGTAGGTAGGAGTCCCGCAGTGTCCCGTGTCCATAAGCAACGGTAACCACTAATGATCAGGTGGCTCGTTAGCTCGTCTGCCTACAAGACAATAAGTACAAAGCACTACTACCCTAGTCACTACCTAAGTTATTTTTCGTGATATTTTCGAAAACAAAAGTCCTTGATAGCTTTGATAATTATAATAATATAAGGATGTTTTTCTTGACTCTAAGCCCAAAATAACAATATTTCACACTCTTCTTCCCTATCATAGTGTAGTGTCTACAGTGTTCTTCTAAATAGTGTATTTTTATGTTTTTCAATATAATTTTAAATTATAAGATACATACGCAAAAAATACATTTGAAAAAATATCTTTGCATTATAATGGTTTGTCAAAGCATTTAAGCATATTTTAAACCGACCACAAATATAATTTCACGAGTATATAAGATAATTAACACAACTAAACCAAAAACATCCACAGCTCCTACATTATTATAAATGAGTTTCCCGCCATAACGAACGTCAATTGTACAACAATGGCGGATCATAAATCAGCTGTCACTTCGACACTGGCTGAAAAGGTCTGTCGATGCAACCATGCAAACTTTTTGGAAGGTTTTTTTTTTATTTAAAATAAGGTAAGAGGTTTGTGATTATAAAGTGTGTTTAGTAAGTTTCTTTATAATTTTTTTTTTAATGATTCCACTTTTTAACATTTAAACCATTTTTTTTAATGATTGAAATATATCATATTTACAAAAACTTACTAAAAAACATTACATTTTATCTATTTTTAGGTTAAAATGAGTGTAATTTCGTGATTCACAATGGACTAAGAGTGGGAGTAACAATAAAATATCAGAGAGCATAAACAAACCATATTTCTTTTACAGCTCGCCACTTCCAAAACATAAAGGAAGGGTTACACAGACAACTGGGAACTCATAAATATGAGTTTTCTACTCCTCATCTTCTGATTAAATTTGTTGCGGGAGACAAGTTAGCTTTCCCTCGTGTTCCTGGGTTTCACTGCTCAGAGTCATTACGATGGTCGCCGCTATGGATCCTACACAGGAGTTGCAGTGGTGGGAGTGAGAGGTGGGCAAATGCCCGAATAAAATGACCACAAATGTTGAAAGAAAACATTGTGAAGAAACCTGCATTCTAAATATCTGCATTCTATAAAGCATTCTAAAAAATGTATTAAAGATATTTTTTTTTTCTTCAAAAGTGGTGGATTATGCCCAGCAGTGGGTAGTAATGGGTTGCCAGCTTTAGACCTTCTTATTTCAATCTAACCTAACCTAACACAGTTTGGAAATTATTTACCTCTATGTAAACCAACTTTAATACCCAAAATCGTAAAAGAACCATAGATACCTACCGTCCACATCAATGCAATAAACTTTATCTCTAGATTAAGACGTACGATATGACGTCACATAACCTCAACAATTTTCAACTTTAATAGCAAGAAATAAGAGCTAAAACATACAATAGCTATTAAAACAAGTTTCAACTTTATGACCTTAGGAATAAGAGCTAAAACACGAATTAAAACATACTATAGCTGTTAAAAATGATTTTCAACTTTATTACTTAAGAAATAAGAGCTAAAACTATAAATTAAATTCACAATACTCGTTTTACGGCTGATCGCATTTTATTAGTCGATTTTTAATTCGCTTCGATACATTTTTTAAACGAAAATAAACCGTATTTGTATGGGGATAAGGTGTTTTAATAAATGAGGGTAGTCCATAAATATTTTTATGATTTGTTTTCTTGTTCACACTAGGTTTTATTGGTAGTAGAATTGTGATTTTTATTTCGTCTGCCTGCGAAAATGGCCAAATGTTGAAGACTTGTCATAACTACACTATATTTTAATTCCCAATTTAATTGTATTTTTTCTGCATTTTAAACTATTCTTTGTCAAATTTCTCCCTCTCCTCTGTCCTCGAACCTCATTCAATGTTCACTTTAACCTGAAAAGAAAAAGAGTCAAGACGCTGTCGGGACCTACAGCGGTTATTAAGGTCTAAAATATAGACTTATGCTATCTTAACCCTCCCACCAATTCAACGTCCAACACACGTAAAAAACAAATAACGGTAACGGTCGACCAACATACCTTACCATCAGGTGGGCCGTATGCTTGTTTATCTGCCTTGCAATAAAAAAAATAAAATAAAAATAAAACATGTAAACGGGGGTTTTGTATGCATTGGAAGTCATTGAGACTATGTGAAACACCGTTTAACAGTTGGCCTACCAATTTCTCATTTACGCGCATTGGAAGTTAGAGAGCCAATATAGAAATACTACATTATAAGTCCAAAAGAATCCACAGTAATCAAGACAAACAATAAAACCTAACTCCTTCCTAACATTACGACATTTCCCAACAAATCAAGACTGTCAACGAAAGCGATGTCAAAAACCAAAATTACTCGTAAACAATTAAACAAAACCAAAAAACCGGACAATGAAGGGACAAATAACAAAAACAAACTTAGAAAACCTACAACCATGTCCTGAAAGAACAAGTAGAACAGACTTATACACACTAGGAAAACTTTGGGTGAACACTCTCTCACTCTCCTTAGTAGGAGGTAAAGTAATCCCAACGATATCAGCTGCTAAACCTCCAGAAATACCAGCCAAGCCTCCCCCAATGAAGAACAACGAGCTACCCTTCTACGACAACCCACATCAGATATACAAAGACTATTTGGACGAGAAACACAAATGCCCTAAAGCTAAGACGAGAATGATACATGAATATTTGCACCCCTATGTCAGTTCCTGGCGAAAATCTACGCAGAAAAGCTACTGTGATTTCAAATGTGAGCTCCACGGTATGAAGGAAGATCTTTGCTCTAGCATAAGGAAGACAAAAAACGACTTTAAAGCATATATGAGGGACCCTAAGAACGTGGAAATTCGGAATGGAGTCGTTGTCGTAGGCGCTATTTCTGGCTACCTCTTTGCAGCCAAAAAAGGTATACCGTCGCGAATATTCTTCACCAGTCTTGGGGCTTTAGCTGGTGGAGCGTTATGCTTTCCTGAAGAAACGGATGAAATCTTCAGGACTGCGATGTACCATGTCGGAAAGACGGCTCTGGTCTTCTATAATTTCTGGTGCAAGCGTAACATGAGTTTGCAGGAAAGGCTGACTTGTGAAAATGATATGCCTACACCTAGGGAAGTTAAGAAGACTAACCCATGTCCGAAATAGATGATTTTAAAACCCTTCAGAGACTCACAGAGACTTTTAAAGACCACCAGAGGCATTCAAAGATCATCAGACGCTTTCAAAGACCAATAGAGATTATCAGATACCCTCAGAGAACTTAGTACGACTTCTGAGACCAACAAAGATCATAAAAGACCTTTGAAGACCTTAAGAGACTTTCTGAGGCCTCCAAGGTCTTTAAAAATCTCATAAACCTTTAGAAGCATTTTAAATACTGTATTAGACGCTGGTGAGTCCAAAAGTGACATTTGCAGTCGAAGAAATCATGTCCAAGCAAAAACGCAATGTAATTCGAACGCATTTAAAAAGTTAATTTACTGGCGTCTTTTGTAAAGTGTCCATTGCCGTTTTACAATGTTATTTTATTTACTGTGTTTTAATAAATTGGTAATGAATTTATTGACTATCTTTATTATACAGGGTGGATCTAGTGCCAATTGAAGTGGTGTGGTGACAAAGTCTTGCAGATCCACTCTGTATAAATTTTCGGGTGGAATTTTTGGTTCCGATTGAGTTGAAATTTTCCACGTATACGTTAATCTTAAAAATATTAAGGAACTGATGTTGGAGTCAGAAGATACTCATGAGAACTCTTGTACTAAACAAGATAGACGCGTCGTGTTTGGGTACATTTTACTTATTTTGACTCGCACTCTTTTGGACAGGAGGAAATCATTGGACTTCCACCACCATATATGGGGGTTGAACCGCACCAAAATCTTCAACTGCTCTCACTCAGTGTCCGAATTCCGGCTGATGACAGTAACCAGCACCGGGTTAAGCGGGACGACACGACGCTTTACGCACTACCGTATTCTTTACCATAGCGACGTCCCGTGACTCTTATGATGGAGTTTGAAAGTATCTATAACAAGACTCAGTGTTTGGGCTCGTTTTACTTGTCTTGGTTAGCACTCTACTACTACGTGGTATCTAGTATTTTAAAGGGTTGTTTTTTTCTATGATTAAATCTTGTAGGTACTATTCAAAGCCGGAAACAACACATTAGATTGATGTAATATCATGTTTTACTTCAATCTGTATAGGAACGTCAGCGAAAGTACTCCATTGTTTTGGTCTCAAATACATTGTTTGTTTTTTGAAGAGTTATAGAGACTAGATGTTTTGACCGACTTCCAAAAAGGAGAAAGTACCCAAATCGTCTTTATCGGCCGATTTAAATGATTCTGGTGTCAGATGAAAGGTGATGGTCATCGTGGGGTCCCATTTTATTTTAAGATTGACCAATTACGAGAGCTAGTGCCAATTTTTGGATAGGTATTTGATACAAGCTGAAAACTTGGTCAATAGTTAGATATACTCCAACTCTGAACTACAAGGAGGCGGCGCGACGGAAAAGTGTGCCGAGAGCGTTACGCGTCGCGCCGTCCCTCAAAACCCCGTGCTGGGTTCTGGCTCAGCCGGGGTTCGGACGCTGAGTGCGAGCGGTTGGAGGTCTAAACGGATCCCCAATTTTAAAAAAGAAAGCTCCATAAAATGACCTGCGTTTTTGGAAATACTATTTTTTTGATCCTATACTATTTAAAATAAACATATTCTTGGTTCCCGGTGTACTCACATTTCGTATACATATGTATATACATGTGTAGGTAGGTATATCGCTTGACAATGGTAGGTATCATGGAGCTGATCTGATGATGGAGTTTCAAAGTAACAACGTTTTCAGACTCTTAAACCTACATAAGACTTAATTTTACAATATGCATTTCATATAAAAAAAAAAATTACAAGCTTTATATTAACTTCCACTGGATGTAACTATGTAAGTTCGGGTGGAATCTTGCAAGCTAAATTTGAAAAAACTACCCGGTTTACATTTTGCACGCAGATGCATATCGCGTGACAATGCAATAATATGACAAAATGGCGCTGATCTGATAGATTCGAAGGTGGTCATAGGAACAGTTGTAGGTACTAAACTAAATAAACTTGTCATGTTTGAGCTCATTTTACTTGTATTAGCTAGAAAACTACTGCTACATGATATCCAGGATCTTAAAAGCTTGTATTTAAAAAGGTTTCTTTAAATTAAATTATTTTATATTATATCTGTTTATATAACTCCATTCTTACACTGTAATATAACTATGTAAGTTAAATTCTACCATTATCAAATCCAGTAATTCTACATCAATAACAACGGTCACCGTTTACCGTCGAACAATGGACAATTACTTTTACTGTTCTTTGTATATGCCTTGTTAAGATGCGTTGTTTAAATTTTGGTTACTACGTACCAACAAAAGATTTGGAGGATGATAAATTTCAGAATTGTGCCAGTATGTACTGTAACAACCCATTACTGCCCACTGCTGAGCTCAGGTCTCCTCCGAAGAGAGGTTAGGCATAGTCCACCACGCTTGCCTAATGCGGATTGGGGACTTCACACACCTTCAAAGGATTTTTAGAACCCTTTTCCGATATGCAGGTTTCCTCACGATGTTTTCCTTCACCGTTTTTAGCCAGTTGTGTTGTGAAAAATTGCACATAAATCTTTTTCATATTAAGATTTAGAGGTACAAGCCGGTCGGTTTTGAACGGCACGGTACGGAAGGCAAGCGCTTCAACCACTCGGCCACCACGACTTACAATTACAAAGTGCCAGTACCTATGTGTAGAGTACCTACATAATATTTTATTACAAAAACTAAAACGACCGACAATAACATAAAAACTACCAGTCAGATTTATCAAATTAATACGAGACAATATTCAAAGTGTCTGCTTTCTAACAAAAAAGAATCATCGAGATCGGTTCATATAAAAAACTTGAGAGCTGGTGTCAAGGGACACCCGGATGGAACGAAGTTCCTTTCGATTAACTAGTGAGGCCTCTCCTAGAGAGAGGATATTTAAGAAATTGTGGCCGTGGTAGTTCAAAATATAACACAAGGTGTAAATTTTCTACGAATTTTTAAATTTATTTTGTAACTATGATTCAAAATAATTTTCAAGGTTAATAGATGCATTCTAAAGATATTTCAATAATAAAAAACTTTTCTTTCGCTTCATTTAAGTTTTTGAAAGCGCATCGAAAAGTTTTAAGTTGGAAAGTATTCAATAAAACTTAATGTCCAAACTTATTTAATGTTACAGTGAAATTTTATTTCAGATCTTTCGTGTGTCTCTAGTTTTCTTTATTATATTATTAGCTGCCATGAAAAACTTCGTCTGCGTCACATCAGACGGAATAAATAAGTCTTCCTGGCAAATTACCGTATAAACATTCACTGGACTTCTACGAATGTATCAAGACTAAAATTAGCAAAATCGGTTCAACCGTTAAAAAGTTTTAGCTAGACTGACGAACAGGGGCAGCGCGACGGGAAAGAGTGCCGAGCGCGTAACGCGTCGCGCCGTCCCTCCAAACAACGTGCTGGGTTCTGGCCTCAGCCGAGGTTCGGACGCTGAGTGTGAGCGGTTGGAGGTTTTAGTGCGTTTCAACTCCCACATACCCCGGGAGATCGGGAGAAAAAAATAAAAAAATAAAAAGACTGTCGAACACCAATTCATTTTTAAAAGAATTGTATAATGCGTTTGTTAAATTCGACCAAAAAGATTTGTAAATCTAACCAGAATTCTAGTAACACTATAACATAAGTACGGCTTAACCGATTTCGATAATCTCTAAAAAAAATATATAAGGTCACATTAAAATATGCTATTTTTTACACTTTCAAAAAAACATAGCACGATCTATGCTGTATAGCAACACAGCATAGCAACCGTTAATTACGCTATTTCCTTATCGCGCTCTTGTCTATTGATAGCGCGTTACTAACACTACATTTAACTTGAATAAGCGATTAATCTGAAGCCTAAGTCGACAGATTGACTTGTGACGAACACGTAGACGGAAGTAGACGATTTTGAAGATAAAATATCTTTTGATATTAAGAATTATTCGATGTCTAAAAAGGGTAAAATAAATTTTAGTAAGCATAAAACAATTGATTTAATGAAACATATTGGTTAATAAGTTTATCGTAACTTTGAGGTCCTTGCCATGTGGTACAACAACTTTATTGTAATATCAAATCACTAAGTAGGTACGACATATTTTAAATGTAGGTATAACAAAAACAAACAGATGTTTCATTATGTATTTTGCTACTGGTATGTATGTTACTACTATGTGTCTAAATGTACCTACTTCAATAATTTAATATTATGTCCAAAAATCAGTCTTAGCATAAGTTATCTCATATTAAATTACTTGATAACATAAATACTTAAAAATAAAATTACATTTAAAACTTAAGATGAATATAATGATATAACGTCTTAAATATTTTACTCGGTATTAATAAACTGTTTACTCCGTTAATAAGTCAGAACATTCAGAAAAACAAAGATTAGAGATAAATTTAAATTGATTCAAAGAAAATTTTTATTAATGACTCCCAACTTCCCAACTCCAAAATTCTTTTAATTTTTAGATAAAAATCTGAACAACATTTAATGTCTACAGACGTTCACATTAAGATCGAAACAATCATTAACTTCGTTGTAAGTCAATCTGATAATTTTAAATATGCCGATTCACAGCCAAACGATCAATTTCGAAATTCGAACCAAACACGATTCTGTTTTCGATATTTGAATTTTTGAAACTTTTTTTAATAATGACTAAAAAAACATGCTCATTTGAATAATTCGAATAAAGAACAAAACGATTCGATTTTCAAATAAACAGTAGCCTGTGATTATGTCAAGATTTTTTTTTACAAGCTTTATAATATTAACTTGCACTGGATGTAACTATGTATCTATGTAGGTTCGGATGGAATCTTGCAAGCTAAATTTGACAAACTGTCCGGTAGCCGATTGAGCTGACATTTTGCAGGCAGATGTATATCGCGTGACAATGCAATAATATGACAAAATGGCGCTGATCTGATGACGAATTCGGAAGGTGGTCATAGGGTGGAACTACTGTACTAAACAAGAGCCGTCGTGTTTGGGCTCATTTTACTTGTATTAGTAGAGTGCTACTACTACTACATGATATCCAGGATCCTAAAAGCTTGTATTTAAAAATTTATCTTTATCAAACAAACAGTAGCCTATGATTATGTCAAAAACTTTTTAAAATCGATAAATGGAATCGATTTCGAGAATCGAATTTGAATAAGTATCGATGCTTTGTGAAATGATACGTTCGTAATCGATTTTAAATTTGATATTTATGATGGATGCCGTCAATCGTTTGCTAAATTACAATTTGATTGCATTTTGTCTGGTTCTTTTTGAAAAATTAATATAACTGTGGGTTCTTGTAAAGTATTTAATTGGAGAAGTCGTAAACTTTTATTCATGATTATTGCATGTTTTTTAAAGTTTACCTTCTTCGTACATTTATTTTAGGTAAAATATAGGTATACCTATTTTTAGTCTTTAAATTATAATGACTTTAGGCAAATCTAAATCTACCACTCATCACTCCTCCTGGTAGTCTCGTGTGGTACACTGACGGCTCCAAAACAACGGCCTGTGCAAGGGCCGGGATTTATGGCGAGAGGCCTAGGGCTAATATTTACATTAGCCTTGGCCAGTACGCCAGTGTCTTCCAGGCAGAGACGTACGCCATCATAGGCTGCGCTCTAGAAATCCTGCGAAGAGACTTCACTCATCAGAATATCTACATCTTTTCTGATAGCCAGGCCGCTCTCAAGGCACTGGCTTCGTGTGAGGTCACCTCCAAACTGGTATTCGAGTGTGTCGGTCTCCTAAATAGAGTGGGCGCTGCCAACAGGCTCACACTATGCTGGATTCCGGGACACAATGGTTTGGAGGGCAACGAATTAGCAGACGGGCTGGCTAGGAAGGGTGCTGAACTACCATTTCTAGGTCCCGAGCCCGTCTGTGCTTTGTCCAAAAATACTATCTCATCTGAATTGAGATCCTGGGGGTTCCAACAGAACAAGCTGCACTGGCATAACTCCCCAGGAAAGAAACATGCTAAAGCCCTTATAGAGAGCTACGACGCTCGGCTTACCCGGGATGCCCTCTCTCTGGGACGCAATCAGTTAAAGATCCTCATCAGAACCTTAACAGGACACTGCAAGCTGAACAGGCACATGTGGAGGCTTGGTCTTGTGGTGGACCCTACTTGCAGACTTTATGAAGAGGAGGAGGAAACCCCTCTTCACTTGCTCTGCGACTGCCCTGCTGTTAACAGCATTAGATCCCATGTCTTCGAGGGACATATCTTGTTCCCTGAAAATATTAGGGACATCTGCCCCAGGAAAATAGTCCAGTTCATGCTGGACCTGAGTCTTGGTGCAGATTTGTAACATAGGGGGACGGTTACAATAGATCCGCAAGGGTCGCAGTGACCTGATGGGCTACCTGTGCCCATCGCCCCCCCCCCCCCCCTCTCTTAATAATAATAAATAATAAATCTAAATCTAAATGTGAAAAAGATTTATGTGCAATTTTTCACAACACCACTGGATAAAAACGGTGAAGGAAAACATCGTGAGGAAACCTGCATGTCGGAAAAGGGTTCTAATCCTTTGAAGATATGTGAAGTCTCCAATCCGCACTGGGCAAGCGTGGTGGACTACACCTTATCCTCCATCTGAGGAGACCTGAGCCCAACAATGGGCAGTAATGGGTTGGTACAGGTATAGGTAAATGATGCTGACATGTTAAAACCTTGAACTATTGTAAGAAAATTAAAAAAAATCGATATTCGCAACATTCCTAGTTTTGACAATTGTGACGTCATTCTGTTGGCGTTGCGTTCTACGCATAATGTTATAAGTTCCGTTCTTAAGCATGTTTTTTTTTTATTACAAGACAGACTCGATGAGCTAAATATTATTTCCTTTATTATGAGCTATGATCGTCTATTATGCGCGACGGGAAAGAGTACCGATGGCGTAACGCGTCGCGTCGTCCCTCATAACCCCGTGCTGGGTTCTGGCCTCCGCCGGGGTTCGGACGCTGAGTGTGAGCGGTTGGAGGTTTTAGTGCGGTTCAACTCCCACATACCCCGCCCACGGGGCGGGCGAGGATCCGGTGATTTCCTCCAACAAAAAAAAATATGGTCGTCTATTATAAGATCATTCTGACGTCATAGTTACGTTCCGTTCTACACATCATGTTAGTAGTCAGACGAGCTAACGGGCCACCTGATCGTAAGCTGTTACCGTCGCTCATGGACGTCTGTATTGCCAAAAGACGTTCCGTTCTACGCATAATAGTCTAAGTTACGTTCCGTTCTACGCATCATGTTGTTAGTATTATTATCCTTATGACGTCAGAGTTACGTTCCATTCCACGCAAAATGTTTTAAGTTACGTTCCGTTCTACGCATCATGTTGTTAGTATTATTATCGTTGTGACGTCAGAGTTACGTTCCATTTCACGCAAAATGTTTTAAGTTACGTTCCGTTCTACGCATCATGTTGTTAGTATTATTATCGTTGTGACGTCAGAGCTACGTTCCATTCCACGCAAAATGTTTTAAGTTACGTTCCGTTCTACGCATCATGTTGTTAGTATTATTATCGTTGTGACGTCAGAGTTACGTTCCATTCCACGCAAAATGTTTTAAGTTACGTTCCGTTCTACGCATCATGTTGTTAGTATTATTATCCTTGTGACGTCAGAGTTACGTTCCATTCCACGCAAAATGTTTTAAGTTACGTTCCCTTCTACGCATGTTGTAAATATTCTTTCGTTTATTATGAGCTATCATCGTCCATTAAAGATCATTACGTTTGAATTGTTGTGTCGATATATCCCGCTGTTTCATGCTCCAAGTTTTTATTTTTGGTCTTACATTGACCTAATATAAACTTAAAATGCACATTTAGTTTTCAAATGTAGTATGTTAGAGTTACCGTCACATTTTCATATTAAAACCGCGATTTTATTTTCATAGATATGAATTTAATTGCTCTTATTTATTTCTTAAAGTAAATATTTATATGCCTTTTATCAGAATTGCTAAAAACACGCACAGCAAATTCTGAATTCTAGTCCACTAATTTTTTTTTTTCATTTTCAATCTTAAAAATAATTAAATAAGACTTTACAGTCCAGTGAAGGGGCGGCGCGACGGGAAAGAGTGCCTTGGGCGTAACGCGTCGCGCCGTCTCTCATAAACCCGTGCTGGGTTCGGACGCTGAGCGTGAGCGGTTGGAGGTTTTAGTGCGATTCAACTCCCACATATGTGATTTCCTCCAACTAAAAAAAAAAAAACAGTCCAGTCAAACCAACGTTATGCGAGAGCTAACATACAAAAAAACAGACAAATTGATTGATAAAAGGTAGTTAAGATTATAATACAGTAAAGTCTATATAACGTCCATGCTTACCTGTCTTTATAATCCGAGCATGTTATGCAAACAGCTACATCACCCGGAGTCGCCCGGGAAAGCCACACTTTTATTTTTGATATCATGCTAATGAACACTGTGTCTAACTGAGACGGTCATCGCTAAGAGAATTTAATGTGACCATCATTTAATAATAATTATTTTTATTACAAACTAGCTGGCCCGCGCAACTTTGTCTGCGTCACAAAAAAATCCCGGGTATTATCTCATTTAAACCTTCCCTAGACTACGACAAACATTTTAAAACCAAAATCAGCTCAATCGGCCCAGCCGTTCTCGAGTTTTAACGAGACTTCTTCTTCTTCTCTGTCGGTACACTCTTGTCAGAGCGGTCGTGGTTATTATGAAGATTTTATCTTGCTCGCAACTATCACTCGCCTCACGGTGTCCCTAACTAAGCGAGACTAACGAACAGCAATTCATTTTTATATATAAGAAGAAAATTTATTTAAAGACAAGTAAAATGAGCCCAAACACGACAGGTCTTGTTTAGCACAAGAGTTACTATGACAACCTTCGGAATCCATCATCAATGAGCGCCATTTTGTCATATTGCATTGTCACGGGATATACATCTGCGTGCAAAATGTCAACTCAATCAGACAACGGGAAGTTTGTCAAATTTAGCTTGCAAGATTCCACCCGAACTTACATAGATACATAGTTACATCCAGTGCAAGTTAATTTGAAGCTTGCTAAAATATACAGTGTGGATCTGTCACCTTGTGTCAGCTCTAGTGATCTGTCTAATAACAACTTAGAACCACTTTTATGGTATAGTTTCGACTGATCTGATGATGGATTCGGAAGGTTGTCATAGGATTTCCCTTACTATACTTCGGCCTTCCAGAGAATGCGTTCCTGACACCTATCAGTTAGGTTAGAAAATATTGTTTACCAAGTTATTTGACGCTCAATTTGGCACAAAATTATAACATTCATTGATTATTGATATAATAATGTTGTTTTAATGCTCATCAATTATTATTGTTAAAACGGTAAACAAACAGCAAACATATTTTTATCGTAACCGCAACGCCATTACAAAGTTACGTGTCAGGAACGCATTCTCTGAACGGCCGAAGTATAAGTAAGATAGACCGGTGTTTGGGCTCATTTCACTTGTCTTGGTTAGCACTCTACTGATACATGATGTCATCATCATCACCCGTTTGCAAGTTCGTTTTAGTTTGTTATTTAATGAATTATTTTTTTGGTGTGCTGCTTTTCATTATTTGCACGCCCGCTGAGTTTCTTGCTGGTTCTTCTCAGTTGGGTCGCGTTCCGAATCCAGTGGTAGAATCATTATGTGCTAACAAGTTGCCTTCGGGCGACTTTAAGCAGTCCTTTCATACCCTTTCTCAGCTGAGCCCCTTCTGAGCACCTCCATCCTGGCGAAGCTGTAAAGGTCTGAGGGCCAACAGCGATTCCTCCTATCCCAATAATAATAATACTGATACATGATATTCAGGATCTTGCTGCTTATATTTAAAGTTTTCTTTCAAATAAATTTTATTTTAATGATAGTCACCCTACTCATTAGCATTTTATCTTGCAAATTGTAAAAGCACAAAGCGGACATCTTTATAATAATTTTATTACGTATATTTTTATTATAGTTTAACTAATAAAGACCTAACAAGAAATAATGAAAATAAAGTCCATTTTAAAAGGGAATATTCTAGATTTACAAACAAAAAGTTACCTACCAAAAAGATTTAGATTTAAACTCCTGTACCAACCCATTACTGCCCACTGTTGGGCTCAGGTCTCCTCAGAAGAGGGATTAGGCATAGTCCACCACGCTTGCCCAGTGCGGATTGGGGACTTCACATATCTTCAAAGGATTTTTAGAACCCTTTCCGATATGCAGGTTCCCTAACGATGTTTGCCTTTGATTTGAACTCAGTCATTTTAGACTGCGAACGACATTTTTAAGCTTGTACTAAAATTACTAGTTAAATCTTTAATTAATAAGAGATTATGATCAAAATGCCTGCTTTCAGAATTATCGAAATCGGTTCTACTATAAAAGAAATCGTGAAATTTGGCTGTAAAAATACACATTATTAAACATTCAAAAGTACTTGTTCGATAAAAATGAAACCCTACGACCATCACCTTTCATCTGACACTAGAACCATCCACACCGGTCCACTCAAACCAAAGTTATGAAGGAACAAACAATAAAAAACAAAAAGACGCATTGAGTAGGTACCTCCTCTTTAAAGAGAATTATAGACCTAGACATAGCTTTATTTATGGCGGAAACACACACATACATTGTAATAAATTCAAGAAAAATTACATAAAAACAAAATACAAAGTAATTGAACACGTGTTAAAAAAAAACTTGAGAGGTGTCATGGGACACCCGAATAGAACGAAGTTCCTTTCGATTAAAAGATATCTTATATTTTTTTTCCTAACGTAACGCGCGATAAGGAACGTGTTTCAAAAGATTTTGATCACAGCGCCATCTAGCGATAATCGTCTAAAACAAAAATGTATCGTGATAACTTTTCGTAAGATTTTTTTCCGTCTACCCCCTTCCAATAAAAAAAATTAAATATAGTTTCCACCACAAACCAGTCAAGACTCAGCTAAATGCTAGGTGTTAAATGAGGATTAACAACAACACCGAGCGCTGGTTTTAATTATCAATACTTTCTCTTCACTATTTGTCATAAAAACTATTATTCACCGAACCGTAACAAAACCAATGTTATTGACAAACAATTAACCACAGAACCGTATCATACAGTAATATTAATTCATTTAATATCATTTGATTAGAAACAAAACATTTTTTATCCTACGGCTATTATGTTACGAATGTATGTAGTTAACAATGTATAGACACGGCTGTATTAAGTACTAGTGCCCGCGACGTCGCTTGCGTGAATCCTAAACAGCAACAGATGATTCCTTCATTTCCTTTTTGCCATCGTACCACACGCCGCAGGGGCAAGGTTCACCACCTTTACTTGGAACCGCTGCGCTCTTCCACAGTTCGGTTCAGAAGATCATTTTTGCCCCGTACCATTCCGATTTGGAATGGACTCTCGTCCGCGGTGTTCCCGGAGCGCTATGACATGTCCCTCTTTAAACGAGGTTTAAGAAAAGTCTTGTATGGGTAGGCGATAGATAACGGCCCCTCTTTGCCCTGGCATTGCAGAGGTTTATGAGCGACGGTGACCGCTGACCATCTGGTGGGCCGTATGCTCGTTTATCTACCTTGCAATAAATAAAAACAGTGATTGTAGCTTTGTTTCCATAATTATTATTCTTCTAAAAAAACCATCCTTGAACTTCAACGAATCTTTAAAAAAAGAACTGACCAAATTGGTCCAGGCGGCGAGTTATGCGCTTAGCAACACATTTTGATATTTATTTTGATATACAGGGTGGATCTGTAACTTTGGACTATCTGACGCGGGGTGAATGAATGACCTGTCGAAATAAAACTTAGTACCACCTTTATTTTTGGATCGGTTAAACTTTTTTCTGACACTGTATGGAAAACGTACGACTATCGTTGCGGACTTCCATACGATTAAAAAAAATAAAAATGCCATATCTAAACATTCTCAACTCTACATTGTCCATGAATAACCTGTCATTATCTATGGCACGATTTCATATGTAGACAGCCAAAAAAATACATGTTCTATAGTCTATGATTAAAGAATAATATATGTACCTCTATTCTGATTCATATTCCCATAGAGATTTATTAATTTTGGCTTGGTAGAGCGAACTGATGGTAAGTGGTCACTGTCACCGCTAAACAGACAGATTTCCTAATTTATGTTAAAGATTTTTTTTAAATACAAGCTTTTAAGATCCTGGATATCATGTAGTAGTAGAGTGCTAGCTAATACAAGTAAAACGAGCTCAAACACGAATCTATCTTGTTTAGTACAAGAGTTCCTATGACTTCCGACTCCATCATCAGATCAGCGCCATTTTGTCATATTATTGCATTGTCTTGTATACATCTGCGCCCAAAATTTAACTCAATCGGAAACCGTGAAGTTTGTCAAATTAGCTTGCAAGATACCACCCTAAATTACATAGTTACATCCAGTGCAAGTTAATATAAAGCTTGTAAAAAGAAGAGGTTTTCAATTTGTGTAGATGTTTTTGAAGTTGATTCCCACATAAGTTTAGTGTGGGTGAACCGATTTGGACGATTCTTATTTCTTATGATGGTCGACGTCGTAACATATTTGTAAATAAAGTCATCTTAAAGTTTATAAGATACTGGCGGTTTTCTATAATAGTTTCATGCATTTTCAACGGGTTCTTTCACTAAGGGTTCATGCTCAGAGAGTCTTGTAGATACAGTGAGTGTGGTGTGTCGTGATGTGAGTTCGAGTTCCAGTGTTACTCAAAAGCGAACGAGAAAGAGGGTAGACAGATTTGTTTGCTCTTAAATCGACCCGCAGTATCCAGTCTTCTCGTGATCATGCCGTTTGCAACAACGTTGAAATATCGAGACAACTCAATTAATTAAATATCGTGGTAAAAACCCGTTGAAAATGCATGAAAGTTATCTTAATACCGTCAAAAAACCCAGAGAATTTACTAGAATTAAATGCGAACTACAAATGTTTTACAAAAAGGGTTTTTTATTAAATTTGTTCGTATCATGTTCGAAAAAAGGGTTCCGTATGAAAAGGGTTCTGATTACAGGGCTGCCTCGTATATTATAACGTTATTTTTTATTACTTTGATTGGGATTTTCAATGGCTGGCCATTAGAAAGAGATTTATTAACTGATAGACCCGAGTGGAATAGAAATTACATTTTCAAAGTCAAATCATTTATTTCAAAGTTGATGTGGACACACATTTTGAAGTAAAAAAAAAGTTCTACCACAAGTTCGCTAAATTACGCCTCCATCCTAAGAAGAATCGGCGCAAGAAACTCAGCGGGCATGTCCTTTTTTTAATTTAAATTGTTTTTTTTTTTCAACATTTTTTACAATGTTTTTGTTTTTAACAAATATATCAATTGAAATGGCCCGGGACGAGCACCTCAATCCCATTTTGAGCAGTCATTTATATAATTATTAAGTTTATAATATGCTTTACTGCATAGCCGTTCTTTAATAACTCTCTTAAACCTATTTATAGGCAATGTCTGAACGGCCACTGGGATTTTGTTATAAAGTTATTTTTTTACAAGTGATGAATAAGTTAGCAGTATGTCTAAAAGTAGCCAATGCCAGTACTGTAAAACTATTGCTCACTGCTGGGTTTCCGTTTCCTCAAAAGAGGAATTAGGCATAGCCTAATGCGGATTGGGGACTTCACATATCTTCGAAAGATTTTTTATCTAACCCTTTTTTCTAACATACAAGTTTTATCACGATGTTTTCCTTCACTGTTAGCCAGTATAGTACAATTTAGAGGTACAAGCCGGGTGGTCTGATTTATTTATTTATTATTAGGTCCATCAACAACATTTACATGTTATCAAGCAAATTCACAGACATATGAAAACAATACACTACATGCAATCTTAATTTACAGATGAACACAACGTGGTAAGAAACATAGTAGGTACACAAATCACATAGAATAACATTTAACAAAAAATAAAATAATAATTACCAATTAGATTGCATTTTCAAATTTAAAAATAAAAACAAACAAATTAAAATAAAATCACACAAGCAGACAAAAAATGAAAAATAAAATAAAAAACAATTTCATGGCATTAAACTTATGATTAAAATGGGAATAAATTGTAAAATAGAATAAAATAGAATAAGAAACAAATTGCATGTATGATTTCAAGTTTCGCCGAATAAACGCAATTTTTTTTTGTCTGATGATGTATTCGAAAGGTGGTCATAGGAACTATTGTATTAAACATGATAGACTTAAGATGTTTGGGCTCGTTTTACTTGTTTACAGCACTCTACTTCTACATGATATTAAAGGTCTTGTTAAAAAGTTTCATAAAACTATATTATTGCTAGCGAGCACGCGCAACTTAGCCTGTGTCACTTTCAGTTAAAATGTAGCCTTTTTTTTTAGATGGAGGAAATCACCGGATCCCCGCTCAGTATGTGGGAGTTGAACCGCACTAAAACCTCCAACCGCTCACACTCAGCGTCCGAAACCCGGCTGAGGCCAGAACCCAGCACGGGGTTTGGAGGGACGGCGCGACGCGTTACGCGCTCGGCACTCTTTCCCGTCGCTCCGTCCCCGTTTTTTCTTAAGATTTAAGGATTGTCTGTGCCAAATTTCATCAAACTCGGTTGAGAGGTTTAAGCGGGAAAGCGTTACAGACAGACAGAGTTACTTTCGAATTTATAATTTTAGTAGGGATAGATTTTACAAATATTTAGTTTACGCTTTAGAGACAACCCTAAGCTACATTATTAGATTGAATTATATTACGACTTACCTACTTGATTCAAATATTAAAAAACTTGAGAGGTGTCAAGGGACACCCGGATGGAACGAAGTTCCTTTTGATTAATTAGTGAGGGAATTGTTTTATAAAATATTTTGATCACAGCGCCATCTAGCGATAATCATCTAAAACAAAAAAGTGTCGTGACAACTTTTTCATAAGAATTCCCGTCTAGCCCCCTTTCAATAACGCGCGATAAGGAACTTCGTTCCAAAAATCTAATATTATAATTGCCAAAATCATATTTGTTACTATGTAAATTAATGATTTATAAGGAATCGTATGTTTCTTGATGAAATGAACTATAACGAAAGATTCCCACTGAAAATAAAAACAGTAAAATCGGTTCATCCATTTCGAAGGTACGACGCAACACACATACACACACACACAAAGAAATAATAGCATAGCAATCTTGGGGTATCTATGTTCTACGAGTAAGTTTACAATTAATTATTAATAAACTAGCTGCTGCCCGCGACGTCGTCTGCGTAAACCCTATGACCCGTTTTTTTTCATTTTTCCCGGCAACTATTCGATTTTTTCTCGCCGTAAAAACCATCCTTGAACTTCAACAAACATTTTAAAAAAGATTTGTCCAGGCGTTGTTGAGTTATACGCTTACCAACACATTTTGCGATTCATTTTTATATTATAGATAAATTAAAAAAAAAACTTTCTTTTTATTTTTAAGAAGTCAACTGATTTTCGATATTATAAATATATTTAATGTATTTTCAAAAGTTTCTTAACTCCATACAAGGTTGCGTCTTAGTGATAAGGCCTACCTATCTATCTATCTATCTATATACACATTTGCACATGATACGTCATTTATAGATGAGGTCACAGTTCTGAGTCGAACTGCATTCATTATTCAAAGGACCAGTTACACTATATCTGGGTGATGTAATATACTGATTTTAAGTGTACATACGCGTGTTGTTCGGACGAGCTTGTTGGCGAACAAGTTGATTGAAATTTCATTGTCATCAGTCCGTAGACGTCCACTGCTGGATATAGGTGTCCTCCAATATTTTGGACACAATGACCGGTCCTGCGCTATCTGCATCCAGTGACTTCTCAGGTCATCGGTTCACCATGTGAGTGGTCTGTCCATTGTAATTTATTGGTATAAATAAAATCAATCACTTCCTGCATACCTCAATAAAAGGAATAAATTGTCAGTTTTTTTTCTTTTGCCTTCAATACATTTAAAAACAAAAGGCCTCTCTGATACAGTAGTTTCTTTTCTGTCACGTACCAGCTGGTTTTAGAGAGAGCTTTCTTCCTCGGTGCTTCCCGAGCGCTATGACTTGTCCTTCTTTCAAGGCTTTATGAAATTCTCCTGACATTGCTAAGGTCTAGGAACGATGGTAACCACTTACGATCAGGTGGCCCGTTAGCTCGTCTGCGAACTGCCAACGAAAAAAACGTTTCAGCAAATTTCGTGTCTTTTTCAAAGTGATACAAAATAAAGTACATACTGTCTTCGGAGGTTATTTCTTTTGTTGTAAATACCACTACTTTCGTATTAAAAAGCTTGACAGACTTACCCCGTATGTACACAACAATGATTAGATCGTTAATGAAACGCGTGCTACAATGTGTAATTGTGCACGAGACCTTGCTTTCTAATTGTAATTTTTAGTTACACTCATTGTCCGTTGAGTAATAATCAGGTTACGTACAACACAACTCTCCAATGGCACTGAGAATGTAGCATAGGACTCTCGGCTAGATGTAGGTCGGATCTGTGTCTGTTTGTGTACGAGAAGAGTAATCAGTACAGAGCTGCAGAGGACTGTGTCTATAGTAGTGTAGTATAGGACTCTCGGCTAGATGTAGGTCGGATCTGTGTCTGTTTGTGTACGAGAAGAGTAATCAGTACAGAGCTGCAGAGGACTGTGTCTATAGTAGTGTAGTATAGGACTTTCGGTTAGATGTAGGTCGGATCTGTGTCTGTTTGTGTCTATAGTAGGGTCACTCTGCTGACCCTGGCGTGTGAAACTTTGACATCGTGACATTCCGTTCGTTTTTCCGGTTCTTATACGTCACGGGCTGTCAATTGGACACAATCGATTCGTCGGAATCACACGAAACGGCCCGAAACGGGTTAAATTGAATATAGATCACGAAATACACGTTTTAATTTCGAAACGAATTCGATTTGAAATTTTGTTATAATCTAAAGATGGTATAGACGTAATGTTATAAAATGTATCTATTTTAAATATTATAAGTTAACTAGCTGGCCCACACAACTTCGTCTGCGTCACATAAGGAAATTTTCTCACCGTTTAAACCTTCCCTGTACTTCTACGAATATTTCAAGATTAAAATAAGCCAAATCGGTTTAGTCGTTCTCGAGTTTTAGCGAGACTAATGAACAGCAATTCATTTTTATATATATAAGAGATAAAAGATAAGATATCTTTGTCAGTAATTAATAAACTTCAAATACATAATTTTAATAATCTTTTTATTAAATAAACTACAAATACATAATTTTAATAAAAAGATTATTAAAATGATGTATTATATATATGATGAGCTTTAGATTCAAAGTCATAATCAGTCGTTTTCTTTCTTCCGATTCATATAAAACAACTCAGAATTTTGTCATTGAAACATCTTGCTACGGCTCCGTCATGGAACATTTTAAACAATACAAATTTTGCAAAAGGAAGTTGTAAATTCTTTAAAGTACTAAACGTAAATTTTGCACACTCATGCATGACGTATTGTGTCAATACTGATTCATGTGATGAACAATTGTCATCATTGCACCACAGAATAAGGTATCCGTACAGATGTAAACCATAATATATGTGTAGGAAATCAAAAGCTGCCAGTGCATTGAAGAACATAAAAACAATCATTTAATGAAAATAAAACTTAAGAGGAAGAAAAAAGTATGACGCAATCACAACTATTTTTTTACACACACTTCGATATTTGAAAAAGGGCGCCAACATTCCTTCTTAATTTTAAAAAGAGTATGATAACAAAGAGGTTTTAATAAAAAAATATTTAAACTATTTAAACTATTTAACTACTGAGGGCGCCATCGTAAAATAAATAAAACTAATTCAGTCGCCTACAATATGCATTTTAAAAAAGTATTATTATTATTTTTGAGTTGGAGAAAATCACTAGATAAGTGGGAGTTGAACCACACTAAAACCTCCAACTTTTCACACTCAGCGTCCAAACCCAACACGGGGTTATGCGGATACGCACTTGGTACTCTTTCCCGTTGCGGCGCTCCCTATGTTTCTATATTGGCTCGCCATCTTCCAACGCAAAAGCCAACTGGTAGACCAAACGTCAAACGTTGTTTCACATATTCAATGTCGGTCAATGCATACAAAACCGTTTACATGTTGATCGGCACCGTCACTGTCATTGGAAAGAAGTTCCTTATTGCGCGTTATCGAAAAGGGGCTAGATGGAAATTCTTATGAAAAAGTTGTCATGACACTTTTTTTTTTCGATGATTATCGCTAGATGGCGCTGTGATTAAAAACTTTTAAAACAATTCCTTATTTTGTTTTATATGATTAATGCTAGATAGCGCTGTGATCAAAATATTTTATTACAATTCCCTCACTAATTAATCGAAAGGAACTTCGTTCCATCCGGGTGTCCCTTGACACCTCTCAAGTTTTTTTGTTTTTTACGTGTGATGAACGTCGGTAAATACAGCATAAAGCAAGTCCACTCAACTGGGAATCGAACCAAACTTTGGTTTGTTTATTTATGCCAAGTATGAGAGTAGCCAAAGTTGATTTTGACGTATAACTGAAAATAAAATCAAGTTAAAACTTGTAAAACATCCAATTATGGCGCAGCCATTAGCCAAAGTCGTGGTGGCCGAGTGGTCGAAGCGCTTCCTTCCGAACGGGAGGTCGCGGGTTCAAAACCGGCCGGCTTGTACCTCTAAATCTAAATGTGAAAATGATTTATGTGCAATTTTTCACAACACCACTGGCTAAAAACGGTGAAGGAAAACATCGTGAGGAAACCTACATGCCGGAAAAGGATTCTAAAAATAATTGAAGACATGCGAAGTCCCCAATCCGCACTAGGCAAGCGTGGTGGACTACGCCTTATCCCTCTTCTGAGGAGACCTGAGCCCAACAGTGGGCAGTAATGGGTTGGTACAGCCAAAATTACTAGTCTAGGACTAAACAATATAGACCCGTCGTGTTTGGGCTCGTTTTATTTGTAATTAGCTACTCTAACGCTACATGATATCCAGGATCTTAAAAGCTTGTATTGAAAAAGTTTTATTTAATTATTAAAACCTGTTTTGTATTAATATTTACATCTTTTCGGGTATTGGCCCACCTCTCACTCCCACCACTGTAACTCCTGTGTAGCCAGGATCCACAGCGGCGACCATCGTAATGACTCTGAGCAGTGAAGCCCAGGAAAACCCGAGGGAAAACTAACCCCGCAACGAATTGAATCAGAAGATGATAGAAGGAGTAGGTAAAACATGAGTTTCGACTTCCCTTTTCGCAAAAGCGGGAGACAATAAAATAAAATTAATATTTACATCTGTAAAGTCACCTTATATAAGTATACACATAACCACAAAATGAGGTTTAAGACACTCATGCTCTACTTAGTAATCTGCACACATGTTTACCAACTTCAAAAAATAGGTGTGTCATGTATTTACTGTTTTCTTATGACTCGGTTTTTGTTTTACGTTACAATGTTTTCAAACGGTTATGGTTTCCATCAAAAAATTACGAAGAAATTCCATCCATCCATAAGAATGTTGAAGGAAGAACGACGTGAGGAAACCTGCATGTCGTTAAAGGGTTCTAAAAATCCTTTGAAGATATGTGAAGTCCCCAATCCGCCCTGGGCAAGCGTGGTGGACTATGCCTAATACGTTGTTTACGAAAAAATGTCATCTCAAGGACAGAAAGCATTTACAATTGAGGAGAAAGGTGCAATAATATGCAGATTAGAAAATGGAGAATCTAACTAATGTCTCGCAAAGGAATTTGGCGTAGGTCATTCGACAATTTCAATGAATTTTAAAAACAAATGCTTTGAAACCGAAGAGGCTTCGAAAATCACGACCAGAAAATGTTGATCAAGCATTAATTCAGTGGTTTAAAAACATGAGAAACAATTGTATAATGTGCTGATTACTGTGTTGTAGTTCTGAATAAAATAACTTTCTTTCTTTTGTAAATAGATGCAATACAGTTTAGAAAAGCACAAATAAAACTTTTTGATTTTCGAACAAATTTGAAGAATCTTGAATATTCATATCATATACCTAATTTCGCAAAACAAACTTGCTAAATCACATCTTAATTATAATATAAAAAACACATTCAGCATGTTATGTACAAAATAAATTAGCATATTTGCTTTTGAAATATCGGAACATAAATACCTATTACCGGTTAGATATGACTCCAACGCTTATTTTTATTCGACACAGAATATTTCTATACAGGAGTCTCACTCATAAAGTAATGGGGGCGTTGCGCCGTCCCTCATAACCCCGTGCTGGGTTCTGGCCTCAGCCGGTGTTCGGACGCTGAGTGTGAGCGGTTGGAGGTTTTAGTGCGGTTCAACTCTCGCATACGGTAATTTCATCAAACTAAAAAAAAAAACTCACAAAGTAATATGTAGTAAGATTGTATTTTTTTTGTCACTAAACAAATCAAGAATATTTAAAATCAAGCTTTTAAGAAAAGACAAAGAAAACGAGCCCCAACCGTTTTGTCATATTATTGCATTATCACGCAATTGAAAATCCAAATCTCAGTTTAATAGGAAACCGGGAAGTTTGTCAAATTTAGCTTGCAAGATTCCACCCGAACTTACATAGTTACATCCAGTGCAAGTTAATATAAAGCTTGTAAAAGACAAGTCATATGGGGGCAGCGCGACGGGAAAGAGTGTCGTGGGCATAACGCGTCGCGCCGTCCCTCATAACTCCGTGCTGAGTTCTGGCCTCAGCCGGGGTTCGGACGCTGAGTGTGTGAGGAGGTTTTAGTGCAGTTCAACTCCCACATACCCCGTGGGTGAATTCCTCCAACTGAAAAAAGCACTATTTATAAGGTTATGATATGTTCTACTTTGAGGATGTGGGAGTTGAACCGCACTAAAACCTCCTCACACACTCAGCGTCCGAACTCCGGCTGAGCCCAGCACGGGGTTTTGAGGAACGATGCGACGCGTTACGCTCTCAGCACACTTTCCCGTCGCACCGCCCCCAATAAATAGTGCTAAAATATTCCTTACATCTTCGATTAAATAAAATTAAAGATTTGTTATTAAGATCTCATCATATCATGTTATGCATGGATATCATGTTGCAGTACAGTGCTAGCTAAGACAAGTAAATCGAATCCAAACCCGATGAGTCTATCTTGTTTAGTATAGGAGTTCCTATGGGTTCCTACTGCATCATCAGATCAGATGGACGACGGGTCTACCTTGTTTAGTACAAGTGTTCCTATGGCCACCTTCCGAATACGTCATCAGATCAGCGCCATTTTGTCATATTAATGCATTATCACGCGATATAAATCTGCGTGCAAAATGTCAGCTCAATCGGAAACCGGGAAGCTCGTCAAATTTAGCTTGCAAGATTCCACCCGAACTTATATAGGTATATATTATCTTAATATAATATATAAATCTCGTGTCACAATGTTTGTCCTCAATGGACTCCTAAACCACTTAACCGATTATAATAAAATTTGCACACCATGTGCAGTTCGATCCAACTTGAGAGATAGGATATCTTAGATCAAGGTCTGATGATGGAGCTGGAAGGTGGCCACAGGAATTCCGTCAATAAGTAAGATAACCTCTTCGTGTTTGGGCTCTAATGAAGCGTCCTGATGAGTATTTTTAGAAAATACCAAGGAAAAATTCCTAAGCGACGCAGACGAAATTGCGCGGGTCAGCTAGTAGCTATATAGTTACATCCACTGCAAGTTAATATAAAGCTTGTAAAAACACTTTTGTCAAAACCATATCTTGGTTTAAGATGGGAGATTCTTAAAGATTAACAAAACATGATTCATTGTAGCTGATCCATACATATTGTTGATGTTATGAGTAACTCTCACGGCGGTAAAATAAGCTAAATAATTATTCTAAGAACTGAACAAAATGCAAGACATAACAATCTCATTGTTTAATATTTTATTATTGGTATGGCGTTGCAAACGGGATAACATTTTGGAGTTTAAAACAAAATATACTTTTAACAAAAAGAATAGGTATTTCACTTGGCTGTTTAATGAACAAAATAAATTTTTGGCTCAATTATACAATAAAGAGAGGTTCAACTTGACTGTATTTTTTATGTATATTACATTATAGTGGTGTGTATGAGTAAACCGATTTGAATGATTCTGTTATCACATAAAAAGTGGTACATGTCATAGGTTTCCTAGGGTAATGTTCAAAAGATCGTGCTTTTGGTAATCAAGAATACATTTCAAATTAATTGCTTAATGTTATTAAAACACTTTTCTTGTAAACCGATTTAGTTGATACTTTTGCTAGGAATGCAGTATATCAGTCGACAGTCGTGGACAGTCGTCCTACCATCGAACAACACAAACACCTTTTCTGAAATCGGTAAAAAATAATCTATACTAATATTATAAAGAGGAGAAGTTTGATTGTTTGTTTGTCATAGGCTCCGAAACTACTGCACCGATTTCAAAAATTCTTTCAGTTTTGGAAGGTTCATTTATCGAGGAAGGCTACAGGATATATTGTTGACCTTTGTGACGCAGACGAAATTGCGCGGAAAATACAACAGTTACTTTTGCAACAAAACTACGAGTACTTGAGATTTTTGAGTCGTGGTGGCAGAGTGTTTGAAGCACTTGCCTTCGTACGGGAGGTTTCAGGTTCAAAACCGGCTTGTACCTCTAAATCTAAATGTGAAAACATTTATGTGCAATTTTTCACAACACCACTGACTAAAAACGGTGAAGGAAAACATCGTTAGGAAACCTGCATATCGGAAAAGGATTCTAAAAATCCAATAGATATGTGAAGTGTGGACTATGCCTAACCCTTCTTCCGAGGAGACCTGAGACCTGGTTGTTACAGTATAGTTACAAAATATATTATATACCTAGGTATTTATTTAAAAGAAAAGTATTTAAATATTTTCCCACGAGGCGGCGTTTGTTTGATGTACATTTAGCGTCGTTTTAAGTAAACAAGTAATATTTGTCAGGATATAAGATGACACGCGACGTGGGGGCGTTAAGGCAATGCATTCGATGCAATAAGTAAAATATTTTATAGTGCAACTTTAATTTTTTATTGTACAACTACTTAACCCATTTGAAAAGTGCTTTTACTGTTGGGAAGCTTCACTATTTCCGTAATAAGACTCTGAAACTACTTAACCGATTTAAAAAAATCTTTAACTGTTGGAAACCTTTTTTTTTTTCAGTTGGAGGAAATCACGGGATCAGGGTATGTGGGAGTTGAACCCTCCAACCACTCAGACTCAGCGTCCGAATCCCGGCTGAGGCCAGAACCCAGCACGGGGTTATGAGGGACAACGCGACGCGTTACGCCATCGGCACTCTTTCCCGTCGCGCCGCCCGTAGCATGATGGTGTTATTTGCCGTTTTATTAGTATATTTAATAAATTGTCCTACAGTTGCATCCTTGTACTAAGATGTTGAAGGATAAATATTTCTTTGTAAGTCACAGAGCTGTTAATTTTGGATGTGGTATATGTAAAGTGGATAAATATCGATTTACAAGTCGAAAGAAGTCGTGATGAGGTTGATTACCGTACGAACCAACGTAAAAAATGTATCTATAAAATTTATAACAACACTACTGGCTAAGAGTAACAATTCATTACTGCCCACTGCTGGGCTCAGGTCTCCCCACTAGATATCAGGCATTATCCACCACGTTACCACAGTGCAGATTGGGTAATTGACATATCTTCAAAGGATTTATAAATCTTTCTTCTGTGTACAGGTTTCCAATCTTTACCTTCACCGTTTTTAGCCAGTAAAATTTACGGGTACACTAATATTTATTCCGACTTGTTGATGTGAAAAATGGGCGAAAGACATAACGGAGTGGTGTCCGAGATACAACAAACGAAGAAAGGGAAGAAAATACCTCAGATGGGAGGATGATTTAATGAAGACTGCTGGAAATACTTGGATGAGAAAGGCGAGGGACCGAAACGTGTGCAGAGCTCTTGGGGAGGCCTATGCTGAGAGGCAAACAGTCTAAACAAAATCAGTGTCAATGCAAAATTATTATAAATTTTGTATAATTTGAAATGTAAACTTTTGTAATTTTAGATTATTATTATTATCCATACTTATAATAAAAATCGTAGAGAGGTCAATTCTGAACATTAAAAATATAAAAAAAAACTAGCAGGTGGCGTTTGGTTATCGATTCTGATGCCAAAAATGCAATTCGATTTTTTTTTCTGTTTGTCTGTATCTTTGTGCACGCTAATCTCCGAACCGGCTGAACCAATTTAGTTGGGGTTTTTTGTAATGTATTATGGCAAGTCTCACTTAACATTTAGTTTGTTTTATCAAAATCGGTTCAGCATTAAAAAAGTTATAAGCGAAATAACGTCGATGAGTTTTACGTATTATTATGTGAAAATAAAATACCACATCAACAACTTCTACAGTCAATGTAACAATTTAAACGGACACAGCAGGACAAAATCTTCACTTGTCCGATGTCGTTTTATTTTTACATACGGACGCTGATTTATATATGTACATCGTATTAAATACAGCAAATTGTTGCAAAAAGAACATTCGCTGTATAAATTATTAATGTGGTATGACTGTTAAGTATTTTTTGACCGACTTCCAAAAGGAGGAGGTACTCATTGACTGTATGTTTTTTTTGTTCTTTCATAATTTTAGTTTGTGTGGACCGATTTGAATGATTCTGGTGTCAATGAAAGGTGATGATTGAACTTAGGTGTCATTTAATTTTTAGGATCGATCGATAGTTCTTTTAAATCTATGTTTAAAAATGTGTATTTTTAACGGACAAAATTTCACGGTTTACTGCGTTTTTGCATGTAGATATTTCTTTTCTATATAAACCGATTTCAATGATAGTTTTTTTGTTAGGACGCAGATACTTCGGACATTATCTCCTCTAAATTTGATAAAGATATGACAGGTATTTTTTGTGCTATAATTAAGAAATGGAAGTCGGTCGTTTTCATTTTTGTAATAAAAATATTATACTTATTTTAAACCCTTCGGACGAAATTGCGCGGGTCATCTAGTTTGGTATAAAAACTAGCCAAAACAAAGTGAAAGTTAGTCTGTAATTACTGAACTAGCAAAAACAGTTTATCCGACAATCGTAACGGTTTAAAACTAGATCATCTCGTAACCATTACTGATAGTTTTTTAACGGATATCGACTTTTTTACGTTTAACTTTAAGACGAAAAACGACGGTTGTTTGTCTTGTCTGTGACAATGTCTCTCAACTGGATGAACCGATTTGGATATTTGAAAGCTATAAATAACTTTTACTATAAGATTGGAAACTTGGGAATTTGACCAAATGTCCGATTGAGCTCAAATTCTGCTTGTATATCGCGTTATATTGTAATAATATGACAAAATGGCGCTGATCTGGTGATGGATTCGGAAGGTGGTCATAGGAACTCTTGTGTTAAAGATATAGCTACCCATCGTGTTTGGGCTCGTATTACTTGTATTACCAAGCACTTTACTGCTACATGATATCCAGGATCTTAAAAGCTTGTATTTAAGAAATTTTGTTTAAAAAATATTTGCCTACAACTGTTTTAATAAATCATTTAAATCGGATGCTGCATTTTAGATAAAACTTGGTCTAAATTAATTCATGCGTAAGCCGGTGGCTCTGTCTCGTTAAAATTAATGTTTTTTGCATTGATTATTTCGTAATAACATTTTAAATTATGTCAGAGCGTTCAGAAGAAAAAAGTGTGTCCAAAGACTACACGGACTTGTTTCTAAAACTGTGGTTATGGAATAAAATATGAAAACAAAATTGTTGAACAAATTACATGAAAAAAAATTTCCATAATCAGAACAAAGTTCCTTATCGCGCGTTGTGAAAGGGGCTAGACGGAAAAAATTCTTACGAAAAGTTGTCACGACACTTTTTTTGTTTTAGATGATTATCGCTAGATGGCGCTGTGATCAAAATCTTTTAAAACACGTTCCTTATCGCGCGCTACGTTAGGAAAAAAATATATAAGATATGTTTTAATCGAAAGGAACTTCATTCTATTCGGGTGTCCCATGTCACCTCTCAAGTTTTTTTCTGACTTTATGGTTCTTATAAAAAGAATTCATACTCGATGAATGGTTCTACTTTCTGTTCTTAAGATAATTTTCGGGGGTGTAATTTAATTATTTTGGCGTGTAACGCGTCGCGTCACCCCGCACAACCTCGTACTGGATTCTGTCCTCAGCCGGAGTTCGGACCTTGTGTGTAAGCGGCTGAAGATTTTAGTGCGGTTCGACTTCCACATACCCCAACTGCGGCCCCAGGTGGAAGTCCGGCTTTTTCCTCCTGTCCAAAAAAAACACCTCTTCTTTCCCTAGTAGTATATTATATTATGTTAAAATAATCTATTCAATAACACTTACCCTCAAATTATAATCACTACCATACTGCAACTTGAATATATACCTTTTTATTAGAAATCCATCCAAAATACATCAGTTATGATATTGCAGAGGTCCATGAGCGACGGTAACCATTTACCTACAATCAGTTGGCCCGTCATCTCTTCTGCCGTATGGCAATAAAAAAAGTTTGGACTTTTAGTTTAAAATGGTCAAAATTCGCAACGACAAAATACATATTATTGCAAGTGAATTTATCGGCTTCACTTTCTATGTTCATGATGCTCCGGCTTCCTATTATAGCGAGTTAAATGGTTGAGTAACACGTCAGGTTTTTTCCTGTTTGTAATGTTGTGAATTTTATTTGAATGTGAACGCATTTTACATTTTAATTCATTCTATAAAAGTAATTCGATAGAGTGGATTTTTATGTATGTTGTGGTTATGTCGTAAAATTGATAATTTTTAAAAATTTTCGTTTCATTTGCAATTTTTAATCTTTTTTCACTGACAAAAGAATTAATAAAGTTTTGAAGTTTTTTTTCGTATTTTTCGGGTAATTTCGAAAATAATAATTTATAGAAGTTTTTTTAGAAAAGTGCTATACCTTACATCTAAGTCTTTTGAACCATATTTTAAATACTAAACCGAAAACATCTTGTTAAAATTAATGAATCAAAAAACCTCTACAGTACAAATTGGTTTAAAATTTTAAAACAGCCAACATGAATAATTCTAATTTAGAAACAAAACCTTACTGCATTTACAATAAGAGTGATTTTGCTAATACAATTCGGCAAATACATTTTTGGTTGGACTTTATTCTTTTAACAATAAGGTTCAAATCACGTTAGTAAAATTTGACTTTTAAATTTTAAATCGAAAAAATATGCGTATCGAAACCTCAGAATTGCAAATCTTTAAGAACTTTTAGATGTTCAATTTGGGATTCTCAGATTTTATTTTTACTTTAAACCATTGAATAAAACTCTGTAAGCAAACTTGCATGAAATATACTATAGTTCGGCCGTTCAGAGAATGCGTTCCTGACACGTAACTTTGTAATGGCGTTGCAGTTACGATAAAAATGTTTTTGCTGGTTGATTACAGTTTTAATAATTGTTGAGCATTAAAACAACATTATTATATCAATAATCAATGAATGTTATAATTTTGTGCCAAACTGAGCGTCGAATAACTTGGTAAACAATATTTTTCGTGACTAACTGATAAGTGTCAGGAACGCATTCTCTAAACGGCCGAACTTTAGTTACACGATTAGAGCATAAAAATGAAACAAACTACCAGGGGTTGTATTTTGATGTATGTCCAAGATTTTTTTTAGAAAAACACATCTAAAGTGCAAAACATGGTAAACACTAGAAAAATAAAAAAAAATGGTAGTCTTTTGATGTACATTAGGATTGTTTTTTAATATACAAATCTTAATTGCATTCTTTGATTGAATTGATTCTCTGTAGTTTAAGATTTAAATTATTTAAACTGAAGATTCTTTAAGACGTTTTGTAAAACAATTGATGTTTTTTGCAGACACTATGTTATACTGTTTTGTTTATCTAGATTGAGATATAAGATTGAAAATATGAATTAACTATTAGATCTCGGGGACGGGGCGACGGGAAAGAGTGCCGAGCGCGTAACGCGTCGCGCCGTCCCTCCAAACCCCGTGCTGGGTTCTGGCCTCAGCCGTGGGTTCGGACGCTGAGTGTGAGCGGTTGGAGGTTTTAGTGAGGTTCAACTTCCACATACATACGGTGATTTCCACCAACTGAAAAAAAAGGTCAAGCCTGTCTCGTGGAGATCTTTCTAATACATTTATCAATCAAATTGACCATCTAATAACGATAGATGGTGTCAACACTTTTAGTAGAAGTTTGAAATAGGGCAACAAAATAAAACATAAAGAAATTCTCTCGAACATTTATTGGTCGAAAAATAAATTAAATACTTTGGATCGTAACAAAGGCCCGAAAACGTACAAATAAATACCTACACGTATCTATACTTAATAACATATTTACAAAACTTTCACTTACACGTACTTATTGACCAATAATTACAATTTTTTTTACAAATAACCAATTACTTTTGAGGCAGCAAAGTAGTCAATTTTTTTATGAAAGCGCCAATAGTTGACCATGGACCAAGAGTTGACCATTATGTAGAACAAAATTTGGTGAAAATTGGCCATTATAAGTAAAACAATACTAATATAGTTTGATGTAGATACTGTGGTTTTGTTTTTAGACTTATTAAAATTAGGATTATTGATAACTTTAGGTACAATACAGGATGGATCTGTAAATTTGGACCAGCTGAAGTAGGGTGATTTTTTCTTAATTTGCGTTTCACATTTTTTATTCCTTTTTTTTGGTATTTTTTACTTTATTTTAATTTAAGATTCGACTGTGTACATTTTGACTGTTATATTTTTTGTCTTTTTTATTTTTTTTCCTTTTGTGACGTCACTGCCAGTTGAGGCTGAAAACCAGCGCTCGGTGTTGTCTGTGGGTTATCTCCAGCTAACACCCATCACTAAGCTGAGACTCGATGGTTTGTGATGGAAACCTTTATATTGTATTATTATTATTTATTTTTTTGTATTGTTTGTGCCACTGTTTCCATCACAAATAAAGAAATGTCTATGTCTATGAATGTCTTGTCTTTTCATATTATTCGCATTTGGATAGATAACACTCAAATTAAACAATAGACTTTTTAAAGCAAGATAACGAAAAGAAACGAATTGCTAAACATTTTATTGTTTAGTAGTCAATAAGTGGTGCGTGGTCAACTACTGGTCTTTTATCAGAAAATAGAAAAAGAGCGTTAATATTTTGAAATTTCGAGTAAATTATGTTGTTTTAGGAATGCAACAAAGAAACTGCATGTCATTTGACGACATTATTTAATACAGTGTATGCTGTTGGTTGATAAAATTATATTCTTTTTGTGAATCACATAAATCCTAGATCTGTATTTACATAATAATTGAGAGATTTTCATACATAAACTTATTCAGACACTCGCGGTTTTCTATAATACTTTCATGTATTTTCAACGGGTTCTTACCACGATATTTTATTCAGAGAGTCTTGTAGATACAGTGAGTGTGGTGTGTCGTGATGTGAGTTCGAGTTCCAAAGCGAACGAGTGCGAGGGTAGACAGATTTGTTTGCTCTTAAATCGACCCGCAGTATCCAGTCTTCTCGTGATCATGACGTTTGCAACAACGTTGAAATATCGAGACAACTCAATTAATTAAATATCGTGGTAAGAACCCGTTGAAAATGCATGAAAGTATTTTCATACATTTCTTAATTAACCTCCTTTTATTACTGTAAATGCTTTCTGAAACACTTGAGTACTTTTCTGTATATTATTCGCTCTTTTTCTATACACTATTGTTATTATTTTTATGTACAATTTTTTTTCTCCCTCACTCATTGAATGAAAATGAGATGAAATTATTCCAATTTTCACTCTTTTGCCTCATTCACATTAATTTCATTTAAAACATGGCCGCTTGTTTATATATTTCGCAAATAATTTAAAAATAATAATAATAGTTGACGGCATAATTTTTAGTTTAATTTCTATTTCACCTGTTTTAAAATTATTTTTACGGATACGTAAGAATAATTTTAAAATTTTTGCCTATATTCTATTAAGTAAATATTTTTGTTAGAATAATTCAGGATTACCGTTTTAGGAATACACACTAATCATTTCGGTAACTTTAAAATAAATCTCATGATTTCTCACTTTTATTGTTTTTAATCACGTGATTAAATTGAAAAAAATTAATGCAAATTTTTGATTAAAAATTACAATCGGATTTTTACAATTTCATCATTTAATTAAAAGTGGTTTCATGAGATACTTAGAGCACTTTTTTAAAACTAATATTAGTTATTAAAAATACTTTTCAAGAGGTAGCTGAAGCATCAATATATTTCTCTTATTTTAAATATTAAGTACAAATTTGAACTGGACAAAATAAAAATAATATAAAATCACTAATAGCACCAATCTCATTAAATTTTATGGAACTTTGTCGTAGTTAATTAGCGAATAAATACATTTTTCATTTCATTAAACAATTAAAATAAATAATAATAAAAAAAAAATAGTAAAATGCCAAGCTTTTTACAATAATACAACCATTTCTGAGCGAATTATAATTACGTCAAATATGTTTTGTTAAAATAAAAAAATAAGAAAAAAATACACTTAATTATAATTCATTTTTTTATCTTTTCACAAATCAAAAACATAAAGATTTTTTCATTAGATTAAGCAAAACATATTTGACATATTGGGCACTATTTCTAAGATTTTTGTCCTCCAAAGTTACCGAAATGACCGCTGTTCGACCGTTTTTAAACCTTATAAACGAAATACATATTTTATATAACTTTTAGGCTTAGAATATCAATTTTTAGTATTTTTTAATGTATAAATCCAACCAAAATTATTTAAAATGGCAAGAATAGTAGCTGTTTTATTTTGAAGCTGCAAAATCTAAAACGTTCATCATAAGAATTGACAAATGTTTTTTCAACTTAAAACTACCAAATGGTTACCGTCCGCTGTCAAAATAAACAACCACTAATTTTTAAACAAAAAAAAATTGTATTTGTCTCACTTGACATTGGCGAATCGTCCCGGGTCTTGACGGACGAGGTCCAAAAAAAAAGAAGAAACACAAATTTTATGATTATCGTAAAACTTTAAATATTGTTATTTAGTACAATTATTCAGTAAAGTAAATTACATGTAAATGTCTTAAAAAACGCAAAACTAGGCTTTTGCTGTAATGACTGGTTTTGCACCTGCTTTGACTGTTTGGAGCGTCCGGAAGAAAAAAATGAAGCATGTTTAAGGAGGTGTAATGTTAGCTGGAATCGACTGGATGTAGAACCGGTCGTTGTGGCGAGACTTAGGGGCGACGATTGTTGAGCTTTGAAGATCTACGGATTTTGAGGTCTAAATTCATTATTTATATTAGCTGGATTTATTTTACATATAGTTTTAAAATGATTGGTAAAAATGGGGTTCCAAATTTTGGCTCTAGTTGCTAACAGGCCCATAGGCACGTGTGAGATTATATGCGATTAATAGATATATTTTAGAGTAGGTGTTTTTATCTGTACCGATACTGTTCTTTATTTACTATCAAAAAGCGCGAAACAAACAAAATAGCGTAAAAAAAAATCATTTTTCATTAAATTTTTTTACTTATGATATCCAAACCATGCGTCACTTTCAAACTACTAAACGCTCCAGCTAGTTTATTCAGTTTAATAGCCCTAACCAGTATACCAGTTAAGTGCAAACCTATTTAGATTTAACTACCAGTCTTGACAGTAACCGCTCGTTTTTATATCTACCATTTACACTAAGATTTTTTCTTGGAACACTTATGGTTAAATTTAACTGTAACTTGTCTGTGTAGTATGATCTTAAACTTGTTATTTGAAAATAATTGAAAGGTGGTCTTATTGAAATATCCGGCTCGAAGGACCAAGACGATGTTTAATATTTTTTATGATTTACTATTGTGTATGTAATGTCTTCGATGCATACTTTTACATATTCATAATTAAGTAGGTTTCATTTATTTACTTTTATTATTTTATTTTATTGTAACCATTATCTGAAAAGGGAAGCTTGGATGATTATTAATCATTTGATTTCTATTTTATTCACCCACAATAGTATGACTCATAAAAAATGAGTTAAATAACTTCGATAAATCATCTATCATCTCGCCAATTAGTAAGAAAATACAGAAATTTCAAACCTGTTGAAGTACACTTGTAAATCTCAAAACTTAAATTATAAGCTTCAACATACTATTTATTAATACAAATTCTATTTCGTACAATTCAATTAATTTTTATTCAACTCGTCAAGTTTTTGTTCGTTCACGTTTTTTGTTGATGGCCAATTAACGACTTAGTTTTTGTGTTGGCAGACGAGGAAAGCGTAAATACAATGTGCTGTATTATTATCATCGATTCTCGTGTTTTTCCTACTCTTTCTATCATCTATTCTTTCTATCATATTGGCATCCAAAATAGTACAACAGCTCACCGCATAGGTCCAATCAATTTAATAAAATCAATGTCCGTGGTGTTATTCTCAACTGGCGTAATGCTTTTTCAATTTTATTTTATTGTCTCCCGCTTTGCGAGAAGGGAAGTCGAAACTCATGTTTTCCTACTCCTTCTATTATCTTCTGATTAATTTCGTTGCGGGGCCCAAGACAAGTTAGCTTTCACTGGGGTTCCTGGGCTTCACAGCTCAGAGTCATTACGATAGTCGCCGCTGTGGATCCTGGCTACACAGTTACAGTGGTGGGAGTGAGAGATGGGCCAATACCCGATATCTTGAGAGTAGAAACTGGGTAAAAGTACAGAAGAATACAAGGTGGACTTTTGTAACAGCTGATGTGGGATGAATGACCTATCGAAATACAACTTAAATACACTTTTATTTTGGATATTTAAACCTTTTTTTCAGCATTTTACGGTGTACGTATGACTCGTTTATTGAAAAAATTGTTTAACCCATTCCAAAAATGAAAGTGGTTCTAAGTTGTATTTCGACAGGTCATCACACATTCACATTACATCAGCTGGTGCAAGTTACAGATTCACCTTATTTGACAAGTCCTCTTGAGTTAGAATAATATTACTGTCAAAATACTTGCAGGTGTAAACCAGTCGTTTTATACTACGTTGGTCTAAGCCTAAGGTCTAATAGTAACAGTGGCGAATGATTCATAGAAGTCGATTCCTCACGGTTTACTTTTAGGTAACTGTTTTAGATCAAGCGAATTTCACGGTCTCGTTTGATAGTTATAAATATAAATAACATTTTTATAATGAATTAAACCTTCTTTTAGTTTTAAATACAATTCACAGACGTTTCAGAAACGTAGTTATTTTGGACTTTTTTCATCCTTTACAAAATACATACAATTTTGGTTGGATTTACATACATTTGTTACAATATATAAAATTATAATTTTTTTCTCATTAAAAACTAACGGACTGTTTTGAGATTCGAAAAATGAGGTCAATATTAGGCAATTTATTCTAGAATCGAAGTGTATTGTTGTCCTGCTCACTCATACTTTAAAACAACGTGTTAGAAAAGGACAACAGTAGTTCATACGGCACAACTAATAGAACTAAGAGCGATGTACTAAGAAATATTTATTTATTTTCAAACTGTTTTCGATCTGATGATTCATCGTTTTTTGTACCATTTTGAAATTTTTCTACTCATTAATTTTTGTTGTAAAAACTTTCGCTACGTATGTAAGGAATTAAAAGTCATTCTGTATTATGGCTTTGTAACAAGATATTCTCAATCATCGCATAACATAGAAATACAGTTAAGTCTATGACTGACGAAGACACATGTTTCTGCAACTTTTATATTAACTTGCACTGGTAACTATGTAAGTTTGCGTGGAATCTTGCGAACTAAATTTGACAAACTTCCCGGTTTCCGATTGAGCTCACATTTTGCACGCAGATGTATATCGTGTGACGATGCAATAAGGGCTTGGTGTTGCTGCAGAGAATCTAATAACTAAAGCAGCTACAATCGAGAAATGACAGGTAAATTTCAACTTTTAACAATAGCCAATGAACAAGAAACATATTCAATATATTTTGCAAACGAAGTTGTTTGGACCAGCTCGTAGAGAACAAGTAATTGTACACAATTAAAACGACCTACCCCTGATTTTCTCATCAACAACCTTATCTTTCCAACAAAATCTGTTGACAAACGACGGAGTTGTAAAACAAAGACATACGTCGGAATTTTTAAATTGTTTTTGATGGTTAATAAAAACAGCTTTTGTTTTTTTTTTTTTTCAGTTGGAGGAAATCACCGGATCCCCGCCCAAGTTGAACCGCACTAAAACCTCCAACCGCTCACACTCAGCGTCCGAACCCTGGCTGAGGTCAGAACCCAGCACGGGGTTTTGGAGGGACGGCGCGACGCGTTACGCGCTCGGCACTCTTTACCGTCGCTCAACAAAAAAAAAAAAAAACAAAACAAACAAAAAACAGCTGGTTAACATTATAACAATTTGATTAACACAGATTTATCTGTACTTTTCTTGGTATCAGAACAATAAATTTAATTGTCAGACGGTCACCACTAATTCTCGAAGTAGCATCATAAATTAAGAGATGCGGGACATTTCAGAGGCATTTTTCGTTGTTTCGCGATATAACCATTGAAACAGTTGCCAAAACGATTATTTTCTTTCAAATATATTTAAGAAAAGACGCATTTATTAGTATTAATGAGTTTCGTTTAATATGCTTTTTTAAAAGCTGTTTAACTTTGAATGTAACTATGTAAGTTCGGGTGGAGTGTTGAGAGTTGAATTTGATCAATGCCAGTTTTTAATTCCGTTGAATTTTATATTATTTAATCTTGAAAAAAGATAGGACTCCACAACAACCATCACCTTTATGACATTATCGAAACATCCGAATCAGTTCAGCTGAACCAAAGTTATGCGGAGACAAACTAAAAAAACTATCAACTTGATAATCCCTTTGGGAAATCGGTTAAAAGTCGGTTATATTAATGTAACATTTCAATTTTAAATATAGGTTTATAAAGCCTACTTAAACGTGCAATTTACAATTTACGAAAATTTACTTCAAGCTGATTTGTTTAGCACTCGAATTTCACTTGTAGAAGCTGTTGCATAATTGAAATAGTGTCAGTTGTTTATGTAGGCTTTTTATAACTTCGTTTTGTTGAATAAGCTGTTTATTTTGTTCATTAATAATAACAATTTCAATTAATTATAGCTGACCCGCACAACTTGGTTTAGGTAGGTACATTACAAATTGAGAATTAAGTTAGTGCAGAGCAATGTGCTTATTTACATCAAAAATTATCAGTGTTTCTCTAATATATTATGCTTGTATTAGGTAAACACAAACCTACCTCTTGAAACACTATCTATTAAAAACCACATCAAAATCCGTTGCTTAGTTTTATACATTAAGATAACATAGGGATATAGCGACATAGAAAGCGCCTTTAGTTTTAAACTATGTAGTGATTACATAGTATTGTATACAAAGTAGGGATGTAACGAATATTCGCATTAGCATTCGCAAAAAATCATGCGAATGTTATGCGAATGTTTTGACAAAAATAAGGAGGATGTTGTGTGGATGTAGAGGGAGTCTGACAGAGCCAAGACTTTAACAGCCCTTTAAAATGAGCCCAAACTCGATGGGTCTACGACCTTTCGTTCTCAAGATAATTTGCAGGGGGGGTTTCAATTATATGGTGGGGGAGGCAAGTACCCCCTACCTTCCATGTAGATCCAGGATAGGTAAAATATAGTTACCTATTTTGTAGTGCCTATAAATAACAATGACTTTTAGAAGATAAACCTGACTTGTCAGTAAAAAACCAGTTGAATTTTTGTTTGAAAGGTCAACATTCGCATTCGCATTCTAAATTTTGTTCAAAAATATTATCCGAAATATTGTCCAAAAATCGACATTCGCAACATCCCAAATACAAAGTCGCTTCCCACTTTTGAATCAATCATCAAGCTAAATCTTTAATGTCACGTATTGTTTTTCGTCTAATCACGATCCAAAATATCTTTTTTTTTAATTGCCATATAGGCAGACGAGCCAACGGGCCACCTGATCGTAAGTGGATACCGTCGCTCATGAACTACCTACTGCAATGTCAAATTGTATGCTTTATCAGTCAAATTTGGTGTTGACCGTTTAGACCTCCAGATACTAGATATTAATATAGATGTAGTTGTGCAGTTTCTTCCAATGAATTCCGTGATTTTTCCTTCTAACATTCTCAGTTTTAAGCTTACTAGATGTTTTCAACGTGATGTCAGAATGTAAATCTCACTGAATATACAAACAATAACAGATCTAAAATAGTCTGCTAGTAAATAAATCATACAGCATTTCGTGAAGTTTAACTGTTATTTTTATTGCGTACACTGTTGTTTTTTCTGCGTTTAATATCATGTAATGTAGAAATATAAAAACATTATGGAAATGAGATAAATAACTATGATTATGTGGAAGAAACCACACTGTCAATAGGTCATTTTTATTCGATCACATTTAAATTCGTCGCCTCAGTGCTTGTTTGGCCAATCTGCACTCGAGCAAATTTTACAGGAGACAGCAAACAAGCACGGAATTTTCGTTAAGTGCCGTGTTGGGAAAAACTGGCAATAGTTCCCGCTCTTTTGAAGCGTAACTTAAACGGTGTTGCCTCATTTAAAATTAAATATCTCCTCTAAAATATATCTGGCAACATTTACGACGTTTCTTTGATTCAAACATTTAAACACAGGATTAATTACGACAATATTTATCCTAGTTTTATTCGTTTTTTAAATCTGACAGCCTTTTTTGACCAAGCGTTTAGGACTATTAAAATGGTGGTGAAAAATAGTCGCGCTATTTTTGTTTCTTATTCAAAAGCTATAAAAAATGTCCGTCGACAAATCATTTTGCGGATGTGCCATTGTACATCTTTGTTCTGTTCTTTTTGTCTATGACAGTTTTGATTAATTCTGTGGTCAGAGATCGCAGAATTAAGTCGTTTTAGTTTATTATCTTTTATTGATCTTTTCAAGCTTTTCTGAGGCATATATCTTTTTAGGTATGTCGTTGACTTTCGCTGCGATTTCCCATAATCTAAACAATTCTTTCTGGATATTTCATGTGTTCGATTTTAGTAAAGGTATACAAAACATCAAAGTTTTATCATCAAGTTCATTACATCTTCTGTTCATTGCTGTTCGTTAGTCTCGCTAAAACTCGAGAACGACTGAACCGATTTGGCTTATTTTAATCTTAAAAAATTCGTGGAAGTCCAGGGAAGGTTTAAACGGTGAGAAAATTTCCTTATGTGACGCAGACGAAGTTGTGTGGGTCAGTTAGTTTTTTATAATTATGTTCAATCATATATTAACTAGATTGGAATGTATTAATGTTACTATCCGCAACAACTTCTGTGTGATTTTTGTATGCATTTCTTATTAGATTCTTTAGATTGCACGTATCTTTCTCGATGTACAATCAGCCTCATTAGCACATATCAACCATAACAGATATTCGTTTGTACGATAATGCAGCGACATAAGTGATTTGTGAATGTTTTTTATTGAAGGTAAGAAGTGCCACTTGCGATCATGTGATACGATGAAAATGAGCAATAATGCCTCTCAGTGTCCCCTGACATTGCAGAGGTTCATGAGCGACGGTAACCACTTACTATCAGGTGGGCCGTTGGCTCGTCTGCATACAAGGCAATAAAAAAAAATGCATCACATAGTACACATGTGTGTATCCATTTCTATCCACTGCTGAGCTCAGATCTCCTCAGATGAGGGATCAAGCATAGTAACGCTTGACCAATGCAAATTGGGGACTTCACATATCTTCGAAGGATTTTTACATTCTCTTTCTAATATGCCAAATTTTCTCACGATGTTCTTTACCAAACAGTGGTGTTGTGTAAAATTGCTCATAATTATTTTATTAAACTAAGATTCCTGCACTAAAGGCAAGAATTTCAACCTCTCTACCTCGACTACACATGTCTATAAGTTTATTTTTTTCTAACAGCGGACCACGCACTCCATTACAGTTATAAACACGAAAATAACGCCCAGGACTCTGTTTATTTACACTACGTCTGAGCCTGTTAATTCCCGACATTGCCCATAACTCAGGCTTGTAACGAGATAGTTTTTTTTTAAATTACTATCAATGTTTTTGGATGAAGGTGTCGGAGGATATATGAGGTTAGGTTGTCATTAATAGATTTATTGGTAACTGGTTTTTTGAGTTTGAGAAGGTATTTTTTCGGTTAGCTATTGAAGTTGCGAACAGTGTTATAGTTGAGTTATGTTTAAATAATGTTTATAATTGAAATGGTAGCTTTCATTTTTGGCATATTTTTGTAACGCAATCTTTTTCGTATTCCTGGGTAATGTAATGCAACTAATGATGAATAAAAATTGGCTGAAGACCATTGCATAATTTTCCCGTAAACAAGGCAGTCAAATATTTACTTTTTATACCAATTTGCAACTACACTTAGTCTTAACAAAAAATCTGAGACATAAAAAACAAAGTACTAACAATCATATCAGTACCGAACACATGTTTTCTAATTCAAAAGGGGTTAGTCAAACGATTACGAGCCCTTTCGCTCTCAAAATAAATAGGAGAAAACTTGAGCGGTATACCCAGAAATGTTCATACCAAAATAACTTGGGCGATGCACCCAATGTGTCTGTCATTCAATGACGGGGAGCATGTCATTAAAAAAATGGCGGAGCATTCGAAATTTGAATTTTACAGAAAAAAGGTTGAATGGTGCAACATATTTGATGAAATAAGATCAGGCTTAAATCTATGGTCGATAATTGGACGAAAAAGTTAAATTTCTTTTGAATATCTTAATTAGATAAGTACCAATAGGCACTGGTTTTTATTTAATTTGAATATAGAACAAACCATCAAACTATTATAACGTCATGTTCCTTTTATTTTTAGCCATATTTTAAACATTTTATTTGAAATCACTGAAATAGAAGCAGATGTTTGAGATAATGTATTTATAGCATTTTGTTTACAGAACAATGCATTAGACGACATTGTGTGAGTGAAGAGTGTCGTATTTTTAATGTTTTATGTCCTTTTCCAGGTAAATGGAAGCGGTGAAGACGCCATCTTGAAATTGATGTTTTATGTGTAGTTCGAATGATAGGATGGAAGTATTATTGTCAAAATTTTGTAAATTAACAATTTTGTGGGTTTTCGGGGTAAATTGCTGGATTTTATATGTTGTTGATATTGTCATACATGTCATTTTAAAAATACATGTTTTTAATGTGTGTGTGGATGCTATCGCTTATTCAACAATTTCTTAGAGTTCCAATGTAGTAATGATGTAGGAAATTATGTAGTTTTATATTGTTATTTTGAAAAATTTCCACCTTCCTGTTTTGTATAAGACAAGCACAAGTTTAGAACAGACTGAAGAAACGTTTAGAGATATGAAATAATTTTGAAAATTCGACCCAAATTCTAAATAACGCTAACCATGTTTTGTCATTGAGAGAATCACAATTTGACGACCACAGATTTGAAGTAAAAGTCAGAATTAGACTGAAGGAAGCAGAAATAAACATACATTTTAAGTAAAAGTGGAACATCACTTCGCAATTTGCTTATAAAGAGTAGAAGAATCATAACAGAGAAATAAAGAGTATAAAAATATAGAAGAATGCTGATTACAGAACTTCAGTAATCAGAACTCTTAGAAGAGAAACAAAGACAAGAAAATTAGACCATATACTATTAAAAAACAAATGAAAAACGTCTTTAACTGTTCTGCTCAATAGAACACCGAGAAGTTGGTCAAATTTGAGTTGTAATTTCCACCTAAACTTATTGGTACATAGTTACATCCAGTGCAAGTTCAGTAAAAGCCTTCAGCAATTGATTAGTTTGATTTTGTAGACCACAAACTTATTTTGTTAATAATCTGACTAAACTATTAAAAGAGATTTAAATCCAATATACTTTTCTATGAGTTCTTAAGTAAGGTATCATGGAGCTGATCTGATGATGAAGTGGCTTTAGGAACTCCTATACTAAACAAGATAGGATCGTGTTTGGGTTCGTTATAATTCTCTTGTCTAGCACTACTTCTATATGATATTCAGGATCTTTAAAAGCTTGTGTTTCAAAAGATTCATTTACAATGAATTGATTTGGTCATTCCATTCCATTTCATTTAGAATGCGATTTATATATGCGATGATCTTTCGATTGTTTTGTGTTAAATTGTTTAATGATTTGATTTCTTATCTATAATAGAGAATATGTGACAAAATAATATGTCATTTCACTGAAATAACATAACACCGTTATAATCATAAGGCCTGAGAGTAAATTGCCTTGCTCGATATCTGCTAAAACAGTAATCTTAAGATGGACACGTAAGAAAAAAGAGAGACCAAAAACAGTTTGAAAATCGCTTCATTCTTAAAAACTATCTAAAAATATCGTAAAACTGTATCTAAATGCGTATGTCTAACTCAAAACCGGTCTATTTGAACTACATCGGCTATTAAACTATGAAAAATATCAAAAAATGCGTTTATCCACGCATTTCCTTGATATGGCACCAGAAAGGTGAAAATGTCGTGTAAAAAAAACTATTTAGCAGCTACCTTCCGTTATTTGTTAATGAAAAACTTATAAACTATAGTGAGAAGCGCTATTCGCATTTTATTTAGGAATAAAATAAAAATGGCTGAAAATGCATATCAGTCGTTTTGTCATTAACACATTCCGGTATATCACATAATAAAAAAAAGCATTTTATAGTAATAAAAAATTACGTACTAGTATAAAACCGAAAATCACAGTTCTGTCCGGACAAGATTCATAATTCGCCCCGATTCTTTTTTTTTAATATACTAAACACCAGGGGATTAAAAATAAAGAACTAAAAAGATACCTATTTTAAAGACCTATACATTATCTGTGATCGCACGTTCGTTCACCTAACTTACAATATCGTCATTGCTTAAAAAAAAAACGTTAACTAACGGTTTAAAAAACCTAATTATCATTAATATACATTTTAACGTTTTCATTACAAATATACAACTGAAATAACTACCTTTGCAGTCGAAAAGAGTGTTGTTAATTATACTTCGATTATTCCGTAGGCCTATATATCATAACATTAGGCTCAATGGTCCTTATAAACTATATCTTCAACCGTTTCAAATCACTAATCGTAGCACAGTACTTACAAAATCCTGCACATAATCCATAAGTCACTAGTAACACTAATAGTTCACGAGTAGACCAGACTGTCGGGCCGTAGGTGTAATGTGTGGAGTGTTTGTGTCTCATGAGCTGGCCCCGGCTTGTCGAGGTCCGGGCGGGGTTGACGCGCCGCCCTGGCACACATTCACCGAGCCAGCGGCGCCAGCACAGCGCTCGCGGCCAGAGCCAAAGCCAGCGACGATGCCAATGCAGCCCCGCGCGAATGAGACAGCTCCTCGCTCTTGATCACCTCGTTCTGTGCCTTATCATACTTGTGCGTCTTTTTGGTCACCGGTTTGACTGTCGTGGTCGTGGTTGTCGTGGTAGTGGTCGTAGGCGGCGATGGCGGTGGCGGTAAGGTAGGCTGCGGTGGCGGAGCTGGGGATTGGTCTTCGGGCTTGCAGCAAACGCGGAAGACCAATTTCATGTTGTTTGTTAAGCACCGGCCTCCAATGCGCCGGTGTAAGTCGTCCTTACTCGACGTGGATATAAAATAGTAATCTTTCCCCGGCAGGAATTCCAAGCCGCCCGGCTGAGGCGTGAATGGCCGGAACGTTATAGTGAAAAACATAAGTTTGTGAGGTTTATCGCATATAGCTATAATGCGCGGATTTGGATTAGTTATCCTACATGTGTCATATTCCTCTTTACTTACATTATATATTATGTATTTTTCTGTATCGTCCTCATACGTTCCAGGCGTATAAACAGGACACATTATATTGACTTGATCGTATTCGAACTGGGCATTTCCTTTATTCAAGTCGAATACGTGGTCCGTATTATCTATTCTGAAAATACTGTTTGTGGTATTCCAATGGATGTAGAACGACTTGGCGAGATTACCCATAGCGCTTTCCATGAAGAAAATCAGAACTAATACAGTCCAAGGGGTGTTTCTCAATCCGAAATAAGCTAGGGTCACCATTCTGACGGATTACCCAAGTTTCATTATCCGACAAAAAGTGTTGATGCCTTCCGACGCTTTGCACTGTGCACATTCACCGATCCATATTTTAAGATAGAATACACTTCACTGCAATGATTTCCATTGTAAAAACGGCACGTTTAACACATAAAACACGGTTTAGTTCACTTTTCAACGCGCCGAGTCCACCATGTTTCTGTGTCCGAACGCCAAGATTCTATTCATCGATAATTTGTGGAATTCCGAGGTACGTGGCCCGCGAGAAACGCGTCGTTTATAACGTTTTTTAACACTGAACACAGCTCACAATCACTGGGAATAGGTTTGGTATAGTACTGGTGTTTGTGTGGAGTTGAAATTAATCAATACATCACTGGTTTTTTTGAGTGAGAGTTCTTTGTATGGTTCGCGGGGCTAAGCGACACGTAGACGCCGCGCGGCGGTCGGACGAACTACTGGAATGCAGCCCCGGGCCGTGGTACGCATGCGGCCCCCGCCTCACCCCGCACCTCCATCGCGTTCACTTCGACAGAGCTTAAAGCTTTAGCGTGCGCCATCTTGTAAATAATAAAACAATTTTATGATATTATTTGTCGAATTAAACCTTATTTTAGTGTGTTAGTTTGTTTTGTGTTGTTATTTCTATATTTTAATGTTAATATCGATGATATTTTTGTTGTGTTTTCTTTAAGGTGAGCTTTTGTATTTTTGTGAACGCGACCTAAGGGGCCATTGAAAAACCGGATAATGAGCTTTCGTGGACAAGGCATCTGGCTTCATCCTAAAAACTGATTTTAACGCAAAATTAACCACTTATGTTAACAAAGATGATCATTTTATGATGATTTAAAATGACACAATTTAATTTGAAATTAAAATCGTTTTTGTATTTCATTTTGTTTGTTTTCGCAATAAATTAACTTTACGACCGCCAGCACAAATTAGTGATGTGATAAATTTTGTTTTATCTTTTATTGAGTTGGAAAAGTTATTTCTTTATTTGTGATGTTTATTTTATACTTCTAATAAAAAAAATATATGTTTTGTTATCCTTTATTATTCATGGTTTACAATGTTAAGATAATTTCATAAAATATATGTGAGGTTGTACTAAATTTTTTTTGCTTAAATAAAACTCTTTTGGTAATTAAATAAGTGATAATGTGTGTAATGATTAAAACTATCTTTGTAACATGAAATGTTTAATGAGGGTGTGGCACTGTTTCCCCTTATTACAGGCTATACTATAGCCTATCTAGGAGGACAATAAAACAACCGCAACTAGTAATATGCACCTTGTGTTTCAAATAAATAAACTATTATAATTATTTGTTATATTTTCAATACTCGCCTGCGGAACACGAAGTAATAATACTATTTGCGGGTTTGTGGCCAAACAAATAACATAATATGATGAATGAGAGTAACTGTTGAGTGATTGATAAAAATTTTCGAACTATTCGGCATGTATTTAAAACTACTGCTTTTTGTAACTAAATGAATAATAATTTAGGTATGTATGTTTAATGTTTTCATGCTTGTGTGTAGGGTGTAAGGTATGATGCCTGTAGATGATAGTACGATTGGAACCGTTTTAATTTTATTATAATTTTTATATTCATTTATTTTCTCACTTTTTACATTATATTTAAAAAAAAACAATCACAAAAAAATAAATTTAAAAATACAATATAAAAAACAGAGGGCCACTGCAGGCGGAGTCTACGACCCAAGCCATCAGTGGTCAGGGCTCAAGAGAAAGGAACCTCCTCACAATACGCGCCGTGTCAAGAATGACGACGTTATAATAAATATTATTAAGGATTTTTAAAAATACACCACTCGAAAATCTTAAAATCTTTTAAATTTTTCTTCCTAATATACATTTAATTATTTTTATTGCTTTGTAGGTAGACAAGCTAACGGGCCACCTGCACGTAAGTGGTTACCGTTGCTCATGGACCTCTGCAATGTCAGAGGACACGGGTCGCTACCTACGGCCTCAATGCTTTCTTTTTCATAATTTTTTTTCAAACAGTTAACCATTGTATAAAAAAGAGGCACTCAATTTTATATTTAAAAAGGCATATTTTTACGTGTATTTTTCTCATATATACCTATTATATTTAATTCTACCATGTATAACATATTGTTCTTATAAAAAGTGCGTTAATTATTTCGCAAAATAATTTGTTTTTGTTATTTACGTAAGAAACACTAAAATATACATAAAAACATTAATAACATTGTCAATTTTGTATATAATTAATTGTAATAGGATTTCCCGTTAAGTACTTAGGGTGACCATTATTTAGTAAAAATAGAGAAAAATATTAGAAAAACTACTTTTTTAAATTAGTTTTTAGTATACAGTTTATGCTTGACGGGACACATGCCGAGAGATAGCAGACTAAAGTGGACAAGAATAGTTACGGAATGGCAACCACGAGACAGCAAAAGAAGTAGAGGGAGACAGTTCAAACGATGGGTTGATGACGTCAAGAAGATAGCAGGCAAAACATGGACCAGAGAAGCGAGGGACAGAGAGAAATGGAAGAGTCTGGAAGAGGCCTACGTGTCACAGGGCACACCGACCACAGCAGCGGGCACAGCCGATGCAATTTAGGATAAGTTAGTTGTAAGTTTTATTTGTATAGTTTTAAGGTTGTAATAAAGGCTTTTGAATTTGAATACAATTTATGCTTAGTTTTTTCCAAAACATAGTCCTAAATTGTGAAGCAACCCTTCTTGAGGAAACCTGCATGTTGGAAAAAGTCTTTAAATAATATTATCATCATCAACCCTTAAAAAGATGTCCACTGGACATATGCCTCCCCCAAACCTCGCCACAACGAAGAAAGAATACTATACAGGGTGGATCTCTAACTTTGGACAATCTGACGTGGAATTGGGTCCTTAAAGTTAGGTCGTAAGTAGCGACCCCTCAGTGTCACCTGACATTCTGGTCATTCACTGACGGTAACCACTTACGATCAGGTGGCCCATTGGCTCGTCTTCCTACATGGCAATAAATTTCTTTAAACACTCGCGGTTATCTACATCACTTACACTATTACTAAACGGGTTCTTACCACGATTATTTTCAATTGAGATTTGTCTGCTCTTAAATTACCTACCCGCAATTCCTCAGCCTTCCCGTGATCATGGCGCTTGAAACAGTGCCGAAATATCGGGATCGCTCAATTGAAAATAATCGTGGTAAGAACCCGTTTAGTAATAGTGTAAGTGATACATGGAAATAAAAAAATAGCTTATTATGTTTTCAATTACTACTAGAGAATTACTAGACATTTTTTTTTATTTTTTTCAAATCATTGTCACCATAAAATGCGTTACGTTTTCTACGTATAGTGACACACTTATATGTTTAATTCGTTGACAATCCGTATAACGATACGTCAAAGCTCTAATTAGGGAGGTAGGGGGCGGATTGATACGTCAGGAGACAAAAAGAATAATAAAATTAATAAATTTCTTTAAACACTCGTGGTTTTCTACATCACTTACTTCCCGTGATCATGGCGCTTGCAACAGTGCTGAAATATCGCTCATTTAATAAAAATCGTGGTAAGAACCCGTTTAGTAATAGTTAGTGTAAGATAAATATAATCAATACATAGTATAAAACAAAGTCGCTTTCGCTGTATGTCTGTATGTATGCTTAGATCTTTAAAACTACGCAACGGATTTTGATGCGGTTTTTTTTAATAGATAGATTGATTCTTAAGGAGGGTTTGTATGTATAATAAATGTATAATATAGTAGAGAAACACTGATAAATTTAAAGGTTTCTAATGTGATGTCGTAAATAAGCACGTTTTTTGCGCTTATATTGCAAACGCTGGCTGAACCCTACGAGATAGACCAAAATAATGTACTACAGTGTTGTTCACCTTAAAAAGTTCAACAAAAAAGTCCGCGATGGTATATGTCTATCTCTTAGGGATAACCCAGCATAACCATTTTTATTCTTTACTAAAAAATGGTTATTTACGAAGTGATTTTAAACAATACAGCATTAATCCTTATCCAATTAAGTAAATTAAATAAATTGTGCATTTATTATAGATCAATATGCTTTTTACAGCATGTAATTTAAGCGAATATTACCGAAGATATTACAAATTTAAAATGCAGGGTCGTAGTTGTTTGCGCCGGGCGGCGCGTGCCTATATAGGCTACAATTTTTGAACCCCTTTGTAACGCAGACGAAGTTGCGCGGGTCATCTAGTTACTAATAAACAAAGGTGAAGAGTTTAATCTAAACTCACGTCCGATTTGAAAAAATATTTCAGTAATACTTTCATGCATTTCAACGGGTTCTTACCACGATATTTAATTAGTATCTGTCTACCCTCTTTCTCGTTCGCTTTTGGGTAGTACTACTGGAACTCGAACTCACATCACGACACACCACACTCACTGTATCTACAAGATTCTGAGCATGATATCGAGTATGTGGAATCGGAATCAGAACAGATTTGTTTGCTCGTAAATCGACCCGCAGTATCCAGTCTTCTCGTGATCATGACGTTTGCAACAACAACGAAATATCGAGACAACTCAATTAATTAAATATCGTGGTAAGAACCCGTTGAAAATGCATGAAAGTATCACAGATGAATAGTTAGTTCACTCCTGAAGTTTTAGTTCCATATGGGGTAAAGAGACTTATAACTCACGCAAAATAATTGGTACATTGTTAGAAATTGAAGTAGGTATTCCTAATTAAGCAGTAGAATGATTTTTACAAGCTTTATATTAACTTGCACTGGATCTATGTAAGTTCGGGTGGAATCTTGCAAGCTAAATTTGACCAACTTCCCGGTTTCAGAGTGAGCTGTCATTTTGTAGGCATATATAGGTACATAGTTACTCTTTTCCTTTCATCTGACACTAGAATCATTCAAATCGGTTCACTCAAACTAAAGTTATCGAGGAACAAACAAAAAAAATACAGGCGAATTGACTACCTCCTCCTTTTTGAAGTCGGTCAAAAAGGGATCCCACGACGACGTATCACGTATCATCTGAAACACGAATCATTTAAATCGGTCCAGCAAAAAAAAAGTCATACGGAAAAAAACATTAAAAAAAAAAACTTGAGTGGTAATAATTAGTAGGTACTTTAAAATATTTTGATCACAGCGCCATCTAGCATTAATCATATAAAACAAAATAAGGAATTGTTTTAAAAGATTTTAATCACAGCGCCATCTAGCGATAATCATCTGAAACAAAAAAGTGTCGTGACTATTTTTTCATTAGAATTTCCGTCTAGCCCCCTTTCGATAACGCGCGATAAGGAACTTCGATCCAATACAGACGAATCGATGCCCTCCTTTTTGAAAATCGGTCAAAAATAACTAGTAACAACTATAAAAGAAATTTGTTTGTTTATTGATAAAATGTGTAAAAGATAAAAGCTTATTGTTTGTTATTTCACAACACATTAGTAATGCGATGCCGGTGTGTTTGTTCGTTTGATTGCCGGTAAAGGTGCTGTTGTACTGATGAAGCGAAGATATGTGAAGATATGCAAAGGTATGCTATGATGATAAATTTTTCAAGATTGTTGATTTGAGCCTTTCTTTTTATTTCAAAGATAAATTAAATCAATGGTCGATAATTTATTTACAAGATTTTTATTAAATCCTTTTTCTGCTTTTCTTTCAGAGATAAATGAATTCGCATTTTTTTTGGACCTTTAGGATTAGGCCGAAGGGAGATCTCCGACCGGTCGAGGTGGCGTATGCCCAGTCAGGCCAAAGCCCACTGTAGTCCATTTTAAAATATTGTATTTATTCGCCGAACGTTGCAAATGTCAATAGTGCGCTAGGATCTGGCACACTATTGGTCTGCCACAGACTTTTCAAATACAAACTTTTAAGATCCTGGATATTTATTTATTTCTTTAATAGTTTATTGTATGCGACAGAAAAATAAGTCATAAAAAAAAATGTTCACAAAAGGCGAGCTTAACTCAGTACTGAGTTTGTGTGAGAGTGAACCCAAAATAAAACATACAGTAAGTAGACTTTAATGTAAGGTAGAGAAGGATATAATGTAGACTGACGAATAATACGGGACAGGATTATTTGGGACTACAGGAGTTTCTATGGCTACCGGTTAACTCATTGGTACCATAAATTATCACGTGATATAAATAATCATGCAAAATTTCAGCTCAATCAGAAAACGGGAAGTTTGTCAGATTTAGCTTGTAAGATTCCACCCGAACTTACATAGTTACATACTTTTTACATATTATTACATACTTACATAAGCTTTTAAAAATTACAGACTAAACAACAAAAGCGATACGAAGCTACAGCTAATTTATAGCTTAGCTTTCACTACGACAGTTACTTTACACCGCTTTTAGTACTTTTAGCATAGCAATAATATGCGGTTAGAATCTTAGTATGTGCAAACTAATATGTTAACTAAAAAACACTTTGGTGTACTTTTCTAGGACTTAGTCATATCCTGAATGGCGTTACGTGTATTAATTTATATAAAGAAATGTATATTTTAAAGGTTAGAGATTAAAACTTATTATGAACTCAGCGTCTATGTTTAATTAATTAATTTAAAATAATACTTTAAATACATATTTAAAATAATACTTTAAATACAAGCTTTTAAGATCCTAAATATCATGTATCGGTAGAGTGCTAGCCAAGACTACTGTTAGTTTCAAGACTAGTAAAATGAGCCCAAACACGACGGGTCTATCTTATTGAGTACAGGAGTTACTATGACTATACTATCAGATCAGCGCCATTTCGTCATATGTTATTATTGCGTTGTCATGCAATATACATCTGCATACAAAGTCGCAACTCAATCGAAAATTCGGGAAGTTTGTCATATTTAGCTTGCAAAATTCCACCCGAACTTACATAGTTACATTAGTACATAGTTACATCCAGTGCAAGTTAATATAAAACTTGTAAAAATAAAAGTGGTTCTAAATTGTATTTAGACAGATTATTCATGCCCTTCTCTGGTCCTAGGTTCCAGATCTACCATGTATGTAATACCTTTTTTTTTTCAGTTGGAAGAAATCACCGGATCCCCGGGGTAAGTGGGAGTTGAACCACACTAAAACCTCCAACCGCTCACACTCAGCGTCCGAACCCGGCTGAGGTCAGAACCCAGCACGGGGTTAGGAGGGACGGCGCGACGCGTTACGCGCTCGGCACTCTTTCCCGTCGCACCGTCTCCTATGTATGTAATACCTATTTAAGTCTAGCCAAATTAGTCACAAAGTTAGTCGATCAAAGCGCTCTAGATGTGAACCTACATCTAGATTAGGTCGTCTACATCAAAACCTATTATTGTTTAGTATCTAAATAGAGTAAACCTAGGTACAAACAGGTTCAAAAGCGTTTTTACAAGCTTTATATTAACTTGCACTGGATGTAACTATGTTAGTTAGGGTGGAATCTTGCAAGCTAAGCTTGACAAACTTCCCGGTTTCCGATTGAGCTGACATTTTGCATGCAGATGTATAATGCATTGCAATAATATGACAAAATCTGATGATAGATTCGGAAGTATAGAACTCTTGTGCTAAACAAGATAGATCCGTCGTGTTTGAGCTTGTTTACTTGTATTAGCTGGCATTGTACTACTACATGATATCCAGGATCTTAAAATCTTGTGTTTAACAAGTTGTTTTTAAAATATTTTTATTGTACAACACATCACTTATGTTGATAAGTGTACTTCGAAGTTAGTAATCCATGTCAAAACATTTCGCAACATTCTAAACCGGAATTTAGAATGTGTTTGGTAACTAGCTAAATATTATATTCTATACTAGCTGATTCGGGCAACTTCGTCTGCGTCACAAACAGCACTTGATTTTTTTTGGTATTTTTTTACACCTTGGCGTCCATAATTATTGACTTCAGTATGGATTTTTTTCAAAATTTAATATAGCCTATGTTCACCGGAAACCTTTCTAACAGTGAAATATTTTTTCATGTTGGCCAAGTAGTTTCAGAGCCTATTCAATGCAAAAACAAAAAAAAACGATTAGTTTTATGTAGTATACTGTAGCGTACTGTAACAACCCACTGCTGAGCTCAGGTCTCCTCCGAAGAGGGGTTAGGCACCACGCTTGCCCAATGCGGATTGGAGACTTCACATATCTTCAAAGGGTTTTTATAATCCTTTTCCGAAGCTGGTTTCCTCACTGTGTTTAGCCAGTGGTGTTTTTATATGTTGTTCATAGAATCAAATTATGACTCACCCTAGTTTACATAGAACTATTATGAAACCAATAGTTTTATTTACATAGAATGTAACTGATATTTTACGAATGTTTCACATGCATTCCGCTGGCTCATCTGTTGTGCAGGTGTTATTATATTTCATAATATAAAAATCAATGTTAACAACGCTTTGACACCGATTTGAGTAATTTTTGTCTTGAATTATTCATGGAAGTCCAAGGAAGTAAGTCGTGGTGGCCGAGTGGTCGAAGCGCTTCCTTCCGAACGGGAGGTTGCGGGTTCAAATTCGGCAGGCTTGTCTAAATCTCCTAAATCTAAATGTGAAAAGATTTATGTGCAATTTTTTACAACTAAAAACGGTGAAGGAAAACATCGTGAGGAAACCTGTCGGTAAAGAGTTCTAAAAATCCTTTGAAGATATGTGAAGTCCCCAATCCGCACTGCGCAAGCGTGGTAGACTATGCCTAATCCCTCTTCTGAGGAAACCTGAGCCCAACAGTGGACAGTAATGGGTTGGTACAGTCCAAAGAAGGTTTGTACGTAGAGAAAAAAAAAAGAAAAACGCGTTATCGGTTGCACGCAGACGAGGTCGCAGGCAGATAGGCGCAATAAGTCTATACAGCAACTAAGATTAAACTTTTTTTCCCGGCAATTATTCGATTTTTTCTCGCCATAAAAACCATCATTGATTTTCAAAGCACATTTAAAAAAGTTTTAGCCAAAATCCAGCGCGACGGGAAAGAGTGCCGATGGCGTAACGCGTCGCGTCGTCCCTCAAAACCGCGTGCTGGGTTCTGCCCTCAGCCGGGGTTCGGAGGCTGAGTTTAAGCAGTTAGAGGTTTTAGTGCGGTTCAACTCCCACATTCCCGGATCCGGTGATTTCCTCAAATTAAAAAAAAAAACCCCAAAATCCAGGAGTTGCATTATGAGCTCACTAACACATTTTTCGTAAAAAAAATATATTATAGAATTTCCATGTCATTTTTTTACTCAAAGCAAGACAACTCTGTACATTTTCAACAAGTTTTTTAACAGAACTTTCTCAACCCCAAAAGACAATAAACTATTCTATGACTTTCTTTTACAACACCACCCTTTCGTGGCCAATAAAATTTATCACTATTACACCCTTTCCCTAACGGTCCTACAGCAATATAGTAATAAAACTAAATGAGTGTCCGTTTGTGTCCTAAATGACCGTTATAGGACAATGGCAGGTAAAACCGGGAATAATAACAGTTTCTTTGTAATTAAACCATTGGCAGGTAAATGTTTTGTTTGCAATTATTTTGTTTTTAATTTTTTTACAAGCTTTATTTAACTTGCACTGGATGTATCTATGTAACTATGTAAGTTCGGGTGGAATCTTGCGAGCTAAATTTGACAAACTTCCCGGTTTCCGATTGAGCTGACTTTTGCACGCAGATGTATATTGCGTGACAATGCAATAATGAAATTTCGTATACCTTGAAAACACCCTGTATCGTTAAAGAAGTTACTGACGTCACACGCAAGTAAACAAAACAATCTGTCAATGCAAAAAATCATCGACTCGTATTCTCGTTGCTTGTATCTGACGTCATCGTGTCTAATAACAGTAATAGCCAGCGCCATTTTTAAAAGTGTTTCAGTGTTTGAAACTTCAACTATAATTTCAATTTATAAATATGTAGATTTCTCTGTAATATTAGTGTTAGTTAGAAGGTTATAAAGAAAAAACTTGAGAGGTGTCATGGGACACCCGAATAGAACGAAGTTCCTTTCGATTAAAAGATATCTTATATTTTTTTTCCTAACGTAACGCGCGATAAAGAACGTGTTTTAAAAGATTTTGATCACAGCACCATCTAGCGATAATCATCTAAAACAAAAAAGTGTCGTGACAACTTTTAGTAAGATTTTTTTCCGTCTAGCCCCCTTTCACAACGCGCGATAAGGAACTTCGTTCCAATAAAATAAAGCTATTTCCAAAAATCAGTCGAATTCACGAACAACGGTGAGTAAATAGGTGTGTTTACAATATGTTTTTGAGTATTTTATAAACATTTAATAGAACGACATAAACACGTTTTGTTGTTGTTTCCAGATGTTTTAGTTCCATGCTATAAACGATAATAATAGATATAAAAAAGACGAACCGAACAAAAATATTGAAATATCATTGCGTTAAAGAGATTGCCCAATTTCTTTTTTGTGATCTTAAAATGCGGTGTAGTGATGTGACACAGTCAGTTTAGAGTTATCGATGATCGAATAATATGATTTTTGGGTAAGATTTTTATCGACATTTGAATGGTAAAAAATTAAAGCACTGAAGATATACACAAAAATGGAATTTAATACTCAAATTATTTTTACATTTTTGCTCATCTTTTATATTCTATAACTACTCTATAAATACTCCGACTCCATCAGCAGATCAGCTCAATGGTACCATATTATCTAATATATAAAATTCTCGTGTCACGGTGTTCGAACTTGAACTCCTCCGAAACGGCTTGACCGATTTTGTTGAATTTTTTTGTGCTTATCCGGTATCTATGAGAATCGGCCAACATCTATTTTTCATCCCCCTAAATGTTAGGGGTAGCCCACCCCTAATTTTTTTTTTATTTTTTCGACGCAGACGAAGTTGCGTGGGGCAGCTAGTTGTATTATAAAAAAAACTCTGCAAAATTTCAGCTCAATCGGAAATCGGTCGTTTTTAGCGAAATAAAATATTATCAACAAAACATTTTACGAAGTTTTCTCGTAGTTATTGTATTGATAATTTATCTAGACAAATGTTAACGTCAAGGACTTGAAGTCACGTGCTCTCTCTAATCTAAAGGTCGTAAGTTCAAAATAATACGTGGAAATATCTTAGCATATTTATTTGTAGAATTATTATTCCTATAACTTTTATAATTGGGTATTAATATCAACTCGTAAAAAGATGACATATTAAATCAAAATAATATCAATATAAAAATATCTCGGAAAGAGTGCCGAGAGTGTAACGCATCGCACCGTCCCTCATAACTCCGTGCTGAGTTCCGGCCTCAGTCGGGGTTCGGACGCTGAGTGTGAGCGGTAGGAGGTTTTAGTGCGGTTCAACTTTCACATACCCGCCCCGCGGTTGGGGATCCGGTGATTTCCTCCAATTGAAAAAAAAAAACTTTTTGAACTAATGCAATGTTGTTTTTTATAAATAAAAACTTAAATTTATAATGAAAATTTTCTTCTACAAGAACCTGTACCTGATCAGAAGGAATACAATTAAAAAAAAGATCCAAATCGGTCCAGCTCATGCATGATATCGTGTCGTAGTTTTAAGTCCGTAACTAATATAATAATCAGTTCAAATTTGGTGTGTAACGTAACACGTTTGTAACGAATGTGTTCCTTATAATAGAATAGACTTCATTTTTTAATACTGTTGTAAAAAAAAACTTGAGAGGTGTCAAGGGCCATCCAGATAGAACGAAGTTCCTTTCTATTAATTAGTGAGGGAATTGTAATAAAATTTTATTAAGAGAGAGAGAGACAGACGTTTCAAACTAACTAATTATTATAACTTAAATAAAATATATTGATCACAGCGCCATCTAGCATTAATCATATAAAACAAAATAAGGAATTGTTTTAAAAGATTTTAATCACAGTGCCATCTAGCGATAATCATCTAGAACAAAGAAAGCGTTGTGACAACTTTTTCATAAGAATTTCCGTCTAGTCCCCTTTCAATAACGCGCGATAAGGAACTTCGTTCCAAAAAACTGCATTACTAATTTCTTTGCTTTTCATTTGTATTTGATTCCAATGTTACAATCAAAAATCTCAACTTCAAACATACACAACAAAACCATGCTCTATTCCAAACACTAAAACATCGATAGTTAACCTTACAATCTTTAAAAACTATCGATAATTCTTTTCCCGTCACTCCCCACGGCCATTAGCAAGACGCGCTGTCAACCGTAATCGATCAATCATAATCATCTATTGTCAGACTCTGCAAGACTGTCCGGCTCGGGAAATATCCGACAATAACGAAAACTTTCCGATTGTATCCGGGTGATTGACTAATGCTAAATTATCGATATTAATAGCAGTTTTCTAAATGTTTTTTGGGTCATAGATTATACCAAGAAATTTTCTTAATACTTTTAGAAGCATGGAAACGATTTGATTTCATTCGATTGAATTTGTTTTAAACTAATTAAGATTTTAACTTAGGTAATTTTAAACTAATTTAATTGTATTTTAATTTGTTTTTCTTTTGTATTATAAAATAATTAGCAAATCAACTTATTAATTACTATTTTAATTTTAATGTGAAATGTAAGCGTGACTTTAATGTTTTTAAATTGTAACTCCAAGATACAGGATTACCTTACCAGGAGTTTGGAGATAATTGTAATTCCTTATTTATCACGTTTTTGGTCAATAAAGTTATTATTATTACATTTCTCAGGCAAAGCACAATTAGGTACTAACAGTCCGATCTTTATCAAATTTTATCAGGTAATTTTCAAAGTGTCTTCTTAACACAAAATAATCACCGAAATCGGTTCATATAGAAAAGAAATACACTCAAAAACGGAATATTAAAAAATACACGTTTTTAAAAAAAGATCCATGCGTCCAAACGTCTTTAATGCAAATTTCTTTTTAAATCAAAGCTTTTAAGATATTGGATATAATGTAGCAATAGAGTGCTAGCTAATACAAGTAAAACGAGCCCAAATACGATGAGTCTGTCTTGTTTAGTACCTACAAGAGTTTCATCATTTATTTATTTGGGAAACAACAGTACCAGTTATTACATCAAAACAGGGACAAAAAAACCAAACCTAGATCAAATAAGTTTCCACCTCCAAACAAGTTAGAATAGAGACAGAGACAAAAAAAAATTTAAAAGTAACAATATAAAACTACCTAAATTAATACAATAAGCTTTTAGCTCACAATTCAAAATGTACGAATAAGTTCATTTAGTTAAGAATTAAGTTAATTCATTTATTCATTTCTTGAACACAGTTATATGAATATCGGTCTAAAAAAATCAGATCAGTTGCATGATATGATATCTTTTGCAGAGTACAACAGAGTTCGCTCATTTAATTAAAATCGTGACAACCGTTTAGTAATTGTAAGTCATTACTCTAGGATCTTCTGTTTACTTTTTTATCTATGAAATCACAGCGAACCGGAAGTATAGTCAAGAACATACTCATAAATAGTGCAATTAAATATATTTCACAATCTAATAACAGACCGACCACGATGTTTCATTATATATGAATAAGGAGTCGATCGTACTCCATACGCCAATTCCCATGAGACTATTTACAATGTACGATATTTTATCAGTAAAATATGTTTAATAAAAGTTTTTAAATACTAGATTTTAAGATCATGGATATCATGTAGCAGTAGAGTGTAAGCTATTCGGGTATTTGCCCACCTACCACTGCCACCACTGTAACTCCTGTGTAGGTGGGATCCACGGCGGCGACCATCGTAATGACTCTGAGCAGTGAAGCCCAGGAACACGAGGGAAAGCTAACTTGTCTTGGGCCCCGCAACGAATTTAATCAGTAGATAATAGAAGGAGTAGGAACACATGAGTTTCGCTTCCCTTCTCGCAAAGCGGGAGACACAATAGAGTGTAAGCTAATACAAGTAAAACGAACCTAAACACGACGGGTCTATCTTGTTTAATACAGGATCCAATAGCTTCAAAATCCATCATCAGATCAGCGCCATTTTGTCATATTATTGCATTGTCACGCGATATACTTCTACGTGCAAAATGTCAGCTCAATCGGAAACCGATGTTTGTCAAATTTAACTCGCAAGATTCCACCTGATCTTACATGGTTACATCCAGTGCAAGTTAATATTAAGCTTGTTGAAATCGTATCGTATAAATCGATTAATAACTTTCGATTCCCTTTGACTCGACAATCTGTGCGACTCGATTATAAATATTATATCGATACAGTATCGATTCCGCATCGCGAACCTACCATTCGAATTATAATGATTGGTATCGACTTAAACTTAGGCGGGGAAAACGGAAAATTATGACGATGAATCGTTTGGAAAGGAGTTTCGTAAAGAGCTGTGTTTTGATTGATTTTCTTATTTTGTATTGAGAAAATTGACGGCCCATTTGATAATAAGGGACCAATCGTTGCTTATGCATGGCCGCACAGTGCCGCACACCTACAATAGTATTATCAATTTGATACTTTCGAGCGAGAGATGGGAAAAGATACTATAAAAAGCATGTTAAAGAAAGTGTTAGTTATAAGCACATTTTCAAAAATAGCACGTGCATGTTTCTTAGTATAAATAATACTTGAAGCATTTAATTGTATTAAATAATTAAATTACAAAATTGTGTTTAAATGTTACAAATAATAAGATTCCGTATAAAATCAAATTCGTAAATAATATTTGTAAAAATGTTGTTCAAAAATCTTTTTTAAGAAAATCTCTGGAAGAATTAAAGAAAGAACACAAAGTACGACTGATCCTATTGACAGTAAAAACCATTTACACAGTTTCTCTAAACTGCTAAAACTTATTTATAAGCCAGAGGTAACAACTAATATTTATCATCCTAAGCCGAGGATTAAATATAATTCGCACCAAAACTCACCGTACTAAAAGGTTATTAAATATTAAACGAACTAAAATGAACCATAACTAAATTGATATTCGGACAGACAACCTCATTTGATATTCTCGATATTAATAAAATCACCAAAGAGGATTTATACTATTTCAGTACAGAGCTTCAGAGGACTGTGTCTATAGTAGTGTAGTATAGGACTCTCGGCTAGATGTAGGTCGGATCTGTGTCTGTTTGTGTACGAGAAGAGTAATCAGTACAGACCTGCAGAGGACTGTGTCTATAGTAGTGTAGTATAGGACTCTCGGCTAGATGTAGGTCGGATCTGTGTCTGTTTGTGTACGAGAAGAGTAATCAGTACAGAGCTGCAGAGGACTGTGTCTATAGTAGTGTAGTATAGGACTCTCGGCTAGATGTAGGTCGGATCTGTGTCTGTTTGCGTACGAGAAGAGTAATCAGTAGAGAGCTGCAGAGGACTGTGTCTATAGTAGTGTATTAAAGGACTCTCGGCTAGATGTAGGTCGGATCTGTCTGCGCCAGGATTTTAAACGAAAAATATTTATTTAAATATCGTAAATAACCTTAAGGCGGAGACTACATTAACAGGGCGGTGCCAAGAAAAAAATCTTACCTAATTTCACTAAGGGAAATGTAGAGATACCCTTATTTTACTCATTAATTTTGAATAATGGAACCATTTGGTCATATATTAGAGTTTTGCCTTAATTTAAGTTTTTTTTATTGCATCAAAGGTTGTAGAAAGTAGAGTACATACAGTCCAACATCTTTTTGGAGTGTAAGATGACACTTAGATAATATAATTTATTGTCGTTATTATACATTTGTACAATCCCTTTGCGCAAAATTGAGCCGATTTTTTTTTCTTTATTTGTACCTTATTTTTACTTTTTCTTATAATATGTTGTTATAATAAGTGTTCACGCATACGCTATTTTATATCGCATCCTATACTCAAAATGTCAGTTCCTGCAAAACGCACTTCTCTGAAGCAAGATTTCTGCATCCAATGAACATCGTATGACACCGTGTGACGTTTTGTGACGCAGGGAACGTGCGCAGTCGCAATTGGCCTATTGCTATTAGCTTTTCCATTGTTCCCCAACCCCACTATCCTAAGAAATTGTAACATTACTGACCGAGAATTAGACGCGCCAACTTCGCTTTCAACAGATTTTGCATTTTTATTTATTTCGAAACCCGAGTAATATTCAAAATCAAAGCGATACATTAAGCCACTATAATAAGAAAATTGTAAGTTTACTTTTTTTATTTTTTATTTCGTTTTTATGTGTCAAAAAAGTTTACTTTCCTTCTATTTCAAATGTACCGGTCAGAAAAATACTTTTGATATATTATTTAATCTTAGAGTGTAAAATTGACACTATTACTAATCCACCATTCTAACCACAGATCAATCTCCTCTATCCGAAGATCGAATTTTAAACCAACTAAAACTCTGCGTTAGTATTGCGTATTTTTAAAATGGACAGACATAAAAAATAATCCACGCAAGACTTACGCCAGACGAATGCGCCAGTATACACGGTATTAAACATCTGAAGATTTTACTCGAGATACATCTTACAATAATTCTTATGATTAATTTAAGACTCATTAATCATCCTGTTACTTTTAGAGGCTTATTTCTTCGGTCAAATATTACAAGATATTGAGTTCCTAACAAAGGTTTAGAAAATAGTGCCTACAAAAAATATATCTTGACATCTAAAAACTCAAAATTAACTCACTTCAACACAAATAATACTGACAGTTCGAAGCGAGGCGATGCTGAGACGGTATTGATATACCTAAGTAATATTTTACTAAAATAAAAACGACTACCTTTTTTTTTCAAGAATAGCATAAAAATAATCCTCTTGATTTCTCTGATCTGCCAACATCACCTTTGAAATATCTTCTTACAAAAAAAATCTTCATGTGAAACTGTTCAAAAACGTTGCTATCCGCCAACAAACAAATAAATCCTATCGAATTAAGAAATCTGGTCCTAATAAAACCGTAATTAAACTCTAATAATATTTTCACATAAGATTTATCTTTAGATATCTTTATCGTGTGTATCGCAGATTCTCTTGACGCTAAGTGAGTCGTGCCAAGAACATTTGTGTTACAAAATGATACTATGTTTATCATCGCTGTGGGACTTCTTCCAATATAAATAATATTAAAGAAATTGCAGTAGACACGGCTTGGAAAGAAAATACATCATTTTTTTGACCGACGTCCAAAAAAGAGGTACTCAATTCGTCTGTATTTTTTTTATTGGAACGAAGTTCCTTATCGCTCGTTATCGAAAGGATGCTAGACGGAAAAAAATCTTACGAAAAGTTGTCACGACACTTTTTTTGTTTAGATGATTATCGCTAGATGGCGCTGTGATCAAAATCTTTTAAAACACGTTCCTTATCGCGCGTTACGTTAGGAAAAAAAATATAAGATATCTTTTAATCGAAAGGAACTTCGTTCTATTCGGGCGTCCCATGACACCTCTCAAGTTTTATATTTATTACTAGCTAACTCGCGCAACTTCGTCTGCGCCGAAAAAAAAAATTAGGGGTGGACTACCCCTAACATTTAGGGGATGAAAAATAGATGTTGGCCGATTCTCATAGGTACCGGATAAGCACAAAAAATTTCATCAAAATCGGTCGAGCCGTTTCGGAGGAGTTCAAGTTCGAACACCGTGACACGACAATTTTATATATTAGATTAAGCAAACCAACAATGTGTTATGTTTGTTCCTTCATAACTTTAGTTTGGGTGGACCGATTTGAATGATTCTTATATGTTTAAAAATGTGTATTTATTACGGACAAATCACGCTCTCCTGTTTATTTTTGCGTTTATTTTTCTACATAAACCGATTTCGATGATTCTTTTTTATTTTTTAAAAAGTGGATGTCGGTCTTTTTAATTTTTGTACTAAAAATATTATGAAATACATTTCTCCGTTTTATTTTTTTTTTCATTTGTATTTGCTTTTTGAGGTAATATGTTTAGATACTACTCTTTCTAGGTATCTACAATTTGTAATTAATATTTAAAGCAAACTTCATGTCTATCTTATAGTGATGTGACAAGGATCGATAAAAATATCGATAGATTTAAAAAAATGGGATTGTTTTTATAAAGCCAGAAAATCTAGTTTTGAGACGGCAGCCGATACTGTCAGAGTGGTATGTCGAAATGTGAGTTCGAGTTCCAGTGGTACCGACAAATGAACGAGAAAGAGGGTAGACAGATTTGTCTGCTCTTAAATGACCTACCCGCAGTTCCTCAGTCTTTCCGGGATCGCTCAATTAAAAATAATCGTGGTAAGAACCCGTTTAGTAATAGTGTAAAATGGGATTATATTTTATTATTTTTAAATTATGGAAAACTCTTATTAAATAATATGTTATTGTTGTTTACCAGAAGTATTTTTTGTTATGTATGCAAACGACTCAACGGGCCACCTGATCGTAAGTGGTAACCGTCACTCGGACCTGCTATGTCAGACACTGAAGATGGAATCTTGCAAGCTAAATTTGACAAACTTTCCGTTTTCCGATTGGGCTGACATTTTGCGCGAAGATGTAAATTGCGTGACAGTGCAATAATATAACAAAATGGCGCTGATCTGATGATGAGAAGGTGTTCATAGGAACTCCTATACATTGTGTTTGGGCTCATTTTACTTGTCTTGGCTAGCACTCTACTGCTACATGAGCTTAAAAGTAATCAAAGTTTTGTTTAAAATAAATTATTTAAAGTACGCTTTTTTTATTGCCATGTAGGTAGACGAGCCAACGGCCCACCTGATAGGAAGTGGTTACCGTCGCTCATGAACCTCTGCAATGTCAGGGGACACTGAGGGGTCGCTACCTACGACCTAACTTTAAGGACCCTCCTCAAGCCTCGTTTGAAGAAGGACAAGTCATAGCGCTGATTAAATACCGACTCAGTACTCTCACCTTTTATACTTCTGTGCAACTAACCAAACATTAAATAGTTCACCAGTTAATTTACCGACAAACCCACATCACTATCGACATAATTTTCCATAGTTTAAGTTACCCGGTGACTGTTGGTCAGGCCATTTTGTCACGAATTATTCATAAGACAACCACATGGACGTTATATAAAACTATTTGGACAACACAATGTAGTCTGAGCCACAAAAGAAGACAACTTTATTGGAACGAAGTTCCTATATTTTATTGGAAGTGTTGTGAAAGGGGGCTAGATGGAAAAAAATCTTACAAAAAGTTGTCACGACACTTTTTTTGTTTTAGATGATTATCGCTAAATGGCGCTGTGATCAAAATCTTTTGAAACATGTTCCTTATCGCGTGTTACGAAAGGAAATATTTTTATAAGATATCTTTTAATCGAAAGGAACTTCGTTCTATTCGGGTGTCCCATGACACCTCTCAAGTTTTTTTTACCCTATATTTTGAGTAATTTAAAACACCTTAGTTGATTTTGTTGAAGTTTTAGTACGGGTCCCTAAGTTTTTGAAAATAAAAATAGCCTAGAATCTTCCTCGATATATGGACTATCCAACAATGAAATATATTTCCAAATCGGACCAGGGGTTCCTGAGGTTAATAATATAATAATATAGCCTTTATTAACAATCAAACTTATTAACTACTTTTTATATAAACTTTTACTTAAATAACATTGTGTAAACTAATATCTAATAAATTCCTGAGGTTAGTGCGTTTCAAAAAAATAAACTCTTCAGCTTATATACATATATTTTTTTTAATGCCATGTAGGCAGACGAGCCAACGGGCCACCTGATCGTAAGTGGTTACCGTCGCTCATGAACCTCTGCAATGTCAGTGGACATTGAGGGGTCGCTACCTGCGACCTAACTTTAAGGACCCTCCTCAAGCCTCGTTTGAAGAAATGTACGAAAGAAAGGAATGTATTAGTCTAAGTATTTCGAAAAATAAACCGAAAATTTAAAAGGATAAAGAAAAAATATTATTGAAAATAAGTTTTAATACTTATAGTCCGAGAGCTAGGGCCAATTTTTGAGTAGGTATTTGAGGCAAACTCACAACTTGATCCATAGTTTTGCTGATATACCCCAACTCGGAATTGTAGACCTCGCTACTGAGTAGCGGAGCTAAACGGAACCCTACATTTTCTAATGTTTTTGGACCGAAGTTCCTTATCGCGCGTTATAGAAAGGGGGCTAGACGGAAATTCTTATGAAAAAGGTGTCACGACACTTTTTTTGTTTTAGATGATTATCGCTAGATGGCGCTGTGATTAAAATCTTTTAAAACAATCCATTATTTTGTTTTATGTGATTAATGCTAGATGGCGCTGTGATCAAAATATTTTAGTTTAAAACGTCTGTCTCTCTCTCTCTTCTATAAGAGAGATAACTAATTAATATAACTTAAAAAAATTAAATTTTATTACAATTACCTCACTAATTAATCGAAAGGAACTTCGTTCCATCCGGGTATCTCTTGACACCTCTCAAGTTTTATTTATTAAAAATGTTGGTCCATTAATATGTATAGAATATATAACGTCCATGTGTTAAAATCACAGAGCACTAGTCTATTCTAGACTTGGATTTGAATAAAAATCGTTTCCACTTATAATCGGTTTGATCTATACTTTAATTATGAGAATTATCAAAGAAAACTTGAACAATGGTTTGTTAAAGCTATTAAAAAATAAATTTGTTTGAAACAATTTCTAGTATTTAATCTATACTTTATATTATCTATACTAATATTATAAAGCTGTAGAGTTTGTTTGTTTGAACGCGTTAATCTCAGGATCTACTGGTCCGATTTTAAAAATTCTTTCACTGTTGGAAAGCCCATTTATTTTCAAAAAAATTAGGGATCCGTATGAAAATATCGAATATGTAACACAAGGCGAATAATCGAAAACCTATTTATGCGTACGCTGCAAAAACTATTGACAATAGATAGAACAAAATGATGTACTACGGGTTTTTAGGTCTTTTGAAGACAAACAAAAAAGTCCGCGACAGCATATATCTAACTATCATAGTTTAGTCACAATAACCGCTTTTATGGTTATGAAAAATATTTTTTTGAATTTAACGTTAAATGAGTATCGTTATATTAACCCTTATCCAAATTAAGTATTTTGTTATCAAGAGTATTAATGTAGAAGTAAATTACTTTTTGTTTTATTCCAATCGGACTTTTCGTTTAGAAGTTATTACGAGTATAAAATGCAATGAATATGTGGGGTACTGCGGGCCGCGAAAATAATAACTCGACGGCATTGCGAGTACTGTTTGAACCTCTTTGTAACGCAGACGAAGTTGCGCGGGTCGACTAGTCGATAATAAAAATATGTTAATTTTGTTAATAACTTTTTAAAATCTTTTACTTGAATTGCACTGGATGTAACAATGTAAGTTCGGGTTGATGCGAGTTGAATTTGAAACACTTCCCGGTTTCCGATTGAGCTGAAATTTTGCACGCAGATGTATATCGCGTAACAATGCCATAATATGACAGAATGGCGCCGATCTGAAGATGGTGTCAGATAACTACAGGAACTTCTATACTAAACAAGATAGACTCATCGTATTTAGGATAGTTTTACCATTCTTAACATTCTACTACTACATGATATCCAGGATTTTAAAAGTTTATATTTTAAAAGTTTTCTTTAAAAAATCCATATAATTATTACACCTGAAATCAACATCATGAACAACAGAATGAAGCCAATTTAAAGTGCACCGACCGCGCGTAACTACTCGATATTCTGGCGTTAGTGTACCGATGACACTCAATTCGTTTAACACACTAATAAAATATTACACACACATAAGTTCTTTAAAATTTCACTTTGTTATTTATGAAGTTGATTCAAAACATCGTGTTGTTACGCGCGATTGCTGCACTTTAAATTGGCTTTATTCTGTTGTTCATGATGTTGATTCCAGATGTAATAATTCTATGAAAAAATCATATAATTCATCCAAGTTACCAAAACACGAAATGAGTTTTACGTACATTTCTAAACATATTACATACACCAAAAAGAAAATATTCCGTGTATAAATTGCTTACCAATTTGTAGTAATGACGTAATATCCTGTAAAACAAAAGAAGGTTTTGTTTTCAATCAAAATTTCCTGGGAATGTTGATTGAAAACGCTAAAAGGATTGCGTCTTGTCATTCCGAATTCCCTGTTTCGTATTTATGAAAATGGCCGCTGTAATATCTTAGTTTTTTCTTTGAATATTTTACATGATATTTCTGCAAGCTTTATATTAATTTGCACTGGATATAACTATGTATTTTCGGGTGAAATCTAACAAGCTCAGGAAAAACTTCCCCCTTTCCGATTGAGCTGACATTTTGTACGCAGATGGCGATGATCTGATGATGGATTCAGAAGGTGGTCATAAGAACTCTTGTGCTAAACAAGATAGACCCATCGTGTTTGGGCTTTTCGTATCAAATCAGTAAAATTAAATTCCAAGACTTTTTTTAGCTCAATTACCATATTAAAAACATTTCAGTACTCTGCCCTTCACGTAAAAACTATTTAATTCCAACTATGAAACCCTTCGTAGGTTATAGAAAAGTCTAGGCGCACTTAGCATTAGTTAAGGGCGTGGCTAGCTCTCCCTTCGTCCTACAGAGATCATTGAACCGACTCTATGCTATGTAGAGTTCTTTACATGATTTTACTGTAAGGGTTTTTCTCTTTGAAGACAGAGAGAGAATAAACTGAAGATTTATGCATGTAGCTGACCCGTACAACTTCTTCAACGTCACAAGGAGACTATTTGAGATGTAAACGAGAATAATGGACGACTGCATATTAAACTTCAAAAAAATATATTTTAGCATAGCACAAAAACTACCAGTCATATTTTTATCAAATTTATATGAGGTTAAGTCCAAAGTGTTTACATTCTAACAAAAAAAGAATCATTAAAATCGGTTCATCCAGTAAAGAAATATGTATGAAATAATGCACAGTTCGGCGGGTGTCGGAGTGTTAGATTTCCATAGGATAATTCTCGGAATTTCAATATTGTCGCTCATGTCTATCCAAAGAAATGCGGGTAAAAACATCAAAAAAATACACATGAATTGAGAACCTCTACTAATTTGAAAGTCGGTCAAAAATCGAGCACTGTTAAAGTAGATTTATCTTTCAACTAAAAGAACAAGCGAGTCGTGGTGGCCCAGTGGTTGAAGCGCTTGCCTTCCGTACGGCAGGTCGCGGGTTCAAAACCGACCGGCTTGTACCTCTAAATCTTAATGTGAAAAAGATTTATGTGCAATTTTTCACAACATTACTGGCTAAAAACGGTGAAGGAAAACATCGTAAGGAAACCTGCATGTCGGAAAAGGGTTCTAAAAATCCTTTGAAGATATGTGAAGTCCCCAATCCGCATTAGGCAAGCGTGGTGGACTATGCCTAACCCCTCTTCGGAGGAGACCTGAGCTCAGCAGTGGGCGGTAATGGATTGTTACAGTACAGTAAAAGAACCTCATCTTTCACATTACAACAATCACGTCAACCGTAAATTTTTACCTGTATTTAACCAAAAACATCAAAATGTCACTACTAATTTTCCGTTCGAGTTGTTGACGATATAATAGTGCGGCGTGCGTGACTACCGATCGAGACGGTGTCGAGTTACAATGGTAATTCTATATGTAGTAAATTGTGTATTTTTTCTCGGGCGCACTGCCTGTCATTTGTATATTACAAGCTTTATATTAACTTGCACTGGATGTAACTATGTAAGTTCGGATGGAAGATTTCAAGCTAAATTTGACAAACTTTCCGGTTTCCGTTAGAGCTGACATTTTGCACGCAGATGTATATCGTGTGACAATACAATAATATGACAAAATGGCGCTGATCTGATGATGGATTCGGAAGGTGGTCATTGGAACTCTTGTACTAAACAAGATAGACCCGTCGTGTTTGGGCTCGTTTTACTTGTATTAGCTAGTACTCTAGTGCAACAAAATATCCAGGATATTAAAAAAATGTATTTTCAAAAGTTTTCTTTAAGTTATTATATTTTTTTTTAATATGAGAATTCATCTTGATAGCTGATGCGAGATATAGTGACGTGCGCGTTCATGTACGGGGTACACGCGATCGTGGGCAGTCAACTGTGCCGTGTTACAAAGTTCAGACATTACTAATGGAACTCGAACTTAACTCGAATAGAACTCGAAAGTGAATTTTGTCACCTCAAGATTGAGTATTATGATAAAAAAACTTTTTTTAACGGATAAGATTTCACGTTTTCTTGTTTTTGTATATTATGTTTCTATGTGAACCGATTTCGACGATTCTTTTTTTTGTTAGAAAGTTTTGGAAATTATCTCATATACATTTGATAAAGATCTGACTGGTAGTTTTTGTCCTGTGCTTGAAAAATGTATTTCATTTTTGTAATTAAATATTATTCACTATCTTGTAAACAAGCTAACGGGTCACCTGATCATAAATGGTTCGTCATTCAACCTACAATGTCAGGAGACACTACCTACCTTTAAACACTTAAAATTTTCCAGTCGAGTTGCGTTCGAGTTCCAATGGTAGGGGACAGATTGACACCTGATCCTTGTATTACTAAACGTCTACACGACATACACAATGGCTTCTCGGCCAGGTGTTGAGAAAATATTATTATAATACATAAAAAAATTGCCAAGATAATATCACTCTTAGTTAGATACATATAACGTTCAAATCACGGACGCTATTTTAGTGGAAGCTGATTTTTTTCTAAGGTATTTTTTAGTGTCCATATTAATTACTTTTCGTATGCGAGATAGTGGTTAGGTTATATTGAAGCAAATATTAAAAATACCGATATTTTAACAAAAATTAAACGATAGACGATCCGTTTTTCGAGAATAGCACAAAAATAAATAGTCTTTTACATAATTAATACAAGAAAAAAAGAATTCTAAACATATCATCGAATCACGCCAAAGTTCTTCAATAACATTTAAATTTAAAAAAGATAGTACTTACTCATAATATGTGAACACAAGTATGTTACTCGTATAAACAATGTAATGTATGTATGTAATTGTTGGAACGAAGTTCCTTATCGCGCGTTGTGAAAGGGGGCTACACGGAAATTCTTCCGAAAAAGTTGTCACGACACTTTTTTGTTCTAGATGCGCTAGATGGCGCTGTGATCATAATCTTTTAAAACAATTCCTTATTTTGTTTTATATGATTAATGCTAGATGGCGTTGTGATCAAAATATTTTAAAACACGTTCGCGCGTTACGAAAGGAAATAATTTTTATGAGGCCAGAACCCAGCACGGGGTTTGGAGGGACGGCGGGACGCGTTACGCCATCGGCATTCTTTCCCGTCGCTCCGTCCCCGGACGCCGAACCGGTAGCCGCCGGTGAATACGGCCACCGGCTCTCTCGGTCGGCGGGCTTTCCGAAGCCCGCCAAGATGGGACCGCGTGTCACCCTCCCACGGAATACCCCGCTTGGTCAGAACCAGCGTGGGTCGGGGAGCGCGGTCTACCATCCCCCGGATGCTCTTACGCTAAGGGCGTGCTGAGCGAGACACGGCACCTTCTTGGGTCCCCGCTCGCACTCATAAGCGTTGGGGACCCGAAACTCTTAAGGGGCCAGATTCCTGACGAGATCCCGGTCCCGGCCCCCTGCTCGACGGCGGCGGGTTGGCAAGTTGAGAGTGGCGTATAGCCTCTCTCTCGCAGCCCCCGCCACCTGCTTCTGCGAGATGGTGGACTCGCAGAAGTCGAGCATCACTGGGCAAGCGTGGTGGACTATGCCTAATCCCTCTTCTGAGGAGACCTGAGCCCAACAGCAGGCAGTAATGGGTTGGTACAAGAACAGTTTGAGCCAAAATTCTATTGTGTAATGCACTATTAGCCGTATAAATAAACAAACTGTCTGACGTATCCCAAAACAACAGGATTGTCAGGAATGATGTGTCTGTGATCGCAGACTGTACAAAAGGATAAAAATGTCACTACGTAGTAATACGAATAGTGGTGGAACACTGCCAAATACTGAAACAGGGCTTCAACACTCTAATATAGGGAACAATTACCATTAGGTAGGTTAGTGAAAGAATAGTTGTACAAAAAAAGTAAAGATCCTTCTTGCCCCGTACCATTCCGATTTGTAATGGACTCCCGTCCGCGGTGTTCCCGAAACGCTACGATATGTCCTTCTTTAAACGAGGTTTAAGAAAAGTCCTGTATAGGTAGGTGATATATAACGGCCTCTCATTGCCCTGACATTGCAGAGGTTCAGAGCGACGGTGACCGTATACCATCAGGTGGGCCGTAAGTTCGTTTATCTAGCGTGCAATAAAAAATTAGGAATTGTTTTAAAAGATTTTGATCACAGCGCCATCTAGCGATAATCATCTAAAACAAAAAAAGTGTCGTGACAACTTTTTCATAAGAATTTCCGTCTAGCCCCCTTTCGATAACGCGCAAAAATAAGATAACTTTTAAATATAAGCCAAAATCAGAAGCCGAGTGCTTCTGATTTCTTAAAATATTTTACAAAAATGAAAACGTCCAACTTCCATTTTTCAAGAATAGCTCAACTACCGGTCAGATTTTTGTAAAATTTAAATGAGATTATGTCAAAAGTAAACACAAAACAAATCATGAAATCTTATCGGTTAAAAATTACCATTTATAAACAAAGATCAAAAAAAAATTTAAAATACTTTAAAAGTTTTAATATCCTTAATATCATGTAGCAGTAAAGTGCAAGCTAACGCAAGTAAAGCGAGCCCAAACACGATGGATTCATCTTGTTCAGTACAGGAGTTCCTATACTTCCGACTCCTTCATCAGAACACCTTACGGTACAATATTCAAGTCAGTCCAAAACCGGGAAGTTGGTCAAATTCCACACGAACTTACACAGTTAGGTACATAGTTACATCCAGTTAAACAAAATCTTTTAAACTCTATTCCAAGATAATGGATTAAGACTAAGATTAAATTTAAAGATTAAGATAGACAGCCCTATCCTAATTTGTATAACCGCGCTCAACTAAATCGATCTACAAATAAATATATATCTTTTTATACTAATTACGATTCTCGGATCGCGTACGTAGCAATCCCAGTTATTCGTCAGTGTATGCATTTTGTTACGGTCAATTGTCTAGACGTAGTGGCCTTACATTTGTAGTACGTGCTAATTTAGATCTGACCGACTTTGAAAAAGAAGAGCTTATCAAGTCAGATGTATAACTTTTGTCTGAGTGAGGCGATTAAGTTTATTATTTTTTGCATATGAAAAGTGATTCGATTCAGGGTTTTTTTTTTATTTGGAGCGATTGGCACTTAAAGCTTCAACCGCGCACACTCAGCGTCCGAACTTCGGCTGAAGCCAGAACCCAGCACGGGTTTATGCGGGACGGCACGACGCGTTACGCATTATGAGACTCATTCCCGTCATGCCGCTTCCGGACCGTCGATATGGCTAACGGTTTTCTCGGTCGCCTTCCATGCGACTCAGAGGTAAAGATGTGATAGGTTTGTCAAAATAACACTATAAAATATGAAATGTCTTCAAATTTAATATGTGACGGATCAGATAAAGTAACTAAAAACATTAAAAATGGAGTAAAACTACTATTTGGGAATGAAATTTGAGATGTTACGTGTATCGTTAGAAAATGTAAAACTCTCATGTGTTAACAAATAAAATAAATAAATAAAATTGAATTTCGACATAAGCGTAACATCATACCAAAAAATATCTAGAGGGTTCACCATCTAAAATAGTAATACTCATCTTCACAAAAAGACTTGGTTCTTCTAGCGTCATTCTTCATTCTATTCTTCAGCATATAAGAGTCAGAGAAGCAGGTACACTCCAAATTAGCCTTGACTGAAGGTCTCCTCTTCTTCAAAGGCCTGACGTCAAAGCGAGTTGATCTTCTGGTGCAAGTTGACGCATCTTTGGTGCAGCATTTGAGGGACTCTTCAGACTTTATAGGGCAGCAAGTAGAAGTGGACTTTGTGTTAGAGCAGCAAATAATAGATTTGGAAGACTTCGGAGATTCGTTACAAATCTTACAGTCTACCTTCTTCTCTGAACTCTTTTTAGAAGATTTGCTGTGACAGCAAGAATTGGAAGTTGTTTTTGAATCTGCTGTGCAAATTTTGCAGTCGACTTTTTTATCTGAACTTTTCTTAGATGCATGGCTGGTACAGCAAGAGTTTTGAGCAGTATTCATGCTGTTCAAAGAACATACTCCCAAACTTTTTGAGGATACAGACGTACATGATGACTTTGGCGTGGAATAAGACGTACAGCTCAAATCCAACGATTCAGTGTGACACATTTTAGAGGATTTCGAAGATTGTGAGTGCATTTTTTCTGAACAACTCTTGCATATATTCTGTTCTGATGATCTTGGAGTCATATTGACTGGATTCATAGGTTCTGGTCTTTGTAGACCACAGTTCGAATACGTATTTGGTAATATAATTTTCTTAAGGGCCTCTAACATACCTCCTTTAATAACTACATCTTGATGGTCAGCTTTAGGACATCCTTTAGGCTTGTTTGGTTTAGTTATTATCTTTATAAGACAACAGCTATCTGATTGCATTTCTTCTTCTTCGTCATCATCAATAGTGGTACAATTAGTGTTTGTTCTTGATGTTTTAGGACTGCATCTAGAATTGGTCATAACCTTACTGGGTATTGTTTCAAAGTCTGTCATTGAGGTCCATTGATCTCGCCACAAGGCGTCAGCAGAGGCTTGCTTTTTAAATTTATTCTGGTTGTCTGGTTTATCTCTACAAACAGAAGTACAAGAATTCTTCGGTTCAGCTGCTTTCTTGATGATCTTGCAGCAACTTTCGTTTGACATATTACTTGTAGACCCACACACTGCAGGTTTTTTGATACAGCTATTAGAAGTATTTGATTTTGTTGATGCACAAGATGTTTGAGATTCTGGAGGTAAAGTAACTTTGGAAGTTTTGCCACTAATGCATTTTGTGTTTGTTTGTGTTCCGTAATTATCAGAAGACATGCATCTTCTTACTTTAGGTTCGAATCTGTCACTACTGCGAGCATGCATTGATTTACTCTTTCTAGAATCACACACAGTATCTCCTATTTTGCTGATTTCAAACATTTCATTATTCCCGTTTTCTAAAGCACTCATTCTGTTCGGATATTTTTTTTCAGTTTTCACTGTGATAACTTGTTTTTCTTCGCTTACGCTGCCATCTTCATTTTGTAGACGTCTAACTTTGACGATTTCTTTATATTCTGTTTCAAAATATCCTAAATTGTCATCATTCTTGGTTTCGGTTGTGAAATTGCATGGTTTGGACATTGCATTGCAAGTTTCTGGAGGTCTTTGGATTGTGCAGGTAGATCCAAAGTTGAATGACGATTTGGGAATTAAGGTAATTTTACTTGCGGAATTCTCTAAAGCTTTTTGGCATATATCACAAGATGGCGGGGCGCATGATAAATCTTCTATTCTCAATTTAACTTCACTACACGTTTTGATAAACTTTTCGATACTGGGCGATATTATTCCCTCCATTTTGTATTTCTTTGTCAGACCTATGACTTCGTCTATATGTGCCATTAGATGCTCCAAGCGTTTTTTGTTTTGATCTGATTTTATTTCAGCACTCTTGCATGGAGCTATTTGAATTTTGCAGGAGCTCTTTTTCCTCATTTTTGCTGCCTTACTACAGATTGGACAAACAGATTCAGCCTGGGTATCCGCTTCAAACATCTTGAGACAACAACAGCAGATCTTGACAGGTGGTTCCTTGTTCTTATTTTTGGATTTCTGATAGAGTTTGAGCCTGTAGCTTTCTTCTCTCTCTGCTTCTTCCAGTTCCGTTGTTATATATTTTATGGTTGCTGTAAGTTTCGGTAATACCATCTTCGTTAGTGCATTTCGTTTGCTGAAATCAAAATATCATCTATAAACTAAGTAAATAAGCTTCAATATTACACTGTGGCTACATCAAGGAATTTTGAAAACTATGTGCTATTAGTATTATTTAAAGTATTATTACTGTAAGATGAAAATCTCCCTCACCCTTATAATTTATTTTATTTAAACTCACTCTAATGTCTAAATATATATTTAAAAGGACTACCTGTTTCATTTTACAAATACAAATAAACAATATTTAAGTAAAGATCAAAACAGTAATAATTACTCTCTAAAACTTTATTGCATCTAATGTCTCAGCTGTAATAATGTTACATTCATAGTTTTAATTTCATTCTTCATTATCAGCTTTATCAATATTCATTTTCGCATTTGTTTTACTCTTTTTATCATCCAGTACACTAGATATCAGTTCCCAATCAGACTCCGTTAGACCTATATCATCATTTTCACTATCGTCTTTATGAAAAAACGGCTGAGCAAGATTCAGAAGCTCTTGGAAATCTTTTCTTATTTCTTCCAAATCTTTTCTATCATCGAAATCTAGGTGCTCTAAATCTGAAGTAAGAGATATCAAGCTAAGTGATTTGTCTAAAGTATTGTCTGTTGATGGTATGGGAAGAGTTTCTGATTTCATTCTTCTGCAGACCAGATCTTGGAAGGTCACAAAAGATTGGTTATTGCATTTATCATTACATATGAAGCTATCACTTTTGGAACAGCGAATATTACTTCTATTTATAGCTTCATTATAGTTATTTATTGGAGTAGTGGAGCAGCTAACTTCTTTGTGAATTTTAATAGTAGTTTCAACGTCATTGGTTTTTCTGAGTATTTTTGTTATCTCTTGAAGTTCAGTAACATAGTCTTCAATATCTAGATCGGTTTGCGTTTCTTCTCCTTTTTCTGATACTTCTTCGCTTTCCATTTTACAACCAATACAAATACATTTTTTTTCTTCTAACTCTTTACTTTTACAACTATTACAGATTTTAGGTGCAGTTTCATCAATTTCCGTCGGTTCATTTTTGTTATAGGCTTCTTCTTCCGTCGCTTCGGCTAACTGTTCCGCCATCTTTAGAAAACGATCTAAATCAGGAACCAATTCCTCATGTCCTTCTAGATGTTTTCCTAATTCAATTATTTCTTTGATACGAATGTTGAACTCTTTTAGTATACGTTTAATTTCAGGGTTTAGTTCCTTCGGTTCGTCTTGTTCTATTGGAGTACCACAAATTGGACATATTGCTTTATCTTCTACTATTTCTTCTTCAGGTATCTGAGCAACGACTTTTGCTGCTTCAATAGCTTTTGCTCGTTTTTCCTTGACTTTAATTATTCTTTTGAACCTGTAGAATTCTTCTCTGGCTTGCTCTTCCAGTTCAGATAATATGTAGTGTATGCTTGCTATGATTTTTGGAATTACTATCTTCATAAGAGCGTTCTTTCGTCTGTAGAACGTTATTTAAATCAATGACAGTTTCTTCTTAAAAACAATCTTCTAGTCTTCTAAGGACTGCGTGATTTTCTTCGTTTTGACAACTTTTAATTTCATTTTTATGATTAAACTCTTCAAGAATAAGGAGATTTGATGCACCGGATAAAATTGTTAACTAATTGGTTTTTTAAGTTAAATTTTAAACCTAAAGTCCTTAGATAGACCGAAGAGTGAGTTTAAGTAAAATAAACTACAAAATAGCATAAGACTTGTACTTCTTCAAACGATGATTTAATTTAAGACATCAATAAGCGATGGTAACCAATACTAATAGATTAAATATTTTACACCAACCACATCATAAGCATCGAGGTGGAGTTCATCCCTACTATTTGGAACTACGGTCATCCACGGTTCGTTTCGTGAATTATTTGTTGTCACGCACCATCCTGCTCTGGAATGAGGCCACCTCGGTATGTACCGAGCACTAAAACTCGTCCTTCTTCAAACGAAGCTTGAAGAGAGTCATAAACTTATTCAGACATTCGCGGTTTTCTATTATACTTTAATGCATTTTGAACGGGTTCTTAATTGAATATCGTGGTAAGAACCCGTTCAAAATGCATGAAAGTATTGAAGAGAGTCCTTAATTAAAGGTAGATCGCGGATCGTAGGGTGTTCCATGAGCGACAGTAATTACTTACATTTAGGTGGCCAGTTAGCTCGTCAACAAAATCCATTGTTTCTTTCTGTGGCGACCAATCATAGCGCGCGAGATCCGGAATCACAGTTACGACATTTGCAAGAATCTTCGCATATATACGATATCTGAAATCTACTACAGTGGGCTTCGGCCTGACCACCATACACTACCTCGACTGGTGACCCCGACATGATCTAGTTGTGGGATGTCAGTGGACTTATGGCCAATGGGAGATCTCCTTGCGGGCGAGGTGGTGTATGGTGGTCAGGCCGAAGCCCATTGTAGTAGATTTCAGATGTCGTATATATGCGAAGATTCTTGCAAATGTCGTAACCGCGATTCAGGATCTCGTCCGCTATGATTGGTCGCCACACTTTCTCCATCATTAAATAATTACTAAAAATTCAAATAAAACTATTAAAAAACTAACTTAGTAGCATTTTTATGAGCTGTTTCGATCCTGGTGTAGTTATTTCGCTGTTCCAGCATCAGGATCACTCTTTTGAGTAGACCCCTCCATACTTCCTTGGCTTCTTCGATGGTTTGACCTCCTTTGTTCAAACCGAGGTGCATGTAAGGTACATCTGGCAACTGTTATAATAGATTAATTGACCTGTGTAACTATATCTGATAATGAGGCTATCTTTACAAGCTTTATATTAACTTGCACTAAAGTCAAAGTCAAAGTCAACTATGTAAGTTTGGGAACTTGCAAGCTAAATTTAACAAACTTCATGGTTTCCGGTTGAGCTGACATTTTGTATGCAGATGTATATCGCGTGACAATGCAATAATATGACAAAATGGCGCTAATTTGACGATGGATTCGGAAGGTGATCATCTTGTGCTAAACTACGTTTTACTTGTATTAGCTAACACTACATGATAACCAGAATCTAAATAGTTTCCTTAAAAATGCATTTAGAACAGTACATTGTACACTAACTTGTCTATGGTTGTCAAATGTCACCAATAGATAGCACTAGATTAAAGCCAATTTTGGTCACTTCTTATTTGAGTGGTTAACATAACCCAACATCATTTTTTTTAGGAAAAAAATAATTAAATAGTTACCTCTATTATTTCCATTTGGTAAACTTTGACGCCGGACACGCATTTGTATGTCGTGTCGACCTTCACACTGGCCTATAATAGAAAAAAAAGTTGAAAGATAAAACAATGGTTAGTGTTAATGCTTTATTTTATTTAACCACTCAACTGGGAACGTCACTATTCGCTAGATCGCGAAACTGGGGACTTCGTTCGGAATCAATACGGTGTTTGAGCCCCTTTTAAAAAAAAAATCCAATAATTTTTAATTATGATTTTTAATTAAACCTTATATTTTTATAAATCTTTATTAGCGAAAATATATCATCTCCGTAAAATATGAGACGATTAAAAAATGTAAACAAAACAAGTTTTAGAACTGTGCTCAATTTTGGTTCCTGCCACAGACTTGGCAAAAGTAAACAAACCAATTTGGTTGCCAATCCCAATTGAGTGGTTATAAAACTACAAAGAAGAGCTCTTAGTTCGAAAAAAAGTATTTAGAAATTATTATTTTTTTAAATAAGAAAAAAAAGATTTTTGTACCCAAATAACCTCAAACTCTTATAACAACAAGAATCACAGATAAATATATTGTACTTAAACTACTTTTCAGTTAGTACATTCCGTAAAAAAAACGTTACTATCCTCATAGATAAAAATCAAGGTCAGTATAGGTTGATAATGTCTTTTAAACGACGATAAAAACAATAATTAATTTTGTCTAATTGAAATTTAAACATTAAATGGTGTATCGGTCGCTTACGCAATGTATACTTTAATTTCGATTCGGAAACCATCGCCTCCGTGGCGCAATTGGCTAGCGCGTTCGGCTGTTAACCGAAAGGTTGGTGGTTCGAGCCCACCCGGGGGCGAATTCTTTTTGCGTTTTTTTGTATTTTTTTTAGTAAACCTTTGCGGTATATTTGATTGTAAGCGGAACTCATGAACCTAACTTGGTATAACTAAAATGCCGTTAACCAAAATTTTGGTGATTATCCGGTTTGATATTTTGATTTTATTTCTTACTAGCTTACCCGAGCAACTTCGTCTGCGTAACAAAGGAAAACAATAAATAAATAGCCTATAGGCTAGGCCTGTATCGCAGGAGACCGTTACGTTTTAAATATTATTACATTAATTGAAAGATATCAGAGGAGACAGCTTAGAACAGATAGAACAACAAACAAAAGAAGGAAAAGAAAATACAATCCGTGTTACTCGTATGACATGCATAGACAGTTTAAAATAACAATGAGTACTGCAATCGGCCACGTGGATTATACAATATAACTACTTATTGATCGTTAAAATTTCCTCGGTATCATCATAATTGAGCGATAGAAGCCAATTACGGACCGCAATTTTTGCTTTATAAGGTGAGCTGGTCGTTTTGATGTCACACAAAGCATCAAATACTTTCCGATATATTATCGGGAAGAAAATGCACTGAAAACGCAAAGCCAGTGCGAGTTTGGGGGATAGAAGGAAAGAATTTGACCAACTTCTCGATTTCCAATAGAGCTGAAATTTTGCACATAATATATTTATCACTAAACAATGCAATAATATGATGATGGATTGTGAAGGTGATCATAGGAATTATTGTACTAAACAAGACAGACCCGCCGTGTTTGCACTCGTTTTACTTGTACTAGCACTCTACTGCTACATGATATCCAGGATCTTAAAAGCTTGTATTTAAAGTGTTTAGTGTTTAGTTGGTGCCACTTTTGCTCTCTAATCGTGTATCTAGTTTTTTTACTGGCGAATTATCTGTACAGTTTTTTATTCGAGGTTGTTCATCGCCTCCGTGGCGCAATTGGCTAGCGCGTTCGGCTGTTAACCGAAAGGTTGGTGGTTCGAGCCCACCCGGGGGCGAATTTTTTTTGGAAATTCTAAGTAAACCGTTTCAGTCAGTAGCAAGTTTGCAAGGCTCGCGCGCGCTATTTCGTCTGCGTCACATAAGACGGAATAAATGGGTGAAAAAGTAAATGAGAGAGTGTGCCTGTAAATTTTCTCAACGTAAAAAAAGTTAAGGGTGATAACCCTTATCATTTTGTTTCAGAGGAGTACCTAACTGGAGGTAACTAACGATGCGACACGAGAATTTTATATATAAGATAAGGGAGCCTAAAGATGGAAAACTTCGTCGTTTATAGACCGATTTGATTATTTTTTTTTTGTTAGACAGAAAATATATATTACTAGCTTTTGCCCGCGACTTCGTTCGCGTGGTCTTCAGGTTCGTCCCGTATTATCAAAAATTGTAGCCTATGTGTTATTCTAATGTTTAAGCTATATTGTTGTACAGTTTCATTCAAATCCATTCAGTAGTTTTTACGTGAAAGAGTAACAAACATACATCCATACTTACAAACTTTCGCCTTTATAATATATATGTATTAGATTACCAGCGATATCAAGGAAACTGCTGTAAAAATATAACATGCATTTTTTCCTGTTTTAGTACGTCTTTATGTATTCAGTAATAACAGTATCTTCCAGACTAACCTCAAAAGGTACGTTCTCCAGCACGCATCTGTTCAAATCAGCGCTGAAGTATCTCCCTCGAGCTAACAGAATGAAGGCTTTCCGCATTTCAATATCGAAGTTCTTGTGAGACCTACAAGAGGTTTTCAACTATAAGATTTTAAAATCCTGGATAGTATCCTGTAGCAGTAGAGTGCTAGCTAGTACAAGTAAAACGAGCAAAAACACGACGACAAACAGATCAGCGCCATTTTGTCATAATATTGTATTGTCACGCGATATAATTCCTACATCTGCGTGAAAAATGTCAGCTCAATGGAAACCGGGAAGTTTACCAAATTTAACTGGCAAGATTCCACCCATTACACAGTTACATCCAGTGCTAGTTTCCTCACGGTGTTTTCGTTCGCCGTTTCTACTCAATGTTTTTCATATAAAGATTTAGAGGTACAAGCCGGGTAAAACCCGAGACCTTCCGCACGAAAGGCCACCTCACCATGAAACTTATGTTTTCCTTCTCCTTCTATCATCTTCTAATTAAATTCGTTACAGGGTCCAAGACAAGTTAGCTTTCCCTCGGGTTCCTGGGCTTCACTGCTCAGAGTCATTACGATGGTCGCCGCTGTGGATCCTGGCTACACAGGAGTTACAGTGGTGGGAGTGAGAGGTGGGCAAATACCCCAAAAAATACCTCACCATGGCTACATAAAAGATTAAAGAGTTTTTATGCATCTTTCACGACAGCTTTAAACCACCTACTCGTTCAACTCCAAAGCCAGTTTCCGTAACTCCCGCCCCGTGGCCAAGGCGCTCCATTTCATCAGCTTCTTGCCAAGATGCGCCATGTGGAGCCGATTCCTCATCTGCTGGAGTGCCATGAGGGATGGCATGCAAGGATACTTCGCTACGGCCTGGCTTTGTTCGTCGTCATCTGCCAAAAATATGCTTAATGGTAAATACATAAATGGTAGGCCAACTGTCAGCGCGATGAGAAAGAGTGGGGTAAGGCGTCGTGCCGTCCCGCATAACCAGTGCTGGGTTCTGGCCTCAGTTGGGGTGTGAACGGTTGGAAGTTTTATTGCGGTTCAACTCTCACATACCCCGGCGATTTCCTCCAACTAAAATATATTGAAATTGAATGATTTTTGTCTTCGCATTACTTTCGTTTGTATAGACCCGATTTGTATGACTCTTGTTCTTCTTTCTTCGTTAATTACAACAACGATCCGTTGCGTTGCGGCCCGCGTATGTATGCGCTCTCCTTAATAACTCTTCTAATATACCTACTCATATTATCTAACATTTACCGTCTCCCTCCTTCAACATTTTGATTTTTTTCTGAAAACTATTTACGAGCCAAAAATGTATTTTCCATCTATTGTTTAATTTTGTCCAAACTATGTAGAGGCCATTATTGTTTATTTGTTAATTATTTAACAATTATTTCACTTCATGTTTCTTGCAATTGACGTTTGACAGAAAAGAAAATTGTTTTGACATTTTTCTTTTTCTTCCCGATTTACTCTGATTCGCTTTCGCTTTTAAATATCATATCTTATCTACTCATTTTATTTAATGTAGTTTCTATCGCGCTTTATACATTTACAATATGTACTATTAAGCTTCATTGTATTCAATAACACTATATATGTACAGTATATATTCTACTACTGCTGAGACTGGAAACCGAACAATATATAAAATATATTGGCTTAGTATCTTTGAGTCCGTGTATTTGTCTCACTTGACATTGGCGAATCGTCCCCAGTCTCGGTGAACGACGTCCATAGGAAAAAAAGAAGAAGAAGTACTTTGATTCCATTTCAAACAGCTTAAGAAATCCATTGATCTAATATTACTAGATACAGTGTACCGAAAAAAACAGTACTGTATAGTGTCTCCAAACAACATTACCTACAAACATCAAGTGTTTTACAAAACGACTTCAAGAGTCTTCAGTTTAAAACTATTTAAATATTAAGCGACAGAGAATCCATATTAGATGTATTTACGAGCGGCCAAACCAAAACAACAATTTTGGTTGTGTTTAGTTTATGCCATTTTGTGTATCTAGTACATAGAATACATATTCATATATAGGAGAGATTATGCAACAGATAAACGAGCTTACGGCCCACCCGATGGTACGCGGTCACCGTCGCTCATGAACCTCTGCAATGCCAGGGTAATGAAGGGCCTACCCGGACAAGACTTATCTAACACATTCGCTGCAAAACCAACGCATACTTCCTGTTCGACACGAGATGTTATCGGCCCGCACCATGACGCAACATTAGGGCGACACGCGATCTATTAGACCTCAACTCCTTCTTCGCACCACGGAAGGTCACAAGAAGGGATCATTTAGACCTCGTTAAGCAATGAACGTTTGAAAAGGGACATATCATAGCTCGTTAAGACAGAATCAAACAACACGTGTTACCATTCCATTCTTTAACACGACCTACTTGGGGCTGTCGCAACTGGAAAGTGTGCCGCAGTGCGTAACGCGTCGCGCCATCCCGCATAATCCCGTGCTGGGTTCTGGCCTCAGCCGGGGTTCGGACGCTGAGTGTGAGCGGTTGGAGGTTTTAGTGAGGTTCAACTCCCACATACTCGCCCCGCGGGTGGGGATTCGGCGATTTCCTCCAACTAAAACAAAAAAAAAAAACACGACCTACTTCCACCTTATGTTGTAGTTTTGATTGTCGCCAATAGATGGCGTTAGTAGTACTCCTACATCGCGCCACCGACTTGTGAAACGAATTACTACATAAAGAAATTGTAATAGAACGATTTGCTGACCCGCGCAAACTTCGTTTGCCTAATAAGTATATTTTTTGTGCTTCCAAAACGCAGTGCGTTTTTGCTGAAGCTAGTTTATTACATAATAAATGCAATATATTAACTTGCACAGGATGAGCTATGTATGTTTGAGTGGAATCTTGTTAGTATTATCGAGCACTGGCTGAGGCTGATACTGGTAATAAGGTACAGTGGCTTCAAAAAGCTTATCATTATAGAAATACTAGCTTTTGCCCGCGACTTCGTTCGCGTGGACTTCAGGTTCGTCCCGTATTATCAAAAATTGTAGCCTATGTGTTATTCTGATGTATAAGCTATATTGTGGTAAAGTTTCATTCAAATCCATTCAGTAGTTTTTACGTAAAAGAGTAACAAACATCTATGCATCCATACCTACAAACTTTCGCCTTAAAAATAATATTATGATTATGATTAATTAGATATTTAATATTTATGTGCCTCACTAAAACGCAGAAGCGTATAGGAAGCCGAAAAAATAAACTTTGCAAACGAAGTTGCGCGGTTTGCATAAGCTAAATTTGACATTTGTGTTATAACCTCATTTTGTTTTTGTAGTTATCTGAAACACAAGCCGGTGGCGCGATTCAGGAGTACAACTAATGCCATCTGTTGACGACAATCGAAAACTTGTAGAATTGGAGAATAATATTACTATGGAATATTCAAACTAGTGACATCGAATAAAGACTTTTTGCGAATGCGAATATTCAAAAACATGCGAATGCGAATATTCATAGACATACTTTATTTATAGTAGAAATAGTAAAGACGTTAAATAATTGAAACTAACTTTTAATACAGATAATAAAATTATAGAGCTCACACTCAACGTCTGAATCCCGACTGAGGCCAGAACCCAGCACGGACACATTGTGCGAAGAACGGATTGTCAATGGGGCTGAAAAGTTCTGGAGTTGCGGTCACGAACCGGTAGGCGCAATGTTGGTAGACCCCCCACAAGATGGACCGACGATCTGGTCAAGATCGCGGAAAGTCACTGTATGCAGACAGCGCAGGACCGATCGTTGTGGCGAGGTTAAGGGGAGGCTTATGTCCAGCAGTGGAAGTCTATAGGCTGATGATGATGATGATGATCATGATGATGGTGATGATGATGATGATGATGATGATGATGATGATGATGATGATGATGATGATGATGATGATGATGATGATATTAATATGGTAATGGTAATGTTGACGTAAATAAGCTTCAGTACTAACGCACAAACGTTGTTGAAGCGCCAAAAAATTATTTGCATACGCAAATGCGCTGCTTGCATCCACGAAAAGTATGATATTTTTTTTTTTTATAGTAACTTGTAACACAAGCCGATGGCGCGATTCAGGAATACCACTAACGCCATCTATTGACGACAAATGAAATAACTCAAGTTAGGTACTTCGCTATAAATACTTCTCTACCTTACATTAAAGTCTACTTACTGTATGTTTTATTTTGGGTTTGCTGTAAGAAAACTCAGTATTGAGTTAAGCTCGCCTTTTGTGAACATTTTTTTAATATAACTTATTTTTCTGTCGTGTACAATAAAGTATTAAATAAATAAATAAATAAAGGATGGAAATAGAAGTAATGTGTTAACATTATTTCATTAACACGGGTTGTGCATGGTGAAGCATAAATGCTTTAATAAAAATTTAATGTTTTCTATCAAACTAGAGTAAAAATCTGGTTCTGTCCGAGGGAGTGTTCCACGCGGCCCCATCTTGGCGTACTTAGGCTGGCCCGCTAACAGAGAGAACCGGTGGTCGCTTCGCCTACGACTGCCGGTTTGGCGTACGAAAGTCACGGGGCGAGACGTAAGCTTCGGCGTGCAACGCATCGCGTCACTAAGGGTTCGGATGGTGAGCGTGACTGGAGATTTTAGTGCGGTTCGACTCCCGCATACCTTAACAGCAGAGTGGGTGGAAGTTCGGCGATTTCCTCCTGTCACAAAGCATAAAAATGGCATCAACTAGACACTACCAATAATATAATTATTATCTTCTTTCTAATATATAAAATTCTCGTGTCACGGTGTTCGAACTTGAACTCCTCCGAAACGGCTTGACCGATTTTGTTGAAATTTTTTGTGCTTATCCGGTATCTATGAGAATCGGCCAACATCTATTTTTCATCCCCCTAAATGTTAGGGGTAGTCCACCCCTAATTTTTTTTTTTTTTTTTTCGACGCAGACGAAGTTGCGTGGGGCAGCTAGTTATGTATAAAATAAAACTCATCAACAACGGTACTCTATTGATGTCATTGGTTTTGCAGAGGTCCATGAGCAACAGTAACCATTTAAAATCAGGTGCGTTGACTCGTCTGCCTACAAAAACAAGATAAATCCACGATAACGCCACATCTGATCTTTGAATTCATCCCCTCACCCCTAGTCACACACCCTTAGGGCTCGACACAGAAAATAATTGTTCCACGTAATACATCATTCGTCTAGTATAGCTAGAACTACGGTATAACTGTATTACTGTCATTTTACATGATAATTTATTTGAAAGAAAACTTTTTAATAACTAGCTTTTAAGATCCTGGATATCATGTATCAGTAGAATGCTAGCTAATACAAGTAAAACGAGCACAAACACGACGCGTCTATCTTGATTTCTACAAGAGATCCCACAAATCCATCGTCAGACCAGCGCCATTTTGTCATATTATTGCATTATCACGCGATATACGTTTGTGTGCAAAATGTCAGCTCAATCGGAAACTGGTACAGTGAAACCTGGTTAAGCGGGACCTGGATAAATGAGAAACCTCCATTATTGAGAGTTGCAACGAAGTCCCGGCTATTTTTCATTAAATTACCTCTGTAAATGGGACTTTTTGAACCTGGATAAATAAGATTTGAATTCTAAGACTTTTCAATGTTTACCTCTATAATTGCCATATTACCTGTATAAGTGAGACAAATTAATCAGGTTTGTACGCATTTTTATTAACATTTCCACCACTAAAAATGGAATAAAGGCACATTTCGACCTCTGTAAGCGGGGGCCTCTGTAAATGAGAACTATAAATTTAAACCTGCTTAATTGGAAAACTGGATTATTGGAAACCCTCTATAATTGGTACAAATGTCTTGGTCCCTTGAGATCCCAATTAACCAGGTTTCACTGTGTGTATATTAAATTAAAAAATCCTTAACTCAGTGCACACAACAATCAAATACATCCTTTTCTGAAGTCGGCTAAGCAGAATCCCTTTCGCAGATCAATTTAAAATGGTCCCACTACGTGACAATACTGAACAATGCTCATTATATACATCGAGTCCTTTACGACACCTCGCGTGTGATTCTCACAAGTACTACAATTATACAGGGTGATGTATAAACCGAAATAAATTAAATTTATTTTTAATGAGAAAAAAAACTTGAGAGGTGACATGGGACGAATAGAACGAAGTTCCTTTCGATTAAAAGATATCTTTTTTTTTTCCTAACGTAACGCGTGATAAGGAACGTGTTTTAAAAGATTTTGATCACAGCGTCATCTAGCGATAATCATCTAAAACAAAAATAAGGAACGTGTTTTAAAAGATTTTGATCACAGCGCCATCTAGCGATAATCATATATATACCTAAAACAAAAAAGTGTCGTGACAACTTTTCGTAAGATTTTTATCTTTCTAGCCCCCTTACATAACGCGCGATAAGGAACTTCGTTCCAATAGATGAATTTGAGTGGTACAAAGTTATATTTTATTTAAATTCGAATGGTAGAGTCAATCAAAGATTATCATCTAAATCGATTTATCGGTCTGTTCGTATGCGTGTATGTTTCTATGCTTGCAGTATCGCATTCCGAACGAATGAACCGATTTTAATATTTAAATTATTGGGAAGTATTAGCTACGACCACTAATGGTATGGAGAATTGTTTTTTTTAAGTGGCTTATCTCGCCGTATTCGTATATGAGGACGTTGAACCGCACTAAAACTTACAACCGCTCTCATTCAGCGTCCGAGTTCAGAACAGGGTAATGCGACACGACGCGTTACACGCAATAAGAAGTCGGTATTTTTTTTAATTCATACTTGTGTTTGAAACGAGATAGCAATATACAGTTATCTCTATCACATGACAATGAACAAGAGTCCTTATTCACACCTCGCGTGCTTTGATTCCTGCAAATACTAGAGTTATACAGGGTGTTCGTAAATGTAAAAAATGAATTTTATATACATATTTTTTTGTGTTGTTTTACTGTCATCTTATTACATTCTTTGGGTAGACCGATTTCGATAATTCTTTTTTCGTTTAAAAGAGCTAATCTTTGTGTTGCACCATACACTATTTTACGACTTCGTTATGTGAATTTTTTGGAAAAATCTATCTTCAAATATTTTTATGCCTAAACTTTTTAGTATTCAATTTTATCTCAGACGCCGTATAATTTAATTTCTCCCTCGTCTAACGATTTTAACCGCGATATTAGAATTTAACTTAGTTACTTATGCGGCGTCTGAAGCAATGAGGAGTCACCCACAAAGTAGAGATGTGACGAATATTCAAATTTAACATCATCATCAGCCATAGACGTCCACTGCTGGACATAGGCCTTCCCTTAACCTCGCCTGTTGCTAAACGGTCCTGCGCTTTCTGCATCCAGTGACTGCCCGCGATCCTGAACAGGTCGCCGGTCCATCTTGTGATCTGATCATACTGCGCTTATCGGTTCGTGGCCGCCACTCCAGCACTTTTTACCCCATCGGTCATCCGTTCTTCGCACGAGACCTGTCCATTGCCACTTCAAAGACGCAATTGTTTGGGCTAAAGGTGGTGGTAAAATAAAAAGCTTAAAATTAAAAGAGCTAACCAAGACGAGCCCAAACACGATGATCACGTTTAGCACAAGAGTTCCTACCACCTTCCGACTCCATCATCAGATCAGCTCCATGGTACCATATTATTGCATAGCACGCGGTATTCCTTAAATGCATCTTGTTGCCAAATGTATACATACCACGTTTCACGTTATTTTATTGAAGTCGTGTGGTATGTGTTTCCGAACGCACTTTGACGACCATAGATAATACATATATTGAGTGTCAAAAAAGAAATTATGCAAGTTTCGGCGGAAGATTTTTTTCATTATTTTTTATGTTATATGTACTTAAATACCTACCAGGAAACATTTTTTCCAGGCCGCAATAAGAAACAATGCATTTAAGGGTTATACATATGCGTACACAATTTTAACATTTTAACGTTACATCCATTGCATGTTAATATAAAACTTTAAAAAAAATCTATTGCATAATTAGAAAGATTTAAGCATACATAGAGACAGCTTTGCTTATACTACATAATAATAATCCGAGATGGTGAAAGGTTAAATCTAGTATAATATTAGTGCTTCAAATTCTAGTCTATATTAGTTTACTAGCGAGTCTAAATATCAAGGTATTACAAAACCCTTTGTAAATAGTTCTGTTCGATTGTGTTTGTACCCTTGAAATACCTAGACAGTGAATGTCTGACTCATAGTTTAGATTTTGGTACCTACTATGATTTAATAGTCATTTTCGACTTAAAAAATCTAGATATAAATCGTCAATCAAACACTTTTATTCCACGAGTAATGTTTTTGTTAAAGGAAAACGAACGACTTCTATTTTAAAATATATTCCAAAAGGTCCTAATATTTTTATGGGTTTATGCTTAAAACGTTTGTTTTCTCTATCGGAAAAAGACTCATCTAAATATATTATTTAAACAAAAGTAACGAGATAGAAAGTAAGATGATGATGCTGTACTCCACGACAATCATCACCTTTCATTTGAAATAAGAATCATCCAACGAATTGACCATCTTTTTGGAAAAGTCACAAATTATTGCTCTTCGTTAGTCTCGCTAAAAATCAAGAATTAAACCGATTTGGCTTATTTTAATCTTGATATATTTGTGAAACTTTAGAGAAGGTTTAAAAGATGAGAAACTATTTATCGTCGCCTCAGTGCTTGTTTGGCCAATCTGCACTCGAGCAAATTTTACAGGAGACAGCAAACAAGCACGCAATTTTCGTTAAGTGCCGTGTTGAGAAAAAAAAATAAATGAGATTTTTGTTGTTTTAGAATTGAATATTTAAAAAAAATATTTTACCAGTCGGATGGAAATTTTATTCTTTATCAAAAAGTCATTTTCGTAATTAATGTCAGATTGGCCAAACAAGCACTGAGGCGACGTTATGTAACGCAGACGAAGTTCCACGGGCCAACTAGTTTAAGATATTTTACTTCCTCACGCATGTTTCATAAACCCGGCACAAGATGGCGCACGTTACGCACTTGACACATTTCTATTCAGTTAGATCAAAGCTAGACATTACATAGGGGAGCTCCCCTCGTAGAATACCTAGGTAAAACTAGAGAAAGAATAGTTTAGAACAGTATGATAAGCTTAAGAATAGTTTTATTTCTGGTTTTATTAATTAATTTTAAATAAAACTTTAAATACAAGCTTTTCAGATCCCGGATATCATGTAGCAGTAGAGCAAGTAAAACGATCCTAAACACGACGGGTCTATCTTGTTTAGTACAAGTGTTTCTATGGCTACGTTCCGAATCTATCATCATTTTGTTTTATTATTGCATTGTCACACGATGTTTGACGATATAGGTACATCTGCGTACAAAAATCAGCGCGCTAATCTTAGGAACCGCTGTTCTGATTTAAAAAAATATTTCAGGGTTGCATAGACCATTGATTGAAGAAGCTAAAGGCTATATTAAAAAAGGTCCAATAGTGTACTTAGGAGTAAGGAAATGACCCGAAAAAGATTCCTAAAATATTTGCGGGGCAGCTAGTACCTAAATGTAAGAGTAACAAACCATTACTGCCCACTGCTGGACTAAGGTCTCATTAGAAAGAAAAACATTAAAATTAAGTAACAGTAAGTAAAATTAATTAAAATTAAGTACTTTCATGCATTTTCAACGGGTTCTTACAGCGATATTTAATTAATTAAGTTGTCTCGATATTTCAACGTTGTTGCAAACGTCATGATCACGCGAAGACTGGATACTGCGGGTCGATTTAAGAGCAAACAAATCTGTCTACCCTCTTTCTCGTTCGCTTTTGGGTGGTACCACTGGAACTCGAACTCAATTAATTAAATATCACGGTAAGAACCCGTTGAAAATACATGAAAGTATGATAGAAAACCGCGAGTGTCTGAATAAGTTTAAAATTGAGTAACCTATAATCTGTTTTTTACTTTGAATGGTTTAAAATATGTGATATAATTACAGCTAGTAGCTACAGAATCTACTTTTCAGTTTTTTTTTTTGTAAAATAATACTGTACTGTTCTTACATAGTTTTAGTAAACCAACTATTTCTAAGCACTCAACATAGACCTACTCTATGTATACCTCGAGGGAAAGGGGAGTACATGTATTTATACATTACAGCTGAAACCGGCGTAAATAACATTAAAAATGACTTTAAAGATTGTTACTTTTCAATCTGAATATTGCAAGCTAAATTTTGACTGGATATTATAGATGGATGGACCGACGCCTGGTCTGGATCGCGGGAAGTCTGATGTAGACAGCACAGGACCGGTCGTTGTGGCGAGGTTTGGGGGAGACCTATGTCTAGCAGTGGACGTCTATAGGCTGATGATGATTTGTCGAAGAAGGCGGTAGACTAAATTAATTTCTTTAAAAAAATCCAAAAATAAACGCTTAAAAGTTAGGTAAAAACTGCCTACCGCCTCAAGCGCAGGGTAGCCTCAAGCCTCGGGGGCGACGCGACGGGAAAGAGTGCCGATGGCGTAACGCGTCGCGTCGTCCCTCATAGCCCCGTGCTGGGTTCTGGCCTCAGCTGGGGTTCGGACGCTGAGTGTGAGCGGTTGGAGGTTTTAGTGCGGTTCAACTCCCACATACCCGGTGATTTCCTCCAACTAAAAAAAAAAAAGCCTCAAGCCTGTAGCTCCTCAAGGCTGTAAAATGTAATACCATACATTCTTTTAGTTTGAAATGACGATCGAAAGTGCTGCATATCGGTGTGAAGTGTCTTTACTAGGACACGAAGATGACACAGACCACAGTGCAAACATATCAGAAATACTAAGTTTTACAACATGTTTTTGAGCTATGAAAATCCACTCTGATTGGAGATATAAAACCGAAAGATTTTTTTTTATTGCCATGTAGGCAGACGAATCAACGGGCCACCTGATCGTAAGTGTTTACCATTGCTCATGAACCTCTGCAATGTCAGGGGACACTGAGGGTTCGCTACCTACGACCTAACATTAGGGACCCTCCTCAAGCCTCGTTTGAAGAAGGACAAGTCATAGTACTCTGGGAATACCGAAGAGGGGAGCTCATTCCATAGCCATATTCCATAGCATTTTTATGTAAAAAAAATTGACAGTACCCTTGAGCTGGTCCTTTCATGACTTGAGATATATTCCTATTTCTGAAGCCATAATGGTCTTACTGTTTTTCTGTCATTTTTGAGTGGATGAAGGGGAATGAGATGATTTAGCAGTGTCTAAGATTAAAAAAAAATACAAGCTTTAAACTCAAACACGATAGGTATATCTTGTTTAGTACAAGAGTTCCTTTGGCTACCTTCTGACTCCCTCATCAGCTCCATTGTAACACATTATTGCATTGTCACGCGAAATACATATGCATGCAAAATTCCAGCTCAATCGGCAGGGGGCGGCGCGACGGGAAAGTGTGCCGAGAGCGTAACGCGTCGCGTCGTCCCTCAAAATCCCTCGGTTCTGGCCTCAGCCGGGGTTCGGACGCTGAGTGTGAGTGGTTGGAGGTTTTAGTACGGTTCAACTCCCACTCCCGGATCCGGTGATTTCCTCCAACTGAAAAAAAAAAACAAGCTCAATCGGTATCCAGGAAGTTGGTCAGATTCAACTTACGAAATTTCATCCAAACTTACATAGTTGTGTACAAAAGCTTGTAAAAAGCGGGACATACCAAAAGATCTTTTAAACCCATTGATATTTTCACGATTAAAAATATATTTTCTTGTACATTGTGTTATTAAATCCACTGTGCCTAGTCCCAGATAGCGCAGTGTTCACATTATGCGAGCCGGCACCGCTAAACACCTATTACTGGCGCACGCAGACACTTCAGCGAGCGTAGACCCGGCTTTATGTAGACTAAGGTATGCTTAGAAGTATATATACGACCGTATATGTCTATGACAATCTTCGAAAATGACAAGACGGTCTTGAACCTAGCAGTGGCCAGTAATGGGTTGCTACAGTACAGTACTTATTACCAAATAAAGTTTAGACGATTGTATGCCCAAATAGGTACTCGTGACAAATGTTACCTCAAATTTGTGAAATTTAACTACACATTATCATTATCAATAGTCTATAGATGTCTACTGCTCGACAAAGGTCCCCAAACCTCGCCACGATGACTGGTCCTGCGCTGTCTGTCTCCAATGACTTTCCGCGTTCCTCACACTGTGCCTACCGACTCGTGGCCACTCCAGGACTTTTTGGCCCATCGGCCATCAGTTCTACCCACAATACATCATAGATCTTTTGGCCAGTACAATATATACAGGGTGTTTTGTTAGAGAGGGTACATATTGCAGGAAGGTGATGAGTACTCTGTTCTTATACGGAATATTACAAAAAATAAGTAAAATTACAAAATATATATTTTTTTAATCTAAATTCGACAAAACTACCTCAAACAAACAATTTCGGGTAAAAGAGTGTTGACTAACGACCTCTAGTGACCTCGCGCACTCCACACCTCCGCCACACCCATCAGCTGTCGAAAAACCATCATTTTGCAAGAATTTTAGATATTTTTAAGTTGCGATTACTAAGGAATTAAGCCATATTCTTTGGTAATACTAATTTTACTGGTCGTATATAACCATCAGCTACCATGACCTTCAATATGTACCCTCACTAGGAAATCACCCTGTATAGCCTATTGCATTAACACAAGGAACACATTCGCGACACCAAATATGGACGCTCGTGAAATGATGTATCGTTTCATTTTCAAGTCTTTAAGAGTCAAAATTCCAGTTAAATTTTTGAGAAACTGTTTCCTAATACTTTTTCAGATCTTGCTTATGTGGCTTTTGGTCGAAAACACCTTTGCCCTTATTAAACTGTGTGAGCAAAATAACAGTCTCTTTCATTATTTATTCGCTCTACATCGTTTGATCAACGCAGGGGCTAGGATAAGTACACAGTTATAGTTAAATTAGAACAAACCGTAGCGTAATGCGCTTTAATATGCCTTTATTTTACCCTATTTTACATTATTACAAGCTTTATATTAACTTGCACTGGATGTAACTATGTAAGTTCGAATAGAATGCAAGCTAAATTTGACAAACTTCCCGGTTTCCGATTGAGCTGACGCTGATGTATATCTCGTGACAATGCAATAATATGACAAAATGGCGCTGATCTGATGATAGATTCGGAAGGTCATAGGAACTCTTCAGTTAAACAAGATATACCTGTCGTGTTTGGGTTCGTTTTACTTATATTAGCCAGCACTACTATTGCTACGATACGATATTTAGGATCTTAAAAGCTTAATCATGAAAAAGTGAAACCATTTCCGCTTCATTAAAATATATAATAACGCATTCTGTGTGCGAATCATCCGAATTAGTCGACCAAAAGTAAAGTTTTCAAAAATACAGTCAATTAGATAACCGGTACTCCCTGAGCGCTATGACTTGTCCTTCTTCAAACGAGGCTTGAGGAGGGTCCTTAAAGTTAGGTCGTAGGTAGCGAACCCTCAGTGTCCCCTGACATTGCAGAGGTTCATGAGCGACGGTAACCACTTACTATCAGGTGGGCCGTGAGCTTACATGGCAATAAAAAAAACCTCGTATTTACTGAAGTGGGTTTATTACACAAAACTTACAAAGCCTCATTATATAGCATGAAAAGTCTGAAACACTGCATTTTATTTTCAACGAACATCTCTTTTATAGCTTCAGAATAGTGAAAATGTAAAAAAGCTTGCTTTAAAGGCTGTATACAAATGAACCTTTAGACTGTGTAAATCTATACCTATAGTAATATACAGGGTGGATCTGTAACTTTGGACAATCTGATGTGGGGGGAATTACCTGTTGAAATAAAACATAGAACCAGTTTTATTTTTAAGAAACATTGAGTTCCGTACTGGAAATCGTGAAATCTTGTCCGCAAGATTCCACCCAAACTTACATAGTTACTTCCAGTGCAAGTTAATATAAAGCTTGTAAAAATGTAAACGACCGACTTCCATTGAAGTCTTGTTCGTAAAAAAATCACATTTTTAAAACATAAAACCAAAAGTACTTATATCTTAAAAAAATTAAATGGTACCATGACGACCATCATCTTTTATGTGATATCAGAATCATTGAAATCGGTTTAAACAAAATTAACTTATGAAGAAAAAAGCTTTAAAAAAATGACATGAGTACCTACTCCTTTTTGAAAGTCGGTCAAATAATAGCTTTAGACATCAATAAATTACCTATTTATACACATTTTACAAACAAACAAGTACTGGTCAAAAACAAAACACTTTTCAAATCTAGATCAAACAAAAGGGTTTTTTTAGCCCCAGCACAATAACTAGGGTGGCCTAGGTTATTAATTCGTAAGCAGCTGCGTCCAGCAAGGGCAGTTGAGAGCCCTTGGAGTTTCAATGGTGGACTAAATAATTAATTTTTCGATCGAACAATAGGTACATTTTTACTGACCGGTATAAAAAAGTTAATGTTTACATATATATATTTTTTTTATTGCCTTGCAGGCAGACGAGCTAATGGGCCACCTGATCGTAAGTGGTTACCGTTGCTCATGGACCTCTGCAATGTCAGCGGACACTGCGGGGCCGCTACCTACGGCCTACCTTTTAAGGACTTTCTTTAAGCCTCGTTTGAAGAAGGACAAGTCATAGCGCTCGGGAAACACCGAAGAGGGGAGCTCATTCCATAGTCGGATGGTGCGTGGCAGAAAAGAATTTTTGACACGGACCGTGGATGACCGCGGTGGTTCTAAATAGTAAGCAACTTTTGTTTATAGCTAGAAACTTCTGTTTTATTAACTACTCGTCTATATATGTAAATTTTTTGCAACTGGTAGGTACTATGAACAAGGTACCCATATTTCACTAGACGGTGTCTACTATCTATCAAATAATTGAAACCCGCCCGGAAATTATCTTAAGAACAGAAGATCGTAGACCAGACCAATAGAGTTTGGGCTCATTTTAAAGGTCAAATGTTAGTCTTAATTTTGGCCCCGACAAAAAAAAATACCCACATAACAATTAGCCGACTTTTTTCAAAATATTCGTATGATTTAATGCGAGTACAAACGCGAATATTCATTCATTCCTATTCTACAGGGTGATTTTTTGAAGAAGGTTTTTTTTTTGTTTTAGTTGGAGGAAATCACCCGCGGGGCGGGTGGGGTATGTGGGAGTTGAACCTCACTAAAACCTCCAACCGCTCACACTCAGCGTCCGAACCCCGGCTGAGGCCAGAACCCAGCACGGGGTTATGCGAGGTGGCGCGACGCGTTACGCACTGCGGCACACTTTCCCGTCGCGACACCCACATTGCAGGAGGGTGATGAGTACTCTGTTCTAATACGGAATATTACAAAAAATAGGTAAAATTACATTTTTTTTTAAATTCTAAATTCGACAAAACTACATCAATCATAAACAATTTCGGCTAAAAGAGTGTTGACTAACGGCCTCTAGTGATCTCGCGCACCCCACACCTCCGCCACACCCATCAGCTGTCGAAAAACCATCATTTTGAAAGAATTTTAGATATTTTTAACTTGCGATTACTAAGGCATTAAGCTATATTCTTTGGTAATAATATTTTTACTGGTCGTATATAACCATCAGCTACCATGACCTTCAATATGTACCCTCATTAAAAAATCACCCTGTATCCACATAAACCTGCCTCAAGTCTCCTTATCCGACATTTTACCCTACACACTTCACTATTATTAATTTATAGATCTCAATATTAATTACAAAATCGAATTAAATACCCTTTAAAATCCATTATCACAGTATTTTTATAGCTGAGTATTCTCGATGCCATTTCGAAGCGTCTATCGACGGATAATTAATTTGTGGAAACCAGCTTCCAGAGTGGAAAAGCGATAAAATGGGTATACAAGTCATAGGAGATAGCGATTTGACCAAATAGTTACTTAAAATCCCTCTTCCGAGGCGACCTGATACCAGCAGTGGACAGTAGTTTTTGTACAGTCATATTTGCAGGATGGAGCCAACAAGATGGACCAGGAAAGTGATGGGAAGGACACCGAGAGAGAGGAAAAGGAAAAGAGGGCGACAAAGGAGAAGATGGCGCAATGTCTTTAACCAAATCGTGGGACCAAACTGGATGCAAAAAGCTCGGAATCGAAAGTGGTGGAAGGAAACGGGGGAGGCCTACGCCAAAACAGGCGACTTTTACCTTGTATAAAATTTATGTAATTAGTTAGTAACATTTAAACTGTAATTTTGGTAAAAGAGTAAAGGCTTTTTTTTTAATTTATGTTATGTTGAATAGTACAGTTATTTAAAAAGCTTACTAGTTACGATTAGGTATTTCATCGCTTTAATAAAAAACACACACACAAAAATCGATAGTGCACAGTAATAGTTCAGTTTTCATGCATATTCAACGGGTTCTTACCACGATATTTAATTAATTGAGTTGTCTCGATATTTCAACATTGTTGCAAACGTCATGATCACGAGAAGACTGGATACTGCGGGTCGATTTAAGAGCAAACAAATCTGTCTACCCCCTTTCTCGTTCGCTTTTGGGTAGTACCACTGGAACTCGAACTCACATCACGACACACCACACTCACTCAAGCTCAGAGAGTCTTGTGTGAGCTTCATGCTCTGAGTGCCCTTAGTGACTGTTGTGTTTAGCACTGGATTCCACATACTCGATAATCTGAAGCTGTCACCCCTGTTAAAAGTGCTATGTCTTGAAATCTCGATAGTTTCTCGTCTTCAGTTTATAGTTCAGTTTTATTCGGACCTATATCTTGGTATACTTGATTGAAGGACTTCTTTTATGCCACGCACTATCTGACTACGGAATGAGCTCTCCTTTTCGGTGTTTCCCGAGCGCTATGACTTGTCCTTCTTCAAACGAGGCTTGAAGGAAGTCTGTAGGTCGTAGATACCGGGACAGTGTCCCCTGCTTGTTGACATCGATCAGATGGCTTGTTAGCTCATTTGCCCACAAAGCAACATAAAACTTTTACCTAAATAGCTGGCTTTGAACCCGCGAAATCCCGTACGGAAGGCAAACGGATCAACCACTTCGCCACCACACAAAAGATTATGTGGACCTGAAAAGTATGGATGTTGAAACATAGTTATACAGGGTGTATGAAGAGCACTCCCGAAAACGTAGTCTGGGTTAGCACTAGTGATACCTGGGCTATTAAGGTTATTGCAAAAAAAAACGTCTGAATGCGCGCGAAATCCTGAATCGCGGTGTTGACATTTGCAACGTTCGTCGCATATAATACAACATCTAAAATCTACACCTAGAGGCTCTCACCTGACTTACCCACAGGCCTTCTGGCTCTACCAAGCGGCCCGCCTGTAGTAGCAGGCGGCGTAGCTACTACCGAAACAGGCCATTGCCTGGAACGGCTACCCCGGGAACGCCATTATGGGGTCCAAGGGACGTTTTCTGTAGTCTACTACAGTGGGCTTTGGCCTGACCAGGCATACACTATCTCGCCTAGTCGGAGATTTCCCTTTGGCCTAATACCATTGATACCAACATCATCACAGGTATCACTAGTACCTACCAGTCTTTGTTTTCGGGAGTGCTCTGTTTACACCCTGTATAATGTAATGTTCTATGACTTGTACCACACATAGAGCTATATCGAAAGAGAATATATTAGCCGTCGTGCATCGGACTAATTGACGATGAAAAACGCTCGCCTTTAAAAGGCAAAAAATAGTTCCATTAGACAGCTATAGTTTTAGAACTTTGTTACAGTTTTTTCAATACTTCTTTAGGCATTTTGATTTGAAAATAAAATCGTTTACCATTCATGAAATATCGCTGAAGAAGAGTACATCGTTTTACAAGCTTTATATTAACTTGCACTGGATGTAACTATGTAAGTTCGGGTGGAATCTTACAAGCTAAATTTGACAAACTTCTCGGTTTCTGATTGAGCTTACATTTTGCACGCAGATGTAGGTATATCACGTGACAATGCAATATGACAAAATGGCGCTGTTCTGATGATGGATTCGGAAGGTGGCCATACTCTTGTGCTAACTCTTTAAAGACTATTTTTTTCATTTAATTTCTAAGCTATTCATACGTTTTATTAAAATCTCCATAAGCACTAATAATTTCCAATAACCGCGAGCTTTTGTTTTAAACAATAGTTTTACTATAAAAAGAGGAATAGACAAAGGAATTACTCTATGGTCCAACGCCTTCGTAATACATATAGGGTATAAAATATATAGACGTTATACATTTTAAGACAGGACGCGTTCGCGATTGTCGCTCACGTATCGCCCCGTCATCCCCGCAGTAGAGTGCTAGCTAATACAAGTGAAACGAGTCCAAACACGACGGGTCTATCTTGTTTAGCACAAGAGTTCCTATAACCTTCCGAATTCATCATCAGATCAGCGCCATTTTGTCATATTATTGCATTGTCACGCGATATACCTACATCAGCGTGCAAATTGTCAACTCAATCGGAAACCGGGAAGTTTGTCAAATTTAACTCGCAAGATTTCACCCGAACTTACATAGTTACATCGAGTGCAAGTTAATATGAAGCTTGTAATTAGAATTATCATACGTTAGATGTACTTTTTTGTTAGAAATTACTACATATTCTAATGTATTATTTACGTCATATGTACTGTGTAATCGAAATATATAAATAAAAATATTTAAAAATATTATATTACGTCAATGTGTTTCATAGAATATATAACACCATAGGGGACGTGTGAACGGGTCTCACTTACACATTATTATACCTACAGCTCATTCATTTTATATGCACTGAAAAGAGCGTGTCAACTTACTATATGAATTATGCAAATCCCTACTAATATTATAAATGCGAAAGTAACTCTGTCTGTCTGTCTTTCCCGCTTAAACCTCTCAACCGATTTTGATGAAATTTGACACAGATATTTTTTATCTAGACCCTTAGAAAGAACATTTAACACGTTCACTGCGAGACCGATTTTTGCATATTTGTCGTTCTCTGCGACACGAGGTGTAATTGGCCTGGACCATAACCAGACGTTAGGGTGACAGGCGGTCTATTAAACCCCAATGCCTTTAATAAAGTTACACTCTTCGCATTATTCATTCATATTATTGCATTGTCACGCGATATACCTACATGTGCGTACAAAATGTCAGCTCAATCGGAAACCGGGAAGTTGGTCTAACTTAACTCGCAAGATTCCACCCGAACTATCATATTTTTGGACAGAGTTACAAAAGCAGTTTATTGTTTTTGTTGCAAAATAGATTAACGTGTATACCATCTGCTGATAAATGGTTACTGTCGCCCATGGACCTTCACAATGCCAAGACCATCGCGCAAGAAAGAGTGCCGAGCGCGTAACGCGTCGCGCCGTCCCTCCAAACCCCGTGCTGGGTTCTGGTCTCAGCCGGGGTTCGGACGCTGACTGTGAGCGGTTGGAGGTTTTAGTGCGGTACTCCCACATACCGAATCCGGTGAATTCCTCCAACTGAAAAAAAAAAAAAAAAACACCTTAACATTACTTAAATGTTTAAAGAGGGACATGTTATAGCGCTCTAAGAACATCGAACACCAGATAGAACATTCAATGATTTTGAAGTTTAAAAAACGTCAAAAAATGCAAAAAATAGTCGCCCCCGGGTGGGCTCGAACCACCAACCTTTCGGTTAACAGCCGAACGCGCTAGCCAATTGCGCCACGGAGGCACATACTAGTTTTCTTGAAAAACTACTTTACGCTATGCTCTCTTTCAAGAGGCCCAAAGCAATTGTCAACAAATATCTCACAAGAAATCTACTATTTAAATTTATTTAATGATTATAGTAAAAAACAATCAATACAATACAAAAACTCTTTATTCAAACACCACACGTATGTACATAATTATACGTTACAAAAATTTAAACAGAGTGTATCAATGGGCGGCCTTATCGCTCAAAGCGATCTCTTCCAGGCAACCATACACGGAAAGAAAACAATTAAAAGAAGAAGACGGTGGTGAAGAACAATAATATTTACATTTGTACCTATTTGAATTTATATAAACTAGGTAAATCAATTATTTTATTACACTAAACTTCATTATAAAATAACAGTTTCAGATAACAATCTATACAATTTATTACTAATACTAAAACATTAATTAATTGATATAAATTAAAAACAAAACTAACATCACTAAATAAAGATTTTTGTGACCAATAATATTAATGAAAAATAAATGCAAATATTATTAAGGAAATGCCTAAAAGAAAGCATAAAAACTGTAATGTCTTCAGCTATCATGGCAGCCATGTTGTCTCGTGAACAAGATGGCGGAGTTATGGGCCGTTTTCCCGCCAAAACGGATTTATTTTCGCTGAATATGCAGTACATTATATTCTTGCTTTGAATAATACGTAGACTGACGAAAATATGGATATGATACATTGGAAGTCTCAATAGTTTAAGATTTTTAGCTTAAGTAAGTAGGTATTGTTATCATTTGATATTGGAAGAAAATAATAGTTTTTTGAAAAAAAAAAAAGTCTAAAAAACTTTTAAACTACAAGCTTTCAAGATTCTGGATATCATAAAGTGGTGCTAGCCAACACAATTGGGGGCGGCGCGACGGGAAAGAGTGCCGAGGACGTAACGCGTCGCGTCGTCCCTCATAACCCCGTGCCGGGTTCTGGCCGGGGTTCGGACGCTTGAGTGTGAGCGGTTGGAGGTTTTAGTGCGGTTCAACTAAAACTAAAAAGGCAACACAATTACAACGAGCCCAAACAAAATGGTATCTTTTTTAGTAAAGGACCTCCGACTTATCAGATTAGGTACATAATAAAATCAAGTTTAATAAAGCATTTGAAAATGTATTGTGCTGATAATTTGTCAATGTCAATTTCATACAGAAATATGACATTTTAATAACATTTTATCGAGTTTACTTAATACTGTTACATTTTAAAACTTGTACAACGGGCATTGAGCATTAAATCGAACACAGCAAAATATACTGCTTTTCAATAGCTCTACTTTAAGTCTCGTTCGACGAAGGACATAGTCCTCAAAATCTTAACTCAAAATGCCACATCAAAATTACTACTCATTACACGTTCCCGGAAAAGTCACCAACTTTCTGACGATAGAACTCTTTATATTTTTTTAATGTTTATGAAAAGGACCAGAAAAGGTCTTAATAGGGATCTTGAGAGCATAATAAGCATGAAAGATTTTGAAAGTCTCTTCCGTTACATGGGTATGTACAAGTTTACTATTTATGAATAACCTTTATTTCGGCAAAAATACAAAAATATAAGGTTTAATTGAAAATCAAAATTAACAAATATCGGAAAAAAATGTTTTTAACAAGGGGCTTAAACACGGTATTGATTCCGAACGAAGTCCCCAGTTTCGCCATCTAGCGAATAGTGACGTTCCCAGTTGAGTGGCTATGTGACGCAGAGGAAGTTGCTGGCAGCTAGTCTACTGAACTATTCTAGGCTACTGAAGTAGATAAATGAGATCGTTTAAAAAAGGTTAGGACAGTCTTAAGTGTGCGCACACTTTTATAATACAAGTAAAAAAGCAATAACAACAAATGGTTGAAAAACCGTTAAAATTATTACCAGAAATAAACTTTCGTTTTCAATTAACATAAACTGGTTTATACCGCGTCTCGTTGTAAGTGAACCTTAAAGAATATTAAATTTTTAATTGACAATTTTATTTTAACCGAAGTCTAAAAAGAAGTTATAGCCAATTTGGTGGTTTTCCTCGATTTTTTTATTGCAAGACAGATAAATGAGTGAAAACTAGACGTATATCGAGTATGTGGAATCCAGTGCTAAACAAAACAGTCACTAAGGGTTCATGCTCAGAGAGTCTTGTAGATACAGTGAGTGTGGTGTGTCGAGAAGTGAGTTCGAGTTCCAGTGGTGCGACCCAAAAGCGAACGAGAAAGAGGGTAGACAGATTTGTTTGCTCGTAAATCGACCCGCAGTATCCAGTCTTCTCGTGATCATGACGTTTGCAACAACGTTGAAATATCGAGACAACTCAATTAATTAAATATCGTGGTAAGAACCCGTTAAAAATGCATGAAAGTATTATAGAAAGCCGCGAGTGTCTGAATAAGTTTAAAACTAGACGTGTCTAGTCTAAAACTTATTCAGACACTCGCGGTTTCCTATAATTTTTTCATGCATTTTGAACGTGTTCTTACCAAGATATTTAATTAATTGAGTTGTCTCGATATTTCAACGTTGTTGCAAACGTCATGATCACGATACACTCTTCTTTATAAAAACTATATGTAATTAATTTAATCTAACTCAAGCTAGCACTATACATGCTTGCACACACTCATATAATGTATGCGTGTACACAGAATACTGGAACTGCAGAAGTCAAATATGTACGCAAGTTTTATTTTTGTCTAAACAAATTTAACACAGTCAATGATATTGAAATGTCAAATCTGTCAATTTCTTCAGGAGTATTTAGTATTCTTTTTTAGCATATATTAGATGGAGACATGTATAACCTGTATTTTTTCTCCTTCTCATACATGTATATATCACAGCATCAAATCTATTCGAGGATCTATTAGTTTAAAAATTATATGTCTTCAACTCATAAAACTGAACCATACCTACAACATTATGAACAACAGAGTGAAGCCAATAGGAAGTATGACATTGTTTCGACTGACACCACGCCGAGGTCGGTATGACAAACACTTCCTATGGTTACCGGCGACATCCGCTCATTATTCCTATCCCGCTCACTACCGTGGTTTCAGAAATACAGGGTGGTAACTTGGACAATTTTAGGAATGGGATAAAAAAAAAATGTTCATCATAGTATGGAAGTCCGTAACGATAGTCGTACGTTTTCCATACAATGTCATAAAAAAAAGTTTAACCGATCCAAAAAAAATGGTGCTAAGTTGTATTTCGACAGGTCATTCACCCCACGTCAGATTGTCCAAAGTTACAGATCCACCCTGTATAGGCATTGTTACAACCACACCCGGTCTACTCTATCTTTGCTATACCAGGGCATTGAGGAATTTCTCATCACCTGCTTACACAGGACTTTTCTTAAATCTCTTTGATGACTATTCCTGATCCCTCTACTAAAGAGACCTGACCTACGGTACATATATAAATTATAATAACTTAACTTCTGTTTCCTAGTTTCTGTGGTTCATAAAAGCACGCACACACACGACACGCACTTTACTAGACGAGTATGCGTTTTCAATGACATACGTTATTTTACAAAATTCAAAATGGCTGACTTCCATCTATCAAGACTTAGAAACTACTAGTTAGATTATCAAATACATTGGGGTTGCGCGACGGGAAAGAGTGCCGAGCGCGTAACGCGTCGCGCCGTCCCTCCAAATCCCGTGCTGGGTTCTGGCCTCAGCCGGGGTTCGGACGCTAAGTGTGAGTGGTTGGAGGTTTTAGTGCGGTTCAACTAACACATATCACCGGATCACCGGAGAAGGGGCTACATAAAAATGTGAAGTTAATTTCTTACGTAAATATTTTATAAAAATGCAAACGATCGACTTCTATATTTCAATCAAAAAAATATGCATACCTACATATTTATAAATTTAAAAAAAACAGTGTCTCGTTCGGAACTCGATCAAAATGGTGACATTCAACCAAAACTTAAAGCACTAGGAATATCCGTAAACAAAATCTTGTCAACTTTGTAAACAAATCCTTTATTTTTTTATACACAGATGACAGACGAGTGGTTATCACTCAACTGGGAACTGTAAAACGAGCACATACATCATCAGATCAGCGCAATTTTGTCATATTATTGCATTGTGACGCGATATACATCAAATCGGATTGAGCTGACAATCCGAAACCGGGAAGCTTGTCATATTTAGCTGACAAGAATCCACCCGAGTTCTTACCACGATATTTAATTAATTGAGTGGTCTCACATCACGACATCACACCATTGTGAGTTTGAGTTTCAGTACTACCAAAAAACGAACGAGAAAGAGGGTAGATAGATTTGTTTGCTCTTAAATCGACCCGCAGTATCCAGTCTTCTCGTGATCATGACGTTTGCAACAACGTTGAATATCGAGACAACTCAATTAATTAAATATCGTGGTAGTAATATAGAAAACCGCGAGTGTATCAATATATTTATATCACTTACACTATTACTAGACGGGTTCTTTCCACGATTATTTTCAATTGAGCTATCCCGATATTTCAGCACTGTTTCAAGCGCCATGATCACGGGAAGACTGAAGAACTCCAGGTAGGTCATTTAAGAGCAGACAAATCTGTCTACCCTCTTTCTCGTTCGTTTGCCGGTAGCACTGGAACTCGAACTCACATTTCATACCACACTGACAGTATCGGCAAACGAACGAGAAAGAGGGTAAACAGATTTGTCTGCTCTTAAATGACCTACCATCCAGTGCAAGTTAATATAAAGCTTGTAAAAAATTACTTTTCGTATAACAATGGAGACATCCCCGTCTCAACAAGGCAGGGTGCGTACCCCTACGCACTTTTGTGGCTTTGCACTCAACATACATACATACAAACAGTCTGTATTTACTATTAGCAAACGGCTGCGGCTTTGTTTGCATGTCGTACAGAAATGACCACGCAGATTTAAAGATGGCCATCTTTTTGACTGAACAGTTTCTAGAAGTTATGTTTCAGTCCGCTATACTGCTTTAAAATAACATTTTATACAAAAATTAAACGAATGACTTGAAATGCTATCTATGTCCAACGTATTTGCTTTCTAACAGTAAATGAATCGTCGAAATCGGTTCATCCAGAAGAGAAATACACATACAGGGACAGCAAATCGTAAATTTTACCCGTTATAAACATGTATAGGTGCATTTTTAAACACAAAACCAAAAGTATTTTTCGATCCGAAATAAAAATGGGATCCCTCTACGACACTCCTCACATGAAACAAGTTAGTCCGAATCGATCTATCTCTGAAAATAAAAAATATACAATCAACTTGACAACCTCCCTTTAAGAAAATCATCCTAATATTAGATACAAAATAGCACATCATTTTGTTTTCTAAACAACGTCTACGTAAATTCATTATAATAAAAATGCCAACAGAAAATAGAGCTGTCTTGACAAAAAATAATCGCCCCCGGGTGGGCTCGAACCACCAACCTTTCGGTTAACAGCCGAACGCGCTAGCCAATTGCGCCACGGAGGCGATGACGACACTTTACAATATTATAAATACATTGTGTCTATGGTAGTGAAGTATAGGACTCTCTACTAGATGTAGGTCGGATCTGTGTCTGTTTGTGTACGAGAAGAGTAATCAGTACAGACCTGTAGACGACTGTGTCTATAGTAGTGTAGTACAGGATTCTCGGCTAGATGTAGGTCGGATCTGTGTCTGTTTGTGTACGAGAAGAGTAATCAGTACAGAGCTGCAGAGGACTGTGTCTATAATAGTGTAGTATAGGACTCTCGGCTAGATGTAGGTCGAATCTGTGCCTGTTTGTGTACGAGAAGAGTAATCAGTACAGAGCTGCAGAGGACTGTGTCTATAGTAGTGTAGTATAGGACTCTCGGCTAGATGTAGGTCGGATCTGTGTCTGTTTGTGTACGAGAAGAGTAATCAGTACAGAGCTGCAGAGGACTGTGTCTATAGTAGTGTAGTATAGGACTCTCGGCTAGATGTAGGTCGGATCTGTGTCTGTTTGTGTACGAGAAGAGTAATCAGTACAGAGCTGCAGAGGACTGTGTCTATAATAGTGTAGTATAGGACTCTCGGCTAGATGTAGGTCGAATCTGTGCCTGTTTGTGTACGAGAAGAGTAATCAGTACAGAGCTGCAGAGGACTGTGTCTATAGTAGTGTAGTATAGGACTCTCGGCTAGATGTAGGTCGGATCTGTGTCTGTTTGTGTACGAGAAGAGTAATCAGTACAGAGCTGCAGAGGACTGTGTCTATAGTAGTGTAGTATAGGACTCTCGGCTAGATGTAGGTCGGATCTGTGTCTGTTTGTGTACGAGAAGAGTAATCAGTACAGAGCTGCAGAGGACTGTGTCTATAGTAGTGTAGTATAGGACTCTCGGTTAGATGTAGGTCGGATCTGTGTCTGTTTGTGTACGAGAAGAGTAATCAGTACAGAGCTGCATAGGACTGTGTCTATACTAGTAGAGTATAGGAACTAGATCGATAACAAATTAAATAGACACCCCTTTCACATTTCAAGTGGAAAAAAAATGAAATGAACCATGCTAGAAATATATTTTTTAATTAATTACCAAGCGCACATACACATATAACTATCGATAATACATACACACGCATACATGTATGTCATTGAGTGGAACGCGTGAAAATTCACGCCCTCGACGAGATTTTTCACGTTTTTTTTAATTACAACCCCGCTGAGCTATTGTCGTACAACCCTAGTGGGAGGGCATCTAGTTTTAGGGCTGCCACTTATTAAAATGTATTAATTACTATTATTTTAATAATTTATCAAAGAAAATGAAATTTAAAAGGTCCATGAGCGACGATAACCACTTACGATCATGTATATCTGCGTGGCAAATTAAATAATGAACAAGACAATAGCATTTTCTTTATTTTCAACTTAGAAATAATAGCTAATAGGTAATTAAAACCGGAGAAGAGAAAACTCATTGTAATTCCGTAAAAATCCACAAATTCATTGCCTAGGTCTATATGTCTCACATACAAAATAATGTATGTCTATAGGTGTCCCGTAAACGATGGACCATAAGAGCCACACGGTGGAAAGGACCCCGGGGTAAACGACACCCTGGGAGACCTGCCACAAGATGGGAAGACAACATCAACAAAAAAACAGCCGGTCTAAACTGGATGCAGACAGCACAAGATAGAGAGACTTGGATTTCTTTGGAGGAGGCCTACTTCTGCGGAGGGGTTCCTGCAAGTTAGTCTTTTTAAGTTAATGACATTGTTTTAATTTTTAACTTTACGTTTTTTATATTTACTGGTAGGAATTAATAAAGGCTTTTTTATTTTTATTTTTTTATTTATTTATAGGTGTCCCAAGCTTCGCTAAAACGACCAGTCCTGCACTGCTTGCTACCTGGTGGTAGATTTTGTACATCAACAAGCATGATAATTTTCATTTACGTTGAGATTAATTAATTTCATTTTATCCGTTCAACCCGTGGCATATAATATAAGGAACGCACACGTTGTGCCTGGATTTATTGTGTTAAAATAATTTTTAATATTTTTTTAATGTTGTTTGACAACCCTACGTAACTCCATAGAAGGGAGTGCGCGTCAAAGAGCGAGCACCGCGGTAATATAGAAATACAACCAACCCTATCCATAGCTTATACTTAAATTATACTTACTTATATTACGAACGATCGAACGAAAATTTACGAACACAAATCTATACTAATACTAGCTGACTCGCGCAACTTCGTCTGCGCCGAAAAAAAAAATTAGGGGTGGACTACCCCTAACATTTAGGGGATGAAAAATAGATGTTGGCCGATTCTCATAGGTACCGGATAAGCACAAAAAATTTCATCAAAATCGATCGAGCCGTTTCGGAGGAGTTCAAGTTCGAACACCGTGACACGACAATTTTATAAATTAGACTAGCTGCCCCACGCAACTTCGTCTGCGTCGAAAAAATAAAAAAAAATTAGGGGTGGACTACCCCTAACATTTAGGGGGATGAAAAATAGATGTTGGCCGATTCTCATAGATACCGGATAAGCACAAAAAATTTCAACAAAATCGGTCAAGCCGTTTCGGAGGAGTTCAAGTTCGAACACCGTGACACGAGAATTTTATATATTAGATTATAAAGCTGCAGAGTTTGTTTGTTTGTTTGTTTGAACGCTCTAATCTCAGAAACTACCGGTCCGACCGATTTTGAATCTGTAAGACAAGGTGAAATATCGAAAACCTATTTATGCGTACGCTGCAAATACTATTGACAGTAGAACAAAATGATGTACTACGGGTTTTTAGATCTTAGCAAGAATTACAAAAAAGTCCGCGAGAGCATATATCTAACTATAATAGTTTAGTAACAACAACTGCTTTTATGTTCAAAAAAATTTTTATTCGTCCGAAGAATTAATTTAACGTTAAATTAGTATTGTTATATTAATCCTTATCCAAATAAAGTTATTAAGAGTATTAATTTAAAAATAAATTACTTTTTCTTTTGTTCTAATCGGACTTTTCGTTGAGAAGTTATCACGAGTATAAAACATAAGGAATACTCCCCGGGCCGCGCAAATAATATCGCAACAGCATCAAGAGTACTGTTTGAACCCCTTTGTGACGCAGACGATGTTGCGAGGGTCATCTAGTGGGTTATAACTATGAATACAGCATTTCAGTACCCCTTCAAATAATAACCATAACATAGATATAACAATTGACTGACACGTCATTAGTTTTAGAACCATTCTAAAATTAATAAAACATCATTAGAAATGCGTGCGTCAATTTGGCAGGCATTGGAATTTTATGTTATTAAAAATGTAGAAATATTGTGACATAATAGTGCTAAATATTGACCAGTATCATAGCGTGCCCCCATACCTAAAAAAGTATTGACAATACTTTCGATCGAGGGATGGGAAAAGATACAAAAAAAATAGCATGTTAAAGAAAGTGTTAATTAAAAACCCATTTTCAAAAATAGCATGTTTTAGGTTAAGTAATCCTTGAAAAACTTACTTATATTTTAGGATCGAGTTCCAAAATCGTATAATGTTAAAAATATTAATTTTATCATCGGAAGCCTACTATTCAGGTGGTATTTTAATTTTTAATATATGCAATTAATTAATTCAAATTTCTTTCATACTTTTACAGGTTTGATGCTGCCTGAAACTACTTTTTTTCATGTCTTTTAGCGTAATACATAAAACTAAACTCACTTGACGTAAGCACCAGGAGGTATATACAAATAGCACAATTTCAATATCCAAAAGATGTTTAGAGCATGCTACTCAAACGCTATTACTGCTATTTTTTTAGAAGTAATCTTTCAAAAGTAAAGAAGCCCTACAACGCGAATCCCATTAAAAACATTTCATGTTTTTTTTTTTTTTTCATTTATAGCACAATAACTACCTGTCAGATATTTATGAAATTTATATGAGATTATTCTCAAAGTTTCTGCTATTAAAAAAAACAGAAACATCTAAATCGGTTCATATAGGTAATGACACGCAAAGACGCACAGCAAATCTTGATATATTTTTTTAGTTACATCCAGTGCAAGTTATTAAAGCTACAATAAAACGACTACATAACGACAGGACAAATTCATTAAATAATAATAATAATAATAAGGCTACCGACTCAAGAGAGGGGGTGAGCCCATTTCACATCTCTTGTACATGGATGATCTCAAATTATTTGCTTCTAAAAAATCTGACCTAATATCTTTACTCAAAATAACCGACAATTTTAGTAAAGCTATTGGAATGGAATTCGGAGTAGATAAGTGTGCGGTCATAGATATACAGAGAGGTAAAATTGTAAACTCGGAGAGTTTGCAACTTAGCCAATGTGAGGTGCTCAGATCTCTTTCTGAGTCGGAAACCTACAAATACCTTGGAATGTTCGAAGCTTTGAGTATAGTCGATGCAGATATGAAACAATCGGTGAAGGATCGTTTCTTCGGCCGCTTGGTAAAGGTTTTGAAAAGCCTCTTATCTGGCGGAAACAAGATCCGAGCCTTCAATGGTTGGGTCATGCCTGTACTGACGTACTCCTTTGGCATTCTAAAGTGGACGCAATCAGAACTAGATGCCCTGGATAGAAAAGTTCGGCGACTGCTGACGGCATACAGGATGCACCACCCACGTTCATCTGTTATGAGGTTGTATATTCCTCGGAAGTGTGGGGGTCGTGGCATGTTAAATGTCAAGGACCTACACAACCGAGAGGTAAACAACCTTCGGGAATATTTCCTTAAGGTAAGCGTGGGTATGTACCGTAATGTAGCAGCAGTTGATAAGGGACTCACTCCGCTGTCCTTAGCGAACGAGAATTGGCGGACGCTAAAGGTAATGAGTGTGGCAGAACGCACGGACGTATGGAAGAGCAAGGAACTACACGGACGGTTCCACCGGGCCCTTATGAGCCCCGATGTAGATCAATTAGCCTCCGTATCTTGGCTACGATACAGTAACCTCTTCGGAGAGACTGAAGGCTTTGTCTTTGCAATTATGGATGAAGTTATCATGACAAACAACTACCGTAAATATATTCTAAAGGATGGGACGGTCGACATTTGTCGGGCATGTCACCGTCCGGGAGAGTCTATTAGACATATCGTTTCCGGTTGTTCTCGTCTTGCTAACGGCGAGTACTTGCACAGGCATAACCAGGTAGCTAAGATTATCCACCAACAACTTGCTCTGAAATACGACCTTGTTGAAGCCGCTGTACCTTATTACCAGTATTGGCCTCAGCCGGTTCTCGATAACGGTCATGTAACGCTCTACTGGGACCGATCTATTATCACTGACAGGACTATTGTTGCCAATAAGCCTGACATAGTGATAATAGATCGGGATGCGCATCGGGCGGTGTTGATCGATGTCACCATTCCACATGACGAGAACCTTGTGAAGGCAGAAAAAGAAAAACTGCTAAAATATTTGGAGCTGGCCCACGAGGTGACCGACATGTGGCGTGTTGAATCGACCATCATTGTTCCGATCGTTGTATCTGTGCACGGTCTAATAGCGAAAAGCTTCGACCGTCATCTAGAGAAGCTTTCGCTCCCCGGCTGGGTAAAGGGCCTGATTCAGAAGGCGGTCGTTCTTGACACGGCACGTATTGTGAGGAGGTTCCTCTCTCTTGAGCCCTGACCACTGATGGCTTGGGTCGTAGACCCCGTCTCCAGTGGCCCTCTGTTTTTTATATTGTATTTTTAAATTGATTTTTTTTGTGATTGTTTTTTTAAAAATATAATGTAAAAAATGAGTAAATAAATGAATACAAATAATAATAAAAACATTTATTTCAAGCAATACACATGATTACAATTAAACTTAAATATAATTGACATGCTTGGAAAAGGTTGTCGGCTCAGCTATGTTACAGTACCGTGGTACTGAAACGCTGGTCTTCCGCCGACACCGCCGAGTGACGAACATGCCAGCACCAAGCTAATCAGCTAACACATTTAACAACTAGGTGTAATTTAAAACTAAAAATCATAAAAAGAGAAAAAAAGAAAACAGTACCTATACTAGGAAAAATTATATAAAATAGAGTTAAAGTCAAATAAGTAACACAGTAATAATATATATGTATCGATAGATTTAGGCCAAATTACAAAAATGAATAATTAAAACGGATATTTTCAAATTTATATTGCAGGTTTAAAAGAAACTGTTTCAAACCTGCCTTAAACAAAAACAAAGTTTTGCAGTGTCGAATAGGTGGTGGGATTAAAAAAATATATATTTTTCTGAAAAAATCCTTTCAATAAACTTTAAATATACTGAGTGTCGAATAATTTTCAAAAAATTTTTTTTTATTGCCATTGTAGGCAGAGCCAACGGGTCACCTGATCGTGAACGGTTACCGTTGCTCATGAACCTCGGCAATTAAGTTAAAATGTGTTTAATTATTATAATGGTCAACTCCACACTCGGTTTCGCAATCCCATTTGGAACCCCATTGGTTGTCATTACCGTTGCAGCCTCCGTAAGTAAATCTCTCGCATCTGTTCGTGGCTGAATTGTATGAGAATCTGAGAACAAAGGACATGATCAGCTCATTTATTGTTGACTAGGTGACCCTGCAACTTCATCTGCGTGAGGGATACAACATAGCCTATAGCGTTCCTCGATAAATGGACTTTCCAACAGTGAAAGAATTATCAAATCAAATCAAACAAACTCGACAACTGTATAATATTAATTGATATAGATATATTATTATTTATTATTGAATACTTTATTGTACACCAAATAAAAACTTATGGAGACTGAAAAATAAGCACAAAAGGCGAGCTCAAATATGAGTTTTCTTACAGCAAACCAATGAAGAAAAAAACAGATATGCCATCGCACAGAGAGGTGGTAAAGTGCAATAAGTAAACTATAAATTAACGACAACAAATTAACAGTCTAAGTCTATAATAAATTATGATTAAAAATAATAAAAGATAAACTTAACACATAACAACACACTGCTAAAGGAAACAGACATAAAACGTAACAAAATTAGAATTTTGCGATAAAATAATATTTTCATTACAAAAATGAAAACGACTGACTTCCATTTCTCAAGCATAGCACAAAAACTACCAGTCAGATCTTTATCAAATTTATATGAGACAATGTTCAAAATGTCTGCTTTCTAACAAAAAAAGAATCATTGAAATCGGTTCATACGAAAATGAAATACGCGCAAAAACGCATAGCAAATCGTGAAAATGTCCGTTAAAATACAAATTTTTAAACACAGATCCCAAAGTTCTTGTTAGATCTTGAATAAAAAAGAATCGGACCTAAGTTAGTTAGTCATTACCTTTCATCTGACATGAGAATCATTCAAATCGGTCCACCCAAACTAAAGTTATCGAGGAACAAACATAAAAAAAAAAACAGACGAACTGAGTGCCTCCTCCTTTTTGGAAGTCGGTCAAAAATAGCGATTAAACGATGATATAACCTAAGTAAGAAACAGATAGTTTTATTATAGATGTTGGATTCCCGTCCATGGTGTTCCCGGAGCGCTGAAACATGTTCCTCTTCAAACGAGGTTTCAGAAAAGTCCTGTATGGGTATGTGATAAATATTGGCATTGTAGGTCTGGGCAAATGCTTTGTTTGGTACTCACAATCCTTGGTAGCCAAAACAGTATCCAGTCTTAGCAAAGGCCTGGTCGCACCTATGGCTCTTGGCTCCTGCAAAAACACAAAATAGTATTAACACGTTCGCTGCGAAACGAGGCCTAAATGACCCCTCCTGCAACTTTCCTGTGGCAAGGAAAAACGAGCGGTGCGAAGAGTGTAACTTTATTAAAGGCATTGGGGTCTAATAGACCGCGTGTCACCCTAACGTCTGGTTATGGTCAGGGCCAATTACACCTCGTGTCGCAGAGAACGACAAATATGCAAAAATCGGTTTCGCAGTGAACGTGTTAAAAGATTTTTTTTTTTTTGATTGCGTGATAGATAAACGAGCCTACGGCCCACCTGATCCCCATTATTATCCTCTTAAAGTTAGGAGGTAAAAGAAGTAGAGGAAGACAATATAAAAGGTGGGAGGAAGACTTCAAGAAGATGGCTGGATCGACTTGGATACGAGTGGCAAGGAATTAGCAAGATTGGAAGTCCTTTGAGGAGGCCTTTGTCGAGAGACAAGCTGTAATATAGTTTTATTGTATTGTAGTCTAGATTACGTCGCCTCAGTGCTTGTTTGGCCAATCTGACATTTTTTACGAAAATGACTTTTTAATGCAGAATTACCTATAAAGAATAAAATTTCCATCCGACTGGTAAAATATTTTTTAAAAATATTCAATTCTAAAACAATAAAAATCTCATTTCATTTTTTTTCTCAACACGGCACTTAACGAAAATTCCGTGCTTGTTTGCTGTCTCCTGTAAAATTTGCTCGAGTGCAGATTGGCCAAACAAGCACTGAGGCGACGATTAGTTATTTGTAAGAAAAACATTCATAAAGGCTTATTTTATTTAAAGTTATGACAAAGTGTTCGGTTCAATTCTCTACGAATTTGTTATCACGGTTACTTAACAACAGACTTGAATATAAGATCTGCATAAAAGACGTGAAGATTTATTTTAATTAGAAAAATCCTAAAACATCTTCGTATTATACAAAACACAAAGGTTTATTTTGAGTTGAATGAAATCGCCGGATCTTCACAGGCCCCGCGTGGAAGGTATGTGGGAGTTAAACCGCGCGCTCACACACGGCGTCCGAACCCCGACTGAGGCCAGAACCTTGGCACTCTTACCCGTCGTGCCGCCCCCGGATATGGCCATCGGCTCTCTTGGTCTACTGCTACATAACCAAAATATTTCCTCCAACTCAAAAAAAACGTATATAAGTAGAACATAGTCGCATCCAGTGCAAATTAAATAAAATAATATATTTACTACAAAAATGAAAACGACCGACTTCCATTTCTCAAGCATAGCACAAAAACTGTCAGTCATATTTTCATCAAATTTATAAAATGTTTGCTTTCTAATAAAAAAGAATCGTCGAAATCGGTTCATATAAAAAGGAAATACAACAAAAAAACGCATAGTAAATCGCGAAAGTTTGTCCGTTAAAAATACACATTTTTAAACACAGATCCGAAAGTATCTTACTTGTTCGATCTTTGAAAAAACCGTTTAAAAAAACAATGGTACCTAAGTTCAGCCATTACCTTTCGTCTGACAGAATCATTCAAATCGGTCCACCCAAACGAAAGTTATCGTGGAACAAACATATAAAAAAAAACTTGAGAGGTGTCATGGGACACCCGAATAGAACGAAGTTCCTTTCGATTAAAAGATATCTTTTTTTTTTCCTAATGTAACGCGCGATAAGGAACGTGTTTTAAAAGATTTTAATCACAGCGCCATCTAGCGATAATCATCTAAAACAAATAAGGAACGTGTTTTAAAAGATTTTAATCACAGCGCCATCTAGCGATAATCATCTAAAACAAATAAGGAACGTGTTTTAAAAGATTTTGATCACAGCGCCATCTAGCTATAATCATCTAAAACAAAAATAAGGAACGAGTTTTAAAAAAATTTGATCACAGCGCCATCTAGCGATAATCATCTAAAACAAAAAAGTGTCGTGACAACTTTTCGTAAGATTTTTTCCGTCTAGCCCCCTTTCACAACGCGCGATAAGGAACTTCGTTCCAAAAAACTTATGGAATCCTTTTGGAAGTCGGTCAACAAAAATAAAGTACTATTATTATAATACCTGCATAGGCCACAAACAGGGCACAGAAGAAAGCTAATAGCAAATACTTCGTCATGTTTTTAGTTTTTACCAACTGCATTTCGATGCAAACACATCAGCTTTTATACATATGAGAGGTTATCTTAAGTCATATGTATTACTAGCCGACAGACGCAACTTTGCCTGAACTACAGTTTTTACCTATTAAAATTTGTTGTTGTTCCTTCCTTCATAACTTTAGTTTGGGTGAACCGATTTGAATGATTCTGGTGTCAGATGAAATGGTCGTCGTTTTATTTTAAATTAGAACAAGTAGGTACTTTTGGATTTAAATAAAATAAAATAAAAATAAAAATAGCCCTTATTTTCTTACTACTTACATTAATATTTATATTTCCTTTGTTTTATACAACTAATTATGTTAAAAAAATTATATAAAATTAAACTATTATATTTTTACTGTAGTAGTTGCCTCTGCGGCATAGGCCTCTCCTAAACTTTTCCAGGCATCTCTTTCTCGAGCCAGCTGCATCCAGTGATTTCCACACCAGAGATGGAAAATGTCTCTCTATCTTTTAGTTAGTCACCCTTTTCTCCTTTTGATGTCCCTTGGTACCCACTCTGTTAGACGTTTCGTCCATCTATTATTCATCCTGCAGACTAAAAATCCTCCAGTAATCGAATCCTTTTCTACTATTTTCTATACTACTATTTTTGTTTTGCTGATATCACTATATTACTTACTTACTTTTGGATTTATGTTTTAAAAATGTGAGTTTTTTACGAACAAGACTTCAATGGAAGTCGGTCGTTTCCATTTTTATAAGCTTTAAATTAACTTGCACTGGAAGTAACTATGTACCTAAGTTTGAAATCTTGCGAGTCAAATTTGACAAGTTTCCCGGTTTCCGATCGAGCTGACATTTTGCATGCAGATGTATTTCTCGTGACAATGCAATAATATGATCCAATAGTACTGATCTGAAGGTGGAGTCGAAAAGTCCATAGGAACTCCTGTACTAAACAAGATAGTTGAGTGTTTGAACCCCTTTTACTAGTCTTGTCTAGAACTTTACTGACACATGATATCCAGGATCTTAACAGAGCTTTTAACTTTGATAATTTAATTTCTAGTCATCTTATTACTGTACTGTACTGTACCAACCCATTACTACCCACTGCTGAGCTCAGGTCTCCTCAGAAGAGGGATTTGGCATAGTCCACCACGCTTGCCCAGTGCGGATTGGGGACTTCACATATCTTCAAAGGATTTTTTAGAACCCTTTTCCGAGATGCAGGTTTCCTCACGATGTTTTCCTTCACCTTTTTTAGCCAGTGGTGTTGTGAAAAACTGCACATAAATCTTTTTCACATTTAGATTTAGAGGTACAAGCTGGCCGGATTTGAACCCGCGACCTCCCGTACGGAAGGACGCGCTTCGACCACTACCCCACCACGACTATCCTTCGTTCTTATTACAGATTTGTATTATTGAATCTTGGTACCCCTATTTTTTTAAATAATATTTCACCTAAAGCCTTCGATAAATAGACTGTCCAACACTGAAATAATTCATCAAATCGGACCATCGGTGTCTGAGATTAGTGCGATCAAACAAACAAACAAACTCTTCGGCTTTATATATTAGTTCTAGTGTTATCATTGCTGAGCCAATTAGTTAGGTTTTGCTTATATAATAAGTGTTAGATATAGTGCTATCAGACAGGTCAAGGAGACTGCATTGAGATCATCGTCATTATAACAAGCTAAACAAACAAGTGTTTTGACAAACAAGTTATACAGGGTATCTGAAGAGCACTCCCGAGACTGGTGGTAGTACTAGTGACACAGATTTTAGGAAAAAAAAATCGTCTGAACGCACCGGTTTCCTGGCTTATCATCACAGGTATCACTAGTAGCACCAGTCTTTGTTTTCGGGAGTGCTCTTCATACACCCTGTATAATAGGTATTATACATTATAATACCTATTATACAGGGTGGATCTGTTACTATGGACCAGCTCAAGTAGGGTACACAATTTGTTGAAATACAGCTTAGAACCAATTCTATTTTTGGAAACGGCGAAACTTATTTCTGATATTGTATGGTATATGACATTGAAATATAAAGTTTCATTTATTAAAAAAGTAAAATATTTTATTTACAAAAATGAAAACGACCGACTTCCGTCTCAAGCAAAGTAAAAAAACTACCCGTCAAATTTTTATCAAATTAATGTGAGATAATGTCCAAAATATCTGCCTCGTAACAAAAAAAGAATCATCGAAATCGGTTCATACAGAAACGGAATACACGCAAAAACGCACAGCAGATCGTGAAGTGTTTTGCGTTGTTTTACAGATTTAAGCATAAGAAAGATAACGTGAAGCGACTTATTATACTATAGGTACAATGATGTATTAATAAATGTTGGTGTTCGATCCTCGTTCGATTTGCGGTAGGTAGTTCGAGTAATCAACGATACTCCACTACCTAATCTAATATATAAAATTCTCGTGTCACGGTGTTCGAACTTGAACTCCTCCGAAACGGCTTGACCGATTTTGTTGAAATTTTTTGTGCTTATCCGGTATCTATGAGAATCGGCCAACATCTATTTTTCATCCCCCTAAATGTTAGGGGTAGTCCATCATTAATTTTTTTTTTATTTTTTCGACGCAGACGAAGTTGCGTGGGGCAGCTAGTCTAATATATAAAATTGTCGTGTCACGGTGTTCGAACTTGAACTCCTCCGAAACGGCTCGACCGATTTTGATGAAACTTTTTGTGCTTATCCGGTACCTATGAGAATCGGCCAACATCTATTTTTCATCCCCTAAATGTTAGGGGTAGTCCACCCCTAATTTTTTTTTCGGCGCAGACGAAGTTGCGCGAGTTAGCTAGTCTAATATATAAAATTGTCGTGTCACGGTGTTCGAACTTGAACTCCTCCGAAACGGCTCGACCGATTTTGATGAAATTTTTTGTGCTTATCCGGTACCTATGAGAATCGGCCAACATCTATTTTTCATCCCCTAAATGTTAGGGGTAGTCCACCCCTAATTTTTTTTTTCGGCGCAGACGAAGTTGCGCGAGTCAGCTAGTATATTGTATAAAAGAAGAGTGACGTCTTCACGACTAACCGCTACTGGCCGGTAACAATTGCCGGCCGCGGCCATCTTGACCGAAGCGTGGCCTACTCGTTTTGGAGAAGAAAAGAAGACAGTTTGACATAACAACGAAAAAAGCTAAAAATATATAATCGGACGTTCCGAATAACTAACTAATTGAATTCTACAGCGATAATAAGTTTGTTCATCATTGCCACCTTCTACATCATCCCACGAGACTACATAATAATATGAAGACTGCAATAATATTAAGGTAAGTGGAGTGCTGCTATCTACCACATTATTGGGCGAGGAGCGAATCTTACTTCACACCGTATATCTACAAATCTCTTTAACAAACAGTCCACTATTTACAATTATTCACCAGCTAAAATTCTTTTAATTATTGTGTTTAATTACGCACAGTCGGTGTATAAATAACAAAAGATTAATAAAAAACGGATATTTTAATTAAAATATTTATTTACTTTAAATTTTGAAGTTATAACTCTTAATACCGCATCTTCTCTCGCAGAAATCTTTCGAACCGAACTGGTTGTCATTTCCATTACATCCTCTATAAACAAACCTCTCGCATGTGTTCGTGGCAGCGTTGTATGAGAACCTGGTATACAATAAATAAATAAATTAAGTGTTGTGTATGAATGTTATTATCTTTACTGTATTCATTTATTTACACTTATTTTTTACATTATATTTTTAAAAAAAATTAACAAAGGAATAAAATTTAAAAATACAATATAAAAAAACAGAGGCCCACTGAAAACGAGGTCTACGACCCAAGCCATCAGTGGTCAGGGCTCAAAAGAGAGGAACCTCCTCACAATACGTGTCGTGTCAAGAACGACCGCCTTCTGAATTATTATCTTATTATTACTATATTTTGTAATTGTTTCTTTTTTGCCATTCTCTAAAACATAAATCATATCATCTTTAATCATTTATAATAATACATTTTCTTTTCATTTGATGTAGGTAAATCATTTTCAACATTACTTTTCTTTCTTTTTTATTTTTCGTAGGTACACCGAAAATATATAATACCTTGTTTTTTTTACTTTTGGTCCGCCATACGGTTGTCTGGAAGAAATTGCTATCAGAACGAAGTTCCTTTGGATTAAAAAATATCTTATCTTTTTTTTCCTAACGTAACGCACGATAAGGAACGTGTTTTAAAAGATTTTGATCACAGCGCCATCTAGCGATAATCATCTAAAACAAAAAAGTGTCGCAACAACTAAAAAAGTGTCGTGACAACTTTTCGTAAGATTTTTTTCCGTCTAGCCCCCTTTCGATAAGGTTTCGCGCGACTTATCCTTAGAAATTCGTTCCAAAAACAATTGAATACATGAAAATTTAGTGAAACTTACATTCCTATGTGGCCCCAGCAGTAGCCGGTGGCAGCGAATGGTTGATAGCACTCTGGTTCTTTTCCCGCTAAACAAAACAAATAAATTACATATATTAGACCACATAATCTAATAATCTGTACAAATAAATAATAATCACCACATATTATATAGGTACAAACAGAATGTACGTAAGTTCGAGTGGAATCTTGCAAGCTAAATTTGACAAACTTCCCGGTTTCCGATTGAGTTGACATTTTGCACGCAGATGTATATCGCGTGACAATGCAATTATATGATAAAATGGCGCTGATCAGACGATGGAGGAGGAGGATGAAAACGTAATGTTCTCTTTTGACGCCGACGAACTTACGCAGGTATTACTGTACTGTACTGTAACAACCCATTACTGCCCACTGCTGAGCTCAGGTCTCCTCCGAAGAGGGGTTAGGCATAGTCCACCACGCTTGCCCAGTGCGGATTGGGGACTTCACATATCTTCAAAGGATTTTTAGAACCCTTTCCGATATGCAGGTTTCCTCACGATGTTTTCCTTCACCGTTTTTAGCCAGTGGTGTTGTGAAAAATTGCACATAAATCTTTTTCATATTAAGATTTAGAGGTACAAGCCGGTTTTGAACCCGCGACCTCCCATACGGAAGCCAAGCGCTTCAACCACTCGACCACCACGACTATTACACAGGTATTACGTAAATAATAATTAGAAATATAATTACCGAAAGTGACATCGCAGATAGCGTAGAGAACACAAAGAACGACCAAAAAAGATAATTTCGACATTTCTGCTTAATACAATTGTTCAACTATAACAAATTTTATTTTGAACGCCTTTTTATACTAAGACGGTTAAGTCGAGGGTTATCATAGCTTATCACTATTCTAAATAATTGTAAGTAATAATTATGTCTATTTATCTATATACTTAGATAAGAGGTGAAAGGGTATTAACGTATCCTCCATGTCCATCATCAGGCCACTGGGCATTAAAACAGACATGACGAAAGATTTTGAAATCCTCTTCCACATTATGGGTACCGTAACTCTCTGTGGGTGCATTGGCTTCTCAATGGTGACGTGTGGATTTTCCCACCCCCGGGTGCGACAATTTTCTTATTGACATAGCCTCCGAAGTGAAAATGGGCTTCATCTGAAAAGACGATTTGGACTGAAAACTCACCACTTTGGAAGTAACTTTTCAATATTTCCCAATTTTGTTCAAGCGTATAGCGTCCCATTTCGTAAATGTCAAACCTTTAACTAAATTATGAACACAAATTGAATGACATTTGAGCTGTCATTCTCTAAATAAACAGTAGTTCAAAATGCAAAACGTTAGATGGCCCACCCTATATTTACAAAAACCTTTATTTCGGTAATAATGCAAAGTTTCAGATACAAGCGATTTTTCGAATATAATTTTTAATAGTGCGCGAAAACAGCCCATAGTGTCATGGCGTCGCGTTTGACGTCACGTTTAGGTAAACAAATGTCAAAACTGGCATTCGTCGTTTCTAAACCGAATTTGATGATTATTTTTTTGTTTTAAAGTAGATTTATCTAAGGTGGTCTAATGATAGAGAAATCAGGGTTTGATAATGGCAGACCAGAAATATCGAGGAAAACTTTTAAATTATGCTATTTTTGTAAGTCTGATATTTATGGCTGACCAACTTCCAAATAGGAGGAGGTACTCAAAATTTCACGATATGCTATACGTTTTTGCATTTATTCCTTTTTATATGAACCGATTTCATGATTCTTTTTTTGTTAGAAAGCAAACATTTTGAACATGATCTCGTATAAATTTGATAAAGATCTGACGTCGTTTTCATTTTTGTAATAAAAATATTTTCATTTTGTTACAAAACATTAATTATTGTTAACGGGGCCTAAAAACTGTTAAGAAAGTAGCATAAATATATAAATTGTTTTTTAAACTATAGAAACAAGATAAAAAAGTAACGTACGTAAAACATAATCTTATTCATATCTACAGAAGTCAAAGGTCATCATAAACACGTGTTAAACTAAAACGGTTTAAAAAAACATCTGCTCACGTTTTCTGTGTTATTAAAGGAAAATTATTATCTTTTTTATAACGATAACAAGTAATATTTCGTTGGGGCGGTGGGACGGTAAAGAGAGCCGTGGGCGTAACGCGTCGCGCCGTCCCTCTTATGAGACGACGCGATGGGGTTATCCCCGTGCTGGGTTCTGGCCTCAGCCGTGGTTCGGACGCTGAGTGTGAGCGGTTGGAGGTTTTAGTGCGGTTCAACTTCCACAAACCCCGTCTGCGGGGCGGTGATTTACTCCAACTAAAAAAAAGTAATATTTCGTATAAACTCACAAGATTAGCATAACTTTAAGAGTTTTCCTTGATATCTTTTTTTTGAGATCATCAAACAATGATTTACTTATCATGAAAACACCATTGAAATATTTTCTTTCCAACAAAAAAAGAATCATCAAAATCGGTTTATAAACGACGAAGTTATCAGCGAATAAACATAAAAAAGCATGTAAACAATCAAATTGAGAAACCTCATTTTTTGAAGTCGGAGAGCTGTCCCGCGCACTTCGTCTGCGTCGGAAAAATAAAAAAAATATTTAGGGGTGGACTACCCCTAACATTTAGGGGGATGAAAAATAGATGTTGGCCGATTCTCATAGAGGATAAGCACAAAAGCACAAAAAAAATCATCAAAATCGGTCAAGCCGTTTCGTATGGCAACGAAAACTGTGACACGAGAATTTTATATATTAGAGATAAAACATGACACACATCCAAAGAGATTAAATAATATACATGATGTTGAATGCCTTTCACACATCTTACAAACATGTTTCTGTCACCAATTTGCATGTGATTTTCATTACCAAATAGCTAATGTAGGCAAAAAAGTAACCTAAAGCACCTCAATGAAAAGTTATTTATAAATTCCTTTATGACGCAGACGAAGTTACGAGCGTACCTTAAATTGGTAGAAAATGACCATTTTGTATAAAACAACGAATTAACCACTCAACTGGGAACGTCACTATTCGCTAGATGGCGAAACTGGGGACTTCGTTCGTAATCACTACCGTGTTTGAGCCCCTTTTTAAAAACCTATTTTCCAATAATTTTTAATTTTGATATTTAATTAAACCTTATATTTTTGTAAATCTTTATTATTAAACGACGCTAAATATCGCCGCTAAATTTAAATATATCATCTCCGTAAAATATGAGACGGTTAAAAAATGTAAATAAAACAAGTTTTAGAACTGTGCTCAATTTTGGTGGTTCCTGCCACAGACTTGGCAAGAGTAAACAAACCAATTTGGTTGCCGATCCCAGTTGAGTGGTTATCACCCAAATTCACGAGTTAGTCGATTTACTTATTGCTTAACGCCACCTATCGAAAAACTTGGTAACTAATGTAAAACTCTTATCGCTTTAGTTTATTCGTTCGCCGCTAGATGGCGTTGCAATACAGATTGTAAAAATTTAATTTTGTCCAGTATGGTATTCACATGTATGGTTAAATCTTTAAAACTAAGCTACAGATTTTGATGCGGTTATTATTTAGATAGTGTGATTCAAGAGGAAGGTTTATGTGTATAATACATGCATGATATAGTAGAGTAACACTGATAATTTTTGCGGTTTTTGATGTGTCGTAAATAACCAAATTGCTGTGCAACTGAATTCTCCATTCGTAAATAGTATTACATAAAACATTGTTATTATTATTGAACACAGCTGCAGATGTTATTAAAACATAAACTAGTTTAGACATTACGTTATCTTGCTTATTAACAAAACAAAATATCTATAAACGTATAATGTATTGAAGAAAATGTTTGTGTCATTTTCTTTTTGAAAGACCATCATAGTAGTAGGGGAGCCCAAGCGGGGATTTCGGGATTTACTACAGCGCGGCAGATTAATATACAGGAGGTACCTTGTACCCGGTTAAGTACCTCCACAAAACATGAGGCCCATATCTAAGGCCGCCCGTGAAGAATACAGGATCAGATTAGTAAAAAAAAATGACGATCAGAAATTCTCGAGCGCGTCAGATTAAGGTAGAGTGAGTTAATTACATCCTGAAAAGTGTATATTTCACTAATCTGACAATTTGAGAGTGACGTAAAAAAAGGGGAGGGCAACAAAGTTGTAAAAAAAACGTCATCTCGACATTCTCGAGCGTAACATTGGGCAGTAACCGTATTATGAACTTTCTGTTCACCATATACAGGACATTTGACGTCAACTGTTGAAACTAAATTCTGGACTAAGTCAACTAATTCAACATTATTTTTTCAAAATGGCTGTCTTTCATTTTTAAAAGCACAAAATATACTATTGAGATCATACAAATTAAAATGAGTTTGTATCTAATGTAAAATAAAAATTAAATAAACCTTTATTACTGCTAATCTTACAAATAACTAATCTACTATAATAAAACTAAATTACAGCTTGTCTCTCGACAAAGGCCTCCTCAAACGACTTCCAGTCTTTCCTATTCCTTGCCACTCGTATCCAAGTCGATCCAGCCATCTTCTTAAAGTCTTCCTCCCACCTTTTATATTGTCTTCCTCTACTTCTTTTATCTTGTATCTAATGTATCTGCTTTCAAAAGAAATCGTGCAAATCTTATACACAAAAATACATGCTTTAAGTTTTATACTTAGAACCACTTTTATTTCAGAAATTGGATACAAAAAAAATCATCATAACATGATCATAGTATGGAAGTCCGCAACGATAGTCGTACGTTTTTCAGAAAATAAAAATGGCTAAGTTGTATCTCACCCCACGTCAGATTGTCCAAAGTTACAGATCCACCCTGTATACTTTCATCTCTACAAAAATACAGAGCCATAAGCTACTTAATTATTACATAAATTGCAAAACAAAACAATCAATAAATACCTATCATTTAAAACAGACAAAACCGCAGTATAATATTAATTACAATAATATCTATCTTTGACCCTTTGCGGTCAGATAATGGCTATAAAAACAGATCCAACTTACTCAACGTATCATAGTTTAAACTTCAATATGTCGAAAACAGTGATATTAATTCTTGGGGTTCTCGTTGCTTCTTGCTCCGTTAATGGCGATGGTAAATATAAAACCTTTAATTAACCAACGATCATAGAATTATTATATCTGGAATCAACATCATGAGCAACAGAATGAAGCAAATTTAAAGCGCACCGATCGCGCGTAACTACACGATATTTTGATTCATCATCAAAAATAACAAAGTTAAATTTTAAAGAACTTATGTGTATGTAATATTTTATTAGTGTGTTAAACGAATTGTGTGTCATCAGTACACTAACGCCAGAATATCGTGTAGTTACGCGCGATAGGTGCACTTTAAATTGGCTTCATTCTGTTGTTCATGATGTTGATTCCAGATGTAATAATTGTATGCCGACGATTAAGATGGTCTAATTGTGTGAAGGATGATATGATGGTTTGTGGTGTGACAGATGATGTATGTAAAGATAGAAAGGAGTGGAGAGAGAAGACATATTGCGTCGACCCCATCTGAATGGGATAAGGTGTAGCGAAAGTCTTGACCGACTTCCAGAAAGGAAGTACTGTACTGTAACAACCCATTACTGCAAATGCTGGGCTCAGGTCGCCTCAGTAGAGGGGTTAGGCATAGTCCACCACGCTTGTCCAATGCGGATTGGGGACTTCACATATCTTCGAAGGATTTTTAGAAGTCTACTAACATAGACCTTTTTGTAAAATAATATCATAACTATCCAACCCATTACTGCCCATTGTTGGGCTCAGGTCTCCTCAGAAGAGGGATTAGGTATAGTCCACCACGCTTGGCCAATGAGGATTGAGGACTTCACATATCTTCAAAGGATTTTTAGAACCCTTTTCCGACATGCAGGTTTCCTCGCGATGTTTTCCTTCACCTTTTTTAGCCAGTGGTGTTGTGACTTGTGACAATTGCACATAAATCTTTTTCACATTAAGATCGACCTCTTCGGTGTTTCCCGAGCGCTATGACTTGTCCTTCTTCAAACGAGGCCTAAAGAAAGTCCTTAAAAGGTAGGCCGTAGGTAGCGGCCCCGCAGTGTCCGCTGACATTGCAGAGGTCCATGAGCAACGGTAACCGCTTACGATCAGGTGGCCCGTTAGCTCGTCAACCTACAAGGCAATAAAAAAAAAACAGAAAAAAAAAAAGATTTAGATGTACAAGCCGGCCCGTTTTGAACCCGCGATCTCCCGTACGAAAGTCAAGCGCTTCAATCACTCTGCTACCTCGAAAAGGTACTCTTGGTTTTTTTAATGTTTGTTATGGCATAACTTTGGTATGACTGATTCTTGTGTTAGATCAAATGTGATGTCGTCGAGTACAATTGCATTAGTGGTTAAAAATGTTTGTTTTTAATAGATTTCACGATTTTAACATCACCTTTCATCTGACACCAGAATCATTCAAATCGGTCCACACAAACTAAAGTTATGGAGGAACAAGCAAAAAAACAGACGGATTGAGTATCTCCTCCTTTTTGGAAATCGAAAATGTAATCATTTTTCGTCATTTGTCACTTCATCATGTTATTGTATTCTGCTGACATTTACTTTTAATTAATTGATTTTTTAAATTTGAATTGCTTTATTTGGCATTTCCTCTGTACCTAATTTATAATCGATTTTTAAATAGTTTATTCTGATTAGCTCGAATTGTGTTGTTAGTGTAAATGGTGTATCTCGTGCATGTAGCTTTAACCAACTTCTATTATATTGTAAGCAATTTGTTATTCATCTGTAATTAAGACTGCATTAACCATGTTTAAGTCTTTTATGTATAACTTTTTTGGTGTAAGTCTTGTGGGTGGATCATTAATAAATAAATAAATTTGTGAATTATATTTGTTAGTTCCAGGGCTCGGTATGGGTATGAACGGCAATCTCTTCAAGAACTTACCTAGATGTATGCAGCCGGCCGGTATGACTGGTCTATGTTTAGCCAGTATCCCTACGTAAGTATAACATTAGCTGACCCGCGCAACTTCGTCTGCGTCACATAAGTCAATTTCTTCACAGTTTAAACCTTCCCTGAACTTCTACGAATATTTCAAGACTAAAATAAGCCAAATCGGTTCATTCGTTCTCGAGTTTTAACGAGACTAACGAACAGCAATTCATTTTTATATTAGGGTGGGCAATCTAACGTTTGCATTTTGAACTACTGTTTATTTAGAGAATGCAGCTCAAATGTCATTCAATTTGTGTTTATAATTTAATTAAAGGTTTGACATTTACGAAATGGGACGTTTTCGGTTCGACAATTTTAGTATACATAGAATTAAAAGCTTGTATTTTAAAGATTTCTTTAAAATAAATCAACATTTTCAGTTACGCCTACCACGCTGGAACCAACAAATGCGAACAATTTATCTACGGAGGCTGCGGTGGGTCCGAAAATAGATTCTCCTCGATGTATGAATGTGAACAAGAATGTGTGAAGAAAACATAAGTACATTAGATTAAATATGGATATGAAATGAAATGGAAATAAAAATGTTACATGTTACTATTAAAATGTCGTTTATGTATGTGAATGTAATTTTTATTGATAATACACATTAAAATGTGTTGTGTATTAATAAGACCATGCCCGTTTGACAACTGTTATTTCTTAAAAACCAGCCAGTATAGTATACTACAACTTCCCCTTTTACAGAACTCAAATAAAACTTAAAATCAACATAAAAATGAACCTCTCTAAAAACAATTACAAAATAACAAACTTACAACTTACAAACGGTAAAGGTACTCTGTTGTAACACGGAATATTTAAAAAAAATGAAAAGTTACTTAAGGTCTGTGCTAGCCATGATATCCAGGATCTTAAAACTTGAATTTAAAGTTATCTTTAAAATTAATTATGTATGAATCTGGAATAAGTTGACATTACACATTATTCGACCGAACGCTAAATACAGATATTGTATGGGTACAATAGAAAAAAGTTCCGGTCTGGACACGGCATAATGTGAACCATCTTTTATCCTTTAATTAAATCATGACACGCGGATTGACAGTTCGCCAACGAATTGAAATTATTCTCATTTCCTTTGCATATTCCATAGAAAAAAGCCTGGCAAGTACTCGTCTCTGGATTGAACCCGAACCTGGAAGAAATATAGAAATTTTACTATCGGTATCGGTTCAACATTTTCGAGACCACGAAAAAGACTCCATGTTTGAAACTTAGGCCCGAAAGAAATTGTCAAATCTTAATAAAAACCGTAATATGTGATCCCTCGATGAGTAAAACCTATGACTATATTTCCTACTCTTTCTATAATCTTTCCTTTCAAATACTTCCAGTACTCTGTCACATTTAAAACTTCTCTTTGACAAGTGGTACTTTTCCAAGTGCTTGCTATTTATTATTGCTTGCATCTCATTGTGCATGAAGTCGCTCCTGGTGTGGTTCTCGCGTGGAATCGGCGGGGTCCAGCTGAAAATCAGCACTGCAGCTGTCCAGGCTGTGGCTTCGTGCTGAGCTGGTCGCCCTTTCAGTTACACCCTCGCACATAACCTTTTTATTTCATTCTTTGTCTTAAATTATTTTTTATTACGTTTATATTATTGTTTGATCTTAGTTATAATCTTTTTTTTAGTAATATATTGTTCCTGTTATGTGTAAGTTGTGTTTCTGAATAAACGTATTTTCTTTCTTTCTTTCTTTCTAGGTAGGTATATATGTCGAATGTAGATTTTTTACCAAATTTGTTTTTTTTAATATTCCACTTTAAACCATAGTACTCGTCACCCTCCTTTAATATATAACATCATCATAAGGGATGATTAACAAATCACAATAGTATAGTTTGGGGCAAGAATAAATGCACTTTGACTTTTAGAAAGAGAACAGTTCATAGCTTCGGATTTATAGAGCGCTTTCTCTGTCGCACACAGCTTTGTGACATTCATTGTCAATTGTTGTTTGAATTGAATTTAACTTATAATACAGGGTGGATCTGTAACTTTGGACAATCTGACGTGGGGTGAATGACCTGTTGAAATAAAAATTAGAACCACTTTTATTTTAGAGATTGGATAAAAAGAAAATTTCATCATTGTATGGAAGTCCGCAACGATAGTCGTACGTTTTAGCCATACAATGTCAGAAAAAAAAGTTTAACCTATCTAAAAAATAAAAATGGTGCTATGTTATATTTCGATAGGTCATTCACCCCACGTCAGATTGTCCAAAGTTACAAATCCACCCTGCATAATATAGAATTGTAAAAAATCTAAATATTTTTGCATAATTTCCTAAAAGTCGAAGTGCATTTATTCTTGCCCCATACTATACCTATAAATATTATTTTTGTTATCTGTTGAAAGTTTTTTAAACTAGTTCTATGCTTTTACAATAATAAAAATATATTTATTTGTTATTCCAGTTAACCAGTCCTCCAGAAGTACTGTACAGGACTTAAAGAAATGCTTACAGACATTCGGAGTGCAAGGGCCGTGCGATGGCTACTTTCTGAAGTAAGTATGAGTATCTTTTTGTGTGACAGGAGGAAATCGCCTTCCGCCCGCCCGGCAGTCGTCGGCGAAGCGACCACCGGCTCTCTCGGTCGACGGGTCAACCGAAGCCCGACAAGATGGGGCCGCGTGATAAAAACCTCCCTCGGAACCTGAGCACGGCGTACCATCCCCCGGTTGCTCTTTCGTAGGGTGCGCGATGAGCTCTGTCGCAACATCCTCTCGGGTCCGATGACAGGACCCGGGACACATCCCGAGCCCGGCCCCCCGATCGTATTAGTTATACGGTGATGTGCCTCTCGCAGAAATCGAGCATGTCCTTCATTGTCAATACTTTTTTTTGGTAATATTTTCAAAATGTACAATCAAAACAAGTCACCTTGTAGATATGCGATTTTATTTTATTATTTTTTTCTGCAGCTATTCCTACAATGATGACATCGAGAAATGCCAGGCCTTTGTCTATGGAGGATGCGGTGGAAACGAAAATCGCTTCGAAACTTTAGACGAATGTGAAGCAACGTGCTATAAAAAGAAATAGAAAAAAAACTGATGTTTTTTGACTCCACGAACACAGCGAAAATACCTTAATTTCTTAGTTTTGTAAAATCTTTGAAAAAATGACCTGAAAAATTCCTTACGTCACGTGCGCTGCGAAAACTATTGATGATAGAACAAAATGATGTACTACGGGTTTTTAGGTATTATTAAGACAAAAAAAAAGTCCGCGACAGCATATATCTAACTATCATAGTTTAGTCACAATAACCGCTTTTATGTTTATGAAAAATATTTTATCGTCCAAAGAATGAATTTAACGTTAAATGAGAATCGTTATATTAACCCTTATCCAAATTAAGTATTATGTTATCAAGAGTATTAACTTTATTAGACTTTTCGTTTAGAAGTTATCACGAGTATAAAACGCAATTTTATTAATACACCCACAGCGGGCGGCGAAAATAATATCGCGACGGCATAGCGAGTACTGTTTGAACCCCTTTGTAACGCAGAAGATATTGCGCGGGTCAGCTAGTATATAATAAATGTGAAGTCAAAATATAATTTTCAAAGAATGTGTTTTACTTATTTTTCACCTGGATAAAAAATACAAACAAAGTGATTCATGGGATTTAATACCCGTATACCATAAGATTAAGACGTGTTAATGAATGTCTAGTTATAAATTTTATTAATGATTGCATTTTACAGACCTAATTTATTAGAATTTAGACTAAATAAACAAACAGATTTTAATTGTTAATATAAGAAAAATTCAGTTCATTATGTAGATACTTGTTGAACTATCCTTTCAGCCATTATTTTACTACCTGCTACTTACCGGCACGCAACGCAACCGTGAAAAAGTTGTATAAATTAAAAGAGAACTCTATTCAATTAAGATCACAAATAAGATGTAAGAATACACAATTAATTTATTATGTAAAGTTAGGTTTCTTTTAATAAGCGATCAGCGAGAGAAGATAAGTGTTGTGATAATGTTTGAAATATTATGAATAAAGTATCTTTGCCTCAAACATTTCGATGCTTGACAGTTAAAAAATTGCAACTGTCAATGTCAAAATTCGTCATTGCTTGTTTAAAAGTTGGCGAACACAATTTATAAGAAAAGTCCTCGTGGCTTTAGTAAATTTAACATTTAATTTATTAAATATCCCGAATTCTTCATTATAAACGTAAGTTACCACTTATTTTAACAACTGTAACACAAACAACAAACATGCGTGTCTGAACGTAGGTTATTGTAAAAAAACATTAACTATGTCTTGTAAGAAACGGCGTATTATAATGATAATTAACTAAAAAAGGCCAAAATTGGCTATTTTTACTTGTGAAAGTTAGGAATCACTACTTTTGTAAAAATAATCTTAAAATTCTATGTAGATTTCAAGTTTCGTCATATTTATGCCGGTACCTGTAGCTTAAGGCAAAACTTGATTTGAAAAACTATGTGAAAAAAATAGTTATTTATATCGTTCATAAATACACTAAATTTATTGATTGTACCTGTACAACAACACAGTATCAGTCTCTTTACCAAATTCCATAATTAAAAAAAAAACACATTTTATACATTCACAAAACTACAAAGTAAGTGCAATTATTACCCTTGAAATGTGCTAACAGTAACAATTTATTGGCAAGGTGAACATTTAATAAGATGCTACTTGCATTAGGGCATTTTATGTAGAAGAAAAAATGTGTTTTTGATAACATTACATGAAAAAAACCCTTTAAAAACCATTTAAATTATTAGTGTTTCTGTACTATTTTTATACACATAAACCTTCCTTAATCACTATTATCAAAATCCATAGCATATTTTTAATAATTTAAACAAACAGAAGTCGTGGTGGCCGAGTGGTCAAAGCGCGTCCTTCCGAATGGGAGGTCGCGGGTTCAAATCCGGCCGGCTTGTACCTCTAAATCTAAAAGTGAAAAAGATTTATGTGCAATTTTTCACAACACCACTGGCTAAAAACGGTGAAGGAAAACATCGTGAGGAAACCTGCATATCGAAAAGGGTTCTAAAAATCCTTTGAAGATATGTGAAGTCCCCAAACCTGAGCCCAACAGTGGGCAGTAATGGGTTGGTACAGGTACAGGTACAAGCAAACATATGTAGAGACATTGGGCGAAAGAGATTATTTAATACTATGTAGCAATTAGTATAGATTTATAAGCACTAATTCAGACCAACAGATATCAAGTTACATCTGTTGTTTAATGCAGAGTGCTATATTAAAACGAATATAAAATAAAGATATGATTTTAATAGCATTTTCTTTATAATACACTACACATTTCGGACAATGTATTGTAGATAATATGTCCTGTATTAACTGGCAATGCACAGGCTTGTGAGTTACAGTAACTTCTTAAAATCAGGTAGCCCGTTGGCTTGTTTGCTTACATCATCATTATCAAAAACTCAAAAGTCCACTGCTGGAGGCCTCCCCCAAATCTCACCACAACAGGTCTGGCACTGTCTGCATTCAGTGACTTCCCGCGGCTTTGAATGGTCAAAGATCGGTCCACCTTATGGGAGATCTGTCTATGTTGTGTCTACCGATGTGTGGCTGCCACTCCAGAACTTTACCCCATCTGTTCACTTCACAATGTGTCCTTACCACTTTAAAAATGTAATTAATTCATCAGGCTATAATATAAAAGTTACTTTAAATCTACATAGGAATTTAAAAAAAAGATATCTTATTCTTCAGATGTCTGGTCGTGAAGGTGGTAAGAAAAAGCCTCTAAAAGCGCCCAAAAAGGAGTCGAAAGAGTTAGATGAAGATGACCTAGCCCATAAGCAGAAGTTAAAAGAACAACAGAAGGCTCTCCAGGTAAATATAACCTGTTTGGAATAATTAAATTCTTTGGCGCCAAATTTAGGGGCAAAATGCCGGTTTAGCAATTCAATTTTTCATTTTAACCACTCAACTGGGAACGTCACTATTCGCTAGATGGCGAAACTGGGGACTTCGTTCGGAATCAATACCGTGTTTGAGCCCTTTTTAAAAACGTATTTCCCCAATAATTTTTATTTGGATTTTTAATTAAACCTTATAGTTTTGTAAATCTTTATTACTAAATGACGCTGTATTGCATTTTCAGCGAAAATATATCATCTCCGTAAAATATGAGACGGTTAAAAAATGTAAACAAATCAAGTTTTAGAACTGTGCTCAATTTTGGCTTCTGCCACAGACTCGGCAAAAGTAAACAAACCAATTTGGTTGCCGATCCCAGTTGAGTGGTTAAGCGTGATTTTAATAATTTGAATATTTCGATGATAAATGGTTCATAATTTAAAAAATAAATTTGTTGGATTTGTGTGAGAAAGTAATTAGAAAAGAATTTAATTTATTTATTTAGGCTGTATCAATATAGACTAGTAAGGATATCTTTACACTATGAACATAAAAACAAATTTAAAAAAAAACATCACATTAATCATTTTGTTTTTTCAATTCCAGGAGGCCAAGGCAAAGGCAACCCAAAAAGGTCCGCTTACCCAGGGTGGAATAAAGAAATCCGGGAAAAAGTGATAGCGTTAAATATGTATTAAATAGGATATTTTCATTATATAATTTTATATCTAGTTCGGCTGTATAATACGTTGTTACGTTTAATAAACTAGATCTTACATTTTTGTCCGCGAATATTTTCAATAAACTTTAATGATAACTTTTTAATTACTGCATTTTTAAGAAATGTATCGTTACATTTTTTATCGTATTGTATTAAAATAAATCGTTTTTAATAAGTTTTGTTTTATTTTTTTTGCTGTAAAATTTAGGCTGTACGGTTAAGATTCCTTTGGCAATTTGAACATTCGTTTTACAACAAAAAACCGCCCGCGCTTTTTCTTTTTTCAGTTTTAAGATCTTTAAATTATATTATTTATATGAATACCGAGATTTGATTATTAAATATTACAATAATCATTTAGAACTCTGAGGTGAGTGTTTATTAAATTTTAATATGTGTACATTCGATAAAACTTACTGAATAAGAGTATTATTTGGTGTTTTAGTTATTCTTTTGTGATTAAATTTGTAACATAATATTTATTGTGCTGTCCAAAAGTTATTATTACTAATCATACTATTTATTCAATTTAATATCAGTAGAAAGGATGTGAAGTATATTTTTAATTTATAAATGATAGCGTGGTAAACGATCTTTCATTATAAGCAGCTGGTCCTAACATTTAGATAATTATAAATAAAACGGCTCCTCTTGAAGTAAGTGGTTACCTTTTAGCATGTATGTACTGTCTCTTTATTATAGTTATATTAGAAAAATGTACAAAACATAGATAAAATATATCGATAAGATACTTAACTCGAGCTAAATACCTACTTTTTAATTTTACCTTTTAATAACGACGAGAAGTTGGAAAGAAAAGAAATTAAAATTAGCAGTAAGTTAGGGCCTCCAGCTGTTTTTAGACTTAATTTTCAACAGTTCAATTTAATTGCTAAATATAAAATAGCCTTCTGACAGTAATCACTTAGCATCACGTGAAACATTTGAAAATTAAACTCTGTATTTTTTTCCAGTTTCCACAATGAATCTTATCAAAAACTTTATAAGCACTTTAAAGAAAAAAAACACAACTTTAACAGTCGGTTCAACTTCGAAACCAAAAAAAGATTATACAAGAATTAAAAACCCTTGTAACGTAAATAATGACCATGATTACACAGTTACTTATAATATTCAAGTAAAAGATAAACGAGATTTCGCTGATGTTAAAGTTTCTAAAGATGTAATAGAAGATGAAAAAAAATACATACCCATTGATGAAGTAAATTATCTAGAAGAAACTAAAGCTATAGAAGGTGAAATTGAAAGCAATAAATTCGAATTATCGAATATACCAACCCATAGTAAATTAGTAGATGCAAATCTAACCAATACATCTGATTCCAAAGCTAATACAACACTTAATGAAAATGTTGATAGCATTAAAGAAACTGCAAATAATTTTGAAACTGATATAAACAGTACAGATGAGAAATTATCCCAAAACAACAAAAATTGGACCGATATACAAAATGTTATTGACTTAAATAACTTTAAATTAACTCTTAAAAAACACTTTAAGAACAGTAAAATAACGAATGATTGTCCTGTAATTATTGATTTAGATGACGAAAATCAGTCAACTATAACTCCTTTAAAATCTGCTGTTGTTGAACCGAATGTTTCTAGTGAACGAAATTTTTTTAATAACAATATTCAGATAACTGACGATCAAGATATAAAACATGAAGTATTTGATGCTTCACCTGGTTCTAATGATGAAAATTTAACAAAAATGGACATAAATGAAAAAGATAATAACAATATACTAACCAAAATCGACTCAATGCTTCCTGGTGAAAATAATATAAAATACGAAGATATCACAAATGAAGTTTATACACTAAAAAATGTAAAAAATAAAGAAGATACAGTCGAAAAAGAACTTAAAGAATTCGAAAATGTTCTTGATGAATTAAATATAGTTCAAGAACCAAGTATACCGTACTCTCTAATAGACATTGAAGAATATTTAGATGAAATTTACATTGTAAATAATTCTGTAACTAAAAGAGAAACACAATTAAACAATTTAGTTAGTAATATTGAAAAAGAGTCGAAAACAATAGAAAATACTAATGAAATAATACTTATAAGTTCAGATGATGAGAGCCAAGATAGTGTTAATGATATATGCAATGGTCCTTTAAATACCATGGCGGTTGTTTCAACAGAAGATGATTCAGATGGCTATAATTCCTCTGATTTTGAATTTATAAGCGAAGACGAGGCTAAAAAAGGAGGAATAATAAATAAAATAACAAAAACTAACGCAGAATCTAATGGAAATAGTGATACCAACACTCCTAGAGCTGAATTAAATGTTGCAAGTCCAGTGTTGCCAGAAGGGGAAAGATATTTGGATTTATTTAGAGGAGTTTATGACCCAGTGTTGCCACATTCGGCAATATTTATCTTGGAGAATAAATCGACTCGCCCCACTACTATGAATGTGGATTACGAAGGCATTGGTTTTGATATGCGTTTAATGAAGAATTTTACGGATAATAATAAGAGATGTAAGATGTGTTAAAGTTTTATCTGTTGATGTTTACAAACTCAAAAAAGGATACCTATACAAAAAGTTTTTTTATTATTTTGAAAACTTAAATTTTATTTTATGAGCTCATCTCAGTATTTCCCGAGCGCTATGACTTGTCCTTCTTCAAACGAGGGTGGAAGAATGTCTATAAAGTTAGCTCATAGGTAACGGGGCAATGAGATTGCAATTCCATGAAAATAACCACTTATGGCCCGTTGGCTCATCTGGAATTATAAAACAATTTAAACTTAACTAGAATTTACGGAAGTCCTATCCACTAATAAACTATGCCAGTCAATGTTACTAATAAACTGTTTTTATCTTTTAGATAAAGAAGACGCAAAACAAACAAGGAAAATGATATTGAATATGTATCCTTCTGAAAATACGAAAAGAAGGCGTCATCATTAAACTATTTTTTAAACTATACTGTTTTATTTTAATTGTGTCCTGATTTTTAGAATTAACTGAAATAGCATTTTTGTTATGGTCTCAAAGTTTAGTTCTAAAATATGACGTTTTTTTCGAGTATTTTAAAAAATCTTTGAATGCAGTTGCATTTTTTTTTTTCAAAAAGTAAGGACTCTGTTTTATTAAAATCACTATTTAGAGTACTTACGCTGGATATTCAAATATACTTTATTTATGGTAAAAATGGTACAAACGATGAATAATGAAAAACAAAATCTTGAGATTTTGTTTAAATAAATGAATTCCGACCTGTGGGTAAAAACATTTTTGTTAAACTACCGTCAAATAAGATTTAATAAAACAACCGTAATAGGTATAAGAAGTTTATTATAAAATATTTACAATGAGTTTTATAAACCACTAAATATAATCCTAAATGATACACTAATACAGACTACGGTTTCACCTAACTTTTCAATATGAGATTATGTAAATATACATATGAAAAAAACTACAAAAAGCCGGCCTATTTAACTTTAAAGCAGTTTTTGTATAAATTCTTATTATTTTCAATTCACAGCAAAAGTGACACAATTCAGTATCTTTTACAAAAAGAAAAACGAACGATATCTCAGTTCAATAATTACTCAAAAACTAATTAATGACATATTTTTCAGGATTTGTTCTTTCGCCAGAAAACTGTTAAAACAAAAATATTCATCAGAATCAGTTCATCCAGACAAAAATATGATGATCTATAAAAATTACAACTAAATATTACCTTGTTTTTGGAAGTCAGTCAAAAACAAAGTAATAATTCGGTAATTATTTGGGAGTATAGGATTTGATTGAAAATAATTTTTAGAGTTATATGTATGAAGTTTTTTTATTACCATGCAAATGAAAAGATGTTTAAAAAAACTTTTTGATAAAAGTAATGTATTGTGTCAAATTTGTAGTTAAAAAATTTACTTAATTTAATTAACCGCTTTTAATGTCTTTACAGATTTCGAGAGAACGACAAATATCGTAAGAAAAAGTGCTAAAAATTTACGAGGTTATCTCAGGAACCACTGGTCAGATTTGAGAAATTCCTTCAGTGGTCGATAGTCCATTTATCAAGGAAAGCTATATTATATTTTCAAAAATACCAGAAAAAGGCAAAATTGCACGGGTTTCAAATAATAGTTGTTAAAAAGCACTTTTTCTACGAATCATGTCGTAAATTTAAAAGGAATGTATTCTCTAAGCATTTCTTTATTTAGAGACGTCTAATGTAAACTTAAATTTGTCATAAAATTTGAAATTTCCGTTAAAAATAACATAAATGCACTAAGAAAGTAATTTATTGTTTTTTTGTAATCTTGAAATTGTTTTTTCTTGCATGTCTAAATATTTTTTATGGAAGAAAAGTATTTTTTGTAATTTTCAAGGTTTTATAAGTGTAAATTGATTTAATATTAAATAAATAAACAAGCAAGAAAATTTAACTTACGTATGTATATGGTAGTCTTAATATAAACAGTAAAAATGTATTATTTCCAAGTTTCATATTTTTAACTGTATTTTAGAGTTATGTGTGTATTTTAGAATTATTTAACATATTTTTGTGAACTTATCCTTTTTAAGAAAAAAACTCAAAAAAAGGATTTTTTTAAAGTCTTGCAATATATTAACTTTTAAGGCTTTAGTATTGAAAACTATGATTACTATATTTATAAAACATATTAAATAAAATGCTATGATACTTGATATTCGTTTTATACTCTATTGTACTTTAAAAACTACGATAAAATTTTAAAGATAATTTGTAAATAAAAATTAACAATGTTAATAACCCTTCCATCAACTTAGTTGTATTAAAAATTTCTCAATCACAAAAAAATAAATTTAAAAATACAATATAAAAAACAGAGGGCCACTGGAGACGGGGTCTACGACCCAAGCCATCAGTGATCAGGGCTCAAAAGAGAAGAACCTCCTCACAATACGTGCCGTGTCAACAACGACCGCCTTAAAAATATTATTATTAGTTGTGTTTTTGTATTTATTTCATAAAAACATTTAAGAATCTTGTAAAACAAATCTGAGAAACTTCGTCTGTCTTAGAGTCCGAAATTATAAAACCGCAAAAATGATATTTTTCTAACATTTAACATTATAAACTTATTCAAACACTCGCGGTTTTCTATGATATTCTATAATACTTCCATGCATTTTGAACGGGTTCTACTTCGACAGTATCCAGTCTTCTCGTGATCATGACGGCAACAACGTTGAAATATCGAGACAACTCAATTAAGTAAATATCGTGGTAAGAACCCGTTGAAAATGCATGAAATTAACAGTAAATTAAATTATCTGTAGATAAATTTTGTGTGACAAAAAATTGCTTTAATATAGTTTTAGTACTCCGCTCCTATTGAAATTTCTCTACTATATCATGCATGTATTAAATATAAAAACCTTTCTCTTGAATCAATATCGTTTAAGAAAACTCATCAAAATCGGTTGTGTAGATCAGATCTACCACTGTACCAACCCATTACTGCCCACTGTTGGGCTCAGGTCTCCTCAGAAGAGGGGTTAGGCATAGTCCACCACGCTTGCCCAGTGCGGATTGGGGACTTCACATATCTTCAAAGGATTTTTAGAACCCTTTTCCGATATGCAGACAATATAAAGACAGTAGAAACTTTATTTTATAGATATTTTGATAAAACATAGCCTAACATTTAGGTCACAAGAACTACTGATTCCGTTTTTTCTTTGTTCACTAATAACTCAGTCGTTTATGAACCGATTTTGATGATTTTTTGTTGGAAAGAAGATATTTCAGAGGTGGTCTCACGATAATGAAATTGAATTAGTTGTATTCGTTTTTGTAAACATTACTTTTTTCCTAAAAATATCTGATCCTTATTCCCACAGCGATGGAAGGGTTATAAACATTTAAAAAAACAGTTTAAAAATACCTAATAAATCTACGTAAAGTAGCACAAAATGGCCGTATAATCCAAGATGGCGGCGTTTTGTTCGGAAACAACTAAAATGTCACTTGGCGTGATTAAATCGTATAAAAATATTAGCGATGTATTTAAGATTTCGGCTTCCGTTTCGCCGGCGACCGTGGTGGCGTTGCTTCAGTCTTCTTGCTCTGAAAATGTTAAAACATATTTTTAAAGAACTTTGTTTTTTTATATATGTAGGCGCGTATGAAAAATGACATTGACAAGAGTGACAGTTGGTATGGTCACTCTAGCGAAGCGTCGAGTCTGTGGTAGCGGGACGATCATCTTTGATTCGGACTTGTTGGAGAGCGGTCGCCAGCGCACCACTCAGTCGACGAATCGCTATCTGTCGCCTCAATCTTTGATTATTTTAAACTGATTAACGTTAATTAGAATATTGTTTGTAAAAGATTATTCAACTGTAAAGTTATTTCGAAGAAGTAAATGGTTTAAGTTTTGAAGGCCATCCGTTTCATTCAAATCATCTTTATTGGACTACCCACGCCATAAGCAAACAATGTATTCTGATAAAAGCGCTCGATAGCGCTTTCATATATTTTAAAACTTTATTGAAATTAAATGTTGACTGTTGGCTGTTGACGTCAACAGTTAAAAGCTACCACCAGTTCGGACACAAAAAAATAATAATTATAGTCACCGTTCCTGAGAGGAACTGGCAAGAAACTCAGCGGGCATGTCTTTTTTCTTTTATGAGCATATTATTATATTAATTAAGTTCTCAAAAGTCTTTTTTCTATTATTAATATTATAAGTTCTTAAGTAATATTATTTTATGTTTAGGTTATATTAGGTTTGCAAATAATTTTAAAGTTTGCTTGAAAATTTGGATCGGATACTTGATTAAACACTGGATATTGTTTCTGAAAATGCAATACACCATAGTTTAATGAATGATTGTTGCTGATACAGTCGAGTGGATAATGGATATATAACTAACCTCTCGTGATCGTTTCGCTCTGGGCTCAGCTACTTCATCTTTCGTCTTTTGTTCTTTGATTTCTTTATCTTTATCTTTTACTTCTTTATCTTTTTCTTTTACTTCTTTATCTTTTTCTTTGTTCTCCTTTTCTTTTTCTTCGTTTTCGTCTTTTTCTGGTTTATCTTCTTTAGAATTCTTTTCGCTATCTGAAATTATTGTAAAATAATATTCTTAAAATTAAAATTCAGAGATCAAAATTTTATTCATTTTACAAGCTTTATATTAACTTGCACTGGATGTAACTATGTAAGTTCGAGTGAAATCTTGCGAGTCGAATTTGACAAACTTCCCGGTTTCTGATTGAGCTGACAATTTGCACGAAGATGTATATCGTGACAATGCAATAATATGACAAAATGGCGCTGATCTGATGACGGTCATAGGAACTCTTGTACTAAACAAGATACGACCCGTCGTGTTTGAGCTCGTTTTACTTGTATTAGCTAGCACTCTACTGATACATAATATCCAGGATCTTAAAAGCTTTTCTCTCACCTTTATCATTAACATCATTTTTCTCATTCTCATCGACATCCATTCTTGATTCCTTATCATTATCTTGTCTATCTACATTTCCCTCTGATTTCTCACTCTCTTTACTAATCTCTTTGTCAACGGAACTCTCTTTTTCATTATCTTTTGTTTGTTTATCATTTTCCTTTGCGTTTTCAACGTCATTAGTTTTATCTTTTGATTTATCTGCATCTGTATCATCTTTATTTCTTGTTGATTGTCGTTTCGGCGTCTTTGGTGTTGAGTTTTGTTCTTTGTTCTTTTTTTGTTTTGCTGAAATTAGATTTATAGTTAGATTATTTAAAAACATGATGATTTTTTGTGTAAATTATGAATTTTATACTTTTATTGGAATCTGTATGTAATGTTAAAACATGTAATAAAAACTAGGACATTATTTAACGTCCAAAAAGTATGGTTACTTTAATTTTCACCAAAAAAATCTATTGTCATGTGTGGCGACCAATAATAACGCGCGAGATCCTGAATCGCGGTTACGACATTTGCAGAAATCTTCGCATATATACGACATCTGAAATCTACTACAGCGGTCTTCGGCCTGACCACCATACACTACCTCGCCCGCAAGGAGATCTCCCAACGGCCATAAGTCCACTGACTCCCACATCATGCATTCATTTATTTCATTATACTATAGTTTCTTAAAAGTAAAAAACTCACTTGGTGTTGTTTTTTTCTTTTCAACATTATTTTCTTCAACGGTTTCAACAGTTGTTGATTCTTCTTCATTTGCTGCTTCAATGGCCGACTTCATAGTTTCAGCTGATGGTGTTGACAGTTCTAAAAATAATATAATAAAAAAAATGATAATGACCCACCTCCATTTTTAAATTTCAAGAATAGGACAAAAACAGTCATATTCATTTTCAATCAAAATAACAAAAAAAATATCATCAAAATCGGTTCATCCGCGAAATAAAATGTACATAACGTGAAATGTTGACCATTAAAAAGCAGCATTTCAATAGTAATTAATCGATCGTATAAAAATTTTATTCGGTCCTCATAATGACAACTTTTCATCTAAAACAAGAATCAACCAAGCAGTCCACCCACGGAGCGACGGGAAAGAGTGCCGAGCGCGTTACGCGTCGCGCCGTCCCTCCAAACCCCGTGCTGGGTTCTGGCCTCAGCCGGGGTTCGGACGCTGAGTGTGAGCGGTTGGAGGTTTTAGTGCGGTTCAACTCCCACATACCCCGGGGATCCGGTGATTTCCTCCAACTGAAGAAGAAAAAAAAAGAAAAAAAAGCAGTCCACCCAAAGTGAAGTTATACGAATTTTATTAAAATCAAACTGCATTTAAATTCGTTAGTTTTAAAGAGACAGACAGCGGGAAGCGTTTTTGTTTTATACTATGTTTCAACACATACCTAAAGGTTCATGTACCATTTCCAACAATTCATCAGACGTTAGTTTTGAAGTTATTTTCTTGAATTGTACAACTCGAGCCGTGAAGAATTCCCAAAATGACAGTCCATCGGGAACAGTGAACATTTCCTGTTCAATAAAACATAATTTATTAACAAAAACAGCTGAGTGCGCGATTGGGTCCGTACTTTTACACCCTGTATAGTTTCATTAAAACATCACACCTGTACCAACCCATTACTGCCCACTGCTGGGATCAAGTCTCCTCAGAAGAGGGATTAGGCATGGTCCACCACGCTTGCCCAGTGCGGGCACTTCACATATCTTCAAAGGATTTTTAGAACCCTTTTCCGACATGCAGGTTTCCTCACGATGTTTTCCTTCACCGTTTTTAGCCAGTGGTGTTGTGAAAAATTGCACATAAATCTTTTTCACATTTTTGATTTAGAGGTACAAGCCGGATTTGAACCCGTGACCTCCTAAGGCGAAGTTGCTAATATAAAATTATAATAATTATATTAATATGTTCCAATGTGTAATGTATTGTTTGATAGATCTAATGTATTATCATTTTTTTATCATTAATCTGTGCTTGTCAAATCTTACTTGATAAAATAAATTTTACAGTACTTAGTATTATTATAAACTCACCTTCATATTCTTATAAAGCGTGTCCGCCTGTCTCCGTATAAGATGCGCTTGTTTCCCGAACTCCAGAGCGTCTTCCTCACTAAGGTCCCACGACGGAGTGTTCCCGACGTAGGCTCGCATACGTTTTATAGTCTCGAGGCAAGATGGATGTTTTAGAAGCATTAGAGGTTTTATTTCTAGCTCTGTTGGGAAAAATATGTTATTATTAACTATGTCGTATGAGTGATGATAATTCTAAACTTATTCAGACACTCGCGGTTTTCTATAATACTACTCTCTTTCTCGTTTGCTTTTGGGTACCACTGGAACTCGAACTCACATCTTAAATCGAGCCGCAGTATCCAGTCTTCTCGTGATCATGACGTTTGCAACAAAGTTGAAATATCGAGACAACTCAATTAATTAAATATCGTGGTAAGAACACGTTGAAAATGCATGAAAAGATGATAAATCTATTTTAATTATAATAAGCCGGAGAATAACTCCTGCCGATTAGCTTGTCTGCTAAAGAAATAAGTTCGACGCTTCTACTTGAAACTAATAAGCCTGCAATGTACCCTGACACACTGCCCCGCTACCTACGACCTACCTTTAAGGACTCTCTTCAAACCATTGAAAAATAGCATGATTCTTCAATTTTTAGGATTGTTAATTTTTGAAATAAAAGTTTATTTTCAACCTACAGGGTGGATCTGTAACTTTGGACCTGTTGAAAAACGTAGAACCACTTTTATTTTAGGAATTGGATAAAAAAAAAATCGTCATAATATGGAAGTCCGCAACGATAGTCGTACGTTTTCCATACAATGTCATAAAAAAAAAATTAACCGATCCAAAAAATAAAAATGGTGCTAAGTTGTATTTCGACAGGTCATTCACCCCATGTCAGATTGTCCAAAGTTACAGATCCACCCTGTATAAAAAAAATACGCCATAAAGTTACTACCAGTTTAGGAAAACATTTATTTTTCGCCATCATCCTAAGAAGAACTAGCAAAAGAAGCTATTAACTATTTTTCTAGGTTTTCTATATATATGCTTATTGTAGCTCAAAAAAAAAAATTTGGAACATTTTCTTACCCATGAATTCATCAAGTAACTTCAGACATAATTCTGTTTCCGCTTTTTCTAGACACAAACACGTTTTTATCTTAGCATCTAATTCAATCAATTTCATTTCAGTCTTCAAAAATTGTACACGTGATTTTTTCTCTTCTGCAAAGAAAATAATAAAAATCTAATCATATTACCAGATAGTCAGTGTTGGCAAAAATTTAATCTGATTAACGATTAAAATCGTAATCGACATTACTACGATAAAAAATAATTAATCGTAATCTATTTTTCTATTAATTTAACCATGATTAAGTTAGTTCGATTAAAATTAATCAAATTAAGCAATCGATTGATTTTTCAATCGATTAATGCCAACACTGGATACAGTGTACCGAACAAGACAGCACAACACTGCACCGAACAAAACAGTCTCCAAACAACATTACCTACAAACATCAAGTGTTTTACAAAACGACTTAAACAGTCTTCAATTTGAAACAATGTAACCCTTAAAAGAGCGATTTTTTGTTTTCGATTGAAATATTTTTTTTCAGCTTCTACAAGGTCTATTATTTACTGGAAAAATAGTAAAAAAAATCTAGTTATAATTAGATATTTTAATTCGAAAATTTTTTTTTGTGTATTTCAGCAACATTGCGCATTCAAGGACCCAAATATGTAGGGAGAACAGAACACAACATATTCCCATGTCCAACTTTGAAAGCGCAGTGTTGTAAAAATGTTACACATGTATTTTACTTGATAATGGAAAAAATCCGAAGTTCATTTCAAAAAATAAGTATTAATTAAGTTCAGTACAAAATTATGTTCCAATATAAAAAATGCAGGGTTTTGAAATTATCTTGTTATTTTTTTATTGCAAAAATAAAACACGTAGAAATAGTATCGTCTGTCATGTCACGGTATGTGTTACAAAATTTGCAAAAAATGAAATTTATTAAAACTGGCGGAAATTAATGTGATGTAAAACGAAAGAATACACTTTAATCTTCCTAAGAAAGTACTTTTAAGCATCGATTCAAATAAAATTTATATTGATTACGTGAAAAGTTTGTATAACAGAAATGTCACCAGGCGCATTTAAGGGTTAAATATTCAGCGACAGATCCATGTTTTGCATTTTAGATGTGTAATTTCAACTAATTTCTAAAATATTTCATTACAAACGTTACAGGACACAAGAAACAATTTTTGTTTTTGGTAGTGGTTTATTGTTACACTCTAATAGTGAATCTAGTATATTATGATGATGTATGTAAAGATAGGAAGGAGTGGAGAAAGAGGATTGCGCCGACCCCGACCCCATATAAATAGCAATTTTTAAATTTCACTATATTATTAAAACTAATAAAATATATTTATAAAATACCTGTTTCACGTTCTTTATCCAATGTAGCTTTTTCTTCATCAGTTAAGTTCAAATCCATTACAAGTTGCGCCAATACTGATTGGGCTGTGATTTGACCGCGTTCTGAAATAAAAAATACGTCAATTTAAACCAAAATATTGCACCTAGGTACTAATATTATAAATCTGAAGAGTTTGTTTCGACGCGCTATCTACAACTGGTCCTCTGATTCGGATAATCCTTTTCTTGGATAGTCCATTTATCGAGGAAAGACATAGGTGTTTTTCATATTCATTTCTGAATACCTTAACCTTTCAAATTTAACTGAAAATTTACATTAAAATTTAAATAAAAATCGATTTAATGCTGTATGTATATTTAACCAAAATACATTTGTCTTTACTATTATTGGTTTATACAGGGTGATTTTCTAGTGAGGGTACATATTGAAGGTCATGGCAGCTGATGGTTATATACGACCAGTAAAAATATTATTACCAAAGAATATGGCTTAATGCCTTAATAATCGCAACTTAAAAATATCTAAAATTCTTGCAAAATGACGGTTTTTCGAGCTGATGGGTGTGGCGAAGGTGTGGGGTGCGCGAGATCACTGGAAGTCATTAGTCAACACTCTTTAAGCCGAAATTGCTTATGTTTGAGGTAGTTTTGTCGAATTTAGGGATAAAAAAAAAAAAAAACATATATTGTAATTTTACTTATTTTTTGTAATATTCCGTATTAGAACAGAATACTCATCACCCTCCTGCAATATGTACCCTGTCTAACAAATCACCCTGTATTTACCTTAAAACTTAAATAAAATTGATTATAGGACGTAAGGACGTAGAAAATTACTCAGATTAAAGTTATGCTTACCTAATTGTAGTTTTAATGTAACTGCATTAGCCGCAGCCTGCTTCTCCCACTGTAGTTTGCTGGCGTCATTCTTGAAGCTCGTTGGTCGAGATTGGAATAGTTTGATGCCAACATATTGTCCGTTTGGTAGGTATGTTATTAGTATGTTATCTTTTTCTGGATCGTCTGTGTGAGGGAAGATAAGTGGTGAATTGTAAGATGGGTGTGTATAAATGGTTTTTTGTAGAAATTTACTGAATACCTGGAAATACTTAACACATTATATTTAATACCTTGTTTTGAGAGAGACAGACGTTTTAAACTATATATTTTTATTATATATTATTATAACTAACTAATTATTTTAACTTAAAAAAATAAAATTTTATTACAATTCCCTCACTAATTCATCGAAAGGAACATCGTTAAATCCGGGTGTCTCTTGACACCTCTCAATTTTTTTTTAAGTTTTGGTCCGCCATAGTGTTGTCTGGAAGAAATCGCTATAAGCGATAAGACCGCCGATTGTACTATTTTAAAATGATACTTTTTTTTGATTGGTGTACAATAAAGAATATTCTATCTATCTATTATCTAGGCTTGGTACTATTATTGAAACAATTCTAATTTAAAGTTACTACAAAACTTTTTTGAATGGGCCGATTCAGATATCTTAAAGGCCCAAAATAAAATAACTATTGCCAAATTCCTCAGATTTCTGACAATGAAGCAATAAAAACTAGAGCTATTAATAATACATATTAAGATATATTTTTTTATTATCTTTAATAAGAATACAATATATTAGCATCTATTAAAACATCTTTGTTTTCTTATTCTTAACTTAAAAATACAATACTTAGGTTATTTTTCCTCTCTTAAAATGCATGAAAATTTACTTCAAATTATATACTTATTAAACGAAATGACATTTCTAAAACCTTTATTATAACAAATATTTATTTTTTGACCCTCATTTTATTCACATCCGGGTACATACTAATAATTTTATTTATTGTATCATCAACTTCCATGTTAGAACAATCTTCAGTTAAACTATTTTTCATATAATCACTATACTTCACATTGAATCCCATGTCACCAAACTTGACCGTCATCGGGACAAGTTTGGCAGTTTTTTTCGGTATATTATTAAACAATTCTGAACAAAATTCCGGAGTGATTCCTGTGAAACTTTTACTATCTAAATTCTTGTAGGTTTTAAGAGAAATGACTGATGATACAGAGTTATTCCTACTAATTTCAACTATGGATGATTCTCTTGTCAAAGTTGGTTGAGATAAATCTTCATTGTTTAGTAAATTTATTGATCCGAATATAAGTCCTCCTAATGCCTTAGTTCTAGGCACTGTTACTATTTGAGGTTGGTCAATATGTTGGATCCAATCGCTTGATATACCAACAGGATTTGATTCGTAAACATTGTTTGTAACAAGTTGGTTATCTGGGTTTGACAATGGTGTTGGATCAAATAAGTCGATATTGTCGTTGCAAATGTTTGGTCCAATGTTGGTGTTACTTTCTAAAGTTTTAGTTGGTGGAACAAATTTTTTAGGTTTCGATTTTTGGCCTTTTTTACCAAATTTCGGTATAATTTTTGAATTAATTTGTTTTTCTTGATCGATTTTCGCATCATTTATCGATTCTGAAAATTTTAATTTATTCATATTTATTATAACGTATGTGAAAATAATAATATCTTATTTATATTTTCAAGGAGTCATACCAAAAGCATTTATATCAATTATTGATACTCACTTGAAGTTTCATTATTTTGTGAGACAATTCCACTAAATTCACTTTCGTATCTATTTAAAGACGAATCCAGCGCAAAATTATCATCATACTGACTCAAAATTTCATCATTGATAGCGAAAAAGCTATTTTCTTGTGAAATTTTATTCATCGTTTTAAAATTCCAATGACGTTTATAAAAAATTTCGCGCCACGTTTTCGCGGTATTCGTAATTCGAATTTTCTTTTTTTTTTTTTAAATAAGTTTGGCAAAGGTTTGATGATCATACAGTTAATGAAGATTTTTTTTTTTTTTTTTTTATCATAAGGCTGATGTAATTTTTGTTTTATTTATTTTCAGTTACGTTCACAAAAATGAAGTGGATTATATGTCAAATTTAAATTTTCAACTTACCCGGTTTAAATGGTTCTTTCAAATCTTCTAATTCAGCCTGAAATTAAACGAAAAAACTCAATTAGAACTTTACTTTTTTTATTTATTTGTTAGCTAAACCAATAAAATTTGTACAAACCTGAGGTACGGCATTGAAGTGTTTAGTATTCTTATCTTTTTCAGTTTTATCTTTTTCCTTTTCCGGTAACGGCGAGGCGCCGCGGCGTTTTTTAGGAGCGGGCGAAGGTAATGTAGCATTGTCTTCCGTTTGTTCGTCAATATATCTAGAGAAAATAAAATTAACGTAATGAATTAATTGGGACCCAATTTGCCTTTAATTCTCAGTCGACTGTTACTTGAAATGAAATACCTATTTTATTTTCAACATTGATGATGTGGTCATTCTTGTTGATGTCAAAAATTATACTTTGCATTGAATGTATATCTTATTTTATTGCCATAGATTTTATTAAAACCTTTTATTTAATGGTGCAAGTTTCCGAGCTAAATTTGACAAAATTTTCGGTGTGATAGAGTTAAATTGGAACGAAGTTTCTTATCGCTCGTTATCGAAAGGGGGCTAGACGAAAATTCTTATGAAAAAGTTGTCACGACACTTTTTTTGTTTTAGATGATTATCGCTAGATGGCGCTGTGATTAGAATCTTTTAAAACAATTCCTTATTTTGTTTTATATGATTATTGCTAGGTGGCGCTGTGATCAAAATATTTTATTTAAGTTAAGAGAGAGAGACAGACGTTTTAAACTAATTATTATAACTTAAAAAAATAAAATTTTATTACAATTCCCTCACTAATTAATCGAAAGGAACTTCGTTCCATCTGGGTGTCCCTTGACACCTCTCAAGTTTTTTTATTTTGATATTTTTCTTTAAAATACATTATAGTTAGTATTGTAGTTTTATGTATGAAACAATCGTTGTTACAGTAATATACTTGAGTACCGTAACTCGGCAAGAAACACTATTTTTTATTTACGGACTTTGGTATAAAAGGCACATACAAAAGTTGAAACTCAAAACTTTTATGATGTACAGAATCCGATAAATATATTTTAAACTAGCTGAAACGCTCTCACTTCGTCTGCGTCACAAAAAGAAGGGTTCAGACAGCATTTGCAATGTAAACGTAGAAAATTGTGCTTATTTACGACATCACGGACCGCACAATCTCGTGCTGGGTTCTGTCCCCAGTCGGAGTTCGGACGCTGAATGTGACAGGTTTTAGTGCGGTTCGACTAACATACCCCACTTAGGCAGATGGAAGCCAGTGATTCACCTGAGTTAACCACCATACCTCTTAGGACGTATTTTTCTTCCACTTCTGCTGACAATTTCTTCGTCTTTTTTATCATCTTCTACTTCTTTCGTTTCTTCTTTCTTTCCTTTTCCGCGTGGAGTTTTGGGATCTTTGGGGGGTTTCGCCGGAGTTTTTGGGGCATCCGCCTTTGATTTCCGGCCTTTTGGCTGTTGAGAAAAATTATAGTTGTTGCTTAAACATTGGAAGGACAATATGTGCTCGATGCTAATACCGAAAATAAATAAAAAAAATTGGTTGCCTGTAAAGTCGGTATACGGGCGAAAGTTTTACGTGACAACGCCTCGGGCATGGTTAGCCCGCCTAAGAGCGAGAGAGACAGACATAAAAAGTGGAAGGCACGCGTGCCTCTCACTCGCTCTCATTGTGAGCGCATAACGTGAGCGGAGCGTAACGCAGTGAAGTGAAGTGTCACCCCCCAAACCAATTTATAAGACGTTGTCACGTCAAAACATTTTAAATTCGTTTCAATTATTCCCTAAATTCCTAGCGTCCGTCATAGCCATCATAGCCAGAGAGCCAATTTTTGGGCAGGTATTTGAGGCAAGCTGAAAACTTGGTCCATAGTTCGCCTGTTATACCCCAACTGGAACTGCAGACCTGGCTGCTGGCTTCAGCTTGGAAACTCACTCACTAGAGTTGGAAGTTTTGAACATGGTGATACTTACTTTTCCTTCATCAATCACAAGAGCTCCTGTATCATCAGAATCTTCTATACCAGTGTCATTTTGTGTTGTATTTGCGGTCTGAACAAAAAGATACTTAAAATTATAAATATGTTTTAATTGAAGTTATTTAACCAATCAACTGGGATCGGCAACCAAATTGGTTTGTTTACTTTTGCCAAGTCTGTGGCAGGAGCCAAAATTGAGCACAGTTCTAAAACTTGTTTTATTTACATTTTTAATCTCTCATATTTTACGGTGATGATATATTTTCGATGAAAATGCAATACAGCGTCATTTAGTAATAAAGATTTACAAAAATATAAGGTTTAATTATTTTTTTTAAAAAAAAAAGGGCTCAAACAGGGTATTGATTCCGAACGAAGTCCCCAGTTTTGTCATCTAGCGAATAGTGACATTCCCAGTTGAGTGGTTAAAGAAACTATAATGACATTTGTTGAGCATAAAAAACTTGTCTTAACCAATCGTGTGTATGTTAAATCTCACTAGACAGCTATCACTATCTCCTTTGTGTATATTTTTGAAACAACTTTTGTATGGTTTCCAACTTTTAGTACTAACTTAAAACCAATTTTGGCCACTATTTGGCTTAAATAAACAAAATATTTTTGATTACTTTCGTTGAGAAGTTAGTTGGTATACAAAATTTACAATTCCGGTTACTACCCCCATTGGTTATTTTTAATTAATATTGCCACTGGATACTGAACTTTAAGTTTTTTTTTTTTGCCATGTAGGCAGACGGGCCATTGGGCCACCTCATCGTAAGTGGTTACCGTCGCTCATGAACCTCTGCAATGTCAGGGGACACTGAGCGGTCGCTACCTACAACCTAACTTTAAGGACCCTCCTCAAGCCTCGTAGCCTTAAGTTATTCATAAAACATTATAAATGTATTGTTTATGATTAAATCACCTCGTCAGCTCCGGTTTCGTCTGCAGCAGTAGTGTCAGCGTTAGTTTCATCCAAAGTGTCATTTAATGTGGAATCATTACCCGTTGCATTTGCATCTGCTGGCTCCTACAAAGTTAACAGTATGATCATTTGGTAGTAATATTAACGTTTTAAAACATATTCTGTTACTTAAGTCACTTTTATTTTTATTGTACAAGACCCAAGATTTTGTTTATAATTTATCTTCCTGTTTTTTTTTATTTTACTGTTGTAAAATTGATTTCCAATGATACTAATTAATTTAACCCTTTCACCAAGGGAAATATTATCCCTTCTACAAAAATCGTTATTATTATTGAATAATATATTTTTTTAATGAATGTCAAACGTTATGTTTATGTACGTTGTGTTAAAATGTTTCATATGAAATTTATAGGAAATTTGTACACCCTACTATGTTTTTCTAGTGATATCTCTTACTTTACAAAATAACTTAAATATTGTGTAGTATCCGCATATTTAGTATCAACCATCTTATGGTCCTAAAAGGGTTAACTGAAAAGTATGTCATAATAATTAGTTATTTACTATACTCTTTTTACCATATAGGTAACTTATGGCCCACCTGATAATAAGTGGTTACCGTTACTTATGAACTAGTAAATTCTAAAACACCTACCTGAGGCGATATTCCAATTACTTGTTCTAAAGGTACATTATTAGCAAAATCATATTCAATTTGTTTAACACCATCGTTGAAATCCCTCCTTTTGACTGTTTTAGTTAAAAATTTGTCTTTATTTTCTGCATAGTCAAATATCATGTTTGGCGGTAGATTTGCACTGAAAATTCGCAATAAATTACATAAAAATGTTATTCTAATTAAAAAAAAGCAAATATTATGTTAAGCAGTTTGATTGGTAAAAGTTGACTTTAATTAGTCTTAATTATTAATTATAAATATTTATCTACCTCACCTAGTATTTATACAATTCAGAAGTAACTTACATCTCACCAGTTCCATAGAAATAAACAAAATACTTCTTTCCATTCAATCTTTGAACCTGCAAGATAATTTATAGTAAAATGGATCCAAAATCTGACTTACAAATTTTAATGACAAATATTCTAAGTAACAGCATTTATTATACATTTGATTCTTCAGTACAAATATATGTGTTTATGAATAATTTTTAAACGTTATTAGCATGAAAAGGCCTTGGGAAGATCCAAAGCGTCTTTCAATATGTCTTCCCGCGCTAAATGAATACATCACAGATATTTATGTAATGTTTTCTGGAAATTTACTTGTGAATTTGTAGATTGTAGTGGAAACTGGACTTACCCGTGCCGGCCATGCTGGGTACCCTTTAACTTTGGCAAATATGAAGTCTCCAGACTTGTATTCTCTTACTTTTTTACCCATTTTCAATTTGATTATGCCGCTTGTGTTGTATGTATTTTCACTTCACAGCACTATCTGTAATAATTAACTTGGCAATCAATAAACCGATGGCGTATAATTACATTTTACAAGTACAAAACACTTTTCATTGTTTAATTACTGTAAAAAATTATAAATTTGATTTAACCTACAAATTCCTTACCGCGGCAAAGAAATGACGGTAAAGAAATAAACATGGCGGACTTTGAAACTGGGTTACCAGAACAGAGGAAAGTGTGTGCCCACAAAAGTTCTGGCAAATTTTAGCCCAACTTTCATTAAAATTTATCGGCAACCAAATTGGTTTTGCCAAGTCTGTGGCAGGAGCCAAAATTGAGCACAGTTCTAAAACTTGTTTTGTTTACATTTTTTAATCGTTACATATTTTACGGAGATGATATATTTTCGTTGAAAATGCAATACAGCGTCGTTTAGTAATAAGGATTTACAAAAATATAAGGTTTAATTAAAAATCTAAATTAAAAATTATTGGAAAAAAATGTTTTTAAAAAGGGGCTCAAACATAGTATTGATTCCGAACGAAGTCCCCAGTTTCGCCATCTAGCGAATAGTGACATTCCCTGTTGAGTGGTTATGACGTGTTAGACCATCGATTTGAAATTAAAAAAAAATGCTTTTGTGTTTGATTTTTTTTTCAAGACTACAGCTTTATTCTTAAGCATTGAAAATCGAGTCTAAACTTTTACTATCCATCGTATGATGACAAGTTCATTATATTATGATTTAAAAAATATTTTTGTACAAATTTAGTCGAAAGTTATGTCAACGTTTCCTAAATTTCACTTTTTTTTTTTTTTTTTTTTTGTTTTCCTAGTATACGTAATTTTATAACGCACACTATTATAATTACAATCTAGTCTAATTCAGACTAATAAGCAATTTTGTTTTAACCTAAATTACTATATGGTTTTATGCTAAGAATGTGTCCATTGGCACTTTTCTTATTGTCTCTATTATTAAGGTGTAGACACAATGTTCATGTGGTCTTTGTTATTACACTTCACTGATTTTATACACTAATTGTATTATTAAGTACACTACACTAACTCGAACGGTTTCGTTCTTTTGAGTCTTCTTTTAATATCTGTGATGTCAAGAAGCTGTATTGCTTCTACGTTGACATGATGGTGAAGCCGCCGTTCGTGGGCTTCTGCGCTATTCCTTATGATGCTAGTAACAACCTCCATGTGTAGGTCCCGGTGGAGGTCACTGTTTCGGATGTACCAGGGAGCCCCTACTGCTTCTCTCAGTACTTTGTTTTGGAATCTTTGCAGAATGGCAATATTACTCTGTTTGGTGCAACCCCATAGTGTCGCGCCATAAGTCCAAATAGGCATCAGGACTTGTTTGTAAACTAGTATTTTGTTGTGAATTGACAGTTTAGATTGTCTTCCGAGTAGCCAACGCAGTTTTTGGTATCGGAGTTCTAGTTCCTCTCTTTTTTTCTTAACATGGGCTTTCCAGCGCAATTTCGTGTCCAGCGTCATGCCAAGATATTTCGCCGTATTCGCATATGGTATAATTTTACCATTAAGGAATACGTCATGCTGTTCGTGCTGTTTATTAGTAAAATTTATATGAATCGATTTGGATTCATTTAATTTGATGTTCCATTTTTTTGTCCAGTTGTATATATGATCAACTGCACTTTGCAATTTTGCAATAGCCTGCGTGTGCGTATTATCTACTGCCATTATTGCTGTATCATCAGCAAATGTAGCAATAGTACAGTTTTTTAGATTTGGAATATCAGCAGTGTATATGAGGTACAGGACCGGACCTAATACACTCCCCTGAGGTACTCCAGCTTTTATTACTTTTAATTCTGAGTATGCATCTTCCTGCCTTATTCTAAACATTCTGTTTGAGATGTATGATTGAAGTATGTCTGCATACCTTTTTGGTAATGTTTTTCTGAGTTTGAACACGAGGCCTGCATGCCATACTTTGTCAAACGCTTGCGCCACATCAAGAAAAATAGTGGAACATACTTTTTTTTCTTCTAGGGTATTTTCGATGATGCTTGTAATGCGATGTATTTGATCTATCGTTGAGTGTTTTTCTCGGAAACCAAACTGATGATTAGGTACTAATTCAGCCCTCTCTATGATAGGTTTTAATCTTTTTAGTAGTAGTTTCTCGAAAAGTTTGGACATAACGGGCAAGAGAGAGATAGGTCTATATGATGATGCTTCATGAGGCGGTTTTCCCGGCTTAGCAATCATGATTACCTCTGCAACTTTCCATAGGTCTGGTACGCAATGTAATCGAAACGCTGCATTGATTAATGTTGTCAATTTCACAATACCTTTTCTAGGAAATTTGTGTAGAACTTCACCTGATATCAGATCATAACCCGGTGCTTTTTTCGGGCGTATACTGATTTTTATTTCCTTTTCAACCTCTTTAGGTGTAACAAGCATGATATCGTCACATAAATGGTGAGAATTCGTTTGAAGGGGAGTCGGTTCACCTGTTCCATTTTCATCAGGTTGGAAAATAGATTCAAGGTATTCTGCAAACCGCTTCGCTTTTTGTTCATTATTAATTGCCCATTTATTATTGCTGCTTTCTCTGATAGGAGGAATTGTAAAGTTGTTTTTATTTATACTTTTTGTAGCTTTCCATAAAGAGTAGTCTGTACAACGGTTACCTGTTAATTTTTCAAGATAATTTTCAGTGAGTTCGTCGTTATAGTGTTGTATTTTCCTGTTGATTTTTTTTGCTAAATTGTTGAGAATTCTTTTATCTTCTGGACATCTAGTATAATGCCACACTTTGCGTTGTTTCCTTTTTTGCTCAATTAATATCTTGATTTCTCTAGGATAGACATTTCCTCTAGTTCCTTTATTGGCTACAGGTGTGTGTTTCCAGAGTGATTGTTGTATAAGTTTTATAAAATTTTCCAATTCGCTATTTAATTGCTCAGTTGTCTTGAGTGGAGTTCTCAAGTTTATATTGCGGTCTAAGTCTGTTCTAAAGCCTTCCCAATCAGTTTGCTTATTAACCAAAGCAGGAGGTTTTTCTTTAAGTATAATTTTGTCATTAACTTCTAAAAATATTGCAGAGTGGTCAGAGTTCATATCATAACTCTGGTACGTTTTTAGATAATTTGTAGATATATTCTTGACAATAAAAAAATCTATAAGATCAGGTATTTTATTTGGATCGGTAGGCCAATATGTTGGAGTTCCCGTTGATGTAGTATCACATTTCATTTCTTTAATAGCACTCATAAGTTCTTTGCCCTTAGTTGTTGATAGCCTTGAGCCCCAATATGTGTGCTTGGCGTTGAAATCTCCTCCAAGTATTAATTTCACTTAGAATAATATTTTGGCATCTTTTTATATGTTAGAAAAATGTTGGTTTTCTTCAAATTAAATAAATCAAATTTAACAAATGCACCAGCTAAGTGATATGACGATCGAATAAATTAAAAGTGATATTTTAAGCAACAACAATAATTTTCAATTAATGCCCTAATTTTGAAACAAACAAAGCTGGAAACATTGACACTGCCGGTGTCATTGACATGTTTAGAAATGTTTGAAATCCTTTGCCTGAAATTAAGGAAAAAAAGCAGTAGTTCTCGTTAAATCGCATAGATGGCGTTTTTCAAAACTATACCGTATACCCAAAATTTATAATTTCGTCACTTCATGATTTAATTTTATTTAAGGATTGATCAGAGTAAACGTGGTAAAAAGAATATGTTTAATTTTTAATTGATGGATTTTAATGCTAAAACAAGTTTTCTATTTTTTTACAAACGATTTTTTTAAATAATTAATATTATTCTTTATTCTCGCAGAACTTTATTTTGTCCTGAGATTTTATCCACCCACAACGAGTCTATTATCCTTGGTTTATGAATGAAAAATGTATGAAATGTATAATTTATTCTGGCAACCCAGTTACTATGAGTGGTCGTGTCAAGACGGGTGCATTGTATGAGCAATTTTCGCGTAAACTAATTGATTTTTTTAATTAAATTAAAGTGAATAGTGGTATTATCGTTACCAGTGCGAAGTGAGCCATGAGAATCGTTATTGTGCACATAAAAAAACCATATACTTGAATAAAAAGTGATGTAAAAGTGTTACAAAAATGGCTTCGGGTGATTCGGATCGTATCGAAGTAATGGAAAGTTCAGTTTTGAAGAAATCCGAGAATGCCGCCGAGCAATCCGTCGTCGAGGACGATGGTAATGTCCTAAATTCAATAATACAACACATTCTTTTGTTATAATCCCATTGTGTCAAGTTGGAATTACAACTTCGGTTCGTACAATGAAAAAAATGTTATTTAATTTCAGATCGTGATAGGAGCTCGATCGCAGAAAAAAATGTACCTTACGACGTAAGTATTAATTTAACGTTATTTATTACGTAATTTTAAGTTATTAATTTGTAAATAATTGAAAAAAATTACAGAAAATGTGGTCTCTTCCTAGCCCAATTTAGTCATAAATTGAAAGTAAAGTAGTTTCTCGAACAATATCTCACTTAAAACTTACAGTAATTGTTGTTAGAATAATGAAAAAACAAGTTTTTTCACTATCGTTTTTTTGATGAGGCTGTATGCAAAAAATGTCATTGCCAGAGCATAAAAAAGTTCAACTCAATCCTTTACAAAAAGTGATAAATGTGTAAACAAAGTCAGTTTATGATATATTTTGTTTGAATTGAAACCATGAATCACCTTTGAATTATTTAACAACAACAATGTGTATTGTACAGAAATACAATGCTTAGGTAGGTTTTATGTATCATCTAAATGACAGGAAAAATATAGTTTTAAAATTAGATCATTAATTTTTGATGTCTACTTGATTTTAATATTGCTATTTGTTTAATGAAGAGGCCTTAATGTGAATAAAAAAAAATTACAAGGTTCATTTTTAATTAGATTTTTAGACCTTCACAGAATTCTTATAAGTATTTTGCGCACCATAATAATTAAAAGAACTATGAAAAATACATTATTTAAAAATATGACCGATATTTGTTACATACACATGTAATTTTTATCTTATAAAAAATCAGCTATTCTCACAAGCTGAGTGCTTATTTCTAATTTCAATCAGAATGTAACAATTTTATATACCAAGCCTTCATAGTTACAGAACTTATGACAAAAAAAAAATTATTACAAAAATGAAAAAGACTAATTTCCATTGAAATCTAGTCTGTTAAAAAGTCACATTTCTAAACACTAATACCGAATCAAATGATCAAACTAAAAAAAAATAAGACCCCATGACGACCATCACCTTTCATCTGAAACATAAAAAAAAACACAGGCGATTTGAGTACCCCCTTCTTTCTGTCTGTGTATCATCTGGTGGACCTTAGATAATAAAAATGGTCTATCTATCATGCAATAACAAGGGTAAAATAATAATACACTAGTATTTTACTTTGTAAGGGATTTGAATCCTGTTTGTTTACTGTTTCCTTTGTGTTGTAAAAAATTGCATATAAAACTTTTTCACTTTACAATTTTGAAGTACAGTTGTAATTGAACTTGTAACCTCGCATACGGAAGCCAATTGCTTCAACCACTCCTACCACAACTTTTCACTGTTCACTGTTTTTACTCCTCACTGTTTGGCTAGAAGTCTTATCTGTAGTATGTAGGCATAGTCTACCACATTGGTGGAAGCATTTCCCCAGAAAAGGATTCTACAATAAATTCTTTTTTTTAAGTTCAAGAGAACCTTTTTAAATTTATGAATGTTTTTTTTTGTAGAAGTGTAACAAACTTAATAAATAAATGATTAAGTCTACTACCTTTGCTAAGAAGGTCTTCATATATTTTTGAAGGATTGTTAAGCCTTGAATATGTAGGTTTGGTAATGATGTTATTTAAGGAAAATTTTTGTTAATGTTTCAAGTCATTAAAGTTTTGATGATTCATAAAAATACACTTTTTAGTTACTTAAAGAACAGACAAGACTACTATAAAACCAATAAAATAAGTTACTTAAAAACGTAAATACTAAACCTCTATCTCTCTAAAAATTGGTCTTTTCTTAATCATTTGTTAACTTAATTGAAATTCTAACAAGACCTTTCAAATTTCAATGAAAAAAAGACTCATCCAAATTAATCAAAATATAAAACTGACTTGAAGACCTCCTATTGTAAGTCGGTCAAGTTATTTACCCTTTTTCCTCGACACAAATACTTTACGTAGATAATGCAGGGTATAATTAATTTCACACGCCATTATGCAATGCAAGACAACTGTTGCATTATCGTAAAGATACGCGCACTTTTAGGACGGGCCGCAATACATCCAGTCGCAAACTTCCCGGGGTTCGATTGAACTGACATTTTGCACGCAGATATATCGAATACAATAATATTGCAAATGGCGCTGATCTTATGATGGATTTGGAAGATTCCCATAGGAACTCCAGTACTAAACAAGATAGACTCGTCGTGTTTGGGCTCGTTTTATTTGTCTTACTTAGCACTTTACTGTTACATGATATCTAGGATCTAAAGCTTGTACTGTACTGTACTGTACCAACCCATTACTGCCCACTGCTGGGCTCAGGTCTCCTCAGAAGAGGGATTAGGCATAGTCGAACATGCTTGTCCAGTGCGGATTGGGGACTTCACATATCTTCAAAGGATTTTTAGAATCCTTTTCCGACATGTTTTCCTCGCGATGTTTTCCTTCACCGTTTTTAGCCAGTGCTGTTGTGAAAAATTGCACATAAATCTTTTTCACAATTAGATTTAGAGGTACAAGCCGGCCGGTTTTGAACCCGCGACCTCCCGTTCGGAAGGAAGCGCTACGACCACTCGGCCATCACGCCTTCATAAAGCTTGTAATTGGAGTGTTTTTTTTAACATAAATTATTTCATATAATACAGTCGATCCTCAATAAGTTAAGTCCAAGGGAAACACAAAAAATATTTTAAGTTATAGAAGTTTTAAGTTATCAAGGGTCTATGTTAGGGCTTTGATGGGAAGGGAACATATTATTTTTTGAAGTTATAGAGGTTTTTAAGTTACCGAGGTTTGAGTTATCGAGGTTCGACTGTAGTACGATACTGATGATGTGTTATCATTACGTCCACGCCTAGTTATTAGTGCAATGACATTACGATAAGTAATCTATTATAATTCCTACTCGTTTTTTTGAGGTCGGCTTCAATCGGTCTGGTCGCTGATAGAGATAGCATTATTGATTATTACATAAGTGGAAAATAGATATACATATAGAAAAACTAGCGGGTCCGTGCAACTTCGTCTGCGTCACTTTCAATAAAAAGTTAACCTATGTTCTTTCTCTGGGCCTAAAAATTATCTGTGCCAAATTTCATCAAAATCGGTAAAGAGGTTTAAGCGGGAAAGCGTAACAGACACAGACAGAGTTACATTTATAATATTACTAGCTTTTGCCCGCGACTTCGTTCGCGTGGACTTCAGGTTTGTCCCGTATTATCAAAAATTGTAGCCTATGTGTTATTCTGATGTATAAGCTATATTGTGGTAAAGTTTCATTCAAATCCATTCAGTAGTTTTTACGTGAAAGAGTAACATACATACATCCATACATCCATCCACACATACAAACTTTCGCCTTTATAATATTATTATGATTGGGGATACGCAAATCAACTTTCAAATAAGCTTATGATTCGCACGGACGTTTTTTTATGTCGCGCGTTTTTTTATTTAATTTAAGGATCGGTCCGGCTCTATTTAAGCAAAAATAAAAGTAATTTGATATTATAATTACACAAGATTATCAAGTAGTATGTATTGCATTTTGAGCCTAAAATAATACAGGTACAGTTAACCCTCATTCACACTTTCGCTTTCATCGTCGCGTGTAATTAAATTGTGTTTAATAAAATTATTTTCTTTCTTTCTTCTTTCTAATTACTAATCAAATGACTATCTCTGAAATCTGAACCTTTGAATGAATTAAAAATAAGTAAAGTACTAGTGTAACAGTCGTGGTGGCCGAGTGGTTGAAGCGCTTGCCTTCCGTACGGGTGGTCGCGGGTTCAAAACCGGCTTGTACCTCTAAATCTTAATATGAAAAAGATTTTTGTGCAATTTTTCACAACACCACTGGCTAAAAACGGTGAAGGAAAACATCGTGAGGAAACCTGCATGTCGGAAGATATGTGAAGTCCCCAATCCGCATTAGGCAAGCGTGGTGGACTATGCATATCCCCTCTTCGGAGGAGACCTGAGCTCAGCAGTGGGCAGTAGTGGGTTGTTACAGTACAGTACCAAGTACTAGTATTAATTAACATAGTTGTTACACACATGGATTTAAATATAGTTATTAAAAAAATCATTCGTCTCTTTTTCACACAAAATTTTTGTCCCACTTTTCGTTAGCTATGGTAGGCCTTTTAAGTTTTATCTCTGTGGTACAATCTTCTGTGACAGCGCAGTGTGACATTGTTAGAAACAATAGAATTGGCTATACCACAGTATAAATGTACAGAAATAAAGTTTTATACTACATGAAAAAAACTTGAGACGTGTCAAGGGACATCCGGATGGAACGAAGTTCCTTTCGATTAATTAGTGAGGGAATTGTAATAAAATTTTATTTTTTTAATAAATAAAATATTATGATCACAGCGCCATCTAGCATTAATCATATAAAACAAAATAAGGAATTGTTTTAAAAGATTTTAATCACAGCGTCATCTAGCGATAGTCATCTAAAACAAAAAAGTGTCGTGCCAACTTTTTCATAAGAATTTCTGTACAGCCCCCTTTCGATAACGCGCGATAAGGAACTTCGTTCCATTAAAAAATCGTCACTTAATGACACGAAATTTTAAACTCGTGTAAGAAAGTTTCAGATATCTGTGCTTTCTTTTGCTTGCCTCCTCTCCTCAATATTTGAACCCTCCTTCACAAATTACATTGAGAACGGAAGATAGTAGACCAATCGAGTTTGGGCTCATTTTAAAGGACAGGTTGACAGCTACATCCATCTTAGCTTTGCCAAAGCATTCGTATGTTTTTTTGTGAACCGAATTTTTGTTGCATTCCTAGTACTGGCTAGTAAAAACACATTATTTCTGTATGTAATTATACTATGCCTATAGTTCGCACGATGTTATGTTATTGCAATAATTCATACGTTACTCGCATGGTTTAAGTGTACGTAACTTCACATAGTGTTAGCTACTGGTGTTACGTCTTTTGTGTATTGTCTACGAAGTGGTACGATGGTATGGTATTAAAAATAACATAAGAATTCCAACGTTTTTTTTTTATTATTGTTAGATTTAAATATGTCCTTCTTTAAACGAGGCTTGAAGAGAGTCTTAAAGTTAGGTCGTAGGTAGCGGCCCCGTAGTGTTGCAAATGCAAACGCGACGCTAACCATTTACAAACAGGTTGCCGGCCAGAACGCGTTCCAGCAATTTGCCCACCTCGTCCAGCAGCACGATGGGACGGTAACCGGCGGCTGAGTCCACCGGGCGCCCCTCTTTCTGCAAAAGGACCAGTCTGCCCGTCTTCCAGAGCGAGGGAAACCGTCCCGACTCCAGGCAAGAATTGAACAGCCTCAGGAGTCGGTCCCCCAGGAACAACGACGTCCGATTCAGAAAATTTTATTTCTAAGGATATCTCTGCCAAAACAAGCAATAAAACCAAATAACGGCTAAAATATGAGAAAGAATACAAGTAACAAACAACATTGTTTAAATTTATTGCTCCAAAGGCGATTGTATCCAGCGCGAGATTGGCAAACAGCCAGTCACATTGTAACTTAACGCACATCCGGATTAGTATCCAAAAACTCAAGTTTGTTACGTGAAAATCGACCTTAGTTCTTTGTTGAATAGGTTGATAATAGCTCAGCACTAGGATCGGGTCAGTAGAGGGATCATCCACTACGCAACCCGCGGATTTGGGTCTTAACATCTTCAAATTCGGCTATGGAATGAGCTCTTGTTTCTACTTTCTTCGGCCCAGAGCGCTATACGCTACCTTTTAAATAGGGTTGAGGAAAGTCTTCAAAGTTTGGTCGTAGGTAGTCACCCCGCAGTCCTGTGATATTTTAAAGATCCATTAGGAAACTACTTACGATCAGGTGGCCCGTTGGCTTGTCTACATGGCAATAAAAAAATATGATTCGATTATGGGTCAACTTTTTTTCGTTGTATTATTTTTGAAAATGTTGTGTTTAGTTTTTTTCATAATTTTCAACAATTTATTACGTTTTTTATATACCTTAGTTATTAAATAAAACAACAGGAATTTATATTATATGTTATACATAAATGGAAATAAGGGTTTTAATAGGAAATTCTGAAAAAGTAGGGATCCGTTTAGCCCCGCTACTCAGCAACCACGTTAGCACATCTGAGTTCGGGTTTATCAGAACAACTATGGACAAAGTTTTCGATTTGCCTCAAATATCTACCCAAAAATTGCCACTAGTTATAGAGCTATAAAAATAAAATAAAATAAGCCTTTATTACTGCTTTTCTTACAAATAACTAATCTAAACTATAATAAAACTTAATTACAGCTTGTCCCTCGACAAAGGCCTCCTCAAAGAACTTCTAATCTTGCCTATTCTTTGCCACTCGTATCCAAGTCGCTCCAGCCATCTTCTTGAAGTCTTCCTCCCACCTTTTATATTGTCTACTTTTCCTTTCCCTCTCTTATCATGTGTCCTGCCCTGTTCTCGAGCTATTAACATCTAATGAAGCATTCAAATATTCTCAGGCATCCAAAACGGAATATCAAGAAGTACTTTCAAGCCTTCAATAGCGGTTGTTAAATATCTCGCCCCCCAGTCACCATTGCGTATTTTCCCGATACCATTGTTCGTGAGTCATGTATGTTCATATGTCGTACATGGGACCGTTGACCTAAAAAGTTATGGACGAAAGTGCCAGGAGAATTCGCAATGTGCCAAAATATACGTCGTAGGATAATAGCCCAAATATCGACGGGTTCAACGTATACTGGGACAATAACCAATAAAATGACGAAAATCGTTTTTTGCAGTAGCTAAATACTCTTAAAATTGCATAATCTTTATGTCCTGAGGATTTTACTTTAAAATTATCTTGAGAACTTCCGTTTTTACTTTAAAATTATCATTTTCAGAGATAGAACTTACTAAAATTTGTAAGGGGGCGGCGCGACGCGAAAGAGTGCCGTGGGCGTAACGCGTCGCGCCGTCCCTCATAACCCCGTGCTTGTAAAAATAGTTACCATTCCTCAAAACCGTTAGCCGTACCGTAAATTACAACTCCCATTTGAAAGACAAGAGGTTCGAAAAAGTAAATAATAGTAAATATCTAAATCACGAACACAAAGATAATTATTTAAAATGCGGAAATACGATATGAAATATCAAACATACTATGACCGAAGTGTTTTTCGGTTATTTTAGTTAATTAAACACAGTTTTTGTTCTTCAACGGGATGTTCAGTTTGATTGTCGAGATTGTCGACTGTTGCCAATTGCGAGGGGTTCTTTTTTGCGCTGCTTTTTGTTAGGCTACAGGAAATCGATGTACTTCCTACGCGTTGTTTGACGGGTCATCTTGTAATTGTGAGAGATATATCTTCGATGAAAGATTTTAGTGATACGTTTAAATTATGAATGCTGTTAAAACTAAGTCGTGGTGGCCGTGTGATTGAAGCGCTTGCCTTCCGAAGTGGAGGTCGCGGGACCAACACGGCCGACTTGAACCTCTAAATCTTAAGTTGCATCCTGTTTATGACAACACCACTGGGTATAAACAGTAAAGGAAAACATCGTGATGTAACCTGCATTTTGGAAAAGGTTTCTAAAATCCTTCCAAGTTAAGTGAAGTGTAAGCAAGCGAGGACTGTGTCTGATCCCTCTACTGAGACCTGAGCCCAACAGTGAACAGTAATGGTTCGTAACAGTACAGTACTGCTACTACGTTTTTATACTAGATGATTACTAGTTATACTAGATTATTACTAGTTGGACATATGCCTCAACTAAATGGCTCCATGTCGACCGGTCTTTAACTGTTTATATCCAGTGACTTCCATCGACCTTAATCAGATCATCAGTCTACTTTACAGGAGGTTGAGCCACATTGCTCCAGCTGGAAAAGTCCTATAACTAACGTTATAGGACCTTTCGCATTGGACAATCATCCTGCGTACTATATGCCTTGCCCATTGTCACTTCAAAGTCGCAATTCTATGGCCTATATAAGTTAATTTGTAATTATAATACATAGCAATGTGCTAATTTTATCACGCACCGCACGAAGCGATAACGTGATGTTTACAAACAACTGCTGTTATGATTGCATCAAGCTTTATCATAGTACAATAATCATCATAATAATATGAATATAAGGACCAATGAGAGGAATTACGCCGCCTTTTCTAATTACTTTGATTTTTGCCCATTATGCTTTACTATAAAACTACGAAATCAAATAGTATCATCATTTCATCTAGCGAAACTTTGATACATAATCTACGTTGGTTGCAAGATCGTAATTCTGAATATCTTTGTCTAAATAGAATCTTTAAAATAAAATACCCTTAGCTAGCTTGGCGATGTCGTTGCATTGTACAATTCCATGAGCGATTTTCCCTACTTATAATCCCATCGTCTTTGGCTCAACCTTATCCTATTCAAATAGGGTCGGCGCAATATGTTTTCTCTCCATTCATTCGTAATCTGGCATAAGTCCTCTGTCACGCCGCAAATTTTCATATCCTCTTTCACGCAATCCAACCAAGTCTTCTTATAATCCATATACCATCGTAAAGGTTAACTCTTACAGAAGTTAACTCTTGTCTCGAAACTCAAGCCCTTTGATATGTCACCGGTTTTAAAAATAAACAGTACCTACATGACTTGTGGACGACACGCACGAATTTGTCAAGGGGTTAACGAACTGACCGTTTGTAATATGAAAGTGTTAATAGAGCGAGATTCTACAGTAAATGTTAAGTATTTTTAGTGTCGAGTTGACTGGCACCTTAGTTTAGTCTGTGGATGTTAGACTAGCTTCTTCGTTAGGTTATAAAACTGCCAAGGTATGGTTTTATTTGAACAGTGTACATTGTGTTGCCTGTGTTAAATTTGAGATAATGTCAGTTATGACGTTGTGAATGATGCTGTCTCGTGTTTAAATTGTTTTTACCGCGAACTTTTCTATGATCAACAAAACCGTTTCCAAAAAACATCCTTTCCATTTGGACTTCACCGTCAATGAAGTCTATATTAAGAAGTTTACACTTTATTTTTGTTTGTTTTCCAGCCGGCAGTCGGCCCGATGGGTGCCATCGGCAAAGTGCACAAGTCGGACCGGAAGATCGGTCACCGGCGTGTTGGAGAGGGCGGCGAGATTACCTATAAGAAGATCCAGTCTTCACAGATTATGGGATCTATACAGCTCGGTAAGTTTCACTTTCCTTGACCATTGACGGAATTGGTTATGTAATTTTTTCTCTTTTTATTGGTCACGCCATTAGCCATGTCGGTTATTACAATTTTACACACCCTGATATCGTGCCCGGCAATATTGCAATACAAATCTTAAGACAACAAAAAAAAACTTAAGAGGTGTCAAGGGACACCCGGATGGAACGAAGTTCTTTTCGATTAATTAGTGAGGGAATGGTAATAAAATTTAGTTAAGTAAATTTTAGTTTAGTTAATAAAACTAACTAATTATTATAACTTAAAAAAAATAACATTTTTATCACAGCTCCATCTAGCATTAATCATATAAAACAAAATAAGGAATTGTTTTAAAAGATTTTAATCACAGCGCCATCTAGCGATAATCATCTAAAACAAAAAAGTTTCGTGACAACTTTTTCATAAGAATTTCCGTCTAGCCCCCTTTCGATAACGCGCCATAAGTAACTTCGTTCCAAAAATATTTTCTAATTCTAACCACTAGTTCTTTAGTACACATAATCTTATAAGAGATTATTCGTGTCTTTGGATGGATCGCTCAGAAGTATGAACTTAAAAACTGGTTCAGGTCGAAGGAATCTACTAAATGTATCCTGGATCTAACAAACTCGGGTTTTTAGCAAGCGTTGAATGGCGCATTGTCTTGTCATGATGTCGTAACATGTACCTCTTAAAGTTGAATCATCTATAAAGGGTATATAAGGTATATAATCATATACAGGGTGATTTCCTAGTGAGGGTACATATTGAAGGTCATGGTAGCTGATTGTTATATACGACCGGTAAAAATATTATTACCAAAGAATATGGCTTAATGCCTTAGTAATCGCAACTTAAAAATACCTAAAATTCTTGCAAAATGATGGTTTTTCGACAGCTGATGGGTGTGGCGGAGGTGTGGGGTGCGCGTGATCACTAGAGGTCGTTAGTCAACACTCTTTTAGCCGAAATTGTTTATGTTTGAGGTAGATTTGTCGAATTTAGATTTAAAAAAAAAAAAAAAACTTGTAATTTTACCTATTTTTTGTAATATTCAGTTTTAGAACAGAGTACTCATCACCCTCCTGCAATATGTACCTTCTTTAAAAAATTACCCTGTATAAGGTAGGCGGAAATGACCTTGATTTTCCTCTGACACTATGTTAAAGTATGCACGATAGTGACCACTTCTTTTTCTCTTATAGGCATTAAAAAAACTTGAGAGGTGTCATGGGACACCCGAATCGAACGAAGTCCCTTTCGATTAAAAGATATCTTATAATTTTTTTTCCTAACGTAACGCGCGATAAGGAACGTGTTTTAAAAGATTTTGATCACAGCTCCATCTAGCGATAATCATCTAAAACAAAAATAAGGAACGTGTTTTAAAAGATTTTGATCACAGCGCCATCTAGAGATAATCATCTAAAACAAAAAAGTGTCGTGACAACTTTTCGTAAGATTTTTTCCGTCTTCGATAACGTCATCTAACTTTTGCTTTTATGTGAAATCTGTTTCACATAAAACAAACATTTTGAAATCCAAAACATCTTTCCTGACGTTATCAGCTAAGCTCGGTCATTTATAACAATATTTTTTGTAAACAATACACGCAACCTAACGATAGATGTGCAACGTTTAAAATTAGAATGAATACGTAACTAGCCCTTGATGCACGAGGAATGGATGCGGTAATTATTATTTTAAACACATTTTGAGGTAGTTCGTAGTGTGATTGTGTCTTAAAATCTCGTAAAATGACAGCTTCTTTGAATATTGATTATGAATGTTGTTTTTAAACAACATAGGTACTAAACATCACAGATAAAATTGACCTTCTTTAAATTTTTTGTTAATTTTGACAACTAGTTCTTATTTCAAACAAATTTTGTATCAATTTTTTTTTGTTTCATTTTTTCCTAGACAGTACAGTAATACATGTCTATTACACAAATACATTTTTTTAAAACGTAAAACATAAATCGTCCATTTAAGGGTTAAACTTCCTCTAATATACTCAATCGCCTTTTACCAACTAAGTACCTAATTCAACAGAGAAATCCATACGTCATTTTATATGTGTAACATGCAGTGTCCACCGTTTCCCGCCTCTGGGAAATGGCGGTACTTCACTCCACTAACCTAAATAGACGATTCTGACGAGTTTAACTGTATAATTTCTGTGTGCGTTCTGTTTATAAGCAAGGTCGTTTGTTTGTTTGCCCAAACGTCAGGTTTTGTTTTCATTGAACTTTCTGTACGAATCGTCCGTGACTTCTGATTTATCTGTGTCGTAAAGATTGTAACAGGGTCTGATCTGGTGGATTTGCTGGGGGAAACTGATTTTCCCGCGGTATAAGAGCAAAAGTGGACCATTCTAATTTCGCTAATGGCATTCTAAAATCGTGCGTAATGAACAAAAAAAACTTGAGAGGTGTCAAGGGATACCCGAATGGAACGAAGTTCCTTTCGAGTAACTAGTGAGGGAATTGTAATAAAATTTTATTTTTCTAAGTTTGTTAATTAAAATATTTTGATCACAGCGCCATCTAGCATTAATCATATAAAACAAAATAAGGAATTGTTTTATAAAATATTTTAATCACAGCCCCATCTAGCGATAATCACCTAAAACAAAAAAAGTGTCATGACAACTTTTTCATAAGAATTTCCGTCGAGCCCCCTTTCGATAACGCGCAATAAGGAACTTCGTTCCAAAAGATGTCCAAGCGATCTTGGCCATTTCCAATGGGGAAAGATTTAATTTGGATCCTATTTGTATTCACACTGACACGAGATGAGCAATAATTTCCGACTACGACTATATAATATCATTTCGCCCTAAGATGATGAATGATTCCCGTTATTGTCATTCCAATATTCCGATAAGGAATAGTTTAAACAGTAACAGACAATAGCACGATCCTGTTGATTTTAAATCCATACATAATTCGAATCTTTAGCCTGGAGTTTGAAGGTCGTCGACGGTGTTCACAAAACAATTTCTAAACAAACAAAAAGATCATACAATGTAGACTGCATCTATGATCTGGGCCAGATCCAAATATTCAGTACGATTATACAGTGTTTGTACTTGTTACCATTACAAACTCTATTGTATAATATACTAAACTAGCAATGTCGTAAAAATAATATAATGTTGCTAGTCTTCTGTACTTAGTAACATGTTGTTAATGTAATGCTTCTATCGAAATAACCAGAAATGTACGCTTATTTGTCACAAGGTACTATATATTTCCTGTGTATTCCAAAATTTTCTGATAAAATCTCTAGTTCTTGGGCTTAAGATCTGCCGCTGTGAATCCTGGCTATTACAGTAGTGAAAGTAGGAGCAGGTCCACCAGAAGGATATTATGGTTAGAGTGCTTGCAGAGTTGAAGGTTGTCGGTTTTTATCACTGGTGTCTCCCAATATTTCCTTGTTCACACTGTCTATAGTAAATCTACTAATGTGATTGTCTAATTTTAAAATCTTCACATCCTTCATATTTTACCGTCTTGTGACTTACTATGCCTAAAATACAAGCCTTCAAACTTGACCGTGTAGTAGTATAAAGGCAATGAAACGTCCAAAGTCATTTTCATGCAAATTATTCGTGTCGGCTTTCAAAAGGATTATAAATGAGGAGTTTTTAAACGGTCATCGTCATGTATTGTTGTTTTGCTTTCGCCCTTGATGGGGAATCGTTCGTAGTGACGATTCATTGCATGTCATAAATCAAATGACGACCTTGTGGCTTTACTAGGTCTCCTAAAACGTGAGGAAATCAGGAAATTCTTAACTAGATGACAGTTGGAAGACTTTTCTTTTAGATATCCTAAAGTAACGATGTCTTCAATTTGGTCAAACACAGAGCAAGGTGCTCGCAGCTAAACTTTGGCTGATGACTTTAAAAGCATTTTGGGGCATAAATTATAGACCCCACAAAATGAAGCTTTGTTTTTGAAAATATCAATCACAGTTTGATGGATGCAAGAATCAGAAGAAGACCGGTCAATCCTGTTTTGGAGGAAGCTTATTTTATCAATACCGTGGTAACCATTAAAAATCTAGGTCAATTAACCGACACACATGAAACACTTATCGCGAAACATGCATACGATTTTAACGGTCATGTACCGAAGGATGTAGTTTCATTGATGTTTATGTAGCGCTCGCTGCACGGAGATATGTACTTGTTAATGATGACTAATTTATAAATGTAAGGTCGTGTTTTCATAATTTTGTTGTGAATGAAGCTGTTCTAGAGCAAGTATGTTAATTATGTAATAGAGGTCTTCGTTTAACTGGAGTATTTGATGGGTTTTGGCCTCAATCAGACGATGAGTGTGAACGGTTCTGTGCGGTAGAAATTATTGCTCTCTCATAATTATAAATGCCTGAAACACACTAAAATCAGAAAGAATTTAAACATTTTTTCAATAGATACACATTTGGACATTGTTAAGCTGTCAGGTTTCTGATTGTTTGATTTGTAATAGGTGCCACTTTGCTAGTTTTTTTCAAATACACTCATTCTTAACAATCCAAACTCCGAAACTGTTAAAGCAAATTGGTATTTACATCAAAAGCTTTAAGAATCTCTTTGCTGTCTCAAGATTTTAGGCTAACATTAGTTTTATAACCATTTAGGATTCTGGAGAAATGCTGTCTCTGTCGTTCCATTAGTCGTAAAACGGCTATTTCTGTGCGCCCTGCTGTCTGTTGGGAGTCGTAAATTTAGACTGGCGTGTAAAATGCTTTAGGATCAGCGTGAATTGATTTTAATTGGTCTATAAAGTTTCTGAAAGGCCTGTAATAAACTTAGTAACAAAAGACTGTGAGTTTTACAAACAGCTATTGTCCGTGATGTTGGATAATCTATAGCCTTATCGCTGTAACGATTTCCTGCAGGTGTCCTTTTTACAATTAAAAGATTAAGGCAGAACCTTGGGACACAGAAAGACCTTTTTTATAAGGTCCTCTACATGATGGTATAGGTTTTTGAGTTGTCGGAAATCGCGGGATTGAAACTCTAAAACCTCCGACCGCTCACACACACACACACACACACACACACACACACACACACACAACGTCTGCACCCCGGCTGAGGCCAGAACCCGGACCAGTTCTTTCCCTTTGCGCCGCCCCCATTATGGTATAGGTACCGAAGAATGTTTTAAAGGGATGGTTCATCTTTGTGAAGATTATAATGCACATACCCATAATGTCCTAATAATAGGTATTGGTGTACTCCGGGAGACAGTAGGGTTCATCAGCCTTGCTGTTATGGATATAGGCCCTCACTTATCTTCGTCTTCAGTAATCCCAAAATACGTCTTTACTATGTTTCTTTTCACTGTACTGTAACAATCCATTACTGCCCACTGCTGAGCTCATGTCTCCTCCGAAAAGGGGTTAGGCATAGTCCACCACGCTTGCACGCCCAATGCGGATTGGGGACTTCACATATCTTCAAAGGATTTTTAGAACCCTTTTTCCGATATGCATGTTTCCTCACGATGTTTTCATTCACCGTTTTTAGCCAGTGGTGTTGTGAAAAATTGTACCTAAATCTTTTTCATATTAAGATTTAGAGGTACAAGCCGGCCGGTTTTCAACCCGCGACCTCCCGTACGGAAGGCAAGCGCTTCAACCACTCGGCCACCACGACTATCTTTTAGTACCTACTGTTAGGTGACTTTTCTCTAATTCCATTTAATCGTTTGTAGAAGCGGGTATTACGTCGATTTAAAGGAAGGACTTCCGGTTGTGATGAATCATTTTATAAGAGTGTTGTTAGATTCTTTTAATTTTATTTTATGCGAACGGAAATACTAGTGGCGCCATCTGATTTATTTCTCAAGAAAGTATAAAAGGCGTGTAAGCTGTCGTTTGAATACAGTAGTCGACGTGATTTCAAAGTGAACAGAGTTGAGAGTAATTGTGACTGAGTTTTGGAGGATAATTGTACTGATTTTGGAGGATGGTTATACTGTTTTTGGAAAATGAATAAACTGTTATTGTGAACCAAGGAATTTTCATTGTGTTTCTGAACTGAACCCAATAGTTCAGAAGCGTGATCGACGGAAAAAGGTACCACTTTTTCTTGTACTGCGCCCACAGAAAACCGTAAGTCACTGATATTACATCTTTTTTAAAGTATTCATTATGGATGATACTGAGCTCAGCTTACAAAAAAAATGAGTTTCAAATGGACGCTCATTATGTATGAGAGGATCCATTTTTTTTTTTTTTTTCTATTTTATTTTCATTTCCCCACACTCTGGTTTGAATACTACTTAGTTGAATTCCGTTACATTAAAGTCTCTTTTTTTTTCTCTTTTTCACGTAACATCGAGTAACTATGGCTGGACTGGACTGGACTGGATTGGATTGATATATCATGGTTGCGGACGGCTCGTGGTACAGAGTCGAGTAACTATGGCTGGATTGGATTGGATTGGATTGGACTGGATTGGATTGGATTGATATGTCATGGTTGCGGGAAGGCTCGAGGTAAAGAGTCGAGTAACTATGGCTGGATTGGATTGGATTGATATGTCATGGTTGCGGGAAGGCTCGAGGTAAAGAGTCGAGTAACTATGGCTGGACTGGATTGGATTGATATGTCATGGTTGCGGGAAGGCTCGAGGTAAAGAGTCGAGTGACCATGGCTGGGACTTGGATGGACTAGGTTGATGCAGGACTGGGTTGATGCTGGACTTGGGTTGATGCTGGACTTGGGTTGATGCTGGACTTGGGTTGATGCTGGACTTGGGTTGATGCTGGACTTGGGTTGATGCTGGACTTGGGTTGATGCTGGACTTGGGTTGATGCTGGACTTGGGTTGATGCTGGACTTGGGTTGATGCTGGACTTGGGTTGATGCTGGACTTGGGTTGATGCTGGACTTGGGTTGATGCTGGACTTGGGTTGATGCTGGACTTGGGTTGATGCTGGACTTGGGTTGATGCTGGACTTGGGTTGATGCTGGACTTGGGTTGATGCTGGACTTGGGTTGATGCTGGACTTGGGTTGATGCTGGACTTGGGTTGATGCTGGACTTGGGTTGATGCTGGACTTGGGTTGATGCTGGACTTGGGTTGATGCTGGACTTGGGTTGATGCTGGACTTGGGTTGATGCTGGACTTGATTGATGCTGGACTTGGATTAGTACTGACTAGGTTGATGCTGAATTGGATTGGTACTGACTAGGTTGATGCTGAATTGGATTGGTACTGACTAGGTTGATGCTGAATTGGATTGGTACTGACTAGGTTGACGCTGAATTGGATTGGTACTGACTAGGTTGATGCTGAATTGGATTGGTACTGACTAGGTTGATGCTAAATTGGATTGGTACTGACTAGGTTGATGCTGGATTGATACTGGACTGGACTGCGCTGCCTTGAATTGGGGCTGGACTGGACTGCGCTGCCTTGAATTGGGGCTGGACTGGACTGCGCTACCTTGAATTGGGGCTGGACTGGACTGCGCTACCTTGAATTGGGGCTGGACTAGACTGCGCTGCCTTGAATTGGGGCTGGACTGGACTGCACTGCCTTGAATTGGGGCTGGACTGGATTGCACTGGGGCTGGATTAGTATTGGACTGGACCTGGATTGGTATTGAGATTGGACTGGACCTGGATTGGTATTGAGATTGGACTGGACCTGGATTGGTATTGAGATTGGACTGGACCTGGATTGGTATTGAGATTGGACTGGACCTGGATTGGTATTGAGATTGGACTGGACCTGGATTGGTATTGAGATTGGACTGGACCTGGATTGGTATTGAGATTGGACTGGACCTGGATTGGACTGGACCGGGATTGGACTGGACCGGGATTGGACTGGACCGGGATTGGACTGGACCGGGATTGGACTGGACCGGGATTGGACTGGACCTGGATTGGTATTGGACTGGGCCTGTATTGGACTGGGCCTGTATTGGACTGGGCCTGCATTGAAGCTGGATTGGACCTGGAGCTGGATTGGACCTGGAGCTGGATTGGACCTGGAGCTGGATTGGACCTGGAGCTGGATTGGACCTGGAGCTGGACTGGACCTGGAGCTGGATTGGACCTGGAGCTGGATTGGACCTGGAGCTGGATTGGACCTGGAGCTGGATTGGACCTGGAGCTGGATTGGACCTGGAGCTGGATTGGACCTGGAGCTGGATTGGACCTGGAGCTGGATTGGACCTAGAGCTGGATTGGACCTGGAGCTGGATGGGACCTGGAGCTGGATTGGAGCTGGACCAGATTGATAGGTTGCGGGAAGGAACAAGGCCGAATGATCAGGCATATCTGATATTGGAGTAGATAAACAAAACTAGGAAATACAAAGGAAGACGCGGAGACTGTCTCCAGGATTTCGATGAATAATGGCACAAAGAGACAGATAAGGGGTAACATTCGGAAACGTTATCAGGGTTCTTAAATGATTGAACAGAACGGCGGAGCGGCAGTCACCACGAGGAATATGGACAAGTAAGCCAAATGATATTAATTCTGCCTTACATCGTTTTATGGCAAAAGATAAAACTATTCAGTTTCAACTAAACAAAGAGACCGACTGAATAAAGGAAGAAAAAAAAGGGGGAGAATAGATTTGATTCATTATGGAACATGTCTGGGAGGGATAGAAGCGAAAGTTGATGGAACCCTCTCCTTGTCGTGAGAGTTACGCCGGACTTCACACAGATTGTTGAGCAAAATAGTTGAGTTTGAAGAATCATTAGAGCATTATACACGATGACTAATCTACTATTTCGCTATAAAATCTCAGGTTAGCAGGATGTGTCTTGTTTACTTCACGGGGTGGATCATAGAGCCATTAGTGCGTAGGTGGCGTAATTTAGCGAAGAAGAACTTGCGGAACCATCAAAGTAGGGCAATTCGGGGAGTCGTGAGATACAAGTGACAGATCATTACGCAGACAACTATTCATTGGAACCTACCTGGTGCTTCTGAGGTTGATACAGTGGCGGTAATAGGTGTTTCGATTGCGAGGGAGCGATCGCCTTTTGAATTACTAGATAAGGACTGTTTCTGACCAATGCGCGTTACCGATCAAGGGAGTTTGGGTCTGGATCACTCTGGACATATCTGGTAGCAAGGGAAGGTTGGAAAGGCTTTCTGCCCTGCAAGAGTCCTAGAAATCCAAATAAATGCTTACCTACAGCATGTCAACGTTGATGTTCAGTCAAAGTTCTCCTTGATTAAAGGGTCGGACGGAACTGGCTGGATTTGTGTGAGAATGGTAGTTTCTGAACGAACAATGTTGTGAAAGATGTTTTTGGACGAAGCTCAGAGTGAAAGGGATGACAGATAAAGAAGATGGACAAAAGACGCGAAAGACGAACGTTGTGTTAAGAAGAAGTCTATTATTTTTATGAGTCTTGATGGGGGACGATAACAATTTGCCTGCTTTATTGGTGCTGTTTATGCCGGTGTTGCAGGAATGTGCATTGTTGATGGCAGTGTTATTCACTCCTATGTTTTGAGTCAATACTTTTTACAGAAGGTCCGGATATAATTGTCGCTGGAATTCCAGATGAATCGAATGTTCAAACGACATGTGTAAACGCTTGCAGAGTTTGTGTCTGAAGTAGAAGGGAGTATTGTCCTAGAGAATATACGATTGGAAATTAATGTTGGAAAGGATACCATTTTGGGTTGTTGTAGAGTTGACTTCCATGAAAACGCGGTTGACCAGAGCAACAACTGTAGTGATCGACAACATCGAGCGCTTCTAGCTCCAGATATGCTGTTGTGTAGGGATTGTTTCATGTGATTTGCAAGGTCGAGAATTTACAAAAGCCTATCGGATGGTGACTGAGACGGAGGATCTGAACCCCTTATAGTGTCGGATGTGGATTGTGAACTGATGAGAGTATGTTGCAGGAAATATTGGATAGTGAGAAGATGAGAGTCAGATTAATGCTTTTTGTGGACGAATGATTGTTGGCGTATCGTTCTTGGCTCTATATGATCCTGGAGCAAAATGCGACGTATGCAAGTAGAAGGCCTGGCTGGTGTACGTCTGTAACACAACTTCTCTAGTCCCTCTCTGATTACAGCTGGTATCTTGTTTTAGTCGGAGACCCATTGATAGAGCTGTTGTGGCCATTGATGACGTCGGATTGTAACTGCCCAATCGGCAGGTGCGGAAGCTCGGACTATTAGGATAACTGGGAAATTTTGTTATTGATCAAGGCCTTACGTTTTTTTTGAAGTTTATGCGAGTATTGTATTTGTATTTGGTGGGTTTTTGCTCAAAGGAGTTATCTGGTAGATTCTCGAAGTGAGGCACGATGGTGAGGATCTTGTGTTGTAAGAGACGTTGTGACCTATTCAAGATAGAAGGATAGGTATTGTTTCCCGGAGGTGCGAAGTTTCGTTCGCTTGGAGTGCGGCCGTGTCAGGGCTGGAGCATGTGGATGTGATAGAGGGACCACTTCACTTGGACCCATCATTAAAGTGTGATTAGTAGAGCTGAACAAATTCGGAGGATTTAAATAGGAAAAGTCGAAAAGTGGGAATGTGATACTGATAAAACAAGGCAATGAACAGAAGGACACAAATGGACAGAATAGAGGAAATAATTTATTTAATGAAATCGGATACTGTTAATTTCGGACAGGTCATCTCCCTAATGGATTTTGCGAGAAAAGAAGTAGGAATACGTGAGTTGGCAACGCTAGGAAGAGAAACTGGAATCTCAAGATATAGTGAAGAACAAAAACGTGAAAATGAGAAGTCTTCGAAGGCTGTATCCTTCCAATTCTCCCATCTGAATGTCAAACTCAAGACCTCATCAAATTAAACATCAAAAATGTTATCAGGCTTGCAGAATGCTATAACGGTAAAGAAATTTGAAGGGGTGGACTGACATACTATCAGATGATTCAATAAATGAAACAAACTATATGAACTGATACACCGGACAGAAGAGGAAAAGAGGTAGGCCTTTTCGATGGTGGGAATACTAAATAACAGGGATATTATAATGAAGAAACGGCTGAAGACAGGAGTGGAATGAAGGAGGCTTTTGGGCACGTAACGTTTTTTATGGCTTTCAGCTATGGTGCTACGAGGCTAGTGTCGAGGAGTAAAATTCAACCATGGCTTTTTATGTGGACACTTGAATTCTACGTTGCTTGATTTTTAGTTGGTTGTTTTGGTCTCCTTTTATTTATTTATTTTTCTCATCTTTTAGTAATGGTTGCAATTGATCGGATTTACGGAGAGTTAAACAAGCGCGAGGACTCGCTTAGTTACAGGATGGCCGAGCTGTTAGGTGACTTTTCTCTAATTCCATTTAATCGTTTGTAGAAGCGGGTATTACGTCGATTTAAAGGAAGGACTTCCGGTTGTGATGAATCATTTTATAAGAGTGTTGTTAGATTCTTTTAATTTTATTTTATGCGAACGGAAATACTAGTGGCGCCATCTGATTTATTTCTCAAGAAAGTATAAAAGGCGTGTAAGCTGTCGTTTGAATACAGTAGTCGACGTGATTTCAAAGTGAACAGAGTTGAGAGTAATTGTGACTGAGTTTTGGAGGATAATTGTACTGATTTTGGAGGATGGTTATACTGTTTTTGGAAAATGAATAAACTGTTATTGTGAACCAAGGAATTTTCATTGTGTTTCTGAACTGAACCCAATACTACCTCTTTATCAAATATAAATATGTCTTGCTCAACTAATAAATTTAAAGGAATGGTCTAATGTTTTTTATTTTTTGGATCCTTTTAACGTAAATTATGATTCGTAAATTACAGCAGTTTGCAATTGTCCTTACAAATTGATCGTTCGGGCACGCGCGTCGCTGATGAACACCAATCTACCTAAATTGAGTCATTGGAGCGTTTTAATTGTTCCACGTTGTGTTGTTTATTGTTTGTTGGCGATACATTTATTTAGCTGGTTTATTGTGGGCGGCAAATATGTATGGCGCGAGAGAGAAATCCGACAGATCCGTCCGCGGATCGATCCGTGGGATAGATCTACACGTGCAAAATGGGCCAAATGAGCTCCCCTCGTTGGTGTTTTCCGAGCGCTATTGCTCTTCTTCAAACGAGGCTTGAAGAAAGTCTTTAAAGGTAGGCCAATAGTTAATATCGAAACCAATACGATTTTTCGATTCTGCCCAGTTGAGGCGATGCCACTATTTTATTATAAATTGTAGTATGATGTAAAAAATAGTGAGATGTCAACCATCTCATTAAGTCATCAATAACTCATTAGTCTGAAAGAAGATACGAAAATTAGCGTCTTAGGTCAGATTAAGAAAAAAATTGAGAAATAGGACATTGCGGGATAAGGTTGATCCAACGACTATGGTGACCCTTGACCTTAGCCATGGTGCACACAGACATAACCGGCTAAAACTTACACACCCCTTTACATCCCTTAACATTCTTAGAATGCCACATCTTTCACGTGGTCCAAACGCCAAGGTTCCGGAAGTCCATCGGAACTTGTGACAGCCTTGTCACACATCTTCTATCGTTGCATATGCATACGACGATGATCTCATATGGCGTCCCAGTTGTGTGACTCACTTTGATCTGTGTTAGCGTATAAGTAGTTTGTATACTAATATTATGAAGACTAGGTCGACAGTTTGTTTGGCTACGCGACTTGATTGGATTGAAAAATGATTGTAGTGTTATTTGCAGAGAGAAACAACGTTGAAAATATGGCAAATTCTTTCTGATATACATCTTTTTGAAGCTTTTTTTTCTTCAAAAATAAAGTTAGCATTATGTATGCCCAAAAGGGCTTCTTACGCTTTTATTTCTTGCATCTAAATGGGTCGCCTAAGTACCTATGTCAGAACCATCAATGACTGAATCTTCTCTATCTATAATGTGACGAAGTTAAACGAAATCAGGTTGTTTAAGGATAAAAGTTTATTTAAACATAGGATAAACTAACGCCAGTTAATATTATTGTAAATTGCTCTGACCTTCGCGGTTGAAAATGTAGTCGTGTGGGTTTGGCGGTAAAGTTAGTTTGTTGATAACCGCAACATCAAGATAGTTGTAAACATGGAGTCTTTTAAACCTCTTTTCAACAGACCTTATAGACAATCATTATTTGCAATGAATAAATTGCGTACAGAGTAAATACATAGTAGTATATGATATTAATTAAGCGTAAGAAGCAATTGCTGGTCTTTGCCTCCTTCTAGGTGTGGTATGTGGGATTCAACATCCACACACTCAGCTACCGAACCCTGGCTTAGGTCAAACCCACGGAGGTGGCGCGACGGGAAAGAGTGCGTAACGCGTCGCGTCGTCCCTCATAACCCCGTGCTGGGTTCTGGCCTCAGTCGGGGTTCGGACGCTGAGTGTGAGGGGTTGGAGGTTTTAGTGCTGTACAACTCCCACATACGCGGGCGAGAATCCGGTGATTTCCTCCAACTAAAAAGACACAACGCGTTACGCACTACGGCTTTTTTTACCGTCGCGATGTTCCTATTTCGTGGGCCGTACTATAGAGCACTATAGCAGTTATTGTTATTGCAAGTAAATCTTAAGAGTGTGAGCGGCTGAAGGTTTTAGTGTGGTTCAACTCCCACATATGGTCTGGTCACATAAGCCAGCGATTTTCTCGTTGGAGATTTAGGGATCAGTGGACTATGGCCAAAGGGAGATTTCCTTGCGGGCGAGATAGTGTATGTCCGGTCAGACCAAAGCCCACTGTAGTAAATTTTAGATGCTGTTACATTTATTTACCGAACGTTGCAAAAATCGATAGCGCGATTCAGGATCTGGCACGCTATTGGTTCGCCACGGAGAAATGAGAAAATGGCCCACTAACTAAACGTTCCTTTTCCAGGAATCCAACACGCCATAGGAGGTCTAGCATCGAAACCCGAACGCGATCTCCTCATGCAAGACTTCATGACAGTGGAAACGACAAACTTCCCCCACGAGGGATCGAACCACACGCCCGCCCATCACTACTCCGAGTTCAAGTTCAAAACCTACGCGCCTATAGCCTTCAGATACTTTAGAGATCTGTTTGGTATACAGCCTGATGACTTTTTGGTGAGTTCTTCGGATGGTGTAAATTGGTGGTCACATACGACCAGTAACAATATTATAATATTTACACTAAAATATATGGTATAACGCCACTTAAAATTATCCGAAATTCCTGCAAAATGATTGTCGCTCGACAGCTGGCTGTAACGGGGTTGTTGGGTGCGCGAGGTCGCTCTAAGCTTTTTATATTTTTACAAGCTTTATATTAACTTGCACTGGATGTAACTATGTAAGTTCGTGTAGAATCTTGGAAGCTAAATTTGACAATATTCCTTGTTTTCGATTGAGCTGACATTTTGCACGACATATGACAAAATGGCTCAGATCTGATGATTCATTTGGAACATGGTCATAGGAACAGTGTTAAACAAGATAGAACTAGCTCGCTAGCACTTTGTTGCTACATTATATCCAAGATCTCAAAAGCTTGTGTTTTAAATGTTTTATTTATAATTATTGTTTTAGATGTCAATGTGTAGTGCACCACTTCGCGAATTGAGTAATCCCGGTGCATCGGGAAGCATCTTCTATTTGACCAACGATGACGAGTTCATCATCAAAACGGTACAGCACAAGGAGGGGGAGTTTCTGCAGAAGTTGCTGCCTGGATACTACTTGAATCTTGATCAGGTGATGACTTAGATATTTTAGCTTTTTAATACTTTTTTTGCAAGATAAACGAGCTTACGTCCACCTGGTGGTACTGTACAGCATTTTTCTTAAATCTCGTTTGTGGTACATGTCATAGCGCTCCGGGAACACCGTGGACGGGAGTCCATTCCATATCGGAATGGTGCGAGCCAAAAAGGAAAAAAATATTTTAAAAATATAGTTTCAGTGGTAGTAGTATGTTGATCTTTGGGAATCCTCATTTTCAACGTTCATCATGCGAAAATTGAATTTATCCTGAGAACGCAAGATCCTGGACTCATCGTGTTTATGCTCAGATTTTTTTATTTATTTATTTCCATGTAGGCAGACGAGCCAACGGGCCACCTGATCGTAAGTGGTTACCGTCGCTCATGAACCTCTGCAATGTGTAGCAACACTGCCGACACTCGGGATGGGAAGGGGGATAAGGAATAGCTCCCGGCTACCCAGTCCTTCCACTGGAACATGATAATACCGTTATGGCGGCAAAAATAGACTGGGCGGTGGTACCTACCCGGACGTTTCTCGACCTAGCCAGCAGGACTAAAACCCAAGAGTAACTATCCTGCCAGCCAGCTCGAGAGTCCTACCTAGTAAAAATGGCATGAAGCTTTTATTTTAGATCTAAGTTTTGTTAAAACATTCTCATATTCGTTATTCATTCTAGTACAGTGTATAAATCTTTAACCTGCCAGATGGCGCTGCAATTTGTCGGAACAACTATAGTCCAGTGTTTAACTATATTCTTTCCTTATTCAGACACTCGCGGTTTTCTATAATACTTTCATGCATTTTGAACGTGTTCTTACCACGATATTTAATTAATTGAATTGTCTCGATATTTCAACGTTGTTGCAAACGTCATGATCACGAGAAGACTGGATACTGCGGGTCGATTTAAGAGCAAACAAATCTTTCTACCCTCGCACTCGTTCGCTTTTGTGTAGTACCACTGGAACTCGAACTCACATCACGACACACCACACTCACTGTATCTACAAGACTCTCTGAGTGGTAAGAACCCGTTGAAAATGCATGAAAGTATTATATTCCTTCCTTTCAGAACCCTCGCACGTTACTACCGAAGTTCTTCGGCCTGTATTGTTATCAATGCAACAGCAAGAACGTTCGTCTCGTCGCCATGAACAATCTCTTGCCATCTTCGATCAAAATGCACCAGAAATACGATCTCAAAGGATCCACTTATAAACGAAAGGTGAGCTTGAAATTAATTAAATATTTTCTACCGACTTTCAAAGGAGGCTACAAAATCATCTGTTTTTTTGGAACGAAGTTCCTTATTGCTTGTTATCGAAAGGGGGCTAGACGGAAATTCTTATGAAAAAGTTGTCACGACACTTTTTTTGTTTTAGATGATTATCGCTAGACGGCACTGTGATTAAAATCTTTTAACAATTCCTTATTTTGTTTTATATGATTAATGCTAGATGGCGCTGTGATCAAAATATATTACAATTCCCTCACTAATTAATCGAAAGGAACTTCGTTCCATCCGGGTGTCCCTTGACACCTCTCAAGTTTTTTTTTGTTTGTGGCTGGACCGATTTGGATGATTCTTATTTCAGATGCTTTCATCTCCATTATCATTGTAATGGTCATCGTGAGTCCTATTCTATTTTTTTAAAGATAGAAATAGGACTTTTAGATTTGTGTTTCAAATTTTTACATTTGCTGTCCGTGTCTTTCTTTTTTAGATGAACCAATTTCGATGATTCTTCTTTTGTATATAACAAAAAATAAAAAAGGACGTCAGTTGTTTTTATTTTTTGTTATAAAAATATTCTTGTATTTATTATATGTATGTCAGTGTAACGGGCCGATAAATTGCATCTAAAAAATTAGAAATTTTAACCAAAATTATTTGGATCTCACAAGTTTCTGATACAACTTATTTGTTTTACAGGCAAATAAATCGGAGAGACAGAAATCATCGCCAACCTACAAGGACTTAGATTTCATGGAACATCACAACGAAGGTATATTCCTCGAGGCTGACACTTACACCGCTCTCATCAAAACTATGCAGAGGGACTGTCGTGTCTTAGAGAGCTTTAAGGTAAACTTATAAAGAATTCATATTTAATGATTGTGGGCTATCAATGGTAGATGGTATTAGGCCAAAGTGAGATAACCGACCGGGCGAGGTAGTGTATGGTGGTCAGGCCGAAACCCCGCTGTAGTATATTTCAGATGTCGTATATATGCGAAGATTTCTGCAAATGTTGATACCGCGATTCAGGATCTCGCGCGCTATTTTTGGTCGCCACAATGATTACATACGAGTTTTGGACAAATATTCATTTTCGATGCTCGCTAATCCGAATGTTGATATTTTCACCTAAAACTTCAAGGTTTTTAAGTGAAAAGTCTATGCAGCATCATCCGATTCATTATAATTTAGTAAAGGCAAGGGTAGAGTACCCAGATGATGTACATACAGCGCGCTAAAATTTTCTTTGTTTTTATTTTAGTTGTTCTTCAATTATTATTAGAAAAATCGTTACGACTATACAGGGTGTGTGAAGACCACTCCCAAAAAAAAACAAAGGCTGGGTTAGTACTAGTGATACTTGGGATGTTAAGTTTTTTGCCAAAATAAAATCGTCTGATTGGACTGATTTCCTGTCTTATCATCACAGGTATCACTAGTACTACCACCAGTCTTCGTTTTCGAGAGTGCTTGTTTACACCCTGTATGTAAAAGTTCAAAATTCGAATAATTTTACACCAATGCCTTTTTAATACACAAAATTAATGTGCTAAATCGTTTTGTCAAAACACTTGATGTTTAGTATAAGTATTTTGTTTGGAGACACTAAACGTAGATATATTTTATTTGTCTTCCGCCAAATATAAGCAGGCCATTGTAAAGTCACTTAACGGTTGTTATTCGGAAATTGTTTGATTTACATGTAATTAATTTTGATTTCATAATTTTATCTAATAATTTAATTTCATAATTTGATTTGGTGAATTTGTAAATTTTAAATTTAATTGAATATTGTATTGTTTCTTTGTTATTGTATTCTGTTCAAATACCAACTCCACTATCTCCAATTTGTGTATTAATAAACGGTGGAAACGTTTGTGGTCAATGTGTAACTTATGTAATCATGTCCTTATAAGTTTTAAATTGTACTGTTGTTTCCTTAAATAAATAAATAATAAAATTTAGCACAGCTTCTTCATAATCTGAACCATTTACAACTTAATCACTCACCCTCCTCTATATTAATTCACTGATTCAACTATTTCAGATCATGGACTACTCTCTCCTAGTCGGTATTCACAATTTAGATGACGCTCAACGGGAAAAGAACGAAGCTAGAAAACTGAACGAATCCGGTCAAAGTGACGACGAAAATGACGGTGAAACTAAAAGAACTGGACTCAATAGAACTAGGTCAGTCTTTATGTGTATTTCATTGATTTGAACAGGTAGTTGTGATATTTACAATTGTGATTGGTCGGTCAATGAAATTGTCAGTCGCGATTGGTTGTTTCATGAAATAGCCATGCCTAATTGGTAATTTAATCGAATTGTCAATCGCGATTGGTCATTTCACGACATTGTGGAGATTTGGTAATGCTAATTTATGAAATTTTGTTAAATGATAATTATACCAAAACTATTAAAATAAAGTTGAGTTATTAAAACACCTCGTACACCGGATACTGATTTACAAATAAAAACAGAAAACAACCCTTAGCAGTCGGGTAAAATGGTAATTTTAAATTAATGAAAAAACATATCGCATGAAAATTTCAATGACATTTCAGATCTGAGGCCAAAGAGGATTTCGGACTTCAAGTTAAAAGAACACAGTATGACATTTTATGTATTTACGTTTAATGTCCTAATCTTGCATCCCTCTCTAACATCTAATAAATTACTATATCTGTCTCTTTCTGCATTGTAATGTCCTGTCCATGTTTGTATGTCTGGGTATGTGTGTAGTTCTTGCCTATGATAAAAGATATGAGTCAAATAATTTTGAAAATGAAAATTAGTGTATTGTATTTTTAAATGAGTAGCTTGAAATTACTTTATGGATTTTAATTTTGGAAGGTGATAAAGTGCAAAAACACTTAATATTATTTTATTTGGGTTGTAAAATTTAATGAAATAAAACATTACACTTAACTAATTAAAAAATGAAAATAAAATTGAATAATACTTTCATGCATTTTCAACGCGTTCTCACCACGATATTTAATTAATTGCAATAACATGAAAGTATTATAGAAAACCGCGAGTGTCTGAATAAGTTTAAAATTGAATAAAACTTACTAAAAACAAACTTAATAAAACTACATGAGATGGGCCATAAGTTTGTTAATTTGTCCTGCGATAATAAAATAATTATTAAAAACAAAAAAAAAACATACAAAAATCTATTTCGCTGTTCTTATAGATAAATGATACGGAACCCATGATGTGCGGTTCTGACTTACACTTTATATTTATCAATTTATTTAAGTAGTTAACATTTGCATGAGTAATTTGTATGCCCTATACATGAATGAATGCATATCCTTATTAATTATTGTCATATTTGCATCTTATAATATTATGTCATTCTTATGAAATGTATTGACATGCATTTAGAGTAAGTAGAATAATAATTAAAGAAATTAATCGTGAATTCGTGGAAATCCATGCTCAATGGCAACCATTCCTCATTAGTTGAACTGTTTACTGTTCGTATTTTGCAAGTTAAAATAATTGTAATTTATCCGTACAATTACGATTTGGAATGGACTCCCGTCCTGAGCATTCCCAGAGCGTTATGACATGGTTTTAAATAAGATTTAAAAAAAGTCCCGTATTTGCCGCTTATGTGCGACGGTAACCGCTTACCATCAGGTGGGCAGTAAATTCGTTTAATTGTCTTGCAATAAAAAAAGACGTTCATGTAGGAACAATGCTGAGTATGCTAAAAGATTGTTGCTTATTAATAAATTATTAATTTAGGGTAGACAACGGCTTTGGAATTGAAGAGATCTATGGGCAATTGTAACCGTTCCCCATTTACCTATTGCTACATTTAAAAATACTAAAATTAATTTTAACAACTTAAACTTAACAATTGTATGTAATGGTAACCTAAAGGTATACCAGGCTGTAAAAATACTAGTTACTGAGTATAATGGTGTTGCTGAGTATTATTATACATACTTATAGCAAGCGTAAATCTACAGTGTGTCCCAAAATTATGGGACATAAACGGGAAGTACCTTAAATGATGAAGATGAAATGTTTTGCTGAAAGAAAACGTTATTTTATTTTCGTTATTTAATAATACGCTCAAATATTTTTTTGATCTACCTGAAAATTTAACTAACTCGAAAAAGCAGTTAAATAAAACAATGACCTTCAAGCGTAATGCAATGTACGTTGAACTAAATAAACCAAAATTGGCTTTACTTAAAGTCGTCATTTACGAACGTCCATTCCTGGTAATATCGTTTAAAATATATCATTTATTTTCAGATCTATAAATCGTCAACGTTTAGTAGCTCACTCGACCGCCATGGAGAGCATTCAGGCCGAAAGCGAACCCATTGATGAAGAGGAGGATGTCCCGTAAGTATTGTAACTTCGTCTGTGTCATATAAAGTGACTGGTATAAAATTGAATTGAGTAGTGGGTTGAATATCCTGTTGAAACTAGTTATAATCCACCTTGATCCAAACTAATCCAAAACAATCCAATGTGTAAATTTTTATTAACTATCACATTCTTTAATATTTCAACTCTTTTACCAGTCACCACATTAATCCCCAGAAATCCACATAGATCCATTACAATCCAAAGTGTAAATTTTCATTAACCATCACATCAATCAATATATCAACTATTTCACCAGTCACCGTATTAATCCACAGTGATCCAAAGTAATCCACATTAATCCAATATCTACTATTTAACAGTCCGGGTGGTATTCCTGCAAGGAACGCTCGAGGCGAACGTTTGCTGCTGTTTTTGGGCATCATCGATATATTACAATCTTATCGACTAAGGAAGAAATTGGAACATACTTGGAAAAGCATGATTCATGATGGGGTAAGTATTTTTGCCCACTACTGGGCTAAGTAAGGTTAGCTTTTTAAGATCTCAAAATCGACTTAAATTTGATTATTTCTCGAATATATGTTTGTGTGATTCAATAAATTTTATGCTTTTTTGGTAGTTGGATGAATTAATAAATAAATAAATAAAAAAATCATGTTTGTTGATAGTAAAATGTATATTATTTGATTAGAAAAGTTACTGAACGTAACCAAAACGTTGCTGGGTTTTTTTAAGTATTATAAAAAACATTTTGTGATAAATTGCACATTAATCTAGACAAATTAAAATTTATATGTAAATTTCTGAATTCTTAAAAGCTTTATATTAACTTGAACTGGATGTAACTATGTAAGTTCAGGTGGAATCTTGCAAGTTTATTTTAACAAACTTCCCGGTTTCCGATTGAGTGATTATATCGCGTGACAATACAATAATATGACAAAATGGCTCTGATCTGATGATGGATTCGGAAGGTGATCATAGGAACTCCTGTACTAAACAAGATAGACCTGTCGTGTTTGTGTTCGTTTTACTTGTATTAGCTAGCACTCTACATGATATCCAGGATCTTCAAAGTGTTTTTAATAAATTATTTTCCTTATTTTCCAGGACACAGTTTCGGTGCACAGACCGAGTTTTTACGCTCAAAGATTTCTGGACTTTATGGCCAAAACTGTATTCAAGAAGATACCTTCGTGTAAGTACCAATCTGTATTCGTAAATAACATCAAAAAATATGAAATTAAAATCGTAATTTTCAATATCGATTTTCGTAAAATGTCGAGTTTTATCGATTATCGTATCGATTTACCACTATTCTTCTTTTAAATATCGATTCCTGTTCACTAGTATTACATTCCCTATATGAGTTAAAGCTAGCGTCCTCGGCTATATCTGAGCTAAATATCGATAGTAGTGTAGTCACATTGTGTGTTATCGATAAAAACATCGATATCATCAATTTCTTGTATTAAAAGTTATTGCTAAAGTTTTTTTCTATTGTTTTAGTATTAGAATTTTATAAGAATATCCACATATCAAATTTAAATTTAACTCTTAGTTTTACTGTTTAATCGTATACCACATAATAAATTAAGATTACAATAATCGAGTTTACTGTCATTAAAAAAATAATGATATCCCAATTTAAGTTTTCAAAAAAAAGCAATAATTATAATAATTATCTAACACACAAAGTATCTATACTATAATATAATAACTTCCTTACAATATAGTACTACAGCTAACAGTGTCTTTCATTTTCTAAATAATTAATCGGTGTATTGTAAGTATTGATCATGATTTTGAAACTCTAAGTATTAAAACTATTTAGTAACTGTTTGTTTCAAGTTTTTTTTCTTTTTTCGCGGCAATTATTCGAATTTTTCTCATCGTAAAAACCGTAAAAACTTCAATGAATTTAAAGAATGGACCAAATTGGTTTAGGCGTCGTTGAGTTATGCGGTTACCAACACATTTTGCGATTTATTTTTATTAATTAGTCATTAGATATGATAATATTGAGATGGAATTTGATAGAGTATGATATTTTGTGACAAGGGAAATTTAATTATTAATTTTGTCTATAATATAACTATGGTGCATTTGTATTTATCAAATTATCTTCGATCAATAATAAACTCTATAATCAGATTGTAAAAATAACACCAGCAAAACACCAAATACTGACATTTTCATATTTTTAGAAGTCAATTCGGCACCTAGCAAAGTTTATAATTAAATAGAAACGAAATAATTAAAGATTGTTTTTGAAATATTTTGTATTTTTGCAAAAATTGAGCTTTCTTAAAGTTTCAAAATCATTTGTAATAATACCCTTATCTAACCATGTATTAATAACATGTGCTCATTTCAAATGGTGTTTTGTTGCAAAATGTACATCTTTGATTTATTAGAAATTATAAATAAACTCAGCAATCATCAGAATATTAAATTAAAAAAAAAAAAAAGTTTTTATGATCAGAATGAAAAACTGATACAATAAATTTAGATGCTAAAAATAAATATTTTTATTTTAATTAAGTCTAAAAAAACAGTGTATTCAAAAATACAAAATGATTTTATAGCAAAACCTCCCCTTAATAATATATTAAAGTTGAAGCCGTCTTGCCTACAAAAACTAGCAAATAAAAAAAAATGAAAAATATAATTAATCAAAGATGTACAATACCAAAAATGAAACAAAATACCACAATCATGGAATTAGTCTCTACTCGCTTCTCCAAATGTTAAAAAAAAATCACATAACCTAAAAAAAAATTGTTCATAACCTAAAATTTTTTTCACACCTAATTCCATGATATATATTTGTATGTATGAAACGCGTTCCGCAGTGGACCTTCCGGAGATAAAGGGCAACCACAGGAAGTTCCGAACCCTGGTCACTAGTTACATAGGTACTGTAGGGTTGTCAACGTAAAGTTTTTTATTTACTTTTGGTGTAAATTGTGTGTGTAGTCTTGTTTTATTTTGTCTGAGTGTTGGCAAAAAAAAAATCGTATTATTTGTGGAAAGTTTATTGTAATATTTTTTTACAAAGTATCTTTAACTAAGTCTGTATTACGGGAGACTGATGTTACTATAGAAATTTAAAAAAAAAACTTGAGAGGTGTAATGGGACACCCGAATAGAACGAGTTCCTTTCGATTAAAAGATATCTTATATTTTTTTTTCCTAACGTAACGCGTAGGTGTTTTAAAAGCTTTTGATCACAGCGCCATCTAGCGATAATCACCTAAAACAAAAAAAGTGTCGTGACAACTTTTCGTAAGATTTTATTCCGTCTAGCCCCCTTTCACAACGCGCGATACAGAACTTCGTTCCAAAAATGTTTTAAATTAGACACTAAATGGTGTAAAATACTTGCTTGCTTACCTCTGAGGCAATGAAAAAGGCAATTACCGGTGATGAATTAATATTAAAGAAAATCGTTATAGAAATAAAACCATTCGATGATGATAACTATTACTTTCATGCATTTTCAACGGGTTCTTACCACGATATTTAATTAATTGAGTTGTCTCGATCAGTGGTACTACCCAAAAGCGAACGAGTGCGAGGGTAGACAGATTTATTTGCTCTTAAATCGAGCCGCAGTATCCAGTCTTCTCGTGATCATGACGTTTGAAACAACGTTGAAATATCGAGACAACTCAATTAATTAAATATCGTGGTAAGAACCCGTTGAAAATGCATGAAAGTATTATAGAAAACCGCGAGTGTCTGAATAAGTTTATGATAATTATTGCCAATAATATTCATGGGATACTACCAATAATACTTTAGTATTCCCCTAAACTTATTATTGATGGTTTTATAATTTCAATATTACCATGAAATCCATTATTATTTTTCTCTCTTAGTTATAAATAAATTACATTTAAAAACCAACACTCAGACAATCATAGATATTATTATTTTAGTTTGAAAATTTATTATTTATTATGAATTAGGCATGATCTAGGATTTTTCGTTTCGAGTTTTGATTTTCTTTTTTTACACGAACAGATACAGCGATCTAACAGTTTTACTAATGAAATAACAATTGGATGGTTTGTCGATGGTTTTTTATTATTTTTTTATATAATAAATATGGTATATTTTTGTAAAAATAAAGTCGAAAGAAATATAATATAAATTGTACTGAAATGTACCTCTGCAATCTGTTTTTTTTTTTTAATTGTTATAATGTACAAAACTCAATTTAACTCATCTCGATTCAAGAAAATAATTTATTTTTTAATTAAAATGACATTTGTAATTTTTTCCCAAATTAAAATCATCGACAACTCATCGACAATAAAATAGGCATGTCTATTTTTGTTTCAAAAGTCACGCACGTCCCTTAACCCGTTCTTTTTTTGGAAATCTACAAAAACGGAAATAATATCTTTATTTTTTTTTATTTTTCTCAACCCATTGTCCGTATTCGGATTCTCGCTCGCGTCCGTGGAGGTCTCAGTAAGTTTCTCAGTGTTTGGGAATTGGCATGTTTTTATTTATATCTTTGCCCTCCCGTTGGATATTGGATCGTGATTTTTTGTATTTGGAAATTGTTATAACGGTGAAAGATGCTTATTGTAGTTAATTGGTTGATTGTCGTCCCATTTAGATGGGGTAGGCGCAATATATCTTCTCTCTCCACTCCTTTCTATCATCTGTCACACCAAAAACCATCATATCATCCTTCACACGATTATACCATCTTTTCTTCGGCCTTCCTCTCCTCTTACATCCATCTACTTTTAATTGGTTACAATATATGTTGAATTCTGAGAGTTGGTTGAATGATGTACTTATTTACTTCTATATATTTCGGAAGAGGTACCCACCTTTCACTCCCCCCACTGTAACTCCTGTGTAGGGGGGGATCCACAGCGGCGACCATCGTAATGACTCTGAGGAGTGAAGCCCACGAACACGAGGGAAACAAACGAATTTAATTTATGTCGAAAATATTCTAGTAATACAAAAAAAAAGAATATCAATAAATTAACATAGTTAAAACAACGAAAATCCGTAAAAATAATCTTCAAAATACGATAGAATAGAAAAGCATGTGTAAAAAAACCGTTATAACAATTTCGTTGTTTTTTATGTGTGTGTGGTAGTTTGTGGTCATTGACTCACTAGCTCCATTTATTGAGCTCTACCCTCAGTTTAGTAGTTAGACTGTCTTCATTTTGATCTTCTTACTCGCTCTCACTTATTGATAAGACCACGAGTGAAAGAGATAGCGAATGTTATTGTGCATCTGTCTTCAAATTTTAAAAATGCACGGTTTTCTTTTTTTTTTATTTGTTGTCTATGGATTTACTGTTTGAAACTTTTTATTTTAATAATTTTCTTCTTGATTCTTTTTTTTTGTTTTTGGATACTTATACAATACACAATACTCTTACAAGCTACATCATTAGTATCTTTCAAAGCACAATGTTTTAATTAAAGTTTTTGCAACGATTTTTAAGTAATTTGCGGCTTTTTTGAAATGAATAAGATTTTTTATTTGCAATATTTAATCGATAGCTGCAAAAGGCTTTGTTTTACAATACTAGGCACATTTTAATTTTGTTACATTGACTTGTTGATATGTTATTGTGTCAAAACGAATATTATATTGAAAAAAAAAAAAAAACAAATTTAATAATTAAAAAAAAACAGAACAACTCACAATTCAATTACTAAAATACAAAAAAAAATAACAAAAAAACACAATAACATATCAAAAATAAAAAATAAAATAAATATTATAATATTAATTCGTGTTGTACAGCCCTGAAACACTCGCCCTCGAAGCGAAAGAGCATCGCGAAGCCGTCACGACCTCAAGAAGATATCGATACGCCAGGTATGTTGTATTTGTTTTATGTACATGGGTTTGGTAGGGGTGTCATGTTGACAATAATAACGATACCTCCCACATAGGTTGTTGTATCTCCAAAACTGCAAATTTACAGTAGAGCGTTTCATAGTAATGTCATAGTAATATTATTACTTAAAAAATTTTTCAATAAAAAAAAAAAATATAAATTTCTTTAAACACTCGCGGTTATCTACATCACTTACATTATTTCTAAACGGGTTCTTACCACGATTTGTCTGCTCTTAAATGACCTACCCGCAGTTCCTCAGTCTTCCCGTGATCATGGCGCTTGAAACAGTGCTGAAATATCGGGACCTCTCAATTAAAAATAATCGTGGTAAGAACCCGTTTATTAAAAAAAAATTTATATTACATTTGAATACGAATTTTCAAAAAGACGTAACAATAAATGCAGATTTTAGTTCACTTTGAATCTTTGAAACGCTCTACTGTAAATTTGCAGTTTTGGAGATACAACAACTTACGTGGGAGGTATCGATAAATAGTTTTTTTTTTTTTGCGAAAATGTATCTGTAACTTTGAACCAGCTGATGTGGAGCTGACCTGTCGAAATACAATTTAGAATTACTTTTCTTCGATACTTTTTTCGAAGCAACGATACAAAATGAAAAAAGTTAAACCGATCCAAAAAATAAAAATGATACTTAGTTGTATTTCGATAGGTCATTTACCGCAATTCTGCTGGTTTTAACTTACAGATCCACCTTGTATAGTCATTGAAATGTCACAAAAAAAACTTTCTTTAAATTAATTAGACATTTTGTTTGAGAATTTGAGTTCAGTTTGTCAACTTGACATCCCATTGCTCGTTTTGAAACTAACCAAAGTTATTTTACTAACATTTTATGTTTTTCAAGTAATACAGCTATAACCTATCCTAACATTGAATGCGTGATTTATTTTTAGTACCTTATTATTATACATTTCAGTTTATTTTTTCTCCCCACCCCTACCCGATCCCATCCAGGTGTTTGTTACGTGACGTTTATCCGTGAAAATACGTTTATTTAACCGCGTTTGTTACTGTGTTGTGTTTATATGTGCTAATGTATTGGCGTTCTACGATAACCACACGACGTACAACGGGAGCGATGAAAAATAAACTGAAATGTCATAAAAACAGAACGAAATTTTAATAGCGTCTCTTGTCCCAGGACGCTTCGTCGGTCGACCTATAAAAGATTACAATCCAGACTATCTGAGGCAGGCGAGATTATCGCCCAGGTCATCGGTTCGGTCTAGCATGAGCGATTTTACCGATACGACCATATCGACTTGGAATCAGAGGCATCACGTGCCCACGGAATACCCTTCAGTCCTTTCCGATAGACTGAAAATACTGGACAGGGACAGAATCAACAATTTCCAGCGCCGTATCGAGTTTGATACATCGAATCTAACAGCAAGGGACCCGGGACCCTCTTCAGCGTTCTATAACGACAACTACAGAACCGTACAAGACCGAATGGAGACTTTGTCTGAGCAATTGACCAAAGTATTAAGCACTGGAGCGGGAAGTTCCCATATAAATGGCAGTTTAGCCGACAGCGGTATCCAAACTGACAATACCAGCACCAGCGTTCCTCAAATATACGTTTCTGACGTGAACATACCCCCCGCCAAGGAATTGAAGGACGCAGCCGTCGATACAAGAAACGAGAACAACTTGCAAGACATACCGTTCATTGACGAAGATGATGACGTCAGATGGAGAAGAAAAACGAATATGGAGAAACATAAAAGCATGTCGAACATTCCAGAGAGAATCGAAGAGGTCAGTTCTAAAGAGCTGTCCAACGAACGACTGACGAACAGTTTGAATCGCGCCAAATCGCCGACCTTCGTCGAGAAATTCAAGAAGTTCTTCGCCGATATAGGTCTCGTTAAATCTGAAACGGAAACGGAAAGAGACGCCAATACCTTACCTAAGAGCTTGAATTCCAGCTACAGAACTAGAAGTGCCACCCCAACAGCGTTAGAACCCCGTGAAGCCTCAACATTACCCAAAGACATGAGATTTCGTAAAGTCAGATCGACACAAACTGTGTATATTCGTCAAGAATCTCCTCTCTTAACAGACAGAGAAGTCCAAACCAAAGAAAACCATGTTTCCGTGGTACAATTAAATGGGGACGAGCATATAGAACAAGAGAAAGTGCTGAAAGAGATCGTTTATATAAAGAGTATAGATAAAGCTGAGATTTACACTGGGAAAGACAGCGGTAGTACAATCATTGTGATACCGCCCGCTGACTGAAAACGAGTGGCTGTTACTGGAGTAATCGATTTTTATTCGATTGTTAATAATCGATATTTTTTTGTTGATAAATTTAAGCATAGATACTAATCCACTCGTCTGGGAACGTCAAATTTTTCTGGGGAGTTCGTTCGGAATCACTACCGTGTTTGAGTATCTTTTTAAAAACATTTTTTCAATTGAACCTAATGTTTTTGTAAATATTTATTATTTAATTACGCCGTATTGCATTTTCAACAAAATTATAATATTATCTCTTGAAAATGTAAACAAAACAAGTTTTAGAACTGTGCTCAATTTTGGCTCCTGTCACAGATTTGGCATAAGTAAACAAACCAATTTTAATGCCGTTCTCGGTTGAGTGGAATTATAGCAAGTGATTAAGCTATTAATTATCAGTCATTTTTGTATCGATCTTAATTAGGAATGATACAAGGTGTCTCTCAAATTTGTTAATGTGATGATTAGTTTATTTTAGGGAAAGTTTAGGGTTTTTTCAAGTTGATTGTGGCATTTACATTATTCTAAGTTTGGTAAATTCGTTAATTAATAAATAATGAAGTGCTAAATTGTAGCGTTCGTTTTAAAAGATGAGTTTTTTTTCTTTGACAATTTTCAGTCTTAATTTGTTTGTAAAGAGTAGTTATCGTCTTGCATCAACTAATTATCACATTTTCAAGATAGAAACACCCTGTAGATATTTGAACGAAATATCGATTAACTTAAATATCGATTATTAAATAATCGTTATTTCTCGTATTCATTGTATTGTCGATAGACTTAAGTTATTGTGAATTATTATCGATGTTCGTGCGCTTGTATAAATAATTCGTTTCGTTATCGATGAATTGTATTAGTGATGTTCCATTATCGATATTTAAACGATACATGCGATCGGTTCTTTTAGAGTTTCTAAGCTGAATTCAGATAGTTTCATCTGTATTCCTAAACTTGGCTGTACTATAAACATGTATTTAAGATGTATAAATACCTCATTTTAATTTAAATGACATGATATTCAAATATAGGATTACTAATGTACAATTAAATGATTATGTAGTAAAAGACATAATGGTCCTACGATTACTAGTATATGTGACAAAACGCAATTTTACAAGTAATCCATTTGAATGATCTACACGCAGTAACTTTGCACTTAATAGCAGTAGGACCCGTCGATATTGTAATATAAAACTTGAGAGGTGTCATGGGACACCCGAATAGAACGAAGTTCCTTTCGATTAAAAGATATCTTATATTTTGTTTTTCCTGACGTAACGCGCGATAAGGAACGTGTTTTAAAAGATTTTGATCACAGCGCCATCTAGCGATAATCATCTAAAACAAAAAAGTGTCGTGACAACTCTTAAGATTTTTTTCCGTCTAGCCCCCTTTCACAACGCGCGATAAGGAACTTCGTTCCAATAATATAAAATATTCTGTAACCAACACAGATGGGGTGTACACCATTTTCAACAATAATTTGGTCTTGTAAATTACTATTTGTAACATATTCACTATAAGATATTTATACACAAACAAAAAAAATAATATTTCAACAAAGACATTAATTTCATCAGTTTTAAATTATATTTTAATTTAAAGCAAAAAATATATCATTTCCATCTCCAAATATAATCAGTATTCAATTATTCATTAATACATAAAGGACAATTAACTGAAATTATGAATATTAATTTTTAGTTTATAAAAAAATCGTTGTCACAATTTTCTTACAAATAATTTAAGAAGGAAAAAAATGGATCTTGACATGAACTGAGAAACATATAAAAATAGAAAAAAAAAACTTGAGAGGTAACATGGGACACCCGAATAGAACGAAGTTCCTTTCGATTAAAAGATATCTTATATTTTTTTCCTAACGTAACGGCGATAAGATTTTGATCACAGCGCAATCTAGCGATAATCATCTAAAACAAATAAGGAACGTGTTTTAAAAGATTTTGATCACAGCGCCATCTAACGATAATCATCTAAAACAAAAAAGTGTCCTGACAACTTTTCGTAAGATTTTTTTCTAGCCCCCTTTCGATAACGCGCGATAAGGAACTTCGTTCATTGAAATAAAGAAAATTTAATAAATGTCCTGTTTAAGTAGGTGATAGATAACGGCCCCTCATTGCCCTGGCATTGCAAAGGTACATGAGCGACGGTGACCGCTTACTATCAGGTGGGTGTAATTAAAAATTTGACGTCACAAATATTGTTTATTTATTTATTGGTGAAAAGTAGGTATTAAAATAGTTTGATCATGGGGGTAGCACAGAAATTTACTGCCAGAAAAAGGTTTATTTACAGCATAATATAAAACCAAAAGTAATTTAATAGTGAACTTAAAAACAGTTTTTGTATATCTTTTGTCATACCACGACAGATTTGGTGATGGTCACAAATAAAACAAAACTGTTCCTTGAAAATGTGTCACTTGAAATTTACTTCTGGTATAGATGTTCTGTGGTTTTAGTTTGAAATTTTTAATCAGATTATTTTAGGCAAAAATTTAAAGGTTTTTTTTACTTTAATTCATTTTCTATTATGTGTGTCTGATGAGTGTATGTTATTGTGTTTGTGAGAGAGACTAAACTTTTTTTTTTGTGGACGGGAGGAAATTGCCGGACTTCCACTCGCCCCGCGAGTGGGGTATGTGGGGATTGAACCGCACTAAAACCTCCCGCCGCTCACGCACGACGTCCGATCCCCGGCCGGGACAGAACCCAGCACGAGGCTGGTAGGGGTGACAGGGCGTGTTCGCGATTGTCGCTCACGTATCGCCCCGTCATCCCCGGAGAGACTAAACTTAGAAAATAAATTAAACTTGTTCACTTAAAGAAAGCCACTATAAAATAAATAGAAAGAAAAAAAATAGAAAGCTACCATATAATTGTTATTGAGTAACCCCAGTATTTTTTAGTCAGTTAAAAGCATTCCTTTAGTACAATTATTTATTTAGTCACAAATATTTATTGAAAAGACGTTACATTTAAATCATCGATTTTTTTCGAACTACCTTACATTAAAAAAAACAATTATTTATCTTAGCCAAGAATGAAACCTATTTAAAAATACTAAAATACGCTTGCGACTTATAAAATGATTGTATTTGTTAAATTTGTATTTATAATAAGTTTTTTTTAACCTGTCAATCTTTTACCAAAATGGCGGAGGTACTGTCAGTCTCATTAGTGCATGCTCATTACAAGCGATATATTAACTTGCATTGGATGTAACTATGTAAGTGCGGGTGGAATCTTGCGAGTCGAATTTGACAAACTTTCCGGTTTCCGATTGAGCTGGCATTTTGCACGCAAATGTATATCGCGTGACAATGCAATGATATGACAAAATGGCGCTGATGGATTCGGAAGGTCATAGGAACTCTTGTACTAAACAAGATAGACCCGTCGTGTTTGGGCTCGTTTTATTTGTCTTAGCACTTTACTGTTACATGATATCCAGGATCTTAAAAACTTGTAATTAAAGTGTTTAAAATAAATTATTTTCAAAACAGTATCTCATCTTGCGCAAGTTGCACTTATTACCTTCAATGTTATTGTCACAATTCACAAATCACTTTCGTCGATGCATTGTCATGTGAATGTACCTGTTATGGTTTACTTCTGAGGCTGATTGTATTAGATATTAATTATTGACCATTCTAATGACATTTAAATAAATTTTGTGAAAAGATTGACAGGTTAGAAAAAATAAGTAATTTAATTTATGTAAAGATACCAAAACGTTTATAATATGTATATAATGTTGAATAAATGTTTTTTTACTATGTATTATGTTGTTTTATTTTTTAATACAAACTAGATGCCTTAACAGTTTGGGTGTGTGCTTCGCGATGAGAATGATTTAAAATACAATTCAAGTTCTCATGGACAATAACTAACAATATTGTAGGTCTATAGTTTTCATGATATGTTTCAATAGACGATGTAATTGACACGAGATAGTATATTTCACAGGTATAGTAAACTTGAAAGATATAACCTAATTAAAACATTTTGATTTAGTTGTCTATATCAGACAATTTATCATACAATATTTCAACAATGAAATCCTAGTTGTAATAAAGGGTGTTTAAAAAGTACACAAAAACTCTAGTTTCGATAAGCTAAGAGAGTAGAAAACGATAAAACTATTTGTACTTTAAAACATCTTTGGAATAGACCAGTTTCCTATCTTATAGCCTAGCGCTCTTTTACTGGAAACTCTTTTTCAAAATACTCATAAACACGTAGGTAACACACACACACACACACACACACACACACACACACACACACACACACACACACACACGCGCGCGCACACACACACACACACACACACACACACACACACACACACACACAACACCTATAAACACTACATACACTCATCATACACAGACTACTTACCGTTTTGCTATTAAAATTAATAATTGCCTATGTTTTTTTTTTATTGCATGATAGATAAACGAGCCTACGGTCCACCCGATGGTAAGCGGTCACCGTCGCTCATGAACCTCTGCAATGCCAGGGCAATGAAGGGCTGTTATCTATGTTTTGTCTCACTAGCCACAAAGTTGTTATTTTCTGTTTTTCAAGTTTGTAATTTGGTATCGATACAAACGGTTAATTCGTCTGATAAATGTATTAGTAAGATCTCCACGAGACAGGCTTGACCTAGTGTAGAGATCTAATGGTTAATTTTTACACTGTAATTTTTGTCTGAATAAATATCTTATCATCACACATATCACTAGTACTAACACCAGTCTTGGTTTTCATTAGTGCTTTTTTAACACCCTTGTTACATACAACATATAAAAAGAGAGTAGAAACATTTCAATTGATGTTGTTCTGTGTTATATTTTTATTTATTAATTTAAACGAAACATCAACAGTAAAGCATAATAAACTAAAAAAGTTAAATCTTACAAACCTTTTTGATACGTAAAAATATTAAATCATTTAAAATACAAAGCAAAATGAATCCTATGCCAATAGACATACAGTTGCAAATCATGTTTGTTCACACAAGTCTTAGTTTTGTGTCGTTTTCACGCTTCCAAATGGATAGGAGGAGCTAGTTCCAGCGGTGTCAGCATGAAGGCAGGTGAGAGATCCATTGTGTCCCAATATATTGAACTGTAGTACCTATGACATAAGATTGTTGATCGTGTAGCAATGTCCTTGACAAAACAAATGAGCAGCGTCTTAACATGTGGACAGTCGGTTCGTCTTATGCAGAAAATCATAACTCAATTTCAATATTTTAATCATTACTCTCAAAAGAACGAAACCGTTCGAGTTAGTGTAGTGTACTTAATAATATAATTAGTGAATAAAATCAGTGAAGTGTAATAATAAACACCACATGAACATTGTGTCTACACCTTAATAATAGAGACAATAAGAAAAGTGCCAATGGACACATTCTTAGCATAAAATTATATAGTAATTTAGGTTACAACAAAATTGCTTATTAGTTTAGAAGTTGAATTAGACTAGATTGTAATTATAATAGTGTGCGTTATAAAATTACGTATACTAGAAAACAAAAAATTGAAAATATATATTCTTCGGGCACTGCAATGATTAAATATATTAGATACACGAGCGTAAAATACCATCAACAAATACCTAAAACAAAATTGGTAGTTTTGTAATGTGATTGACACATGACGGCGCATGTCTTGTGACGTTAGCGATGTTGTTTCTTAATTACACATCGCTGTCATATACAGGGTGAATTTTTAGAGAGGGTACATATTGCAGGAGGGTGAAGAGTACTCTGTTCTAATACGGAATATTACAAAAAATAGGTAAAATTATTATTTTTTTAATCTAAATTCGACAAAACTACCTCAAACATCATTTCACACCATCAAAAAACCATCATTTTGCAAGAAATTTTGATACTTTTAAGTTGCGATTACTTAGGCATTAAGCCATATTCTTTGGTAATAATATTTTTACTGGTCGTATATAACCATCAGCTACCATGGCCTTCAATATGTACCCTCACTAGGAAATCATCCTGTATAAGGCCATAGTGGACACTACTAATGAGATTGGAACCCAGTAGTGGACTGTAATAGGTTAATACGAACGTCTTTATGTCCTGACATTGCAGTGGCTAACGACTATTACTGTTTACCTCTGTAAGAAAATGAAGCTTAAATAAAGTCCTTAAAGGTAGGTCATAGGTAGCGGGTCCTCCTGACATTGCAGAGGTCCATGAGCGACCGTAACCACGCCTGATTTGGTGGCATTTTAGCTTGTCGCCTACACGGCATTAACTTTAAGCGTATAAAGTCAAAAAACAACTGAAGGAAAAAGCTTAGCAAAGGCAATTGTAGTTCATTAAAATTGGCATATTATTTTTCAAAATTGCACTTTGCGTATAACGTATTAAAGCTTGAATTCGATCAATAATTCAAATATGCTAAAGCAGTTTTAAATTTGACGTTACCATCATCTGCTTTGGAAATAAAGTGTTGCTAGCTTATAAAAAAGTATATAATTTCAGCTATCAAAATTCACGGAATAGTCCTTTGCTGTGCTTTTCGCTTCGTATTTGTAAATCGATGAAAACTTATTTTCATATATTTCTTTCTTTTTCATGCTGCGTCGACCTTTCGGATCTTTCTATTGGGTGACGTCACTCCACACTTTTCATTCCAAAATCCGTCTTCTTGCACGCTTTTTTTCACGTACTTAATTATATTTCGCCAAATAAAAAAATACAAAACGTTAAACGCTCAAGCTCAACCTAAAAAATACAAACTCAAACACGCCATTTTGGATTTATAAATTGTTATTTTTATCTGTGAAATTCCTTCCATTGTAACTCTTGCTTCCGACCTAACACAAATCTTTTTTGATGTGCCAAATTTTGTTTATATACATTTTAATAAAATTATTTGACAAAACGCATACTCTTTGGATTTCGTCTATTTAGTCTCGTTGTCTGACGTCACAGCTCATATTACTCCCACGTCTGTGACGTCACCAGTCTCGACGGCGGCTAAAGCGACAGATTCTTCGGTGAAGATGTCGTCAGCGCCTATCGAGTCCGAAATTGCATTCCCGGCCGTTTTGAAAGGCTCTCAGAAACAAAGAGTGCCTCCCCCTGTACCTCCAAGGGGATCTCCCAAATCAAAACGTGGTGCTAGCTCCCATCTGAGCCTGGATATGAAAGGTGAATATCTTAGCGTGGTTTCTGATGCACAGTTTCAAACTGCTGTTACAAGTAGCGATGACGACTTTAATTTCTTTGGGCATGACTTCTCGTATGAGCCTGATGCATGTCGTGTTCCTTCAGTTAAACTAACCGAGCTTGTCTCGTCTAATTCTTTGGACTACGCCGAAGAAGGACTAAGTATAACGGAGACTTGCAATCTAACAGCTCAGACATCTATGATGGCGAACTTCAATATTGACAAAATTGTCAGGGAACACTTAGATTCTGGAGATTACAATGATACTTCATTTACCGAATCGAGCAGCGAAGATCAAATTACTAGTAAAGTTTCAGCAGAACTGAACAAGGCTAATGAAGACAAAATTCCCAAAATAATACCAAAGATTCTAGACAAAACTACTCAAAGTAATGAATCGTTGACTGAAATTGGACCGATAGAAAGGGTCAGTGTACATAATATTAAAAGTTCAGACTTGATATCAGCTGCAAAATGCTTGAAAAAGGTAACAAAATCAACTGAGAACTTAGTCACTGTAGATTCCCAAACAATAGTAACAGCTGAAAGTAAATCTTCTAAAGTGGAACCAAAAACAGGTATTATAACGGGAATAACTAAAAAAATGAACCCGTTGAGAAAAGACAAAATAATACCGAAAACACCTAAACCTAAAGTAGAAATTCGGACATACACCGAAGGTCGGTCAAAAGGTGGTATGACAAAAGACGAAGTAGTGTGCCACAGGAAAGCCAAAACAAAAATAGATCTGTTTCAAAAACAGATACTTAAACTACAGTCTGATTCGGAAAACTCTTCAAGAAGAAGTTCTATGTCATCTCTATACGACAGCAATCGGTCTATCAAATTCGAAAAATCCGTGAACGAAGCCAAAAAGGTTTTTGAAACGGTTGAAGAACCAAAATTAACTAAAGTCAAACCTACGAAATCTTTTAGCGGAAACGTACATGATAAAATTAAACAATTCTCAGAAAGTACTTTGCTTACTTCTACTCCTCATAAAATACCGAGACAGAAGATAAAAGGAAGCGTAAAGAAAAAAACAGAGAGAAAGAAGATTTTCTTAATGAAAAAAGACATTGAAGAGATATTGTAAATACGTAAATTGTTCTTAAAAAAATATGATTCGAAAAGTACACCGATTCCGATCCTTCAATTGACTCAGACGAAAAGGACAATTAAAAGCTCTAAATAAAACTAAAACTTAAAAAATATTTATGTTCCTAGTTGTATTTGTGTTGTGAATTCATTAATATCTTAACTGCCAGTTTTTTTCTTAACTTTATTACAATTAGTAGTTAAATCACCTAAACAGTTCCATCTTTACTCATCTTAAGTAGTTTTTAAGCTGTTATTTGCGTTGCACTTTTCAATTAGTTTTTCAATTAAGTCACCATCGATGCACTTAAGATCTAATGTACAAAGACTGCCTGCCTTTAAGATCAAAGAATTTTTTTTGAGTGACAACAAGATAGTTTCTCATGTAGCTTTTTTACATTTCCATCTCTTTGGATATGCCTTTATAACCATGCTAAAACTACTAACATTGCTTAAATGCACCGCTTTTTAAACATTTTATGTTATTTACTGATTGCCTGTTTTTCATTAGTTTCATATTTCATAATAAATAGAGCTAAGTAGTAATGCTAGTCTTCAATTCAGCTGCGGTAACTACGTCATGTTGCTCCACACCACCGCCGCCTTTTGAGGAGAACGCTCCTCTGAGAACCAGTCGTACGAACTCTTCATCAACGACGTCATCAAGTGCCTCTGGTAGGAGACGTGGTGCTTCCAGCGCCGCGAGTGTAATGACTACTTCGTCTGCGTCATCTTTGGCATTGACTCCGGCAGCTCTGAGTAGCGCGCGGAGTAATGAAGCAAGGTGAGGGTCACTTTCATTTCAATGGAATGCCTTTTGGTCTGAAATGTGCTCCAGCTGTGGAGGTTGAATAACTTAACTATTTTATTATGGGTAGTTATCGTTATATGGAAGAGAAAAAATACTATATTTCATAATATCTATCATTATTATTTAATCAAATATTCTAATAATCATTTTTTAGTGTTTGTTGGACTCCGCCAGCGTCAGTAGAAGGTTCGACTCCAACATGGACGGAAGGAACGCCGAGTTTTACGGAATCTAGTAGTAGTGAACAAGGTTTGTATAATTTTAAACTTTGAGCTATTCAATCATTTTGAAGATTAAGTTTTTCTTCAAACAACTTTACTGAGCTGTTATGATCTATCATAGGTTTTTATAAAATTCCAAATATATAAGTCAATACGTTATCCGTAGACGTCATCTAGATATCCTATAAGTCTGCGTTTCTCTATTTAAATAATATTCTCTAGGTATTCTCTGCCAGTCGGCCTTAGGGTGGTGAAGAGAGGTATTAAGGAGCATTAATAGACAAAAAAAGTAAAATAAAATCAACGTGATAAAATTTACCTAATTAAAATATATTTAACTTCAGGCTACCCAATAACTCCAGCTCGGTCGGAGGGAGGTCGTTCACCCCGACCCCCGCCCCCGCCCGCTCGCTCAGCCCCTCCGTCGTCTATCAACTGTCTCACAAGCGAAGTGGTGAGTTTAGAACTACCCGCATTATGCACCTTATGGCGTTTGAAATAAGATCTAGTTTTGATTATGTTCTTTAAAAAATGTATTTTAAAATATTACTAATACTATTTTTGAAATGGCCTTTTAGTGTCCTCTAATAGTAAAATTAGCTTGAGTGTCAACTAATTTCTGACATAAAAGTTTCTATTTTTTACTCTCTTTTGTTAATTTGTACCATAATACATTTTGAATAATACACATTAAAAATATGTACTGAAAAGTATATCTTATTCGACGCCTAATGCATTGCATTTCAGTAACTAATCTGGCGAATACATGCTTTTTACTTACAGGGGAGTTTAGTAGAAATTAAAAAAAACTACCATTTTTTTCTACCATACTCTCATAAACATCATGAGTTACTATTTTACTCTGTAATTATTGATGAGAGTGAATTAGATAATTTCTGATTTAGCACTTCACTTTGCCTTATATGACTTAACAACGGTTATACAGGGCCCAGACCTATACTTCACTATAGAAAATTATTTACAAAATATTTTAGTTCAACAAATTCGAATACATCTATAAGGTCCACAAAGAAAATTTTATACTTTAGTGTTGCTTCAAAGAGTAAATAAAAAGTTTACGAGATCGAAAATATAAATTTACCTCACATTAAAAAAATTGGTTGCCTGTAAAGTCGGTATACGGGCGAAAGTTTTACGTGACAATGACTCGGGCATGGTTAGCCCGCCTAAGAACGAGAGAGACAGACATAAAAAGTGAAAGGCACGCGTGCCTCTCACTCGTTCTCATTGTGAGCGCATAACGTGAGCGGAGCGTAACGCAGTTTCTTGAAGTGTCACCCGGCAAACCAATTTATAAGACGTTGTCACGTCAAAAAAAATCTAATTAACCTCACCCGCCATTTTGAAAACCGTTGTTAAGTTACATAAGCTGGTAAATAATAATATAATCATGAAAAATGCTAATTTTATTTAATATTTTGGACGCTGCTTAAATGGTGGGTTTTATATTTATTTATTTATAATTATAGATGCATTTGAAAGATCGCGTAGAAAAAGATTATAGTTAATGAGTTACGCCCTGTATTGTATGATGCTTAATGGTTACAGTTTGACTGGTTGGATATTACTGAAGCCTCATTTTTATTTAAAAAAAACTTGTTAGGTTCCATTTGCAAATATTTTTATTACAAAAATGAAAACGACGGACTTCTATTGAAATCTTGTCCGTTAAAATTCACGTTCAGATCCAAAGTACTTGGCCCATCTTAAAAAATAAAAAACTTGAGAGGTGTCATGGGACACCCGAATAGAACGAAGTTCCTTTCGATTAAAAGATATCTTATATTTTTTTTCCTAACGTAACGCGCGATAAGGAACGTGTTTTAAAAGATTTTTTTTACAGCGCATCTAGCAATAATCATCTAAAACAAAAAAGTGTCGTGACAACTAAAAAAGTGTCGTGACAACTTTTCGTAAGATTTTTTTCCGTCTAGCCCCCTTTCGATAACGCGCGATAAGGAACTTCGTTCCAATAAATGGGACCCCTTCACGACCATCACCTTTCATCTGAATTCTGACACCAGAGTCAAATCGGTCCACCCAAACTAAAGTCATGAAGGAACAACATAAAAAAACCTCTTTGGAGGTCGACCAAAAAGTCATTTTTTATGAGTTTCATGAGTTTTTGGTAGATAAAATGGAACAGTAAATTGGATAGTGTTTAGTTCTTAATGTATTAGATTTTATACCTTTCAAGATAAAAATGGGGCTTAAAGTAAATTTTGAGATGTTTATTACTCGTCTATTATCGTGTTCAAAATAACTTGTTATAACGTGCGTCGTTCGTTGATTAGTTGGAAAAGTAACAAGAAGTAGCTTTTTTAGATACGAATCGAAAATATATTTTGCTGCAAACCGAGTAAAAATATTTACAATACCAAATCAGAACTCGCTAGACAAGTGTTTAGAAGTTATAAGAAAAGATCACTATACTGTTGTCAGTTTGAAAAAATGGAATAGTCTACCAATAAAATGTGACAATTTTCGTTTATCTATCGAAAATAAATACTTGTAACCATTACAGAATCTGTTAACTTTTAAATTTGAAATATTATTCTACCAAATTTCACTTCATTTTTTGATGATAGTTTTTACATATATGACTTTTACACACTTGTAAAGGAAGAGAGTTCTCTAGATATATCTATTTTAAAGAGGGCTATTCCGGTGTCCTGAGGAAAATAGCTATACTCTACTTGACACCGTTTAAGCTCTAGTATCTAAATAAGAGTTCGAAAACAATCTCAGTTTGTTGCGCTGATGTTAATGAGGTGTCGATTTGAAGTAACGCCAAAATAGGTAATTTTTAATGTAAGGTATTTTGCAAATATTAGTTTAGTTAATTATTTTATTGACATTCCATATAGCAGAATCGTAACTCTTAATCTTACTATTCGTTAACATAATATGACACTAATGAATCTCAGGAATTGAGCAACTTACCTTACCGAAAAAATAAGAAGAAAATTTAAATAAAATCGAAATTAAAGCTTTATTAAATGAGCGATCCCGATATTACAACACTGTTGCAAGCGCCATGATCAAGGGAAGACTGAGTACTGCGGGTAGATTACATAAGAGCAGACAAATCTACCCTCTTTTGTAAGTGATGTAGATAACCGCGAGTGTTTAAAGAAATTTATGATATTATTATAAGAGTTACGATTGAGAAACAAAATCCGTAGTCCGACTGCCTTATAAAATATTTTATTATAATGATTATACAGTAACCAGTTTAATTAAACAATTTAATTAAATTGTTATATATTATGAATGCGTTTAGAGGTTTTAGTCGGCACATATCATAACTATTGTATTCGAATAGTACAAATTTATAAATTAGCTAATTCAGTGTAGCTTAGGTTATTTGTCTTGATTTTGACGTTGACAGCTCTTGAAACGTCATCGGTGTTGCCAACTAATGTCGACCAACTTCTACTATTTACTCAATGTTTATTAATAATTGAAAACTAAAAATGGTTGTCTTAAAAACGAAAGCAATTTATTATTCGCTTTGGAGAGTATATAATCAGCTTTTACGTGAGTGTATTATGGTAATTCGAATTATATTAAAATTGACTGAAAGTATTTTCTACCAAATTACATTTTTGTCTATGACTGTAACCCAATTTAACTGATGTAAACTTACTATTGTAACCAATAATAAGCCTTATAAGCAATACTGCCAAAGTTAAACTTAAATCGTGTTTACTGAAAAATCCAACGTATAATTTGTCAGAATTTATCTTTAAGCTCTTAAAAGCAATAAAAAAAAATTGCTCAATAGTACAATATGATTAGTATTTTAATATAAAAACAGAATCAAATCAAATAGGTAGAAAATACTTTCAGGGATTTTACGGACCTTTTTGTGGCGGGTGTCCAATCATATATTTTTTAACCTAACCCAAAAAACCCTCATTCATTTTATTTTGATATCAGTCTTTTATAACATATTGATATAGACAGTATGACTATTGAAACATTCATAAAAATACTAAATTCTTGAAGATGAAAAAAAACAGTAAAATAATAATAATCTTTTTTTTTATTGCCACGCAGGCAGACGAGCTAACGGCCCATCTAATCATATCATAGGTTAATATGAGTAAACTACTATGATGTGAAGGAAAAAAAATGCAATTAGATGTAAATACAAAAATGAATAAAATAGAACCCTAAGTCTTCTTTCTTTCGCTACTCCTTATCCCATCGAGGCGATACGTGAGCGACAATCGCGAACGCGTCCTTGCACCCCTATCAGCCTCGTGTCGGATTCTGTCCCCGGCCGGGGTTCGGACGTCAAGCGTGAGCGGCGGGTAGGTTTTGCTGCGGTTCAACTCCCACATACCCCACTCGCGGGGCGGGTCGAAGACTGTCGATTTCCTCCCGTCACAAAAAACTTGAGAGGTGCCAAGGGACACCGGATGGAACGAAGTTCCTTTCGATTAAAACGTATCTCATAGAAATTATTTCCTTTCGTAACGCGCCATAAGGAACGTGTTTTAAAATATTTCGATCATAGCGCCATCTAAAACAAAAAAAATGTCGTTACAACTTTTTCGTAAGATTTTTTCCGTCTAGCCCCCGTTCACAACGCGCGATAAGGAACTTCGTTCCAAAAAAACACCTTATCCCATTTAGATGAGGTCGGCGCAATATGTCTTCTCTCTCCATTGCGTTCTATCTTTACATACATCATCTGTCACACCACAAACCAAACCCTCAAGTCTTCGTCATTTCATTTCATTTCATTTCTAAAAATAATAATGTTCTCCAATGTCCGCCACAAAAAAGTCTCGTTTTATAAAATGTTGTCGTTGTTACTATTTACTGATATTGTACATTTTGTTGTTGTTATGTATTTAAAACGACCGATGTGTAGAATAAAATTATTAAAAAAACTAAATTTTTCATTACAAAAAAGTGACAAAAATCTACCAAAATAGTAGAATTTCGCTTTTACTTGCAACACTAACGATTGAAAATGACAGGTGAGTTTTTGAATGTTTTTTTTATTTTTAATTTAGAATAAGGCAAACGTAATGGCAGTATTGCACGTTAAATAAATTTAAGTATTATTTTGTATTAGTACGCTTCTGAACCACCATTTTCAATTTGGTAAAAAAATCTAAATTTAATTGTAGTGGTTCTGACTAACTTAACCACTCAACTGGGAACGGCAACCAAATTGGTTTGTTTACTTTTGCCAAGTCTGTGGCTTGAGCCAAAATTGAGCACAGTTCTAAAACTTGTTTTGTTATCATTTTTTAATCGTCTCATATTTTACGGAGATGATATATTTTCGCTGAAAATGCAATACAGCGTTGTTTAATAATGATTTACAAAAATATAAGGTTTAATTAAAAATGAAAATTAAAAATTATTGAATTTTTTTTTTAAAAAGGAGCTCAAACACGGTATTGATTCCGAACGAAGTCCCCAGTTTCGCGATCTAGCGAATAGTGACGTTCCCAGTTGAGTGGTTAAGATTAATGCTTTTATTGAGAACTCGCATGAGATTATTTTAATTTTATCATGCTAGTAGGTAGCCCATGGATTTAAGTTTAAATAGAAGCCGTAGTTCACAGGCATTTTTATTTAATTTATCTTAGTATTCAATTCATAGTTATTTATAGTTTAAATATAAATCGATTGTTAATATTATTATTAGAATAAGTTGCAATTATTACATGACCTAATTTTCATCAATCATTTAATAGCATGCTAAAAATAAGTAGCAGGTTATATTATGTGAAACGCTATTTAACTGTTATTTTTAACAGGTCGAAATAACGCATTTAGCGTCGGAGACTTCTCGAATAACAGTATCATCGTATGAAGTTCAACAACATCATGAAAATTAAGAAAAAAAATGTTAATGTTAGGCTGTTTGTTGCTAGCTAAAAGTATTACTACTGATTATTTCATTTTAAATAGTTTTCATATGTGATGAAATTTTATAGTTAATATTTTTTTACTTATTTTAAAAAGATCTCTAAAAATATTTTATACTTACACAATAACTTAAGAAATTATATTTTATATTATACTGTTATTTTCAAATGGAGCTGGTTAAAAGTTAAATATATTATTTTAATGAAATAGACTCTACGTCAATTTTAGCATAACGCAACGAACAGCTTCACATTAAAATTAAAACTGTTAAAAACGTTATTAGCATTTAACAGTTATTTCGCTCATTATTTTAGCATATTTTGTATCGTTATTAGCTTTTTGTACTACGTGTATTCTGTAAGCAATATAAATAATCGTCAAATGGCAACACTAGACAAACGCCAACTGGGTATTTGACTACATTAAAAATAAATAATAATCTGTTACAGATAATACCACCAAAAACTTTTTTTTACTACAAAGCCAAACAAAAATGGTTTTTGCGAGTGAGATAAATAAAAAATTGTTAATTATTGAAATTTCACGCCCTGTTATTTGTCTAAGAAATTACTCACGTCAATGCAAAACTATCTGTCAAATGCAAAAAGTCATCGATTCGTGTGCTCGTTGCTTGTATGTGACGTCATCGTGTCAAATGACCAGCGCCATTTTGAAAACAGTTTTCGCACTGTTTTGAAAATTTAAACTTTAATTCTAACTTATAAACACTGCAGATATCGACGAAATATTAGTGTGGCGTAATTAGAAGGTTATAAAGAATAGAAAATAAAGCTATTTCCAAAAAATCACTCAAATACCCTATTTTGGTCAGTTCTTAGTTGGGTGTATTATTAATAACTTAATATGCTAGGTATTATTAGGTAAATACATAACGAATTAAAATAAGTGAAGCCATATTATCGTTAATTTTAATTTCATTCTCATTTCATATTTCATTAATTATTTATTTCACGACTTTTGAAAACAATTTTGAAGTTCTTTGAGTTTTGTGACATATTTTAAATAATTTTGGATCTTAGAGTACATGGAAAAAAATGTATTGTACTATACTTGACAATAGTCGTGGTGGCCGAGTGGTTGAAGCGCTTGCCTTCCGTACGAGAGGTCGCGGGTTCAAAACCGGCCGGCTTGTACCTCTAAATCTTAATATGAAAAAGATTTATGTGCAATATTTCACAACACCACTGGCTAAAAACGGTGAAGGAAAACATCGGAAAAGGATTATAAAAATCTTTTGAAGATATGCGAAGTCCCCAATCCGCACTAGGCAAGCGTGGTGGACTATGCCTAAGCCCTCTTCGGAGGAGACCTGAGCTCAGCAGTGGGCAGTAATGGGTTGTTACAGTACAGTACAGTACATTACTATACTTTTACGATATTTATAATTTAAGAATTATTTGCCTATACAGGGTGGATCTCTAACTTTGGACAATCTGACGTGGGGTGAATGACCTCTTGAAATAAAACTTAGAACCACTTTTATTTTAGGTATTGGATAAAAAAAAAAAATCATCATAGTATGGAAGTCCGCAACGATAGTCGTACGTTATCCATACAATGTCAGAAAAAAAGTCTTACCGATTCAAAAAATAAAAATGGTTCTACGTTGTATTTCAACAGGTCATTCACCCCACGTCAGATTGTCCAAAGTTACAGATCCACCCTGTATTTTTTTACATAATAGACTGATTAAGTTAAATCTAGTTATTTTTAGTTCCACATGTCACAATTAATTTAATTTAGTTCTTTAAGTAGTACAATTTTATAGGTTTTTTTTTTTAATTAAAATATATTTAAAAATAAATTAAAATGAAATAAACTTAAATATACTCAATTTAACATTCATGGCTGCTATTGTATGTGCAGCGCAGTGCATAGAGCCAATAACTGGATTCCGAAAGGCTTCCTTTAAAATTTGTACTTATAAACTTACTTAGATATTTTAAGGCGTTTTACAGAACAATGACTATAAATTATACGGAATTGAGAAAACTTAGCACTACTTGTTTTTTTAAATGTCAAGTTTTATATAAAAATCTTATTTCGACTCATGTTACATTATTTATCTCTGAAATCTCGGATTTTCTTATGTTCTACAAGAACCATATGGGGCGGCGCGACGGGAATGCCGTGGGCGTAACGCGTCACGCCGTCCCTCATAACCCCGTGCTGGGTTCTGGCCTCAGCTGGGTTCGGACACTGAGTGTGAACGGTTGGAGGTTTTAGTGCGGTTCAACTACCACATACTCCCACAAGGACCATATACGTAAAATCACTGCCATATCTATTAGTACTTGACTTATAGACAGCGGCGTAGGCTTCGTACAATCCGATTCCATCCGGTTTCTTTCTATAAGTAATAAAATATTACAACTTTTGAATAGTAACTTTTGAATTATAGGATTTTAAACCATGTTGCTATATTGTTAGGAGTTAAATAGCTTAATTGTGTTTTAATACAGGGTGGATCTATAACTTTATCCCAGCTGAAGTGGGGTGAATAACCTGTTGTAGTACAACTTAGAAGCACTTTTTTCTTATCGATTATACTTTTTTGATTTTTTCTTTTCAATTTTAGATGGAAATGACACTATATGATAAACTTATTCAGAAACTCGCGGTTTTCTATAATACTTACATGCATTTTGAACGGGTTCTTACAGCGATATTTAATTAATTGATTTGTCTCGATATTTCAACGTTGTTGCAAACGTCATGATCACGAGAAGACTGGATACTGCGGGTCGATTTAAGAGCAAACAAATCTGTCTACCCTCTTTCTCGTTCGCTTTTGGGTAGTACCACTGGAACTCGAACTCACACCACACTCACTGTATCTACAAGACTCTCTAAGCATGAACCCTTAGTGACTGTTATGTTTAGCACTGGAGACAACTCAATTAATTAAATATCGTGGTAAGAACCCGTTGAAAATGCATGAAAGACACTATGATATTTAAAAAAGTTTAACCTATTCAAAAATTAAAAGTGTTTCTGAAGTTGTATTTTAACAAGTCATTCATTCCACTTCAGCTGAGAGACAGTTACAAATCCACCCTGTATTTTTTAGTACTTAATGGTTCTGCTGGTTTGGAGGTTATATTTGGAAATGGTTAGTTATATTAAAGTTAATATTCGCTCATCAAAATATTTAATTATTTATAAAATACCATAGAATTATTACATCTGGAATCAACATCATGAACAACAGATTGAAGCCAATTTAAAGTGCACCGATCGCGCGTAACAACACGATATTTTTAATCAACATTAGAAATAACAAAGTGAAATTGTAAAGAACTTATGTGTATGTAATATTTTATTAGTGTGTTAAACGAATTGAGTGTCATCGGTACACTAACGCCAAAATAACGTGTATAGGTGTATTTTAAATTGGCTTCATTCTGTTGTTCATGTGTTGATTTCAGATGTAATAATTCTATGTAAAATACTAATTTAGATAATACTTTGAATAATCGATGTAAATGATTTATTTAAATCTAAATTATTAATCTTATTTGGTCTAAAGATTTGAAAAGTTTTGCTGTAATTTTTTCTCTTTACTTTTTTATTTCAATTAAAATAAATTTCTAAATTATTTAAAGCTTAGAAAAATCTTTAATAAATCTAGCTTGGGCATTATTGGTGTTTAACGGTTTTTTATTATTAACGCGGTTATAAAACATATTTGTACTTAATGGATGTTAAGCACGATTTACGTTGCACCAGGCAGTGACATAGCCATTGAAGTAAAAATCACTTTGAAGGGTGATAGTTTAAAAGGACTAAGCAACGTTTTTTTGGGTATTTGCCCACCTCTCACTCCCACCACTGTAACTCCTGTGTAGCCAGGATACACAGCTGGTTCCTGGGCTTCACTGCTCAGAGTCATTACGATGGTCGCCGCTGTGTATCCTGGCTAAGCAACGTTTTGTGAAATAATACTAAATAATAAAAAAAAATGTTATACTTTGATATAATTATTCTACAGTAGGTATATTATTCAAAATTAACAGACAGAATTTCGTCTGCGTCACAAAGGGAAACAATCCTATAGCCTTCATCGATAAATGAACTTTCCAAAAGTGAAAGAATTATTTGAAATCGGACCAGTAGTTTCGGAGCCTATTCGAGACAAACAAACAATCAAACCTTTCCTCTTTATAATATTAGTATAGATAAAGAGTATTGCCTTTTAACGTTATTGTTGAAACTATATTAATAACAAAAAAAAGTTTGTAATAGAAAATAGACTATCTCATCTCTCAATAATCGTCCGAAAGTCTAGCAACGTTAGACTCAGTTCCGGTCACGGCCTGGTGTTGCGTGAATCATGCTTTAGGGTAAAGCTGTTATTTATTGTATAATGTATAAATTGTGTATTGTTGAAAAAATGCTATACTGTGTATGTGTTCGTTTCAAAAAATGTGACATGAGAATTTTATTGCTTTTTCTATTTTTTTTTGTATTATGAATTGTTTAATTACCAAGTCGTGGTGGCCGAGTGGTCGAAGCGCGTCCTTCCGAACGGGAGGTCGCGGGTTCAAAACGGGCCAGCTTGTTCCTCTAAATCTTAGTATGAAAAAGATTTATGTGCAATTTTTACCACACCACTGGCTAAAAACGGTGAAGGAAAACATCGTGAGGAAACCTGCATGTCGGAAAAGGGTTCTAAAAATCCTTTGAAGATATGTGAAGTCCCCAATCCGCACTGGGCAAGCGTGGTGGACTATGCCTAATCCCTCTTCTGAGAAGACCTGCGCTCAAAACTGGGCAGTAATGGGTTGGTACAGGTAATTACTAGGAAAGAATACAAATATTGTTAATAATATTTAGCGTTTTCATCGAATGGATAATTTGGTCGAATTATCAGTAGGTACCTTTTTTAATTTATAACAAATTTAGTTAGTTTTTTATACATTGTCGCTGTCAACAAAGCATTGTGACACACTCAGCTACATAAGTATTCACTCACACCCACACACATGTACACACACACGCGCACACACACCCACACACACACACACACACGCGCGCACACACACACACACACACACACACACACACACACACACACACACACACACACACAAATTAATTGCATCTCAGGTTTATATGTACGAATATCATGTTAAGTTTTACTATGAATGACGTTGGCGTCCCATATTTGGTTTAACGAATGATTGTAAAAATAACAGATCATCCGCGATACAGGCATGTCCCAGTGCGGGGGTCACCGATAATGTTAAAGCGCATGTAAACTTTTCGTTAATAAATTATTTTCTTTTCATTTCAACAAATAAGGTAGCAATAAAGCCAAAAAAAAATGAGTTAACATAACGAAAGAAATGATCTGATATTTTTTTTATTTTAAGTGCCATTTATAATTTTAAGTTTTCTACTAACACTGCTCTTCTGATCTCAAACTATTTACTTCTTCTGTCACATTTTATGAGAGTTTGTGCGTATTTGTGAAAAATAAATTATATGCATACTGGAATTTGTGTTTTACTTAACCACATTTATGTATTTTGTTAGGGGTCGATTTAAATAAAAAAACTTGAAAGGTGTCAAGGGACACCCGGATGGAACGAAGTTCCTTTCGATTTATTAGTGAGGGAATTGTAATAAAATCAATTTTTTTAAGTTATAATAATTAGTTAGTTTAAAACGTCTGTCTCTCTCTCTCTTTCGAAGAGAAAAGAAAGAGAGACAGGCGACCTGTACGTGTGTTTTTAAATCGACTGCAGTGTCCTTAAAACAAAATGAAGTATAATAATATTTTTATTACAAAAATGAAAACGACCGACTTCTATTTCTCAAGCATAGCACAAAAACTACAAGTCAGATCTTTATCAACTTTTATATGAGATAATGCTCAAAATGTTTGCTTTGGTTCACCCAAACTAAAGTTATCGAGGAACAAACATTTAAAAAAAAAGAAATAGATAATCGAGACAACTCAATTAATTAAATATCGTGGGAACCCGTTGAAATGCATGAAAGTATTAGAGAAATAGATTCGAATTGAGTACCACCTCCTTCTTGGAAGTCGGTCAAAAATAGTACCTATATATTTATGTTTGCACATGGTTTCTGGTTTTGTGTGTGATATATATGAATTTACATATATTATATGTGTTATATTTTTTGTGCTAACATATGGTAACGGATAAATAGAGTTTTGGTTTAGGCTTATAAAATAGGTAAGTGTTTTGTTTTAGCATGGATTTTATATATTTGTTTATATTACACGGTATATTTTTTGTTGTATGACAGATAAATGAGCCTACCTAATGGTAATGGTTACCTTCGCTATTACAAGCTTTATATTTTCTTGCACTAGATGTAACTATGTAAGTTCGGGTTGAATCTTGCAAGCTAAATTTGACAAACTTTTCGGTTTCCGATTGAGCTGACATTTTGCACGCAGACGTATATCGCGTGACAATGCAATAATATCTCAAAATGGCCCTGATCTGATGATGGATTCGGAAGGTCATAGGAACTCTTGTGCTAAACAAGATAGACCGGTGTTTGGGCTCGTTTTACTTGTATTAGCTAGCACTCTACTGATACATGATATCCAGGATCTTAAAAGCTTGTATTTATGTGAAAAGTTTTCTTAGTTTCTAAGTGTATTTTGTAAATATAACTATATATTTTTGTATTTTTTTTCAGACACGGTTGTAGTCACAGATTTTATTGAAACAAAAGCCAAAGGATTAGGATTCCAAAAACTTTATATTTTAATGCAATTCCTTTATGCATTTATTTTATTATTATTTATTAATATTTAGTAAATTTTATAGAATATTAGATGATGTGGATGGGTTTTCTAAACGATAGAGTATATAGATAAATGTTTTTAGATTTGTTTACTACATAAAATTGTAAACAATACCTATTGCGAATTTATTTTTAATTTTGTGTTTTTATTTTTTTTAGTTTTAAAGAATAAATAACTTACAATATTATTTGTTGTTTTTATGTTTCCTTTTGTTGAAATAATTAAATAAGTATATAGTATCTTTGACACTTATTTTTTTGCCTTGAAGGCACACGAGAAAATCGTAAGCGGTTACCGTTGCTCCTGTACCTCAGCAATGTCAGAGGACACTACGCCTACCTGTAAGGTCTTTCCTCAAGCCTCGAATTTCTATTGAAGAAGCACAAGTCATAGCGCTCCGGAAACACCGAAGAGGGGAGCTCATTCCACAGCCAGACATTAATGTAGTTTTTGAGACCTTATCGTAGTTATTATGCAAAATCTCAACATATGCTGTTTTCGTGAAAATAGGACCTAGTGGCAGTTAAGAAAAGTTTGAAAAATAAAAACAAATCATACAACAACCAATTTATACATGACAAACCAACAAAAACAAGTTTAGAGCTCAAAAGAACGTGTCATAAAGTTCTTTTTACGATGTAACATTTCTTCGTATCTTTGTATATCTTTTTCTATATCGATTGAAAATCTAGGCAGACTCGCTACCAGTCTTTCTCCGTCTATAATCGAGTCGTTAGCGTAAATTTCTAGAACAGCTCTTTTCATTTCATAAGACTGTAGAATCTTAGCAGTTTTGATAACATCCGATTGAGTTTCAGATATCTCTTTAACTGTTTTCTCTTTGGTTTCATTTGATAGTATTTTGTTAAATATACTTGTCGAATTAGTTATTTCTGTTATATTGTCTTCGTTTTTTGCATTATCTGTTGACCTGTTACTACTGTATGATACGGTACTTTCAAATTTTCGTGAGACACGTTTAGACGTTGCAGTTTCGACTTTAATTTCTTCTGTCATATAGTTGAAAAACAAAACGTTGCTATCATTGCTAATGCTGCAATTTGTCTCTTTGTTTTTGGTTTTTGTGCAACAACAGCAGTTATCTTCTCCAGTTTTGTAAAGCTTCAGTTTTGCTGCCAATTTACTGCACATACAACTGCTGTCTAGTTCGCTAGTTTTATTAACCCTATCAAAAGCATAATCGCTTTCCGAACCTCTTAGGTAGTTAGGTAGTGAAGCTAACGTTACATCTTTAAGTAGATCGTTGTTAACTATTTTGTTCTGTTGACTATCCGATAAAATAACTTGAAGCATCTTTTTTAGCTGATTTATTTTAACTTTATCACTCAGTTCGGTCTCGTTAGCTTTTTTAAGCACTTCTTTCAACATGTCTTTTTGTTCTCTTCTGTTGCGAGGTTTAATAATTTCACTGCTTTTTATACTGGACTCTGAAATGGATTGATTTTCTACGCTTTCTGTTCGTGTTTCATTGTAATATGAGCTATTGAATCTAGAAATATTAATGGATTGTTTTTCAAGTGTAGGAACTGAAGCTTTGTAGTTATATTTAGCTGGTATTTCTGTGTCTGTAACGTTAATACTCTCTACGTTGTAAAGATTACTGGTTTTAGATTTTTCATTGGAAGATGTTAAATCTATTGTAGTTCTGTGAATAGAGTACACATTGTCAGGATTGCGATCAACACTCACATCACTATAAGCCGTGGAAACAGTTTGAAACTTGTCCGATATCTTTTTCGAAAACTGCTCTTGATAATCTTCGTCAGCATCTTCATTCTTTGGTTTAATGTTTTTGATTACAATGCGTACATTCACGTCGTTTGCTGGTGGATCTTTGTTATCAGATTGATTCTTTAGCACGTAAACTTCTTGTGGAGTTTGACAAATCTCGTTATGACCAGTCTTCGTTTTTTTGTCGTTTTCATTAGCAATCTTGATTTCTGTTGTCTTGTCACCCTGTGTAACTCTCAATTTAAAAGTGATTTCGACTAAATTAGCCGAGCTTACGTCACATTTTTTGTCATTCGTGCTTTTTTTCGCATCTGTATCCTGTAGGTTTTTGAGAGAAGTAGGTGTCGATAGTCTGTTGATATTAGAAGTTTTGTACATTTCTCCTAAGAGCGATTGTTTCAGGTTATTTTGTCTGTAGTCTCTTCTTTCAAATAAAGTGTCGCCATCTGCATCTTTAACTTTAAAGTCCATACATTCTCTGATTTCTTCAGTACTTGGCGTCTGTTCTTTCATTCTTATAGTAATTCTTTCTCGGGAATTCAACCGAATCATGCCATTTTCTTCTTCATCCTTCCAAGCTGAGCATTCTTCTGAACACGTTTTGTTAGAAGGTTTCATTTTGAGATGTACTCCTGACATTTTTGAATGGTTGAATGCGTTTTTTGATGCCTTTGGTTTCGGAGGACATTCTGGAGGTGATGGACATGGTGATGGCTTTTCTCTGCTAGGACAATCAGGCTTACACTCTTTATTGCTTTTCACTTTTGGACATTCGTCTTTTGGCACAAGAGGACAACTTTTCATGCACTTGTTCTTCGGTTTTTTCGGTGCACAAATGGAATTCAATGATGTGTTGGACACTTGATTTTTCAATGGCCACGGATATTCATCTTTGCATGGTGATGGAGGTGATGGTTTTCTGCATGGAGGAGAAGGTTTCCTGCAAGGAGGAGATGGTTTCCTACAAGGAGGAGTATCGCATCGAGGCGGAGGAGGAGGAGGTGGTGGAGGTTTCTCTTCTTTCTTCTTTAAAGAACACGGCGGTACTGAGCATGGTGTCGCTTTCTTTTTATTCGGTGGAGTACAGGGCGGAGTGTTGATCGGAGAATTCTTAGCCGAGCATCTTTGTGGAGATATTTGTATGGACTGGCTTTTACGACAAGGCGGATAATGTATGCACATCGGCATTAATTTTAGTGACGAAGGTTTTTTACAGCACGGTGGGGTAGTTTTCCCGTCACAATTACGATCTATTGATTGTTTTTTCGGTGATCTACAGCGAACTCTGCAAGATGAACTAGAGCAGCAAGGTTTTCCGCACGGAGCAACTATCTGATTCCCTCTTCTTGATTTATGGGTTTTTTTCTTTGGCGATCGATGAGGAGATGGGGGTGAACATGGAGGCTTTTTATTTGGTGTTTCACAAGGCGGGGGACTTTTACAGGGTACTGGTTTATCGCAAGGTGGTGGACTAGGGCAAGGCGGTGGAGTTTGACATGGTGGTGGTTTCTTACACTGTGGTTTCATACATTTTTTTTGGCACGGTGGTGAAGGTGATGGGATTTCACATTGCGGAGGCTTTTTACGAGTTTTGGCTTTGGCTTTTCCTTTCTTTGGGGGGCAATCTGGGTCTTCATCCTCTTTTGATGAATCGGACGAGCAGGGTGGATTGGGATCTTTTTCGCACGCTGGTTTACAAGCAGGATCAGGTATCGTGCAAGCTTCGGGCTTGATCGTGGTGTGCTTCGCGCATTTCAATTTTTTCTTACACTCATCACATTTCGCGCTCCCTTTGAAAGATAGAATGCTCTCAATTTTCTTCTCCGTTATTTGCTTTGCTAATTCTAATTGTTCATTAAGTGTGTCGCAGTCAGGTAAAGAAACATGCTTAGAGCAGGGATTCTTTTTCGTCGTTACTTCTGGCTGTTGAAATGAAGTCTTTTTCTTGTTGGGACACTGAATCATGGTATCTTTCACCTTCTCCGAACTAGGTATAGGACAAGGTCTCCAATTAGATTTATTGCTTGCGGCGTACAGTTTTCTTCTTCTGTAGACTTCGAACGAGTCTTTGGGTAAGTATCTTTTATCCTGAGAATCTGCGCCTGAACATTTTGCGATCTTCAATTTCTTTAGAAGTTTGTCAGTAAAAGAGCTCTCTTTAACTGGGCCATCGTCATCATCTGGAGGCGTATGGGTGCAAGGTAGACATGGTATGTCTTTGGAAGAATCTACTGCTGTAGCTTGGAAGTCTTCGTAAACGTTCTTCGACGGACAAGACTTGGTGAAATCACCCTGATTTTGGTTACTGCCTTTAGAGGTCTCGGAGCTACATCGCACATTTGTATCACTTGTGCGCCACGAAAATAAATCAATAGCTAAAGGACTCCAGTGTCTATAATACTGCTGTAGATAACTCTCAGCCAGTTCACATTTTTTCGAATTATTCTGGAAATTTCGTTCTGATTCGTCGTCGCTTAGATCTTCCCGAATTTTGAGTCTGAAATGAAACACAGTTTAGATTAGATATTGATTTTTATTTAAAAACTAGAGAATCGAATCGATCTAGTAATAGAAACAATTAAATATTGACTTCAATATGTCCATCGTCTTCTTTAAATGAGTGATTTGACATCCGCTCATCAACACTGCAAGAAATACGAGTGAAGTGTACAGAAATGTATTTTGGTAATGCGGGTAGATATTAGGGAAGTATCATCGGTAATGCTAAAGGACCTTCAAAAGAAGTATTAGAGCATAATGAATCGTCAAGTACTTTATCATCATCATTGTCAGCCTGTAGACGTCCACTGCTGGACATAGGCCTCCCCCAAGAATTTCCAATGCGACCGGTTGGTAGCGGCCTGCATCCAGCGTGTTCCTGTGATCTTAACAAGATCATCCGTCCACCTTGCAGCTGGTCGTCCCACACTGCGCTTGCCTTGACGCGGACGCCACTCCAGAACCTTCGTGCTCCAACGGCCATCGGTCAAGTACTTTATACTACTTACTTAATACTACTTTTTATAAACAGTTTTTCTAATCGAATTAGAAGTTTCTGAGGTTAGTGCTTTCAACTAAATAATAAATCAACTTCATAGTAATACTATAGGCAATATTGAAAAACTACTAACATTGGTTTATTCCTCATTTCTCTCATGTCTCTTTGCGTAATAATACCCACACCAATAACATCGCATTTCATCGGAACATTCACGTTACTCCCTTGAATAATAACATCCCGTTGCGTTGATGGCCCGTTGACTACTGTATCAACGACTTTAGATCCCAAATCTTTACTGTCTTTAACACTGACAATGATTTGTATGTCTTTATAGTCATGATCACCGTTTTCCAAGCTCTTAGTAACGTTTTTGACGACCTTTTTTTCCGGAACCGCATCATATTCAACTACATTGTACACTTCTTCATCTCTTGTAGCTTCCTTTTCACTGTCATTGCTGCTAGACTCAACAAAAAACGCCTTTGGAATATCTATTCTTACGTATTCGGAACTGGAATCAGTTTCAGCTGGTTTGCCGTTATTTTTCGAATGTAAAACTACTTGTATCTTTTGACAGAGACGTTGAATGCTGTTGTGGATGTTTCTGGAAGTTGCTTGTATTAATTTGCTGGCATTTGGGCTGTTTTTGATTTTAAGAGGTACTTCTTTCGGTCTATCTGTTATTGTTTTTGCTATCATCCATGCTTCGACTTCTTGAGGGGCAAATTTTACGTGAGGACTTTGACGTTTGCAGTAAGACGAATCGCTGGATATTATTTCGCTTTTAGATTGTAGCACAAGGTCTTTGTAAACGTTGTCCATCAATTCGAAAACAGTACTGCTGCTGGTTCTATACATTTTGTTATTCCACCTCACTCTAACACTATTAGTTGATGTTCTATCGTGGCTCATATAGTTTAACAACCATTGTTTTTTTACTATATCACTGGATACATCTGATTTTGTGTTCTCTGGAGCAACATTACTTCCACCAATCTTGATCACTAGTCCATCTTTAAGTTCACAGCGACCGGCTGTAACACTTTTCTTTTGTCCAAAAGGTTTTTTTACTTTGGTTTTTGGATTCTTCTTGAAAAAAAGAAACTTACGTCCTTCTTTCTTTTCTTTTGAAACCGCATTCACACTTTCTTTTGTTTTATTAGGTTTATCTTTAACATTATCAGATGGTACGGGACTGAGTCGCTTTTTTTCATCGTCCAAATTGAATTTCTTCCCCCACAATCTGAACATTCCTTTAACTCCATTATACTCGCTGTCTTGTTCTACCATCGGTGGCCATTCGAGACTACTTTTCATCGGTTTTTCCACTGACTCCATCTCACTCACACCAGACTTGTAAATAGGTTTCTCTGGTTCCGTGTACATAGGAAAAGGACTGTATACTTTAGTATTCGAGAAAGATCGTCCTTCTAATGATGGAGGGTCCGAAGCTATTGATACATCTTTGTAACTGATTACGCTTTTGTGACTAGATATTTTATTAAGAAGCGCATTTTTCTTAGAATCTTCCTTTTTGAGAAGCCCTCTTCTTAAAGCTTCGAAGCGACGACGAAATACAGATGGAGTCTTAAGATCCGGTATAGGATGTTCAGCTTTAGGCTTTTTGTCTTTAGATTTCGTAGAAAATATCCTTCTGTACTCTCTTTCTAGTTTATTTTCCATTGGATCTATAGAAATTTTACTCTGTTTTCCGTTGCTAGGAGATTCTAAATCATGTATATGTTGCACCAAAGAATCAGATGATGCTCTTTTTTCTACATTTTTCTCAGGCTCTTTCACTGCTTCTTTTATTTTGCCTTTCTTCTTTTGTTCTTCTGATTTGGATTTTTTGCTATCGACAATTTTCGTCGATTCACTATCCATTTGTGTTGTAACTGCGAATAATTCTTTTCCATCTGTATTTATACCCATTTCTATTCTAACTTCGATTGGGCTTGTTGTAGTAGATGTTTTAATTTTAATAGGTGATAGTTTTTCATTCACTAAGATGACTTTATTTTCATTTAGTACGTCCCGTACTGTTTTTATTGCAGGCTTCTCGTGATGGGCTCTTTCGATGTGTTTGTGTCTTCCTGTAAAATATTTGTTTATACATTAAAGATAGGTATTCTAAAAGTAGTATGTTCTCGATATTATACAGATTAGTGCGTTATTTTTCAGTGTATTTCACAACGTGTGCTTTATCAAACTATAATTTATTAAAATCTATACTAAACTGTAGCTTGAATGATACGTGACTTGCCCACAATATTATTATTATTATTTTTTTTTTATTGCCATGTAGGCAGACGAGCCAACGGCCCACCTGATGGTAAGTGGTTACCGCTCATGAACCTCTGCAATGTCAGGGGACATTGAGGGGTCGCTACCTACGACCTAACTTTAAGAAAGTATGCAACCTGTTAATAAGCGTTGAACTAAACACTGCTTCTTCAGACTCTTATAGTATTCCCTTAGTTTAATACTTACTATTAGAAACAGACAAAACATCGTCACTTCCAACGCCGGTCTCAGCTTTCTCCGGCAAATAAACTTTTTTGACTTTCCTCCTTTGCAGTGTTTTCACGCTCCCTACACCTATATCCATAAAACTGTCTGTCTGATGGTAAGTGTACACTTGTTCTGGTGTTACATGGTAACACGTCATCGGTGTTGCCAGCTCGCACGTGCATCTTCTGTTTCTTTCATTCAAATCTATGTTCAAGTCGATGTTGTAACGTTTTTTGTTTTTGAATTCTTGTCTTCCGTTAGACATGTTTCGTTTTCTTGTTCTTTATTTTAGTTATTTGCATCTTCAACGATATCGTAGTCGGATTCTATAATAAATGATGAGATTGTTATTTTTTATCATGATTACTGTTATTCGTTGAATTGCAATGTTGGACTATGGTCGCTATTTACGACTAATATTAAGGAACTGTTTCAAGCCCAATTTGAAGAAGGTTAAGCCTTCAATTTCCTCGTCCAAACTCCTTTAACAGTTTTGTTGAAATTACCTACTATATTAGTGTTAATTATTCAAAGTAATTAATGGTCGACGCCCAGTCAGACATCCGAGATACCGATGTCGTGACGTCTTAGAGGCGTGCATGATCTGGAAGTCCACGCCTAGCGCGACCTCCACCGAGAGAAGTAGAGAGAGCTTTTATCAAAGGTGACCCACTTTGGGTGCCTAATTCGGCGGAGTAAATTAATTAATTTATTTTATTTATCTTTATTAATCAAACAAAGTACAGTTAAGTCTTAGGTACTACTCAACTAATCCAAAGTGTTTCTTTTTCTGTGAATAATATTGAACTTAACCGTTGTGAAACTCTGTCCCTCACACTAGGTGAACCTGTGTCGTAGTAGTGAAGTAATGTATAAAAAAGAGAATAATGGCTATACTTACCGCGTGAACGACTCCCAACACGACTTTTTATTATTTTTTTCGTATCATTCGTCTGTTTTCACTTATAATTTTGTCTGTCATGGTTCTGACGTTTCTGTCTATAGAGAAATATAAAGAGAAGATAATTTTAGTTATGCTTTCGATAAATTAATAAAATCTTATTTATTTTAATACAATTCTTGCTAATAAAATCTTTGTAATGTGGTTATTATCTCTTTCTTTTCTTTAAATTTTAAACGCAAATTTATTTAATTGCTTAATGAAGCGCGTAAAATTTAATTGAAGCTAGTCATATCAAGTCATAGAGTAATCTACGTAGTCTGTGGTTCTATGGTATTTTTGATTTTTGTGGTATTTTTATAATGCTTGTTTATTTTGTTTATAGATAAAGGTATTTTAACTTCTGGAGATTTATTAAGCCCACGCTAAGGTACTATTGATATTTTTGTTCTATTTGACGGAATTTCACAATACGGAAAAGAAAAACAGCGCTTTTCAGCTTCCCAATACAAGTCACTGCTTCCAGTCACTCCCAGCTTTCGTCTCATCATCATGAGATTTCATTACTATTAGACTCTAATCATTGTGGTATCGTCCAAAGGTCCAAATATCGTGTGGGGGGATTATTCTTTCCCAATTGACAGCTAAGATCTAAGATTTGAAATGTTTAGATCACATTTGATTTTCACAATCTCTATGTCGTGTTTTTTTACACGGATAGGTGATTCCTAGTAAAACTTGTGAAAATATGAATGAAGGTATATTTTTTCATTGTATATATTCTTAAGTAGCAGTAAAACTGTAATATTTTATTGACAATACAGGTACGCAACTCTATGTGGAATAAACATATTGAATCAATACATATACACATAAAAAGTTATAAAGCTAAAGCTGTATTAGACAAAGAAATGTCCAATGAAAATAGAAAGAAAGGTTATTTAGAAAAGGATTTAAATAGAAAACACAAAGATACTATTGCATATTATACTATAAAAGATAAAAACGATGCAGATATCAATCACAGTAAGAATAAAATCAAGAATGATACACCAGATGTAATTTATAGTAAAGACAATAAAATCAAAGATTTAGATTTACTTCATGAAGTGCTAAATGTTTTAAAAGATAACAAGAAAGTTATACAAAACAAAGATGTTTCAACAAGCACGGATTTCAAAGAAAAACCAATGTTGACTGTTAGTAAGATCTTCAAATTTACTATAGAAGGAGACAGTGATAGAACATTCACGGTAATCAACAGCTTTCAGCCTAAAACCAAAAAAGAATTCGCCATAAATCTACCAAAGCAAAAATCTTCATCCATTCCACGAATGAAAATCGAAGAATTGAAACATAATTTAAAAGAAAAAACGAAATCTAAAGATGCAATTGAAGAAGTAAACCGAATGTTTGCTAGAGTGAGAAATACAGACACAGAAAGAGACGGAAACAGACCATCGACAAGAAGAGGACCGAGAGTGTTGCCAGTTGTCAAAACGGATTTAATAAAAGAATGTAAAAGTTGCCAGACTAGTCACTGTATGTCCAGTGGGGATTCCGTAAAATGCCAGAATAATTGTATTTTGACTATGTGTTGCCAGGATAGTCATAGAAATACACAAACAGGGGTTCTTTTCTGTCAGAAATGTAACAAAAAATCGAAATGTAGATTTGAAACAGATTATGAAAGCAGCATGAATGAATAACTGAGATTGTGTTTTAATTTTCTTAATTATAAAATACGATTCGTAATTTAGAGATGATTTTTAGCGAGAGTGTTAGCGCTGAATTAATAAGTTTCAGGATATATACCTACCTATTTTATTGAATGAAGAGGAGTGACATTGATTCACTGAACTCTTTTTGCCACATACAATCCGGCTATGGATTTCCCTCTTCGGTATTCCCAGAGCAGTATGACTTGTCCTTTTTCAAACGAGGCTCAAGGAAGGTCCATAAAGTTAGGTCGTAGGTAGCGACCTTGCAGTGTCCCCTGACATTGCAGATGTCCATGAGCGACATTAACCACTTACGAGCAGATTGCGAATTAACTCGTCTGCCTACATTTCGTTAAAAAAAATCACAATTCATAAAATGATAGGAAATTACAGTACGGAGACTACTAGTCTAGATAACATTTTCTAAAGGACAGATTCGATCACATTCGGTACTGTTTCATCTAATTTTTCTTCTTCAGGCCTTACGGAGAAATACTGGACTACCTACTGCCCACTGCTGGGCACATTTAGTGCTAGTTGTGTAGCAGGAGGAATAAAACAAACTTCAAATAAATAAAATTTACTCTACAAACATCTTAAAAACATCAAAACGAATTAAAAATAAAAACTCTCCGTGGACATTTTGTTTTTGTCAACGCGATCGCCATGTCTGTGTAAATTCTCACTGTGAGCTCTGTTCCAATCGCGAGGAGAGTCATGACTGAAAATAACATAATACAATTAAGTATAGATACTAGGATAAAAGGCCTTTCGATATTAAACTAGCAAAAAAAACCATGATTTCTATACTCGTATGTGCAATTCATATTTAATCAGGAATTTGAATGTAATCTTGGACAATTACAAAACCGATTTCAGAAAAATGTTTCAGTTGTCGGATCGAGAACGGCTATTATTATAGCGTATATGTAGCGTATTAAGCGCATAGCGTCCCATTTCGTAAATGTCAAACCTTTAACTAAATTATGAACACAAATTGAATGACATTTGAGCTGTCATTCTCTAAATAAACAGTAGTTCAAAATGCAAACGTTAGATGGCCCACCCCTTATATTTAAAAAAAGGGATCTGTACTTATATTCCAATAATGTATTTAACTCAAGGTGTAATAAAATTAGGTAAAAACTGCTTTCAAAAGTGTTAAGTTGCGCGGGTCAATGTAGCTTAAGTGCAAATACAGGCACAGCTAGAATTCCACTAAGACTACAGACTTTTTTGAGTTGGAGGAAATCACCGGGTGGAAGATGTGGGAGTTTAACCGCACTAAAACCTCCAACCGCTCATATCAGAGTCCGAACCCCGGATTAGGCCACTACCCAACACTATGTGGAACATCACGACGCGTTACTCATTACGTCACTCTTTCCCGTCGTGCCGCTCCTGAAGATTACAGACTAGGTTGTTTTTTGTTCACTAAAATATTAAGAAACTCTTGATACATACTCTCCCAAACTAAGATTGAAAATTCGATCATCCTCATTCCTTCGAGTCTTGCTATCAATCTCTTTAGCCAAAACCTTTTTTAAAGCGTTCGACGAATCAACAAATTTACACATACAATCATTTAAAACTTTCATTTTGGACAACAAATCATTATCATTGTCCAAATCATTTGTATTCTCAATGATGTCATTAAATTTCAATTCAGTGTTAGTCGCTGTATGTTTTAATATTTTTATTTTTGGCGCGACAGTCTCAATTATAAATTCGCCATCTTCTATTATTTCATCTGGCTGCTTGTAGTATGGTTGTTTTAAGCCCAAAGCTGTGTTTTCTTCGTTTAGACCTTCTTTTGTTTTAGTTAGTACTAGTTTTAGCAGATCTTCTAGATTTATTTTATGGTCATTGAGAAGATGCCTGTCTAACGCTGTTATTCTGTAATTTGAGTTTTAATTAGTTTCTTCTTTGCCTTCCTACTAATTAGGCTGCAGAAAATGGTTTTATGTTATTGCCTTGTAGGCAGACGAACTAACGGAGCTCCCCTCTTCGGTGTTTCCCGAGCGCTATGACTTGTCCTTCTTCAAACGAGGCTTGAAGAGAGTCCTTAAGGGTAGGCCGTAGGCAGCGGCCCCGCAATGTCTTCTGGCAATGCAGAGGTCCATGAGCGACGGTAACCGCCTACGATCAGATGGGCCATGAGCTCGTCTGCATGCGTGGCAATAAAAAAAAAGATCAGCTCTTATCTTAAGCGGTTAACGTTGCACTTTTAAGGACTTTCTTCAAACCTCTATCGTAGAAGCACAAATCATAGCGCTCGGGAAACACCGAAGAGAGCTCATTACATAGCCGGATGGTGCGTAGCAATTCTTGAAACGGATCGTGGATGGACGATGGTTCCAAATAGTAAGGATGAACTCCACCTCGACGACGGGTGGTGCGATCATAGAACGGAGATGTTGTAATCATCTCGAATAAATGTTTTTTGTATAATTTGAAAACAATAATTTGACTTTGATGAGGCACATTTGTAATTATAAAAAAGACACATGCCTATCAAATTCCATTGCGCAAAGATGACATCCATATGTTTCTCTCTGGTCTTTGATGCAAGTTGTGATGGCGCTTGCACGAGACATCGAATCCATTTTAAGTTGCTTCGATGTACATTCGCTTGGGACTGAAATGTCCTGGAAATTAACTGTAATTTGAGGTAGGTAATTTAAAAAAACACTTCACGTAATCTATGGACGCCCCCTTTAGATCTGAACTGATCACGAAAACACGAAGTGAAATAAAATGTGGCGACAATAATAACGCGCGAGATCCTGAATCGCGGTTACGACATTTGCAGAAATCTTCGCATATATACGACATCTGAAATCTACTACAGTGGGCTTCGGCCTGACCACCATACACTACCTCGCCCGGTCGGAGATCTCCCTTGTTCATACAAGCAAATACGCACTGCATACCCTATCATTTCAAATTTGCTTAAAAAATTGTAACCAAAAACGATTAAACGTTGTATATTTAACCAAAATACACTTTTCAATACTATAATTTGCACACATTTAGCGTAAAAGTTAAATTAAATTGATTATAGGACATAAATATGTGGAAAATTACTCAGATTTATATTTCTGCACACCCTGACTTAAATATGCATGCACGCCACTGCCCTTTGGCCATAAGTCCACTGTAGATACCCACAAAAAAAATGATAATGGTAGTAGAAAAAATATCTTGTTTTAATCCTTATCTGTGGTTCTCTTATAATTTACCTAAGATTTTTTAACATTACAATTAATTTAATTAATTGATTATTGTATACTAACGTTAATAAGTCTTATTGGATCGCTAATTTCTTCCGGATGAGAGAACAGCATTCTACTCTTGCATATTTTAGCTCTTAGTTTGTCGAAGAGACGCGTTGCTGACGATGTTCTACCAGGCACTTATGGAAGAAAGATCTTATAATATAGACTACATATAAGACTGTACTGTAACAACCCATTACTGCCCACTGCTGGGCCAAAAGGGGTTAGGCATAGTCCACCACGTTTGCTCAATGCGGATTGGGGACTTCACATATCTTCAAAGGATTTTTTAAATCCTATAATGAGGTTTCCTCACTATGTCCTTCACCGTTTTTAATCAGCTTTTTTTTTATTGCCATGTAGGCAGCTGTGATAAAATGCACATAAATCTTTTTTAAATTAAAATCTATAGGTAAAAGTTTTTACTAAATTTCTCGCTACTCGACTAAAATACTAGCCTAGTGCGAACTAGACTTTATCTGCAGGGCGTTGAGCTTTAAATTAAATAAAGCAAAATTAACACACGCGACAACATTGTGGTTCGTTTGGAAGAGAGATACTCACATTTAATACTTTCATGCATTTTCAACGGGTTCTTACCGCGATATTTAATTAATTGAGTTGTCTCGATATTTCGTTGTTGTTTCAAACGTCATGATCACGAGAAGACTGGATACTGCGGGTCGATTTAAGAGCAAACAAATCTGTCTACCCTCTTTCTCGTTCGCTATTGGGTAGTACCACTGGAAGTCGAATTCACATCACGACACACCACACTCACTGTATCTACAAGACTCTCTGAGCATGAACCCTTAGTGACTGTTGAAAATGCTTGAAAGTATTATAGAAAACCGCGAGTGTCTGAATAAGTTTACTCACATTTAAAGCTTTTTTCATGGTTGTCTATCTGGAATGGAGACTGATTTTTTACACGTGGTACTGTGTTCGATTTCTCCTGAAAATACAAGCTTTTAAGATGCTGTATATCATGTAGCAGTAGAGTGCTAGCTAATACAAGTAAAACGAGCCCAAACACGACGGCTCCTTTGACCTTCCTATGACCACATTCCGAATCCATCAGAACAACGCCATTTTGTCATATTATTGTATTGTCACGCGATATACATCTGCGTGCAAAATGTCAGTTCAATCGGAAACAGAGAAGTTTGTCAAATTTGACTAGCAAGATTCCACCCGAACTTACACAGTAACGTCCAGTGCAAGTTAATATAAAGCTTGTATTAAAGAATTGAAAGAGATGTTACCATTAAACTTGACTTTTCAACTGAAACCTCCATTGGAGTACCGTGGTGTAATTGCTGATGCATTATCAAGGCGCTTTCAAATTGGGAAGTGAAGTCGCATTCTGAACAACTGTAATTTACACGTTATATTTATCTATAGTCGATCTTATATTACTATTTACTAGATACAGTGTACCGAAAAAAATAGTACAAAATAGTGTCTCCAAACAACATTACCTACTAGTCTTCAGTTTAAAACAATTTAAATATTAAGCAACAGAGAATCCATGGTTTGCATTTTAGAAGAGTTAGCTATGACTTGTCCTTCTTCAAACGACGCTTGAAGCGAGTCCTTAAGGGTAGGCCGTAGGTAGCGGCCCCACAGTGTCTTCTGGCAATGCAGAGGTCCATGAGCGACGGTAACCGCTTACGATCAGGTGGCCCGTTAGCTCGTCTGCCTGCGTGGCAATAAAAAAAAATATATATTTCAAAAAAAATCTCATTCCTAACGTTACACGCGTGGTCGCCGAGCCAATGAAATCAATAGACTACCAATTTAAAATTTTGATAGTGTTTAGTTTGTGCCATATTTACGCTCTAATCGTGTATCTAGAAGTCTACTGCAATTTTTTTATACCTATAATATTAGAATAATAATACTCATAATTTTGTTACTGCTAGATCTTCAAATTTAGGAGGAAATTCAAGCTGATGTGATGCTATACTAAAACAATGAAAGTCAAAATCGGATAACCCAAAATAATTATTTACCGGTAGGAGATTTTAGTGCGGTTCGATTCTCACATCGTCATCTGACATACACCTTAAAATGTAGTTTTTCAGAATAACTATTAATTTTACCTAGGAAATAAACATTAAATGAATGAATTACCTGTAAGCCATGCTTCTAAAATAATGAGAAAATAAAATAATTTTTAAGAAAGTCGTTGAAGTCGAATGTAAACAAGAAATGCTAGAAATGTGACAAGTAGTGTCATCTATCTTCTTCTGTTATTTATGGCATTCGTTCAGAAACGATCTATCAAAAAGAAGAATAAGAAAAACTATGCAGTAAATTCAAAAGAATGAATATTTTGACAATTAAAAAGTAAGTATTTTATCTACACTTCGTTGGCGACTCTCATATATATATGTATGGTCTGTGTTGGCGACACAAAGGAAGCGTTCAGACAGCATAAAACCTCTTATACTATTGGAACGAAGTTCCTTATCGCGCGTTATCGAAAGGGGGCTAGACGGAAATTCTTATGAAAAAGTTGTCACGACACTTTTTTTGTTTTATATGATTAATGCTAGATGGCGCTGTGATCAAAATATTTTATTTAAGTTATTATTTATTAAACTAACTAATTAGTATAACTTAAAAAAATAAAATTTTATTACAATTCCCTCACTAATTAATCGAAAGGAACTTCGTTCCATCCGGGTGTCCCTTGACACCTCTCAAGTTTTTTTTCAGTTTTTCTCTGCATGTATATTACACTTAAATCTTCCTCTTGAATCATTCTATTTAAAAACCGCATCAAAATCTATAAATTTAGATAAAAAAAATATACCATCCATATTTCTTTTGACTTGTATAGCTTAACTGGAGTACGGTCCACCGGATGGTAAGTGGTAACCATCGTTCATGCATCTTTTCATCGTTTCAAAGTAACAGTAACTTCTTAGTTTGTTAATAAATATTTGATTTTTTTATTTCTCGAAAATATATTTTTTGTAGCTGGGTCTATTTTGCATAAAATTTTAATTTTTTGACATTTTATTAGATGTAGGTATTAGAGATGGGCCTTGAGATATATGAAGCGAATCAGGGACAAAATAATAATTGAACGAATCAATTTATTTATTTAAACAATAACTTTAAATACAGACAGTGAGTCTCGTTATAACCAGAGCTTGTGCTACGGAACCTATTTTACAAGTACTAAACACGACAAAAAAGTTCCAATGCATCACTAATTTTATAAAGAGTAGACTTTTATTTTTTTTATTTGTATTAAACTAAACAATTGAAACAATTTCAAGATTACTTGGATCATTTACTTTATTCAGAGCAGAATTTTCTGTTTCTATGGTAGGAGACACTTAAATACAGATTTTTTCTTATTTTCATAGATAACAAACAATAAGCACAATCGTATGAAATCACAAGTAAATGGAACATACGGATAACCTATAGAGAATAGAATCATGATGTCAAGTATGACAATGGGTAACTATATCAACTAAAGCGATCTCAGGCGAGATTCCATGTTTATGCATTTGTTTTGTATTTCACATTTAGTACATATATATATAATAGTGTGAATAAATTTTTATGATAAAAATATAAACTAAGGAATCAGAAACAGGTTTTCTTGTTTAGCAATTTCGAGACCATAAAATAAATAAGAAGTATAGACTTTAAGTTGTTTAGTTAAAGTCTACGTTTGGGCAAGCAGTAAAATATAACTTAGAATATAGGCTTGCACTGCTGAATTTGAGCCTTTAGGGAAAGCTAAACATTAGTATGGATCCGGACTGATCGGAAGCAAAAAATCATGTCAACTTAAGCACAAGATGATGTCAATTTCCTTGGAGGCCTATTAATGTAGCTTCGTTAAATGGTTATCTCTTCAGACTTTTTCTGTAATATCGAAAGAGAACTCGCTCATGGGATTTATTTCTCTTTTTATTAAATTATGGATAGGTATAAAACAATGGTCATAAAATTATTACTAATAATAGAACTAGGTACCTACTACATCTTTGTTATAGTTTACGCAAGTTATACATTGTACTAGCCTTCTAGGGCATTTACAGATTGTCACGTAACTTTGAAAGCTGTCAAACATGACACAATACACCATTAGAATAATCGCTACTTCAAACGTGAGATTTACGAAAACCTTGCACATTTTTCAATGAACAATATTACAGATTTTCTTATTTTATCCGTCGAGTGCACTTATCGCTATTGTACTAAAGCAAAAAGATCAGTTCGTTTGTGCGTTGTTCATTCTTTTTGCTTTCAAATAAGAACTGCTTGTTAAACGAACGTTGGTAAACACAAGTTTGTCGTGTTGTGGCTATGCAAAGCCTCTTTTCAACTTGGTGACGCTTCAACGGGCCGGGGCCAGTCGCGAGCGGGGGGCTGCAACGAAAGCACGTCTCACAGACCGCGTTTTCGAAAATCAACACCAATATTCAATTAAAAACAATAAATTACAATCAAAAAGTTTCGATACAACGTTGTTTTTGAATAAACAAACGTGTTTGTGTGCACGAAATACTGTAAAGTATAGTTTGGGCGAAAATAAAACCGGTTGAACCGATCAACAGTTATATAAAGTTCGCACTAACTTCGCTTGAATTGAGTTTAAGAGTGTTAGAAATCTTTTGAATTATTTTGTAGTTATTTTTGTATTATTTTGTGTGTAACCGACCAAACAGCCACGAAAACAGGTGAGCGTTTTTTATTCACTTGACAGCTTTCTCTTGACGTTAGGGTGAACGTGAAATGACTCATTCGTGGAGAATTCTTTTGTGTCACATCCCTAAATACAGATTAGCTAAATAAAAACAATGAACTCTTTTTGTTTTTTTTTTATGTCAACGTGTCGTTTGTTTAAGTTTTTAAATTAAATTAAAAATGAATGCATTTTTAAGTGCAAAAGTTTACAACACGTAATATTATTTTTTCAATAATCTTAAGAATATTACTGAAGTGAGTACTGCATAGGAAAGTGTCTTTGAAACTTTAAGAAATGGAATAGTAAAAAGGAAAGTAGGTTAAGTCTGGTTTAGAAAATATTTTAAATGTCGTCGTTCAAATGTTTTGCCATTTTTTTTTAAAAGGCAGAATTTGAGGACACGAAACTATAGGTCACTTCAGACGGTAGTCAATAGAACCATCAAAAACACTGGTTTTGAAATAAAAATAAAACAAGTAACTTACAAACGAGATTAGGATTAAGAGATTTAAAAACATTTTGCTTCATTCTCTTTTCAAGTAAATTATAAAATACTAGGTGACCCGCGCAATTTCGTCTGCGTCACAGAGGGTTACAACATAGCCTATAGCCTTCATCGATAAATGGACTTTCCAACAGTGAAATAATTTTTCAAATCGGACCAGTAGTTCCTGAGATATAATATTATATCATAGTACAGATTTCAAACTTACTTATTGTAAAAAATCATGGTTACCATTAAATAGCTTAATTGATATAAATATTTGTACAAAATATAAGTAGCATATTCAACACAATGTCATGTCTGTAATGTAGGTATCTAACGGCCTTGCTATAAATAGAGGTCTATGACCGACGGCGACCGTTTACCATCAGGTGGACCGTAATCTTAGGCCCAGAATGGTCCACTGTATCTGTACCAACCCATTACTGCCCACTGTTGGGCTCAGGTCTCCCCAGGAGAGGGATTAGGCATAGTCCACCACGCTTGCCTAGTGCGGATTGGGGACTTCACATATCTTTAAAGGATTTTTAGAACCCTTTTCCGACATGCAGGTTTCCTCACGATGTTTTCCTTCACCGTTTTTAGCCAGTGGTGTTGTGAAAAATTGAACATAAATCTGTTTCACATTTAGATTTAGAGGTACAAGCCGGTCGGATTTGGTCCACTGCTGGGCATCAAAACGATTAGTCATAAAGGTAAACGAATAAGTTGTCATGAGATTGTGTGGTTTTACTCAGTGAAAGAAAGAAAGAAAATCACTTAATGAACACACAATACACATTCACAAATATACATTCTAAGAAAAAAAAAACTAAACAAGTAAATAGTGCAGTGTGCCCATAAGGCCAAAGTGATGTTATGTTAAATGTTGTGTTATGCAGATGATGCATGAACCTCAATTATTTAAACTGTATTACATTTTGTGCCTGAATATACAGGGTGGATCTGTAACTTTGGACAATCTGACGTGGGGTGAATGACCTGTTGATTAACAACTTACAAAAGTTTTTATTTTTTTCTGACATTGTATGGGGTATGTACAACTGTCGTTACGGACTTCCATATGACATTGAAAAAAAAGTTTAACCGATTCCAAAAATAAAAGTGGTCCTCAGTTTTATTTCGACAGCTCATTCACCCCACGTCAGATTGTTCAAAGTTACAGATCCACCCTGTATTATCTCCATTAAATATGAGACGATAAGAAAAATGTGAACAAAGTTTTAAAACAATTCCTCAATTTTAGCTACTGACACATAGTTGGCATAAATACAGGGTGATTTCCTAGTGAGGGTACATATTATTGAAGGTCATGGTAGCTGATGGTTATATACGACCAGTAAAAATATTATTACCAAAGAATATGGCTTAATGCCTTAGTAATCGCAACTTAAAAATATCTAAAATTCTTGCAAAATTATGGTTTTTCGACAGCTGATGTGTGTGGTGGAGGTGTGGGGTGCGCGAGATCACTAGAGGTCATTAGTCAACACTCTTTAAGCCGAAATTGTTTATGTTTGAGGTAGTTTTGTCGAATTTAGATTTAAAAAAAAAATATTTTGTAATTTTACCTATTTTTTTGTAATATTCCGTATTAGAACAGAGTACTCATCACCCTCCTGCAATGTACCCTCTCTAAAAAATCACCCTGTATATACAAACCAATTTTGATGCGATTCTCTGTTGTGTTAACAAATTAATATTTCAGAGAAATTTGGCATTCAAAAAACTACCTTATTGCATTGAGTTAAGAAGGCAAGTGGTGTAATGGCAGCCTCTTGACATTATGTATGTTTTTAAAAAAATATTTGTCAAAAAAATTTCTCTTTTCTAATTTTATTAAAAAAAAAAGGATATAAATAAAATATTTAAATATGTTTTTTCATTACGACAGCTATTTTGATTTTCTAATATTACATGTTAAAAGCCGGTTTTAAAACAGAATAAGTTAATTTTAATTTATTATTCCAAAAACCAAATTAAAATTTACAAAATCAATACATGTTTATGATCAGCTTTATAGTATAGCAAAACTATGGTGATAATAACCACTCAACTGGGAACGTCCGTATTCGCTAGATGGCGAAACTGGGGACTTCGTTCGGAATCAATACCGTGTTTGAGCCCCTTTTAAAAACATTTTTTTCCAATAGTTTTAATTTTGATTTTTAATTAAACCTTCTATTTTTGTAAATCTTTATTACTAAACGACGCTGTATTGCATTTTCAGCGGAAATATATCATCTCCGTAAAATATAAGAGGATTAAAAAATGTAAACAAAACAAGTTTTAGAACACGTTTCAGGAACACTTTTTTGCCACGCACCATCCGGCTATGGAATGAGCTCCCCTCTTCGGTATTCCCAGAGCGCTATGACTTGTCCTTCTTCAAACGAGGTTCTTCAAACTTGTGGAGGGTCCTTAAAGTTAGGTCGTAGGTAGCGACCCCTCAGTGTCCCCTGACATTGCAGAGGTTCATGAGCGACGGTAACCACTTACGTTCAGGTGGCCCGTTGGCTCGTCTGCCTACAAGGCAATAAAAAAAAAAAAAAACTGTGCTCAATTTTGGCTCCTGCCACAGATTTGGCAAAAGTAAACAAACCAATTTGGTTGCCGATCCCAGTTGAGTGGATAATAACAAAACATCGCTTTTTAAATAACAGGGTTTGATTTCAACGATGACAGACATATTTGTGATAAAAAATGGTGCAAAAGATGAAAAATGAAAAATCATTACATATCTATTCTATCACAAACTAGCAGAGACGATGCTGGTTTTAATTTTCAACTACTTGATTCCATTCATAATTTTCGGAGTCCCCACATTAGTCCTATTAGGATTTGGATTTTAAAATGCAAATGATAGAAATGTTTTAAAACGTATAATGTGTAGTAATTCATGTTGCCTGTCGGTCTCTAAACAATTTTTAAATAGGACCCCTATCATCAAGTAATGTACGTAACAATGCATGTCTTGTATAAGTGATAAATTATAAGCTCAACTGACTCATGGAACTTCATTTAATGTTGAAAAAATTATCCACTCAACTGGGAAACGTCACTTTTCGCTAGATGGCGAAACTGGGGACTTCGTTCGGAACCACTACCCTATTTGAGCCTCTTTTTAAAAACATTTTTTTCCAATAAATTTTAATTTCGATTTTCAAATTAAACCGTAAATTTTTGTAAATCTTTATAATTAAATGACGCTGTATTGCATTGTCACCAAAAATATATTTTCACCATAAAATATGAGACGATTAAAAAATGTAAACAAAACAAGTTTTTGAACTGTGCTCAATTTTGGTTTCTGACACAGACTTGGCAAAAGTAAACAAACCAATTTTGTTGCCGATCCCAGTTGAGTGGTTAAGAACATATTTTATTGCATTGAAATACTTTAAATAGAACTAAATTATATTAAATTGTAATCTGTGTTGGTTTTCCTTAATTCAGGCGAGGCGGTGTTAAGGCGATGTCGAGTTAATGTAATGAGTTCTAGAAAACTCAAATTTAAATAATTTATTTTAAAGAAAACTTTAAAAACAAGCTTTTAAGATCCTGGATATAATATAGCAGTATAGTGCTAGCTAATACAAGTAAAACGAGCCCAAACACGAGTCTTCCTTGTTTAATACAGGAGGTCCTATGGCTACCTTTCGATTCAATCATCAGATCAGCTGTATTGTATCGTCTAACATTGTCACGCGATATACATCTGCATGCAAAATGTCAGCTCAATCGGAAACCGGGAAGTTTATATCTCTTAAGATTCCACCTGAACAGTGCAAGTTAATATTGTAAAGCTTGTAATAAATATTATAAACTCCTAGAGGCTAAACTACTGTAGTAAGCTAAAGTTGTAGCGTAATTATTATGCATACAGGATACGCCATAACTTTTCTTTGTCCCTTTCTAAATTATTATCAAAATGGCGCGAAAACATGGCGGCCATCTTACAAAAACATAAGTGCTTTACCGCCAAAATTGGCGCTGTTTCCAGACGTGATGGGACTACAAAATGCTTTGGAACCTGTAATTGGTGAAGCCAGTATTAGCTTTCTATGATTGCTTACTTTCGCCTGTCAGTTGTTTTTTCATATTGTTTTCTAAACGTAATTGTGAATCGTTTTGCTTGAATGGTGGCAGTGATATTTTTGATACTTGTTATGAATACTTATTGGTATCGAATATTGCACTGAAAATGTGGGACTTTTTTTATTGACGAGCCAAAGGATCACCTCATCGTAAGTGGTTACCGTCGCTCATGGACCTTTGCAATGTCAGGAGATACTGCCCCGTTACCAATTACCTTTAAGGCTTTTTTAAGCCGTTCCTTTCAACGAAATGTGAAGGTATCTGCAGCTCCATTGCTCTACTTCAAGGAAGACAACTCCTTTTTTATGTTACAACAAATACTTATAGAATACCAAGTACAATATTTGTAAGTCAATGAGTATCAATCAACAAAGAAGTAAAACAAGACGCAAAATCTTTCTATCTCTGTCCCTCACGTTGGTTTTGTTTTCTGTCCTTGTCTCTCGCTTAAACACCGTTAGTAATAGTGAAACAGCTGATTTTGCGGACGTATAATTTTGAAGGTCAAAGGTTATTTGTATTTTCACAAAATATTATAATATGAGAAACGCACGAGTTGAGTTTCGTTTGCTTTTAATCACATAATAATATGTTCATTTGTTCAGCTGTAGGTATGTATTAAAATCTTAAATTGAAAAATTACACTAACTATATTTGTGAAAGCTCTCGAAAAAGTAATATATTATTATGTTATAGGACTTTTAGAAAATTCTAGTGCCTGATGGGAAAGAACATAGACTTAAGATAATTTATTACAGTTTTATTAACACCTTAAGTTAGATATTAGATTAAATATTTATTACTAATTAAATTCTATTACAAACAGCGACGAAAATATATGAAGTATTTAATTAATATTAGGAAATAAAAGAAAGAAAAACATGTTAAAAGATTCAGAATTCGGAAACAAAGATGATTTTACTATTTATTTAACTTAATTTAAAGAGTTGACGGTAAATAAATTTACGGTAATATTGTAACGATGAATACCCATGTTATCACCCCCTATTTATGTCAATTCCTGTGACAAACAATAAAAAACACGATGACTCAAGTTAATTTTTGGTAGCGATAAGTAAAATTGGGAAAAACCTACTGCAAATTGTTGAAAAACAAAGTTCAAATGTCTGTCTCACTCTAATGTAATACTTTAGAAAGAGAGAGAACACGTTTAATTTGTCAACAATGGTAGTCAAAAGCACGTATGTGTTATTTTACAACTATGTAAACAAAAGATAACATTATGAATTACTTTTATGTAATTATTTTACACCAAAACCTTATTTAGTGAATTAAGTACCTTTTACTTTATTTTTTTATAATGATAACTATTTAAATACAAGCTTTCAAGATCCTGGATATCTTGTAGACTTTGAGTGCTAGCTAATATAAGTAAAATGAGCCCAAACACGATGAGTCTATCTTGTTTAGTACAGGAGTTTCTATGACTACCTTCTGACTCCATCATCAGATCAGATCTATGGTACCATAATATTATTGCATTGTCACGTGATATACGTGTGTGCGAAATGTCAGCTCGATCGGAAACCGGGAAGCTAGTCAAATTCAACTTGCAAGACTTCACCCGAACTTACATACATCTAGTGCAACTGGAAGTTAAGTGAAAGCTTTTAAAAATAGGTATAACTTGTCATTTTCGGAAATCTCATTCATTTTGCGTCAAATTCTTAATTAAATTGATATTTAGGTAGCAAACAAAGTACTGCCACCAGTTCGCTAAATTTACGCGTCCGTCCTGAGAAGAACCGGCGCAAGAAACTCAGCGGGCATGTCTTTTTTAAATTATAATATTCTAAATATTCTTTTTTTTTTTAATGTAGTTTCACAATTTTTTTTTGACAAATGTGTCAATTGCAACGGCCCGAGCACCTCATTTCCATTTTTATAATCATTAAGTTTATAATATGCTTTACTGCATAGCCGTTCTTTAATAACTCTCTTAAACCTATTTATAGGCAATGTTTGAACGACCACTGGGATTTTGTTATAATACAACTACAATTTAACTTAACATTAAATTAATTTAATCTAATATATCATAATATAATAAAGGCGAAAGTTTGTAAGTATGGATGTATGTTTGTTACTCTTTCACGTAAAAACTACAGAATGGATTTGAATGAAACTTTACCACAATATAGCTTATACATCAGAATAACACATAGGCTACAATTTTTGATAATACGGGACGAACCTGAAGTCCACGCGAACGAAGTCGCGGGCAAAAGCTAGTTAAATCTAATTAAAAGTAAAGTATAAAGTCCAACACATCAGCGTTTTTGAATACCACATCACATCGTTATGTTGGTAGTTCGAGGAAACACAAAAACTCGGCGACGACACCGCTTGGTACAGATTATCCTACGTGACGTATGCACGGCCAGACGGGACGGTCGTATGCGAGGGAACACAAGTTATAAACTTATCCATACACTCGCGGTTTTCTATAATACTTTCTTGCATTTTCAACCGGTTCTTACCGCGATATTTAATTAATTGAGTTGTCTCGATATTTCAACGTTGTTGCAAACGTCATGATGACTGGATACTGCGGGTCGATTTAAGAGCTAATAAATCTGTCTACCCTCTTTCTCGTTCGCTTTTGGGTAGTACCACTGGAACTCGAACTCACATCACGACACACCACACTCACTGTAGAAAAAGAAAAGAAAAAACCAGCTAGTATTGCTTTTAAAATGATTGTACTTGGAAGTAGTGCTAACGAAGACGAGTAATACGAGCCTAATCCAGTCCATCTTATTTGGTACAGGAATTCCTATGAATATATATCATAGACCACCGAATGTATCGTCAGGTCAGCGCCATTTTGTCATTTTATTGCATTGGCACGTGATATATATCTGCGTGTCAGGTCAATCGAAAACCGAAAAGTTTGTCAAATTTAGCTTGCAAGATTCCACCCGAACTTCCAGTGCAAGTTAATAAAAAGCTTGTAAAAACATAAAAAAAACTTGTGAGGTGTCAAGGGACACCCGGACGGAACGAAGTTCCTTTCGATTAATTAGTGAGGGAATTGTAATAAAATTTTATTTTTTTAAGTTATAATAATTATTATATATAACTAATTATTCTATCTTAAATAAAATATTTTGATCGCAGTGCCATCGAGCATTAATCATATAAAACAAAATAAGGAATTGTTTTTAAAAAATTTAATCACAGCGCCATCTAGCGATAATCATCTAAAACAAAAAAAGTGTCGTGACAACTTTTTCGTAAGAATTTCCGTCTAGCCCCCTTTCGCGATAAGGAACTTCGTTCCAATTATACCCATTCTTTCGTTTTAGGGAATAATAAAAATGACATTTGAAACAAAACGGTATGCACTACATCCGGTTGAGTTTAAATTCGCAATTACTCATTAAAGCCGTGTATTCGTGACTGTCTAACCACGACAATACAGTACTGTAACGATTTCAACCTTTTTACATTTGACTATTGCAGTTGTACAGGTAAACAGGTAGGTATATTTATGGAAGAAAAGCTTTTTAGAGTTATTCAGACACTCGCGGTTTTCTATAATACTTTCATGCATTTTCAACGGGTTCTTACCACGATATTTGATTAATTGAGTTGTCTCGATATTTCAACGTTGTTGCAAACGTCATGATCATAAGAACTCACTAGTACATTTTAGTATTTATTTTCTTGGATCCTTTAAAGACTCGGCTCTGGTAAGAGATTTACAGAGTACAATTGCCTTATCATAAGAGGAAAACAGAAGAATATTTATAAATAGATGAGAATTGAGATGAGCCTAATGCGTGCATTCAACTGCATTTTTCAACTAGGTACTCGACTACGCTGAAGTCCATGATCTTGATATTTATCAATATAACATTTAACTAAACACTCGTGAGTCCTCAATAATATTTGAATTATAAATAGTTATTATATAGTACCTACAAGGAAAAGAATTTAAGGAAAAAACAATATCAAAATTTGGATACTGCGGTGTAAATTCGAGTTTTTCTTACCTCTGTACTTCCCGATTTGGAATTTGTGCTTGAAAATATTGGAATAGTTAGGTATTTAAGAGGAATCTATTGCGGAAAGTTTTTGACGATGTTTCTTACTTTTAGAAATAGTTATTAAATTAAACAGTTAGAAGTGTACGAAAATCAGAATCAACTTTTTGCCCCGCACCATTCCGATCTGGAATGGACTCCCATCCACGGTGTTTCCGGAGCGCTATGACATTTCTCTCTTTAAACGAGGTTTAAGAAAAGTCCTGTATGGGTAGGTGATAGATAACGGCCCCTCTTTGCCCTGGCATTGCAGAGGTCCATGAGCGACGGTAACCGCTTACCATCAGGTGGGCCGTAGGCTCGTGTATCTATTAAGCAATAAAAAAAAAAACTAAATTGAAAAGTGAGAGGAGAGGAGAGGAGAGTTAAAGTAAAAATCTTATACTATTACTTTTGTGTTCTAATTAAAATTACTTCCTACTATCTACTGCGATCTACTCTTTTTATTTTCCAAGATAAAACGAGCTTACGGCCCACTTAATGGTAAGCGGTCACCGTCGCTCATGAACCTCTGCAATGCCAGGGCAATGAGGGGCCGTTATGTATCACCTACTTCTATGCCAACCCATTACTGCCCACTGTTGGGCTCAGGTCTCCTCAGAAGAGGGATTAGGCATAGTCCACCACTCTTGCCCAGTGCGGATTGGGGTCTTCACATATCTTCAAAGGATTTTTAGAACCCTTTTCTGATAGGCAGGTTTCCTCACGATGTTTTCCTTCACCGTTTTTAGCCAGTGGTGTTGTGAAAAATTGCACATAAATCTTTTTCACATTTAGATTTAGAGGTACAAGCCGGCAGGATTTGAACCCGCGACCTCCCGTTCGGAAGGACGTGCTTCCACCACTCGGCCACCACGACTTCTACGTATGTAACACACATTACAACAATTAAAATATTTAAATTACCTAATTGGTTTGTTAACCCTACAATTAAACAGAGATTTAATTACACCTAATCCGAAGATAATTGGCAATGTCATTACAAACAATACAAGCTTAGAACAACCTTGCCGTAAAGGTTACACTTGTATACCTATTGTAGTTTATTTACTCAATTTTTAACTTAATTTTATATCAATTTTATTGCCAAAATAAAAATGGCGAAGGAAAACTTGCGAAATTATGTAATTTTAGAGGTTTTTGATGTGATATCTATACTGTCTTTAGGAATATTATAAATAGGAAAGGTTTTATTGATTGTTTGTCTCGAATAGACTCCGAAACTACTAGTCCGATTTCAATAATTATTTCAGTTTTGGAAAGTTCATTGATCGAGGAAGGCTATAGGATATATTGTTCCCTTTGTGACGCAGACGAAGTTGCGCGGGTCAGCTAGTCTTAAATAAGCGTATTGTTTTGTCCCAGCGGGGTATTCCGTGGGAAGGTGACACGCGGTTAAATCTTGGCGGGTTTCGGAAAGCTTTCCAAAACCATCATCAGATCAGCTCCATTTTGTCATATCATTGCATTGTCACGCGATGTACATCTGTATGAAAAATGTCAGCTCAATCGGAAACCGGAAAGTTTATCAAATTTAACTTGCAAGATTCCATCCGAACTTACATATGTACATACCGTGCAAGTTAATATAAAGTTTGTAAAAACACAGCTGTTCACTTTGTAATCAATCATTTAACTTATATATAATTATTTAATAGTTTTGTTTTTAATCAAAACGAAACAGGATTGATAATTGCTGATTTTTATAACTACACAATTATAAAATACTTCCTACTGAATTAGAATATTGAGAGTTTAATTTTAATTAAAATAATATGGTTCTATATAGACTGTGTCTTGATTCTTGATCGAGGTAGCAATTAACGAGTCCTACGGAGATACCTATTCTGTATTCTGTACCAATCTGTAACTATCCACTGTTAGGCTCAGGTCTCCTCAGAAGAGGGGTTAGGCATAGTCCACCACGCTTGCCCAGTGCGGATTGGGGACTTCACATATCTTCAAAGGATTTTTAGAACCCTTTTCCGATATGCAGGTTTCCCCACGATTGTTTTCCTTTGCCGTTCTTAGCCAGTGGTGTTGTGAAAAATTGCACATAAATCTTTTTCACATTTAGATTTAGAGGTACAAGCCGGCCGGATTTGAGCATGCAACCTCCCGTATGGAAGAAAGCGCTTCGACCACTCGGCCACCACGACTTTACTTAGGTATTTACCTATATGTAAGTTCGGGTTGAATCTTGCAAACTAAATTTGATGAACTTCCCGGTTTCCGATTGAGTTGACATTTTGCATACAGATGTATATCGCGTGACAATGCAATGATATGACAAAATGGAGCTGATCTGATGATGTTTTTGGAAGGTAATCATAGGAACTCTTGCACTAAACAAGATAGACCCATCGTGTTTGGGTTTTACTTGTATTAGCTAGCACTCTACTGATGTATCATATCCAGGATCTTAAAAGTTTAAATATAAAATATTTTATTTACCACTAAAATCTAACGCTCTAATCGTGTATCTATAGTATATTTGATGTAAGGTTTATGCACAACTCGTTGTACCTGCACCATATGTGGTGGTACACTTTCTAATGTCATATACTGCACGTAATACAAACTATATATGACATGACAATCATTTCGATTTCTTATACAGATTTCTGGCTAGAGAAATGAGTTCCATTTATTTCTTTGACGAAATAAAGTAATAATTATACTAAAAATGTAAATTCGATAATAAATTAATAATTAGTCTGCCAGAAATGCCAACGTTCAAATGATTAAAGTAGCATCAAAATTGGTTCATATAGGAATGGCTTTATACATAAGCAATGTTGACAAAAGACTGCATAGGTAGCTCAAAAAATATTTGTGTAAAAATCATCTAATTCGATTCACCTAGACAAAAGTTATGCGGTAATATAAAACAGTATCTCCGATAGACTATATGTAAAACGTATGGATCCTCTTTTGGTATGTCGGTCAAACTACTATAAAGTCAACGATTACCTGGACGATTACACAAAGTGGGAATGAGTTGCTCGCCGAGGCATTTCATTATCATAATTGTTTTTTTTTGTATATTTAATGTAAAATTGTATAAATACTGTAAAAATACTTTAAAAAAATATGCTCAAAATACAAAAAAGAAATGCCCGCTTAGTTTCTTGCCAGTTCTTCTCAGGACGGTGGCTACATTTTCTTTTTTTTTGTGTCCGAACTGGTGGTAGCTTTTAACTTTTGACGTCAACAAGAATGAGCACGTCATCAATGTTGAAAATAAAGTATTTCATTTCAAACACAATATGATACGTCCAACAAGGCTCAAAGCAAGTCCTTAAAGATTGGCCGTAGGTAGCGGCACAGTGTCCCCTTGCAAAGCAGAGGTCAATAAGCAACGGTAACCGCTTAAGTTCAGGTGGCATGTTATCTCGATTTTTTTCTGCCTACAAGGCAAAAAAAAATCGCCGCATTTTTAGTTTAAAATGTATTTCCAACTATGTTAGAAGTTAACTATTTTTCAACAAAAAAAAATCATCAAATAGGTTCACAAAAAATCGTCGTCAGGTTTTTTCCCAAATCAGATATTGGTGACAAAAAACTGCACTAAACACACATACATAGTTCTAAAAGTGGGTACTACTAATAAAATTTAAATGGGATTTTTTTGTTGTAAAAATCATCCAAATCGGTTTTCCAGACAAAAGTAATACGCTTTTCAGTACTGTAAAAGTCTTCAATAGGTTCCATAAACTTATACAAAATACATGTGTCCTCTTTTGGATGTCGGTCAAACACAAATTGATACTTCCAATGTAAACCCTTATAACCACAGGGTCAGATTTCAAAAACTTCCATCGTAATTATACTATGATTGTCGATTTCAAACGTTACCCACGAAACCGTGAAATTTATTTAATAATTACGCAAGTTTGACATTTTTTACACATTTTATATTATTTCTAGCTGACCCTCGTACCTTCAGCTGCGTCACAAAGGTAAACAATATATTCTATAGCCTTCCTCGATAAATGAACTTTCCAAAACTGAAAGGATTTTTGAAATCGGTGCAGTAGTTTCGGAGCCTATTCGTGACAAACAAACAATCAAATCTTTCCTCTTTATAATATTTAGTATAGATTAAACTTGATAGGTTTGACCAACTTCACTGTAGAACTGATCTGATGATGGAGTCGGAAGTTATAGGAACTCCTGTACTAAACAAGATAGACTCATCGTGTTTGGGCTCGTTTTACTTGTCTTGACTAGCACTCTACTGCTACATGATATCCAAGATCTTAAAAGCTTTTAGATACTTTACTAGTTTTTTTAAAATAATTATTATGTTTGTCGTCACATTTTTTAAAGATCAATCAAGTACTTTTGGAGTTATGTTTAATTTAGCTGTTCTAATGGGCAGGATTAAATAAATATACAACATGCAGCATTAACCCTTTCAGGACAATAAGATGGCTGAGACTAAATATGCGAATACTACACAATATTTAAGTTATTCTGTAAAGTAAGAGATATCACTAGAAAAACATAGTAGGGTGTACAAATTTAATTTTCCTTTTAATTTCATGGGAAACATTTTAACACAACGTACCTACGTTTGACATTCATTAAAAAAATATCGATTCAATAATAATCAATAACGATTTTTGTAGAAGGGAAAAATATTTCCTGTGAGCGTGAAAGGGTTAATGAAATAAAGCACCCTATGGAGTATAAAGTAGAAGAATAGGGAGCCGGCATCCCACCGGCGCGGGCGGGAAGTGTGAATGGGAAGGATGAATGTGTGGTATGCGGTATGACAGTGGAATAGCAGTGAGAACTGGAACGACAGAGTAGACACTATTAAACAGCAGAGTAAGAACATCCCCGACCATGTTGGAGGGGATTTAGGGAACAAAAAAAAATGGGCAGGATTTCAAGATTTGCTTTGCGTGTAGCGATATATTCTTTTTTCTTTGTAATTTCAGTTTTCTTTTATTTGTAATTTATTTGTTTCTTATTTACACGTTTCCTATGTAAATATCCGTACAATAAAGAGTAAATAAACAAAGCTTTCGCCTTGAACAGTGAATATTTCACTGACGACGTTAAAATGACCTTTTAACAACATATGACTTCAACTTAGGGTCACGGTGAAGATGTATTTATAAACTATTGACACAAAAACTTAATGATTACATTACATTAAAGGTTTTTAACACATAGACATTCTTTATTTGTGATGAAAAAAAAACATACAAAGATAAAAAAAAATAATAAACAAAAAACAAGAGACAATTGCGAGTAATTTCTCCTTCACCACAAATCAGCTGTGACTCAGCATAATGCTGAACATTGACACATACCAGCAGGACAAATGCCATTATCCAGCGCTGGTTTTCAGTCCCAACTTGCACTGGATGTAACTAGAGCCTACATATTATGTTCCTAAGTTCGGGTAGAATCTTGCAGGTTAAATTTGACAACCTTCCCAGTTTCCGATTGAGTTAGTTGGGTTTTGGCCTCAGTCGAGGTTCGGAGAGTGAGCGGATGGAGGTTTTAGTGCGGTTTAGATTACACATATCCCCGCAGGGAGTCTTCTCTCCAACTCAAAAACAAACTGGGCCTAGAAGGGCCATTATCTATTCTCTACTATGCTCAATTCTTCTAACTCATTTAAAGAGTGTCTATGTAATCCCTTTTTAAGCTTAAGGAAGAAAAATAGATTTGTATAGATAACGTCGCTCAGTGACTGTCGTTGACAAGCGTTACGGCTTTCTCAGTTAAACCAACACTTAACATATTTAACAGTTAAAAATGTCTTTGAAAATTTCACGGTTGTTAGAACGAAACCGATTTGTTAAGTAACACCATTCACCTCGATTTAAACGAAAGCAAAAATTAGGCACAGTCGCCATTTTGTTAGCAAAACGTAACGCGCGCTAAAATATTATATTTTTAACTTGTTCATTGTTGCTTGTGCTCGTTCAATTATCACTGAACGGGTCTGTTTGTCCGTCATATGTTATCTGAGCTGGTCATAGTAGTGTATTCATTATACGTCAATAATAGGAGTCCATCTTTAGTGCACCTTCGGACGTGAGCGAAGCGCGACGTGCGCTACTGTCTGTGACCATCCTTTGTTCGAACGTAATTTAAACAATATTCTATTTGAATTATTTTTTTTTGTTGCTGATTTTTTTATTGTGCCAGTGTCTTAACAAACTATGATGGCGGACGGTGATGTACCATTAGTTAACAGTTATTTGGGCAGTGAAATTGAATATGGCACGAACGGAACTAAATCAGGCAAAAGTAATTCCAGGTTAGTAGTTTACTTTCATTTTTTTAGTTAATTATTAGATTATTTTTTGTAAAATTGGCGGGTAGATTTGAGAACGTTAAAAACTTTTTTTATTATGAATGTCGTGACATTTGCGCGCGTGCAAATAATGTGGGTGCCCGTTACCTCATTTTAACTGATCGAGGTCAAAATCTAGGAAAAGAATTTGGTCCAGAAAAGTATGTTTACTTCTTTGTTTCCAAACAACTTTGTTATTCTAAAACTTGAATCTTTAGATTTCTTAGAACCTTGACGTGAAGGCCGCGAAGACTTCTCTTATGAATGCATTATAACTGGTTTTGTAGGTAACATAAAGATTTACAAAAGTTTTTTGTAGGCACAATGCGTACACCTTTGCCCGTTAATAAAAAGTTTACGCGTGTCACTTGTCAAAATTTTAAAACTTTTTAAACGTTTTTTTAGGCAAAGATATTTAAATCAAGTCGTTATTTTGTGTTTAGAACAATAGTTTGAATATATTCTTAAACAGAGTTTTATTCAGATTTTTTAATGCAGTTTCTTTATATTCTCCTTATTACTTGTATTTTGTTTTCTCTATCAATTTAATATGATCAAATGATATTGATTTTGATTACTTTAAATCGCGCAATTACTACTGGGAACTTCGATAAACTCGACACCTGATACACAAGAAGACGTTAAAAATGGCACCAACATAACACCACCAAAGGCAAATTACCTAGTGACCGACTTTTCATATTCGGTGTCAAAATTAGGTGTCACATTATACTTTGTAATGAAAGTGCTCCTTATCATAATGCAATAGGTTTCATTTTCCGATACACGAGTGTAATCTATTGTCTCTTGTTATATTTTTAGGTGCCAAAAGGTTTTTGACACTATTTTTAACACTTTAAAACTTAATATCTTGTAATGTTTAATCGAAAGGATAAATAAATATCATAAGGTAAATAGTGTGTTTAAGGATATAATAAATATCTATAAATAAATCATTTTGTGAATTTAGTGTCTTCCTTATAATTTTAACAGGAAAAGGAAAAATATTAGTGTAAGAAAATATTGAAAAATCATTTATTTTCAATTATAATCTAAAAACAAAGGTCATAAACTTAATTTAGGTTACGTGAAAAGTATAGTCTTAAATAAAAATCGTGAATCAATACATAGTATAAAACAAAGTCGCTTTCGCTGTATGTCTGTATGTATGCTTAGATCTTTAAAACTACGCAACGGATTTTGATGCGGTTTTTTTTAATAGATAGAGAGATTCTTAAGGAAGGTTTGTATGTATAATAAATGCATAATATAGTAGAGAAACACAGATAAATTTAAAGGTTTCTAATGTGATGTCGTAAATAAGCACGTTTTTTTGCGCTTATATTGCAAACGCTGGCTGAACCCTACGAGATAGACCAAAATAATGTACTACAATATTGTTCACCTTAAAAAGTTCAACAAAAAAGTCCGCGATGGTATATGTCTATCTCTTAGGGATAACCCAGCATAACCATTTTTATTCTTTACTAAAAAATGGTTATTTACGAAGTGATTTTAAACAATACAGCATTAATCCTTATCCAATTAAGTACCTTAAATAAATTGTGCATTTATTATAGATCAATATGCTTTTTACAGCATGTAATTTAAGTGAATATTACCGAAGATATTACAAATTTAAAATGCAGGGTCGTAGTTGTTTGCGTCGGGCGGCGCGTGCCTATATAGGCTACAATATTTGAACCCCTTTGTAACGCAGACGAAGTTGCGCGGGTCATCTAGTAAACTATAATGATGAAAAATTGATTCAAAAAAACATTTATCGAAAATTTTTCCAGATTTGAAATTTTACATACAAAATGTATGAAAGTTGTCAATAACTGGACTTCGGGACACTTCTCAAACAAACATGAATTTCTTTTCAACAATAGTATTTTTTTAAAATATTTATTGAATGAAATACTTGATTAAACACCAAACCTACACATGTAATCATCATGAACTAAATAAAACCTCGCTTATCCACTCAACTGGGATCGGCAACCAAATTGGTTTGTTTACTTTTCCCAAGTCTGTGGCAGGATCCAAAATTGAGCACAGTTCTAAAACTTGTTTTGTTTACATTTATTAATCGTCTCATATTTTACGGAGATGATATATTTTCGCTGAAAATGTAATACAGCGTCATTTAGCAATAAAGATTTTGAAGAAGAAAAAATGTTTTTAAAAAGGGGCTCAAACACGGTAGTGATTCCGAACGAAATCCCCAGTTTCGCCATCTAGCGAATAGTGACGTTCCCAGTTGAGTGGTTATGTTACCCGTGGATAATGTAGCTTTCGAATGGTGAAATAATTTTTAAGAACGATCAAGTTTTTGAGCATTACAACCAAACAAAGTTTTCCTCTTTACAATATTACTTAAAACAAAGGAAAAATGTAAATAGACTTATCAACAGGTGGGCGTATCGATGACGTCACAGTACCATGACGTCATTGTTATGATACTTGATACTACAATGATCTGTTATCGTAAATGTTCTTGGGATTGTTGAAAACAGAACAGTGATAAGTACTATCAGTGTTCAACCCTTTACTGCCCACTGCTGGGCTCAGGTCTTCTCAATAGAGGGTTGCGAACTTATGTGGACAACAAAACGTAGAAAATTTTGATGGCGCGGTAAATTTGCTGTAAAATATATTTTTTTAAATACAAGCTTTTAAAATCCTGGATGTCATGCAGCAGTAGAGTGCTAGTTAATACAAGTAAAACGAGCTCAAACACGACGGGTCTACCTTGTTTAGCACAAGAGTTCGACCTTCCAAATCCATCATCATATCAGCGCCATTTTGTCATATTATTGCATTGTCACGCGATTTACATCTGCATGCTAAATTTCAGCTCAATCGGAAACCGGGAAGTTTGTCTATACCTTGCAAGATTCCAGCCGAACTTACATAGTTACATCCAGTGCAAGTTAATATAAAGCTTGTAATATTTTAAACAGTTGCACTGTCAAGTGTCATTGTCTACGGGATGACGTCACAATAGGATATAGATACCACTACCTTTCTCTTGTTGACCTTCCGTTTTAAAATGTCTAGACTAGATCTAGATATACCTATTAAACCTGTAATGGACTGACTTGAAATTTTTCTTTCTATATTTATAGGAGGTTCAGTCAAATTGAATAATATGCCACCTTTAAAAATACATTATAAATCAGCTATTATTTCTTGACTGGACTTAAAACAAATGATAGTGTATTTTAAGAGGTTTATCACTAAAATAATGGAAACCATGTACCTATTTGTCATCAACAGATCAGCAAAATCCACAATAGGAACTCCTAAACAAGATGGATGCGTCGTGATTGGGCTCGTTTTACTTGTCTTTGCTAACACTCTACTAATACATGATATTCAAGATATAATATACTAGATCACTTGCGCAACTTCGTCTGCGTCACAAAGGGAAACAATATATCATATAGCCTTTCTCGTTAAATAAACATTCCATAAATGAAAGAATTTTTAAAATTTGACCAATAGTTTCGGACCCTGTCCAAGACAAAAAACAAACGATCAAACCTTTCCTCTTAATTATATTAAATTATAGATATTTAAGCATTTTTTTACTTTAAATTTATAGTTATATTTTAATGCAAAAAACCGGAAAAATCTCTTAAAACAAAGAACAAAGTTAGTTCACTGACTAACGATGGTGTCACGCGTTGTGTCTTATCATGCCGAGTTAATTAAACAGAATTAGAAGCTTTAGTAAACACACGTTATGTATGTAATTCTCTTACTAATTGTTTTAATAGTTCAACATACGATAGGAAGATTCTGTAGCTGATCCTCGCAACTTCGTCTGCGTCTAAGAGGGGTTCATGCAGTGTTAGATTTCAAGACCTACCGTAGTACATTATTCTATAATGAATAGGTTTTAGGTAAGAATGGTTTTTCTCACACCTTTTGAAAATTTAATATAGCCTATGTTAGTATAGTGTAGCTTCCCAACAGTGAAAGAATTGGTCAAGTAGATTTGAAACTTATTCAAAACAAACAAAAACGAATGAAGACTTAATCCAAATATCATGCAGACGGAGAAGAGCTTGAACATTTTTACAAAAAAAAAATAGAAGTTATCAATTTTCAATATAACTACGTCAAAAGTGTACTTAATATTACTAAAAGTGACTACGGACAATGTGAATAATCATTGGACAACAGCAGACCAGTCAAAAGTAACAAATAACTATTTTGAAAGGTCAAAAGTATTCAATTGTACTTAGTAACATGATATGTTTAGTCTAAAATCTGTTTCGCAGTAACGTAAAGTGAAACAAAGTTAACCTTGCGATGCAAATACGATCTCGAATGATTTAGCCTTAACAAGTAATTGTATTAACAATTAATTACGATGATATCTTTAGGTTAAGTTAGGTTATAACTTTGGCCTTAATTGTACTGAGTAGGGCTGAGTTTAATTCAAATTATGAATTATTAATGCCGATATACAGATGTTATTATGAACGTAAGAAAAAATAGATATCATAATATATATTATAGGTATAGGCGAAAGTTTGTAAGTATGGATGTATGTTTGTTACTCTTTCACATAAAAACTACTGAATGGATTTGAATGAAACTTTACGACAATATAGCTTATACATCAGAATAACACATAGGCTACAATTTTTGATAATACGGGACGAACCTGAAGTCCACGCGAACGAAGTCGCGGGCAAAAGCTAGTTAGAAATAATGATCATTTAGAAAGATTTTTAACATAATCCGAAAACATTATTTCCCATTTTAATGATATAACATCTCTTCAAGATATCTTGCAGGTAAAAATTTGAAAATTACCTCGTAATAATAACATCAAAATTGGTTCAAACATTCGCGAAATGTTATTTGAATGTCAAAGGTACAAACACGAATCCTTTGACATTCAAATAACTCAATTTTATTAGTTCTTAAGAAAATGTGAATAAACTTGATAATGCAATGGTTGCTTAATTACTACTTGGTTTTTCCAACCGTCGTAATAACTGTGCCATAAATATGTGATTTTCTTTATAGGTAACTCATTTCCTAGATGCTGGTTTTCCTTAAAAAATAATTAGCAATTGTCTTCACAAAACTATTTAAATTTTCTTGTACTAAATTTATTTTCTGTCATATTGTTATAGGTAATACATATCTGTTTTAATTCGTCAAAATTTTTGGCCCTAATAAAATTTGCCACCACGAGATTTTACAATTTAAGGTACTTTTTGCCATTGTTTAAATCATTTCCCCGTATTTAATACAAATAATGGATCTTCTAGTAAAAATATTTCCGTAATACATTAAATTAGGTATGAATAAATACTCTTAAGATTGTCAAGCGAAAAGATTCAGTAACCCGGAGCCGACCCATATATTGTCTATGGAACTGATAGACTGCGCAGCTTATCTATGGGTTCTGGGATTGGCGCCAATTTTGAGGGGTCGTGAAAAAAGATACGTTGGACTTGCTTTGGATTCAGATGCGTATTATTTTTATTATTTTCCATTATTAAGTAAAGGAGATTCCTTGCATACCATTAATGAATGCTTTTTAATAAGTAAAACCACTTCTGGTTCATAAAAATACAGTATTTTTATTGAATCTATTTTAGAGTACGTATATCTTCAATCTTTTTTCTTAAATGTTGTCCTTTGACGTAATCGTAGATCTCTTCCAATTTACACAATTTCTTTTCATCCTATACATATTTTTTACGTTAATGGCGGGATACCTAAATAATTCTCATCTTCTGAATTGAAGATTTATGCGTCTTTTCGACTGATAATGTAGCAAATACAGTGGATCTGTAACTTTGGACAATCTGACGTGGGGTGAATGATGAAATTAAACTTAAAACCACTTTTATTTTAATAAATTGGATAAAAAAAAATTCATTATAGTATGGACGACCGCAACGACAGTCGTAAGTTTTCCATAGAATGTCAGTAAAAAAAGTTTAACCGTTCCAAAAAATAAAAATGGTGCTAAGTTGTATTTCGACAGGTCATTCACTCACGTCAGATTATCCAAAGTTACAGATCCACCCTGTATAATGATTCTTAAAACGAATGATTCGGTGTAGCAAATCCAATGATTCGTCAACCCTACATCGTGTTGATTAAGTTTAATTATTTTAATTACGATGTGTCTGCTAAAACAATCGTGAAGGTTGCTTTGTTTTACGGCTACTGATTACAACATTTTTCAGCTGGTCATTATTGTTCAATTCTGTAATAGGTTGTATTTGAGGCAGGCTGAAAACTTGGTCCATAGTTCTCCTGATCCCAACTCGGTATTGCAGACTTGGCTGCTGAGTTGGCTGAACAAACCCTACAATAAAAAAAAGGTAGAAAGCCCCAACAAAATGACCTGTCTTTTGGGAATACAATTTTTTGTCGTAAATAATGTTCTTTAAAGTTTCAAGTTGCCTAACATACATTTTGGAACGAAGTTCCTTATCGCGCGTTATCGAAAGGGGGCTAGACGGAGAAAAATCTTACGAAAAGTTGTCACGACACTTTTTTAGTTGTCACGACACTTTTTTTGTTTTAAATGATTATCGCTAGATGGCGCTGTGATCAAAATCTTTTAAAACACGTTCCTTATTTTTGTTTTAGATGATTATCGCTAGATGGCGCTGTGATCAAAATCTTTTAAAACACGTTCCTTATCGGGCGTTACGTTAGGAAAACAAATATAAGATATCTTTTAATCGAAAGGAACTTCGTTCTATTCGGGTGTCCCATGACACCTGTCAAGTTTTTTACTTTTCTGTCTGCAGTTCCGAGTTGAGGTATATCAGGAGAACTATGGACCAAGTTTCCAGCTTGCCTCAAATACCAACCCAAAATTGGCTTTCGGGCTAACAAAACATTATTCCCATATTCCACGATTTCATCTTCAACCTCATTTAAAGGACTAATGATAGATGTTATTTAACTCATTAAACATGCGTGTACTGTTATGTAATCAATGTTGCTAAATTATTTTCGGTTTAATTACCATAACAATTTACAACACTATTGTGTTTGTAGCTGGTAATTTATACTTTGTGTTAGGCTGTTTAAAAACAAATCTTTGGTCTTTATAATATCACTATTGGCCCGCTCAATTTCGTCTGTTACTTACAATTAAAAGGAGCCTATGTTCTTCTCAGGGTCTAAAGATTGTCTCAAAATCGGTAAAGAGGTATAAGCAGGAAAGCGTCACAGACAGACAGACAGTGTTACTTTCGCATTAATATTATAGTAGGGATTAATAGAGATTTATCGTTTTTTTTAAGTCAAAATAGTGGCGTAGTTTCACTTCATGAAAGTATTTTTAAAAGCTGGATACTGGATATTAGTTCTCCAGTAATCTTGCAAGTTGAATTCGATGAACTCCCCAGATTGCCATGAAGCTGATTTGATGATAGAGTCGGAAGGTTTTTTTTTAAGATTAACCATTAGATCTCCACACTAGGTCAAGCCTGTCTTGTGGAGATCTTACTAATACATTTATCAGTCAGGTAGGCATAGGTACCTGTACTAAATAAGATAGACTTATTGCAATCTCGTTGTAGTTACTTGTCTTGGCTAACTTTACTTTGACATGCTATCCAGGATCTTAGAAGCTTATAATTAAAAAGTGTTCTTCAAATAAATTATTTAAGTTTAAAACATGGTAACATTTTTTCGTCCAAAAATTTATTCCTTTTAACCAAAAAACAAAATTTACCGCTAAACTTGAATGCTACAAAATAAAGTAATAACCTATATCTAAGAGAGAACCTCGTTTGCGTAGAGCAATAACAAAATAGTAATACGAACGATGGTCGAATTAAAAAGAAAAAGTCGTGTCGTAATCAATGACTATTCATACAGCGTGTGTTACGTGCTCAAACGAACGCGGAAGGCAATGTTTTAACTACGTGAACAGGCCGCTTTATAAGAATTAATTTTGCAATCTTTTTAGGTTAGGATTTACAGTTGAAGAGCCTTAAAGTAAGCTTAATGTAATGTTGATCTCATATTTGTGTGGTCATCATAAAATATTTCAACCATTTATTATTTTGTTTACTAGAAAAAAAGTAATCTAATCGTACAAATTCCCTTTACATAAAAGTCAATCTGTCCTAGATCTTGTCCCATTTTCAAATACCATTATGAATTAATGCTCAGCAATGGCCAGTAATGGGAGTTTGATATTCTTTTTTCAATATTTCGTAAACCGGTTTACATTTAGGGTTTTATTTTAAGCATCTAAGCACTACCTACGCTAGAACTGTTACTGTAACAAAGGAATAATCAAATTAGACGCGAAATGAGGAGTTAATTTACTTTAGTACACGCGGTAAAATATGTTTTGACTTTTGACTACCGTCTATCGAAATTAGAGTGCGTGTAGAAGTGCCTCGTTTGAAGAAGGACAAGTTATAGCGCTCTGGGAATACCGAAGAGGGAAGCTCATTCCATAGCCGGATGGTGCGTGGCAGAAAAGTGTTCCTGAAACGGACCGTGGATGACCGCGGTGGCTCCATACAGTAGGGATGAACTCCACCTCGACGCCGGGTGGTACGGTGACAGAAGGGAGATGTTGGAATCATCTCAAATAATTCCTCAGAGCACTCCCCGTGGAACAACCGGTATAAGATGCAAAGAGACCCGAAGTCTCTTCGCAGACCCAAAGGTTCCAGATGGTCTGTGAGCCTGGGATCCGGGAGGCCGTACCTGTGCCTTGTAGAGCACAAGCCTTTGCCTCGGCGTGAAGTACCGCTTCGCTCGGTTAATGACTCCCAACATCTTAGAGGCAAGTCTGGCTTTGTCTTCCAAATGACTCCGACCTATGACCTATGTCCGGACTTCAATGTGAGTGCGGCAAAAAATTTTTTACGGTAAAATTACTCTAATCTCGGCAAATTTGATTTTATTCTAGAAGATTTTATTCATGAGCGACGGTAACCACTTCCCATCAGGTGGGCCGTTGGCTCGTCTGCCTACATGGCAATAAAAAAAAAAAAAAAAAAAAAAGTAAAGTAATTTAGTTTTTGTATTTGGATATTTTATTCGATTTTATCCTTGGGCTGTTTCGCAAAGAACGCTTGGGATTGTCATCTTGACATTTCACGTCAAAAAGTAAGGTTATAAACAATAAATTGTAACCTTTTGATTTGTTAGGGTTTTACTTCAAGACCGTTGACTTTCGCTATTATTTAGTTTCATAGTTTCCTTTCATTTTGACGGCTTAAAGTATTATTATAGCTTAAGGATAATAAAAATTATTTCAGGCTAGTTTTTCACAATAACACGTTGCATGTATTTTGCGAGACTTAAAATGTTTAGGTTCTAAAATTTCACCAATATCCGTCGCCAAAACTATTTTCACCAATTTCACTCGCAAATTCTTTTGCACATCTATTGTTTTCTCTACTCCATCTTTATTTGACTGCTAAAGTATGCCGTTTATATACAATGCGCCATTGTTCGTTTGTAAATAAATTAATAGCAAAAGCCGGTTTTTTTTCCAGCTGCTTAAATTTATTTGACAGAATATCCTCTTTCAGAGCACCATTTCTTCTTCAAATGAGTCTTGAATGGATTTCTATCTTCTTTTTAACAAGGATTGGAATCAAAATATAACCTCCAATAAATGAAAAGAAAAATAATTTAATTCTGCTGGCACGCCGCCATTTTGTATTATTGACAGTTATGTAAACTGTCACAGCTGTGTCTAGTTTTGCTATTGTTCTGTCATACGGCCGTTGACCTAGTTGAAAACAACTGCGAATTGCGCAGTACACTGTTTTCCTTCTTTGATTTGTAGAAAAACATTATTATTGTATTTAAATTTATTGTAAGGATATGTAAAATAACGTAGGTAAATATTTGAGTTAGGGCTTTTTTTTAACCTACTATCAGATGGGCCGTTGGCTCGTCTGCCTACAAGGCAATAAAAAAAAAAATATTTTGAATTTTATTAATATATGACTTAAGCTGTTTTCGAAAATACTGTATTTGACAGATGTAGAAATTATGTTAAAGGTAGTATCCTCATTATAATAATTACAATAACTGTTTACTAAAACCTAATTTTAAGTTCGAATAAAGAAATTTTTTTGATGGTTTGATATTGTTGACTTTTTTCATATTATTTTTAATAAATTTAAAAAAAAACTTACGTATATTTTCTTCATATTATGGATTAGTAGATAAGAGGTTGCCTTTGATTTATATAAGTGTGCATTATTAGTGTACTCTTGTTAGTGATTCTTAAATAAATAAATAAGTACAGTTGACTATTTTCAAGTTTTTAGGATTTTTATACAGAAACTTAAAAACAGCTTAACCAGAGCAATAGCTTTACAAATTAATAATAATATTTTTTCTGATTTCAGGTAAAAACTTTGAAGCAGTTGCAATTCTAGAAGGTAACAAATAGAGTTTTGGCCAAAAGTTTTAAATTGACACAATCGTGCTAATAAAACATACTATTTCATGAATTAATTAAAAATGATTATGTAGCAATAAATCATTATTGCGAAAGAATAACTCCAATTATGGAACGATAATAGTAATTAGCCATTGTAATTAAACAAAGTTTATATAAGAAAATCTTATTATTGAATTTAATTGAATAATATCCGACTCGAAGGACCAAAACACTACATTAAGTAGAGACAGAGAGTATTTTGTTAACCATTTTTAATTTTATTTGATTACAATGCAATGAAATGATGAGTACATTATTAATTGAAGTTTATTATCTCGAAATTCATTTCCAACTTCAAAGCATACGGTTTACTTAAGGTAGATAGATAGAATATTCTCTACTTACATAGGTACATAGAACAGATACTACAACCAACCAGTTTAAAAAAACTAACATGAATGAGTGTCACAAAAATGGACAAAGAAAGTTCAATCATTAAGAATGATGAGGTCAAAGTTAAATTTATTTTGTGTATTTGTCTTTTTAGATATGATATAATAATAGCATAGACCAATAAGCTCTAGTAACTCAGGAATGAACAAGTCTAATGATTTGTTTTTGCTTTTATTAAACAACATTAGAAAAGTGAAAATTCATGGACAACTTATACCTAAGCTATTTATTATTTATCACTTTATTGGTCATAAATGAATTTACTGTCTAGACTTAAAGCATTTTCAATCAACCGCTACACCAGAGAAACTGCGATTAATTCTCTAATGGATTTAAATGTTTAAATCTTACAATATAGAGAAATAATAAAACATAATGGCTCAGTATAAAATGCTGAACAATGGAAGGCGGGAACTCTTTCACTTTTAACCTCAAAGCGATGTCATTTTGGCGCGAAACCCCGCCATCTTGTTAATGTCGTTCCGTTTTTATAATGTCTGTGAACGCAATCGTTATATTTAGAAAATGAAATTTTACTCTTTAAGATAACAAAGGAAGTCTGCGTTTAAAGCTATAGGCCTTTAATTCAAAGATATTATTAGCGTGGATTTAAGTAGGTACGTTGTTTCTAGAATTTATTTAATTAAACCCCTTACTAGTCCTATCTTTTTGAATAAACAATAAGATTCAAGGTGTCGTGATGTGAGTTCGAGTTCCAGTGGTACTTCCCAAAAACGAACGAGATTTGTTTGCTCTTAAATCGAACCGCAGTATCCAGTCTTCTCGTGATCATGACGTTTGCAACAACGTTGAAATATCGAGACAACTCAATTAATTCAATATCGTGGTAAGAACCCGTTTAAAATGCATGAAAGTATTATAGAAAACCGCGAGTGTCTGAATAAGTTCAATAAGATTCAATCGCGCTTTTCCTGAGATTTATAGATTCATTTGATTAGTTTATCTCCACTGTCTTTAAAAGGCGTTGTAAAATTCACTAAAAACTTTAACCACTTAAAACTAGCATAGACAATAAAATATATCCTATTGTGATATTTACAGACTAGAGAGAGGCGTTGACTCATTGCTGTTACACCTAGATTATACATGGACCTATATTATGACTCACGGCTCAGAGCCGGTTTTAAGACACTAGTATATTATGAAATTTCGACTATATTTGCACTTTGGAGTTCTCAGTTATTCTCTAAATAGAGTCAGCTTCGTCTGCACCACATAAGAGGTTACAAAGACTGTCAGGGACTTTTTTTTACGCGTGTAAGTGATGAGCGAGCTATTTTCCACAAATCGATGTCCAATTTGGGCATATTGGAACGAAGTACCTTATCGCTCGTTATCGAAAGGGGGCTAGACGGAAATTCTTATGAAAAAGTTGTCACGACACTTTTTTTGTTTTAGATGATTATCGCTAGATGGCCCTGTGATTAAAATCTTTTAAAACAATTCCTTATTTTGTTTTATATGATATTATAACCTAAAAAATAAAATTTTATTACAATTCCCTCACTAATTAATCGAAAGGAACTTCGTTCCATCCGGGTGTCCCTTGACACCTCTCAAGTTTTTTACGTGCGGGTGGTGAAACTTGGATGGTACTCCAACCCAGCTCCTCTTGGAAGTTCACCAGCTTCTTAGTTCTAGCGACCTCGGTGGATCAAGGTGTATTGTACAAGTTGGGAACTCCTCTGCACTTCAGCAGCACATGAGCCGCTGTTTCTTCCTCCTCCATGCAGGCTCTGGAAAGTGGACGATATACTTATAGTGTAAAGGTGTTTTGTAAACGGTCTATGTGCTTTTAGGTATTTCTTTGACGAGTTAGCAAAATTATTGAAATAAAACGACCAGTGTCAGACCTTGAACAATCTTAACTTTAAACATGCATTCGACAAATAACATCCAAAACTTTGTTTACACAATGTTATTTAATATGTATATGTTTACCATTAACTCAAGTTAGCGTATGTGCGACCTAGACATACATGTCGGTGTGTGAATAGCTTGCTTTATGTTGCAAAAATCAATGCCACGATACCGGCCGGAAAAAAAAACATTTGACATTTAAAATGGCGGGATAATTTATTTCCATAAGGTTTTACGTAAAACAAACTTCTGGAAATCCGTGTGACTTAAAATAAATGTACGCTCCGTATCCATCCGTAGTATTTTTATTATTGGAACGAAGTTCCTTATCGCGCGTTGTGAAAGGGGGCTAAACGGAAAAAATTCTTACGAAAAGTCGTCACGACACTTTTTCTTGTTTTAGATGATTATCGCTAGATGGCGCTGTGATCAAAATATTTTAAAACACGTTGCTTATCGCGCGTTACGTTAGGAAAAAAATATATAAGATATCTTTTAATCGAAAGGAACTTTGTTCTATTTGGGTGTCCCATGACACCTCTCAAGTTTTTTTTATAAGCATTTCCACACTACCAATCTTATAAAATACAAAATTTATCTAAAAAAGAGTTCCCCAATTCGTGTTCACCTTTCTTTATAAAGAAGGCATTAGACAGTACCTAATTTTAAAAGATTTCATTTAAAACCGTTGATGTTCTCAAACACTGTACTGAATAAAACAATACAAAATAGTCTCTCCAAACAACATTACCTACTTTCATGCATTTTCAACGGGTTCTTACCACGATATTTAATTAATTGAGTACCTCGATACAGTGAGTGTGGTGTATCGTGATGTGAGTTCGAGTTCCAGTGGTACTACCCAAAAGCGAACGAGAAAGAGGGTAGACAGATTTGTTTGCTCTTAAATCGACCCGCAGTATCCAGTCTTCTCGTGATCATGACGTTTGCAACAACGTTGAAATATCAAGACAACTCAATTAATTAAATATCGTGGTAAGACCCGTTGAAAATGCATGAAAGTATTATAGAAAACCGCGAGTGTCTCAATAAGTTTATAACATTACCTACACTAAACATCAAGTGTTTTACAAAACTTCTTAGTTTACAGTTTATAATAATTCAAATTGATTTATTCGATATAGAAGCCACCACATTCTGGTTTTGAAGTTGATGTCTAGGTGCTCTAATCGTGTATCTAATATATTTAAGTTTCCTTCAGTCAGTTTCAGATGCGAACTACCATGGTCAAAAGGCATATAAAATTATTGAAATGCACGTAGTCTATATTCAAGAAGTCATGAAAATCGGAAACCGATCATGAATATAATAATTTAAGTTCATCCGGTCTATTCATAAAAATCGCGTGTGATTAACGATTTATTTTTACACTTTTCAACAATAAATAACCTTGAATCAAACATGGCGGACGCTATTTTCGTACCGCCAAACAAAATTAATAATTGACGGCATCAAGTGACCATCTTGATTTTTTGCAATGTAATGAACATGTTTGAAGTATGTTTGATGTATCATCAATACCAAATGCATTGTAATATGTGATGTGATTATATTTTTTAAGTGTATTGGTAAATTGTAACCCATTGTTCTTCTAAAGTCTGTTAACGAAGCAAACTACGCTGAAGATAGACTTGCGTCAGAGCAATCGGGGGTTGAAAAACCGCGCTCCCCGACCCACGTTGGTTCTGACCCTTGATTTGCGTTTCCATCTTAGCAGACTTCAGATAGTTCGCTGATAAAGAATGCCGTAGTGCGTAACGCGTTGTAACGCCCCGCATAACCCCGTGCTGGTTTTAACCTCAGCAGGGGTTCGGATGCTGAGTGTGAGCGGTTGGTTTTAGTATAGTTTAACTCCCACATACCAATGGACTAATGGAAGACAATTTTCTTGAACTAAAAAATACAAAACTAGTTTATGCAGTGTATATTGCAACGAAGTTCCTTATCGCGCGTTATCGAAAGGAGGCTAGACGGAAAAAAATCTTACGAAAAGTTGCCACGACACTTTTTTTATTTTAGATGATTATCGCTAGATGGCGCTGTGACCAAAATCTTTTAAAACACGTTCCTTATCGCGCGTTACGTTAGGAAAAAAAATATAAGATATCTTTTAATCGAAAGGAATTTCGTTCTATTCGGGTGTCCCATGACACCTCTCCAGTTTTTTTTCTTCTATACTGCATGTCACTGTATCAAGATAAATCATTATCTTGCACCTAAAAGTACCGCATCTAATTTCAAAGATGTAGCCGCAAGAAGATTTTCATTTCATTGTGTTTATGAGAACTATTGTCTATGATTATACAACAGGTGCCGTGAGAAACTGGCACGGCCTTAATTGTTGATTAGCAACATACCTAATAAAACAAGTTTTAGAATTTGTGCTTAAATCTCCGTGTCATTATGAACTTTTTAAGTAAAAACTATTAATAGTAAGTAGTACACCTTTAAGTTTTCGTTTAAAGTTTTGTGCTGTAGATAATATCAATTAGAAAATAGGATAATAAGCATTAATCTAGTAGTTACCTAATTTATTAAAAATAACTCCTGACCATGCCTAGCAGTTGATTGCTCTCAATGCTGAATTCGCAATTAGTATCAATTAATTTCAGCCAAATCGCATCTGTATTTAGTCTCCTCCTTAAAATTACGAAAACATAAAAAAAATTGACACTTCAACAAAATTTGCCGCGTCATCAAAATTTTCCGCAACAACAAAATATGCCGCTTCATCAAAAATTGCCGCATCGTCAAAAAATTGTATTTTCAGCTTTGTAGTAATTTCACTGTGTATCGTACTATCCACCATGAAATAATCTAATCTATGACATAATACGTTATAGTGGTCGTGTGGTTGAAGCGCATGCCTTCCGTACGGGAGATCACCTGTTCAAAACCGGCTTGCTGCACTCAATGTAAAAAATATCAATGTGCAATACAACACCACTGGCTAATAACGGTGAAGGAAAACATCGTGAGGAAACTTGCATATTAAAAAGGATTCTAAATTTACAATCCTTCGTAAATATGTGAAGTCCCCAATCCGCATTGGGCAAGCGTGGTGGACTATGCCTAATCCCTCTTCTGAGGTGACCTGAGCCCAGTAGTGAGCAGTAATGGATTGTTACATGACACGATACATGAGTTAAGTATGCATGTGTACTACGCATGTGTTCCGCATACATTAGATAATATTATTCGTATACTATCGATGCTAACGAACAAAGGTCGAAGCATTATTGATAATCCACATGGACATCACTTTTGCGATGGTTTGCTTTTTATTGATATCAAATAGATCACAAATGCAGTATTTTTTTATGAAAATTTTACCGTATATAACATTAATAAAAACAATATTTTGCTATAACTTTAATACACTATGTTTTCTCTTCTATCTACCTTCTTCAGTTCACCAGACTTACGATATTTCAATCTATAGAACTTTGTGTTATACCTACGCACTAACAAGAGGTTGTTACATTCGAATTCTTGCTGCACCTAATATTATCCACTCGTCTGGGTACATCAATTTTCGCTAGATGGCGAAACTGAGAAAAAACATTTTTCAATAAATTTGATTTTAATTTTTTTAGTAAACCTAATATTTTTGTAAATCAAATGTTAACAAAACAAGTTTAAGAACTGTGCTCAATTTAGGCTCCTGCCACAGACTTTGCATAAACAAACCAATTTTGATGCAGTTCCCAATGGAGTGGTTATTGAAAACGTGAATTTTTGTTCCAAATTGTATGATTTTAACCAAGTCCATCAGCCGGTGGGTGTTAGCTATCCGGATGGCGGATACAATTGCAATGTCCTATATTTAAATAATAATATATTTAATTTGGGTCAGTATTTAGATAACGTAGTTTTTTAATGCGACTGATAACCCAAATGTCTGTGATTTTAGGCCATATATTGACATTTGACACTATAATTACAAATGATAATAATTAATACGATATAAACATGTTTTATTCCAGTTAGATCTGGCTTTTTTGTCTGTAAATTCTGATTATCTTCCTGATACTCTTCATAATCTCGAATGTAAAGCCTAGTTGGCATATAAACATATATTAGCATATATAATTGTTATTGTTATGTATTCATGGTCAACATGACAGAGCATTGGCTTGGATATAATGGCGACGAGAAGTCTGCCAATAATAAAGATTGTTGAGATGTATATGACGATTCCTTATCAGATAATATAAAGCACTATAAAGCACAATATCATATTTATGGTTGTCGGCTATTCTAGTCCAAAATTGATGAAGTCTGATGATAAATCCGCTTTTCTAAACAAGAATTTGATTTATAAAGTTCATCAGGAACTTTATTATTATGTAGTTATTGCTATGTAGTCAGACGAGCCAACGGGCCACCTGATGGTAAGTGGTTAGCGTCGCTCATGAACCTCTGCAATGTCAGGAGACACTGCGGGGCCGCTACCTATAACCTAACTTTAAAGACTTTTTTCAACCCTCGTTTGAAGAAGGACAAGTCTTTTTACTATTAGATGGACAGATCCTTTTCTCTAAAGTACAATTAGTAGCTTAGACTTTTCGTACGATACAACTGTACCTTGCTAACTAATGCCTGTCATCCTTACCCTGTTCTGAAATTGTATTGATCAAACCTCGTTTAAAGAGAGAAATATCATAACGCTCCCAGAACACCAAGGACGGGACATTCCATGGTATAATTGTGACGTAGACTTGCATTGATCATTTAGTACATCCTCATTATATTACTCATGTATGATCCGAACTCGTTCCTAGCGTATATCCAGAGATCCCCACGCACTCATTATCAATTTACCTCGGGATATGACGAAATGTTCCAGGGAACTTGTTTGAATATCAGTTTTATGGCTATGGCGGGTAAAACAAGTGAATAAATAAATAAATATAGCTGTACTACCTGATTGAAACTTCGTTCAAAACAATACTTTAATATTAGAGTTACGTAAAAGTAAAAAAAACTTGAGAGGTGTCATGGGTCACCCGAATAGAACGAAGTTCCTTTCGATTAAAAGATATCTTATAATTTTTTTCCTAACATAACGCGCGATAAGGAACGTGTTTTAAACGATTTTTATCACAGCGCCATCTAGCGATAATCATCTAAAACAAAAAAGTGTCGTGACAGCTTTCCGTAAGATTTTTTTCCGTCCAGCCCCCTTTCACAACGCGCGATAATTAACTTCGTTCCAATAATTATATGGAACTCAAAAATCATGGTTTTGTGGGACGTTTTACGATGAACAATAATCCACTAAATATGTTATTGTGTGTATCTATCAAATTATAGAACTTATGCTTTTTGTTTTATAACCATTATCTCTTAAATGACATGCCCGTCTTACAGTCGATTGCTTAGAATTATCCGAAAAACTTAGCGACGGTAACCACTTACGTTTAGCTCGGCTGTCCTTATGGCAAAACAAAAAAAATAGAAAATTACCTACAAAAAAATCTACACACATAGTATTTTAACTCATTGGAAAATCCACTATTCTCAGGAACAATCTTTTATTTCATTACATTATCATTTAAATGTTAGCATAGCCAACAACACAGTATTAAAACAATATTATGATTTCAATGAACTCTCCTTAAGCGGTAGGTAAGTCGTATTTTTCCTTGTTAAATGTCAACAGCCATGTAAATTAACCGCTTTGATTAGTTCGTACTGAATAATGATGTAAACAAACAAATATGATTAAGTATTTGGAATAAAGACAGCGTAAAATCGAATTATATTAATTGTAATTTAAGTAACTAACAAGGAAGTTAAATGCCACTAAACATGACCAAGAAATTAGGTCGCCTTTTCCCACTTTGAAATTTTGGTAGATCAAAAGAAATCCTAATTGTAAGGTTAGTATAAAAAAAACAATATTTTCAAGGTTTCGATCAAATATACCACGACTAGCTGCCCCGCGCAACTTCGTCTGCGTTACAAAGGGGTTCGAACAGTACTCGCAATGACGTCGCGTTATTATTTGCGCGGCGCGAAGTGCACATATTCATTGCGTTTTATACTCGTCATAACTTCTAAACGAAAAGTCCGATTGGAATAAAATAAAAAGTAATTTACTTCTACATTCATACTCTTGATAACAAAATACTTAATTTGGATAAGGGTTAATATAACGATACTCATTTAACGTTAAATTCAATCTCGGGACGAAATACTATTTTTATAAACATAAAAGCGGTTATTGTGACTAAACTATGATAGTTAGATATATGCTGTCGCGGACTTTTTTGTTTGTCTTCAAGAGATCTAAAAACCCGTAGTACATCATTTTGTTCTATTGTCAATAGTTTTTGCAGCGTACGCATAAATAGGTTTTCGATTTTTCACCTTTTGTTACATTTTCGATATTTTCATGCGGATCCCTAATTTTTTTGAAAATAAAATATAGCCTATAACCTTCCTCGATAAATGGACTTTCCAACAGTGAAAGAATTTTTGAAATCGGACCAGTAGATCCTGAGATTAGCGCGTTCAAACAAACAAACAAACAAACTCTTCAGCTTTATAATATTAGTATAGATTCGGGGTTACAGGAATTTGCCACCTAAACATTTGCTTCTAAAACAAGATTGGGGGCCCCCGTCACTGGCGTCCGTGGGACTACCACCTTCCTAGAAGGCTAACCCCACACGTGGTCCCCGGGTGGTGCCAAACAGTGACGGGAGAGCGGCCGTGAGGTTGGGTGCCCGGGGGTAATCGCACTAGTGCGATTACTCCCGCCGACTTCTCGGCGAGTGATGGACTTCGAGTCCATCGCTGAAGCCCGCACAGGGGTGGGCGACCAGGCCCCTGTGACGGCGAATGCCTCTGGCGCAAAGCCGGAGCGGGCACCGCGCGCGAGCACCGTCGCGAGCGATGCCCGCTCTGGAGAGCAAAGTGGGAGAGCAAGGCGCAAGCGGAAGTCCGCGGCGCGCCGGACCTCCGAAAGCGGGTCTTCGCCCGCCTCCTCTGACGAGGAGGTGACGCGAGAGCCCGCGCAACAAGAGGTCGCGAAGCCCCGGGGGAGGCCCCGGAAGATGTCCCCGACGCCGTCGGTGACGTCCTTTGCCTCGGCTGTGACGACGGACGGAGAGCTCTCCGAGAGCCCCGTCGTCATGCTGGAGAGCCTGAGGAGGCGAGCCACCAGCGCCGCTGCCAGATACACCTCCAAGGGTATCAGGAGCCAGGCGCGCGAGTGGCGCGAGATAGCGGCCGAGGCCAAAAAGGTCATGCCGGTCGTCGCGGCCGCCGTGTGCCGGGACACAGAGCTCCAAACTCAATTGGAGCGATCGACGGCTGAGGTCGCCGTCCTTAAGGAGAAACTGGCGGTCTTTGCGCAGGCCGAGGCCGAAAGAGAGGCGGCGCGCGCTCCACGAAAGGCGCGACTCCCTCCTCCTCCTCCGCCGCCGGCCAAGGCGCCGACGCGGGCCAAGGAGACCGACAGCGAATGGCTGCCGGGGCGGAGGGAGAAGAGACTCGCGTCACCGCGAGCTAGGGTGCAGCAGACCATCGAATCCCCGGATGAGATGGCTGCTCGCATCAGACGAGAGCTGACGGCGGAGTTCGGCAAGCAAATTGCCGAACTCAGGGCCGAACTTGCGGCCCTGCGCGGTGCCACAACACCTGCGCCGCGTCCCGTCGCTCTCGCCTCACCGGACGTACGCCCGGGTCCGGCACCAGCCGGTCCGACCCGGACCAATACCAATAAAAAGAAGAACGGGGGTGGTGGGGCTAAAACTGCTACCCCACCCCCACAACCTCGCCCGCTTCCCCCGCCTCCATCCAATATGGATGTGGGCTGGACGGAGGTGGTGAAGCGGGGTGCAAAGAGGGTAAGGGTCGATACCACCCCGGCCCAACCACAAACTGAGACGCGGGCAGCGGCCAAGGCGACCCCTCAAACGCAGAGGGCGCAGACCGCTACCCAAAACAAGAACAAGACTCCGGCGGCCGCGGTTGCTCCCCAACCGGGTCGAGCACCCGCCGCCGGGAAGAAGAAGGCCAAAAAGGCCAAAAAAAAGCCGCGCGCGCCACGGCGGGCTGCAGTGGTGGTCACACTGCTGCCGGCCGGCCAGGCGAAGGGGCTCAATTACCCCGACGTCATGGCGAAAGCGCGCGCGGCCATCGATTTGGCAGCGATAGGGGCGGAGGACGGCCTCCGCATCCGGCACACGGCCAATGGGGCCCGATTGCTGGAGTGTCCCGGCGGCGCCGACAGTGGTGCTGTCGCGGACCGTCTAGCGTCGGGTCTCCGGGTCGTTTGGCCGGAGGAGGAGGTCAGAGTGCACAGGCCGGTCAAGATGGCCGAGTTGCGGGTGACCGGCCTGGATGACTGCACCACTAGGGAGGAGGTGGTGGCGGCCATCGCTACCCAGGGCAAATGTGCCCCGGAGAACGTAGCAGTAGGCGAACTTCGCCGAGGCTACACCGGGGCCAGCTCCGTGTGGGTGCGATGCCCGCTTGAGACCGCCAACTCCCTGGCTACTCCTCCGCCCGGAAGGCCAGCAGGGGATCCCGGCAGGCTGCGCGTGGGCTGGGTTGCGGCCCACGTGCGGCTTCTCGAATCGCGCGCCTGGCGATGCCTCAAGTGCTTTGGCACGGGGCATAGTATCGCCAGGTGCACCAGCACTGTAGACCGCAGCGGACTGTGTTTCCGCTGCGGTCAGGCCGGGCACAAGGCGACCGTGTGCTCGGCTGCCCCGCACTGTGCGTTGTGCGCGGCGGCCGGGCGCAGGGCCGATCACCGGGCGGGGGGCAAAGCCTGCTCCCCGTCCGGCGCTAACACCGAACGCAACAGGCGCCGCAAGAGCAAGCGGCGCCAACAGAAGAGATCGGCCGGGGGAGTACCGGCCGACGTTTCGGACCCCGCCGTGGCGCCTAGTGCGCCCGAAGGCGGGGGCGATGGAGAAGGGGAGGGAGCGATGGATGTGGTCCAAACGTAATGGATCGCACCCGTCGCTTCCTCCAAGGGAATTTGAACCGCTCCGCCAGGGCTCAGGACATCTTGCTCCAGAGCATGGCGGAGTGGTCAATCGACGTAGCGGTGGTCGCGGAGCCGTACTTCGTTCCCCCGGCAGATGACTGCTGGTTCGGGGACGAGTGCGGCTTGGCGGCCATCCACGTAAGAAGAGCCGCGGCGATCCCGCCCCTGGTAATGGTGGCCAGGGGACGAGGGTTCGTCGCGGTAAAGATGGAAGACACCGTCGTGATCGGGGCGTACTTCCCTCCAAGACGACCTACTCTCGAGTTCGAACAGTGGCTGGGCGGGATCGGAGCGATTACTCAGCGCTCCGCTCCCGGCCCGGTGATACTGGCGGGGGACCTCAATGCGAAGTCAGTCGCTTGGGGCTGCCCCCGCACCGAACCTCGGGGTAGGCGTCTGGAGGAGTGGGCGGTCGCGGCCGGACTCTGTGTCATGAACAGAGGGTCGGTCGCGACTTGCGTGCGGTGGCAGGGCGAGTCCATCGTGGACGTGACGTTCGCGAGCTCTGCCATCGCACAACGCATCCGCGGTTGGGAAGTGCTGGTGGGGGCGGAATCCTTGTCGGATCACCGTTACATCCGGTTTGATCTTTCCGCCTCCACGACAACCGCGGTCGCCCGCGGGACTGCGCCCCGGTCATTCCCCAGATGGGCATTGAAGCTCCTGGACAAGGAGCGCTTGATGGAAGCCTCCACGGTGGCGGCGTGGACGCCTATGCGTCCACACCCTGTAGATGTGGAGGCCGAGGCGCTGTGGCTCCGGGACACGATGCATCGCATCAGCGATGCTTCGATGCCCCGGGTCAGCCCTCGGTCTTTTAACAGGTCGGCGTACTGGTGGTCGCCCGAGATAGCGCAGCTTCGTGCTGTATGCGTCCGGGCGAGGCGCCGGTGCGCCAGACATCGCCGCCGTATCCTCGCGCGTCGCGACGATCCCGTCGCGTTCGCGGAGGAGGAGGCCCGGCTGTATGGCGAGTACGCTGAAGCGAGGAGTGCCATGCAGCTGGCCATCAAGCAGGCCAAGGAGAGGTATATGGAGACTCTTTTGGGGACGCTCGACGACGATCCGTGGGGGCGCCCATATAAAGCGGTGCGCGACAGGCTGCGCCCGTGGGCGCCTCCCCTGACCGAGCGTCTCCAGCCTCAGCAGCTGCGGGACATCGTTTCGGCGCTGTTCCCGCAGGAGCAGGACGGATTCACTCCGCCTGCTATGGGCGAGCCGCCGGATAACACCGGCGGTGAGTCCACTGCTGAGGTGGTGCCTCACATCACCAAAGATGAGCTCCAAGAAGCCGTGGTCAAAATGAGCAGGAAAGACACGGCGCCCGGCCCGGACGGCATCCACGGCCGGGTCCTCGCCTTGGCCCTCAATGCCCTGGGGGACCGACTCCTGAGGCTGTACAATTCATGCCTGGAGTCGGGACGGTTTCCCTCGCTCTGGAGGACGGGCAGACTGGTCCTCCTACGTAAGGAGGGGCGCCCGGCGGACTCAGCCGCCGGTTACCGTCCCATCGTACTGCTGGACGAGGTGGGCAAATTGCTGGAACGCGTTCTGGCTGTCCGCATCGTTCAGCACCTGGTCGGGGTTGGACCCGATCTGTCGGCGGAGCAGTACGGCTTCCGGGAGGGTCGTTCGACCGTAGATGCTATTCTGCGCGTCCGGGCCCTCTCGGAGGAGGCCGTCTCCCAGGGTGGGGTGGCCTTGGCGGTGTCGCTCGACATCGCCAACGCCTTTAACACCCTGCCCTGGTCCGTGATTGGGGGGGCACTGGAGAGGCACGGAGTGCCCCTCTATCTCCGCCGGCTGATCGGCTCCTACCTGGAGGCCAGGTCGGTCTGTTACATCCTACCCCTGTTAGGGATATTGCTGACTCCAGCAACTCTCTTTCGGAATTAATATCTTAGCTGAGAGATTAATCAGTTCAGGCCGATCTTCCAACCCGAGAGGTTGTGTTATTTTATCCAGAAAAGCGACTTCCAATATATAAAAGTGTATCCTAAACATAGTTTATTTTATGTGTGAAATAAAATCTTTTTTTAAAAAAGGAACTTTTCTTCGTCGCGTAACATATTTGGTGGCAGCTCAAGGGATTTCTAAAATCCAGGAAACGCCTTCGATTGTGGAAAATCAATGACCCAGTGCAGTGAAAACAGTGAAAAGTGAATAAAAGTGAAAATACGTGTATTTGTACAAAACAAGTTATAACATGCTCCTGAACTCCATCTACACGTAAGTGATAATCTATCCAAAAAACTCACTGGTGGCGCGATTCCAAAAACTCTTAAAAATACTATTAAAATCCGAAAGTGTAATAATTAACATTCAAAATCATCTCTAATTATTGTTCGAGACATCCAGTACCGAGAATCCTTATCTAACGCGACGCATCCGCTCACCTGCATTAAACCTTGAACTTTATCGCAACAAATAATTCTCGGAAATCCATCAAAATGACCACTAAGGAGGAGACTAGACAAAGAGGACAAAAATCGGAAAGCGAAGAAAGAATAGACCTTAATATCCTATTGAAGTTTATTAAAAGTTTCGACGGCAACCGCGAAAATCTAAACTCATTTCTGACAAACTGTCAAAATGCGATTAATTTAGCAAATATCCAACAAAAACCTGTATTATTAAAGTATATATTAAGCCAGTTAGAGGGTAAGGCAGAATCAGCATGTACCATCCGCGACTTTGAATCTTGGGAACAGTTATCTGAATTCCTACGAGCCCAATTTGGTGATAAAAAACACTACGCTGCATTACTCTCTGACCTGCAAAGTTGCAAACAAAATTACAACGAGCCGGTCAATCAGTTCTCTTTACGTATAGAATCTTGTTTGTCACGGCTGTTGGCCGAAATAAATATATCCATCCCGTCACGAAACAAAGGCGAACTGACAGGCCGTATCGCTGCAATGCAGGACTTAGCCTTATACACTTTTGTAACTGGATTAGATCCTAAATTATCTATGGCTGTTCGATGCCGAGATCCTGATACATTAAACCAAGCTATTAATATCGCTGTCTCAGAAGAGAAAATTTTACAAACGACTAATAGAAAATTTCCCTCGTCTTCATCCGGATATCCATTCAAAAATCCGCAATTTCCAAACAGATATCAACAACAAATGCAACCACGGTTCCAATATCGGCCTAGAATTAATATTACACAACCTAATGCAGTAAATCCTAGTACCAACGGACAACTCTTTTGTAGATATTGTAAGAGTAACGGTCATATTCTTGAAAATTGTCTCAGGAGAGAATATAACAACAAACGTTTCCAAAATCAATCCCAAAATTACCAACAACGGTTCCAACCGCGTCAAAACAGAGTAAACTTTAATGATAATAATGAAATTTTCTATACTAACACAAGTGAACCTCAAATAATTGAATCCCGCGATGAAGTTGATCATGTTAATTTAAACTGAGTCCTGGCCTGCGTTGGTGTCGTCCGGGTCTAAAATATAAAACCGACACCCAAACATATTCTAGTTCACTAAGTAAATCCACCAACGGCATTATACGACAGGGTAACCAGCCCCAAAAAGGAAATGCCCGATCCTTAAATGAAAATAAATCCACCAACGGCATTATACGACAGGGTAACCAGCCCCAAAAAGGAAATGCCCGATCCTTAAATGAAAATAAATCCACCAACGGCATTATACGACAGGGTAACCAGCCCCAAAAAGGAAATGCCCGATCCTTAAATGAAAATAAATCCACCAACGGCATTATACGACAGGGTAACCAGCCCCAAAAAGGAAATGCCCGATCCTTTAATGAAAATACTATGCAACAGGGTAACCAGCCCCAAACCGAAAGTATTTCATCATATAATCGTAGTAATCCTATTCCAATAATAAATAAAGTAAATTCGAATCCTGAAAATAATAATAAAAAAAATGTTATATATGAAATCTCAAGAAATACAAATAAAAAATATCTACCTTATGTTAAAGTTTCAACATCTATATCCTCAAAGCCATTAAATCTCCTAGTAGACACCGGTGCTTCGGTAAGTTTAATAAAAGAATCATGTATTGAAGACTATCCCGAAATAATTAATAAAAAAATCGAAATCACAGGAATAGATTCCAATCGTGATAGTAGCATTACAACTCTAGGCCAAATTCAAATCGTGATCCAAGACAACGTAGATACTGTGAAACATTACTTCCATGTAGTAGACAATATTGATTTACCATACGATGGAATTATGGGTAATGATTTATTTAGTACACAAAGAAGTCACATAGATTATATCCATCAGATTTTGCTCATAAATAAAATTGTATTTCCTTTATTCTTTCAACAACCAATTTACGCAATTCCAGCTAGAACTGAAATGATAATTGAATGTACTGTCTCCAATCCTGAAATAAAAGAAGGGTTAATACTCGATCAACATTTAACAGATCATTTATTGGTAGCTAACTGTATTGTTTCGGTTAAAAGTAATTCTAGGATTAATATCTCTGTAATAAACACGTCCGAAAAATCGATTAACGTCAACTCCGACCTGAAATTAACATTACTTCCACTTGAAAACAAAACTAAACCTGATCATGCAACACGACACATTTTCCAATTAAACCAAAAATATATCCACGAAAATGCTCTATCTAGAACAAAAAATGTAATTGACCAACTCCGCGCGTCTCATTTGAATAACGAAGAAACCCAAGCACTCTTTGATATTTGTACAAAATTCTCTGACATCTTTTATCTACCTGGAGATAAACTCTCTTTCACTAACGCCATCCAGCATGAAATCAAAACCACATCCTCGACACCTATCCACACCAAATCATACCGCTTCCCAGAGTGTCATAAACAAGAGGTCGAAACCCAAATAAATAAAATGTTAGAACAGAACATAATCGAACCATCATCATCACCTTGGTCATCACCTATATGGATAGTCCCGAAGAAGATAGACGCCTCAGGTAAGAGGAAATGGCGTGTAGTAATCGATTACAGGAAATTAAACGATATTACAATAGGCGACTCCTACCCCATTCCTAACATTTCCGAAATCCTCGACCAACTAGGTCGTAGCAAATATTTTAGTACACTCGATCTCGCGTCAGGATTCCATCAAATTCCAATGAATAAAGAAGACGCTCCTAAAACAGCCTTTTCCGTTCCCCAAGGATCCTATCAATTCTGTAGAATGCCATTCGGTTTAAAAACAGCGCCCTCCACATTTCAGCGACTGATGAACACAGCCCTATCCGGCCTCCAAGGTATAAAGTGTTTTGTATACTTAGATGATATCGTTATTTACTCTTATGACCTTCAAACCCATATTAAAAACTTAGAATCAGTGTTTACAAGACTCCGAGATTTTAATTTAAAACTACAACCTGATAAGTGTGAGTTCCTTAGAAGAGAAGTTTCATACTTAGGACATTTAGTCACCGACGAAGGGGTCAAACCCAATCCTGATAAAATAAAAGCCGTCAAGGACTTTCCCAGACCACAAAACCCCAAAGATATAAAATCATTCCTTGGACTTGTTTCATATTATCGTCGCTTTATACCAGAATTCTCAAAAATAGCGAAACCGTTATCAAACCTACTAAAGAAAGATACGCCTTTCGAATGGACTCACGAACAACAACTTGCCTTCGAATCCTTAAAACAAGAATTAATATCCGCCCCACTCCTCATCTATCCAGATTTCTCTCAACCATTTGTATTAACCTGTGATGCATCTAACTTCGCGATATCAGCAATCCTATCACAAGGGCCTATAGGAAAAGATAAACCAATAGCGTATGCATCTCGCACTTTAAACAAAGCTGAAACAAATTATAGTGTTACTGAGAAAGAATGTTTAGCAATCCTATTTGGCACAAAAACGTTCCGCCCATATTTGTACGGGCGACGCTTTAAAATAGTTACCGATCACAAACCACTCAAATGGCTTTTCAATTGTAAAGATCCAGGATCAAAACTCGTAAGATGGAGATTGAAACTAGAGGAATTCGATTACGAAATCGAATACAAAAAGGGTAAGACTAATTGCAACGCTGACGCTTTGTCCCGGTTTCCTGTGAACCCCATACAAGATACTCTACTCAATCCTGAAACCCCTAATCAAAATTTAGACTTCCTGAACCCTAATAATGATCCTAATACTCCCAGTCCACTTCCTGAATTAAATTCCGACGACTTGGTAGAACTCGGTCCTTCAGACAACCTATTTCACGACCTTAGTCCCCTTTCACCTTTAGCAGGAACGGCAGATACTCCCGTAGATCCTTTGTCCAACATAGAGCAAACTAATAATGACTATTCGCAATTTCTTAAATCCATGAACGAAAAAGATACACAATTCGACACTAAGATAATAGAGTATAATGAAAGTTTAATGAAAAGTTCTTCAAACACAATATTAATCCCTTCATCAATCGATTTGGACGAATCAAACCCCTACATAGAAGAACTCCTAAGTAATATACCGAATTCCGATGAAATTATCTATAAAGAAAAACAATTGCATTCATTCCAAGCTATAAAATATAACAATAAAACTTATTATATCCTATACACTAAGGTTCATCATTTCGACGAGTGCTCGTACAAAGATATATTCGATGTAATAAAAAAGGTAAGAAATGAAATCTTACTCTTTGAAAACACCACCGAATTATCCATATCCGATTTCAAAAACAACTTCGAAAAACTCTCCTTCACAAAACTTTATAATATACTAACATATATCTTCCACCACACGAATATAACTATAAAACTCTACCATAATAACATAATTTATCCTACCCCAACGGAAATTCCAAAGATAATGAAAGAAAATCACGACATACCGATAGCTGGACACCTAGGTTCAACTAGGATGTACAAACGAATAAAAGAAAAATATTATTGGAAAAATATGAAATCCGAAATAGAAAACTTCGTGAAGAACTGTAACCTCTGCCAAACTAACAAACCATACAGACACACTAATAAAGCTCCAATGCAGATAACGACATCCTCAACTCGACCTTTCGATAAAATTAGTATTGACATAGTAGGGCCATTACCAGAAGCTGGTACAGAAAAGCTGAGATTTATACTTACTATACAAGATGATTTAACTAAATATTCTGTTTCATATCCAATCTCAAATGCAACCGCCGAAGAATCATGCGAGTGCATAGTTCATTTTATCTCGATATTCGGAATTCCCAAAATCATAGTCACCGATCAAGGCACAAACTTTACAGCAGACCTGTTTAAGAAAACTTGTGAATTCCTGAAAATTAAACAACTATGGGCTTCTCCCTACCATCCTCAGACTCAAGGTGCTCTTGAACGCAGCCACTCAACTCTCAAAGAGTACCTGCGTTCATTTGTAAACGAAAACCAAACCAATTGGCACAGATATGTGTACACAGCGATGTTGTCATACAACACTAACATACACAGTACAACACAATTCACTCCGTATGAACTCCTATTTGGCCACAAACCTTTCATTCCAGATTCAATTTACGAACTCCGTACAGACGTAACCTATCCCGAATATTTAAAAATGTTACATCATCGTTTGAAATTATCCAGAGAGAAAGCCTTAGAAAACATTAGGGCATCCAAACAGAGATCAAAAGATTATTATGATCGATTCACTAGACCTGTAAAATATAAGATTGGAGACTTAGTTTATTTAAAAAATCATCTCAGACTACGAAAGGCTATGTCCCCCATTTGGAAAGGTCCATATAAAGTTATCAAAGTCCACGGGAATAATACCCTATCTCTGCTAATTAATCGTCGACACGTAAAACACCACTTCGATGAAGTCAAGCTCGCATCGGAAAGTAGAACTTAGCATAGTATACATATATAAAGATAATATTTACAACAACATTTACAAATATTTTATATTATACAATCATTTTTATTATTTTCAGACTTATACTCTGCTATTCAGCATTGGCCCATAATGACGGCGAATATTTACAAACCATTAACCAAAGCCCGGGTGTCTTCTATGATCCTTCAGGAACAATAAAAATAATTAACGATTATATCCACGTTGTTATGCCCTTAGAAATATCATTTATTCGGAAACACATTGACAATGTTAAAATCACCTTTGCTACAATTCGTTACCTTTGTCAACAAAGTAAAGCTATCAAAAATGTAGAATGTCAAAACATAGTTCAACCACTTGATTCTCTCCTTCGAGACATTATTCGAGATTATGCATCCATTTCCCATCTCGTTGGCAATAATAATAGATTTAAAAGGTCAGCATGGTTCTCAGCCGTAGGCACTGTGTTTAAGCATATCTTTGGTACTCTGAATGAAGACGATGCGGGAAAATACGATAAGCTTATACAAAATCTTCAAAACTCTGACAAAACTTTGATATCAAGTGTTAAGGAAAATATTATGATTTCTAAATCAGTGATTACGAATTTCAATAAATCAGTACAAGAATTAAATAAAAATGAACTCTTACTGAACAGCGAAATGAATAAATTATCTACCAGTATCAGTAATATTTCAGAAATCATAGATTCTGTCAACTTCGAAGTTAAACTAAACGAAATACTGAATGTCTTACAAGCTAATTTGCTCACTCTTTCATTCAAACTCGAAGATATAGTTAATAGTATATTATTTGTAAATACTAATACTCTACATCCGTCGATTGTTACACCTCGTCAACTATATAACGATATTCTTAGTAACTTTAAAAATTTACCCAAATTTGAGGAATTTCCTGTAGATTTAAGTCTGGAGAATATCCACTTATTATTAAGCTTAGCTGATTTGATATCGTACTTTAATAACGATCAAATTGTAATAATTGTTAAGATTCCATTAGTAGATATAATTAATTATAGTTTATATAAAACTATACCTATACCAGTACCACATAATGGTACCGAATCCAGTTCATTTTCCTTAATTATTCCTACGAAATCCTATGTTGGTATAAGTTCTGATAGAAAATCATATTTTAATATTAATAACCTTAACAATTGTAAACCAGTAGTTGATAAGTTGTATCTATGTAAGAACATTGATATATTTAATGTTGTAAGTAACCCAAATTGTGAAGTTGATATAATGACCAAAGCTGTGAAAAGTTTACCAAATACTTGTACTACTAAATTCATTTATGGAAAGATAAACATATGGCATAAATTAAACGGCAATAGATGGGTTTACACCCAATCTGAACCTGTTAAACTTTCAATTGACTGTAATTCCGAAACCTTTGACACTATCATTAGTGGAACCGGTATACTCACTCTCAAACCTAGTTGTAATGCCTTTTGTAAAGATATTGAATTAAATGCCATGAATGACTTTAAAACCATATTAAAACCTATTGTATCAGATTTTAATATAATAACAGACTCTTGTTGTAATATTGAAACATTCTCTAAACTCAAACTAAATATTTCAAATGTGAAAATCACAGATGTCAATCTGGATAACCTTAAGTATATAAACAACCTAGCTGATAAGACTCTTAATGATATTTCACTGTTTTCAAAATCCTACGATAATAATATTGTATCCACTACCCTATTTAGCGTTAATATAAGTTTTAGTATTTTAGTTTTGTTAGTCGCTTTAGGTTTAGTTTTATATTATGTAAGAATTGGAAGTTGTTTATCTAATTGGAAAAGTAAACCACAGAATGAGATCCCTAATACCGATATCGAAAATACCTCACTAAAATCAGTCACTTCTATTCCTCCACCTAGACTCCGCATAGATTGAGAATAACCTTCGTAAACTTACATTAGGGTAAGTTTACTCTTAATCGGGGGGTTGTTACATCCTACCCCTGTTAGGGATATTGCTGACTCCAGCAACTCTCTTTCGGAATTAATATCTTAGCTGAGAGATTAATCAGTTCAGGCCGATCTTCCAACCCGAGAGGTTGTGTTATTTTATCCAGAAAAGCGACTTCCAATATATAAAAGTGTATCCTAAACATAGTTTATTTTATGTGTGAAATAAAATCTTTTTTTAAAAAAGGAACTTTTCTTCGTCGCGTAACAGGTCGAATGTACCGGGTACGGTGGGACCTTGCACCGGTTCCAGGTCGTGCGCGGTGTTCCACAGGGGTCCGTTCTTGGACCCCTCCTGTGGAATATCGGGTACGACTGGGTGCTGAGGGGCGCCCTCCTCCCGGGCCTTAGCGTCGTTTGTTACGCAGACGACACGTTGGTCGTGGCCCGGGGGGACGACCACAGAGAGTCTGCCCGTCTTGCCACAGCGGGGGTGGCCCTCGTCGTCGGCAGAATCAGGAGACTGGGCCTCGACGTGGCGCTGCATAAGTCCCAGGCCCTGTGGTTTCACAGGGCAAGGGCGGTGCCGCCCGTCGACGCCCACGTCATAGTTGGAGGCGTCCGAATCGAGGTCGGGGTGCATCTCAGGTACCTCGGCCTCGTGCTGGACAGCCGTTGGACCTTCCGGACCCATTTCGAGGCGCTGGTTCCCCGTCTTGTGAGGACGGCCGGCCATCTCGGTCGGCTGCTTCCGAACATCGGGGGACCCAGCTACGCCGTGCGCCGCCTCTACGCGGGGGTAGTGCGCTCGATGGCCCTGTACGGTGCGCCCGTTTGGGCCGAGCCTCGCACTCGGGCAACTGTTGCCCGGTGCCTGCGTCGGCCACAGCGCATCGTAGCCATCAGGGTCATCCGCGGATACCGCACCGTCGCGTTTGAGGCGGCGTGCGTGCTGGCGGGGACGCCGCCCTGGGAGCTGGAGGCGGAGGCGCTCGCTGACGATTACCGTTGGCGATGCGACCTTCGCGCCCGGGGCGTGGTGCGTATCCTGCCGGAAGCGGTCCGGGACCGGAGGGTCCAATCTCGGCGGTCCGTAATGGAGTCGTGGGAGCGGCGACTCGCTAACCCCACTTGGGGTCTGCGGACCGTCGAGGCGATCCGCCCCGTCCTCAAGGATTGGGTGGGTCGTGGCAAACGTGGACGCCTCACCTTCTGGATGGTGCAGATGCTGACCGGGCACGGGTGCTTTGGACGGTATCTGCACCTGGTACAGGCAGAGCCGACGACGAGGTGCCATCACTGTGTAAGATGTGACCGGGACACACCAGAGCATACGCTCGCGCTCTGCCCCGCGTGGGAGCAGCAGCGGTGTGTCCTGGTCCAAAAAATAGGACCGGACTTGTCGCTCCCGGGCGTCGTGGCGTCGATGCTCGAGAGCGACGAGTCCTGGAAGGCGATGCTCGAATTCTGCGAGTCCACCATCTCGCAGAAGCAGGCGGCGTCGTGGGCCAGAGAGAGGGTATATTCCTCCCTCCGCCCAGCGGCTGCCCGCCGACGACGCCGCCGTCGAGCAGGGGGTCAGAACCGGGATCTCGCCCGGACTCTGGCCCCTTAAAGGTTCGGGTCCCCAACGCATGCGAGTGCGAGCGGGGACCCAAGAAGGTGTCGTGTCTCGCTCAGCACGCCCTTAGCGTCAGAGCATCCGGGGGATGGCGGACCGCGCTCCCCGACCCACGCTGGTTCTGACCCAGCGGGGTATTCCGTGGGAGGGTGACACGCGGTCCAGCCATCTTGGCGGGCTTCGGATAGCCCGCCGACCGAGAGAGCCGGTGGCCGTATCGCCGGCGGCTGCCGGTTCGGCGTCCGGAGGGGGCGGCGTGACGGGAAAGAATGCCTCGGGCGTAACGCGTCGCGCCGTCCCTCATAATCCCGTGCTGGGTTCTGGCCTCAGCCGGGGTTCGGACGCTGAGTGTGAGCGGTTGGAGGTTTTAGTGCGGTTCAACTCCCACATACCCCGCCCGCGGGGCGGGCGGGGATCCGGTGATTTCCTCCAACTAAAAAAAAAAAAAAAAAAAAAAAAAAAAATCTAAAACAAGATTTGCCGCTACTTCAAAATTTGCCGCACTGTATTTTTGAATCGATAAACTCTTCAGTCACTTCGAGAATGCTGACATATTAAAACTTTTTTAACTATAACTACCACATGGTAAAATATCCTATATTCCTTTCTTTAATGAATACCAATAATTTTCTTGCTTTCAGTTATCGCTCACGTGAAAATTTTACTTAAATAAACAACTAAATCAGACGCCATTTGTAATCAGAGTTCGAACAAACAAAGTCATGTTAATATACATAATATTTTTATCTCATAAAGAATCCCCGAATTACGTATTGTTTATTTTACTTATTTGAAGATGTTTGCGCAGTTTTTTTTTCATAAACTTATGTCTGGAGTTGACAATGTTGACAATAAAATTATTCTTATTCTAAAAAGCTGATATCACTGCTTACAAAATAAGATATTAGGTCCTAATCTAGCTAAAATCATAAATTTAATTCAGAATTCTAATAATCAATGAAACGGTACATAAAATAATCGTTTAAGCATTTAAATTAACAACGCGCCATTTGCAAATCGTGACAGACTCAGACAGACGTCAATTCGATTTGAAACTAGAAAACAGCGTTCGAAATTAAAAGCAACCATAGACAATATCATTACGATTTTTTATCAACCAGCCAGTTTTAACGCGCAAAAAGATGGCGGTGTTTTGGTTTTTTTTCCTCTTTCGTGAAATTATTGTTTAAGGAAATGTTATTGGTTTGTTCTAAGAATACACATTTGTTTCGCTATATGCTTTCATTATCTACAATTATAAAAGAACTACTATAAAAAACAAACAGCTGTGTGATTATGTAAACAAGGTTTTAATAAGTAGTAATGTTTCCGTAATTTGCACAATTGAAATAGTGGTTTTTAGCACGCTTTTAATTTGATGTAATAGTCGTTTTAAATGATCCAGAATCTTGTTAAAATATCTTATTTCGTGTTTATGGCTCATTGAGAGCTTACCTTCAATTGTTCCAGTATCACGAAGGAACCTATACATTTTTCAAAATTAAGAATTAAATCTGTGAACGCAAAAATGTTATGATGCAAAAAAATCCACAGCTTTACCTACTTTCTTTGTTATTATCAAACCATAGACAAAATAATCAAATTATTAATTCATTAAAATTAGTTCAACAAAGTTCTTTCTTCGATCAACGACTACTAACTAGGTAATTTTGAAGTGTAAAAATCACCGTAACAGTCTTAATTTTCATCTTAAAAGGGAGAATACGTCTTGCTTATCACTAGCTAAGGATAGCTTGGCAAATAACCCGATCAACAGGTGTGCGGTTGTGTGCGTTTAGTAATGTTGTGCACAACATGTCGATAAATTATCGATGAAAGTAAAAATTATAACAACTTTAAAGACGTCTCTATACTAACTAGATTTCCTTAGGACCTTTTCAAGAGGTGAAGAGGAGAGGAACTGACATAATATTATATTTTCAATAACATAAATAAGTTGTTAGGTTATATTAAAATTAACATCCCTTGTAATATTATGAAGTTTCCAACCTTGTATTATTCAAGTGAAAGAAAGAAAAACATTGATTTGCAATATAATTGTACAGTTTTCACACATTTCCAGGAGGAACTAATTCGCTACCCATCTTAGCAAAATGCCATAGCGATTTGAAATAAGATTATGCCTCTTCTGAGTATACCGGAGCCCAGAATACTGGCAGTATTAGACTGATATAACTAGAATATTATATTATTATCAATGTTTAATATAAAGTAAAATCACAAAAGGAAACGTGTCAAACTACTGCTAGAATTATTCTCTATCACACTGCCATCTTATTCGACGGAAATACAATAAAATATCACAAAGGGAAACGTGTCAAACTACTACAATTATTCGCTCACACTGCCACAAGAAGTCAACCGTCAAAGAGGTTCGACTGCATTAAGGTTGTAGTGTTACATATATTATTATATAAAATTAATAATAGGAAGGAAATTTATTGTATAAAAAGGTGATTTTCAGCTTAAATTATCGTAAAGGTTGCTCATAAATGGTCTGCTATCGGTTATTCCACTATGATTTATTTATAGTATGAATTATATTATATTATTAACAAACCGCACAGAGCTTATCTGTTGTTTAATTAATGCAAAACAACTTAAGTCATACTTGTTATTATAATATTAAGCTTTGATATTTGAGCAAATTAGGCCAAATTAATTTGATTTATCGTAAACATTTAATATAGTATAATCAACCGTATAGAGGTCGACTTTAATGAAGTTTTAAGTCTTATATTTTCCATTTAGTTGGAATAGAGAAAGTTTGCTGAAAATGTAAAATGCCAGGCATTGGTAAAGATTTTTAATTAGTGTCTTTTCTTATTGTTAGTATACAAATCAAAAAGCAAAACAAAAGTTAGTATAAAAATCTCTGCTCGGAATTTCAATTTCCAAGTCTGTATATTCATGTGACCTTTATGCTTATTGGTAAAATATTTCACATAGTTATTACTACTTCAGACCCTTTCTATGAACAATGCGGCGTGCCTATTGCTAATTCAAGGATGCAATTCTATGCAAGTCATTTATTTACTGTATGACTCTTTTCTGTTCCAGTCGTGATGACCGAGTGGTTAAAGTGCTTTTTTGTACTGTATTTTACATCAAAATCATAATTTGTGTAAGTTTTATTAGCAATTTATCACAACAAGATTAGTTAAAAACAGTGAAGTGAAGTCGTGAGGAAGCGTTTTAGACAAGGATTCCACAGTCCCAAATCCGCGTTGGGTAAGCGTGGCGGACTATGCCTGATCTCTCCATTGAGGAGACTCCAGTAGTGAATAGTAATAGGCGATTACGGATCACAGACACTATATTTAAGTAGTTACATGTCTCTTTGCAGAAATAAATGAAGCAGACATAGAAAGTTCGCGCAAGCAATATTGTTTGAAAGTAGGTCAACATTACGATTGTTTTAATATAAACAACCAGACGACCTATAAAGACAATGGTTTGATACATTACACAATAACATCTCATTCAGAGTATCTTTTTGATATTGTTATCGATAATGTGTGTTTCGGTATCACAAAATGGCATCTCAGCAGAAAAAAACTTATCTGTTGGAAAATTATTCAATAGGTTTATTTATGCTATTAAATTTAAAAATAAACTTTTTTTGATTCATTATAAGTAGCATTTTCTAAGTGACTTGAAAAGTTAATTCAAATAAAAGAAGCTCTTTTAATTATATTTGTTCTTTACCGTTGCGTAATTGCTACATCAGTTGTATTTATGCAGTAATCCTGTTTACAAATGTTCTAGCTGCTCATAATCCTCTCATGTTTCTCAAATAATAATTATTGTACATCCAGATTGGATACGCAATATATATTCTGACACTCCCATTGTGGACTTGATATCACGTGGTCGACGATGGTCTACCTCAAAGGTGATCTAGAACACACCATATACCATTTCTTAACTTAAAAATAGAAGGTATAAGTACATAAACTAGTTCTGATTCGCTTTATAACTCTCATGACCGATAAAAGGAACAGCGACGTTAAGGAAATTGATCACATCCGCCATCATACATTTCGTTCTAAGTGAAAGTTAGAGACCGTATAACTATTGATAAAATCAAAATTAATTTGTCAATATTCAAATTACTGCAAATGTTTTAATACAAAGCATTTGTAAGTAATAGTTTTAATAAAATTGATGTCTTAATCTAACTTTTTAAAGCCTTGAAATAAGGATTCGCGAAAAGGTTTTGCTCTGATATTGCAGTGGTCTATGAGCGACGGTAACCACTGACCATACGGTGGGCTTTACGCTTTATATTTTGTAAAGATTACAGCCAATAATTTTACCTTTTTTATTACGTTGCATAAGACAGTACGAGTGACAGATTTTTTACTTATAATGCTTGCAATTTCAAAATATTTCCGCGAACAGAGAAAATATATTATTTAATTACGAGTCATAATTATCTCAAACGTTATTAATCGATTAGCTTTCTTGGACACAACAGTCATTAAAATTAATTACTTGTTTGAGAGAAGGCTAATTACTTCAATAGAGATGATGACATGAGTTGACATGACCGCTTATCTGTTTGAAAACTGACCATGGCTTCCTTTTTGTATGAGAAAAATCTAGATTTTTTTATTGTTATGCAGGCAGACGAGTCAACAGGATGCCTGACTGTAAGTGGTTACTGTTGTTCATGGACTTCTGCAATGTCAAGGACTGAAGGACTTTCCTTAAGCCTCGTTTGAAGAAAGAAAAGATATAGCGGGGAATACCGAAAAAGAGAGTTCCATAGTCGGATCGTCCGTGACAAAAATGAGTTTCTGAGACGAACCGTGAATGACCGCAGTGATAGAGATTTAAACTCCAAAACTTTCAAAACAACGTAAATGTGTAATACGTAGATGATCTCAGTAATTTGCGCTAAAAAGAAGTAAATATTAATCTAGACGTCAACTGCCAAATAAAGAGCTCACAATCATTACCACAATGAATATTGCGCAGTCTGCCGGAGTTACATTCCCGTGACCAAAACTAGGTTACTAGGTAGGTAGTCAGATCACACTAGCATACCAATACAAAGTTACCATCTATGGTTAATGAAATGACAATGAGACATGGATGTTTATGAAAAACATCTGTTGAAATTTAAGCAATGCTGAATGTCCACCTCATTTTTTTTAAATTGTCATATAGGCAGACAAGGACAAGGTAACTGGCCATTTGATCGTAAGTGGTTATCGTCGCTCATCGATCTCTATAATGTCAGGGTAGCTTTAAGGACCTTCCTGAAGCGTCATTAAGATTATTATATTATTACTAGGTGACCCGCGCAACTTCGTCTGCGTTACAAAGGGATTCAAAAATTGTAGCCTATGTGTTATTCTGATGTATAAGCTATATTGTGGTAAAGTTTCATTAAAATCCATTCAGTAGTTTTTACGTGAAAGAGTAACAAACATACATCCATACATACATCCATACATACAAACTTTCGCCTTTATAATATTATTAAGATTAACACTGTTACTGATATAAACAAAAATAGATCACTTAAATAAGCAACAATCAGTTGACAAAGGTACCAGGTGTAACCAGTATCCTCTAGTACCCATATTTATCGATATTAAACTCGCGGTCCAACACTATTACGCGCGAGTGTGAATGAAGTGAATGAACGTTGCATCAGTGTGCCCCCGCCGCCGTCGTGTCAGCCGGTACTAAGTACGGAACTCTAACAACATACAGAATAGAAACGACGTAACTACAACACGTGTTTTGGGAATTTAATCCTTTCGATTAAGTTTTAAAGTTGGGTTTTATTTGACGATGCTGACAGATGAATTAGCGCAGAGGTACGTTGTTAAATTTTTCGTTTGAAAAAAGAACATTATTTTGATTTTTCTTTGAATTTCAAAATGGCTGATTGTTGATACGAGGTAAGTATTGATGTTAGATTTTGTTTGTTGGTTTCTATGTAAGTTTTTGTGATAGATTAAATGATTCGTCATTAACTAATGTTTTTGTCGGTTCACGTCGTTTCAATGGTCTATTTCTAGAAACTACTTTGTTGAATGAGTCTAAGAATTCGGACTTGGACCCACTTAAAATATAATAGTGGATTCAGAGCCACATTGCTACTAGCATGGAATTATAATTCTATGCCTACTAGCTGACCGATGTTAAAGTTTCCAGGTTTTGTATTAAGCAAAGACATTCAACACCATGTATATTATTACCAAGAGACCGGACATTGGATCCAAAATTTTCTGTTTGTTATTTAGGGACTTACGGACTTCAAATTTCGTCAGCTGTCAACTGTCAAGTGACGAAAGTTCATTTCAAAGAAACTATTTTTTAAATGCGAAATTGTGCTATACTCTCGTGTGAGAGTAATTCTTCGAAGGCTAAAACTAGTTCATTTTTCTTAGTGTTTCATTTATTACATTTTTTTTTTTTTTTTTTTTTCAGTTGGAGGAAATCACCGGATCCCCGCCCGCCCCGCGGGCGGGGTATGTGAGAGTTGAACCTCACTAAAACCTCCAACCGCTCACACTCAGCGTCCGAACCCCGGCTGAGGCCAGAACCCAGCACGGGGTTTTGTGGGACGGCGCGACGCGTAACGCTCTCGGCACACTTTTCCGTCACGCCGCCCCCTCATTTATTACATAAGAAATTAGACCATTTTCGTGGAGTTAAGATAGATCAACTAAAGCCATCCATTGTTGATTAAGTGAACTAAATCTCAATACTGTCGATGTCAATAATGTCTATAGTGCTGTTAAATGATGATGATGATCAAATATCATCATCAGACTCTAGACGGTAACAATAAATCGATGGTGATAATCCTAAGTGTATTTTAACTGAACTCTGAAGGTGGTATTTTCCCTTTTCTTTAAAGAACCTGTGATTATTTATAGCTATGAATCTTATGTTTAAGACCTACAACGAGGTTATATTTTTTTAATTAGAATTGATCTTGAATCTACCCATAAAACCGTGGATTTACCAATAAATTCTACCAATAAATGGCCGAATCTTACCACAGACAAAATTTAATGTTACCTCTTTTCCAATTAACCAAATTGGAATTTTTTTTTCGAAATAAACAAGTTTCATAACTCTTGTTCAGTAATATTTTAATTGTTATGACGCAAGCCAAGATGGCGAACAAAAATTGACAGATAAAAACGCGGGAATCACGCCAATTAGGTGCATTGCTGTTGCCATGTTTTTTTTCTATTTCATGATACTTGTCTGTTCTTTATTTGAAAGAATATTCAATTTGTTTCCTCGTGTTTCGATGTTCGATTCGATTTTTTAACTTAAGTAATCGATCTTTTTATAATTGCGGGAAAATTTAAGGCCAGTTTAAAACTTAAGCTTAAAACCTACTTGCTACATTAAGTATATTAAGCCTTGATATATCAACAATAATATGGTCTTGGTGTTGCAATATTATTATGTAATATTTTTGTACAACTTAAATACATATTATCATAATAATGTGTACAAACACTTTTAAAGCTTTTCAAGGGTTTTAAGTTAGTCTTTCTGAGAAAATGAATCGGAACACATATTGTGAGATAAGCATTTTAAATATTTTGGTGCCAAAAAACAATACAAAATCGTGACTGCTTGAGTGTGCGATTGTATCACAGACTAAAATATTATTATTATGTCTAATGAACAAAGACAATACTTGTGTGTGTAAAAACATTGTAAAACAGGACAAAACAATTGATCAAGTACCTCAGATCCATAAAAAAACTTTACATACAAGCTTTTAAGATCCGGAATTGGTTGTAACAGTAAAGTGCTAGCTAACCACTCAACTGGGATCAGCAACCAAATTGGTTTGTTTACTTTTGCCAAGTCTGTGGCAGGAGCCAAAATTGAGCACAGTTCTAAAACTTGTTTTGTTAACATTTTTTAATCGTCTCATATTTTACGAAGATGATATATTTTCGCTGAAAATGCCAATACAGCGTCGTTTAGTAATAAAGATTTACAAAAATATAAGGTTTAATTAAAAATCGAAATTAAAATTTAATGGAAAAACACGGTAGTGATTCCGAACGAAGTCCCCAGTGTCGCCATCTAGCTAATAGTGACGTTCCCAGTTGAGTGGTTAAGACAAGTAAACTTCCTATTACTTCCTTCCTAATCCATCATCCATTCTTCATTGCAACTTATTAATGTATTATCTCAATCTGCAAAATGTCAGCGTAATCTGAAACCGGGAAGTTTGTCAAATTAAGCTTGCAAGATTCCACCATTTCCATTGAACTTACATAGTTACATCCAGTGCAAGTTTATACAAGCTTTTCATAAAGTAAAATTCCATCGATAACCGCCAAAAAACTTATTGAATGACGCATCTCTGTTGACAAACAACATCAAGGTCGCCATTTTGTTTATTTACGCGCGAAATCGACATATCGCATTAGACGCACGTAGATAAAACCTAATTTATTGATGTTCCTATTGAGATTCCGATTTATAGTTACTGTGCGGCTCTTCCTTGACATTTGATGCAGTGCTTCCTGTTTCTATTATTCATTGTCTTTGAAAACAGGGCTACCAACATGACAAAAGAAATTTACGTGATTTTTGTTCAAACATAACCTTCTTTAGTTAAAATTTAAAGTAGGTATAATTGAGCTTTTTAAAATACTAACCGGCTTGCTCAACTTCATCTGTGTCACATAAGATTTTTTTTTGAATTTTCTCACTGTATAAACCTTCCCTGGACTTCAACAAATATTTCAAAACTAAATTAGACAAATCTGTTCAGCAGTTCTCGAGTTTAGCGAGACTAACGAACAACAATTCATTTTTATATAAAAGAAGATAATTGAGTAACTCATTGTACTTTGCTTTACAATTTTCCTCTTATACATGAATATAATATATTACATGAGTATAAAATATAATACTCATGCGATTTATTATGATTTCTATCAATCAAGGTCATAATAAGCACGCCAAAACAAACATTACATCATATTAATCACGTTTGAATTATTTACTAAGTGTCCGGCGTAACTTCGTCAGTGTCACAGTATAAGTTTTTATTCTAAGTAGAAAAAATAATCAAAAACGAATTAAAACATTTTAATGAGACTAAGTGAAATATTTAGCACTTTCTATAATAAATTATTAAGATAACACAAAGAGTGCTAAAGAAACCTTACAATACCAACAACTGTGAACTGATGCCTCTTGCTTTTAAGCCGATCAAAAATTATAAAACGGAAGTTGACAACAATACAATAGTGGGGTATATGTCCCGTACAAATATGACTTGGAACCATTTTTGGAATCGATTTTTTTTTCAATATCAATTGGATATACCGCCCAGCAATGGACATCTAAGGAGCTATGTTGCTTAGAGAAGACTAGTTACGTAGGCTTTTTTGGGATATGTGGAAGTTTATTTATTTATTATACTTTATGCACAATGGATAGTACAATGGCGGGCTTAATGCCTAAGGCATTCTCTTCCAGTCAACCAAAGGTGGTGCAAAAATAAGTAAAGCAGAAGGTAGGAAGTTAAACTGCACTAAAACCTCCAACCGCTCATACGAACCCAACACGAGGCTACGCGGGACGGCACGACACGTTACGCACTACGACATTCTTTACCGTCGTGACGCCTCCGGTAGTTACGCAAGTTACTTCATCAATGTTATTCTAAAATAATTGTAATAGTATTGATAGCCAATAAAAAAATGCAAACAGGTTTAATACTCGATGAGTTATGAGAATTGTATAACATATTTTTTATCTGCGCAATTAACTTGTAATTTCAAATATCTAACACTAATGAATTCTGTATTGTCTATGGGTTTTACCGAGTCTTGTTTACCATAGATTAAATGCGTGATATGTAAGGTATGAGATAATGTATAAATTAATTTGTAATAATGTAATTTTCCGAAGGGTGATATTAGTTATTATGCTGCATCTTAAAAACCCTGTTTTATTCTTCAAATTATTTTCTAGTAGATCCAGAGATTTTTAATCAGTTTTAGCTGATGCAGAAAAATTGTATGATTAACAATCAATTTTAAATAGAAGCTATAAAGATTCTGAATATCATGTAGCAGTTAAGCTCCATGGTAACATATTATTGTATTGTCACGCGATATAAATCTGCGTGCAAAATTTTGATTGATTCGGAAACCGGGAAGTTGGTTATATGTAACTCGCAAGATTCCACACAAAATTACATAGTTACATCCACTGCAAGTTAATATAAAGCTTGTAAAAATAGTCAAAGGACCAGTGCAGTGGACATCTATTTGTACCTATAGTCTAAGAAGCTAAAGTATACACCTCCAGTGTAAAATTAAAATTATGTACTAGGTATATTGAAGAAGGGTAATGGGTTCAAATATCGAACATTAAACTAAAAATTATCGCGCGTTATCAAAAGGGGGCTAGACGAAAAAAATCTTACGAAAAGTTGTCACGAAACTTTTAAAGTTGTCACGACACTTTTTTGTTTTCGATGATTATCGCTAGATGGCGCTGTGATCAAAATCTTTTAAAACACGTTCCTTATCGCGCGTTACGTTAGGAAAAAAAAAATATAAGATATCTTTTAATCGAAAGGAACTTCGTTTTATTCGGGTGTCCCATGACACCTCTCAAGTTTTTTAATTAAAGGAATTCTCTCAGTCTTTTTAGTTTTATAACAGTATCTTCTCTAAGTAGAAGTATCTTCAACATTCCTTGTTTGTTACAGAATGTCGACCCTGCTGTTCTGGCAGGGGAAAGGCAAAGGTAATGGCGCTCCGAACGGTCGCAACTGGATCCACGCACCAGACCTCCTCGTCAAAGGACACGTCGCTTATCTTGTTAAGGTTAGTAAGATAATTCATATTAAGATCCTGGATATCATGTATCAGTAGAGCTAGCCAAGACAAGTAAAATGACCACCTTTCGAATCCATCATCAGATCAGCGCCATTTTGTCACATCGATTTAAATCTGCGTGCAAAATGTCAGCTCAATCGGAAACCGGGAAGTTTGTCAAATTGCTAGATTCTACCCGAACTTACACAGTTACATCCAGTGCAAGTTAATATAAAGCTTGTAAAAGTCGTCCTTTATAAACAATTCTATTTATCATCACAATCCAGATGACTAACTACGCATCAGAAATTACGAAAACAGCGCTATGACGTGGTACACGCCCCTGTCATTCAATAATACAATAACAAAGATATTATTATAATTATTCTGTTTATCATTATGCCGACTCTCTATCGATATCTGTGTCTAATTTTATAAACAAAAGCTAAAAACAGATGACAGTTGACATTTGTGACGTGTTTTTGGCACTGGTGTTAGGAACGTACAGCCTTTCATCATTTTTGTATTATGCCTTATGAAACAATTGTTTTGCGTTATGGCCCGCCTGTGTACTTTCTTAGTCGAGATCAATGAGTTCGTACATATCGCCGGCTGAACCTAATTAAATGATTATTTTTCTATATTTAAGGTATATTTAAGGTCTTGTCGAGGACTTTAAACTTTATCAAGATCTTACGAGTATTTTTGAGGACAGGATTTCACTATTCGATGTGCATCTTCGCATTTAATTTTCTCTATAAAACTGATATCAATGACTTTTCGTTTAAACTAGGTACTTCTGCCATAATCCTAACAAAGTTTTTAAATCTATTTTCAGTTTCTCGGTTGCACTCAGGTAGATCAACCGAAAGGCATCGAAGTAGTTAAAGATGCGATCAAAAAACTACAGTTTACTCAACAGCTGAAAAAGTCGGAGGCTAAAGATGGCGCGAAATGCAAAAAGGTTGAAATCACGATATCTGTAGACGGTGTTGCCATACAGGTGAGATAATTAAAAATTTGTGGTTTTACTAGGTGACCCCAGCAACTTCATTTGCGTCACAGAGGGCTACAACATAGCTTATATAGCCTTCTTCGATAAATGGACTTTCCAACAGTGAAAGAATTTTTCAAACCGGACTAGTAGTTCCTGAGATTAGCGCGTTCAAACAAACTCTGCAGCTTTATAATATTAGTATAGATTAAGACTATGTAATCGATTGTTCTGTCATTTTTCAATACAATTTGATAGTATAGTATGCTTTGCTTATTTTCTTCTATAAACCGCACGCCACTGCTTATTATTAAGTAGGCCGTATGATCATCTATTGCGTTATAGAAAAAAAAAAAAAACTTATTAACCACTCATCTAGGAACGTCAATTTTCACTCCAAGACGAAACTGGGTTCGTTCGGAATCAGTACCGTGCTTGAGTATCTTTATAAAAACATTTTTTTTTCCAAATAATTAAACCTAACATTTAAATCGTTATTATTTAACATCGCTATTGCCTTTTTAGCAAAAATATACAATCTCTGTAAAATACGAGACGATTAAAAAATGTAAACAAAACAAGTTTTAGAAGAAGTATCAAAAAGTATTGAAATATAGTTAAATATACAAAAAAAAAAAACGATTATATACATTTCTATTTGTTGAATTATAAATGACTTCTTTTACTCTGTTTTTAAATATTGAAGTACTTTTTGTGAAAAACCTGTGCCATAACCTCAAAACACAAATTTCTCTCAAAAACATAACCTCATTTCAAAAGTCTGTTAGATACGTAACAATAAGGTACTAACGCCAGTTTAATAATTGTTTTATTACGTAAACTTAACACGAGTGAGTGAAAGTTATGGTTAAGACTTGTTCGTATGTATTTAGTTAAAACCAGCTGTTAAATTTTATCTATGACGTTTAAATTCTTTAACACTGTATAATTTTGATCGACTTCTAAAAAGGAGGAGGTTATCGATTAGTTTGTATTTTTTAATTGATTAAAATCCTTTCTGAAGATATTAGTATTGTACTGTAATAATAAATCATAAATAAACACCATCGACCAAAACCAACCATTTCAAGCTTGACCAAAAGCCCGCTGAAATGGAAAACCCCAAATCAATTTGGGAGATTAGTAAAATTTACTAAATATCATAATAATAATAAATCAATGTCCGTGGTGCTTTCCTGAATTCTGGCGTAATGCTTTTTCAATTTTATTCCTGTCTCCTGCTTTGCGAGAAGGGAAGTCGAAACTCATGTTTTACTCTTTCTATCATCTGATTAAATGCGTTGCGGTGCCCAAGACAAGTTAGCTTTCCCTCGGGTTCCTGGGCTTCACTGCTCAGAGTCATTACGATGGTCGCCGCTGTGGATCCTGACTACACAGGAGTTACAGTGGTGGGAGTGAGAGGTGGGCAAATACCCGAAATACGAGTACACTTTTTGACATTAAGATTTAGAGGTACAAGCCGGTTATGAACCCGTGCCCCCCCGTACGTAAGACAAGCGCTTAACACGTGTACTGCGAGACCAATTTTTGCATATTAACCGTTCGCTACTCGAGGTGCTTTCGGCCCGGACCATGAGCAGACGTTAGGGAGACACGCGGTCTATTAGACCCCACTTCCTTTAACAAAGCTCTTCGCTACACAGGAAAGTTGCAGGAGGAATAATTTAGGCCTCGTTTAGCAGCGAAGGTGTTCCCATTACTTTTGAGTTATTAATTTAACTGTACGACATTTCAGGAACCGCGTACAAACAACATAATGTACCAGTTCCCCCTCCACCGGATATCCTACTGCGCTGACGATAAAGGTGCCAAAAAATACTTTTCCTTTATCGCTAAAGGTGGCAGCACTGTAAATCAAAATGGCCACGATTCTGGCAACCCTGAGAAACACGAGTGCTTTGTGTTTATATCTACGAAACTCGCTTCTGAAATCACACTTACTATTGGACAGGCTTTCGACTTGGCCTACAGGTTAGTGAGTTTCTGCTCAGCTTTAGTGTGAACTGATGATTATTGGTTTTTGGTATGAAAGGTAATTTATTTCTTTAAACACTCGCGGTTATCTACATCACTTACACTATTACTAAACAGGTTCTTACCACGATTATTTTTAATTGAGAGGTCCCGATATTTCAGCACTGTTTCAAGCGCCATGATCACGGGAAGACTGAAGAACTGCGGGTAGGTCATTTAAGAGCAGACAAATCTGTCTACCCTCTTTGATGTGATCATGGCGCTTGAAACAGTGCTAAAATATCGGGACCTCTCAATTAAAAATAATCGTGGTAAGAACCCGTTTAGTAATAGTGTAAGTGAAAGGTAATTTCTTAAGAGTGTTTTTTTCAGAATATCGCAAAAATTTTGGTGTCAACTTAACTTTTTCTGGATGAACCGATTTCGATATTTTGAAAGGCTTACTTCCCACGCTCTCTCATAGAAAAGGATTTAACATAGCTCTTCACCTAAAATAAAAAAAAAACGAATTCTAATTGTAAAAGATTTTACTCAAATAGTCCGATTTTATCTGGGATTTTGGAGACTACATCTTTCCCAGGAAAAACGGTACTAAATAAAGTAAAACGGTACAAAAATGAAATGTACTTACATAGTTTCGTTTTTTCAGGCGATTCTTGAACGATAACGGCAAATACATCGAGATGCAGAAACTTTCGCTACAGAACAAAAAACTCGAACTACAGATGAAGGCATACAAAACGAGACTACAGGTATTAAACTAGAACACATTTTATTAAAATAATAAGTATTAACACGTTCGCTGCGATACGAGGTGTTATCGGCCCGCACCATGACTAGACGTTAGGGTGATACGCGGTCTATAAGACCCCACCTCCTATATCATAGTTATGTTCTTCGCACCGGAAGTTGCCGTTTTTCCTTGCCGCAGGAAAGTTGCAAGTAGGGTCATTTAGGCCTCGTATAGCAGTGATCGTGTTAATAACTCTAGGTGCAGTTTCATTCGCACGAACTCATTTTAACGAGCGTTTTTTTCGGACGCAATGAACGTCCGTGCTATTGATTCGAATAAATTCTTAGAGGTATATTTTTCATACCCAGCATTATTTGAACCCTGAGGCTAAAACCAGCACGGTATTTTGCGGTGTGACGCGAAGCAATAAAAGTACTAACTTTTTTTTGTTTTACCTTTAGTTCAAAATGTATGTGCGTCCACATTAACTTTGAAACAACTTTGATAAATGATTTGACTTGAACCTTTGCAATATCTTGCAAAGTCAAAATCAAATCATTTATTCAATTAAAATTTCAAATTAGATGTGGACACATATATTTTGAATGTCAAAAATAAAATCAAAAGTTCTACCAACAGTTCGCTAAAATTACGTCTCCGTCATGAAAAGAACCGGCGCAAGAAACTCAGCGGGCTCTTTTTTTAATTTACTATGTTTTTTTTTTCTTTTTTTTAATATTGTTTTACAATATGTTTGTTTTTAACAAATGTATCAATTGAAATGGCCCGGGACGAGCATTGCATGCATTGGAGCCATTACACATATGCCTTAGATGACTATTAAATAAACTTTCATTTCTACTGTTATCTTGTTTCAGGAGCTATCAAAAATCACGTACAAAGATGACCTCTCATCGTATTTAGCAAGAAACAGTCTGTCCGATATCACAGAGTTCAAAATACCACAAGAACTAGAAAAGCAGCTCGCCTCACTTACTTTGGCGAATGGTTTCAGCGCCATGAACGGAAACAAAACTCCTGAGATCGGTAAGAAAACAATATAAAAAGTAATGATAAAATATAGTAATGCACGGTTAGAACGTAAATATAGCATTAACAGGACAAAAAAAAACTTGAGAGATGTCAAGGGACACACGGATGGAACGAAGTTCCTTTCGATTAATTAGTGAGGGAATTGTAATATTTTTTTTTTTTTTTAGTTATAATAATTAGTTAGTTTAGAACGTCTGTCTCTCTCTCTCTCTCTTGAAACTAACTAATTATTATAACTTAAATAAAATATTTTAATCACAGCGCCCTCTAGCATTAATCATATAAAACAAAATAAGGAATTGTTTTAAAAGATTTTGATCACAGCGCCATCTAGCGATAATCATCTAAAACAAAAAAGTGTCGTGACAAATTTTTCATAAGAATTTCCGTCTAGCCCCCGATTACGCGCAATAAGGAACTTCGTTCCAAAACTATTGGTATTTTGATGTTGGCTCGCGTTGAAACATTCTACATATTAGACATCTAAAGTACAAGATAAGAATCTTCTGTCGCTTAAGATTCACATTATTTTAGACAAGACTCTTTAAGACGTTTTGTAAAACACTTGATGTTATTTAAAGACAGTATTTTGTTCTGTTTTGTTTATCTAGCTCTTATCTTCATTAGTTAAGCAGAGGTTTAACGTTATTTTTATTGTTTTCTAGGTACAGACGCGACATCAAACAACTCGACGGACACATTTAATTCTAACGACAACAATCTACTGCTTCCCACGCCGCCTCCCACACACAACGGAAAGATAGCCTTCAATGCTGGGTGAGTGCAAACATTTTACAGGAAAAAATGGCCGGACTTCCGCCTTTCCCCATATGAGAGACTAACCGGACTAAAATGTCTTGGCTCTCACAGGACAGGTGTGAAGTGACGCTTTGTACGTTAAGGCTTACATATCGCCCCAACACCTCCATCTTTACCCTGAAGTTTAGAGTGTAGTATGTACGCCTGACATTTTTAGGGCTTTCAGAGCTAGTATGTCGTTTGCCGGTGTTAAATATAATTTGATATTCTTTCTTACAGTTCACGAAAAACCTTCCAATACAGTTTTATTAAATATTAAAAATATTTTCACTATCTTCAGTTGGTAACACTTAAATGATAATTAATTCTTACAGAATAACCATGTTTTTTTATTAATATGGATTTTGTTCTCTTATTTACAGCAAAGGTCTCATCGATATGCCAAAGAATCCCGTCGTAGGACCACGACTTGAAGAACTAATACTCAACTCTGATTCGGACGACGGTGAGTCAACAATATACTAAAATAGTAGTAAAATACGTACCTACTGTACTGTACTGTATCAACCCATTACTGCCCACTGCTGGGCTCAGGTCCCCTCAGAAGAGGAGTTAGATATAGTCCACCACTCGACCTCAATGCGGATTGGGGACAGTAAAAAGATAAACTTATTCAGACACTCGCGGTTTTCTATAATACTTTCATGCATTTTCAACGGGTTCTTACCACGATATTTAATTACTCACACTTAATGAGTTGTCTGTACTGTACCAACTCATTACTGCCCACTGCTGGGCTCAGGTCTCCCCAGAAGAGGGATTAGGCATAGTCCACCTCGCTTGCCCAGTGCGGATTGGGGACTTCACATATCTTCAAAGGATTTTAGAACCCTTTTCCGACATGCAGGTTTCCTCACGATGTTTTCCTTCACCGTTTTTAGCCAGTGGTGTTGTCCGCCGGCCGGTTTTGAACCCACGACCTCCCGTTCGGAAGGAAGCGCTTCGACAATAAAACAATAGAAACAATGTGAAATAAGTAAGACTTTTCTAAGGAAAACCGTGCAAATCAAATCAGCGTTTTTTACGCTTTAATAACGCGCTAAAATAAACGCTCGTACAAACGGAAGTAAAGACGTTATTTTTGTGATCAGATTTCGATCCTCGTGCTCATGAATCGGACCCCGCGCCGCGCCACCCCGGCCTCTCCATGGACAACACCGTGTCTCCCAAACCGCCCTTACGTAAGTACCTACATTAAAAAAAAAATATTAAATTTTTTCGGTAGCTATATACAAAAATGAATGAAAATTTCAATGAAATAAATAACGTTTAATCGCTTTTTACTGTTATTTTTTACTTTGTTACTTTGTACCAGCTGCAGTGGGGTGAATGACCTATTGAAATACAACTTGAAACTTTTGTTTTTAGAATCCGTTTACTTTTTTTTTCAATGTTGTATGGAAGTCCGCAACGATAGTCGAACATACATAAAAAAAATTAACAGTTTCCGAAAATAAAAATGTATAAAGTTCTATGTTGTATTTTGACAGGTCACTACAAATTTGTTAACCAATAAGCCATTTATTTCAAACGATAAGTGCTATAAAATCAAAATAATATTGTATTGATAGAAGACGTAATATTTTTTTTGTTCTTTGGCTCAGGTCTCTTTTTTTTTTTTTTAATGCGCGATAGATAAACGAGCCTACGGCCCACCTGATGGTAAGCAGTCACCGTCGCTCATGAACCTCTGCAATGCCAGGGCAATGAGAGGCTGTTATCTATCGCCTACCGATACAGGACTTCCGTAGAGAGATCAGGCGTAGTCCATCATGCAACAATAGTGCAGCTTGGGGACTTTACATATCTTCGAAGGATTTTAAAATCTTGTAGTATTGTGATAAATTGCACATATTTTTTTTGGATTTAAAATTAGAGCATTTTTTTCCCAACAAATTTCATTTATACTGGTACATTTTTAAACAGCCACTATTTATACAACTCTACTTATTATTTACATTAACATCTCTATTTATTTATTTACAGTGGCCCCGCCGCCCCCAAAGGCCTCGAAACGCCAGACCCCCCCTCAACAACAAACCCCCCGACAACCAATAAACGGCAGCGACCTATTCGGTTCCACCCCCTTCGTTCAATCAACACCGACCCAATCCCCCTTCGCGCCAAAACCGAATTACGACATTACCGATTTTAACCTCCAAACATCGGTTTTTAACACCAACGGCTTAACCGGTTACGATCCGTTCGACACACAGAAAACCGGTAACATTTTCGGTAATGGTTACGGAAATTCTTTCAACGGTTTTGGGAATTTGAGCGACAAACAGACTGTTGAGCTGAATAGTAGCTTCAATGGGTTCTTGGACAAAACTATTACGGAGATGAAGGTAAGATTTTATTTCTAGCTATTGTGCAACTTCACAAAGGTTTTCCGATGTCAACACAGAAAAATGTGCTTATTGACGACATTACATTAAAAATTAACTCTGTTCCTCTATTAGTATATGTCACATGCATAATATTACAAATGTAAATGATTTTCTATTAAGCCCTATCTATTAAAAAAATCGCATATATGAGGACAAACAGACAGTAGAAAGTTACTTCGTATTGATATTTACTGTATGTTAATTGATTGTAAGACTCTTATTAAGCCTCATTTGAAGAAGGACATATCCTAGAACTAAGGGAACACCTAGTTGTAGAGTCCAATTTCAAGTTTGAAGGAAGTTCTCAAGAGTAGCCCATGGACAGTGTCTCATAGCATTGTTGATATCATCAGGTGGTTCAGTAGCTCGTCTGTCTATATTCATCATCAGCCAATAGACGTCCACTGCTGGACATAGACCTCCAAACCTCGCCATAACGACCAGTCCTGCGCTGTCTGCTTCCAGTGACTTCCCTGTGACCCTGACCAAATCATCGGTCTATCTTGTGGGAGATTTACTCACTACAAATAGAACTTTTTGGCCTCATTGTCCATCCCTTCTTTTTTTGTTTTTTTTTTTATTGTAATGTAAGCAGACGAGCCATTGAGCCACTTGATCGTAAGAGGTTATCTTCTGCAATCTCAGGGCACTGAAAAGTTCATTTGAAGAAGGACAAGTCATAGTGCTTTGGGAATACCAAAGAGGGGGGTTCATTTCATATTCACTTTGAACTGAAAAATAATGTATGAGAATAGTTTCAATGTCCGCTCTACATACTTAAATATCTTTGAATAATAAAGATATATTTAAAAATGATAGTGGACCGCTTAACGTTCAAGGTGAAAGTTCGAAATCATATCTTGAAGGAACTGGCAGGCTTATCTTCTCAATAGATCTTTATTATATTCGTATGTATTTGTGGATAAATACTCTGTATTATTGTAGTATTTATGTAATTATGTATAGGTTTATTGTGTAGTATAGTATTTTATGTATGGAAATTTTATTTATTATCTTATATATTATATATATTTTTATACTAATTGAGCACCTACCGTAGTTTTCTCTACACCACCTTTGGTTGACTGGTAGAGCATGCCTTAGGCATTAAGTCCGCCATTGTACCATTTATGTGCATAAAGTTTAATAAATAAATAAATATAGCCATAGAATGATTAAAATTATAATTAATCAACTATTTTTTTTATCAACAGGACGGATTCACAAGAGGTATTACATTCGGAAATGATGACTTCTCACTAGACAATCTCGATCCCCTAAAGAAAAATTAAATATTAAGATAAAAACTAAATTAAAATCACTTCACGCTTGACGTTTTATCAAGTGTTAATTTATATTACGTCGATGGTCGATTTCAAACTACCCGCAAATGTTATATTATCGTGCGAATATTCGTGTAAGATATTCCACGTTTGCGTGTAAACTAGTGTATCGAAAATGACACTTTTTTGATGGTTCAGGTATTTTTTATGAAGCATACAAAGAAATAGCTTTTACGTGACAATATTAAATCTCTTGCACAATTACTAAACGGGTTCTTACCACGATTTTTATTAAATGAACGATCCTTATATTTCAGCACTGTTAAGTGATAACCGCAATATTTAAAGAAATTTAATATTAAATCTGTCACATTAAATAAGGTTCATTATGCTAAGTCTCTTTCTTTACGATTTGAGCCTGAACTATAAGGAAATGCAATAATTCGTATTCGTTCAATAAAATTATCGCCATATGACAATAATTTGGTCCTTATTGAGATAGCGCGAATAATCGTACCGATAATGTAGCGACAATATTAAAAATACTATTAAGAGAGCTATGACAAAACGCTCTCTTAAATTATTTCTTAACAGGCGATTTATTTACTCGAATACATTTAAAAATTAATTATTGAAAAAAGTAGTTTTTCATGGTCACAATCAACAACTAACCTAAAAAATTCAGATCCTTAGAATTTACACGACAATCCAAATTTGTGATAATATCTTGTTAAAACCACATCTTTTTTAAAAAATATTTCGAGCAAATAAAAAGCTTGTTCAAATTAGGTACCATCATTCCGTATTTAAGATAGTTTTAAAGGTAAATTATATTTGAACGCATTGTACAGTGTTGCCATCGTCTACAAAATGCGTCAGTGATAGTAGAATTTACTAGATGATTTCTGGTAACACTTGGAGCATTTTGAACTGAAAAATGTGTTTTAAATCAGGAACTGCATTTTTTTTACAAAACTGTTTCGATGTTTTGTCATACTTTTTACTAGCTTCTTCGTTTTCAGTGTTAATTAAAAATTTCCTGAATTGCAAATTATTTTTAATCATTTCTTTTAGGACTTTTAACAACTCATTTTGTAGTTCAAAATGCGACAAGTACAGAAATATATTTTTATATGCGAAATAAATGAAATCTGATGTAAGAATCTCCAATTATGACTAAATATACCTAAGCTAAAATATACGTTTAAAAAGTATTAAAAAAAATATGTCGAATTTTCAACTTATAAAAAAAGAATTAAACTATGAAGTTCCATTTTACATAAAAATGGATAAAATGCTCAATGTCATTCCGAGTGCCTTAAAGACAATAAAATAATACAATTAATCTTATGAATTTTATAAATCTACACCAATCGATTTTTTAAGTAAAAAAAATATATTTTGGTAGAAATTTTTATGCTTAAACTTTAGGACAAAAAATGTTATGAATTATTTAAATTTGAAGTAAGCCTCCTTTTATTCTGTGATAATTCTTTTCAAGTTGGGGGTCTTCAAATTGTATATTTTTATTAAAAACATATTGTATTGATCCAGTGTGCGACTGAACTAATTGAACGAAAAATGTGTAAATAAACGGCCATTTTGGTATTGCTGTCATATTTTGGCGCCAAACTCCACTTCTTTTTCTTGAAAACGAAAATAATAATATCGTACAGCCTAGAAAAAAGATTTAAATTAAATCATAAAAATTGTCATTTATTTTAAATAGTCGATAGCAATACCGAATGGTAAATTACTAACATTATTATAAGAAATCGTAACAAGAGGAAGACATTGTAGCTCTAACGTTCAACACATTCCAAGAACATAACTATTTTAAATATAACCTTTTTATTTTTACGTTTATGACACGGACACTTTACTAACTAAACAATTTCGATACAGAACCATATTGTTTTCCAATTTTAAATTATATTTTAAACATTTTAGTTTACATAGAATCAGTTATTATAATAATTTTCGCTTTTAGGTTATAAAAATTCCCGCCAAAGTTGCAAAATAGCGGGAAATATTAAACAGAAATTCCTGAACTTTATAAGTGTCCGTGTCATAAAACAAATTTTATTATAATGATAAAAATATTATTATGTACATTTAGTTTGTATTGTAAGTATCATAAACTGTTGTATGGCGTTTTCTTTTAGTGAAATATTATTGTTTTAGTATTGTATACACTAATGTTACTATAAGGCCAAATGATATACATAATTGTGTATTTTCAATAATAAATTTATGTTTATAAAATTATGGATTGTTTTGTTTTTAAAAAGTATAAACTTTTTGAAGAAACCTAACCTTACTTTTATTATAACCTTATTAGCGTTCCCAAGTTTAAGCCTTTAATATTGAATAATAAAATAATTTAACTTCAAGAAAACTTTTAAATGCTTGCTTTTAAGAACCCATATATGAGATTAAATTAGATTGCTAGCCAAGACAAGCAAAACAAGACTAAACACGACGAGTCTATCTTGTTTAGTACAGGAGTTCTTAAGTTATCCGTTGTCACAGGCTGCTGATACCATCATCAGATCAGCTCTATGGTATTATTGCATTGTCACACGACATACATAGTTGCGTGCAATATTTTGGCTCAATCGGAAACCCAGAGTTGATCCAATTCAAATCGGAAGATTCCATCCGAATTTACATAGGTGGTTAGTTACAGGCATTTCCAACAGAAATTTGCTAAATATTTAAAAATAGAGATGAATTTAACTCATTATAAAAAAGCAATTTTTTTAAAAAACAAGTTACAACTGATTTACAATAAATATTGAATTTGAATAGGTATTCTGGAGCTTTCAAATAGATTTTATAATATAATTTCTTTAAAATCTCATAGTGCTGATCAAATTAATTTTACATCAAAATTGTAGGTATTAAATTACTAATCAGGGGTTGTCGATTAATCATGTGATCTTTTTTTAGCATTTTTTAACCCCCCCTCCCCCATCGGTGATACGTAGTGAGGTTTAAGACCACCCCCCCTCCCCCTTCTCAACATCACGTGTATTTTTAGTACCTACAACGAATCTTAAATTTTTCTGAATATTATCTTAATTTAAATACAGGTATAAACTATAATCTTATTTTATTCTGAAATTAAGGACCATAATAAAAATGTCTACATCAGGTTGCAAGTTTTTTTTATTGCTATAACTAAATTGTAGTTTATCCTGAGAACATAGTCTTAGGTAACGTGTTTGTGAATTCTCATTATAGTCAATTATTTTAATTTTTAATTTTAACATGTAACTGTTTTTTGTTCCTTAATAAAAAAAAAAATAAAAAAAATAACAATAATAATAAACGAAGAGTGTAATCATAGGAAAAACATGTATTGTACTAGTACATGAATATATTTAATGTATATTGTCCTCGGACCACGGATTAGCAAGACATTCTTCAACACTAACAACTGGATAAGCATCATGCAGGTTTGACGAAAAAATAAATACACGAGATATCTTACTACACCCCCCCTCCCCCTTGTGTTATTTTCGTGATTTTTATCAAATCCCTCCCCCCCCTTTCAAGCCTCACGTGATTAATGGACAACCCCTCAAAAGGTTAGTATTATATTAACTACTGTGATAAATTTCTTTAAACACTCGTGGTTATCTACATCACTTACACTATTATTAAACGGGTTCTTACCACGATTACTCTTAATTGAGCGGTCCCGATATTTCAGCACTGTTTCAAGCGCCATGATCACGGGAAGACTGAGGAACTGCGGGTAGGTCATTTAAGAGCAGACAAATCTGTCTACCCTCTTTCTCGTTCGTTTGCCGGTAGCACTGGAACTCGAACTCACATTTTGCTCAATTAAGAATAATCGTGGTAAGAACCCGTTTAGTTAACTACTGTGGTTTCAAAAAACGGTAAATTTAAGGCTTGATAATAATGGCTGAAATAGTGTTGCGATTGAGTGTATAATAGAAACTTATTCTGCGTGTGACGTAACACAGGGGCGGCACGACGGGAAAGAGTGCCGTAGTGCGTAAAGCGTCGTGCCGTCCCGCATAACTGCTCTGCTCGGTTCGGACACAGTGTGAGCGGTTGGATGTTTTAGTGAGATTCAACTCCTACTAATGTCATAAACTCGGCGATTTCAAACAAAAAAGTGAGCCATGACAGGACGCCTAGCAGATGTGAAATATCGACATTATTTCGTAAAAATAATATGTAGAAATAAACATTTAATACAAAAATTCATTCAATACAAAAATTTACGAATTTATTTCTAATCGTGATAATGTGCTCGTAAAATAATACAAATTAACTGCCGTTTGTCATCTTACCGTCGCCATGACAGAAATCGGTTTTACGTGCGGCTATAGATGTTTCAGAGCAAAAAATAAGCACTTAACTTTTTAAATAATCTTAGGGTTTCCACTCAAAAGGTCTCTAGGTTATAAATATAAAAATAATGGCAAAACCCATTTGGAAACCCCAGAAATTATTTAAAGTTATCAACTCTGACCTTATACGGAGTTCTGATAATGCATTACTATATAAAGTGGGTCTGCAATGTACATTTCATAGTCTTGTGAAGAATCATGTCGAAATACCTTCTTTTGCTGTTGGCGACCAGTCTTTTCGTGGCGTGTCAAGGTAATTCTAAATTCCTGTAAGATCTAAAGAGTGTTTAATTTATTATGTATACATACGGGGTGGATTTCTAATTTAAAATACAACTTAAAACTTTTATTTTTGGAATCGCTTTTTTTTTCAATATTGATTGGTGCTTTAGGATCATTTTTAGATGTTTAACTAATTTTTACATTTTTTGCAAACGTGACAGTGTGCACAGGGGGTGCGATATGTAGGTACCATCACCAAAAAATCACCCTGCATAGTTCTAAGGTTTATACTAAAGATTTACGCACATATTTAAAGGCTTGTCTAACTGCAGTGGTACATAAGATTTTTTATTTAATCGTAATTAACTACACTAATTAACTTTCTATATTACAGGGCTTGATCCCTACGACCTCATTTGTTTAGAGGCCTTCGCATTACAAGGACCTTGTGATGGCAATTTTATAAAGTACGTATAGTTCCTTTATTTCATTTAATAGGTATATTACATATTTATTATTATAAAGCTGAAGGGTTTGTTTGAACGTGATAATCCCAGGAACCGCTGCTCCGATTTGACAGTTTTTTCAAGCCTCGTTTGAAGAAAGACAAGTCATAGCTCTCGAGAAACACCGAAGAGGACTTTTCTTAAACCTCATTTAACTTTATCTTTGTCTTACATCCACAGATATTCATACAACGTAGAGCGGGACGCCTGTGAATCTTTTGTCTATGGCGGATGCGGCGGAAACCACAATCGTTACGACACGAAAGCTAAATGCGAATACGCTTGTCAAACTTATAATAAACATCTCATCACACTCAGGGGCGAGGGGACAGATTAGAAGGAATATTTGTGATTTGTTATAAAAGAGGTTAAAGTATAAATATGATGTTGAATGTCTTTAATGTTACGAATGATAATTAAATATATCATCCTACTGCTGTTTCTAATATAAATAAATAAATAAATAAATTTTAATAGCTGATTCGCCTGTTTGTGAAGCCTATGGTAGCCAATTTTTGCAGCGGCATATTTAGCCCAAAAAATGACATAATTATTGTTTAATTAAACAGATCTCCTTGGTTTATTTTATGGTAGATTATAACATTTGCTAAATAAATCTTCTCAATTCGGGTGTCCGCGTGGCTAAATAGCTTTGCTAGAGCATATTACCTACACTTAAATTCTAAGTTGAATAAACGTAATATTATCTTAAGTTTGTTTTTAATGTACTGCTATCAAAGCATCGATTTGGAATATTACGGTTGGTTTTATAACCATTTAGGCACTGCCATTTGGGAAGTTACGGGCCGCTGTGCTTCCGTATTTGATGTATAAGTTAAGATAAAAATACGATACTTAACTGATACGTAGATATTTAAAACAGGACGAAGGCAAAAAGCGAAACAAACCGCAGGGAATCATAAAGGACCTTACAAACTTGGCATCATGAATAGCTGCACAAACTTTTCTAAAAGTTAAAAAAAAAAACAAATAGTGACGTACCAAAACATGGTGACGAGTATTCTAATGTTTTGGTTGTCAAGATGTCACACCAAGAGTTCCCAACTCAAAATGTTTTGAAGTAGGATTGGGATGCTAAGATAAATAAACGCTGAAATTATATTTGAGTTACAGATATGAATGCAAGGTTTTTTCCAATCAAATTATAACTTAAAACTGTTAGAAAGAGTATGCAAAATAATAAATTTAGCATATTTCAAAAAAAGGCTAATTAATAAATTTTACGATATTGAAGTTAGTAAAAACTGTCTCATGAAGTAGCTCACCATAATATTGTACATGTTTTAATGAATCAGAATACATTACAAAAGTGACAAGTCCAACACTAGCATAAGCAACCACAGATTAGAAAGTATATTACAGATTCGACACTGTTACCGTTTGAAGTTTATTTAGTAAAGAGGTACGAGTCTCAGACGCTCCAGTAGAGGGCGCCAGCATTTTTTTTTCTGTAGAATTTTTGCATTGCTGCATAAAACAAGTTGGCATTTAATTTCGGCCATTGGTTAAAAGGATAATCTATTACATTAAATTAATGTGACTTCTTTGGCCCAAATGGAGTATATCTAATGAAATAATATTAAAATAAAATAGAATCAGGGTGACTAACCCAAATGCTAGGCAACTTTCGCCTATTTTAGAGGTGACTGTCCCACTCAGTATAAGATTTATTCCGCGACACCAATTAAATATTTGTAATTGCACAGTTGTGAAAATTATGTAAAATTTCGACTTTATGGGTAGGACAGCCCAACCATTCCAAATCCCTCCCAAGTAAATATAGGTTTTTAATATTTTTTGTTAAATTACCTTTTTTCTTATAATTATAGTTCAAGTATGCATTCGTTGCGTCTGTTAATGCAGAAAATGCTACAATAAATTGTTTAGAGGGTTATTTTATTCTTTTTCTTTTTAATTTTTTTCGTTTTCTAAAGATAATCAATTATTGAACTTTAGTGAGCTCTTCAGTTGTTATACTTTTTTCACATTTTGTACATTTTCTCCCTCTACATAACTTACATACAACATATCCAGCCGTGAACCTCTAGCGTTACAGTTATTTTTTTCATTAAAAACGAGTTGGCTTGAAAACTCAACTGTAAAGTGATGTTTACATTTTGGTATACATATTTATATTTTTTATTTTTTCTTTTTTCGTCGCCTCAGTGCTTGTTTGGCTTATCTGACATTGTTTACGAAAATGACTTTTTAATGCAGTATTATAAAGAATTAAGTTTCCATCCTATTGGTAAAATATTTTTTTACAATATTCAATTCTAAAATAATAAAAATCTCATTAGTTTTTTACTCAACACGGCACTTAACGAAAATTCCGTCCTTGTTTGCTGTATCGGTATTAGGTTGGCCCAATACTAGGTTGGCGCAGGACTAGGTTGGCGCAGGACTAGGTTGGCCCAATACTAGGTTGGCCCAATACTAGGTTGGCCCAATACTAGGTTGGCCCAATACTAGGTTGGCCCAATACTAGGTTGGCCCAATAATAGGTTGGCCCAATACTAGGTTGGCCCAATACTAGGTTGGCGCAGGACTAGGTTGGCCCAATACTAAGTTGGCCCAATACTAGGTTGGCGCAGGACTAGGTTGGCGCAGGACTAGGTTGGCCCAATACTAGGTTGGCGCAGGACTAGGTTAACCCAATACTAGGTTGGCCAAATACTAGGTTGGCCCAATACTAGGTTGGCCCAATACTAGGTTGGCGCAGGACTAGGTTAACCCAATACTAGGTTGGCCAAATACTAGGTTGGCCCAATACTAGGTTGGCGCAGGACTAGGTTGGCGCAGGACTAGGTTGGCCCAATACTAGGTTGGCCCAATACTAGGTTGGCGCAGGATTAGGTTAACCCAATACTAGGTTGGCCCAATACTAGGTTGGCCCAATACTAGGTTGGCCAAATACTAGGTTGGCCCAATACTAGGTTGGCCCAATACTAGGTTGGCTCAATACTAGGTTGGCCCAATACAAGGTTGGCCAAATACTAGGTTGGCCCAATACTAGGTTGGCGCAGGACTAGGTTGGCGCAGGACTAGGTTGGCCCAATACTAGGTTGGCCCAATACTAGGTTGGCGCAGGACTAGGTTAACCCAATACTAGGTTGGCCCAATACTAGGTTGGCCCAATACTAGGTTGGCCCAATACTAGGTTGGCGCAGGACAAGGTTGGCCCAATACTAAGTTGGCCCAATACTAGGTTGGCCCAATACTAGGTTAACCCAATACTAGGTTGGCCAAATACTAGGTTGGCCCAATACTAGGTTGGCGCAGGACTAGGTTGGCGCAGGACTAGGTTGGCCCAATACTAGGTTGGCCCAATACTAGGTTGGCCCAATACTAGGTTGGCCCAATACTAGGTTGGCCCAATACTAGGTTGGCCCAATACAAGGTTGGCCAAATACTAGGTTGGCCCAATACTAGGTTGGCGCAGGACTAGGTTGGCGCAGGACTAGGTTGGCCCAATACTAGGTTGGCCCAATACTAGGTTGGCGCAGGACTAGGTTAACCCAATACTAGGTTGGCCCAATACTAGGTTGGCCCAATACTAGGTTGGCCCAATACTAGGTTGGCCCAATACTAGGTTGGCCCAATACTAGGTTGGCCAAATACTAGGTTGGCCCAATACTAGGTTGGCCCAATACTAGGTTGGCCCAATACTAGGTTGGCCCAATACTAGGTTGGCGCAGGACTAGGTTGGCCCAATACTAAGTTGGCCCAATACTAGGTTGGCCCAATACTAGGTTAACCCAATACTAGGTTGGCCAAATACTAGGTTGGCTCAATACTAGGTTGGCGCAGGACTAGGTTGGCGCAGGACTAGGTTGGCCCAATACTAGGTTGGCCCAATACTAGGTTGGCGCAGGATTAGGTTAACCCAATACTAGGTTGGCCCAATACTAGGTTGGCCCAATACTAGGTTGGCCAAATACTAGGTTGGCGCAGGACTAGGTTGGCCCAATACTAGGTTGGCCCAATACTAGGTTGGCCCAATACTAGGTTGGCTCAATACTAGGTTGGCCCAATACTAGGTTGGCCCAATACTAGGTTGGCCCAATACTAGGTTGGCGCAGGACTAGGTTAACCCAATACTAGGTTGGCCCAATACTAGGTTGGCCCAATACTAGGTTGGCCCAATACTAGGTTGGCGCAGGACTAGGTTGGCCCAATACTAGGTTGGCTCAATACTAGGTTGGCGCAGGACTAGGTTGGCCCAATACTAGGTTGGCCCAATAATAGGTTGGCCCAATACTAGGTTGGCCCAATAATAGGTTGGCCCAATACTAGGTTGGCCCAATACTAGGTTGGCGCAGGACTAGGTTGGCCCAATACTAAGTTGGCCCAATACTAGGTTGGCCCAATACTAGGTTAACCCAATACTAGGTTGGCCAAATACTAGGTTGGCCCAATACTAGGTTGGCGCAGGACTAGGTTGGCGCAGGACTAGGTTGGCCCAATACTAGGTTGGCCCAATACTAGGTTGGCGCAGGATTAGGTTAACCCAATACTAGGTTGGCCCAATACTAGGTTGGCCCAATACTAGGTTGGCCAAATACTAGGTTGGCCCAATACTAGGTTGGCCCAATACTAGGTTGGCTCAATACTAGGTTGGCGCAGGACTAGGTTGGCCCAATACTAGGTTGGCTCAATACTAGGTTGGCGCAGGACTAGGTTGGCCCAATACTAGGTTGGCCCAATACTAGGTTGGCCCAATACTAGGTTGGCCCAATACTAGGTTGGCCCAATACTAGGTTTGCCCAATACTAGGTTGGCCCTATACTAGGTTGGCCCAATACTAGGTTGGCCCAATACTAGGTTGGCGCAGTACTAGGTTAACCCAATACTAGGTTGGCCAAATACTAGGTTGGCCCAATACTAGGTTGGCCCAATATTAGGTTGGCCCAATACTAGGTTGGCCCAATACTAGGTTGGCGCAGGACTAGGTTGGCCCAATACTAGGTTGGCCCAATACTAGGTTGGCCCAATACTAGGTTGGCGCAAGACTAGGTTGGCCCAATACTAAGTTGGCGCAGGACTAGGTTGGCGCAGGACTAGGTTGGCCCAATACTAGGTTGGCGCAGGACTAGGTTGGCGCAGGACTAGGTTGGCCCAATACTAGGTTGGCCCAATACTAGGTTGGCCCAATACTAGGTTGGCCCAATACTAGGTTGGCGCAGGACTAGGTTGGCCCAATACTAGGTTAGCCCAATACTAGGTTGGCGCAGGACTAGGTTGGCCCAATACTAGGTTGGCCCAATACTAGGTTGGCGCAGGACTAGGTTAACCCAATACTAGGTTGGCCCAATACTAGGTTGGCCCAATACTAGGTTGGCGCAGGACTAGGTTGGCCCAGGACTAGGTTGGCCCAATACTAGGTTGGCCCAATACTAGGTTGGCGCAGGACTAGGTTGGCCCAATACTAGGTTGGCCCAATACTAGGTTGGCGCAGCACTAGGTTGGCGCAATACTAGGTTAACCCAATACTAGGTTGGCCCAATACTAGGTTGGCCCAATACTAGGTTGGCGCGAGAGTAGGTTGGCCCAATACTAGGTTGGCGCGAGAGTAGGTTGGCGCGAGACTAGGTTGGCCCAATACTAGGTTGGCCCAATACTAGGTTGGCCCAATACTAGGTTGGCGCAGGACTAGGTTAACCCAATACTAGGTTCGCCCAATACTAGGTTGGCCCAATACTAGGTTGGCGCAGGACTAGGTTAACCCAATACTAGGTTGGCCCAATACTAGGTTGGCCCAATACTAGGTTGGCCCAACACTAGGTTGGCCCAATACTAGGTTGGCCCAATACTAGGTTGGCTCAGGACTAGGTTGGCCCAATACTAGGTTGGCCCAATACTAGGTTGGCGCAGGACTAGGTTGGCCCAATACTAGGTTGGCCCAATACTAGGTTGGCGCAGGACTAGGTTGGCGCAGGACTAGATTGCCCAATACTAGGTTGGCGCAGGACTAGGTTGGCCCAATACTAGGTTGGCCCAATACTAGGTTGGCCCAATACTAGGTTGGCGCAGGACTAGGTGGCGCAGGACTAGGTTGGCGCAGGACTAGGTTAACCCAATACTAGGTTGGCCCAATACTAGGTTGGCCCAATACTAGGTTGGCCCAATACTAGGTTGGCCCAATACTAGGTTGGCGCAGGACTAGGTTGGCTCAGGACTAGGTTGGCGCAGGACTAGGTTGGCCCAATACTAGGTTGGCCCAATACTAGGTTGGCGCCGGACTAGGTTGGCCCAGGACTAGGTTGGCCCAATACTAGGTTGGCGCAGGACTAGGTTGGCGCAGGACTAGTTTGGATCAGGACTAGGTTAACCCAATACTAGGTTGGCCCAATACTAGGTTGGCCCAATACTAGGTTGGCGCAGGACTAGGTTAACCCAATACTAGGTTGGCCCAATACTAGGTTGGCCCAATACTAGGTTGGCCCAACACTAGGTTGGCCCAATACTAGGTTGGCCCAATACTAGGTTGGCTCAGGACTAGGTTGGCCCAATACTAGGTTGGCCCAATACTAGGTTGGCGCAGGACTAGGTTGGCGCAGGACTAGGTTGGCGCAGGACTAGGTTGGCCCAATACTAGGTTGGCCCAATACTAGGTTGGCCCAACACTAGGTTGGCCCAATACTAGGTTGGCCCAATACTAGGTTGGCTCAGGACTAGGTTGGCCCAATACTAGGTTGGCCCAATACTAGGTTGGCGCAGGACTAGGTTGGCCCAATACTAGGTTGGCCCAATACTAGGTTGGCGCAGGACTAGGTTGGCGCAGGACTAGATTGCCCAATACTAGGTTGGCGCAGGACTAGGTTGGCCCAATACTAGGTTGGCCCAATACTAGGTTGGCGCAGGACTAGGTGGCGCAGGACTAGGTTGGCGCAGGACTAGGTTAACCCAATACTAGGTTGGCCCAATACTAGGTTGGCCCAATACTAGGTTGGCCCAATACTAGGTTGGCCCAATACTAGGTTGGCGCCGGACTAGGTTGGCCCAGGACTAGGTTGGCCCAATACTAGGTTGGCGCAGGACTAGGTTGGCGCAGGACTAGTTTGGATCAGGACTAGGTTAACCCAATACTAGGTTGGCCCAATACTAGGTTGGCCCAATACTAGGTTGGCGCAGGACTAGGTTAACCCAATACTAGGTTGGCCCAATACTAGGTTGGCGCCGGACTAGGTTGGCCCAGGACTAGGTTGGCCCAATACTAGGTTGGCGCAGGACTAGGTTGGCGCAGGACTAGTTTGGATCAGGACTAGGTTAACCCAATACTAGGTTGGCCCAGGACTAGGTTGGCCCAATACTAGGTTGGCGCAGGACTAGGTTGGCGCAGGACTAGTTTGGATCAGGACTAGGTTAACCCAATACTAGGTTGGCCCAATACTAGGTTGGCCCAATACTAGGTTGGCGCAGGACTAGGTTAACCCAATACTAGGTTGGCCCAATACTAGGTTGGCGCAGGACTAGGTTGGCGCAGGACTAGGTTGGCGCAGGACTAGGTTGGCGCAGGACTAGGTTGGCCCAATACTAGGTTGGCCCAATACTAGGTTGGCCCAATACTAGGTTGGCGCAGGACTAGGTTAACCCAATACTAGGTTGGCCCAATACTAGGTTGGCGCAGGACTAGTTTGGATCAGGACTAGGTTAACCCAATACTAGGTTGGCCCAATACTAGGTTGGCCCAATACTAGGTTGGCGCAGGACTAGGTTAACCCAATACTAGGTTGGCCCAATACTAGGTTGGCGCAGGACTAGGTTGGCGCAGGACTAGGTTGGCGCAGGACTAGGTTGGCGCAGGACTAGGTTGGCCCAATACTAGGTTGGCCCAATACTAGGTTGGCCCAACACTAGGTTGGCCCAATACTAGGTTGGCCCAATACTAGGTTGGCTCAGGACTAGGTTGGCCCAATACTAGGTTGGCCCAATACTAGGTTGGCGCAGGACTAGGTTGGCCCAATACTAGGTTGGCCCAATACTAGGTTGGCGCAGGACTAGGTTGGCGCAGGACTAGATTGCCCAATACTAGGTTGGCGCAGGACTAGGTTGGCCCAATACTAGGTTGGCCCAATACTAGGTTGGCCCAATACTAGGTTGGCGCAGGACTAGGTGGCGCAGGACTAGGTTGGCGCAGGACTAGGTTAACCCAATACTAGGTTGGCCCAATACTAGGTTGGCCCAATACTAGGTTGGCCCAATACTAGGTTGGCCCAATACTAGGTTGGCGCAGGACTAGGTTGGCTCAGGACTAGGTTGGCGCAGGACTAGGTTGGCCCAATACTAGGTTGGCCCAATACTAGGTTGGCGCCGGACTAGGTTGGCCCAGGACTAGGTTGGCCCAATACTAGGTTGGCGCAGGACTAGGTTGGCGCAGGACTAGTTTGGATCAGGACTAGGTTAACCCAATACTAGGTTGGCCCAATACTAGGTTGGCCCAATACTAGGTTGGCGCAGGACTAGGTTAACCCAATACTAGGTTGGCCCAATACTAGGTTGGCGCCGGACTAGGTTGGCCCAGGACTAGGTTGGCCCAATACTAGGTTGGCGCAGGACTAGGTTGGCGCAGGACTAGTTTGGATCAGGACTAGGTTAACCCAATACTAGGTTGGCCCAGGACTAGGTTGGCCCAATACTAGGTTGGCGCAGGACTAGGTTGGCGCAGGACTAGTTTGGATCAGGACTAGGTTAACCCAATACTAGGTTGGCCCAATACTAGGTTGGCCCAATACTAGGTTGGCGCAGGACTAGGTTAACCCAATACTAGGTTGGCCCAATACTAGGTTGGCGCAGGACTAGGTTGGCGCAGGACTAGGTTGGCGCAGGACTAGGTTGGCCCAATACTAGGTTGGCCCAATACTAGGTTGGCCCAACACTAGGTTGGCCCAATACTAGGTTGGCCCAATACTAGGTTGGCTCAGGACTAGGTTGGCCCAATACTAGGTTGGCCCAATACTAGGTTGGCGCAGGACTAGGTTGGCCCAATACTAGGTTGGCCCAATACTAGGTTGGCGCAGGACTAGGTTGGCGCAGGACTAGATTGCCCAATACTAGGTTGGCGCAGGACTAGGTTGGCCCAATACTAGGTTGGCCCAATACTAGGTTGGCCCAATACTAGGTTGGCGCAGGACTAGGTGGCGCAGGACTAGGTTGGCGCAGGACTAGGTTAACCCAATACTAGGTTGGCCCAATACTAGGTTGGCCCAATACTAGGTTGGCCCAATACTAGGTTGGCCCAATACTAGGTTGGCGCAGGACTAGGTTGGCTCAGGACTAGGTTGGCGCAGGACTAGGTTGGCCCAATACTAGGTTGGCCCAATACTAGGTTGGCGCCGGACTAGGTTGGCCCAGGACTAGGTTGGCCCAATACTAGGTTGGCGCAGGACTAGGTTGGCGCAGGACTAGGTTGGCGCAGGACTAGGTTGGCGCAGGACTAGGTTGGCCCAATACTAGGTTGGCCCAATACTAGGTTGGCCCAATACTAGGTTGGCCCAACACTAGGTTGGCCCAATACTAGGTTGGCCCAATACTAGGTTGGCTCAGGACTAGGTTAACCCAATACTAGGTTGGCCCAATACTAGGTTGGCCCAATACTAGGTTGGCGCAGGACTAGGTTAACCCAATACTAGGTTGGCCCAATACTAGGTTGGCGCCGGACTAGGTTGGCCCAGGACTAGGTTGGCCCAATACTAGGTTGGCGCAGGACTAGGTTGGCGCAGGACTAGGTTGGCCCAATACTAGGTTGGCGCAGGACTAGGTTAACCCAATACTAGGTTGGCCCAATACTAGGTTGGCGCAGGTTTAGGTTAACCCAATACTAGGTTGGCCCAATACTAGGTTGGCCCAATACTAGGTTGGCCAAATACTAGGTTGGCCCAATACTAGGTTGGCCCAATACTAGGTTGGCTCAATACTAGGTTGGCGCAGGACTAGGTTGGCCCAATACTAGGTTGGCCCAATACTAGGTTGGCTCAATACTAGGTTGGCGCAGGACTAGGTTGGCCCAATACTAGGTTGGCCCAATACTAGGTTGGCCCAATAATAGGTTGGCCCAATACTAGGTTGGCCCAATACTAGGTTGGCCCAATACTAGGTTGGCCCAATAATAGGTTGGCCCAATACTAGGTTGGCCCAATACTAGGTTGGCGCAGGACTAGGTTGGCCCAATACTAAGTTGGCCCAATACTGGGTTGGCCCAATACTAGGTTTGCCCAATACTAGGTTGGCCCTATACTAGGTTGGCCCAATACTAGGTTGGCCCAATACTAGGTTGGCCCAATACTAGGTTGGCGCAGTACTAGGTTAACCCAATACTAGGTTGGCCAAATACTAGGTTAACCCAATACTAGGTTGGCCCAATACTAGGTTGGCCCAATACTAGGTTGGCCAAATATTAGGTTGGCCCAATACTAGGTTGGCCCAATACAAGGTTGGCGCAGGACTAGGTTGGCCCAATACTAGGTTGGCCCAATACTAGGTTGGCGCAGGACTAGGTTGGCGCAGGACTAGGTTAACCCAATACTAGGTTGGCCCAATACTAGGTTGGCTCAATACTAGGTTGGCGCAGGACTAGGTTGGCCCAATACTAGGTTGGCCCAATAATAGGTTGGCGCAGGACTAGGTTGGCCCAATACTAAGTTGGCCCAATACTAGGTTGGCCCAATACTAGGTTTGCCCAATACTAGGTTGGCCCAATACTAGGTTGGCCCAATACTAGGTTGGCGCAGGACTAGGTTGGCCCAATACTAAGTTGGCCCAATACTAGGTTGGCCCAATACTAGGTTTGCCCAATACTAGGTTGGCCCTATACTAGGTTGGCCCAATACAAGGTTGGCCCAATACTAGGTTGGCCCAATACTAGGTTGGCGCAGTACTAGGTTAACCCAATACTAGGTTGGCCAAATACTAGGTTGGCCCAATACTAGGTTGGCCCAATACTAGGTTGGCCCAATACTAGGTTGGCCCAATACTAGGTTGGCCCAATACTAGGTTGGCCCAATACTAGGTTTGCCCAATACTAGGTTGGCCCTATACTAGGTTGGCCCAATACTAGGTTGGCCCAATACTAGGTTGGCCCAATACTAGGTTAACCCAATACTAGGTTGGCCAAATACTAGGTTGGCCCAATACTAGGTTGGCCCAATACTAGGTTGGCCCAATACTAGGTTGGCCCAATACTAGGTTGGCGCAGGACTAGGTTGGCCCAATACTAGGTTGGCGCAGGACTAGGTTGGCCCAATACTAGGTTGGCGCAGGACTAGGTTGGCCCAATACTAGGTTGGCCCAATACTAGGTTGGCGCAGGACTAGGTTGGCCCAATACTAGGTTGGCCCAATACTAGGTTGGCCCAATACTAGGTTGGCGCAAGACTAGGTTGGCCCAATACTAAGTTGGCGCAGGACTAGGTTAACCCAATACTAGGTTGGCCCAATACTAGGTTGGCCACATACTAGGTTGGCCCAATACTAGGTTGGCCCAATACTAGGTTGGCCCAATACTAGGTTGGCCCAATACTAGGTTGGCCCAATACTAGGTTGGCCCAATACTAGGTTGGCCCAATACTAGGTTGGCCCAATACAAGGTTGGCGCAGGACTAGGTTGGCCCAATACTAGGTTGGCCCAATACTAGGTTGGCAAAGAAAAGACACTCAGACAAAATAGTCGGAGACCGCGAAGTAGAAGGGCCAACACCATTCCGAGAACTGGACCACCCGTCGGAAAGCAGGACACTGGAGTACGGCAGCATCAGAAGCGAAGAAGAGATCGGGCAAGGTACGGAACGAGAAATCTGCATCTACACCGACGGCAGCAAAATAGATAGGAAAGTGGGAGCCGCCCTGACAATCTGGCAGGGGGTATCAGAAATAAGTACCCGAAAGCTAAAACTCGAGAACTATTGCTCGGTCTACCAGGCGGAAATGCTGACCCTGACTGAGGCTGCGGGCTTGGCTTGCGACCGATACAAGGCGGAAACCCACGTACGCATCTTCAGCGACTCCAGGGCAGCGCTGGATTCAGTTACAAACAACACCTGTCTACACCCGCTGGCCGTAAAAGCCCGTAAACACATAATCCAGAGAATTTCAACTGGCAGCAAAATGGAACTAAACTGGATTACGGCGCACTCTGGAATAGCGGGTAATGAACGAGCAGACATTTTAGCAAAATTAGCAGCATAGCGACTGAAGACAAAGCCCAACTACAGCGCGTATCCAATATCAGCAATAAAGGCGGAGATACGCAGAACATCGCTGGTCGCATGGAACGAGAGATACACAGAGGGAGAAACAGCATCGGGCACAAAACTGTTTTTTCCTGATGCGATACAAACGTACCGAACCATCAGAAAAATGGACCTCGACAGCATTGCCACCCAAATATTGACCGGACATGGGGGCTACAATTCATATCTCCACAGATTTAAACTGAAGGACAGTGCCTCGTGCGAATGTGACCCAGCGCAAGAGGAAAGTATAAAGCACATAATTACGGAATGCCCTATCTACGGACGACAAAGAAGTGACGTAGAAAATCAGCTGGACACGGAAGTGAAAATAGAAAACATACCACAAATAATGAGAAACAATGAAAAAAGAAAAATATTTTTAAAATACTGTAGAACAATCACAAAACCGATAATAGACAAAAACAAATCGTAAACATGAACTGCATGATATACTGAGTATAACATGAGTACATGCTGAAGAAACACAACCAACACACCTGCAACAATAAAGCAAATAACATGGAACAATATGGAAATGTAAAAAACCAAATACGATAGTAAAAGAAGGAACAAATACTATAAACCATCAAAGATAACTGTAAAAACAAGTAAATAAAACAATAGAAAACAGACGTAACAAGAACAAAGGAAGGGAAAGATATATAGATGAAAGATATAATAAACGAAGCACCTTAACTGTGGTATAAAATCTATGAAAAGACGTGTAAATTATATTGGGAGGGAATGAGGAAGTGTAGAAGCGTAGCATGTAGCTAGAAAAGAAGCGAGGAAGGAAACCGAAATGGCAGAGTAGCGGAACAGCCTCCAACCAACTTGTATGTTGGAGAGACCCAGGCATAATAGTAGGATATAAAAAAAAAAAAAATACTAGGTTGGCCCAATACTAGGTTGGCGCAGGACTAGGTTAACCCAATACTAGGTTGGCCCAATACTAGGTTGGCCCAATACTAGGTTGGCGCAGGACTAGGTTGGCCCAGGACTAGGTTGGCCCAATACTAGGTTGGCCCAATACTAGGTTGGCCCAATACTAGGTTGGCGCAGGACTAGGTTGGCCCAATACTAGGTTGGCGCAGGACTAGGTTGGCCCAATACTAGGTTGGCGCAGGACTAGGTTGGCCCAATACTAGGTTGGCGCAGGACTAGGTTAACCCAATACTAGGTTAACCCAATACTAGGTTGGCCCAATACTAGGTTGGCCCAATACTAGGTTGGCCCAATACTAGGTTGGCCCAATACTAGGTTGGCCCAATACTAGGTTTGCCCAATACTAGGTTGGCCCTATACTAGGTTGGCCCAATACTAGGTTGGCCCAATACTAGGTTGGCGCAGTACTAGGTTAACCCAATACTAGGTTGGCCAAATACTAGGTTGGCCCAATACTAGGTTGGCCCAATATTAGGTTGGCCCAATACTAGGTTGGCCCAATACTAGGTTGGCGCAGGACTAGGTTGGCCCAATACTAGGTTGGCCCAATACTAGGTTGGCCCAATACTAGGTTGGCGCAAGACTAGGTTGGCCCAATACTAAGTTGGCGCAGGACTAGGTTGGCGCAGGACTAGGTTGGCCCAATACTAGGTTGGCGCAGGACTAGGTTGGCGCAGGACTAGGTTGGCCCAATACTAGGTTGGCCCAATACTAGGTTGGCCCAATACTAGGTTTGCCCAATACTAGGTTGGCCCTATACTAGGTTGGCCCAATACTAGGTTGGCCCAATACTAGGTTGGCCCAATACTAGGTTGGCGCAGTACTAGGTTAACCCAATACTAGGTTGGCCAAATACTAGGTTAACCCAATACTAGGTTGGCCCAATACTAGGTTGGCCCAATACTAGGTTGGCCAATTATTAGGTTGGCCCAATACTAGGTTGGCCCAATACAAGGTTGGCGCAGGACTAGGTTGGCCCAATACTAGGTTGGCCCAATACTAGGTTGGCGCAGGACTAGGTTGGCGCAGGACTAGGTTAACCCAATACTAGGTTGGCCCAATACTAGGTTGGCTCAATACTAGGTTGGCGCAGGACTAGGTTGGCCCAATAATAGGTTGGCCCAATACTAGGTTGGCCCAATACTAGGTTGGCCCAATATTAGGTTGGCCCAATACTAGGTTGGCCCAATACTAGGTTGGCCCAATACTAGGTTTGCCCAATACTAGGTTGGCCCTATACTAGGTTGGCCCAATACAAGGTTGGCCCAATACTAGGTTGGCCCAATACTAGGTTGGCGCAGTACTAGGTTAACCCAATACTAGGTTGGCCAAATACTAGGTTGGCCCAATACTAGGTTGGCCCAATACTAGGTTGGCCCAATACTAGGTTGGCCCAATACTAGGTTGGCCCAATACTAGGTTGGCGCAGGTTTAGGTTAACCCAATACTAGGTTGGCCCAATACTAGGTTGGCCAAATACTAGGTTGGCCCAATACTAGGTTGGCCCAATACTAGGTTGGCTCAATACTAGGTTGGCGCAGGACTAGGTTGGCCCAATACTAGGTTGGCCCAATACTAGGTTGGCGCAGGTTTAGGTTAACCCAATACTAGGTTGGCCCAATACTAGGTTGGCCCAATACTAGGTTGGCCCAATACTAGGTTGGCCCAATACTAGGTTGGCCCAATACAAGGTTGGCCCAATACTAGGTTGGCGCAGGACTAGGTTAACCCAATACTAGGTTGGCCAAATACTAGGTTGGCCCAATACTAGGTTGGCCCAATACTAGGTTGGCGCAGGACTAGGTTGGCGCAGGACTAGGTTGGCCCAATACTAGGTTGGCGCAGGACTAGGTTAACCCAATACTAGGTTGGCCCAATACTAGGTTGGCGCAGGTTTAGGTTAACCCAATACTAGGTTGGCCCAATACTAGGTTGGCCCAATACTAGGTTGGCCAAATACTAGGTTGGCCCAATACTAGGTTGGCCCAATACTAGGTTGGCTCAATACTAGGTTGGCGCAGGACTAGGTTGGCCCAATACTAGGTTGGCCCAATACTAGGTTGGCCCAATAATAGGTTGGCCCAATACTAGGTTGGCCCAATACTAGGTTGGCCCAATACTAGGTTGGCCCAATAATAGGTTGGCCCAATACTAGGTTGGCCCAATACTAGGTTGGCGCAGGACTAGGTTGGCCCAATACTAAGTTGGCCCAATACTGGGTTGGCCCAATACTAGGTTTGCCCAATACTAGGTTGGCCCTATACTAGGTTGGCCCAATACTAGGTTGGCCCAATACTAGGTTGGCCCAATACTAGGTTGGCGCAGTACTAGGTTAACCCAATACTAGGTTGGCCAAATACTAGGTTAACCCAATACTAGGTTGGCCCAATACTAGGTTGGCCAATTATTAGGTTGGCCCAATACTAGGTTGGCCCAATACAAGGTTGGCGCAGGACTAGGTTGGCCCAATACTAGGTTGGCCCAATACTAGGTTGGCGCAGGACTAGGTTGGCGCAGGACTAGGTTAACCCAATACTAGGTTGGCCCAATACTAGGTTGGCTCAATACTAGGTTGGCGCAGTACTAGGTTAACCCAATACTAGGTTGGCCAAATACTAGGTTGGCCCAATACTAGGTTGGCCCAATACTAGGTTGGCCCAATACTAGGTTGGCCCAATACTAGGTTGGCCCAATACTAGGTTGGCCAATTATTAGGTTGGCCCAATACTAGGTTGGCCCAATACAAGGTTGGCGCAGGACTAGGTTGGCCCAATACTAGGTTGGCCCAATACTAGGTTGGCGCAGGACTAGGTTGGCGCAGGACTAGGTTAACCCAATACTAGGTTGGCCCAATACTAGGTTGGCTCAATACTAGGTTGGCGCAGTACTAGGTTAACCCAATACTAGGTTGGCCAAATACTAGGTTGGCCCAATACTAGGTTGGCCCAATACTAGGTTGGCCCAATACTAGGTTGGCCCAATACTAGGTTGGCCCAATACTAGGTTGGCTCAATACTAGGTTGGCGCAGGACTAGGTTGGCCCAATACTAGGTTGGCCCAATACTAGGTTGGCGCAGGTTTAGGTTAACCCAATACTAGGTTGGCCCAATACTAGGTTGGCCAAATACTAGGTTGGCCCAATACTAGGTTGGCCCAATACTAGGTTGGCTCAATACTAGGTTGGCGCAGGACTAGGTTGGCCCAATACTAGGTTGGCCCAATACTAGGTTGGCGCAGGTTTAGGTTAACCCAATACTAGGTTGGCCCAATACTAGGTTGGCCCAATACTAGGTTGGCCAAATACTAGGTTGGCCCAATACTAGGTTGGCTCAATACTAGGTTGGCGCAGGACTAGGTTGGCCCAATACTAGGTTGGCCCAATACTAGGTTGGCCCAATAATAGGTTGGCCCAATACTAGGTTGGCCCAATACTAGGTTGGCGCAGGACTAGGTTGGCCCAATACTAAGTTGGCCCAATACTGGGTTGGCCCAATACTAGGTTTTCCCAATACTAGGTTGGCCCTATACTAGGTTGGCCCAATACTAGGTTGGCCCAATACTAGGTTGGCCCAATACTAGGTTGGCGCAGTACTAGGTTAACCCAATACTAGGTTGGCCAAATACTAGGTTAACCCAATACTAGGTTGGCCCAATACTAGGTTGGCCCAATACTAGGTTGGCCAAATATTAGGTTGGCCCAATACTAGGTTGGCCCAATACAAGGTTGGCGCAGGACTAGGTTGGCCCAATACTAGGTTGGCCCAATACTAGGTTGGCGCAGGACTAGGTTGGCGCAGGACTAGGTTAACCCAATACTAGGTTGGCTCAATACTAGGTTGGCGCAGGACTAGGTTGGCCCAATACTAGGTTGGCCCAATAATAGGTTGGCCCAATTATAGGTTGGCCCAATACTAGGTTGGCGCAGGACTAGGTTGGCCCAATACTAAGTTGGCCCAATACTAGGTTGGCCCAATACTAGGTTTGCCCAATACTAGGTTGGCCCAATACTAGGTTTGCCCAATACTAGGTTGGCCCTATACTAGGTTGGCCCAATACTAGGTTGGCCCAATACTAGGTTGGCGCAGGTTTAGGTTAACCCAATACTAGGTTGGCCCAATACTAGGTTGGCCAAATACTAGGTTGGCCCAATACTAGGTTGGCCCAATACTAGGTTGGCTCAATACTAGGTTGGCGCAGGACTAGGTTGGCCCAATACTAGGTTGGCCCAATACTAGGTTGGCGCAGGTTTAGGTTAACCCAATACTAGGTTGGCCCAATACTAGGTTGGCCCAATACTAGGTTGGCCAAATACTAGGTTGGCCCAATACTAGGTTGGCTCAATACTAGGTTGGCGCAGGACTAGGTTGGCCCAATACTAGGTTGGCCCAATACTAGGTTGGCCCAATAATAGGTTGGCCCAATACTAGGTTGGCCCAATACTAGGTTGGCGCAGGACTAGGTTGGCCCAATACTAAGTTGGCCCAATACTGGGTTGGCCCAATACTAGGTTTGCCCAATACTAGGTTGGCCCTATACTAGGTTGGCCCAATACTAGGTTGGCCCAATACTAGGTTGGCCCAATACTAGGTTGGCGCAGTACTAGGTTAACCCAATACTAGGTTGGCCAAATACTAGGTTAACCCAATACTAGGTTGGCCCAATACTAGGTTGGCCCAATACTAGGTTGGCCAAATATTAGGTTGGCCCAATACTAGGTTGGCCCAATACAAGGTTGGCGCAGGACTAGGTTGGCCCAATACTAGGTTGGCCCAATACTAGGTTGGCGCAGGACTAGGTTGGCGCAGGACTAGGTTAACCCAATACTAGGTTGGCTCAATACTAGGTTGGCGCAGGACTAGGTTGGCCCAATACTAGGTTGGCCCAATAATAGGTTGGCCCAATACTAGGTTGGCCCAATACTAGGTTGGCGCAGGACTAGGTTGGCCCAATACTAAGTTGGCCCAATACTAGGTTGGCCCAATACTAGGTTTGCCCAATACTAGGTTGGCCCTATACTAGGTTGGCCCAATACAAGGTTGGCCCAATACTAGGTTGGCCCAATACTAGGTTGGCGCAGTACTAGGTTAACCCAATACTAGGTTGGCCAAATACTAGGTTGGCCCAATACTAGGTTGGCCCAATACTAGGTTGGCCCAATACTAGGTTGGCCCAATACTAGGTTGGCGCAGGACTAGGTTGGCCCAATACTAGGTTGGCGCAGGACTAGGTTGGCCCAATACTAGGTTGGCGCAGGACTAGGTTGGCCCAATACTAGGTTGGCCCAATACTAGGTTGGCGCAGGACTAGGTTGGCCCAATACTAGGTTGGCCCAATACTAGGTTGGCCCAATACTAGGTTGGCGCAGGACTAGGTTGGCCCAATACTAGGTTAGCCCAATACTAGGTTGGCGCAGTACTAGGTTAAACCAATACTAGGTTGGCCAAATACTAGGTTGGCCCAATACTAGGTTGGCGCAGGACTAGGTTGGCGCAGGACTAGGTTGGCGCAGGACTAGGTTGGCCCAATACTAGGTTGGCCCAATACTAGGTTGGCCCAATACTAGGTTGGCGCAGGACTAGGTTAACCCAATACTAGGTTGGCCCAATACTAGGTTGGCCACATACTAGGTTGGCGCAGGACTAGGTTGGCGCAGGACTAGGTTGGCCCAATACTAGGTTGGCCCAATACTAGGTTGGCCCAATACTAGGTTGGCGCAGGACTAGGTTGGCCCAATACTAGGTTAGCCCAATACTAGGTTGGCGCAGTACTAGGTTGGCGCAGGACTAGGTTGGCGCAGGACTAGGTTGGCCCAATACTAGGTTGGCCCAATACTAGGTTGGCCCAATACTAGGTTGGCGCAGGACTAGGTTGGCCCAATACTAGGTTAGCCCAATACTAGGTTGGCGCAGTACTAGGTTAAACCAATACTAGGTTGGCCAAATACTAGGTTGGCCCAATACTAGGTTGGCGCAGGACTAGGTTGGCGCAGGACTAGGTTGGCGCAGGACTAGGTTGGCCCAATACTAGGTTGGCCCAATACTAGGTTGGCCCAATACTAGGTTGGCGCAGGACTAGGTTAACCCAATACTAGGTTGGCCCAATACTAGGTTGGCCACATACTAGGTTGGCCCAATACTAGGTTGGCCCAATACTAGGTTGGCCCAATACTAGGTTGGCCCAATACTAGGTTGGCCCAATACTAGGTTGGCCCAATACTAGGTTGGCCCAATACTAGGTTGGCCCAATACAAGGTTGGCGCAGGACTAGGTTGGCCCAATACTAGGTTGGCCCAATACTAGGTTGGCAAAGAAAAGACACTCAGACAAAATAGTCGGAGACCGCGAAGTAGAAGGGCCAACACCATTCCGAGAACTGGACCACCCGTCGGAAAGCAGGACACTGGAGTACGGCAGCATCAGAAGCGAAGAAGAGATCGGGCAAGGTACGGAACGAGAAATCTGCATCTACACCGACGGCAGCAAAATAGATAGGAAAGTGGGAGCCGCCCTGACAATCTGGCAGGGGGTATCAGAAATAAGTACCCGAAAGCTAAAACTCGAGAACTATTGCTCGGTCTACCAGGCGGAAATGCTGACCCTGACTGAGGCTGCGGGCTTGGCTTGCGACCGATACAAGGCGGAAACCCACGTACGCATCTTCAGCGACTCCAGGGCAGCGCTGGATTCAGTTACAAACAACACCTGTCTACACCCGCTGGCCGTAAAAGCCCGTAAACACATAATCCAGAGAATTTCAACTGGCAGCAAAATGGAACTAAACTGGATTACGGCGCACTCTGGAATAGCGGGTAATGAACGAGCAGACATTTTAGCAAAATTAGCAGCATAGCGACTGAAGACAAAGCCCAACTACAGCGCGTATCCAATATCAGCAATAAAGGCGGAGATACGCAGAACATCGCTGGTCGCATGGAACGAGAGATACACAGAGGGAGAAACAGCATCGGGCACAAAACTGTTTTTTCCTGATGCGATACAAACGTACCGAACCATCAGAAAAATGGACCTCGACAGCATTGCCACCCAAATATTGACCGGACATGGGGGCTACAATTCATATCTCCACAGATTTAAACTGAAGGACAGTGCCTCGTGCGAATGTGACCCAGCGCAAGAGGAAAGTATAAAGCACATAATTACGGAATGCCCTATCTACGGACGACAAAGAAGTGACGTAGAAAATCAGCTGGACACGGAAGTGAAAATAGAAAACATACCACAAATAATGAGAAACAATGAAAAAAGAAAAATATTTTTAAAATACTGTAGAACAATCACAAAACCGATAATAGACAAAAACAAATCGTAAACATGAACTGCATGATATACTGAGTATAACATGAGTACATGCTGAAGAAACACAACCAACACACCTGCAACAATAAAGCAAATAACATGGAACAATATGGAAATGTAAAAAACCAAATACGATAGTAAAAGAAGGAACAAATACTATAAACCATCAAAGATAACTGTAAAAACAAGTAAATAAAACAATAGAAAACAGACGTAACAAGAACAAAGGAAGGGAAAGATATATAGATGAAAGATATAATAAACGAAGCACCTTAACTGTGGTATAAAATCTATGAAAAGACGTGTAAATTATATTGGGAGGGAATGAGGAAGTGTAGAAGCGTAGCATGTAGCTAGAAAAGAAGCGAGGAAGGAAACCGAAATGGCAGAGTAGCGGAACAGCCTCCAACCAACTTGTATGTTGGAGAGACCCAGGCATAATAGTAGGATATAAAAAAAAAAAAAATACTAGGTTGGCCCAATACTAGGTTGGCGCAGGACTAGGTTAACCCAATACTAGGTTGGCCCAATACTAGGTTGGCCCAATACTAGGTTGGCGCAGGACTAGGTTGGCCCAGGACTAGGTTGGCCCAATACTAGGTTGGCCCAATACTAGGTTGGCCCAATACTAGGTTGGCGCAGGACTAGGTTGGCCCAATACTAGGTTGGCGCAGGACTAGGTTGGCCCAATACTAGGTTGGCGCAGGACTAGGTTGGCCCAATACTAGGTTGGCGCAGGACTAGGTTGGCCCAATACTAGGTTGGCCCAATACTAGGTTGGCCCAATACTAGGTTGGCGCAAGACTAGGTTGGCCCAATACTAAGTTGGCGCAGGACTAGGTTGGCGCAGGACTAGGTTGGCCCAATACTAGGTTGGCGCAGGACTAGGTTGGCGCAGGACTAGGTTGGCCCAATACTAGGTTGGCCCAATACTAGGTTGGCCCAATACTAGGTTGGCGCAGGACTAGGTTGGCCCAATACTAGGTTAGCCCAATACTAGGTTGGCGCAGTACTAGGTTAAACCAATACTAGGTTGGCCAAATACTAGGTTGGCCCAATACTAGGTTGGCGCAGGACTAGGTTGGCGCAGGACTAGGTTGGCGCAGGACTAGGTTGGCCCAATACTAGGTTGGCCCAATACTAGGTTGGCCCAATACTAGGTTGGCGCAGGACTAGGTTAACCCAATACTAGGTTGGCCCAATACTAGGTTGGCCACATACTAGGTTGGCCCAATACTAGGTTGGCCCAATACTAGGTTGGCCCAATACTAGGTTGGCCCAATACTAGGTTGGCCCAATACTAGGTTGGCCCAATACTAGGTTGGCCCAATACTAGGTTGGCCCAATACAAGGTTGGCGCAGGACTAGGTTGGCCCAATACTAGGTTGGCCCAATACTAGGTTGGCAAAGAAAAGACACTCAGACAAAATAGTCGGAGACCGCGAAGTAGAAGGGCCAACACCATTCCGAGAACTGGACCACCCGTCGGAAAGCAGGACACTGGAGTACGGCAGCATCAGAAGCGAAGAAGAGATCGGGCAAGGTACGGAACGAGAAATCTGCATCTACACCGACGGCAGCAAAATAGATAGGAAAGTGGGAGCCGCCCTGACAATCTGGCAGGGGGTATCAGAAATAAGTACCCGAAAGCTAAAACTCGAGAACTATTGCTCGGTCTACCAGGCGGAAATGCTGACCCTGACTGAGGCTGCGGGCTTGGCTTGCGACCGATACAAGGCGGAAACCCACGTACGCATCTTCAGCGACTCCAGGGCAGCGCTGGATTCAGTTACAAACAACACCTGTCTACACCCGCTGGCCGTAAAAGCCCGTAAACACATAATCCAGAGAATTTCAACTGGCAGCAAAATGGAACTAAACTGGATTACGGCGCACTCTGGAATAGCGGGTAATGAACGAGCAGACATTTTAGCAAAATTAGCAGCATAGCGACTGAAGACAAAGCCCAACTACAGCGCGTATCCAATATCAGCAATAAAGGCGGAGATACGCAGAACATCGCTGGTCGCATGGAACGAGAGATACACAGAGGGAGAAACAGCATCGGGCACAAAACTGTTTTTTCCTGATGCGATACAAACGTACCGAACCATCAGAAAAATGGACCTCGACAGCATTGCCACCCAAATATTGACCGGACATGGGGGCTACAATTCATATCTCCACAGATTTAAACTGAAGGACAGTGCCTCGTGCGAATGTGACCCAGCGCAAGAGGAAAGTATAAAGCACATAATTACGGAATGCCCTATCTACGGACGACAAAGAAGTGACGTAGAAAATCAGCTGGACACGGAAGTGAAAATAGAAAACATACCACAAATAATGAGAAACAATGAAAAAAGAAAAATATTTTTAAAATACTGTAGAACAATCACAAAACCGATAATAGACAAAAACAAATCGTAAACATGAACTGCATGATATACTGAGTATAACATGAGTACATGCTGAAGAAACACAACCAACACACCTGCAACAATAAAGCAAATAACATGGAACAATATGGAAATGTAAAAAACCAAATACGATAGTAAAAGAAGGAACAAATACTATAAACCATCAAAGATAACTGTAAAAACAAGTAAATAAAACAATAGAAAACAGACGTAACAAGAACAAAGGAAGGGAAAGATATATAGATGAAAGATATAATAAACGAAGCACCTTAACTGTGGTATAAAATCTATGAAAAGACGTGTAAATTATATTGGGAGGGAATGAGGAAGTGTAGAAGCGTAGCATGTAGCTAGAAAAGAAGCGAGGAAGGAAACCGAAATGGCAGAGTAGCGGAACAGCCTCCAACCAACTTGTATGTTGGAGAGACCCAGGCATAATAGTAGGATATAAAAAAAAAAAAATACTAGGTTGGCCCAATACTAGGTTGGCGCAGGACTAGGTTAACCCAATACTAGGTTGGCCCAATACTAGGTTGGCCCAATACTAGGTTGGCGCAGGACTAGGTTGGCCCAGGACTAGGTTGGCCCAATACTAGGTTGGCCCAATACTAGGTTGGCCCAATACTAGGTTGGCGCAGGACTAGGTTGGCCCAATACTAGGTTGGCGCAGGACTAGGTTGGCCCAATACTAGGTTGGCGCAGGACTAGGTTGGCCCAATACTAGGTTGGCGCAGGACTAGGTTAACCCAATACTAGGTTAACCCAATACTAGGTTGGCCCAATACTAGGTTGGCCCAATACTAGGTTGGCCCAATACTAGGTTGGCCCAATACTAGGTTGGCCCAATACTAGGTTTGCCCAATACTAGGTTGGCCCTATACTAGGTTGGCCCAATACTAGGTTGGCCCAATACTAGGTTGGCGCAGTACTAGGTTAACCCAATACTAGGTTGGCCAAATACTAGGTTGGCCCAATACTAGGTTGGCCCAATATTAGGTTGGCCCAATACTAGGTTGGCCCAATACTAGGTTGGCCCAATACTAGGTTGGCCCAATACTAGGTTGGCCCAATACTAGGTTGGCCCAATAATAGGTTGGCGCAATACTAGGTTGGCCCAATACTAGGTTGGCGCAGGACTAGGTTGGCCCAATACTAAGTTGGCCCAATACTGGGTTGGCCCAATACTAGGTTTGCCCAATACTAGGTTGGCCCTATACTAGGTTGGCCCAATACTAGGTTGGCCCAATACTAGGTTGGCCCAATACTAGGTTGGCGCAGTACTAGGTTAACCCAATACTAGGTTGGCCAAATACTAGGTTAACCCAATACTAGGTTGGCCCAATACTAGGTTGGCCCAATACTAGGTTGGCCAATTATTAGGTTGGCCCAATACTAGGTTGGCCCAATACAAGGTTGGCGCAGGACTAGGTTGGCCCAATACTAGGTTGGCCCAATACTAGGTTGGCGCAGGACTAGGTTGGCGCAGGACTAGGTTAACCCAATACTAGGTTGGCCCAATACTAGGTTGGCGCAGGACTAGGTTGGCCCAATAATAGGTTGGCCCAATACTAGGTTGGCCCAATACTAGGTTGGCCCAATATTAGGTTGGCCCAATACTAGGTTGGCCCAATACTAGGTTGGCCCAATACTAGGTTGGCCCAATACTAGGTTGGCCCTATACTAGGTTGGCCAATTATTAGGTTGGCCCAATACTAGGTTGGCCCAATACAAGGTTGGCGCAGGACTAGGTTGGCCCAATACTAGGTTGGCCCAATACTAGGTTGGCGCAGGACTAGGTTGGCGCAGGACTAGGTTAACCCAATACTAGGTTGGCCCAATACTAGGTTGGCTCAATACTAGGTTGGCGCAGTACTAGGTTAACCCAATACTAGGTTGGCCAAATACTAGGTTGGCCCAATACTAGGTTGGCCCAATACTAGGTTGGCCCAATACTAGGTTGGCCCAATACTAGGTTGGCCCAATACTAGGTTGGCGCAGGTTTAGGTTAACCCAATACTAGGTTGGCCCAATACTAGGTTGGCCAAATACTAGGTTGGCCCAATACTAGGTTGGCCCAATACTAGGTTGGCTCAATACTAGGTTGGCCCAATACAAGGTTGGCCCAATACTAGGTTGGCGCAGGACTAGGTTAACCCAATACTAGGTTGGCCAAATACTAGGTTGGCCCAATACTAGGTTGGCCCAATACTAGGTTGGCGCAGGACTAGGTTGGCGCAGGACTAGGTTGGCCCAATACTAGGTTGGCGCAGGACTAGGTTAACCCAATACTAGGTTGGCCCAATACTAGGTTGGCGCAGGTTTAGGTTAACCCAATACTAGGTTGGCCCAATACTAGGTTGGCCCAATACTAGGTTGGCCAAATACTAGGTTGGCCCAATACTAGGTTGGCCCAATACTAGGTTGGCTCAATACTAGGTTGGCGCAGGACTAGGTTGGCCCAATACTAGGTTGGCCCAATACTAGGTTGGCTCAATACTAGGTTGGCGCAGGACTAGGTTGGCCCAATACTAGGTTGGCCCAATACTAGGTTGGCCCAATAATAGGTTGGCCCAATACTAGGTTGGCCCAATACTAGGTTGGCCCAATACTAGGTTGGCCCAATAATAGGTTGGCCCAATACTAGGTTGGCCCAATACTAGGTTGGCGCAGGACTAGGTTGGCCCAATACTAAGTTGGCCCAATACTGGGTTGGCCCAATACTAGGTTTGCCCAATACTAGGTTGGCCCTATACTAGGTTGGCCCAATACTAGGTTGGCCCAATACTAGGTTGGCCCAATACTAGGTTGGCGCAGTACTAGGTTAACCCAATACTAGGTTGGCCAAATACTAGGTTAACCCAATACTAGGTTGGCCCAATACTAGGTTGGCCCAATACTAGGTTGGCCAAATATTAGGTTGGCCCAATACTAGGTTGGCCCAATACAAGGTTGGCGCAGGACTAGGTTGGCCCAATACTAGGTTGGCCCAATACTAGGTTGGCGCAGGACTAGGTTGGCGCAGGACTAGGTTAACCCAATACTAGGTTGGCCCAATACTAGGTTGGCTCAATACTAGGTTGGCGCAGGACTAGGTTGGCCCAATACTAGGTTGGCCCAATAATAGGTTGGCGCAGGACTAGGTTGGCCCAATACTAAGTTGGCCCAATACTAGGTTGGCCCAATACTAGGTTTGCCCAATACTAGGTTGGCCCAATACTAGGTTGGCCCAATACTAGGTTGGCGCAGGACTAGGTTGGCCCAATACTAAGTTGGCCCAATACTAGGTTGGCCCAATACTAGGTTTGCCCAATACTAGGTTGGCCCTATACTAGGTTGGCCCAATACAAGGTTGGCCCAATACTAGGTTGGCCCAATACTAGGTTGGCGCAGTACTAGGTTAACCCAATACTAGGTTGGCCAAATACTAGGTTGGCCCAATACTAGGTTGGCCCAATACTAGGTTGGCCCAATACTAGGTTGGCCCAATACTAGGTTGGCCCAATACTAGGTTGGCCCAATACTAGGTTTGCCCAATACTAGGTTGGCCCTATACTAGGTTGGCCCAATACTAGGTTGGCCCAATACTAGGTTGGCCCAATACTAGGTTAACCCAATACTAGGTTGGCCAAATACTAGGTTGGCCCAATACTAGGTTGGCCCAATACTAGGTTGGCCCAATACTAGGTTGGCCCAATACTAGGTTGGCGCAGGACTAGGTTGGCCCAATACTAGGTTGGCGCAGGACTAGGTTGGCCCAATACTAGGTTGGCGCAGGACTAGGTTGGCCCAATACTAGGTTGGCCCAATACTAGGTTGGCGCAGGACTAGGTTGGCCCAATACTAGGTTGGCCCAATACTAGGTTGGCCCAATACTAGGTTGGCGCAAGACTAGGTTGGCCCAATACTAAGTTGGCGCAGGACTAGGTTAACCCAATACTAGGTTGGCCCAATACTAGGTTGGCCACATACTAGGTTGGCCCAATACTAGGTTGGCCCAATACTAGGTTGGCCCAATACTAGGTTGGCCCAATACTAGGTTGGCCCAATACTAGGTTGGCCCAATACTAGGTTGGCCCAATACTAGGTTGGCCCAATACAAGGTTGGCGCAGGACTAGGTTGGCCCAATACTAGGTTGGCCCAATACTAGGTTGGCAAAGAAAAGACACTCAGACAAAATAGTCGGAGACCGCGAAGTAGAAGGGCCAACACCATTCCGAGAACTGGACCACCCGTCGGAAAGCAGGACACTGGAGTACGGCAGCATCAGAAGCGAAGAAGAGATCGGGCAAGGTACGGAACGAGAAATCTGCATCTACACCGACGGCAGCAAAATAGATAGGAAAGTGGGAGCCGCCCTGACAATCTGGCAGGGGGTATCAGAAATAAGTACCCGAAAGCTAAAACTCGAGAACTATTGCTCGGTCTACCAGGCGGAAATGCTGACCCTGACTGAGGCTGCGGGCTTGGCTTGCGACCGATACAAGGCGGAAACCCACGTACGCATCTTCAGCGACTCCAGGGCAGCGCTGGATTCAGTTACAAACAACACCTGTCTACACCCGCTGGCCGTAAAAGCCCGTAAACACATAATCCAGAGAATTTCAACTGGCAGCAAAATGGAACTAAACTGGATTACGGCGCACTCTGGAATAGCGGGTAATGAACGAGCAGACATTTTAGCAAAATTAGCAGCATAGCGACTGAAGACAAAGCCCAACTACAGCGCGTATCCAATATCAGCAATAAAGGCGGAGATACGCAGAACATCGCTGGTCGCATGGAACGAGAGATACACAGAGGGAGAAACAGCATCGGGCACAAAACTGTTTTTTCCTGATGCGATACAAACGTACCGAACCATCAGAAAAATGGACCTCGACAGCATTGCCACCCAAATATTGACCGGACATGGGGGCTACAATTCATATCTCCACAGATTTAAACTGAAGGACAGTGCCTCGTGCGAATGTGACCCAGCGCAAGAGGAAAGTATAAAGCACATAATTACGGAATGCCCTATCTACGGACGACAAAGAAGTGACGTAGAAAATCAGCTGGACACGGAAGTGAAAATAGAAAACATACCACAAATAATGAGAAACAATGAAAAAAGAAAAATATTTTTAAAATACTGTAGAACAATCACAAAACCGATAATAGACAAAAACAAATCGTAAACATGAACTGCATGATATACTGAGTATAACATGAGTACATGCTGAAGAAACACAACCAACACACCTGCAACAATAAAGCAAATAACATGGAACAATATGGAAATGTAAAAAACCAAATACGATAGTAAAAGAAGGAACAAATACTATAAACCATCAAAGATAACTGTAAAAACAAGTAAATAAAACAATAGAAAACAGACGTAACAAGAACAAAGGAAGGGAAAGATATATAGATGAAAGATATAATAAACGAAGCACCTTAACTGTGGTATAAAATCTATGAAAAGACGTGTAAATTATATTGGGAGGGAATGAGGAAGTGTAGAAGCGTAGCATGTAGCTAGAAAAGAAGCGAGGAAGGAAACCGAAATGGCAGAGTAGCGGAACAGCCTCCAACCAACTTGTATGTTGGAGAGACCCAGGCATAATAGTAGGATATAAAAAAAAAAAAATACTAGGTTGGCCCAATACTAGGTTGGCGCAGGACTAGGTTAACCCAATACTAGGTTGGCCCAATACTAGGTTGGCCCAATACTAGGTTGGCGCAGGACTAGGTTGGCCCAGGACTAGGTTGGCCCAATACTAGGTTGGCCCAATACTAGGTTGGCCCAATACTAGGTTGGCGCAGGACTAGGTTGGCCCAATACTAGGTTGGCGCAGGACTAGGTTGGCCCAATACTAGGTTGGCGCAGGACTAGGTTGGCCCAATACTAGGTTGGCGCAGGACTAGGTTAACCCAATACTAGGTTAACCCAATACTAGGTTGGCCCAATACTAGGTTGGCCCAATACTAGGTTGGCCCAATACTAGGTTGGCCCAATACTAGGTTGGCCCAATACTAGGTTTGCCCAATACTAGGTTGGCCCTATACTAGGTTGGCCCAATACTAGGTTGGCCCAATACTAGGTTGGCGCAGTACTAGGTTAACCCAATACTAGGTTGGCCAAATACTAGGTTGGCCCAATACTAGGTTGGCCCAATATTAGGTTGGCCCAATACTAGGTTGGCCCAATACTAGGTTGGCGCAGGACTAGGTTGGCCCAATACTAGGTTGGCCCAATACTAGGTTGGCCCAATACTAGGTTGGCGCAAGACTAGGTTGGCCCAATACTAAGTTGGCGCAGGACTAGGTTGGCGCAGGACTAGGTTGGCCCAATACTAGGTTGGCGCAGGACTAGGTTGGCGCAGGACTAGGTTGGCCCAATACTAGGTTGGCCCAATACTAGGTTGGCCCAATACTAGGTTTGCCCAATACTAGGTTGGCCCTATACTAGGTTGGCCCAATACTAGGTTGGCCCAATACTAGGTTGGCCCAATACTAGGTTGGCGCAGTACTAGGTTAACCCAATACTAGGTTGGCCAAATACTAGGTTAACCCAATACTAGGTTGGCCCAATACTAGGTTGGCCCAATACTAGGTTGGCCAATTATTAGGTTGGCCCAATACTAGGTTGGCCCAATACAAGGTTGGCGCAGGACTAGGTTGGCCCAATACTAGGTTGGCCCAATACTAGGTTGGCGCAGGACTAGGTTGGCGCAGGACTAGGTTAACCCAATACTAGGTTGGCCCAATACTAGGTTGGCTCAATACTAGGTTGGCGCAGGACTAGGTTGGCCCAATAATAGGTTGGCCCAATACTAGGTTGGCCCAATACTAGGTTGGCCCAATATTAGGTTGGCCCAATACTAGGTTGGCCCAATACTAGGTTGGCCCAATACTAGGTTTGCCCAATACTAGGTTGGCCCTATACTAGGTTGGCCCAATACAAGGTTGGCCCAATACTAGGTTGGCCCAATACTAGGTTGGCGCAGTACTAGGTTAACCCAATACTAGGTTGGCCAAATACTAGGTTGGCCCAATACTAGGTTGGCCCAATACTAGGTTGGCCCAATACTAGGTTGGCCCAATACTAGGTTGGCCCAATACTAGGTTGGCGCAGGTTTAGGTTAACCCAATACTAGGTTGGCCCAATACTAGGTTGGCCAAATACTAGGTTGGCCCAATACTAGGTTGGCCCAATACTAGGTTGGCTCAATACTAGGTTGGCGCAGGACTAGGTTGGCCCAATACTAGGTTGGCCCAATACTAGGTTGGCGCAGGTTTAGGTTAACCCAATACTAGGTTGGCCCAATACTAGGTTGGCCCAATACTAGGTTGGCCCAATACTAGGTTGGCCCAATACTAGGTTGGCCCAATACAAGGTTGGCCCAATACTAGGTTGGCGCAGGACTAGGTTAACCCAATACTAGGTTGGCCAAATACTAGGTTGGCCCAATACTAGGTTGGCCCAATACTAGGTTGGCGCAGGACTAGGTTGGCGCAGGACTAGGTTGGCCCAATACTAGGTTGGCGCAGGACTAGGTTAACCCAATACTAGGTTGGCCCAATACTAGGTTGGCGCAGGTTTAGGTTAACCCAATACTAGGTTGGCCCAATACTAGGTTGGCCCAATACTAGGTTGGCCAAATACTAGGTTGGCCCAATACTAGGTTGGCCCAATACTAGGTTGGCTCAATACTAGGTTGGCGCAGGACTAGGTTGGCCCAATACTAGGTTGGCCCAATACTAGGTTGGCTCAATACTAGGTTGGCGCAGGACTAGGTTGGCCCAATACTAGGTTGGCCCAATACTAGGTTGGCCCAATAATAGGTTGGCCCAATACTAGGTTGGCCCAATACTAGGTTGGCCCAATACTAGGTTGGCCCAATAATAGGTTGGCCCAATACTAGGTTGGCCCAATACTAGGTTGGCGCAGGACTAGGTTGGCCCAATACTAAGTTGGCCCAATACTGGGTTGGCCCAATACTAGGTTTGCCCAATACTAGGTTGGCCCTATACTAGGTTGGCCCAATACTAGGTTGGCCCAATACTAGGTTGGCCCAATACTAGGTTGGCGCAGTACTAGGTTAACCCAATACTAGGTTGGCCAAATACTAGGTTAACCCAATACTAGGTTGGCCCAATACTAGGTTGGCCAATTATTAGGTTGGCCCAATACTAGGTTGGCCCAATACAAGGTTGGCGCAGGACTAGGTTGGCCCAATACTAGGTTGGCCCAATACTAGGTTGGCGCAGGACTAGGTTGGCGCAGGACTAGGTTAACCCAATACTAGGTTGGCCCAATACTAGGTTGGCTCAATACTAGGTTGGCGCAGTACTAGGTTAACCCAATACTAGGTTGGCCAAATACTAGGTTGGCCCAATACTAGGTTGGCCCAATACTAGGTTGGCCCAATACTAGGTTGGCCCAATACTAGGTTGGCCCAATACTAGGTTGGCCAATTATTAGGTTGGCCCAATACTAGGTTGGCCCAATACAAGGTTGGCGCAGGACTAGGTTGGCCCAATACTAGGTTGGCCCAATACTAGGTTGGCGCAGGACTAGGTTGGCGCAGGACTAGGTTAACCCAATACTAGGTTGGCCCAATACTAGGTTGGCTCAATACTAGGTTGGCGCAGTACTAGGTTAACCCAATACTAGGTTGGCCAAATACTAGGTTGGCCCAATACTAGGTTGGCCCAATACTAGGTTGGCCCAATACTAGGTTGGCCCAATACTAGGTTGGCCCAATACTAGGTTGGCTCAATACTAGGTTGGCGCAGGACTAGGTTGGCCCAATACTAGGTTGGCCCAATACTAGGTTGGCGCAGGTTTAGGTTAACCCAATACTAGGTTGGCCCAATACTAGGTTGGCCAAATACTAGGTTGGCCCAATACTAGGTTGGCCCAATACTAGGTTGGCTCAATACTAGGTTGGCGCAGGACTAGGTTGGCCCAATACTAGGTTGGCCCAATACTAGGTTGGCGCAGGTTTAGGTTAACCCAATACTAGGTTGGCCCAATACTAGGTTGGCCCAATACTAGGTTGGCCAAATACTAGGTTGGCCCAATACTAGGTTGGCTCAATACTAGGTTGGCGCAGGACTAGGTTGGCCCAATACTAGGTTGGCCCAATACTAGGTTGGCCCAATAATAGGTTGGCCCAATACTAGGTTGGCCCAATACTAGGTTGGCGCAGGACTAGGTTGGCCCAATACTAAGTTGGCCCAATACTGGGTTGGCCCAATACTAGGTTTGCCCAATACTAGGTTGGCCCTATACTAGGTTGGCCCAATACTAGGTTGGCCCAATACTAGGTTGGCCCAATACTAGGTTGGCGCAGTACTAGGTTAACCCAATACTAGGTTGGCCAAATACTAGGTTAACCCAATACTAGGTTGGCCCAATACTAGGTTGGCCCAATACTAGGTTGGCCAAATATTAGGTTGGCCCAATACTAGGTTGGCCCAATACAAGGTTGGCGCAGGACTAGGTTGGCCCAATACTAGGTTGGCCCAATACTAGGTTGGCGCAGGACTAGGTTGGCGCAGGACTAGGTTAACCCAATACTAGGTTGGCTCAATACTAGGTTGGCGCAGGACTAGGTTGGCCCAATACTAGGTTGGCCCAATAATAGGTTGGCCCAATTATAGGTTGGCCCAATACTAGGTTGGCGCAGGACTAGGTTGGCCCAATACTAAGTTGGCCCAATACTAGGTTGGCCCAATACTAGGTTTGCCCAATACTAGGTTGGCCCAATACTAGGTTTGCCCAATACTAGGTTGGCCCTATACTAGGTTGGCCCAATACTAGGTTGGCCCAATACTAGGTTGGCGCAGGTTTAGGTTAACCCAATACTAGGTTGGCCCAATACTAGGTTGGCCAAATACTAGGTTGGCCCAATACTAGGTTGGCCCAATACTAGGTTGGCTCAATACTAGGTTGGCGCAGGACTAGGTTGGCCCAATACTAGGTTGGCCCAATACTAGGTTGGCGCAGGTTTAGGTTAACCCAATACTAGGTTGGCCCAATACTAGGTTGGCCCAATACTAGGTTGGCCAAATACTAGGTTGGCCCAATACTAGGTTGGCTCAATACTAGGTTGGCGCAGGACTAGGTTGGCCCAATACTAGGTTGGCCCAATACTAGGTTGGCCCAATAATAGGTTGGCCCAATACTAGGTTGGCCCAATACTAGGTTGGCGCAGGACTAGGTTGGCCCAATACTAAGTTGGCCCAATACTGGGTTGGCCCAATACTAGGTTTGCCCAATACTAGGTTGGCCCTATACTAGGTTGGCCCAATACTAGGTTGGCCCAATACTAGGTTGGCCCAATACTAGGTTGGCGCAGTACTAGGTTAACCCAATACTAGGTTGGCCAAATACTAGGTTAACCCAATACTAGGTTGGCCCAATACTAGGTTGGCCCAATACTAGGTTGGCCAAATATTAGGTTGGCCCAATACTAGGTTGGCCCAATACAAGGTTGGCGCAGGACTAGGTTGGCCCAATACTAGGTTGGCCCAATACTAGGTTGGCGCAGGACTAGGTTGGCGCAGGACTAGGTTAACCCAATACTAGGTTGGCTCAATACTAGGTTGGCGCAGGACTAGGTTGGCCCAATACTAGGTTGGCCCAATAATAGGTTGGCCCAATACTAGGTTGGCCCAATACTAGGTTGGCGCAGGACTAGGTTGGCCCAATACTAAGTTGGCCCAATACTAGGTTGGCCCAATACTAGGTTTGCCCAATACTAGGTTGGCCCTATACTAGGTTGGCCCAATACAAGGTTGGCCCAATACTAGGTTGGCCCAATACTAGGTTGGCGCAGTACTAGGTTAACCCAATACTAGGTTGGCCAAATACTAGGTTGGCCCAATACTAGGTTGGCCCAATACTAGGTTGGCCCAATACTAGGTTGGCCCAATACTAGGTTGGCGCAGGACTAGGTTGGCCCAATACTAGGTTGGCGCAGGACTAGGTTGGCCCAATACTAGGTTGGCGCAGGACTAGGTTGGCCCAATACTAGGTTGGCCCAATACTAGGTTGGCGCAGGACTAGGTTGGCCCAATACTAGGTTGGCCCAATACTAGGTTGGCCCAATACTAGGTTGGCGCAGGACTAGGTTGGCCCAATACTAGGTTAGCCCAATACTAGGTTGGCGCAGTACTAGGTTAAACCAATACTAGGTTGGCCAAATACTAGGTTGGCCCAATACTAGGTTGGCGCAGGACTAGGTTGGCGCAGGACTAGGTTGGCGCAGGACTAGGTTGGCCCAATACTAGGTTGGCCCAATACTAGGTTGGCCCAATACTAGGTTGGCGCAGGACTAGGTTAACCCAATACTAGGTTGGCCCAATACTAGGTTGGCCACATACTAGGTTGGCGCAGGACTAGGTTGGCGCAGGACTAGGTTGGCCCAATACTAGGTTGGCCCAATACTAGGTTGGCCCAATACTAGGTTGGCGCAGGACTAGGTTGGCCCAATACTAGGTTAGCCCAATACTAGGTTGGCGCAGTACTAGGTTGGCGCAGGACTAGGTTGGCGCAGGACTAGGTTGGCCCAATACTAGGTTGGCCCAATACTAGGTTGGCCCAATACTAGGTTGGCGCAGGACTAGGTTGGCCCAATACTAGGTTAGCCCAATACTAGGTTGGCGCAGTACTAGGTTAAACCAATACTAGGTTGGCCAAATACTAGGTTGGCCCAATACTAGGTTGGCGCAGGACTAGGTTGGCGCAGGACTAGGTTGGCGCAGGACTAGGTTGGCCCAATACTAGGTTGGCCCAATACTAGGTTGGCCCAATACTAGGTTGGCGCAGGACTAGGTTAACCCAATACTAGGTTGGCCCAATACTAGGTTGGCCACATACTAGGTTGGCCCAATACTAGGTTGGCCCAATACTAGGTTGGCCCAATACTAGGTTGGCCCAATACTAGGTTGGCCCAATACTAGGTTGGCCCAATACTAGGTTGGCCCAATACTAGGTTGGCCCAATACAAGGTTGGCGCAGGACTAGGTTGGCCCAATACTAGGTTGGCCCAATACTAGGTTGGCAAAGAAAAGACACTCAGACAAAATAGTCGGAGACCGCGAAGTAGAAGGGCCAACACCATTCCGAGAACTGGACCACCCGTCGGAAAGCAGGACACTGGAGTACGGCAGCATCAGAAGCGAAGAAGAGATCGGGCAAGGTACGGAACGAGAAATCTGCATCTACACCGACGGCAGCAAAATAGATAGGAAAGTGGGAGCCGCCCTGACAATCTGGCAGGGGGTATCAGAAATAAGTACCCGAAAGCTAAAACTCGAGAACTATTGCTCGGTCTACCAGGCGGAAATGCTGACCCTGACTGAGGCTGCGGGCTTGGCTTGCGACCGATACAAGGCGGAAACCCACGTACGCATCTTCAGCGACTCCAGGGCAGCGCTGGATTCAGTTACAAACAACACCTGTCTACACCCGCTGGCCGTAAAAGCCCGTAAACACATAATCCAGAGAATTTCAACTGGCAGCAAAATGGAACTAAACTGGATTACGGCGCACTCTGGAATAGCGGGTAATGAACGAGCAGACATTTTAGCAAAATTAGCAGCATAGCGACTGAAGACAAAGCCCAACTACAGCGCGTATCCAATATCAGCAATAAAGGCGGAGATACGCAGAACATCGCTGGTCGCATGGAACGAGAGATACACAGAGGGAGAAACAGCATCGGGCACAAAACTGTTTTTTCCTGATGCGATACAAACGTACCGAACCATCAGAAAAATGGACCTCGACAGCATTGCCACCCAAATATTGACCGGACATGGGGGCTACAATTCATATCTCCACAGATTTAAACTGAAGGACAGTGCCTCGTGCGAATGTGACCCAGCGCAAGAGGAAAGTATAAAGCACATAATTACGGAATGCCCTATCTACGGACGACAAAGAAGTGACGTAGAAAATCAGCTGGACACGGAAGTGAAAATAGAAAACATACCACAAATAATGAGAAACAATGAAAAAAGAAAAATATTTTTAAAATACTGTAGAACAATCACAAAACCGATAATAGACAAAAACAAATCGTAAACATGAACTGCATGATATACTGAGTATAACATGAGTACATGCTGAAGAAACACAACCAACACACCTGCAACAATAAAGCAAATAACATGGAACAATATGGAAATGTAAAAAACCAAATACGATAGTAAAAGAAGGAACAAATACTATAAACCATCAAAGATAACTGTAAAAACAAGTAAATAAAACAATAGAAAACAGACGTAACAAGAACAAAGGAAGGGAAAGATATATAGATGAAAGATATAATAAACGAAGCACCTTAACTGTGGTATAAAATCTATGAAAAGACGTGTAAATTATATTGGGAGGGAATGAGGAAGTGTAGAAGCGTAGCATGTAGCTAGAAAAGAAGCGAGGAAGGAAACCGAAATGGCAGAGTAGCGGAACAGCCTCCAACCAACTTGTATGTTGGAGAGACCCAGGCATAATAGTAGGATATAAAAAAAAAAAAATACTAGGTTGGCCCAATACTAGGTTGGCGCAGGACTAGGTTAACCCAATACTAGGTTGGCCCAATACTAGGTTGGCCCAATACTAGGTTGGCGCAGGACTAGGTTGGCCCAGGACTAGGTTGGCCCAATACTAGGTTGGCCCAATACTAGGTTGGCCCAATACTAGGTTGGCGCAGGACTAGGTTGGCCCAATACTAGGTTGGCGCAGGACTAGGTTGGCCCAATACTAGGTTGGCGCAGGACTAGGTTGGCCCAATACTAGGTTGGCGCAGGACTAGGTTGGCCCAATACTAGGTTGGCCCAATACTAGGTTGGCCCAATACTAGGTTGGCGCAAGACTAGGTTGGCCCAATACTAAGTTGGCGCAGGACTAGGTTGGCGCAGGACTAGGTTGGCCCAATACTAGGTTGGCGCAGGACTAGGTTGGCGCAGGACTAGGTTGGCCCAATACTAGGTTGGCCCAATACTAGGTTGGCCCAATACTAGGTTGGCGCAGGACTAGGTTGGCCCAATACTAGGTTAGCCCAATACTAGGTTGGCGCAGTACTAGGTTAAACCAATACTAGGTTGGCCAAATACTAGGTTGGCCCAATACTAGGTTGGCGCAGGACTAGGTTGGCGCAGGACTAGGTTGGCGCAGGACTAGGTTGGCCCAATACTAGGTTGGCCCAATACTAGGTTGGCCCAATACTAGGTTGGCGCAGGACTAGGTTAACCCAATACTAGGTTGGCCCAATACTAGGTTGGCCACATACTAGGTTGGCCCAATACTAGGTTGGCCCAATACTAGGTTGGCCCAATACTAGGTTGGCCCAATACTAGGTTGGCCCAATACTAGGTTGGCCCAATACTAGGTTGGCCCAATACTAGGTTGGCCCAATACAAGGTTGGCGCAGGACTAGGTTGGCCCAATACTAGGTTGGCCCAATACTAGGTTGGCAAAGAAAAGACACTCAGACAAAATAGTCGGAGACCGCGAAGTAGAAGGGCCAACACCATTCCGAGAACTGGACCACCCGTCGGAAAGCAGGACACTGGAGTACGGCAGCATCAGAAGCGAAGAAGAGATCGGGCAAGGTACGGAACGAGAAATCTGCATCTACACCGACGGCAGCAAAATAGATAGGAAAGTGGGAGCCGCCCTGACAATCTGGCAGGGGGTATCAGAAATAAGTACCCGAAAGCTAAAACTCGAGAACTATTGCTCGGTCTACCAGGCGGAAATGCTGACCCTGACTGAGGCTGCGGGCTTGGCTTGCGACCGATACAAGGCGGAAACCCACGTACGCATCTTCAGCGACTCCAGGGCAGCGCTGGATTCAGTTACAAACAACACCTGTCTACACCCGCTGGCCGTAAAAGCCCGTAAACACATAATCCAGAGAATTTCAACTGGCAGCAAAATGGAACTAAACTGGATTACGGCGCACTCTGGAATAGCGGGTAATGAACGAGCAGACATTTTAGCAAAATTAGCAGCATAGCGACTGAAGACAAAGCCCAACTACAGCGCGTATCCAATATCAGCAATAAAGGCGGAGATACGCAGAACATCGCTGGTCGCATGGAACGAGAGATACACAGAGGGAGAAACAGCATCGGGCACAAAACTGTTTTTTCCTGATGCGATACAAACGTACCGAACCATCAGAAAAATGGACCTCGACAGCATTGCCACCCAAATATTGACCGGACATGGGGGCTACAATTCATATCTCCACAGATTTAAACTGAAGGACAGTGCCTCGTGCGAATGTGACCCAGCGCAAGAGGAAAGTATAAAGCACATAATTACGGAATGCCCTATCTACGGACGACAAAGAAGTGACGTAGAAAATCAGCTGGACACGGAAGTGAAAATAGAAAACATACCACAAATAATGAGAAACAATGAAAAAAGAAAAATATTTTTAAAATACTGTAGAACAATCACAAAACCGATAATAGACAAAAACAAATCGTAAACATGAACTGCATGATATACTGAGTATAACATGAGTACATGCTGAAGAAACACAACCAACACACCTGCAACAATAAAGCAAATAACATGGAACAATATGGAAATGTAAAAAACCAAATACGATAGTAAAAGAAGGAACAAATACTATAAACCATCAAAGATAACTGTAAAAACAAGTAAATAAAACAATAGAAAACAGACGTAACAAGAACAAAGGAAGGGAAAGATATATAGATGAAAGATATAATAAACGAAGCACCTTAACTGTGGTATAAAATCTATGAAAAGACGTGTAAATTATATTGGGAGGGAATGAGGAAGTGTAGAAGCGTAGCATGTAGCTAGAAAAGAAGCGAGGAAGGAAACCGAAATGGCAGAGTAGCGGAACAGCCTCCAACCAACTTGTATGTTGGAGAGACCCAGGCATAATAGTAGGATATAAAAAAAAAAAAAATACTAGGTTGGCCCAATACTAGGTTGGCGCAGGACTAGGTTAACCCAATACTAGGTTGGCCCAATACTAGGTTGGCCCAATACTAGGTTGGCGCAGGACTAGGTTGGCCCAGGACTAGGTTGGCCCAATACTAGGTTGGCCCAATACTAGGTTGGCCCAATACTAGGTTGGCGCAGGACTAGGTTGGCCCAATACTAGGTTGGCGCAGGACTAGGTTGGCCCAATACTAGGTTGGCGCAGGACTAGGTTGGCCCAATACTAGGTTGGCGCAGGACTAGGTTAACCCAATACTAGGTTAACCCAATACTAGGTTGGCCCAATACTAGGTTGGCCCAATACTAGGTTGGCCCAATACTAGGTTGGCCCAATACTAGGTTGGCCCAATACTAGGTTTGCCCAATACTAGGTTGGCCCTATACTAGGTTGGCCCAATACTAGGTTGGCCCAATACTAGGTTGGCGCAGTACTAGGTTAACCCAATACTAGGTTGGCCAAATACTAGGTTGGCCCAATACTAGGTTGGCCCAATATTAGGTTGGCCCAATACTAGGTTGGCCCAATACTAGGTTGGCGCAGGACTAGGTTGGCCCAATACTAGGTTGGCCCAATACTAGGTTGGCCCAATACTAGGTTGGCGCAAGACTAGGTTGGCCCAATACTAAGTTGGCGCAGGACTAGGTTGGCGCAGGACTAGGTTGGCCCAATACTAGGTTGGCGCAGGACTAGGTTGGCGCAGGACTAGGTTGGCCCAATACTAGGTTGGCCCAATACTAGGTTGGCCCAATACTAGGTTTGCCCAATACTAGGTTGGCCCTATACTAGGTTGGCCCAATACTAGGTTGGCCCAATACTAGGTTGGCCCAATACTAGGTTGGCGCAGTACTAGGTTAACCCAATACTAGGTTGGCCAAATACTAGGTTAACCCAATACTAGGTTGGCCCAATACTAGGTTGGCCCAATACTAGGTTGGCCAATTATTAGGTTGGCCCAATACTAGGTTGGCCCAATACAAGGTTGGCGCAGGACTAGGTTGGCCCAATACTAGGTTGGCCCAATACTAGGTTGGCGCAGGACTAGGTTGGCGCAGGACTAGGTTAACCCAATACTAGGTTGGCCCAATACTAGGTTGGCTCAATACTAGGTTGGCGCAGGACTAGGTTGGCCCAATAATAGGTTGGCCCAATACTAGGTTGGCCCAATACTAGGTTGGCCCAATATTAGGTTGGCCCAATACTAGGTTGGCCCAATACTAGGTTGGCCCAATACTAGGTTTGCCCAATACTAGGTTGGCCCTATACTAGGTTGGCCCAATACAAGGTTGGCCCAATACTAGGTTGGCCCAATACTAGGTTGGCGCAGTACTAGGTTAACCCAATACTAGGTTGGCCAAATACTAGGTTGGCCCAATACTAGGTTGGCCCAATACTAGGTTGGCCCAATACTAGGTTGGCCCAATACTAGGTTGGCCCAATACTAGGTTGGCGCAGGTTTAGGTTAACCCAATACTAGGTTGGCCCAATACTAGGTTGGCCAAATACTAGGTTGGCCCAATACTAGGTTGGCCCAATACTAGGTTGGCTCAATACTAGGTTGGCGCAGGACTAGGTTGGCCCAATACTAGGTTGGCCCAATACTAGGTTGGCGCAGGTTTAGGTTAACCCAATACTAGGTTGGCCCAATACTAGGTTGGCCCAATACTAGGTTGGCCCAATACTAGGTTGGCCCAATACTAGGTTGGCCCAATACTAGGTTGGCCCAATACTAGGTTGGCCCAATACTAGGTTGGCCCAATACTAGGTTGGCCAAATACTAGGTTGGCCCAATACTAGGTTGGCCCAATACTAGGTTGGCTCAATACTAGGTTGGCGCAGGACTAGGTTGGCCCAATACTAGGTTGGCCCAATACTAGGTTGGCCCAATACTAGGTTGGCCCAATACTAGGTTGGCGCAGGACTAGGTTGGCCCAATACTAGGTTAGCCCAATACTAGGTTGGCGCAGTACTAGGTTGGCGCAGGACTAGGTTGGCGCAGGACTAGGTTGGCCCAATACTAGGTTGGCCCAATACTAGGTTGGCCCAATACTAGGTTGGCGCAGGACTAGGTTGGCCCAATACTAGGTTAGCCCAATACTAGGTTGGCGCAGTACTAGGTTAAACCAATACTAGGTTGGCCAAATACTAGGTTGGCCCAATACTAGGTTGGCGCAGGACTAGGTTGGCGCAGGACTAGGTTGGCGCAGGACTAGGTTGGCCCAATACTAGGTTGGCCCAATACTAGGTTGGCCCAATACTAGGTTGGCGCAGGACTAGGTTAACCCAATACTAGGTTGGCCCAATACTAGGTTGGCCACATACTAGGTTGGCCCAATACTAGGTTGGCCCAATACTAGGTTGGCCCAATACTAGGTTGGCCCAATACTAGGTTGGCCCAATACTAGGTTGGCCCAATACTAGGTTGGCCCAATACTAGGTTGGCCCAATACAAGGTTGGCGCAGGACTAGGTTGGCCCAATACTAGGTTGGCCCAATACTAGGTTGGCAAAGAAAAGACACTCAGACAAAATAGTCGGAGACCGCGAAGTAGAAGGGCCAACACCATTCCGAGAACTGGACCACCCGTCGGAAAGCAGGACACTGGAGTACGGCAGCATCAGAAGCGAAGAAGAGATCGGGCAAGGTACGGAACGAGAAATCTGCATCTACACCGACGGCAGCAAAATAGATAGGAAAGTGGGAGCCGCCCTGACAATCTGGCAGGGGGTATCAGAAATAAGTACCCGAAAGCTAAAACTCGAGAACTATTGCTCGGTCTACCAGGCGGAAATGCTGACCCTGACTGAGGCTGCGGGCTTGGCTTGCGACCGATACAAGGCGGAAACCCACGTACGCATCTTCAGCGACTCCAGGGCAGCGCTGGATTCAGTTACAAACAACACCTGTCTACACCCGCTGGCCGTAAAAGCCCGTAAACACATAATCCAGAGAATTTCAACTGGCAGCAAAATGGAACTAAACTGGATTACGGCGCACTCTGGAATAGCGGGTAATGAACGAGCAGACATTTTAGCAAAATTAGCAGCATAGCGACTGAAGACAAAGCCCAACTACAGCGCGTATCCAATATCAGCAATAAAGGCGGAGATACGCAGAACATCGCTGGTCGCATGGAACGAGAGATACACAGAGGGAGAAACAGCATCGGGCACAAAACTGTTTTTTCCTGATGCGATACAAACGTACCGAACCATCAGAAAAATGGACCTCGACAGCATTGCCACCCAAATATTGACCGGACATGGGGGCTACAATTCATATCTCCACAGATTTAAACTGAAGGACAGTGCCTCGTGCGAATGTGACCCAGCGCAAGAGGAAAGTATAAAGCACATAATTACGGAATGCCCTATCTACGGACGACAAAGAAGTGACGTAGAAAATCAGCTGGACACGGAAGTGAAAATAGAAAACATACCACAAATAATGAGAAACAATGAAAAAAGAAAAATATTTTTAAAATACTGTAGAACAATCACAAAACCGATAATAGACAAAAACAAATCGTAAACATGAACTGCATGATATACTGAGTATAACATGAGTACATGCTGAAGAAACACAACCAACACACCTGCAACAATAAAGCAAATAACATGGAACAATATGGAAATGTAAAAAACCAAATACGATAGTAAAAGAAGGAACAAATACTATAAACCATCAAAGATAACTGTAAAAACAAGTAAATAAAACAATAGAAAACAGACGTAACAAGAACAAAGGAAGGGAAAGATATATAGATGAAAGATATAATAAACGAAGCACCTTAACTGTGGTATAAAATCTATGAAAAGACGTGTAAATTATATTGGGAGGGAATGAGGAAGTGTAGAAGCGTAGCATGTAGCTAGAAAAGAAGCGAGGAAGGAAACCGAAATGGCAGAGTAGCGGAACAGCCTCCAACCAACTTGTATGTTGGAGAGACCCAGGCATAATAGTAGGATATAAAAAAAAAAAAATACTAGGTTGGCCCAATACTAGGTTGGCGCAGGACTAGGTTAACCCAATACTAGGTTGGCCCAATACTAGGTTGGCCCAATACTAGGTTGGCGCAGGACTAGGTTGGCCCAGGACTAGGTTGGCCCAATACTAGGTTGGCCCAATACTAGGTTGGCCCAATACTAGGTTGGCGCAGGACTAGGTTGGCCCAATACTAGGTTGGCGCAGGACTAGGTTGGCCCAATACTAGGTTGGCGCAGGACTAGGTTGGCCCAATACTAGGTTGGCGCAGGACTAGGTTAACCCAATACTAGGTTAACCCAATACTAGGTTGGCCCAATACTAGGTTGGCCCAATACTAGGTTGGCCCAATACTAGGTTGGCCCAATACTAGGTTGGCCCAATACTAGGTTTGCCCAATACTAGGTTGGCCCTATACTAGGTTGGCCCAATACTAGGTTGGCCCAATACTAGGTTGGCGCAGTACTAGGTTAACCCAATACTAGGTTGGCCAAATACTAGGTTGGCCCAATACTAGGTTGGCCCAATATTAGGTTGGCCCAATACTAGGTTGGCCCAATACTAGGTTGGCGCAGGACTAGGTTGGCCCAATACTAGGTTGGCCCAATACTAGGTTGGCCCAATACTAGGTTGGCGCAAGACTAGGTTGGCCCAATACTAAGTTGGCGCAGGACTAGGTTGGCGCAGGACTAGGTTGGCCCAATACTAGGTTGGCGCAGGACTAGGTTGGCGCAGGACTAGGTTGGCCCAATACTAGGTTGGCCCAATACTAGGTTGGCCCAATACTAGGTTTGCCCAATACTAGGTTGGCCCTATACTAGGTTGGCCCAATACTAGGTTGGCCCAATACTAGGTTGGCCCAATACTAGGTTGGCGCAGTACTAGGTTAACCCAATACTAGGTTGGCCAAATACTAGGTTAACCCAATACTAGGTTGGCCCAATACTAGGTTGGCCCAATACTAGGTTGGCCAATTATTAGGTTGGCCCAATACTAGGTTGGCCCAATACAAGGTTGGCGCAGGACTAGGTTGGCCCAATACTAGGTTGGCCCAATACTAGGTTGGCGCAGGACTAGGTTGGCGCAGGACTAGGTTAACCCAATACTAGGTTGGCCCAATACTAGGTTGGCTCAATACTAGGTTGGCGCAGGACTAGGTTGGCCCAATAATAGGTTGGCCCAATACTAGGTTGGCCCAATACTAGGTTGGCCCAATATTAGGTTGGCCCAATACTAGGTTGGCCCAATACTAGGTTGGCCCAATACTAGGTTTGCCCAATACTAGGTTGGCCCTATACTAGGTTGGCCCAATACAAGGTTGGCCCAATACTAGGTTGGCCCAATACTAGGTTGGCGCAGTACTAGGTTAACCCAATACTAGGTTGGCCAAATACTAGGTTGGCCCAATACTAGGTTGGCCCAATACTAGGTTGGCCCAATACTAGGTTGGCCCAATACTAGGTTGGCCCAATACTAGGTTGGCGCAGGTTTAGGTTAACCCAATACTAGGTTGGCCCAATACTAGGTTGGCCAAATACTAGGTTGGCCCAATACTAGGTTGGCCCAATACTAGGTTGGCTCAATACTAGGTTGGCGCAGGACTAGGTTGGCCCAATACTAGGTTGGCCCAATACTAGGTTGGCGCAGGTTTAGGTTAACCCAATACTAGGTTGGCCCAATACTAGGTTGGCCCAATACTAGGTTGGCCCAATACTAGGTTGGCCCAATACTAGGTTGGCCCAATACAAGGTTGGCCCAATACTAGGTTGGCGCAGGACTAGGTTAACCCAATACTAGGTTGGCCAAATACTAGGTTGGCCCAATACTAGGTTGGCCCAATACTAGGTTGGCGCAGGACTAGGTTGGCGCAGGACTAGGTTGGCCCAATACTAGGTTGGCGCAGGACTAGGTTAACCCAATACTAGGTTGGCCCAATACTAGGTTGGCGCAGGTTTAGGTTAACCCAATACTAGGTTGGCCCAATACTAGGTTGGCCCAATACTAGGTTGGCCAAATACTAGGTTGGCCCAATACTAGGTTGGCCCAATACTAGGTTGGCTCAATACTAGGTTGGCGCAGGACTAGGTTGGCCCAATACTAGGTTGGCCCAATACTAGGTTGGCTCAATACTAGGTTGGCGCAGGACTAGGTTGGCCCAATACTAGGTTGGCCCAATACTAGGTTGGCCCAATAATAGGTTGGCCCAATACTAGGTTGGCCCAATACTAGGTTGGCCCAATACTAGGTTGGCCCAATAATAGGTTGGCCCAATACTAGGTTGGCCCAATACTAGGTTGGCGCAGGACTAGGTTGGCCCAATACTAAGTTGGCCCAATACTGGGTTGGCCCAATACTAGGTTTGCCCAATACTAGGTTGGCCCTATACTAGGTTGGCCCAATACTAGGTTGGCCCAATACTAGGTTGGCCCAATACTAGGTTGGCGCAGTACTAGGTTAACCCAATACTAGGTTGGCCAAATACTAGGTTAACCCAATACTAGGTTGGCCCAATACTAGGTTGGCCAATTATTAGGTTGGCCCAATACTAGGTTGGCCCAATACAAGGTTGGCGCAGGACTAGGTTGGCCCAATACTAGGTTGGCCCAATACTAGGTTGGCGCAGGACTAGGTTGGCGCAGGACTAGGTTAACCCAATACTAGGTTGGCCCAATACTAGGTTGGCTCAATACTAGGTTGGCGCAGTACTAGGTTAACCCAATACTAGGTTGGCCAAATACTAGGTTGGCCCAATACTAGGTTGGCCCAATACTAGGTTGGCCCAATACTAGGTTGGCCCAATACTAGGTTGGCCCAATACTAGGTTGGCCAATTATTAGGTTGGCCCAATACTAGGTTGGCCCAATACAAGGTTGGCGCAGGACTAGGTTGGCCCAATACTAGGTTGGCCCAATACTAGGTTGGCGCAGGACTAGGTTGGCGCAGGACTAGGTTAACCCAATACTAGGTTGGCCCAATACTAGGTTGGCTCAATACTAGGTTGGCGCAGTACTAGGTTAACCCAATACTAGGTTGGCCAAATACTAGGTTGGCCCAATACTAGGTTGGCCCAATACTAGGTTGGCCCAATACTAGGTTGGCCCAATACTAGGTTGGCCCAATACTAGGTTGGCTCAATACTAGGTTGGCGCAGGACTAGGTTGGCCCAATACTAGGTTGGCCCAATACTAGGTTGGCGCAGGTTTAGGTTAACCCAATACTAGGTTGGCCCAATACTAGGTTGGCCAAATACTAGGTTGGCCCAATACTAGGTTGGCCCAATACTAGGTTGGCTCAATACTAGGTTGGCGCAGGACTAGGTTGGCCCAATACTAGGTTGGCCCAATACTAGGTTGGCGCAGGTTTAGGTTAACCCAATACTAGGTTGGCCCAATACTAGGTTGGCCCAATACTAGGTTGGCCAAATACTAGGTTGGCCCAATACTAGGTTGGCTCAATACTAGGTTGGCGCAGGACTAGGTTGGCCCAATACTAGGTTGGCCCAATACTAGGTTGGCCCAATAATAGGTTGGCCCAATACTAGGTTGGCCCAATACTAGGTTGGCGCAGGACTAGGTTGGCCCAATACTAAGTTGGCCCAATACTGGGTTGGCCCAATACTAGGTTTGCCCAATACTAGGTTGGCCCTATACTAGGTTGGCCCAATACTAGGTTGGCCCAATACTAGGTTGGCCCAATACTAGGTTGGCGCAGTACTAGGTTAACCCAATACTAGGTTGGCCAAATACTAGGTTAACCCAATACTAGGTTGGCCCAATACTAGGTTGGCCCAATACTAGGTTGGCCAAATATTAGGTTGGCCCAATACTAGGTTGGCCCAATACAAGGTTGGCGCAGGACTAGGTTGGCCCAATACTAGGTTGGCCCAATACTAGGTTGGCGCAGGACTAGGTTGGCGCAGGACTAGGTTAACCCAATACTAGGTTGGCTCAATACTAGGTTGGCGCAGGACTAGGTTGGCCCAATACTAGGTTGGCCCAATAATAGGTTGGCCCAATTATAGGTTGGCCCAATACTAGGTTGGCGCAGGACTAGGTTGGCCCAATACTAAGTTGGCCCAATACTAGGTTGGCCCAATACTAGGTTTGCCCAATACTAGGTTGGCCCAATACTAGGTTTGCCCAATACTAGGTTGGCCCTATACTAGGTTGGCCCAATACTAGGTTGGCCCAATACTAGGTTGGCGCAGGTTTAGGTTAACCCAATACTAGGTTGGCCCAATACTAGGTTGGCCAAATACTAGGTTGGCCCAATACTAGGTTGGCCCAATACTAGGTTGGCTCAATACTAGGTTGGCGCAGGACTAGGTTGGCCCAATACTAGGTTGGCCCAATACTAGGTTGGCGCAGGTTTAGGTTAACCCAATACTAGGTTGGCCCAATACTAGGTTGGCCCAATACTAGGTTGGCCAAATACTAGGTTGGCCCAATACTAGGTTGGCTCAATACTAGGTTGGCGCAGGACTAGGTTGGCCCAATACTAGGTTGGCCCAATACTAGGTTGGCCCAATAATAGGTTGGCCCAATACTAGGTTGGCCCAATACTAGGTTGGCGCAGGACTAGGTTGGCCCAATACTAAGTTGGCCCAATACTGGGTTGGCCCAATACTAGGTTTGCCCAATACTAGGTTGGCCCTATACTAGGTTGGCCCAATACTAGGTTGGCCCAATACTAGGTTGGCCCAATACTAGGTTGGCGCAGTACTAGGTTAACCCAATACTAGGTTGGCCAAATACTAGGTTAACCCAATACTAGGTTGGCCCAATACTAGGTTGGCCCAATACTAGGTTGGCCAAATATTAGGTTGGCCCAATACTAGGTTGGCCCAATACAAGGTTGGCGCAGGACTAGGTTGGCCCAATACTAGGTTGGCCCAATACTAGGTTGGCGCAGGACTAGGTTGGCGCAGGACTAGGTTAACCCAATACTAGGTTGGCTCAATACTAGGTTGGCGCAGGACTAGGTTGGCCCAATACTAGGTTGGCCCAATAATAGGTTGGCCCAATACTAGGTTGGCCCAATACTAGGTTGGCGCAGGACTAGGTTGGCCCAATACTAAGTTGGCCCAATACTAGGTTGGCCCAATACTAGGTTTGCCCAATACTAGGTTGGCCCTATACTAGGTTGGCCCAATACAAGGTTGGCCCAATACTAGGTTGGCCCAATACTAGGTTGGCGCAGTACTAGGTTAACCCAATACTAGGTTGGCCAAATACTAGGTTGGCCCAATACTAGGTTGGCCCAATACTAGGTTGGCCCAATACTAGGTTGGCCCAATACTAGGTTGGCGCAGGACTAGGTTGGCCCAATACTAGGTTGGCGCAGGACTAGGTTGGCCCAATACTAGGTTGGCGCAGGACTAGGTTGGCCCAATACTAGGTTGGCCCAATACTAGGTTGGCGCAGGACTAGGTTGGCCCAATACTAGGTTGGCCCAATACTAGGTTGGCGCAGGACTAGGTTGGCCCAATACTAGGTTAGCCCAATACTAGGTTGGCGCAGTACTAGGTTAAACCAATACTAGGTTGGCCAAATACTAGGTTGGCCCAATACTAGGTTGGCGCAGGACTAGGTTGGCGCAGGACTAGGTTGGCGCAGGACTAGGTTGGCCCAATACTAGGTTGGCCCAATACTAGGTTGGCCCAATACTAGGTTGGCGCAGGACTAGGTTAACCCAATACTAGGTTGGCCCAATACTAGGTTGGCCACATACTAGGTTGGCGCAGGACTAGGTTGGCGCAGGACTAGGTTGGCCCAATACTAGGTTGGCCCAATACTAGGTTGGCCCAATACTAGGTTGGCGCAGGACTAGGTTGGCCCAATACTAGGTTAGCCCAATACTAGGTTGGCGCAGTACTAGGTTGGCGCAGGACTAGGTTGGCGCAGGACTAGGTTGGCCCAATACTAGGTTGGCCCAATACTAGGTTGGCCCAATACTAGGTTGGCGCAGGACTAGGTTGGCCCAATACTAGGTTAGCCCAATACTAGGTTGGCGCAGTACTAGGTTAAACCAATACTAGGTTGGCCAAATACTAGGTTGGCCCAATACTAGGTTGGCGCAGGACTAGGTTGGCGCAGGACTAGGTTGGCGCAGGACTAGGTTGGCCCAATACTAGGTTGGCCCAATACTAGGTTGGCCCAATACTAGGTTGGCGCAGGACTAGGTTAACCCAATACTAGGTTGGCCCAATACTAGGTTGGCCACATACTAGGTTGGCCCAATACTAGGTTGGCCCAATACTAGGTTGGCCCAATACTAGGTTGGCCCAATACTAGGTTGGCCCAATACTAGGTTGGCCCAATACTAGGTTGGCCCAATACTAGGTTGGCCCAATACAAGGTTGGCGCAGGACTAGGTTGGCCCAATACTAGGTTGGCCCAATACTAGGTTGGCAAAGAAAAGACACTCAGACAAAATAGTCGGAGACCGCGAAGTAGAAGGGCCAACACCATTCCGAGAACTGGACCACCCGTCGGAAAGCAGGACACTGGAGTACGGCAGCATCAGAAGCGAAGAAGAGATCGGGCAAGGTACGGAACGAGAAATCTGCATCTACACCGACGGCAGCAAAATAGATAGGAAAGTGGGAGCCGCCCTGACAATCTGGCAGGGGGTATCAGAAATAAGTACCCGAAAGCTAAAACTCGAGAACTATTGCTCGGTCTACCAGGCGGAAATGCTGACCCTGACTGAGGCTGCGGGCTTGGCTTGCGACCGATACAAGGCGGAAACCCACGTACGCATCTTCAGCGACTCCAGGGCAGCGCTGGATTCAGTTACAAACAACACCTGTCTACACCCGCTGGCCGTAAAAGCCCGTAAACACATAATCCAGAGAATTTCAACTGGCAGCAAAATGGAACTAAACTGGATTACGGCGCACTCTGGAATAGCGGGTAATGAACGAGCAGACATTTTAGCAAAATTAGCAGCATAGCGACTGAAGACAAAGCCCAACTACAGCGCGTATCCAATATCAGCAATAAAGGCGGAGATACGCAGAACATCGCTGGTCGCATGGAACGAGAGATACACAGAGGGAGAAACAGCATCGGGCACAAAACTGTTTTTTCCTGATGCGATACAAACGTACCGAACCATCAGAAAAATGGACCTCGACAGCATTGCCACCCAAATATTGACCGGACATGGGGGCTACAATTCATATCTCCACAGATTTAAACTGAAGGACAGTGCCTCGTGCGAATGTGACCCAGCGCAAGAGGAAAGTATAAAGCACATAATTACGGAATGCCCTATCTACGGACGACAAAGAAGTGACGTAGAAAATCAGCTGGACACGGAAGTGAAAATAGAAAACATACCACAAATAATGAGAAACAATGAAAAAAGAAAAATATTTTTAAAATACTGTAGAACAATCACAAAACCGATAATAGACAAAAACAAATCGTAAACATGAACTGCATGATATACTGAGTATAACATGAGTACATGCTGAAGAAACACAACCAACACACCTGCAACAATAAAGCAAATAACATGGAACAATATGGAAATGTAAAAAACCAAATACGATAGTAAAAGAAGGAACAAATACTATAAACCATCAAAGATAACTGTAAAAACAAGTAAATAAAACAATAGAAAACAGACGTAACAAGAACAAAGGAAGGGAAAGATATATAGATGAAAGATATAATAAACGAAGCACCTTAACTGTGGTATAAAATCTATGAAAAGACGTGTAAATTATATTGGGAGGGAATGAGGAAGTGTAGAAGCGTAGCATGTAGCTAGAAAAGAAGCGAGGAAGGAAACCGAAATGGCAGAGTAGCGGAACAGCCTCCAACCAACTTGTATGTTGGAGAGACCCAGGCATAATAGTAGGATATAAAAAAAAAAAAATACTAGGTTGGCCCAATACTAGGTTGGCGCAGGACTAGGTTAACCCAATACTAGGTTGGCCCAATACTAGGTTGGCCCAATACTAGGTTGGCGCAGGACTAGGTTGGCCCAGGACTAGGTTGGCCCAATACTAGGTTGGCCCAATACTAGGTTGGCCCAATACTAGGTTGGCGCAGGACTAGGTTGGCCCAATACTAGGTTGGCGCAGGACTAGGTTGGCCCAATACTAGGTTGGCGCAGGACTAGGTTGGCCCAATACTAGGTTGGCGCAGGACTAGGTTGGCCCAATACTAGGTTGGCCCAATACTAGGTTGGCCCAATACTAGGTTGGCGCAAGACTAGGTTGGCCCAATACTAAGTTGGCGCAGGACTAGGTTGGCGCAGGACTAGGTTGGCCCAATACTAGGTTGGCGCAGGACTAGGTTGGCGCAGGACTAGGTTGGCCCAATACTAGGTTGGCCCAATACTAGGTTGGCCCAATACTAGGTTGGCGCAGGACTAGGTTGGCCCAATACTAGGTTAGCCCAATACTAGGTTGGCGCAGTACTAGGTTAAACCAATACTAGGTTGGCCAAATACTAGGTTGGCCCAATACTAGGTTGGCGCAGGACTAGGTTGGCGCAGGACTAGGTTGGCGCAGGACTAGGTTGGCCCAATACTAGGTTGGCCCAATACTAGGTTGGCCCAATACTAGGTTGGCGCAGGACTAGGTTAACCCAATACTAGGTTGGCCCAATACTAGGTTGGCCACATACTAGGTTGGCCCAATACTAGGTTGGCCCAATACTAGGTTGGCCCAATACTAGGTTGGCCCAATACTAGGTTGGCCCAATACTAGGTTGGCCCAATACTAGGTTGGCCCAATACTAGGTTGGCCCAATACAAGGTTGGCGCAGGACTAGGTTGGCCCAATACTAGGTTGGCCCAATACTAGGTTGGCAAAGAAAAGACACTCAGACAAAATAGTCGGAGACCGCGAAGTAGAAGGGCCAACACCATTCCGAGAACTGGACCACCCGTCGGAAAGCAGGACACTGGAGTACGGCAGCATCAGAAGCGAAGAAGAGATCGGGCAAGGTACGGAACGAGAAATCTGCATCTACACCGACGGCAGCAAAATAGATAGGAAAGTGGGAGCCGCCCTGACAATCTGGCAGGGGGTATCAGAAATAAGTACCCGAAAGCTAAAACTCGAGAACTATTGCTCGGTCTACCAGGCGGAAATGCTGACCCTGACTGAGGCTGCGGGCTTGGCTTGCGACCGATACAAGGCGGAAACCCACGTACGCATCTTCAGCGACTCCAGGGCAGCGCTGGATTCAGTTACAAACAACACCTGTCTACACCCGCTGGCCGTAAAAGCCCGTAAACACATAATCCAGAGAATTTCAACTGGCAGCAAAATGGAACTAAACTGGATTACGGCGCACTCTGGAATAGCGGGTAATGAACGAGCAGACATTTTAGCAAAATTAGCAGCATAGCGACTGAAGACAAAGCCCAACTACAGCGCGTATCCAATATCAGCAATAAAGGCGGAGATACGCAGAACATCGCTGGTCGCATGGAACGAGAGATACACAGAGGGAGAAACAGCATCGGGCACAAAACTGTTTTTTCCTGATGCGATACAAACGTACCGAACCATCAGAAAAATGGACCTCGACAGCATTGCCACCCAAATATTGACCGGACATGGGGGCTACAATTCATATCTCCACAGATTTAAACTGAAGGACAGTGCCTCGTGCGAATGTGACCCAGCGCAAGAGGAAAGTATAAAGCACATAATTACGGAATGCCCTATCTACGGACGACAAAGAAGTGACGTAGAAAATCAGCTGGACACGGAAGTGAAAATAGAAAACATACCACAAATAATGAGAAACAATGAAAAAAGAAAAATATTTTTAAAATACTGTAGAACAATCACAAAACCGATAATAGACAAAAACAAATCGTAAACATGAACTGCATGATATACTGAGTATAACATGAGTACATGCTGAAGAAACACAACCAACACACCTGCAACAATAAAGCAAATAACATGGAACAATATGGAAATGTAAAAAACCAAATACGATAGTAAAAGAAGGAACAAATACTATAAACCATCAAAGATAACTGTAAAAACAAGTAAATAAAACAATAGAAAACAGACGTAACAAGAACAAAGGAAGGGAAAGATATATAGATGAAAGATATAATAAACGAAGCACCTTAACTGTGGTATAAAATCTATGAAAAGACGTGTAAATTATATTGGGAGGGAATGAGGAAGTGTAGAAGCGTAGCATGTAGCTAGAAAAGAAGCGAGGAAGGAAACCGAAATGGCAGAGTAGCGGAACAGCCTCCAACCAACTTGTATGTTGGAGAGACCCAGGCATAATAGTAGGATATAAAAAAAAAAAAAAATACTAGGTTGGCCCAATACTAGGTTGGCGCAGGACTAGGTTAACCCAATACTAGGTTGGCCCAATACTAGGTTGGCCCAATACTAGGTTGGCGCAGGACTAGGTTGGCCCAGGACTAGGTTGGCCCAATACTAGGTTGGCCCAATACTAGGTTGGCCCAATACTAGGTTGGCGCAGGACTAGGTTGGCCCAATACTAGGTTGGCGCAGGACTAGGTTGGCCCAATACTAGGTTGGCGCAGGACTAGGTTGGCCCAATACTAGGTTGGCGCAGGACTAGGTTAACCCAATACTAGGTTAACCCAATACTAGGTTGGCCCAATACTAGGTTGGCCCAATACTAGGTTGGCCCAATACTAGGTTGGCCCAATACTAGGTTGGCCCAATACTAGGTTTGCCCAATACTAGGTTGGCCCTATACTAGGTTGGCCCAATACTAGGTTGGCCCAATACTAGGTTGGCGCAGTACTAGGTTAACCCAATACTAGGTTGGCCAAATACTAGGTTGGCCCAATACTAGGTTGGCCCAATATTAGGTTGGCCCAATACTAGGTTGGCCCAATACTAGGTTGGCCCAATACTAGGTTGGCCCAATACTAGGTTGGCCCAATACTAGGTTGGCCCAATAATAGGTTGGCGCAATACTAGGTTGGCCCAATACTAGGTTGGCGCAGGACTAGGTTGGCCCAATACTAAGTTGGCCCAATACTGGGTTGGCCCAATACTAGGTTTGCCCAATACTAGGTTGGCCCTATACTAGGTTGGCCCAATACTAGGTTGGCCCAATACTAGGTTGGCCCAATACTAGGTTGGCGCAGTACTAGGTTAACCCAATACTAGGTTGGCCAAATACTAGGTTAACCCAATACTAGGTTGGCCCAATACTAGGTTGGCCCAATACTAGGTTGGCCAATTATTAGGTTGGCCCAATACTAGGTTGGCCCAATACAAGGTTGGCGCAGGACTAGGTTGGCCCAATACTAGGTTGGCCCAATACTAGGTTGGCGCAGGACTAGGTTGGCGCAGGACTAGGTTAACCCAATACTAGGTTGGCCCAATACTAGGTTGGCGCAGGACTAGGTTGGCCCAATAATAGGTTGGCCCAATACTAGGTTGGCCCAATACTAGGTTGGCCCAATATTAGGTTGGCCCAATACTAGGTTGGCCCAATACTAGGTTGGCCCAATACTAGGTTGGCCCAATACTAGGTTGGCCCTATACTAGGTTGGCCAATTATTAGGTTGGCCCAATACTAGGTTGGCCCAATACAAGGTTGGCGCAGGACTAGGTTGGCCCAATACTAGGTTGGCCCAATACTAGGTTGGCGCAGGACTAGGTTGGCGCAGGACTAGGTTAACCCAATACTAGGTTGGCCCAATACTAGGTTGGCTCAATACTAGGTTGGCGCAGTACTAGGTTAACCCAATACTAGGTTGGCCAAATACTAGGTTGGCCCAATACTAGGTTGGCCCAATACTAGGTTGGCCCAATACTAGGTTGGCCCAATACTAGGTTGGCCCAATACTAGGTTGGCGCAGGTTTAGGTTAACCCAATACTAGGTTGGCCCAATACTAGGTTGGCCAAATACTAGGTTGGCCCAATACTAGGTTGGCCCAATACTAGGTTGGCTCAATACTAGGTTGGCCCAATACAAGGTTGGCCCAATACTAGGTTGGCGCAGGACTAGGTTAACCCAATACTAGGTTGGCCAAATACTAGGTTGGCCCAATACTAGGTTGGCCCAATACTAGGTTGGCGCAGGACTAGGTTGGCGCAGGACTAGGTTGGCCCAATACTAGGTTGGCGCAGGACTAGGTTAACCCAATACTAGGTTGGCCCAATACTAGGTTGGCGCAGGTTTAGGTTAACCCAATACTAGGTTGGCCCAATACTAGGTTGGCCCAATACTAGGTTGGCCAAATACTAGGTTGGCCCAATACTAGGTTGGCCCAATACTAGGTTGGCTCAATACTAGGTTGGCGCAGGACTAGGTTGGCCCAATACTAGGTTGGCCCAATACTAGGTTGGCTCAATACTAGGTTGGCGCAGGACTAGGTTGGCCCAATACTAGGTTGGCCCAATACTAGGTTGGCCCAATAATAGGTTGGCCCAATACTAGGTTGGCCCAATACTAGGTTGGCCCAATACTAGGTTGGCCCAATAATAGGTTGGCCCAATACTAGGTTGGCCCAATACTAGGTTGGCGCAGGACTAGGTTGGCCCAATACTAAGTTGGCCCAATACTGGGTTGGCCCAATACTAGGTTTGCCCAATACTAGGTTGGCCCTATACTAGGTTGGCCCAATACTAGGTTGGCCCAATACTAGGTTGGCCCAATACTAGGTTGGCGCAGTACTAGGTTAACCCAATACTAGGTTGGCCAAATACTAGGTTAACCCAATACTAGGTTGGCCCAATACTAGGTTGGCCCAATACTAGGTTGGCCAAATATTAGGTTGGCCCAATACTAGGTTGGCCCAATACAAGGTTGGCGCAGGACTAGGTTGGCCCAATACTAGGTTGGCCCAATACTAGGTTGGCGCAGGACTAGGTTGGCGCAGGACTAGGTTAACCCAATACTAGGTTGGCCCAATACTAGGTTGGCTCAATACTAGGTTGGCGCAGGACTAGGTTGGCCCAATACTAGGTTGGCCCAATAATAGGTTGGCGCAGGACTAGGTTGGCCCAATACTAAGTTGGCCCAATACTAGGTTGGCCCAATACTAGGTTTGCCCAATACTAGGTTGGCCCAATACTAGGTTGGCCCAATACTAGGTTGGCGCAGGACTAGGTTGGCCCAATACTAAGTTGGCCCAATACTAGGTTGGCCCAATACTAGGTTTGCCCAATACTAGGTTGGCCCTATACTAGGTTGGCCCAATACAAGGTTGGCCCAATACTAGGTTGGCCCAATACTAGGTTGGCGCAGTACTAGGTTAACCCAATACTAGGTTGGCCAAATACTAGGTTGGCCCAATACTAGGTTGGCCCAATACTAGGTTGGCCCAATACTAAGTTGGCGCAGGACTAGGTTGGCGCAGGACTAGGTTGGCCCAATACTAGGTTTGCCCAATACTAGGTTGGCCCTATACTAGGTTGGCCCAATACTAGGTTGGCCCAATACTAGGTTGGCCCAATACTAGGTTAACCCAATACTAGGTTGGCCAAATACTAGGTTGGCCCAATACTAGGTTGGCCCAATACTAGGTTGGCCCAATACTAGGTTGGCCCAATACTAGGTTGGCGCAGGACTAGGTTGGCCCAATACTAGGTTGGCGCAGGACTAGGTTGGCCCAATACTAGGTTGGCGCAGGACTAGGTTGGCCCAATACTAGGTTGGCCCAATACTAGGTTGGCGCAGGACTAGGTTGGCCCAATACTAGGTTGGCCCAATACTAGGTTGGCCCAATACTAGGTTGGCGCAAGACTAGGTTGGCCCAATACTAAGTTGGCGCAGGACTAGGTTAACCCAATACTAGGTTGGCCCAATACTAGGTTGGCCACATACTAGGTTGGCCCAATACTAGGTTGGCCCAATACTAGGTTGGCCCAATACTAGGTTGGCCCAATACTAGGTTGGCCCAATACTAGGTTGGCCCAATACTAGGTTGGCCCAATACTAGGTTGGCCCAATACAAGGTTGGCGCAGGACTAGGTTGGCCCAATACTAGGTTGGCCCAATACTAGGTTGGCAAAGAAAAGACACTCAGACAAAATAGTCGGAGACCGCGAAGTAGAAGGGCCAACACCATTCCGAGAACTGGACCACCCGTCGGAAAGCAGGACACTGGAGTACGGCAGCATCAGAAGCGAAGAAGAGATCGGGCAAGGTACGGAACGAGAAATCTGCATCTACACCGACGGCAGCAAAATAGATAGGAAAGTGGGAGCCGCCCTGACAATCTGGCAGGGGGTATCAGAAATAAGTACCCGAAAGCTAAAACTCGAGAACTATTGCTCGGTCTACCAGGCGGAAATGCTGACCCTGACTGAGGCTGCGGGCTTGGCTTGCGACCGATACAAGGCGGAAACCCACGTACGCATCTTCAGCGACTCCAGGGCAGCGCTGGATTCAGTTACAAACAACACCTGTCTACACCCGCTGGCCGTAAAAGCCCGTAAACACATAATCCAGAGAATTTCAACTGGCAGCAAAATGGAACTAAACTGGATTACGGCGCACTCTGGAATAGCGGGTAATGAACGAGCAGACATTTTAGCAAAATTAGCAGCATAGCGACTGAAGACAAAGCCCAACTACAGCGCGTATCCAATATCAGCAATAAAGGCGGAGATACGCAGAACATCGCTGGTCGCATGGAACGAGAGATACACAGAGGGAGAAACAGCATCGGGCACAAAACTGTTTTTTCCTGATGCGATACAAACGTACCGAACCATCAGAAAAATGGACCTCGACAGCATTGCCACCCAAATATTGACCGGACATGGGGGCTACAATTCATATCTCCACAGATTTAAACTGAAGGACAGTGCCTCGTGCGAATGTGACCCAGCGCAAGAGGAAAGTATAAAGCACATAATTACGGAATGCCCTATCTACGGACGACAAAGAAGTGACGTAGAAAATCAGCTGGACACGGAAGTGAAAATAGAAAACATACCACAAATAATGAGAAACAATGAAAAAAGAAAAATATTTTTAAAATACTGTAGAACAATCACAAAACCGATAATAGACAAAAACAAATCGTAAACATGAACTGCATGATATACTGAGTATAACATGAGTACATGCTGAAGAAACACAACCAACACACCTGCAACAATAAAGCAAATAACATGGAACAATATGGAAATGTAAAAAACCAAATACGATAGTAAAAGAAGGAACAAATACTATAAACCATCAAAGATAACTGTAAAAACAAGTAAATAAAACAATAGAAAACAGACGTAACAAGAACAAAGGAAGGGAAAGATATATAGATGAAAGATATAATAAACGAAGCACCTTAACTGTGGTATAAAATCTATGAAAAGACGTGTAAATTATATTGGGAGGGAATGAGGAAGTGTAGAAGCGTAGCATGTAGCTAGAAAAGAAGCGAGGAAGGAAACCGAAATGGCAGAGTAGCGGAACAGCCTCCAACCAACTTGTATGTTGGAGAGACCCAGGCATAATAGTAGGATATAAAAAAAAAAAAATACTAGGTTGGCCCAATACTAGGTTGGCGCAGGACTAGGTTAACCCAATACTAGGTTGGCCCAATACTAGGTTGGCCCAATACTAGGTTGGCGCAGGACTAGGTTGGCCCAGGACTAGGTTGGCCCAATACTAGGTTGGCCCAATACTAGGTTGGCCCAATACTAGGTTGGCGCAGGACTAGGTTGGCCCAATACTAGGTTGGCGCAGGACTAGGTTGGCCCAATACTAGGTTGGCGCAGGACTAGGTTGGCCCAATACTAGGTTGGCGCAGGACTAGGTTAACCCAATACTAGGTTAACCCAATACTAGGTTGGCCCAATACTAGGTTGGCCCAATACTAGGTTGGCCCAATACTAGGTTGGCCCAATACTAGGTTGGCCCAATACTAGGTTTGCCCAATACTAGGTTGGCCCTATACTAGGTTGGCCCAATACTAGGTTGGCCCAATACTAGGTTGGCGCAGTACTAGGTTAACCCAATACTAGGTTGGCCAAATACTAGGTTGGCCCAATACTAGGTTGGCCCAATATTAGGTTGGCCCAATACTAGGTTGGCCCAATACTAGGTTGGCGCAGGACTAGGTTGGCCCAATACTAGGTTGGCCCAATACTAGGTTGGCCCAATACTAGGTTGGCGCAAGACTAGGTTGGCCCAATACTAAGTTGGCGCAGGACTAGGTTGGCGCAGGACTAGGTTGGCCCAATACTAGGTTGGCGCAGGACTAGGTTGGCGCAGGACTAGGTTGGCCCAATACTAGGTTGGCCCAATACTAGGTTGGCCCAATACTAGGTTTGCCCAATACTAGGTTGGCCCTATACTAGGTTGGCCCAATACTAGGTTGGCCCAATACTAGGTTGGCCCAATACTAGGTTGGCGCAGTACTAGGTTAACCCAATACTAGGTTGGCCAAATACTAGGTTAACCCAATACTAGGTTGGCCCAATACTAGGTTGGCCCAATACTAGGTTGGCCAATTATTAGGTTGGCCCAATACTAGGTTGGCCCAATACAAGGTTGGCGCAGGACTAGGTTGGCCCAATACTAGGTTGGCCCAATACTAGGTTGGCGCAGGACTAGGTTGGCGCAGGACTAGGTTAACCCAATACTAGGTTGGCCCAATACTAGGTTGGCCCAATACTAGGTTGGCCCAATACTAGGTTGGCGCAGGTTTAGGTTAACCCAATACTAGGTTGGCCCAATACTAGGTTGGCCAAATACTAGGTTGGCCCAATACTAGGTTGGCCCAATACTAGGTTGGCTCAATACTAGGTTGGCGCAGGACTAGGTTGGCCCAATACTAGGTTGGCCCAATACTAGGTTGGCGCAGGTTTAGGTTAACCCAATACTAGGTTGGCCCAATACTAGGTTGGCCCAATACTAGGTTGGCCCAATACTAGGTTGGCCCAATACTAGGTTGGCCCAATACAAGGTTGGCCCAATACTAGGTTGGCGCAGGACTAGGTTAACCCAATACTAGGTTGGCCAAATACTAGGTTGGCCCAATACTAGGTTGGCCCAATACTAGGTTGGCGCAGGACTAGGTTGGCGCAGGACTAGGTTGGCCCAATACTAGGTTGGCGCAGGACTAGGTTAACCCAATACTAGGTTGGCCCAATACTAGGTTGGCGCAGGTTTAGGTTAACCCAATACTAGGTTGGCCCAATACTAGGTTGGCCCAATACTAGGTTGGCCAAATACTAGGTTGGCCCAATACTAGGTTGGCCCAATACTAGGTTGGCTCAATACTAGGTTGGCGCAGGACTAGGTTGGCCCAATACTAGGTTGGCCCAATACTAGGTTGGCTCAATACTAGGTTGGCGCAGGACTAGGTTGGCCCAATACTAGGTTGGCCCAATACTAGGTTGGCCCAATAATAGGTTGGCCCAATACTAGGTTGGCCCAATACTAGGTTGGCCCAATACTAGGTTGGCCCAATAATAGGTTGGCCCAATACTAGGTTGGCCCAATACTAGGTTGGCGCAGGACTAGGTTGGCCCAATACTAAGTTGGCCCAATACTGGGTTGGCCCAATACTAGGTTTGCCCAATACTAGGTTGGCCCTATACTAGGTTGGCCCAATACTAGGTTGGCCCAATACTAGGTTGGCCCAATACTAGGTTGGCGCAGTACTAGGTTAACCCAATACTAGGTTGGCCAAATACTAGGTTAACCCAATACTAGGTTGGCCCAATACTAGGTTGGCCAATTATTAGGTTGGCCCAATACTAGGTTGGCCCAATACAAGGTTGGCGCAGGACTAGGTTGGCCCAATACTAGGTTGGCCCAATACTAGGTTGGCGCAGGACTAGGTTGGCGCAGGACTAGGTTAACCCAATACTAGGTTGGCCCAATACTAGGTTGGCTCAATACTAGGTTGGCGCAGTACTAGGTTAACCCAATACTAGGTTGGCCAAATACTAGGTTGGCCCAATACTAGGTTGGCCCAATACTAGGTTGGCCCAATACTAGGTTGGCCCAATACTAGGTTGGCCCAATACTAGGTTGGCCAATTATTAGGTTGGCCCAATACTAGGTTGGCCCAATACAAGGTTGGCGCAGGACTAGGTTGGCCCAATACTAGGTTGGCCCAATACTAGGTTGGCGCAGGACTAGGTTGGCGCAGGACTAGGTTAACCCAATACTAGGTTGGCCCAATACTAGGTTGGCTCAATACTAGGTTGGCGCAGTACTAGGTTAACCCAATACTAGGTTGGCCAAATACTAGGTTGGCCCAATACTAGGTTGGCCCAATACTAGGTTGGCCCAATACTAGGTTGGCCCAATACTAGGTTGGCCCAATACTAGGTTGGCTCAATACTAGGTTGGCGCAGGACTAGGTTGGCCCAATACTAGGTTGGCCCAATACTAGGTTGGCGCAGGTTTAGGTTAACCCAATACTAGGTTGGCCCAATACTAGGTTGGCCAAATACTAGGTTGGCCCAATACTAGGTTGGCCCAATACTAGGTTGGCTCAATACTAGGTTGGCGCAGGACTAGGTTGGCCCAATACTAGGTTGGCCCAATACTAGGTTGGCGCAGGTTTAGGTTAACCCAATACTAGGTTGGCCCAATACTAGGTTGGCCCAATACTAGGTTGGCCAAATACTAGGTTGGCCCAATACTAGGTTGGCTCAATACTAGGTTGGCGCAGGACTAGGTTGGCCCAATACTAGGTTGGCCCAATACTAGGTTGGCCCAATAATAGGTTGGCCCAATACTAGGTTGGCCCAATACTAGGTTGGCGCAGGACTAGGTTGGCCCAATACTAAGTTGGCCCAATACTGGGTTGGCCCAATACTAGGTTTGCCCAATACTAGGTTGGCCCTATACTAGGTTGGCCCAATACTAGGTTGGCCCAATACTAGGTTGGCCCAATACTAGGTTGGCGCAGTACTAGGTTAACCCAATACTAGGTTGGCCAAATACTAGGTTAACCCAATACTAGGTTGGCCCAATACTAGGTTGGCCCAATACTAGGTTGGCCAAATATTAGGTTGGCCCAATACTAGGTTGGCCCAATACAAGGTTGGCGCAGGACTAGGTTGGCCCAATACTAGGTTGGCCCAATACTAGGTTGGCGCAGGACTAGGTTGGCGCAGGACTAGGTTAACCCAATACTAGGTTGGCTCAATACTAGGTTGGCGCAGGACTAGGTTGGCCCAATACTAGGTTGGCCCAATAATAGGTTGGCCCAATTATAGGTTGGCCCAATACTAGGTTGGCGCAGGACTAGGTTGGCCCAATACTAAGTTGGCCCAATACTAGGTTGGCCCAATACTAGGTTTGCCCAATACTAGGTTGGCCCAATACTAGGTTTGCCCAATACTAGGTTGGCCCTATACTAGGTTGGCCCAATACTAGGTTGGCCCAATACTAGGTTGGCGCAGGTTTAGGTTAACCCAATACTAGGTTGGCCCAATACTAGGTTGGCCAAATACTAGGTTGGCCCAATACTAGGTTGGCCCAATACTAGGTTGGCTCAATACTAGGTTGGCGCAGGACTAGGTTGGCCCAATACTAGGTTGGCCCAATACTAGGTTGGCGCAGGTTTAGGTTAACCCAATACTAGGTTGGCCCAATACTAGGTTGGCCCAATACTAGGTTGGCCAAATACTAGGTTGGCCCAATACTAGGTTGGCTCAATACTAGGTTGGCGCAGGACTAGGTTGGCCCAATACTAGGTTGGCCCAATACTAGGTTGGCCCAATAATAGGTTGGCCCAATACTAGGTTGGCCCAATACTAGGTTGGCGCAGGACTAGGTTGGCCCAATACTAAGTTGGCCCAATACTGGGTTGGCCCAATACTAGGTTTGCCCAATACTAGGTTGGCCCTATACTAGGTTGGCCCAATACTAGGTTGGCCCAATACTAGGTTGGCCCAATACTAGGTTGGCGCAGTACTAGGTTAACCCAATACTAGGTTGGCCAAATACTAGGTTAACCCAATACTAGGTTGGCCCAATACTAGGTTGGCCCAATACTAGGTTGGCCAAATATTAGGTTGGCCCAATACTAGGTTGGCCCAATACAAGGTTGGCGCAGGACTAGGTTGGCCCAATACTAGGTTGGCCCAATACTAGGTTGGCGCAGGACTAGGTTGGCGCAGGACTAGGTTAACCCAATACTAGGTTGGCTCAATACTAGGTTGGCGCAGGACTAGGTTGGCCCAATACTAGGTTGGCCCAATAATAGGTTGGCCCAATACTAGGTTGGCCCAATACTAGGTTGGCGCAGGACTAGGTTGGCCCAATACTAAGTTGGCCCAATACTAGGTTGGCCCAATACTAGGTTTGCCCAATACTAGGTTGGCCCTATACTAGGTTGGCCCAATACAAGGTTGGCCCAATACTAGGTTGGCCCAATACTAGGTTGGCGCAGTACTAGGTTAACCCAATACTAGGTTGGCCAAATACTAGGTTGGCCCAATACTAGGTTGGCCCAATACTAGGTTGGCCCAATACTAGGTTGGCCCAATACTAGGTTGGCGCAGGACTAGGTTGGCCCAATACTAGGTTGGCGCAGGACTAGGTTGGCCCAATACTAGGTTGGCGCAGGACTAGGTTGGCCCAATACTAGGTTGGCCCAATACTAGGTTGGCGCAGGACTAGGTTGGCCCAATACTAGGTTGGCCCAATACTAGGTTGGCCCAATACTAGGTTGGCGCAGGACTAGGTTGGCCCAATACTAGGTTAGCCCAATACTAGGTTGGCGCAGTACTAGGTTAAACCAATACTAGGTTGGCCAAATACTAGGTTGGCCCAATACTAGGTTGGCGCAGGACTAGGTTGGCGCAGGACTAGGTTGGCGCAGGACTAGGTTGGCCCAATACTAGGTTGGCCCAATACTAGGTTGGCCCAATACTAGGTTGGCGCAGGACTAGGTTAACCCAATACTAGGTTGGCCCAATACTAGGTTGGCCACATACTAGGTTGGCGCAGGACTAGGTTGGCGCAGGACTAGGTTGGCCCAATACTAGGTTGGCCCAATACTAGGTTGGCCCAATACTAGGTTGGCGCAGGACTAGGTTGGCCCAATACTAGGTTAGCCCAATACTAGGTTGGCGCAGTACTAGGTTGGCGCAGGACTAGGTTGGCGCAGGACTAGGTTGGCCCAATACTAGGTTGGCCCAATACTAGGTTGGCCCAATACTAGGTTGGCGCAGGACTAGGTTGGCCCAATACTAGGTTAGCCCAATACTAGGTTGGCGCAGTACTAGGTTAAACCAATACTAGGTTGGCCAAATACTAGGTTGGCCCAATACTAGGTTGGCGCAGGACTAGGTTGGCGCAGGACTAGGTTGGCGCAGGACTAGGTTGGCCCAATACTAGGTTGGCCCAATACTAGGTTGGCCCAATACTAGGTTGGCGCAGGACTAGGTTAACCCAATACTAGGTTGGCCCAATACTAGGTTGGCCACATACTAGGTTGGCCCAATACTAGGTTGGCCCAATACTAGGTTGGCCCAATACTAGGTTGGCCCAATACTAGGTTGGCCCAATACTAGGTTGGCCCAATACTAGGTTGGCCCAATACTAGGTTGGCCCAATACAAGGTTGGCGCAGGACTAGGTTGGCCCAATACTAGGTTGGCCCAATACTAGGTTGGCAAAGAAAAGACACTCAGACAAAATAGTCGGAGACCGCGAAGTAGAAGGGCCAACACCATTCCGAGAACTGGACCACCCGTCGGAAAGCAGGACACTGGAGTACGGCAGCATCAGAAGCGAAGAAGAGATCGGGCAAGGTACGGAACGAGAAATCTGCATCTACACCGACGGCAGCAAAATAGATAGGAAAGTGGGAGCCGCCCTGACAATCTGGCAGGGGGTATCAGAAATAAGTACCCGAAAGCTAAAACTCGAGAACTATTGCTCGGTCTACCAGGCGGAAATGCTGACCCTGACTGAGGCTGCGGGCTTGGCTTGCGACCGATACAAGGCGGAAACCCACGTACGCATCTTCAGCGACTCCAGGGCAGCGCTGGATTCAGTTACAAACAACACCTGTCTACACCCGCTGGCCGTAAAAGCCCGTAAACACATAATCCAGAGAATTTCAACTGGCAGCAAAATGGAACTAAACTGGATTACGGCGCACTCTGGAATAGCGGGTAATGAACGAGCAGACATTTTAGCAAAATTAGCAGCATAGCGACTGAAGACAAAGCCCAACTACAGCGCGTATCCAATATCAGCAATAAAGGCGGAGATACGCAGAACATCGCTGGTCGCATGGAACGAGAGATACACAGAGGGAGAAACAGCATCGGGCACAAAACTGTTTTTTCCTGATGCGATACAAACGTACCGAACCATCAGAAAAATGGACCTCGACAGCATTGCCACCCAAATATTGACCGGACATGGGGGCTACAATTCATATCTCCACAGATTTAAACTGAAGGACAGTGCCTCGTGCGAATGTGACCCAGCGCAAGAGGAAAGTATAAAGCACATAATTACGGAATGCCCTATCTACGGACGACAAAGAAGTGACGTAGAAAATCAGCTGGACACGGAAGTGAAAATAGAAAACATACCACAAATAATGAGAAACAATGAAAAAAGAAAAATATTTTTAAAATACTGTAGAACAATCACAAAACCGATAATAGACAAAAACAAATCGTAAACATGAACTGCATGATATACTGAGTATAACATGAGTACATGCTGAAGAAACACAACCAACACACCTGCAACAATAAAGCAAATAACATGGAACAATATGGAAATGTAAAAAACCAAATACGATAGTAAAAGAAGGAACAAATACTATAAACCATCAAAGATAACTGTAAAAACAAGTAAATAAAACAATAGAAAACAGACGTAACAAGAACAAAGGAAGGGAAAGATATATAGATGAAAGATATAATAAACGAAGCACCTTAACTGTGGTATAAAATCTATGAAAAGACGTGTAAATTATATTGGGAGGGAATGAGGAAGTGTAGAAGCGTAGCATGTAGCTAGAAAAGAAGCGAGGAAGGAAACCGAAATGGCAGAGTAGCGGAACAGCCTCCAACCAACTTGTATGTTGGAGAGACCCAGGCATAATAGTAGGATATAAAAAAAAAAAAAATACTAGGTTGGCCCAATACTAGGTTGGCGCAGGACTAGGTTAACCCAATACTAGGTTGGCCCAATACTAGGTTGGCCCAATACTAGGTTGGCGCAGGACTAGGTTGGCCCAGGACTAGGTTGGCCCAATACTAGGTTGGCCCAATACTAGGTTGGCCCAATACTAGGTTGGCGCAGGACTAGGTTGGCCCAATACTAGGTTGGCGCAGGACTAGGTTGGCCCAATACTAGGTTGGCGCAGGACTAGGTTGGCCCAATACTAGGTTGGCGCAGGACTAGGTTGGCCCAATACTAGGTTGGCCCAATACTAGGTTGGCCCAATACTAGGTTGGCGCAAGACTAGGTTGGCCCAATACTAAGTTGGCGCAGGACTAGGTTGGCGCAGGACTAGGTTGGCCCAATACTAGGTTGGCGCAGGACTAGGTTGGCGCAGGACTAGGTTGGCCCAATACTAGGTTGGCCCAATACTAGGTTGGCCCAATACTAGGTTGGCGCAGGACTAGGTTGGCCCAATACTAGGTTAGCCCAATACTAGGTTGGCGCAGTACTAGGTTAAACCAATACTAGGTTGGCCAAATACTAGGTTGGCCCAATACTAGGTTGGCGCAGGACTAGGTTGGCGCAGGACTAGGTTGGCGCAGGACTAGGTTGGCCCAATACTAGGTTGGCCCAATACTAGGTTGGCCCAATACTAGGTTGGCGCAGGACTAGGTTAACCCAATACTAGGTTGGCCCAATACTAGGTTGGCCACATACTAGGTTGGCCCAATACTAGGTTGGCCCAATACTAGGTTGGCCCAATACTAGGTTGGCCCAATACTAGGTTGGCCCAATACTAGGTTGGCCCAATACTAGGTTGGCCCAATACTAGGTTGGCCCAATACAAGGTTGGCGCAGGACTAGGTTGGCCCAATACTAGGTTGGCCCAATACTAGGTTGGCAAAGAAAAGACACTCAGACAAAATAGTCGGAGACCGCGAAGTAGAAGGGCCAACACCATTCCGAGAACTGGACCACCCGTCGGAAAGCAGGACACTGGAGTACGGCAGCATCAGAAGCGAAGAAGAGATCGGGCAAGGTACGGAACGAGAAATCTGCATCTACACCGACGGCAGCAAAATAGATAGGAAAGTGGGAGCCGCCCTGACAATCTGGCAGGGGGTATCAGAAATAAGTACCCGAAAGCTAAAACTCGAGAACTATTGCTCGGTCTACCAGGCGGAAATGCTGACCCTGACTGAGGCTGCGGGCTTGGCTTGCGACCGATACAAGGCGGAAACCCACGTACGCATCTTCAGCGACTCCAGGGCAGCGCTGGATTCAGTTACAAACAACACCTGTCTACACCCGCTGGCCGTAAAAGCCCGTAAACACATAATCCAGAGAATTTCAACTGGCAGCAAAATGGAACTAAACTGGATTACGGCGCACTCTGGAATAGCGGGTAATGAACGAGCAGACATTTTAGCAAAATTAGCAGCATAGCGACTGAAGACAAAGCCCAACTACAGCGCGTATCCAATATCAGCAATAAAGGCGGAGATACGCAGAACATCGCTGGTCGCATGGAACGAGAGATACACAGAGGGAGAAACAGCATCGGGCACAAAACTGTTTTTTCCTGATGCGATACAAACGTACCGAACCATCAGAAAAATGGACCTCGACAGCATTGCCACCCAAATATTGACCGGACATGGGGGCTACAATTCATATCTCCACAGATTTAAACTGAAGGACAGTGCCTCGTGCGAATGTGACCCAGCGCAAGAGGAAAGTATAAAGCACATAATTACGGAATGCCCTATCTACGGACGACAAAGAAGTGACGTAGAAAATCAGCTGGACACGGAAGTGAAAATAGAAAACATACCACAAATAATGAGAAACAATGAAAAAAGAAAAATATTTTTAAAATACTGTAGAACAATCACAAAACCGATAATAGACAAAAACAAATCGTAAACATGAACTGCATGATATACTGAGTATAACATGAGTACATGCTGAAGAAACACAACCAACACACCTGCAACAATAAAGCAAATAACATGGAACAATATGGAAATGTAAAAAACCAAATACGATAGTAAAAGAAGGAACAAATACTATAAACCATCAAAGATAACTGTAAAAACAAGTAAATAAAACAATAGAAAACAGACGTAACAAGAACAAAGGAAGGGAAAGATATATAGATGAAAGATATAATAAACGAAGCACCTTAACTGTGGTATAAAATCTATGAAAAGACGTGTAAATTATATTGGGAGGGAATGAGGAAGTGTAGAAGCGTAGCATGTAGCTAGAAAAGAAGCGAGGAAGGAAACCGAAATGGCAGAGTAGCGGAACAGCCTCCAACCAACTTGTATGTTGGAGAGACCCAGGCATAATAGTAGGATATAAAAAAAAAAAAAATACTAGGTTGGCCCAATACTAGGTTGGCGCAGGACTAGGTTAACCCAATACTAGGTTGGCCCAATACTAGGTTGGCCCAATACTAGGTTGGCGCAGGACTAGGTTGGCCCAGGACTAGGTTGGCCCAATACTAGGTTGGCCCAATACTAGGTTGGCCCAATACTAGGTTGGCGCAGGACTAGGTTGGCCCAATACTAGGTTGGCGCAGGACTAGGTTGGCCCAATACTAGGTTGGCGCAGGACTAGGTTGGCCCAATACTAGGTTGGCGCAGGACTAGGTTAACCCAATACTAGGTTAACCCAATACTAGGTTGGCCCAATACTAGGTTGGCCCAATACTAGGTTGGCCCAATACTAGGTTGGCCCAATACTAGGTTGGCCCAATACTAGGTTTGCCCAATACTAGGTTGGCCCTATACTAGGTTGGCCCAATACTAGGTTGGCCCAATACTAGGTTGGCGCAGTACTAGGTTAACCCAATACTAGGTTGGCCAAATACTAGGTTGGCCCAATACTAGGTTGGCCCAATATTAGGTTGGCCCAATACTAGGTTGGCCCAATACTAGGTTGGCGCAGGACTAGGTTGGCCCAATACTAGGTTGGCCCAATACTAGGTTGGCCCAATACTAGGTTGGCGCAAGACTAGGTTGGCCCAATACTAAGTTGGCGCAGGACTAGGTTGGCGCAGGACTAGGTTGGCCCAATACTAGGTTGGCGCAGGACTAGGTTGGCGCAGGACTAGGTTGGCCCAATACTAGGTTGGCCCAATACTAGGTTGGCCCAATACTAGGTTGGCCCAATACTAGGTTGGCGCAGGACTAGGTTGGCCCAATACTAGGTTAGCCCAATACTAGGTTGGCGCAGGACTAGGTTGGCCCAATACTAGGTTGGCCCAATACTAGGTTGGCGCAGGACTAGGTTAACCCAATACTAGGTTGGCCCAATACTAGGTTGGCCCAATACTAGGTTGGCGCAGGACTAGGTTGGCCCAGGACTAGGTTGGCCCAATACTAGGTTGGCCCAATACTAGGTTGGCGCAGGACTAGGTTGGCCCAATACTAGGTTGGCGCAGGACTAGGTTGGCCCAGGACTAGGTTGGCCCAATACTAGGTTGGCCCAATACTAGGTTGGCGCAGCACTAGGTTGGCGCAATACTAGGTTAACCCAATACTAGGTTGGCCCAATACTAGGTTGGCCCAATACTAGGTTGGCGCGAGAGTAGGTTGGCCCAATACTAGGTTGGCGCGAGAGTAGGTTGGCGCGAGACTAGGTTGGCCCAATACTAGGTTGGCCCAATACTAGGTTGGCCCAATACTAGGTTGGCGCAGGACTAGGTTAACCCAATACTAGGTTCGCCCAATACTAGGTTGGCCCAATACTAGGTTGGCGCAGGACTAGGTTAACCCAATACTAGGTTGGCCCAATACTAGGTTGGCCCAATACTAGGTTGGCCCAACACTAGGTTGGCCCAATACTAGGTTGGCCCAATACTAGGTTGGCTCAGGACTAGGTTGGCCCAATACTAGGTTGGCCCAATACTAGGTTGGCGCAGGACTAGGTTGGCCCAATACTAGGTTGGCCCAATACTAGGTTGGCGCAGGACTAGGTTGGCGCAGGACTAGATTGCCCAATACTAGGTTGGCGCAGGACTAGGTTGGCCCAATACTAGGTTGGCCCAATACTAGGTTGGCCCAATACTAGGTTGGCGCAGGACTAGGTGGCGCAGGACTAGGTTGGCGCAGGACTAGGTTAACCCAATACTAGGTTGGCCCAATACTAGGTTGGCCCAATACTAGGTTGGCCCAATACTAGGTTGGCCCAATACTAGGTTGGCGCAGGACTAGGTTGGCTCAGGACTAGGTTGGCGCAGGACTAGGTTGGCCCAATACTAGGTTGGCCCAATACTAGGTTGGCGCCGGACTAGGTTGGCCCAGGACTAGGTTGGCCCAATACTAGGTTGGCGCAGGACTAGGTTGGCGCAGGACTAGTTTGGATCAGGACTAGGTTAACCCAATACTAGGTTGGCCCAATACTAGGTTGGCCCAATACTAGGTTGGCGCAGGACTAGGTTAACCCAATACTAGGTTGGCCCAATACTAGGTTGGCCCAATACTAGGTTGGCCCAACACTAGGTTGGCCCAATACTAGGTTGGCCCAATACTAGGTTGGCTCAGGACTAGGTTGGCCCAATACTAGGTTGGCCCAATACTAGGTTGGCGCAGGACTAGGTTGGCGCAGGACTAGGTTGGCGCAGGACTAGGTTGGCCCAATACTAGGTTGGCCCAATACTAGGTTGGCCCAACACTAGGTTGGCCCAATACTAGGTTGGCCCAATACTAGGTTGGCTCAGGACTAGGTTGGCCCAATACTAGGTTGGCCCAATACTAGGTTGGCGCAGGACTAGGTTGGCCCAATACTAGGTTGGCCCAATACTAGGTTGGCGCAGGACTAGGTTGGCGCAGGACTAGATTGCCCAATACTAGGTTGGCGCAGGACTAGGTTGGCCCAATACTAGGTTGGCCCAATACTAGGTTGGCCCAATACTAGGTTGGCGCAGGACTAGGTGGCGCAGGACTAGGTTGGCGCAGGACTAGGTTAACCCAATACTAGGTTGGCCCAATACTAGGTTGGCCCAATACTAGGTTGGCCCAATACTAGGTTGGCCCAATACTAGGTTGGCGCCGGACTAGGTTGGCCCAGGACTAGGTTGGCCCAATACTAGGTTGGCGCAGGACTAGGTTGGCGCAGGACTAGTTTGGATCAGGACTAGGTTAACCCAATACTAGGTTGGCCCAATACTAGGTTGGCCCAATACTAGGTTGGCGCAGGACTAGGTTAACCCAATACTAGGTTGGCCCAATACTAGGTTGGCGCCGGACTAGGTTGGCCCAGGACTAGGTTGGCCCAATACTAGGTTGGCGCAGGACTAGGTTGGCGCAGGACTAGTTTGGATCAGGACTAGGTTAACCCAATACTAGGTTGGCCCAGGACTAGGTTGGCCCAATACTAGGTTGGCGCAGGACTAGGTTGGCGCAGGACTAGTTTGGATCAGGACTAGGTTAACCCAATACTAGGTTGGCCCAATACTAGGTTGGCCCAATACTAGGTTGGCGCAGGACTAGGTTAACCCAATACTAGGTTGGCCCAATACTAGGTTGGCGCAGGACTAGGTTGGCGCAGGACTAGGTTGGCGCAGGACTAGGTTGGCGCAGGACTAGGTTGGCCCAATACTAGGTTGGCCCAATACTAGGTTGGCCCAATACTAGGTTGGCGCAGGACTAGGTTAACCCAATACTAGGTTGGCCCAATACTAGGTTGGCGCAGGACTAGTTTGGATCAGGACTAGGTTAACCCAATACTAGGTTGGCCCAATACTAGGTTGGCCCAATACTAGGTTGGCGCAGGACTAGGTTAACCCAATACTAGGTTGGCCCAATACTAGGTTGGCGCAGGACTAGGTTGGCGCAGGACTAGGTTGGCGCAGGACTAGGTTGGCGCAGGACTAGGTTGGCCCAATACTAGGTTGGCCCAATACTAGGTTGGCCCAACACTAGGTTGGCCCAATACTAGGTTGGCCCAATACTAGGTTGGCTCAGGACTAGGTTGGCCCAATACTAGGTTGGCCCAATACTAGGTTGGCGCAGGACTAGGTTGGCCCAATACTAGGTTGGCCCAATACTAGGTTGGCGCAGGACTAGGTTGGCGCAGGACTAGATTGCCCAATACTAGGTTGGCGCAGGACTAGGTTGGCCCAATACTAGGTTGGCCCAATACTAGGTTGGCCCAATACTAGGTTGGCGCAGGACTAGGTGGCGCAGGACTAGGTTGGCGCAGGACTAGGTTAACCCAATACTAGGTTGGCCCAATACTAGGTTGGCCCAATACTAGGTTGGCCCAATACTAGGTTGGCCCAATACTAGGTTGGCGCAGGACTAGGTTGGCTCAGGACTAGGTTGGCGCAGGACTAGGTTGGCCCAATACTAGGTTGGCCCAATACTAGGTTGGCGCCGGACTAGGTTGGCCCAGGACTAGGTTGGCCCAATACTAGGTTGGCGCAGGACTAGGTTGGCGCAGGACTAGTTTGGATCAGGACTAGGTTAACCCAATACTAGGTTGGCCCAATACTAGGTTGGCCCAATACTAGGTTGGCGCAGGACTAGGTTAACCCAATACTAGGTTGGCCCAATACTAGGTTGGCGCCGGACTAGGTTGGCCCAGGACTAGGTTGGCCCAATACTAGGTTGGCGCAGGACTAGGTTGGCGCAGGACTAGTTTGGATCAGGACTAGGTTAACCCAATACTAGGTTGGCCCAGGACTAGGTTGGCCCAATACTAGGTTGGCGCAGGACTAGGTTGGCGCAGGACTAGTTTGGATCAGGACTAGGTTAACCCAATACTAGGTTGGCCCAATACTAGGTTGGCCCAATACTAGGTTGGCGCAGGACTAGGTTAACCCAATACTAGGTTGGCCCAATACTAGGTTGGCGCAGGACTAGGTTGGCGCAGGACTAGGTTGGCGCAGGACTAGGTTGGCGCAGGACTAGGTTGGCCCAATACTAGGTTGGCCCAATACTAGGTTGGCCCAACACTAGGTTGGCCCAATACTAGGTTGGCCCAATACTAGGTTGGCTCAGGACTAGGTTGGCCCAATACTAGGTTGGCCCAATACTAGGTTGGCGCAGGACTAGGTTGGCCCAATACTAGGTTGGCCCAATACTAGGTTGGCGCAGGACTAGGTTGGCGCAGGACTAGATTGCCCAATACTAGGTTGGCGCAGGACTAGGTTGGCCCAATACTAGGTTGGCCCAATACTAGGTTGGCCCAATACTAGGTTGGCGCAGGACTAGGTGGCGCAGGACTAGGTTGGCGCAGGACTAGGTTAACCCAATACTAGGTTGGCCCAATACTAGGTTGGCCCAATACTAGGTTGGCCCAATACTAGGTTGGCCCAATACTAGGTTGGCGCAGGACTAGGTTGGCTCAGGACTAGGTTGGCGCAGGACTAGGTTGGCCCAATACTAGGTTGGCCCAATACTAGGTTGGCGCCGGACTAGGTTGGCCCAGGACTAGGTTGGCCCAATACTAGGTTGGCGCAGGACTAGGTTGGCGCAGGACTAGGTTGGCGCAGGACTAGGTTGGCGCAGGACTAGGTTGGCCCAATACTAGGTTGGCCCAATACTAGGTTGGCCCAATACTAGGTTGGCCCAACACTAGGTTGGCCCAATACTAGGTTGGCCCAATACTAGGTTGGCTCAGGACTAGGTTAACCCAATACTAGGTTGGCCCAATACTAGGTTGGCCCAATACTAGGTTGGCGCAGGACTAGGTTAACCCAATACTAGGTTGGCCCAATACTAGGTTGGCGCCGGACTAGGTTGGCCCAGGACTAGGTTGGCCCAATACTAGGTTGGCGCAGGACTAGGTTGGCGCAGGACTAGTTTGGATCAGGACTAGGTTAACCCAATACTAGGTTGGCCCAGGACTAGGTTGGCCCAATACTAGGTTGGCGCAGGACTAGGTTGGCGCAGGACTAGTTTGGATCAGGACTAGGTTAACCCAATACTAGGTTGGCCCAATACTAGGTTGGCCCAATACTAGGTTGGCGCAGGACTAGGTTAACCCAATACTAGGTTGGCCCAATACTAGGTTGGCGCAGGACTAGGTTGGCGCAGGACTAGGTTGGCGCAGGACTAGGTTGGCGCAGGACTAGGTTGGCCCAATACTAGGTTGGCCCAATACTAGGTTGGCCCAATACTAGGTTGGCGCAGGACTAGGTTAACCCAATACTAGGTTGGCCCAATACTAGGTTGGCGCAGGACTAGTTTGGATCAGGACTAGGTTAACCCAATACTAGGTTGGCCCAATACTAGGTTGGCCCAATACTAGGTTGGCGCAGGACTAGGTTAACCCAATACTAGGTTGGCCCAATACTAGGTTGGCGCAGGACTAGGTTGGCGCAGGACTAGGTTGGCGCAGGACTAGGTTGGCGCAGGACTAGGTTGGCCCAATACTAGGTTGGCCCAATACTAGGTTGGCCCAATACTAGGTTGGCCCAACACTAGGTTGGCCCAATACTAGGTTGGCCCAATACTAGGTTGGCTCAGGACTAGGTTGGCCCAATACTAGGTTGGCCCAATACTAGGTTGGCGCAGGACTAGGTTGGCCCAATACTAGGTTGGCCCAATACTAGGTTGGCCCAATACTAGGTTGGCCCAATACTAGGTTGGCCCAATACTAGGTTGGCCCAATACTAGGTTGGCGCAGGACTAGGTTGGCTCAGGACTAGGTTGGCGCAGGACTAGGTTGGCCCAATACTAGGTTGGCCCAATACTAGGTTGGCGCCGGACTAGGTTGGCCCAGGACTAGGTTGGCCCAATACTAGGTTGGCGCAGGACTAGGTTGGCGCAGGACTAGGTTGGCCCAATACTAGGTTGGCCCAATACTAGGTTGGCCCAATACTAGGTTGGCCCAACACTAGGTTGGCCCAATACTAGGTTGGCCCAATACTAGGTTGGCTCAGGACTAGGTTAACCCAATACTAGGTTGGCCCAATACTAGGTTGGCCCAATACTAGGTTGGCGCAGGACTAGGTTAACCCAATACTAGGTTGGCCCAATACTAGGTTGGCGCCGGACTAGGTTGGCCCAGGACTAGGTTGGCCCAATACTAGGTTGGCGCAGGACTAGGTTGGCGCAGGACTAGTTTGGATCAGGACTAGGTTAACCCAATACTAGGTTGGCCCAGGACTAGGTTGGCCCAATACTAGGTTGGCGCAGGACTAGGTTGGCGCAGGACTAGTTTGGATCAGGACTAGGTTAACCCAATACTAGGTTGGCCCAATACTAGGTTGGCCCAATACTAGGTTGGCGCAGGACTAGGTTAACCCAATACTAGGTTGGCCCAATACTAGGTTGGCGCAGGACTAGGTTGGCGCAGGACTAGGTTGGCGCAGGACTAGGTTGGCGCAGGACTAGGTTGGCCCAATACTAGGTTGGCCCAATACTAGGTTGGCCCAATACTAGGTTGGCGCAGGACTAGGTTAACCCAATACTAGGTTGGCCCAATACTAGGTTGGCGCAGGACTAGTTTGGATCAGGACTAGGTTAACCCAATACTAGGTTGGCCCAATACTAGGTTGGCCCAATACTAGGTTGGCGCAGGACTAGGTTAACCCAATACTAGGTTGGCCCAATACTAGGTTGGCGCAGGACTAGGTTGGCGCAGGACTAGGTTGGCGCAGGACTAGGTTGGCGCAGGACTAGGTTGGCCCAATACTAGGTTGGCCCAATACTAGGTTGGCCCAATACTAGGTTGGCCCAACACTAGGTTGGCCCAATACTAGGTTGGCCCAATACTAGGTTGGCTCAGGACTAGGTTGGCCCAATACTAGGTTGGCCCAATACTAGGTTGGCGCAGGACTAGGTTGGCCCAATACTAGGTTGGCCCAATACTAGGTTGGCGCAGGACTAGGTTGGCGCAGGACTAGATTGCCCAATACTAGGTTGGCGCAGGACTAGGTTGGCCCAATACTAGGTTGGCCCAATACTAGGTTGGCCCAATACTAGGTTGGCGCAGGACTAGGTGGCGCAGGACTAGGTTGGCGCAGGACTAGGTTAACCCAATACTAGGTTGGCCCAATACTAGGTTGGCCCAATACTAGGTTGGCCCAATACTAGGTTGGCCCAATACTAGGTTGGCGCAGGACTAGGTTGGCTCAGGACTAGGTTGGCGCAGGACTAGGTTGGCCCAATACTAGGTTGGCCCAATACTAGGTTGGCGCCGGACTAGGTTGGCCCAGGACTAGGTTGGCCCAATACTAGGTTGGCGCAGGACTAGGTTGGCGCAGGACTAGTTTGGATCAGGACTAGGTTAACCCAATACTAGGTTGGCCCAATACTAGGTTGGCCCAATACTAGGTTGGCGCAGGACTAGGTTAACCCAATACTAGGTTGGCCCAATACTAGGTTGGCGCCGGACTAGGTTGGCCCAGGACTAGGTTGGCCCAATACTAGGTTGGCGCCGGACTAGGTTGGCCCAGGACTAGGTTGGCCCAATACTAGGTTGGCGCAGGACTAGGTTGGCGCAGGACTAGTTTGGATCAGGACTAGGTTAACCCAATACTAGGTTGGCCCAGGACTAGGTTGGCCCAATACTAGGTTGGCGCAGGACTAGGTTGGCGCAGGACTAGTTTGGATCAGGACTAGGTTAACCCAATACTAGGTTGGCCCAATACTAGGTTGGCCCAATACTAGGTTGGCGCAGGACTAGGTTAACCCAATACTAGGTTGGCCCAATACTAGGTTGGCGCAGGACTAGGTTGGCGCAGGACTAGGTTGGCGCAGGACTAGGTTGGCGCAGGACTAGGTTGGCCCAATACTAGGTTGGCCCAATACTAGGTTGGCCCAATACTAGGTTGGCGCAGGACTAGGTTAACCCAATACTAGGTTGGCCCAATACTAGGTTGGCGCAGGACTAGTTTGGATCAGGACTAGGTTAACCCAATACTAGGTTGGCCCAATACTAGGTTGGCGCAGGACTAGGTTAACCCAATACTAGGTTGGCCCAATACTAGGTTGGCGCAGGACTAGGTTGGCGCAGGACTAGGTTGGCGCAGGACTAGGTTGGCGCAGGACTAGGTTGGCCCAATACTAGGTTGGCCCAATACTAGGTTGGCCCAACACTAGGTTGGCCCAATACTAGGTTGGCCCAATACTAGGTTGGCTCAGGACTAGGTTGGCCCAATACTAGGTTGGCCCAATACTAGGTTGGCGCAGGACTAGGTTGGCCCAATACTAGGTTGGCCCAATACTAGGTTGGCGCAGGACTAGGTTGGCGCAGGACTAGATTGCCCAATACTAGGTTGGCGCAGGACTAGGTTGGCCCAATACTAGGTTGGCCCAATACTAGGTTGGCCCAATACTAGGTTGGCGCAGGACTAGGTGGCGCAGGACTAGGTTGGCGCAGGACTAGGTTAACCCAATACTAGGTTGGCCCAATACTAGGTTGGCCCAATACTAGGTTGGCCCAATACTAGGTTGGCCCAATACTAGGTTGGCGCAGGACTAGGTTGGCTCAGGACTAGGTTGGCGCAGGACTAGGTTGGCCCAATACTAGGTTGGCCCAATACTAGGTTGGCGCCGGACTAGGTTGGCCCAGGACTAGGTTGGCCCAATACTAGGTTGGCGCAGGACTAGGTTGGCGCAGGACTAGTTTGGATCAGGACTAGGTTAACCCAATACTAGGTTGGCCCAATACTAGGTTGGCCCAATACTAGGTTGGCGCAGGACTAGGTTAACCCAATACTAGGTTGGCCCAATACTAGGTTGGCGCCGGACTAGGTTGGCCCAGGACTAGGTTGGCCCAATACTAGGTTGGCGCAGGACTAGGTTGGCGCAGGACTAGTTTGGATCAGGACTAGGTTAACCCAATACTAGGTTGGCCCAGGACTAGGTTGGCCCAATACTAGGTTGGCGCAGGACTAGGTTGGCGCAGGACTAGTTTGGATCAGGACTAGGTTAACCCAATACTAGGTTGGCCCAATACTAGGTTGGCCCAATACTAGGTTGGCGCAGGACTAGGTTAACCCAATACTAGGTTGGCCCAATACTAGGTTGGCGCAGGACTAGGTTGGCGCAGGACTAGGTTGGCGCAGGACTAGGTTGGCGCAGGACTAGGTTGGCCCAATACTAGGTTGGCCCAATACTAGGTTGGCCCAACACTAGGTTGGCCCAATACTAGGTTGGCTCAGGACTAGGTTAGCGCAGGACTCGGTTGGCCCAATACTAGGTTAGCCAAGGACTAGGTTGGCGCAGGATTAGGTTGGCGCAGGACTAGGTTGGCGCAATACTAGGTTGGCCCAATACTAGGTTGGCGCAGGACTAGGTTGGCGCAGGACTAAGTTGGCCCAATACTAGGTTGGCGCAGGACTAGGTTGGCCCAATACTAGATTGGCGCAGGACTAGGTTGGTGCAAGACTAGACAAATTCGGAGGATTTAAATAAGGAAAGTAGAAAAGTGGGAATGTGATACTGATAAAACAAGGCAATGAACAGAAGGACACAAATGGACAGAATAGAGGAAATAATTTATTTAATGAAATCGGATATTGTTCTGGCAGAATGCTATATTGGTAAAGAAACTTCAAGGGGTGGACTGAAATACTATCAGATGATTCAATAAATAAAGCAAACTATATGAACTCGTACACCGGACAGAAGAGGAAAAGAGGTAGGCCTTTACGATGGTGGGAATACAAAATAACAGCTAAACTTTACCACAATATAGCTTATACATCAGAATAACACATAGGCTATAATTTTTGATGAAAACTCAACTGTAAAGTGATGTTTACATTTTGGTATATTTATATTTTTTCTTTTTTCTTTTTTCGTCGCCACAGTGCTTGTTTGGCTTATCTGACATTGTTTACGAAAATGACTTTTTAATGCAGTATTATAAAGAATTAAATTTCCATCCTATTGGTAAAATATTTTTTTAAAATATTCAATTCTAAAATAATAAAAATCTCATTAGTTTTTTACTCAACACGGCACTTAACGAAAATTCCGTGCTTGTTTGCTGTATCGGTATTTTTTTTAAATTTCAGTGCTTGTTTACTGTATCACAACTCAATTGACCAATCACAGCCGGCGTTGCGCCGTATCCGCCATTTTGTAAGATGTCACAGTAGTGGGAAACACAGTGAGATTCGCTTGAAATCGCAATAAAAAATGAGAAATAGTTTATTAAATTATGTTCTTTTTTCATAAATTTGATTGAATATCATTTTAATATGTCTTCAACAAATCATAAAAGTAAACATGAGCAGACACGGCTAAAAATAGAGAAATACGTATTTTTTCTTTCTTTAATTTGTTTTACCCAGTTTTCTCGAAGAGTTGGATTTGCAGGAAATCTGAACATTTTGTAATTAATTTTACAAACGAATCCGAGATGCCGTAATCAGTGTCAAGTCGTCAATCGCAATGAAATAGTTTGAAAGTGGTTCGAAAGAAATGAGCAGATGTGAGTGCGAAGGAAACTGTGACTACTCTGAAGGAGAGTTGAAATAATGATTGAAATTTGATTGTAATAAGATTAAAAAAATTAAATTTTGGAATAATAAATAAGAGAATATGATATACATATATTATAAATAAGTGAAAAATATATTAAAATTTGCGAAGTTTACGGGCACACATCTTCTTTTTCTGAGGTACAAATAATTATAAAAATCACCAGTTTCTGTTTAATGTAAACTACTTATGGCTTAAAATCAAACTTTGGTCCTGGAATAATTAAACTAAAATCCAAAATTCAATTCAGTCGTATAGATTCTAAATACCCCATTAAAAATGATTTAACATAGATTCTGAATACTATGTTCATTCATATTTTTATAAATAAGTAAAATATAAATAATTTAAAAGACGATTTTTTTATAATAATTATATTAATTAAAAAGAAAGCGATTATTTTTGTCGCCAAAGCCAATGAGGACTAAAGACAAAAAATGGTGGCGCCCTCTGCTGGATTTTTAAAATTCCGTACCGTTTCCACTAAGAACTGTCAAGTTTTTATGGAATGTCATAGCCTCATAGCCGTGTAAGCAACTTTTGACATTTTTCCTATTGCTTGCGTGTTTAATCACAAATTTTTACAATTTTCAACGCCCATAAAGAATATTAGAAGCAATTAGTGCATAAAATACAAAGAACATAGTATACTGTATCTACTGAGTTCTTTAGACTGACATCTGAATCGTTTAAATAGTGAAAATGGTCGACCTTAGTGGAGGTTCCGACGGTCCTTTGGAACATGCATTTTCCAACACAGTTTTTATAATTCCTGGGATTATTTTCGTGAGTTTATCCGGTAAGTAATGCGTAATAACTCGTAATCTATCGATTTTAACAGATAATATTAAAAGAAAAGATGTTTACATACTTAAAATGGTAATTTTAAAGTGTATTAATTTTTTCGCAATATGTTTAAAATTAACTGTCAATTTAGATAAAAAAATCTTCTTATCAAGAAAAAATGACGTATTTAACACTAATAAATATACTAGCGCGCTCCATAAATATTTAAATGTCTGTAGAAATTAGTTATTTATTTATGTGCATAAAGATAACAGAATAAATATAAATAATAAACCTCAGAGTTCAATTTATAGCTGCAACATTATTGACAATAATTCAATGTGTTAGCATATATTATTATACTCAGCTATATTTTTTAAAATATGAAAAGTAGACCCTGCGTATAGATAAAGAGAAGCTATTTATATCTATAATCTTGCAATAGTCCAATACCATAACAGTCTTTTCTGAAATCTAAAATTTCTAGTCTATTTTATTCTGCTACCAACAAATAATTTCATTATCAAGTACTTGGGGGTTGTCCATTAATCACGTGAGGCTTGAAAGGGGGGGGAGGGGTTTGATAAAAATCACGAAAATAACACAAGGGGGAGGGGGGGGGGGTGTAGTAAGATATCTCATGTATTTATTTTTTCGTCAAACCTGCATGATGCTTATCCAGTTGTTAGTGTTGAAGAATGTCTTGCTAATCCGTGGTCCGAGGACAATATACATTAAATATATTCATGTACTAGTACAATACATGTTTTTCCTATGATTACACTCTTCGTTTATTATTATTGTTATGGCAATAAAAAAAAACTTGCAACCTGGTGTAGACATTTTTATTATGGTCCTTAATTTCAGAATAAAATAAGATTATAGTTTATACCTGTATTTAAATTAAGATAATATTCAGAAAATTTTAAGATTCGTTGTAGGTACTAAAAATACACGTGATGTTGAGAAGGGGGAGGGGGGTGGTCTTAAACCTCACTACGTATCAACGATGGGGGAGGCGGGGTTAAAAAATGCTAAAAAAAGATCACGTGATTAATGGACAACCCCTTGTTCCATGAGAGCTATGACTTGTCCTTCTTTAAATGATACTTAAAGGACTGACATTGCAGAGGTGGACGTATGATTAGGTGGCCCGTTACATTGTCTAAATAGCAATTAAAAATTAAAACACAACTTCTACAGTCCTGTACCATAACATATTACTTATGACCATAGGTCTCCTTGATAGAGGGATCAGGCATAATTCACCTTATTATAATAATCTCTATCCAGTATTCATGTTTTCTCACAATATTTTCTATACTGTGTCAATAACTTTTCAGAAATTTCTTTCTTTTATACCTTTCATATTACCCTTATCCCATTTCTTCATTTCATTTTTCTCATTTGCATTTAATACCGATCTACCGGGAGTGCTCCCAAGATTGTTCAAGATGATTCCAACATGTCTTTCATATCATCGCACCACCTGATGATGAGATGGAGTTCATCTATATGAAACCACTGCAGTCATTCATAGTTCAGGAATGAATTCCCCTCCTAGTAGTTTCCTGAGCGCTACGACGACCTTCTTCAAACAAGACTTGAAGAAAGTCCTTAAAGTTTAAAGCTGGTCCACAGTGCCCCTGTTTTTTTTAGTTGGAGGAAATCACCGGGTATGTGGGAGTTGAACCGCACTAAAACCTCCAACCGCTCACACTCAGCGTCCGAACCCCGGCTGAGGCCAGAACCCAGCACGGGGTTATGAGGGACGGCGCGACGCGTTACGCCATCGGCACTCTTTCCCGTCGCTCCGTCCCCCACATTGCAGAGGTCCACGATGGACAGTAACCACTTACGATGAGGTAGCCCGTAAGCTTTCCGGCATTGCAATAAAAAAAACGAATGGCGTCATGTTTTCTACATACCTTACTATCCTAATATACTTTATCTCTCCACAAATCATTATTAACAATTATATTACATATATTAATTAACAATGCCGACAGAGAATTTATGTGAAAGCTATAAATTTTAATGTATTAAACTCACCGGCCGTAACAAATTTTTGATTACAAAATCGTAGCAAGACATTTCAGTTTGTATTAAAACACTTGTGCTATCATCAATTATTGTTGATAACGTTACGGTACGAAACATAAGCGGGGGCGTTCATAGTTATTTAAAATCCTTTTAAAGATTATTAGATAAATTATAAATAATTGAGAAAAAATACTTCACAGTCTTTTAAACAATAGTCAACCCGCGCAACTTCGACACACAGAGGGTAGACAGATTTGTTTGCTTTTAAATCTACCCGCAGTATCCAGTCTTGTGATCATGACGTTTGCAAAAACGTTGAAATATCGAGACAACTCAATTTATTAAATATCGTCGTAATAATTAGCCATGAAAGTAATGCGAATATCCAATACCGTTGTTAATGTAAATGGCGAAAAATTCTTACTATAGGGCACTCAATTTTATTATTTGTTTTTTTTTGACTTGTAAGAAAGAAAGAAAGAAAGCTTTAATCGACACATAAATAAGGGACACAACATTACAATATAGCTTAATCGACTAGGTGTTAATCGACTTGTGTTTAACTTTCTTTACTATCGGTAAAGAAAGTTAAACACAAGTACTCATATTAGGTAATAGGGATGTTGCGAATGTCGATTATTGGACAGTCGCGATAATGCGAATGCGAATACTCAGTTTTCGCATTCGAAAGGTCAACATTAGCGGTTTTTTACTGACAAGTCAACTGTATCTTCCAAAAGTCATTAAAATTTATAGGTACTACAAAGTATAAAATAGGTACCTATATTTTACCTGCACTGGATCGACTTGGGAAGTAGGAGGTACTTGTCTCCCCTCCCACCAAATAGCTAAACACAAATTACTTTGACAGCGGAAGGTCGCAGATCCATCGAGTTTGGGCTCCTTTTAAAGGGCAAGTAGAGGACTTTATTTTGGCTCTGTCAGATTCCTTCTACATCCAACATCCTTCTACCCGTTCTCTACTACTACCTTTTGTCAAAACATTTGCATAACATTCGCATGAATTTTTGCGAATGCGCATATTTAAGAACTTACGAATATTCGGGAATTAATTTAAAAATTTACTTTTTCGCGAATGCGAATATTCGTTACATCCCTAATAGGTAACGTTTGTCAGAAGACTATAAAAATAATACAAAATAAAGTTAAAACTACCTCCCTATATGGAATAAAGTTGCGCAGTTCACCTAATTTAAAATACAAACCGCTTCATCTCTCAACACGGGACGGCCTCATTATCGTTACGTGGACGACCACGTTTCGACACGTACGAAAAACAATCAGATAACAACAAATACACAGTGCAACACAACGAATCTGTTAAAAAAGACAAAAAACACCAATAAAATCGGCCAAAATGTCCGGCGAAATCGACGATGTGCCCGAAATGGATTCCTTGGAGGATCTATTAAAATACGGTGGTGACCCCTCAAAGATGCCGTCGACCAAGGAACTCCTCAAAATGCTGGAGACGTCAGAGATTCCTGAAGAGTTGAGAGAGAATTTGAAGACGATGCTGACAGGAAATGTACCGCAAGTTTTTTCCGGATATGGATCGATGCTGGCGATTTTTTTCGTGATCTTAATATTCGGTTTTATACGTGAGTTATTTTTGTCTATTACAGCTTGATAAGGCCTGGATTAATAGGTTTATTTCATGGATTATCTATGCTCTGACTATTTTGACTAACATCAGAGCCATAGGCTCGCTTAAAGCTTGTCTCGGTCAAGGAATTTAATCAGAAGTTGATAGAAGGAATAGGTAATGTGAGAGGTACCGTTAGAATGCTAAAGACATTTTGGAAATCAAATCAAATCAAAAAAATATTTATTCTGAGCACATGAACTTAATTCAAAAAATGCCCAGAAACGGTTTCCGGCTCAGTAATGGCACAGTAGCCATAAAATGACGGCACTGCGACATTGATCTTCCACCGGCACCAGACGTACACGTTGAAATATTGTCAGTATAGTGGCGTGCATGTAAATTTTAGTCAGGGTATACACAAGTAGATTCGACTTTATTCTTTACAAATACCTACAATTAATTTTATTTCTACTTTTTGTTAAACACATGCAAATAATAAAAATCATCAATGCATAAATAAATACTGCATTTCATAGTTTGTTACTTTGCATGCTGACTTAAACTAATAAATTTTCATTTCATAGATTTCTGTTGTTATTTTTATTTCATTTCGATAAATGACAGTATTGCATACAGTGTGCAATGCATATTTGTTTCCATAGACTGCATGCCACTAGTCAATATCTCAATCTAATACAAAAAAGACATGCCCGCTGAGTTTCTTTCGCCAGTTCTTTTTAGGACGGTAGCTAAAAATATTTACCGAACTTGTAGTAACTATAAAACTCCAACTATGTTTATAGTAAACTTAATTTCACTCAATAACCAAAACATTCTTGCTCAGAGTCATTACGATGGTCGCCGCTGTGGATCCTGGCTACACAGGAGTTACAGTGGTGGGAATGAGTGGGCAAATACCCATACATTCTCTACCAGACAAATTATTATAATCTTATTTTACTTGTTTATTAATTCTAGAAATTGGGACAGATGCGTGTTATCTAAACGACTTATATAACAACGATAACTTTATACCGATAACGACCTGTTTTTATTACAATTGCTCAACGTCAATATAATCCAGCGCTTATTATTAATAAAAGATTAAAATTTATTTTAATAAAAACTTTCAATACAAGCTTTTAAAATCCTGAATACATGTATCAGTAGAGTGCCAGCCAAGACAAGTAAAATAAACCCAAACACGATGAGTCTATCTTATTTAGTACAGGAGTTCCTATGACCACCTTCCGAATCTATTATCAGATCAGCACAATTTTGTCATATTATTGCATTGTCACGCGATATCTGCTTGCAAAATGTCAGATCAATCGGAGACCGGAAATTTTTAAAATTTAGCTTGCAAAATTCCACCCGAACTTACATAATTACATCCAGTGCAATAATATAAAGCTTGTAAAAAGTAGCCAAAGTTGCTCCCTCGCAATTGGGTTATATCCTAGTAAAATTTTCGTGAATAAATAGATGAAAATGTCATCAATAGATGGCGTTACTTGTATTTCAGTTTCACCCAACTATTATGTGAAAAATACGATGGACCTGACCTAGCTTCTGGTATATTTGAAATCCACCTAATTATCTGCATAGTTTTTTAACCGGTAAATTTTAATACTTTTAACGCCTTGTTGTAAAACAATATTATGTCTCCTAATGCGGTCACAAGTTTTGAAAAATGTTATAACAATTGAGCATTCGGAGTCGACTCGCAAAGTTACTAAAAACTAATAACTAGAACATAGTCGTTCAGCTTTACTTATTAATGGACAGTCAAGACGATTCTCCTGGCCCTGGATAACTAAATAAACCATGATGATGGAAGATATGGTTCCATCTATTGTATCTTCTTGATGATGAACTCTCGAAGTGACGTCAGGAAACAAGTGAGAGTTGAGAGTATGTCAAAGAGCATATAATATTAGATACGCGTATTTAGACTTTTGGATCTTGTGAGGAATGAAATAAATGAGTTTAACAGAAGAGAAAATTAATGCTTCACATTTAGACTCTGAAATAGAGTTAAAGATAGTTTCAGCTTCGCAAAAGATTAACAATCAAGAAAATTTAATGAATCAAGAGCTCCATTATTTATGAATCGATTTGATATTGTTGCCAGTGAAGATAACTTTCCCATCCGCGAATAACCCAATAACAGCATTATATCTCGTTTATCTAATTTATTATTTATCTTTATATCTTATCCAGCAGGAGTTATCAATCGATAGCCATCGCTCTTCCTATAATCGCGTAGCTCCACGTAATTATTACTTTTTGATTTATGATTTACAATCAGTGTGCTTTTTATTACAATCAAACGTGTCAGTGTGGTGAGTCCAATTTTAAATCTTAAAAACATATATTTTCAATTTCTGGTAAACGTAAGGCGCCATATTTAAATATTTTCCCGCGCTCACAGTTAAAATGGCGGACGACATAATCCCATTGAACACGGGGCCCATTTCTTTGGACCTGGGAGGAGGCGATTTTAAAGATAAACTATCGGAGACCATACAAAATTTGGATCTGAAATCTGTCATGGAGAAGATGGTCGGAACCTTGCCTGATGGGGAAACCACGGAAGCCCAGGAAAGCATTAAGAAAATGCTGGAAAAATTCGAAGCAATGTCAGAGGATGAGAAGGCAGACTTTACCGCCAAAATCAAGGAGGGTTTGAAACAAAAACTGATGAATTTTAACATTGGAGATCACATTGACATGTCTGGTGTGCAACAAGCTATTAGCGATGCGATCGCGTATAAATTGCAAATTGCAGCGATTGTCGTTGGAGTGATAGCTATCTTATTCTTCACGTTGCTTGGTATGTTTTTTTGTTATATACGAGTTCAACCGCATTCACTTTGGCCTAAAATATACTCCGTTATTTCGTAAAATAAAGCTCCAAGTTCTTTATTTTTAGTATAACTAAACTACATATTAGAGTATCTGCAATTGAATGCGGGTAGTTGCTTCTTCTAATTAAGGTTCTAAAATGTAGTCAATCTATGAAAGAAGCACGTGTTAAGAAGTTGGTTAATTTATATTTTATTGTTAAAATTAGGACTTGAAGACCCCACTATAGCTAAGAAAAAGTAAAAGATTAGTACACGTGTATATTCCTGTCATAAAATGCCTGGTAATAATTATCCTTACTAGCGGACTCACGCAACTTCGTCATTTTCAATTAAAAGGTAGTCCATATTATTTCTCAGGGTCTAAAGATTGTCTGTTCCAAATTTCATCAAATTCGGTTGAGAGGTATAAGCGAAAAAGCGTTACAGACAGACATAGTATTATACATATAGGTAGTATTAGTAAATGATACCTCATAAAATATCATACCATTAAAATGTGGTTTTAGAAGTTCCTGCTATAAAAATCTGCGTTTAAATCGTAAAATTATATTATTTGTCCACGTACTCATATTATTATGTTTATCTACAACACGCAGGTGTCCTAATTATCTTGACATAATTACTGTTGTATTATCGAAATGGATTTATCGATAAACATGATCTTAGTTTATATCAATAACGTTTTTTTATCAAGCGGATTTGTTATTTAATTACTGAGAGCATTTAAGGATTTTAAATAAACTCTGTGGAGTGTAACGAATATTCGCAAAAAATCATGCGATTGTTTTGGCAAAATGTTTGAAAGGGCAACATTCGTATTCGCATTCCCGAATGTCAATATATAATAGACGAGCCAACGGCCCACCTGATAGGAAGTGGTTACCGTCGTTCATGAACCTCTGCAATGTCAGGGGACACTGAGGGGTCGCTACCTACGACCTAACCTCAAGGACCCTCCTCAAGCCTCGTTTGAAGAAGGACAAGTCATAGCGCTCAGGGAATACCGAGGATATTCGCATTGTCCAAAAATCGTCATTCGCAACATCCCTACTATGAGGTTAGCAGTAAACTAAGCATAATTAAAAGCAGTTTACATTATAGTTCTTAACTATATAAATTGTTAAACTGTAATGAAATACATTTGATACCCTCAAACATTTAAAGTTCGAGTACTTTTTATTTAATGAAACGAAAACTACAAAATTTTCTTTTGCAAGCCTTTGGCGGCTTCAATTCCGCCAGAGCCTTAAATAAATATTAATGTTTAATAATACTTTTACAATAATTTTTCATATGTCGTTATAGAGTGAGACTATTCAGTCAAAGAACATCTACAGCATAAAAGGCAATCCACTTATTGTAACGATCTATTCGCTCATAGCTGGGCTCAGGTCTCCTCAGTAGAGGGGTTAGGCATAGTCCACCACGCTTGCTCAATGCGGATTGGGGACTTCACATATCGTCGAAGGATTTCTAGAATCCTTTTCCGATGTGCAGGTTTCCTCACGATGTTTTCTTTCACCGTTTTTAGCCAGTGTTGTAGTAAAAAATTGCACGTAAATCTTTTTTACATTAAGATCTTAGAGGTTAAATTTTTCATAAAACTAATGTTATTTCCGCTTTTTTTTGCAGTATTCTGCGGCTACAAACTGTACAAGTCGATAAAGAGCAAAGAAATCAAGAGGGAAGAAAAGAAAAAAGCGAAAGAATTGAAGAAGAAAAAGTAAAATATTTGTTTAACTTATTTTAAGTATCCTTCAACAAAATGGCGGTTTTATTGTGAAAATAAAAAAAATATTGTCACCTTTTGGGATTGAAATTTTTCAGTCAAAAAGCCTATTTATTCCTCTAGATTTTTATAAAAATTGTTATTTAATCTTAATTAGGATTTAAATATATTTTAATAGTTTTTTTTTCTACGATTCCAAGACGCCATTTTTATTGTAACAAGAATTAAGGATTATGTATTTTTCACTTAATTTACTAGACACAAGTAATTTTTTTTTCTATTGATTTAAACTTAAATTACTAAATGTGCTCTCTTTAGTGAAAAATACCTGATATCCTTATAAATGACTGATTAAAATAAATTTGTTGCACAAATTGGAATATTTTTCTATTGTAGCGGATATTCTGTCAAAACATTCCTAATGTGATTTTCTATGTTTTCTCCCTGTTATGTTGTACGAAATATAATTTATTTTTTCATGGTATTGTTTTATTATAACTATGGTTATGAAGACCTTTTCTTTCTTTCTTATTTACTGCATGACAGTAAAATGACCCAACTTCCCATTACCTACTGGGTCAATTTTTTTTGGCAACCATTTCTAGAATCTAGGTGTGTGAAAAATTGAAAAAATTGATTCGATATTTGAAAAATTTCGAATAATTCGAAAAGTTTCGAATATTCGTTGAATTTCGAATAGTATCGAATTTGACTACGACGACTACAACTATTTTGAATTCGAATATTCGGCGAATTTCGATTAATTCGAATTATTCGATTCGAGTTTCGAATCGAATATTCGTATTCGATTCGGAACGAATAATTCGTGAGTTCGAATTATTCGCACACCCCTACTAGAATCCTTTTCAAATATGCAGGTTTCCTCACGATGTTTTCCTTTCCCGTTTTTAACAAGTGATATTGTAAAGAACTGCATTTTCACATTAAGGTTTAAATGTACAAGTCGGCTAGTTTTGAACTCCCGTACGGAAGGCAATCGCTTCAACCACTCAGCCACCACTTGTCACGGTTTACCTAATTATTAAAATAACCTCCCATCCGCAGTGTTCCCGGAGCGCTATGACATGTCCCTCATTAAACGAGGCTTAAGAAAAGTCCTGTATCGGTAGGCGATAGATAACAGCCGCTCATTGCCCTGGCATTGCAGAGGTTCATGTGCGACGGTGACCGCTTACCATCAGGTGGGCCGTAGGCTCGTTTATATATCGCGCAATAAAAATAAACCTAACTTTATGAGGTTTCTGTGGCTCATAGCTATGTCAGGTGGCACAGTGAAGCGTATACTTTTGACTCTTCAAACCTTGTCATAGAAGGGAATCATTTAATAATCGAAAACCTAAATCGTAGCAAAAATATCTATAATACCATAGAAACTGCTCCTATGCTCTTGGAAAACACAACTATCAGGATTTACGTCGTTCGTCAACTCTAAAAATATTTCGGGCCCTACAAAGGTGGGCTCTTGTGTAGCCAGGATCCATAGCGGCGACCATCGTAATGACTGAGCAATGAAGCACTCGACCACGTGGGAAAGAGAACTTGTTTTAGACCCCGTAACGAATTTAATTAGGAGTAGGAAACATAAGAAAATATATGCATAGTTTGGGGCAAGAAAAAATGCACTTCAACTTGTAAAAAGAGAGCAGTTCATAGCTTCTGATTCATAGAGTGCTTTGTCTATCGCACACAGCTTTGTGACATTCATTGTCAGTTAATAGTTTAAATCAATTTAACATAAAATATATTAAATATTTTCCACGGGGAGAGCTCTGAGGAATTATTTGAGATGATTCCAACATCTCCCTTCTATTACCGTACCACCTGGCGTCGAGGTGAAGTTCATCCTTACTATATGGAACCACCGTGATCATCCACGGTCCGTTTCAGAAACACTTTTTTGCCACGCAGCATCCGGCTATGGAATGAGCTCCCCTCTTCGGTATTCCCAGAGCGCTATGACTTGTCCTTCTTCAAACGAGGCTTGAGGAGGGTCCTTAAAGCCCCTCAATGTCCTCTGACGTTGCAGAGGTTCATTAGCGACAGTAACCACTTACGATCAGGTGGCCGAGCGACGGGAAAGAATGCCGATGGCGTAACGCGTCGCGCCGTCCCTCCAAACCCCGTGCTGGGTTCTGGCCTCAGCCGGGGTTCGGATGCTGAGTGTGAGCGGTTGGAGGTTTTAGTGCGGTTCAACTCCCACATACCGGGGATCCGGTGATTTCCTCCAACTGAAAAAAGAAAAAAAAAAAAAATAAACAAAAAAACGATCAGGTGGCCCTTTGGCTCGTCTGCCTACGTGATAAAAAAAAATGTTGTAAGAACTCTACATATTTTTGCATAATTTCCTAATAGTCGAAGTGCATTTATTCTTGCCCCAAATTATATGCATATTTACTACAACATTTTGCTATGTTTATGAGTAACGGTAACCGCTTAGCATCAAGTGGGCTTAAATGTCTATCCAATAAAAGTGTATCTGGGACCCCATTCATTATTGTTGCAGTAAATTGCTGGATATAGGTCGACCTTGGTGATTGCTAACGTTGGCGGATGGTATAAGAATAGGAAAAATAACTGAAGTAATAAAAGAAAAGTCCAATTGAATTTTCATTTATTTTTAAAAAAATAAATCAACGTTGTTTGTAAGTCACATGGCAACACTTCGTTCGCGCACCGAAAAAAAAAGAGTGACGTCTTCATTTTCTATAATCCACAACTAAAAATTACTATTTACAACAATTAGCGTAAGTTTTTGTGCCCCAATTCGAAAATATTACTTTTGTTCGCTGGTTACTCACTCATTGAGAAAAATAACATTGCAAATTTAAGTTTGTGCACCCGCCTTTATGGTCGGCATTATGCAAACCTACCAATGTGCACACAACTTTATGGTCGACATTATGCAAACCTAGCCAGTTTTGCAAATCAGAAATTTTATGTTTCATCACAGCCAGCTTGATTCCAATCTTTAACCAAATACCGATTGAAACCCGAGTACTGTCCACAGAAAAAACGCACAATAATTACGAGAATTTAAAACATATATTTTCTCGTAAAAACTGTTCAAATCAAAGACATCAAACATTAATTGAAGAACTACACAGAAAATAAATTACATGAGACAGTACTTTTAATTATTTATCAGCGTGATATCTACTTCGGACGAAATTAGGCCCGATTTTTAATGGGGCGAATTTGGGCCCCAAATACAGTGCTCTTATTCTCAAATGCGGGTTAGGCCGACATTTTTACTCAAAATTTATTTTGCGATCCAAACCTGTTATTTACGTGTACAATCTTTTAAGTTGAAATATCCTAATGGTTTCCTTTGAAGTCAGCTAAGCATTTGGCATAACAGTGGGGCCCAAAATAACTTTAACGTGTACACTTAAATTTGCAATATCATGTTTCAAAATGTCGTTTATATTTTTGACAATCCCGATCAGAGTCCTCACTAAAGCCAGAATATGGATAAACATTATATATTTATACAAAAGCCGTAAGGCATATTATTATAGCATTTACGATATATCAAAAAATGGATAAACGACTTTAAATACTCCAGCATAATTTGAAATACGGCACGATTATTATCTAGCGACACTTTCGCGTCCAAACCGCCATCTAGCGGCATATATTTACAACATTTTTTGTTTATTTTCATTTTTAAACTTTTTTTTATAGTTTTCGAAACCCGTTATTTGCTATTAAATCGTGAGCCCCGCACCTGTACGATCGCCACCGAAATTATTGGGAGAAACAAATTTGTGTGTAATTTCGCTGGCGACGGTACCGCGAGTTATGTTACGATTTTGGCTCCCATTAGATCAGTCTATATATAAAAATCACTGGTACATACATAACATATTCACAATTTGTACACAGATATTATGCCGTTCGAATTTTAAAAGGCCTATACAGTAGCATCCAATCCTATGTGGTGAAAATTAAACAATAGCTGAAACCAATTTAAGAAATCGAGTTTAATTAATTCTCTCTCTTTAATGTTAATATTTAACTGTACACTTTACCCTATTTTAGGGTGAAACAACCAATGTCAGCATCTTCTACATATTTGAATAATTATTATGCATCCTATCTATAGGTCTAAAAAACGCCAAAACCTTTCAAAATTCAAACGGCAGGATGAACTCCTTAATGACGCCACACCCGTCCGACGTCACGACGGGCAGTGACAAGCACAGACAAGCGACTGGTTGCGTCAGGCCGTGAACATTTGAAATTCAAATGAGCCAAAACCGCGCAGTCCGACAACGTAAAAATGTTACAACTACGTACGAGGCAGGAAACTAAGACCTCTACCATTGTCATTTTAAAATCTGAACATTTAAATAATCGAAGTGAAAAAATAAAATAAGACGTACAATTATTAACCATGAAATTAAGATATCTATTATTTATTACATCACAATTTTAAAAATATTTGGGTCGGTTACCCTATTAGGGTAAATCGCCAATTGTTGGCAATATAAACTGATATTTAGGAATAACGAATTCAAACTTTAGATTTACTACTAGGTTTACTTACTAGGGATTGATTTAAGCCAAATTTGGTTTTATATAAATGTAACGTAATGTAACTATGGTCAAAGTGTCCCGCCACATACGGCCAGTAGGCCTAGCAAGAGTTTACAAATTCGGAAAACGTTTTAATTTCAAAACTAACGCACAACCAATATTATTGCTTTGTTTGTTCGATCACATCAATTTACTATTCATGTACAGTGTGAATCTGTAACTTTGGACCAGCTAAAGTGGTGTTGAACCATTTTTACTTTTTCTATCGGTTAACCTGTTTTTTTTTCAAATATCATATGGGAGTTCGCTACGATAGTCATACACCATACAATATCAGAAAAAAGACGACTCCCAAAAGTGCTTTAAGTTGTATATAGATAGTTCATTCACCCCAAATCAGCTGTTCAGTTACAAATCCACCTTCCAAACTATTTTCAATCACATTTACACTGTAGTTTATATTCAAACATGCCAACGCGCTCCGAATTCGCAAACCGCGAGCCGCTGAAAATATTAAACAAAAAAAAAAACCCGATACACTAGTGAGGTCCGTTAGTTGTTGTCTGAGGAACGTCGACACACGTCGCTTCCGGACCGTGTGACGTCACTTGTGGTGCCCGTTCCCCATCGCCGAGTCGACGACCTGGAAACCGTCCGAGGTGTGAGCTAACGTGCAGCCGTGTGTCGTCGTTCTCAGGCTAGATGGCGCTAGGGTCGGACGGTTATCGACTCAACCTTTGTGCTTTAATTGGGTGATTTACCCTACATATTGAGTTTAAGGGATTGACATTCATTTTGAGTATTTGTAATGTTTTTATTTAAAAGTTCTAGAAATAATTTTTGCCAAGAAAATTACAATATTTAGGAAGACATAAATTGGGTGTGGGTTAAACAAGGGATATAATTGCTATAATTTGTGAGACACGGCTCATTCAGAATAAAGGAATATCATTCTAGAAGATTCTGAGAAGTCTTATACAAACTTATTAATTGAATGGAAAATGTCGCAAATATGAAAAAAAAATTAGATCTATGAAATAATTTGCCAATAATACCAATTTAAAAATTTAACTAAGGCCGAATGAGCTGAATACGAATTAGGGACAATAGTTTTTGCATATCATTAAATGCAGCACAAATAACTCAAAGTAGGGTAAATCGACCAATTAACATCAATATCACTTAAATATGGATTTTAAGTAAAAATTCGCAATTTAACCGATCGCATGCGCACATAAAGGTTATTTTTATTATTAAGTCGATAAACGTGTATTAACCCTTAGGCGGCCGGGTTAGAACAGCCCTTTGTAAGATTTTTTAAACCGCCAAACGTTCGTTAATTTCAAATCATATTTCGAATCTATTTTCAATTCGAAATCTGATTTAAAAATTCCCGCCCGCCACCAGTGATGTTTTTTTTTAAACAAAGCAAGATAGACCCAGGCGTTGTGCAACCCATAAAAAGTCGAGTCCAAATTTAAAAAAGTTAGTATGTTTTGGTTATTTTTTTTACATTTGGAACTTCGACAGCCCACGAGGTACGATATACACAGCTGCGCGCAAGCTATCATTTAGCTGTTACATTTATATACACATTAAAAAAAATCATTGAAAAGCCACACCGAAAAAATAATAAAAAAAAGTAAAATGTGTTACGTATTTTTATACGTATCACATCTTATTCACATCGACACAAAAAACATTATTTTAAAAAATAAAAAATATAATCATAACAGCCAAACAATAGTAAAACAATCACAAAAAACCAATGTGCCAAGTGGATAAAACATGCTTATACTGAAGGTACTTAAAGAAATAAACAAAAAAAAATCAAAAATTTTAAAGAGCTCTTTAATTTTGTTATAAAAATAATATTTTTTAAATAAACATTTTTTCGAAGAGAACATTAAATGCGCGGCAGATTCGAAACAAATCAATGACAGGTGATTCTCAAAAATAATCTTATTTGTAGTACTAAAATTTTTCAATAGACTTTTTTGAGAATCGCCCTCAAAAACCTATAATTATTTTCAATAACACATGTAAAGCTAAATTCGTAACAATATAATCTCATTTTTTTTTAATTTAACGTTTTTATAACTTCACTTATTTTTTATTTTCAAAAAATACTTTTAACTTTACCAAATAATGGTAATTTTAATACTGAAATTTTGAATTCCAATTTGAAGCGTAAATTTTGTAAGTAAAGTTAAAAAAAAACGAAAATTTATTTTTTTATTAATTACTACTACTTACTACTATTTTGCTGAAATTCGTAAAGCAATTATAGCAATTTGCACAATTTTTTAACGATTTTGCATTGAATTGATTTGAATATAGAATATTCGTGGAGCAAACTAAATAATTGGAACGAAGTTCCTTATCGCGCGTTGTGAAAGGAGGCTAAACGGAAAAAAATCTTACGAAAAGTTGTCACGACACTTATTTTGTTTTAGATGATTATCGCTAGATGGCGCTGTGACCAAAATCTTTTAAAACACGTTCTTTATCGCGCGTTACGTTAGGAAAAAAATTATAAGATATGTTTTAATCGAAAGGAACTACGTTCTATTCGGGTGTCACATGACACCTCTCAAGTTTTTTTATAACTGAATTAAATTAAAAATCAGATCGCAGTGAAAATTATCATCTGACAAAATATAACGTGATGTAGGAATACATATCTTACGCGATTAAACCTTTCAGCGGTATATAAAACTGGCAAAGGATAGAACTCAGTCTCTGGTGCCTTTTAATAGCAGACAATATTTGAAGTATTTCCAAAATTAGCGACGAATATATCATGCTAATTAATATAATCTGATAATTTAAATTAATCAATTTTAAAGCTTTAAAGCTGAAATTGAGATACTATTTAATTCAAAAGTTATTTAACCCTTTCACGTCCAAGGGAAATATTTTTCCCTTCTACAAAAATCGTTACTATTATTGAATAATATATTTTTTTAATGAATGTCAAACGTTACGTTTATGTACGTTGTGTTAAAATGTTTCATATGAAATTTATAGGAAATTTGTACACCCTACTATGTTTTTCTAGTGATATCCCTTACTTTACAGAATAACTTAAATATTGTGTAGTATTCGCATGTTTAGTGTCAGCCATCTTATGGTCCTGAAAGGGTTAACAATCGGAATTAGGAGCCTACGGAATATGACAATTTAATATTACACCGCAGTTTACTGATCTTTATACAATTGGGGCTAAAATCGCTTTACGAATCTCAACTAAAAGTCAAACAGACAAATTTGTATGAAAAAAAAGTAAAATTAAGTACATACACACTTCAGTTTTTTTTTAAATATATTTAGTTTAATGGTAACAAGTAATGGCACCACTCATATTAGTGATAATTCGGAATAATAACCGCCTTATATAAAAAAAAAAATTCAAAAAAGTAAACATCCTGTATAAACATTTAAGGAAAAAGCATTAATTTATAACCAATTGCAGTCTACTTTTATAAAACGAATTATGACATTTTTTAAATTTAAATTCGTAAGTTTTTTTGAGGAACGTAATAAACCCTGTTTTTTTTTTAAATTTGATCGTTTGAAAAAAACAAAAACATAACGTATCCATACTTTTTCAATAAAATAACAAAATTAAAGCTATTTATGGTAATGTTCTTTTATTTTTTTTAAGTGATGTATTTTTGTAGAAAAATCGTAAAATGGCGCCAATCGCAAATGTCAAATAACCTATTTACAGAGTATATCGTTCTTAATTCAATTTAGTCGAAATTTTCTTAAATTCAATAATATATTTTCATAATATAGTAAAATATGTACAACTTAAAAAATATAAATTTACTTAAATTTAATAAACATTGTAAAACTTAAGACTTAATAAAAAATATAGCAAAAATAAACACTATTTCAATATATACAAATATAACTATTTAGTACTTATGGTTTATATGTGTACTAAGTAAAATTTATATTTATCTAAGTAATCTTACAAAAATAATAAAATTAAAACTTAATATTTTTTACATAATTATTTCTACTATTGTAATAATAGTAAAATACCAGTACAAAACTAAAGTATAAATGGACATATAATATGTGAATAAAGTATAATATTTAATTGTATTATTCTATAAATCTCTGATATCTTTCAATTAATGTAATTATATTTAAAACGTAACTGTCTCCTGCGATACAGGCCTAGCCTAGTGCAGGGACCACTGCTATATTTTTTCTGTACTGTGTATTTGGTTTGAAAATAAATTATTTTGTATTTTTTGTATTTTTAAATATAACATTTATTAAAATATATTTTGGAAGCACACATAGGCATTGATGCTCTATTTTTTTTAAATATAATTTTAAATATTTTTATCAGATAATAGAATGTCTGTTTTAAAATAAACATGAACACATTATTTTGATATATAATTACTTTAATGAATATTATCAATCTTCTTTTATTATTTTTAATTTATTTTAAGTGATGTAAAAATTGATTTTTATAATTTAACATGAAATTTTATATTTTAAGCGCATCATTTCGGAATGTAATAAGTAAGAAAAATAGTATTAAGACTAGAAGTTACAAGTATTAAAGAGATCTTAGAGAGTCGAAATATTAAAACAGTTACAACCAAACTTTGTCGGATTGATGTTTTTAAACGTAATTTTAAAACAACCTTGATTCTACCTTATTGAAAATATCTTCAAATAGATAAGCTTTAATATTTTAAATTTAACGAAATGAAAAGCGTCAAGAAATGGAAACCGAGAAGATATCGAATCGAAATAATTCAAGATAGAACTTAGAAAATAGTCCAAATATGGTTCAAAAACCTTAACGATATAGCAAGTTTTAGAAATATTAGAAATAGGAGTCTACTTAAGGAAGCCGCAATAAGTAACGCTAACACTTTACAAAAGCACCGACAAAAGGCAAATGTTTTAAGAAAACACAAGAACCGTATCGTAAATATCAAGAACAATCAACAATTACAAATATTTTTTAACAGAAAAAAAGAAATAGATCTCTATAAAAAAATACGTAGTAAGACTCATTTTATGGAGTTCAATATAAACATTGAAATAGGGAAAAACACCAAGTATTGAGAAACAGACTTCAATATTTAAATTCAGTTATGGATATTCCCGAAACATACATGGTGTATAAAGAACTCTCCCCAAAACGAAGGCTGGTGTTAGTACTAGTGATATCTAAAATGTTAACTTTTTGAAAAAAAAAAAAATTAAATGGTCCGATTTCCTGGCTTATCATCGGGCGTGGTCTTTATACACCCTGTATTCAAAAAGTTTGACACTCAGATTGGGTAATGACAACCAATATTTTATTGTGTTAAGATTTTTAGAATACAACAATGTCTTAGGAAAACAGTTCTGTTAGGTGTAGTCTAAAAATCGAATATAGGAAGTAATAAAATTATTATTTTAAATAAATCAACGTATTGTAGGATAACAGTCTCGGAACTAAGCCGAATCTTAGAATGGAAATGAAAAAGAAAAAATAGAACAATAATTCAACAAATTAGATAGATCAAATAATCAAAAACCACAAAAAATTCCAAAATCAACAAGAAATAGAGACCAATAATTTAATGAACACAAGAGAAAATAAAAAAATCAATACTTAAAATGAGAAAAAAAAAACAGAAATTTTGAAAGAAAAAAATTAAAAAAATAAGATGAAAATCCAATACTGAGATTGAGATCTACATTCAGACTAATCAAAAAATATAAAGTTTTACTAAATAAATTGGAATGTTACAAAAAGTATAAAGATTTCCAAAAATAATGTTATACAGAGTGATTTGTAAATGATGGTATAGTTGGGGCAAGAATAAATGCACATCGACTTATAGGAAATTATGCAAAAATATTTAAGAGTTTTAACAACTCTATATTATATTGGCAACGAAAACTGTGACACGAGAATTTGATATATTAGATGTTCAATTGAATCAGAACTATAACTGACAATGAATGCCACAGAGCTGTGTGCGACAGAGACAGCGCTCTTTTTAAAAGTCGAAGTGCATTTATTCTTGTCCCCAACTATACATACATAAATCACCCTGTATAATTTAGTATAAAAATATACTTTTTTGAATGAAATTCCCGAACTATAATTATATTAGTTTGGTCCTTTTTCGATATACTTTTAGCGTTTTAAGCTCACATGACAAAAGCTAGAATTTACGTATACTTGTATAAATATAAACTATGTAAATAAAATATATAAAATATCGATTAATTTGTATAATTATGTATATGATAGGCGTATATAGTTTTTATACTTATTATATAGTTGTATCTGAAATATTTATACCAGCTTATATTTTTTTAAGATTTTCCTAAAAGGGTATTAGACATTTTTAAATATAGTATTACTCAAATTATGATTTAAGAAAACCTATAGGGTCATTCCATGTCAAATCGACAAATAGTTGGACGCGACCCCCACCGATTCGGATGATTTTTGGTGGAGAGTTTTGTCTCATTATAAAACGAAGTTCTGCCAAAGGAAAAAAAAATTAAAAATTTTTCCTAAGAGATATTCAATATCAAAAATTTCATTGTTTTTCCGATTTTATGAGTTTAGTTATTTAATATTTCAGAGACTACTGAGTATTAAAAAAAAAACTCTGGTATATTTTCAGAGGATACTTAGAGGTATGAGAAAAAAAAATTTTTGAAAAAAAATTTTGAAAATGATCATAATTAAATAATTTTGAATTTTTCAAAATCGTGAAAAGTACTCATCGCGGGAAAATTTTGGCCTGAAATTTTTTTATATTATATTTATAACATATCTAAAGATATTCTGAAATTTTTAGAGGGGTGTTATTTTTCTTTTCATAGATATGAATTTTTGAATTTTGACAAAAAAAAAATTTCTATTTTTATAATTTTTTTTTGTTAAATATCATTATTCTACTACATAATTACTAAAATTTGAGGTCTAAAATATTTTTTTTGTGTTTATGGGATGTGAAAACAAAAATATTTCAAAATTGTATTACATGTAATTATCTGTTTATTTAGAATACTATTTAACAATTTTCAGGCCAAAATTTTCCCGCGATGGGTACATTTCACGATTTTGAAAAATTCAAAATTATTTAATTATGATCATTTTCAAAACTTTTTTCAAAAAATTTTTTTTCTCATTCCTCTAAGTATCCTCTGAAAATATACCAGAGATTTTTTTTTAATACTCAGTAGTCTCTGAAATATTAAATAACTAAACTCATAAAATCGGAAAAACAATGAAATTTTTGATATTGAATATCTCTTAGGAATTTTTTTTTTTTTTTTTTTCCTTTGGCAGAACTTCGTTTTATAATGAGACAAAACTCTCCACCAAAAATCATCCGAATCGGTGGGGGTCGCGTCCAACTATTTGTCGATTTGACATGGAATGACCCTATAACAATTTAAAAACGTCAAATTATTAAGTTCAGTGTGTGAAAAAAAAAGTTTTTTACACCTTTTTAGGACACCCTGTATAAATTTACTATAAGTAAATATAATCATTTAGTTCCTTGGCACATTATGGATAAGAAAGTTATAATATACAGAGGGTTTGGTAAAAAATTGGCCATATAATAGATAGTGATAATAATATGTAACCAGTTAAATTACAAGAGAAAAATATCTTGGTAATTTCTAAATCTTTTAAATTGCACTGGATGTAACTATGTAAGTTTGGTTGGAATCTTGCGAGTTTAATTTGAGAAATTTCCCGTTTTTAGATTGAGCTTTTTGCACGCAGATGTATATCACGTGACATTGCAATGATACAATGGAGCTTATCTGATGATGTAGCCATAAGAACTCCTGTACTAAACAAGATAGACTCGTCGTGTTTGGGTTAATTTTACTTGTCTTTGCTAGCTCTTTACTTCTACATGATATCCAGTGAAAGTTTGTTTTTAAAAGATTTTTTACGTATTTGGTTTATAAGAATCAAATCAACACCCTTTATATGTCCAACCTTTTATCTTACACTCTGTATAAACACTTCAATAATAAAATATTTCTGTAAATACTCACGTATTTTTCAATATTGATTCTAAACTACTGTATAAGAAAGCCGTAAGGATGTTTTTCCTGTACAAATCTAGCACTATTTAATTTTATGCTCTACAGCCCACTATTTTAGACTCAAAATTCTGTATTCTGTTTTGTGTAATAATAAATAAAATGGAACTCAAATTTGATAACGAAAATCAATGAAATTTACACTTACATTATTTGATTGTAGCTAAAAAATGTAAATAAATTGATTGTATGATGTAATTTTGTAAATAATTATGTCAAATGTACTAAATAATGTCATTAGTACTGCAACTCAATACCACACTGGTTTTTTGAGTATTGCCTGTTGAGCATAAAATTTTTATAGTGCAAAATTTATAGCGGAAAAATGTCCGGACGATTTTGCAGTCCAAGCAAGTTGTATCAAACTTCGTAATAATCACAAATGCATTTTTTTTTCCAAAAAAATAGGAATAACTGTAATTCAATATAGTTCAATTAGTAAATGTTTTTTTGCTACGTATATCGTTGAAAGTTCACCGTTTTTTAGCATTTGTAATGTGATCTGGTATTGTTAGTGACCATACTATGAATGTTTATAAATTACATATTTCAATTTTAGCTCTAGTTACGTTGTATTGAGCATTTTTTTCAATTTATTCCTTGATACATAGAAATTCTAAGATTTCTTTAATATAGACCACTTTGACTTACAGTCCCGTTAAAAATACCACAAGCAACGTCTACTCAAGTACAAATTTATCAAACACTCATAATACAGTCACATATCATTCCGGCGGCGGCGGCGGCACTGACGGCGGCGGGACCGGCGGCAACGGCGGCTGATGTTGCGGCGGCGGGTACATATACCCCTCCATCCCATAGTAGTACCCCTCCATCACCCCGTAGGGATACATGGGGGGCGGTCGGACCATATAAAACGGGGGCGGGTGCCTGAAAGGAAGCCAAGAGCCTACCTTGGGTGCTCCGTTGTGTCTCGGCAGCTTCGGCGGGCCGGGGGGTCCTTGCAGGCCTGCCTCGGCGGGTCGCTTGCGGGAACTTTCGAGCACTTCCTTTGATATCTTGATCTTGAGGCCGGCTTGGGGATGCTGCGGCGGCGGGGGAGGCGCGGCCAGTCTTTCTTTAGGTATCTTTATCTTCAACCCTTGCCCGGGACTCGTGGATAGCTTCTCGCGAGGTATAGTTATCCTTAAGGCGCCATCTTGGTTGTCAACTTGCGGCGGACTGTTCTTCTTGTCTTTGTCTTTTTTATGTTTTTTGCGCTCCTCTTTCGATTTGTCGCGGTCTTTGTGTTTGTGTTTCTCCTTTTTCTTTTTGTCTTTCTTGTGTTTTTGGTCGGTGTCGGCGGGTTGCGGCTCCGGTTGCGGTTGCGGCTGGACGGGCGGCGGTTGCGGTTCCACAACCTCTCTTTTAACTTCTACGGGCGATTTCTTTTCAGTGGGCACCGATATAGGAACGGGTTTCGCTAAACTTTCTTTTAATAGATTAGATACTAGTGTGGGGTCTGTTTCGATGCCGTTGAGGGCCCTAGGAGGTGGTTCAGGCTTTCTCTCCGGCACTTTATTTTTCATTATCCTCTGATTTTCCTTAATAATATTCTCGTAGCCGGGCGTTTCGTCTATTTTCTTGACTACAGGCACTAATTCCGGTTCCGAATTCGAGTGCACCGTCTGTCTAGGTTTAGTTTCTAGTGACGGAGGTGACGAAAACGGAGATAAAATGGCGGGCGGTTGCATTTCCTTGATGGCTGTTGTGGCATCGGGCCTCTTTCTCGGGCTGGGGGGTCGCTCGAGAGGCGGGTGCCTTGGTTCTGGTTTGGGTCTCGGTTGCGGTTGCGGGTGCGGTTGTACGGGTGGTTGCGGGCGGCGAGGGGCAGCAGCGGCCGCAGTGGGCGTGGTCGCGCTCTCGGGCGAGAACAAAGATGGCGGTCGCGTCCTCTGCGGCACCTCTTGGACGGACTGTGCTGGCGCCGCCGACGTAGACGGCACGGGCCTGTGTCGGTGGTCGTGTGGCTTCTGCTGGGGTTTCTGTGGCGGCCACGGGTGGGGTTTGTGGTGTGGCCGTTGGTGCGGGGGCTGTGTTGGCCGCTGGGCGGGGTTGGCTCGCTGTTGGTGCGCTTGTCTCGCTCTCTCCTCGCGTCGTTCTCGTTCTTCCCTCTCTCTCTTCTCCCTGTATTGGTTGAAGTCTAGTTTCTGTGGTGGGGGTTGTGTGGGTGCTGAAGGGGCGGGCACGTAGCTACCGGGGACGGGCTGACGTCGCCTTTCACGCTCGTATTCTGTGGGGATAAGTTATTGTTAAAACATGGTACATCTAATCCTCAAACACACTGTAAATATTTATAACAAACTACATAGAAATTACAGTACTTGGTATTATTACAATAAGCCAATCGAAATTGATTTTAATGCATACAGGGTGGATCTGTAACTTTGGACAATCGGACGTGGGGTGAATGACCAAAGTTTGTCCAAAGTTACAGATCCACCCTGTATATTCTTTGGACTTTCAATCCAACAATCACTTCCTTCAAACATTTCCTTTCACAACACACACACCTAATTATAAACATAACAACACTATGAAACAGTGTCTATATGACTCCATTACTAACCTTTATCAAATGATTTATCTATTTCATCGCTAGTTGAGCTGGAGTGACCGTGTTTCTTGTCAAACGGTGACGCTTGGTTCGGTCCTGAGCCATGCTGTCCTAACGAAGGTGAACTGCCATCTATAAACAAAATTATTAACATATAAATGATATATTTTAAGGCAGCTTTCACTTGGGTTCCTGAGCTTCATGCTCAGAATCGTTACGATGGTCGCCGCTGTGGATCCTGGCTACACAGAAGTTACAGTGGTGGGAGTGAGAGGTGGGCACATATCCGAGTATGATATACATATTCCAGAAACACCAAAATTACATTCTATAAGCTACAGAAACTATAAATGATGCTAACTTTGAATTAATTTATTTTTGCTATTCATATTGCTCTTTTTCTTTGACATTTGTAACATCTCTGCCAGCTAAGTTTAAATCAGTAGCAATATGCTGAGTTTTGGCTGGTTTGTGACAGGAGGAAATCACCGGACTTCTACCAGGGGAGTATGTGGGAGTCGAATAGCACTAAAACCTCCTGCTGCTCAGCATCCGAACCCCGGCTGAGGACAAAACCCAGCACGAGATTGAGCGAAGTGCAGTCACCCTAATGAGTGATCCTGGTATTTCATCAATGTTCTATATACACATGATATAGGTATAACTGACAGTCCGCTATGCAGAGCCTGCATGGAGGAGGAAGAAACAGCTGCTCATGTGCTGCTGGAGTGCACAGGAGTCGCAAACTACCGGGCAATACACCTTGGCTCACCGAGGTTGCTCTCCGAGGCGGTCGCCAGACCTAAGAAGCTGGCTGACTTCCTAGAGGAGCTGGGTTGGAGTACATCCTAGTTTCATCACCCACACGCAAAATAGGCGCAACTCTGACGTCGATTTGTGGAAAATAGTCTGCTCAACACTATCACTTACACATGATCAAAATAATACTAAAAATTACATGTAAAAATAAAACTCACCGGCCGCTTTAACATTCATCATTTTCCTTTTTAACCTAGACGGGCATTTCTCGAATATAAGTAGAAATTCTGCCGTTAATTTTTCTAATAATTCCATAGTAACAGTCTTGTCTACGTACGAGAACCAATGGCGACCCTCGTACGATTGTGGGATCTGAAACAAATTGTCGAATAACTATTTTAATACAAGAAAATTAAGTTTTACACACATTTATTAAATTGTTAAAAATACAATTAAAAAAAATAATATAATGATAAATAATAATTATGAAAGTCGTGGTGGCCGAATGGTTGAAGCGCTTGCTTTCCGTACGGGAGGTCGTGGGTTCAAAACCGAACGGCTTATGGCTCTAAATCTTAATGTGAAAAAGATTTATGTGCAATTTTTCACAACACCACTGGCTAAAAACGGTGAAGGAAAACATCGTGAGGAAACCTGCATGTCGGAAAAGGATTCTAAAAATCCTTTGAAGATATGTGAAGTCCCCAATCCGCACTGGGCAAGCGTGAACTATACCTAATCCCTCTTTGGAGGAGACCTGAGCCCAACAGTGGGCAGTAATGGGTTGGTACAGTACAGTACAGATATAATACTCACAGCCCAATTGCTCCATTTCGAAGCTAAATGTATACAGAAACAGGCAACGACGGTCGGTTTGTATTGGAGGCACATCGTCGTCAAATGCAGACTATTCGAAGCCATAAAATACGATGTTTGCGCCAAGTCTTTCGTCGCTGCGAACAATAAATTAACACTTATTAAAACCATTTAAGAAACAATTTAGGGAGAATTTCATTTAAAAATGAAAATTTGAACTCAATCTTATTTTATCGTTAACTTTTAAAGAAACGCTTGAAATAACTGCTATTTAAAATCTACTCTAAAATAATATTATGAGAATTTCATTAGCTACTTTTCATAACATTAGGGTACAAAATTCATATTCATCAATGGCTTGAAGAAAGTTCTGAGTAGACCGTAATCATCAAATTCCCATGATTGCATTAGTCCACAAGCTACTGCAACCACATCTGATAAACAAATAATATCGGTCTGCATACCTGAACGCATTCACGCTATCTGTGATAGAACTTAATGCGTTCTATAGATCGCAATATGTCTTAGTAGTAGCGAAAACAGTACATAAATGCATTACACGATAGGTATCAGGGACGGCGCGACGGGAAAGAGTGCCGAGCGCGTAACGCGTCGCGCCGTCCCTACAAACCCCGTGCTGGGTTCTGACCTCAGCCAGGGTTCGGACGCTGAGTGTGAGCGGTTGGAGGTTTTAGTGCGGTTCAACTCCCACATACCCGGTGATTTCCTCAAACTGAAAAAAAAAACAGGAAAGGTATTTTTTTTTTTGCGTTTAAATACCGGGATTTTATCTAAGTATATTTTGAATACTTTTTAAGAACATAATAATGCATTTATAGAGCACATTTTTTTCTAGATTCTTTGTTTTTTTATTTAACGCGTGGATTTTTATATTTCGTTGAAGTTTTTTTTTGATGGATAAATTTTGTACAAAAATTGATATTTAGTTTATAAAAGTTAGTTACGTTAATATTTTAAAGTTTCTGAAATTCTTATTGCAGTTTCATTAGCTTTTAAAGTACTTCAGAAACACGGTATGTTTATTATTATTTATATTTTAATAATTGCTGTGATGTCATGGGTGCTTTGCTTGTAAAAACTCGCTATTCATTGCCAAACATGTTAGTTTAAAGTAAATTTTACGAAATAAAATGACTTAATATTTAAAATAACATATTTAACAATTTAAAATAATAATTCTACAAATTGATTTAAAATTTATTTAAATGAATTAATATAATTTATTTATATTTTTTTGGAACGAAGTTCCTTATCGCGTGTTATGGAAAGGGGGCTAGACGGAAAAAAAATCTTACGAAAAGTGGTCACGACACTTTTTTGTTTTAGATGATTATCGTTAGATGGCGCTGTGATCAAAATCTTTTGAAACATGTTCCTTATCGCGCGTTACGAAAGTTATATTTTTAATATTTTAGTTTATATTTTTTATAAGATATCTTTTAATCGAAAGGAACTTCGTTCTATTCGGGTTTCTATTCGGGTATTATTAGGTTTGTTGGTTAACTGATACCCATCAAAAAATAAGATTTAGGTAAAATAAATAAATAAATTATTGTTTTGTATCTTTTAACAACGAAAGCCTAGAAATTAAAAAAAATAATAATAATAAAATTTTGAATACAAACATGTTGGCAAGTGAACATGAGTCTTTAGTTACAGAAAAACAGCATGATGAAGTGAAGTGACACACAATATTGTTTTAGCAAATTCACATACCTTCTTATTAATGTTGGTTATACATAGCCTGTTGTTTTTATTCGCGCGGCGAGTTCTTTGCGGTTTCGTGTGGTCAAAGGACATTTTATTTGACATAATTAAAAAAAAAAAAATTTGGAAAATGGTTCACCCCCGTGATATTTAAAGATAAAATTACTTCACTATGTCATAAAAAATTCACCACTATAAACTCCATCATCCAAAACCATCAAAAATCCCTCTACCACTACGAAAGTCAAAAAAAATCCATAATCATCCGCATTTAAACCCGAACCCGCCGAGCGCAAACAAATCCGTCCCGTCGTGCCGTCACGCGTAACACTACTCTCGTCTCACCTTTGACAAGGTGACATGTTCTCACGACGTGTGTGTGCGGATGATCGATCGCTACATCGAAACCTAACGTCTGTAGGAGAACGTTCTCGTTGAAGACTAGGTCTTGGGCCTGAAAAGGAAAGAAATTGTGAGTGTGGCTGTGATGTGCGCTTATTAGGGTGGGACGGATCGCAACGTATTTAAGTCATCTGTATATCACTAGATGGCGCATGACGAGTTCAATCACTAAAAATGCGAAATCTATACAAGTTTTATTTTTTCAAGTACCATTAAGATTATGCAGTACCAACAGTACAAAAGTAACGGTGCAAACCAATTTTGGCTATCACCGGCATAAATAAACCAACCATTTTTGTTTCGTCTTCCAGTATAGTAACTATTAGTCTAGATCAGCCATTAGTGCATTTTATAACGCACACTTAGCAGTTTTAAAGACCCGACGGATATTCAAACAAAATTTGTTCCTTTTTTTGCGATAGATTACGATCCGCCCCAGCCTTATGTGCGCACGCCTTAATATGCCGATATACGGCTTACGGTCTGTAGAATTTCACTGCTGGAAATATTCCTCAAGGTTTCGTACTTGTAAAACACAGCATCTCCTATAATTAATTTCATCAGTTTCATAAAATTTCAAACGCTAATGTACGATCAAATCACTGTTTTTTTATAAGCTTTATATTAACTTGCACTTGGATGTAACTATCTGTACGATCTGACGTGGAGTGAATGACCTGTCGAAATACAACATAGCACCTTTTTTATTTTTTGGATTGTAACCGAACTTTTTTTTCTGACATTGTATGGAAAATGTACGACTATCGTTGCGGACTTCCATACTATGATGATTTTTTTTTATCCAATTCCTAAAATAAAAGTAGTTCTAAGTTTTATTTCAACAGGTCATTCACCCCACGTCAGATTGTCCAAAGTTACAGATCCACCCTGTATGTATAAGTTCGAGTGGTATCTTGAGAACTAAATTTACGTTTCCGATTGAGCTCAAATCTTGAAAGCATATGTATGTCACGTGACAATGCAATAATATGGTACCATAGTGCTGATCTGATGATGGAAGGACGGAAGATAGGATATACATAGGAACTCCTGTACTAAACAAGATGAATCCATCGTGTTTTGGCTCTTTTTATTTGTATTGCCTTACACTTTACTGTTACATGATATTCAGGATCTTTTAAGTTTGTTTTTGAAGTATTTTTTTTTTATATATATTTTGCAGCAAAACACCCTATTTAAAATATTTAAGTTACTGTCCATTTAGGTCACATAGTTTTGGAACACCCTGTAATCGAAGTCACGCAAAAACTACGGGATCGTGAAGCAAAAAAAACTACATTTCTGCCTATATTATTTAAAAAGCAAGTACCTGCTCCTGATATTGTTCGCCGATGAGCGCGTTGACCCCCTCACCTCTGTGGAGGCAAACGTGGGCCACTTTTATAACATATTCCAATTTCCTTGGCTGCTCTTCCACCTGAAAAACGAAAAATAAAAAGATATTATTAATTTTATTTTTAAAACCGATTACAATGGTTAAACGTGCTCTTTTTTGTTTGTCGCTTAGTTATGTAGGATGATGAGCTAACGGGCCACCTCATCTTAAGTGGTATATCGCTCATGGACCTCTGCAATGTCAGGGGACACTGAAGGGTAGCGAAGATACGACCTACGTGTAAGGACTTTCCTTAAGCCTCGTTTGAAGAAAAGCAAGTCGTAACGTTTAGGAATATACCATATCAAAGAGGATGATCGTTGTGGTGAAAATTGCTTTTCAAGGATGGTATATTGATTTTTTCTTGACTTGAGATTGACGAGCTAAAGGGCCACCCGATCATAAGCGGTTACCGTCGCTCATGGACCTCTGCATTGTCAGATGGCACTGTGGGGCCGCTACCTACGACCTACCCTTAAGGACATTGTCGTTTGCAACAATTTTAGATATTTTTAAGTGGCATTTTTAATTTCACTATCAAATATCACGATTATCAATACCATCATTAAAAAATTACCTTGCAAAAGTATTACTGAGATCCGTAGTAATATCAAAATATAGACTACTAGGGAGCCCGCGACACTTCTCCATCACTTTCAATTAAAACGTAACAGACAGTTACTTTAGCATTTATAATAATAGTAGGGATAATAATTACCTTCGCAGCCAGAAACAGTGCTGCAGCTGCAATGGCATTCCTGTGGAACTGCGTGAACGAGTGGAACGCGTAGAAACGATGCATGTACACAATCGCCGTGTTGATACATAATTGAGAGCTGTAGAGTGCTTGGTTAAGGATATTATACAATTTGAAATGTAATGTAATTTGTAATAGTGCTTTGTGGATGAATCATTTCTATAATTGAAAATATATTAGGATAAATTAAATTATTTAAGTCTATGTATAACTAAATTTTTTTTTTATTATTGCAAAATACAAACTCCTGATTTATAAGGCAGTTCTAAAGCCCACATGGACCTATGGTATACAGTTGTGGGGGTCAACATCGAAGACGAACATAGCATACATACAGAGAGCCCAAAATGGTATTCGTCGTAATATCTCAAATGCACCGTCGTAGTTCACCCGAACCGACGAACTACATAAAGAGCTTGATATTACCACAGTCAGTGACGAAATAAGACTATTCTCAACATCATATGAAGAACGGCTGCAAAATCACCCCAATATATTGGCAACTAACCTATTGTCGATTAATTATCCCAGAAGACTGAAGAGGAATCATATCATCCAGCTGAATACATAAGGGAAGGAGGGGTGTTAATGGGCTCCTTATCCTAGAACCGTGATCTAGTCTTTCACCACACTTGCTCATAGTCCAGGGACTGATTGCAAATAAAGAAGACAAAAAAAAAAAATATTGCAAGATAGATAAACGAGCCTACAGCCCAGCTGATGGTAAGCAGTCATATGTAAGGTATTGTAGTTAATGTTAATGCCATCATCATATTTAACACTTATTTAAAATCATCATCTTTTATTTTGTTTCGACAAAACCAAATACCTAAATAATCAACAAATTCCTACTAATAACCGATAATAATCAACGAATTTTGATGAAATTTGGCACAATCTTTAGACCCTGAGAAAGGACATTTGCGAAAAAAGAAACAAAGAAAAAAACAGGTTGTAGTGTTCACAAAGATAAGGTCGCGGGCAGGAGCTAGTGTTAAATAAAAATCATACATTCTACCAAAGAAAAGCTCTAATTCAATCTATCAAAGCTACACACCACTTTCACCAAAACAAAAGCATTGTCAAACAAAAATAACATCAAAGTCAAGGTAACTAACACAAAAACACAAAAAATTTAATCATAAAACAAACAATAAAAACATTAATTCCAATAATTCAAAGACAGATAACATGCCAAAACAATTTTAATAGTCATGAGTCATGTTTCCGAGTAATATAGAAGGAAAACATTTGTATAACTGTTTTGTATGAATCATACATGCAAACAGTGTATGAAATTCACAAATAAATGACCTATAAAATAATGTCAGAGAGCATTTTAATGTAAGGAGTTTTTAGCTATTTTATGAATTTCCAAAAAGATTTGGCTGCTTTTTTCTAGTATTTTGGACCCATTTCAATGATTCTCGTTTTAGATGAAAGGTGATAGTTGTTGTGGGTTGCCGTTTAAGTTCAAAGATCAAACAAGTACTTTTGGATAATACTTATTTTTTTTTAGATGAAGTGAACTTGACGAAAGTAGACACTTATCTTGATATCTTGTGCTATTCTTGAAAAATAGAAGTTATTGTAATAAAAATGATGAATACTAAAACAAAAGCGTCCTACACAATTTCAATCCAGAGAATACTTGAACGAAATATCATATCAATCTTCAGTAATTAACACACACATCCATTAACATCCCATTTACATTATATTGAGATTTAAGCCATCAAAATCGGTACATTCAATATTTCACAGGTCATTTAACGTGACTGACCTACATTGTTCAGCTGAAGACATGCTTGAACTGTAAAAGTGAAAGGCAATGTCTTGATATGGGTAAAACAAGATTCACATAATGACTTCTTTTAGAAGAAATTCTTCCTTTTATAGAAGAGATATTGTGTAATATAAAACTACATCATATTCAGATGAGAAAAGAATTGTAGAAACATAGAAGTAAAAAACATGATAATAAGGTGGAAAGAAATATTAATAGAGAAAAAATGATTATACAAAAATAGAGAGAACTGCCAGTAACATTGTAATCCGAGGAAGTATTTCGGCTTAAATGTCTAGCTAACTTCCCAAGACTAATATGAAATGAATGGCATACCATTTATGATTAAAATGTAAACAATTTGTGTTTGTATGAATACTCAAGATATTGAATTACAAAGTTAATTGTTTTGCCTCTTAAATGTCAAAGAACTTGGATTGCTAGCAATTAATTTAATGTAAATAAACACGCATTCTTGTTCACCATCTGAATAAGTTAAGAATTTTCTAGACACATTTTCCAGACGATTCTATAACCTTCATTCTCTCCGCACATTGATATCAATAACCTCATACATAATCAAGCATACTATTTTACACACTGTTTATTTACTTTCCGACAAAACTACGTGTTGCTGAACACGAGAAAACAACACGTTCATCACGCGCAAGAAAAAAAACATGATATATTTTAGCTTGTTCAATTCAACGAGTACCAGGAGCTCATGATAAGGTTGGAGGTGAATTCAATTCGCAGAAACGGTAAAGGTTATTTATCCCGGTGTAATTTTAGAGCGGGCAGACAGGTCGATCACACAGGTTTCCTACGTCATACGCGCAGGCGTCCCAGACAGCTGTCGACCGCTGACCTCGAAAAAAACCACGCTTCACGCGTGCCCCTAACCTAAATATACAAGACTACAGGCGTTTTTACGTCAAAAAACAAACGTAAACGTGCCATTGACAAAAGAAATTCATGTTTTACTCACGGGAAACCCCAGACGCACAAGGGAAAGTGCCTTAATGACGCCGTTAGATGCATAACATTTCATCACATTTTCCAAGACTTATACACTAGCACTGCACTTTCTCACGGGTCAGAGACGTTCGTTAACGATATTAGATGATGTTTTAATTAATGAAAACACTCCACAAAGCACTGAAATACGCGTTTAAACACATGACTCGACAAAAACATTGGATCGTAATCACACACTTTTTGAAAAGGATACACTTGAAGCCTCTGTCCCATATCCTGTATTAAATTCGCGGCCTGCTGCCGATAAGCTAATTCTTTATCTGCATCTAAACCGCATTTTCTGCTTGGTGAATTCTGTAGCTGTTCTTTTGTAAAATACCATTTTTCTTGCCCACCAGCCATTGAACGGATGTTCTGACTGCGCGCGAGAAAGCACGACGGATAGCAGCGCTCCGTCTAGGTGCGTGAGTGGGAAAGGGACAGCGCTAGCACAGCGGCAACCGGATAAAGACCACGTTAACATTTGAGTGCTTGATAAACTAAAAACTTATCATTTTACAAGAAAAAGCTATTATAAATCACTAATAATTAACTCAAAAATAACTTGAAATTATTGAAACACAACAAAATAATAAAAACCTATGTTTTAAGTTACATCACAAAACAAAATCGTGATAGGGATTTTCAAGCTGACGCCATTGTAAAACTTGGTGGTTAACGCAGTAAGATCTCCGGTGACAGATTGATGATCTGCAACAAACACAGGTACGTTTCACTTTATCACTATGTTTCTTTTGATAGAATCAAGATAGATCTTTCTTTTGTGCATATTTTTACGACGCATCGTTAACTTTTCTATGAAAAATAACAACATTAAAATTACGGACCTAAATTCTCTGTCGCACCGTGCAAATGGCCGACCCACCACTGTTTACAATACACTTCATTTTTAATGTGTTGAAATTATATCCTAATGACTTGAACTGCTATCGGTTATTTCATAATTAGTAAAATTATTTTATATTACGAGCAGTTTCATTCATTATCTGTTTGAAACAAAGACGGGTAGTTTTATATTTAATGAGAATGACTTCTGACCTAAGTTTCGTAAACAGTTTTGCGCTACGTGTAGATAACAAATTTCGTCTAATTTTCCACTCAATAAAAAAATTCTTCAATAAAATTACGCAATTTTACAGACATTTCATAAGATTTTCAAAGAAAATTACAAAAGTGGAGCGATTATTTTAATAAAAACAATGTATCCATTTAAGAGAGAGAACGCAAATGCTTTGAATGCACATAATATCAAGATTACTGAACGTAAGTAAATACACCAAAAAATGGTCATCACATTATTTAAATAATTAAAATTTTTACAATGCAATAAAATAACATTTTTTCATCTCCATAAGAAAACCATATTAAAAGTCTTGCAATTGTTTGCATATTTGTATTTCACTTAGTCATGGCATTGGGAACAAGGCCATTAGCCGACCCATTTTATGACCACCATCACTCCATACAAAATATATCATCTGTATAAATTTCAATTAAAAAAATAAACAAATTTATAAATACAAAACTTTCTCTTGTAATTAGAAGTGAGAGTATAAAATTAAAAAGGGATATTGCTAGGCGCATTAAATCGTGCAAATGGGTTTTACGTCGTGTCTGAAATATGTTCACGTCCATTGTCTTAACCGCGGATTTTATACCGAAACAATATGTTATGTGTGTAAAAGTCTACTAAAATATAACACTCATCAACTCGTCATTTTCAACTGGGAACTAACCAAGTAAAGGAAAAAAATACATTTGACAGCTAAAAACGGTACATATACAAAAAGTGTATTGGAAAATAAAGTCTATCGTAAAGTATCACATTCTTTTCTAAGAATAATAGTCTATGCGATTAATATCAATGCGATTATAACCGCTTCCCATCTGGTAGGCCGTAAGCTCGATTGTCTGTTTAGCAAAAAAAAAAACATTTTTTTGGTGGTATTTTATTATGTATCTATTTAAAATTAATCAAAGTTTAGCGTTAACCTTCACTTATTAAACGCATCAAAACACAAAAGTAATGTAATAATTTTTTTTTTCAGTAAGTTCAACATCAAATATGGCGTCACAGCCTCGTAAATTACTACACTTACCCAAAGTGAGAATGCTGAGCGGAAATGCACAAAACAAATCGGGCATTCGAATAACGAACGTTAAAACTATAAAACCGCCGGATCCGGAACTGGTGAAAAAACTGGAGGAAGACAAGATAAGGGCTCAGGTAGTTGACTATCCATACTAATTAGTCTAATTACTAGAATTGTGAAGGATAAAGTTGAACGAATTGAAAAAACACACATTAAGGTTATGAATATTTAATAGCTACTTCATTTGCTTGAAAACTCCAGATTTTTTTTTTATCTGTTGTGTATAAATAAATTACGTAGATCAATTACTTAACTATTAACAAATTTAAATTAACGAGCTCTAAATATCACTTAACTAATGAAGTATTTATTTAGTCACTAATATGCTAAGGTTCGTTTTAAATGTAAGTAGTATCCTAATCACCTACATTACTTTTAAATTTTACTCGCTAAGGAATGATTTAAATTTTACTTCCGCAAATTCGTTATTTTAATCGTGAAGGAGTTAAAATGGTAGAGTTTTAAAAGTTCAAAATATCCGGCTCGAAGGACCAATAAATTTTGGCGGATTTACGAACTTAAACTATAAAAGAAGTATACTAAGCATTCCTACCATATAAGTGTGTAAAATTTCATCGGAATTAGTTAATTAATTGAGGATTGAATTTGAATTAAACATTCGTATATCTCGGCAGATTTTCACACTTATAATATTAGTAAGGTATTATTGGTTAGACATACATTCTAATTTTTTTAAATAATAAAAGCTTTTATTTAACTTGCACTGGATTTACGTAAGTTCCGGTGGAATCTTGCTAGTTCAAACGAGGCTTGAGGAGGGTCCTCAAAGTTAGGTCGTATGTAGCAGCCCCTGACATTGCAGAGGTTCATGAGCGACGGTAACCACTTCCTATCAGGTGGGCCGTTGACTCGTCTGCCTACATGGCAATAAAAAAAAAATAGTTGAATTTGACCAACTCCCCAGTTTCCGGTAAAACTAAAATTTGAAATGTATATCATGATTCGCGTGACAATGATGTCGGAAAGTAACTATAGGAACTTCTGTACCAAACACCCATCTTGTTTGGACTTTCTTACCTGTCTTGATATCCAAGATCTTAAAAGCTAGTATTTTACAAGCTTTATATTAAATAACTAACCACTGGATGTAACTATGTGCTAATGTGTCTATGTAAGTTCGGGGTGGGTTCTAGCGAGTTGAATTTGACAAACTTCCCGGTTTCCGATTAAGCTGACGTTTTGCACGCAGATGTATATCGCATGACGATGCTATAATATGACAAAATGGCGCAGATCTGATGATGGATTCGGAAGGCGGTCATAGGAACTCTTGTATTAGCTTGTACTCTACTGCTCCATGACATCCAGGGTCTTAAAAGCTTGTATTTAAAATATATTATTAACTTTTCAGGTCCAAAAAGAGATTGCAGCTCGCTGTCGGTCATGCGCTTACAAAGGCTACGAGTGTAACCTACCAGTGTTGACCGGCAAGCAGTATTGTTATAAACATATCCTGCGGGATTCATCGGCGCCCTACAGACAGTGTTTACATAACTATCAGAATGGAGAGAGGTGCTCTTTACCCGCACCCATGGATACTAATGATCCACGAGACCCGGGGTGAGTTAGAAATAGTTGTGATAGCTTATTTAGATCACACTGATTTTATTAAGACCACAATCCGTGGTACAGACTTAAGAAAAGTAAACGAGGCTTAAGAAAAGTCCTGTATAGGTAGGCAATAGATAATAGCCCCTCATTGCCCTGGCATTGCAGAGGTTTTGAGCGACGGCGACCGCTTACCATCAGGTGGGCCTGGTGGGAGGCTCGTTTATCTATGGTAAAAAGTAAAACTTACAATGGTTTTATACAACCAATCATTTTTATTGTCTGTGTTTTAGTTTACTTTTACTGTTTTCAAAGTTTGTTTGATTATACAGGGTGTATCTGTAACTTTGTCCCAGCTGAAGTGTGGTGAATGACCTGTTGAAATAAAGCTTAGAACCACTTTTATTTTAGGAATTGAATATTTTTTTTTTTGCATCATAGTATGGAAGTCCGCAACGATAGTCGTAGATTTTCCATACAATATTAGAAAAATAAGTTTAACCTGTGGCGACCAATAATAGCGCGTGAGATCCTGAATCGCGGATACAACATTTGCAAAAATCTTCGCATATATACATCTGAAATCTACTACAGTGGGCTTCGGCCTGACCACCATACACTACCTCGGCCGCAACGAGATCTCCCTTTGACCACAAGTCCACTGTAGATAACCACAAACCGATCCAAAGAATAAAAATGGTTTTATTTAGTACCCATAGATCAACAATTCCTTTAAATAATGTCAAACTATGTTATTTCAGGTTATGTTTCGAGCACGCCCGTCTGTCGCTAGTGAACCGTCAGCGACAGGCCGCGCCCCCGCCGCCCGCCCTCACCACCGAGACCATGCTCCACCAACTCACACACTACATACAGTACGTATCTTATACAGGGTGTGATCTGAACGTTTCAAAACCGGCTTGTACCTCTAAATTTTAATGTGAAAAAGATTTATGTGCATATCACAACACCACTGGCTAGAAAACATCGTGAGGAAATATCTTCCAAGGGTTCTAAAAATCATTTGCCTCTTCGGAGGAGACCTGAGCCCAACAGTGGGCATTAATGAGTTGTTACAGTACAGATTTGCGCTAGCCAAAGTGGGGTTAGAATGGAATTTGACAATAGACAAAGGCCTAAGAAGAAATGGTTGGATTGCATTTTTTTATTGCCTTGTAGGTAGACGAGCCAACGGGCCACCTGATCGTAAGCGGTTACCGTCGCTCATGGACCTCTGCATTGTCAGAAGAAACTGCCCCGTTCGTTTGAAGAAGAACAATTCATAGTGCTCGGGAAACACCAAAGAATTCCATAGCCGGATGATGCATGACAAAAAATAATTTTAGATACGATTCCAAATGGCTACTATTTGATGTTTTATTTATTTAACGTAAGAATCATTTTATAATAATATTAATTATAAATGATATCATGTTTCAGGTCAGAAAGACCTCGTACGACCTCGTGTGCGTCATCAGTGTCCGTAGTTAGCGACCCCTCGGAGCCGGAACAATCATCGCCCACTACTTTAGATCCCTTCAGTAAGTCCTGTTACAATTATGTGAAATTAAGATACAAAAATAATTTATTTCAAAGAAAACTTTAAATACAAACTTTCAAGATACTGAATATCATGTATCAGTAGAGTGCTAGCTAATACAAGTAAAACGAGCACAAACACGACAGGTCTATCTTGTTTAGTACAAGAGTTCCTATGACCACCGACTCCATCAGATTCGCTTCATTGCATAATTTCATTGTCACGCGATATACATCTGCTTACAAAATGTCAGCTCAATCGGAAACCGGGAAGTTTGTTAAATTTAGCTTGTAAGATTCCACCCGAACTTACATTATTACCAGTGCAAGTTTTAAATTTTTTTTTGTTGATTTTACTTCGGACAGATCTGTGTCGAGGCGCATCTGAGATTTTAAAGAAGTGTATTTGAAATGTTAGTAACATACTAGCAGGCACGCGCAATTTCGTCTGCGTCACTTTTAATTAAATTTAAATGACAATTATCTGAATTTTTCTCGCCGTAAAAACCATCCTTGAACTTTACCGAACATTAAAAAAAGATTTTGCTAAATCAGTCCAGACGTTGAGTTATATGCTTAGCAACACATTTTGCGATTGATTTTTATAAAATGTATTCGAAATTTAGTTTTAACCACTCAACTGGGATCGGCAACAAAATTGGTTTGTTTACTTTTGCCAAGTCTGTGGCAGGAGACAAAATTGAGCACAGTTCTAAAACTTTGGGTTGTTTACATTTTTTAAACGTCTCATATTTTACGGAGATAATATATTTTCACTGAAAATGCAATACAGCGTCGTTTAATAATAAAGATTTACTAAAATATAAGGTTTAATTTAAAATTGAAATTAAAGTTTATTGAAAAAATATATTTCTAAAAAGAGGCTCAAACACGGTAGTGATTCCGAACGAAGTCCCCAGTTCCGCCATCGAGCGAATAGTGACGTTCCCAGTTGAGTGGATATATAACTTAGTTATGTTGTTAGTAATGTATTTGCAGATTTTTTAGTTCTAATGAAATGTTTTTCAGAGCAAATAGACGCTCGTTCAGTGAACGCTGCATACTCCACGTCCATCCAGGAGTACTGCAGCGACTCCGACAGCGACTCCGACGGCGCCGAGCTCGGGGACCGCGCCAACCACAGCTCTGATGATGAACTGCCTCTCGCTGAGGAACTGCCACTGTGGTAAGATACTATATCGGTTACTAGCAAGTCTGTGACACTCTAAACAGGGTGCATCTGTAACCTCGATTGCATAAACGAGCTTACGGCCCACCTGACGGTAAGCGGTTACCGTCGCTCATGTAGCACTGCAATGTCAGGGGACACCGCCCCGCTACCTACGACCTACCTTTAAGACTTTCTTTAAACTTGTTTGAAGAAGTTATTAACCAAAGACAGTCAAAATGGTGTCGTGCGACAAAAATAGATTTGAAAACTATCTATTTTTTAACAAAATACAAACTTATGCCAGATCGTTGTATAAAAGTATTCAGAAACCATAACCACATACGATCAGGTGGCCCGTTGGCTCGTCTACCTACATGGCAATAAAAACAAAAAAAAAGTATTTTCGTCACTATTTATGCTAGATGGTGGCTTGATATCTTAATGATTTGAACATAATTCTAACATATGAAATTAATTGTCAATGTCGTCTTTATTGAGTCTTTATACTTTAATCTTTTTATTTATTTATTGAAGGAAACAACAGTACATTTTAAAATGTATAAGGACATGATTAATTTTATTGATTTGTAATCACATTATTTGTGTATCTAGGCGAGCCGGTGTGTTCACAGCTGAGGAGACGGTGGTAGAAGCTCGCAACGCACTCAAGCTACTTCGAATGTCGTATTTGAACCAGATGGGGCGACTTAAAGTGTTACTACAGATGTCCAGAGCTAAATATCTGAAGTCACTCAAAGCTGAAAAGGAGCAGTATTGTGAGTTCTATGTTTTTGTTTGATAATGTGGCGATCAATAATAACGCGCAAGATCCTGAATCGCAAATACGACATTTGCAACGTTCGGCGCATATACAGGGTGTTGGTGCCCGGTGAAACAATACTTTGAGGGCTTAATCTATATAACATTTCAAATCATATACACATACTTTTGAAACGGAGATGAGCATGTAGGAACGCATGCACTTTTTTATACAAGCAGCAATATATAAGTGCAGTGCGTGGCGCGACTCCCCAGTCGTTCCGTAATCAGCAAAGCGTACGCTCGCGTTCACACATTATTGTAATCATATTCATTATTGTATATTGTAAAAAGTGACAATAAATGATGATATCTAGAGTCAGTTGTTCATTTTAATTCAACGGTATCTACTAATTAGATACTCAAGTAATATATAAAGCGTTACTCTTTTCCGGCTATAAGTGATACCCCCAAAGTGGTGACCCCCGACAAGAACACGACTCCTTCAAGATCATCACACCCCGCATCGCGCCAGCCAGCTTCAGCCTCTTCGGGTATTTCGTCCAATAGCCGCAACGCAGCGCGGCCTGGTCGAACCCTCATCGGCTTGACATTGGGCACACTGACTACAAGGACCGGTCAGCAAAGCAGAGCATATCTCTCCTGGTCAGCACGTAGCATCGGCCCCGCACGGCAGCATGTCCGAATCATTGGAGCCCGTGCGTCAACAGTACAGTTCCGACTCACTGGGACTTCTTTCACTGGCATTGGCGATTCAAGCACACAAGACGCGGAAGGGGAGAACACACAAGTAATTAGTTAATATGAAATATACGTGGAGCTGTGAAAATATGAAGAATAGTGTAGATTAAACACGCAGGCTACTGAACGGACGACTCCCTGCAAGGTACTTACATCGACTGCAGGTAAAAGCAACAAGATTTAAAACAAATCGGATATTAGGAAGAAATATACAATATATATAGGACAGTTATGAGCAGATATGGCACAGGAACTAGAGCAACGCTGTATTGGAGGACAAGTAACGAGATTCAGTCATAGTAATCGACAAGCGAAGACCAAGGGAAACGTCGTAACTCCAGCATTGTAATTATCGGAACACCGGATGGTATAACGAGCAAAACTAGCCACTACCATTGATCCGGAAGAGATGACACGTGGGAGAGCACCCAAGGATTTTCGGGAGAAAAGCATACCCAGAGGAAATGCCGTTGAGATCGCCACATTTTATGGTGGGAGACATACTTGGTCGAGATATATTATGTCGAGAAGAAGTCGAGGAGAACTGTAGAAACGATGGACAAGTCAAGTCGTGGTCCAATATTCTATTTCATTCTCCGTAACTTATAACGTGTGAATATATAACTTGATGCCAAATTTCACGTCTTGCTATTAAGAGGCGACGTGACAGCGATATTTGCATTCCTGTATTGCCTTTTGTATTATTTGTAGTTTGTTTATTTTAACGTTTTGTCATTAAAGTATTTTTGTGTTTTTAATAATTTGTCACACTCTTATTGGAAATAATCAAACTATGTATATGCTATAGTATTTTATGAGTCTTTAAAGTAATTAAGTAAAGGGACAAAACCATCTTAATTAACTTAGAAATGATGACTAGTTTCAACTTTGTATTAAATAGTGACGTGTGTTTATGAAGTGAAAATTGTAATATGTTTTAACAAAATTTGAATCAGTAATGTTATGTGTAAAAGATTCAATATATTTTGATTCGTATCATTGATTTATGGCAATGAGAACTACTTAACGAAAGTTATATTTAAAAATGTAAGTGGAATAAGTTATAGTTCTCGTAATATTTCATCACAAAAAGCAATGATTTGTTATAAGTACTTTGTTATAAGTGTGAGAAAACACCGAGTCAACAATTCGAGTGTTCGTTGTATCTCAAGTTTTAAACGATTTAAGATGAAATGTTTTCAAGTAAAAAAATGATTGATTTATGAGTAGCGAGTAAAAAACTTCGACTGTTGCTTAACGATAAAGCGCATTCGAAGTATATCTCAAGTACCTACCCTAATGCGGTACAGCCGCTTACAAAAGTTTTAACAGTACTTAGTTTTATTTTTATTTTTTTGTTTGTTTTGTGAAAAATTTTGTATTGTATAACCAAAATTTTAGGAAGGGTGTACTGTAGGAACGCATGCACTTTTTTATACAAGCAGCAATATATAAGTGCAGTGCGTGGCGCGACTCCCCAGTCGTTCCGTAATCAGCAAAGCGTACGCTCGCGTTCACACATTATTGTAATCATATTCATTATTGTATATTGTAAAAAGTGACAATAAATGATGATATCTAGAGTCAGTTGTTCATTTTAATTCAACGGTATCTACTAATTAGATACTCAAGTAATTTATAAAGGGATATCTCTTTCCGTTATAAGTGATATCCCAAAAGCACTTTATTTTCCCATACAAAGTTGAAAAATTATTATTTTGTATTATTTTTGACAACCCTATCCTGACCTACATTCAGCGTGCTATCTCTATTTTCACGAACACAGGCGCATGTATCCTGTTTAGAATGTGATTTTTGTCCCGTGTATTATTACAATGATCTATGATACAGGAGGTGACAAGCCGGCTTAAGTCTTTAGCTGTTGGTGTAGGTCAGTACGGTAGGGTTGATCACGCACTAATTAACACGTAGTTTGGATTAGTGATAACTTATGATATATTATGCCTAGAAAACTCAGACTTGGTGGATGGCTTCTACATCAAGTATACTATTTGCTGTGAAAGTATTGTTTCATCGGATTTTAACACCCTGTATACGACATCTGAAATCTACTACAGCGGGCTTCGGCCTGACCACCGTACACTACTTCGCCCGCAAGATCTCCCTTTGACCTAATACCATATATACAATAATACTAAAAAGATTTGTTGATAGAATATTTATTTGCAACAAAGTTCAGTAAAGGATCCTCAATCTTATGTAAACTCCGTCGTTTATGAACCCATTTTGATAATTTTTTTTCGTCGGAAATAAGAAGTAAAGTAGTTCCACAATAAGGAGATCAGTTTTAGATGATGATAGATCAGATAAATCGAAGGATTTTTTTCTTCAAGACGCGCACTCGCAGAGTCATTAAAAGCCTACCAATTTTGGCAGTGTTTAGTTAGTACTATTTTTACATTCAAGTCAGATATTAAATCGTAGTATTTATGTTTAATATGAATATTTTCCAGGCAGTATCAACTCCCAGTCTCGGAGTGGTCCGCTAACTGTCCGAGAGAGGAGACAGCTCCGGAAACTGAAGGCGTTCGCTTCTTATCACAGGAAACATGGAGTGGACGCCATACTGAGCAGGAAACTACATCATAAGAGAGCTAAGGTAATTAAATTTAATTATATCTGAAATCAACTCTTTAACGTCACAATGAAAAGTGTTCAAGATGACTCCAGATTTAATAAAGGAGAATTAATAAAAACTAGTGATATAGAGGTCTTTAAATAAAAAAAACTTGAGAGGTGTCATGGGACACCCGGATGGAACGAAGTTCCTTTCAATTAAAAGATATCTTATATTTTTTTACGCGCGATAAGGAACGTGTTTTAAAAGATTTTAATCACAGCGCCATCTAGCGATAATTATGTAAAACAAAGAGTGTCGTGACAACTTTTCGTAAGAATTTTTCTGTCTAGCCCCCTTTCACAACGCGCGATAAGGAACTTCGTCTAATAGTCTAATAGTAAAAACGCATTTGATGTGTAAATGATATAGATCTGGTTAAGAAAATTACACTAGTCTAATTGTCATAAATATTCATTATTTTTACTCTCAGTCACTAGACGTCCACTGCTGGAGATGCTCCATGATTTTCAAAAATACGACCTGCTTTATCGAAATTAGTCTCCATTTTTTTACTGTCATGTAGAAAAACGGCAATCTAATCAGGTGTGGTTACCGTCGCTCATGAACCTCTGCAATGTCAGGAAACGCGAATGTCAGTTTTTGGGACAAAGTTCCTTATCGCGCGTTGTGAAAGGGGCTAGACGGAAAAAATCTTACGAAAAGTTGTCACGACACTTTTTTTGTTTTAGATGATTATCGCTAGATGGTGCTGTGATCAAAATCTTTTAAAACACGTTCCGTATCTCGCGTAAAAAAAAAATTAGGAAAAAAAGTTATAAGATATCTTTTAATCTAAAGGAACTTTGTTCTATCCGGGTGTCCTTTGACACCTCTCAAGTTTTTTGTTAACTTTTGTTACGTCACTACCAGCTGGGACTGACAGTCAGCGCTGGATGTTGGCACTTATCGTGTTGGTCTGTGTCAATATTTCAGCATATACTGAGTTACGGTTGGTTTGTGGTAAAAAGGAAATTAGTTTTAGATAATTGTTTGTTGTTTTCTCTTTTTAAGCCTTGTATGTTCATTTTTTATTGCAAATAAAGTATGTCTATGTCTAAAACACTGCCCCTTTACCTACTAACAGCCTTTGAGGACTTTTTTAATTTCAAGTTTTAATTTCCAGGCGAATGATTCTCATTCATCGTCCGCGCGTCCGGTTCCGTCGATATGTCGCTGCACGTTCACGGAGGGCGGCGTGCGCTGTCCCGCGCAGTCCACGCCGGCCGCCAAGTACTGCCTCAAACATATACTGTATGATAGACAACAGGTTAGACATTATATTAAGTATTATGCTGTAAAAAACATGTTATTGAGGTAAACTTTAAACGAATGAGAAAAAGAGAAAATAACAGTTATCAATCATTTAGTTATACCACAGACAAAAAAAATAGGTGACAGCTACAATACCCACTAACAAACCAGTAGCCACCATGGTCTTAAACTGCCTTGTACAGCGGATACCATTAAATTGCACTGGTTGCAACTAACGTTCGGGTGGAATCTTACAAGCTATATTTGAGAAACTTCCCGGTTTTCGATTGAGCTGGCATCTTGCACGCAGATGTATATAGCGGGACTAATAAAAGTCGTTGATTGGTTGTTTCGAATACTCATTTATTCAAATATACAGGGTGCTAAAATCCGATGAAACAATAATTTCACAGCAAATAGTATACATGATGTAGAAGCTATCCACCAAGTCTGAGTTTTCTAGGCATAATATATCATAAGTTTTAACTAATCAAAAATTAGTGCGTGATCAACCCTACCGTACTGACCTACACCAACAGCTAAAGACTTAAGCCGGCTAGTCACCTCCTGTATCATAGAACATTGTAATAATACACGGGACAAAAATCACATTCTAAACAGGATACATGCACCTGTGTTCGTGAAAATAGATATAGCAAGCTGAATGTAGGTCAGGCAGGATAGGGTTGTCAAAAATAATACAAAATAATAAGTTTTCAACTTTGTATGGGAAAATAAAGTGATCATCTCCGTTTCAAAAGTATGTGTATATGATTTGAAATGTGATATAGATTAAGCCCTCAAAGTATTGTTTCACCGGGCACCAACACCCTGTATAATAGACAATGTTTCTCCTCAATGGTTCACAGACAAACCTCCTTGTATAAAATACTATATTTTGATAACATTCTAACAGGGACGATGCAATAATAAAACAAAATGGCACTGATCTGATGATGGATTCGGAAGGTGGTCATAGGAACTCATGTACTAAATAAGATAGATTCGTCGTTTTTGGGATCGTTTCACTTGTATTAGCACTCTACTGCTACATAATGATCCAGGATCTTAAAAGCTTGTATTTGAAAAGATTTTTGATAAAACCAGAACTGAAAAAAGGCTTGTTGTGTTACACAAAACAATTCAGAATTAAATTTGACCATAACTCAAATTAAAATTTTATTTAGAAATTAAATGTAAAATTTCATTTATTTTCTACAGATATTATTCAGTCCATGTGGAGTATGTGAATGTTCGGAGCCCTTACCACACATACCGCTACCTTCCACAGTATGCAGACATCACACACAACCGCCTGCTTACACAGTGTTTGCACCAAAGGTAAGATAAATGTTATAAAAAGAAATGCATTTATTGGTTTACAAAATTGAGTATAAAACTAAGTATTTTTTTATAATTGTTAATTGGAATCTGCAGAAAAATCTGTCTCAGTAAATGCTGTATATTTCATGCTTGATATTAATAATTGATAACCTCAAAATACTTGCTGTGATTCTGCGTGTTTAGATCACATTTTGATAAAATTTTCTTTTACAAAACCTTTTAAAAATGTCCAATTTTTGAAGTGAAACTTCTTTATCGGCGTTGGCAAAAATTTACCGTCACATTTTTCCGTTACGCGCCATCTTTTACAAGATCTGGCACTACAATTGATGGAGTTTTTACTCGGTCACTAAATTTCGTGGAATGTAAACCATATATTTCATATTTCAGTTACCATAAGCCATTAATTATAAAAATATATAATAACGATGACAATGATAGTAATGATTCTATTACAATTAATGAAATGCTGTAATAATCTTAGTAGCAAAAAGTTAAAGTGAAATAATTGTATTATTTGTATTCATGTTTATGATAATAAAATCCTTTTATTTAAACTTTATCTAATGTAACTTTATTCAACCAATTTCTGGAAAGTTGCATATAGATCATTTTGCGAAAAATAAGGCCTTAAAAAAGTTTCACTTCTTACGTGTGTACACTAGTACACGCACACATTTTTTTAGTTCCATATTTAACATATATAAATGTTTCTTTAAACAGAGAGAAGAAACTGATACAGATACAGAATCTCACTCATCATCGGACGAATCGAGACACGAACAACTCGAATCCGAAGTAATCGTCGACGCACAAGATTCGATTCGGTGACAAGAACTCGACATGCTCTACTATATGCTGAGCGGGGAACAGTGAATAGTGTTGTTGTGAAACCTTTAGTGTTATGGTGAAACTTTGGTAATGTTACAATGAAACCTAATGTATTACTGTGCAACTGACAAAATGTTACAATGAAACTAGTATTGTGCAATTTTGAGAATATACTGTGAAACTGTTATGGTGAAACTCTTAGAATGTTACAGTGAAACTCTTAGTGTTAACTAAACTTTGAAGTGAAACCTAGAGTATTACTGTGCTTTTAATAGATGATGATGAATGTTACTGCAAATTGTTAGTGCAACACCATTAAGAGCCCTTATTACTGTGATCAGCAACAAATGTTAGTGTTCCTTATTTTTCTGAATCTAAATTAGCAATGTTGCAATTTGTAGGGCCGTAAGCATGTTACAAATACAATGTGGCCCAAGATATATAATGCTCCAAAGCTTTGAGTCTTATACTATTTGGAATTGTATAAAATATTGTAATGAAATTAAGTATAAAAAAATATTAAATGTTGATACACCACAAGTATTTTGTTTTTTTTTTTTGTATAAAGTAACGGCTTGTAAGGGATATTCTTGATACTAAAATCACTTCAAAATATAATAGTAATGTGTTTCTAAAAAAAATAACAAAATGTACAAAAGACAAAAGATATAACTGAAAGAGAAAAATGTATCTGAATGGAGCATGTTCACTTCCAATAGTTAAGACATTTTGTGATTTATACCAATGATTGTTCGAATAAAAAACTGAGCTATGCAAATTATTCTTTTAATTCTTCTACACAACAATAATTGTAGACAGTGACAATTACAAGTTCGAATCTGATTAAACGCCAACTGGCAACACCAAGTAAAACAGCTGGTAACACTAAAAATAAACCCTGCACGTAGAACACAATAAAACGAACGAATGAAACATAATCTTCGCTTTATTCAGCAAATTCCAGTTGAATTAACAGAACACGATTGGAACGACTATTTTTACAAACAATTTACAGCATAATTACACTCAAGCGCGCGACTTCTGAACTCGATCCGACTGAAATACACACGAAATTAAAGTACAAAATAATATTTACAGATTGCGTGCTCCTGAAGGTAGCTCAAGAAAGCCGGAGTTAAACTAAAACAGTTTTAGTCGGATCGTGTTCAGAAAACGCGTTCTCATTAAGACCTTACGAGGTATTTCCTAATCACTTTACTAAGCGTATGGTAACAGCCCCAAAACGGGGCCAATTTTTTTTACATTTTTTTTCATACTTGCAGCCTTTTGTACAGTATATGATATACTTACTAATTATAAAGACATTAAAACGTTAATCATACTTTTTTTGTTGCGAGATGTTTTTCTTAGCAGTTCATAAAACTGATATGAAAAGTATCTCGCCAATTTTTATTTAATAATTGCAACACTGCGCATACACGTTGATATCGCAATAGCTAGATTAAACCATAATACATTTAGTTATCATACATAATCACAATATTTTTTAAACATTTTTTGCAATTTTTTCACAAGTATTCTTAAATAGATAATCGTTTTGGATTCCAAAAACAAAACTACAACACTCACGTGTTATTTCAAAATGGCTGACTTTTCCGATGTTTCCATTCGATGTGAATTTTTTAGACCTTTTTAGCAAAAACGGAAAAGTCAGCCATTTCTAATTAAACAATTATTAAGTTAAATCTACATACACAGTGTCTACATATTCTAATAAGTTGGACAATTCAACTACAATACATAATGATATTACGAATACAATTCTTGATTACAAACAAAACAATATGAAGAATGAAAATTTAAGTTCGGCAATCAGTATGAATGGGTAGATCTTTTCCAAAACGTTAAAATTCCGTCGAATGAAGCTAAATGAGGTTTTATTTATTTATTATTCTTGACTATATTTTATAAACGCATAATGTTTATTGTAAGTTTTGTTACAATAGGAACTAATAAAAAGTAAACTAAATTTAACTCTGCAGAAGTACTGAATTAAAATTAATAAAGTAATCTTTCATTCTGTAAAGTAGCATGGTATTAATTAGGAAGTTTACAAATTATTTCATTTTTTAACACAACCATTTCTTGTTGGTAAATTAATTTTATAAGTTGTTCTTTTCTGAATCCAAACCAACATCATGGAACTTATATAAGGAAAAAATATTGAAATATAAAAGATCTACCACATTTAAAAACCGAAGAGTGGAATCAAAATGATATTTACGATATTTTCTAATGAAACTAACAATAAAAATATCTTCCTACAAATAAATTACGATGAAAACATTTAACTAGTAACTGGGAGGTGAAAATTAAATGGAAAAACTTTTCTAAAAATACACGGTATTTCTCACTGTGTGTCGTTCTTAAATTTAAAATGACCAAAGTCCGCCATTTTCGAATCACGACAAACGTCAAATTTGAATTTGCATAAAAGTTTCAACAAATGAAAACTCCTTGGAACACATTGCTATGAGAAAATCTACTTTTTTTGGATCGAAAATATCCACTATTATTTAACACGAATACATTAAAATTGAACATTTATTTATGTGTACGATACATTTATTATTTCCTAGTGTAATTGATTTTTCTCGAGATTAAACATTTAACAACTTTTGCACAACACCAAGACTTTAAAATTTCTATTGAAACTATACTGTGTAGATAATATTTCATATATCGCAGCCCGCCTACGCGCAACTACACCAAAAACCTACTTTTAATTGCATTTACAGTACATTGCGTAATATTCAGTTAGTTTTTTTTATTCTCAAGTATTTTCAGCTTATTTATTAGCGATCTATTTACATTATTAGGTCACTAAATCATTACTCTTTTTAATATTTCTTCAGAACAATGAACTCAGAGTAATCCAAGGTATATTCGTGTCCAGCCTACATAGGACTTATTTAGGATTCAGAACATTGATATACTTAATGCAAATTTCATTTATCTCCAGTCAACTGTATTATAATAACGAAATGAAAGGATTAAGCTATTTTTACTCAATTTTAGTTATACTGACACCATAAATGGTTTAACAGCGACATAGGCCAAATTAAGACTCGTGGTAGTCGATTTGAAGTTTCTCAGAGTAAATGTGAAGTAAAAAAACGTTTCATCTTTTCAGATCTGTGAAGTGAATTCTATTGAAGTATTTTCAAGATATTTGGTCCATTCTATAAGCTATCCACTGCTAAATAGAGAAAAAGTAAAACAAGAAAACATTCTTGTTTTTCGCCAAATTTCCATGCTTCATGCTGCATTTCTAATACATAATATTCTGCATCAAATATCAAAGTCCGAGCCTGAATAATAGAGTTTCTTAAGATCATTCCATCTATTTCAATGAATATTTCAATAAGTTAATACATTGACTAACTGTTGCAATATACTTTTAATGACCCATTATTTAGTTCATTATCTATACTTTTACTGCACTTGTAATTGAGACTTTACCCATAAAAATATTAGAAGATATATTTCAAGACTAATTTTTAAATTTCAAAATTAGATATTTACTTCAATGACAGTAACAGCTATAGATAATTTTGTTACTATTTTTTCTGTGTTTAATTACGCTATTTTTAAATTATATCGAACATCAATATTTAAGATATTTCAACACCAATTCGACACGTATCTATAGTGTGCAAAAGTTACTATTTCAATCAAGATTTCGCTAAATAAAATTAAACCGCAGTAATAAGCTTTGCTTGCGCGGAAATTGTTAGCCAAATTAAATAAACGGCTCAACTAAAACCTCATTCGCTTAGACTCCTTGCTAAATCTCGGCGGCCATCTTGTGCGAAATGGCGCCAAAAATCAAAGAACAAAAAAACTTACAAAATCTTTTACATTATTTTTAATATCACAATTCTTTATACAAATTGTTTTTTTTATTGTTTATTTACAAGCGTGAAATTATAATTAAGAAGCATTCGTGCGTTGCGCGGTGAAATGATATTCATACTGAGCGGATTCACACAATAAATATGTTCCTTTCACACGCCTAAATATTTATTTTATTGTTGGTAAAATACCAGTATTTAGATTAAAAATTTCAAATAAGGAACTTGAGTTTGGCTTTTTCGGTCAATGGTTACAAAATCTTTTAGCTAGTTTCAACTTCAATGGTTTAATTTTAATAGTTTATGAATGGCTTTATGACGATACATAAACTATTAAATTGTGATGAAAAACACCTTTATAGTAATTACCTAACTGACTAAATTACTTTTCGCGAGTAAATTTAAATAATTACATTTTGGTCTCTCTATCTATTTGAAATTCTCAATATAAAACCAAACTTTAGTGGCAATCCTATATGTCCGATAAAGGATGTAACATACAAAAAACCTTGTGTGTAAAATAATCATTAAATTATAAAACCAGCTGTATCTTTGAATATCACTTAGATTTGTAATACAAATTCACTTTAAACTGAAGAGTTTTTGATTTTCCAGTTTATTTTCCGATATAAATATTACACCAACACTTTCCGGTTTATTACACCATTGACGCGACAAAACCAAATCACCACCGCGCACGCACAGAGCACAAAACTACATCCACTAGAACACTAATATAGACACGGCGTCGTCGAGTCCGTCCTCCGCGCATTCATCGGTGGGCGCGCCGCCATCTTGGATCTCGGTACCATTGTCGAATTGCGCGTGTCACGTGACCTCCATCCGTCTGACCGTCGGGTCGTCGCCATCTTGCTGCTGTTGTTGGTTGGAGTTGGTCGGCGGGGCGGCGGCGGGGACCGTGGTGGGGTGTAGCAGGCGAGCGTGTCTGCCTTTGAGATGTGCCGCGGTAAAGGCGAGGGCCGGTCGCGTGGGAGCCGATATGGCTATCTTCTGCCCCGGTTTGGGTAGCACGGCCTTATGCAACACGTTAGCTACGACCGTTCGTTGCGGCGGTAACTGCGCCCGTCGTAACTGTAACGGCGCTCGCACTATCTGCCGTCCGTCGACGCTCAGACCGGTCACATACTGTCGCTTCTTATCGGGCGGCGGTCTGACTACATTGACGAGTTGTCCGCCCTTGATCTCGAAGAGTTGCGCGACGGGTTGCGGTCTCTTGTCGTGTAACGCCGCCAGTGACACGACGGTGGGTAGCGGTCGGTTGTGGGCGAGGAGCTGCGCCCGCTGTTCGTGCGTGAGAGAGTGCGCGTGTAGCACCTTCAGTTTGGGCGGGGAGTGCGTGACGACGAGCGGGGCGGGCTGGCCGGCGACGACCTTGTGCGCGCCGAGCTGTACGACGCCGCCGGAGACGCGACGACCTCCGCTCGATACGCTCGCCACGCTTGATACGCCTGGAATTTTAAAATTAAGTTAAAGGTGTTTTTGGTGTTGTCTAATAGTCAGAATAATAAATTCCAAAACAATACAAATAATACAGTTTGTCTATATATGCTTATTAATGAAATAAACCTGTCCACTTGGGTGATATTTATTAAAGTTGTAGGTAACTGATGTAACCTATTTTTTCAATACTCGAATTCCCAAAAAAACTATGCAAATGTTTTGACAAACGCAACGCGGATATCAAAGTATCGGATGAAGTCATAATGAAGATTGGGTCTACATTTCGTTCTAAAGATAATTTGAGAAGGGTTTCAAATATTAAGTGGGCATGACCCTGGAGGGATCCTTGCTAAATCTAGTGTAGCTGACTCGACTACCTTTTAAAATCAAAACGCTATATTTAACCCCACAAATCACCATTCACAACATCCCAAACCCTACTGTTATCTCTAAATAAAACATATAAAGTGCACATACCCGAATCCCTGGCGGCTTGCACAGTGTGCACAGTCTGCATGGAGTGCACGGATTGCACGGTGTGCACCGACTGCACGGGCAGGGCTACAGCCACTTGTGAGTACGGCCCGTTCTGGACCAAAACACTCGTCTGTCCTGGCACTATGTGGTTTTGAAGACGGACCTGTGAGTAGAAGATTTTCTTTAACTTTTCGTGATTTTCCTCTTCATCTATACTTATAATAAAATCGTAGAGAGGTCAATTCTGTACATTGAAAATATCAAAAAAAAAAACTAGCAGGGGGTGTTTGGTTATCGATTCTGATGCCAAAAATGTTATTAGATTTTTTTTTGTCTGTTTGTCTGTTTATCTGTTTGTCTGTTTGTCTGTTTGTCTGTATCTTTGTGCACGCTAATCTCCGAACCGGCTGAACCAATTTAGTTGGGGTTTTTTGTAATGTATTATGGCAAGTCTCACTTAACATTTAGTCGTTGTTTTATCAAAATCGGTTCAGTATTAAAAAAGTTATAAGCGAAATAACGTCGATGGGTATTACGTTTTCTTGGCCAACATAAAGAGATCTCCAATTTATATGGTGAATCGTCGCAACTGGAGCTCTGACTAAAGTGGCCGGCGGAACCAGTGATATTGAGTAATTCGTATTTCGACTGGAAAGAGTGCCGAGCGCGTAACGCGTCGTGCCGTCCCTACAAATCCCGTGCTGGGTTCTGGCCTCATCCGGGGTTTGGACGATGAGTGTGAGCGGTTGGAGGTTTTAGTGCGGTTCAACTCCCACATATCTGGTGATTTCCTACAACTGAAGAAAAAAAAAAGTTAGTCTTTTTTATTACATAAGCTCGGCCATTGAAAGTCCCATCCAAATCGACCCAGCCAATCATGTTTAGACTCTACTGAAACGTCCTGATGAGATCTTTGTGTAGAGGATGAATGTCAAGGTCTGATGATGGAGCTGGAAGGTGGCTATGGGAACTCCGTCATTAAGAAAGATAACCTCATCGTGTTTAGGCTCTAATGATGCGTCCTGATGAGATCTTTGTGTAGAGGATGAATGTCAAGGTCTGATGATGGAGCTGGAAGGTGGCTATGGGAACTCCGTCATTAAGAAAGATAACCTCATCGTGTTTAGGCTCTAATGAAGCGTCTTGATGAGTTCTTTGCGTAGAGCATGGATGTCAAGGTCTGATGATGGAGCTGGAAGGTGGCTATGGGAACTCCGTCATTAAGAAAGATAACCTCATCGTGTTTAGGCTCTAATGAAGCGTCTTGATGAGTTCTTTGCGTAGAGCATGGATGTCAAGGTCTGATGATGGAGCTGGAAGGTGGCTATGGGAACTCCATCATTAAGCAAGATAACCTCATCGTGTTCAGGCTCTAATGATGCGTCCTGATGAGATCTTTGCGTAGAGGATGAATGTCAAGGTCTGATGATGGAGCTGGTAGGTGGCTATGGGAACTCCGTCATTAAGCAAGATAACCTCATCGTGTTCAGGCTCTAATGATGCGTCCTGATGAGATCTTTGCGTAGAGGATGAATGTCAAGGTCTGATGATGGAGCTGGAAGGTGGCCACTGTCTGTCTGACTAATCTCTGGAATGGCTAGACCGATTCGGACGGGCTGACTTTCAATGACTGATAGTTTATGTTATAAGGAGTAACTTAGGCTATATTTATTTTAGAAATTGTTGTTTTTTTTAAATTCTCGATGAAGTTCAAGGATGGTATTTACAGCGAGAAAAAAATCGAATAGTTGACATTTAATTGAGATTGGCGCAGACGAAGTTGCGCGGGGCAGCTAGTTTAAACTATGTTTCTTGGAGAAACTTAATCCGCATAAGTCACTCTATACTATTGTAATAAAATACAGAGTATTTTTTTTTGGAACGAAGGTCCTTATTCCGCTTTATCGAAAGGGGGCTAGACGGAAAAAAATCTTACGAATAGTTGTCACGACACATTTTTGTTTTAGATGATTATCTCTAGATGGCGCTGTGATTAAAATCTTTTAAAACACATTCGTTATCGCGCGTTACGTTAGGAAAAAAAATATAAGATATCTTTTAATCGAAAGTAACTTCGTTCTATTCGGGTATCCCATGACACCTCTCAAGTTTTTCTTTTTTTTTTTAATTGTACCAGGTTCGATTATCGAATGTACCAAGAATTTTTTTTAAAATCTGAATATGTAGTTTAGTATTCCTTTTCAATAATAAATGCAAATGACCTTTCAGCAGAACTCGCTAAAATCACGATTTCGAGTACTTTCCCTTTCAAAAAAATTAATTAAACCATAAATAATAGGGCCTAACATTTAGTATTGACAAGTCATTGACCACACTTCCGCTGGCACAAGTACAGTTCGCTAAACCAACCTTCAAACTATCAGACACAGCGACAGTCAATATCTGCGGCGCTGTTTCCTGTCCATTACCACTCGACGTCACACTGGTCGCTGTTGACATGGCGTTGAGATTGACAGCATTGACAGTATTGACAGTGTTGACAGTGTTGACAGACTCCGCGGGTCGTCGCTGAGCAGTGATGATGTGTTTCTTGAGCGGCGAGTGTTTAGTTTGAACAGTTTTCAGTTGAACGCCGTGTGGTAGTTGTAGTTCCTCGACTGTGTTTTGCGGTTCCTTTTTGATTTTCTTTTCGATTTTTATTGGTACCTGTTAGGAATGTTTGTTTAATTTATAGATTTCAGTATAAAATAATAAATCTAACATTTTGTTATGATCTGTAATCAGCCAAATTACAGAATTCTACCTGCCATTTAAAATGACCCTTCATTTAGATGGGTGAACTTAGAACTGCTTTTGTTTTTGGAATTGGTAATTTTTTTTTTCATTGTCATATGGGAGCAGAAAAAATAGTTTAGGCGATGCCAAAAATAATAATTGTGTTAAGTTTTTTTCAACAGGTTATACACCCCACCAAAGCTGGTCCAAAGTTACAGATCCATCCAGTATTAAAGTCTAATATAATCTTACCTCATTAACCTCCTCAACAATAATATGATGCGTTGGCACCGGCGCGGGCGGCTCCTTCACCTCCTTCTTCTCGGGCGCGGGGGGCACAGGGGCCGGCAGGGGGGCCAGCGCGAGGGCCGCGGGGGTCGGCAGGGGGGCCGGGTCGGGCGAGGGGGCGCGCGGCGGGGCGGGCGGCGTCATCTCGACGTAGACGCGTTCCTTGCACGAGCGGACCGTGATCGTTGACGAGCCGAATGATTCTGATGTCTGTGGACGTGGAATTTGTTAATATTGTAGCAAATTATTATTATTTATTGTTCCTTCGAGCCAGATTTTCAGGTTTTATTTTTACAGATGAAAATACGAACAAGACTACAGCTTCAAATAGAGCATTATTAAAGATGATAAGTATAAATTTATATTGCTTTTAAGTTCTTCTTTTGGTATACCTTATCCCATTACATGGGGTCGGCGCTATGTCTTTACCACAAGTCAAATATTTTATCAGGTTTGAGTCAAACATTAAACCCAATGGATTAGAATATTAATAAAATTACCTTTCCGGTGCTAGATCGTTTGTTTTCGCAATGCGAGTCATCGTCAGCTAATCCTTTGAGATCAGTCTCCGACAGAATACTCTCCATTTGCGCTTCTGTTAAACCTGAAATAAATAGATACAATTTATATTATTAGGATAAAAAGGGCAGGAATTTATATCCTCTCAACTGGGATCGGCAACCAAATTGGTTTGTTTACTTTTGCCAAGTCTGTGGCAGGAGCCAAAATTGAGCACAGTTCTAAAACTTATTTTGTTGTTTACATTTTTTAATCGTCTCATATTTTACGGAGAAACTATATTTTCGCTGAAAATGCAGTACAGCGTCATTTAATAATAAAGATTTACAAAAATATAAGGTTTAATTAAAAATCGAATATTAGAAAAAAAGTCTTTAAAAAGAGGCTCAAACACGGTAGTGATTCCGAACGAAGTCTCCAGTTTCGCCATCTAGCGAATAGTGACGTTCCCAGTTGAGTGGATATGTGGTAAATGCTAAATTTCTGTGTAATTCGAGGTATCTTAACACAAGAAGTTCATGAGTGACAGTAGCCACTTACCATTAGGTGGGCAGTAAAGTAGTTCCACTGTACTATAACAACGCATTACTGCCCACTGCTGGGCTCATGTCTCCTCAGAAGAGTGATCAGATATAGTCCACGCTTCCCCAATGTGGGACATCACATATTATCGTGGTTTTCATAAAGCTTAACTTATACTGTTAAGACTCAATTGTTGGCATTATGGTAATACAATATTTCGTACATTTACTATCCATTCGGCGTACATACATATTCTTTATGAATTATTAACTGTAATTTACTGAATGAATTTGATTTGAAGTGTTTGGGCATCAATGGACTATGGCCAAAAGTAGGTTTCCTTGCGGGTGCGACGGTGTATGGTGGTCAGACCGAAGCCCGCTGTTGTAGATTTCAGCGCTGTTGTAGATAGCGCGATTCAGGATCTGGCACGCTATTGGTCCGTTCTAAAGCATTTTGAGTGTACTTTTCTTAGTTATTTATAAATAAAAACACAACCCACCTGTAAAATTCTCAAGCAGATCCTCCCCGCTAATATCCAGACTGGTATTACTGATATCCACGTTATCGCTGTACCCCAACCCTCGCAGCGTGAAGTCTGACGTCACGAAGGTGTCCATCTCAGTTGGAGCTCGCAGTTCTACCGAGATCGGCGTGTCCAGGGTCAGGGGGTACAGGTCGTCTGGTTTGTCGGGGGGCGGGGAGGGGGGAGGGGTTTTAGGTCGGAAGTGTAACCTGAGGGGGAATTTACAAAATGTAGAAGTCAAGTTTAGGACAAAAGTACTTAAAGGTGTGTTTCAACGACATTCCAAAGGTCCATGAGCGACGGTAACTAAACTAAAAATTCAAGCGTGCATCTTTATTTAGAAAACCAGAACTAAATTATAAGTTGTCAAAAATGGCCTAAAATAGTTACGACTGTGTCACTTCTTTTAATTCAACTTGATGGATTTAGATTTATTGTTTAATGCAATTGGAAAGTATACATCATAATTGCACAGGCATCTACTGCTGGACAACACAGAAGAATATAGACCCCATTCTTAGGTCCATGAACAACGGGAACCTCTCACAATCAAAACCCATTTACTCAGCTTACATAATATCAATAAAAATAGCTTCGTAGACTCACCATTTAGTGTTGACCTCGTTGATGAAACTCTCAAACTCCTTTTCAACCGGATACAGAGTCTCGTCCGAGTCGTAACTGCTATCACTACTAGTGCTATGCGCCCGTTTCCGCATCTCACTTTTAATATTATCACGCACTACACTGTCCATAGTCCTATTATCACTAATATCACTTTCATGTTCACGTTTTGGGAGATCAGATTTGAATTCACTAGTATTATAGTCCATTTTTTCGAAGCTTTTCGTTTCTTCTTTGACGGGACAGAGCCAGAGATCCGAGTTTTTGGCGAGATGTTTTCTGAAGGCGCGCCGCCATGGATACTTGCCGCTCGTTTCGTAGTCTCGAGTGAGGACTTTGGGTGTTCGATGCACTTTTGTTTCGAGCTCCATCTGAAATTGAGATGATTTAAATTAGTTTCTAAGATGAATAATGTGTGGTAAATAAAAAAAAAATAGCCTGTTGAGCTTGTTTTGCCAGTTCGTTTCAACTCAGTGGCGTAAGCTGGTATGAGTAGCGAAAACAAATATACTAAATACTTAAATAAATGTGTTTGAGCTTTAATATTAATGGTAATTAGGCACGAACCCGCAAGTGCAACGTGAGCAAACCTTTCAACATGGTGGACCGAAGACTCGCCAAACTCGCGGAGAGTTACCTGGATGCAGAAGCCTATGACCAGCAGTGGAAGTCTATAGGCTGATGACAATAGCAGAGGAACATCCTGAATCAGCGGTGCACAGTCGCGACACACCCTGTATATACAACGCACCTCCTCCTCGGCGTGCTCCCTGTCCCGCGTGGAGTTGTGGTAGCGGTACGGCAGCGCGGCGAGCAGCGTGTGTAGCGGCGTGTGCAGTCGGTCGACACACCCTGTATATACAACGCACCTCCTCCTCGGCGTGCTCCCTGTCCCGCGTGGAGTTGTGGTAGCGGTACGGCAGCGCGGCGAGCAGCGTGTGTAGCGGCGTGTGCAGTCGGTCGACACACCCTGTATATACAACGCACCTCCTCCTCGGCGTGCTCCCTGTCCCGCGTGGAGTTGTGGTAGCGGTACGGCAGCGCGGCGAGCAGCGTGTGTAGCGGCGTGTGCAGTCGGTCGACACACCCTGTATATACAACGCACCTCCTCCTCGGCGTGCTCCCTGTCCCGCGTGGAGTTGTGGTAGCGGTACGGCAGCGCGGCGAGCAGCGTGTGTAGCGGCGTGTGCAGTCGGTCGACACACCCTGTATATACAACGCACCTCCTCCTCGGCGTGCTCCCTGTCCCGCGTGGAGTTGTGGTAGCGGTACGGCAGCGCGGCGAGCAGCGTGTGTAGCGGCGTGTGCAGTCGGTCGACACACCCTGTATATACAACGCACCTCCTCCTCGGCGTGCTCCCTGTCCCGCGTGGAGTTGTGGTAGCGGTACGGCAGCGCGGCGAGCAGCGTGTGTAGCGGCGTGTGCAGTCGGTCGACACACCCTGTATATACAACGCACCTCCTCCTCGGCGTGCTCCCTGTCCCGCGTGGAGTTGTGGTAGCGGTACGGCAGCGCGGCGAGCAGCGTGTGTAGCGGCGTGTGCAGTCGGTCGACACACCCTGTATATACAACGCACCTCCTCCTCGGCGTGCTCCCTGTCCCGCGTGGAGTTGTGGTAGCGGTACGGCAGCGCGGCGAGCAGCGTGTGTAGCGGCGTGTGCAGTCGGTCGACACACCCTGTATATACAACGCACCTCCTCCTCGGCGTGCTCCCTGTCCCGCGTGGAGTTGTGGTAGCGGTACGGCAGCGCGGCGAGCAGCGTGTGTAGCGGCGTGTGCAGTCGGTCGACACACCCTGTATATACAACGCACCTCCTCCTCGGCGTGCTCCCTGTCCCGCGTGGAGTTGTGGTAGCGGTACGGCAGCGCGGCGAGCAGCGTGTGTAGCGGCGTGTGCAGTCGGTCGAGCGCGGTGCGGCCTCCGCGCGTCAGGCGGCGCCGGGCGAACCCGATGCACGTCGCCGGGGAACGCAGTGACGTCAGCGTGTATCTGGAATTATAATGAGATTGTTGTAAAAAGAAACATCAGAAATGAGGAGATAAGAACCAAAGTGAACAGACATTGAAGAGGCTATGGACAGAACACAATGAAGAATGGATGGCCGATGGGGTCGAAAAGTTCTGTTGGTTGCGATCACAAACCGGCACACGCAACGTGGCAACCTCCCACAAGATGGACGGACGGGTCAGAATTGCGGGGCAGGTTGTTGTATCGACGTTTGGGGGACGCGAATGTCCAACAGTAAATGAAGTGAAGGCCTTAATGATAATGATGTAGTAGAAACGATCATGTCTAACACAGGGTGTTTTAGCCAACCATGGGGGTCTTCGTGTCACGTGGACACGGACGGGCCTTGTGGCATCTCCCGCTGCCCAGGCTTGATTATGTAAAACAACTGCTTTCATAGAAGAAAACAAGATTAAAAATAACTAAAAAAATCCTCTCTTTTGTCAAATTAAATCTAAAAGTTACTGTTAAATTCTAAACTATTATTAAACTCACCTATACCGTTCATCGACTTCATGTTCAAACATGCCATCTCTCCCAGTGTCAGGGTCCACAGGATCACCACACAACGTAGACGTGGGCTGAAACAAATATCTAACATTTACAACCACATTATGTAATATTACTGAACGATAATAATATTCAGTAAGATGTAAGGACTAGATGTCTCAATTATTTTAGCACATTTTCAAATTTAAATATTGGAAATTGACTTATACAGGGTGATTTCCTAGTGAGGGTACATATTGAAGGTCATGGTAGCTGATGGTTATATACGACCAGTAAAAATATTATTACCAAAGAATATGGCTTAACGCCTTAATAATTGCAACTTAAAAACATCTAAAATTCTTGAAAAATTATGGTTTTTCGACAGCTGATGGGTGTGGCAGAGGTGTGGGGTGCGCGAGATCACTAAAGGTCATTATTCAACACTCTTTAAGCCGAAATTGTTTATGTTTGAGGTAGTTTTGTCGAATTTAGATTGAAAAAAAATATATATTATGTAATTTTACCTATTTTTTGTAATATTCCGTATTAGAACAGAGTACTCATCACCCTCCTGCAATATGTACCCTCTCTAACAAATCACCCTGTATACTTTAAAAAGTGTTCAGAATCATTGACAGAACACACACACAAGTTAAATATATCTTCCATGATTCTACAAAACACTTACATTTTAATTATCTTATTAGAACTTACTTTAGTCTTACTTTTAAAAGTTTTTTATTATCAGTTAGAAATTTTGTGTTTTTATTTTTTATACTTTCGACGAGTGAATTCTTGACACTAATGTATGATATAATCTATTTTCTTCTATCATTCTATTAAAAAACCGATTTACAATACGTGTCGTTGTTTTAAAAATATAAGCAACATACAGGGTAGATCTGTAAACATGTATCAGGTGAAGTGGGGTGAATGACCTGCCGAAATACAACTTAGAACCGCTTATATTTTTTAGATCGAATTAAGTTTTTCTTTTCAATATTGTATCATTGCAGGCTTCCTTCTGACATTGAAAAAAATGTAACCCATTCCCAGTGGCGTGCTTATATATTTTGGTCAGGGTATGCAGAATTGTAAATAAAACCTAATATTTTACAAATTTATATCTTGACTAGCTGACCCGCGCAACTTCGTCTGCGTTACAAAGGGGTTCAAACAGTACTCGCAATGCTGTCGCGTTGTTATTTACGCGGCCGCATATTCATTGCGTCTTATACTCGTGATAACTTCTAAACGAAAATTCCGATTGGAATAAAAAAAAAAGTAATTTACTTCTACATTAATACTCTTGATAACGTAATACTTAATTTGGATAAGGGCTAATATAACGATACTCATGTAACGTTAAATTAATTTTTCGGACAATTTTTTTTTTTTTTATACATAAAAGCGGTTATTGTGACTAAACTATGATAGTTAGGTATATGCTCTCGCGGACTTTTTTGTAGGTTTTACTAACACCTAAAAACTCGTAGTACATCATTTTGTTCTATTGTCAATAGTTTTTGCAGCGTACGCATAAATAGGTTTTTAATATTACACCTTGTCTTACAAATTCAATATTTTCATACGGATCCCTAATTTTTTTCAAAATAAAATATAGCCTATAACCTTCCTCGATAAATGGACATTCCAACAGTGAAAGAATTTTTGAAATCGGACCGGTAGTTTCTGAGATTAGCGCGTTCAAACAAACAAACAAACAAACAAACAAACAAACAAACAAACTCTTCAGCTTTATAATATTAGTATAGATTTAAATTTAATTACACTTTTTCGTTCAATATACGCAAATAATAAGAATAATGAATGTATTTCTATTAAATGTACAGCATTTAATTGTTTTTATTAATCAATTTGATAGTTTTAGGGTATGCAATGCGTATTTAGTTCTATATACTGCACGCCACTGCCCATTCCAAAAATTAAAGTGTTTCTAAGTTGTATTTCTATAGTTCATTCACCCCACCCAAGCTGATATCCAACATAACAGACAGTGAAAACCGATTTTATTTTACAACTACGATTTTATTATAAGTATAGATAGCAAAGTTTTCAAATAATCTAACCATTTCATAGTAACATCCAGGTTTCCGTCTGAACGCGAAGGGTCCATCGTCCGGAGGCGAAGCTGTCTCAGTTCTAGTGCTGGTCTCTTCTTCCGATGACGTGTAAACACCGGATTCTGAAATTAAATACGAAAATAACATATTAACCACAAGTCCGTAACTGTCAAATATTACCTGTAGATGTCACTATTAGACAAACACAATTTTTTGTTAGTTCATAGTTTATTAAGTAGAATTTGTTTTTATATTTCAAGAATACGTTCAACTTAAAGTTTTCATTAATAAAATATTTTATGATATTAAATTTAATAAAAAAATAACACCGACATTACTCAAATATTAACGTATATTCAACTGTTTTTAGAGTTGTTGTGTATTAGGGTGTGTCCTCACTGATAAGGAGCAGAGAGGAGCGGATCACGAATTAATGTTAAAGTTTATTTAAAGCACGACACAATGATATAAGAAAGCTTCCACGAGTTTGAACGAAAAAAAATGCTTTATCTTTTGCAATGTAGTTCTTAAGACTTTTTAGGTTCCTCAATATGCTTCTAACATAAATTAAATTTCAAAATTATTATAGAATATTTTTTTAAATTAAAATTTGATTTCTTTCAATATTGACAGTGAGAGGCAAGTTGACGCTGTATTATATCTAGCATTTAAACTGCCATAAGATAGCCATTCTATCTACGATGATTCCTCGGTGTTCGTTATGTATCTAGTCAGTGTGGACTCACCTCTGAGGGGCGGCGCGGCGGCGGGCTGGTGTCTGTGTTTCCGTCTCTTGTACGGCCGCTTCTCGCGCTAGAACACACACACGTACACACGTACCCGCTCGCACACACGCACACACACATACATACAATTCTGACGTCATCATTATAGATGTCTACTTAGGAACATAGGCCTCCCTCAAACCATGCCAAAGCGAATACCCGCGGTCTAGACCAGGTCATCGGTCCACCTCCCACCTCAATTATTTGTGACGTCAAACAGAGGGTAATTGAATAAGTAACTAATTGGTTCTATGGTAAAGTATAGGATAGGACTGTGACGTCATCACTTGCGATAATGAAACGACGCTATATTTTTATTGTAAAACAAATATTTGTCTGCTGTTGAAAAAATGTGAAATGAATTGAAGTTCGGTGTCAATGGCGTGAGATTTAAAAATACCAAACGACTTAAACTTTGATTGGTCATATCATCCTATTTTAACGAACAATGGTTCTCAAACTTTGATGGCACCCAAAAACTCTAATCATGTTAATACTAAAATAAGTCTTATTCTCATAAAAATAAAGTCCAAATCAAATGTATTCTTACCTGTCTGGGTTGATCGATAGGTGTGCTCGGCGCTCGCGGTGGATAATGCGGTATCGAGTAAGTTTCGCGACGGAAATTACTCGGCGCGAGAGGTACGGCCGTGTATGCGGTCCTGTGGGAATACAACATTTTTTTTAAGTACTTGTGTGAACGTGCCATTTTTGGTCTGTTGGAGGATATTTTCATAGATATACAGGGTGGATCTTTTTGACATTGTATGGTGTATATGTATCAGAGTTAACGGCCCACCTGATTACATTTCTTTTCCTTACTTTTTTTACCCAAAATGTTTTTGTAAGTTTATAATTATAACTAGTGAGCCCGCGCAACTTCGTCATGCGTCACTTTCAATTAAAAAATCTTTCACAAGGTCTAAAGATTATCTGTGCCAAATTTAATCAGAATCGGTTGAGAGGTTCAAGCGGGAAAGCGTAACAGACAGACAGAGTTACTTTCGCATTTATAATATTAGTAAGGATTTCAGAGTAATACTCACCTAGGCGGTGGATCAGGCACGAGATGGTTCGCGAAGTCCCCGGCCACATATCTCCGTTCGGCGATGACCGCCGTCAGTCGGACGAGCTCCCGCTTCGCTCGTTCTCTTCTCGCTACTAGCTCTAGGAGACTCAATGCGCGAGCTAAATCACGACGGAGCTTGAGCATTTTCTCGTATGAGCTCTCGTCGTTTTTCCTGTTGGATGAAAATTATGGAAGTTAGATGAATTTGCAATAATATCTCGTGTGTGGTTGGCACTAATAGATAAACGAGAAATTTGGTTAGTTCCCAGTTGAGTGTTAAACAAGCCGAGGAACATGAAAGGAGAGTTCTAACATTATTAAAATCAAATTTCGAAATCTTATGTTATTAAATCTTATTAAAATTGCATTTTTTAAATATTATGTATTTCTTAAATCCCAAGAAATAGACCACGAACAGGAACTAAAACTTCTTTTACGTTGTCGTTCAGATTGCGAAATTATTTGAGGGCTCTGTCAAAGTTTGAGAACCACCGACATTTATGTTCTTACCTGTTTTTCCTAGTCTGCATCTTTTCAGTTCGTCTTCTGAACGCCAAATATGGGTTATTGGACGACTGACCAGGCCTGTTTTCAGTCTTGACCGATAGTACGAGGGCATGTTGCTATGGTTACGGAAATATACAAAATAAATTGTTTTTATTGCATGTTTTTATTGATAGATGAAACATACCTACGGATCTGATGGTGAGAGTCATAATTCTGCAAATTTAAGTGGTTTTGTTCTAGCTATTTGAATTCATGTAGTTTCGACACATTTGGTTGTATGTGCATTGTATTTTTTTTTCTGCAATGTCAGGGGACACTGAGGGGTCGCTACCTACGACCTAACTTTAAGACTACATTGATTAAGCGTGCATTGACTTTAATTAAAGTTGCTACCTTTATGGACAACCAAGTATCGTTTCTTGGTGTTTCTACAGCTAATATGTCGTATATTTACTGCTTTGAAGTTAATGATCGATCCGGTGTCAAATTGAAACAGAAAACCATTAACCCTTTATTTTATAGCCTACAATTTCATTGCTTTATTCCATCAAATAAATAAACCTAGACATTAAACATATAAATAAGGATTGGTTACTTGTACGTTTCACACTTATTAATTTTCTCGTTTAATTCTCTCTCTTGACTAAATTTACTAGTTATGTATCTAGTATATTTGATCAAGAGTGCTCATTAAGTTAATCAATTAATCTCTAATCGTGTGATGAGAGTGTAAAAATGGCACCAATATTTACTAACACTACTAAAATACAAAATTGGTAGTCTTTCGACGTCAGCGTCAGTAACCGTGTAACCTTAACCGTTAAATTTATTATAAATTACAAATTACACATCTAAAGTGCAAAACTTCGATTCTATGATGCTTATGTTTAGTTGTACTATTTCGTACTTCTTTGTTCAATATCTAGTATTATTAGATTGCTTACACAATTACTAAACGGGTTCTTTATTAAATGAGTGATCCCCATATTGCAACAGTGCTGAAATATCGGGAGTGCTTCCCGAGAACCAGTTTAGTAACTTTTTTTTTTTAAGTGTAAGTGATGTAGATAACGAGTGCTTAGAGAAATTTAATATTAGATCGATGTCAGAACTATGTTTCAGTACTCACCGTGTTCAACCGTTTGTTAAGCCAGTAATCGTACACAGCTATAACGAGATCGTCGTTCCTTTCGAGAAGCAGTTTCGCCTCGCTCAACGTGACCACCGTCTGCCCCGAGCACTTTTCGAGCTTGTCCATCATTTGTTCGAACTTTAACTCTGTACCGAAACATGTTTAATTAGGAATGTTTTCGTCGCAAAAAAAAATATAATGTTGTCTCAAAATATTGTTGATTTTCAGCGCTTTTACATTGACTTAGTGAATTCTTGAATTTCTTGTATGATAATATCGTAATGGTAAAAGGCAGGGCACGGATATAACGGGTCCAAATAGTATTCAAGTAGCTTCCAGGCTGCTAGTTGTCAACAGTATGGACTATAGTAGTGGTAGCGCTGGTAACTGTAGCAGATAGGTCTGATCTAATAATAATAGTAATGATGATGATTAGTATAAAGACACACAAACCAGCAGACTGCCATTGTTGACGCCTCTGTACCCCAAGACGTCTGCATGGGGCCATATTAAAACCACTGTTCCTATTATTCACATCTCAACCGTCCATTGAAAAGCTACTCGATTTTTGTAACCACAGAATCGATACGTGGTAAGAATATTATAACGAACCTTGGAAGATGGTTACTTAGCAACCACATCAAAAGACAGAGGTGTGTCGCTGTACGTCGCAGGAAAAATACTGGAGAAAACCGTGTGATTTCCGCCCACACTTTAGTGAAATAGGCGGGGTTGTGTGGAAACAAAATCGATGCATTTCAAACTAAGTATATTTCCACTATTTTACTGCATTTAATGTGCACTAAATAAACTTTTTTTTTTTCATAATGCTCATTCGTCGTTGATTTATATAGGATAGATTTTTTCGGGTATATATGCCCTCACTTTCACCACTATAACTCCTGTGTAGCCAGGCTCAACAAAGGCGCCCATAGTAATGATTCTGAGCAGTGAAACCCATGTAACCGAGGGAAAAGATAGCTTGTCTTGGACCTCGCAACGAATTTAATCGTTTAAAAAAGATAGTATCAAAAAGTAGTTTAGGTAGTATTAAAGAGATTTATTTGACATCATACAACAGCCCACCTTATAGTATGCCATTTTTTTATACACAGCTCTTTTCAAACGTAACATGGACAAATCACAGCGCTCGGGAAACAACGAGGACAGCCCATCTCAAAGTTTGAGCTCATAGCCCCCTTTGTTCCCTACTAAAGTCTAAGTATTTGGTTTACCTCGATCGGACTGATACCTGTGAGCTCGGGGTGCCTCTGCTGTTTCAGCCATCTCTCATCCTCCGTGTCGATGTCGTACTCCGGCGTTTCCTGTTCCTCCCATAGCGCTGTAATCAAACGAGAAAACTATTTTAAACGACTTATTCCGGTCATGAGTATGGATTGTTAATTGTAAATATGTGTATTTTTTTCTTGAGAGTTAAATATTTGCAGCTATAGCTCGCAGACAGTGATTTTTGATGATGATGAGCAAAATGCCCAATATACAGGGTGATTTCCTAGTGAGGATACATATTGAAGGTCATGGTAGCTGATGGTTATATACGACTAGTAAAAATATTATTACCAAAGAATATGGCTTAATGCCTTAGTAATCGCAACTTAAAAATATCTAAAATTCTTGCAAAATGATGGTTTTTCGACAGCTGATGGGTGTGGCGGAGGTGTGGGGTGCGCGAGATCACTAGAGATCATTAGTCAACACTCTTTAAGCCGAAATTGTTTATGTTTGAGGTAGTTTCGTCGAATTTAGATTTAAAAAAAAAAGAAAATTGTAATTTTACCAATTTTGTGTAATATTCCGTATTAGAACAGAGTACTCATCACCCTCCTGCAATATGTACCCTCTCTAACAAATCACCCTATATAACTAAAACTGTTACAGCACACACAACTCGTAATAATAGTAGAGTAAATTAATTATCCAAAAAATCATTATGTACATAAGCAATTGGAGCACATAATGTCTCTTATTAATATTCAAATATTGACAAGAACGCCCAAGTCAAGGATAACAAATATGAAGTGTGTCGTTTTCATTAAAATTCCATACATCAGGGGTATATTTCCTTCACTTTAGTTATTGCTTTGGGAGGACGAGATCACGGGACAATTTTCGTAACAAACAAAATGAGTGAATAACAACAATGAGTTAGGTATGGATACAATTTATTTCATAGTAATAATAATAATATAATAAAAGAGCTTTATTTCATCCAAACAAAAATACAGGTTATAAAAAAAAAAAAAAAAAAACTTAAAAATAATTTTGGATGGACCCCCTTCGGGTAAAAGCCTCCTCCAAGGAATTCCACTTATCTTTGTCTGTGGCGACGCTTCGCCAGTCTCGTCCTGCCACCGCTGCTATTTCGTCTGCCCACCTAGCGTGCGGGCGGCCTCTCGCTCTCTTGCCTTGCGGTCCGGACCACTCTACCGATCTCCGAGTCCATCTTTTATCGTTGTACCTGGCGAGGTGGCCTGCCCATTTCCACTTTCTTTGTAGGCAGAAGGTTAGTGCATCTGTGACTTTGGTTCTTTTACGAATGTCTGCATTTCTTACCTTATCCTTTAGTTTTAAGCCCATGCTACTCCTTTCCATTCGTCTTTGTGTAGTCTGGATTTTGTTGCTAGTTTTGACGTCAAATATCCACGTTTGGCAGCCGTACGTTAGGCATGGAAGTATCGTCGTGTCCATTACTACCTTCTTAATGGGCAGTGACATTTGCGATTTGAATATTTCTTTGTGGGACCAGTATTTATTCCAGGTGATTGCGACTCTCCGGTCCACTTCCTCGGAGTTCCTGTCTCTGTTAAAGGATATTTGTTTACCTAGATATATATACTTCTCCACAAATTCGAGCGGCGTGTCGTTGATCATAATTGGTGACATGTGATGATTGGTCATAACTTTTGTTTTTTCTAGGTTCATTTCGAGCCCGACTTTTGAGCTTGCCAGGTGTAGTTCTTTTATCATGTCGTTTAGTTGTCGAGGGTTCTCTGAAAACAAGATTATGTCGTCGGCGAATCTAAGATGGTTTAGTAATTTTCCATTCATTATTATGCCTCGTTTGGACCATAGTAGATTCTTCATTATGTGTTGTAGCACGCCTATAAAGACTCTTCTTATGTTGATGGGTGCTCCAACCCTGTCAAGTTTTACTTTGCTTGTGCTATTATTATAGACGTTTTTCAGTATGTTGATGTATTTTTCTCTTATATTCAATTCCTTCAACGTTTCCCAAATGCTTTCGTGTGATATAGAGTCGAAAGCTTTTTTGTAGTCGATAAAAGCCAGATAAAGAGGTCTTTGGAACTCCAAATATTTCTCTATAACTTGATCGACAACTTGGATGTGATCCATTGTGCTGAAACCGCTCCTGAATCCGGCTTGTTCGATCGGCTGTTGTGCATCAATGTCGGAAGATACTCTTTCAAGCAGGCAGGAGGAGAATAACTTGTAGAGACACGGCATGAGGCTTATAGGGCGGTAGTTCCCTATGTCAGCTGGGTCGCCTTTTTTATATAGTAGAATTATTTCTGATTGTCTCCATAGTTGTGGCACCTTTTCTTCTTCTAGTATTTTATTCCATAATATGGTGATTGGCGTTAATAGTAGACTCTTAGCAATTTTTATATGTTCGTTAGTTATGCCGTCTGGTCCAGGGCTTTTTTCCGACTTTAACATCATTATCTGCTTTAGCACTTCTGATGGTGTAAAGTGTTTGATTGGGGCGGTGTCTTTTTGATAATGCTCAACTTCACTTTGCATCGACGATTCCGGCTGACTATATAGTTTGGCATAGAAGTCTGTAGCTAAGTTTATAATCTCCTTGCGAGATTTGCATTTACTAGAGCCAGATTGTAGTGATGGTATCCATGTTTTTTCGCTATTTAATTCTTTGAAGGCTTTTTTAGCAGATCTGGATTTTTCGATGTGTCTTCGTATTGTATTTGTTCTATATGAATCGTAGCATCTTTTTATTTCTTTGTTTGTAAGTTTGTACAGATTTTTTAAATTTTCTTTGTCTTCTTTATTCAATTTTGTTTTGTTTTGTAATTTGCTTCTTTCTTTCATAAGATGTAGCGCCTTTACAGAAAGAATTTTACTCTTTTTTGGTGCTTTAAGATTCTTTAAACTTTCTTTTATACTGTAGACGATTTTGTTGTAATAATCGTCTTCCGTGAGGTCATTATGCGTTGAGAGAAGTTCAGGTATGTAATCATTGAGTTTTTTAAGGTATATTTCTTGCTCGTCTTCTGATAGTTTCTTTGTAGTGTTGCAGAAATGGCGTCTACTTTTCTTTGTTGTTTTCAGGTCGATTGTAACTCTTAATAATCTGTGATCCGATCCAAAAGCGAGGGATGTTATTACTTCATATTTGGAAATTACATGCGGGTTTCTAATCATTATGAAGTCGATTTCGTTTCTCATTCTTTTGTCAGGAGAAATCAAAGTCCAGCGATTTTTGGGTTTTTTCTTAAACATGGTATTGATAATTTTTCAATTATATTCCTGGGCGTACTGGATGAGTTTCTCTCCTCTGATACTCCTCTTACCATAGCCATGTTTGCCGGTAACTGATTGTTCATGTTTCTTTGGAATGCCGATTTGTGCATTAAAATCTCCCATAGAGATAATATTTTTTGTGGAGGTTGAGTCGTGAGCTTTCGCTAGATCCTCGTAGAAGTTGTCTATTTCCTCTTGCGATGAGTTTTCCGTGGGCGCGTACGCTTGGATTATAGCGAAGCGTGATTTTTCTATTTCTATTTCAAGTATGCATACTCTTTCAGATATTCCAATAAATGTAACGATTTTATCTTTGTGTTTCTTTTTGACTAGGAAACCTACTCCGTATAGTCCTTTAGTTTGACCTATGTAGTACATGATGTAATCATCGTCTTCGATTATCTTCTCGCCAAGACGTCGAACTTCGCATAATCCTACCACGTCGTGGTTGATATCTTGCAGTGCTGCCTTAAGTTCAATTAGTTTAGATTCTGAGGATTCATATTTACATATTTCATAGTAGTAAGGCCTAAATTCTCAACATTTTAATCTACCTGTTAGTCATTAGTCATAGAGAAAGTCGAGGAGAATTTTCTCCCCAAATTTTCCTTGATAAGAAGATACCATTCAACCCTTACTTAGTCTGACAGATTTTTCGCAGTATCAGTGACATTTTTTACCTTGACTCCGTGATGGAGACTAACCGGAGAATGTTTAAAAAACACCTACAAAATGCTATGTTGAACTGTTGTACCTATAATATTAGTGTACTTAGCAACCTCATGATCGTATTTGACATTGTAGAGGTTTATTAGCAATCTCTTTCCATCTCCCATCATCAGCCCAAAAGATGGGTTCAGGTCTCAAGCCGGTTCAAACCTCTGACCTTTGTAAGACAATCAAGCGATTCAACAACTCAGTTACCACGACTTTCTGTGGGCTTATGGTGGATGGTACGGCTATATTGCAATAAAAAAATCCCCAACCACAATTCAAAGTTATTTCAAAATATTTCCATAACGTTTAAAAAAGAAATCATTCGCACACATAAAACGAATAACATCAAAACAAATTACGAAAGAGAATATAAAAAAGTATAAAAACGACATAAACGGTCGGGCTTCGGAGTAAAGGAAAGGAAAATTAATTTATCTCGAATAAAAACAGACGCGAAATGAAATATTTCTAGGGCTTTCTTAGTGAATTGAAATCCAATTATTACGTTTTTTGCTTTGAAAGGCACGAAACCGCTCAAGTTGCATAGGAATTCGAAATTGTTTTTGGTTGAGCTACTGTAACAGTACTATACCGTACTGTAAAAACCCATTTATATCCACTGCTGGATTCAAGTCTTCTAAGTAGAGGGATCAGACATAGTCCCACCACGCGACCTCAATGAGGATTAGGGTCTTCACATATGTTCGAAGGGGTTCGAAGGGAAGGAAAATCCTTCTCCAATATTAAGGTTTCCTCAAGATGTTCTCCTGCCGGTTCAGCTACAAAGCGAACTAAATGTGAAAACAGTATTCCTTGACGGTTGAGACAACTCCTAAAGTTCATATGTTCAATTCCCTTCACCCGACATTGCAGATGTCCGTGAGCGACTGTAACTACTTACGATCAGGTGACTCGCTCGTCGGGTCACAAACTACATAAGGGTCTTCTTCAGGCAGTCAGGGTAACCTTTGTGCTTTCAATTTCAAGCAGACTTTCAAATAGCTTTTACCAGAACCATTTCACATATTCTCACAATAAATAATGTATCGAGGTTGTACAATATGAATAATTACGCCGTGAGGGGAATATTGTGTATTTTAACAATTTTCCGTATTACACACAACGTGAAGGTCGTGTGGTAAAAACAGATAAGTGTATGTTTTTCATAGATATTAGGGTGTTATCGGTGTCCATTTTATTGGAATTAGGCAGTATTGCAATAAAAACTAGTTAGATTTCTGCTGACATTACTTTCTTTTTATTAAGAGAACAAAAGCGCCTCAAGCGGCGAGAGACTTAAACTTAAATTACATTTTTTTATGGCAAAGACTGCTTGCAACAAAACGCCTAAAGACAACTTAAAATCTACCTTTTACATTTATCTATTCAACACATTTTAGGGCAATCGGAGGGAAATACCCCCTACCAAGTAGATCTAGTATAGTTACCTAAAAATAATTACGACTTTTGGAAGATACAGTTGACAGCCAGTAAAAAAAAGTTTTTGTAGAAAAGGTCAACATTCGCGTTGGTAAAAAATTCGACATTCGCAACATCCCTCGTAGATAATAGGTATGAATCAGATAGCTGCTTCAAATGTTTAGATTATTCGTTACTCCGCACGGAAGTCACCATGAGAACACCCTCTCTATTAGATATACCCTTCCCACGAATATTCAGCAAAACGTAAAATAAGATTGATAACTTCTCTAGTTGTAGTCCCAATATAGACATTTATTTATTTATTGATGTACACCTTAAATGTAACTAAATTATTACAAATATAATAACCAGAATATTTGTATACTGCAAAACGAGCAGTTATGTCGGTATTTCAAACGAGTAATTAAGGATGATCCTTAAAAACGTGTAAATTAGTGTTTCTCTACTATATCATATACGTAAAACTTTCTCATTAATCATTATATCAATTAAGAAAAGCCAAATCATAATCTTCGTTTTAAGTATTTAAGCATACATAGGGACAGAGAAATGTGAAGCGACTTTGTTTTATATACATATTATACTACAATACTATTATGTAGGTATACATCAAATCGTCACAAAACTCGGGATTCTCCAGTCTATTTACAGATAAAAAACAATAAAATATATATTTGATTCCATGTGATAACCACGTGCATCGTAAAATACAAGGAAAACAGAACATCACGTAGATATTTATAGATCTCGTTTAAATTATGAACGCTCATACAATATTAAATACGCTTGGTTTCCTTTAACGAGAGCTATATTATAGTTATTCTGCGGGTTTCATTTTTTACAAGCTTTATATTAACTTGCACTGGATGTAACTAAGTTCGAGTGGAATCTTGAAAATTAAATTTGACAAACATCCCGGTTTCCATGATAAAACGGAGCTGATCTGATGATTTTTCAAAAGGTATGAAGGTATCGGAAGGTCCATATGAATTTTTGCACTAAACAATCTTAGCTAGCAATTTACTGCTACAACCTATCTAGGATTTGATAAGCTTATTTTTAAAGTGATTTCTTTTAAATAAATTTATATTAAATATTGTTTTTATTTAAAAAAAAACCCTAACCAAGTAATAGGGCCAACTTTCATCCATATTTATTTACCATTCGATTTCAGAATTACTGACAGTTTGCATCGGAAACTAAACAAACGAAACGTTTCCGTTTCCGACAGCTATATTCCTGATGGAACGCAATTAGTCTAGGTGGAGTAAACACCCTTTTGACACCGACTAAAAGTTGTAAGTCCCTTAAGTCCGGCGGGGCGGGAGAGGGAGAGCTCTTCCCCCCCCGGCCAACCCCGTCGCCGCCGACGTCGAGCGGGGGGCCGGCCTCGGGAGCTGTCCCGGGATCTGGCCCCCTAAGACTACCGGGTCCACCAACATCGGACCCGAGGGGTGCTGCGCTAGGCTTCAGCGCGCACCCTCCGTGCCATCTGTACGGGGGATGGCAAGCCGTGCTCCCCGACCCGGGCTGGCCCTGGGCCGAGGGAGACCCTACATCACACGGCCCCATCTTGGCGGGCCTTAATTGGCCCGTCCACCGAGTGAGCCGGTGGTCGTTTCACCGACGGCTGCCGGTTCGACGTCCGGGGGTGACGGGGCGATACGTAAGCGACAATCGCGAACGCGTCCTGTCACCCCTACCACATCGGATGTCGAGCGTGAGGCGGGAGGTTTTGGTGCGGTTCGACACCCACATACCCCACTCGCGGGGCGAGTGGAAGTCCGGCGATTTCCTCCCGTCCAAAAAAAAAAAAAAAAAAGTCCCTTAAGTCATTTAGCTAGACCATGTCACAACGGACGAAACATAGAAACAACTAATGGTACGGGAGCTACCAACGTCGGGAAAACAAGCATTTTAGTATTGCCAGTTTTTATGTATGTTATTTCTCACACACTCCCGGACGTCATACGGGCAGTCTGGCTGCTGCTAGTGGTTGCGTTTATCAGTGCGCATCATATTTGTGCAGGTAGAAAACTGATTTTTCAAATCATTTTAAGACATTTTATTTCATTTGTATTATGTTTATTGAACTTTTTGCTACATGAATTTATTATTGCCAGACATGTTAGGTGCTGTTTAATTAGTGCCAGACGCTAATTCTGAATGAAAAAAAAAACATTTTTTCAAAGTATTTCAGTATGGCTGAAATTTTTACATTATGTTATTTAAGCATCTACAAAACGAAATTTAATTTGCCAGACTGTAATTCGATTGTTAAACAACAGCCAGATCGATCTAAAGTTGAAAATTTATTTTAATTAAATCTTTATATACAACTCTTTAAGGGACTGAATATCAAAGTTATGGCAAATTAAATTTATTTTTGTAGATGCTTAACACGTTCACTGCGAAACATTTTTTAGTGTACTTTCAGCTGGTGCGTCAAGAGGTCATCTTGGCACATAGAAGACTTTCCTGCCGTGCATCGTGTGGTCTGATTGACCCTCAATCGTTTCTGTTTTAATATGGGTTTATTCAGTACCTCATATTAGTATAGGAGCTAGCAACGTTTTCGAGAAAGAATTTTAGGTCAGCTGATTTTGTGATATGTCGTCCTTCTTGCACTTTCGGTTAGAATCTGGGCTATCTGGCTGGTGGTAGCGGTTGCGTTCATTAGTGCGCATCCTACCTGTCCAGGTAATAATCCTGGATTTTATAAATATTTTAGAAGGTGTAATTTTTTATTTTTTGTTTTTAAATAAGTCTACCTGACATACTTTTTTTATTGCCAGACATTTTTGACAATGCTAACTATGTGCCATACACGAATTTTTTTTTTTTTTAATTAAAATTTTAAAGTATTTTATAAAATGTGTTTTTTGTAAAGGACATAACGATAACATAATACTTTTCGTGGGTGATAAACTAAAAAAATGTCAGCAAGTTTTAAGTGTACGAGTGAAATATAAATTAAAGTACGATGACATTGAGCTGCCTACGCAAATAAATAAGACAGATGGATATCATAGACAATGTTATAGTAGTTTTACTGCTTTAATGGCAAAATACCGTGATTCATCATCAGAAACAGAATATGCCAGTAACTCGACTTCACTCACTTTGTCACCGAGTACTCCAGTAGATATAAGTGAAACTGTTCCAAGAAACGTAACTCAAAGCTCCTACAGTGAGGTTGCTTCTTCAAGTTTAAACATTCTGACAAAATCAAGAGATTTTGAACTGAATTTGAACAGTAAAATAACACCAGAAGATGTTGCTCCTAGTTCAAATAACCAGAGCATTTCAAAACATCCTGATTTAGATTTTAACCGTGAGATATCATCAGAAAATGCTGCTCCAAATTTAGATAGTCAGACAACGTTAGAAGATGTTGCTTCCAGCTCGACTTGTGATTTAAGTATCAATGAAACTAACGTTTTTAATGAAATTCCTGACACTAACATTGAAAATATTGAAAAAGGACGACAACTAAAAAAATGTTTCGCAGTGAACGTGTTAAGCATCTACAAAAATAAATTTAATTTGCCATAACTTTGATATTCAGTCCCTTAAAGAGTTGTATATAAAGATTTAATTAAAATAAATTTTCAACTTTAGATCGATCTGGCTGTTGTTTAACAATCGAATTACAGTCTGGCAAATTAAATTTCGTTTTGTAGATGCTTAAATAACATAATGTAAAAATTTCAGCCATACTGAAATACTTTGAAAAAATGTTTTTTTTTTTTCATTCAGAATTAGCGTCTGGCACTAATTAAACAGCACCTAACATGTCTGGCAATAATAAATTCATGTAGCAAAAAGTTCAATAAACATAATACAAATGAAATAAAATGTCTTAAAATGATTTGAAAAATCAGTTTTCTACCTGCACAAATATGATGCGCACTGATAAACGCAACCACTAGCAGCAGCCAGACTGCCCGTATGACGTCCGGGAGTGTGTGAGAAATAACATACATAAAAACTGGCAATACTAAAATGCTCTCTCAAAAATGTTGCTAGCTCCTATACTATAAGTCAATAAAATACTCTCAAACAACAATGTTTAACAAAACACGCAACATAGTTATAGTCAGAAAATAAAACAGAAGGTAATTTACAATCGTGTTTTATGAACGCTCTCTTACGAACATGATATTCCAGGTTTGAAATGTATAAGAGAACGAAATACAAACGTTTCTGAAACATTTTGTATACAAAATGATGTTTAAATTCAAGTTTGCTGGCCCACAAAACTATTACATAAGTAGAAATGGCTTTAAAAGTTATAGAACTTTGATGTTTAAAAAATTTGCAATCATAATGTTACCATGGAGAGTTCTAAGATTCCACGATGCCTCCGTGGGGGCTCCACAAGAATTAATAAAACAGAACAAGTCAGTCAACAATCAATATTATCATTCGATGCAGTTGCAAGAACCTCACAAATCTCATTAGATATCTTTAAATAAATAGCATATACTTTTCAAACAAAACTAACTATTAGGTACATAACTTTTATGTGAAGATACCTATCGAATGCGCAATGCACAATAGCATAAACAAATTTGTATTATTTCAGGGTTCCATTCAGCTCAAAAAAGTTTGAGAAACGCTGTTATTGACCGTTTAAACAAAATACATTAATTTTTTTTAGAAAATAACATCATGTTATTTGCCTACAGACAGGCAAAAGGTATATAAATTATATAATATACTTCTGTATCCAATATTCTATGATATAAACATCGAATGGTCCAATAAATACCGGACAAGCTTCGAGCCTCCAATACCGGGAACCGACGGGAACGAAGTACATACATAAGCTCGTATTAGCTACATAGAACTAGGTATTATAGTATTACATAGATATCGGACGGATTTTCCTGGAACTTTTGCTACATAATACTAATACTACTACCGAAGTTAAACTCAAATAAAACTTCTTTTGGGGTGACGTTTTTTTTAACCAGTATCTTTTTATTTAGGAAATAAATAATATTTTAAAGCTTTATATTAACTCGCACTTAATTTGAAGCTCTTACTCACGAACATTTAATTTTCATTATTTATACTGGATATAACTCCTTCTCGTAGTGATTGAAAATGTCTTCGATCTAATCGTTTTTTTTTTAGTTGGAGAAAATCACCGGATCCCCGGGTATGTGGGAGTTGAACCGCACTAAAACCTCCAACCGCTCACACTCAGCGTCCGAACCCCGGCTGAGGCCAGAACCCAGCACGGGGTTATGAGGGACGGCGCGACGCGTTACGCCCACGGCACTCTCTTTCCCGGTCGCCGCCCCCTCGATCTAATCGTAAGAATCACTCATGTGATTATTTACAACTTGTTCGTGAAGTACACTTTGTATGATAATCTACTTCTGCAATGCGTTTTCTGTATTCACATAGAAACGATACGATTTTCATATGCAAGTAGATAAAATTTGCTTGTGTTTTAGTACTTTCAGATTTTTTTATTTTATTTTGCTAAAACTTCTTATGGTGCTCGCTTCACATTGGCTCGTCAACTTTCATATTAGTCAGCCGTCACCGTAGTTTGTTTTGTACGTGTGTGTTGGACGTTGGCGGTCCAATGTGGAAACGACATATACAGATTTGAATAAAATCTCACGACATCTCACCAGGAGGGCCAGAAAATTAAAAAAAACACGTCACGTATTTTATGGACGCCCCCCAACACTAAAATAGCTTAGACTACGGTTACACCCGATAGTTACTATTAATATTAGACAGAACAACATCAACAGCAGAAATCCTGTTGTAATCGTTTCTTTTTCTTTCTTTCAAATCCAAACACGATCCATACTTGTCATATAAGCCTCTATCTCCACATCTAGGCCAACAATGTCACGCATTACTATACAACTTTCCTGAGATCGATTCTTGCAAATCATTAATAATGTCGATCAATCATTTAAAGTGAGACTAGTTTGCTGAACTCGATGCGAATATTAATAATCAAATATGTAGTACTAGACAGCTATTTATTAGTGTAAGAGCAAGATTGGATTGTAATGAAGGAATTAAAATTTATACAATTAACAATACATTTTATTGCTGCTGCATGCTGGATATCTGTACTGTTCTGTAACCACCCATTACTGCCCACTGCTCGGCTAAAGTTTTCTCAGAAGAGGGATAAGGCATAGTCCACCACGCATGCCCAATGCAAATTAGGGACTTCACATATTATTATCTTCGAGGGAATTTTAGAATCCTTTTAAAATCTGCAGGTTTCCTGAGAATGTTTTTCTTCACCGTTTTTCGCTAGTACTCTAAGCAAACATGAGCTAAAGGATTAAAAAATAAATCGATGCACAAACAAACTATTCAGACATCATAACACACAAAATTGAAGTTAAAACTTTCCATCACTTTCATGAAAATTCAATTAAAAGCATTTTGAAAATGCATTAAAATTTCAATTAATTTATTCATCATTATCAAGTTGAAAGCAGAGCGGATTAAATCTCAACCGAGCCGGGGATGGGCGATGGAAAATTAATACACAAAGTGCATAGTGGTTTCAGACAACGTTAATAACATATAGAGATTAAGCTCGTGTGTGTCCTCAATTTTAGTCATTTAGCACTGAAAATTTTATTATGACCTTCAAAATAGCTCTAAAATTAAAGTATTTGAATTGTAATAACATTAAAACTGTTCACTTAACAAAGTTATGAGTAATATTAATTTGCTTTTTTAAGTGTCAATGAGTTACATGGACACTTGATCGTAAGTGGTTCCATTAGCGATGGTAACCAGTGACAATCAGATGGCTCATTAGCTCATATGCCTGGCAATAAAAAAGAAACCAGTCCTATTAATTTCATCTATACTAATATTATAAAGCTGAAGAGTTTGTTTGTTTGTTTGAACGCGCTAATCTCAGGATCTACTGGTCCGATTTGAAAAATTCTTTCACTGTTGGAATGTCCATTTATCGAGGAAGGTTATAAGGCTATAATTTATTTTGAAAATAATTAGGGATCCGTATGAAAATAACGAATATGTAACACAAGTGAATAATCGAAAACCTATTTATGCGTACGCTGCAAAAACTATTGACAATAGAAGAAAATGATGTACTACGGGTTTTTAGGTCTTTTAAAGACAAACAAAAAAGTCCGCGACAGCATATATCTAACTATCATAGTTTAGTCACAACAACTGCTTTTATGTTCAAAAAAAAATAATTCGTCTGAAAAATGAATTTAACGTTAAATTAGTATTGTTATATTAATCCTTATCCAAATAAAGTATTATGTTATCAAGAGTATTAATGTAGAAGTAAATTACTTTTTGTTTTATTCCAATCGGACTTTTCGTTTAGAAGTTATTACGAGTATAAAACATGAAAACTCCCTGGGCCGCGCAAATAAAATCGCAATAGTATTAAGAGTACTGTTTGAACCCCTTTGTGACGCAGACGAAGTTGCGAGGGTCATCTAGTAGTCAATAAGCATCTCTATTTTACGAATGAAAACAACGCTATCCTCCGTTTTCGACGAACACTCGCTAATTCTCTAATAACGTTAAAAGCATCCACATCCGCGATGAGACGGCAACAATCAATTCCATTCACCGTAATTAGGTTAGGTCAGGTTCAGATAACCGACCCAGATATTAACTCTCAACTATTCCTGGAAGGTAATGTAAAGTTGGAGCTTCACTAACTCTACTCAAGGATATTTAATACATAGAATGATTACATCTAGAATCAATATCATGAAGCCAATTAAAAGTATACCGATCGCGCGTAACTACATAACAATCTGACGTTAGAGGGTGCTGATGACACTCCGTTCGTTTAGCAGGCTAACATAAACATTCGTCTGTGGCTGTCAAATGTCACCTAAAGATGGCACTATTATTAAACGCCAAATTTGGTTGGTTCCTAGATGAGTGGGTGAACACACACAAGTTATTTGAATCTTCACTTTGTTGTTCATAATGTTTCTTCCAGATATAATAATTATATGTATGCTTTAACATCACGGAACTCGAACAACATTTGATTGCAAATTCCTGACTCAGAGCTCGTTCGTGATGAAAATTGTTCGAGTCTTTCAATTTCTTTTTAAATTCATTCATTTTATGACCTATTTGAAATGCATCAAATCAGAAAGAATTTGAATAATGGTTCCTGAGTGATATTCATAAAATCATCGTCTTAAAGACAGGCTACACAGCCTGGGTTCGAACTATTATACACAGTAAGAATTAAGGGAAAAAAGTTATGAATTACGATAATATGTCGAGCCGTTTCTGATTTCATCACGACTCGCGGTTTCTAAACATTTATCATCATCATCATCATTCTAATTGAAAATGAAGTTTGCTGATGTACCACATAATCCTATGTTTATTATCAACTCGACTGTGTTCGTCAATTTTCGCCACATGACAAAACTGGGGAGTTCGTTCGGAATTATTACCGTGTTTGAATAAATAGTTTTTCCCAATAAATTTTAATTTAGATTTTTAATTAAACTGAATATTTTTGTGAAGTTTGATAACTAAACTACGCTGTATTACATTTTGAGCAAAAATATATAAAATATGAGGAGATTGAAAAATTACTGAAAAATAATTCAACGAAAACGATGTCATATACCTATTCCTATACTCTTATAAGAAATTGACACGTTGCCACTGGCGCTTATAGATATATACTAATATTTCTCGCATACCCAGACGGAGAATTCGATCCATCTGCTAACTAATTTTTCGTGTGGACTTTGAAATGTACGGAATGACGAGTGCACTCAACTTTGTCTTGAATACCAATATTTATTTTCGTTGTATGACGATAGGTCTGATATTAGATATTACAATTTATATAAATAAAATTATTGTAAACATTGATTGTGAATACGGTACTTTTCAACATGTACTGTAGTAAGAGTGAACCACATTTTTAGAGTACTTTAAAAGTCATGACCACACATCAATCCACATTACTGCTACTGTAGGACCTTAACTGGAACCGGAACTCATAGAGGCAAGCAGTCCACAGAAGCAAATATGCATTGCAACCTAACTTCTCAATTTTTTTATTTAAAAAAATAATTATTATTGATTAATAGTTTAAATTAATGATTGATTTAATTAATCTTTATATTATTTCCATCTAATTAGCAAAAAAAGTCATTATGGGTGTAAATTTTTAAGTCATTTCTGCATACTCAAAAAAGTACATACACGCGACGGCCTACTCATACAGCAACTACTGAACTGAATCCACGCACGTGGTCGACTCAGTAAACAGCACATATGTATGTAAATGATGAAACAAGCACTAATTTAGCGTCGACAGAATATTAAACGAGAACCGACCCTGTGAATGCACGGACGATTGGATTACAATTTAATTAGGAAACAGAGTGCTGTAGTTTCAATTCACTGGAACAATATACAGCTCTATCTCGTAGAATATAGAGTTCATTATACATTGCAGCTTTTGTAAGGGGGTGGAGGGCGGACCGTGTCAAACGCAGTAGCAATATTAATTGTCTCTTTGAGCTTCAAAAGGTTTTTACCATGCATATTGCAGTCTGGAGGGTAGATTTTAATATGAACCTTTTAGTTTTATTATGGAGACTTACAAAGGCGCTTTTAAAAGTAATATTATAAAAGTTCTCTGCCATTTAAAGGTAAGGGAATACTTTTAGTCTCAATAAACTATATTATTTTTACATCACATACATAGTATGTATGTACTATCGACCTCATAAGGACATATGCATTTTCAAAACCGTATCGCATGAAAGCAAGTTGCCATTATTACATTTTTCTATAACAAGCATTTTGCACACACACATCAATAGCATATATCGCACTCCTTTACTATTACCTAGGTGTTAAGAGTGCGACAAAATAATTAGATGTGCAACCGAATTTGGCTTTAGTCGTGTGCACGTAATCATGAGGCCGATTGTATATCATGAAATCATATAGGTCCTACTCAAAGTCAAGTTCATAATTTCAGCTAAAGTTATACTGAAACTCACTTTGAGTATAAAAAGCAGTTCCGTACTTCTCAATAAGAAAGTTGGGCACTTAAATATTGGAACTAAAACTTCAAGAGTGAAAAACTTTAATTAATTTCGCGGCAGAAGCTTCGCAAACTTGAGGGTACTTAGTATTCAAGAACGTTGTGAAAATTCACGAAATCAGAGATGGGTACCTGAGATAAATACTTGAAATCGTTTGATATTCGGCAACTAAGATCAGTTAACATTTTTTTTTAATCTATCCACATCGATACAAAATTTAATAAAACCAAAATAAAAATTGTCATTTGATCACGTCTGAAATTTCGTGTTTTATCTCTGTATGGGTTGGCCATTACTGCCCAATGTTGGGCTCAGGTCTCCTCAGAAGAGGGATCGCGTTTTATACTATCAACTATATTTGAATAAATTTTCATAGTACCCGCAAAATGTTAATAATTGTCAGTGATTGTAAACATTGGTAACAAAATGCGAAGTCTTCTCGTGTGTTGAAAGTTATCATTGAGTATCGAGTGCAAATTCAGAGTATCATTAAAAATGTCTGCAATCGTCAATTGTTTTTGAGTATGATACGTCCGGTTTACATGTAACGTTACTCACGCTGCATATGTATGTGCTGCTTGGGCATTTTGTAATCCGGCGGGTAACATCTCTCGTAGAACTCGAGATCGATGACCTGGCATACCTCTGGCGTCGGTATAATAAGTCCTGTGCCCGATATCGCCCTCTGGAGATGGTGTTCCTGTCGACAAAACATATATTCAGCTTGGTGTTTTATGATGAGTTTAGATAAATCGCTTCTATACCAAGTGACTTTATAATGTGAGGATGAGTCAGATATGCTCAGAATCATTAAGGTAGTCGACAGTCGCTGTGGATCCTGACTACACACTACACAGGACTTACAGTGGTGGAATGAGCAGTGGTTGTAATCATTTTGGCATATTTTCAATATACCTTTGAGAGACATGAGTTAGTTATGATTCAGTAAAATAGCTGATTTCTTTGAATATTTCGTGTATAATTTAAATTGTATAACAATATAAATCCTACAGAATACGAGCGTCAGTTAAGCAAGGGCAAATATCTGCCCTTATATTTAGTAAACTTTCCGAATCTTTAGTCCTATGAAACCAATATCTAACTGTTCTCACAGAGCAATACCTACCTACATAAGATTTTATTAGTATACGTTACATAGATACAAGGCAAAGACAAAAAAACCTTTTTGTAGTCATCGTAAAAACGTATCCAAAACGACATAGTGCATCTCGCTCTTTCATCAGTAAAATGTACAGACGAGAAAGAGAGCTTATTTCTTTGAGCGCTTCAACGTAAATAGGTTAATTTAGTGCTTATGAATAAAGCCTTAAGCTTTAGAGAAATATGAATAGATGCCGGAGCTCGAGGATATTGTAAAGGTGTATTGTTATCATTTTAAATGTATTTGATATATCTTCATTGGTTTAGTAGACGGAAGATTAAGACTGACAGTGGCGAAGGTTCTGTACAACTCCATTACTATCGGCTTCCCCGTCGATTTTCGCAATCTTTCAAAGCAGCTTATGTTAAACTCCTATATCGGTTTCCCACGGACTACCCACCTAGTAAAAGGTCTATTAAAAGCATCTGTACTTACAAGGTGACCGAAATGTCTCCACCTACAATTGAGGATTATTTTTGAAGCTCGTCAAAAAATTATGAAAAATATTTTTGGAACTGTGTTTTGAGTGGAGTAAAAATAAACAAAATCAATTGTAACAGAATGGATATTTTTGGGGATGCTTTCTTTGAGTTTTGAAGATACATGATTTCTCAAGATCCCAAATCTATACAAAACGCCACGAAAATTCTTCTAAAACAACTGATTTGAACCACTATCAACACCCATCTATACCATTAGTCTGACAATAACAAAACAAGCGGTACTATTTTTACCGACTAAGGAAACTCTTCATCTGAACCATGATTTCCTCGTCACGATTGCGTCATCGTCTCCAATAATATTGACAGTGAGAAAATGAGGTGACGTCATCGTTAAATATTGACTGAGTGTTACCCGTATCTCTAAATATATTGACTACAATACTTTAATAGGATACAGTATGCAAAATGAAAGATTGACAATGTTCATATGATTGAATTTGATAACTTTTTCGATGTAAAGGGAAACTGTATTAAAAAATATATTATTTTATTTAACAATTAATGTATTTATACGATCCAATTTAATTAAATTACAAACGAAGCACGTGACTCGTGGTATAATTAACAGAACACAATTTCTTTTTGCATTTTTTTAAATGTTTTTTTGAAATACAATAAAGAAGTAAATCAAATAAATAATGGATTATGATAATAATGTGACTTTGGCGAGCAACTCATTCCCACTATGTGCAATCGTCCAGGTAATCATTGACTTTATCGTAGACTTCATTGTCTTTATTGCACAGATGTTCTTTAATTACTTCGTCTATAATTCAAAACCTAGCGATCTGTGTTCAAACTATTTTAATTATTGAAAAATCTTCATCAGATTAACCGCATCAAAAGATAAGTAAAAACAGGCCGAGGTCGCCTTTCAAACTATTAACACCACACATCCCGAGCGATTGTTTTGAAATCCTTGCAAGCAATTTGAAACGTAAGGTGAGTTCATTTATAACTATTGTAGTGTACTCTTGTAGTCTTTTTAGTCTTAGTCGTCTTATGTACAGTCGGGATGGGCTAATGATTTTTGACATCCTTAGGCATTAAGTCCGCGCCATTGTACTATTTATGTGTAAATATTGTTTAATAAATAAATAAATAATGAATGTGTTTCAAATAATATGACTGTTAGAACGATCATGTTTAAAAATTGCGTTAGAGCTCTGATGTATAGTGATTATTCAAAATGAATAAATAATTTAGTAAGAAAATACTGTGATTTTCATCATCAACATCGACTACTGCTGAAACCTCTTTCAAGATTTGTAATGACAGTCTTGTGCTGTTGCACCTATCTGATTCCTATCATATTCCTAATCCTAATCAGGTCATTAGTCCATTTTTTAGATGGACCATTCCACGCTGTGTCCAACGCCATGACCTTCCTCTGACTATCTAGCCTTAGCTACTTCAATCATCAGACAATTGCACTCCAAACTAAGGTGATTTACCATAAAGTAAAAAAGTAAGACAATCGTTATCGCGCGGTACAGTGACCGCGTTCAATGCGCACACACACATACACAAAGCGTGTTTACACATACACAACGTCACGAACACAATCACACATGACCTAGTTATGTGGAGCGGATAAATGATCCCCTAGGTGAGGCTTGTTAGCGTAACTATTTACAGCTATCGTATATTATTTGTAAATTTATTACAGTCGTATACAAGGGTGTTTCAGTAGTTCAGAAAATAGCAATATACTAGCTGATCCTGGCAACTTCGTCTGCGTCAAAAAGGGGTTCAGGCAGCACTATTAGATTTTAATAATACCTACAAACCCGTAGTACATAATTTTGTTGTATAGTATTAATAGTTTTCGCAGCGCGCGCGATGTAAGAAAGTTTTTGGGTATTTTTTTCACACCTTGACTTACATTATAGAAGTTTTAGTACGGATCTCTATTTTTTTCCATAATAATTAGGGGTGTGCGAATATCGTTCGAATAGAATATTAATATTCGAATTTCGGAACGAATAATTCGTAACTTCGAATTATTCGCATACCCCTAATAATAATATTCTTTTTATAATATTAGTATAGATCAATGCTTGTGTCACAATGTTAGTTGTTACTCCTCTGAAACGGCTGACGGTAAACATAGTCAAAACTGTTGATTTCACTAAGTGGATCTATTTAGTGTACTTTTGTTAATGATCCCTTAACCGCACTAAAACCTCCCGCCAATCACGCTCGACATCCGATGATGTTAATGATCCCTAAATAAATAAATAAAGTCATAGCGCTCGGAAAACATCACAATATTCACAATACACCGACGACATAATTATCTATAATCACAAACATAAATTAAATTAAGTGCTACGTTAAGTCAAACAAGACGTCTTCAACGCTATAATATAATTTATCATTTAATTTAAATTACGATGTTCAAGAGCTTCGTTTTGTGAAACTGTGTGTGGTGTTATTAATTTATCAGAGGATAGGAAACCTTACTTTAAGGTATATAAGCTAAAGGAAAGTTTAAGGAGACTGAGACATGATCGTTTTAAAGTTTCAATTATAACTAAGACTGATCGTTACAGTCAAAATTGAGAAATAATACAATTGTTTGAAATGTATATGTATTATGGATTACCTTTAACATTCACCATAATTAAGACGTTTTTATTAGTCGAAATAATTTTCATAAACTCATACGTTTGATTACATATGATTTTTTTACAAAATCATATTTAGTTGCCGTAGGAACAGTCATTCATAAGACCATTAGCCACTTACCATCACGTAAGCCGTATGTTACAAATAAAAAAACAATATCAATAGTTTTACTAATAGTTTAGTAACTACTATTCCTTTAGTGATAGAAAAAATCCGTACGTTACAATAAAAAGTAATTAAGTGTAATGAAACTGTTAATGAACCTTAAAAATAATCGCCAATATTTAAGGTAGTTCCTCTATAAAGAAACAAAAAGCCTTCTAGAAAACCTTACTTTTCGTATGTTTGCGTAACAACGGGGTCGACGAACCGAGGCCCGGACGCGCTACCCATTCGAGAAGTTAGATTAATATGGACACCTCATCTGAATATGATAATGGCTAGTTTTGTTTATTTTACGTGCTCAAATTCTGTATTTTATCGACTATAGTGTTTTTCTCGCGGTTTGGCTTAAATATATTGGATATTTTAACATTATTGAATCTCTTTTGTCATTTGTATAGGCATTAGAAAAACACATAATATTTTATAATATTATTGTGTAGAATTAAATAAACTTTCAAGACCACACAAACAGAAAGAAACGAGGTAAAAAAATATACTTTTAGCAAACCATAACAGTTTGTAGTTTTAATGCACCACACGAGTACTTTTTTATTAGCTAGTCGAAATGAACCAAATAATGGAAAAGCCCGAACAATCTCACACAATTGAACAGTACTATTATACTAAATCGTCGCCTCAGTGCTTGTTTGGCCAATCTGACATTTTTTAATGCAGTATTATAAAGAATAAAATTTTCATCCGACTGGTAATTTTTTTTTTAAAATATTCAATTCTAAAACACTAAAAATCTCATTTCAATTTTTTTCTCAACACGGCACATAACGAAAACTCCGTGCTTGTTTGCTGTCTCCTGTAAAATTTGCTCGAGTGCAGATTGGCCAAACAAGCACTGAGGCGACGAAATGTTAATCATTATCACATTTTACAACATAATATCTTAACTTACAAATAAAAGTTATATTTTATTGTCTTCTGAAATTAGTAGAATTCGATTTCGCAACATAAGAGGGAAAATCTGCTTATTTATCGTTACTATTACAAACGAAAACAATTGCCGAAACAACAAAGTATTTTTAATCGCAATCAATTTCCTTATTATATTTTTTAGTTTATGAGTCATATCCTTGTTAGCCTGTCCTTAAACAACAGCTGACAAACAGACGTACTTTTCGTCCCCATCTTTATAATTGAATAACCTTGAAATATAATAAAGTATAAAGTTATCTATACCTGTGAATACTCTAATATTTCTAGTTTTAACGACATTTCTAACATAATTTAGATTAAGCGCAGATAGCACGTCATTTATATGTGACAAATAAATATGAATTTTAAAATTGTTAAAAGTTGTCTGTCTTCGCTGAATATTATTATTTTTTTTTTTATTGCCGTGTAGGCAGACGAGTCAACGGCCCACTCGATAGTAAGTGGTTACCGTCGCTCATGAACCTCTGCAATATCAGGGGACACTGAGGGGTCGCTACCTACGACCTAACTTTAAGGACCCTCCTCAAGCCTCGTTTGAAGAATGACAAGTCATATTAATATTTGCGATCATATTAAAGGTAATAAGCATTATTTTTCGCTCGTAGACATTGACTATTATAAGTTAGCTATTTGATGGTAGAAGTTTTCATCTATTACCAGATATAGCCTATAGCCTTCTTCGATAAATGGACTTTCCAACAATAAAATAATTTTTCAAATCAGAACAGTAGTTCCTGAGATTAGCGCATTCAAACAAACAAACAAACAAACTCTGCAGTTTTATAATATTATATAGTATATAGTACAGAAAAAAAAAATGATATAATTATTACTAGTTCACAAAAACAGGAGTTTTCCTCTTTTTAATAACAGATAAACAGAAGTATTGAAAACATAATATTGCTTAGTAAATGGGTGTTTACAATATGTTAATGTGGCTTTTCACGTCATTAAAACCCTCTTGTTCCTGTTAAGATCGTCGTTTCCCCATTGTGTAATCATTTAATTAACAATGGACGTGTTCACACACTGCACAGTGTGTGGCAACTTTAATTACATCATACAGTACTCGATTACGGCGGTAATAAAGAGAGTCGAGCATTAATCTGTACAAAAATCTCTACGGGAAACACTGTACATTTATTTATGTTACTTTTTTGCTTGTTAGTTAACACGACGTACAAATCGATACATTAAAAACTACACAGGGTTGTAGATTTTTTTAATGCCATGTATGCAGACGAGCTAAAGGGCCAACTGACCCAATGTCAGGTGACAATGCAGGGCAGCTACCTACGACCCACCATTGTGAACTTTCTTCCAGACTCGTTGAATCAGAACAAGTCATAATGCTCGGGAATCACCGAAAAAAAAAGCTCGTTCCATAGCCGTTTGGTGCGTGAAAAAATAGAATTCCTTCCGTCCGAAAGATAAATTCAATTTATTTGTTTATTTATATTTAATAAAAAATCGTAATATAGATAATGTCTGATATACCATATTAATATATAGCCATAAATACAAAAAAAATAAGACTATTCGCCACTGAATTACGGACTTCGAAAACCATTATGTTAGAGATACGGATAGGAACCGGAAATTGATCTCGACGCCCGAGGCACACAGCCAGGATAATGTTTCTTCAGCCTTATAACTGTAATCCAGAAAACAAGGATTTCCACGTAATGGCTAATTGGTATTTATTCTGAGAAAATCGAGCTCTAGAGAAATCAAATAAATGTACTGCCTGTGCAGAATTATTATTTAATTTCTTTATTAAGGTGGACCAAAGAGCCAATTAGTCACCTGTTAGTGGACTCTTCTTGGAATACTGGCATCTCTACTATCGTTAACCAACGTGAAGGTTGTTCACTTTCAGTAATTTGACTCTGAATCTTTTTATTGCCGGTTCAACTGAGAAGAAGATGTTACCGTTGCTCATGGACCTTTGCAATGTCTTGAGATACTGACGGGCCACCTTCTGCGACCAATTCTTAACGAATCGCTTTTCAAACAGAGACCAATAGACGAAATACTCATTTCTGTGCACCGATAAATTTTATGTTGATTAATCAGTTCACCTCCGAAACTTGCCTACATAATGAAATTACTAAGTGGCGAATGAAATCTTATCGAGACATTAAGAGCCTACAGGACAATATTATTCGCAGAAGCCATCATCATTAGATTACACCAAGGAGGCATTTTTTAAATAATTGTTAATTATTGTAATACCTTATACGAGGGCTTCCTTTCATGGTAATTTGTAAGGGTCATATGAGTTCTGTTACAGTTTGCGGCCTTGAAAATCAAGCCGCGTGGAAGCAACGAGAGTGTAATTAAAACCTGTGGGTTTACAAATAACGAGACTCCCGGATTTATGTGAAAGATTTTGTATTCTTTTAAGTTAAATTCTTTTAAAAGTCACAAGCAGTGTTAAGTTGATAGCTGGTATAGTAAACTAATATGGCAATATGGTTATGGTATGGTTGCAAGTATGTTTGTTATTCAGTCTCTGAAATTTTGTTATACGAATACTGCGTCATCTACTGAGTCCAAATGTAGCCTATGTGTTATTTTGTAAGCTAAACAACTGGAAATTTTCATTTCCATTCAGTAATTTCTGCGTGAAAGAGTAACTAACAGTCTGAATACATCTTTCGCATAGATAATAAGGGGATATTAGGATTATTTCTATTACCATTTTCAATACAGTTGAATACATTATTTTTTGTACAAAAGACTCAACACTATTTAAACTTTTAGAAGGGAGTAAAAACTTCAGCAATAGCAACAACTTATTTAAACTTATAATCTATTTATAATATAACGAAGGACATAATTTCAATACTACATTCCACCACGAGGCGTGTCGTCGACCTTCGGTGAACGTTCACGTACAATCTGAACCACGAATCGTACCTTTTATGTAAACCAAGAGTTGTTTTGTGATGTTGATAGCCACATACGGGATGTGTGTACTTGAGTACATATAAGATTTTTATGATGTGTATCTGAGACTTGATGTATCTAGAGAGTTACTTAGGACTCATCCTTTTATGTTATACAAGTTAAATAAATTAAGCTTTCATAATAGATTTGTGATGTAAAGTCTAAGAATTGTCAAGCTTGGTGTACTATGCCTGATCCCTCTTCCGAGGAGAATTAAGCTCAGTAGTGGGCAGGGTTGTTCATTCAACATGTTCAGCTGTTTACTCTTGCGTCCTAGTAGAGGATTTAAAGACTGCCTTTGGCTTGATAAAATGAGCTTATATCTGAAGAACAAATCACGAAAGACTTCAGGAAACTATCCTAATTCCTATGACAATAGCGCAAGACCACACAGCTGAACACACTTAACGACGAACCAAACAAAATGGTAGTCACCATTACATCATCAGCCTAACATTAAAAAATGATTTGTATTGTTTTAAACTTTTCAAAGCTATTAAAAGCATGATTCACGTGTATGAACTGACCAGTGACGAGTCCACATTAATATTTAAAGGTTCACAAACCCACACAGAAACGTTTTGTGAATTAAAGCTTTGTACCTGTGCGGAATTTATTTTAGAAAAAGACGTGATTATATTGTACTTAATGTAAGCGGTACTTGAGAGTATTTTTTTTATTCCGCCATCAATCTTAAAATATAATTTATCATTACAATTATCGACTGTAGATTTATGATTTAAATATCAGTGAAACTAATTCAACAATAAATGGAAACTCCTACCAAGGACCAAGTTTTTAGCTTGTCTAAATATCTACGGGTCATTCCATTTAAAATCGTCTAATCAGCAAAGCTGCACCGTTTTAGATTTGGGTGAAAATTTGAGGGATTCATCTCTAGGGTCCCTAAGAATGAAATTTACTCATATTTGATTTCTATGAGCACCCGTTTCCGAGCATTTAAATAAAAACTTTCAAAAATCTCCTTTTTTTAGGTTATTTAAAATTTCCTCAAAGTTTTGTCTGTTTAAATTTTTTTTCATTATTAAAGCGGAATCCTTAGGGGGACAGACTGGCGATGCTCGACTTCTGCGAGCCCACCATCTCGCAGAAGAGGGTGGCGGGGGGTGCGAGGGAGCGATTGTACGCTTCCCTCCGCCCAGCGACAGCAACCCGCCGCCGTCGAGCAGGGGGCCGGAACCGGGATCTCGCCCGGAATCTGGCCCCCTAAGAGTTTCGGGTCCCCAACGCATGTGAGTGCGAGCGGGGACCCAAGAAGGCGTCGTGTCTCGCTCAGCACGCGCCTTAAGCAAGAGCGACCGGGGGATGGTCGACCGCGCTCCCCGACCCACGCTGGTTCTGACCCAGCGGGGTATTCCGTGGGAGGGTGACACGCGGTCCCATCTTGGCGGGCTTCGGAAAGCCCGCCGACCGAGGGAGCCGGTGGCCGTATTCGCCGGCGGCTACCGGTTCGGCGTCCGGGGACGGAGCGACGGGAAAGTGTGCCGATGGCGTAACGCGTCGCACCGTCCCTCCAAACCCCGTGCTGGGTTCTGGCCTCAGCCGGGGTTCGGACGCTGAGTGTGAGCGGTTGGAGGTTTTAGTGCGGTTCAACTCCCACATACCCCGCCCGCGGGGGGGGCGGGGATCCGGTGATTTCCTCCAACTAAAAAAAAAAAAAAAAAAAAAAAAAAAGGGGGACAGACTATTGTTTGATAAAACTCAACGATAATTTTGTTTATAGCGACCTACCATTAGCGAGAGCAAACCAAAAATGAGTGTTTTTTACTAATTTTTCGTGAATTTCAAGCGACTCTAGCGACTAATCGGTTATGAGTTAAGAACTTCTGGTTGACAGGAATTAAGTACACATATCAGAGACAAAATTTAGCTATTGGTCGACCTGAGCAGCCCACATATTCTGGAAGAAAACTTTGCTTGAAGTTTTGAATTTTTGAAATATCCCATTTTCAGCCTACAAAACGAAGGTGTCTACTGCGAGATAAAATTCTAAAATTTTCAGAATCTTTTGTTCTTAGCTTTAACTTTGAAGGACTGCATCGCTTGTTTTGTTATTATAATGTGTAGTGCACTTACCGGTCGTTTATTGGCAGCAAAAATTATGTCGATATTTTTTATTTTTTCCTAAATTATATATAAGGGTACGAGCCTAAACACGATGAAGTTATCTTGTTTAATGACGGAGTTCCCATAGCCACCTTCCAGCTCCATCATCACACCTTGACATTCAGCCTCTACGTAAAGATCTCACCAGGACGCTTCATTAGAGCCTGAACACGATGAGGTTATCTTGCTTAATGACGGAGTTCCCATAGCCACCTTCCAGCTCCATCATCAGACATTGACATTCATCCTCTACACAAATATCTCATCAGGACGCTTGATTAGAGCCTAAACACGATGAGATTATCTTGTTTATTGACGGAGTTCTTATAGCCACCTTTCAGCTCCATCATCAAACCTTGACATTCATCCTCTACGCAAAGAACTCATCAAGACGCTTCATTAGAGCCTAAACACGATGAGGTTATCTTGCTTATTGACGGAGTTCCTATGAATGTCAAGGTCTGATGATGGAGCTGGAAGGTGGCTATAGGAACTCCGTCATTAAACAAGATAACTTCATCGTGTTTAGGCTCGTACCCTTATATATAATTTAGGAAAAAATAAAAAATATCGACATAATTTTTGCTGCCAATAAACGACCGGTAAGTGCACTACACATTAAAATAACAAAACAAGCGATGTAGTCCTTCAAAGTTAAAGCTAAGAACAAAAGATTCTGAAAATTTTAGAATTTTATCTCGCAGTAGACACCTTCGTTTTGTAGGCTGAAAAATGAGATTTTTCAAAAATTCAAAACTTCAAGCAAAGTTTTCTTCCAGAAAGAATGGGCTGCTCAGGTCGACCAATAGCTAAATTTTGTCTTTGATATGTGTACTTAATTCCTGTCAACCAGAAGTTCTTAACTCATAACCGATTAGTCGCTAGAGTCGCTTGAAATTCACGAAAAATGAGTAAAAAACACTCATTTTTGGTTTGCTCTCGCTAATGGTAGGTCGCTATAAACAAAATTATCGTTGAGTTTTATCAAACTATAGTCTGTCCCCCTAAGGATTCCGCTTTAATAATGAAAAAAAAATTAAACAGACAAAACTTTGAGGAAATTTTAAATAACCTAAAAAAAGGAGATTTTTGAAAGTTTTTATTTAAATGCTCGGAAACGGGTGCTCATAGAAATCAAATATGAGTAAATTTCATTCTTAGGGACCCTAGAGATGAATCCCTCAAATTTTCATCAAAATCTAAAATCATGCAGCAACCATTTTTTTCATTTTTAGACGATTTTAAATGGAATGACCCCTACCGAAAAATTGGCGCCAGCTCTCGGCCCAGTATCAAAATCCGTTGCGTAATTTTATAGATTTAAGCATACATAGGGATATAGGAACAGAGAAAGCTTTATACTATGTTTTTTTTTTTTCAGTTGGGGGAAATCACCGGACCCAGTATGTGGTAGTTGAACCTCACTAAAACTTCCAACCGCTCACATTCAGCGTCCGAACCCCGACTGAGGCCAGAATCCAGCACGGGGCTATGAGGGACGACGCGACGCGTTAGGCTCTGGGTACACTTTCCCGTCGCGCTGCCCCTAGTTTTATACTATGTAGTGATTTAGAACACCCGTATTTCAATTACGAAACGTACTCTTCAATTTTATAAATGAAATGAAAGGGTTATAGAAACAAAGACCAGGTTTAAAAGAATGCCTCCTACGCACATCTATTTTCTATTTATGCAGCATTGTTTGCAGACAGATCAATAGTATCGGATAGGATTTCAGATTCACGTGTTCGGTGTGCCGTGTGGGCGATATACAGTTCGCTTTATAATAGATAGGATGATCAATAACCTATTGGAATCTGCTGGTGAAATAGGTTATGGATATCATATTCTCCGTGTCCATTGGATTACTGGACAAATAGGTTTTGGCTATAATATTTTAATATGTGCTAAAGGAATTTTCGTACTTTATAAAGCTACATATAAAACTAAATAAACATATATCGGAAATGAATAACTTTAGTGTGCGCCATTTCGAGTATGGTGTAAGTATAATATGTCTAAACTATCAGCGTGTGTATCAATATCTAGGACATCTTAGATCTCGAGTTTCTTTGCCCAAAGCATCACAACTGCATTTGAATCATTATAAAAATGAACTTCGAAAAAGAAGTAGTTGACAAGAAAAAGACGTTCAGCTCCTATTAAAAATTATTTCAATAATTTCACATCACACCAGTATTCAGCTAAACTAAACCTTCAATCTTATAATATTAGATTGAAAATACATTGTAGCGTACAAAGTAGTGTTAAAGATACGCCAGTCTACGTACTACGACGGCTCAGTTACAGTATGATAACGATCAACAATAACCTCATATAATCAAGCCGTATCGGATTAACGATAAAGAAATTATTACAACGTTTATTGATATTCTTTTAAGTGAACTGAGACATTATTAAGTTGTACTTTAAATATCGTTTGAGTATAAAAATTAAACTTGTTTTTCTTCAAACGAGACTTTTTTTTCAGTTGGAGGAAACCACCGGTTCTCTCGGTCGGCGGGCTTTCCGAAGCCCTGAACTTTGCCTTTGTGACGTAGACAAAGTACAGCACGTCTGCTAGTACATTATAAATTGTGATATTATGTTGAGATTTTTCTTATAGACAGCAAAGTTAACAAATAATTCTAATCTAGTCGCATGAAGAAAATTACCGTCGGTATTAAATAACCAAGTAAATAACAAAGTATCGATCGATTCCCTTCAGTATCTTCAAATTATCCTCACATGTCTTACGTCCTTGATTCCAAACCACTATCAGACCGAAATACTACTAATAATGTCCACTCTGGACCCCATAACAACATCTCACGATATCCTTTAAATAAATATATAAACAGTTTCAAAATGGAAAAGTTTTCCTTGGCTGCAGACGAAGGGAGCGAAAAAACAACACTCTGTGTCCCCTTTGATAAAGTTAAGCTCTCTCTGAGCGTGAATATTTTTTTATTTTTTCTCAACAAACATTGTTCACGATGTATTAGAGAACGGTATTGTGATTTATTAATAAGAAAACATGGGTTGTTTTATTAAGTAGAAAGGTAGAACTTATGCGTAGACTGATCTGATTATTTTAGGAATCATTATTTAGTTTCGCCGTTGTATTATGGTTGTTGTTGTTTATTGTTTGTTTAAAAGCAATAGAAAACGATATGAACTACAGTAATGAAAAATATTTAAAAACGCTGCAGTCGATTTGTCGTCTCATCTTCACAGTTACCAAAATTTTGGCAATAATAGCAACATGCGATGCTGATTAGGCTAACACTTCGAGTTACGATTGTAAGATGCAAACTTTAGGCAACCTACGAATTGATGATGAATGATGATTCTTTACAGTATTTTATACTTTTTAAATTATAAAAGTTGCCCTACCGTTTATCGCTACATCGTGTTTCAGTCGCGTAATCACGATTCACGTCAAACGTATCAAGCAATTTGCGTGGAATTTATATTAAAAATAATATCATGTGAGATAAACATGTGGAGAGATTTGGAAAATATTGTGTTTTGGATTTAAATTAAGAATAAACAACATTGAAACTTATTATATTTAACAATTTTGGTTATTTTGTGTTTCTGAATAGTTTAGTTTTACTGAAACAGTTTAATCTGGAGATAAATATTCAATAAACATTTTTACATTGTAATCCTTCTGCGTGAGCTACAAGTCCACGCCTGGCTCAAGATCTAGAGAAGTGGTGAGAGCTTTTATTGGAGGCCAAGACTTAGTTTGTCCTTCTCCGACGAAGGTTGAAGAGACTTGAAGAGAGTCCTTAGGGGTAGACCTAGGTAGCGGCCCCGCAATGTCTTCTGGCAATGCAGAGGTCCATGAGCGACGGTAACCGCTTACGATCGGGTGGGCCGATACCTGTTCTGCCTGCGTGGCAATAAAAAAATGTTTCGCGGTCGCTGGGTCAGAGGGCAGAGTACCTTAAATAATCTTTCGAGTAGATAGGAGCACCATTGCCATACCAGTTCCATCAGAGCAATTATTCCTTTTTTACATTAGTTTCATTCATTTCTTGTGTCTATCATTCAAGTCTTAAGATCCTGAACTTGAGAGTGAACCTGGATTCAGTTTGTTAATACAATAGATTTGTTAAGCTTTAATTAAGTTCAAGTATTTCCGTGGCTTCCGGTTGAAATTCCACGCCGCGATTGCGAGAGCCGTCGACGATGAAATTTAAATTGTTTTCAACATTACTCCGATAAATTTATCGTGCTAAAATTCCTTGATTCAAGAATTTTCACTGGTATTCGAAAATGATACTTGGTGGTGATTTCAAATCTCCCGATTACAATATCAATTCAAGTTCGTAAACTTATTAGAGAAGATTTTTACAAGCTTCATATTTAACTTGAACTTGATGTAACTATGCAAGTTCGGGTGGAATCTTGCAAACCAAATTTGATAAACATCCCGATTTCCGATTGAGCTGACATTTTGCACGCAGATGTATATCACGTTGACGCTGATCTGATGGTGGATTCGGAAGGTGGTCACAGGAACTCTTGTGCTAACAAGATAGATATACGTCGTCTTTTTACATGTATTATCTAGAAATCTAATACTACATGATATCAAGGAACTTGAAAGCTTGTATTTAAAAATAAAAATTATAATGTCTTCAACAAAAGTCGAGACATTCTTCTAACATTTTTATTTTATTTGTACCTATTGAATCATTTACTTACATCGTCGTAAATACGACTACGCATTAAAAATAGTAGGTAAATACACCATTATCATCGTCCATGACATTTGACAGCAACTTCTTCGATAAAAAATACATTTAACTCTACTGTCTACCTGTTTATCAATTTCTTTACTAATTCTTTTCATATTGTTAAATTGACCCTAATCCTTATACTTTTGTTTTAAAACTACGAAAGTGATTTTAAAGGTGATTTTTTTACAGTAAGTCATTTAGGAGCAAGGTTCGCATTATGTACATTATTCATTGAAGCAATATCAGCATTGTACACATGCGAAGTTGAGGCGGGTTTCTAGTAAAATAAACTAGTCTAAATGTAGTTACCGCATTTAACTTAGCTTCCGAAGATGTTTGCTAGTATCGACTAAAATAATTCGTATATATAATACATACAAGTATAACTATAAGTTTTACAGAACTCATATCTATCATCTCGTTTGTTTTCGTGTGGATGCGGGGAATGAAAGAGCTTTTTCCTGGCGCAGGATTGATCACTCAATCGATCCTTGCTTCTCGCTAAACAAAATGAAATTAGTAAAAAGCCGACGTTTTTCTTTAATTAAGAATATAAAAATCTAAGTTGCACGAGTAACTACATACTTTCAAATTTAAAAAACATATATTAGATATATAATTTAATACGATATAGCAAGTACCTAAATCGAAATTCGCGCCGACGTCTAAGGTCATTATCGTGCGTTGACCTCGCACACATGGGACCATTAAGATTCGCGGTAGACTGGCCATCACGCGAATATCACATCGTAGTGTGTGATAATATGTTAAATTAAATAACTTTGAGTTTTAAAACTGGTTTAAGCCTTGAAACTTTTTTTTTTATGTGAAAAGTGTGAGAACAATCTTCTTTATAATGTGACTATTAGGGACTACCATTATTAATTTTAAGTATAATTTTTCGTTATTTCTACCTTCATTAAATTTATAGCGATGACTGTTGTTTTTTGTTTAAAAATTTTAAAATATAACGTATAAATATTTTCTTAGTTTGAACGATTTCATTATCACTTAAAAAATCTTTATTACACAATATTACATCGTTTAAAACTTGTTTAGTGACTTCTACCGAATTCTACAACAGGAAAAGTTTTCTATAACTATACTTAGTAAATGATAATTTATAGCTTTTTTCTTTTAATTAGCTTAAATACATTTTTTTAAATATAATTAATACTTCTGTTAAAACCAGGTTTGCGTACAATGTGTCTAATTTTCTACTTATGTACAAAAAAGTATTAAAATGTATGAACTGTAGTTTTATTTAAAACTAGGTATAAGTTTGCTTTATAGATCGTTCATGTAGGCGTTCCGTAGCTCGGGAATACCGGATCGATAATAGACTGCTATGCATGGGTTTTTGTATATTTCAATATCGAAAGAAAATATTATACAGGGTGAATTTGTTACTAACTCCCAGTCGAAGTAGGAATGTCCTGATGAACTACAACTTAGATTTTTAAAGAGTTTAACCCTTTTCTATAAAAAAAGTTTCACGTTTTTCGCCAAACATTTAACCCTCTCTTTGGCTGGGTGAAAATTACATAGTCACCCTGTTTGCTTTTTAATTAGTTGCTTATCATGAATGTTTAACAATTAACAAAGCTACAAAAAGAAGACAAAAGCAACTTATTTCACAAGCTTATAAATCCTGTACCAACCCATTACTGCCCACTGTTGGGCTCAGGTCTCCTCAGAAGAGGGATTAGGCATAGTCCACCACGCTTGCCCAGTGCGGATTGGGGACTTCACATATCTTCAAAGGATTTTTGAAACCCTTTTCCGACATGCAGGTTTCCTCACGATGTTTTCCTTCACCGTTTTTAGCCAGTGGTGTTGTGAAAAATTGCACATAAATCTTTTTCACATTTAGATTTAGAGGTACAAGCCGGCTTATAAATACTACAACCTAACAAAGCATCTTTCAGTCAATAATACTCGTCAATATAGCTCGGAGCTCCCTCAATCAAAACCCAATTAAATTAATTTGCCACGCCTCTCCAGTTCTGAGAAGCTCTTAGTTAGCTCCCGTAATGAAAACTGTACAAGAACAAACTACTGTACAAGTAAAACAATACGTCGGATCGGATCTCAGACAACTTCTACTTGTAAAGAGAGACTCAAGGTATGAAAGAAAAACGAATCGTACAAATAAATACAATTTTTCTTTCTCGAGCTTTTTCGCTTTTATATTAAAGTTGACAAAGGATGCATTTTAAAAGGTTTTTTTTACAAACACATTGTCTAGCTTCCTTTAGTAAAAGTAAAAACTCAAACAAGTATGAAACTAGGAAAATTTAGTTATTTTTTATTTCTATAGTATTTAGGGATACCAAAATGCTGTCGAAGCGACGTTATATTCGACTATTGTCTTTGGCGATCTTGAAGTACCCACGGGACCACAATGGACCCCCTTTTTTTTTTGTTTTAGTCCGAGAAAATCGCCGGAGCCCCACCCACGGGGCGGGAGGTATGTGGGAGTTGAACCTCACTAAAACCTCCAACCGCTCACACTCAGCGTCCGAACCCCGGCTGAGGCCAGAACCCAGCACGGGGTTATGCGGGGTGGCGCGACGCGTTACGCACTGCGGCACACTTTCCCGTCGCGACACCCCACAATGGACCCCTACGGACTTTACTGCAGACACATACAGTTGCAAATGGGCGCTGATTATACGTATTTAGGTATCAAAACAGGATTTCATCAATTTAGAACGCTATACACGCCACTGAAAAATCTCAAATGCTTGTGATGGCATTTTAAAAGGTTTTTTATGAAGTGCATAAACTCAGCGAGCGAACGGACTGCATAATTTGAAACTTCCATTCTGAATATTGAATTTACGTTCACTACTATTGGTTCTCATATTTTAGAGCGATTTAAACCAATTTTGTCACGCTCAAACTAGATTTTTTTGACTGACTACACCGTGTCGTCTGGATCGTCTTTAACGCTGTGTGGTGTGGTAAAATCCGTATGAAGCAGTTAATATTTTACTTTTATTTTATACACATACGTCTTGATTAGAGAATGTTTCGAAACTACACACACACACTCACACACACACACACACACACACACTCACACACACACACACACTCACACACACACACACACACACACACAACATCTCATTAGGAGTATTGAAAAAAAAAAGGAAATCTTTATTTCTGTAGTAAAGAAGAAAGAAAGAAAGAAAGTAAATTTATTCCACACACACACACAAAGAGGACACAAATATGTAAAATGATAACACAAACAACGTAAAACATACAATTTTCGTATCTAACAAAAGTAAACGACTTAAATCATCATAGTTTTGTATCAAACATTTATCCAAAGAATGCCTTTGCCACAGCAAATAGACTTTGATTTAATGTAAAATTATCTACAACATAACATTACAAGAATCTCACTTAATTCTCTGTTCAGTGAGAATTTTACGAGTTGTTTTCGAGTTCAAACCAATGGTAGGGCTCTCAACGGTCGGGAACGACGTCGTACAAGGCATCCCGAGAGTAATTGAATGTGATTGTGGTACAAGCAAGATAAATATACCTGACTTTTCGTGTTCGATGTTCAAAACTGAAATTTTAATTAAAATACTTTGAACGTTTTATTTGAACAGCGATATGTATCCAGTTTTCCCTTTGGTTTTGATGTTTGTAAATAAATGTTTTTTTTTCTCAGTTGGAGGAAATCACCGGATTCCCGTATATGTGAGAGTTGAACCGCACTAAAACCTCCAACCGTTCACACTGCGCCCGAACCCCGGCTGAGGCCAGAACCCAGCACGGGGTAATGAGGTACGGCGCGACGCGTTACGCCACGTCTTTCCCGTCGCACCGTTGTAAATAAATGTAAATCATTAAAGTACCTACGTGATATAATTATGACATTAATACTTATTGATTGTTGATTTAAGAGTGTGGATGGTCAATTCCAACACTATAAGTGGAGCTGGTCAGTCCCCTAGACAACTTCATAACAAACACAAGTTACTATTCCAGTATAACTGAAGGACCCTTCAGTACAAGTTGGTTTTGTAAAACATCCCTTAATAAGACCAACATCCCCCTTATCAAAACAAATAGAGAACATCAACACAAGAAAAACAAGGGCTCAATATCGCAAATATTTCAAACAACGTTATTTTATCTTAAAAGAAAACAACAATAAAAGTATCGGTTATTTTCTTGGAAAACAAATACTTAGAGCAATTATCTCTAATTATTACGAAGCTTAAGAACTTGAAGGTATTATGATTTTCTAATACCTTTAAGCCCGTAATTAGGAGCAGAAATAACAAAAGCTACGACTCATTAATAGGGATATTTGATAAGATTAGAATTGAGGCTGATAAAATAAAGAAGATATTTATTTGAGAATTACATAGGCATGTTATAATATCTACCAAGTTAGGAACTATTTATTATTAGACCTTTTAGTATGTGGGAGTTGAACCGCACTAAAACCTCCAACCGCTCACACTCCGCGTCCGAACCTCGGCTGAGGCCAGAACCCAGCACGGGGTTTGGAGGGACGGCGCGACGCGTTACGCGCTCGGCACTGTTTCCTGTCGCTCCGTCCCCGTATTACTAGACCTCAGATTCAATTTGGTTAGTAAAGTCTAGTTCGAAGAGGGATGTTTCGCCATAAATTTCTTATTACATAGTAGAAAAATATGCCGTAGTCAAGTGATAAGTAATCGATTTTAGTACCGAATATAATAAGTACTATGCTATTACTATAGGTACTTGGCTCTACCTTTGCATTGAGATATATGGGAAACGGTAACCGCTCACCATCAAGTTGACCGTTTGCTCGTATAACTATCACACAATAAACTACCAAACAACTCAAGCAAATATCCCTTATATGTTGTTTATTTGAGTTACTAATTCATGTTTGTAATAATTTACTTAATACTTCATACATTAGGTACAAAACACATCAAAAACATCTATATTTTAGGCATAAATACCTATAATGAAATTATCATAGAATTATTACAACTGGAATCAACACAGTGTTGTACTTGAATATCATAAGCCCGACTCGACTCCCAAGTTTACGAAGGGTAGATAAAGTGATGATCGTGATATTTATATCCGGGTCAAACAACACTCAAAATTTCGGGAAAAAGTATTGGATTATAAAGTTCTTTGCTTAGGGAGCACATTTATGATGTCTTAGATAAAATTAATGGTTGATTTCATAAGCAAAATAGCGCGTTAAGTTAAAGTATAGTACAGTTATAATATTATAACGGGTAGATAGTTTGTGGATCAACTAAACCCAAATAAATGAGAAATTATTTTTTTTTTGTCACGTTACTGACGGTCCACGTGATTGTGGACTGTGTTATATAGCGAGAGGCTCAACGAAACCAACACCTATGCCAACTCTTTAGCACTCTTCTTTAATCCTTCGAAGTCATTCAGAAGACCACAGTCCTCCACTCATTGAAAAATTAAGCAATCATGAAGCACGAAAATCATTTTAAATTAGTATCACTGTGTACTGTTACATAATCGTATTCGTGTGTACATTACTCTTTTATACTATTGTGTTTCAACTTTCCGAATCACAAGAATAATAAATCCTAGAGTTCAGACTACAATGTAATAATAGTACATTCGAAAGTTCACAATTCAAGGCAGACGTCTGCCCACCTTTGGCTATTAAAAATTTTAAATATTATTTCAAACACTAACAAACACGCAACTTCAAGTATATCCTTCCTATACCTTAGCTTGCAAAAATAAATTTACTAATTGAATTTCAAAATTATAGTAGTTATAGGCATAGAACCTTTTGTGTTGGAGGAAATCGCCGGATTTCAGATTCGAACCATGAGTCAGAACCCAGCATGAAGTTATGCAAGGCGGGACGACGCATTACGCATGGCAAATTTATCCAGTGTCTACGACGACAATGACATCTATGCCATTTTCATTCAAAAATAAACTTTATTCATTTACATTTCATTTTAATTTCGAAAACATTCAACAACTAAATAACCTACAAAACCTACCCGCTATAGTATTTACGTTCGCTCTTTAATCTGATTCGGGGACGGCACACGTACATAGCATACACACACATGTATTTATATAACATTCGGGGCATATAAGCCGGTTATGAAACATTTCAGATAGCTCGTGCTTTCATAGAATTCAGACGGCGAAAAGGGTTGCTTGGTACTTTTATTTAGGCTTATATGCTATATTATAAATAGTTGTAATGCTATAATTGTATATAAATATACAAAATATGGTATTAATCTATGTATGTATGAGACATGAATTAACTATATGACGTACAGTGAAAAGGATATTTTTTTAGAGGGGATTACTATTTTTTTTTTTGATTTGAGGAGTCGCTGTCGCCCTTAGGCCTTTACAGCTTCACCATAATGGGGTGCGAGCTCAGGAGGGGCTCGCTGAGTATAGGATGGGAATACTAACAGTTGCCCGAAGTCAACTTATTAGCGCATCAAGAATTTACTACTCGTTCGGAATGCGACCCAACTGAGAAGAACCAGCAAGAAACTCAGAGGGTAAGCGAGAATAAGACAAAGGATCTAAATTTACTTATTATCAAACATAACAAGTAAAAATTAAACATGATAAAGGAGATACGGGATTACTGCTAACCTGATGGTAGGTTACCGTCGGTTATCGACTCTTGAAATATCAGGAGACGCAGTAGGGCCGCCACATTACATATATGTCTCAAAACCAGTCTACCCCGTTCGTAACATAGCTTATTGTCTTGTCATACACAAACAACAAAATAAACAACATTGTCGTGCTCTCTCCTGGTGTTTATACTCGAACTTCAGCGGTAAACACGTATGTTTCAAGATGTACCTTATTCAGTTTCAAGGCAGCCACCGTTGTTTCCACACATCATTACTTTTTATTATGACCAGCAGGCTTTTATGTTAGGCAATCTTGAAGTGTCTAAAAAATTCTCGTAATCATCTTGTGAATTAGATTATGGTTTACAATGTAACTGCTTTCACAACAATGAGCATTTTATATTTACGTTTGGAACGTTGCGCGTAGAGATATTATTCATTTTCAACAACAAAGGTTCAAACATTTTTGACTGACAAGTTAGCTGTATGTAGATTAACTAGGAAGGGAGAGAGTACTTGGCCTTACTACTCAAATCAAATTGTTGAAATTCTCCTGCAAATTATCTTGAGAACGGAAGAAGACCCAGTGTTTGTCAATTGAAAGGGAACGAGACCTTTATTTTCGCTCTATAAGGTTCCTTTTACATCCACGAAACTTGTCAAAACTATACTTATTATATCCTTGTCCAATATGCAGGTTTCACCATGTTTTCATTTACCGTTTTTAGCCAGTGGTGTTGTGGTCTATGTATATAGGTTAATTTCAAGAAATTTAAGCTTCGAAGCTTCCTATTAACTCGTACAAACATCACGTCATTACCTCTATATAATCTTCTTATATATAAAAATGAATTGCTGTTCGTTAGTCTCTCTAAAACTCGCGAACGACTGAACCGATTTGGCTTATTTTAATCTTGAAATATTCGTAAAAGTTAAGGGAAGGTTTAAACGGTGAGAAAATTTCCTTATGTGACGCAGACGAAGTTGCGCGGGCCAGCTAGTATTAGTATAAAAATGACACAAGTACACAAATAACGTAACTTTCTATTGCTATAGAACAAAACGTTTGCCGGGATAAACATACTATAAATTGTACTGTTACGGAAGATAGTTGTGAATTGTAACAAAATATTGATAACATTATCTATCCAAGGACAACTTTGTACCATTATAATGACGCATCATTGTTTTCAATGAAACACAAATAGATCTTTCTGTTTTTATCTTAGTTTTTTCTATCGTTTTTTGTTAGTCTTGTTAATGGCCCAATTATAATTAATTACTTATATTTACACTTTTATTTTTGATTATAGTTTGAAGAGTAAATTATTCAGAAGTACGAATAACTATAAAATTGTTGGCACCATAGCCCTATTTATAATAAGTGATAACCGTCGCTTGAGCAGCTTTAAAATGCTAAAAAACATACTAAAACTACTAGAAAAAATAACTATTATGCTTCATTAGAGATAGCCACAGAGCGATTACTCTAAAAATAATTAAACAACATAAAATGCATTAAAGAAAAGCTAATAAATTGCCCGGCGACATTCCCGACGCATAATCGTTTCCGTAGCTATTCAGCTTTTCTCTTGAAACGAAAATATTTTTCTTGCACAACGTTCAAGGGATAAAAGTATGTTAGGTAAAGACGTCATTTTCTTATTTATATATTTTGGGGCTTTACAATTCTCTCGGGTTACTTCGAAAGTAATTTGTTAAGAGTTAAAGTTATATTTTTAGTGCAAACATTTCATTTTTGGACTATCTTACTAATATTGCATTAAAATTTGCTATATTTGATTTATTTGTTCTTTAATTTCAATGGAATCTTTTTATTATTATTTCCATGTTTATTAAAACCGGACTTCGACCTACAGACAACTAAAAGTTTTTAAAACGCAATACGTCGTCATCGATGAGGCAATACAAACTTCATTGTCAGTATTTCAGTAAATAAACACTTAAATCCACTTCATATACATGAGTTGCATAACTTATCAGTTCAATGCCAACTAAAAACAAATTAAATCTTAGTGCGGGACCGTCTAATTATTGAACAAGAGACCTCTAACGCGTTTATTTCTCAACAGCTGATCGAAATCACAGACGAAGGCTCGAAACTTGCCTGTTAACGGACACAATCTATTATCGACTTTACACAACACAAATAAAGACTATATTGCTGTGAGCAAACAAGATTTTACCCTGTCTGGACCAGTTGATGACATATAAATTGCATTATAGGCTTTCGTGCTACGTGATAGAGTCGAGTATAGTTTGGTGTCGATTTATTGGGCGAACACCAAACTGGCTCTCCAGACTGGCCCCCTGCCAGAATTCGTTCATTTTGACATAACACTACAACTCGCATTTCCCCTCTATTCATTAATTCCGACGAGTATTAATCTTGTGGAAACTGTGCGGAGATGTTTACACTGAAACAGTTTAATTTCTGTAGTTCCATGTTTTATGGGTTCTCTCTATATTTTATACAAAAAAAACAATTGGTCATAATAAAATTTTAGCACATGAAAAAACAGGAATACAATATGCAAAGAAAAACAAAATGAATCATAGTTTCCCCTTTTTTTTAAGTTGGCTAAAAATAGGACCTAAACAAACACATTTAATATCTAAACCTTGGCGATGAAGGCTTGGCAGTAAGACTTACGTTAATCTGTGGCCTGGAGAACGCCAGCGTCTTTGAACTTTAGCATATCCAAGGTCTTTTGTTTGTAAAAGGTATTGTGCAAATATTTTTTTCTATAGCATATCTTGTAATAAAATAGAAAATAATTCATCATCATCATCAACATAGACGTTCACTGCTGATCATAGATCTCCTCCAAATCTTGCCACAGTGACCGGACCTGCGCTATCTGCATCCAGTGACTTCCCTCGGACTTGACCAGATCATCGGTCCACATCGTGAGGAGTGAAGTGATTGTGTGGAAATATTCTACATTACCTTTACGGAGGAGAAAAAAGTACTTCCATGCGATATTGCCATGCCATGCCATATTCTTTGGGGGCCATATTGCTTTATTAATCATAGGAATATTCCAAGTACCTTTACCAAATCATAACATATTACAAACTCAAATCTATAAGCACATGAGTAACACATAGCTAGTAGGTATATAATGTCATCATTCGTGACGCAATACGCGATGAAGGTAACAAAACTAGTTATTTCAACAGGATATAGTGAAACTTTGACACACATCTGCATATATTACTGTAATCGCTGAAAATTGCGAAATATTTTTATATAATAGTTCAGTTCTACACAACAAGTTGACTTAGGTATTATCCTATGGTCCTATACCTGTTTGACTTGTTAGAGAGCCGACAGTTTACAACAAAAAACCAATAGTACTTTTCTTTCTTATTGGTTTTTAGGTTGTATACCTGTGGCAACTCAATAGTTACTCTCATTAAATCCCTGACCAACCTATAAACATAAAATAGTATTCACAAAAATGAATTTTAATCGTCTCATAGCAGCTAATAAATATTTAATCTTCAAATGATTTTCAGATTTGAATAATGTTTCAGAAAAATACCTTATATTAAGATAGACTTTGTAAAATAGGCAGTGGCATTGTTGAAGTCCATGAGCGACATTGACATAAACAAAATTGTATATCAAAGAAAAACCTACACTTTGTATGTTACACAATAATAAGATCTTAGCATACGAGTTTCCAATAAGTTCAAAGTAAGGGAAAATATCCTCATCTACTTAGATTTACAAGTACAATAAATAATATACTCAATGGTACATTATATCGCTAAAGAAAATATATTTCTTTAATAATATTTAACAATAGACACATCTGTACGTTGCGGTTTAATTCCCTAACAAAGGTACCTCGTGTTTTCCTTGGGAACTCAAACATGCGGGCACGGAATAAGAATTACATAAACATCATTTTGATATACAGGTAGCAAAATAATTATTACTAAACGTATAAAACTTACTGAAATGAATCTGATTATAAAAATATCATGTATATTATTTAGGGCAGCTATACTCTAAGTGTGTTCCGCGGAACCCTAGGGTTCCGTGATACCTCTGTCAGGGTTCCGCAAGAATTTAGAAATAAAAAAATCAAAACACCTCTCTCTGATCGCTCCGCGGCTGTGCGGATATACATTGTACAATACTTTTATTATGCTGATTAATAAAGAATACACTTATAAAAATAATTGTTTTATTGTAGGGTTCCATCAAGTATTTTGCTTCCCAAAAGGGTTCCGTCATTTAAAAAGTTTGAGAACCACTGATTTAGGGCAACGTAAGTACTCCTGTTAAAGTACTAAGTCTACTCTCAGTACTCGTACAATTACTACGTAAGTAATTTTACTATTATTTATTAAGTTGTACTAACAAAGGAACATTAAAGGTTCTAAAAATCAGAACACATTGTTAAATGTCATTTAATCAGTGGCGTGCACTCCATAGACGTAAACATGAATTGCATACACTAACTAATACAATGGGATTAAAAATAACAACATTAAATGCGATATTTTTAATTGATACACACTCCCATTCTTATTATTTACATGTAATAAGTGATAAAATGTAATAAAATTTATTGGAGAATGTATATTTTTATCTTCTCTTCTTTGATATTCCATTACAAAATATCAATATTACATGTTCTAGTTATCCTGTTTAATACTCTCCATCCACTAAGAACTAGAGCAGAATTTTAAAATAACCTAAAATCGAACAGCAAGTACAACTTTATTATGAAAATACAACTTTACAAACATCTTGAATCCCGTGCTATGAATATTCATCGATTTATTACAGAATTTTCGTTCGAATGAAGTCTTAGAAAATCAGGAGATAAATTTATTTTTATTCAGAGGGAACTCATCCTTTTTTTTTTCGAAGCGTTCTGGGAAAACCTTCCAGCAAGGTTTTTGATTTTTTTTCATTGTTAGTGAACGTTGGTTTTTAGATTTATTTTTATTCCTTAATTTAAATTTATGTTATTTTGATTACTTATTTTCCTCATGTCGCGTTTCCATATTGACTCGGCAACTTCCAATGCGCGCAAATGACAACTGGTAGGTAAACTGACAAACGGTGTAGCACTTAATTTCAATAACAGCCAATGCATACAAAACCCCCTTTTATGTCGCGTTTCCACATTGGCTCGCCAACGTACAACATATAAAACCAATACGAAAATTGGCTGGCCAATGTCGAACCGCGACATTACATATTGGTCGGCCGTCATCGTCGTGTTTTTTGCGTGTGGACGTTGGTGAACAATATCATGCAAACGAGGCATTAAATATTAAATTGAAAATAACATATTAATGTTTTTAACCTTATGGAAAACTTTTGGTTTTAAAGCTTTAAGAAACGAAGTTCAAAGTGTCGCAGTGGATATTTAATGAGTATACTTTTAAACAGCTCATACACCTTACATTCCATTATACATATTAAAAAAGTCACCCATATCATATCATCCAATACTATGTAATCTTACACAAAAATAGACAGTCGGGGTATGTTGAAACAAAATTGGATCAAATTTAATACCGGTTGTATGCGTATTCGGTTACTGTATCGGTAGCACAGGAAATAACCTTAACCGCAACGTATAATAAGAATCGTATGGTTATAATACACAAAACCGACTGGATTGTGAAGCACTTTCTTAGGAATACACGTTGATCATATTTTTTAACTGACACAAAACGAGATGAGAACTTAAAGCTTAGAGCTTAAAACTTTTAGATAAATAAATTAATAAATATTTTTTTCCTATTACTACTTACAAAGAAGAACGACATTGTATCTTCGCTATTATATGTAATGAAAAATTAAGGCGAGTAATAATTAAACATTGGTCTCCGCACTAAGAAATTCCTGTATCGCGGATGACCGGTAAATTATACAGATAACAATTCGTATAAATATACTTCTTATTTCTAAAACAAGATTCGAACCAAAGATTTTTAAGACAAAGTTGTGCGCTACGTTGTTCCTCAAAATATTTTTACAAGGATCATACATTTTTCTACATCGATTCGTCTCTATCAACACATAACATGAACCCCTCAATCCGTGTCATATTACTCGCAAACAATCCATCTTCGGTTTCAAGTTGGTTAGGTAGAATACGTCTTCTGTTTTTTTTTAAATTGGCAGAAGTATGTACACAGCTAGTGAAATGAAATAGTCTATTTTCAACATTGATGAAAGATCATACTTTTGACGTTATAAAGTATAATGTTTTTATAGTCTACTAGCTGCCCCAGGCAACTTCGTCTGCGTCGAAAAAATAAAAAAAAATTAGGGGTGGACTACCCCTAACAATTAGGGGGATGAAAAATAGATGTTGGCCGATTCTCATAGATACCGGATAAGCACAAAAAATTTCAACAAAATCGGTCAAGCCGTTTCGGAGGAGTTCAAGTTCGAACACCGTGACACGAGAATTTTATATATTAGATGGAGTCAAGATTTTTTTTTTTTATTACCACGTGTTGACTGTTGCTGATGAACACAACTCTGTGGAGGATGTTCTACGTTACGGAAAGGTATGTCTCCGGCATTGCTGAAAGCCCTAAACGATAGTTACCACTGACCATCAGATCAGTCCTCAAGTAACTGTTTTCGCATGTAATATTAGACCATACAAAAAAAATAATAATGTAGTTACCCAAAAATCGATATCTTCAACGTACAGACACAATCTATTTCTGTATTATAATAATGTAGATAAAATACGTCGCACATAACAAAGTCCGGTTTGTCTGATAACAATTTTAATGTGGGAAAATTTTACCGAAAAAGAGGCTAGAAAAAGTTTTTCTAGACTTTAACAATATTTTATTTAAATAAAGATGTCATAATTTAATTAACATACATAAGTTAGGCCATCTTTACATTTTAAAACAAAGAAATAATTAAACGGTCCAAAAGTGTTTAGAAGTAGTATTTTGACAGGACATTCAATATATTTCGTAATCTACTTCATTCACGTATCCACCCTGAATACATTAAACACTACAGTTTTTACCTAAACATACATATTCAAACAGTCTTATTATAATCATGACGTTTGCAACAACGTTGAAATACAACGTTAATTACGCACGAAAATTTTTACCCAATTTTTGCGCAGGAATTTTTACGACTCAAACTCTCGATAACCTAACGATATAATTCACCCATCTTATTCTACGTTCAATCGTATATACCACGCCACCTACCACGTGACCGGCTGAGACTGACTCACGCCCATTCAATGATAAACGAACGCGTCAGCTGTCCTGTACTACGCTACGGATGTGCATTACGAGCATGTGTTTTATTCGATTTTTATTATTGGTGTTTTCTCTTCGATCGGTCTTGAGTTGCAGCTTGGTTTTCACTGACTTTAAAAATGAAGACATGTAGAATTCAAGTGTGCCTTTATGCACTGGTTACTGCTTCTTTGTTATTGTTTAGTTTAGTTAAAAGAGGACCCCGATTAATGATCTACGAGTAACGTGTCATTCAAAAAGTACTAATCTATTTTCCTTTAAAACAATATAAAGATACAATGTAGCGTAATAGCAACAAGTAAAATGTATTTTGATCGTCCTAGGCCGTTTCCTGTTGATTACAGTAAAACACACACTCATCATACTGATAAATAAATAACAGACATTACTACTAAATAATTCACATACGATTTAACTCGAATCTCAAATGAAAATTAATTAGCCGGCTCACTGAAACGAGGATACGTTTACCGAAATCGCCGGAATACAGAGAGAGGGTGGATCGCTTTCGTACAAATCAAATTAGACTTTATTTGGAAGACGTAAAGTTGGTATTCGTTCAACGTTAGCGTTAAAGTTAATTAGTAAACCAGATTTTTTAATAGTAAACCTTTTGAAAGTTAGATTACTTTGAAACCTCACTTTTGAGTACATTTATTTTTCGAATGTTATACGATCTATACAGTTACGCTTTGAAAATAAACTAGGCGACTAGAAATATGAGATTTAACTTCTAAAGGTCAGGATTTTTCTCGTAAAGCATAAATTAAAAGAGTGTGCGCACTTAGCAGGGCCGCAACGCAGCGCAAATTCACATCATTTTTGCGTTGCGTCCATCTGAAAGTGCGTGCTGCTTAAGAGTCTTCTACGGCGGTAGGTATGCAACGGCTGCCTCTAACATTGTAAAGATCCATGGACGACTATGACCAATCAGCCTCATAGTTCCCCTGTTTACAAAACAATCTTCATCATACATTAACTGCAATCTATTTCAACGTTTTCTACTTTTCAAATGTTAGAAATATCCCTTCAGGCAAGCCGGTTTAATTAGGGATCTAACATCAAACGAGGGTACAACGGGAAAAGCCGTATAATGTTTTTTTTTCACTAAGTCTGCGTTTAATTACGTTTTTCGAGAGTTATTTTTACAACGATGCGGGTATGTTAATAAACAATGCTAATGTTTTAAAAAGTTTATAGCTTTGAATGTTTTTGACTGATGATATGGGTGTTGGGAATTTCGAAAAGTCGATTTAGCTTTACATTAATGCGACAAGTAGTATAAGAGTTATTCGCTAAATAACGAACTTTTTCGCCCATGTGGTAGCTTAAGTTTGCAAGCATGTACAAAGAAGTAGCGGACTTAGTTGTCGTAGTGTAGTAATTCACACGTATACTGGCTGGCTTAAGGAAATACAAGCTTATTTAGTTGCTATTAAAGGTATAAGATTGAGGATTGCTGGTCGAAAATCCATGTGATTGTTACCACAGTAACATAAAAAGCTCTAGCTGAGATAAGTGCAGTTTTTAAAGCATTTTATAAAGTTAAAAAGCTTAAGTGGCCACTCAAAAAGTCGCAGTTAATTTTTAATATAACAAAATTTTATATGACCGATAGCAGAGATAGAAAGATAACATATCACGCCAAAATCTTATCTCGGTCCTTTGTAAATTTAAATTGCGTTCTGCCCGCGATCGTTCACGTTACATCTGATAAAAACCGGGGACACATTGCGAAATACAATGACGTCAGCGCTTATAATTTCATTATAAACAATACTCAAATAATTTTAATAGATCGCCTAGTAAACCCTGCGTAATTTTAAAGCATATTTCACACATGAAGTAATATTTTAGAACTACGTATTTAAATTATCTGTAAGCTAAGTTATCTGTATAGGGTAAAATAGATAAAACTGTCTGTTTGTGCCGCAAGCAGGTTCAGATAGTTGGTAATAAAAAATATGTTAAAGAACACTTTTTAAATCCATGCTTTTAAGATCCTGGATATCGTATAGCAGTACAGTGCTATCGAATACAAGTAAAACGACCTCTAACACGACGGGTCTATCTTGTTCAGGACAAGAGTTCATATGACCACCTTCCGATCATATAAGCTTAAGCGCTATTTTGTCATATCACGCAACATACATACATCTGCGTGCAAAATGTCAACTCAATCGAAAGCCGGGAAGTTTGTCAAATTTGGCTTACAAGATTCCACCCGAACTTCCATAGTTACATCCAGTGCAAGTTAATATAAAGCTTGTAAAATACATATGAATTTAAGTTCAGGATATTATGATATCTAAAGTCAAGTTGCTTAACAACCTCTTATGTAGTCGTATAGAGGCCTTTGTGACAAACTTTCAAAAACAATCTCTTATCAATGCGGTAATATTCTGAGTCAAACCACTCGAAATACATTAGTGCAAAGATCATTTGACTAATTTAGATAAAACATGAAGTTCGTCTTGAACGATACAAGCCTTTTTTGTTTAAATCGTCTGAAAACCTTTGGAAACGAACAAAAACTTTAGAGTGTACGTTTTATGAGTTTACTTTTCTTCTTTTATGATTCCTGAGATATGAGATCCTAGAGAAGTAATTTTTTTTTATAGCCTTGTAGGCAGACGAGCTAACGGGCAACCTGTTCGTAAGCGGTTACCGTTGCTCCATACCTCTGCACTGTAATCATCATCAGCCTATAGACGTCCATTGCTGGACACGTAACGTAACGTTTGGTATAACAGGCACTTTTGTGTACAATACTGTAACTCATAAATTTATACTCAAAAACTCCACACACACATTAACTTATAAAACAAACAATATGATACAAAACAACACCTCATTATCATACAGTTAATTTTAGATGGAAATAGTTCACCAAAGTACACGTCCATCGATTTATAAATAACAAACAGTCGAAGCCCTGCCGCGAATGGTGTTCGTTAATATTGATGATGTGAAATAGGTCTAGGTCGACCACTAGACTGTAGGCATCGAGTTCACAAATACTTTTATAATATTAGTGGTCGTCTGTAGCAATTTTTTCTTTAATAAATACATAGAAATTTTATTTTAACGTAGTCCTGTAGTAATCAGATGTCATCATCATCATCATCAGCCTATAGACGTCCACTGCTGGACATAGGCCTCCCCCAAACCTCGCCACATCGACCGGTCCTGCGCCATCTGCATCCAGTGACCTCCCGCGATCTTGACCAGATCGTCGGTCCATCTCGTGGGGGGTCTACCAACGTTGCGCTTATCGGTAATCAGATGTATTTTCGTTAAAATACGTAGAAATAAGATTACATATATTCAAAAATCTTCATAATAAATTTCACTTAGTTATAAGTACATCTAATATCAGTGGGAAAAAGAGTCGAACATCCAGAGAGAATTTAAATTAATACACGACATTTTATAATTCCTCGCTTATCGAGTAAAAGTTTGCAAAGGTTCCAAACCCATACTAACATTTTCCTCTATCAAAAACTATGTGGAACTTCAAGAAGGAAGCATCAAATTAACTATAAAAATCATATTTTGAAAGAAAGGTTTAGTTAACACCACGAAAAAGCACCAATGTTTTCGTTTTTTTTTTAGTTGGAGGAAATGTGGGAGTTGAACCGCACTAAAACCTCCAACCGCTCACACTCAGCGTCCGAACCCCGGCTGAGGACAGAACCCAGCACGGGGTTACGCCCACGGCACTCTTTCCCGGCGCGCCGCCCCTAATATATTTTCGTAAACAATACTTCTCGAATGTATACGAGGATGCTATGTATTTATCCGGTAAAGCAGACACTGTTGCATACAAATGAGTATGCCTATTAGTTTTTTGTCGATTAGACTCTTACACTGGAGTTGGCTGTACGATGGGTGAGCTTTTTCATTTTATTTCGCGGTTATGTATACTACTTACATAAATAGTCTTAGCACTATTTGTATAATAAGCCGTAGGAAAGTAAAAACTTTCTCTTTTGGCTTCTTTATTTTCTTACGTCAAGAACTTACCGCGTTTTCTGCCCCACTAATAAATATACTCTTATGAACAACTTTACGGATTTGACTCTGTAGATTAGAAATTTGTCTTTCGTCACTGATAGAAGTGTATCTGTATGTTAAAGTTAATAGTTAGTTTGATTAAACGTTAAAGGCAAAAAATAATAAACTCAACTTACATAAATCGTGGTAAGAACCCGTTGAAAATGTTCAGCAATTTTTTTAGTATAAATTGACAAAGAAACGTCTGTGATCTTCATAAAAGTATAAGCGAGAGTGCTACTCAGAGCAAGAGTTGTGAGTATAATACATGCTGGGATATTCCATTTATCATTTATAACAAAAGGATTACAATAAAGTGAGGAGAAAAATAAATTTTGTGGAAATTATGATATCATCATTATTATAGAGTTAGGATCCTCTTTTGTGCATAATTTGTAAATTTTGGTTTATTTGTTTTCTGCATGATAAGAGTTAAATAAATAAGTTAAAAAGTTTTCAATTTTCTTTACTATTTCTAGTCTCTTAGTTAGTAAGTAATCGTAATTAATCATCGTCATGATACTCAGTCACAAGACGTCCACTCCTGGACATAGGCCTCTCCCAATGCTTTCCAAATTCCAATACTAGCCGTCAGTAGCTTGCATCCAGCGTGTTCCTACGACCTTAATAAGGTCGTCTGTCCACCTTGTAGCTGATTGGATTGCACTACACTCTGCCGTGATTATATCCTAACTTCAGCTAAGTAAACGTACGTAAATCGGTTTTTAGGATTATCGCAACATACAAATATTTAATAAAATATTATCCTGTTATAATTTTAACTGTTACGTCGTTTTTTAAATAAAAAGAAACATCATTAATGTTATCAAAAAATAATAGCATTTCCGCGACGATAAGGCGAAATAATAGCAGTATTATCACATGAATTTGATAACATTATTTTATTGACGACTTTTCGCTAAAGGTGAGAGATATGAAATGAATGAAGTCATTTAAACCACAGAACATTAATACATAGTAAGTATTCGCATAAAATTTGTGTTGTATGAGTAGGTGATAGATAACGACCCCTCATTGCCCTGGCATTGCAGAGGTTCATGAGCAACGGTAACCGCTTATCATCAGGTTAGCTGCAAGCTCGTTTATCTATCATGCAATACAGAAAGAATGTGTTAGAGTAGGTAGTATTAAACGAAAATTAAAGTTGAATCAGCCTCATTAGTGCATATCATATTTAAAAATGTGATAAGTCCTACCTACGCTCATGCGATACGGTTTTGAAAATGAACATGCACTAGTACTATACAGATAGTACATAACTGAATGTTCTCTCGTGTGATATTCGATTTCTGTATATCAACTATTCTATGCAACAATCGAATGAGATCGAAACAATGTCGTCACGGAGTTTCGAAACACGACACCCGTCATGGAAATTCCATAACTTTGTACCGAAACGTAAAAACAATGCTTTATGGTGTGTTTTTAACACGAAACGTTTATTCCGAAGTTCTTTTCCTCGGTTTTTCCACTAGGGGATAGTTCACGCTCAGGTCAGTTCAGTCGTTAATAATAAATTGGAATAATAAATACGACATAAATAAACTTGAAGTATAAATAAAAAAGTAATCAATAATTTAGTACCCACTTCACACAAAACAATACCAATAACAGCACAGAAAGTTTTGCTATTACTAATTTATATCGACAAGCAGAAACAATTGGTTAAATTCCATCAGATTCCAGTCTCATTTTTATCAATACTACTCAGGCCATAATAAAACACATACCACCTTTTTTAGTTGGAAGACATCGCTTGATATTTTTTTTTATAATAGATACACGAGCCTACCTGATGATATACATATAGATGGGATATGTGAGAGTTTAACCGCACAAAACCCCCAACCGTTCACACTGAGCCTCTGAACTCCGGCTGAGGCCAGAACCTAGCAAGAAATTATGCGGGGCGGCACGACGCATTACAGTAATCTTTACCGTCACTACACCAAGTACCTACTCCGGAAAATTCTTCTCTTTAAATGTACTACAACACAATTTCTATAATATAATGACGACATAGTCATTATGCCATTAAGCCCTAATTAATTCCATTACGTCAGAAGCAGTGTTAGTAATTAAAGTGATTGTTTGGCAGAGGAGTGATGTGGCGATATTCGGGAGAGGCCTGTATTCAGAAGTTGAGATCCATTTTATTGTCTCAGTAGATGGATATCCACGACCAATCCGACCGATAAGCGAGCACTATCGCTCGTAGACTTCATTCAATATCCTATTCAGTAATTTTTATTTTCTAATTGTTTTTGACATAGAAATAAGTATTTCTTTCTTAGGATAAACTAAATAGTTTATTTTCTACATAATCCCTCTTCTGAGGAGACCCGAGCCCAGCAGTGGGCAGTAATTCTCATTCCATTTAACATGCACCCTTTCTTATCACTATGCCGAAAAAAACTCAACGGCGAAATTTCGGCGAGATCTCTCCTGGGACAAAACGCTACTTTCTATAGAGACTCGTAATTCTGTTTTTTATAGCGCATTTTAGTACTTATCTACGTTCGACGAGTTAGTAAATAACATTGTACCAACATAGTAGTGGAATAGTATCCACATACTTCTTTTGTTTTGTAAAATTTTTGAATTTTATGTCACTTTGTATTGCAGGTAAACAAATAAACCGCCTACCTAAGGGGAAGAAGTTACAGTTAAATAAATTTACAATGCAAGGGCAAGGTGTTATCTGACCCCTAAAGACTAAAGGAATTTCAGATTATATTAGAAGACTTTAAAAAAATCTGTATTTGGATTTGTTTTAATACCATAAACTTACTTTTAAACTAAGTATTTCGTGATAAGCACTCACAAAAAACATGAGTTAAGTATTAGTCACTGCAAAAATCTTTGATTTTTTTTAACTTAAACACTTCAGTGAATCATACAACAACATTAAAAGCAAATAAATGTATGATTCACAAAAACTGATAATATTATTCCATCAATACAATAATATTTCAGAAAAGCAAATAAAAATTGTATGCACCAAATAATTGAATAAAAGATTATCCGATTTGGAATGGACTCCCATCCTCAGTGTTATAACATGTCCCTACAAATAAGGTTTAAGAAAAGTCTTGTACGGTTATGGGTAACGGGCCCCCTATGCTATGATATTACAGAGGTTCACGAGCGACTGTACCAGTAACAGTACCAGTTAGGTCATAGGCTCACTTTATATCATGTATTATATTGTATCAAGTACCTAACCCGTATTAGTGGTTCACGGGCAACACCCAATCCCTCTACAAAAGCAAGTCATACCTTGCAAAGGACTGGTTCGATAAGGACAAGAAATTATATTGATGTTAAAAAAAACTTAGTGTGAACAGCATAATAGTTTTGATTGGTTAAAAGTTTTTACAATCATGGATGGTTACATTTCAATTGTGTAAATTTTTAATTTTTTTTGTAAATTATAATTTGTGTATTAAAATACATAAAGCAATTAGTTTCAAAATAATCACTACCGTAAATTGATGAATGTTGAAGTTGCACTGCACTTTTTATTTTATTTTTTGAGATTATGATCCTAAAAAATCTCAGTGACTAATAATGGAATTCAAAATATATGTTCAACATAATAATATGTGATTTAAAACAAAGTTAGTTACAGGAAAAAATATTTATTATGAAGAGGAAAGATTTAAATTTTAAATATGTTGTAGTCATGTTTAAAAATATACAACATTGATCCAAGACTTCAGAATGTTATCAGTTGTTAAGTCAAGAATTTACAAATAAAACACTGTTTAAAAATGTATACAATGTTTGAAATATCCTTCCGATATAATATAAGTCTTAGATTTAAATGAATTTATTAATAATATTGAATTCAATAAGGATTCGTTAAAGAAGCAAAAGTTTCAAACTTTTAATCAAAGCTTAAAATTATAGAGATAAATTATAGATTTGATAAAATAAAATAATAAAATAATCAATTACTTTCTTAGATAAATGTGTATTTATAGTAATTAATTGCAAGTATTGTAGTTTATAGTAAAAATACAAATCACAGCGCGTACCGGCATTGTGCATGTTTGTAAACAAATAACATATGTTCCAATGGTCATTACGTTCGAATTAAAATTAATGTTTCTCATTTAATCTTCGCGCCATTATTAAAAAGAGCCTAGTTTTCTACTCAACGTACTGTAAATGTATTGTCTCAGCAAATTACGAGACTTTGCGAACATCTACGAAAACACCATGAGGTGTGTACGCGCCAAATTTTTTATCAACACAGTTTTTTCACGTGTTTTATGGCGGCAACCATTTTTTACGCTTTAGGATAAAAATTTAGTCGACCACATTAAATTGTAGAGGCTAAATCAGTATAATACAGGAGGAAAACGATATTAATTGTTAATATTCAAGTAATAATTACGCCCCTAGCGGCTGAAACAAGAAACATCAATGTAATGGCGGACACACAGTAGTTTTGATGACTTAACACCTAAATGCGCAAAATACTTACACTTTCCTCCTCTTTTTCCATTCCAGAGGGCATTTGGGGGACTGCACGATTAATCGCCGAGTATTCCGGTAGATCTGGAAGCTCCTCGGCGAGGTATATAGGCATTGGTTTCGACGCATCCAGGGCCCTCGCCCTAAACGAGAGCTTCGACATTTTGTTGACAGAACAAAACACGCTAGCGTCGACACAAAAATGCACTAATTAAACACTTTGTAGCTCCTCCAGGAGGTCTCAAAGGACCTTAAACTGCACTTTACACACTCTAGTTCGTTCCCATGGTTAATTTTTGCACGCACTCAGTCACAATTAATGAAAAACAACAACGAAACTTTGCAAATTGAGCGTACTTTACGGAAAGCCATCATGGCGGCTTTCCATTTGGCGGACGACCATGATCAACTTCCACCTCGGACGCCGTGCGCGGGAAGGAAACACGCGGGGACTATTCTAAGCGTTTCAGTACTTTTTAAATAATAATTACAGAACACCTTCATATTGATCATAATTCACACAAAATAAATTTAATAAAATTAATTATTACATAAACTGTGTATATACGACACGATTTACAAATATTCGAAAAATAAATACGAAAATTGTTCGCAGTCCACTTCAAACACCATAGACAATTAATTACGTTTCTTTGTACGTCATTGCGTTCTGAATTTATGATCACTTTTAAAAATAAATTAATTTACTTTTTATAAAATTAAATTACCACTAAATCATGAAAATTTTATTCTTTCAATATAATACAAAGAAAGCTTAGAAAGCTTTTGTGAATGAATGTGAACGAATTTATAAAGTCGTTACCCATAGATTATATTACATTTTATGACTTAGATATACTCGCACATAGATTAAATCCATAGATTATTTAATAAAAAGTAGATTCGTAATACATAATCGTTTTATTAACATTAGAAATATACATAGTTCGAAATTATTTAAAATATTATTAAATCCGTAAATAAATCTTACACCAAAAAATATTCTTTTACAATACATACAGTATTTTAATCTTTACTTTGATTCAAAATTTTTCATTTTAATTTTTATTCAAGTTTTTTAGTAAAATATATGACAAAAATAAATAAATAAAAACATTCAATTTGTGTCACATAGGGATAGACTATCTTGGGTAAGTGGTAAATATTGAATGTTTACAAACCTTATTTTTAATTGCTCCCAAATTTCAACATCTTCTGCCTTAGTGTGTGTTCAGCGAATGCCTGTGACTTTCGTCAGTTCACTTTTGTAAAATAAATTCTTTAAGGTAAGGCTCCTGACATTGCAGAGGTCCATGCACAATCATATCTACTACTAACATTCAGGTGGCCCTATAGCCTAGTCTAGCATAGTTCATCCGTTCTTCGTAGAATATTGCCTGTCACCCTGCCTAAATAAGGCAATAGGCATAAAAGTTAAGGCATCAACAAAGCTAAGGCACTTCAGTATGTCTAAAATTTTAATTATGGTCTAGAGACTGTTTGCGGTAGTCGAAGTGTGCGCTAGTTCATACCATAGATTTAATAGTGTAAAGATCGATGAATCCATCCAGTGAAAGAGATAGCAATCAATGCAAAGTACACGAGGAGAAAAGAAACAACCTTAACTATGTTCGTGAGCCAATTTTGTTGGTGATTTTAAGTATGTCAAAAACAGTTGTTTTACTTTCAAAGAAGCTAATAGCGGCTCTACACGCTGGGCCAGCGTAGTGGGCCATCGTATAGAGGGCGTATTGATGTAGGCTGGCTAGTGGTTTTCGTACACACATCAAAGGTAGTGGGCCAGCGATAGCGGTACGCGACTACACGTCGGCCAGCCTGTTTATTTATTCGTTCCTTAGTCCTATAAAGTCCTGTTACGATGAATAGTTAACATCCAGCACCTTCTTCTGCACTATTTCCTTTTTTTACCAATTTCAAAAAAGGAGGAGGCACTCAATTCGACAGATTAAAAAAAAAAAAAAAAATGTTTGTTCAATGAAAGGTGATTGTCGAACTTAGGTCCCATACTTTTTTTATTAAGATCAAACAATTACTTTTGGCGTATATGCGTTTTTGAGCTTATTCCTTTTTTATAAGAAACCGATTTCGATGATTCTTTTTTGTTTGGAAGCAGATACTTGGGACATTATCTATACTATAATATATAATATTATAAAGAGGAAGGATTTGTTTGTTTGTTTGTATGTTTGTTTGTAATGAATAGGCTCCGAAACTACTGGACCGATTTCAAAAAATCTTTCACCTTTGGAAAGCTACATTATCCCCGAGTAACATAGGCTATATTTTATTTTCAAAAAAATTAGGGATCCGTATGAAAATATCGAATATGTAACACAAGGTGAATAATCGAAAACCTATTTATGCGTACGCTGCAAAAACTATTAACAGTAGAAAAAAAAGATGTACTACGGGTTTTTAGGTATTTGTAAGACAAATAAAAAAGTCCGCGACAGCATGTATCTAACTATCATAGTTTAGTCACAATAACTGCTTTTATGTTTATAAAAAAAATATTTCGTCCCCAGATTGAATTTAACGTTAAATGAGTATCGTTATATTAACCCTTATCCAAATTAAGTATTATATTATCAAGAGTATTAATGTAGAAGTGAATTACTTTTTGTTTTATTCCAATCGGACTTTTCGTTTAGAAGTTATCACGAGTAGAAAACGCAATGAATATGTGGGTGCACTTCGGGCACATAATAACGCGACGGCATTGCGAGTACTGTTCGAACCCCTTTGTAACGCAGACGAAGTTGCGCGGGTCAGCTAATCTCGTATAAATTTGATAAAGAAAGATCTGACTGGTAGTTTTTGTGCTATGCTTGAGAAATAGAAGTAGTATTTTTCCATTTGTAATAATTCCATTCCCATTCCATGGTAACAATAATAACTATTTTCCTACACATTAAGAAAATAATTGTACGTGCTAAATAAATAAATATAAAGCTGCTGCTGCTTCGACGTCCATTCTGTTCAACGATAAGATCATAACTGAACATCACCAGCGTGTAGAGGCTTTGCAACCATCGCATGGCCATTGGGCTGGGTCAGCGCCCAGCATGTAGAGGAGCTATTATGTTCGAAAAAAGAACTAAGAGCGAGGCCTTATGCCCTCTAATGCTGTAATTTGAAAACTATCTCGGACAGCATTTGCGTTGCATTACGACACGCCTGTGTGAAGCTGCTCCTATATTACTTTCAAGCATAATTAACGGGTTCTTACTACGATATTTAATTCCCTAAAATAACGCTGTTATATGTAATAAAAACTACAACACACAAAATAAAACGCAGACTTCAATTAAACAATAATTTATTCAGAAAAAAAAGAGTAAAGTGGACAAGTTACAATACGATTTACAGTTAATGCGTTGAGTATCATAATTCATTAATTTGCAATAATAATTAAAAGAAAACATACATTTCTACATACACTCATAACATATCACTGGTCATTTACACGAGAAATGAATAAAAACATTAAAATTTCATTCACCTTAACAACCGCGTAACAAAACATACAAAATCTTTACTCAACTCATTTCAGTACAGACTAAAATTTCAGTCTGTACTAAAACGCGCTAAGTAACACATTTTTAATTATTACCCAATTTAAAGTCATTACTGCGTTTTTTATTTAATATAGCGCGTCTTACACTAAGTTTTATTAATTTAAATAAATATACAAAGTTTTTATAGGAAAATTCGGTTTCTGTCATTTTATATATTTTGCATACAATGTCTTGCTGATTTATTATTAGATAATCTATATTTAAGCTAGTGTCTATATATTTGATATAATGCAATATAGTCCTGTATTGTGAAAACTATGTTATATAGTGAGCTTTTAACCTAAAAAGGGCATTTTTAAATAAATAATCTTCCGTCATACCTTCTTTCTAAGACCCTTTTTTGCTAACATTTATAAACTTTTCAAAGGAACAATATCTTGAATGTTTAATACACATTTAAATAAAATCGTGACATAAGTTGTAACTTTTGATTTAAATAAAGTATGATAATCATTTTTCAATTTTGTCATATAAATACAGTTAATTTAAAAAATCAAACATAAATCAAGACATTGTTTCTCGTCAAATTATTTTATATATTCGATAATATTTGATTCAGTGCAATCAGCTTTGCTCAGCACTAGTGCAGTCGCCCGTCTGCGCTTGCGTTTTCGGGGTTTTACCAACGAAGATTTCTACCTCCTGCAACAAAAATATTACATAATTAAATACACTGTTCTTTGATAAGGACAGAAACTTGTTTATTATGTTTTTGATTAATCTTTCAAATTATCATGTCCCAATGAAAAACACAGGATATTAGCAGATTTCTCCATATTCATTTATTTGCTCATTTTTACATTATATAAAAAAAAATACAAATACAAAAAAAATAATTTAAAAATACAATATAAAAAACAGAGGGCCACTGCAGGCGGAGTCTACGACCCAAGCCATCAGTGGTCAGGGCTCAAGAGAGAGGAACCTCCTCACAATACGTGCCGTGTCAAGAACGACCGCCGCGCTGAATCAGGCCCTTCACCCAGCCGGGGAGCGAAAGCTTCTCAGACTTTCTTATTGTTATGTGATTTAAAAAATATTGGTTAATGAATATTATTTCCTTCACTTGAAACACGAATGTTTCATTACTTTAACAATAGTATACAGTCAGTGAAAGAAATAGCTATCAATGAAATTTCACAAGTAGAAAAGAGAACCATACTGTATTACAGCTCGTCTATTACTAGCAAATGTCATACATACACAGGGTGGAATTTTTAAACACCGCCTACAGGGAAACTACTCAAAGTAATGATTTTAGCGAACTTCGCTGAAAGGAAATATCCATTTATTTTTAAAAAGAAACACAACTGCATACATAGATTTTAAAGAAAAATCTTGGTACACCCGGATCTGAATAGCAATTCATTGTTATTACTAAAATTATGATGATGGGCGTCAATATTTTTTGGAACGAAGTTCCTATCGCGCGTTATCGAAAGGGGGCTAGACGGAAAGTCTTATGAAAAAGTTGGCACGACACTTTTTTGTTTTAGATGACTATCGCTAGATGGCGCTGTGATCAAAATCTTTTAAAATACGTTCCTTATTTTTTTTTTTTTATTGCCATGTAGGCAGACGAGCCAACGGCCCACCCGATAGTAAGTGGTTACCGTCGCTCATGAACCTCTGCAATGTCAGGGGACACTGAGGGGTCGCTACCTACGACCTAACTTTAAGGACCCTCCTCAAGCCTCGTTTGAAGAAGGGCAAGTCATAGTGCTCAGGGAATACCGAGGAGGGGAGTTCATTCCATAGCCGGATGGTGCGTGGCAGAAAAGTGTTCCTGAAACGGACCGTGGATGGTCGGTGGTTCCATACAGTAGGGATGAACTCCACCTCGACGCCGGGTGGTACGGTGACAGAAGGGAGATGTTGGAATCATCTCAAATAATTCCTCGGAGCACTCCCCGTGGAACAACCGGTATAAGATGCAAAGAGACCCGAAGTCTTATCGACGTTACGTTAGGAAAAAAATATAAGATATCTTTTAATCGAAAGGAACTTCGTTCTATTTGGGTGTCCCATGACACCTCTCAAACTTTTTTATCAAAATTTTACTGTGTAGAATATGTAGATGTTGGATAGACAGATTGAACTTTTATTGCACACGAAAATAAATGCACATGGCCACCTACACCTGGTGTCATGTGGACAGTATAAGGTAGTGTAGCAGTTAAACGTCCCTTACGTTTAACTGCTAGGTGAATGATGATGATTTTCACGAGATTTTTCGTTACAGAAATACCAATTAAATCATAAAGTCAATCTCACAGAATGATTCCGAACAAGCTACAGTAACGCCATCTAGTGGCATTTGACGTACATAGATAAGTGGATATGATATACCTGACTCCCTTCAACCGGGACATCGTTTTGATTGTCGCTCGCTGATGTAGAAGCGCGGGCCGCCATTTGCCTTTCACGGGCGACGCGTCTGAAACAAATAGAATTAACTATGTAATACTTGTTGTTAATTGTATTAGTTTAGTTTAGAAATAAGAACATATCAAAACATTATATACATATAGTGTAAAACATTGTAGGTCAGGCTTAAGTACTGCACTTATTAGTTTGATTCTCGATTCGACACAGGAGTGAATGGCGACCAATAATAACGCGCGAGATCCTGAATCGCGGTGACGACATTTGCAACGTTCGGCGTGTATTATATATACAACATCTGATCTACTACAGCGGGCTTGGCCTGACCACTATACACCACCTCGCCCGCAACGAGATCTCCCAACGGCCTAATACCACTGATAGCCCACAGAGATGAATTTTAAAACAAGCAACAAACTAGCATAACAAGTAGCCTAAAATACAGTATTTTTCTTATTTTTATTACTTTATTTAAATAAGGAAAACCAACAGTACATTTAAAGACAAAAGTACAATGGCGCACTTAATGCCAAGGCAATACAAATATAAAGAAACTTGTCAAACATACCTTCTATGTTCAAGCATAGCTTTTCTGTCAGCTTCCCGTTTCTCGGCCGCTAGTTTTGCTTTCTCGTTCAAGGCCACCGTTGGGACTCTGGGCCTCGCGCGCGTGGTTCCTACCACCACTGGTCGAGTGGGAGGTGGGGTCTTCTGTAATTTATAAAAATTGGTTTTTAGATAAACTTATTCAGATACTCGCGGTTATAATACTTTCGCCTATAATACTTTCATGCATTTTCAACGGGTTCTTACCACGATATTTAATTGAGTTGTCTCGATATTTCGTTGTTGTTGCAAACGTCATGATCACGAGATGACTGGATACTGCGGGTCGATTTAAGAGCAAACAAATCTGTCTACCCTCGCACTCGTTCGCTTTTGGGTAGTACCACTGGAACTCGAACTCACATCCACATCACTCCAGTCTTCTCGTGATCATGACGTTTGCAACAACAACGAAATATCGAGACAACTCAATTAATTACATATCGTGGTAAGAACCCGTTCAAAATGCATAAAAGTATTGGTTTTTAGATGTTTGTAAATTATGCGTTGTGGGCAAGGTTTTTGCAAACTACTGTAATAAACACATTTACCAATGCCAGTATCTTATTTTTCTAAAGTTTAAGCCCCAAATAGATTATAGGAGCAAGCAACTACAAGCAGCTTTTACGTTCACAAAGTTAGAGTTACTTCACTCCGTATATTTTAATTAATTAATTAATTTCGTCGCTATGTATGCTTAAATCTTTAAAACTGTGCAATCGATTTTGATGCGGCTATTTAATAGTCCAAAGAATTGAATCTTTGAAGTGGCAATGGGCGGGACACATTGTGCGAAGAACGGATGGCCGATGGGGCCGAAAAGTTCTGGAGTGACTGCCACGAACCGGTAGGCGCAATGTTGGTAGACCCCCCACAAGATGGACCGACGATCTGGTCAAGATCGCGGGAGGTCACTGGATGCAGATGGCGCAGGACCGGTCGATGTGGCGAGGGCAGGGGGAGGCCTATGTCCAGCAGTGGACGTCTATAGGTTGATGATGATGATTTAATAGTTAAGTATTCAAAATTTATGTGTATAATATGCATAGTAGAAACACTGATAATTTTTGATATAACATTTTAAACAAGTATTTTTTTCTGTGCTATCCTTGCAAATCGTTCCTTGACGCAGACGAAGTTACACGATTCAGCTAGTTTTAACTATAAAACAGTCCTCACCTCAACCCAATTGTTATCTCTCAATTCATCGAGATGTTTATACAAAGCGTCTACATTCCTAACTTGCAGTAAAACCATGTCCCAGAATCCTTGTAAATCTTCCACCGTTGTGGGAAACGGCTCATCTTGTCTTTCATTTATGTTGTTGTAGCATAAACCTGGAAAATAGGACAGAATATTTTATTTCAATGCAAAATACTATACAGGGTGGATCTGTTACTTTGTATCAGCTGTGGGGTGAATGACCTGTAGAAATACAATTTTTTTTTTATTGCCATGTAGGCAGACGAGCCAACGGCCCACCTGATAGGAAGTGGTTACCGTCGCTCATGAACCTCTGCAATGTCAGGGGACACTGAGGGGTACGACCTAACTTTAAGGAGCCTCAAGCCTCGTTTGAAGAAGGACAAGTTATATCGCTCAGGGAATACCGAGGAACCACTTTTATTGTTGACCCTGTATCTATCCAATATTTGTAGAATTATTGATAGGACGATACGTAAGCCTTATCACGCAAAGGTTTTAGTACGGTTCGGGTCGCATCGGCGATTTCCAAAAAAATGAAGTTACAGATGAGATTTAGTTTATTTTCGATACATTTCCATCCCACTGCTAAAATAGTCGCATTTGTATTCCAGTGTTAAAGGAAGGTCAAAGTTGTTATGTATTTTCTGGCTTAAAATGTTTTCTTTTGAAAATTAAATTACACGTAAATCTATACTTAATATTACAAAGCTGCAGAGTTTGTTTGTTTGAACGCCCTAATCTCAGGAACTACTGGTCCGATTTCAAAAATTACAATATGTATTTATATGAATTACCTTCAAATTGTTGCATCTTCTGTGTGGCCAGTAATCTCGCTTTACCGGACGCCGCACGCAACAAACCCAGGACCTCCTCACTTACATCTTTATCCTGAAATATTAAAAAAAAATATGAATAAAAAAACGTTTTATTATTTAGTTAATCCAGGTTTTCGCCAGTTGTATAGGCAGATGATAATTTTGATATTTGTAGTAAAATTATTATTTTGGAAAGATAAATGACTTGAAAATGCTTTTAGATTAGGTTACAATAATTATTTTATACTTTTTGCTTATTTTTGCTCTGGCTTTGTTTATATTAACTTCTGAAGGTCGCTTTTTATACTGTATTGATTTATTGATTTAACCTGTGAATTAGTTTAAGGAGAAGACACTGGCTGCTGTAACACAGTTTATACTAGCACGGGAGCCAGGGCTACTCAACATATTATGTATGATATTCAAGTCAATAAAGATTTATTACTATATTAATGATATGTGAAGTCCCTAATCCTCATTCACAAGCGTAGTAGACTTTGCCTGTTCCCTCTACTGAGGAACCCTGAGCACAGTAGTGGACAGTAATGGCCTGTTACAGTACATTACTGTCCACTTAAATCTTTTAACAAACTAAGATTTAGAAGTACATACAAGCTGTTTGATTCAAAGCCGCGACGATTGAATTTTTTTTGGAAATGAAATTGATGACTGAAATTTTGAACTGTCCACGGAAAGTACTCTAAATAGTGATTTTATCAAATGTTATTGACAATAAATATATTCCTACTATTATTCTTGAATATGAATATAACTGCTTTCATACATTTTTACTACACATTACCCAAGGAATCGAATCTGCTGTATTATTTTGAAAAAGAACATTTAAAAAATCCACACTATTTGAAGATCAAAAAAACCTTTCACGAAAAATATTAAAATCGCGAAAAAACTCTGATATTTTTAGCCTTGCGCCGTTTTCGCATATAAATTGATTCCTCCCATGACGGTACATTTTGTACGGGACCTTGAATATTTAAATACCGTAACTAATTGAGTCTAGAAGATTCTATTGTCTATGGATCGTCGCCTTGCACGGTTCATAAGTTATTTGGGTGTGTATTTCAGAGATTTGCAGATTCATGACTTAAAAAATTAATTTTAATATAGTTCTCTACAGTATTGACACTTCAAGAAATGTTTTTTTTTTAATGATGAAAATTAAATAAAATCTTCACGTTTGAAAGTCTGTATATTCTGGTATATTCATCAATTGACAGTTGATGATGATAGTTAGACAATCTTGCATTAAGTAACGTATATTTAAAGATTTTTTGTAAGCTTAAAATTTAAACTCAATTTTATTATATTTGTTACTTTAAACATACTAATTGCAGTCCAAATAAATAAATCAAGGTATGCACTGCTTTTTAGTTCGTACGGTGTGCACGCCACTGTCCGCATTTTATTAATATTTTAGATCAAATTTACGAGGTTTAAGAAAAGTCCTGTGGTAGGTGAAAGATAGCAGCCCCTCATTGCCCTGCAGAGGTGTACTGCAGAGGTTCATGAGCGACGGTAACCGCTTATCATCAGGTGGGTCGTAAGCTCTTTTATCTATGAATATTAAAAAGAAACATTTACCTGTAACGCCTCCAAATCTTTCTCGGCACTAGCGGATAACGCCAGCAATCGTTCAGTCTCTTTCTTTTCCAGATCCAAAAAGTAATAGGCATCTTTAACCGATTCCCCATTCACTTTGTCACCATTCACTTTAACTTGATCGTCTATTTTTATCACAGATACGCCATTCGTCACAACGTCAACAGATTCAGTCTTGGCTTCCAATTCTGGAATGTGTTCTTTTTGGGGCGATATGTCAGATTTCGCACTTTTCTTAGGCGATAAAATGGGCAACTGAGCCCGAAATTCTGGCCTTAAATGCCTTAAAACAGGCAGGGACACGCTGGAGTCTAAAACGCCGTTAGGACTAGAGTAGGCATCGTCGAAGCTTTTATTTAGTTTTTTGAATGCGTAATCTGGACAATTTAAGGATTTTTCTGTTAGTATTTTCGAGTCGTCGTCTTCGCTTTGGCTTTTTAGTCGCTTCTGGTTGAAGAAACCTTGGGCCAAAGCTCCAGGGCCGTATAGCCTCTCGACTCTTTGTTGGATGAAGCTTTTCATGGGACTAGTCAACTTTTCTCCATTCTCTTTCGTCATTTCAACCCTTTTCGTCATACCGTTCGATGATATCGTGTAAGATTCGGACGTAAACCTAGTTTCTTTGCCATTAGTAGTAACGGTTTTCCGGAAATTCGTTTCCGAGTAGCTCGATTTGAAGGTGATTTCTTTCGCGTTGTCCAATTCATCTTTCTGATGGAGCATTGACGTCGCGAAGTTTTTACTTTCTGTCGATATGTAAGGGCGGCTTGTGGTCGTCATGTCGGGCCCTAAAAAATCGTTCTTCAACTGTTTATTTTCTGCGGCCATGAAAACATGGAGAGTCGATGTTGCTAAGGATGGATCTGTATGCGCCTTTAAAGGCGCTTTCGCCGTCAAATCAGTTCTTGTATCATGAGGCCCGAACGTCGGGACAATCAGTTTGTTAGCACTGACAGGTACAGGGACCAAAAGGGAGTTATTTTCGCTTCTGTACTGGTAATGTGTTATAGGCCTTATGGGGGAAGCTTCACGACTTTTATTTATATCCTGTCGTAATTTAGAGTCATAGGTCGTAAGGTTGGTGTAACCATTGACGGAGCAAGCCAAATTCAAGTAACTCGGTTTCTTTTGGGGTATCTCGTCTCTACGTTTATGGTGACCTCTGGATCTGTGACTGGAGGAGTCCACATAAACTTTAGGAGGCGGTTTGAGAAGATTCTCTGACTTTCTGGGGGTTGGTGTAGTCTGTTCTGGCGTTCTGATGGGGGTGACGACTGGCGTAGGGGTTGACAAGTAGTTCGGTTGTAAATTCGAGCCGGCTCGCTCCTGTATTCGGGACGTGAAGTCTCTTACTCTGCTTGTGGTAGAAGATGGAGTCAAGAGATTCAGACTACCTGATGTTGTATCTGAAAAGAGAGAAAGATGTAAATTATAATTGGTGAAACTTTCTTTCAGAGGATTGTTTAGTTTTAGTTCGTTTTTAAAATTACGAAAACATTAATAACAGTGTAGTCTTCTTTACTGTATTTATTTTGGATTTCACGCATAGTAAAATAATATGGCTTTTACATTTTCACATTCAAAATATCAAAGACCAGTTTTTACGCATTTGGTCTTATTTACAAATTTATTATTGATCAATTTGCCAGAAAAAGTAGGATATCATCCCATTAACTGATTTTTAATGGCTTTGCTGTGTGTGGCAATGGCTATACAATGTCAACCACTCTACAAAGCTAAGAGATATTTTATATATCACCAAAGTCACACTAAGTAAAAACCATTCTTTTAAATACTTTTACTTATCCAAAAATATTGCACAATTTTCTCTAAAAAGCAATGACACAAAAAATCGTAATAAATACACAAAACTCACAACAACTATAAACTAGAAAGTAATCACACATAGTTACACGTCACTAATAACGAAAAATCTAGAATATTAAGCATATTTTGGACAAAATTAAATAAGACTGAATTTTTTTACCTTTCATTTTGGTTCGAAACAGTATCTTATCTGTTACGTGGTGATAATAACATGTTGCGCGAGTTTTGTAATCAAAATGATAACAGGTCTATGTGTTAAAATATGAGAGAGAATTTTGTTTGTACATTGCAAAGATCTATGAGCGATTGTCACTTACGATCAGAAGACCTGTTAGCTACCCGCTTATCTATACTTAATATTATAAAGCTGCAGAGTCTGTTTGTTTGAACATGCTAATCTCAGGAACTACTGGTTCAATTTGAAAAATTCTTTCTGTTGGAAAGTCCATTTATCGAGGAAGGCTTTAGGCTATGGCATTGCAGAGGTTCATGAGCGACGGTAACCGCTTACCATCAGGTGGGCCGTATGCTCGTTTATCTACCTTGCAATAAAAAAAAAAAAAAAAAAAAAATGTTGTATCCCTCTATGACGCAGACGAAGTTGCGCGGGTCACCTAGTAGTAAATAAATGTAACATTTTTAGATTTTTTTGGACTCATCACAGTGGTCCATCAGGTGGTGTGAACCGTTAGCTCGCCTATATGACAATAAAAACGTATTTTTTTGCCAATGAGCCCATAATTATGTAATTAATGTTTATGTCTTAAAAGCCTAACATCTTGTCTAACAAACATTTAAGAACTAAAAATTTTATAAATGTACTACTTTCTCTAAAAACTGTGCTATGAGTATTAATAGTGTGATAACTATATTATGTACAGAAATAAACAATATTAAGTACAAAGTGTGATTTTATAAAGAGCCAAAGTCAAATTTTGCAAGCATTACATTTTAATAATATTGACAAGTAAAGTCACAGTTTACACATAGTGTTGATAATTAACACGTATAAACGATATTGTTTTCAGTAGTTAGATCGATAATATGTGAGTGCTAATCAATATTTCATATTTGATAATGACATTGTTTAACAAAATCATATCCAATTTGTTATGTTGCTATTTTTTTAGATATGAAAGATTGAAGCAATCTTGGGGGTTCCAATTTGATTTATGAATTATAGTGACCAGTTGCAATCTAGTGGAGCGTTAGCATGTTTGTTATGAAATTTTAATAGATGGTAGACAGTCTTCAGTGTTATAGAAGAGCTACGACATGTCCCTCTTTAAAAAAAGTTTAAGAAAAGTATAGAGATGGGTAATAGCCTTCCAATTTCCTGGCATTACAGAAGCTCTAAAAAAAAAGTGTGCTGTTGTGCATTTTTATTAAATTGTAATTTTAATGTTACAGTTTAATTGAGAACGCAAAAGGAAATTGTCGAAAGGGTTCAACATTAGTATGATATTTACAGTTATTAAGGGTTCGGGGGCAATGTGCACTGGTTACCTATTAGGTCACTGCGACTGTTGTGGATCTATTGTGACCAATATTTACAGTTAAGGGTATATTTCAATTTATGTTGTCCACTCAATTGGGAACTGACAAAAATTGGTGTGTATCTAGAAGTGCCATGTATAGGTGACATTCATCAGCCATAGACAAATAGTTAAAGGTCTTTGCCATAATTGCTATAGGTCACCAAGTGATAAGATTACCTAGTTTTTACAGAGACAGGCAATATTACTAGTAAACCCAACATTATGTAAAATCAAATGCAAGTTTTTACGCTACTTCTATTGCTCGGCTACTGGGACCAATCTAAAAAGGAATAAAAATAAAACATTGTATAAGCTGACTGCATTAGGTTAATACTACTTTACTACCAAAAACAATAATTATTCTAGAAATGTCACTGAATAGACAATAAATTTAGAGTAAAGCTATATGTTAACAAGATTGCCTACTTCTTATTGACCTTGTACCAAAAGGACCAAGAAATATTAAGAATCAATACTCTCAGTACATCACGTTTGATCAAACATTACGTATTTTTACTACAATTTCATATTAAGAACACTACGAATTTTAAAAGTTCCATTTTCAAATAAAAAAAAACTCGACTATGCTTACGTATCCATTAGCTTATAAAGTAAAACAGGAATAAATTGCTTTCCGGCAACAATTAAAATAATCGCATTACTCATTTACGTTAACACTGAACAGATTATACGCTGAATCATCAATAACTCACGTAGATTTTTATAGAAATGTGAAAACGCGAAAGACGGTACGCATACAACTTTTGCAAAGAAACTTTTTTTGATGTCTCAGAATTGAAAAAAGAACATCTTTTTTCCACTAAGTTATAGATTTATGTAACGCAATAATAGTATGCATAATTACCTTAGATTTTACACATTATTTTAAAACACTGAACTGATTTTAATAAATTAAAAATACGAACGAAACAATCACAATACAAAGAAACGTCAACTTTTTGTTTTTGACACTTTTTTGACAGTTCCGAAAGACGGAGCGCAGAACGGCCAGTGCGTGCGTTCCGTTTCACGGTCGACACGTTACAAAAACTTGTTAGATTATTTTTTATTGGCGCTACTTTAAAATAAATTATCTAATATTCAGATAAGAAAGCGTTACTTATATCTCAGAACTCGTTGATGACAATGACCACACAATGCAATAGATGTGTGGGCAGTAATAACGAGGCCGAAACACATTGCCCACACATGCATGCATAAATTTTCTCGTTTTTGTTTGATTTTGTGTTGCAAAACGCATTGTTTGCAGTTTCTATGCGCGACCTACATTATTTATGTAAGATCTGCATTATTCGGTATTCCGAATGTGTGTCAGATAGATATTTTTGCGTAACAGCGCTTGGGTGCCAATAGTTTGTGACAACAAAGTTTTTCATAAATGCGATAATTGTATCTTTAAATACATTACCATATAACTTTACAAATAGTTATAAAATATTTTAACACTGACTTCATTCAATAAAGTAAACCTTTTTTTCGTTTCTTTCAACGAATCAAGAGATTGTTTGAAATCGGAATGTGTTAGTTCGTTAGAGCTCACGAGAGAGTAAGCACATCTTAAAGTCTAAAAATAAGTTACAAGTTAAGCAGGCGTAGGCGTGGAAGCTTGGGATGATATAGCGACGGCAATTAACGGGACATGGAACAGACAGTAAAAGGAGCAATTGAAATCAGAGATTATTCAACTGGAGTGTGTTTTTTTAAATTTTCTAACCCAAAAATGAGCTTGCCAACTGTTTCTTTACGTGAAGTTTAACGTCATAGTAAATTATAAGCTATTTCTTACTTACCAAACCAGATCCATTAATGTATAAGATTAGCTTTAGAAGATTTAGCAGCAAAATCAAGAAACTGGCATTCAACAACTGTTTTTGACAAAGAAGTCTCAACCAAGGAGACTGACAGTTTATCTTAAGATAAGTTGAATTAATGAGAAAAGGGGAGTGTATAGTTCAATACATTTACTTTTATTGCTATAATAAAATCTGATATTATCAAGTATGTGAGAACAGGCAAGAACAAGGTCTCACACAAACATTTACATATTGAAAACCACTAAAACGATAAAAATATGCGACCTTCGATATCATGCTTGAATGGTCAGTTTAAGTACGACATAATGGATATGCTAGAAAACCATTTATGCAAATAGACTGGATTTTACGAGAAATCAGGCTGAGTGACGACAACATTGAACTAGGCGTCTTAAGGGTATAACTAGATTTTCAAATAAAAAAAAACGTTTAAGTTTATAGCTAAAAAACAAACTAGTAACTAAACGCAACTTTTATGAAGTGAAATTGCTTGAGAATAGCTAAGATTTTACAGGGATATCTTTTTTTTTTAATCTTTATTTGGGGGCTTTGTCAGTTTCTGACTTGTCGCCCCGTAATGCCAATAACAATTTTTCCTTAGACTACTTAATTAACAAACTAACTTACACTACATTATTTAAAACTATTAATAAAATAATACAGCTTTAGGTTCTATCTTTAGACCACGCCAAGTATATCGCTGCTAAAGTTTTTGCAGCCTCTTCCTGAGGTTCAGCTAAAGCAGTGTTGATCTGGCCTATATTGTATTGGGATCTCACCCCGAGCTCTATTCGTTTTTGTTCAGTCCTGATATCTTAGAAATGGTACTATAAAATTATTCAAAACAGATTATATTTCAAGATCAACCAAAAGGTTCAACTATGTTCACATCAACGCTAAATATGAGAACTATGCTTGAGGATTGTATTTCGTTACTTTATCGTCTCGAACGGCGTTGCGTATTTCATAATTGAAGTAAATGTGAGAAATGTATATGGAGAGCAATGGACAGCGACAGAGCAATCCTGTAATTGTGCGATAATTGAAATTAATTTGTAAAAATGCGGTCAAAACACCGAACTACTTAAGAGATGGTCGTGAATCATGAAAGCTGATTTCTTTTCTTCCTCAGTATATACGGGAGAAGCAATACTACATTAAGCATTTTACAAATATAAAACAGCTGACCATTCCTAATATTAACATTTTTAGATAATTTTGTTTGATTTCAAGATAGGTGAAGTAGCCCTAAAAAGTTTTTCATGAAGAATTTGAATGTCGGTAGATTATGTCGCCTAATCTTTGATATAAGAGAATGTTGGAATTGCAATAGCATCATAAAATGCGGCTTTTTTATCACCAGAAATAATGAATAGTGCAAATTATGTTTATCCGTCTATAAAATATTGTCACTGTACTAGCTTGAGACGATGTTGTTACTCCATGTTTGAAACCGACTAGTCAAGTTTAAATACATCTGATTCTAATTGCGCAAGATGTCTACCGTCGTCTCAACCTAGCAAGTTGCACAAAACCAGTTTTAGAATAATAAAGACTGCTTTAGTCATGCAAATAAAATTGTATATGTTAGGACATTGACATCGATACGTTTATCATGCTAGAACAGGCTATTTATGGCAACAGCGACCATAGATGTAAGTGTTTTTTTACCTGAGAAATCCGTGCTAGCGTCCACATCCAACGAACAACTACCGATAGAGTCCACAGACTTATCCATAACTTTAACTATCAAATCCGAAACCCGATGTTTTATTAAATCCGATTCCTTTACCTCGATCTCGTAATTCCCTATGCTGTCAACATCAGACCTGTCAATATGTGACCGTGACAAGCGGTTGTCAACGTTTGCTGAATTGGATTTGGGAATGTTTTTGTCAAGGATCAAGGTGCTTTGACTTGTGAAATTGCTTCGTATAGGCTCTATGTATTCTACGTCTTCGTCGTCGATGTAAACATGATTAGTATGCCCACTTGGTCCTTGGACATCAGTGGCATCCTTTGGCACTGCATCTACAACTGCCTGTGGTCTATTTAAGTTTTTAATGTAGTAATTCTCTAATTTCTCTAATTGTCTCCGTGTTTCAGATTGCTTTTTCTTCACCGAGTCAATAATAACTGGTAGGTTTAGTAAATCGGGCGTCCTCTCCCGTTTTTGGTCGTGGCGTCTGAATAGAGGCGAGTCATCGCTCTCCAGCTCAAACCTTTTATATTTGGACGAGCAAAAATCGTCGACAGATGACGTGTCCGATTTTTTCGTATCAAAAAACGTGTCTAATGAAAAAAACGATTTCCGTTTTTTCTTGGGCTGGCTGCCTTTGTTAAAATTTGTCGGGATAAAAGGGTCGCCTGATTTGAACTGTTGCACACAAATATTGCTCGTGTTTATGAAGGATTTAGGTCGGTTTTCCTGTGGTAAGCTGAGTATTCTATTGTCCTTACGAGAGTCTAAGCTTAGAGTCTTTCTGAACCTCTCGTTAAGGTTTGTGAGTAAAAAATGCCTCCTGTCTGTGGACTTAGGAGTGACGTTATAACTCTGCTTACTGCTACATGGCTGGGTGACTGGAATGTGTTCTGTGTATTTGTATTCTATGTCGTGTTCAGAATAGTCCCTACACTCTGACCTATAGTTTGGCAGTTGGTCAGGCCTGTGGAAGGAGAACGAGCCACGGTTTGAGCTCTTCTTTCTATCGCAGATGCAGTTGCCGACGCAGTTTAACTTGGAGCACCTTTCCTCGGGTTCAACAGATACCTCGTGGTCTACTTTTGGAATGTAGGTATCCGACTTATTTTTGTGAACGAGGAGATCTTTTCTTATCTGTTCGAGTCTCTCGTCGCCTTGGTGTCCCCTCGTGTACTTTGACTTCGGTGGTCTGAAGAACCTTATGGATCCCGACGTGTGAGGTTCTATGGATCTTCTCCTTACAAATGGAGAGTCTGTGATCTTGTTGACTCCTAAGAGGAGCACCGGCGATTTCTTGTCTTCTTCATCGGCGAGATCGCTGCAAAAAACAAAATATGATATCGTTTTTGTTTTAGAGTTTAAATAGCTAATGAGGGTACTTCCACGACAGTAGATAATAAGCAAGCAGTATAAATTTCATTAGAATATTCCAGAAAAAACTACTTTCCATAAAAGTATTATTTAATAGAACTTTTCTTAAAAATCTATTGTTATGCTTATTATTATTTCATATTCGTAGTGGAAGTTCACCCGATTAAGCTTTTGCAATGTTATCTCATATTATTTGAATTCAGAACATTTAAATTTAGAGAAAAAATATTAGTAGAAATTAAATTTTGTGATACATAAATTATTATGGATTTGGACATCAATTAACCAAAAAATCATGCAACAAAGGCCACATAAAGCATGCGAAAGCGAAAAAAATACAAAACACACCAAAATACTCACTTTTACAAAACGAAGATAAAATTCAAGCATTTATAGTACAATACTTTTTTTTTATTTAACACTGTCACTGACTTATTTAACACCTCTGGACAATGTATTAAGTAATTTAGGTATATCAAGTTTAATAATAATTGATATTAAATTCGACGCTAGAGAGCAAGTGTTTTAACTTTCGCAGTTTTTTTTAAATCATTCATTTCATTAGATGAGATTTAAAAGTGATCTTAATAAAAGACCGTATGAACTATAACACCTTTGCATATCTCAATCGATGACTATAAAGAATGTCGTTCCGTTTCACCTTATTTTTTGTCTCAACGAATGTAAATAAACCACACACTCGTGTTTTTTTAACCTTAAAAGGCGTTATATTTTATGTAAACACGGATAAATTATGTATACGACATAGATAAAGGCGCACCCTGTTCCCTTTTAATTCACATAATAGTAGAGGAGGCGACGATGCTAAATGGGGATTTACTCGAGCGTTGAAGAGACCTATTGGGATGCAAAGCTTAGATGATAAGAAGAAAAAAATGTTATATGACATATACCTTTACATCGGTGGGGAAAGGGGCTATAGATTTTTAAAGATGTAAAAAAAAACTGTTGCATGGACATCCTCGAGCGCGTCAGATATTGATAGCATCAATGCCCTACGTATTTTTAATAACGTACGTATGTTAATCTGATCGTTTGCGTGATGCGGGTGGTTGTATTTAAAGGTTGAAAATGAAAAAAAAAAAATATCGAGCGCGTCAGATTTTCTAAGGGAGTGTTAAGTACACCAAAAAAAAGCTCTCATTCACTAATCTGACGATTTCGATGGGACGCAAACTCGCAGCCATTTTCATAATGTGCAAAAAAAAATCGCCATTTTGAAATACTCAAGCGCGTCAGATTAAGATATATATGGTTTATCTTTATGTTCTAAACGTACTGTCTCATAATCTGACGATTATCTAGAGGGATTCGCCTGATCTGACAAAAAAAAAATTAGGATAATGGTTCACTTTAAAGCCATCCCTGCAACTTCCCGCTAATTCCATTCCTGAGTTCAAAGAAATAATATTTCTATGCATTTGAGCTCTCCCAGCTCGAAAGTCTGATAGAAGTTTCATAGAACACTATTTTTGGAATTTTCAAACTGCAATAACTTTCGAATGGATGAACCAATTTTAACGCGGTTGGCACCATTCGACGTAGTTTTATCATCCTCATAAGTAATTTTGATCGACTCACAAATTTCGGAGATAAATTTCGGAATCCCGAAAAACACTTTTCGGGTTTCTATCGTTCACGATATCTCTCGAACGAACCTTCCCTGGACTTCTACGAATATTTCGAGATTAAAATAAGCCAAATCGGTTCAGTCGTTCTCGAGTTTTAGCGAGACTAACGAACAGCAATTCATTTTTATATATATAAGATTTTTGTTATTTCGGCTTGCGGAAATCGTCAGATTATATATTTTTTATTATTCTTGAATTATTTCCTTCCAAATAAAAAAAAATTTAGCTACGCTCGAGAATGTCGAGATGACGTTTTTTTTTTACAACTTTGTTACCGTCTCCTTTTTTTACGTCACTCTCAAATTGTCAGATTATTGGAATATACACTTTTTAGGATGTAATTAATTCACCCTACCTTAATCTGACGCGCTCGAGAATTTCTGATCATCAATTTTTTTTTACTAATCTGATCCTGTATCCTTCACGGGCGGCCTTAGATATGGGCCTCATATTTTGTGGAGGTACTTAACCGGGTACAAGGTACCCCCTGTATATTAATCTGCCGCGCTGTAGTAAATCCCGGAATCCCCGCTTGGGCTCCTCTACTATAATTTAACATTTATTAGTGGAGACACGCGAGCTGTGTCGTAATCCCTTCGTTTGTTTACGAATACCACTTTCATTGTCTATGACATTTTCTTTAACTTTTCATTTATGTTATTTATGTCATAATAATATAAGTTTTCCAATCACAATGATTTTATTGAAGTTAACGAATTATTTTAGTATTTTTTCCTATGAAAATCTTGTCACTACGTTCTTTCGTTATTCCTTATCCCATTTAGATGGGGTCGGCGCAATACGTCTTCTCTCCACTCCTTTCTATCATCTGTCACACACATATCATCCTTCACACAATTATACCATCTACTCTTCGGCCTTCCTCTCCTTTTACATCTAACAGTATTCTAAAATACTTAAATTATGCGTCCTTCTTTAACCACTCAACTGGGATCGGCAACCAAATTGGTTTGTTTACTTTTGCCAAGTCTGTGGCAGGAGCCAAAATTGAACACAGTTCTAAAACTTGTTTTATTTACATTTTTTAATCGTCTCACATTTTACGCAGATAATATATTTTTGTTCAAAATGTTATACAGAGCATTTTAATAATAAAGATTTACAAAATATAAGGTATAGTTAAAAATCTAAATTAATAATTATTGGAAAAAAATGTTTTTATAAAGAGGCGCAAACAGGGTAGTGATTCCGAACGAAGTCCCCAATTTCGCCATCTAGCGAAAAGTGACGTTCCCAATTGAGTGGTTAAACGAAGTTAGAAGACGTTGAAAGTTCACTTACAGCATTAAAAAAAATATTTTTGTTACTCCAAATTCAAAACCAAAACTGAGTTCTTAAATCAAATATGACGTTTCTGTCTTATCAGACGAAGTGAACTAAAGCGAATGATATTCTTTTATTTTATTATCTTTCCCCAAAAGCCATAAATTATGATTTAATGGGAGCTATCATATCCAAGCTAATAATATAAAAGTTCGTCAACTATAATTTAGTACGTTTTCGCATGCCATCCACCAATTTGAACGCCTCAACCAACGGGACTCGTAGTAATGTGAATAATATCGATAAGTTTTTTAATTCATGTAGATTATCATTTTTTTATTGTCTTGTAGGAAGACTATCCAACGGGCCACCTAATAATAAGTGGTTACCTCATCATCATTATTATCAGCTCAAATTTTCACAACTATCATTTAAAGCAATGTCGGTTCATCTGCTATGTTAAGGATTTTCAAGACAGTTCTCCGCTTATTTTATTATTATTTATACTAATAGTAATGGATTCAGCATAGGCTGACAAAGATCAAGCCTAAGATTATTAAGTAGGAACGCCATTTTTATAAGGTTCTTTTTCATATCAACAAATGATCAGTAGAAACACTTATTAGATAGAATTTTAGTGAATAGGGAAGGGAAAATTCAAATAGCCATATTGCGTTTATTATTTATTTAAGGCATTGGCTACAAAGCCATTAGCCATATTGCGTTGTTTCAGATAGACAAGACGATTATTTTTATCGATATTTAATATCGATTTTTCCAATACCCTACAGTTCATTGCAGTTAACCGTACCAGCACGGAGGCTGAACGTAAAGCGATTATATTATTAATTAATATGAGCGTTCCGTGTGGGCGACGACTCTTATTATAATAGAGGAGGCGACGATGCTAAATGGGGATTTACTCGAGCGTTGAAGAGACCTATTGGGATGCAAAGCTTAGATGATAAGAAGAAAAAAATGTTATATGACATATACCTTTACATCGGTGGGGAAAGGGGCTATAGATTTTTAAAGATGTAAAAAAAAACTGTTGCATGGACATCCTCGAGCGCGTCAGATATTGATAGCATCAATGCCCTACGTATTTTTAATAACGTACGTATGTTAATCTGATCGTTTGCGTGATGCGGGTGGTTGTATTTAAAGGTTGAAAATGAAAAAAAAAAAAAAATATCGAGCGCGTCAGATTTTCTAAGGGAGTGTTAAGTACACCAAAAAAAAGCTCTCATTCACTAATCTGACGATTTCGATGGGACGCAAACTCGCAGCCATTTTCGTAATGTGCAAAAAAAAATCGCCATTTTGAAATACTCAAGCGCGTCAGATTAAGATATATATGGTTTATCTTTATGTTCTAAACGTACTGTCTCATAATCTGACGATTATCTAGAGGGATTCGCCTGATCTGACAAAAAAAAAAATAGGTTAATGGTTCACTTTAAAGCCATCCCTGCAACTTCCCGCTAATTCCATTCCTGAGTTCAAAGAAATAATATTTCTATGCATTTGAGCTCTCCCAGCTCGAAAGTCTGATAGAAGTTTCATAGAACACTATTTTTGGAATTTTCAAACTGCAATAACTTTCGAATGGATCAACCAATTTTAATGCGGTTGGCACCATTCGACGTAGTTTTATCATCCTCATAAGTAATTTTGATCGACTCACAAATTTCGGAGATAAATTTCGGAATCCCGAAAAACACTTTTCGGGTTTCTATCGTTCACGATATCTCTCGAACGAACCTTCCCTGGACTTATACGAATATTTCAAGATTAAAATAAGCCAAATCGGTTCAGTCGTTCTCGAGTTTTAGCGAAACTAACGAACAGCAATTCATTTTTATATATATAAGATTTTTGTTATTTCGGCTTGCGGAAATCGTCAGATTATATATTTTTTATTATTCTTGAATTATTTCCTTCAAAATAAAAAAAAATTTAGCTACGCTCGAGAATGTCGAGATGACTTTTTTTTTTACAACTTTGTTACCGTCTCCTTTTTTTACGTCACTCTCAAATTGTCAGATTATTGGAATATACACTTTTTAGGATGTAATTAACTCACCCTACCTTAATCTGACGCGCTCGAGAATTTCTGATCATCAATTTTTTTTTACTAATCTGATCCTGTATCCTTCACGGGCGGCCTTAGATATGGGCCTCATATTTTGTGGAGGTACTTAACCGGGTACAAGGTACCCCCTGTATATTAATCTGCCGCGCTGTAGTAAATCCCGGAATCCCCGCTTGGGCTCCTCTACTATTAGAAAATGACATGGTTTTTACAATTTATACGACTGACAGTTGCCTTCCTTATTTATCCACTCGACTGGGAACTACCAAAATTGATCGCGTCGTGACGTCAGTTTTAATTCTAATTTTATAAAGCTGCTTAGTTGGTTTTTTTGTTTAAACGCTCTCTCAGGAACTACTAGTCCGATTTCAAAATTCTTGCTTTCAGTATTCAAAAGGATAGTCCATTTATCGAGGAAAGTTAAGTTTAGGCTATATTTTTTTTAAATAGGAAAACGTAATGAAATATCGAATTTGTAACCCAATGTGTAAAATCGAGAACTTATCTATGAGTAAAAACTATTGAAAATAAAACAAAATGACTACGGGCTTGTAGATCTCAAGAGAGTCCGCGAAATTATATATCTAACCTAGGTGACAATCAACACGAGCTTACGGCCCTAAATGAGTGCATTCGTTTATCGGAAACTACAATATGGCGCTGCAGAACATTTAGAACGAAGTTCCTTATCGCGCGTTATCGAAAGGGGGCTAGACGAAAATTCTTATGAAAAGTTGTCACGACACTTTTTGTTTTAGATGATTATCTCTAGATGGCGCTGTGATCAAAATCCTTTTACACGTTCCTTATTTGATTTAGATGATTATCGCTAGATGGCGCTGTGATTAAAATCTTTTAAAACACGTTCCTTATAGCGCGTAAAAAAATATAAGGAAAAAAAATTATAAGATATCTTTTAATCGAAAGGGACTTCGTTTCATCCGGGTGTCCCTTGATCCCTCTCAAGTTTTTTTAATATAGGAAGTAATTCTTCAGTTTACGTTCTATTCTCACACAATGTCTTCCGTACATCTATCTAAGTTGCAATTATCTAATTACGTAACAGTTCGACGGCCTCTTCATAGTCATTCCGTGACCGAGCAGGTTAATAACCTTATTCTTTATATTGTCAGTCATGTAAAATCATCTCAGTGAATGTTACATTTTGAAATCGATTAAAAACTTTTTAGTGTTTGTTGTTTTTTTTTTGGCAAATGTGTTTAGATCATACAGCCAGCTATTTATTCGTGATTTTGATTGTCATATTGAAAGTTAGATTTTTTAATGGCATCTATTTTATTTCTATGTACAATTGATAGGGTAAATTACTACAAAAATAGAAGAATAACATTAGCATGAGAAGTTATTTTCTTTTGTTGTTAATCTTTGTGGTCATTGTTTGTTAACACTAATAAATAATAAAAAAAAAATAACGAAGAAGACCAAAGACTTGAAATAAAAGAGGCTACAAAACATACTCTTTCATGCGTATTGTAGAATCAGCTTCATCCCAGAGACTCCAAATAACCACAGACTAATCAACCGAAACCATTTGCAAAAAATGTGACCATAGACAATTTTTTCACAAAATTCCCAGACCAGATTAAAACGGTGAGAGACCGCAGAAATGGTACCGTTTCGTAAAACCGCTCGACCGTTGCTCGTAATGTTAGTCAAGATAACGTGAAGCATTCTGGTCTAGTTATAGCACTATGGACATTTTAGTTAAACCGCACTAAACTTCCAAACGCTCACACTTAGCGTCCGAACCCAGCACGGGGTTGTGCAGGACGGCGCGACACGTTACGCACTACGGTTTTTCCGTCGCGCCGTCCCCGGACGCCGAACCGGCAGCCGCCTGCGATACGGCCATATATGGACCTTGGACTGCGTAATGAGGAATGGAGAATATATTCTTTAGCGTAAGGTGAGGCTGGATAGGCCCTTTTTCATTGAATTTCTTTCCTTTCTTTTCAACTGTTCTTTTCCTGTCGCGGCCTAGTGGGCCTGGGTTTCTCATTAAATGGTGTTAGATTTGGTCTACCACCCAGATTAGGCAAATTAAAGTTTTAGTTTAAAGATGTAAAATTGATATTTCAAAATGGCTTCCAACAGTATGATATCAGTAATCAATAGTTCGGTATTGTTATTGCGTTCGGCACGCAACAACAATTAAATTAATTGTAATCCAATTAAGTTTCAATTGAAATGGACGTGTTATTGAAGGATAGACAAATTTATTGAAAGCAATCTTTAGAGTTGGTAACCTCTTACTACACAATGCATAAAACATCATGTTCAGTCCTACGTTTGTTTACTACTGGACGTAGGCTTCTCCTATCTTCCACCGAGCACCATCTTCGGCTTTTCCCAACCACTTTCGGCCACATTTTATGAAGCACAACGTTATCAGTAGCCCATGTTCGACCACTGCTAGACTAGGCATCTCCCATCATATGTCACCGAGCCGGCTCTTCTCAATCACTTTTACCCGGCCATCTTTTTTATGTCATTGGACAAAGCACTAAGTTATGATCATCCCACGTTTATCCTATGCTAGATATGGGTTATTCCCATTATATAAGCATGGTCTATTCAATTACTTTTTACTGGTCATCTTCTTTATGGCGCCGCACAAAGCACGGTCTGCCTGTTCTAAAAAGTACACTTGTTATACACGCTTTTTAAAAATGGCGTCCAATTGAAAACAATGTAGAAAGCGATCGATATACGAGAATCAAAATGTAATTAAATATTTTATGGTTGTCGTCACACGAGACGCGGGAAAGTTACTTTCATTGTTAAAGCGAATGTTAATCTGTAGGGATTAGAGAGTTTTCTGAATATTCTCATGCACCAAGTGGCGTGCAGTTCGTTGAAGAAAATAAGCACTGCATACCTTAAATCTGGGTTTTTGTAGAAAAATAACATTAAGATCACCGTAACAAATGTCTTGGGCAATTAATTGATAATCATTACTTAATATCCAATGCAATATTTGAGTTTGGAATATAATTGAAAGAAACAATTTTAAATTCGAATTTGAGAACCCATAGTATTAATATTTTAGTACTCAAAGAAGGTTGAAGAAGTCGTTAAAAATGCTTAATGGTCAGCCTACTACTATGGTTTCATCTTGGTAATAAGTAATCCGGGATTATCCGCACTTTACTTTTGGATATACTTATTTCTAGCCAAGCGAGTTTAATATAACGATAAAGGTAGTTTTTATGGTGTGTCAGATAATGTATGTGTTAGGACAAAAGTATAGAAGGAGAAAACATCTAATTTATATGGGATAAGGTACCTAAAGCGACAGAAGTTGTCAACCAAAAGGTTGTTTTTTATATACAAAAGTCGCATACAACAATACTGACAGAAGCAAAGCGATACTGATATGACAAAATGTGAGTTGAGTAAGTTGTACCCTTCAGTACGTCACTAAACTCGAACACAATCATAGGACTACCAACAAATAATTTATTTTAAAGAAATGCTTATATACAAGCTTTTAAGATCCTGGATATCATGTAGCAGTAGAATGCCAGCTAATAGAAGTAAAATGCTCTCAAAAACGACGGGTCTATCTTGTTTAGTACAGGAGTTATGACCACCTTAAGAATTCGTCATCAGATCAGCGCCATTTTGTCATATTATTACACTGACACGCCATATACATCTATGTGCAAAATATCAGCTCAATCGGACACCGGGAAGTTTGTCAAATTTAGCTTTAAGTAGTACTCTTCAATACGCTACTAAGCTCCAACACAATCATAGGACTACCAGCAAAAAATAAGGTCAAGAACCGAGGCGAGTGTTTACAAACACAGACAAACGCGCACCATCACCTCAGGCCTTCGTGTGTGTACGACACGCACCCATAGACGTGAATCATCCGCTCATCAACCATTTAAATCGTATTGAAACGATGCGCCAAGATGACTATTGAAATTTTAAAGGTGTGATTCGGAAACTGCAGTAACAGCTGCTTGAAGTTGGTCTAATACAACGTTTTAGGTCATGAACCTCTGTAATGCCAGAAAAGTGAGGGGCCGCTATCTATGAGACAGGACTTTAAAGAGGGACATGTCATAGCGCTCCAGGAACACGCGTGGACGGTCAACTACTACAATTTAGATATCTAACTAGTTTACCACTAGTTCTAAAATTAACCTGACTGTTTAGTGACTGGTGAAGCATTTTTTTGTGCCGATCTCAGACTGTCCCCTGTATGCTATCCTGGATTGAGGACTTCACACATTTGATGGGTTTTAAGCTTATAATACTGCATAGCCAAACTACCAACAGACATAGTTATGCTTGAAGTTGGTCATTGATGTTGGTATCCGATCTCTTGTATAGAAGAAATAAAAATATTACCACATGCCCTTAATTTAGGTCCAGGACGAAATATGCCTAGTAAGGGCTTTTTTAAGTTATGTTTAGTCACGATCTTGTTTTTTCATTGTTTTATTTAGTAGTGTTGAACTTAACTACATAATTAGTTATAGTATTTATATGAATACTGTTTGTATTAGTTGTTGCGTTTGTAGTTTGTTTCGGAATAGTACCTTAAGGCTTATTAGAATAGTTATAAAGTAATATATAGTTTCTTTTCGTTGAGTCATAAGTGATTTATAATCAGATTGAAAATGCTGGTTTCATTGCTCAGTTTCTTGCAGGTTTTTAGTTTTTCATCATATTTCTAACTTATATAGTAATGTTTGTATCTATCTATTCAGGGAAAATAAGAGTAGAAGTTTTGTTCTGTCTGTAGAGTAATTTAGAAAAAAAATTGTTAATGATAAACATTTTGAGTTTTTAACTTCCTGTTTCATAAAAGTATCACAAAAAGATCTACCTAGTTTTCAGATATGAATATATTAGCGGTTTGTTTGTATTGTTTTTAACTTCACAACTCAAATACACCAAACTTTTAAACATTTTTAAGATTCGTCATAATTTGACCTTAAAGAAAATCGACCTTTCAAATACAAAATCTGTTCAAATTTCGATTGAACCAGACGATTAATTAAACACAAAAGAATCATTAAAAACAGTCCACCTAAAAAGGCAAGAACCATAAAAATATTCAGTCCTTATTAGACACTGAAGAATGACCAACATCAAAAGCTACTCACACATATCATTCATTTTGATTCCACACTCAAAATTTTTCACTACACATGTCTCACGTAATGAGGCTTGAGGTCGTTTCAATACACAACACAACACGCGTCCGTTTCCCGTGGGCGGTCCCGACTTATGACGTGGAGTCTGACTGTTGCATTCCGTTAAGAAATGTGTACCGTTAGTAAAATGAACGTTGTACAATGCTGCTCCGTTTTCGAAAGTTTTGTGCGAAAGAGAGAGAAAGTCACAGCTGATTGCCCTACTAGTTTCCTACTCTATCGTCTTCTGATCAAATTTGTACACTATTTAGCTTTCCTTCAGGTTTCTGGGCTTCAATGTCTCAGTGAAGCCCAGATGGTCGCTGCTGTTGAGCCTGGCTACACAGGAGCTACAGTACTTCATCTTTTAAGGCAAATACTTGAGCTAATTGCCCTAAAGTTAGTAGTGGCATTTTTAAAAATTTCAACATCTTTGCGGTAGTCGAGGTGATCAGGGAGGCAGAAAGTCAAAACAGGGCGCGACTAATCCTGATACTTAAAAGGGGTTGAGGGTAATGGAGGTGGTAAAATGCACGAGTAGGATTGTCTTAGGGTTTAGGGTATTTCGATATTCAACAACGACACAAAAAGCTGCGTTATTAATAAAATTAGATCGTAAATTAGACTGTATTGATTTGCATTAATTAGGACACCTTCAAGTAGATGTTCCATTTTTGATACCAGACAGGCTTGATGGCCATATCTCACATCCAACTCAATGTACGCGTGACAAAAGTTTTTTCTCCTCGTCTAACGGACGTCCAATAAAGGTTATTGAGAGGGGAACTCGTATCGTGTCATGGTGTTTACGTACGGCACGTGCTATGGCGATTACAACATCACAGTTTGTGTTTAAAACTGAGTTATTTTAGGTTCGATAAATATTCGGGGTCGTTGATATTGAAAAGTTTTGAGGTTCTTCTGCTTTTTTGACTTCCAAAAAGGAGGCGGTACTCAAATCGATGTCTGTTCCTTCATAACTTTAGTTTGGCTGGAGCGATTTGAATGATTGTTATTGAAATAACGTGAATGCTAGACAAGGCTTTATTTCCTTACATACTAGGTAAAGTAAGCTATTGACCCTATGGGTGGTAAATGTTTACTGTCGCTCACAAACTCCTGCAATGTCTGAGCACACTGGGACCTATGTCCTACCACATACAATTCATCTCCTTTTGTATTTAGAAAAATAAAAAGAGAAGTAAACAAAGCAACAAACATAACCTAGTCTGTTTAAGGAAACACACGAGTTTACCAATCATTCAAGGCCATTTATTGATTGCTCAAGTGTTTTGTAATGTTATTAATTAGAGTATTTTGTAAGGATTTATGATTTTTATTTAGTCACGTTCACTTAATCTTAGGCAGTTTAAGCAATAGTGTCGCCATACGCTGATATAGGAAAACGAATGTTGAATTGGAAAGTAGATGGAAGAAAAAATAAGTTTAAGAATAAAATAATAGATTGTGTGGAAAAAAATTGGCCGCTTACGATAGGTCTTATTAGACGACTCACTCAAAGAGCAATGGAAAGGGCTATGCTGGGTGTTTCTATGCGTGATCAAATCAGAAATGAGGAGATCCGCAGAAGGACTAAAGTAACCGACATAGCCCAAAGAATTGCATCTTTGAAGTGGCAATGGGCAGGACACATTGTGCGAAGAACGGATGGCCGATGGGACCGAAGAGTTCTGGAGTGGCGGCCACGAACCGGTAAGCGCAACGTTGGTAGACCCCCCACAAGATGGACCGAAGATCTGGTCAAGATCGCGGGAGGTCACTGGATGCAGATGGCGCAGGACCGGACGATGTTGGCGAGGTTTGGGGGAGGCCTATGTCCAGCAGTGGGCGTCTATAGGCTGATGATGATGATGTGGAAAATAATATGGAAATTTGCACGGTGATAGGTGACTTATTCCAGAATAGGAGTAAATAGAGCAAAACAAAGACAGGAAATATAAGAAAGTTAAGCATAAGAAAAAGTATTGGTCCCGCAGTGTGTACCATTGCATAGTCCATGAAACATTAATTCGTATGCCTCCGTAAAAATTCGTAGCATGAACTAGTCATTAGTCAGTGTGATCAGAATGATCTTTTAACGTTCATGAAGCATAGATATCTATTGCTACAAATTTAATAAATAGATGATCTTTGTCCTATGTCCAGCAGTGGACGTCTATAGGCTGATGATGATGATGATGATGATGATCTTTGTCTTTCAAGTTTAGGCTGAGATAAGGCTAACTATGCCGTGGACAGTCAAACAAGAGTGTTTACCAACGACCTTTTTTCACTTTTTGACTTTGAACATCCAACCAACCAGTGCACACATCATAAAAATCAATATAATAATTAATAAAGACCGGATGCTGTACAATACTCCATTATTATTCATTATGTCATCCTTATTGTCTTTGTATAGACAATTAGTATCATTTATGGCATTTGCGACGTAGTTACAGAATCAATTGAACTAGTCATAGTACCTCGTCTGCCTACAAGGCAAAAATATATACTTTATCTGTAATATAAACATCGCAAAATGTGTTGCTAAGCGCATAACTCAACAACGCCTGGACTAATATGACCATTTTTTTAAAATCTTCGTTGAAGTTCAAGGATGGTTTTTACGGAAAAATGAATACTACACATTAGGCATAGTCCATCAAGCTTGCCCATAAAATATTTTCGATGAATTTTGAGAATATAACTTTTCCTCACGATGCTTTCCTTCACCGATTTTCAAACTGACACACCTAGACATAATATTACACTAGTACAGAAGTATCCTCCGTCTACAGTTCTATATTTCTCAATCCAATTATTATTAGCAAGAGTATACTTCAAAATTAAGCCATAACAACCGGTCCTGAGTTTTTCGATTTTAACGACTTTCCGTGCCCCTGACCAGGTCATCATCTTGTGGGAGTTTATTTAGCAAATTAAGTTATCAACTAAAATGGCATTAGCCAGGCAAGGCCAAAAGCCCATATAAATGTATTTTGCAATTTAAAACAATGTGGGTAGTCGAAAAAGAATTATAGTTGTTTTGCAATGTTACCTGTGCGCCCACGAACTGTTATACTTTAATTGTTGCTAAATGGATCGGATTAAAAGTAATCACGACTTGTTTTAAACTTCCGTAAATGAGTAACAGTCAACTAACCACTTTGACCAAATATTTCATAGTTTTGATGTGATACATCTATATAGCCGCGCATAAAACCGCATGCGTCGACTTAAGAGAAACGACAGTTAATTTGTGTTATTTTAGGGGCACATTTCAAGATTTGAAATAAATTCGTAAAATTTTGTATTTAATGAAAATAAATGTACTGTTATGTATATTAGGTTCTTTTACAAAATGATGTCGATGTTTCACATCTGCTAGGCGTCCTGTGACGCCTCAATTTTTGTACATAACGAGATCCACTGTAGACGATCCACCCCGATCCGTTTGAATCAAGCCATTTACTCAGTTGGAGCGAAAGCTTCTCAGCTGATGGCTTTACGCTATTAGGCCGTGCAAAGGACAAGCTTGATCTAGTGTGGAGTGTGTAATGGTTTATAATCTTTAAAGTCACAGCGATAGGAACAATGATGGGCGATTCAATACTAATTTGAGTTTGACACTACACGGTAGGTAACCACTTTGGTAGGTCCTGGTGTTGCAGAAGACTGAACAGCAACTTTTAGAGGTATTTATTTCTGTGTGCATTATTATTGTAATAAGATAGAGCATAAGGTTATTGTAGCAATTCTAAGTAGATTAATTAAATAAACGTCCACGGAATATTGAATATAATTATCTTTTAGCATGCACTTTTCTATTAAATATTACAGCAAAAATAATTAAACATGATTAACGGTTGATGTGTAACACGCCATATTTTAGCGGTTCGATGGCAAACGAAGCGTCAAATCGACGCCATTTTTTCTCTATGGTTACACGGAAATTATAGAAGTCGAGTCAAGCTCTGTATGTTACGAAAATAGTCTATGGTTCCGTGATTGGAATTTCACTTCTAAGTGGTGTTTATAAGTGAAATTATATAGGTAAGAGTTGTTAATTGTGGACGGTTGTTAATAATAGAAGTATTACCAGCTTTACTCTTTGCTGTAGCTAAAGTTCTTATTAGAATCGCGTTTTTGCAAGTAATAACGAGGCTTGAGAAGTGTCCTTAAAGTTAGGTCGTAGGTAGCGACCTCTCAGTGTCCCCTGACATTGCAAAGGTTCATGAGCGACGGTAACCACCTATCAGGTGGGTCGTTGGCTCATCTGGCTACATGGCAATAAAAAAAAATATTATGATTTATTTATTATTTTATTTAACCGCGGATTTTTTATTGCGTCGTTCGTTGTAGTCATAATTTAATGTTAAGAGATATTCTACATACTTTTTTCGATAGCAGACTGATACACATTGCCACAGTAATACTGATCTTAAGGAAATGTATAGTTTATCATTGGATTTGACCACCTCTCCCTCCCACCACTGTAACTCGTATGTATGACAGCGGCGACCACTGTAATGACTCTGAGCAGTGAAGTACACAAACACGAGGGAAAGATAACTTGTCTAACCCCGCAATGAATTTAATCAGAAGATGATAGGACACGTGAAGATTAAGGAGTTAAGGAGCCCAATATTTCTCCACGCGGACTTTTGTCATGGATTATGTTTAATGGAAATGTAAATACAACATCAGACTTAACAACAATAAAGACACAAACGAAAAACTATTAATTTATGTATAGTTACAGAAGTACTATGACAGACAGTTATTTAAAACAAAAATGTTTAGTCTATTATTCATTTCGTGCTTTCACAAAAACAAGACATTAGTCAAGAAAACATGATGGTTAATTTTAGTTATTTTACCTTCTTATCCAACGAAAGAATCTGTTCCCTGCCTTCTTCGTGTTATTTTTCTTCTTTTTTCCCATTCTGTATGTTCTCTTGAACAATCATTAATCACAAGACACTATTGTCACGAAATAAACACTGTATCACTGTCTATGGTCACAAAGGGGATTCCAAATTTAAAAATCCCAAGTTCAAATTTAGAACACGCGTTGACACAGCACTGGCACGTTATCTTATAAAATACTTATTCGTATAAATTTGTCACTGGCCGGAACAGGACTCTGAGGTTGTGCTCTAAAAAGTTTTAAACACAGATTATAGATTAACGCTTTTTTGAAAATACTTGATATTATAAGACTTTTAAAGATTAATTTCGCCTTAATTATGGAGTTTTTGATAACAGAACTGCGCGTTTTGGTGTGTTGTGGCGTACTGGCGCGAGGCCAAACAAATATAGAATCACGAGAGAGAGAGAAACTAAAATAAAAAAATGCACTTCCAGAGAAATGCAGCGTGTTTATTTTCGTTCGAACAAGATGAAGATTAGATATGGAACTTAATTATAACGATATAGAGTGGTTTTGGGATTGTTTCTGATGGTAGTGGAAAGATGGACGAATATCTCGCTTTGGAATGTTTTGTAAAACACATATTCGGAACAGCGACGAGCATTTGCCCAAGCTAATACGAGTATATTCCGATATTTATACACAGATTCAAAATCAAAGTTGAAAAAAAAACGCAAAAGTAATATTGAAAAAAGTAATGACAAAGTCAGTATTAAGATTCATTTTCTTTAGAGGCGATATCCAGTACAATATTGTAGTTACTTAGTACTTGTTTTAGGTCTGAGAGGATAATTCTACATCACTGCAAAACAATAAAAAAAAACCCAAAAAAATCGTTTTACATTACAATGACAATAACTCTATAAACTCTTCGAGTGGTTTTGTGGTCCTTCGAGCCGGATAAAAAAATACTGCAAAATAAACATCGCTTCGAACTAAAACACTCACATGTTAACACCTACAGACAATACCAATCATCAGTTATGAGAAAAAACATCTGACAGCCGACAGACATAACAGTTGAACGGATGACTCATAGAAATTAATCTAGACCGTTAAAACTAACGTATAAAAACTGCGCAATTATTATTTAAAACTAGTTGGCAACGCAACTTCGTCTGCGTCACAAAAAAGACGTATAAACCTTCCCTGGACTTATACGAATATTTCAAGACTAAGATTAGGTCAATCGGTTGAGTCGTTCTCGAGTTTTAGCGATTTAATAGCAATTAATTTTTATTTTTAAGATTATTGGTTAACTGTTGGTTTTATTGTTCAGAAACTTAAAAAAATTACAAATAATGAAAAGCATTTTGTACTTAAAACATTACTCCATTACCACGCTACCATTACATGAAATTATATTTGGTTTTTAAAGATATTTTCTACAATAAATATAATCTAAATAGAGTACAAAACTGTAAAACACTGCGCCATATTGAAATCAATAATTTAACGTTCGTTTTCGCGGTCTTTTTAAACAGTAATGCCAACCACACAACAAAATAGACGAACGAAATTTATTTGATCTCGCGCCAAAAAGTTACCTCAAATACTTAAGACGAGGAAGTGATGAATAATTACAATTATAATGTCAATTTTATTTATAAATATAGCCCTGCTAGTTTTTTTTTTGATATTTTCAATGTACAGAATTGACCTCTCTACGATTTTATTATAAGTATAGATATAGACATTTTTGTTTACTGGAGCAAATAAAAGTTTAATAAATTGTCATACGAGAATGCGGGTAATTCTTTAGTAACATCCCATTATAAGATTTAAAAAAAAACAAAATGGCGGTAAAACAAAGATATTGGATATTAAATATTACAAGAAGAACGTTATTTATAATGTTAATATGGAAACGAAATAGTAACTTAATAGAAAGAGGTTTACTTTCCCTCTTAGTGTTCTATTATTACTATTAAATCTAAAACTCTAAAGAACACAGGTATTAACTAAAATCTATTTATCCATTAACTTAAAAGTTACTATTAAATTTATGTACCTACTATTCCAAAATTAATCAAAGTTTCACAACAAAAAATAAGATGGAGAACCTAACCTATGTAACAAACTGAATAGTGTTAATATACCTACATGACTATGTAGCACATACTTGTATACAAATTACTTCGTTTTGAATCACGTGTTACGTATTATGTGTAACTTACAATGAGAAACAACAATAGACTAGTTCTCTAGAACGAGTCCCGTGAAACCTCGTCAGTGGAACACCAGTATATATGAACCTCTAATGTTTCAACAAAATTGTATAAAAACTATGAAACCTAAATAAAACAACGCAGGTCATCTATGACTGGACGTCACATGCTTTCGCGCGCTGACGAAAGCGAGATTGACAGCCGTCCCATTTTTCGAATACGCCTTCCTGTTCCGTTTTCGCGTTCCGAAAATCAAATAGTTGTTCCATTTACTAAACCAAAGACATAAATAAAAGCAACGCGTTTTTCGAAATCCGAATTTGTGACGTTGTATTTTGGGTATATAAGGATGCACCGTATTATTGTCGAGCACTCGCTCATCTTCGATCGTGCCATGACCTTCCGTCAGCACATCAAAGCCGTGCGCGATCGCGCCGCTTTCATCCTCGGTAGACTCAACCCCATGATCTGCAAGCGTAGTAAATTGTCACTTCGTAATAAGTTGACTCTTTACAAAACTTGCGTCAGACCCATCATGACTTATGCAAGTCCAGCGTTCGCTCATGCGGCGCGTTCCCACCTAAAGTCCTTCCAGGTTCTGCAGAATCGGTTTCTGCGAAAGGCCGTCGGTGCTCCGTGGTATATGCGGAACGTCGACCTTCATGACGATTTCGACCTCGTCCCCGTCTCTAAGTTCTTGAAGCAAGCTTCCGAGCGATACTTCAAGACCGCGGAGGATCATAGTAATCCTCTCATCGTAGCCGCCGCGAACTACGCGCCCGACCCCGCCCACGCCCGTAAGGCGAAACGCCGACGCCCGCGACACGTCCTCACGGACCCTCCCGACGCGCTGACGACGCTGCTCGCTGACAGCCCTAATGCTGACAGACCGAGACGGCGCCCCGGATTCCTCACTCGTCATCGTCGAGCTCGACGCAGAGTTCAACGTGCCCCATGAAGCATCATCATCATCACCCGTTTCCTGCAAGTTCGTTTTAGTTTGTTATTTAATAAATTATTTTCTGGTGTACTGCTTTTCATTATTTGCACGCCCGCTGAGTTTCTTGCTGGTTCTTCTCAGTTGGGTCGCGTTCCGAATCCAGTGGTAGAATCATTATGTGCTAACAAGTTGCCTTGCGGCGACTTTTAGCAGTCCCTTCCTACCCTTTCTCAGCTGAGCCCCTTCTGAGCTCGCACCTCCATCCTGGCGAAGCTGTAAAGGCCTGAGGGCCAACAGCGATTCCTCCTATCCCAAATAAAATAAATAAAGTCGAGCACTCGCGCTGAGTCCTGCAACCGCGTCAGTCGTCAACAAATAGAACGCGGCGACTAAACGACTGGATTCACGTGAAAATGCGAGCTTTCTGAGGAAGTCACAAGTTTAATAATAGTGCGCTATGAAACTTCGATGTAGTATATCGAAGAGATAAAGATAAAACTTGCATCGGACTGCGGGATTGATGCGGTATTAGAGAGGAATTTGAAACGTACTAAGTATTCTAAGGATTTAACGAAAATTCGCATTTACAAAACATGATGCGAATGTTATACGAATATAATAATAAAAGTTGGATGTAGAGAATCTCACAGAGCTAATCGATTTCGCAAATGTCAAAACTGATTATTCTCAAATTTTTCTTCTCGCGCATTTACAATAATCGACATTCCCAAATCTCTGCTATAGATCATCAAACGGACAGTATGCTTGTATCTGCCGAATCCTATTGTATCTGACAATTCTAGTAATTTCAAATGATCACAATATATCGAAGATTACATATAGGTAACTCTGAAATACTCTTCAAAGTCCCAAAAAGTATGATACAAATACATTATTATAATTAAAATTTTCTTGTATATTCTGTACAATTTTAATATACTGTGGTGATTTATTAACAAAATGTCGCAGTATTCGCGTTATTTTGGCAATGATTTCAATTAAATTTACAAGCTACGATATATCGTGACATTATATTCTTTAAATTCTTATTTAATGTGCCTCAGGCATTGGTCCCCCTCTCACTCCCACCACTGTAACTCTTGTGTACGTGATATGACAGCGGCGACCACGAAACGAATTTAATCAGAAGATGATAGAAAGAGTAGAAATAAACTGCATAAATTAACGAATAATAACACGGTAAACTGTCTTTTAATTAAAATAAACAATGAAAATCGAATAACGTAAATAAAAAGCCCCAATAGAGATTTTGCAAAAATACTTAGAAGACAATTTACTATTAAACACTGACGAATAAAAACATGCATATTAAAAATAAATCGTACGACAAATCGTATCGTGCACAATAAACGTCAACCTTGATAGCTTCACAATACAAAATAAGCAATTTATAACTAACGAAACAGCACAAGGCTTGCGTGACACGTAAGAAATGTCGTGTGCAGTGACTCTCGTGTGGGTTGAACCTTGGATTTTGAACCAACTTTCAGTAAAACTTAGTTGAAGGTAGTTGTAAATTTGACCGGGTGAGTCAGCTTATACGCCTACCATGGGTTTGACAAGCAGTTTTGCCTCTGATTTGAAATGATTTAACTTGCACTAGATATAACTTAGTGCCTAAGTATGTAAGTATGGAATTTTGAAATTTATATTTAATCAATTCTCCTGCACCATGAAACTGGTCAGGAGTCGGAATGAAGCCATAGGAACTCTTATACTAAACAAGTCTAGCTCTTTACTGCTGGTACTGAGGTTTACAAAGCTTAATGAGGGGGGCAATGTTAGGTTCGAAATTTATTTTAAACTCTATTCCATTACCAGCTCTTCTTTAAGACCTTGTTTTGTCTATGCCTACAATATTAAAACTACGAAACGACGGTTAAGTATCGAAATGTTACTACAAGCAGTTAAAATAACATTTCAGAAGTTAACGGAATAACTTGTTAATTTTATTATGTCGTAAATAACTCCCGCTGATCCTTCGGACAATCCTTGTGACGTGGTTATTCTCGTAAAAGCAATAAACGAGTGTTTTAAAAGATAATATAACTTTAGTGAGCGGATTCATAATTTTGAAAGAACACACTAAGTATCAGGACAAGTTCTTTTTCAAAACTTATCAAGAGTAACAGTGATGGAAGTTTCCAATCCATATTTAGCAAGCCTGGTGGATCATGCCTGATGCCTCTACTGAGGAGACCTGAACAGTGGGCAGTATTGGGTTGTTACAGTATAGTGGTGGGAGTGGGAGGTGGACAACTACTTTAAATACAATGTTTCATTAAAATCGGTTTAATTGTTAAGTTTCTAGGAAACACAACAAATGATTTCGAAACTGATTACACTTGTATATTTAGATATGATTCACGCTACACCAAACCCAGCCTCAATACAGGTTACAACTTGAATCATACTTCAATTTATCAAAATAGCGTAAATGTCAACTGTCATTTATTATTATCTGTGGCTAGAGTTTCAGTACTGCCAACTATTCGGTGCAATCTGGACGTAAGCCAAATCGCAACGGGTGCGATGAACTCCTCCTATCATCTTTTTGTGTCTGGCTTCTTTGATACATTCGTAATGCAAATTAAAGTTTAGGAATAGCCATTGAGATGCATTGGTGCATAAACAAGCTCTCGCGAACTGTTGTTAAATGTTTTATGGCCTTTGGTTACGGGATTGTGTAGCGTAACTTAATTAATTGTTTTATGAATAAGCGCTACCATTTACAGGTATTAGCCCACTTCACAACACTAACTCCTGTGCAGACAAGATCCACAGCAACGACCACCGTGTTGACTCAAAACAATGAAGCCTAAGAAACCCCAGGGTAACCTGTCTAACTTCACACGACATTAACCAGAAGATGATAGAAGGCGTAGGAAAATTCTAGAAGCTAAGATTTATAATAAAAGTTTTTTTTTGTATAACGTGAACGTGTTAATGGTATATTATTTTATAAGCGGGCACTGCGCAGTGAAGAACAAAGAACCTTCTGAACATCGTTTGGAAAAGGATAAGCTGGAAGAAACTTCGAAACCAAGTTTCCAAATTTAAGTAAAACGAATTGATTCGATTTTTGGCACAGAACTTAACTTTAAACTAACATTAAGCCAAATTGCTTAAGTTACGACATCCAAAGTTGGAACACTGGAAGTTGGCAACATTCACGAAAAAAATAAGTAAAATATTTAGACTGCAGTACTTAAGCTTTATTCGTAGAAGTTTTATAGAAAAACTTTTGCAGGTTTCATTGTCATTTAATGCGCAATGCGTTGTAATAATATATTACGAGTATTATGACCGCAAGGTAATAATAGTGGTATAAAGCCACAAATTGCTACGATGCATTATCATGTTACTATTATACAAAACAATATTATGATAACACACAATGAGAAAAGGAAGGCTATGGAATATACAATATTTTACTTAGTTTCTCTATCTCTTAGAACTAATATACACCACAAATTAAATTAAACCGCCTTTCTCCGTCACACTGACAAAAACCACCAAAGAAATTGCAAACTTTTTGCATAATAATCTAAAATCACTGGCCACTTTGGTTAGTAGACGAAAAAAAAAGAAAACGCGGTCCGCCCGCGCTATTTCGCGCCACAAACTAAACATAATAGCGGCCAATGGTAGTAACCAACCAACCAGAAATGGTAAACGTGATATACGATTTTTAATTAAGATTCTAAATGAGTGTCTTTCCAAATCTGTCGTGTTCGAAGAATGCAGGTAAACAGGTCAACGGATAAATAATTGAATTGTCAATTTAAGTTGAATGCGATCAGTTTTAAGTCTTTTTTTAAGGATGTTGTTTACTGAACTATTTAATTAACTTCCCCTTGGATTGTTTGTCACCTTTTTTCCGAACGCTCTTCATTGTTTAAACGAGTCTTGAAGAAGGTCCTTTAGTAGGCCGTAGGTGTCCTGATAGTGGAAAGGTCCATGATCGATGGTAGTCATTTGCAAACTGGTGGCAATATACTAAATTTCAAAGTTTAAAGTATAAACTTATTCAGACACTCGCAGTTTTCTATAATACTTTCAATATCGAAATATCGAGACAACTCAATTAATTAAATATCGTGGTAAGAACCCGTTGAAAATGCATGAAAGTTTAAAGTATTTTTTTTTTTATTTTTTTTTATTGCGTGATAGATAAACGAGCCTACGGCCCACCTGATGGTAAGCGGTCACCGTCACCGTATGCTTAGGATTTTACGGATTTAGACTTTGTTTTAGGCCAAAATTGGCATCCGTTCATTTTTATTTTGTGTTTTTCCTTACACTATGTCCTTACGTTGCAAATATTCAGTTTATGACTGATATAAACAGTAAACGCATAATATTGTGTATATTTCCTTTCCTTTGTTTAATAAATATTGTATTTTGGTTTTTGTTTGCATATTTATGAAAGTATTTGTAAAATGGTTGTATAGGTTTACAAATAACAGAATTACCACTCATGGCAAAGTTGACGATCGGATAAGGTATAATGATAGACCTGAAAAGAGTGTTTTCTAAAAAGGACTCTAAACTACACATCCTGCACACTTAGCATTTTTGCATTATATGCAGTTTTTTAACTTTTTATACTGATTCAGTTCACAATCGTTAATTAAATAATTCATGGAATTATTACCTCTTAAATATCTAGATTTAGTATTAGAGTAAAATGGCACAGATAGTAAGTTTTTTAATGTTTCTTAATAGTTTAATTTTCAATTTGAGAGTGGATACTTTGTTTTAATTTTTAAACAATGTATTTTACATTCGATTGAAAGAATCAATTTACCCATGTCCCATAATTAACATTTTGTCACAAAATTTTTGGTTTTAACATTTTTTTTTTATTGCAAGATAGATAAACGAGCCTACAGCCCACCCGAAGGTAAGCAGTCACCGTGGCTCATGAACCTCTGCAATGCCAGAGCAAAGAGGGGCCGTTATCTATCACCTACCCATACAGGACTTTTCTTAAACCTCGTTTAAAGAGGGACATATTTACCGGTCCAGAACAGTGGCCAAAACATTTTATATTTTGAACTGTTAGTCCCTTTTTAATTTCAATAAGAATGATTCATTCATTGAATATTTAAAATAAAGTATTTCAATTCTTCATTTTAAAATATATTGTCAACCTTGTGTTATGCATTTAATCCATACTGCATACGTTTCAGTCTGTTTACCTACAGTTATCTGAAAGGTCAAGGTAAAAACCTCTGAATAAGTACTTAACTGTTTATTCTACGTGTAATATACACATAATTATTAAATTATGTTGTAATTGGCTCATTAGTGTGATCTAACGATCCTTGTATCTCATTTATTCTCTGTACCTTTGTTACGTAGGTATCCTGGTATATATAGTTAGTGTGATCTAACGATCCTTGTATCTCATTTATTCTCTGTACCTTTGTTACGTAGGTATCCTGGTATATATATCATTACTGCTACAAAATAAGGAATAATCCACAATTTTCTAGTGGTTGTGGACTTCAAGTATTTTGAAGACATTTGCAACATGTATGTTTTACCAACAATGATCAAAAAAAATCTTTGAAAATTAAGATTTGTCAACTATATGTGATATTTATTGTAAGTATTTTATGTTTCTTCACTACTAAGACATGTATTATTTTTTATTGAAATGAGATCTTTAGAGATGCTTTTGTTTTAGGATTTTATATACAAATATAAACGTTTGCTCTTACCATGCAAGCGTTGAATGTAATAAAAAATAGTTAATTATTACCTTTAAGTTGTTTTGTGTAACAAACAAATATAGAATTGCTTAATCCGTAATAATTTTAAAATGATTTATATAAACAGTTTTATGACATCATGTAGATGAGTAATTCTTGGCATTTAAGCTCTTCGAACAAGTTAAGAATATTTATTTATCATTTATATGTTTAATATCAACTAATAAGCATGTATGTTTTTTAATAATGAAATTTGACTTGCTTTTTCCATTAAAGATCAATACGCTTTGAAGTTTTTCGATAAACACTTTAAATTTGAATTTCGAAGTAAAAAAAAAAGAAATACTTTTTAATTTTACGCAAGCAGTCTCAACTAACGATTGGTACAGAAAAAGTTCTCATACGAAAAAATAATCTGCGCTTACGAAACAAAAGCAATACTTTATATAATATTACACAGTACAATAAAATAATTTAAGTAATTTACGAAACTACGAGATTTTTGCGAACATACCTGACACATGCGTAGGTTTATAATCACGGCAGCGCGCAGGTAGAAATCGCCCACGTAATTCAATGCACGATCGCAAATTAATTTCACTTTACAGTTCTAAGATAAGGTCTAATTCAGTTCGTATCGAATTAACAAACGCAATTAATTATTTAAATGTTTACGGATCACGAACACAGGATCACATCACAACACAGCAACTCGCGATTGTCAAATTGTCATATGGTAAGTTTTGTGTAATCTATGGACGTATGAAATGTTTCCTTTGCTAAAAATCGTATTTTAAATGAGAATTTGGATTGAATTAAAAAAGACCAACTTTTTAGGAAATACAAAAGTGTAAATGAAACTCTATTATTAAGTTAAATTAAACTTAATTTGTTAATTATGTTACCTTCTTTCGAAAAACATTGATCGAGAAATTTTGTCTATGAATAAAATATTTCGGCGGAAAATTCAAACTAACATTGGCGTGTTTGCCAAGCAAATCGTGTTCTTTTCCAAATGTATTAGAAAACGAATCAAAATCTCAGTGACTTAAATTATTTATTTTTCTAAGTCCTTGTAAGGGGGGGGCGGCGCGACGGGAAAGAGTGCCGATAGCGTAACGCGTCGCGTCGTCCCTCATAACCCCGTGCTGGGTTCTGGCCTCAGCCGGAGTTCGGACGCTAAGTGTGAGCGGTTGGAGGTTTTAGTGCCGCTCAACTCCCACATACCAGTGATTTCCTCCAACTAAAAAAAATAAAAAAATATGGACGTTTGAAAAAAAAAAAAACAAAAGTCAAAAAGTTGTAAGGACATAAAAACCACAAACTCACTCTTATTTTGTTGATTACTAAACTGAGAACTGAGTAATGCAGAGCAGAATTAAATTACTAAGATTATAAATAAAAACCAAATTCCGTAATAAAACTAAGTTTATTTGTATAATATATTAAATATAATTTATTAATTGTACATTCTATTATTGCTTTATTATATTAATATAATAGTTACAAATACATTTTTATCAATGTAACGAAAGTTTTTAGATTAAAAGTAATGTTAACTTTATTTGATTTAATTAAACTTTAAAGATAAATTTTTAAGGAAAATTATAAAACAAAATCCAATAAAATTAACATTACTTGTACGAATAAATATCATCACTTTTAGATCCATAGATAGTAGAAATACAACGTTATGACGTCACAATTTTCACGATATGCATGCCCTCCTTGGCCCCTAGTATGTGACGTCATACGATCATACATTTTTGAAATTAGCAGTACAATTTGAATTTAAAATACTGAAGTCAAATAGTGTATATTTGAAGATAAACCTCCTAAAATCTGTGGCCGCGTTTCCACATTGGCTCACCAACGTCCAACACACGAAAAAACGGTGACGGCCGACCAACATGTAAACAGGGGTTTGTAAAACACTGTTCGACAGTTGGCCTACCAGTTGTCATTTGCATGCATTGGAAGTTGGCGAGTCGTTTCTAACCAATGATATTATTATCCCAACTTAATGTTTTGTATGTTTAGTGTAATATTTGTAAGTGGGAATACATCATGAAGGCATTTTAGAATTAACATTATTGGTTTAAAAATTCATTTTCAACTGACACTATTCAAAATAACCACTCAACTGTGAACGTCACTACTCTCTAAATGGCGAAACTGGGGACTTCGTTCCGAATCAATACCGTGGTTGAGCCCCTTTTTAAAAACATTTTTTCCGATATTTGTTAATTTCGATTTTTAATTAAACCTTATTTTTTTGTAAATCTTAATTACTAAACGACGCTGTATTTCATTTTCAGCACAGATATATCAACTCCGTAAAATATGATTAAAAAATGTAAACAAAACAAGTTTTAGAACTGTGCTCAATTTTGGCTCCTGCCACAGACTTGGCAAAAGTACATAAACCAATTTGGTTGCCGATCCCAGTTGAGTGGTTATACTGCAATCACTTCACATATTTAGATGTCTTAAAATACCTACATACAGACAGACAATATTTGAAATTCGTTTGATAGTAGGTCCTGTATAGGTAGGTGATATATAACGACCCCTCATTGCCCTGACATTGCAGAGGTTCATGAGCGACGGTGACCGCTTACCATCAGGTGGGCCGTAAGCTCATCAAGTAATAAAAAAAAAATTGTTCTACATAAAAGGGGAATTGTCAATACTTATTGTAATAGTGAATTAGACAAACAGATAACATGAAAGCCTATATAGGGTGTTATTTTAATGATGGTACATAATGAAGATCCACCAATATTATAATCAAAGAGTATGGTATTATGCCTTAGTGAACTTCATTTAAGAATATACAAAATACCTGAAAAAACGTATGTTAGATGAATCTCAAGTAGGGTGCTCAACCAAATTAAGAGTGAAGTCCATTTAATGACAACTTCAAAATTGTAATCGATCGCGACAATTTCTTTATTTCCGATATGAATAAATAAATAAAATAATTCTTTAGCTTTACAATTTTACCAGTTTCGATAATTATTACATTAAATATTATGATGATATTTGATTCAAAAAAAAAAATTGGTTGCCTGTAAAGTCGGTATACGGGCGAAAATTTTACGTGACAACGACTCGGGCATGGTTAGCCCGCCTAAGAGCGAGAGAGACAGACATAAAAAGTGGAAGGCACGCGTGCCTCTCACTCGCTCTCATTGTGAGCGCATAACGTGAGCGGAGCGTAACGCAGTGAAGTGAAGTGTCACCCGCGGCCAACCAATTTATAACACGTTGTCACGTCAAAACATTTTTATTTTTTGCAAAATAGCTTCAAATGAGTGTGTAGCCGTAAGGCCACCTGATCTGATCTACCACCTTCCTTCAATATTTACCAATATTAAACACTGTTTAATAAAATATGCTCATAAACTTATTCAAACACTCGCCGTTTTCTATATTACTTTCATGCATTATATACGGGTTCTTACTACGATATTTTAAATTTCACCCTATTTTTTTTAAATTTAATTTAATCTTTAGTTCATAAAACCGATAAAAATATATATTTTTTTAAGCCAAATTAGACTAAAATTGGCCATTTAAAATTTAGCGCAAAACCGTCGCCAAATGCACCGCCATCTTTGGAACGTCACTCACAGAGTAAACAGCGGTGTAAACACTACGATTTACTGTAGAAGTGACGTCACATTACAAGCCATCATGGCGGATAGCGTTTTTGACATTCGCACAGATAAAAAAACACGAATTTCAAAATTTAAATATATATATATATTTTGCCTTTTTATGAGTAGAAATTAACATTAATCACTTAGTTTTCGTAAATCTATCAAAGTAACATAATTTTATATTTTTATTAGCTTGGTGCGTAATAGCCTATTAATTGAGTGGTCTCGAATATTTCAACATTGTCATGATCACGAGAAACTTATGTTTAAATTTCGTGGTAAGAACCCGTTTAGAATGAATGTAAGTAATATACAGGGTGGATCTGTAACTTTGGACAATCTGACCTGTCGAAATACAACTTAGCACCATTTTTATTTTTTGCTTCGGTTAAACTTTTTTCTAACATTGTATGGAAAACGTACGACTATCGTTGCGGACTTCCATAATATGATGAAAATTTATTTATCCAATTCCTAAAAGTTGTTCTAAGTTGTATTTCGACAGGTCATTCACTCCACGTCAGATTGTCCAAAGTTACAGATCCACCCTGTATAATCAACAACATCGCCCCCCTCTTTTCCATCAGACCAGTAAATGCCTCAAGGCCCTGGCCCCACCTTCGCTGGCCCAGTACACACATCCACAGGAACTGATCAATCTCCACACATAAGGACTGAAGAACTCTTCAGGTTTATCTTCTTCAACGTAACGGAATTTAAGGTCGGGGAATTTCTGAAAATATAAAACAAGGGATTACGCCTACAAGCTTTATATTAACTTGCACTGGATGTAACTTTGTAAGTTCGGGTGGAATCTTGCGAGTTAAATTTGATATAACTCCCGGTTTCCGATTGAGCTGACATTTTGCACGCAGATGTATATCGCGTGACAATGCAATAATATAACAAAATGGCGCTGATCTGATGATGGATTCGGTGGTCATAGTAACTCCTGTACTAAACAAGATAGACCCGACTTATACATGACTAGCTGACCCTCGCAACTTCGTCTGCGTTACAAAGGGGTTCAAACAGTACTCGCAATGCTGTCGAGTTATTATTTTCGCGGCCCGCAGTGCCCCACATATTCCCTATGTTACTCAGGGATAATGTAGTTTTCCAAAGGTGAAAGAATTTTTGAAATCGGTCCAGTAGTTTCGGAGCCTATTCATTACAAACAAACAAACAAACAAACAAACAAACAAACAAACCTTTCCTCTTTATAATATTAATAATATAGATATAAGCTTTTAAGTAGTAACTAACTCATCCGCACAACTTCGTCAGCGTCACAAAGGGATTCAATACCTCGATAAATAGACTATCCAACACTGAAATATTTCTTCCTGAGATTAGCGCACACAAAAAATCCTTCAGCCTTATACAGGGTGTCAGGCATTTTTGGGACACCCTGTATATTATAGATTTAAATAAATGATTATACCTTTAGTCTATCACTGGACCACTGCTCAGCCCCCTTCTTGATGCAGGCCAGTACCTCCGTCACTCCTAGATCAGTTCCGGCACCTTCCTGCACTCGTTGAAGACGACTCGAAAAATATCCTATCACCTGGAGACATTACTAAAGTTAATTAGTTCGAGTTCCAGTGGTACTACCCAAAAGCGAACGAGTGCGAGGGTAGACAGATTTGTTTGCTCTTAAATCGACCCGCAGTATCCAGTCTTCTCGTGATCATGACGTTTGCAACAACAACGAAATATCGAGACAACTCAATTAATTAAATATTCGTGGTAAGAACCCGTTGAAAATGCATGAAAGTAACATTAATAAAGCTTTTTAATTACTTTCAGGCATAATTAATTAGTCTCGATATTGGACTTACTGGATACTGCGGGTAGATTTAACAGCAAAAAACTCTGTCTACCCTCTTTCGTTTATTATATTTTCTTCATCTTAGACAGACTTAAATTTTTTAGGAATAACAAGAACAAACTACCAGACAGATCTTAATCAAATTTATACGAGACTAGCTGGCCCACACAACTTCGTCTGCGTCACATAAGGAAATTTTCTCACCGTTTAAACCTTCCCTGGACTTCTACGAATATTTCAAGATTAAAATAAGCCAAATCAGTTCAGTCGTTCTCGAGTTTTAGCGAGACTAACGAACAGCAATTAATTTTTATATATAAGATTAAGTCTAATGCGTCAGCTTTCTAACTCAAAAAGAATCATCGAAATTGGTTCATATAGAAAAGACGGCAAAACGCGAAATTTTGTCCGTTAAAACACAAAGTCGAATTGAGTGCTTTTTTTTGGAATTTGGTAAATTAATTAAAGACATACCATCTCAATATTCTGCGTAATATGTAAGTTCTGGTGTTGTTGGAAGACGGCCCGCTTGTGCAGTAAGGCGTACACTAAGTTCAGATTATTGGACAGCTGGTGAGCCAAACATGAATTAATAATTTCTAGCAACATTCTTAGTACTTCGTCCAAAACGCTTATGTGGTCCATCTGTGAAGAGAATAGAGATTTTTTTGTTATGTTTTTGACAGAAAATTCTATAAGTTATGGCTCGAATTCTAAAAGTTGAATCTCTAAATCTTAATATGAAAAAGATTTATGTGCAATTTTTCACAACACCACTGGCTATAAACGGCGAAGGAAAAAACATCGTGAGGAAACCTGCGTGTCGGAAAAGGGTTCTAAAAATCCTTTGAAGATATGTGAAGTCCCCAATCCGCACTGGGCAAGCGTGGTGGACTATGCCTGATCCCTCTTCGGAGACCTGAGCCCAACAGTGAGCAGTAATGGATTGGTACAGATACAGATGGCTCGAGAGCTAGTGGCAAATTTTTGGGTAAGTATTTGAAGCAAGCTGAAAACATGGTCCATAGTTCTATTGATATACCCAACTCGGAACTGCTGGTTTGGTTGTTGAGTAGCCGGGCTGAACGAACCCCTATTATATAGTACTAGCTGACCCGCACAACTTCGTCTGCGTTACAAAGGGGTTCAAAATTATTTGCGCGGCTCGAAGTGCACCCACATTCATTGCGTTTTATACTCGTGATAACTTCTAAACGAAAAGTCCGATTGGAATAAAACAAAAAGTAATTTACTTCTACATTAGTACTCTTGATAATATAATACTTAATTTGGATAAGGGTTAATATAACGATACTCATTTAACGTTAAATTCAATCTTGGGACGAAATATTATTTTTATAATATAAAAGCGGTTATTGTGACTAAACTATGATAGTTAGATATATGCTGTCGCGGACTTTTTTGTTTGTCTTCAAAAGACCTAAAAACCCGTAGTACATCATTTTGTTCTATTGTCAATAGTTTTTGCAGCGTACGCATAAATAGGTTTTCGATTATTCACCTTGTGTTACATATTCGATATTTTCATACGGATCCCTAATTTTTTTGAAAATAAAATATAGCCTATAACCTTCCTCGATAAATGGACTTTCCAACAGTAAAAGAATTTTTGAAATCGGACCAGTAGATCCTAAGATTAGCGCTTTGAAACAAACTCTTCAGCTTTATAATATTAGTATAGATTCCAGAAAAGGTCATTTTATTGGGGTTTTTAACTTTATTTACAAAAAAAAAACATGCACAGATCCATTTTCCGTAATCAAACTATGTATTAACAGTGGCGTGCATGCATATTTAAGTCAGGGTATGCCGAAACATAAATCTGAGTAATTTTCCACATATTTATATCCTATAATCAATTTAATTTAACTTTTACGCCAAATGTGTGCCAATTATAGTAATGAAAAGTGTATTTTGGTTAAATATACAACGTTTAATCGTTTTTTGGTTACAATTTTTTTAAGCAAATTTGAAATGATAGAGTATGCAGTGCGTATTTGCTTGTATGAATTGCACGCCGCTGTATATTAACTTACAATTTCTTCCGTTTTTTCTTCTGATTGGTGCGGTAACTCTAAAGTATTTATATCACCTCCTGAAATAAAAAACATACAGGGTGATTGTATGGTAATTTTGGTCTCCGAAAATTCTCAAAATCTTAAATTCCGTATCGCTATTGTCAGTATCATGATTTGTTTTTACGAAATCGAAATTAATGGTATATTTTGAGTGGAAAAATATTATTCAAAGGCAATATCACTAGTGTTTTTTTTGTCGCTTAATATCACTGTCATATTCTTAAAACTGGAAATTAAACCCTCTTTAAACGAGGGTTGAGAAAAGTCCTGTATCGGTAGGCGATAGATAACAGCACCTCATTGTGCTGGCATTGCAGAGGTTCATGAGCGACAGTGACCGCTTACCATCAGGTGGGCCGTAGGCTCGATTATCTATCACGCAATAAAAAAAATAAATTAAACGATTTAAAATGAAATTAGTTTATTTTCAATATAGATAAAAGATCACACCTGTTGAAGTTATTTAAGCAAACCGGCCAATGAAATAAATTTAAGATATTTTCAACAATAGTTCTAGGTATAATCCTGCATTTTTTTTCTATTCTACATTGTGCATAAAAAATAATTTATTTTAATGAAAACTTTTAAATAAAGCTTTTAGAGTTCCTATGACCTTCCGAGTCCATCATCAGATCAGCGCCATTTTGTCATATTATTGCATTGTCACGCGATATACATCTGCGTTCAAAATGTCAGCTCAATCGGAAACCGGGAAGTATGTCAAATTTAATCCAGTGCAAGTTAATATAAAGCTTGTAAAAAAAGACAAAACTGCCAAAATAATTTCTTAACTATGAACAAACGAGAAACAAACGATTTTAAACTTTATTCCTATAGACATACCTTCTATTTCGCTGCACAATCGAGCTCTTCTTTTAGTTAACGATTCAAACAGTGATATTAACCTTTGAGCTACGTATGGATGTAAATTCCTAAATTCACCTAAAAAAATAATACATCAATAACTGGAATAGATTTCATAAAATTGACTATGTGAGGTCAATGACCGGAGATAGCATAGTTTACGTCGTTCAGTAAATAATTTCTTCTCTCTCATATCAAATTTAGGAATTAAAAAAAGACACGATAGCTTTTTTTTTGTACGTTAGAAATTGATTTATCCAAGAAAAGTAAGGCATTTAAACATGTTACTGTATAAAATATTTTTCGAAAAATTTTGGATAAAGAAAGAGCAGAAAGCGGCTTTGTTTTATATTACAGGGTGATTTGTTAATGATGGTACATATTGAAAGAGAACGATGAGTACTCTGTTCTAATACGGAATATTTATTTATTTAAAAAAGTAGGTAAAAAGTCAAAATTCGACAAAACTATCCAAAACTAATTTCGTACAACAGTGTTGACTAACAACCTCAAGTGATCTCGCGCTTTCCGCCACACCCATCGGCTGTCGAGTGACAATCGTTTTGCAAGAAATTTAGATATTTTTAAGTTGCATTTACTAAGGATTTATACCATATTCTTTGGTTATAATATTGTTATTAGTTGTACATGACCCTGTGTACAGGGTGTAAAAAGAGCACTCCCAAAAACGAAATCTGGTGGTAGCACTAGTGATACCTGTGATGATAAGCCAGGAAACCGGTCCAGACGATTTTTTTTTTGCAAAATTGTTAACATCCCAAGTATCACTAGTATTGACCCAGCCTTCGTTTTCAGGAATTCTCTTTTTACGCCCTGTAGTGAAATGAAATACTTTATTTTCAACATTGATGACGTACTCATTCTTGTTGACGTCAAAAGTTAAAAGCTACCACCAGTTCGGACACAAAAAAAAATAATTGTAGCCACCGTCCTGAGAAGAACTGGCAAGAAACTCAGCGGGCATTTTTTTTTTTGTATAATGAGCATTTTTTTAAGTATTTGTACAGTATTATACAATTTTACATTAAATATAAAAAAAAAAAACGATAATGAAATGACCTTGGCGTGCAACTCATTCCCACTTTGTGCAATCGTCCAGGTAATCATTGACCTTATAGTAGGCTTTCTTGCACAGACGTTCTTTAATAGTTTTTTTTAAACCTATATACTCACAACTCATATTAGCGACGGCCGCCAAACAGTTCGTGTGTAGATATTTATCTCTTACTCTCGTCATATTATATTGTAGTGCTCTTATTATTACTAGTATCATTAGACCTCCCAATGATATATCTGATATTGTTCTTTCAGTGTACCAAGTAGGATTTTTTAATGTCTGAAAAAAAAGATAATATTTTGATTACAAAAATGAAAACGACCGACTTCCATTTCTCAAGCATAGCACAAAAACTACCAATATCTATCTATCTTTCTATCAAAAAAAGAGTCATCAAAATCGGTTCATATTAAAAACAAATACATGCATAAACGCATAGCATATTGTGTAATTTTGTCCGTTATAAATACACATTTTAAACACAGATCCAAAAGTATTTGTTCGATCTTAAATATATTTAATCGAAAAAGAAGTGAAAAATATTGCAATCCGCCATTTTGTAAAAACGTTACTAGTCAATGACGTCACTATTGACTGTTGTCAGTGATTTATATTGAAAGCCATAGACAAATAGATTTTATTAATGAAATCGACGCTATGGCACCAAAGAGCATTTTCGTGAATCTTTAAAATATAACGATTATTTGAATCAAATACATTTTGACACTAAATTATAACGATGACCTTGGAACTTCGTCTGCGTCACAAAAGGAAGGGTTCAGACTGATATTTTGCGATGAAGCGTAGAAAAATGTGCCTATTTTTAACATCAAAAACATGTAAAATTATCTATGTTTCACTACTATATCATGCATGTATTATACACATAAACCTTCCTCTTTAATCACATCTATAAAAAAAACCTCATCAAAATCCATTGCGTAGTTTTAAAGATTTAAGCATACATAGGGACAGAGAAAGCGACTTCGTCTGCGTAACTTTCAATTAAAAGGTAGTCTGTCTTTTCTCAGGGTCTAAAGATTGTCTGTGCCAAATTTCTTCAAAATCGGTTGAGAGGTTTAAGAGGGAAAGCGTAACAGACAGACAAAGATACTTTCGCATTTATAATATTAGTAAGGATTAAAATGTACTTACGATCATATGAACGTTTTTTATAAGAGAGTCGTCTTCAGTCAAAATTAATAATATAATTAATGACATATAAATATGATGTGAATTATTATCTGGAGCGTTGTATAAAACTTCTAATATTGGTACTATCTGAAACAAAACAAAACTTGAGAGGTGTCAAGGGGATTAATTAGTGAAGGAATTGTAAAAAAAAAATATTTTTTAAATTATAATAATTAGTTAGTTTAAAACGTCTGTCTCAGAGATCAAAATATTTTATAAGAGACTCTCTTCTATAAGAAAGAGAGAGAGACAGACGTTTTAAACTAAGTAATTATTATAACTTAAATAAAATATTTTGATCACAGCGCCATCTAGCATTAATCATATAAAACAAAATAAGGAATTTTTTTAAAAGATTTTAATCACAGCGCCATCTAGCGATAATCATCCAAAACAAAAAAAGTGTCGTGACAACTTTTTATAAGAATTTCCGTCTAGCCCCCTTTCGATAACACGCCATAAGAAACTTCGTTCCAATAATTTCAATACAAGCTCTTAAGAACTTGGATATCATGTATCAGTGGAGTGCTAATACAAGTAAAACGAGCACAAACTGGTCTATCTTGTTTAGTACAGGAGTTTTCTATTATTGCATTGTCACGCGATATACATCTGCGTGCACAATGTTAGCTCAATCGGAAACCGGGAAGTTTGTCTTTAGCTTGTCATTCCACCCGAACTTACATAGTTACATCCAGTGCAAGTTGATATAAAGCTTGTAATAAAACGTGTCTAGTCAGATCTTTATCAAATTTATATGAGATTAAATCCAAAGTGTCACCTTTCTAACAAAAAAAAATCGAAATCGGTTTAAATAGAAAATAAATACACGCAAACACATACAGCAAATTGTACACATGTAAAAGTACTTAGCCATCTTCACCTTTCACTTGAAACAAGCATCATTAAAATCGGTCCAGCAAGAAGTTATTAGATAACAAACATGAAAAGCAGTTTAATTTTAAAAGTTACTTACCAAATGTTCTATATGAGGCGTATTATTGACATGTCTTTTGTAGTTTTTACACGAATGTAACATTAAATATAATAATAACGTTGAATGTTCACAGCCCGCTGTGGCGCATAATGCTTTGTGTAGCTGAAACAAAATAAATAAATTGATGACTATCAGCTAAGAATGCGAATGTTGCAATTAGGGATGTCGCGAATGTCTCAGTTTTGCGAATGCGAATGTTGGCCTTTTAAACAAACAGTTCAAAGTTTTTTACTGATAAGTCAACTGTATCTTCCAAAAGTTATTACAATTTACAGGTACTACAAAATAGGTACCTTTATTTGAACAATACTGAATCTACTCGGGGAGTAAGAGGTACTTGCCTTTCCCCCCACCAAATAACTAACGCCCCCCCCCGCAAATTATTTTGACAACGGAAGGTCGTAGACCCATCGAGTTTGGACTCATTTTAAAGGGCAGGTAGAGGCCGCTAATTTGGCTCTGTCAAATTCCCTCTACATCCACACATCATCCTAATTTTTGTCAAAACATTTGCATGATTTTGCGAATATTCAAAAACGTGCGAAAATTCGTTACATCCTTAGTTGCAATATATGTGTGGTGTAAGAATAGGAATGACTATATTAGAGGAACTTTGAAAGTACCTATCTATGACAAACTGAGGAGTAAAAGGCTTGGACGTGTGATGGGAAGAGTTGGTTGCGCGACGGGAAAGAGTGCCTTGGGCGTAACGCGTCGCGTCGTCCCTCATAACCCCGTGCTGGGTTCTGGCCTCAGCCGGGTTCGGACGCTGAGTGTGAGCGGTTGGAGGTTTTAGTTCGGTTCAGCTCCCACATACCCGATCCGGTGATTTCCTCCAATTAAAAAAAAAAAAAAAGAGATGGTTACTAAGCCAATGTTGTAATTTATAAGTTTGTATGGCTGATGTATGTGAGAGAACTAAAGATAAATTGTGTGTATTAGCTCCTTAACTTTAGATCGATAAAACGGTTTTAGTTTTTAAAAAGTGAATTTTAACAGGATATTCTATTTTTTAACGCTTTGTCCTAAATTGCGTATATTGTTTTATAATTGATGAAGATGAGATCAGCAAATTTATAATTCTAATACAGGGTGTAAAAAGACCACTCTCGAAAACGAAGACTGGTAGTACTAGTGATAGTAGTACCTGTGATGATAAGCCAAGAAAACGGAACATTCAGATGATTTTCTTTTAATAATTTGGTTAATATCACCACCAGTCTTCGTTTTCGGGAGTGCTCTTTTACACCCTGTATAAGCACTATTTACTCACGGCTGCCATGTCTATTCTGGGTGGCGTATGCTGTGACGTTGCCGAGTCCTTCTGCGGTGTTGTTGATGATGTTTCTAGAAAATATTTTGCAGTAAAAATAACATGGAACGTAATTTAGTTGAAACCGACCTTCTGGCTTATCAAAAAAGATATCAATGGACCACACCAGTCTTCGTTTTCGGGGATGCTATTTTAAGACCCTGTAAGATGCTGTTAGTGTGTGTGAAAAACGTTTGTTATAAAAAATGGTAATAAGTCCAACTCACCACGTCACATCACTTCTCATCTAAATCGGTCCACCCAAACATAAATTACAGACGAATCGAATACCTCCTGTTTTTTGGAAGTCCGTCAACTTACCATTACAATCCTCGCAGCTTAACAAAGACTTCCTGTACAGGTTGTCATCGTTCATGCAATGGTTCGCCAACGCCAACAACAGCAGACAGGACTGGTTGGCGACGGGATGGTCACTGTTCAGTCGCACGACCAGCTCGAGTCTGTCAGCGGGCGGGTTGCTGTACACAGTGGGGCGCGCTGTCGAGCTGAATGACAGCATGTTCCATAGACCGGCTGCGGACAGTGAGGAGCTATGGTAACTTGAATATAAGTTGCCCACTCTTGTTAAAAACTTGTCCACAGACACTAGAAGTTTCCCACACACGCTAAAAGTTGCCCACACTTGCTATAAACTTGCTCACACACGTTAAAAGTTGCCCACACTTGCTAAAAACTTGCCCACACACGTTTAAGTTTGCCCACACCTTCTAAAAACTTGCCCGCACACGCTAAAAGTTGCCCAAACTTGCTATAAAGTTGCCCACACTTGCTAAAAACTCACCCGCACACGCTTAAGTTTTCCCAAACTTGCTAAAAACTTGCCCACGCACACTAGAAGTTGCCTACACATGCTAAAAACTTGCCCACACACGCTTTTAGGCCACACTTGCTAAAAACTTGCCCACACACGCTTTATTTTGCCCACACTCGCTAAATGTTTCCCACACACGCTAAAGTTTCCTCACAATCACACATTCTTCCCACAAACACTCCACAATCTATCAAATTTCATGCAATGGTTCGCCAACGTCAACAACAATAGACAGGACTGGTTGAAGACGGGATAGTCACTGTTCAGTCGCACGACCAGCTCGAGTCTGTCCTGTTCAGTCGCACGAACAGCTCGAGTCTGTCCTGTTCAGTCGCACGAACAGCTCGAGTCTGTCCTGTTCAGTCGCACGAACAGCTCAAGTCTGTCAGCGGGCGGGCTGCTGTACAGTGGGCCGCGACGACGAGCTGAACGACAGCATGTTCCAGAGGCCGGCTGTGGACAGTGTACAGCTATGATGATTTGCTCACACACACTAGAAGATGCCCACACTTGCCCAAACATGCTAAAAACTTGCCCACACACACTAAAAGTTGCCCACACTTACTGAAAACTTGCCCACACACGCTATAACTTGCCCACACTTTAGAAGTTGCCCATACATGCTAAAAACTTGCCCACACCAGCATAAAGTTGCCCACATTTGCTAAAAACTTGCCCACACTCGCTAAACACTTACCCACACACGCTTAAGTTTGCCCACATTCAACAAACCCACATGAACACTTACTCATACGCACTGACACTAGCCCACATTAATGTTCAATTACACACTTGCCCACACTCTGCGATACTTGCCCACACATTGACGTAACACTTACACGCCAAATTGATGAGCACGCTTCCTCCTTCGTGCGAGCCGAACATGCTCGGCGGTGCGGCCAACATGTTGGACAGATTTTGAAGCAGTGTTTTCACTAATAATGGCGCATGCATTCCGTACCGCCCTTGAAATAGGGTTCTGGAATCAAAATTATACAGGGTGGATCTGTAACTTTAAACAATCTGACATGAGGTGAATGACCTGTTAAAATAGAACTTAGAATTACTTTTATTTTAGGAATTGGATAAAAAAAAATTAATCATAGTATGGAAGTCCGCAACGATAGTCGTACGTTTTCCATACAATGTCAGAAAAAAAAGTTCAAACAAAATCCCACAAGATGTTCAAAATCTACCTATATATACATAGGTTTAAGAAAACTATTAAAGAACGTCTGTGCAAGAAAGCCTACTATAAGGTCAATGATTACTTGGACGATTGCACAAAGTGGGACTGAGTTGCTCGCCAAGGTCATCTCATTATCGTAATCGTTTTTTTTTGTATTGTTAATGTAAATTTGTGTAATACTGTACAAATATATAAAAAAAAAATGCTCGTTATACTAAAAAAAAAGACATGCCCGCTGAGTTTCTTGCCAGTTCTTCTCAGGACGGTGGCTACAATTATTATTTTGTGTCCGAACTGGTGGTAGCTTGTAACTTTTGACGTCAACAAGAATGAGTACGTCATCAATGTTGAAACTAAAGTATTTCATTTCATTTCAGATTGAGTTCTAAAAGATCAGCTGAAGAAATCACCCTGCATAAAAAATATACAGAGTGTTTCAAATACGGCAAATTTCTCACCTGTATATAAGCGAGGTTTCCACCAGTCTTTCTTGCCCGTGTATTTCAGCAAACATATAAACAGACATAAGTACCAACAACGTATTTATACACTCCAAGTGTAAATAATATGTGTTGTCTCTGAAATTAAAAGTTTATAGTTACAACTTTGAAAACAATTTTGGAATGATTTTCAGTACAATAGATACTTCAAATATAATATAACATCAAAATCATCTAAAATTACTAGTATTCCGTACCCAACACATTACTGCCCACTGCTGGGCTCAGGTCTCCTCAGTAGAGAGATTAGGCATAGTCCACCTTGCTTGTCCAAAGCGGTTCGACGAATTCACATATCTTCGAAGGATTCTTTTAAAATCCTTTTCCAATATACAGGTTTTTTCACCGTTTTTAGCCAGTGGTGTTTTGGAAAAAAATGCTCATATTTTTTCACATTAGGATAGAGGTTTTGAACCCGCGAACGCTTTAACCACTCGGCCACCATTACTTTCAAATGAGTCCAACCATTAATTACTAGCGGGCCCACGCAACTTCGTCTGCGTCACTTTCAATTAAAAGGTAGCCTATGTTCTTTCTCAGGGTCTAAAGATTGTCTGTGCCAAATTTCATCAAAATCGGTTGAGAGGTTTAAGAGGGAAAGCGTAACAGACAGACAAAGATACTTTCGCATTTATAATATTAGTAGGAATAGCATCTCACACACCTAACACAACAGCACAAACACTCACACAACCAAATCCAGAAACTCGAAGACTCAGGATAAGCTCCGACGATACAGATACAACTCAACTAAATACGCAAACAACTTCTCATTCAGACTACACAACTAACACAACACAACAAATACTCACACAATCAACCCGAAGGACACAAAGACGCAGAATAAGCTCTGACGACACAGACGTTACTCAACCACACACTCAAACAACCTCTCAATTACCACACACAGCAAACACGCACATACAACCAACACGCAGAACTCGGAGATGTAGAATTATCTCTGAAGACTAAAACGAGCAGGGGAGCAGATTACCCTTTTTCCCGTGGGTCATGGGACGGGGTATTCTGAAAAAAACCCGACCTAAGACCAGTAATTAGTAGGATTAGTAGTGATACTCACGTGACAGGAACATCAATAATGAGTCCTATTAAGGCATCTATAAGGATTTCTACTCGACTCTCAGAGACGGTCGTTTTGGGTGAAGGTTTCACTTCCGGGGTGGGGGAAGCGTCTTGGCTTGACGGTGTTGATGGCTGCAAAATAATATACAGGGTGTAACAACTTTATTTTAAGTGAGAGATACAACTTTTTTTAAATTTCAGAAGGAAAGAAAGATAGTCGTAATGATATCTTGGAGTGGAGTGTTGGGAATGCCAAAATTTATTTTCAAAAAAAGTTAAACCAAATCCAAAAATAGAAGTGGCATTAATTGTATTTCGACTATACAGGGTGATATTTTAAAGAAGGTACATATTGCAGGAGGGTGATGAGTACTCTGTTCTAAAACGGAATATTACAAAACATAAGTAAAATTTCAATTTTTTTTTTTTTTTAATTCTAAATTCGACAAAACTACCTCAAACATAAACAATTTCGGCTAAAAGAGTGTTGACTAACGACCTCTAGTGATCTCGCGCACCCCATACCTCCGCCACACCCATCAGCTGTCGAAAAACCATCATTTTGCAAGAATTTTAGATATTTTTAAGTTGTGATTACTAAGGCATTAAGCAATATTCTTTGTTAATAATATTTTTACTGGTCGTATATAACCATCACCTTCAATATGTACCCTCTCTAAGAAATCACCCTGTATATTAACGATTTCAAAAATAAATATTATTTCGACATTCACCCCACTTCAGCTAGTCCAAAGTTACAGACCCACCCTGTATAAGTAATAGAAATCTTGTTGGTGAATTAATAAATAAATAATCGTCTTCAACTCACCGTCTGCGAAGAGTCCTTCTGTTCAATGGGTCCATTTCCCGTCCTCCTGTCGATCTGAGCGTCTAAATGTCGACATAATTCATATTCTGGTACCATCTCAACGAGATATTTAATAACTGCTTTTATAACAAACAGGGCATTAAATGTAGTCCATGATAACATTGCACTGAAATGAAGAAGAGGATTTTTATAAGCTTTTTAACTTGCACTGGATGTAACTATGTAAGTTCGGGTGACAAACTTCCCGTTGTTTGATTGAGCTGACATTTTGCACACAAATGTGAAAGGTGTCCATAGGAACTCTTGTGCTAAACAAGATGGACCCTTCGTGTTTGGGCTCGTTTTACTTGTATTAGTTAGCACTCTACTGCTACATTATATCCAGGATCTTAAAAGCTAGGTCATTTTCATTCTCAGGGGACACTGCGGAGACACTACCTACTAACCTAACTATTGTCTACCTTTAACATAGAATTATTACATCTGAAATCAACATCATGAACAACAGAATGAAGCCAATTTAAAGTGCACCGATCGCGCGTAACAACACGATATTCTGAATCAACATCATAAATAACAAGGTGAAATTTGTAAGAACTTATGTGTATGTAATATTTTATTAGTGTTAAACGAATTGAGTGTCATCGGTACACTAACGCCAGAATATCGTGTTGTTACGCGCGATCGGTGCACTTTAAATTGGCTTCATTCTGTTGTTCATGATGTTGATTCCAGATGTAATAATTCTATGACCTTTAAGGACATTCTTCTGATAATTTAAGAGGTTTTCGATGTAATGTAAATTGCACATTTTTCCGCGCTTCCACCAAATGTTCTCTGAACCCTCTTTTATTGTGACGCAGACGAAATTGCGCAGATCAATTAATAAAGTATACTTACTTATCAGTAACTGGGGATGCGAGGAGCAAGGTCGCTCTCGTTATGAAAACTTGTACTAAGGATCCAAGGTTGCCAGTCTGCAGATTGTTTTGTAGGAATGTCTGCAGCAAAGACTCCGTCGCCGAATCAAACATTAACTGTTCTTCGCTAAAAATAGTATATCATATCTTAATTTGTAGTATACAAATATAAAGTTGGCATATTTTTATGGAGCGCGCAGAGTATTCCTGGTCGCTACGCAATACATCTGCTATCGGCTTATTAAACAGGATAGCATTTTAAAATGCTCCTTATTTTTAGTTTTTAGAATGTTCAAATTGAGTAGGAAGGAATTGTATGCAAGCTACACTGGACCGCAGTGAGTGACTGTGGCAACCAATAGCGCGCGAGATCCTGAATCGCGGTTTTGACATTTGTAACGTTCGGCGCATATATACAACATCTGAAATCTAATACAGTGGGCTTCGGCCTGACCGGGCATACCCTACCTCGCCCGGTCGGAGATCTCCCTTTGGCCTAATATCACTGAAAACCCACAGTGACTTACCAAAAGATAGATCAATGTTCACAAGTGGGTGATAACAGGCTGATGTTGATGATGATGATCTATTCAAAGTTGAACGGGTTCTTACCACAATATTTAATTAATTGAATTGTCTCGATATTTCAACGTTGTTGCAAAATGCATGAAAGTATTATAGAACACCGCGAGTCTCTAAATAAGTTTATTCAAAGTTGTTTTTTCATCATCATAAGTCTTTAAACGTCCACTGCTGGACAGGTATAACATAGTCCTCTCTATTGCTTTTCGAGTGACTGAGCTTTCTAATAAGATCCCTCGTATGCAGTCAAATTTTCCTTATGTCATCATTAGTGCCCGACCGAAAGTTTCGGTTTCGGTTTCGGCCAGTTTCGGCCAAAATTCGAGTTTCGGCCTTAGTTTCGGTTTCGGCCAAAAAACGGCCGAAAGTTTCGGCCAAACCGAAACTTTTGATAACAATTAACAGATTGATAACGGATAAATGGGGTTCTGAAATGGAGATTTTAAGCAATTCCTAATATTCTAAAATAAGAGTCATGTAGAGTTTATTATTTCAGAATTAAATGTTGCTCAGGGTTATCCACAAACTACGTCGATACATTTCATGATTTTTTACCCCTTCTTCCTTACCACATGGTGTGTTGCTTGGAAAGTCGATGAACCCAATCTCAAGAATTCAAGGTCTTGCTCGTGGGCTATGATTTGTCCTTTTTGAAACGAGATTTAATAAAAAATAAAAATCTTTTAAATTGTGGTAGATAATAACTTCGGCTTTGGTAAGTACTTGCATCGGATACGGGTGGAGCCGACGACGAGTTGTTGTCATTGTGCGTGTGACCTGGACATGGCGGAGCATACGCTCGCTGTTTGTCCCGCTTGGAAGTAGTAGCTCCGTGTCATGAAGGACTTGTCATTACCGGACGACGTGGCTCAACTTTTGCGAGTCCACCATCTCAAGACGTGTGAGCGAGAGCTCTTCTCTCCGCGCAAGAACACGCCACCGTCGGACGAGGGAACAGGTTTGGGATCTGCCCCGTAATCTGGCCCCCTAAGAATACCAGGTCCTACTAAGACGCTAAGAGACGCTGTTGCACTCTTTTCGTAATAGCAACCGGGGAATGGTAAACCGCGCTCCCCGACTTAGGTTGGTTTTGACTCAGACGGGTATTCAGCGTGAGGGTGTCACGTCCTCTTCGTGACACTCTCACGATACTTCGGATAGTCGGCCAAGCAAGCCGACTGCTGTCGATTATCGTATTTTTCGGACACCGCTCCCTCCCTCTGTCACAATTGGTCATATTTTAGAGACAACCCCTCCCAACCCTTTGTCACACTAGGTTACATTTTGATGATCCCTCTCTCTTCCCCTCGTCACAAATCACATTTTTGAAACCTCTTTCTTCCTCATTGTCACAACTTGACATATTTTTGAAATACCCATGGGGTGCCAAAACATATTCTCCCCCTTGACAGACTTGGCCACATTTTTGAAACACCCTCCCCTTTCCCCTTTACGTGTGACATAATTTTTGGATAACTCATAATGAAGAACAAATTTTGGGAGGAATGATAAAATATGTACTAAAGTCAAGGACATTTTCAAAAACAAAAAATTTTCTGTGAAATTTGTGAGTTTCGGTTTCGGTTTCGGCCGAAACTAAGAGCCTAGCCAAAGGTTCGGTTTCGGTTTCGGCCAAAAAACCAGTTTCGGTCGGGCACTAGTCATCATACACAGGTCAAAAACTTTTATCTTTAGACATTGTGGTATTGTGGGTGAGAAAACTTCCCGAAGCTTCTCGAAGGTTTTTTTACTAAAAATTTGTTGTCAACATACATAAGTGATGATAAACAGTTATTTCATTTAACACGGATTTCCTTTACCTTTTTGTTAGTCATAAAATATTCCGATTCGACAACGTAAATTACTTAAACCACAATTGTATGATAAGATAACGTGTGTTCATAGATTTATTTTGATAATCACTTAAAATATTTTAAAGCTATTAATAGATACTACAATATCTACTTGGGATGTTCTGAATGTTGATTTTTGGACATTTAAATGTTGAAAATGCAAATACTCATTTTGCGAATGTCGATTTTTAAACAAAAAGTTCAGGGTTTTTTTATAGACAAGTCAGACCGTCAGGAAACCTCCACTCTGAGAATGGAAGGATGATAGACCATATGATTATGGGCATCTGAGTAGAGAGATGAGGCATAGTCTACCACGCATTCCCAATATAGCATCTTTAGAATTCATTTCTATATGCAGGTTTCCTAACAAAATTTTCCTTCACCATTTTTTCTGGTTTTTAGTGATAGTTGCACATAGTCTTTCCTAGGTTTTAGACTCTCTATCTCTCGTACGGAAGGCAAGCATTTCAACCACTCGGTCACCACAACTTATGTCTATTTTTTTTTCTTTTTAAGTTTACTAATGGGTCATTCCATTTAAAATCGTCTAATCAGCAAAGCTGCACCGTTTTAGATTTGGGTGAAATTTTGAGGGATTCATCTCTAGGGTCCCTAAGAATGAAATTTACACATATTTGATTTCTATGAGCACCCGTTTCCGAGCATTTCAATAAAAACTTTCAAAAATCTCGTTTTTTTAGGTTATTTAAAATTTCCTCAAAGTTTTGTCTGTTTAAATTTATTTTCATTATTAAAGCGGAATCCTTAGGGGGACAGACTATAGTTTGATAAAACTCAACGATAATTTTGTTTATAGCGACCTACCATTAGCAAGAGCAAACCAAAAATGAGTGTTTTTTACTCATTTTTCGTGAATTTCAAGCGACTCTAGCGACTAATCGGTTATGAGTTAAGAACTTCTGGTTGACAGGAATTAAGTACACATGTTAGAGACAAAATTTAGCCATTGATCGACCTGAGCAGCCCACTCTTTCTGGAAGAAAACCTTGCTTGAAGTTTTGAATTTTTGAAAAATCCCATTTTTCAGCCTACAAAACGAAGGTGTCTACTGCGAGATAAAATTCTAAAATTTTCAGAATCTTTTGTTCTTAGCTTTAACTTTGAAGGACTGCATCGCTTGTTTTGTTATTTTAATGTGTAGTGCACTTACCGGTCGTTTATTGGCAGCAAAAATTATGTCGATATTTTTATTTTTTCCTAAATTATATATAAGGGTACGAGCCTAAACACGATGAAGTTATCTTGTTTAATGACGGAGTTCCCATAGCCACATTCCAGCTCCATCATCAGACCTTGACATTCAGCCTCTACGTAAAGATCTCACCAGGACGCTTCATTAGAGCCTAAACACGATGAGATTATCTTGCTTATGGACGGAATTCCTATAGCCACCTTTCAGCTCCATCATCAGACCATGACATTCATCCTCTACGCAAAGAACTCATCAAGACGCTTCATTAGAGCCTAAACACGATGAGATTATCTTGCTTATTGACGGAGTTCCTATAGCCACCTTTCAGCTCCATCATCAGACCTTGACATTCATCCTCTACGCAAAGAACTCATCAAGACGCTTCATTAGAGCCTAAACACGATGAGGTTACTTGCTTATTGACGGTGTTCCTATGAATGTCAAGGTCTGATGATGGAGCTGGAAGGTGGCTATGGGAACTCCGTCATTAAACAAGATAACTTCATCGTGTTTAGGCTCGTACTCTTATATATAATTTAGGAAAAAATTAAAATATCGACATAATTTTTGCTGCCAATAAACGACCGGTAAGTGCACTACACATTAAAATAACAAAACAAGCGATGCAGTCCTTCAAAGTTAAAGCTAAGAACAAAAGATTCTGAAAATTTTAGAATTTTATCTCGCAGTAGACACCTTCGTTTTGTAGGCTGAAAAATGGGATTTTTCAAAAATTCGAAACTTCAAGCAAGGTTTTCTTCCAGAAAGAGTGGGCTGCTCAGGTCGATCAATGGCTAAATTTTGTCTCTAACATGTGTACTTAATTCCTGTCAACCAGAAGTTCTTAACTCATAACCGATTAGTCGCTAGAGTCGCTTGAAATTCACGAAAAATGAGTAAAAAACACTCATTTTTGGTTTGCTCTTGCTAATGGTAGGTCGCTATAAACAAAATTATTGTTGAGTTTTATCAAACTATAGTCTGTCCCCCTAAGGATTCCGCTTTAATAATGAAAATAAATTTAAACAGACAAAACTTTGAGGAAATTTTAAATAACCTAAAAAAACGAGATTTTTGAAAGTTTTTATTGAAATGCTCGGAAACGGGTGCTCATAGAAATCAAATATGTGTAAATTTCATTCTTAGAGACCCTAGAGATGAATCCCTTAAATTTTCATCAAAATCTAAAATCATGCAGCAACCATTTTTTTCATTTTTAGACGATTTTAAATGGAATGACTCTAATTGCAAAAATTTATTGATATGTCTAATACTTTTTTTTTTTTTTTAATGGCTTTATTGCCACCGCTTTGTTTAATACTTACGAACTACTCGGCTGTTTAATATTGAAGGCTAACATCAGATTCCAGAATGGATCATTCGGACATATGATCTCACTCGAACAGAATTTCGTCAAATGTTCATTGGTGGACAGCACTGAATACTGACTCACAGTGATACCCATTTTTTGATCTGAAATAAGTTGTCTTCAATAGTAGAGTCTCGTTAGATTTTTTTATACTGACTTGTAAGGAGATTGTATTTGTTTCCTTTTGTTTGTTGTTTTTTGGCACATACTTTTTTTAGTAGAGAATGATTCAAAAGTTTTTGTTTAGTTGGTTTAAGATATTTCCTCTCAATAGCATACTTTCTTGTAAGTTAAGATTTGTTGTAAAAATTTATAAAATCATTAATATTAGTTTGTCATCAATAGTGACTTCAACCAGAACTGATAGACCTAATAAAATATTATTACTTTACCCAAAATTACACAACATTCTAAACAGTTTCAAAAATGACTCTAGAACTTCTAGTTAAAATTAATAAACACACTATGTCTCAAGCACAAGAAACACAAGGGAAAGTTTATAATAGAACTGTAGAATAAAAAAAAAATATTACACACTGGTAAAAACTGTAAATGAATCATAGCATTACCAGATACATTACACATTTTTTTTTCTTACCAATATTGAGTTTACTGTGTATTGTTAAGTCTTTATGTTTTATTATTTTATTTACTTGTAGTAATAGTATAAAAGGTACACATTTAAATGCCAACAACGCATAAACAACTGAGACTTACCAAACAATAATAGATTTTTAGTTTAAAAATAAAAAGTGCATTTTTGTTGAATATCGAACTATCACTTGTAAATGAAGCTGTGATCCAACCAAAAAATAATTTATTCTTTTAATTAATTGCAAAATATACTTAGGATAGGGCAAAAGTGATAAAAAAATTCGTTTCAAGAAATTTGGCACCTTTTTATTTACTTTTTTATCGTGATAAACTGTATTTCTAAGATATATTTAAAATTGATACTTACTTGTTAGTTATCCAGTATATAACTAAGTAGAAAATGCATATAATGTACTTTAAGAATTATTGCTTAATTTTATTTATTAACTTTTATTGTTTTGTTACGCCACGATCGACGTGCCGACTCGTCAATTGATTTGTGACATTTGACAGATTTTATTACTGACAGTTGAAGTTCGAGTTTCGTTCGTAAAGTGACGAATAGACGTAGATGTAAAATAAAACAACCTGCATTAAATATTTTTTTAGTAAAATCTTCTTAGCTTTGAGAAGTTCTTGTTTTTATTATTTCTTAACGGCTACCACCACAGACCATACATATATATATGCTACCACCATCATTAAGTTATTGTCTCTTTTAACGAATATTGATCCTCACTACTAGTAATTACTAAGTTTTTTAAGAAACTTTTACCACTATTATTCATACAAAAGTTTCTTCATTTAGTCCGCATTTACCACAGACCATACATATATATATGAGAGCATTTACATTTGATTTTTTCTCTCATTTAATTTCAAAGTTAATGAAAGAGAACGAGACAGAAGAGATTTTCTGATCTCATTAAAATATTATTGTACAAAGTTACTTATAGCACAATATTTTTAATACAATATAATGTATTGTGGTGAGAAATTAAAGATGATTTGATTTGATTTAATTAATTTTAATGATTTTCAAAAATCGCAAGTGTTTCGTCAGCTATCGCACCCGCTCGCGATTAATCAATCTAAGAATTTTTATCTACGTTAATATTCCTTTCATGCGATTTTCCTTGAGAGGGGAACAGAGTAAATTAAATTTCACGTCAGCACATAGAGCCATACAATAATATTTCTGAAAAAAATAATAATATAACGATTGTGGCTTTATTATCATGAAATTTCGAATCAAATTATTTTTACATTAGGTTACTCTTATTTCTTGTATCTAAGTATAGATTTCATGGAACTTTGCAATTTTTTATTGATTTTTTTTTCATTTTAAAATCATACTTTGCCCCCTCCTCTTCCTCTTCCCAGAGTCAGATACCTCAGATTCCTCATATCTGAGGGTTGCGCTTCTGAGCATTCGTGTATCATACTTGTGACTATCATTACAGACCACAATAACTGAAGCCTCTACCTCTCGATTAGAAGAAACGCCTAAAGGATAATTATTAATTATTCTTGGACCGACAGCAAATATTTTATCCACGGAATAGTCGACAGTTGAAAATGTTTTAGCTACTATTAAGCAATACTAAGCACAAACATAAAAACAAAGCCACTAGAACAATTTTTGTGCGCTGATGCATTTAATTAAATTGGCACAATTAAAAGGCACAGTGTTTATCAACACAGCCTTTCGCAAATAAATCAATAAATCACAATTGGCAAATGTCAAAAAACTACTAAATAGTAAATCGTTGATCTTCAAATGGGAAGGAGAAGTCATGCGTTTTAAATTTTAAGTCTAGATTTTATACTTTTATAAATTGAATATGGCATTTGATAACTACCAAGTTGAGATCCTGCATTATCTTAATCCAAATTTAATATGGGTAGAAGTTGTGAATGATAGTAAAGAAATCATTTTCGAACAACTCGGTGTGTATGGGATTCTGCCGCTGAACGCAGTTTTGGATGTTGAGAAGAGCGGTTTAAAATTCGAACGCTCAGAAGAATGGATGCCGGCATCGGCAGTGATGATGAAGAAAATTCTGGAAAACGCAGACGAAGTTTGGTTTTCTTTGGTACATGTTGACCGTAGGTAAGATATTTTGACAAACTTGAACATTCTCTATTTGTGATTATTTGATCCGTGCGATTGCCTCTGCGATATTGCCTATAGCTTGCCAACATGATGATGTACCTATTGTGTTTTTTTTTGTAATGACGTTCAAAAGTGCTTATTAAAGCCTATTTATTTTAGAAGATCAGCCACTAATCCCTTTAGTAATGGCATGCCTGAACCACTAAACTTGTATTTAAACTTAACTAACTTTAACTACTCTACTTAACTTTTGGAGTATAAAAAAATAACCGAAATCTTTGATTCCACAGATCGTCAATATTCGACAACAACATCCACAAGTATGGTGAAATAATTATCAAAAAACGTGGCCAAGAATTCTACCTATCAAAAGAATTAGTGGAATCAGGCATAGCTGTCGAAAACCCCTGTCAATTCCACCAAGAACTTAGCCTCGGCAAAATCAAATCAAAATTAACTAATGCACAAACTAGAGCCGTTATTAAATGCATCGAAAACCACTACAGGAAAACTAGTAAGTCAAAAAAACAGCAATTAGTAAAAAAAAACACAAGTATCTTCCGAACCGGTGAACAGCTGCAAGCGTTAACTATTCAAAACTTAGAACGATACAACAGTAGGCAGCATATTGAAAAACTAGATCAAAAATTACAAGATCTAGAACAATGCAAAGGTATCGAAGAGAGTTCCGTCGGTCGTGGATTTTCTAGAGCCAAATCTGATATTTCGGATTCAAAAAGTTCCAACAGACTTCAATTGGTTACGAAAATGAAAAAATCTGAAACGGCTGCTGCTCTTGCGTCTACAAAAGAGTATTTTAGGTTATACGGTCAAAGGAAGGATTTGGGGGATGATTTTGAATCGGATAATGATAGTAATACTATCTCTGTGGTGAATACCAGTAATTCCAATGTATCTCCGAACAGTTCAGAGGTAATCTCTAAGAAAACTGCCACGGATTCTTCTAAAGTTGATGAGACCGAAATTCAACAAGCTGGTACGTATATTTTGCTTTTACATTATATTATTTTTATCAAAATTAGCAAAAACTATTCTTTAGATCTTGAAATTCAATCAGATTACAACACAATCTTAAAATTAGTCTTAATTTGAAATTTGATAAAAATGAAAGTCTAAAACAATTTTTTTTTTCTTTTCTATTTGACCTTGTACTAATTATCTATCACAAATCACAAAATTAAATAAATTAATCCTTTCTCAGTATGTTCTAAACACTATGTTATGTGTCTAAATTGCAAGTGTAGGTTAAAATGTAAATGGTAAAATATTAAATAGAACTGTGACAAAAGAACATAAGGACAAAGTGCAGTAAAAGCTTAATTTAATTTCCTATTACAGAAACCAGAATAAAACCCAACATCGTTCCAAATGTAGTTTTCGGACCACCTAACGCGAACTTTATGAAATTAGCAAAGAAAACACCAGCACCAAAGAAGCCACTTAACAACACAAAACCAACTCAGCCAACCAAGCCAGCTGAAGATTATGAAGAGGCATCAAATGTTTCTTTCGGTGAAGTAGATTCTCATATCGCGCTAGATCTTAAGACAGACAACCTTCCTAAACCTGTAATAGAGAAAAAAGAAAACGAGCTTAAACAAAACGAATTTAAAAAACAAAAACTGACCAAACTAAGTCTTTTACAAAACAAATTGAAACAATTCGAAAGATTAAATGTATCGTCTGAATCTAACGCGTCTGAGTCCAGCTCAAAATCAACAAATTCTAGTAGTGTTCTCGACAAAACTTGCGAAGATTCAGACGAAGGAATGTCTGAGATTATAAAAAATCTCAAAGTTAATCTAGCTACACCTCAAAAGCCTCAAGAAAAACCCACTCTAGCAACTAACGGAACTAAAATAAATGTGAACCCATTTCGAAATATCGACGGCAGTACCTCTGTTTTTGTCGATAAACTCGTCAGTCCTATACTCCTAGTCCACACGAAACGTAACAATAAAATTCAGCCTGTAACTATCTTAAGAGATTTCCCATTCGGCACCAACATCCACGTGGTACTAAAAAACATGGGCGTCAAACATCCAAATCGGCTTCAAACAGTGTCTTGGAGCATAATCCTGCGTGGTTTCAGCGCATTTCTCATTAGTCCTCCAAAGAGCGGTAAAACTTTAGGCTATTTGCCAGCAGTGTGTCGTTTAGTCTGTGATTATCGTAAAGAAACTGATTCGACATCCCCTAAGGCTATTATTGTTTGTGCTACTTCTAAGTCTGTGTCTGAAGTCGAAAGGGTCAGTAAGATGCTGTTTGGTCTTGAAGAAAAAGTCTTTGCGTGTCATTCTGGTATGGACAATCTCACCATAACGACAGCTTTGTTGAATGGATGCGATTTGTTAATATGCACCCCTATGATGTTAGTCAGATTGGTGCAAAACGACCTAGGGGTTGATTTGAAAGAACTTTCTACCTTCGTTATAGACGATTGCGAGAGAATAGCCGAAGTCTACACGAATGAAATCAAGTATGTTTTGTATGAGATAAAAAATATGCTTAAAACTCGCGTCCATAAGGAACGCAAAGTCCAGATCATTGCGGCCTCGCGGATCTGGTGCGATTTTCTTGAGCCCCTTGCTATAAAAGCCCCTGATACAGTGATATGCATTGGTGCTTTTCAAGAAATCATTTTATATTCAAAGACTGCTACTACAGTAGATTTTGTTAAAGCTGAAAATAAAATACCAGCTGTTTTAGAGTTTGTCGATTCGGTGCACGGTCCTAAGAGGACAGTAATTGTATGTCGCACTGATGATGAGGTGAAATTAGTCGAGACTTCGCTGCGTCACAAGAATCGGGTTGTCTTTTCCTGTGACAATAATATGAATATCCATGATCTGTATAATTTGAATCTCTCTTGGGGTGGTTATGAAGAGCCAACATTGGGTCCAATATTGGTTTGTTGTGACAGCAACTTGGTGCATCTTAACGTTACCAATGCGAGTTATCTCATTCATTATTCGATGCCGCCTCTGTTCTCGACGTTCTGTAAAAGATTTTCTGTATTGAATGACAATTATCCTTCCATTTTCAAAAATGAAACTCGAGATTTAAAGGTAAAAGTGTTGATGGACGATTCAAACGTGGAACAATTCCCTAAAATACTCAATTTTGTTAAACGTTGCACCGATAACGTTCCTAAGGGTCTGGATAAAGTTTCAGAGAAAATTTTACTTCAGAAAGACTTGACAAAGGTAAAAGAATTAGTTCCTTTGTGCGGCAATTTGCTATCGTTCGGCAGTTGCCCTGATTCCTGGAATTGTATTGAAAGGCACAGGATCTTCAAAGATTACGATACTCCAGTTGATTGGATGCCTAAAAATGGCGTCATCACTTTCCAGATCTTGCATTACCATTCAGCTGTGACATACTCAGCCCGATTACTGACTAGTACAGTGAACGGTGAAACAAATAAATACCCGCAAAGCTACAGCACATTGTCGCTCAAAATGGGAATGTATTTTAGCAGAGAATCTACCCGAAGGTTGCACGGTATCCCAAAAGTAGGGGACATTTGTGCTGTATCGTTGAAGGCTAATTTCTTCATCCGATGTCAAGTAGTTAAGATTCTAAGCTATTATAAGAACGGAAATCCTGATAATGTAGTCATAAAATTGATTGACGAAGAGAAATTCGAGCGAAGCAGGGATGTAGATTTGTATCATTTACCTGACGAATTTAGAGAGGTTAAAACGTATGTTGTGCAAGTGAGACTGGCTAATATATGCCCTCAGGATAAAGACTTAACCTTTTCTAATTTAGCTAAAAGAGAATTGGAAAAAGTGATTGAAAAGAATGACGACTTGTTTATGAGAGGTCACGTGGCTATAAGCGTTGGAAATTGTATTTTTGTAGACACTTTAGAAGCTTGTCAAAATCTTTCCTCCTTCAACGAAATTGTTGTGAGACAAAATTTCAAGCAAGAGTTACTAAATGCTCATGCTATACCTTATCCTGATCATATAAAAATCCTTGAAGAATTGTGCGAAAAGTCTGGTCTAACAGTGAAAACAGAGCCAAAAGTAGAAGTGCCAAAACCTATATCAGTTTTGCCACCAGCGCGGTGGGCACACTTGGAAGAAGATCTGTCATCTGTATTCTTAGCGTCTGTAGAAGATATGAGCAAATTCTTTGTTCGTCTCGTCAAATTTGAGAGCTGTATGAAGATACTGAATCAAGATATCAGCAAATATGTAGCTAACAATACAACGGAACTACAGGGAGTAAATATAGGAGATTTAGTCTTAGCAAAAACTCCAGATGATTCTATGTACGAGAGAGCGCGTATTGACGAAATTCTCTCTGATGACAAAGTTAATTGCTTCTTCGTGGACCAAGGTGATCGTAAAGATATAGCCGTGAAAGATCTAGCTCCAATCAATGAAAAGATTATCACTCAACTGCCATTCCAAGCTATAGAATGCAGATTGACAGGAGTAAAACCTGTTGGTGATGACTGGACAGAGTTCAGTATCAACTGGTTTTGCGATAATTGTTTTGAAGGCATAAACGGTGCCCTCAAATATCTGTACGTCAAGTATTTTACGAAAGAAAAGGCTGAATGGACCGGCGGCCATAAGTATAGCGTGGCTTTACTGGACACTAACACAGAAAAAGATATAATTGTTAACCAGATGCTAGTGGATCTGAATTTAGCTGCAGAGAATCTAGACGAAATAGGATTTTTATCAGAAATGAAGTTTGACGAAAAGATTTCTGATAAAGATGATAGCGTTGATGGTTATGATCCTGATTATGATGATGATGCAGCTTTAGGCCTTGCGGAAACTAAGACTATTCCATTAGATAAAATATTTTTGAAGCAGCCTATCCGCTCAGTGCCCCTAGTTGACTCTGATAACGACAGCGATACTGATTCGTGGCAGATGAACAGACCTGAAGATTTCAAAGCCTTGTTCATGCCATCGAAACCAGACTGCCCTTCACTACCAATGTTGAAAGATCCTGAACCAGAGAGTAAAGAAGACATTAAACTGTCAAGCGATTCTGAAGTGACAGCTAATACTTCAGGCTCAAGCACAAATCAGGAAAAGATTGATGTTTCCGAACCTGGGTCCAGCAAACCGAAAATAGCTTGGAGACAGAACAAAAATTCGGTTGTACTAAAAATATTGTTAGTTGGCATCGAAAAATACGATTTGGTGATTGAAGATCGCGCTCTGGTTTTCTCGGCATATCACAATGATGTCCAATACAGCTTCACTCTTCAACTATATGGTGTGATCAATGCTACCAAGTCTAGGCATGCAAATAAAGGGCAATACATCCTGGTGACTATGGCCAAACTCATGCAAAGGAATTGGCTAAGTCTCACCAAAGATGGTGACTCTAAGAAATGGATAGTGTATGACGTTGACGCCATTGATGCGTCTTCTGATGAAGAAGAACCACCAGGTGATGATCTAGCGAAGGTTATAAAGAGCAATTATAAAGAAGACGAATGTTCTGAAACCGAGGACGAAGATTTTATGGGAGACGTTGCTTAATTTGGGCTATTCTTAAAAATATAAGTTATAATATAAGATCGAAGACGCTCGGCTTTTAATTTTGTAAAAATATTACTTGTTTTTAATGTATTTACTGCTTAAACTCTAATATATAAAAGTGTATGGTACTTTGCGAAATAAGGTATCGAATGAAACATAAAGAACAAATCAAACCACGCACACATTTCTAGGACTTAAATGTTCTCACAAAGGTTTATATGATTATGTTGGTGAAAACGAAGGATAGGGAAATCATTAGATTAAGTATTTTTAATAACTTATAACGTGATAATGAATTCTTTTGTGTCCTAGATCAAAGATTCTCCTGGTCTAATTCCAATTATTTTTTGTTAGATGATGTTTTATGACACTTTAAATGAAAGTCCATAGGCAGATAGAAGCGTTCGCAAATCTAGTCGAAATACTAGTTCTTATCACGTTTTTTAATTAATTGAGTGGTCTATATTTCGGCGTTGTGTTATGATCACGTGAAGACTGGATACTGCGGGTAGGTTTAAAATTTGTTTGCTCTTTAAATCCATTTTCACGTGGAAATATCCTGGCCATTCAATTAATTAAAAATCGTGGTAAAACCCGGTAATAATGCACCAATGTAGGTTTCTGAAGTTTATAAAATACTATTTTTGATACTCAAGTTAGTTTCGAAACGTCATTAAAGTGAGTAAGATACTGATTATCAACCCTTACTCGCACGGACGTTTTATGTCGGTGGTTTCAAATCTGTAGACATAGTAAATTTCTACGTCGTAGTGTGGGCTTAAAGACAAAAACAATGATTTTTTTTAAATTTACGCTTTAGAAAGAAGAAGTAATTGGTAAAATAGAATAAGAGATAGAAAACGTAACAGGTGACAACATTTGAGATAAGTTAATTTTGGTATTTGCTAGAATTTTATGTTAAGTTTAGATATAATTTGCTGTGATTTATACGGGTTTTATTATAGTAAACTTTAATTTACCTCTGAGGTTCCATACTCTCGAAAAATGAGTATCAAAATAATCGAAAAGGATTCCATAAAAGTACGCCAAAGGTTACCTTATAAGACAAACAAACAGAATTATTTTGAGAAGTAATTTGTAGGTTAAGTTTGACTTTTTATACTCCAAGTATTAAGGACAATTGAAGACTGTAATATTTGTAAAAACATTTTTTGAAAAGACATAAGGCTGTTTAAAATTGCAAGAGCCACAGGAATACCGTACCATTCTGATTTAGAATGGACTCCCGTCCGCGATGTTCCCGGAACGCTAAAACATGTCTCTCTTTAAACGAGGTTTTAGAAAAGTCCTGTACGGGTAGATGATAGATAACGATCATTGCTATGGCATTGCGGAGGTTCATGAGCGACGGTGACCGCTTAACATCAGGCGGGCCGTAGGCTTGTTTATCTATCTTGCAATAAAACTATTCCACTAGACTCAGTCGGTGAATGGTTGCCTTCTGTGGTCACGGTTTCGAACCAGCAAACTCCTAAATCATAAAAGGATCTTGAAAAGATATGTGTGCCATTTATCACAACACCATATGCTGAAAATTGTGAAAGAAAACGTTGGAATGATACCAGTACACATAATATATGTATATTGGAAAAGGATTTAAAAATCCTTTAATGATATGTGAAGTCCCCAATTCCTTCGGGCAAGTGTGATGGACTATGCCTGATCCGCCTACTGAGGACCTGAGTAATAGGCTGTTACAGTACAGTACATTTTGTAAACAAACATTGTCACTAGTAAAACTTCAGTCAAAACTGTTGCCGTCCTGGGAAATTGTATATCTTTAAAATACGTTATTACCAACTTTGATGATTGATCATTTGGGGAAAAAAATTGCTACCGTCCGGAGAAGAACTGGCAAGAAACTCAGCGTAACTCTAATAGAATTCACAACAGGCGATCCAATTTTGGGAAACTGATCCTACGCCATAAACATGCCACAAACAATAGGCACAACGGGGGCGGACGCGACGGGAAACAGTGCCGTAGTGCGTAACGCGTCTCGCCGTCCCGCATAGCCCCATGCTGGGTTCTGGCTTCAGTCGGGGTTCGGACGCTAAGCGTGAGCGGTTGGAAGTTTTAGTGCGGTCCAACTCCTATATGTTTCAACATAATTATTTAAGTATTACAAAACCGGCGATTTCCTCCAACTCAAAAAACCCTATCCCTTTCCCTTTCCTTTACTCCTAAACAACTCGAAGATCATTCGCCTTAAACTAGTGATGAGCAAATGACTAGTCTTGGTCTTGCTTTGCTCATCACTACCTAAAACCAAATCAAAATCGTAATTTGGAACATTTCTGTCTTCCATCGAATGTAAAATAACCCACTCATGTGGCCCAAAGGCTGTAGCATAAACCTGGCTGGCTGCAACACGTAACATGTACGGTGCAATATAAACTACTTCATAATACTTGAATCGTACCATTGGAAGTCATGAAGCTTTTTGTATGAGGGTTAGACGATGGAAGATCCTACTCCTCGACCCAAGCTGGTTCTGACCAAGAAGGGTATTTTGAATGCTTTTCTGATCGTCACTATTGTGATATACAAGACAAGGCAAAAAACAATATATTTAAATTTTAAAAAAGACATTTCCGCTGAGTTTCTTGCGCCGGTTCTTCTCAGGACGGAGGCGTAATTTTAGCGAACTGGTGGTAGAACTTTTGATTTTATTTTTGACTTTCAAAATGTATGTGTGTCCACATCTACTTTGAAAATAAATGATTTGACTTTGACTTTGGCTGTTGTAAAATAAACTTCTTTCTTCCTCTACTTCTTTTACTATTCCTAGGGTACCACTCTGTTACTAATTTAGTCCACTTTTCCCATTTTTCTCTTATCATGTGTCCTGCCCATTTCCATTTAAGTCTTCTCCATGCTGTTTCTACATTTTGAAATTTCGTTTTAGCTTTGATTTTAGTCAGTCGGACCTTGTCCTTTTTTTAAACCAGTAAAGGCGGTTGTAGTTGTCGTTACCTGAATTGTACCTCAACATTTACCTATTTGAGAAAGAGTCATTGAAGTAGTAAGAAGTGTGCCATGGGACGTGGGTTACTATGAGGAAAGGTTCACTAAATATTGAAGGTTGGTGCAGTAGTATAAAGTTAATGATTATGTAGACTGCACAATATGCTTCTGTATTAGACAAAATTGTGGATCTACATATCGCACTCCTAGATTTAAAACCAGCTCAAAAAGTGGTTCTAAGTTATTTCGATAGATCATTCACTCCACGTCAGCTTGTACAATACAATACAGATCTACCTTGCAGTGGCGAAGAATAATATGTCTTAAACAAGAGGGAAGCCGGTATAAGAATACGTAAATTTCATTTTGATGTATTATCGTATGAACTGTCGTTTTAGTCTACAAAAGGAAGTCGATAGGAATGGAGTTATATAAACACTTCGCCACTGTCACCCTTTATGTTAGTTTGCATTATAATCGATATTTATAAATATGATGATTTTTAATTTGTTTTTGTTTGTTGTTTTATTTGGAAATATTTATTTTTAGTTTGTTTGATTACACCGGTCAACAAAATTCAAACTTTTTCGTGCCACACGGACTTTTTTGATATTTTTTACTTTAATTGGTGATTGTAAGAAAAAATAAACAGTTCAAAAAAATTTGCTAGCCAAGGATTTTATTCTATTGAGTAATTTAAAATATTAAGAAAAAATACAGATCTCGTAAATCAAACGTTTATTTTTTTATAAATTACTTAATAATTTAAGATTTTCTTGAATGTTTAGCTTCTGGTTGGTCCCTTTTAATTGTCCAGCAGTAATCCGCTAACATATTTGGGCTCCATTTGCCCTGGTACCGCTTTTCCATACTAGAAATGTCCTGGTGGAACCTCTCGCCGTGCTCGTCACTGACAGCCCCTAAATTGTCAGGATAAAAATCCAGGTTCGAGTCTAAAAATGGATCTTGAGTGACATGTTGCAACCCAATGCTTGATATGACAATAAGAGCTCGCAAACCAACTCTCTGTAGCTGTCACTCTTTGTGGTTGCCCAAAAAATTTGCAACAACATTTTTAAATGCGTTCCATGCACATTTTTCTAAACCGCTTAATTTTTCTTCAAATGTTGAATCTTTTATTAACTCCCTGATTTGAGGGCCAACAAAAATACCCTCTTTTATTTTTGCATCACTTATTTTAGGGAATTTTTCTTTTAGGTACAAAAATCCACTCTCACTGCGATCCATTCCCTTCACAAATTTTTTTATTAATCCTAATTTGATGGCTCTCTTGTGTGAAATGGTCTTATAGCAGAAGATACGTTAGGGTAAATAACTGTGTTTTTTTTCTTGTAATTTATACCTTTTATGTCAGTGAGACAAAAATAGCAATCCGAAACGTGATCTCGCTGTTCAGTCCATATCATGGGTACAGCAAACGGCATAACTCGTGCACCTTTCTTCCAGTCTGTTAAATTTTTCACACACGTTATGCAACAGACATGAGCGGCCCAGAATTTGTCTTGATGGGCGACAGAAAAACCAAAACATTGGTGATAACACTCCAGCACAAGATTCGTAAAATTTCGTCGTTGTTTTTTGAATGTTAGTTCTCCGCAGACATAACAAAAAGAGTTAGGGTCATTATTACATTTCCTCGACATGTTCACAGGATTAATAAATCACAAAACATATTCAAATTCAACTACAAATACTTTTATGACGATTTACTTGTGAGCGTTTCTGTTAATTTACCGCCGTAGTACTAGTTATGAGTATTACCGTATCACAACAAATATGAGGCTAACTGACAGATGAAATCTGTGATTTAATGATGAGAGTAGATTGATAAAATAAAATTAGCTATCAAAGTTCGTGTGGCAAAATCAGTGTTGACCAGTGTTATTTTCTAATTAAAATCTTGGTCTGAAAATTAACGCTTGCGTCATGTTGGTAGGCACATAATGGAATTTAATGTTTTTTGAATATGGCGAAAAATTGTGACTAAATAGTGCTAAATAGTGACCATGCCACATAAATAGTGCTACTGTATTATATATATACTGTATTATAAAAGATATTTGATAGTTAATATGTGCCTGCCAACTTGACGCACGCAATTTGGAACCTATAAGGTTTGGGCAAAGGTGCTTTTTTTTCGAAGTGAAAAATTAAAAAATGTTATAAAAGCTCAAAGTATTCGGTAACAATTTAAGGAATAAGTTTTGTGTTTATATTTTTTTCATTATTTTCTAAAAAAAACTAGTAATGTAAGTTAACTGAACTAATGTTAGTTGTGAGCGGTTGGAGGTTTAAGTGCGCTTTAACGTCCATATGTCCAGTGTTTTGTATATAACTGTTTTTTTGCGTCGTACAAGTGTTTCTGTTTTTTGTGCATCTACTATTTCTTATAGGATTTTCGTCACCCTTAGGTTGACTGGAAGAGATGGCTTTAGACGTTAAGTGTGCCATTGTACTTTTTTATTCAAAGTATTATATAAATGTTATTAATTTAAATATGCTTTAAAAAGAAAAAAGGTAGTGTGCGCTTTTTTAAGATTTGTAGTGTGCCAAATAGCTTTCCACATACACGTGTTGTTGTATTTTTTTTATATTGTCAATATGTTTGACGAAAGTAGTATGTATTATATACTTATTCCGGCATAAGTATCATAGACATACTTTATTTGTGGTAAAAATGGTATAAAAGATGAAAAATTAAAATTATCATCCATTCATCATTTTTAGTTTTGCTTTTCATATGAAAGTATAAATCAGAATAGAAATGTATAAAGAGAAATTACGTTTAAATTGATTCTCTCTTTGACCCTAAAGCATGGTTCACGTTACGTCGTATTACGTATACCAACCGGGTAATCTCCGGATTTTTTGGAAATGCGTAATCTGCAATCAGTCTCATTAATGCATACAAGAAAACTTGAGAGGTTTCAAGGGACATCCGGATGGAACGTAGTTCCTTTCGATTAAAACGTATCTCATAAAAATTATTTCCTGTCGTAACGCGCGATAAGGAACGTGTTTTAAAATATTTTGATCACAGCGCCATCTAGCATTAATCATATTAAACAAAAAAAGTGTCGTGACAACTTTTTCGTAAGATTTTTTTCCGTCTAGCGCCCTTTCACAACGCGCGATAAGGAACTTCGTTCCAAAACTTCGTTCCAATAAACAATAAAAGCTACATTCACACGACAATGCAGCGACGTACTTGATCTGTGAAGGTAATTATTTATTTTAAAGAAAACTTTAAATATAACTTTTGAGCCATATAGCAGTAGAGTGCTAGCCAAGACAAGTAAAATGAGCCCAAACACGACAGGTCTATCTTATTTAGTACAGGAGTTCTTATGACCACCTTCTGAATCCATCATCAGATCTGCGCCATTTTGTCACATTATTGCATTGTCACGCGATATACATCTGCGCGCAAAATGTCAGCTCAATCGGAAACCGGGAAGTTTATCAAATTTAGCTTGCAATATTCCACCCGAACTTACATAGTTACATCCAGTGCAAGTTAATATAAAGCTTGTAATTAGTGCTCTTGCGAGAAAATGAGCATGCACTTATGAGGTTGATAGTACATTATTTGTCAAAAGCTTAATACAAAATGTGACAGTTCGCGTCACACCCTGCCCGTATACGACCTACCTTGAATCATGCTTAGATTGTATTTCATGTATTTGTACTTTTATAATATCATTCCGAAACATCTAAGTTGTATGTAATTTGATCTCATTATGTTTATTAGGTGTTAGAAACTTTTTAAACAATTTTTGTAAACTGTGTAATAAAATGAATGTGAAAAAACGTTTTTTTTTTATTTATTACCTCAGAAATAGAACAGCCAATAATCTTGTAGATTTTTTGTTTTGTATGTAATAATTTAATACAGTTAATAAATAAATGTATGGAAGGTGTCATGGAATTATAGAGGTCCATGAGCGATGCTTACTATTTTATGATATTATCAAGAACTTGCAAAAAAAATCTAAATTTCGGGCAGTGGTTTGAATAAATTGTCCCGAATTTATTTATTTAAATTATTTTTCTTCGTTGTAGCATCGTTTTTTGTTAATTTCTGAAACATAATTTCCGAATCGGTCCACCCAAACAAAAGTTATGCAAGGACTAAAATTTGGCGAGGACGAATAGTTGACTGTATAACCTCTCCTTTTGACAAGTCGGTGAATAATAATGGAAACGAAAGACAGAAAATTACTTTATTCAAAACTACAACAACAAAATTAAAATTTTGTAATACAATATTTTTTTGTTTTAAAATTGTTCATAATTTCTCCCACGCTTATGACATTCGTCAATTCACTTCGTCCAGCAAAAGTTCACCAAGTAATCTTTAGGTAATTGCAAAGAAATATCATAAGTTGCACCTTGAAGTACTTTCAAACAATGACCTCACAAAATCCGGATATCAGTCAACTGAGGAATTCGCTCGAGGTTAGTCGACAATTACTAATAATTAATCTAATTATGATTAGATATCGATCATGTTTCGGAAATTGTATGCAAATTTGAAGCCTTATTTGGAGAGAAAAATCAGGATATTCTATCCGTATGTAGGAAGTGACGAATCAATTTTCCAGTCTAACCAATTTAAAGTTAGATCGCCAGTAATCCTTGTTGTATTTTGCTAAATTGGAAACCAGGAAGTTGGATTTTAATTCGCAAAATTCTTTCTGAAAGCACTAAGTTACATAGTTGTGTGCAAGTTAAATAAAAGCTGTTAATAATAAGTTCTTTAAATTTCACTTCGTTGTTGATGACGTAGTTTGAAGTTCAAGGTATTTTCAATTTTGGTTTTATTCCATTTTTGGTTCTATATGATCATTGTTTGTTTTATGTATGTTTTATCATCGTTTCCACATCATTTCTTGTAGCATTGCATTGCACTGAGATAGCAATCGTGAGCCAGTTTTGTGTTATTATCAGCGCCAATATTGTATTCCGAAAACGTCGTTGACAGCTGCATTGTTGTTGTAAGCATACATGGCATTGCAATTGAGTACTTGAATATTTACCGTTTTATTCAAAGAAGAAACCTAAATTTAAATAAAACCGTTTAATAAAACGACATGGTTGGTTTTCCATTTTATTCCACACATCCTCCCTCTGAACTCCCATAACTATTTACAATTCCATCTAGATTAATTGGGCCTAAAGTTTGTTATAGTTTACCAACCATGGACGAGTCCGTGGGCGGCGTATCCGTGGGCGAGACCATGACCGGCGTAGGCGACTACGGGAGCCACGGGAGCGGGGTGGGACTGGGTCAGGGACTGGGAGACCACGGTCTTGCTGGCGGCGAGGGCGGGCGCGGCGAACGCGGCGTGACCGAGTACCGGGCCGGCGTAGGCTCCGTGCGCGGCGACCACGGGACCGGCGGCGTAGGCGGCGTGACCGGCGACCACTGGCCCGGCGGCGTAGGCTGCGTGAGCGACGGCAGGGGCGGCGGCGTAAGCTCCGTGAGCGAGCACCGGGGCGGCATAGGCGGCGTGGCCGGCGATCTGCTTAGCGAGCACAGGGGCGGCACCGGCGGCAGCGCCGTCCAGCTGGGCCTCAACGGTCTTTACGGCGTCGATGGCCTGCCAGGAGTGGTCCTCGGCGGCGTTGACGGCGCGGCCGTGAAGCTCGGCGGCCTGGTCGGCGGCGGCGCGCACGTGGTCCGAAGCCTCGACGTGCGCGTCGATGGCGGCACCGTGCAGGTCTCCCGGCGAGATGGTGGGCGCGGCCGGGCCGTGTGCCACCAGACCGTGGCTGTAGTGGCCCGCCAGCAGCGCGCCCGAGGGCACGGCGGCGGCCGAGGCGAGGATGGCGGCGGCTAGGATCTGCAACAACAACTCACTGTCAACACATGCCCACACACACTCACACACACGCACAACTACATACAACTGTCGCTCAACTAACCAGAACTCTCATCGTGCACTTCTGTACTGGACTGCGCGAAGGCTACTGAATGCTCTCATTTCGTCGGCGCGTGTTTTTATACTAGCACCGTTCTGTGCGTTGTAAGTGGTATTATTTCAAGGGCGTCGAGGGCGGCAGGAAGCGCGCCAATTTTGACGGATAGATACATGATTAAAATTTGCTTTCCTTGATAATAAGAACAGCTTTCACTTAACTTTGACTAGATTGTAATTAAATACGTCACTGTACTGCGATACTTAATATTTAAATTGTAATTTTAACTTTGAATCAATACTGACGTAGATATCTCATATTTCTTTATTGATTGTGTATTATTTGGCACTATAAAGCTGATAACTAAATTATTCTAAACATTTGATTTGGTTTTGTTATAGTTAAAAGTATTCAAATGCTCGGAGAATTTGTCCGAGATGATTTCAACATCTCCTTTCATCGCTTCACCCGGAGTCGAGGTAGAGTTCTTCCTTAGTACATAATCCTTACTATTTGGTAGGTATAGTCGTCCATAGGCCGTCACCGTCATTAGTTTTTTACGTGTGTTGAACGTTGGCGAGCCAATGTGGAAACGCGGCATAATATGTTGTTTGCATTACTATAGTAACCGCTTACCATCAGGTGGGCCGTAAGCTCGTATCTGTGTTCAATAAACGAATTACGGCCGGATGTTTACTGTCGCTCATGAACTCGTGTAAAATCAAGGGATGCTGCAGTAACGTCACTTACGACAAAGTCCAATGGCAAAGAGTCAACCACACTTAAAATCATCCTCATTCTATTTAAAGCTTTCAACTAATTCCCGCTAACAAAAACCTTTCATATAGAGCACTGTCGCACTAACACTGGTCGAAATTCACCCATAATCAGGTTGTGCTCACACTGCAATGAGTTATGTGCAACTAGCCGTTTTGATATTTTTGGGGATACCATTTCACATTTGAAAAAAAACAGTTTTAGGTGTTGATTGAATTGTTGTTTGTAATATATATCCATGTTTGTTACTTTTATTGAATTTTAATGTTTTTTTTTGTTTGTTATGCTTAGTTTAATTATTGCTATTTTATTTATGAAATACTTATTTTTTGCTATTTTGGAGCACATTAATTAACTAATTATATTGAATGCTGTGAACATCTTTAATAGGTATACATATTAGAAATTAAGTTGTGAATTGTTAATGAATGATTGTTAAATAAATAATATTAAATATGTCATACTGTTGATGTTCCTAAAATAAATAAATAAAAAATAAACTAATTTCACCACTAGTGACAATTTTTATTACCCAAGGTCATTTCCCTTTTAGTATTTTGTTAGGCGTGGTACAAAAAGCAACTTGCTGTATGAAAATTCCGATACTTTCTCTTACGGATCCCATCCATATTTCGATTTACCCAGAAAAGTATAGTCTTTGAAAAGCTTAATAACTTAAACATGATATTTTATTACATAAAAATTAAAACGATCGGCTACCATTTTTCAAGAATAGCACAAAAACTACCAGTCAAATACAGATATACCTCATCCAATATATCGCACCCTCAGTGCGACACTGTCACATATGCAAAAATGTAGTTTTTCAGGAGAAGCATTTAAAACTCAGCGATGCGTGATTTGCACCAAAACCGCAATGACACTCACGTCCTCATACGGAAACTATGCGTACTACAAAAGTAACGTTATCTCACCAAGTAAAGGGGGCTTTGGGATCATTTTTAGATATTTAACTCATTTTTTTGCATTTTTTGCAAAAGTGACAGTGTCGCACCGAGGGTGCGATATGTTCAAAGCGCTCTAATTCTAACAAAAATAGAATCTCTACATCTAATCAAAAAGTACTTATCCGTACTTAAAATTGAGACCCCACAATGACCACCACCTTTCATCTGACACAAGAATCATCTAAATCGGTCCAGCCAAAACAAAGTTATGGGGTAACAAATATAAAAATACAGATGGGTTAAATACTTCCTCGTCGACAGTCTGTTAATAAAACAAACAATTTTTTCCATAACATTTTATTAGGCATTTAAAATGAGTTACAATCCAATAAATAAACTTAAACTACAACTTTGCTTCCGCCGTTTTGCATAGATGGCTGTAGCGGTAAGTGGTAGTCGAAATAAATAGATCGCAGATGTCATACAATAAGTTTAGGCATTTGTAAACATAACGCCATCGAAATATTAGTCGATTTGTATCTGGATCATAAAGTTATTCTCGATTAAACATGTCAGCTTACGAGCCAAATTGTCGTCATTTGCGGGAGGTTTTAATTTTCTGCTTTAATATGAAGAAATCTGCGGCTGAGGCTCATCGAATGCTCTCAAATACCTATGATGAGGCCGCTATTAGTGAAAGAACGTGCCGAGAGTGGTTTCAATGCTTCAAGAACGGTGATTTTGAAGTCGAAGAAACCGACTGAAACAATCACAGGCGATCGTTATCGCAACGCAATTAATGCGTTTGAGCCGAGCATTGAAAGACAAACGGCCGCAATACAACGAGAGACATGATAAAGTGATTTTACAGTACGACAATGCTCGACCCCATGCGAAAGTGGTCAAGACATACTTGGAAACGTTGAAATGGGAAGTCCTACCCCACCCGCTGTATTCTCCAGACGTTGCTCCCTCGGACTATCACTTGTTTCGATCAATGGCACACGGCCTGGCTGACCAGCACTTCCGATCTTATGAAGAAGTAAAAAATTGAATCGATTCGTAGATCACTTCAAAAGATGACCAGTTTTTTCAACGCGGGATTCGTACGCTGCCGAAAGATAGAAGAAAGTAGTGGCCACCGATGGACAATACTTTGAATCATAAATGTATAACCAGTTTTTTACAATAAAGCCTCAAATTTCGGAAAAAAACGGCGGAAGCAAAGTTGTACACCTGTGTATAACAACAATAATACTTAAATTTCTAAAAACATTCAACTTTTAACATCAAACACAACTTTATAACCATAGTTTTTCCGATATATTAAAATATGAATAATAATGTATATAGAAATCATAGAAAAATTACATCTGGAATCAACATCATGAACAACAGAATGAAGCCAATTTAAAGTGCACCGATCGCGCGTAACAACACGACATTCTGAATCAACATCATAAATAACAAAGTGAAATTTTAAAGAACTGATGTGTATATAATATTTTATTAGTGTGTTAAACGAATTGAGTGCCATCGGTACACTAACGCCAGATAGTCGAGTTGTTACGCGAGATTGGCGTACTTTCAATTGGCTTCATTTCGTTGTTCATGATGTTAATTTCAGATGTAATAATTCTATGATAGAAATATGTAATATTTTGCATTATACTCAACATATCCTTGAAAAAAGAGTCACATTAAATTTTTTTATACATATTAATTTTGTTCTAAAATGGTCATAATTTCATCAAAAAAATAAAGTAAATGCTTACAATATCCTAAAATAAAAACATCTAAAATAATACTAAAAGAATGGAATATCTCAAAGAATGTAAACAATAAAATAATACTTGATTTTATACAAAATAAATAAAACAAGAAGCTATAAACAAGTGTTGTGTACATGTAGATTTAATTTTTTATTACTACACCTGGGAACCGAACCAAAATTGGTTTATTTATGTCCAATATATGACAGCCAAAAACGGTCACCACGAGGCGTTAGTATTAAGTTGTTTTAGGTTACATTTTATTTGCTTATATTTTACGGAGACAAAACTATTTTTGCTCAAAATGTCTGATTGCATATTGAAAAGAACAGAGAGTGTCCCAATGAATCCATTTTGAGAAATGTAATGAAAAGTTTTAGAAGTTTAGACGTACGGCAATCTAAAAATGTCATTTTGGCGCCAAATGTTTACTTTTTAAATTCACCACTCAACTGGCAACAAAATTGGTTTGTTTACTTTTGCCAAGTCTGCGGCAGGAACCAAAATTGAGCACAGTTCTAAAACTTTTGTTTACGTTTCTTAATCGTCTTATATTTTACGGAGATGATATATTTTCGTTGAAAATGCAATGCGTTTAGTAATAAAGATTTACAAAAATATAAGGTTTAATTAAAAATCAAAAATATTTTTTTTGGAAAAAATGTTTTTAAAAAGGGGCTCAAACACGGTATTGATTCCGAACGAAGTCCCCAGTTTCGCTATTTAGCGAATAGTGACGTTCCCAGTTGAGTGGTTAAATTAAGTGATTGGAAACTACTATAGGCTAAGATTTGCCTTTAATGAAGTACAAAAAAGGTAACATTCCTTGTTCTTTACATCAAGAATTTAATGGTACGTTTCCACATTGGCCAGCCAACCTCCAACTTTCATATTAGTCGGCAGTCACCGTCATTTGTTTTGTAAGGAAGTTGGCGGGCGAATGTGGAAACACATCATACGTGATTTTTTAATTTGAAGCATACTCTTTAAACGTTAAATCTAGTTTCAGAACCGTCAGCCAACATCAGAGTAACAGTTCTGGAGTTAGTCCAGACTAGACGAGCGAGTCTGGCTGGGTTGAGTCTGGCTACATCGGCCATGGGTGCGGTACTGTAGCATTTGACGCATCGTGTCTGGGCAGCACCCAGACCGAACATACCTGGGTGGAGAGAGTTACATTATATACAGGGTGTTGTTGCCCGGTGAAACAATACTTTAAGGGCTTAATCTATATCACATTTCAAATCATATACACATACTTTTGAAACGGAGATAATGACTTTATTTTCCCATACAAAGTTGAAAAATTATTATTTTGTATTAATTTTGACAACCCTACCCTGACCTACATGTAGCGTGCTATATCTATATGCCATTTTCACGCACACAGGCGCATCCGATCGCAATTTTAGAGTTCCGTACTATAATAAACTCCTACTAATAGAAAATTAACACGTAGTTTTGATTAGTTATAACTTATGATATATTATGCCTAGAAAACCCAGACTTGGTGGATGGCTTCTACATCAAGTATACTATTTGCTGTGAAAGTATTGTTTCATCGGATTTTAACACCCTGTATATTTTTACACTTTATTGTAATTGCTTTTTTAGTTTATGTTAAATTATATAAAAATGAATTGCTGTTCGTTAGTCTCGCTAAAACTCGAGAACGACTGAACCGATTTGGCTTATTTTAATCTTGGAGAATTCGTAGAAGTCCAGGGAAGGTTTAAACGGTGAGAAAATTTCCTTACGTGACGCAGACGAAGTTGTGTGGGCCAGCTAGTGTTAAATTAAAGTCTACCATCAGGATTTGAAGTGCAGGCCGTTATCGGATTGTTTTGTTTCCATATGTACTACGTATCTTTGATTTTTTACCAGAAATACCTTTTCCACCTCACCAAAACCTAGAAAATCCTGTTTATTAATCCACAGACCTATGCTTTACCAGAAAAATAACTTGTTGTCAGAGTTCTACCCATCAGGACTAAAAGTGAGGACTATCTATCCCCGGGATACTCTAGTTCCTGTCATAATTCAACTACCAACCTTTACTGCTCCAGAAACACTTGTTCCACCTCACCAAACCCTAGAAAAACCTGTAATTTTAATTTACTAACCTGTAGTATTCTGGCAGAAAAACTGTCAGACCATTCTAGTTTCTGTCATAATTCTACCACTAACCTTTACTGCTCCAGAAACCCTAGAAAATCTTGTATTATTTAACACTAACCTGTAGTGCTCTGCCAGAAAGACAGTCTATTATCAGCAGTGGCATAGGACACCAGGTATCGACCATCAGGGCTGAAGGCGCAGGCCGTGACGGGGCCGTTGTGAGCCGCTAGGGACTGACAGCGACCGGCGCGGAGCTCGTACAGAGCTAACTGGCCGGTGTGACTTCCCACTGGGTGAAATATAATAGTTACTATAGTATATAATAGTTACTATAGTATATAATAGTTACTATAGTATATAATAGTTACTATATATTATAGTTGTTCCTCACGATACAGGCTTTGCCTAGTGTGAGGATCATTGGTAACTTTTTCAGGCACATCTGTAAGTTGAATCCTATGTGTATTTAGTGTAAGTTTTCTGTCAAATGTATTATGGATTTAACTCACAATAAACATCTTTATTCTTTATTCTTTATTCTTTACTATAGTGTGTGATTGTATTTTTAATGTGGAATATCTACAGCCGCACGTAAAACCGATTTCTGTAATGGCGACGTAAGAAGACAAACGGCAGTTTTATTTTACGAGCACATTTTGAATAACAATGAAAAATTGATTCTTAAAAATTGAGCTCAAATTGTTAAAAAAATTAATTTCTACAAACAAAATGTATAGGAGTTGTCAACAACTGGGCATGAACTTCATGTCAAAACCCTATAAAAAAATTGGTTGCCTGTAAGTCGGTATACGGGCGAAAGTTTTACGTGACAACGACTCGGGCATGGTTAGCCCGCCTAAGAACGAGAGAGACAGACATAAGAAGTGACGCGGCACGCGTGCCTCTCACTCGCTCTCATTGTGAGCGCATAACGTGAGCGGAGCGTAACGCAGTGAAGTGAAGTGTCACCCCCCAAACCAACTTATAACACGTTGTCACGTCAAAAGTATTTGTTATCACGTTCCTGATTAAATTCGAATCCTGTTCAAATCGTCATCTTGGTTATACTACTAATTAATAAAATAAATTAATTTGAAAATGGATGATTCACTATAGGTTAGAAAACACTAGGAAACTATCTTACCTGCAATTCTCCTAGTGGCAGGGCAATGGGACACTTGGTTGTACCTACATATAGCCGGAAATACTTCGTTCAAACCCTTGCTCTTCAAGTGAGATTGATCCACACAGTGCAGTATTATATCCATCACCTTGAGAAATAACTTATTTTAAATACAAGCTTTTAAGATCCTGGATATCATGTAGCAGTAGAGTGCTAGATAATGTAAAACGAGCCCTAACACGGCAGATCTATCATCGCCATTTTGTCATATTATTACACTGTAACGCCTTATACATCTGCGTGCAAAATATCAACTCAATCGGAAATCGGAAAGTTTGTCAAATTTAGCTTACAAGATTCCACCCGGACTTACATAGTTACATCCAGTGCAAGTTTATATAAAGCTTGTAAAAGCGTTATTATTTTTGTTGAAAGTCTCGAGATTGTCGTGTTTAATTAGTGTCCACTGCTGGGCTTATTAAGAGCAAATTTAAGGTGGAAATTGTATTCTATACTAATATTATAAATAGGTAATGTCGTGATGTTTGTGCCAGTAATCTTTAGATCGACTGAATCGTCGATTACGAAAATTCTTTCACTGATTTTAATCACTACATAATCAGTCTATAGACGTCCACTGCTGGACATAGGCCTGGGCTAAACCACCACAACGATAGTACGATCACATTCACACTGAGTTTTATTAGGTCTATGTCTGTGAGGATTTAATGCGGTTCAACTCACACATACCCCACCTGCGGGGCGGGTGAATATCATCGATTCTGTCACAAAAGAACTCTACAGGGTAATTTTTTAAAGAAGGTACATATTGCAGGAGGGTGATGAGTACTCTGTTCTAATACGGAATATTACAAAAAATAGATAAAATTACATTTTTTTTTTTTAAATCTAAATTCCACAAAACTACCTCAAACATAAACAATTTCTGCTTAAAGAGTGTTGACTAACGACCTCTAGTGATCTCGCGCACCCCACACCTCCACCACACCCATCAGCTGTCGAAAAACCATCATTTTACAAGAATTTTAGATATTTTTAAGTTGCGATTACTAAGGCATTAAGCCATATTCTTTGGTAATAATATTTTTACTGGTCGTATATAACCATCGCTACCATTACCTTCAATATGTACCCTCACTAAGAAATCACCCTGTATGTCCAGCAGTGGACGTCTACGACATGATGAAGTTATGGTACCGACCTCAACAAGTAACTCTGCGACTTCACTGTGCATCTTCTCGATGAGTAGCTCTATTCCTCTCAGGACCTCTGCTCTGCCCTTCTGCAGGGCGAGGTATGCTGGCGAGGGTTGCCCGCTCTGGGCAGCGGCGGCGCAGCGGGCTACTTCGCGGGCCATTGTTGTTATGAACGCGCCCGGCCTATGAATATGGCAAAGGTATTTGGACAGTTGTAATGGTAAAAGAGAAACAGAATCTGCCTGATTTTTTTTATCCTGTCCAAAAAAAGACTACCAGAAAGCAATTTAAGTATGGTCAGGCTTGAAATAACTTAAGAGCTAGTGGCAATTTTTGGGTACGTATTTGAGGCAAGCTGAACAATTAAGGGTCCGTTCAGCCGCGTTACTCGGCAACTAGGTCTGCAGTTCCAGAGAACTATGGTCCAAGTTTTCAGCTTGCTTAAAATACCTCCCTACAGTAGGAAGGGAGTTTTATGCCGCCTCCGTTAGATTACGCAACTTTTGTCATTACATTCACATCATTTTACAAATCCATTGCTACTACAGAAACACTGTGGCTTTACTGTTCGGAACCAGCTTGTTACAGTGGGGTTTAGAAAGCAACCTGACTATATGGTAAGACCTGAAATAACCCAAGAGCTAGTGGCAATTTTTGCTGAAAAATTAAGGGTCCGTTCAGCCCCCTTAATCAACCAGGACTGCAGTTCCAAGTCAGGAGAACCATAGAGCAAGTTTCAGGGTTGTCACTGAGGGTCCTGGGTATACCTGGCTGTAGCGATGAGTGTGAGCGCGTGTCTCGCCGTGCGACATGAGTCCGCCTGCGCCGTCAGCGGCAGCCCGTACGACATCGACGGAACCAGCTTGTCCGCGTCAGAACACATCTCTAGCAAACCTGGCATGGATATAAAAATCCATTACATTCTAATTCTGTACTAATATAGTTATACATGATTAATTAAGCGAAACTTTAAGGGATTTGCAATCTTGTTTTACTTATAGAAGCAGTATTTCACTCAAAGGAATCTACGTTACTTATTTGTGTCATAAGCTATACTAAGAGAAAGCGGTATACTTTGGATATACTATCAAACATATGTGATAAAGATCTGATGACAATTTTGGAACGAAGTTCCTTATCGCGCGTTGTCAAAGGGGGCTAGACGAAAAAAATCTTACGAAAAAGTTGTCACGACACTTTTTTGTTTTATACATATGATTAATGCTGAATGGCGCTGTGATCAAAATATTTTAAAACACGTTCCTTATGGCGCGTTACGAAGGGAAATAATTTTTATGAGATACGTTTTAATCGAAAGGAACTTCGTTCCATCCGGGTGTCCCTTGACACCTCTCAAGTTTTTTTTTAATGCTATTGTTATAAAATTTATAATCGAACCTTTACTTGCCCGTCTACTTAGAATAACTACAAAAAACATGGCACATACTCCAAAGTTACTCAAACTGTTCGTCCCCCTTTTAACGCCCCTGCAAAAAAATCCATCTACTAACTCACCCAACAGCACGTGGCTCACGTCTAGATACGGTTCCCAAACTGTGAAGCCCCTTCCGAGCAGGTCTATGGCGGCGCGTCGGAGCGGCGTGTGGGCGGGGAGCCGCGCGCACGGAGGGGCCTGGAGTAAGTGAGTGAGGGCCAGCGCGGTCAGACGGGCCAGGTTGTTGGACGAGCTTAGAGTGAAGCCTATTGAGGATTAAATATGTATTTTACTGATTAAACCTTTGATTTTTATTGCCATGTACGCGAACTCTACCGTTCTGATCTTCTCAATCATGGAATTCTGCAAAGGACATTGTTGTTGCCCATGACTTACCTTTAAAGCCTCGTTTGATGAAGGACAAGTCATACTTATCTATTTCATAAAAAAGGTTATAAACGCTTCAGAGTGACTGACCACGTTTACATACTGTGGAATTCTATAATAACATACTTTCAATCATGCCATGCCATATAAAAGGCCATATTTGCAATAAAAATATGTAAAATTTAAAGGTTTATAATAAACGTTAAGTACAGGAGTTCCTATGAGTACCTTTTAAGTCTATCATCAGATCAGCTCCATACAAATGTGTTCAAAATTTCAACTTTATCCGAAATCCGGTCAAATTCACTTGTATCCCACTTACATAGTTACTTACACATAGTTACCTCCAGTGCAAGTTAATATAATCAATTTGGAAAACAACATTCTTTTGTACCATTAAACGCATATATAGTGCAGTAAAATACCAAAATGTTTTGTTACGATTAGATATTTTTTCTTGTATTTGACATATCTCGAATATCACACGCATGCATCAAGTTTTAAAAGTGTCCCCCTTCATTAAGTTTGGGAACCACTCACCTTCCACAACGGAGCTCTTTCTGCTGTCGACGTCCTTACGCCGTTTGTTACCGGCCGCACCTACGGAATACAACTCTCGCCACTTACACTAGCAAATCATACAAATCATAGGCAAGCTGTTTGTAAGGACAGTGGTTCTCAAATATTGCGACTAAGTTTGACCATTTTAAATTTGCCGTGTCCACAAAAGGAGGCTATTTTTACCTAAATTACATTATTTAACTTTTACATATTTTAAATATTAATTCCAAAATGGACTATCTAACACTGAAATATTTTATTTGCGTTTTTTCACATTATTTTTTAAAAACGACATTTTTTTCTCACTGTATACCTATCCGTTAATCTAATGTTGGTTATAGAAATTTTAACAAAATATAAAATCTCTAATACTTTACTGTGTAATAATTTTGCTAACAATTTGAGAAACACTGTCCATTGCAAGCCAAAATTGTAATTATATTGAACTTGGATATATAAGGTTATATAGGTTTTATATATTTTGTACTATACACAGAAAATAACAGATAGTGTTTAAAATTTAAATGTCCCAAAAATTGTATATCAAGCTCAAAGGGAGAAGTTAATTTCATTAAAATTAAATCATATTTTTCTACAAAGATTTTTTTTTTCACTTTACCACTCGTCTGCGATTGTCAAATATTAACTATGGCACTACTAGATATACACCAAAAATGGTTAGTTTATGTTGAGTGATTAAAATAGCACAAGAAACAAGGCGTTAGAAAAAAATAATATGAATAAAAATTTGAAAATAAATCTTGATAGCTAGAATGATGGTTTCACTTGTTTTAGTTTAGGTGAGAAATGTATTGAGGTAGTATTTTAATTTTAATTTAGGTTTTAATGACATGTTATTTTTATTTTTCTTTTAATATTTTTTTTTTTACTGATTTAAGATTTGTAATTTTGATTCTAATTTACTATATGAATTGTGTTATTTTTAAGATATTTAATCATTTTAATCTTATCATAATTTTTAATTTTATAATATTTACTGTTTTTAATTGGTGATGTTCTTATTGTATCTAATTTATATTATGCATGCTGTAATCACTTTTAATTAAGGGTACAGATAGTCATAACCTTTGATTTATACTATAAGTGTGTGTTATTAGTGTACTCTTGTTAGTGATTCTTAAATAAATAAATAGACAAACACAGTAAATGGTGGAAAATAAGGTACTTAAAATCTTGAATCACGCGTTTCAGATTGTTCCTTTAGTTTAAGACACTATGTTTGTTAGCAAAGATTATTCGCAATTAACTGTTTTTTCGATGCGCATCATAAAAATACAGGGTGTTGATTGTCGATTTTGTTTGTTCAATTACCAGACAAACTAAACAGTTTACGAAAAATCTGTGAATGCAGTATTATTAAACATCAAAAATAAAATGATATTTCCTTTCAACAAAACATCCTATCACTAATATTTAAGGTACATCCCGTTTATGTTGCATAGTTTTGGGACACCCTGTATAGCCGGATTTGAAATATTTGAACTTGATATACAATTTTTGGAACTATTTTACCAAGCTCAAAATACAAAGCAATATGACTCTTATTCCCATAATAAAAAAAACTACCTTCGCTCGTAATGTCTTGTCCGAACTCCGCGCCAATGACTCCTAGTAACACGACAGCTGTTGTCTGTTTCCGTTTCAGTTCCGCCAAAGAAGATGGCTTCCTTACTATTTCCTCTTCCTCTTCTTCGAATTCGTCCACCTAATTGGATTATATTATTGAGAAGCTGGCCCGCGCAACTGCGTCTGCGTCACTCTCAATTAAATGTCAATTATTCGCCTTAAAATCATCCTTGAACTTCATCGAATTAAAAACAAAATTTGAAAATTCTAAAATAAATGTAGCCTTAGTTACTCCTTATTACATAAACTATCTGCCAGTGAAAGTCTCGTCCCAATCGGTCCAGACCGTTCAGAGATTAGCCGGAACAAACAGACAGACAGACAAATTTTAAAAAAAATTAGTATGTGTACTATACAGGGTAGATCTGTAAGTTTGGACAATCTGACGTGCGGTGAATGACCTGTCAAAATACAACTTAGCATCATTTTTATTTTTTGGATCGGTTAAACTTTTTTTTGGACATTGTATGGAAAACGTACGACTATCGTTGCGGACTTCCATACTATAATGAAATTTTTTTTTTATCCAATTCTTAAAATAAAAGTGGTTCTAAGTTTTATTTCGACATGTCATTCACCCCACGTCAGATTGTCCAAAGTTACAGATCCACCCTGTATACGTTTATATGCATGTTTGTAGTAGAAAGCGGTTATTTTAATATTACAAACAGACATTCCAATTGTATTTATTTATATATGAAACATCTATAGCCGCACGTATAACCGATTTCTGTCATGGCGACGTAAGAAGACAAACGGCAGTTAATTTGTATTACTTTACGAGCACATTATCACTTTGAAATCAATTCGTATATTTTTGTATTTAATGAAAATAAATGCTTATTTCTGCATATTACTTTTACAAAACAATGTCGGACCAGATGGCACCAGATGTCGTTACTAGTATACGAACCGGTTTGGCTAGTTTCTCTGCGGGGTCCTTTTGAGCTGCGTGTGGGTTGATGCTCTCAGTGTGAGTATAGAGAGGTAGGTACTGCGCCCAGTTGTCGACAAGAGCCTTGCGACCTTTAGGGCCCAACCTGACGAGGTTTTATGAAGTTTGGAGTAAAATATTAGAGTAAAATATATTGGGGGCGGCCTATGTCCAGCAGTGGACGTCTATAGGCTGATGATGATATACAGAGTGTTAAAATCCGATGAAACAATACTTTCACAGCAAATAGTATACTTGACGTAGAAGCCATCCACCAAATCTGGGTTTTCTAGGCATAATATATCATAAGTTATAACTAATCAAAACTACGTCTTAATTTGTGCAGAATCAACCCTACCGTACTGACCTACACCAACAGCTAAGACTTAAGCCGGCTAGTCACCTCCTGTATCATAGATCATTGTAATAATACACGGGACAAAAATCACATTCTAAACAGGATACATGCGACTGTGTGCTTGAAAATAGATTTAGCACGCAAGATGTGGGTCAGGGTAGGGTTGTCAAAAATAATACAAAATAATAATTTTTCAACTTTGTATGGGAAAATAAAGTAACTATCTCCGTTTCAAAAGTATGTGTATATGATTTGAAATGTGATACAGATTAAGCCCTGAAAGTATTGTTTCACCGGGCACCAACACCCTGTATATATATATATATATATAATGAATATATACAAAATAAAAACAAAAACCAGGAGTGTGTAAAAAAGTTTGTTTTGTATAACTGCAGTTCTGATTAAATATTTACACATCACTATTAGCGAGGACCGCTAATTATCTTCCCTTTACTGTCCTAACTTAAACGTGTAATTTTAGCTGTAGGTCTTCCTATGAGCAAATAAATAATTGATCCTTCGAGCCGGATCTGCCACCCGATTTATCGGATAACTTTTAGTGTACTATTTAGAGTGTACTAACCTGGCTAGTTCGGCGAGTAACAACGCCTGCGCGGCTCCTCTAACTTCCAGACAGTGGTGCTGCCATCTACGAGCCAACATTTCAACTTGGGGACGCTTGAAGTTCTTTGCGCCTGAAATATTAGATAATAGTTCATGTACGGGTTGTTTGATGAAATTTTATGACTAAAACTTGAATATCGTGGTTTACTTTCCATTTAATCTATCATGTTTCTTAGAGAGATTTGATCCTTAAAAGTCACTCTATCCATTGATGCAATAAAAATTTAGAGTGTGATTATTTCAAATTCGAGCAGGTTCGATTCCCGGGTAAACCAAGATTTTTAAAAAAATCTATGAATGCAGTTTTGTTTCTTTTCAAAAGTAAAAGAATGTTTCCTTTCAGCAAAACTCGCTAAAATCAATATTTCGAGTACTTCCCTTGGAGGAGGCGTTTCATGGAATTTTGAAATTCCATGTAACGCCTTCCCTGTATATTATCATACTATCATCTCCGGAGAATGGATAATGAAAAATATAAATCTTAGAAGATAATTTTAAAGCAACGCCATCTATGTAATCTTGATATGATTACACCAGAACTTATGTATACAGGGTGGATCTGTAACTTTGGACAATCTGACGTGGGGTGAATGACCTTTTGAAATAAAACTTAGAACCATTTTTATTTCAGGAATTGGATAAAAAAAATTTTTCATCATAGTATGGAAGTCCGCAACGATAGTCGTACATTTTCCATACAATGTCAGAAAAAAAAGTTTAAACAATCCAAAAAATAAGAATGGTGCTACAACATGTATTTCGACAGGTCATTCACCCCACGTCAGATTGTCCAAAGTTACAGATCCACCCTGTATAGTTACTTGTAGTTACTAGAGTAATAAGTGTGTGTTAACAAAACTTTTTCAGCTACTAACCCGTAGCGACCACTTTATCAGGCAATAAGACACAGTGCAATGTGGCCAATAGTGACCAGCCCTGCTTGATGTGAGCTTGTTGGGCTGCCAACTGCTCCTCGCGTTCCTCCTCCGCAGCCCAGGACGATGAGCTTCTGGTTGAGGGTCTGAAAATGATGAACAGGATATTTGGTAAGAGAGCAAGAGGATGAGAGCAGATAACTTTAAAAAACTGACAGGGTACTGTAACCCGTCACAGTATTATTGACAATATCTAAAATATTGATAGTGCGGGAAAGTCTTATGTCAAAAAAACTTGAAAGGTGTCATGGGACACCCGAATAGAACGAAGTTTCTTTCGATTAAATAATATCTTATAATTTTTTTTCCTAACGTGCGATAAAGAACGTGTTTTAAAAGATTTTGATCACAACGCCATCTAGCGATAATCTAAACAAAAAAGTGTCGTGACAACTTTTCTCGTCGCCCTGAATGGGGGATTCACAACGCGCGATAAGGGACTTCGTTCCAATAATTTATCACTCACCCTGTATACTGTCTTTCAAAGAAAGTTTTCTTTTACACAAAACCTGTAACTAAGATATAGAATTTTTACTGATTTACAACGATCCATTTACGGGGATAGAAAATTCTTAAAAAAAGCTATTTTCTTTGAATTTACGTGTAAATTGAGAATATCAATCAGTAACTTAAAAAAAAAAGAGGAATCCGACGGGAATCGTATTCTATGCTCTATTCGCCACTAAAAATCAATACACTTAGTTTTTATTGCCATATAAGCAGACGAGCCAACAGGCCACCTGATCATAAGTGGTTACCTTCGCTCATGGACCTCTGCAATGTCAGGGGACACTGTTCTTACCTGTGCAATCTTCTAGCCATTTCCGATTCCGGTAGAAAGCTGGCGTTGCTCATGGACATCAGCGTATTGGCCAAAGCCACGATTGACAGTAAGTGGTTGGTGGTCAGCGTAGTACTTAACTCCCAGTGAAGTTTTGAGGAGAACAATCTGAAATGTAATTATGTTAGATTATTATTTAGTTTAAATTAATATACAGGGTGGATCTATAACTTTGGGTCAGCTGAAGTGGGGTGAATGATCTGTCAAAATACATTAGGACAACTTTTGTTTAAGTCATACGGTATTGATTCCGAACGAAGTCCCCAGTTTTGCCATCTAGCGAATGGTGACGTTCCCAGTTGAGTGGATAAAAGACCGCAACGATAGACCGTACATGTCAGAATAAAAAGTTGGTTCGCTTCAAAAAATAAACGAAGCCTATGAGCGTTCGCTTATCAAATTATTTCTTTTTTGTACCAATTTTACCACAAGTAAAAGATGTTTATTGTCTATGTCTAAATGCTAGGTGTGGTCACCTACTATAAACTTTTTCAAACACTCGCGGTTTTCTATAATACTTTACAGAGTCTTGTAGATACAGTGAGTGTGGTGTGTCGTGATGTGAGTTCGAGTTCCAGTGGTACTATCCAAAAGAAAGAGGGTAGACAGATTCGTTTGCTCGTAAATCGACCCGCAGTATCCAGTCTTCTCGTGATCATGACGTTTGCAACAACAACGAAATATCGAGTCTAATTAATTAAATATCGTGGTAAGAACCCGTTTACAATGCATGAAAGTGTAGTACAAAGTTACAGACTAAACCTACCTAGTCAACTTCTCCTGTGTAAGCAGTTCTAGTGGTAGATTCGAAGTCAAGAGTAAGGGATCGTCCGGAGCGGCGGCACAGGCTTCTGTCCAGCTGCTGAGTCGGGTCGGGAGTTGGACCGCCATGTGGCCGTGACGGGAGACCACGCCAAAACATACTGGGACCTGTAGGGCAATAGAAGAAGCTTGCACTGGATGTAACTATGTAAGTTCGGGTGGAATCTTGAGAGTTGAATTTGACAAAGTGCAGTTTTTGATTGAGCTGACATTTTGCACGCAGATGTGTATGGCGTGGCAATGCAATAATGTCGTTGATCTGATGGTGGAGTCGGAAGGTGGTCATAGGAACTCTTGTGCTAAACAAGATAGAGTCGTCGTGTTTAGGTTTATTTAATTTGTCTCAGCTTGCACTTTACTGTTACATTATATCCTGGATCTTAAAAGCTTGTAATTAAATTATTTTTTCTTTTCTTGTTATAGATAAACCTGCCTACGATTAATCTGGTTAGTACGTAGTCGTCGTTAAGGAGCCTCTGCAACAGCGTTACCAACCCTACTGTTTTAACAGTAGATTTGCTGTTTTCACATTGATGACCATGTTTTCTGTTTCATTCCTATTTTCTACTGTTTTTCGCGTTCAGCGCCACCTAATACACTATGCAAACATTTTTTGATAACCACTACGCGATAAAACGCAATGATAAACCACTACGTAATAAAACGCATTGACACTAGATGGCAGTATCTTCTTTATGTTTTTATGCACGGGGGAATCCCTATTTATGAATAACAGCTACACCGTATTGCGTAGGTATTGTTTTATAGTCACAAGTCACAACACCCTGAACAGTTTCTTTGAATTGCGGCGTCTATTTTGAAAAAATAATAATTACAAAGTTTTTGATAAAATGAGTAGTGATTCATCGACTGGAAAAAGTCCTCCTAAGAAGAAAAATGTGAAATATGAACAGAAATTCGTAAATTCGTGGTTAAAAGATGATAGGTTCAAATTATGAAATCTGCCTTTTTTTCTTTACCTACCGCTTTCTACTGTTTTTTTTTATGCGATTTGTGGTTTTTTAGTTTTTTGAGGTTGGCAACACTGCTCTGCAATGCCTGGACGTTAAGGAGCCGTTATGTTTGAGTTTGACGTGACAGGAGGAAATCGTCGGACTTCCACCCGCCGCAGGTGGGGTATATGGGAGTCAAACCTCCTGCCGCTCGGCGTTCAAACCCTGGCTGAGGACAGAACCCAGCACGAGATTGGACAAAGTGACAGGAGGCGTTACACGCCGAGGAATACGTCTCGCTCCGAAAATACCATTGCATATTGTGGCCGCATGATTATGCCTAACCCCTCTGCTGAAGAGACCTGAGCCCAGCAGTAAACAATGAGTTGTTACAGTACAAAACTCACCATAGGCCTAAGAAGTCCAAGCTTTGATTCACAGACCCTGTCCAGGTCTGGATCAAGGCCCCAAGCGTGCAGCAATGAGACCAGGATTTGGGCAATCTCCATTGTGTGTGGAGCGTCAGATAGGCACATCTCTTTGGGCCTTTTCTTTGGGGTTGAGCCGTCATCTGGAACAATGAAAATAAATTAGTAATAAATACCAGAATCTAGCAACCCTTCTATGCTTAAGGGGGTTACCCCTGTCACCCCTTAATAATAATACTAGATAAATAATTCAGCGCGGCGGTCGTTCTTGACACGGCACGTATTGTGAGGAGGTTCCTCTCTCGGAGCCCTGACCACTGATGGCTTGGGTCGTAGACCCCGTCTCCAGTGGCCCTCTGTTTTTTATATTGTATTTTTATGTGATTGTTTTTTTCAAATATAATGTAAAAATGAGCAAATAAATGAATACTGAACTAGATAATTTTATTACAAAAGAAAGAGTAAACATGCATGCATTTCCGTGCATAGTTGCCTGGAAGAGATCGCTTTGAGCGATAAGGCCGCCCATTGATACACTCTGTTTAAATTTTTGTAACGTAATTATGTACATACATGTGGTGTTTCGATAAAGAGTTTTTGTATTGTAAAGACAGATCTTGATTACCATTTGTTTTAAATGTTTTTAATTGCCTTAGTAGGCAGACGAGCTAACAGCCCACCTGATCGTAAGCGGTGACCGTCGCTAATTGGAAAATAATTTGGATGTTAGGGCATTAAGGAGCCAACACCTATAACCTACCTATTTATAAATTTTCATAGTTTCGGTAAGAGAGATAGAAACGGCTTTAATTTATCAAGAATAGCTGAAATCTGAGATCGTTATAAAATGTTGTTGAAACTTTAAAAGTATCACCATCTCCTTTAAAAAGTACAGTCGATTTCAACATACCTTATTGGAACGAAGTTCCTTATCGCGCGTTATCGATAGGGGGTTAGACGGAAATTCTTATGAAAAAGTTGTCACAACACTTTTTTGTTTTAGATAATTATCGCTAGATGGCGCTGTGATCAAAAATCTTTTAAAACAATTCCTTATTTTGTTTTATATGAATAATGCTAGATGGCGTTGTGATCAAAATATTTTATTTAAGTTATAATAATTAGTTAGTTTAAAACGTCTCTCTCTCCCTTTCTATAATACTAATTATTATAACTTAAAAAAAGTATATATTACAATTCCCTCAATAATTAATCGAAAGGAACTTCGTTCCATCCGAGTGTCCCTTGACACCTCTCAAGTTTTTTTTTGGAGCTCTGTCTAAAATTCCAGTCGACAAGCACAAGCCTTTTATGGATGTTTGAAGTATCAACAAAATTAAATTAACGCGAAGTAATAAATCTACTTAGATCAGTAAGGAAACCGACAATTAAGTATAATAATACAGACACTTAAAGATTACATGTAATAAATAAAAGTTGTTAATATAAATTATGTTACATTTGGCAACTATATAAATCACATATTGGTATTTAAAAACCCGTTTTATATGTTCATTTATGTGTTTTTTTAGTTAAATGATATTTCCAGAATTCCCGGGTATGTGGGAGTTGAACCGTATTAATACCTCCAACCGCTCAAGTTGCTCCAACTCCTGCTGAGGCCCAAACACAGCAACTTTGAAAAATGGAAGTCGGTCGTTTTCATTTTTGTAATAAAAAAAACTTGAGAGGTGTCATGGGACACCCGAACAGAACGAAGTTCCTTTCGATTAAAAGATATCTTATAATTTTTGTTTTAAGTGTTTTAAAATATTTTGATCACTGCGCCATCTAGCGATAATCATCTAAAACAAAAAAAGTGTCGTGACAACTAAAAAAGTGTCGTGACAACTTTTCGTAAGATTTTTTTCCGTCTAGCCCCCTTTCGATAACGCGCGATAAGGAACTTCGTTCCAAATATTATTGCATTCAGAAAACACCGTATAAATTTAACAAACAAATAAACTTTTCAATATAAATAGTAATAAATACAATATAGTAAGCGGTCTAGGAAACAACGATCGATACTAGCCTAGACTAGAACAAGTTTATAAAATCTAGGTCATCTAAATTTAGGGCTTGCTATTCAGAGTTATATTTAACAGTTAATTTGATAGTTTCTCATGTGAAACATTTTGATTTCTGTCATCAAACATTATACAGGGTGTCCTAAAACTATGCGACATGAACGGGAAGTACCTTAAATATTAGAGATAGGATGTTTAGTTCAAAGGAAACATCATTTTATTTTTGATGTTTAATAATACTGCATTCACAGATTTTTCGTAAATTGTTTCGTTTGTCTGAATAATTAACTAACAAAACGGCAAAAATCAACACCCTGTATTTTTATGATGCCAATGGAAAATAACAGTTACATACGAATAATCTTTACAAACAAACATAGTGTCTTAAACTAAAGGAACAATGATTTTATCTATTTACTTCTATTTACGACCTTTAAGGACTTGATTTAGATGTTTTTATTTTATTGCCTCATAGCCAGACGAGCAAACGGGAAACCTGACTGTAAGTGGTTACCGTTGCTCGTGGACCTTTGCACTGCAAGAAGACACTGCGCCGTCGCGACCTACGGACTCTCTTCAAGCCTCGTTTGAAGTAGGACAAGACATCGCTCTCGGGAGGGAACACCGAAGAGGGGAGCTCATACCATACTACTGTACTATTTCTTTCTTTTCAACATAGAATTATTACATCTGAAATCAACATCATGAACAACAGAATGAAGCCAATTTAAAGTGCACCGATCGCACGTAACAACACGATATTCTAGCGTTAGTGTACCGATGACACTCAATTCGTTTAACACACTAATAAAATATTACATACACATAAGCTCTTTAACATTTCACTTTGTTATTTATGATGTTGATTCAAGATATCGTGTAGTTACGCGCGATCGGTGCATTTTAAATTGGCTTCATTCTGCTGTTCATGATGTTGATTCCAGATGTAATAATTCTATGCTTTTCAATAACAAATCAAGTTAATTTAGAAATAATTGAAACAAAGTAAGTTTTTACAAACCCTGTAAAACAGACCGCGCCCTATTTTGCATATCTGCGTGTTAAATTACGAAATACCGAGCATTTCCTAGATATGACTGGTAGGCCGTCTGATCGAGTATTGCATCAGACAAACTTTTAACAACTTGGTATCGAATCAAAATTAGTTTGTTTCTGCCAAGTATAGCCAAAATTGGTCTCGATGTTAGTACTGAAAGTGGTTTTGTTTAAATTTATCCACATCACTTACACTATTACTAAACGGGTTCTTACCACGATTATTTTTAATTGCGAGGTCCCGATATTTCAGCACTGTTTCAAGCGCCATGATCACGGGAAGACTGAAGAACTGCGGGTAGGTCATTTAAGAACAATTAAAAATAATCGTGGTAAGAACCCGTTTAGTAATAATGTAAGTAAATTTACATTATTACTAAACTTTCTTTATATGATGAAGCTTTGTTTGTTTGTTTGAACGCGCTAATCTCAAGAAGCGCTGGTCCAATTCGAAAAATTCTTTCAGTACTAGAAATTCCTAGTAATACTGAATCGCGCCACCGAAATAAGTTACGGTCGAATAATTTGAAGTGACACAAATTTATAAATAGCCTTTGCTTGAAGGTGTGTTTCGTTTAGATCCCTCGTGAATCGACGATTGTTTGGAACTGTACTTTGGTCCTTCGAGCCGGATCTGAACGAGCGACCTATGGCTATTTATTATTTTTCTTACAATAAAAAGATTTATCATATTATATTCCAAAAACCTAATCAAACAATTTATCAAACTCTTGCGTCACAACTACGCCATCTGGTAACATACACATATACATCATTGATTGTATGTCGCTTGACAGAGACCTTCAAACCTGACATTACATAACACACAACACACATGCTCACGTGTTCAATGCACCTATACTAGTCACACCTGTTCAAATGTCAAGAATGATATGTCGATGTGAACCGGAACACTGCACAAAATAATAATTGAATAATAATAGAATAACTAGGTGACCCGCACAACTTCGTCTGCGTTACAAAGGGGTTCAAAAATTGTAGCCTATGTGTTATTCTGATGTATAAGCTATATTGTGGTAAAGTTTCATTCAAATCCATTCAGTAGTTTTTACGTGAAAGAGTAACAAACATCCATACTTAGAAACTTTCGCCTTTATAATATTACATATTATGATTGTAAAGAACGAAAGTAGTATAAAAATCACACGCGCCTAAAAGATACAATAAGGTCGTTAACAGTAAAAATCGTAAAAACAAACAAACAAGACAAGTCCGTCAGTTCTTCTAAGGATGGTGGCTATTTATTGACCGACTTTCAAAAAGGTTTACTCAATTCGTTTGTTGACACGTTTTTTATGCGTGTTTTTGCGTGTATTTATTTTTAATATTCGAACCGATTTCAATGATTTTTTTGTTAGTAAACAGACACTTTGGACATTATTTCATTTTCATTCATCTTCTTATATATAAAAATGAATTGCTGTTCGTTAGTCTCACTAAAACTCGAGAACGAATGAACCGATTTGGCTTATTTTAATCTTGAAAAATTCGTAGAAGTCCAGGGAAGGTTTAAACGGTGATAAATTTCCTTATGTGACGCAGACGAAGTTGTGTGGGCCAGCTAGTCACTTATAAATTCAATCATGAGTCACGTGTAACATTTATAAATAAAAGTGACAAAACTAAATAAATATCGTCCAGTGATATTCCCGGGCAAGGTGACTAACTGATATTTCATAAAGCGACAGCCGGACACCGACTTGATGGACTAGTGTAACCATACCTTTATATTAGTGATGTGCCTAGTCTGTGTTTTATCGATATATCATCTCAAAAATCAAACTTTCAAGTACAAACAAGCAAAGACCACAAATTGTCACATTTTTTCTGAACTCAACTGAGATATTTGCCTATAGTACCTACCTAGTCAGCAATGACTTAATTTTAAAATGTAAACAGATGGCGCCAAAAGACGTTCTTGTCTATGGCCGTGGGTAAGTAAGTTCTTTCACTGCATTTTTCTCAAAATCTATTATCTTATCTTCTCAATAGATCTTTCTTATATCCGTATGTATTTGTGAGTAAATACTCTGTATTATTGTAGTATTTATGTAATTATGCATAGATTTATTGTGTAGTATAGTATTTTATGTATGGTAATTTTATTTATTATATTATGTATATTTTTATAGTAAATCTAATTGAGCACCTACCATAGTTTTCTCTACACCACCTTTGGTTGGCTGGTAGAGAATGCCTTAGGCATTAAGTCCACCATAGTACCATTTATGTGCATAAAGTTTAATAAATAAATAAATTAGTATAATCGAAGTTCGAACTAACTGAATCATCACTCTGCTTGATAATTAGTTTGAAGTTTAAACTAAAAATACTTTAAGATTTGTGTATAATGCACTTACGACGTCGATGTTTCAAGCGCATTTCGACTTGCATTTAGCAAAAGGAGCTTATGATGGGTCATATTCAGTTGGATCAATTGTACGTTGTCTGATCTTTGCCTGTACCCTTAACATACAATGTCTCTAACCTATGCCACTGATCTGAGAAGAACTGAAATAAAAGAACTGGAGCCACAATTAATATTAGGTTGTCAAATATCCAAGTGATTACCACCTGTTCCTGTCCATGGCGAACGCCCACGGTGGTGTAAAGTTGAATCCAAAGAGGCTTGTGAAAAGTGGCTGTCTAGATGGAAACAGATTATCGAACAAAACGGCGGATTTTTATACAAAATCCGATCACTGTAACACTTTTTATTAAGCATTGAATAAAGAGCAAAAAAGCGGAAGGGAGATATTGGCAACCTTTATATATACCTTTATTAAAGTGCCAAAAAGTGCAGTAACCCACTTTAAAAAAATGAGAATAGACGCCCAATAAAACTCGAATTTCTTACAAAATGTTAGTGTAACTATGTAAACAACATTTCGTATTACCGCCATTATCGCGGGAAATTAAACTATTCCTATAAAAATCCAAACAATCGATAAATAACATCGATACTGTGTAACATCTCTAAGACCTTGCACTTTAAGAAAGTTGTTTGAACGACGCCTTTGTACTGCTCGACCGGACAACACTAGTTCTTGACCATAATTCTACGTATAATATATGAAAACAGAGGATATATCATAACTGGAGCATATTTATATAATGTGTATTAACACACTACAAATGATTTTAAAGAAATAAAAAACTTAATTGCGTTTCTCTGTAAAAGAAATGTTTTATTACAATAACCATAATAGTTACATCAAAGTTATTTAGCATAAATGTTACAAACATGTAAAAGAAACAACATTTAAAGCTATTTATTTCCTACTTTTATTAATTACTCTTTAAAGAATTACAAATGAATTATGACACCGCGTGGTCTTAAAAAAGCAACGATATTATTGACAGCCATGACACTAGTGACGTCCAGGGGTGCGTTTAAAAGGTGAATGAATCACACAATTAATCATACATGTACTTCATTTACATTTATTAATATCGAACATCTAAATATTTTGTGCTTCAAATACACAAAGATTCATGTTTCTAGAATGTCGGGTAGGTATATGCCGACCTCTCACCACTATAATGCCGTATTTCCATAATGGCTCACCAAAACACGTAGTAATATGTAAATGTACATTAAGGATGAAAATTTGTAAAACTTAAGTCAAATATACATTTCTGCATACCCTGACAAAAAATTATATGCACGCCACTGGTGAATACATTAATAAGAACAGCCCAACTTTTTCGTGACGCAGACCAAGTTATAAACTTATACACTCGCGGTTCTCAATAACACTTTCATGCATTTCGACTTTCGGTTCTTACATATGGTTATATGTAATTAATTCAGTGGTCTCGATATTTCAACGTTGTTGCAAACGTCATGATCACGAGAAGACTGGATACTGCGGGTAGATTTAAAACAAACAAATCTACCCTCTTTCTCGTTCGCTTTTCGGTAGTACCACTGGAACTCAAACTCACATCACGACACACCACACTCACTGTATCTACACAGTACACACACCAAGACAACAACCAAGACCAAGTACCCGGGTCAACCATTGACCGAAATTGGCAACACATCGATCTCGCTGATAATAAAAGGTTATCTAAGTGTTGAAATAATCGATTTGACTCGATTATAATCGAAGTGGTAACATGGGAAACGGACGCGCCTTCTTTGTACTATGTAGGGTTAGCACTAGAGCGTGTTACAAGCTTTATATTGACTTGCACTGGATGTAACTATGTAAGTTCGGACGGAATCTTGTGAGTAGAATTTGACAAACTTCCCGGGTTCCGATTGAGCTGACATTTTGCATGCAGATGTATATTTATTTATAGTCGGAAGCTAAATAGACTAAACAAGATAGGCTCATCGTGTTTGGGCTCGTTTTACTTGTCTGAGCTTACACTACATCATACTCAGGATTTTAGAAGCTTGTGTTTACATCCGCCATTTTGTCATATTATTACATTGTCACGCGATATACATCTGCGTCAAAATGTCAGCTCAATCGGAAACCGGTAAATTTGTCAAATTTAGCTCGCAAGATTCCACCCGAACTTACACAGTTACATCCAGTGCAAGATAATATAAAACTTGTAAAAACTAGACTCAGTCTCAGCCCTGTAACCCACGTAGGCGAGGTCCACACAGTTTCGAAAGGCAATGTACTTGGTATACTCGCCTTCATAGGACATTGTTTTATTTCACTCTTATTATTATATGAGAGCTGATATGACCTCAAACACGTATGTTTCAACAAATTAATACATTGCCTGACAATTGTAGTAATTTAGGTGATAAAGTCTTGTCTTTCATACGGGAGGTCGCGGGTTCAAAACGGCTTGTACCTCTAAATCTAATGTGAAAAAGATTTATGTGCAATTTTTCACAACACCACTGACTAAAAACGATGAAGGAAAACATCGTGAGGAAACCTGTATATCGGAAAAGGATTCTAAATCCTTCGAATATATGTGAAGCATTGTAGTCGCGTGATGGACTATGCTTTTTTGTATTATTTTTCTGTTTTTTTTCTTTTGAATTTAATATTACAATTTTGACCTAAAACGAAAGCTTCATTCCCACAGTGCAGTCAACTGCAGTCATCTACAAAATCACAAATGATTTTTTGTTAACAATAAGTTCTTTCCGTCAAATGAACCACTATTCTTCCAGGCCACGGTCGTCAACGACAATTATTATTTAATTAGACATGTGAATCAACAACAATAGGCTTTAAACCAAACGCGATCGCAAACACGACCTCGCTGTTTTCACACGACGTAACCTCCATCTTATTAAATCGGCTAATAGGCTAGAGAATGCGACAATTTTGTGTACTTCGTAATATTTCATAATCAGCTGATTTGAGCAAGTACTTTTGTTTCATAAAGGGATATAATATAGCCTTCTATAAATGGACTATCCAACACTGAAAGATTTTTTCGAATCGGATCGACGATTTTCGAGAATAAATAAACAAACAAACTCTACAGCTTAACGAAAGGAGCAATGAAATGAAATACTTTATTTTCAACATTGATGACGTACTCATTCTTGTTGACGTCAAAAGTTAAAAGCTACCACCAGTTCGGACACAAAAAATAATAATTATAGCCACCGTCCTGAGAAGAACTGGCAAGAAACTCAGCGGGCATGTCTTTTTTTTGTATAATGAGCATTTTTTTTTTAATAATAATGAATGACATCTGAAGTTGCTTACTGCACTTACTATTAATATTTTTTTTAGTACAGCCTCTTAAAGTGAAAGGCATAAAACTTAAATTTGCTACTAATTGTTTTACAGATCTAAATCAACGATTAAGTCTAGATCTAGTTATGTAATTAAAAAATCTAGATTATTAATTTAATAAAGTTTCGTAATGACGATTGATTAGCAAATTGATATTGATAAGTTAATAGAAATTTGATTTCATAGGTTCACAATTGTATAATATAATAAAAGTAATTTTCATTCTTAAAAGAGACGGATTTTTAAGTAAGGTTAGTCGACTGTTTTTTATTGTCTGCCGCATGACCTCATTCATTTTGTTTGAACCGATTGTGATGAGTTTTTTTAAAAACAAATAATTGAATTTGAAAAGATTTGAATAGACTTTATGTGCTATTCTTGATATAATTTATTTTAAAGAAAACTTTAATTTAATTTTTAAGATCCTGGATATCATGTAGGTAGCAGTAGAGTGCTAGCTAATACAAATAAAACGAGCACAAACACAACGCGTCTATCTTGTTTAGTACAGGAGCTGCTATAACCTACCGAATCCATCATCAGATCAGCTGCATTTTGTCATATAGTATTATTCCATTGTCACGCGATATATATCTGCGTGCAAAATGTCAGCTCAATTGGAAAACTGACAGTTTGTCACATTTAGCTTGCAAGATTCCACTCGAACTTACATAGTTACATCCAGTGCAAGTTAATAACTTAAGTGAAATAACAAACAAGCATTAGTGATCACGAACTTGCACTTGAAACTATTACGTAAGCTACATTAGGTAGATAAAACTGTTTTGTCAGTTTTTTATTACTCGAAACATACGTGTGATCATCCAGATATGTCAAATGTAAAGAAAAATAGGTAACAAAACATGTAATTGCGGTACTTTAATGCGCTTTGTATGCGTTTAATGGTACATGAGAATGTCGTTTCATTAGAAAGTTTTGATGAAACGGTTGTAGCGTTCTAGCGGTCGTTCGTGGCCGAAAAGTTCTGGAGTGGCGGCCACGAACCGGTAGGCGCAATGTTGGTAGACCCCCCACAAGATGGACCGACGATCCGGTCAAGATCGTGGGAGGTCACTGGATGCAGATTGCGCAGGACCGGTCGATGTGGCGAGGTTTGGGAGAGGTCTATGTCCAGCAGTGGACGTCTATAGGCTGATGATAATGATGATGGTTGAAGCGTTCGAGAATTCGCGGGTTCAAAAAGGACATTTTGTTTCTTGTGCCGTCCTGCATAACCCAGTGCTGGGTTTGATCTCAGCCGGGGTTTGGACGCTGAGTGTGAGCGGTTGGAGGTTTTAAGCGAGGTTCAACTCCGGCGAATTTGCTCGCCCAAAGTTGTATCGCTAAATTTTAATTTGTTAAATTATGTGCATTTCTTCACAATACCACTGGTTCAAATGGCGAGGAATTAAGTCTTTAAAAATAAATATGTAGTTCTTAAACATTAGGGGTCAGTCGTAATATGAAAAAACTTGAGAGGTGTCATGGGACACCCGAATAGAACGAAGTTCCTTTCGATTAAAAGATATCTTATAATTTTTGTTTTAAAAGATTTTGATCACAGCGCCATCTAGCGATAATCATCTAAAACAAAAATAAGGAACGTGTTTTAAAAGATTTTGATCACAGCGCCATCTAGCGATAATCATCTAAAACAAAAAAAGTGTCGTGACAACTTTTCGTAAGATTTTTTTCCGTCTAGCCCCCTTTCACAACGCGCGATAAGGAACTTCGTTCCAATAATAGTAGTAGATAGTTTCTGACAGTCTTCTGTAACACAGTGGACACTGCGAGCCCATTGAGTTGCAAGGAATATAACAAAAAAATTGTAAGTATTACGTCCACGTTCTTTAGAACATATAATGGTAGATTTTTTCGTCATTTTTAATAGTTTCTTGGTACGTGACGTTATAATAGCCTAATTGGAAAGACTGATAGAGTTCGAAATAGTGAAAACTTAGGTTATTGAGAAATAATGATTACATACTGGATTTTTTTGGAGACTTCGCATTTCGCACCGTTTTTATGACACAACATCTGATAGGCTACAAAAAGCTCTAAGAAATGTGACTTTAACACGTTCACTGCGAGACCGATTTTTGCATATTTGCCGTTCTCTGCGACACGAGGTGTAATCGGCCCAGACCATAACCAGACGTTAGGGTGACACGCGGTCTATTAGGCCCCAATGCCTTTAATAAAGTTACACTCTTCGCACCGCTCGTTTTTCCTTGCCGCACCACAGGAAAGTTGCAGGAGGGGTCATTTAGGCCTCGTTTCGCAGCGAACGTGTTAAAGTAGCAATTGGCAGAGCACAATTTCCTGGAACACGGGAGTTGCAGTTGCACACCAAAGTTTTTCGCCCCATCACGTCCAGATGCCGAACTGGCAGCCGTCAGAAAAGCGTCCAGCGGGTCTGTCGGTCAGCGGGCTATCCGAAGAGAAACTAAATAATTGCTGTGTCTGTCTGTCTCTTCCACCTCATTACTGCCCACTGCTGGGATCAGGTCTCCTCAGAAGAGGGATTACGTATAACAACGCTTGCCCAATGCGGTTTGGGAACTTCGTGAACGGGAGAGCTCACGATGTTTTTTTTTAATTAAAATTTGTTCTGTCTTTCTAGAAATCTCAGAAATCTTTCTAAAGTAATATTTATGGACTTGTTATGAACAGTGCTTAAACAAAACTTTTAACCAACAGCAAGAAGATTACTGTAACAGTCGACAGGGAAGCTTTGGAATATGTTGAAGATTATGTTTATTTGGGTCAAATCATATCATTTCAAGACCCAATGTCAAAAGAAATAAACAAAAGAGTAGCAAATGGTTGGAAGAAATATTGGTCATTTAAATGTGTTTTTAAAAACAATGATCTAAACATGTCTTCTAAAAGTCTTGTTTTTAACATTATAGCATTCTCCCATGCATGACTTATGGATGTGAAACATGGAGCCTCACAACATCACAAAGATCATGACCGAAACAGTCTGCCGCCGACTTTTTACACAATGCTCAAAACCTATGCATTCTATAAACTATATTTATTTTTGACAGTTAACATATGTAGTCCAACTAGTCCACCTTAACACGAAGCAAACAGACCTTGATTTATAACAAAATAAGAACTGCAAAACGATAATTAAATAACTATTTAAGGTCGAGGTTATTTATTTAGCAGTTTTGTTTTAATTTTAATGACATTTTAATGCATTGGCAATTGGTATAAAGTGCACATAATAATAGTACTTGGAGGTACATACGTCCATATTGCAAGTTTGTACAAGTAGTCGTGTACTTTCATTGCTGATTTGTTGTTACTATAATGTGTTACATTCATTTTGCAAGTTAGTTACTTGTACTGTCGTGTACTTTGATTGCTGATTTGTTGTCACTATAATGTGTTACTTGTGCATGGGTACAACTTAGTCAATAAATGAATAGTTGAAGTATCACGCTGATTACTTGAGACTTAGGGTATAAAATGTGTAATGTCCTGTTTTAATTTTTATTCAATTTAATTTAATTTCACTTTTAAACCATTTCATTTTATTTTTTAATCGATTTGATTTTCTTTTTCTTATCTAATTTTATTTTAATTTTTGATCTGCTGTAATACGCAATCGTGAATGTTATGCTCACCTATAATTATAATTTCAACAATAATTATTGTAGTTGCTTAAAATGTTACCTTAAGTCATTTTGTTGTGAATTTTTGTTATTGTTCCTAACTACATGGTTGGTTTGCTTAATAAAAATAAATAAATAGATTAGGTCTTAGGTCAACTACTAAGACACTTTGAAATGAAATGAAAAATGAAATAAAATTTATTGTATGATCAAGAACAAAAAAACAAAAATGATTTATCAGTGATTCCCGCTAGGACATACCTGTGTCGCGGGCGATCTTTTAAAATTGTACACAATATTATTTAACATACAGACTACTTTACATACTTAAGACACCTTCTGGGTGCCCTAACGGAGCACTTCGCCACCGGAGACCACCTATGATGGTTACAGTTAGTTACAAGCTCAATCTGCAGATTCTGTGAAGAGGACACAGAATCAATGCATCACATTCTATGTGCATGCGACGGCCTAGCTAGGGTAAGAATGAACGCATTGGGTGACGGCTATCCGGACCGAACGAAGTTCCTTATCGCGCGTTGTGAAAGGGGGCTAGACGAAAAAAATTCTTACGACAAGATGTCACGACACTTTTTTGTTTTAGATGACTATCGGTAGATGGCGCTGTGATCAAGATCATTTAAAACAATTCCTTATTTTGTTTTATATGATTAATGCTAGATGGCGCTGTGATCAAAATATTTTAAAACACGTTCCTTATCGCGCGTTACGAAAGGAAATAATTTTTATGAGATACGTTTTAATCGAAAGGAACTTCGTTCTATCCGGATGTCCCGTGACATCTCAAGATTTTTTTTGTTATACTTTACGCTTACCATGTATTACGTATTGCAAAAATCTGTACCCAAAAAAAATTTCACATGCAAAATCCTGTTTAAAAAAACATATAAAAGCGTGTGAATACTTCTATCTATTAAATGTATTACACAAGAGACCGTGAACAGAGATTATTAATGTAAGCCTGTAGTTAGCGAGGATAATACAAGATAATATTACGACACGTTGCGAAAATACACGCGGATTAAGTTTTAAGTAATTGATACATAGAGAAGGGGTTTTTTTTGAGTTGGAGAATATCGCCGGATTCGCCGCTGGTGGGATATGTGGGAGTTGAACCGCACTAAACCTTCAACGGCTCACACTCAGCGTCCGAACCCCGGTTGAGGGCAGAACCCAGCACGGGGTTATGAGGGACGGCACGACGCGTTACGCACTCGGCACTCTTTCCCTTCGCGCCGCCCCCATAGAGTAGGGGTAAACTATTAACATCGGGTGATCTCGCGCACACCACATTTTCGCTATCAACTGTAGTTACACCATCAAAACCAAATCCGGTTATGGAATTACATGGAAACTCCGCGTTCATCCACGGTTCGTTTCAGGAACACTTTTTTGCCACGCACCATCCGGCTATGGAATGAACTCCCCTCCTCGGTATTCCCTGAGCGCTATGACTTGTTCTTCTTCAAACGAGGCTTGAGGAGGGTCCTTAAAGTTAGATCGTAGGTAGCGACCCCTCAGTGTCCCCTGACATTGCAGAGGTTCATGAGCGACGGTAACCACTTCCTACCAGGTGGGCCGTTGGCTCGTTTGCCTACATGGCAATAAAAAAAGAACATTCGGTTTATCGTAACCCTTAAGCGTTCAAATAAATTTTTAAAAAAGATATTTAAAAGTACAAACAGATAGGATTCGAACCCGTAACCTCTAGCACGGAAGGCAAACGGTCTAACCACTCGACCACTTTTCTTTTTAACGTATGACGTCATTTTGACTTCCGCATAAGTTTCTTTGACGCATGCTGACATGCGTAGTATAGAGTGACAACTAAAACTGTGAGAAGGTTCCGTATACTTTAAACGAGGCATAATTATCGAACTGGCAATACAAGCATTAAACCTATTCAGACACTCGCGGTTTTCTATAATACTTTCATGCATTTTCAACGGGTTCTTACCAATTCCAAGTTCCAGTGGTACTACCCAAAAGCGAACGAGTGCGAGGGTAGACAGATTTGTTTGCTCTTAAATCGACCCGCAGTATCCAGTCTTCTCGTGATCATGACGTTTGCAACAACGTTGAAATATCGAGACCAATCAATTAATTAAATATCGTGGTAAGAACACGTTGAAAATGCATGAAAGCATTAAACCATTTTAATCTTAAATAATTAGCTTTAAAGAAAACACTTTAATTACAAGCTTTTAAGATCCTGGATATCATGTAGAGTACGATTAGTCTATCTTGTTTAGTACAGGAGTTCCTATGGCTATTTTCCGTCTCCATCGTCAGATCAGCGCCATTGTACATAAAAACTTGAGAGGTGTCAAGGGACACTCGGATGGAACGTAGTTCCTTTCGATTAATTAGAGAGGGAATTTTAATAAAATATTTTGATTACAGCGCCATCTAGCATTAATCATATAAAACAAAATAAGGAATTGTTTTAAAAGATTTTAATCACAGCGTTATCTAGCGATAATCATCTAAAACAAAAAAGTGTCGTGACAACTTTTTCATAAGAATTTCCGTCTAGTCCCCTTTCGATACTGCGCGATAAGGAACTTCGTTCCAATATTATTGCATTATCACGAAATATACATCTGCGAGCAAAATATCCACTCAATCGGAAAATGGGAAGTTTGTCAAATTCTACTCCACCCTCCATTCAACTCCACCCAAACTTTTATAGTTACATCCCGCGCAAGTTAATAGGTATAAAGATCGTAAAAAGTCGTGGTGGGGTAGTTTAAAGCGCTTGTCTTCCGTACGGGAGGTCGCGGGTTCGAACTGATCTAAATCTTAATGTGCAAGTTATTACAACGGTCAAGGAAAACATTGTGAGGTACGGTGAGCGACGGTAACCGCTTACGATCAGGTGGGCCGTTAGCTCGTCTGCCTACGTGGCAATAAAAAAAAAAACCACCTGCATGGGAAAGGACTCAAAATCTATTTAAGGTATTTGAAGTCCCCAATCCGCACTGGGCAGGCGTGGTGGATTGCCTGATCCCTCTACTGAGGAGAACTGAGCCCAGCAGTGGGCCGTAATGGATTGTTACATCTTAAAAATATTTTTTTGGCCGTAGTCATTTTTTTTAACCGTACCATCCATTTGACCACTTTTGAACTTTTATAAAGAAGGTTTTTCCAAACCCACGGTACCCTAAAACAACCAAACTGCATACTTCCTCGTTATACGAAACCACGTAACATTATCGATATGTTTTAACCAAGAATCGATTTCTCGATCATATCGCCATCGAGTTAGAGTTGATAATCGAATGATTGGTAACTGTTTTTACTGGGCAGTGGCCGAGTCGCCGTCCCCTTGAAGGTCAGACCATACTTTAATATGATCATGTCCGGTAGTTCGGAATGTAGAGTGAAAGGGTAGCGTTAATTGATGAGCAGTAGCGAGAGCGATTTGTGACTGCTTTCTGCGTTTTCTGGCACTAGCGTAGCTGGGTTAATTCGCGTGTCTTTGAAAAAATATTTAAATTTATTTTCGACGCAGACGATTTGCGATTGGCAAGAACGATTACTTGAAAATACTCATTAATGCAAACAACAGTATTTTTTTACGTGATTTTACATTTTGTATCTTCTATTTTAGTTAAATTAAACTAAGTTGATGTTAAATTATTTTAAATCTTATTTCTAATTATGTATGTTTATTTACTTTTCTGTCTACAGACAGACACACTTTTCTCTGTCCCTATCCTGTTCAAATGTGAATATTTATTTATTTATTATTTTATTTTTGAGTTAAGCTCGTCTTTTGTGCTTATTTTTTAATTACTATAAGTCACTGTAATTTTCTTTACCTGGTGTACAATAAAGTAATAAAATAAATAAATAAAACATTTTTTTGAGAGAACTACAATTTTCTATCATATATTTGACATTATTAAGGAACAGTCTAAAAATCTAAATCAATATATGATCAAAACAAAAAAAAACAATATCTGTTTTTAAAACAGAGTTCGAACACAAATCAAACAACATTTACAATGTTAACTTTTTTTTACAAAAATAATAACATATATTATCACACACCCACATTTGACATACATATAAAAGGCAACCGGTTTCGCAAAAATACGTACAGAACAAATCGCTCATTAAAAAGTAAAGTTCAAGTGGTTTATCGTTAAAATCGCTGTCGCCTACGCAATATGCGCACTACCTTATTAGGTTAGTAAAGTGAACGGAGCGAAGGCGTGACGCGGGCTTACGTCCATCTAGATCGAACTGATATCTTGCCTGGATTTCTGCCTGGAAATCGTCTTTTGTTCTAGCGACTGTAACAAAATCTAGATTTTGATCTATCTGATTTAGAATCGAAATTTCTAGAAAGCTGCTAAGCACGAATTAAATGCAAGATGGTTGTGATGTCTAAAAAATATAAAAAATCTCAGTTCCGCAGCTGTCGAGCGACAATAGTTTTTCAGCGATTTCGGATATCTGAAGTAATTAAGTATAATCTGAACTTCAATATCTACTATAAAAAATCACCCTGTAAACGGAAGCCGATAGGAATCGAGTTGTACTAAAACCTCGCCACATTATATAGGATAGATTGCACATAAACACTAATTTATGACTGTTAAATGACACCACTAGATAAACGCCAAATTTAGTTACTACCCAGTTTTTTAATAGCAGACGAGCCACCTCATCGTAAGTGGTTACCGTCGCTCATATACCTCTGCAATATCAGAGGACACTGAAGGGTCGCTACCTACAACCTAACTTTAAGAACCTTAAGCCTAGTTTGAGTCTAAATTGAACGAAACCTAAATATCTAGGTATTTAACCACCTAGCCTGGACCTAGTTAAACATAATACTCGAAAGGTCAGCTTGATCTACGACTAACACAACTTGATCCTTGACATTTCCTGAATAATTAGACATAAATCAGAGCGCAAAAAATATGTTTTGGTGTTTAATTAATTTCTCGCAAATATATATATATATATTATTATATATATATTAATGTTAAGGTTCAAACAGATACTGTGAACTGACGCATGACGTCCGGTTGTGAGAAGTAACTAGATGCAAAAAGCTCTTTAGATATAGACATACTTTATTTGTAGTAAATGGTATAAAAGAAGTATTAGTCAGATATTTTTCATTTTCATCCAGTGTTGGGTTATTATTGAAACCACAGCATAATAATTTATTTATTTATTATTTTGCGACTAATCCCTACATGGATAGAAAGAAAAGTGAAATTTGACATAGAATTGAATTTGAATTTAGTTTTCCATAGAGCGAAACAGAGTCATCGCGAAAACTAAAAAGTTTAAATACAAATAAAATATAAAAAATATTGTATGTTCAATATGGATTGAACATACAGAAATAAAAAAACACGGACACAAAATCGTGAAGTCTTATCCGTTAAAAGTATACATTTTAAAACATTACTCGAAAAGTAACTATTTGTACGAACTTGAAAATAAATTAAATGGGCACCCTCTAATACTTCTGGAACAAGATTTATCCGAATCGGTTCAACGAAGCTAAAGTTATACGAAGAAAACAATTAATAAAAAAAAATTATACAGTCAACTTGAAAACTCCTTTTGGAAATCAAATATATTGTTTTGTAATCAATATTAAATCAACCATTACTTTCAATGTCAATTTAATTTTTTTGAACCCGCTAATCACAGGAACCACTGAACCCATTTAAATAATTATATCAGTGTTTGATAGTCCACTTATAATTATCAAAGCTCTAATGGTCTAAGATCCGGCTGCGAAATTAGTTCATTAATAATGTAGATTGATAAGATTTAATTTTTAAGTATTTTCACGGCTAGGAGAAGTCAATTTTCATCGGGTGCCAATTAGAAAATGCCCGCCAGTATTATTAATTAAATGTCTCTATCCATTTATTAGCTTATTTTTTACATTATATTTTTAAAAAAACATTACAAAAAAATAAATTTAAAAATACAATATAAAAAACAGAGGGCCACTGCAGGCGGAGTCTACGACCCAAGCCATCAGTGGTCAGGGCTCAAGAGAGAGGAACCTCCTCACAATACGCGCCGTGTCAAGAACGACCGCCTTCTGAATCAGGCCCTTTACCCAGCCGGGGAGCGAAAGCTTCTCTAGATGACGGTCGAAGCTTTTCGCTATTAGACCGTGCACAGATACAACGATCGGAACAATGATGGTCGATTCAACACGCCACATGTCGGTCACCTCGTGGGCCAGGTCCAAATATTTTAGCAGTTTTTCTTTTTCTGCCTTCACAAGGTTCTCGTCATGTGGAATGGTGACATCGATCAACACTGCCCGATGCGCATCCCGATCTATTATCACTATGTCAGGCTTATTAGCAGCAATAGTCCTGTCAGTGATAATAGATCGGTCCCAGTAGAGCGTTACATGACCATTATCGAGAACCGGCTGAGGCCAATACTGGTAATAAGGTACGGCGGCTTCAACAAGGTCGTATTTCAGAGCAAGTTGCTGATGAATGATCTTAGCTACTTGGTTATGTCTGTGCAAGTACTCGCCGTTAGCAAGACGGGAACAACCGGAAACGATATGTCTAATAGACTCTCCCGGACGGTGACATGCCCGACAAATGTCGACCGTCCCATCCTTTAGAATATATTTGCGGTAGTTGTTCGTCATGATAACTTCGTCCATAATTGCTAAGACAAAACCTTCAGTCTCTCCGAAGAGGTTACTGTATCGTAGCCAAGCCACGGAGGCTAACTGATCTACATCAGGACCCGTAAGGGCCCGGTAGAATCGACCGTGTAGTTCCTTGCTCTTCCATACGTCCGTGCGATCCGCCACACTCATCACCTTCGGCGCTCGCCAATTCCCGTTCGCTAAGGATAGCGGAGTGAGTCCTTTATCGACTGCTGCTACATCACGGTACATACCCACATTCACCTTTTGGAAATATTCCCGAAGGTTGTATATCTCTCGGTTGTGCAGATCCTTGGCATTTAACATGCCACGACCCCCACACTTCCGAGGTATATACAGCCTCATAACAGATGAGCGTGGATGGTGCATCCTGTATGCCGTCAACAGTCGCCGAACTTTTCTATCCAGGGCATCCAGTTCTGATTGCGTCCACTTTAGAATGCCAAAGGAGTACGTCAGTACAGGCATGACCCAACCATTGAAGGCTCGGATCTTGTTTCCGCCAGACAAGAGGCTTTTCAAAACCTTTATCAGGCGGCCGAAGAACCGATCCCTCACCGATTGCTTCATATCTGCATCGACGATACTCAAAGCTTCGAACATTCCAAGGTATTTGTAGGTTTCCGACTCAGACAGAGATCTAAGCACCTCACTCTGGCTAAGTTGCAAACTCTCAGAGTTTACAACTTTACCTCTCTGTATATCTATGACCGCACACTTATCTACTCCAAACTCCATTCCAATAGCTTTACTAAAATTGTCGGTTATTTTGAGTAAAAAAATAATTCTGGTTTTTTAGTAGCAAATAATTTGAGATCATCCATGTACAAGAGATGTGAAATGGGCTCACCCCCTCTCTTGAGTCGGTAGCCTAGCGTTGAATCTCCAAGTAATGTACTTAGAGGATTAAGCGCCAGACAGAACCACAAAGGACTCAGACTGTCACCCTGGAAGATACCCCGCCTTATCCTTATCAAGCTCGGGGAGGCCGGAGAGCCAACATGTCCTGGTTGACGAAGAAACGTAGACCACTGACCCATGCATGAACTAAGAAAGGAGCGTAGCGTGGAATGTACTTTATAAAGCTCTAAAACTCTCATTAGCCATGAATGGGGCACCGAATCGTACGCTTTCTTATAGTCAATCCAAGCCATATGGACTCCCTTTCTGCCTCGACGAACTTGTTGCGTAATGGCCATGTCTATGAGGAGCAAATCCTTAGTACCTCGGGATCCTACCTTACACCCATTCTGAGAAGGTGACATTATGTCATTTGCCGAAATATGTATTTGAATTTTTTTTTCTCAGAATGGATGTAAGTAGCTTATAGATAGTTGGTAAGCAAGTAATTGGCCTATAGTTTTTAGGGTCCGAGGTATTGCCAGATTTGTATATCAGGTGAGTGACTCCTGAAGTCATGAAATCTGGGAGAGTTCCCGATTCAAGGGCCTGCTGAAACTGAGCAGCCATGCGCCCGTGTGAGTTACGTATCCATTTCAGCCAGTAGCTGTGCAGCCCATCCGGTCCCGGACTTTTCCAGTTCGGGGCCGAACGTACCGCACAAGCTACATCAATCGGCGTTATGGATACGGTGTTCATATCCTTGATAGGCTCACACGCGCGCACGACCGCCTCCGTCCACACTCCCTCGGAGTGACCGATGGGTACCGACCAAATATTTTGCCAAAATGAAGTCATTACGTTTTCATCAACTGGTGGGTGTCCATCGGTCACTCTTCCTCGAGATGCCTCCCAATCTCTGTAGACACTCTTCTGATTACTCTGGAAGACTCTATTCAAGCGGTACCGCTCCGATCTTATTCGGTACCGACGAATACGGTTCGCCCATGCGCAAACTTTTTGCTTCCAGTAGTCAACACGCTCGACAACACATTCCATGTAATTGTTCCTGCTGATACCGGTGTCAGCAGAGGCTCGGTCAACAAATCGCATGACACGTGGGCGCGTGTTGCCAGACTGGAAGCAAATGAGCTTCGCTATAAGGGTCCTGGCTGCATCTATGCGACTCTCGATTCTGCACTGCCACTGCGGCTTACCATCATGTCGGCGGTATGTCTGGTTCGGGATTGGAAATTTTACCCCTGCCACGCGACAGACAGCAACCGCACCGCAGTACAGAATCGAGTGGGTGTCGACAAGGTCTTCAGTCGACTCGAAATAAGGTTTTAATATGCAGTCCAGGGCCAATACTAGCGAAACATTGCGTTTACACATGGGCAACCGCGGTAAACGTGGCCGCGAGCATGGCGGGACAAACCTGAATTCTTGTATAGAGTCCTCCAGAGCACTCCTCAAACGCTCATCGTCCTGGATACTAGCACATGCCTGCACCTGAAGTTCCTCCGTTGGTGGTATAACTTGGGTGACGGTGACATTTACCACAGGTGTTGGTTGTGGTTCAGGAGGAGCAGGCAGTGCTTCGTTGCGCAATCGGTCAAGTACAGACTCATCCAACAACTTTAGTCGCTGAATGGCCCGCACCTGATCCGCTAACCGTTGCACCGTGACGTCGACAGTTGGGCACAAGACCTGAAACAGAGGCACCATTCTTGAACGGTACGCAGTGAGGTTAGTTCCTCCCTCCGTAGCCCTGTAGTACGCCCGCATGACATTTGTATTTAACTCTTGGGTCCATCTCATGCGTTGGCGCACTGCACCACTGGTAGCGGGGGCCGTAGACGAGCCACGTTGGCGCGTTGACTCCAAGCCGACCGGTGGGCGGCCCCGGCGTGCAGGTCTTCTCGTTGCACGGGGCTCCTGGTCGCTCGATGTTCCGGTGGTATTCGTCAGGGAGTCAATGCCATCCCCTGACGATAGCGACGAGTCATGACTTGATGTTGGTTGTGCGCTCGCTGTGGCAACACGCCGGCATTGTCGTACGCCGTTTCTTCTCATCATTTTTATTGGTGTTTGGAATTTTTGACATTTTCACTATTTACTGTTCACAAAGAATTGTTTCAGATACTTTTTCTTGGGCTTATATTTGAGATGTTTTCTAATGCGTGTAACCAATTCAACCGTATATTTATTGTAAAATTTTTACTTAAATTAAACTTACTACTATTAAATTAATTACTTAATTTTTTTTAATTAAATTATTATTAATTTACTTTAAGGAAGGCATTTCGTTTACATCGTATGGAAATAAAACCTACACCACTTCACAATAGTGTATTCAAGGGATCTGGAAAGTTATGGTTGCTGCTGATCGCTTAGCCGCAACTTCCAAGTAGCCAGGTGTAAACAGGTATATTTTTGTTCAATCTTTTCGTTTATAATGTACACTCATTTTATTTATACCAAATTAAAGCTAATTTTTTTTTCTTTTCAACCATATAAAGTTGCCTTTTCAAAAAAGCCCGCAAATCACAGTTTCCTACCCTAAAAGATGCTAGGTATTAAACGAATTAATTTTTTTTTTATCATTAAAGCAGTTGTTGTGACTAAACTATGATTTAAATTTTTTTTAAATATTTTCTGAAAGAGTTTATTAGGATTGTTCATTTTTATACTTAAAATCGCATTTTAAATTTTAGTTCACTGAGATATAATGTAATCGTAGCCAATAGTTTAAAATTTTACAACTTTCTGCAAAATTGTCAATAATTGGACGTCGCTTTTAAATGGGTCGGCCACCCTATTTCTATCTGACGTCATAGCTATAACCAGCTCCATATTGCTAATTGGCACCCGATGAAAATTGACTTCTCCTAGCTGTGAAAATACTTAAAAATTAAATCTTATCAATCTACATTATTAATGAACTAATTTCGCAGCCGGATCCCGTACTATAATAAGAAAGCCGTCGTTTTTGACACGGCGCGTATTGTGAGGAGGTTTCTCACTCTTGAGCCCTGGCCACTGATAGCTCGGGTTGTAGACCTCGTCTTCAGTGTTTTTTATATTGTATTTTGGAACGAAGTTCCTTATTGCGCGTTATCGAAAGGGGGCTAGACGGAAATTCTTATGAAAAAGTTGTCACGACACTTTTTTGTTTTAGATGATTATCGCTAGATGGCGCTGTGATTAAAATCTTATAAAACAATTCCTTATTTTGTTTTATATGATTAATGCTAGATGGCGCTGTGATCGAAATATTACAAAGTATCAAAATACAAAATACATAAAAAAATAAAATTTTATTACAATTCCCTCACTAATTAATCGAAAGGAACTTCATTCCATCCGTGTGTCCCTAGACACCTCTCAAGTTTTTTTTTAAAATTTATTTTTTGTAACTTTTTTTTTTAAATATAATGTAACTAATAATGTAATTCAAATGAATATAGATAAGACTAAATTACTTAGTGAAGCAGACGAATCGCGGGTCAATTATAAAAGAGTTCACACATAATCTAGCCTCATTTCAATTAGGGTAAAGACAAACAACGACCTTCGCTGGGAACCATACATAGACAATAAGAGATTGCATTACGCTATGTAATGTCGAGTTATAATCCGACATTACCAAATTCCGCGACCCGCAGCTGTGCGAGCGACAACGCGACTAGTGATGGGACACGATATTTCGATATAATAAGTAATTTATTTTAAAGAAAACACTTTAATGATTTTAAGATCCTAAATATCATGTAGAAGTAAGCTAACTCAGATAAGTAAAACGAGTCCAATCACGACGAGTATATCTTGTTTGGTACCTACAGGAGTTCCTATGGCCACCTTCTGACTATGATCAGATCAGCTCCATAGTACCATATTATTGCATTCCGGTGATATACAGGGTGTTAAAATCCGATGAAACAATACTTTCACAGCAAATAGTATACTTGATGTAGAAGCCATCCACCAAGTCTGGGTTTTCTAGGCATAATATATCATAAGTTATAACTAATCAAAACTACGTGTTAATTTATGCATGATCAACCCTACGAACTGACCTACACCAACAGCTAAAGACTTAAGCCGGCAAGTCACCTCCTGTATCATAGAACATTGTAATAATACACTGGACAAAAATTACATTCTAAACAGGATACATGCGCCTGTGTGCGTGAAAATAGATATAGCACGCTAAATGTAGGTCAGGGTAGGGTTGTCAAAAATAATACAAAATAATATTTTTTCAACTTTGTATGGGAAAATAAAGTAACTATCTCCGTTTCAAAAGTATGTGTATATGATTTGAAATGTGATATAGATTAAGCCCTTAACGTATTGTTTCTCCGGACACCAACACCCTGTATACACATGGATGTAAAGTTTCATCTCAATTGGAAACCGGGAAGTTGGTCAAATTCAACTCGCAAGATTCCACTTTCGATTGAGCTGAAATTTTTGACGAATACGTATATCGAGTGACAATACAATAATACGAAATAATTATGCTAGTCACTAGACACGAAGTAGTTATTTTCTGTTTCTGATTGTAATTTGGTATGGATAGAAACGGTTAATTTGACGACAGACAAGACAAGACAAGAGACAGGCTTGCCCTAGTGTGGAGATCTGATGGTTAATTTTATATAAAACTGAACATTTTGGCTGAAAATATGTTTTTAATATTTTCAACCTTTAAAAAACAAAGATAGGAAAAACAGAAAATAACAAACTACAGTAGCTAATATTACTGCGTTTTATTAAATTTGACTTTTTCAAATTAAGAAACATTATAAAATCAAAGTGTATAGTAGCCCGGTTATAACAGTTATTTGAACATAACCATTTATTTAATTACCAGAAAACATGACGAAATACTTAGAGATATATCGATACTAATCGATAGGCGTGAACGAAGTACTAATTTCTTTAACCGAAACCAAAGGTTGTTAGTCTGTGCGTGTATAGAATAATATACCTTATTGCTTAGACAAAAGGTGGTATTTTCTCTGCGTTGTTATGAGTCAGGGGTTGCAAAAGGTGGAAGGTTAAACTCTTAATTGGCGTATATCTAAATGTATGATATCATGGGTAAAAGGTTGTTTAAGTATACTTGTAATAGATCTGTTACGCTGTTTTCTTGTTATGAAAATAATAGTATAATGTTTTTATTTGTGAATATTTTTATTAAATTGACGTTAAATTAATAAAGATCAAGTATTTAGTACGTCAAGGCAAGCGCAGTGTGAGACGACCAGCTGCAAGGTGGACGGATGATCTTGTTAAGATTGCAGGAACACGCTGGATGCAGGCCGCTACCAACCGGTCGCATTGGAAATCTTTGGGGGAGGCCTATGTCCAGCAGTGGACGTCTATAGGCTGAGAATGATGATGATTTAGTTATTAGACATTTTTATTTTATTTAATCCTACATATTGCTATCCAAAGTCATTAAAAACTTAGAAACAGAAAAAAAAATGGCAGCTGAGTTCTTTTCAAAATGGTGGCCATTTTTTTTTGGTAGTAGCTTTATAACGTCAACAAGAATGTTTTTTTTTTCGATATCTATATTGACTATAACAATCCTTTTCCCAACCCTACAGGACGGACAAACAAACATAATACTACACTACGTATCACGATTAGTTGGTCGCGCAACACGACAGCGCGATTGACCCAGTCTCGACAAAATTATACAAGCGAAAACGAACCTTAAAACAATCATAATAAGCACCAAAATCGCATTAAAATACTCCCTTTTAGAACAAATAATAAGGTCCTTGGCACAGGATAATAGGTTTTATTGCATTAGTTTTAGAAGTCATTTTAGTTTGCGTGTAAATTCAGATAATTGCTATAAATTTTGTCGAAGTATTGCAGTGCAGTAGGCGCATTTAATTTTCTTCCCGTTTGTGGCGAAGGAGTTTAGTGTATGCGGCTTATGAAATGTTTGTTGAATGTTATGTTCTTTTACGACGCAATGCCAAAAATAGTTTTGCTTGGTGTAATAAAAGGGATTCATGGACCATCTTTTACCGTTCTGTAGACGTGCTTGGTTGCGTAACAAAAAAATCTTGTAATTTTTTTAAAACATATTTTGAGTTTTCACAATACCTAATTTAACGTATGTATCTTATAACCACTTAACAGGGAACTGAACCAAAAATGGTTTGTTTATTTATACAAAATTGATTTTATTTCTCTATCGTATTTTTACTTTGCGTAGTCTAAATAACAAGGACATAGAAAAATACGAAACTTGTATAAATTTTTTATTTAAAAATTCCTTATAAAAATATAATCAAACAAGTTCGTGATAGTGAACTCCTTCAGTCATACGTTGCCACCTAGTGACATTTGACATACGCAGATAAGTGGGTATGCTAATCCAAATAATATTTGAATTAAAAATATCATTAATAAATTTATTGAAAACACTTCAAGCACAAGCTTTTAAGATCCTGGATATCATGTAGCAGTAAAGTGCTAAGACAAATAAAACGAGCCCTAACACGACGAGTCCATCTTAGGAGTTCCTATGGCTATCGACTCCATCATCAACTCTATCGTACCATATTATTACATTGTCATGCGATATACATATGTGTACAAAATTTCAGCTCAATCGGGAATTTAGTCAAATTTAACTAGTAAGATTCGACCCGAACTTACATAGTTACATCCTGTGCAAGTTAATATAAAGCTTGTAATATCCCTAAGTATAAATCCCTAGAGAGCAGGAAGCGACTTTTCCACTGACTGGAATGATAAATAATTAACTTAATTCACCATTAAACAATTATTAAGACAAATCAACACCGTACGATTCCACCCGAACTTATATAGTTACATCCAATGCAAGTTAATATAAAGCTTGTAAATAAATTCAACCGTGAGTCACAGACATCCAATCATCTTCATATTATCTCATTTACATTATTAAGACGATGCATTTAAAACATTTTGCTAGTATTATGCAAAAATGCGGTTGTACATTTGTAATTCCAAAGTCAAGGTTGACAAGGATGTATTTTTGTTTTTATATCCGTTTTAAAACTAAAGAAACTGTATCAGTTGAAGGAGTTGAAATGAAATGAAATTATTTATTCTCAACGTTAACGACAATTATCGTGCTTTTTGATGTCAAAAGGCTACCAAAAAGAAATGTTGCATTCTTAAACTTAATGAAAGTCCTTTACGGCTACACAAGAATTTTCTTAAAGCTCGTACCAATTTTAGCAAAAACTGAAGGCGTGACAGTGAAGAAGAAATATTATTAAATGTAAATAGTATATTTAAAATCATATGCCTAAACTACTATCCTAGAAAAAAAGAAATTAAAAATTTATGACATTTATTTTGGCGCGCAAATTTGACGTTTCATTTCGCGCCAAACGTTCATAAACAATCTTTCTCTTGCACCCCAAAATAGTGTTGGGAATAAAGTAATAATCTAAAAAACACATTTGTCGATATTTTTGGTGTAATAATCAGAGTTGTTACAATTAAAATTATTTCCTAAATAATGCTACGGAAATAATTAAAAATGTGTTAACGAAACATTCAAAATTAAAATAACATTGGCATTAGATGAATTAATTAAATTCAGAACAAAAAAGTTTAATAATATGTACTACAAAACAAAATGCAAATTTAATACGACTAGTTATTGCATAATTCCGTTTTAACAATTATTATACTTCGAGTAACTACAATTATTATAATATTTAATCATGTAAAATTGGTGGAGTTTTCATTAAATCGAAGTTTTGACTGCAAATTTGGCAAGACTTCGGTTTTTTTGAGAAACTAACGACATACATTGGTCCTTATAACAAATATGTATCTAATTTGTCAATAATATGGAGTTCGCTTCCTGCCACCCTTCCCGCCCTTGAGAACGACCACTTACTTTTTTCAAGCGCGTTCCGTTTCACACCACGCTCGGTGCTAGTATAAAAACATGCGCCGACGAAATGAGAGCATTCAGTAGCCTTCGCGCAGTCCAGTACAGAAGTGCACGATGAGAGTTCTGGTTAGTTGAGCGACAGTTGTATGTAGTTGTGCGTGTGTGTGAGTGTGTGTGGGCATGTGTTGACAGTGAGTTGTTGTTGCAGATCCTAGCCGCCGCCATCCTCGCCTCGGCCGCCGCCGTGCCCTCGGGCGCGCTGCTGGCGGGCCACTACAGCCACGGTCTGGTGGCACACGGCCCGGCCGCGCCCACCATCTCGCCGGGAGACCTGCACGGTGCCGCCATCGACGCGCACGTCGAGGCTTCGGACCACGTGCGCGCCGCCGCCGACGCCGCTCGTGAGTTGCACGACCAGACCGCCGAGCTTCACGGCCGCGCCGTCAACGCCGCCGAGGACCACTCCTGGCAGGCCATTGACGCCGTAAAGACCGTCGAGGCCCAGCTGGACGGCGCCGCCGCCGGTGCCGCCCCCGTCCTCGCTAAGCAGATCGCCGGCCACGCCGCCTATGCCGCCCCGGTGCTCGCTCACGGAGCTTACGCCGCCGCCCCTGCCGTCGCTCACGCAGCCTACGCCGCCGGGCCAGTGGTCGCCGGTCACGCCGCCTACGCCGCCGGTCCCGTGGTCGCCGCGCACGGAGCCTACGCCGGCCCGGTGCTCGGTCACGCCGCGTACGCCGCGCCCGCCCTCGCCGCCAGCAAGACCGTGGTCTCCCAGTCCCTGACCCAGTCCCACCCCGCGCACGTCGCCCCTGTCGTCGCCTACGCTGGTCATGGTCTCGCTCACGGACACGGACTCGGATACGCCGCCCACGGACTCGCTCACGGATGGTAAACTGTGATACTACTTTTAGACGCCAAATTACCTAATACTCAATATTCTTTTGGAATTGTAAATAATTTAAAAATATACAGGCAAATGAGGTGAGGATGTGTGTGAATAAATGAAATAGTAATTTTATACACAAAAACGCGGCCTTTGTTTTTATCCTTCATCCTATCGCTTCCTTCCTGATTAAGATTTGACTAATTGATCAGCGGAAATCTACACTTGCATTGAATGATAGAAATGCAAGTACAACACATTTGTTAGAACAAAAAAGGCAACATGGCCGTGACCGGACAACACAAAGGACTAACAAAGAAATAAGTCTCGGCATTGTGGATTCTAAGAATTCACATTATAAGTACAAACCGAATCAAATTTTTGAACGAAAATAGTTTTCGCGTGTCCAACGTGATTTAGACGCAGAATTTACAAAAATAAATTACATAGAATTTATATTTGGAATGATAATAATACAGCTTCAACAGCATGCAATTGTAACGTTATAAATAGTAGTATTCTGAGACAAAAAATAACATAACACGTATGTTCTTTTCAAGTAATGGTGTAAGTTTTAAAATTGATACGTAATATAGATCATGGACTACAGAAATAACAAATAATTTTGTGTATAAGTCATTTCCTACCCTAAAAAACACAACTGAAGCAACTTACTCTAAAATCGATTTGATATTTAATCAGGAAAACAATTATATTAAATTTCAATCAAAACAGAACCGCATTCCTAAATAATTACGAATAACAAAATTAATGTGTCAAAAAAAATCGATTTCCTTATAATTTTAATTATATCGATAACGCCCAACACTAATTTCAAATATTGAACGAGAAAAAAACGCAAAAAATCCGAAGCGGAAGTCCTGATACGGCCTTGAACAAATTATACCATTACTTATTGGAATTAAAAAAAAAAACGTCGTGTTAAGGATATGACAAAATGTTTAATTTTATAATCTACTAGCTGCCCCGCGCAACTTCGTCTGCGTTACAAAGGGGTTCGAACAGTACTCGCAATGCCGTCGCGTTATTTTTGCGCGGCGCGAAGTGCACATATTCATTGCGTTTTATACTCGTCATAACTTCTAAACAAAAAGTCCGATTGTAGTCCGGTCATTTTAGACATAAAAATAGTGATCAAATAAAGAAAATTCCGACAAAGCCAAATCTTCGTAGAGACCTTAGGTTTACCACAAGGAATAAAGTGTCAAAAGTCCCCATCAGTCCCATGTGAGCTTAGGGACTTATTCGGGGCCCAAGGTAAAAATTTTAGGTTTTTTGGATTTTTCTCGAAAACGGTAAGTTTTATCGAAAAAGTACCTTAGAGCAAAGTTGTAGATCTTAAAATTCTTTATTAAAATGGTTCCTATGATTTTTTCTTTAAGACCCACTATTTCCCAGATTTTACGCTTGTAAGAATCACGTTCTACATAATATGCACACATTTCCACACCACCTGTGAGGTAGTGTACTCGGCGCGTTTTTTTTAACGTGGTATCCCCGGTAGGCCTATTACACGTACCTTTATGACGTTATTTTCAGGAACAATAATTATTTAATAGTATGAAGATTATTGATATGGGTTACTGAGTTTAACTGTCGTTCTAACTTTTTTTTATTACTGTAATCTGACTCATACTCTTCATATTCAACTTCAACAATCATGTTTTCTTCAATTTCTTCTTGTTCTTCTTCTTCTCCTTCCTGTTGATGAACGTTTAGAAATTGTTCAAATGAAGATGAATCAGTTGTCTCTTCATCAAAATCACATGAATTTTCCTCTCTTGTATTTAATTGAACATTTGAGCAAGAGACACCTTGGCAATTGGTACACGCTGGAGAACACTGCAACCCTACTTTTTTACAGCCACATTTGGCACTACAACCTTTCTTGCAATTGCAAAAAATAGTGTTAAGAAGTTTTTCTGGAGCAGGGGGCAGTAAAGTTCGAATCGGTTCCAAAGTATTATTTATCAATTTCCAACCCCAGTCTTCAGAGTTCAGTTCATTGCCTTGCCATGTCTGAACTTGATAGTATACTCGAAACAAATGTTGAGTAGCAGATGCCGATGTTGGAGCAAGACAAGATAGCTGTACTTGCTTTTTGTTTCGTGTATTTTTTACAAATGTTAAATATCTGTACGTATCTATGCAATCAATTTTTTTTGGAGCTCTATAAACCGCAAGAAGAAACCGAATTCCTTTAGTAATTAGTATTTGAGGTGAAGAATTAATTTCTGTAAATACTTTTGCCCAGTCAATCAAATCATTTTTTTCAAATAATTTTAATACTGATTTTTTGCCCCTTCTAAACGTTGCTGACGTAGTATCGCACCCGGTTATCGCATGTAAAAATAAAATAAAGTTTTGGCATTTTGGATAAGCTGATAAACTTTTAGAAGAATATATTTCTGTCCGTTGCTGCGCCTTCCCAGGTTTTAAAAAGTAAATCATTTTATCAGATGGAGTCCTTGCAGTGAGTAGTACTAATAAATCAACATCTTCACCTACCACAATAGTTGTATTTCTTGCATTAAATTGTTCTATTGCTGTTTCAATTATGAGGACATCGGCGTCATTCGGAGCTTGTTTCAAGGCAATATTTTCAGCTGTTATTTTTGTTACTCAACATAGAAATAAAACGAGATTTATTATTAAAGTTTGCAAAAAAATGTTGTTGATTAACTGGAACTGTCATAAATTCGTCAAACATTATGTCGGTACCTGAGGATGTTTTTGTAGCACGACGACGTTGTTCTGCAGCTTTTATGTTCTTTGTTGTGTCACTATAGCCATCAAATACTACCGTAACTGTATGACCATAATGTCTACGTAAATACTGAACATATTTTTCAAAAATTACGTTAAAGGTTTCTTCTCGATCCCACACAACGTGATGCAGTAGATAAACGCGCCGAGTACACTACCACTACCACTCACAGGTGGTGTGGAAATGTGTGCATATTATGTAGAACGTGATTCTTACAAGCGTAATGTCTGGGAAATAGTGGGTCTTAGAGAAAAAATCATAGAGACCATTTTTATAAAGAATTTTAAGATCTACAACTTTGCTCTAAGGTACTTTTTCGATAAAACTTACCGTTTTCGAGAAAAATCCAAAAAACCTAAAATTTTTACCTTGGGCCCCGAATAAGTCCCTAAGCTCACATGGGACTGATGGGGACTTTTGACACTTTATTCCTTGTGGTAAACCTAAGGTCTCTACGAAGATTTGGCTTTGTCGGAATTTTCTTTATTTCAATTGTCTAAAATGACCGGACTATTGGAATAAAACAAAAAGTAATTTACTTCTACATTAATACTCTTGATAACAAAATACTAATTTTGGATAAGGGTTAATATAACGATACTCATTTAACGTTAAATTCAATCACGGGACGAAATACTATTTTTATAAACATAAAAGCGGTTATTGTGACTAAACTATGATAGTTAGATATATGCTGTCGCGGACTTTTTTGTTTGTCTTCAAAAGACCTAAAAACCCGTAGTACATCATTTTGTTCTATTGTCAATAGTTTTGCAGCGTACGCATAAATAGGTTTTCGATTTTTCACCTTGTGTTACATATTCGATATTTTCATGCGGATCCCTAATTTTTTTGAAAATGAAATATACCCTATAACCTTCCTCGATAAATGGACTTTCTAACAGTGAAAGAATTTTTGAAATCGGACCAGTAGATCCTAAGATTAGCGCGTTCAAACAAACAAACAAACAAACTCTTCAGCTTTTTAATATTAGTATAGACTAGCAGACCCACGCAACTTTGCCTGCGTTTTTACTGAATTTTATGACTTGGTTGGAATCCTTTCTTTTTATTATAACAGTCTTTCTTGATAAAGTATATAATAAAGATAAATCCTGTATAAGTTGGTGATAGTTAACTCATCATTGCCCTGGCATTGCAGAGGTTAATGAGCGACGGTGACCACTTACCATCAGGTGGGTCGTAAGCTCGTTTATAAAAAAAAGATACAATCCAACTCTAAAGAAAGTTCCCGTTTATCACGCAGGCGATTTTGATCAGCTAGTCTATACTAATATACTAAAAAGGAAAGGTTTGATTGTTTGTTTGTCTCGAATAGACTCCGAAACTACTGCACCGATTTGAAAAATTCTTTCAGTTTTGGAAAGTTCATTCATCGAGGAAGGCTAAAGGAAATGAAATGAAATGAAATTATTTATTCTCAACATTAATGAAATTCTCATGCTTGTTGATGTCAAAAGGCTACCAACAGTTCGGAAAAAGAAATAGCCACTGTCCTGAGAAGAACTGGCACGAAACTCAGCGGGCATGTCTTTTTTGTATTATTTTTCTGTTTTTTTTTTTTTTTTATATATGTTATTTTTATATGCAGGCGATGTTGATCAGCTAGTTTGGCAATAAAACACGATAGATTCAAAATGGTCTCCACATACGCTAAGACACTTATCGACCACAAAAATGAATCATATAATCACGATACACCTATCGTCATAGGAATCACGCATGAGTGCTACTCACTCGGGCATTGAAATTGCACCATACTATGTATTGCTACGAGAATCTAATTAAAGAAACTATCTTTTCAACGCTTTTAATTAGAATTATTTAGTTCCTTACTACATTACAGGTGTTACCTAATATACAGGGTGATTTTTTAGAGAGGTTACATATTGCAGGAGGGTGATGAGTACTCTGTTCTAATACGGAATATTACAAGAAATAGGTAAAATTAATTTATTTTTTTTAAATCTAAATTCGACAAAACTACCTCAAACATAAACAATTTCGACTTAAAGAGTGTTGACTAATGACCTCTAGTGATCTCGCGCACCTCACACCTCCGCCACACCCATCAGTTGTCGAAAAACCATCATTTTGCAAGAATTTTAGATATTTTTAAGTTGCGATTACCAAGGCATTAAGCCATATTCTTTGGTAATAATATTTTTACTGGTCGTACATAACCATCAGCTACCATGACCTTCAATATGTACCCTCACTAGGAAATCACCCTGTAGAGCATACGGCCAACCTGATGGTAAGTGGCTCATTACCTCCTTCAATACCTGGGGACTTATCATATTATAGAGCTCTTCTCAAACATCGTTTAAAGAAGAACATGTCATAGCTTTAAGGGAACACAGATGAGAGGAGTCCATTCTAAAGCCTGATAGTTCGTGACAAAAAAGATCTGAGACGAACCCATAATTGGAATGGAATGAGCTCCCTTCTTAGGTGTTTCCCGAGCGCTATGACTTGTCCTTCTTCAAATGAGGCATAAACAGTCCTTAAAGGTAGTTCGTAGGTAGCGGGACACCGTATGACAATACAGAGGTCCAACGGTAACCGCTTACGATCAGGTGGCCTGTTAGCTCGTCTGCCTACAAGGCAAACAGAAAAAAAAATCGGAATCAGTATCATCGATTGTCGATTAAATAAATAGTGTGTTATCGATTACTTAATGATATATAGTATCATCCCTATTTAACCTTAAGGGCACATCTTAATGTCATGGTTCAGTAAATGTTATTTCGTTTCAAGATTCGTCTAGAATCAGTAAACCTATGTTATTTTAATCACTACAGTTGTACAATAGTGAACAGATCTATACTATTATTATTTAGAGTAAAACTTTCTTTGTTTGATTGTAATGAATTTGCTCAAAAACTACTAGACCGATTTTAAAAAATCTTTCACCGATCAAAAGCTACATTATGCACGATAAACATAGGTTATTTTAAATAGAGATCCGTGCTAAAACTACAATAATGTAAGCCAAGGTGTAAAAAAAAATATTTTTTGGATCGGTTAAACTTTTTTCTGACATAGTATGGAAAACGTACGACTATCGTTGCGGACTATGATGATTTTTTTTTTCCGATTTCTAGAATAAAAGTTGTTCTAAGTTTTATTTCAACATGTCATTTACCCCACGTCAGATTGTCCAAAGTTACAGATCGACCCTTTCAACGGAATGTATAGACCGGTGTATGCATGGTGCAATGTGTATCATACTTTATGGGAGTCATCGATTTATATCGAGATTTCGTTAACATTAATTGCTATTTGTGCAATCACTTGGAGAAGTTGTTTGCTATGATATTTATAAAAGGAGTATTTTAATTGAGCAAATTGTTGAAAGTTCTTTATGTAGCTGTAAGATTATCTTTAATTTTGTAACTATTTGTCAAGTACTTACTGCACAAATTATTATATTGCTGAGTTGAAAATCTTACCTGAAACAAACAACATTAATTTGATTATTTTATTTTAACACATACGACAAGGAAGTACCGGCCGGCTTGTACCTCTCAAACTTAATATGAAAAAGATTTATGTGCAATTTTTCACAACACCACTGGCTAAAAACGGTGAAGGAAAACATCGTGAGGAAACCTGCATATCGGAAAAGGGTTCTAAAAATCCTTTGAAGATATGTGAAGTCCCCATCCGCATTAGGCAAGCGTGGTGGCCTAACCCCTCTCCTGAGGAGACCTGAGCCCAACAGTGGGCAGTAATGGGTTGGTACAGATAACAGTATAAAATCTTTACCAAAATTTTTTTTTATCCTAATGCCGATAAAGAGTAGGAGTACCGATAAGAGGGCTGTGTAAAGAGCGCTAAATCGTCCTCAAAAAAAATCCAAAGTAGGTTTAAAAACAATGGGTACTTTTAAACAAGTTAAATACTTATTTAAAAGTACCTGACATATTTTTTACGCAATAGTATTAAGACAATAATAATCATATACATGGTGGGTCAAAATAGCAAAGTAAAAATATTTTGTGTTATGTAATGTCATAGTGCTGGCTGTGACCGTAACTTGTATTTGATTAACGAATTAAGTCTAACACTAGATCTACTAGGAAGGAAAAGGGTAGGGTGAGCACGGAAAGTCGTAGACCCACTAAGCATGGGTTCATTCGAAAGGGCAGGAAGAGTCCTATAATTTTGCTGTGACGCAACTGTTTATCAAAAGATCAACAAATACAGGGTGGATCTGTAACCTATACCAGCTGAAGTGGGATGAATAACCCATCTAAATACGACTTAGAACCGCTTCTATTTTTAGAATCGTTTAAACTTTTATTTCACCTCTTGGTGGACAAATACACGTGTACCACAACACAAACAATCTTTACTGTATTATGTTTTCATTAAAAGTATTTTCTTTATATTAGTAACTGTATTTAATTAAATCACACCCTGTATTACGTTGTATGATTTAACAATTACTTTTTGTTAATGTCGCATTTTAATTCTCACGGCACGACTAAAGTATTTTTATTGTTTATCTTAACCGATTCAAAAAGAGGTATATTATAATATATTACCACAACTTTAAATAGCGAGAGCTTGTTTATTGACCCTTTTTTTTTTTTTTTAGTTGGGGAAATCACCGTTTGAACCGCACTAAAACCTCCAACCGCTCACACTCAGAATCCGAACCCCGGCTGAGGCCAGAACCCAGCACGTGGTTTGGAGGGACGGAGTGACGCGTTACGCGCTCGGCACTCTTTCCCGTCGCTCCGTGCCCGGTTTATTGACCCTATTATATTTTTGTCTATAAGATGTCTATTATATGTCATTTTTGATTATAAGTACTGTGGCGTGCAACTCATACAAGTAGATATGCATTGCATAACCTAACCAATCAAAATGCATTAAAAATAACAAAAATTTATTAAATTTTGTATATTTAATGGAAACACATTACTCATTGTTATTAACTTCGTATATTTAGTGAATAATTGAAACAAAATTGATCGTAGGAGGTAAACTTGTTAAGTTATAAGGTAATATATATTTCTACATATCCTGACAAAAGTCATTAAATTCTGTCATATCTTCAGTACATTTCAATAAAAAATATGTTTTTCTTTGAAGAATTAAAAATTTCATCAATATCTTTCGTCATGCAAAACTGACGACTGATGTCAGTCAACACCTACCGTCTACAGACTAGTACAGACTGCCTTTATCTTGTTTAAAAGTAGAAATATACGAGTGTAGGTGAGAGGGAAACAAAATGTGTAAATCAGTAGTACAGTGCTACTCCTTAATCTTTCATTTAATTGGGGTAAAATTACTTTTTTGGGTGAGTATTTTTTGGGAAATAGACACAGTTCCACCTGCCCCGCAGCTGAAATTATTTCGAATACTGGAAAGTCACAATAAAATCCTTACTAATATTATAAATGCGAAGGTAACTCAGACTGTCTGTTTGTCTGTTACGCTTTCCCTCTTAAACCTCTCAACCGATTTCGATGGAATTTGGCACAGACAATCTTTAGACCTTGAGAAAGAACATAGGCTATCTTTTAATTGAGAGTGACGCAGACGAAGTTGGGCGGACCTGCTAGTAGAACATAAATATGTTCTTAAGGTGAAAAGGTTAAATTCAGATGAGGTGGCCCTAAAATGTTTTGAATTATCTATTCTAATATTATTAAGAGGTAAGTAAATAGTAAGAGTCGTAATATTTCAATGTTTTCATCATCATCATCAGCCTACAGACGTCCACTGCTAGACATAGGCCACCCCCAAACCTCGCCACAACGACCGCATCCATTGACCGTGATACTCACCAAGTTGTCGGTCCATCTAGTAGGAGGTCTGCTTGCATAACTTTTCGGATTTTGCAAAATTATTTTAATAATAGAAAGTTAAGTTACGTGTGAGTGCCATAAACTATGCAATAATATTAAAATTCGGTAAAAACTACCTCCCTTGCTTGCGCTAGTAAAGTTATCCGGTTCAGCTAGAGTTTGTAAAACAAGCATTGGCCGAGTTTATTTTAAACTAGGTGACCCGCGCAAACATACATCCATACATCCATACATACAAACTTTCGCCTTTATAATATTATTATGATTGGCCCAATAATTTTCAATATACACAAATTACACTGTAATAACAACTCAACTCGCTCAATTTAAATGTCGTAGTTAGATTGATAATTTCTTGATTTCACGAAATATACAAAAAAAAGTTCTAATTGCAAAAAAAACAAAACCCGCGAGTATTCGTCGAACACGAAGAAAGTAATCAAAATTTTTTATAAATTCAAATAATTCAACTTTATTATGAATCCAAATGAATTACAAAGATTTAATAAAACAATTACAACTTTTAACTACTTACGGGCCACATGATCATAAGTCATAGACCACTGCAATGTCATGGGATATAGCAATTTGACACTTTCATAAAATATTTTTTTTAAATCTACTGTAACATTACTGCCCACTGCTGGGCTCAGGTCTCCTCCGAACAGGGGGGCATAGTCCACCACGCTTGCCTAATGTGGATTGGGGACTTCACATATCTTCAAAGGATTTTAAGAACCCTTTTCCGATATGCAGGTTTCCTCACGATGTTTTCCTTCCCCGTTTTAGCCAGTGGTGTTGTGTAAAATTGCACATAAGTATTTTTCATGTTCAGATTTAGAGGTACAAGCCGGCCGGTTTTGAACCCGCGACCTCCCGTACGGAAGGCAAGCGTTTCAACCACTCGGTCACCACGACTATTTAAATCTAGCTACAACATAAATATTATAATCGATACAAATTACAAGTATACGTACATAAAACACATTTATAATACATTATATTATCATTACACTTGTTGACATTTAGTCGTATATAACTAGTACATAATGTAGTACTTACCAAACCAGTGTTTAATATGTTTGCAAAAATTTTAAGGGTAGGGTTGATACTGTACCGTAACAAACCATTACTGCCCACTGCTGGGCTCAGGGCTCCGAAGAGGGGTCAGGCATAGTCCACCACGCTTGCCTAATGCGGATTGGGGACTTCACATATCTTCAAAGGATTTTTAGAACCCTTTTCCGATATGCAGGTTTACTCACGATGTTTTCCTTCACCGTTTTTAGTCAATTGTGTTGTGAAAAATTGCACATAAATCTTTTTCATATAAGATTTAGAGGTACAAGCCGGTTTTGAACCCGCGACCTCTCGTACGGAAGGCAAGCGCTTCAACCACTCGGCCACCAAGACTAGTTGATAATTTTAGAGATATTACAGAACGATTCTTAAAGTAACCATTATTATCTTCATCATTACTGTCATTATCATCATCAGCCTATAGATGTCTACTCTACAGCATATTTTTTTACAAGCTTTACATTAACTTGCACTGTATGTAAGTTCGTGTGAAATCTTGCAAGCTAAATTTGACAAACTTCCCGGTTTCCGATTGAGCTGACATTTTGCACGCAGATGCATATCGCGTGACAATGCAATAATATGACAAAATAACGCTGATCTGATGATGGAGTCGGGAGCCATAGGAACTCCTGTACTAAACAAGATAGACTCGGGTTTGGGCTCGTTTTACTTGTATTAGCTAGCACTCTAATGCTACATGATATCCAGGATCTTAAATGCTTGTATTGAAAAGTTTTCTTTAAAATAAATTATTTACTTTTCTTTCCTTAATTCGTTTCTATAAAATGCACACCACTGACAAGCTCCGTTTTCTTTGTAACAGTAATCAAGTAATCTTTTAAAAAGTACACTCACGAGAACAGGTCTATGTATTTAAGTTGATTTAGTCTTTTTTTTTAAACCTACAGTAACCTAAAGGTCGGTGTAGGGTTGTCTTATTCCCTTTTTTGATTTATAAGACCAGGATATACCGTAATAACTCCTAACCTAATAGGTTGGTACGGGCATGTGATGAGAAGGGATGAAAGCCATGTAATAAGACGAGAAGGGGAAGAAAAGATGGTCTGACTGTGTGAAAGATGATATGATGGTCTGTGGTGTGACTGATGATGAATGTAAAGATAGAAAGGAGTGGAGAAGACATATTGCGCCGACCACATCTAAATGGGATAAGGTGAAGCAAAAGAAAGATATACTATAATAACCCTGTCCACTGCTGGGCATCGCTCCCTCTTTTTTTTTAGCTCCCTTAGTAGAGGCATCAGGCATGTAAGAAAGAAAGAAAAATCATTTATTAAAGCATTTTAAGATGCAATTATGTTTCATGTTAAGTGTTTAAAAGTATCATTTTTTTTTTGCAAAATAAATAAACGAGCTTACGGCAGGTAAGGATGGTGGATAGTAAGTTGTTACTGTGTGCTCATGACCTCCATGAGCTTGTTTCAGGATAGTAACTATTTTATTTATTTCTTGAAAGTTTTAAAGACGACAAAATTTTCTGTGACGCAGATAAACACGACACAGGATTTAAATGAATAGCTATACCTATTATTATAATAATAAAGCCTTTATTTTCCGAGGATAAGTTACAATATTTTTTTTACAAACAAAAGTAAAGAAAAAAAAAATTAAACAAACAAGTTAACTACTTAACTATAATATATCTCTGGTCTCGGTGTGCCTTAAGGCAAAGGCCTCCTCTAATTCTTTCCAATGCTTTCTGTCCGCCGCTACTCTTAACCAATGTGGTCCTAAGGTTACTTTCATCTCGTCTTCCCATACTTATTATTACTTAACTTTACTTTAAATCACAAATTTGCATAAACCAAAAAACAAAACACAAAAGTGACAGCCCTACGAAACGTCAAAACCCGCTTCCTGCATTCCCGCCATCTTGTTTTATTTTATTTTTTTATTTCGAGGCATTGACCATCGCATCATACAGCCAGGTCTATGCATAGCTGATGAGCTGTATATAAGCGGATCGTGGACAGATGAGAGCAATCAGTAGCCATCAGGGTTCGTGATAACAGCAAGATGAGAGTTCTGGTTAGTGATAGTGCAGTGATTATTTTCTTGTTTAGTGATCGTTAATTTAGTGATGAAATCTGTCGCTCTTAGTGATGTTTGAGGATAACTTTTTCAGGCGATTTTTTTTACAATGAGCAATTTCATTGAAGAATTTTAATCGAAAAAATTACTTTCGAATTCTATCTTTGGAAATTAAGATTATCATTATACAAAACCGAACAGGATAATTGTAGACAAATATTTCTTTTTACTTCTTTTAATGTCTACAGGAACAATTTTTAACAATTTTTAAGCTTAGACAGTTGTAATGTTAATAAATCATGCATAAAACTTAAATTATGAGCTTTTTGCTGTTTTTTATTCAAATTACATTTTTCGATAGAGGTATAGTTTTGTTAAGTTTTCACATGTCCTTAAAACAGGTAAAAATTGTGAAGCTTTAAAAATCGCGCACGAGAAATTACTCAAGAAATTTTTTTTAAAGAAAATTGAGTAAAATTTATTTTATCCTCTTTTCGGAAAATCAATTAAAATGAATTCAAGATAAGTAGTTAGACGAGCTAACGGGCCACCTGATCGTCAGCGGTTAATTTTCAGCCCCTTTCACTATTTAATACCAGGGTCGTCTTTGTTAGAATCATATTAATAATAATATCAATTATTCATACGCAATGAAGGTTAAATTGCAATTATTATGCATTATTATTTGCATTTACAATAATTGGATACAGGGTGTTAAAGTTTTCTCAAAGATATGTTTTATTTTAACTTATGCTGATATTATAGCTGATTTTCTTTTATTACTTCTAAAATCATGACGGGAAAGAGTGCCTTGGGCGTAACGCGTCGCGCCGTCCCTCATAACCCGGTGCTGGGTTCTGGCCTCAGCCGGGGTTCGGACGCTGAGTGTGAGCGGTTGGAGGTTTTAGTGCGGTTCAACTCCCAAACTCCGGTGATTTCCTCCACCTAAAAAAAAAATCTGAAAGCATATACTGACAGCCTCACAATTGATTTTAAGTGACTTTCAAAAAGAAAGCTACGTCTACCAACTTTGCCTTCATCATCATCACCAGCCCTCGTCCTCCACTGCTGGATACAAGCCTGCCCATAATCTCAAGACGATGACTAAACCTATGCTATTTACATCCAAACAGTTCCCGCGACTTTTCTCTTTTGAACTAGAACATGATATAACTTTGTAAATTTGACAATGATCATCCTCGTCATTTCTTTTAGTTAAATTATATTTTCATTATAAAATATCACCCTGTATATCAATACAAAGACTAACAAGTATCGACACCTACGTTACTGATGCTGCTTCTATTGATAGATGAGGTCGAATTCCAAATGAGACATAATAACTTTGACTAATATTTAAGTAACCTAAAGATTATTGGCAGACTACAGAAAAACTTAAGATACCTACCAAAGTAATGATAATATGTTAAAAAATAAGTCTAAGTTTGGAACTCATCTTTCAGAGACCTTTGTATCTCCACATTAAGAAAACAACCTCAAAAAAGCAAACAGAAAAACAAAAAACAATCTAACCAAAAACATTTTCACAGATCCTTTCCGCCTTCGTGGCCTGCGCCGTCGCCGCACCATCAGCCCTGGTGCCCTTCCCAGCCCTGGCTTACCAAGCCGTGGTCCTCCCATCAGCAGTCCCTACCATCTCACCAGGAGACCTTCAAGCTGCAGCTATCGACGCTCAAGTTAAAGCAGCAGACCTCGCCCAAGCCGCCGTAGACAAAGCCATTGAGGCCAACGAACAAGTCGCTGAAAGCATCAACGTGAAAGCCGCTGAAAACGCTGACCTGGTCAAGGAACAGGTTGTTGACAATGTGTGGGCAGTTGAAGACAAGAAATGGCAAGCGCTTGACGCTTTGAAGATAGCGGAGGCTCAGTTAGACGGTGCCGTTGCTAGCCAAGCTGTTCAGATCGCCAAAAGCGCTGTAGGAGCTCCTTTGGTTGTAGCTCCAGCACCTTACATCGTAGGTCCTACACCTTACGTCATCGCCCCAGCATTCCCCGGCGTCTACCCAGGAATCGCTCCAGTCATCAAGACCATCGCCTTCCAGCCTCTACACAATCTTGTTGGGGAATTGAAAACTGTTGATGTTAAGACACCAGAGGCTCCTAAAGCTGAAGGTTTGGACTCAGCAGCGGTGGAAGCCAAGAGTGTGGTTGCTGAAGAAACTTCTACGCAATATGCGGTCCCTGAAGCTGAGAAGACTGCGCAATAAGATATTAGATGAGATTTAGTAATAATCATTTGAGCCGAAATTGTAATTTGTAAGATTTTTTTTTCGATTAAAATTTGGTTTGATCTGAGTTTTGATTTAATTTATACCTTTTATGTTTTCTTAAATTAGGTAATTATAAACAAGCACACCGTTTGTATTATGAACATAATTTAAATAAACTTTCCTACTTAATAAAATCATGTCAGTCACTCATACTATAGGATACGACAATCAATGAAAACGATTGCAAACTCAGAAAAATAATTGTAAAAGAAAAAAGACCATTTTTACACAGAACTTCTAAACGAGAACAGTATAGTTTAGGTTATAAAATTATTTTAAAGAAAAAATATTACATACAAGTTTTAAATATGTTAAGGAAAGTATATTAAGTGTATTGGATTTCCCTATAATAAACCTGTTTAAATACACGATGTTAGTACTTATCACTAGTCATCTATTGTCCTTTTGAGCTCGATTACAACCACGCTTTGGGTACCTACAATAATTTATTTTAAAAGACTTTTCCAATACCTACAAGCTTTTAAGATACTTAATAAAATGTAGCAGTAGAGTGCTAGCTAAGACAAGTAAAACGAGCACAAACACGACGAGCCTATCTTATTTAGTACAAGACTCCCTATGACCACCTTCCGAATATCATCATATCATATATCATCAGATCAGCGTCATTTTCTCAAATTATTGCATTGTCATGCAATATACATCTGCGTGCAAAATGTCAGCGGAAACCGGGAAGTTTGTAAAATTTAGCTTAGAAGATTCCACCCGAACTTACATAGTTACATCTAGTGCAAGTTAATATAAGTTTGTAAAACTACAGGATCGATGTTAACAATTCCTTCGTCGTAAGAAAGTTTATTCAGAAGAAGCATAGTCTATGTTTCTATCTAGGCAAGACAAGATTTCAGGTTGAAACGAAACGAGTAAACAGTCACAAGTTATCGCATCCAGTGGCGTGCAGTTCATACAAGCAAATATGCACTGCATAACCTAACCTATACTGTACCAACCCATTACTGCCCACTGTTGGGTTCAGGTCTCCTCAGATGAGGGGTTAGGCATAGTCCACCACGCTTGCCTAGTGCGGATTGGGGACTTCACATATCTTCAAAGGATTTTTAGAATTCTTTTCCGACATGCAGGTTTCCTCACGATGTTTTCCTTCACCGTTTATAGCCAGTGGTGTTGTGAAAAATTGCACATAAATCTTTTTCACATTTTAGATTTAGAGGCACAAGCCGGTTTTGAACCCGCGACCGTTTGGAAGGAAGCGCATCGACCACTACCCCACCACGCCTAACCTAACCTAACCTTTCACATTAGATTGAAAATTTGCAATAGAAATCGACTTAACGCTGTATATTCAATCAAAATAAACTTTCATTACTATTATTGGCGTAAATTTGACGTAAAAGTTAAATAAAATTCTACGTTAATACGTGGAAAATTACTCAGATTGAAATTTCTGTATACCCTGACTTAAACATGCATGCACGCCACTGATCGCATCAAAGACGTATTTAAGCCAAAACTAGAAGACTAAACTAGAGTCTTTTCCTCTTTATATGACGCACACAATGTTCTCTGACAGTGCAAAAGTCCATGAGCGACGGTAACCGCTTCAGGTGGCCCGTCAGCTCGTCTGCACTTGTCAACTACTGAAACATGAGCTATGTCTATTTGAGCGCCTGACCGAAAATTAAAGCAAGCATTTCTGTGAGTCTTGATCAAGTAAAATCTACAGGAACTAAGATTATTAATGTAGAACGTTAATGTTTAGTTACAAACTAATATTTTTATTTCTGAAGAAAGAGTTGCTGTATAGGATTCACGTAGACGACGTCGCGGGCAGCAGCGAGCATTTAGTGCTATTCTTGAAAAACGAAAAACGGTCGTTGCCATTTTCTTCTCGTTTTTTTATTACCAAATCCTACGGCCACCTAATGCTAAGTGGTTACCGACGCTCATGGACCACTGCAACTCAGTCAACGGAACCTATCGCCCATCAAATCGACTAAATGCGTTGCGACCCTGCAGTGGCTCAAAAACACAATACTTTAATTTAAAGAAAACTTTTAAATACAAGCTTTAAACATCATGGATACCACGCAGCAGTAGAGTGCTTGACAATACAAGTAAAACGACCTCAAATACGATGAATCTATCTTGTTTAGAACAAGAGTTTCTATGACCACCTCCGAATCATCATCAGATCAGTTTCATTCTACTATAGGTATTATTGCATTCACGCGAACATAAATGCAAAATATCAGGTCAATCGAAAATCGGGTGTACCAAATTCAACTCCTAAGATTCTACCAGAATTTACATAGTTACATTCAGTGCAAGTTAATTATAGGCTTTAAAGTGTGTGTGATGCGATGCGTTATGTTGCGTTTCATAAAAAGTCAAATATTCCTTTACAAAAGTGCCGCAAATTTTTATTACAATAAAAAGTGTAATTATAAAATACCATAAAACCTGTTATTACAGTTTTTATTAACGATCGCTTTATTCATAACTTTATCTAGAACAGGACTCGTTCACCTTTACCGCAACAACGCTTTACTGTGCTAATAACGATATTTACGTATACAGGGTGTTCAAAAATAATATATATTTGAACTTATCCAAACCGCGAGTGTTTTCTATATTACTTTCATGCATTTTTATTGGCATGTAGGCAGACGAGCCAACGGCCCACCTGATAGGAAGTGGTTACCGTCGCTCATGAACCTCTGCAATGTCAGGGGACACTGAGGGGTCGCTACCTACGACCTAACTTTAAGCCTCGTTTGAAGAAGGACAAGTCATAGCGCTCTGGGAATACCGAGGAGGGGAGCTCATTCCATAGCCGGATGGTGCGTGGCAAAAAAGTGTTCCTGAAACGGACCGTGGATGACCGCGGTGGTTCCATATAGTAAGGATGAACTCCACCTCGACGGCGGGTTTGCAAGAACGTTGAGGTATCATGAGCAAACGATTAATAGCATATCGTGGTAAGAACCCGTTTATAATGCATGAAAGAATATGAATGTTTATAATCATGTATATTGCTTTATTATTATCTTTGTATAAACTACGTTCTCAAAACTTTTGAAGAAAGAAAGTGTTATGAAAACCTCGGGCCTAGAAGATAAATTAATGATAAAACAGAACAACCCGTAGATATAAAAATGAACAGGTACTAGAAGCGAATTACCAAGGGTAGTGAGATTAATGTAACCGGTCCAGTCAATTGATATTTACTGTAGCATTGTTTGATAGACAACATGAAAGAATTCATGAAATGGCGACAAAAAAGTACAGATGGTATTTTCGCAAAAAACTTAAGCAAATTACTAAGATATTAAAAACTTATTTAGACTTAATAATCGCTGGATATCCCACATACCCCATGTGTGGGTTGAAGCGCACTTAAACCTCCTACCCTTCACATTAGGCCCCAACGACTTATTTGTTAAATCTAAACAGCACATTCTAAAAAATCTGTTATCAAAATTGGTTCAAACAGGAGAAATTTGAGTGACACATCTTTTAAATAATATAGTTTTTTAATCAATGTCTCTTTCATTAGATTTGTATCAAAAACAACATGTTTATCTTGATATGACTTGTCCTTCATCGGGTGGAATCCTTCAAGGTCGATTGGTAGCGGGGCAGTGTTCTTTGACATTGCAGAGGTCCATAAGCGACCACAACCACACACTATCTAATATCTAATATATATTATAAAGGCGAAAGTTTGTAAGTGTGGATGTATGGATGTTTGTTACTCTTTCACGTAAAAACTACTGAATGGATTTGAATGAAACTTTACCACAATATAGCTTATACATCAGAATAACACATATGCTACAATTTTTGAGGTTTCTAACGTGAGGTCGTAAAAAACACATTTTTTGCGGTAAAATAGTACTAGATTATAGACGTCGCGAACTAGACGGGCTAGACGGGACGAACCTGAAGTCCACGCGAACGAAGTCGCGGGAAAAAGCTAGTCAGGAATAAAACAAACTTCAGTACTAATGTTATCACTTACTTTAAGATCAAAAAAGTGCTTTTAAAAATGTTAATTTAACTGACAAAAGTTCACGACTTGCTGTGCGTGTTTGCGTGTATGTTTTTTCTAGGTTAACCGATTTCGATGATTCTTTTTTATAAAGCTGAGACTTTGGACATAATTTGATAAATATCTGACTGGAAATGGAAGTCGGTCGTTTTCGTTTTTGTAGTAAAATTATTATTTTGACACCCTTATTATTTGTGAAGTATGTTACTCGTGGTGGAAGCTTTCGAACAGTGAAATAATTTTTAAAATCTATTCAGAAGTTTTTGATCCTATTCATTACAAACAAACAAACAAAGTTTTCCTGTTTTTATTATTAGTGTAGATTTTGAATTAATTATAAAAAAACTTGAGAGGTGTCAAGGGACAACCGGATGGACCGAAGTTGATCACAGCGCCATCTAGCGATAATCATCTAAGACAAAAAAAAGTGCCGTGACAACTTTTCGTAACATTTTTTTACGTCTAGCCCCCTTTCACAAAGCGCGATAAGGAACTTCGTTCCAAAACTTTGCATGTGTAAGTATATCGCGTGACAATACAATAAATTAATAGTACAATGGATCTGATCCGATGGATTCGGAAGGTGGTCATAGGAACTCCTGTACTAAGTAAGATAGACCCGTCGTGTTTAGACTCGTTTTACTTGTATTAGCTAGCACTCTACTGATACACGATAACCAGGATTCTAAAATCTAGTCTTTAGAACAAATTAATTATTTCCATATAGCTAAATTCTTTAGCAGTAAATAATTGTGAAAAAATAACTAGTCCAATTTCCCTATTACGATTGACACCTACAGCTATTCGTTGCTATTCGATATCAATACAGTATTCTGTTGAAGGTTACTAGTGTTGGTACTGGTAACGTAACACTGGCTAAAATAGTGAAGCGAAATATCGTGAGGAAACATGAAAATAGTTGGGCCTTTTTGATTCAATTCCAAAATTTTTAAATAATCTACAATTTTTTTAAATATTGTATTCTTATAACTCATTACTGTCTACTGTTGGGCTCGGGTCACCTCATTAGGATCAGGTCCACCACGGGCCTACAATACGCATCGGGGCCTTCACTAATCTTCAAAGGATTTTGATATATGTCTGAACCACGATGTTTTCATTCTTCGTGTATGGTTTTGTGACAAATAGCCTAGTTAAGATTTATATAAAATCTTTCGTACAAACCTCATTTTTAATGCATAACTTTTGCTTGAGTGAACCGATTCAGATTATCCCTTTTTATATAAATTGCGATGCTCGTCGTCATTTTATTTCGAACAAAAACTCACGATTTGTTGGACAGACAGAAACGCAAATAATTTATTTCTGAATTAATTTGTATGTTGCTGATTTTGTTTCTAGAAAAAAAAAACAAAAAATCTGACAAGATATAACTTTTTTTAATAGAAGTCAAACGTTCTACGACTAAAACCTTTTTATCGTCTCTATCGATACACAAATATCGATAACGCATGTCCCATCACTAATCTGTTGATAATACAAACCGGTTCATATTTGCACTGATACATACTACGCCCTGTATCGAATTATTATTTACGATGTAGATACTTTTATCTATCATCTACAACATCTTTATGTTATCTTTTCTTTCTTTTGTAGAGATACCATCAGATCATCTTAAAAGTTAAGAAATACTTGTAAGTTGTTTTTTGATTGTATTTTTGAAAATCATCTTTGTCGCTGATCTGATGATGGATTCGGAAGGTGGTCATAGGAACTCCTGTACTAAATAAGATAGACCCGTCGTTTTTGAGCTCATTTTACTTGTCTTGGCTAGCACTCTACTGATACATGAAATACGGGATCTCAAAGGATTGTGTTTAAAGTTTTCTTTACAATAAAATTTGAAAATTATACTTTATACCTTGTATTTTTCAATTCAGTATTATTTACACTACACAGTTTTAAATATTTAACAATAATATAATATTATCTACGTAATTATGTGACGATAATAAAATGTAAACAAATTTAGGTTCCCATTTCAGTTGTTTAAGTGAGTAAGCACGGAGATGACGGGGCGATACGAGAGCGACAATCGCGAACGCGTCCTGTCACCCCTACCAGCCTTGTACCGGGTTCTGTCCCGGCCGGGGATCGGACGTCGAGCGTGAGCGGCGGGAGGTTTTAGTGCGGTTCAACTCCCACATACCCCACTCGCGGGGCGAGTGGAAGTCCGGAGATTTACTCCCGTCCAAAAAAAAAATGAGTAACCACTACACAACGTGTCCCTTTTTAATCCTTCTCCAAAATATAAGTCATAATTTTACCACATATTTGGCATAATCCAAAACCAAAATTGGTCACTTTACGATTAAGACAAGACCACAAACTTGTGACCTCCCACGCTTACATCTATTACCAAATATGACTATGAAGTATGAATCATATGTATTGTTATTCTCCTCACGTGCCAGAAACGGGGTGACCAGGACAGAGAGCTGTAACCATGCTGATCATGATCAGAATTGAGCAGACAATAACCTACATTATTTAAAGGATATAATCTCTTATGCAAAACCACGAAATATAGGAAGGACTTCGAGTATTTGCCCACGTCTCACTCCCACCACTGTAACTCCAGTAAAATATAGGACTGTGACCTTCAAACGAGGCTTAATGTCGTTAATGCTATGTCGAAGCGACCCTTCAGCGACCCTTAGTAGCCACGTGAGATCAGCACCATTTTGTCACGCGATATACATCTGCGTGCAAAATATCAGCTCAATCGCAAACCGAGAAGTTTGTCAAATTTACCTTGCAAGATTCCACTCGAATCACATCTAGTACAAGTTGATATACAGCTTGTTAAAAATGATTAGTATCAAATTGCTGTCATACTCGAAGTCGTGGTTCCCAGGGGTTTAAAACGCTTCCGTACGGGAGGTCGCGGAAACCAACCGGTCGAATTGTAACTGACTAAAAACGGTGAAGGAAAACATCGTTAGGAAACCTGCATATCGGAAAAGGATTCTAAAAATCGCTTCGAAGATATGTGAAGTCCCCAATCCGCATTGTGGTCGCGTGGTGGATTATCCTGATCCCTCTTCCGAGGAGACCTGAGCCCAGCAGTGGGCAGTAGTGTTACAGTATTACAATTCAGTTCAATAACATGCAAATTACAAGCAATTAAGTAATATACTGTCAAGTGCAAATATCGAACGAGGTCCTGCAAGGAAGGCCGGCCAGAAACTAATGCTGATGAAATATACAACTTGTGTTACCAAAGTGACCAAATGTGTTAGTCATAACACAAACTAGCTGGGTCTAAACATCGTCTGAGTCACAAAAAGAAAGCATAGTTTGCGATGTTAGCGTAGAAATATGTGCTTTTCAAAAACCTCTTATATATTATCGGTGTGTATAAAAAGAATGTTTTAGCTATTTTAAGCGATTCTTTACTGGTTAATGAGTAGTTTTTTAAATAAGTCCCTCGCATAATGTCTTTACTTTGTTTCATGTTCTGTATTTTTTTAATTTTTAAGATTAACATTTTACTTGTCTGATGTCTGAATTGTATAAACTCAAATTAAGTATACTTTAATTTTCTTTGTGTCACTATAATATATACTGTTAAGCGGAGGTTAACGCTGCTGGTGACAACATTATTATTAAGTTAGCTATTTTTCTTTTTGTTAATCTTTGTTGTCATTGTTTGTTAACCATAATAAATGAAAAAAAAAAATATATATATATATATATATATATTATCAGTGTTTAGCTGTTACGCATGTATTATACACATATCCCTCATGAATCGCTCTATCTATTAAAAAAAGCATGCATCGAAATCCATTACGTAGTTTTAAATATTTAAGCATAGGGATAAACAGACAATGAAAGCGATTTTTTTACTCCTATACCTAGTAGTGTATAAAAAGGACTTCCATTGACAAATACCACAAAGAATAGAAAACCGCGAATGTTTGAATAAGTTTATAATAAAATATCTACTTTAAACTTTTAAAAGTACTTTTTGTACTTACAAAAAAATACATTTTTAGCAGGTTCGATTCCCGGAATCATCAAAAATCTATATCAAGTGGAGTTGTGTTTCTTTTAAAAAATAATGTTTATTTGCCTTCCTGCAACTTTATACAAGTGATAGTCACCACTATTTGGTGAATTATAAAGCTCATATTGATTTTTTAAATACATACCACACCTTATGAGTATGTAGTTATGAGTAATAATCATTAGAAACCTTATGCCCTTAATTTAATTGTTCTTGTTTCAATATCAATCATCATTTACACCGGAGCGTATTTTCCGGAAAGAAAAATATCGTTAAAGATGGGAAGAATAAAAAAATGAGATCAACGACTTGATCACTTGATTTATCATGATGTAAAAAGTCGAAATATTTCTCAATGTGCGGTTTTAATAAATTCACCATCTCAGGTTTATTCCAAAAAAGACATGCCCGCTGAGTTTCTTGCCAGTTCTTCTCAGGACGGTGGCTATAATTATTATTTTTTTGGTGTCCCAACCGGTTTAACTTTTAACTTTTGACGTCAAGCAGAATGAGCACATCATCAATGTTGAAAATAAAGTATTTCATTTCATTTAATTGGGTGCTTATGACCCGTAATGTGGACATATTAACTCCAGAGGGTTGAAATGATAATTAAATCTCACGAGGACATGGAAAATACACGTTGATATTTCTGAAAACAACAGTTTGTAGGTACCTACAGTTTACGCCAAACTGCCTGTATGTTTGTTTAGTTAGGGTAATATCAATTAAATAGATGATAAAAAACTTGAGAGGTGTCATGGGACACCCGAATATAACGAAGTTCCTTTCGATTAAAAGATATCTTATATTTTTTTTTCCTAACATAAGGCGCGATAAGGAACGTTGTTTAAAAGATTTTGATCACAGCGCCATCTAGCGATAATCATCTAAAACAAAAAAAGTGTCGTGACAACTTTTCGTAAGATTTTTTTCTGTCTAGCCCACTTTCGATAACGCGCGATAAGGAACTTCGTTCCAAAAAATAGCAATATTACGGAGTATTAGATACTACTTTTTTAAACCAAAAATATGTACGCCACGCAGACAAAATTGTACAGGTCAGCTAATAAAGTAATAAATGAAATGATTGCACGCTTTATGAAACATTGTGTTATCACAACAAAAATAACAAGATTTTTACGCGAATTATTAACAACTTCCTTTTTGAAACGATTAAAGAATGTTTTTAATTACAATTGCATGTTAATTGATATTTTTAATTTTATTGCTAGACATTTTGAATGAGTTATTTATTAAATGTTTGCTGTAATTACAGAGTAAGGACAAGTATTTTACTGCTTTTAGTGCCGAGAGATAAACTAGCTTACAGCCTATTTAATGGTAAGTGAATAATGTCGCCCATGAGCCTCTGCAATGCTTAGCATTGGGAACCTTTATCTATGCTACTTAAGGACTTTTCTTAAACCTACTTTTATTTCACAAGCTTTGTTATAACTTGCACTGGATGTAACTATGTTAGTTGTGATGGAATCTTGCAAGCTAAATTTGACAAACTTAGGCTGACATTTTGCACGCAGATGTATATCGCGTGACAATGTCATATGGTACAATGCAGCTGATCTGGTGGATTTGGAACGTATCCATTGGAACTCCTGTACTAAACACGATTGACGCGTCGTGTTTAGACTCGTGTTAGCCACCGCTACACGATATCGAAGATCTTAAAATCTTGTATTGAAAATTATACCCTTGAAATCTAAATGTATGAACACTTAAACAGTTAAAACCACGCAATGACATCTCATGGCTGAGTCTAATACCAGATTCACTATTTTCGATAATTGTCACAACATTCTGACACTGTGTAATAGACAGACCGAATAAGGCGGGACATGTAGTTGCGTTTCTGAAGGACATCGTTTAAAACTATAACTACTGGTATTCGTTTTATTGTTGTTCATCATTTCACGATATTTTACAAGCTTCATATTATCTTGCACTGGATGTAACTATGTATCTATTCAATTTGAAAAACTTCCCGGTTTCCGATTGAGCTGACATTTTGCAATCAGTTGTATATCACGTGACAATGCAATAATATGACAAAATGATGCTGATCTGATGATGGATTCGGAAGGCGGTGGGTCGAAAAGAAAATTTTGTCTAAACAACCGTCGTGTTTGGGATTTTACTTGTATTAGTTAGCACTATACTGCTACATGATATCCAGTATCTTAAAAGCTTAATTTCTAACTAATTAAAAAGTACATAAAAGTAGTTAAACCCCATCGGTAGGCGCAATGTTGGTAGACCCCCCACAAAATGGACCGACGATCTGGTCAAGATCGCGGGAGGTCACAATGGCGCAGGACCGGTCGATGTGGCGAGGTTTGGGGGAGGCCTATGTCCAGCAGTGGACGTCTATAGGCTGATGGTGATGATGATGATGAAACCCTCTCGCAAACTATCTTGACAAGGAAAGGTCATATACCCATCGAGTTTGGGCTCATTTTAAAGGACAGTTAAAGGCCTTTATTTATGCTATTCAGATTTCTTCTACATCCACACAACATCCTCCTAACTTTTGTCAAAACATTCGCATGTGTTTTTGCGAATGCGACTATTCGTTACATTTCTAGCATGAACAGCTATTTCAAAGATTTCAAGACGCAAGTATACCGCCATCCTTCCTCAGTAATAAGATTCGTGTGCTCTTAAATGTCAACATGTGTACTTTGCGACAGTTTTTTTCTTCATTATACATCGCTATGTTTCCTGCTACGCCCGGCCGATCGACTTTGTGTACAGAGGCTGAGAATGTAGAGCTTAGAATGTGTTAGAAGTGACGGTAATATTTTTATGACAAAAATGAAAACGAACAATCCATTTTTCAAGTATAGAATATAATACAAAACTACCGATCAAATTTAATGTTTCCAAAGTGGCAGCTTTCAAATAAAGAAATCATCGAAATCGGTCTAACCAAACCAAAGTAATGCGGCAACAATAAAAAATTCAAACGAATTGAGTACCTCATTTTTGGAAGTCGGTCAAAAATTAAAGAACGGCAGTGACGGCAAATACAACGATTGTCTATGGTGCAAAGATCGCGGTATCAAATTTGACCTGTCTAAATGCTTGGAGTGAACTCCCTCCTCAATGTTCCTCGCTATGACTTGTCCTTCAAATAAAGTAGGTCGTAGGAAGCGGGCAAAGTAAATATTTTTTTTATTGCTATATAGATAAACGAGCTTACGGCCCACCTGATGTTAAGCGGTCACCGTCGCTCTCGAACCTCTACAATGTCAGGGCAATGAGGGGCCGTTATCTATCACAGATATATTATATGTCTGAAAATGTGTGCCTGTATCAATACTTTGTAATCCGAACCACTCAACTGCAGTTGGGGTATTATCTATAGACGAAACGAAGACTGACTAGCAAACCATATATTACAGGAGGCTTTTTCAATAGTTTATGTGCAAGTTTTCCTTGCTATGACTTGTCCTTTTTCGAAAATTATTTTTATTGCCTTCTAGCTAACGGGCCACCTGATCGTAAGCGGTTACCGTCGCTCATGGACCTCTGCAATGTCGGCGGACACTGCGGGGTCGCTACCTACGGCCTACCTTCAAGGACTTTCTTTAAGCCTCGTTTGAAGAAGGACAAGTCATAGCGCTCGGGAAACACCAAAGAGGGGAGCTCATTCCATAGCCTAACATTGCAACAAGTCTATAATATGAGCATATCTTCTGACAATCATATTAAACCAGAAACATTCGTATTTGAGTATGTTTGCATTGAGACAAATAAAGAACTACAGAACCGATTTTGAATACTATTTTCAAAAATTACTACACAACTGGAAACTGTACCAAAATTTATTTGTTTACATAAGCCAACAAATGCCAAAATTGACCACGACTTGACATTTGATATTTTTGCTTCAAATTTTATACTGCGTAGTCTAAATAATAGACAATAAGAAAAATACTAGTCTTACATAAATCTCATATTCAAAAAAATACTTGATTTTTAAGACACTCAAAAAAGTATCGATTCCGAACGAACTTCACCCATTGCACGTGAAGAAATTTTACACAAACTGTGAATAAGGCCACCTCTAAACGCTTCTAAGCACTATAGTACGTAATTCGCCACAATACCATCGCACCCCGTACTTTCGATACATAGCATAGACGTATATAAGGACCAAGCCTAACTTTGTACAGCATTCAGTAGCTTTCGAGCAGTCTTAACAAGAAGTGCACGATGAGATTCCTGGTACTGTATCGTTTAAAAAAAAACAATTGACAAGTGACAGCTGAACGATTTCGCGCCACTTTTTTCAATATGGCGCCGATTTTTGGCTTTAATTTTCGATTGTTTGGCTGTCGTTGTTAATTGTTTATTCTTTTAATTTGCTTTGTTAAATTTAAGTACAATAATTGAGTAATATCATTAATTAGAATAAACAAGCTATAATTTATCTTTTGAGAATTTCTACACTTATTTAATTGTAGGATATGTCAGCTTTAATAACTAATCATTGAAAAACTAACAACAGTTCAATTATAGTGTAGAACGGTAAATTTTTATTGCTTAATAATTTTCCTTCAGTTTAAAAAATAACTTAGATTTTCCCGCCATTTTGTCGAGTTCAATCACACGAAAAAAACATTAATAAATTTGCCATCGAAAATCGAACCCTATTCTAAAACCATTAAGTTCAATACATAAGTAATTTAACATCAATTTGTCAATGCACGAGTTAAATTTTAATGCAAGCTATTTTCTTCTTTATTCCTATATTTTTAAGGATTATTTTAGTTTGAAGTTTAAACAATAGGTCGAGTGGTTACAACAGTGATGCTTTTAATTCACGAATATCTGTTTCGCGGTCAAGGTCGCAATGTTAAAATTAGCATGCTATTTATAACGTTATTTTTTGTAACAGTTTTTCATTTTTGATAGCAAATGTAAAGTATTTATGTATAGTAACAAAAATAAAGCTTAACACCGGGCTACTAAATATGTGAATTTACTTAGAGTTTTTAGATATCTTTATTTCTCAAGCAATATTATCTAGATAAACTACGAGATTTTGCTACTAATCTCAAGTTCATTAAAACATTAATACGATAGTATTTTAATTTTTTAAGAATAATACAAAAAACCACCATTCATATTTATATGAAACTTATATGAGGTAATGTCTAGTGTCTGCTTTCTAACAAAAAAAAAGAATCATCGAAATCGGTTCATATAGAAAAATATACGCAAATTCACACTGCAAATCGCGAACAGCCAAACATTAAAAAATACAGACGAATAGAGTACCTCCTCCTTTTTGAAAAACTGTCAAAAAATAATTTCATTTTCAAGTTCAACAAAGCAATTAATCATATAAATAGCAGATTTAATAGTTAATTTTAAACACGTAGACACTTGCGACTTTTTTGTAACTCCAAATTAAGGTCAATGGTCCTCCTTATTTGGAACACAAAGCGTATTTTAGACGACTGTGTTTAGACTAACAAATACAAAAAACTTACAAAAGTAATATTTTTCACAAATAAAAACAGACTTTCGTTGTTCAAGTATAGATAGATAGATAGAAAATTATTTATTGCACACGAAAATAAATGTACATGGGCGAACTTAATGCTAAACAGCATTATCTACCAGCTAACCCTGTATAGCACAAAACTAGTAACATCGCTATTTATAATGAGAAAACAAATTTAAATCATCTCCAAAAATCTACCATAGATATAACAGGAAAACAATTATCTAAATCGGTTCACCCAGAAATGAAATTGAAAGTGAAATTTTATCGGTTAAAAATACACATTTTTAAATACAGAACCAAACGTAGTTTTTCGATTTGAAATGGGAAATGACGACCACTTCATCACATTTTTTTAATTTTTTTTATTATGGTTTTTTCACCTTTATTTCTGAAGGAACAAAACAAAAAGAAATCCTTTGAAAGTCGGTCAAAAAGAAACATTAAATGTCAGATTTGTCAAAAAGATAATCCGTAGTAGCCCGTTCAAATTGGGCTTTGTTTCTGAAGCTAAATAAGGTCAAGAAAGAATTTGAGCATTACACAATTTTAGTGAGATAACTTGATATGTGGATTTAGTAAATACGATGCAATCAATTGTCATGCTTAATGAGATTATTGTTGAAATGTAATTGACCTGGATACATTGTTTTATGTTAGGGTGAATTTAAAGTATTTGAGACTTGCCACTGTCTAAAAGGCTGAAATGACAACATATTGCCTAACAGGACATTTATATTTTTGCTTTAAAATAAATTTTGTACATAGTCTAAATCCCTACTAATATTATAAATGCGAAAGTAATTATCAGGTCCTCACGATACAGGCCAGGCCAAGTGTAAGGGCCACTGGAAACATATTATTTGTATAATAGTTTTGTAAAACGAAAGTGATGTTACGGTATTGTTAGAAAATGTACTTTCTCTTTTGTATTTATACTCTCATTTAACTTTATTACAAACTCATATTTTCATGTGTAAACAAATAAATAAATAATAAAATAAATAACTCTGTGCGAAGTAACCTGCTTAAACCTCTCAACCGATTTTGATGAAATTTGGCACAGACAATCTTTAGACGCTAAGAAAGAACATAGGCTACCATTTAATTGAAAGTGATGCAGATGAAATTGCTCGGGCCCATTAGTTTTACAAATGGCGAGCTTAACACTCCGTTAATATAACAGTAAATATACTGAGTAATTTAAATAATTTCCTTTCAAAATCAAAGTAAATCCAAATACTTGAACTATACTTTGAAATCTACGTGTAGGCTGACAGGAAACAATGTAATTATTCAAATTTGGAGGACAAATACCTAAGATATGACGTGTTAAACGCAACAACACACGGTAATGATTTTTTTGCACGATACATATGGTTACGCCCTATTTGTATTTAATGAATAATCTTCTATTTTAGATATACAAATCGAGTTATTTTATTTTTTTCTCTGAAAACTAGAATCTCAAAACTAAATATCTAGTAATCCCTTTATTTATATTTCTCCCTAAACCATATAAAAACTTAGATTTACTAATAACATTTAAAAATTACGGAGAGATTCACTAATACCCAAAATCCTGGTATTATACAAAAAGTGTAATAATACCGGGAGATAATGTATTTTTAACTCAAAACTTTATTTAATTCCTGTGTAATCGAAAAAAATAATGTATATGAAATTTAATGTTAAGATTTGGGACTGCTACCCTACTGAGTTGACACTGAGATAGCACCAAATATTAACACAAACTTATTTTAAAGTTTTATTCTTGACTTCAATAAATCAATATGTTCAACAAACTTTCAATAATTGCAATAACACTCAATTATTTTATAACAACTAAATAATACGCTACTATAATTGTTTTACAATTACTTCACTTGCCGCCATAGCTGTTAACACTTAATTATTACAAAATTAAATAGATTATCCATACGCTTGTTTAGAAACGGAAATTAACTAATAACAGTCGAAATAACTGCTATTAAAAAGGCAGTAATTATGCCAATATTATACGCTTCCGAAAGATTTTTATATGCATAGGAGTCCCACGATATCCCAAGAGCGACGGTAAAGACTTACGATCCGGTGACCCTTTAGCTCGTCTGCCTACATGACAATAAATAAAACGTTAATTCTAAATATCTTTTAGATATACTGTACTGTACTGTAACAACCCATTACTGCCCACTGCTGAGCTCAGGTCTCCTCAGAAGAGGGGTTAGGTATAGTCCACCACGCTTCCCTAATGCGGATTGGGTCTTTACATATCTTCAAAGATATAATCTTTTAGATATTATTGAAATATATTTGGTTAAAGCTATAGCCAATGTAACAGCTTACAAATTACAAATAGATCGTAACTTAACATTCAGAGGCGAATGAGCGCGAGTAATCTCTTACAATTGAGGCCTGTTCGCTCGTCAACATCCTTCTGCACAAAGTCAATGTAACGAAATTTAATTATGATTTTTTCTAACAAGGACTTCTACAAAAAATCAGCTGTTTGCGGAAGTCAAGATGAATCACAAATACCCAAAAATCTTTACGCATTTCTACCCAAACAGTCATGACAATAAGTTTATGTACGCTCAATGACTGTCCAAGCATACGTGTGTAATATATTATTATTCATTACGCTCTGTAATTGATGTGAAGGTTAACACGTGCACAATCCACGTACGAAATCGTTTAGAAATTACGAATGACACACACTTAACTACAAGACTGGCTATTTATAGAAAATTCAAGAGCTCACGTAAATTATTTTGTATTATATTTAAACAGACATCTTAAAATCATCCTTAAAGCATGATTAAGTTATATTTCACCAATCAAGTGTTTTACTGATAATTCTCGTAACCATCATCATCATCAACAACTTTTCTTGTCATCGTAATAATTCTTATTACGATGACAAGAAAAGTTATTTATCAAAAATTCTTGTTACTTCAGTATTTATTTAAAAACCTATCCAATTCTCATTCTATATCACCACTATAGTCTCTTGCCAAGCACCATTCTAACAGTTCTTATCTCCACAGATTGCTTTCGTCGCCATCATCGGCTATGCTTCGGCTGGCGCCATCCTGCCCCTGGCTTACGGCGTGAACGCCGGTGACGCCCAAGCGGCCGCCATCGACGCCACCGTAGCCGCCCAGGACACCGCCCGGGCCATCAACGAAGGCCACGCCCGCGCCGCCGAAGCCGTAGTCCAACACAACACTGAGGCTGTCCGTCAAGCCGCCGAAGCCAGCCGCGATCTGCACGAAACCGCCTACTGGAACGGAGTTGCTGCCAGCCAGAACTATGTTGCTGCCGCTCAGTCTCAAGCTGCTGCCGTCAGCGGTGCTGCCGCTGCTGTGCGAGCTGCCCATCTTGCTGCCCCAGTAGTTGCTGCTCCTTATGGAGTCGCTCCTTACGGAGTCGCTCCTTACGGAATCGCCGCTCCCTACACCTACGGTGCTTACCCCTACAACCTCGGCGTTCATGCTTGGTAAACGGATCACGAACGTTATTTTTTTATAACCGCTAAATAGCATGCGAAATAGCACGCTAAATGGCATGCGAAATAGCACGCTAATAGCGGTTATGAAAAAATAGCAGTAACGACCTTGTCTATTATTAAAATTTTAATAATTGACAATGTCGGTCGGTCGGGTTTGGTGACGTCGATGTTGCCGAGAATCCGATTGGCTCAGTGTTGCCATTCTTCTCAAACTTCTCGGATTTCTTGCTCAACGATTTAAAGGTTTTTTTTTTAAAGTAACTCTCTTTTTTAGTAAAAGTCATTCAATCACTGCCAAAGTGTAAATAAACACATTTCTAAAAATACTGTGTATTTATTTCCTGTTCCTGCGTCTTTATAAAATACCTAGAAAATTCCTGGATACCTAAAAAAAACTTGAGAGGTGGTCCCTGATGGAACGAAGTTCCTTTCGATTAATTAGTGAGGGAATTGTAATGAAATTTAATTTTTTTAAGTTATAATAATTAGTTAGTTTAAAACGAAGAAATATTTTGATCACAGCGCCATCTAGCATTAATCATATAAAACAATATAAGGAATTGTTTTAAAAGATTTTAATCACAGCGCCATCTAGCGATAATCATCTAAAACAAAAAAAGTGTTGTGACAACTTTTTCGTTAGAATTTCCGTTTAGCCCCCTTTCGATAACGCGCGATAAGAAACTTCGTTCCAAAAATGTATTCTCAGATAAGCCTTCTACTTCTGGAAGTTCGTAAAAGTGGCTGCTGCATTTATGGTAAAAAGTTCTCAACACGACAGTCAAAAGAATATTTCTCATAAATTATTTATGGGTGTTCTACACTCTACTAATTCATAATTCAAACAATAAATAACGAAATCTTTTTATTCGTTCTGCAGTTACAATGTTTTCAAGACAAACTTTTTACCTTAAATTATGAAGGATAACATTGGGGTAACATTAGTATTTGAGTACCTGTACCTGTACCTGTACCAACCCATTACTGCCCAGTGTGGGCTCAGGTCTCCTCAGTAGAGGGATTAGGCTTAGTCCACCACGCTTGCCCAGAGCGGATTGGGGACTTCACATATCTTCAAAGGATTTTTAGAACCCTTTTCCGATATACAGGTTTCCTCACGATGTTTTCCTTCACCGTTTTTAGCCAGTGGTGTTGTGAAAAATTGCACATAAATCTTTTTCACATTTTAGATTTAGAGGTACAAGTGGATTTGAACCCGCGACCTACCGTTCGGTAGGACGCGCTTCGACCACTCGGCCACCATGACTTCGAACTTGAGTACTTAACAATTTTCATTTGAAACATAATCATCAAATATTTTTGTACCTTTTATTTTATACTGTACCAAAAAAAGTTTTGCACTAAAAATAAAGCTGTCTATATTAACGACGTATTGATAACGAGTAAAAATAGTTGTAATATTAGTATTATGATGATTTTTAACCTAATATATTCCTATAATGGTATAGTTTTGTTAAACCAATTAAATGACAATAAATCAGAAAAATACGACTTTTTTACACTTTTTTAAACCTGCACTTACGTGCACTATGATGTCTAAATAGAAATACGGTCTTAGGTGTTATTTCAAAATAAAGAACCCTGCACGGGGTTATACGGGACGGTACGACGCGTTACGCACTACGCATTCTTTACCGTTTCAATTCAGTTTCAACAACAAAAACGAGAAATAATTTGAATTAAAGAAAACTTTAAATACAAGCTTTTAAGATCATGAATTTGTATCAGTAGAGTGCTAGACAAGACGAGTAAAATGAGCCCAAACACGACGGGTCTATCTCATTTAGTACAGGAGTTCCTATGACTACCTTCCGAATCCATCATCAGATCAGCGTCATTTTGTCAAATTATTGTATGCTTCATAGTCCCATATTATTGCATTGTCAGGTCACGCGATATACATAGGTACATCTGCGTACAAAATGTCAGCTCAATCGAAAACCGGGAAGTTTGTCAAATTTATTCAGACACTCGCGGTTTTCTATAATACTTTCATGCATTTTGAACGGGTTCTTACCACGATATTTAATTAATTGAGTTGTCTCGATATTTCGAGTTCCAGTGGTACTACCCAAAAGCGAACGAGAAAGAGGGTAGACAGATTTGTTTGCTCTTAAATCGACCAGCAGTATCCAGTCTTCTCGTGATCATGACGTTTGCAACAACAACGAAATATCGAGACAACTCAATTATAAAAATAAATATCGCAATTATAAATATCGCAGTAAGAACCCGTTCAAAATGCATGAAAGTATTGTCAAATTTAGCTTGCAAGACTCCACCCGAACTTACAAAGTTACATCCAGTGCAAGTTAATTTAAAAGCTTATAAAAATACAGTTCTATGTGACGCGGGTGAAGTTGCGCAGGTCAACTTTTTTGTTGTCATGTAGGCAGGCGAGCTAATGGGCCACTGCCCCACTACCTGCGCCCTTTAAGCACTTTCTTCGAGCCTAGTTTGAAGAAGTTTAGCATAACTTCCATCTACATAAGGAATGTAAGTAAAGTAAACGAGCTTACAGCCCACCCAATTGTAAGCGGTCACCGTCGCTCATAAATCTCTACAATGTCAGGGCAATGAGGGGCCGTTATCTATCACCTACCCATACAGGACTTTTCTTAAACCTCGTTTAAAAAGGGACATGTCATAGCGCTCCGGGAACACCGCGGACGGGAGTCCATTCCAAATCAGAATGGTACGGGGCAAAAAGGATCTTTTAAAGGATTTTTCAGACACTTCAATTTATTCCGAGAGATGAAACTACTTTTAGTAGTAGTGGTCCGAAAAACCATAGCATAATCCATTTTATTTACTAGTACCAACGATTTTTTTTGTAAAACCACACTTTTTTACGCACACTACCTATAGTCACATTTTTCTGTGACACCACATTACCGCGTGATCTATAAATACCATCGCACAATGAATGAGCAAAAACGCGCATAACTCAAAGAAAAGACCTTTAAAAGTAATTATAATATGAAGTTAGGTATATCCAGTTTACCTTCAAGAGGGCGTAGGCATGATGGAAATACACGGGTAGGTATTCGGACGAGCTTGTTTGGAGTTTAAATAAAAGTTTAAAAATGGTAGAAATTATACATCGTTCAAATTATAGATAGAAAATAATTAAACATAATAAACATGGACAGTAAATTCACCATCGAGTGGCCCGTTAGCTCGTCTGCTTACAAAGCAATAAAAAAAAGTACAAAGGAACAATAGGAGAACGTTTTCACACAAAAAGAACTATCAAAATCGGTTTACTTATAAAACACTGCTTGAGTGTGTACCTAATACACATTATAATATCGTCAAATGTAGTCATTATTTTGAAAAGTCATAAAAAAACGTTATTTTTGATTCAACAACCTTTATGTAATTATAATATGAATTGAGGTATTCTAACTATACCTGGTTCGCCTTGACGAGGGCGTAGACATCGGAAATCAATGGCGACATACTGAAGTAAAAACTGCCAATACATATTTTTTATTAGTTGAATACGTGGGTTCCTGATGTGTATTATTAAAAACCTTCTCCAACATTTATTTTAATAATTGGCTAGTTAACTTTGTTCTTAAATTTTTTTATTAATAAGTATTGGTAACTTCATATTATTAAGGAAAGTAATAATCTTATCCTCTAATGGTATTTTAAAATATAATAGTTAAGTATGTTTCGTTTTTAATAAGTAGATTTAGTATAGAGATATAATATAGATTACAGAGATTTTTAATTCCAGTAATAGTAATTTGCACGTTAAAAATTGTAACCATCACATCATCGAACATATCACCAAACATGCTCGACGCAATAAACTCCCGTATAACAACCGCATTACTAGACGAAAATAATTTATAATTATATGAATGTAGATCACCTTGAAGTATTTCTATGCAAATGTACATAAAAACAAAATGTAAACAATTTTATATAGATTTGAATATTTAACACTTCCTTTAGGTATTTATCAAGTCGTGGTGAGGTAGTGGAAGCGCTTGCCTTCCGTACGGGAGGACGCGGGTTCGAACAGTATCTCTGTTGTAGGTTGGTATCTCTAAATATTAACCACTTAACTGGGATCGGCATCAAAATTGGTTTGTTTAATTTTGCCAAGTCTGTAGCCAAAATTGAGCACAGTTCTAAAACTTGTTTTGTTTACATTTTTTATTTGTGTCATGTTTTACGGAGATCATAAATAAATAAATAGTCTTAACGAAAACCACCGTCCTTCTAACACCAGAATCATTCAAATCGGTCCACCCAAACAAAAATTATGAAAGAACAAACTCATCAAAAAAAATACAAACGAATCAAGTACCTCCTTTTTGGAAGTCGGTCAATAATACAATGACGTTTGGAATCCTACGTAAGTTTATAAATTTTCTAGGAACAACAAATAATCAAGTAATGTATAGTTTGGGGCAAGAATAAATGCACTTTGACTTTTAGAAAGAAGTCGTGGTGGCCGAGTGGTCGAAGCGCGTCCTTCCGAACAACATCGAGAGGAAACCTGCATGTCGGAAAAGGGTTCTAAAAATCCTTTGAAGATATGTGAAGTCCCCAATCCGCATTGGGCAAGCGTGGTGGACTATGCCTAATCCCTTTTCTGAGGAGACCTGAGCCCAACAGTGGGCAGTAATGAGTTGGTACAGAGACTTTTAGAAAGAGAGCAGTTCATAGCTTCGGATTTATAGAAAGGTTTCTCTGTCGCACCCAGCTTTGTGACTTTAATAGTTAGTTGTTGTTCTAATTCAATTAAACATTTAATATAATATAGAGATGTTCAAACTCTAAATATTTTTGCATAATTTTCTAAAAGTCGAAGTGCATTTATTTTTGCGACAAACTAAACAGTTCTTGTTGTTTTCCGGTGACATTTGTATATTAAATTCGTAATTTGACATACTAAAAACCTTGTTAAATTATTACTGGTTAAATCTAACACCCTGTATGTTTGGTTTAAAACTAGACCTACCTTTATTATCTAGATGACTCTTCAACTGTTCAGCTTTCGCCTGCAATTTCGTCTGGACCGTTTCCGCGCCTTCCTTCATCTTGGCAAGGATACCTGAATTGAAAATAATATTATGATATTTCCTCTATATCTTCCTTATTCAATAGGAATTCTGCTCATCTAGGCCAACTTGGTTTTTCTACTAGTATTTAATAAAGAAAAATTGGTTGCCTGTAAAGTCGGTATACGGGCGAAAGTTTTACGTGACAACGACTCGGGCATGCTTAGCCCGCCTAAGAGCGAGAGAGACAGACATAAAAAGTGACGCGGCACGCGTGCCTCTCACTCGCTCTCGTTGTGAGCGCATAACGTGAGCGGAGCGTAACGCAGTTTCTTGAAGTGTCACCCGGCAAACCAATTTATAAGACGTTGTCAATCAAAACTAAGTTAGAAATGAATGGTTTACCCTTTATAAATGAAATGTGAGTAAAAACAAATTTACATCTAGCTATCAATTTTATTACAATTTTACGCTCAATACATACAATAAATAACCGGAATAATAAGTGTACTTCTGTAAAAATATACAATTTTACTCGATTTTTATTGTAATTTTTTAAACCAATTTGATATTTTAGGGTATGCATTGCTTAGTTATTTCTATGATCTGCACGCCACTGCTCTATATCCTATTTTTATTTATGCAAAAAAAAAACCACATAAACTAGAGTATTTTATAATTTAAATTGTAATATGTATGCCCAATTTTTTATTATCTAACTTAATATCTATGATACAAATATTATAAAGCTGAAAAGTTTGTTTGTTTGTTTGAACGCGCTTATCTCAGGAACTACAGGTCCGATTTGAAAAATTCTTTCACTATTAGAAAGTCCATTTATCGAGGAAGGCTATAGGCTATCCCTCTCTGACGCAGACGAAGTTGCGCGGGTCACCTAGTCTAAGATACAAACCGTGTTTATCCTTTTCTTTTAATATACGTTCCATATCTCCAGCCTTGTCTTTGACACGACCGAAGAAATCTATCCATTTGTTAGCGTGCGCAAAAGTTATACAACAATTACAAATAGTTTATTAAAAAAAACTTTAAATACAAGCTTTTCAGGTCCTGGATATCCTTTGAACGCTTTCATATTTTTCAATATACAGTCACATAGTCAAATTTAAGAAAGATGCCATCCAAAAATTAGGTCACTCCTTGAGGGGGGAGGGGGGGGGTTGACGAAGTGTGACATTGTGTGACAAGGAAAACAGTGGTTCCGATATCAGTTTTATACCTATTTAGATCATTTTATAAAATGAATATCAAATAAAAACAAAAACTATACGGGGTGGATCTGTAACTTTGGATAATCTGGCGTGGGGTGAATGACCTGTCGAAATACAACTTAGAACCACATTTATTTTAGGAATTGGATAAATAAAAAAATAATCATAGTATGGAAGTTCGCAACGATAGTCGTACGTTTTCCATACAATATCAGAAAAAAAAGTTTAACCGATCCAAAAAATAAAAATGGCGTTATGTTGTATTTCGACAGGTCATTCACCCCATGTCAGGTTGTCCAAAGTTACAGATCCACCCTGTATAGTTTTTGTTTTTATTTGATATTCATTTTATAAAATGATCTAAATAGGTATAAAACTGATATCGGAACCACTGTTTTCATTAAAAAAGTTCGATATGTTTAATATTTACAAAATGTGTTACGTCACTAGGGGAGTCTTACAAAAGTGACTAGGAAAGACGAGGGGAAGGGAGTAAAAAAATCATTAAATTAAAAGCATTATTATTAAAACCCCAAAATTAACCCCAGATTCTTCCAAAAACCCACATTTAAAGACGAGGGAGTCATGAAATTATAAGCATATTACTAAAACCCCAAAATGAACCCCAGATTCTTCCAAAAACCCACATTTACGACAACACTCAAAGTTGGCAACACCATTATTTCTATAATCTATGCCCAAACTCACCGGATATCCGCTTAGTAGCATCAGGACTAGCAGACTGAGTCAATGCAGCTGCTTTCATATATTCACTGGATATCAAACCGGCTGCCTGAGTAGATAAAGAAAACTTTTTAAATACAAGCTTTTAAGACTTTAGATATCATGTAGCTGTAGAGTGCTAGCTAATACTAGTAAAACGAGTCAAAAATGGTCTATCTTGTTTAGTACAGGAGTTCCTATGACCACCTTCCGAATCCATCATCAGATCAGCGCCATTTTGTCATATTATTGTATAAATGTCGCAAGATAATATAAGGGTAGTGAAGACAAGATATAAATATTAAACAGCGTGGTTTATGAAATGCTAGAAAAAGTAAGCCAGGAAATTTATTTTAGCATTTTTTAGTAATTTAAGATAGGTTTATTGAGTTAACTTCTAAAATAACTGAAATCTTTATGAATACAGAACGGATTTTGGGCTTTTTTAATAGATAGTGATTTAAGAGTAAGTTTTACGTGTACAATAGGGGTGTGCGAATAATTCGAACTTACGAATTATTCGTTCCGAATCGAATATTATTAATATTCGAAACTCGAATCAAATAATTCGAATCTTCGAATTATTCGAGATTCGACGAATATTCGAAAAATTTCGAATAATTCAAAATTTCGAATAGTATCGAATTTGACTACGACGATGCTTCGGAAATAGGACAAGAATTTGTATTTTGTAGATAATATCTTGAATGGGCTAGATGTCAGATTTTGTATTTTTTGTTTGTGTGATTCATAGAATTATTACATCTGGAATCAACATCATGAACAACAGAATGAAGCCAATTTAAAGTGCACCGATCGCGCGTAACAACACGATATTCTGACGTTAGTGTACCGATGACACTCAATTCGTTTAACACTAATAAAATATTACATACACATAAGTTCTTTAAAATTTCACTTTGTTATTTCTGATGTTGAATCAAATATCGTGTTGTTACGCGCGATCGGTGCGTTTTAAATTGGCTTCATTCTGTTGTTCATGATGTTGATTCCAGAAGTAATAATTCTATGGTGTGATTGTAAAAACTCACGTTCTCTGGTCAAAACATTAAATTTTTGAGAATCATCATTTGGCATCAAGAATCTCTCAATTTCGATCTTAATATCTTCTTCAATTTCTTTTAGTTCCTCTTTATTTTAAAAATATTTTTTGAACCGGGGATCCATAAAAGTGCTTTTCTTAAAAATAATATCGCGATCAACTTTATTCGATCAACGATTCGAAGATTCGAATTATTCGATTTGAATATCGTTATTCGCACATCCCTATACAATACATGCATACGTTCGATTTTCAGACAATTTACGAAAAATCTGTGAATACAGTATTATTAAACATCAAAAATAAAATGATGTCTCCTTTCAACAAAACATCCTATCTCTAATATTTAAGGTACTTCCCGTTCATGTCGCACAGTTTTGGGACACCCTGTATATAAAACTAACCTCCAAACTGGCCGGGCTCATGGCTGAATACTCTTCGCTGAGGAGTTCCACTATCAGACCCTCGATATCGAAGAATAGGATGTGACTTTCTGGATCTAAATGGAAAAAAAATATACATTGATAAAGCATGATATGTTTTGAACATATACAATACAGGGCGGATTTCATAAATTTGTGGAAGTTTTTTGAAATCAATCAAACTTTTTATTGATGTCAACTGTCGATGGCATTACTGTCGATTGTCTTTAACACCAGAAAAAATAAATAAGTTTAACGTGTGTTTAGTGTTTATGTTTTTTTTTAAACTTAATATCGTGCCAAAATTGATTGTTAATGAATGTTATAAAATGTAGAACTTGTTTTTTTTTTATTTGTAGGTAAGTCGGAGTTGAACCGCACTAAAACCTCCAACCGCTCACACTCTGCGACCGAGCCCCGGCAGCACGGGGTTATGAGGGACGGCGCGACGCGTTACGCTTTACGCAAAAATGTAGAACCTACCTTTAGGGTTAGATCTAAAGGCCTGTACGGTCAACGGCGCGGGTCGGGGCCTAGAGGGGGCCGCGAGGGGGCCTGCGGAGGCGGGGCCCGCGTGGTGCAGGGCGGCCAGGCCCCGCTGAGTCGCCGCACGCATTGCAGTCAAGTTACGGTGACGAAGACCTCTGACGAAAACAAACAAAATTTAATTGCAATTGTAAGTCAAATTTGGCGACAGTACCATATCGGAAATATCACTAGAAAACGACATAAAATAAGTTAAAATTTAGTAAAACAATTGGCCAAAAAACTTGCACTGGTAACTATGTAAGTTCGGGTGGAATGAAAAGCTAAATTTGACAAACGATTTCCGATTGAGCTGACATTTTGCACGGACATGTATATCGCGTAACACTGCAATAATATGACAAAATGGTGCTGATGACAAGATAGACCCGTCGTGTTTGTGCTCGTTTTACGTGTATTAGCTAGCACTCTACTACTACATGATATCCAGGATCTTCTTTTTTATATATTTACCTAAAGAAGTGCACGGCGGGGTTGGCGAGCCCCTGCAAGTCTCCGGAGCCGCTGGCCAGGGACCCGCCGAGGTCATCAGCCAAGGTCTCATCACACGCAGACAATACTTCTTCAGCTATCATACCTGAGCACAAAATGAGAGGAAATACGATGAGTGGGGAGTAGGGATGTTGCGTATGTCGAATGTTGACCTTTCAAACATAAAGTTCAAGGTTTTTTATAGACAAGTCAGCTGTATCTTCCAAAAGTTATTATAAATTATGGGTTCTACAAAATAGAAAACTATATTATACCTATACTGTATCTATTTGGAAGCCCCCCACTCAAGTTGCATCCCTCTCACTAAATAATTGAAACCCCCCCCGCAAATTATCTTGATAAGGAAAGGTCGTAAATCCATCGAGTTTGGGCTCATTTTAAAGGGCAGTTAAAGTCCTTTATTTTGGCTCTGTCAGACTCCCTCTACATCCATACAACCATCCTCCTTACTTTACTATTCTGAAGTTATCATTTAACTTATTATAAGTCTTAAATGTATTGTGGTGAGAAAATAAAGATGATGAAACCCAAATGAGAAAACTAATAATTCATTTTGACATTTTTTGATATTATTATTCTTATTTTTTATGAATTGTTTATGATTACTGATTTTGGTTTTTTTTTTATTGCGTGATAGATAAACGAGCCTACGGCCCACCTGATGGTAAGCGGTCACCGTCGCTCATGAACCTCTGCAATGCCAGGGCAAAGAGGGGCCGTTATCTACCGCCTACCCATACAAGACTTTTCTTAAACCTCGTTTGAAGAGGGACATGTCGTAGCGCTCCGGGAACACCGCGGATGGTCTAATTTGATTTTATATTTGTTTCCTGAATTTTTGTCTGTCGCTAACTTCATAGTATTTTTTTTGTTACATATAAGTGGAAACTGTTTTTGGATAACGCTTAAACTATCTGTATTATGTAATCAACAGAAATATACATTTGTCTGTAAAGAGTCTAACTTGTATAGACAATTTTGCGCATAATTTTGATAATAAATGTAAAACAAAAGTTGTAGAATTCGCTCTGTCTGACCATACAGCACAAATAATCGAATGTCCGATTCCTATTATGGATGCGTCCAAACGCTGGAGCACTATAAGAAGAGATTATAGTGAAGTTAACATACGCAAATTTAATGATTATATTAGTAAATTATCATTTAGTGAGGTCTATGAGACGAATGATCCCAACATCGCTTACAACACATTCATTGACCTGTTTACTTTTCTTTATAATCAATGTTTTCCAGAAACAGTAGTATATAAACATATATTTAAAAAACCAAAATGGATATCCCGTGGCATTAAAATTTGTAGCAAGAAAAAACGCCAACTATTATGGCAATATAGACGTAATCCGAACCAACATAATAAAATTAAACTATCTAATTATTCAAAAATATTTAAAAAAGTAATAGATCTAACACAACGAGCACAAAACAGCTATAAAATAAAACGTTCTAATAACAAATCAAAATCCATTTGGAGTATTGTAAATAAAAATAAAGAAAACATACCAAAACATAATATCTATAAAATTAAACATAATAATAATGACGTCACAGATCCAACTTGTATCGCAAATATTTTCAATAATTATTTTATTGATAAAATTGACCCTAAACAAAGCATAAAATTTACAGTATGTAATAATAATTTAAGTAGACAAAAATCAATGTTTATGAAACCCATTACACGAGATGAACTAATCAAAATCATAAAAACATTAAAAAACACGCAAAGTATAGGATACGATGGTATATGTACTAAAATTATAAAATCAGTAGCTAATAATCTCTGTGACCCATTATGCCATATAATAAACCTTTGTATCAGCGAAGGAATTTATCCCGACGCTTTAAAAACTTCTATAGTAAAACCGTTATATAAAAAAGAAAGCAAAGAACTTGTAGAAAACTATAGACCTATTTCTTTAATTCCTATATTCTCAAAACTATTCGAAAAACATATGTATTTAAAAATTAACAACTATTTAGAAATAAACAATATTTTATGTAAGGAACAGAAAGGATTTAGAGAAAAAAAGACAATTAATTTGTCTATCTATGAATTTTTGTACAAGGTCATGGTTAACATAGATACAAGGACGCCCACATGTGCCATATTTTGTGATATGACACAAGCATTTGACTATTTACACCATACCACATTACTTAATAAAATGGAGACATACGGTATTAGAGGTAATATTATACAACTTATTCAATCATACTTAAAAAATAGGAAGCAAGTTACAACTATTTGTAGAATAAACACGATAACAAGACGTGAGGAAACTTTTGTGTCAAATGACCGTCATAGTGTGTATGGAGTCCCACAAGGTAGTGTGTTAGGTCCACTACTTTTCATAATTTATATTAATGATATGCCTACTTGTACTCAACATCCTATGACACTTTTTGCGGATGATTGCACTGTAACAATAACATGTAAAAATAAGGATTTATATTTAGAAGACATTAATAAAACTTTAAACGATATAATAGAATGGATGAACAAAAATAATTTAAAAATAAACCTAAACAAAACAAAAATAATACATTTTAGTCAACGCGTAAATGCAATGTCTAATTTTGAAATAAAATATAATAATAACATCATTGAATCTGTACAAACCACGAAGTTCCTAGGATTGACATTGGACGGACAACTTAATTGGAAGGCACATATAGAAAATATTTGCAAAAGAATGAGTAAGGCCGCTTATGCGTTGTACACATTAGCTCAAAACCTTGAGATTGATGCACTTATCACTGCCTATTATGGTCTAGTGGAGTCAATTTTAAGATATGGTATCATCTTCTGGGGTCACTCGTCACATGTTGATAATGTGTTCAAAGCGCAAAAGAAATGTGTTAGATCAATATTTAAATTAAACAACAGAGATAGCTGTAAGCCTTATTTTAAAAAGTATAAATTGTTAACTTAGCCATGCATTTATATACTGGAAACTCTCATATTCATCAAAACGCATAGAAACCTATTTCCAAGTAAGTCAGACGTAACTCCACGTAACAGACGTGATAATTCTCAGCTTTGCTTACATACGTTCAATACTGCTTTAATGCGAAAAAGTGTATTTTGTATGGCTCCACTCATATTTAATAAATTACCAAAAAGCTGGAAAGACTTAGAAACTGATTTATTTAAGGTTAAAATTAAAAATTTACTTAGGGAAAAAACATACTATAATATTGAAGAATATCTAGATCATAATTTATAAAATCTATTGTTTTCATTTTTTTGCATTATTATGTTAAATTGTTTCAAAATTTGTACGTCACTCTGTGACAAAACATGATTCAGAACCTTTCAATTATTTTATAAGATCCTATTTGTACTCATGTTAAAGCAAATAAAGATTTCTATTTCTATTTCTATTTCTATTTCTATTTCTATTTCTATTTCTATTTCTATTTCTATTTCTATTTCTATTTCTATTTCTATTTCTATTTCTATTTCTATTTCTATTTCTATTTCTATTTCTATTTCTATTTCTATTTCTATTTCTATTTCTATTTCTATTTCTATTTCTATTTCTATTTCTATTTCTATTTCTATTTCTATTTCTATTTCTATTTCTATTTCTATTTCTATTTCTATTTCTATTTCTATTTCTATTTCTATTTCTATTTCTATTTCTATTTCTATTTCTATTTCTATTTCTATTTCTATTTCTATTTCTATTTCTATTTCTATTTCTATTTCTATTTCTATTTCTATTTCTATTTCTATTTCTATTTCTATTTCTATTTCTATTTCTATTTCTATTTCTATTTCTATTTCTATTTCTATTTCTATTTCTATTTCTATTTCTATTTCTATTTCTATTTCTATTTCTATTTCTATTTCTATTTCTATTTCTATTTCTATTTCTATTTCTATTTCTATTTCTATTTCTATTTCTATTTCTATTTCTATTTCTATTTCTATTTCTATTTCTATTTCTATTTCTATTTCTATTTCTATTTCTATTTCTATTTCTATTTCTATTTCTATTTCTATTTCTATTTCTATTTCTATTTCTATTTCTATTTCTATTTCTATTTCTATTTCTATTTCTATTTCTATTTCTATTTCTATTTCTATTTCTATTTCTATTTCTATTTCTATTTCTATTTCTATTTCTATTTCTATTTCTATTTCTATTTCTATTTCTATTTCTATTTCTATTTCTATTTCTATTTCTATTTCTATTTCTATTTCTATTTCTATTTCTATTTCTATTTCTATTTCTATTTCTATTTCTATTTCTATTTCTATTTCTATTTCTATTTCTATTTCTATTTCTATTTCTATTTCTATTTCTATTTCTATTTCTATTTCTATTTCTATTTCTATTTCTATTTCTATTTCTATTTCTATTTCTATTTCTATTTCTATTTCTATTTCTATTTCTATTTCTATTTCTATTTCTATTTCTATTTCTATTTCTATTTCTATTTCTATTTCTATTTCTATTTCTATTTCTATTTCTATTTCTATTTCTATTTCTATTTCTATTTCTATTTCTATTTCTATTTCTATTTCTATTTCTATTTCTATTTCTATTTCTATTTCTATTTCTATTTCTATTTCTATTTCTATTTCTATTTCTATTTCTATTTCTATTTCTATTTCTATTTCTATTTCTATTTCTATTTCTATTTCTATTTCTATTTCTATTTCTATTTCTATTTCTATTTCTATTTCTATTTCTATTTCTATTTCTATTTCTATTTCTATTTCTATTTCTATTTCTATTTCTATTTCTATTTCTATTTCTATTTCTATTTCTATTTCTATTTCTATTTCTATTTCTATTTCTATTTCTATTTCTATTTCTATTTCTATTTCTATTTCTATTTCTATTTCTATTTCTATTTCTATTTCTATTTCTATTTCTATTTCTATTTCTATTTCTATTTCTATTTCTATTTCTATTTCTATTTCTATTTCTATTTCTATTTCTATTTCTATTTCTATTTCTATTTCTATTTCTATTTCTATTTCTATTTCTATTTCTATTTCTATTTCTATTTCTATTTCTATTTCTATTTCTATTTCTATTTCTATTTCTATTTCTATTTCTATTTCTATTTCTATTTCTATTTCTATTTCTATTTCTATTTCTATTTCTATTTCTATTTCTATTTCTATTTCTATTTCTATTTCTATTTCTATTTCTATTTCTATTTCTATTTCTATTTCTATTTCTATTTCTATTTCTATTTCTATTTCTATTTCTATTTCTATTTCTATTTCTATTTCTATTTCTATTTCTATTTCTATTTCTATTTCTATTTCTATTTCTATTTCTATTTCTATTTCTATTTCTATTTCTATTTCTATTTCTATTTCTATTTCTATTTCTATTTCTATTTCTATTTCTATTTCTATTTCTATTTCTATTTCTATTTCTATTTCTATTTCTATTTCTATTTCTATTTCTATTTCTATTTCTATTTCTATTTCTATTTCTATTTCTATTTCTATTTCTATTTCTATTTCTATTTCTATTTCTATTTCTATTTCTATTTCTATTTCTATTTCTATTTCTATTTCTATTTCTATTTCTATTTCTATTTCTATTTCTATTTCTATTTCTATTTCTATTTCTATTTCTATTTCTATTTCTATTTCTATTTCTATTTCTATTTCTATTTCTATTTCTATTTCTATTTCTATTTCTATTTCTATTTCTATTTCTATTTCTATTTCTATTTCTATTTCTATTTCTATTTCTATTTCTATTTCTATTTCTATTTCTATTTCTATTTCTATTTCTATTTCTATTTCTATTTCTATTTCTATTTCTATTTCTATTTCTATTTCTATTTCTATTTCTATTTCTATTTCTATTTCTATTTCTATTTCTATTTCTATTTCTATTTCTATTTCTATTTCTATTTCTATTTCTATTTCTATTTCTATTTCTATTTCTATTTCTATTTCTATTTCTATTTCTATTTCTATTTCTATTTCTATTTCTATTTCTATTTCTATTTCTATTTCTATTTCTATTTCTATTTCTATTTCTATTTCTATTTCTATTTCTATTTCTATTTCTATTTCTATTTCTATTTCTATTTCTATTTCTATTTCTATTTCTATTTCTATTTCTATTTCTATTTCTATTTCTATTTCTATTTCTATTTCTATTTCTATTTCTATTTCTATTTCTATTTCTATTTCTATTTCTATTTCTATTTCTATTTCTATTTCTATTTCTATTTCTATTTCTATTTCTATTTCTATTTCTATTTCTATTTCTATTTCTATTTCTATTTCTATTTCTATTTCTATTTCTATTTCTATTTCTATTTCTATTTCTATTTCTATTTCTATTTCTATTTCTATTTCTATTTCTATTTCTATTTCTATTTCTATTTCTATTTCTATTTCTATTTCTATTTCTATTTCTATTTCTATTTCTATTTCTATTTCTATTTCTATTTCTATTTCTATTTCTATTTCTATTTCTATTTCTATTTCTATTTCTATTTCTATTTCTATTTCTATTTCTATTTCTATTTCTATTTCTATTTCTATTTCTATTTCTATTTCTATTTCTATTTCTATTTCTATTTCTATTTCTATTTCTATTTCTATTTCTATTTCTATTTCTATTTCTATTTCTATTTCTATTTCTATTTCTATTTCTATTTCTATTTCTATTTCTATTTCTATTTCTATTTCTATTTCTATTTCTATTTCTATTTCTATTTCTATTTCTATTTCTATTTCTATTTCTATTTCTATTTCTATTTCTATTTCTATTTCTATTTCTATTTCTATTTCTATTTCTATTTCTATTTCTATTTCTATTTCTATTTCTATTTCTATTTCTATTTCTATTTCTATTTCTATTTCTATTTCTATTTCTATTTCTATTTCTATTTCTATTTCTATTTCTATTTCTATTTCTATTTCTATTTCTATTTCTATTTCTATTTCTATTTCTATTTCTATTTCTATTTCTATTTCTATTTCTATTTCTATTTCTATTTCTATTTCTATTTCTATTTCTATTTCTATTTCTATTTCTATTTCTATTTCTATTTCTATTTCTATTTCTATTTCTATTTCTATTTCTATTTCTATTTCTATTTCTATTTCTATTTCTATTTCTATTTCTATTTCTATTTCTATTTCTATTTCTATTTCTATTTCTATTTCTATTTCTATTTCTATTTCTATTTCTATTTCTATTTCTATTTCTATTTCTATTTCTATTTCTATTTCTATTTCTATTTCTATTTCTATTTCTATTTCTATTTCTATTTCTATTTCTATTTCTATTTCTATTTCTATTTCTATTTCTATTTCTATTTCTATTTCTATTTCTATTTCTATTTCTATTTCTATTTCTATTTCTATTTCTATTTCTATTTCTATTTCTATTTCTATTTCTATTTCTATTTCTATTTCTATTTCTATTTCTATTTCTATTTCTATTTCTATTTCTATTTCTATTTCTATTTCTATTTCTATTTCTATTTCTATTTCTATTTCTATTTCTATTTCTATTTCTATTTGTATATTAATAAATAAATAATAATTTATGGTCATCACCTAACGCGTAACACCCTGTATATTACTCTATGGTCATCACTTACCATGCAACACCCTATCCAAATGTCCCGTCTCCATCTGCCACACGTAGACCGTGCCATCGCTACAACCGACCACCATGAAATCATCCGCCGGACGCCATTTTATAGTCACCACCGGAAATAGGTGCCGGGATGCGAGCGTCACGCACTTCCGTTCTGCTAGGCCTGTTTAAATTTAAAATGTTTTAGAAAAAAATGGTTGCCTGTAAAGTCGGTATACGGGCGAAAGTTTTACGTGACAACGACTCGGGCATGGTTAGCCCGCCTAAGAGCGAGAGAGACAGACATAAAAAGTGAAAGGCACGCGTGCCTCTCACTCGCTCTCATTGTGAGCGCATAACGTGAGCGGAGCGTTTTGTAACGCAGTTTCTTGAAGTGTCACCCGGCAAACCAATTTATAAGACGTTGTAACGTCAAAAATGCACGCACATACATAAAAATGTTATCAATCACGCACGCACTCGAAGAAGCACAATTCCGCACATTACTAAACAAGCACAATCATACAAGCACATTCACGCCAGCATTTAATTTGCGTGAATTTATGTACAACCATACTCGCACACAAAGTTTTATGGTCAAATTTATCGTCAATAAAAATAAATGTATATCCCTCAATTAATTATTTTACATTTTTTCGCGATTCATATGCAAATGATATGAATGAGTAGTGTATATAAATCGATAAATACCATAATTTAATCATTTTTTGTTGTTATAATACGATTAAGAAAATAACGGTATGCATTACATATTTGCATCTATGGACTACACACTACTGCTCGATAAATCATGCAAGCACACGCACAATGATACAATCACACGCACAATCACAAAAGCACACAAATTTTAGTTATTAAATCTATTTACTTACTCAATAGAGTGACGCTGTGATCAGAAGCAACTGAGCACACGCATTTTTGGATGCGGGGCTGAAATATTTACAAATTATATTATTAAGCAAGAATTCAGAACACCGAACATAACTAACATAAAATAATTATCACAAACAAAGAAAATTATGATTAGCACTTTTTTTTATTGCCATGTAGGTAGACGAGCCAACAGTTATGATCGTAAGTGGTTACCGTCGCTCATGAACCTCTGCAATGTCAGGGGACACTGAGGGGTCTTTTTTAGTATAGTGTAACCTAGTGCTCCATTACGGGGACGGAGCGACGGGAAAGTGTGCCGAGTGCGTAACGCGTCGCGCCGTCCCTCCAAACCCCGTGCTGGGTTCTGGCCTCAGCCGGGGTTCGGACGCTGAGTGTGAGCGGTTGGAGGTTTTAGTGCGGTTCAACTACCACATACGGGGATGGCGCGGATCCGGTGATTTTGTCCAACTGGAAAAAAAAAAGTGCTCCATTACATTACATTAGTCATTATCAGTTAAGTATTCAGTCAGTTATATTTGTTGGTATTTTTGGATGCTGACTTATAAATAAAAATAATTTAATTTTATGTAAGATTACCAAGGTTAGAATAAAATATGAAATTGACCAAAAACGAAAATGGTTTTAAGTTGTATTTCGACAGGTCATTCACTTCACTTCCACTCGATTAATATTACAAATCGACCACCCTACTCACACTGCAGTTATGCGGCGGCACTATCAACTGGGCTATCTCCCCTGCGTGAACACAGAATCGATGTAACAGACTTCCGCTGAATAAATCCCACAGGCACACCGCGAAGTCAATCCCGCCTGACACTAAGTGGGACTTGTCGTATCTGTTGGTATATATAATAGTAGGGTAATCGAACCAATTATGAATGTAAGTGGTGACAACTTCAATATTGTAGTCAATATTATACTTCATCAACTTTAGCTTTATGATACAAAAATATGACATGAAAATATGGCCATTGAAATTAAACTGAATTAAAAATGAGGGTAGTTAAAAAATAATAATGTATCGTTAATAAAGGCTAAATTCTATTAAATATATTGTTTAGTCCTCGTTTTAATTTATTTTCATTCAGGGGTCTTGAATTACAGTATATTCTTAAACTAATTCGATTATTTAATATTAAATCTATATTTTGTTCATTACATACGACTCCAGCAAGTATAAAAAATTTGAGAGGTGTAAAGGGACACCCGGATTGAACGAAGTTCCTTTCGATTAATTAGTGAGGGAATTGTAATAAAATTTTATTTTTTTACTGAACTGAATAACTTAAATAAAATATTTTGATCACAGCGCCATCTAGCGATAATCATCTAAAACAAAAAAGTGTCGTGACAACTTTTTCATAAGAATTTCCGTCTAGCCCCCTTTCGATAACGCGCGATAAGGAAGTTCGTTCCAATAATAGTGGTTTTTATGTTAACAATTAGTAAAGAAAATTAGTGACGCACTATTTATCAATAACCAATTAAATTGAGTAGGTCATCTGGACCCACCACCCTAACCCAGACACAATAAGATTCAATATAAGTAGGGTAATAATCACCTTTGATGTACATGATGTGGGTATAATAAACAATTCACTCTTCCGTTGTGACCCAAAAGCAATTGATGGGGTGGCCAATCTGAAAAAAATATACTAAATAAACTCGAGAATAAGAACCCGTTTCGTAATCGTGTAAGTGATTTAAAATTTTAATTGATAATTTGAGATAATTTTGAAAAAATTAACTTCAAAAATAAAAGTATTTATAAATTGTATTTCGACAGGTCATTCACCTCGCAACAGCTGACATAAGGTAACAGATCCACCCTGTATATATTTATACAAGTGAATATCTTACGTAGGCCGTGGTGGGGTAGTGGTTGAGACGCTAACCTTCCATACGGGAGGTCGAGGGTTCAAAACCGTCTTGTACCTTTAAATCTGGCTAACCTGCATATCGGAAATCTAAAAAAATCCTTTGATGATATGTGAAGTCCCCAATCCGCATTAGGCAAGCGTGGACTATGCCCCCCTCTTCGGAGGAGACCTGAACCCAGCAGTGGGCAGTAATGGGTTGTTTTAGTCCAGTATATCTTACCGTCAAGTTGTTGATGCCTTCCATGTAACAACTGCAACTGTACTGTATGTGTAGCGTTCACTATTACTATCGAGCCGTCCTCTCTTCCAACCACCAAACGATTTAATGCCATCAAGTATATTGAAGATGTCAATTTGATTTCTAGAATGAAAATGTTAAGGGATTCAAGTTACAGACCCTCTGGTAGGGGTGGGAAAGAGTGCCGAGTGCGTAACGCGTCGCGCCGTGCTGCATAACCCCGTGAGATTCGGTCGCTGAGTGTGAGCGGTTGGAGGTTTTAGAGCGGTTCAACTCTATTATACCGCTAAAACTCGATTTTTTTTTGTATGCAGCAGTTTTTGAGATTAACATAGAAATCTGATGAATATACGAGTAGTCTTAATTTTAGCTTGATGTTTAATTAAAATCCGGAAACATCCAGTTTGATCATAATATTTTTAATACTGTTTGCTTTCTTTCTAAATTAACGTATAATAAATTCAAAAATAAATACACGTTTAAGATCATATAAATAAAATAATACCTGGTTCATCCGGCACATGTAATTGGTCCAATATGCCTACTGGGCTTGGGTTCATTTCGGACCAGGCCTTTTCCATGCTAGTCAATACTAGGGGAGCGTGTGCTAAAAAATATAAAATAAAAATTGATTACAAGTTGCATTCTTCAAGCCAAAAGGCATACTTGGTAACTATGTAGACATACTAGTAATCTGATAAAATATTGAGATTTATATATTTTTTTACAAATTAGATAAACGAGTTTGTAGCCCATCTGATTGTTAGTGGTTACCATCATTCGCGAACCTCTGCAGTGACAGTGTATTGACGAATTATTACCCACCACTATGCAGGACTTTTCTTAAACATCGTTTAAAGACATGTCATAGTGCTCCGAGAACATCGAGGACCGTTTCAAATCGGAATGGTACGCATTCAGATTTGGAATGCACTTGGCAAATATTAATTATCATTCAGAAATCGTTCACTTTTTATTTAAAGTTTTGTATAAAACTCGAGTCAAAAACTTAAACAGCTGGCGTACTCTGAAGTCCAAAAGGCATTCAATTAAATTGATAATGCTTACTATTAATTTTGTTCAGGTCAGGTGTTGCTGCATCGTCTACGTTCCAAATGGACACCACTCCCAATGAGTCTCCTCTCAAAAGAAGTCTCCGTTGACGACCTCCAGATGACGTTATCACAAAACGCATGGCCGGCGGGCAGGATAGTAACTAGGAAAAGTTATTTAGTTGTTGTTAAATTAATGGGCAAGAACAACCATTTTATTTTCTTGCACGACAGAATAATCAGCCAACGGACTATCAAGTGGTTAATGTCGCTGATGAGCTTCTGAAATGTTAGACCATGAAGAGCCTAATTGCTCATTTGCCACTATACAGGATTTATGTAAAACATAGTTGAACACCGAGGACGAGAGTTCTTTCCAAAGGAGATGCTATGAGTCAAAAAATCTTGCTTTTTCGTAATTTCTACAGTTTACTATTAAATCAAATCATAGAATGGCAATATCGAGACTACTTAAATACTTCAAAATTGGGGTATCAACTCTTTAATTAAGCGTGAAAGTGAAATTTATATTTACCTCATTATCCGTATGCGATAATATTCCAAATAGAACCGGGCTGTCATGGGCAACAGTGGGCCCGTGAAAACCTTTGTGGTCGGGAACGGAACTGTGCGCAAACATTCGTAAATTAACATTTGGATTCAGAATGTTTCGAATTAACAGTTTGGCGACATTTTGTTAAATTCACATTAATAAAAGGCACGAGTTAGTCACACATGTAGCGCACAAAATAAATATAAATATTTTTTTTTCCGTTATTTTTTTTTATTGGGTTTTTTATTAAGATCCTGAATTTAAGTCACTAAAATGGTTGCTAACACTATTATAAAAAATATACTCGAAATCATCAATATTTTTATATTTCTTTTATCCAGAATAATCTTTCTAAAACGAATAGTAGTGATTCCACAAAATACCGCCAAACGAATTTAACAACAATATTTATACCAAACTGAAAATTCGTGAAAATGGAAACAATGTAACAGTGATCAACCAATTGAAACTTTATAAATGAAAACTTTGGAAAATAACAAACGAAATTTATGCAAAAACGATGCAGTTTAGAAAAAAAATGTGATAGATGACTCTAGTCGTAAAGGTCATTTAAACGAAAACAATATGAAGTATCATGAAAGTGCCAATTGCAAAATAAACTTAAGTTCTACTAAGAAAACAAACTATGTACAAATAACTACTCATATAAAAATTTATAGAGGTTAAAGTTACGACAGCGAACCGAAAACGATGCGAACTAAAACGCGCTTATTACATACTAGGGATGTGACAAATATTCGCATCTAAAAAAAAACATGCCAATTTTATAACAAAAGTTGGTTGGATGTAGAGGCAATCCGACTAAGCCAAAATAAAGGCCTTTCTCAACTTTTCAAATATCTATACTCGATGTGTCTATAACCTTTCGTTCTCGCTTTCGGTTCGCTTTTTGACATTAACCACGTATTTTCAATCTACACAAAACTGGTTACAATTCTAAAAAGAATTTACTGTTTCTAATGTGGGACTATTATTAATATCAACTTAGCGCCAAGTTATTTTGATTGCCATGAAGGCAGATAATTTATAATCTAACAGATCACCTGGTCGTAGTTGCTATCGCTCATGAACTTCTGCTGTATCAGGGGACACTGCCTACAACCTGCCTTCAAGGACTTAACTTTGCAACTCATGGATATTTCTGATTAGACATCTTCCATGAGTCTCATAAAAGGCGACTTTTGCAGCTAGGAATGTACTAAACGATCTATGACATGATACTATTATCCCTTCTAATATTATAAATGCGAAAGTAACTCTGTCTGTCTGTCCCTGAGAAAGAACAAAGGCTACATTTTAATTGAAAATGATGCAGACGAAGTTGCGGGCCCGTTAGTCGTAAATATTCCAATACAAGCTGAACTTTAGTGGAGCCTTCATTTTAGGATTTTTATGGACTACCAGTGATGAAGAAGTGGCTATGGGCATGGGAAATTATAGGAATCGAAGTGAAATGAAGTTAAGGGTCGATTTACTAAAATTTATAGGGGGGAGCATGTCTAAGATCATTATTATTTTTTCAAAGTTTTAAGTGTTGATTTGCATTTGATTAATATATCTATAGCAAACACTATAATTTTCAGGCACTCAAGTCTTTCATACTCGTATTTTTAATGTAGGTAATAAGAACCTTCAATGACATTTTTAACGCACTTCAAAGAAAATGAACATACGGAATATCAACAAAAGAAGTTAATATGCGACTTAATATTCAATAACTTGGTTAATTACAGTCTACATTGATCTAAAATCATGAACAAATATTTTATATTCAACTACATTATTTTAACTCTAATCTAACTTTTCAATCAAAACAAATTAGTTATCGTACAAAGCATAATCAAAAGTGCAGGCAAAATAATTTTCTTTTCTATTTGAATAGGGTCTTACAATATTTTTTTCTCCAAAATAAAGGTAGCATCGGTAAGAAATTTTCTTAAATATTTTCATAAAATAAATCCATCAAGAACTTACTAAACTTGTAAGACCCTATTTCGATCGAATTACTTTCAAACAGACTTTAATAAAACTAATTCATTTTAATCGAATACAGTTAAGAATTAAAGTATGGCTATTTCAAAATATACCATTTTGAATATAAATATAAATTACTTAAAATGATACACGAAAAAGTCCAATAAATAATAAAATTTGAGCTATACGAATTTCTTTGCATGCCTTTTGGCTTACGTAATGCGCCTTTCATTCTTAGTAAGTACATTGAAATACAATTTAAAATGTTGACTAAAATGGAATGTTGAAAGTAATCCGATAATATTTTATTTAGAATCATAGTTTGTGCTGACCTATTGATAGCTTTTCCACGCAGTTTGCTATAACAAACAAAATAAAATGATCGTGTTAATGTTTCAGTGTACTCTTACTTAAGTCAATTTGACAGTACTATTTGAACTGTCAAAATCATAACTTTTGTTAACATATTTTTAAGATACGTTCATCAAGTACGATACCAAGTGATTACTTGTAAACAGTTAAATATAATTAGTATTTAAATAACTAAATGTTATACTCCTAGTTAAAATTCCACAAGAGTCTCAGAGACACAATAATAGACAAAATGAACTAATCCTTTTTAAATTCCATCATTAAATTCAAACCATTAAATCTACAAATGTTATGTTTAGTCTGTGGTAATTTGAGTTTAAAAAAAAAAGAAAACAGAGGCGTTCTTGTGCTCCGATGACTAATGATTCCAATGATTAATCATGCCGAAATGTCATTTGAATGATTCATTTAGCTTTAGCATACAATTTAATTTAGCTTCAATATTATTTATGGTAATACTGTAAAAAACGTATTTTTAATGACGGTAGTTTGAAATTTTTCGTGGCGGAAATTGATACTTACTTGGCAGGCAGTTTATAGAGGTATCCTTTGCCTTCTGTGGACCATACTAAGACTCTGTCGGGAGCTAAGAAGTCTCCAGACATCCAACGCTCGCCCGAAGGCGCTTGTATAGAGCAGAGAACTGAGAAATCGCCTGAAAACGATTTAATCTTTTATGTATTTAAACCAAATGGAGGCAGAATGTGGATTTTGATGTTAACAAGCTTGCTATTGTATATTGCGTAATTGAAGTGGTAATGAGCATAGCACATTCTCCACCTATGGGAAAAAAGACACGAAAATCTTTTAACTGAGTATATTAAGACTTTCACTGCCAGCGCAATCAGTGCTGACACGCCCTTGAAAGGACAATAGGTTTTTTTTCTAGGCAGTTAACGTGTTAATGAAGTGTAGAGAACTAAATAATATATCATTTTTAAATGCAATGTCAAAAAGTGAGGGTATGCACTGCTTATTTTTTTATATAGAATGCACGCCTCAGAATAATTATTTAAGCTATTTTTTTTCACTTCACTTGATGGTAAATGATTACCGTTCCTACTACATATGGCTGTCACCTACGGTAGATAATTATTTATTTATCCCTACTAATATTATGAAAGCGAAAGTAACTCTGTCTATCTGTTACGCTTTTACGCTTAAACCTCTCAACCGATTTTGATGAAATTTGGCACAGACAATCTTTAGACCCTGGGAAAGAACCTAGGCTAACTTTTTATTGATTGAAAATGACGCAGACGGAGTGCGCGGATAAACTAGTTTATTGTATCTCACCTGCATCATAAATCTGGCAATACTTAGCGCATACTATGAGTACTGTGCGCTGGTTGTACGCGCAACAGTTCAACGAGAGAGCGTTCAAACATCGTATCTGTTTAGATTCGTTCTCGTATATCGGCTCTGATTGTTTGTTTTCATGACCTAGCAATGACCATACCTGAAAAATTTATTAAGACACATTAAAAATTAAATCATTGCTACAAAAGGTAAAGTTGAAGGAATATGTAATTGTAAAAACGTAATTAAGAAAAGTTTTATACAGGGTGTAAACAGAGCACTCCCGAAAACGAAGACTGGTCTGGCTGGTGGTCAACCAGAAAACAGGTCCATTCAGACGATTTTTTTTTTGCAAATAGCTTAATATCCTAAGTATCACTAGTACTAACCCAGCCTTCGTTTTCGGGAGTGGTCTTCATACAGGTGATCTCCATATATGTATAGGTAATGGGTAATGGCACCTAATTTCCGAGGTATTACAGAGGCTCCTGAGCGATGGTACCATTTACCATCGGGTGGGCTGTGGGCTTGTATATCGTAATACTAATTCACCGAAAATATTTATTTTTTATTGCAAGATAGATAAACGAGCTTACAGCTCACCTAATGGTAAGCGGTCACCGTAGCTCTTGAACCTCTGCAATGTCAGGGCAATGGGGGGCCGTTATCTCTCACCTACCCATTTCGGACTTTTCTTAGACCTTGTTAGAGCGGTCGAACTTTATTATTAAAGATTAACTGAAACGGGCCACTGTAAAATTTCTAGTTTGTCAGAATTCTTTCAAATTTCCAATTACTTAAAAACTACTTACTTTTACAGTTCCTGTGATAGAAATAGCCAAAACAACGTCGTCTTTCCTCGACGACGGACGTAAAACCTAAAAGAAGAAAAAAATACAATTTAAAAAATTAAAATCATTAAATGAAAAAGTAAACTTTTATTAAATTACGTTTATTCTTCTAAAACTTTTTATTGAATGGCTATGTTACAAGAATTGTGACAAAATAATCCGCCAATTTCCAGACAAGTATAGACTATATTTTTCACAAAATGGTTAGTATGTAGCAGTGGCGAACAGTCTATACAACTCCATTCCTTTCGGCTTCCCCTTTGATGTACATAGATTAACAAGACATAATACCAAGGATTTCATCAAGACAGCTTATGGTTCTTCTCGTTAGCGTTTCATATATCCAGTAGCGTGCATGCATATTTTAGTCAGGGTATGCACAATATTTACATTTTTTTAATCTAAAAACACGCAAATAATAAGAATGCGTGATATATATCGATTAATTGTACCGCATTTCAATTATATTTGTTGGACTACTAGACAACGTAGGGTATGCAATGCATATTTGCTTCTGTGACCCGCACGCCACTACATATATCGGCTTCCATCTATAGGAAATTGACAATTCTCTACTGGTACATAGAGCAACAATTTAGGAAGAATGTTAGAAATTTTCTAAAATACAACTTACGTGTAAGGCAGATATCCAATCCGGGTTCATCTTGGAGCTCAAAGAGAAGAGTATCTCGAGGGAGAACGGATCCATTATCAGGATCTCGGCGTAGTAACCGTTGCAGAATAGACGTAAATCTTCGCTGTTACACATGTGGTAGGCCTGGAAAAAAAATGTATTGTGTCATTTTATTTAATTCTATTTTATTTTGAGTACTATGTTTTATAGTATATCGTTGTGTTGCCGGTTGCTACTTTAATTAATGTCGTTGCTTTACTATATTTACACTGGTAATATTTCATGTCATACTCAATATTGTTTATTGTAATTTGGGTGGTGATCCTGGTGTCCTGAAATACAGGCTCCCCGCCTAGTTTAGGCACCAGCCTCCCACAATATGTATGCTATAATAATTTGTATGTAAGATCTGATAATTGTTAGGTCATTGTGGTGAGAAAAATAAAGATTTATTATTATTATTGCTGCGTTTACATATTGGCTCACCAATGTCCAACAAACGTAAAAAAAGACGATGACTGATGGAATTTCACAAACTGTTTCTGATTTAATAAGGTGTTCAGTTTCAGAATTCTATTGTTATTTGTCATGAATATGTTGCATCCTTATTGTACTGCATTAGATTTAATTTTCCATTACACTTGTGAAAGCATTTTAAATATGTATGTTTAATTTCTTTAATGTCTACATCACATTATTGATACTATTTGTCTAAAACATTATTCAGAAATGGATATTGTATATTACTTTTGAAGACTGCACTTACCTGTATGTTTGTATGCACTTGAGTAAGTTTAACACTCTCCCTGCATTTACCGTCAACTAGATCCCAAGTACACATCTCGCCTGCTTCGGATGAACTAACTATGAAGTTGTTATCCTGAAATGAACAGAATTCAGATAATTAATAGATGCTTAAATATAATTGGAATGATTTGTGTTGAAAATGAGGAGGTTGATACAAACCAAAATTACTTTCTTTTTTGTATTTTTAAATGATAACTTGATTTAATGGTTAGTTTTGGCTTATCTCTAAAATTATATTAAAGTAAAAATAAATAAAATAAAAAATCAGATAAAACTTTTGTCATGTAATAATGTCAGCTTGTAATCAAAATTATTACTGAGTGTAAATTTCCCTTCTTATAAATACAAATACAATTTCCATTCTTACAACTCAAAATTATTTCAAGATTTTTATATGTTATTATGTCATTGTAGTCTGAAAATCCATTACCTGAATACTAGAAGCCCTAGACAAACAAGTGACAGGCGCTGTATGCCCAACAAGAAGACACCGAGGAGTCATCTTCAAAGTATCAGGGTCTGACTGCCATATGCATATCTGGCCATCGTAACAGCCTGTGACGAGGGTCTTCTGATCACGGGACAGGTAGATGGACGAGATGCAGTGTGTCGGAGCATGCTTGCCCCATAGGACTACCGGAACGATTAGATTCGTTCCTGGCATTGTGTCCTGAAAAGGGGATTTTTTATTGTTATACAAAATGTTAAAAAAGTGTTTTCTGGAAAAAGACTTTTGTCACAGTAATGGAAAAGGTTTTTCTTTAATTTGGCTTGTTATTCGATAATTATGTTTAGGATATTATATAAAATTTTAAAATGACTTTCTCTTTTCAGAAGACTTTTAAAATTAAATTAATGAAAGTTATGTAAGTATTTGTCAATCACATTCCACTTAGTGTATCTTGTTTTTAGTCGGTTATACCAATAAGAAATCAAATCATAACAAACTTATGAGAATCTAATTTAAAAAAAAACAGTAAATTAGAAATGGGAATTTTTAGGACTCAAAAAAATCACAACCTTTTCTAACTACGTTTAAATCATTTATTTTGTTTTTATTTGGTGATTTTTAACGGAATATTATAAAAAGTAAAACTTGTTTTATTATTGCATATCAGTCATGTTACTATGTAACAGATATAAAACAGATTTCTCATCTTTAATAAGTTATTCAAACAAAACAACCGCTAAATAAAGGTAAGTAATGAGGTAATATATCTAAATTAACTACATAACAGCCGTGAAGATGTTAAATTAACGAAAAAACGTGATAAGACTGTAATTTCTATGGGGCACAGGATATTCCAAGGACAAGCCGATTTTAGCACTTACCAGAGAACTCTGGAGCGTCAGACGAGAACTGAAGATAGATAGTTCACTTAGAAACTATGTGAGTAAAACAGAACTATTGTAAAATTAAAATATTACACAAAAACTCAGTATTGATCCGATAAAAACAATCAATCGCCCAAGTGGTGACAGCTGATCGAGTGACGTTTGACAGCAGGATGTAAATGACAGCTGACGGTTCAATTTTTTTTTATTTTGTAGGCTAATAAATAAACCATAAGATCTAAGTCAAAAAACTGCATGGAGGACGGGTTCATGTTTGTCAACAAAAATTATATTATTCAGAATTGACATCAATGAGTTGTCAACGAATACACTGAGCATGCGCATGGCATACGCTTATGAAGAAGAGTTTACAAATTTTAAAAGAAAATAAAATTTTCATCGAGTATGGCTACTCATAAAGAAATATCTTCATCTAAAATAAAAAATATGAAAGCAAAAGATGAAGAAAAATTAGCAGATCTGGCTGCTAAAATAGATGAAACAGATGAAATGAAGTTAAAAATGTTGGCAGCTTTGGATAAACCGGATCCTGACGATGTATTATATCCGCCTGAACTAAACGCCCATTTGATCGAACAACTCAAGGTTATTTATTTACTTGAACGATAAAATCCTTAAAAAGTGGTCATAAACTGCAGATTGCGTGATATTTTGATAAACCACACCTACATGACCTACATCACTATTTTTGGAGTGTGATGTGTTTTACATTCGTTTCGAAATTGTCTGTTATATTATTTAATTTTATTGACGTTAAAAATTTTCAGCTCCTTGTAAATTAGCTTTCTTCTATTTCTGTCTGTTTCATTAACAGCTCATACTTATCCACTGGTATATTCTGCTGGTAAATCCAAACAATAAGTCTCACTTGAACATAGTATATTTCATATGCAAATTGTTAAATATACTGACTAAACTCAATTCCCAGGTTATGACCGGTGAAAACAACGAACTTCGTAAATGCGTTTTCACAAAAGACCAAGAAATAAAAGAACTCAATAAAACCGTCAAAGATTTAAACCAAAGAATCCGCGATCTTATATCCGGTAATGGACCAGCCATTTCCTCAAAATCTGCCGGAATCATAAGCGCGAAAATAACAGACTTATGCAAACAAAATAGACATTTGGTAGCAGAATTAGAGGGTTACAAAACGAAAAACGCAGCTTTAGAGCGTAAAATTATGCAACTTGATATAATTAACAAAGAAAACGAGAAATTGGAAGCGTGTCTATGTAAGGAAGAATTTCAAGATGGCAGCTCTGATGAACTGAAAGAACTAAACAATAAGTTAGCTGCTGTCAACAAGAAACTGTATGATAGCAAAAACAAGAATCTAGAACTAAAGAATGATATATTAATAGCTACGAAGATACTCCAGCAAGAATTGGGTGACAAGTTTACAAGTATTAAAGAGCTGCAAAATGATTTAGCTGGATGGAAGGGAAGGGCTCAACAAATTCTGCTCTTACAGAATAGGATAAGTGAGCTGGAAGAGAAGTTGAATGGAAAACAAAAGGACACAACAGAGGCTAAGAGGAAAGATCAGAGTCAGGTATTCATCTATAAGACGCCAATTTTAAGAGTAAAGTAAATTTTAAGAAACATAGCATTATAAAGATAAACAGAAGAGATTGATAATATCTCTGTCTGAAGTTTCATCAATATCAGTTACCAATAGCTACAAACATAAATGAAAAACCATGTATTTCGACACTGACTTTAAGTAATTTCATAAAACTACTTTGTTTTCTAGATAATAAGAGAGTTAGAAATGAAACGAAAGAAAGACGTAGATTTAGCAATGAAGGAGTTGGAAGCTTTGAAAGAGGAAAACCAGGATTTAAAGAAGAAATTGGATGGATCGCGTTGTAGGATTCGAAATTTAGAATGCGATGTAACTACAATCAGACAGAAAATGCAGACCTTTGCGGAAAAGAGCAAACATGATGACATGTTGATAAATGAACAGAGAGTGAGTATAACCTAATATTTTTCGGCAGTATATTATAATCCTATTAACCCCTTATGCCTGTTTTGAACTTGTTTTATCTTCATGAACACCTGTGCCTATATGTTTATCTGTTTGAATTACCATAATCCCTTCTTCTCCTTCAGAATCAGATGAAAAATTCAGAACTATACTATCAAGAAATATTAAAAGAAAACTCGTCGAAGATGAATAAAATGAACAGCGAAATAACAGAATATCAAAAACAGATTAAAAATACTGACGCTAAGATTGATGCTTTACGCAAACAAGCCAATGAGAAGGCTACAAAAATAGAAGAATTGAGAGCACAACTCCTTAGATATGAGGAGTGTTCTTTGCAGAGCGTGTTCTTCACACCAATGAAAACAGCCACAGACAACGAGATCAAAAAACTAAGTGAACTAATTGTAACTTTAAACTCGAGAATAGACAGCGAAAGACACAAATGGGAAGAACTAGAATCGACCAATAGAAAATTAAAAGAAAAAAAGAGACGTCTAGAAAGAAAAATATCGAATTTGGAAGAAGAATTGAAAGCTTATAAAGAAACTAAAAGAACTTCAAGACTATCTCGAACGTCAATGCAAAAGGATACCTTCGATTTTGGTGCTAATGTAGTTAAAAAACAGTCTTCTATTTTAGCTGTTGAAAAACCAAGTGAATCTTCTTCCGAATCTCAACCACCAGCAGATTACGAAGCTCTCGATAAAGAAGAATTGAAATTCAAACTGGAATTAGCTGAAGAGAAACTAAAGATAATGGAGGACAAGTTGAGAATGATTGAAGAGGAAAAACAGGATGATTTCAAAAATCTAACGGAAATGATTCAAACGTCAAAACAGTTGTTCAATGAAGCACTTGCGGTGTTGCAACGTGAGAAATGTAATTGTTCATAAATTACAATGTTTTATCTGAATAAAATATTTAATGCTTATTTTTAATGGAAATTTTAGTCGTATCAAAGGAAATGTCGTTGGAATTATATACTAATGGTAAAATTTAGGTTACTTCCTGATTTAGTTCACCAGAGCAAAGCAGCTGTTACAATGAAAATTAAAACATAAAATCAAGCATTTGCGAAACACAATTCTATTACCACAGATAGAAGAGTAACAATCGATTACAAGTTTGCTTTTTCACTGTAATATTCTCCTATTTCATTAATTTAGTAGAAAATCGTCTGTTTAGTAGAATTTATTATTTTTCGTCGGGCATCCCTAACGGCCGCCATTTGTCATTTTTTGGCATGCGCGTACGGGGATGCTACGAAAATCGTGCTCCGGAGTGTTTCTCAATAAAAGTTGTTTCTAAACTTTATTTGTGAATCGTGATAGTTGTGTTGCTCTGTGAGGCTGTCGTGCCGTTGTTCAATTAAAGTGTTACTGTGTGAAAAACATTCAAGATGAATAAAACTTGCGCGAGGTGCGAGAAAACAGTTTATCCGACAGAGGAGTTGAAATGTTTGGACAAGGTAATTTTCTCTCACATTCCATTTTCAAATTTATTGAAAACATCTGTTGCGCAGACGTTCCGATTTTTTTCTTCGTATTTTAAACAGAGTTCTAAATTCAACTGCTATAATTTTTTTCGTGTTTAAGTACACAAGTGTGGCCGGCCGTACAGCCGGACGCGTGAGTCATTAAATTAAATGAATTGGTGCTGATATCATTGTTGGGCAGACAATAATGCCATATCTGTACTTGCGTCGACCTTTTACCTAATTAGAATCGTCTTAAACAACACCCGACCTTGTCAACTATCGATTGTATTCAAATGTTATCTTGATCATAACTGGCTGTATAATCATTTTCCCGTGCCACTGAAAGAAATTTTGTAAAAAGAACGAAAGAAAATGGAAGATTTTCGCTATGTATTTTGTTTGAATTTTTATCAGTTATCAGTTGATGACACGTATTTCACAAACATTGATAAGAGATAAGTTATTTAAAATCTTTTCAAATGAGGTAATACATAACAGACTGTTCAAACAGTATTATCAAACTTGACTAACTGTTTTTTGAATTTTATTGTCTTGTTTTATGAGACCAATATAAAATGGTTTAAAAATGAAGTTATAATAATTATCCAAATTGAATCAATGCTGAAAATAAACACATCAATATCACATCTGCTGTCTCTCAAAAAAAAGAGTCATCACAAAATAGGTTTGTCCTGAAAATAAAAATACATAACTAAATTAAGGAATTTTGTTCATCAAAAACCTACATTTACATAAGTAGCTCCAAAACAACCATTTTCATTCACATGAAAAACAAATTGCTCATTAACTAGAAAATTAGTTTTTTTTGTATTGTTGACTACTTATTGACGTCACTGCCAGCTGAGACTGAAAACCAGAGCTGGATGTTGGCATTGATTTTATAATCTATGTCGATATTCAGCAATACGCTGAGTCTCGGCTGGTTTGTGGTAAAAATGTAATAGGTATGATTATGTAAATTGTATTTTTTTTTTCTTTCATCTTTTGTACCATTTTTACCTCAAATAAAGCATGTCTATATCTATGTCTATTGACTAAAACTGTTAATTAGCCTTGTAATAATAAAAAAACTCTTGCAATCTTATTTCATTACATACATTTCTTAGTTTTCCATGTCAAATAAATCTATACTAATATTATAAAGCTGAAGAGTTTGTTTGAACGCGCCAACCTCAGGACCCACTAGTCTGATTTCATCTTTCAGTGTTGGATAGTCCATTTATCGAGGAATGCTGTATGCTATACATATATCCCTCTGTGATGCAGACGGAGTTGTGTGGGTGAACTAGTAATAATAATTAAAATCTCCTTTTGAGAAGTCGGTCAAAAAAAACATAGTTTAATAATTGTAATGAATAATTGTATTAATATAAAGTTGATTTAACAAACCATGAAAACAGAGAACATTGTTAAAGTACTGATTTCATTACTAATTATTTACTTTTCCTTGTTTAATATAAATTAATCATTTGTAAGGGTATTTTCGGAATGATTAAGTTTGTAAATAATACAATAACATCCTCATATTAATCTGGTACTTGCACTAAACTTTCATAATTACTAATTTAAATAATTTAAAGAAACTAAATGTATGCTTTGAAGGTCCTGGATATCATGTATTACAGTAAGTCGCTCATCAAGACAAATAAAATGAGCCCAAACACAATGAATATCTTGTTTAGTAGAGGAGTTTCTATTCTTCATTATCAGTTCCATAGTACCTATCATAATCTAATATATATTATAAAGGCGAAAGTTTGTAAGTATGGATGTATGGATGTATGTTTGTTACTCTTTCACGTAAAAACTACTGAATGGATTTGAATGAAACTTTACCACAATATAGCTTATACATCAAAATAACACATAGGCTACAATTTTTGATAATACGGGACGAACCTGAAGTCCACGCGAACGAAGTCGCGGGCAAAAGCTAGTAATAGTATAAAGGCGACAGTTTGTAAGTATGGATGGATGTTTGTTACTCTTTCACGTAAAAACTACTGAATGGATTTGAATGAAACTTTACCACAATATAGCTTATACATCAGAATACCACACAGGCTACAATTTTTGATAATACGGGATGAACCTGAAGACCACGCGAACGAAGTCGCGGGCAAAAGCTAGTCCTTTATAATATTATAGGTATATTTATCTCAATAGGAAACTTAGAAGTTGGTCAACTTGCAAAATTCCTTCCAAATTTACAAGACAAATAAATGAACTTACAACTCACCTGATGTAAATGATTACAGTCACTCAAGAACACATTGGGGGGCATAATCCATCACCTTAGACAGAATGTTTCCATAGATACAACCCAATCATTAAACTATTTGCTGAATTAACTAATCAAGATCTTAAAAGCAATGATTCATTAAAGAAAATCCTAATTCTAATTAATTATAATAATTCCTAAATTACATTAACACAAAGACTAATTAATCGAAAAATATCTTAGTTCACAAAAACCTATAAAAAAAATCCAAACAGAAAAATACCTGCCATTCTTCCGCATTAGGAAAACAATTTAAAAAACGTAAAAAAAATCGTAAAAAAAATGATTCCGGCCAGGATCGAACTGGCGGCCTTCTGCGTGTAAAGCAGATGTGATAACCACTACACCACGGAACCAGTTGTAATGGAGGTCCAAAATAACAATCTCTACATTGATTTACGATAAAACTAGTTTCCCAAAGACCAATGTCATTTACGTTACATGATAAAATTATATTTTTATTACAAAAATGAAAACGATATACTTCCATTTTCAAATCTTTATCAAATTGAGATAATGCTCAAAATGTCTGCTTACTAACAAAAACGAGTCATCGAAATCGGTTTATGTAAAAAGGAAATATGTACACGCGAAAACGCCTAGCAATTTGTGATATTTTGTCCGTGCAAAATACACATTTTTAAACACAGATTCTAAAGTTCTTGTTCGATTTAAAAAAAAAAAACAATGGGATCTAAGTTCAGGCATTACCTTTCATCAGAATCATTCAAAACGGTCCATCCAAACTAAAGTTATAAATGGACAAACATAAAAAAAACATACAGACGAATTGAGACCTCCTCCTTTTTGGAAGTCGGTCAATAAACATATTATTAAACCTTTTTATAGGTAAAGCTAGATTTCCGTGCATTCAGACGTTTTTGCCATAACTACTATTGGCATCCAAAATAGTACAACAGCTCACCACATAGGTCCAATCAATTTAATAAAATCAATGTCCGTGGTGCTTTTCTCAATTCTGGCGTAATGCTTTTTCAATCTTATTTTATTGTCTCCCGCTTTGCGAGAAGGGAAGTCGAAACTCATGTTTTCCTACTCCTTCTATTATCTTCTGATTAAATTCGTTGCGGGGCCCAAGACAAGTTAGCTTTCCCTCGGGTTCCTGGGCTTCACTGCTCAGAGTCATTACGATGGTCGCCGCTGTGGATCCTGGCTACTCAGGAGTTACAGTGGTGGGAGTGAGAGGTGGGCAAATACCCGAAAAAAAAAAGGTAAAGCTAGATAGTAAAGCTAGCTAGATAAATCGCCTGTGTTTATTACATCACATCAAAATTTTATACAGTTTATTGAAATAGATTTAAATCAATATTTTTTATTTGCTACACGTATCATATTACTCAACAATCAATGACTGGGTCGTGTTTATACGGTCCATTTGCGATACATTTGTAACACTATCCACGCTAAATAAACTGTAGAAATATTGCCAAAAATAAACATGCAATGTTTTTTATAAAAGTAGGTCTAAATCTTAATTTGTTAAAGATTTATGTGCAACTAGCTGCTACCCGCGACGTCGTCTGCGTGAACTTTATAACCCGTTTTGTTCTTTATTTCTTTTTTCGCAATAAAAGGTAGTCTATGTCCTTTCTCAGGGTCTAAAGATTGTCTATGCCAAATTTTATCAAAATCGTTTGAGAGTTTTAAGCAGGAAAGCGTAACAGACAGACAGAGTTACTGTCGCATTTATAATATTAGTAGGCAATTATCATAACACCACTGGAGGTGGCGCGACGGGAAAGTGTGCCGTAGGCGTAACGCGTCGCGCCGTCCCTCATAACCCCGTGCTGGGTTCTGGCCTCAGCCGGGGTTCGGACGCTGAGTGTGAGCGGTTGGAGATTTTAGTGCGGTTCATCTCCCTCATACTTTCCTCCAACTCAATCATAACACCACTGGCTAAAAAGAGTGAAGCCAAACATCGATTAAGAACAACATATTGGAAAATCAAATAAAATCCTTTTAAGATATGTGAAATTGTAGGCATCGGGCAAGCGTGGTAGAATATGCCTAATCCTTCTTCTAAGGAGACCTGAGTCCAGCAATGGACAGTAATGGGTTGTAACTGTTAAGATGCTGTTCAAAGGCAAATGACAACTGGTATGCCAACTGTCAAACAGTGTTTCACATAGTTTCAATGCCGGTCAATGCATACAAAACCCCCGTTTACGTTAGTCACCGTCATTTGTTTTGTACTTGTGTTGTAGGTTGGTGAGCCAATGAGCCAAACTAGCATTGCAAGGTATACAGTCTAATTGTCAAAATCCTAGACCAAACCGGTCGTAGGCCAGATGGCAGTACTAGAAAGCGAGCGCTGGCCCGTGACTGGGTTGACCTGAATCGCAGATGGCGTCCGTAAGGTCGCCGCTGCATCGATATTATATTTAGCCATAGATGGAAAACGTGTGGCTGTATGCTTTATCATTCGATGGATTTTATTGCACCAGAGGTAGAGTAGCTTAGGGACCATCCATAAAATTACGTCACAATTGAAAGAGGAGGAGGGCTGTAGACGGAGTGGGAGGGGTTCTGAATTTCGTGACGTCAAAGTTCAAAATCTACTATACTGATAAAACACGAACTTTAAACTGTAAATGTTAAGTTAACGAAAAGGTTAAATAAATAGTCATGACATTTGTGACGTAATTTATGTATGGCTCCTTACTGTCAATCTGCCGGTAATTGATTACTGTCGCTCTTAGACTATCATACTGTCTAGGGAGACCACAGGGCCACCTAGTAACCTGATTGTTGTTCCCGATAATTGTATGTCATTATTTTTCTTTACGCGAATATTTTTTACATATTTTTAGTTAAAATGTCCGATTTTTCAAGAATAACCCAAAAACTTAGTCTTTATGAAATTTATACGAGATTATGTCTACAATGTCAGTTTTCTAACCTTTTAAATGGGACTCAAACTCAAACAAAAATCATCCGAAACGGTCCACCCAAACTAAAGTTATGAAACATCGAACATTTAAAAATACACTCGAATTGATAACCTCCTTTTGGAAAGTCGGTCAAAAAACTGCAACAGAACAAAACGTGCATAAGTATTATTTAATCCTTTTATCCTTTTCAGACATAAACATGTATTTTCCAATTTGCTATCCTCCCCTCTCCTCCCCTATACGCCTCTTGTTGTGTAGTATTTTCGGAATCTCAGACAAATTGAATCTAATTGCTAGTTTAATTATATAATTGGCATTAATTTTGTTAATTTTAGCAGGTTATTTTAAGGTAATTCCTACTATTTTTTGTGTTCTCATACCAGTGTTGAAAGATTTTAAAGTGATTCAAAAATCGTATTATGTCTTGTTTAAAAAAATCTTTTTTCAATGTACGATTACTTGAAAAGTTTAAAATATGACTTCGTTCTTTGAATATATCATAGAAATCGTAAACTGTGCTGTACTGTAACAACCCATTACTGCCCACTGCTGAGCTCAGGTCTCCTCCGAAGAGGGATTAGGCATAGTCCACCACGCTTGCCCAGTGCGGATTGGGGACTTCACATATCTTCAAAGGATTTTTAGAACCCTTTTCCGATATGCAAGTTTTCCACTTAGCCAGTGGTGTTGTGAAAAATTGCACATAAATCTTTTTCATTTTAAGATTTAGAGGTACAAGCCGGTCGGTTTTGAACCAGCGACCTCCTGTACAAGCGCAAGCGCTTCAACCACTCGGCCACCACGTAAAACCCAACATTTTTACGAAACCAAAAATTGGCTATAACACGCTAATAAAGAAAATTTTAACGTATTACACAATCGACCATTCTGCCATTATAACGGTTACCGTCTACCGTCACTGATACAATGGCAACGTTACCTAATAACCTTTCAGATTTAGGGTTGCCACAGAAGCCGAAAAAAGAAAAGAAATATCTTGTAAAAGCAAAAACTAACTTGAAAAGAGTCCTTAATGAAAACTATTATATTTTGTGACTATTACATTTAGACATTTCTGTGTGTGTGTGCACACATGTAGTGTTTTTGTAATTTTTTTAAATGTGTGTGATGGTGTAGCTTTTTTGACAATAGACTTCCAATGTGTGTGATTGGTTTTATTTTCGAGTATTTTTTGAAAATCTTAAAACATCTAGAATATTTAGATCTTTCAATACTCTAGTAGTCTAGTTTTCACTCCAACATTTTTTCCCCAAATTCGATGACATAATAAAGGTAATATTATTTTTTTTAATTGTTGCATTTTACAATAATTTATGGATTTATATCCACACACTTTGTAATACCATCAATAATAAACGTTAAAAAAATAGCAATAAATATACAAAACGATCTCAAATTAGTAATAATTGTAAAGAAACTAGTAAAGTGACAGCCCTAACATAACCTAGTGTTCCACTTCACACCGCGCACTGTGAACTATAATTAAGCAAGAAATGCTGGATACTATAACGATTTGGTCATGCCTGAATTGTTTGTGTTTTTTGCTAGAAATAGTTGGGCCAACATTGGGCTAATGATCTTTTACTCATATCTGTGAAAAATGGGAAAATGAATTTTGAGGTTGAGTTGGATCAATTTTAAACTAAGATCTTAGATAAAATCGCTTCCTGTAAAAGAAATTATTTATTATTAATTAAAATTGTTTTTTTTAAAGGCATTCTGAGTTTGTTAGTGTTTAGATTGATTTTTTTTTAATTGGGGGAAATCACCGGATATTTGGGAGATGCACCGCACTAAAACCTCCAACCGCTCACACTCAGCGTCCGAACCCCGCCTTAGGCCAGAACCCAGCATGGGGTTATGAGGGACGGTGCGACGCGTTACGTTCTCGGTACTACGTTACGTTTCCCGTCGCGCCGCCCCAGTGTTTAGATGTCACCATCTTTACGTTTTAGTAATCTAGTATATTTGATCGAATCTTCTTGACTTACATACTTCATGGAGGAGGTTATCCTGATTATCAATACGTCTGTTTTATTTTTTTATTTCATAACTTTATTTGGATGGATCGATTCAGATGAGTCTTGCTTCAGATGAAAGTAGATGGTCGTCGTGGGGTTCCATTTTTTATGATCGAAGCACTTTTTGATCTGTGTTTAAAAATGTAAATTTTAACCCTTTCACGCCCAAGGGAAATATTTTTCCCTTCTACAAAAATCGTTATTATTATTGAATAATATATTTTTTTTTAATGAATGTCAAACGTTACGTTTATGTACGTTGTGTTAAAATGTTTCATATGAATTTTTTAGGAAATTTGTACACCCTACTATGTTTTTCTAGTGATATCTTTTACTTTACAGAATAACTTCAATATTGTGTAGTATTCGCATATTTAGTCTCAGCCATCTTATGGTCCTGAAAGGGTTAACTGATATAATCACGATTTGCTCTGCGATTTTTCGTGTACATATTTCTTTTCAATGTGAACCAATTTCGATGTTTTTTTTTTGTTGGGAAGCATACTTGACTTAATCTCATATGGATTTAATAAATATGTGACAGGCAGTTTTTATGCTTTTCTTGAAGAAAGAGAAATCTGTCGTTTTTATTTTAGCAAAAAAAATTGTTGCGGATGACCCCTTACTTGTTGTATGCCCTATAAAGAAGTTTAAAAGAAAACTCACAGAGATAATTAAAATTGAATTTCTCCTTGTGGTTAGTAGCTGAATAACATCTGGTGCATAATTTTGTTCTCATAGTTTTGTTCATTGTTTTATCATGTGACTTTGTATTACGTTGTAAGATGTTTGATGTGTTGAATGCATCTAATTAGTTTAAGAGTTTAAATGATATTTTGTTACGTTTGTGATTTTTTTAAATAAAACCTTTTGTAGGCACAAGTAATATTTGAACACTACTAGTAGGTTTTTTAATCAAATTTATAAAAGGCACTAGATGACCCTCGCAACTTCGAATGCGTCACAAAGGGGTTCAAACAGTACTCGCAATGTTGTTATTTGCGCGGCTCGCGTTGGGAAATATTTTTTTCGTTTATACTCGTCATAACTTCTCAACGAAAAATCCGATTGGAATAAAACAAAAAGTAATTTACTTCTACATTAATACTCTTGATAATACGATACTTAATTTGAATAAGGATTAATATAACAATACTATTTTAATGTAATTTCAATTTTCGGACGAATTTTTTTTTCTTGAACATAAAAGCGGTTATTGTGACTAAACTATGATAGTTAGATATATGCTCTCGCGGACTTTCTTTTAGATCTGCCTAATACCTAAAAACCCGTAGTACATCATTTTGTGCTATTGTCAATAGTTTTTGAAACGTACGCATAAATAGGTTTTCAATATTTCACCTCGTCTTACAAATTCGATATTTTCATACGGATCCCTATTTTTTTTTTCTAAATAAAATATAGCCTATAACCTTCCTCGATAAATGGACATTCCAACAGTGCAAGAATTTTTGAAATCGGACCGGTAGTTTCTGAGATTAGCGCGTTCAAACAAACAAATAAACTCTACAGCTTTATAATATTTTATAAAAGGCATTTGAAAAAAAGGTTTTAATCGGTTCCAAAAACAAAAGTGGTTCCAACCGCTTACCTCGTTTATCTATCTTGCAATAAAACACAAGTTGTATTTCGACAGGAATTTCACTTCAGCTTAAAAATGAAATAGTAAGCTTCTCAGATAACTATTTTCTTTTTATTGTCATGAAGGAAGACGAGGCAACGATCCATCTGATCTTAAAATAGTTACCGTCGCTCGTGGACCTCTGCAATGTTAAAAAGTTATCTTTCAAGTACAAAATATATTTGAATCGAATTTCACCTTTTTTTTAGATCATCAAAATCAGCATCATAATACTTCTACGTACGTTAATAGTACTAAATATAAGCAATGTCTTTACTTTCAGGTCTGGCACAAGGGCTGCTTCAAATGTCAAGAATGTGGTATGACGTTAAATATGAGGACATACAAGGGCTACGGGAAGCTACCATACTGCGAAGCGTAAGTATCTTCATGTATACTCATGATTAAAGTAATAATATGTGCACTGTACCGAACAATTATAAAACAGTGTCTCCAAAAAAATTACGCTAAAAAAAGTGTTTTCCAAAACTTCTTAAATAGGCGCCAAAAAGTACGTAAAATACGACAGAGAATTCATGTTTTGTACATTGATGTGATTAATGTGTAATTTCTAAATTTTTTTATCGCATTAAGCTATCAAAATACCAACTGCACTGGATGTAACTATGTAAGTTCGGGTGGAATCTTGCAAGTTAAATTTGTCAAACTTCCCAGTGTCTGATGAAGCTGACATTTTGTGCCCTAATCTATATCGCGTGACAATGCAATAATATTTGGAAGGTGTCCATTGGAACTCCTGTACTTAACAAGATTTACCTGTCGTGTTCGGCCTCTTTTTATTTGTCTTAGCTAGCACTTTACTGCTACATGATATCCAAGATCTTAAAAAAACTTGTATTACAGTGTTTTCTAGGAGTTCTGGAACCAAAACACAATCACACCAAAATATTTACAATATAAAAATCACTAAACAACAGTGAAAGTATGTATCGTACAATATTCGTTGCGTATATGTTGCATAACGTGATTGTATTGTGAATTCTAATGTGTTTATTACAAATAATGTCACGTACAACATGTATGACTCGATCATATGTGTACATTGATATACACATGTTTTTTTTGTTTGAAACTGAATCTTCTATCATCATCAGCCTATAGAACTCCCCCAAACTTTGCTACAACGTCCGGTCCTGAGTTATCTGCATCCAGTGATCTCCTACGATGTTGACCTGGTCGTCGGTCCATCTTGTGGGAGGTCTACCCACGTTGCGCTTACATTCTTCTGTCAGAATGACTTTAAAACTCAGTAGATCTCTCTTCGGTGTTTCCCGAGCGCTATGACTTGTCCTTCTTCAAACGAGGCTTGAAGAGTGTCCTTCAAGGTAGGCTGTAGGTAGCGGGGCAGTGTCTTCTGGCAATACAGAGGTCCATGAGCGACGGTAACCGCTTACGATCAGGTGGGACGTTAGCTCGTCTGCTTACGAGGCAAAAAAAAACTTCAAAAGATTGGATTTGATAGGTGACGCTAGCTTGAATCGAGAAGCAGCAATACCATTAAACGCTCTGTCTCATATGGAAGTTTGCACCTACTCTCCCATGTACCAACACACGACAATTAGTTGGCAATTATTGGCAAAAGTGAAATGTTACTTTTAGTTCGTTAACCGTCGCTTTCCTAACATTCATGTAGACACGCGATGTCTATAAAAGCATTTATGCTGTAAATAAACTGTACTGTGCCTACATAGTTTTTTTTTGTCGGAGGAAATCACGGGGCAGGTGGGTTATGTGGGAGTTGAACCGCAGTTAAACCTCCAACCGCTCACTTAGCGTGAACCCCTTTTGAGGTCAGAACCCAGCACGGCACCAGTTACGCAGAACGACACAACGCGTTACGCACTACGGCATTCTTTACCGCCGCGTCGCCCCGTACTGTAACAACCTTTACTGAACACTGTTGGGCTTGTCTCGGCTCGACTAAGCGTTTTTCCTTATAATTTAAAATTAAAAAAAAAATCAATAAATTTAACATGCATGGGGCATTAAGCACAACTAAAATTAGTGATGGGAAAAGTAGGTTTGTGTCTGAAGACTTTTTTGCATCGATTTTTCTATTGCCTACGTTGAGGACAAGTTGAGCTATTAGACATAGTTCGCCAACCATAGTGCGGTATTGGGGACTTGACGCGTAAAATCGACGGGTTTTATTTTTCTCGAACATGCAGTTTTCCTCATGAAACTATCCTTCACTGGTTTAACCAATGAAATTGAAATATACTAAATTTGACATTCTTCAAAAGAGGCTTGAAGATAGTCCTTAAGTTTACTATAATAAGATCAAAGGTTCTTGAAATTACAAGGTCCATGAGCGACGGTATACCCCCACGATGCGGTGGCCCGTTAGCTAGACAAGCCCCCCCTCGAGATGATAGTTTTATCATATAACTAGGTCTAATATTGCATCCTGTGATAACATTAATATGGAATTTCGTTTTACGGCATTTTCTGTGAAAAATGGGAAAAAATATTCATTAATTGACGATCATGAGAGTTTTACATGCGTTAGCTCTTTTAAAGGAGGAGGAAACCCCTCTTCACTGGCTTTGTGATTGCTCTGCTGTTAACAGCATTAAAATAAATTAAAAGGCGTGGTGGCCGAGTGGAAAAGGCGTGGTGTCCGAGTGGTCGATGCGCTTCCTTCCGAACGGGAGGTCGCGCGGTTAAATTTAAATGTGAAAAAGATTTATGTGCAATTTTTCACAACACCACTGGCTAAAAACGGTGAAGGAAAACATCGTGAGGAAACCTGCATGTCGGAAAAAGGGTTTTAAAAATCCTTTGAAGATATGTGAAGTCCCCAATCACAATCCGCACTGGGCAAGCGTGGTGGACTATGCCTAATCCCTCTTCTGAGGAGACCTGAGCCCAACAGTGGGCAGTAGTGGGTTGGTACAGTACAGTACAGTAACAGCATTAGGTCTCATATCCTTGGGGGACATATCTTGTTCCCCGAAGATATTAGAGACATCTGCCCTAGGAAAATAGTCCAGTTCATGCTGGACCTAAGCCTGGGATGGTTACAATAGATCCGCAAGGGTCGTAGTGACGTGATGGGCTACCTGTGCCCCCCCCTGTGTCTTAATAATAATAGCTCTTTTAATATGTTGTAATAACTTATTCGATGTACCTTCTGTGAACTAGAATACAAGGAAAATAAGATTTTTAATTGCGAAGTAATTTTCATTACTACTAGCGCCATCTATTATATTGATGTCGAAACTTTAGTTGTATGGTAAACACTACTAGATGGCGTTATCAGTCGATACATTTAAACGAGAAAAAACGTTTTCGAAGGCTATTTCTTATTTCTCAAATATGTGGAATTTGAAAGTGGGTGTAAGAGGAGAGAAAGGCATAAGAAGAGATGGTTGGATTGTGTGGAAGAAGATATGAACATTTGGGGCGTGACAGAGGACTTACTGTGTGCCTATTCCGAGTTTTCCTTCACTGCCCGCTACGTTCACGTAAACTCTAATTTGTATGGAATTGAAACAGCGCCACCTGATGGTGCCATACAAATTAGAACGTAAACGTAGCGGGCAGTGAAGGAAAACTCTGAAACAGAATGATTCTCTGATTAGAAATGGATGGAGAGAGAAAATAATTCGGTCACTTACACTTAGCGTGAACCCCTTTTGAGGTCAGAACCCAGCAGGGGTTACGCAGAATGGAACGACGCGTTACGCCATTCTTTACCGTCGCGTCGCCCCGTACTGTAACAACCTTTACTGAACACTGTTGGGCTTGTCTCGGCTCGACTAGGCGTTTTTCCTTATTATTTAAAATTAAAAAAAAAAAACAATAAATTTAACATGCCCATGCGCATGTATTACCACCACTCGGTCGGCGCATTATTTTTTGAACGGGATAAAGTTGAGCTAAAGAAAACTACGCGAAATCCTAGCATATGTCAATAAGAATATACATTAATTAGTAAACAAATACAGTAACTAGGTCACAATGTTAGCTCAAAGTACAATAATTAGCGACGTTTGCATGTTTTATATACAGGATGGTTCTTTAATGATAATAAATATTAAGATAGTGTAATACTCAATTCTAATACAGAATATAAAAAGAAGTACTTAAGATTCGACCTCGCGCCGTCAGCTGTTCAGTGACAATCATTTTACAGGAATTTTGGATATTTTAAAGTGGCATTTACAAAGGCGTTATACCATATTTTTGGCTGAACATAATATTGATATTAATCGTATATGACTATCAACTATTATAAAGTCGTGGTGGGGTAGTAGTTGAAGCGCATTCCGTACGGTAGATCACAGGTTCAAAACCAGCTTGTACCTCTAAAACTTAATCTGAAAAATATTTATGTGCAATTTATCACAACGCCACTGGTTAAAAAACGGTGAAGGAAAACATCGTGAGGAAACCTGCATATTGGAAAAGTATTCTAAAACTAAAAATCCTTCGAAGAAATGTGAAGTCCCCAATCTGGATTGGGCAACCGTGGTCTCTTCTGAAGAGACCTAACCCCACCAGTGGGCAGTAATGATACAGTACTGTATCATGACCTTCAGTATTTACCTTTAAAAAATCACTCTGTATACACAACACAATGCATCTATAATAATGACTACACGTGTTGAATGCACAGCGGGTGACGTAACGCATAAGTACATTATTATATTTGTCACGAGCTCTTGACCGACTTAGAAAAATAAGAGGTTGTCAATGACAGTATGAGTTTTTGTGCATGAACTGACCAGCACAAACTTATACGTTGATAAAATAAGTTTTTTATCTTTATAAGATATATTATTTTTATAAGATATCTATCTATAAGTGAGGGGACTCGCGTCACTGGCGTCCGTGGGTGATACCACCTTCATGTACGAAGGCCCACCCCACACGTAGTCCCTGGGCGGTGCCAAGGCAGTGACGTGTGGGTAGCTGCGGAGTTGAGCGCCTGGGAGTAGTCGCTCTGATGCGACTGCTCCCCTCAACTTCGTGCTAGGACATGGACGTGGAGTCCACCTCCGAAGCCCGCACAGGGGTAGGCGACCAGGCCCCTGTGTCGGAGATTGCTACTGGCGTAAGGTCGGGGCGGGCATCGATCGCGAGTACCGTCGCGAGCGATGCCTGCTCTGACTCCGGCGAGCAAAGCAGGAGAATCCGGCGCAAGCGGAAGTCCGCGGCGCGCCGGAGCTCGGAAACGAGCGTAACTTCCGCCTCCGACGATGAGACGACGTGGAGGGCGAGACTCGTAAGACGAGCGGCCACTACGGCCACGTCTTACACCGAACCGACGAAAACGGGCAGGATCCCGATTCCGAAGACGGCCGATGCCAAGGCGATGCCTGCCCCGGCCCGGAAGGAGGAGAAGAAGAGGCCCAAAAAGAAGCCTATTGTGGCTTCGCCGGCGCGCTCCGCGACGTCTTTCGCTTCTGCCCAGACGTCCGACGGGGAAATCTCCGAGAGCCCCGTCGTCGCCTTGGAGACAATAAGGCGACGAGCGGTTAACGCGGTCACGAAACTGCTCCGCAAACAGGGTGCCAAACACGAGGTGAGCGACATGCGCGCGATCGCTACCGGGACCGGCAAACTCATGCCGATTGTCTCGGCGGCCATCAGCCGCGACGCCAAGCTCCAAGCGGAGCTGGAGAGGACAAGGGCGGAAGTCACTGCCCTCAAAAAGAGACTGACCGAGTTGGAGCCCGAGCCCGGCACCTCTCGGGTCACTAGCAAGGCGCGGCCTCCGCCGCGGGCATCCAAAGAGGATGATGACGAGTGGACTGCGTACCCACGGTCTAAGACGGTGCGCGGGCCGCGGCTTGCGTCGCCGCGGGCCAGAGTGCGGCAGACCGTGGAATCCCAGGAGGATATGGCTGCTCGCATCAGGCGGGAACTGACGGAGGAGTTCGGCAAAGAGTTTGCCAAGCTCAGGGCCGAACTCGTTGCGGCCTTACACGGCGCCACAACACCCGCGCCGCCTCCCGTCGCTCCCGCCCAACCGATCACTCCCCAGAGTTCGGGCCCGGCTGTGGCCCGACAGAAAAAGAAGAACGGGGGCGGTGCCAAAACTATCACACCACCCCCACAGCCCCGCCCACTTCCTCCAGCCCCATCCAATATGGATGAAGGCTGGACCGAAGTAGTGAAGCGGGGCGCCAAACGGGCCAGGGTCGTAGCCGCTCCGGCTCCGGCCCTACAACCGCAGGCTAAGACAGGGGCAGCAGCAGCCAATGCGACCTCCCAGCCGGGAAGAGCGCCAGCTGCCGCCCCCCAGAAAAAGAACACGACTCCGGCGGCTGCGGTCGCTCCCCAACAGGGTCGAGCACCCGCCGCCGGAAAAAAGAAGAAGAGCCAAAAGGCCAGGAAGAAGCAGCGCGCGCCGAGGCGGGCAGCAGTGGTAGTCACACTGCTGCCGGCCGGCCAGGCGAAGGGGTTGACGTACCCCGACGTCATGGCGAAGGCGCGTGCTGCCGTCGACTTGGCGGAGATAGGGGCGGAGGATGGCCTCCGAATCCGGCATACGGCCAACGGGGCCCGACTGCTGGAGTGTCCCGCCGGTGCTGACAGTGTCGGCATCGCGGACCGACTGGCGTCGGGCCTCCGGGTGGTGTGGCCGGAGGAGGAAGTCAAGGTGCACAGGCCGGTCAAAATGGCCGAGTTGCGGGTGACCGGCCTGGACGACTGCACCACCAGGGAGGAGGTGGTGGCGGCCATCGCTGCCCAGGGCAAATGTGCCCCGGAGAATGTGGCCGTAGGCGAGCTTCGCCGAGGCTACACCGGGGCCAGCTCGGTCTGGGTGCGGTGCCCGCTGGAGACCGCCAACTCCCTGGCCACTCCTCCGCCCGGAAGACCGGCCGGAGATCCGGGCAGGCTGCGCGTGGGCTGGGTCGCAGCCCACGTGCGGCTATTAGAATCGCGCGCCTGGCGATGCCTCAAGTGCTTCGGAACGGGGCACAGCGTCGCCAGGTGCACCAGCACTGTTGACCGCAGCGGACTATGTTTCCGCTGCGGTCAAACCGGACATAAGGCGGCCACGTGCTCGGCCGCGCCGCACTGCGCGCTGTGCGCGGCGGCCGGGCGCAGGGCCGATCATCGGGCGGGGGGCAAGGCTTGCTCCCCGTCCGGTGCTAACACCGACAGGAATAGGCGCCGCAAAGCTAAGCGGCGCCAACAGAGGAAGTCGGCCGGGGGAGTACCGGCCGACGCTTCAGACCCCGCCGTGGCGCCCAGTGCGCCCGAAGGCGGGGGCGATAGAGGAGGGGAGGGAGCGATGGATGTGGTCCAACCTTAATGGACTGCACCCGTCGCTTCCTCCAGGGTAATTTGAACCACTCCGTCAGGGCTCAGGACATGTTAGTCCAGAGCATGGCGGAGTGGTCCATTGACGTGGCTGTGGTCGCCGAGCCGTATTATGTCCCCCCAGCGGACGACTACTGGTTCGGGGATGAGTGCGGCTTGGCGGCCATACACATCAGGAGAGCCGCAGCGATCCCACCCCTGGAAATGGTGGCCAGGGGACCCGGGTTCGTTGCGGTAAAGATGGAAGATACCGTCGTGATCGGGGTGTACTTCTCTCCAAGTCGGCCTACTCACGAGTTTGAGCAGTTCCTGGACGGGATCGGGGCGATTACTCAGCGCTCCGCCCCCCGTCCAGTGATACTTGCGGGGGACCTCAACGCGAAATCTGTCGCTTGGGGTTCCCCCCGCTCAGACGCTCGGGGTAGGCTGTTGGAGGAGTGGGCGGTCGCGGCCGGGCTCTGTCTTATGAACAGAGGATCGGTCGCGACTTGCGTGCGGTGGCAGGGCGAATCCATCGTGGACGTGACGTTCGCGAGCCCTGCCATCGCACAACGCATCCGCGGTTGGGAAGTGCTGGTGGAGGCGGAGTCTCTATCGGATCACCGGTACATCCGGTTTGATCTGTCCGCCTCCACGCCAACCGCGGTCGCCCAGGGAACTGCACCTCGGTCATTCCCCAGGTGGGCATTGAAGCTCCTGGACAAGGAGCGCTTGATGGAAGCCTCCACTGTGGCGGCGTGGACGCCCATGCGTCCACACCCTGTGGATGTGGAGGTCGAGGCGCTATGGCTCCGGGACACGATGCATCGCATTAGCGATGCTTCGATGCCTCGGGTCGGCCCTCGGCCTCCGAGCAAGTCGGCGTACTGGTGGTCGCCTGAGATAGCGCAGCTTCGTGCTGTATGCGTCCGGGCGAGGCGCCGGTGCGCCCGACATCGCCGCCGCATCCTCGCGCGTCGCGACGATCCCGTCGCGTTCGCGGAGGAGGAGGACCGGCTGTATGGCGAGTACGCGGAAGCGAGGAGCGCCATGCGGCTGGCCATCAAGCTGGCCAAGGAAGGGTACATGGAGACTCTCTTGGGGACGCTCGATGACAACCCGTGGGGGCGCCCGTATAAAACGGTGCGTGGAAAGGTACGCCCGTGGGCGCCTCCCATGACCGAGCGTCTCCAGCCTCAGCAGCTGCGGGACATCGTCTCGACGCTGTTCCCGCAGGAGCAGGCTGGATTTACCCCGCCTGCTATGGATGAGCCGCCGGATCTTTACACCGGCGGTGAAGCCACTGCTGAGGTGCCTCATATCACCAGAGATGAGCTCCATGTGGCCGTGGCACGGATGAGTGCGAAGGACACGGCCCCCGGCCCGGACGGCATCCACGGCCGGGTCCTGGCCTTGGCCATCAATGCCCTAGGGGACCGACTCCTAAGGCTTTTTAATTCTTGCCTGGAGTCGGGACGGTTTCCCTCGCTCTGGAGGGCGGGCAGACTAGTCCTCTTGCGGAAAGAGGGGCGCCCGGCGGACTCAGCCGCCGGTTACCGTCCCATCGTGCTGCTGGACGAGGTGGGCAAATTGCTGGAACGCGTTCTGGCCGCCCGCATCGTTCAGCACCTGGTCGGGGTTGGACCCGATCTGTCGGCGGAGCAGTACGGCTTCCGGGAGGGTCGTTCGACCGTAGACGCAATTCTGCGTGTCCGGACCCTCTCGGAGGAGGCCGTCTCCCAGGGTGGGGTGGCCTTGGCGGTGTCGCTCGACATCGCCAACGCCTTTAACACCCTGCCCTGGTCCGTGATTGGGGGGGCACTGGAGAGGCATGGAGTGCCCCTCTATCTCCGCCGGCTGATCGGCTCCTACCTGGAGGCCAGGTCGGTCATGTGTACCGGGTACGGTGGGACCTTGCACCGGTTCCAGGTCGTGCGCGGTGTTCCGCAGGGGTCCGTTCTTGGACCCCTGCTATGGAATATCGGGTACGACTGGGTGCTGAGGGGCGCCCTCCTCCCGGGCCTTAACGTCATCTGCTACGCGGACGACACTTTGGTCGTGGCCCGGGGGGATGACTTCAGAGAGTCTGCCCGTCTTGCCACAGCGGGGGTGGCACTCGTCGTCGGCAAAATAAGGAGATTGGGCCTCGACGTGGCGCTGCACAAATCCCAGGCCCTGTGGTTCCACGGGGCCGGGGCGGCGCCACCAGTCGACGCCCAAATAATGGTTGGAGGCGTCCAGATTGAGGTCGGGGTGCAGTTGAGGTACCTCGGCCTCGTGTTGGACAGCCGTTGGACCTTCCAGGCCCATTTCGCGAGCCTAGTCCCCCGATTGATAAGGACGGCCGGCCAACTTGGTCGGTTGCTCCCGAATGTCGGGGGGCCCAGCCGCGCCGTGCGCCTCCTCTATGCGGGGGTGGTGCGATCGATGGCCCTATACGGTGCGCCCGTCTGGGCCGACGCACGGGTGCGATTAACCATCGCCCGATTCTTGCGTCGGCCACAGCGCATCGTTGCTATTAGGGCCATCCGCGGTTACCGCACCGTCGCTTTTGAGGCGGCGTGCGTGCTGGCGGGGACGCCGCCCTGGGAGCTGGAGGCGGAGGCGCTAGCCGGCGACTATCGCTGGCGATGCGACCTCCGCGCCCGGGGCGTGATACGTCCCCTGCGGGAAGCGGTTCGCGATCGGAAGGTCCAATCTCGGCGGTCCGTAATGGAAGCGTGGAAGCGACGTCTCGCTAACCCCACATGGGGTCTACGGACCGTCGAGGCGATCCGCCCGATCCTAGATGATTGGGTGGGTTGTGGCGAAGGACGCCTCACCTTTTGGATGGTGCAGATGCTGACCGGGCACGGGTGCTTCGGGAGGTATCTGCACCGAATCCAGGCCGAGCCGACGGCGAGGTGCCATCACTGTGTAGGGTGTGACCAGGACACACCGGAGCATACGCTCGCGCTCTGCCCCGCATGGGAGCAGCAGCGTTGTGTCCTGGTCATGCAAATAGGTCCGGACTTGTCGCTCCCGGGCGTCGCGGCGTCGATGCTCGAGAGCGACGAGTCCTGGAAGGCGATGCTCGACTTCTGCGAGTCCACCATCTCGCAGAAGCAGGTGGCGGGGGCTGCGAGAGAGAGGCTGTACGCCGCTCTCGACCTGCCAACCCGCCGCCGTCGAGCAGGGGGCCGGGACCGGGATCTCGCCCGGATTCTGGCCCCCTAAGAGTTTCGGGTCCCCAACGCATGCGAGTGCGAGCGGGGACCCAAGAAGGTGCCGTGTCTCGCTCAACACGCCCTTAGCGCTAGAGCATCCGGGGGATCGTAGACCGCGCTCCCCGACCCACGCTGGTTCTGACCCAGCGGGGTATTCCGCGGGAGGGTGACACGCGGTCCCATCTTGGCGGGCTTCGGAGAGCCCGCCGACCGAGAGAGCCGGTGGCCGTATTCGCCGGCGGCTACCGGTTCGGCGTCCGGGGACGGAGCGACGGGAAAGCATGCCGATGGCGTAACGCGTCGCGCCGTCCCTCCAAACCCCGTGCTGGGTTCTGGCCTCAGCCGGGGTTCGGACGCTGAGTGTGAGCGGTTGGAGGTTTTAGTGAGGTTCAACTCCCACATACCCCGCCCGCGGGGCGGGCGGGGATCCGGTGATTTCCTCCAACTAAAAAAAAAAAAAAAAAAAAAATCTATAAGTGAAATTCTTACAAAAATCAATGTATCTATTTATCTGTGTGGCCCGATTTAGATGTATCTTCTTTAATTTGAAAGGAAGGTTGACGTAGAATCCTCCAACGGAAGTCATTGTGATGAAAAACAGTCAAAATGTGCTATTGTCTTATCTCTGAGTGAACCAATTTCGATGATTTCCTTAACTTTAAATTTTGGTTAATTTAATAATATGATACTCCAACGATACTCAAGGGCAAGAAAAGCGGTATACTCGTCCAATAAAATTTTATTATTCTTCTATTGAATAAGACTCTCGCTGTTTTATGGATGTAACACTATATGATAGTTATGCACATCAATAAAATAGTTATCACCTCAAATATTAACTGGAAATTTGAAATAATTTTATGATTACAACAAGTTACAACCATCCCGTCGCTAATTGTAATACAACCTTACTTGACGCGCGATTTCTTAACGTCTCCCTCTAAAATAAAACTAAGCAACACATTCAAAAGTTTTATTAACAAACATTATCAAAAAACATTACATTTTATAACACATTGAGATCATCTTCGTCTGACTGGGGTAACACATACCCAGACATTGTCAAACCGAATATATGCTTACATTTATAAAGTTTATAAAACATAGGACAGTTACACTTGCCTAGATACCATTGCTGTTTGTTCAAGGGTATCGAAACTCGGCTTTCGCTGAAATACCTCTTGAGAAAATCGTCAAAACCCAACCATTTTTTGTCATCGTGCATCAAAACAGTATTGGTGACTTCGTAATGAGTGTAACTTCCATCAACTAACAATATGTTCTTCTTGGTATCTCTCAACCATTCGCTACCAGCAATCCAGTCTTTAGCCGTCATTTCTGGATATTTCACGAAAGCTATCTCATCATCAATGTATTTAATAGAAATTTCTTCTATGACAGTCATGAGTGCGTCCAGAAATTGTGGTAGTTCCAAATTTAGAGATAGTTTCTCTCCGTAATTCGTTTTTATTTCCTTAACATATTTCAACAGACCAATATTTGTCGGTGGGGAAGGCCGTGCTGCTCCTAAGAACCATTTCCGGTCATCAACTAGCCATTTCTGCTTAAAATATGCAACGAAACTCTTCAAATGGTCGTATTTCTCCAGGAATAGCTCTGAAGCCGCGTCGAAAATACTAGGGCAAGTGACAGATCTTAACAAATTCAAGTCCCTCATGATCCTTTTTGGTGATTTTGTCGACCATTTTAATTGGTTTTTGATCTGCTGTCGGGCATATCTCCAACAAGTCCGAGTTTTGACCAGAAATACATCAGCAAAAGCGTCCTGAACGACCTCCGAATCTGCGACGATGACAATAGGACTTATTTCCTTCGAAAACATCTCTTTGACCTTCGCTCTGATGTTAGCGAAGATCAATTTAAATGTGTAATAGTGTAATGATCCACAGAGAATAATACAGACTGCGTGGAACTTTCCTATTTTGTCTGTGACGCCTAGCACGAACGTCGGCAGATTGTTCCAAGCCAGTTTCTGCGTTGTCGCTAAATGATACACTTCCGCATCAACTGCTATGTCAAAGAAACACTTTGTTGATATCACAGCAAAGAAGTTTTTCTTATCGTTGAATATTTTGTGTGTGATGACAAAAGCCTTGTGGTCATCTTTGGGTGTATTCGAGTTCGTCTGAAACCAATTGTCCAGGAAATTGAAGTCAATGTCAACATCTTTAACCTCTCGTTTCAAAGCATTCACGTATAACATGACTTGACTGTACGCTGGAACTTTAACATGATCCTCTTTCAATTTCTTGTAAATATCAGTCACTTGCAAATTCTGCTCGTGCAAACTCCTTATAATATCTTTGGTGCGTTTGTTTATTTTGGCAATTTCTAGTACTATGTTTGTGTGGTTGTGTTTACCGGATTTGTAAAGCGTAGCCTCATTAGTTTTGTCATCTAAAACCAGGCAGAGTTTGGCGGTGCAAGAATCACCTGTATCGCTGACCCCTTTGCATTTATAGTAGCATTTTAGACCATCGTTGTTCACTAACTCGACGTTTCTAGTCCACATTACTTCGCAACGAATCTCGTTTTCAGCCAATTCAACATTCTGAAACTTCCTGACTGATTTCCAAATGATTTTAGCGTGCACTCTCTTCGGGACACTCATTTTGCTACTAAACACTGTCACAAGTCTCTCATTATACGTCACGTTAGTTATATTTAATTCATTGTTTTGTATTATAAGTGTAGTTTTCGCACGACCGACCTGCATCAGTTGCGGAGAGGGTCTGACGTAGTGTGACGTGCTCGCCGTAGTGCTAAGACGTTCAGATATCGATGTACTGATAAAGAAACACGGTACAGTATAAACATAGTACATGTAAGACGATGAATGAAAATATATGAATCTGCATATTGGCAAACTCTTTGATGATATATGACCCTTTCAACCTGAAAAAAGAAATCAATTATTTTAGATGTTGTAGTCATGTAAAATGTGTCTGGAATAGTTCTTAAAGAGTAACTTAAATCTCAGTACATGCAAATGGGTTACTAAAAATATTGTCGTCCAAACTTGTCATTCCCAATATTTCTATTAGGCAGATACTATATTTATGTAACATAATCCACATAATCTTCTCGTGATTATGGCGCTTGCAATAGTGTTGAAATATCGGGATCGCTCATTTAATAAAAATCGTGGTAAGAACCCGTTTAGTGAGGGCGGCGCGACGGGAGAGTGCCGTGTGCGTAACGCGTCGCGCTGTCGCTCATAACCCTGTGCTGGGTTCTGGCCTCAGCCGGGGTTCGGACGCTTAGTGTGAGCGGTTAGAGATTTTAGTGCCTAATCCGGTGATTTCCTCAACTCAAAAAAATGAACCCGTTCAGTAATTGTGTAAGTGATAACGCTCATCTTACCTCAAGTCCAAACCACCCTTTACTCCCCAGTTTGTCAGAAAATCGATAAAATTATCGATAAAAATAACAATTCGCGACCCTAAACACGTGTCAAGCAGACGATGTGACCCGACCAATCAGCGCGCAGATTGAAATATCTGACCAATCGTAAATATAACTATCGTATGATTATTGTTCTCAAGTGAAAAATAAAGCTATCATACACTAGACTTAGATGTTTCTGTAAATCTTCTGAAGGTCTAAAATTTGGCCGTAGGAGCCAGTAGGAGATAACAATATTATCATCATCGTAACTTTGTCTGCAGTCAAAAAATCTTTGTTCACATTTTGTCTATGTGCAGAACTACTATATTTTGTACTAGCTGATCCTCGCAACTTCGTCTGCGTCAAAAAGGAATTCAGGCAGCACTGTTAAATTTTAATAAGACCTACAAACCCGTATACATCATTTTGTTCTATAATCATTAGTTTTAGCAGCGCACGCGATGTAAGAAAGTTTTTGGGTATTTTTTTTCACACCTTGGCTTACATTGTTGAAGTTTTAGTACGGATCTCATAAATCATACTGTCTCTATCTATCTAAGAAAAGTCGATAGTACACGGCAAGCCTACACCTTGAACATTGAACCTAGCTCGACGCATGCGCCCCACATTGCACACATCAATAACAATATTACGCAAAATATGTTATTGTAAACGACGTCAAATTACGTTCTACCGCGTTTCCATATTGGCTGGCCAACTTCCAATGCACGCAAATGACAACTGGTGGGTCAATTGTCAAACGGTGGTGTTTCATATTTTATAGTTTCAATGGCTAATGCATTAAAATTCCTCGTTTACATGTTGGTTCGGCCGTCACCGTCATTTGTTTTTTGTGAATTGGATATTGGCGAGCCAATTTGGAAATGCGACGCTACGCAAATGATTTACCTCCAGATCGTCAGTACGTAAACGCAAAAACATTTTTTTGAGACCAGGGAATGTTATTGCTTTCAAAATATACACGATTTGAGCGTAAAGATGGTGCCAGATAACATAACTAAAATCAAAAATTGATAGTCGTTTGATGTCATTGCTAGACGATTGCACTTTTTTTTTAGTTGCAGGAAATCACCCGCGAGGCGTGGGATATGTAAGAGTTGAACTAAAATCTCCAACCGCTTACACTCAGCGTCCGAACCCCAGCTGAGGCAGAACCCAGCACGGGGTTATGAGGGGCGGCGTGACGCGTTACGCCCTCCGCACTCTTTCCCGTCGCGCCGCCCCCGTCGGACGCCGAACCGGCCACCGGCTCTCTCGGTCGGCGGGCTTTCCGAAACCCGTCAAGATGCGACCGCGTTTCACCCTCCCACGGAATACCCTGCTGGGTCAGAACCAGCGTGAGATATTTCTTTAGAAATTACACATCTGAAAGAGTACCCGGGTAATCAAATGTTTTGGAATACTGTAGGTCCACCTATCTATGATAGATAAACCACTGATATACCCTATGGTATATCAGCGACCTGTCAGAGTTTTGGCTCGTCCCCTTCAAAGGGCGGTACAATCTACACTAATATAAAAAGATGAAGAGTTTCTTTTCTTTTGAACGCGCTGATCTCAGAATCAACTGATCTGATTAGAAATTATTTCAATGTTGGATTGTCTATTTATCGATGAAGGAAATATAGTTAAAATTTAATTAAAATAGTAAAATCCTATAAAGTAATAACTAAATGACCCGAAAACATTTGGAAAAAAATACTTATTTTGTGGCAAAGTTGTGCAGGTCTATAACAAAATCTCATAAGTTTTTCATTTATTTCAGCCACGTGCCCAAAGCGAAGCCGACGACAATGGCGGAGACGCCGGAACTGAAACGGATAGCCGAAAACACGAAGTTACAGAGCAACGTCAAGTACCACGCCGACTTTGAGAAGAGTAAAGGAAAATTCACTCAGGTAAGTCATTGTACTGGGAGCTGTTGCATAGTTTTAAAGATTACATATACAGGGTGAAGCTTTGAATCATATTGTTTTTTTTAATGACGAGCCAACGGGCCACCGTCGATCGTAAGTGGTTACCGTCGCTCATGGACCTCTGTAATGTCAGGGGACACTGAAAGATCGCTACTTACTAGGGATGTTGCGAATGTCCAAAATTCAATCTTGACATTCGTGAATGCGAATGTTGACCTTTCAAACAAAAAGTTCAAAGTTTTTTACTGGCAAGTCAGTTGTACCTTCCAAAAGTCATTATAATTTATATTTAATTTATTAGTATTTTTTACTGAATTAGAATGGAAGGTAGGGGGTACTTGTCTCCCCCACCAAATAATTGGAACCCCCTCGTAAATTATCTTGACAACGAATGGTCGTAGATCCATCGAGTTTGGGTTTATTTTAAAGGGCATTTAGAGGGCTCTATTTTGGTGCCGTCACATTACCTCTACATCCATACCACATCCTCCTCTATATTGTCAAAACATTCACATGATTCTTTGCGAATGCGAATATTCAAAAACAGGCGTATATTCGTTACATCCCTACTGCTTACCTTCAAACTTTAAGGACCCTCCTCAAGCCTCGTTTGCAGAATGACCATTCATAGGGCTCTGCCTCATTCCATAGCCGGATGGTGCGTGGCAAAAAGAATTCCCGAAACGAACCGTGGATGACTGCGATGGTTCCATATAGTGGTTTTATATTCTAACTAGCTGACCCGCGCAACTTCGTCTGCGTTACAAAGGGGTTCGAACAGTACTCGCTATGCCGTCGCGATATTATTTTCGCCGCCCGCTGTGGGTGTATTAATAAAATTGCGTTTTATACTCGTGATAACTTCTAAACGAAAAGTCCGATTGGAATAAAACAAAAAGTAATTTACTTCTACATTAATACTCTTGATAATATAATACTTAATTTGGATAAGGGTTAATATAAAGATACTCATTTAAAATTAAATTAATTTTTCGGACATTTTTTTTATTTTTATTAACATAAATGCGGTTATTGTGACTAAACTATGATAGTTAGATATATGCTGTCGCGGACTTTTTTGTTTGTCTTCAGCGTACGCATAAATAGGTTTTCGATTTTTCACCTTTTGTTACATATTCGATATTTTCATGCGGACCCCTAATTTTTTTGAAAATAAAATATAGCCTATAACCTTCCTCGATAAATGGACTTTCCAACAGTGAAAGAATTTTTGAAATCGGACCAGTAGATCATGAGATTAGCGCGTTCAAACAAACAAACAAACTCTTCAGCTTTATAATATTAGTATAGATTAATACAAATAATTTACGTTCCTATTAGTAAAAGAATCTACGAAATCGGTTCAAAGATTACTACGTCACAAACGAATATACTTTTGTCATCACATCACCATCAATTTCCTAACAATTTTCCATTCCACCTTCAGGTGGCTGATGACCCAGAAACCCTGAGGATCAAAGCCAACACAAAGATCATCAGTAACGTGGCTTACCACGGCGAGCTTGAGAAGAAGGCTCAGATGGAAAGACAGAGACAGATCAACGAGAACGGAGAGATTGTCGGTAAGTAGAGAGATTGACAGTGGTGGTAGTGCTTGACAGTAATATTGACAATATTGAGTACAGGGTGGTTTGAATGATGGTATATATGAAGGTCATGGTGGTCATAGGGTGTAAAAAGAGCACTCCCGAAAACGAAGGCTGGTCGTAGTACTAGTGATACTTGTGATGATAAGACAGGAACCCGGACCATTCAGACGAATTTATTATTTGAATATATTTTTCCTTGTTTTACACTCATCTATGATAGTAACAAAATAATGACGCGAGATTGTTCGTCATTAATTTGTTGTCCATACTTTTATTTTTTGGGGATAAATCGAATTTAAACACCATTTTTTATTAATATATATTCCCATGCATTTTTAACGGGTTCTTACCACGATATTTAATTAATTGAGTTGTCTCGATATTTCAACGTTGTTGCAAACGTCATGTTAAAAATGCATGAAAATATTATAGAAAGCCGCGAGTGTCTGAATAAGTTTATAATATATATTCCGTTTTATAATAAGTTAATTATCAACCTTTAATATGTACCATCAGTATAAAATCACCCTGTATATTGTCAATTTGTGAGTGTCGGTTATTGTCGGAATTTTCAATACATTTCCCAATATTGTCAATACTTTTGTCACAAGTATTGGCAATAGTTATGTGGTATGTGCGGGAAGCTTTTGAATGTCTTGTATAGTGTTAAAAAAATAGCGCATAATAAACGAGTAGAAAAGAGACATCCGGTTAGGAATTTTTTATATTTAAAAAAATAATAAATAGTATTTTTGGAACGAAGTTCCTTATCGCGCCTTATCGAAAGGGAGCTAGACGGAAATTCTTATGAAAAAGTTGTCACGACACTTTTTTGTTTTAGATGCTAGATGGCGCTGTTTTTAAAATCTTTTAAAACAATTCCTTATTTTGTTTTATATGATTAATGCTAGATGGCGCTGTGATCAAAGTATTTTATTTAAGTTATAATAAATAATTAGTTAGTTTAAAACGTCTGTTTCTTAGAAAGAGAGAGACAGACGTTTTATAACTTATAAAAATAATATTTTATTACAATTCCCTCACTAATTAATCGAAAGGAACTTCGTTCCATCCGGGTGTCCCTTGACACCTCTCAAGTTTTTTTATTTATGTAATGATAGCTAATCTTTATTTTGCCAATCTCACTCCCACTGCAATAGTCATCATCATCATCAGTCTATAGACGTCCACTGCTGGATATAGGCCTTCCCCAAACCACATCGACCGGTCCTGCGCCATCTGCATCCAGTGACCTCCCGCGATCTTGACCAGACCTTGACCTTGGCAATAGTACATAATAAGATATTGAAAAAAGAATGAACTGATTCTAAAAATAAAAGTAGTTAAAGTAGTATAGTAGTAGCTAAAGTTGTATTAAAGTTACAGTTCTCTGAGACTGTATTATTTTTACCAAACAAACAATCTATATTTCAAAACGCATTTACACTCGCGGTTATCTACATCACTTGCACAATTACTAAACGGGTTCTTACCACGAAGAGCGATCCCGATATTTCAGCACTGCAAGCGCCATGATCACATTTATACACTACTAGCTGACCCGTGACCCTGGAGTACCCCTGACATTTAGGGGAATGAAAAATATATATTTTTGCCGATTCTCATAGATACCGGATAAGCACAAAAAATTTCATCAAAATCGCTCAAGCCGTTTCGGAGGAGTATGTCAACGAAAACTGTGACACGATAATTTTATATATTAGATTACTTAACTATACAAGACATTCAAATTAAATTCATTGTTAATGTTATTATCACATACATCTATGCACATATCGTTCAGTGTTTCTCATTCATTTGGTGATGTGCAAAAACAGCTTATGTGATCTTCACATGTTTATAACTGTATTTTGATCAGGAATGTGTTTTTAAGGACAAAAACAAAATAGTGTGTCCTGTATGATACTGTTTAGAAATCATCTACACTCGCGGTTTTCTATAATACTTTCATGCATTTTCAACAGGTTCTTACCACGATATTTAACCCTTTCACGCTCACAGGAAATATTTTTCCCTTCTACAAAAATCGTTATTGATTATTATTGAATCGATATTTTTTAATGAATGTCTAACGTAGGTACGTTGTGTTAAAATGTTAAATGAAATTAATAGGATAATTAAATTTGTACACCCTACAATTTTTTTCTAGTGATATCTCTTACTTTACAGACTACTAACTTAAATATTGTGTAGTATTCGCATATTTAGTCTTAGCCATCTTATTGTCCTGAAAGGAGTGTGGTGTGTCGTGATGTGAGTTCAAGTTCCAGTGGTACTACCCAAAAGCGAACTAGAAAGAGGATAGATAGATTTGTTTGCTCTTAAATCGACCCGCAGTATCCAGTCTTCTCGTGATCATGACGTTTGCAACAACGTTGAAATATCGAGACAACTCAATTAATTAAATATCGTGGTAAGAACCCGTTGAAAGTGCAAAAAATTACAATATTGTGTACTGGTAAAGTACCTACAATAAAGGATAATAGTATTTATACTTAATATTTCCTGTCAATTATTATCAAATACACAATTTCAATGTCATTGTTTTGTAACTCATTATTTTAATATCTTTTGTATTACAGTTGATTTAATCATATTTGTTTGTACCAATTTATTTTAAATTTACAAATAATTATGATCAACAATGTTGTCATACAGGAAAATACACCAAACACAATTTTCCTGATCAAACTCATGTGTCCATTGTATCTAATATGTGTTGTTTGTCGTTCACGCTTATTTGTAGATGTTCCACCGCCTGACAACTACCACCAACAGATCGACAGTTACGCCAATGAAATGCTGCAAACAATACCACCCCCGAATTTACCCCCTAAAAACCATTACCAAATCCCGACGACCCAACACCAACATTCGGTCCAAAACTATCAAACTACACCCCATCACCAATCCCAAAATGTACATTATCAAAGTGCACAAAGTTTGCCCCAACATAGCCAAACTGTGCCACACAATACCCAGCCAAACCAACATAACCAACCTATACATCACACCCAACAATTGCCCCAGCACAACCAACATTTACCGCAACACAGCCATCATTTGAACCAACATGCTCAACAACCACCCCAACACACCCAACAACCGCAACATTTGCCCCAACACAGCCAACATTTAACCCAGCAACCACAACATCCCCAATCCATGCCCCAACACAATTCCCAAAACCGTTACCAAGAGTACTACCAGCCCAAAGAGGATTTCGGGTACCAATACCAAGACTACCAGGGCCAATATTACGGCCAATACCCCCAGAATTACGGGTCGGCTGGCCAACCAAAGATTGGTAGGATCCAGGATTATGATCCTCTTAGTGATGGGCCAAGAGTTCCTCCCAACACTCAAAGATCATCTGCGACTCTCATCTATAATAGCACGAATGATGGCAAGAGAGGTTTGTTTGTTTAAATAATGGAAAGGTAAAAAAACTAAAACGCCAAATTAGGTACAGCCCATTACTGTCCACTGCTGGGCCACGAGGCCACAATGAAGATTTCACATATAGAAGGATTTTTCGAATACTTTTCCGATATGCAGGTTTCCTCACGATGTTTTCCTTCACCATTAGCTAGTGGTGTTGTGATTGCACATAAATCTTTTTAAAATTGAGATTTTTAGTACTAGTTTTTGGGAATCTTTATTTAAAAAACTATTTTTTATATGGATACAATAAATATTGTTTCTGAAAATGTTGTTGTTTTTGCTTCTGTAAAATCTTTGGCGGTTTAGTCTTTTTTATCTTTCCAGTGATAATAAAATATGGTATATTTAGGACCAAATTGACATAAGTGGTTATCATTACTCATATGCTCGATATAAATTTGGAAACATGTGTTCAAATCTCCAATTTGCGACATGTGTCTGTGGTAGTGGAAAAAATGTATGTGAGTGATTTGTTAATTCACGACTAGCTTTGATTTACCTTGCTTTTTTATTCTATATTTACAAAAGAATAGAATATAAAAAAATCTTTGAAAAACCTTAACGATAATTGTTTGGAAAGTAAAATAGCTAACATAAGTAATTCATTCCAAATTAAATATTAATAAATGGCAGTGGAAAGAGTTAATTGCTTAAAAGAATAATACAAGAATAGGCATATTTTCTTTTCATTTAATAACATAACATAAAGAAAGATAGAATCAGTATTGCTATTAGGGGTGTGCGAATAATTCGAACTCACGAATTATTCGTTCCGAATCGAATACGAATATTCGATTCGAAACTCGAATCGAACAATTCGAATCTTCGAACTATTCGAAATTCGTCGAATATTCGAAAAATTTCGAATAGTTCGAAAGGTTACGAATAGTTCGAAAAGTTTCGAACAATTCAAAATTTCGAACAGTATCTTCGTTCTTCTTTTTTTTTCATTTTCATGCAAGGGGTTACACTCATGTTATGCCCAATTATAAAAATAGTAAAATTGACTAGGCTGTACATAAATTATCAGGAACAGTAAATTGCTATTAAAACATGCTCCAACACTTGTGCTATTTCCGATGCATCGTCGTAGTCAAATTCGATACTATTCGAAATTCAACGAATATTCGAAATATTTCGAATAATTCGAAAAGTTTCGAATATTCGTCGAATTTCGAATAATTCGAATTATTCGATTCGAATTTCGAATCGAATATTGATATTCGATTCGATTCGATTCGAACGGTATTCGCACACCCCTAATTGCTATGCTTTTAGTCTAGTTTAAGGAAGCCGATAGGAATGGAGTTATAGAATAACTTCGCCTCTACCTAAAAAGTGATAAAAACATTTTTTTTATTACAATTTTTGTTATCAGGAAGCAATCATCAGAGCCAACAACAATCCAGGCAGATAGGTCGTGTCACAGATCTAGACCCACTTGCCAACGAGGTGCCAAGACCTGCCACATCACAGAATCAGGTAACTCTTCACTGGGAGTCACAAATGTCAATTTTTTTCTTTAAGCCAAAAAGTTAAAGTTTTTTATCAACTTGCACTGGATGTAACTATGTAAGTTCGGGTGGAATCCCTCGAGCTAAATTTGTCAAACTTCCCGGTTTCCGACTGAGTTGACATTTTGCACGCAGATGTATATCGCGTCACAAGGTGGACATATCAACTTATGTACCAAATAAGATAGATCCGTCGTGTTTGGGCTCGTTTTACTTGTATTAGCTAGCACTCTACTGCTACATGATATCTTAAAAACTTGTATGTAAAGTTTTCTTTAAATAACTTATTTTATATAATTTTCAGCGAGTCTACATAGCGATGTACGATTACGAAGCGAACGATAGCGACGAAGTAAGTATTATTTAATATCAAAAACACTTAAATATGAAAAATATAATAAAATTAATATAAATCTTCCTACCTCCTTTTTCTCTCTGTTTGTTTGCTCTGAGTAGTTTGAAACAGCTGGACCGATATCCCCAAGACTTAGACTTAGCTAATATTATTGCTTTATCTAATTTAAATGTGATTATATCCAAAGCAGACGTTTTCTATTTCTAACAAAAAAAATAATCATCGAAAACGGTTCATCTAGTACAGTCATACAGGCAACGATAAACCAAAATCAAATCATTCCAGGTGTCATTCCGCGAAGGTGATCTGATAACCAACGTGAGTTCTATAGACGAGGGCTGGATGACGGGGCAGGTGGTCCGCACCGGCCGCGCGGGCATGCTGCCAGCCAACTACGTCGAGACCGCGCCCGCACACGCACTGGCGCACCACTGAACTAATTTACAGGTGATAGTGGCGTGCGATCCACAGAGACATACCCTAGCTTGCGAAATTTTACTAAAATAATAACAAAAATCGTATAAATGCGGTATTTTATATCGATATATATGCAATAAAATAGATTGTATGTTCGTCATTTCTGCACACCACTGAATCCAACTTTCAATGTCAGGGTATGCAGGAATGTAAATAAAACTTAATCTTTTGAAAATTTACAGCTTAAAATCAATTTTATACTCAATACACGCAGATAATAGCCATGATTCTCAATTAAATTTACAGTATTTAATCGATTTTTTTTATTCAACGTGTTTGACAGGTTAGATTATGCAATGCTTATTTGCTTCTATGGACTGCACGCCTCAGGTGGATCTGTAACTGTATATCAGCTGTGGGGTGAATGACCTATCGAAATACAACTTAGAACCACTTTTATTTTTGGAATAGCTTCATTTATCCCACTACAGCTGGTATAAGTTACAGATCAACCCTGTATACAGGGTGAGTTGTTAATGATGAGACATATTGAAAGAGGGAGTACTCTGTATGATATATGTAGAAAATCCAATCCAACAGTTTTGACTAACAACCTCAATTGATCTTACACTCCTCCGACACAGTGGCGTGCATACATATTTAAGTCAGGGTATGCAGAAATATAAATCTGAGTAATTTTCCACATTTTTATGTCCTATAATCAATTTAATTTAACTTTTACGCTAAATGTATGCCAATAATAGTAATGAAAAGTGTATTTTGATTAAATATACAACGTTTAATCGTTTTTTGTAGCAAATTTGAAATGTTAGGGTATGCAGTGCGTATTTGCTTGTATGAACTGCACGCCGCTGCTCCGACACACACATCAGATGTTGAGCAACAATCGTTCTGTAAAAATTTCAGATATTTTTAAGTTGCGTTTACAAACTTTATACCATATTCTTTGATTATAATAGTGTAATTTCCGTCATAAACAAATCACCCTGTACTATGCGACGAGAAGAACTATGTGAAATGTTGTATTTAAAATGTTTCATTTTCTGCCATTCGCGGTATTCTTCAAACTAAAACTTATAATAAGTAACTCGTTAGGAAGAACTTTGAACATCCCGTATAAATTAAAATTAATTATATCTTATGATTCCGTACAATAATAAAGTTTTTAACTATTTTTCATTTCAATGTGAAACTATATAGCTGTGCTGTGTTCATATTTTTTAAATATTTTATTGAATTGCCTGTAGAGGAAATCACCGGATGTGGGAGTTGAACCGCACTAAAACCTCCAACCGCTCACACTCAGCGTCCGAACCCCAGCACGGGGTAATGAGGGACGGCGCGCCGCGTTACACCCACGGCACTCTTTACCGTCGCGCCGCCCCTTGCCTGTACATTTAAAATATAATGATTATGGTATTTATAATAATTGGTACAAGTTATTTTTTTTAAACTTGATTTAAATTAGATAAGGTTTGTCATAATCAAACTCTGATTACTTCATCATGGACTTTTGAAATATTTTTCAAAAAAAAAAAATATCAAAATCAAACTATTGAATTTATCTGCTTAGCGTACACGGCTGTATTGAGAAACATAGTTTTTTAAAAAGTCTAAAGCAGTATTTTTATTCGTGGAGTGTAAAATAACTATTTAAATGCAAAATTCTTGGATCTACTTTTTGACCTAAGTTTAAAATTAATGTTTAAGTTATGCAGGCAATTGAACTAAAAATTCACAAATGTAAGATTTATTTAAAAAAACACTTTTTTCTTATAAATTACGTCTTATCATTATTCTTATGTCTTATTATGAATAGTGACTTTTTTATAAATAAATATAAATTATACCTTCGAGTATAAGATAGCGTATGTCAATTGAAAATGCCTTGATTGTAAAGAAATATTTCCATAATATAGCTTGTAAACTATTTTTATATGATTATATACTTATATTTTTAAGTGTTACTTGTAAAAGTCACAATAAATATAATATATATTTTTGTATACATTTTTCCAAAATGAAAAGCATTTTAATTTCATTCCATTTTTGTTAGTAAAAAAAATAGAAATAAAGATGTGTTAAAATCATTCCTTTCATGACTTTTGAACCAATTTGGTGAATTATTTTTGGAATTCTTATTATTAGCGCTTTACCAATAGTGATAGATATCTACATAATTATTATTAATTTCATTATGTTATGCTTTTTAGTTGTAAATACGCTGGGTAATACTAGTATTCTAAATTATTGATGTTACTAGGAGATTTTAATTACCTAAATTTTTAATAAAATTAGTGAAATTTGAAACTGCTTTTATACTCAAGAGTAAAAAATGTGACAGTCATAACAAACTATTTTTTAAATTGTATTCATTCTTAAATTATTATATAATCGGAATTTTCATTATACTTTAAAAAGCCCAGTGTTTTTTTGTAAATACTTTGTAGTATTTCGTGCAAAAATATAATCTTTAATTATTAAGACATTCCTTGTTTTAACCAATAATATTGCCAGATCAAAAAAAAGTATTATAAGTTTTTGTTTTTAGTATAGCAACACTAGGTTACATCTATTTATTCAAAAAACAAGGTATTGTTACATTTTGTTATTATTTCATCACAATCGATGTAGAAAGTGCCTTTTATGAATATTTAATAAATTTTATACAATGCAATCTGTTTTTCTTTGAGATTACCTTCAAGACAAAAAATCCCTCTTTATCCTGTAATATAGGGTAGTTCTAAAAATATTGTTTTGAAATACCTTCGCTTTGTGGGTAAACAAGTTTGAAAAAACTTGAGAGGTGTTAAGGGACACCCGGATGGAACGAAGTTCCTTTCGATTAAAAGATATATATTTTTTTTCCTGATTCTTTTTTACGCGCGATAACGAACGTGTTTTAAAAGATTTTGATCACAGCGCCATCTAGCGATAATCATCTAAAACAAAAAAAAGTGTCGTGAAAACTTTTCGTAAGAATTTTTTTCGTCTAGCCCCCTTTCACAACGCGCGATAAGGAACTTCGTTCCAAAATTTTATTTTGAATATAAATTTAATCGACATCTTTGAAAATAAATGAGTAAACATTTTAAATATTTTAAGTCCAAAGGCGAAAACGAATAAACTCACTACTTTGTGACAGACGAAATAGTGCGGGTCTGAATAAAAAACAAAATTATCATATATTATTTATTGATTACAAACAACTACAGCTAATACATGCAACATAACTAAAATATCATGTGAAAACTAAAAAAAATATTAAAAGATAAAACATTTTTTTGTATTTTTTAACAATTTATTTTACCCAATTTAGGTAAAATGTTATTGAAACATAAAAATATGTTTATTGTATAATAAAATTGATTTTCTCTTAAAAATATCTTAAAGCTACTTATTTATAATACTCCAAAACGCAACGAGCGCTAAGATGCACTTTCGAAGGCACTCAATACTAAAACCATCTTTTTTTAAAACTAGCAAAATTCTTAAACTTACTGGAATTTTATTTATAACAATTCCAATTTTAAAACACTAAAATTCAAAAAAATAATCTAAAGATGCAGTTTAATATGAAAAATTGGTATATTTTTGCATTTTCAATCAATTCATCAAAAGTTTGACCAATAAGATTTAAAATTAGAGCTCTTAGTAATAAAAAACATTGTTTTATTTTTTGTTGAGAGTAAAAACCTTTACAGATATAAAAAACTTGAGAGGTGTCATGGGACACCCGAATAGAACGAAGTTCCTTTCGTTTAAAACATATCTTTTTTTTTCATAACGTAACGCGCGATAAGAAACGTGTTTTAAAAGATTTTGATCACAGTGCCATCTAGCGATAATCATCTAAGACAAAAAAGTGTCGTGACATCTTTTCGTAAAAAAAAATTCCGTCTAGCCCCCTTTCACAACGAGCGATAAGGAACTTCGTTCCAATAAAAAACATCTGCTGATTTTTATTTTAAGATGTATCTCTATAAAATAACGACACAATTTTTCAAAATAACAAAAAAATACTAAATTTAGTATATCTTAATTTAACATTATAAACATTATTTACTATAGCTGCACAAAATTCATAAAATATAAGGCACTTTTATTTAGAAAATAACATAAATTTTCTTATTTAATGCTAAATAAAAACTTTTAAAGTATAATATAAAAATATTTCTCTAAATATTCTGCCTTACAAACAGATTTTTATTATAATATTGAATAAAAAAATACTTAAAATTAACTGTATTTTTTGTTGTATCTCTATTCAGTATATTTTTTAGAATATTTGAAACTGACCAATTCGTCTACTAATACAATAATATTTAAACATGTTTTATGACCAAAAAAAATTGGTTGCCTGTAAAGTCGGTATACGGGCGAAAGTTTTACGTGACAACGACTCGAGCATGGTTAGCCCGCCTAAGAGCGAGAGACACAGACATAAAAAGTGACGCGGCACGCGTGCCTCTCACTCGCTCTCATTGTGAGCGCATAACGTGAGCGGAGCGTAACGCAGTGAAGTGAAGTGTCACCCCCCAAACCAATTTATAAGACGTTGTCACGTCAAAAATCCTATCAGTAAATGAATAAAATATACTCATATTATTCACAGAAAAAAAAATTGTTTAACTTAAACTTTATTTTTTTCTAAGATAATTGTCAATATTGTTTATTTGTCAATTACCCAATCGTGAACATAAAGATACAACAAAATATCTCACAAACGCGATGATTAGTAAAAAAAATGTGGTGAATATTAGTATTTATAAACTACAGCCCTTAAACTTTAAACATATTTATTGCACGTTCCTTTGTTTAGTATAAATCAATGATCAATTATAACAAGACATTAAAAATAACATTCAATACATTTCTGAAAATGTTCTTGTTACATTTGATCTAAACTATAAATCATCATTGACGAGATTTCACAGAATTATTGCACTTGTTATCGTGTTTCTTCTTCAATCAATACACAAGTAGAGCATAAAAATGGCAACTAAACACTGCCAAAATTGTTTTTTTTTGATGTCATTCGCGTGTGTAGTATTTACAAAATTACACATCAAAACTTTTAAGTCGTTTTGTAAAACACTTGATGTTTGTAGGTAATGTTGTTTGGAGACACTATTCTCTACTGTTTTGTTCGGTACACTATGTTGCGAATGTCGATTTCTGGACATTCACGAATGCGTACAAAAATATCTCAATCTAAAATACCGTTGTCTGTCCTGTTATAATTTTTCATCCACAAGAATCTGCGTGCAAAATGTCAACTCAATCGAAAACCGGGAAATTTGTGTAAAAAAAAAATTTTGCAAAATTACACCCGAACTTACATAGTTACATCCAGTGCAAGTTAATATGAATAATTGTTGCTCGGACAGACAACAGTTTTTAAGTTTATATTAGTTGGTAGCGCTGAGTAATAGTGCAGTGCAATCGTCCAATCTCCTCAGTCTGTAGGTGGAGTTGTCCGGTAGATGTCTAACTAGGTCATCGCTGAGTCTCACTCGGGCTCCGTTGGGACCTGATACTAGGACTGTGTCCCAATCCTGCGAAGAAAAACATTGTTATTATTTATGCATTAATTATTTATATTTTCGTTATATTTAAAAGTGGTTGTCACACAAGTTTAACATTATTTTACATAACTTGTAAACATATCTCTTAAATTGTATTGTCAAGCTATAACTATGTAAGTTTGGGTGGAATTTTGCAAGTTAAATTTGACCAACTTCCCAGTGTATGATTGAGCTGAAACTTTGCTGAAAATCAGTGCTTTTGGTCTTCCTTAAAACCAAATACTTTTGCTAAGTTAACCTATTTACGCGCCGCTGAGGGCAAGCATCTATCTTGTTCGTTTCCTTTAGTTTTAAAGTAAAAATCATGTACGTTTAGTCATGCTTTTTCTTTCTTTCATCATTTAACATACCTTAATATATATTTTTTTAATTAATTTTAGTTTTACCTTATACACCTAGTCGATTAAGCTATATTGTAATGTTGTGTCCCTTATTTGTGTGTCGATTAAAGCTTTCTTTCTTTCTTTCTTACCTTATTGCCGAGTCCCTGCAGAGCGTTCAGTTTATGTATTAATTCTGTAGCTCTGCACGCGTACAGATACAAAGCGCTGAATATATTAGAGCCGGCCGGACACACGTATAGAGTTAGACGTGGTTCGATGCGCCTGAAACAATCATGTTAAGAATCAGAGGCGTATTTAAATAAGACTGATATCTTCATTATTTAAATAGTTATTTACAAGTTTTATATTAACTTGTACTGGATGTAACTATGTAAGTTCGGGTGGAATGGAGGCGGCGCGACGGGAAAGTGCTGGGTTCTGGCCTCAGCCGGGAGGACACCGAGTATGAACGGTTGGAGGTTTTAATGCGGTTCAACTCCCACGTACCCCACCCGCGGTGTGAGTGGGAATCCGGCGATTTCCTCCTTTCCTTTGGCAGAATAGCAAAATAGCAAAATTTAAAAAGATATTGAAAATATACATGCAAGGTTACATAAAGGCTTTAAGATGAAATTATTAGTATGGGAGTTGAACCGCACTAAAACCTCCAACCGCTCACACTCAGCGTCCGAACCCCGGCTGAGGCCAGAACCCAGCACGGGGTTATGAAGGACGACGCGACGCGTTACGCCATCGGCACTCTTTCCCGTCGCGCCGCCCCCGTGAAAGGGGGCTAGACGGAAAAAAATCTTACTAAAACTTGTCACGACACTGTTTTGTTTTAGATGATTATCGCTAGATGCCGCTGTGATCAAAATCTTTTAAAACACGTTCCATATCGCGCGTAAAAATATAAGATATATTTTAATCGAAAGGAACTTCGTTCCATCCCTTGACACCTCTCAAGTTTTTTTTTTATAAAATTGATTTCTAAAAAATATACAACTAAATATACTAACTTGGCATGTAGGGCGTTGAATAGACGAATACCGTCAGCCAGGCCGCATATTTGAATAATATCGTCGCGGGACAACCTGTTGATGGAAAAAACTGTCAAAGTCCTGTATGGGTAGGTGATAGATAACAGCCCCTCATTGCAGAGGTTCATGAGCGACGGTGACCGCTTACCATCAGGTGGGCCGTAGGCTCGTTTATCTATCACGCAATAAAAAAAAAAACATTCCTAGATTCGAATGCTTGACCTCGACAAACCAAAAGAAAGATGACTTTATACCATGATATTGTTTTGTTGTCATTGACCGACTTCCAACAAGGAGGAGGTACTGAATTCGTCTCTGTTTTTTATGTTTGTTCTTCGATAACTCTTTTTTGGGTGGACCGATTTGAATGATTCTGGTGTCAAATGACAGATGATGGTCCAACTTAGGTCCCATTTGATTTTTTAAGATCGAACTAGTACTTTTGGATCTGTGTTTAAAAATATGTATCTCGAACGGACAAAATTTCACGTTTTTGGGTGGATTTCTTTTTTATATGAACCGATTTTAATGATTCAACTCAAAAAATAAAGGGTATGACAGTGCTTATTTATTAGCACAAGTATACAAGACTATTATAATCCTTCTTTTGGGAAGTCAGTCAAGCACCACAGACAGCTAACAGGATCGCCTGATCGTAAGCGGTTACCAGTGGCATGTTTGTATGTTTTGGTCAGAGTGTTTGTTTGATAAATATTCGAAACTAATATATCCACTCAACTGGGATCGGCAACCAAATTGGTTTGTTTACTTTTGCCAAGTCTGTGGCTGGAACCAAAATTGAGCACAGTTCTAAAACTTGTTTTGTCTCATATTTTATGGAGATGATTATTTTCGCTGAAAATGCAATACAGCGTCGTTTAGTAATAAACATTTACAAAAATATAATATAATGAAAAATCAAAATTAAAAATTATTGGAGAAAAATGTTTTTAAAAGGGGGCTCAAACACGGTATTGATTCTGAACGAAGTCCCCAGTTTCGCCATCTAGCGAATAGTGACGTTCCCAGTTGAGTGGTTATATGAGAAGTGTATTTCTAAATATACGGCGTTTAATCGATTTTTCTATAAATTGTAATGTACTGCATGAATAGTTTTTTACCTGAGCAAATCAGCTCCAGAAAAGTTGGCAAATGTAGCAGCATGCTGCATGAAACGTTGTCTCGATAACCATACTTGAGTTTCAGCTGAAGTCGCGTCTTTCGATAATCCGAAGTTCTGTCAAACATAATTTAAATTAACAAAATCGGTTCAACACGAAAGATTCTCAAGATGTTGACTTAATGAAACGTCGGCTAGGACAAATCCTAGATGAGGTCCTAGATATCCCTCATCTTTGGATGATGGATGGGACATTTTAAAAAATATATCGAAATCGGTTCAAAACTCAAAGATAAAAGGTGCTGACTATTTTATGCCCTCCTGCAAAATTATGAAAAAATAACAAAAATGAAATATCACATCTAGATTTAAAGATTTTACAGAAAATGAGTACTGTGTCAAATTGTGAAATTATTATTTAGCATAAAATTATTATTATTAAAATTGTAATTGTCACCTTATCTGGTTCCTCAGCCGGTTGTGGTAGGTCAGGTAAGATGGCCCCTGGAGAATGACAGGTAGGGCTGCTTACTTTCATCTCGCCACCACTAAACAGATAAATTAATATTTCAATATAAAAAATTTGCGTCAACTTAGTAAATATAAAATCAAAGTATTTTGGAACAGCCAACTTGAACCTTTGAAGTTCAATTCGCAAAAGATTTATGTGCATATCATAACAATTTTTTTTTTTTTTTTCTTTCAGTTGGAGGAAATCACCGGATCCCCGGGGTATGTGGGAGTTGAACCGCACTAAAACCTCCAACCGCTCACACTCAGCGTCCGAACCCCGACTGAGGCCAGAACCCAGCACGGGGTTTGGAGGGACGGCGCGACGCGTTACGCCCAAGGCACTCTTTCCCGTCGCTCCGTCCCCATATCATAACACTAGCTAAAAATGGTTAAGAATAACAATAGGAAGAAACCTGCATATTCGAAAAATCTTTTGAAGATATATGAAGTCCCCAATCCGCATTGGATAATGCCAGATCCCTCTACGGCGACCTGAGCCCAGCAGTGGACCGTAATGGGTTGTTACAGTACAGTATATTTATTATAAGCTTTATATTAACTTGCGCTAGATATAACTATGTAAGTTTGGGTGGAACCTTGCAAGCTAAAGACAAACTTCCCAATTTCTGATTGAGGCCTGACAGCGCCTTCTAATAAAATACATTAATATTCTTTTTAAAATACTTACTCTTGGCACATAAGTGGCTTCATTTGGTTGTTTGTTCCGAGTATAGCTGAAATAAAAATATCATCTTCGGTTTCAATGTTTTTTTAAATCTTTCTTATAAACTACTATTTTTTTGGCCGAGGCCTAATATTATAAATGATGTTTTACCTGGCTGAGATATAGGTTTTGTTGGTACTGGACTTGTGGATTTCGGTGTTACACTGAAACAATGAAATTAAGATTCATAATTTCGTGGTTTTATTCATACTAATAATAGCTTACTTTATTAGTAACACTAAAGTAATTTATTTCCTTTTTGTTCCTGTATTATTATTGTCATCATACTACTCTAGTTAAAAAACAAAATATATGTATATTATAATCGATATTATGAACCCATCAGGTCCTCACGATACAGGCTAGGCCTAGTGTGAGGGCCACTGGAAACATTTTCTATAATAAGTGTGTAAACAATAAATAAATAAATAAATAAAAATAAATAAATTGAAGGCTACTATGAATATGGTGAAACCCCTTAGTAAACATTTATAATATTTTAATTACGAAAATTAAAACAGAAAAATCACCATGTATGTTTAAATAAATAAAATTGAAAATCCATTTGTTATGGATGTACATAAACCAAAACAGTATTTATGTTTAGCATAAAATTCTTATTGGATTTTTATTTTATAAAATTGCATCTTGTGTTTACCAAATGCAGTATTTTCAAGTTATACTCAGTTTTTCTGCCAAAACAGTCTTACAATAATTACTAATACCCAAATAAATTCTTTAAGTTTATTTGCATATAAATTCATTTTGTAATTTGGAACCATCTCTTTAAGAATCATGCAAGGTCACAGACCTCTACTGCAATACTCGTTTTTTATTTATTAAATGTTTTGGCTACAAGGCCATTCACTTAATAATGGTACTTTAGCATATCTCAACATTTTTGTGAAATAAGAACAGCTCACTTGATGGTAAGTGGTTACTGTCGCTTAAGAATCTTCGAGATAAATTGCACGACAATTCAGCGACGAGTGAGAAGTGATTAAATTTGTAAATGTTTGTTATTGAAAGTATTGAGTGCAACTTGCGTTCATTCGTTTTTTAAAATGAGCAAATACTAACGTGGCTGAAAGTAGATTGCATTTGAAAAACCGCGCTCGAATTCGTAGCGCTCGGGAAACCCCGATCGTCAAATGTTTTTGTCCGACAAAATTAGGCGCCGTGAGCCAGGTACATACTAGATAAAGCAGTGCAAACCAGATATTTACAGTCTGTTTCGGCGCGCTGGTCTCGCGTAGAAGTTGGCGGCGGCAAGGCGTCTCGCCAACTCTCTGTAGGTCTCCTCGTCTGCGTCAATCTCAATATCGGCTTTTAGCAAACCGAACTTCATTCGCCAGCCGCGGGCTTCCACGCCGTGGATTAGTCTCGCGTTCAGCACAATCCCACGGCTCAAGTTACGCAGTCTGATTCTTTGCTCGAAAACGAGCATATTCCTCGTCAGCTGTAGTCTTGTCTCGTCACGTTGAAGAAGATAAACGCGCCGGATCCCACACGATACAACCGCTTGCACTCAATCACCATAGCTGGGCACACTTCTTCTACAACCATTTGTCCGGGTTTTGATAAAATTCACAGTAACACGCGCTCAATTCCGATAATTTACTTGTCTAACATTATTTTCTTTGATAAAACGGGATAATTTGGCACGAAATGCAATCAAAACAATGGTAGTTTTATCAACAAAGTGAGCGGAAAGGCGTGTTGTGAGCACGGCGTAATGAGGACGACTGGTTGACGTGAACGACGATTGGTCGAGCGAGGGAGGAGCAGCCATTGATTCTCCGTTGATTGGTCGAATACCGGTTGCAGCCGGTTTGTAGAGGTCGCGGCCGGCTCGCTTCGGAACAAGCGGTACCGATTTAGGGATGCGACACACATTTCACATTATCGGTTTTTTGAGACAATAAAATCTATTCATGTGTTCCTGGACATATTTTTAAACAAAAGTCGCTTACCACCGGTTTTAATTGAGAGATCAGCAATGAACCGGATAAGGTAATTGTCGTATGCAGTTTGGGCCAATTGAGTACCAATTCGTTGGAATAACGAGATACCGGATCTTGGTAATAAAGTAGAGTTGGCAAATCGTTTATTTGATCTTGTTATTCTCACAAATGCGGGCACAAGATGTGCTGTTTCATTCTGATAAAAATAAATCTGTTTACAGACAATTTTACCCACGTACACGCCATTGATTTGATGTATATTTGCATGTATGTCTGCTAATATAACAAATGCAAAAATAGCATTGTCTGCAACAAGTTTCATGTCTTTCCACTGATCTGATTTAATGTAGTTTTTAGATGGAAGTTTGTCTATTTTGTGGAGTTTATACTCGTAGGTAACATTTTTTCACGATTTCGTAGCGCACATTAATTTCGTATGGTTTACTATTAAAACACATCCACAAACATCGTCATGAGGCCATAATAGTCATTCAATTCGAATTTAGACATTTCTCCTTCACATTTCTCTCGTTATTTTCACATTATGTCATCAGATTCTTAGAGAATAGAGGCCGAATAATATATCAAACTGCCATTTAAGAATAGTAAACTCTACCCAGACCTTGCTTAACACAATTATTATTGGCGAATTCTTGTGCACGATCCATGCTACAAGGAAAACGAATTGCTAACACACGTTATCAACGACACGGTAAATCATGATAAAACATAAATGTGTGTGTTCCATTTAAAACATGTCATATTTGTAGACAAAGTTTTGTTGTAAATTTATTTCTTATGATTATTATTATCCCGTAGATGTCCAATGTAGGACATATACGATATTATTTAATATTGTGTTTGAATAACATGAAATCATTGACAGACGCCTTTAATTTTCGCATGGACTGTAGAGAAATCTGTTCGCATGGACTGTAGAGACATCTGTTTTAAGACCACTGCATAGTATAAAGACAAAGGCGCTTTCTCTGTCCCTATGTACCTTTAAATAATAAAAAATATGTAACGGATTTTGATTTGTTTTTTTTTAAATAGAATGATCCGAGAGGTCGGTTTTTGTGTATAATACATGCATGATTCAGTACAAAAACACTGATAATTTTAGGGCGTTTTGATGTGATATCGTAATTAAGTACCTACATTGTTTTGCACTAAATAATTGTCCATTCGTAACGTAGACGAATTTGGCGGGCAAGCTAGTTTTTTATAATTTTGTACAGTAATAATCTTCTTATATATAAAAATAAATTGCTGTTCGTTAGTCTCGCTAAAACTCGAGAACGACTGAACCGATTTGGCTTATTTTAATCTTGAAATATTCGTAGAAGTCCAGGGAAGGTTTAAACGGTGAGAAAATTTCCTTATGTGACGCAGACGAAGTTGTGTGGGCCAGCTAATTTATTATAATATCATCAGTAAATGTGAAATTTCTTGGCAGTATAATCTAGCTCAACTTGGCAGGTATATTGTACCCAGTAATATCATCTTTATTATAGCAAATGATCCGATGTGTTGTACCCACTAATATAATCTTTTTACAAGACGAACTATACAGTACACAAATCATACGCAGACACACAAAGTGAGTTTAATAATGACAAATGACTGACACCCAATTTTCGTTGAAGACCTCACGACCAATTTAGAATAGTTACTGCATAAGCACGTGTTGTGACTTTATAAGAAACATGATGAAGGTACTAAAGATGAGACCATAGACTTTCAAACACAATAAAGTAATTTTTTTTACATATTTTTTCAATATTCATGTTTTTTGCATGAAATTTATCCGAGATTATTTCCAATGTATCTGTTTTTTAAAAAAAAAGGTTCACCGACATCGATTCATCTAGAAAAGAATACGCAAATACGTTCAGCGAATAGTGAAATCGTGTCCGTTTAAAAGCAACTTTTTTCAACACAGCGCCTAAAGTAATCGTTCGAACTTGAATAAAATTTAACGGGACCTCACCACACCACAACCATTACCTTTCAGAAAGTAAAGTGTCCGAATCGTAATCGATAAAATGTATGTCTCTAAAAAATTCTTGGAACATAATCTCTAATAGATCTAAAGAAAAACTGACTAGTAAGTATATTTTGACCAACAGGCTTGTTTCTTTTTTTTGCTAGAATCCAGACACTTTGGATGTAACGTCTGACTGGTAGTTTTTGTGCTATTGTTAAGAAATGGTAAAACTTGTATAAAATCATTTCAAATAATTGAAATAACGTGCTCATTCAGACAGTCTCATATTATTGCTCTGTACAACGCAAATTTACCATTTAACCAACGACCTTTACCAAGGGGAATTTGTTAGTCTTAACAGGTCGTCAACACCGAGCAATGAAAGAATATGGCGTAGTGTAATGGGACGTAATGTATTGCGTAACGCTGTTATAAGTACAATAGTGTGTTGCAATGAGCGAGAGTATTTCTGTACAATAGACTAATAAGACTGTCTCGTTATAATAAACTGGGTTATTCTAGTTATTTTGAGCACTTTTTACATGATTGCTTAGACTGAAACTTTAAGATTGCAATACATCATCTGTAGAATCTAGGCCTTGCTCTTAAATATGATAGGTCCTCTTAGCTTTGTAAAGGTCCTTGGAGAAATTGTTAGTAAATGAAAATATAACTTCTTGAAACGTTTTCTTGTGTAATCAACAAGAAACATTCTTTGTAATAAATAACTTCCTTCTTATAATTCAATAAACTTATTTTTCAATATATTTGTGACCGTATTTAAAATTTCACTAGTCTTCTTTTTGGTGACTTCTACTCGGAACAGGTATCATTCATTCAATCGCTTGTGTTAAATTCCTAGACACGCTGGTGCCATCGAAATCATAACAGCTCAATAAAAAACCAAACCAATTTGAATACATTGAAACCGAATTGAACGAGATGAGTTGACAAACAGTCGCTATATTTAGAAGAGCTCGATTAGAATGAGGTCGTATGTTGTTCCCCTATCCGTAGTCATTGAATGAAAGGATGTTATGTGTGTGATGTTATCACTATTATTGAACGAAGTTGCTTCACGCTGTCTATCCATATGTATGCTTAAATAATGGAATTTTATGCGGCATTTTAGTAGATTGAGTGATTTAATATGGTTTATGTGTATAATACGTGTATAATATGATAGAGAAACACTTGTAATTTTAAAGGTATTTCATGTGATGCCATAAACTAATTTTAGTGTTGCTTTTATACTTGAATGAGGTATTGAATGAGATGAGGATGATACTAAAAAGGAAACGTTTTTTTTTTTTGATGTGTAAAACGTCTAACTCAAACTATATGTTTGAATTAACTTTTGCTTGAAAGCTACAGACAATAAGGAGTGAATGAATTAAAAATAAACCAATAGTTTAAGTCTGAGGCACTCTGCGATACTGATCGAGAATGAATCTGAAAAAAATATGGAGTGACACAGTACATCAACAAAGCAATAAATATCTAGACATCGCCAAACCAGACCCCGACAATCCTATATTTAAAATGAATTGCTGTTCGTTAGTATCGCGATTTGGCTAATTTTAGTCTAGAAATATAAGTAGAAGGTACAAGAAAATTCACAGGAACAATCTTATTTACACAGTCTTATATGACGCAGAAGCCAACTAGAACACAATAGAATTTCCGTAGAAGTAAATAACATAATCGTACAATTGCAGTCAGTAATAGAATTGATCACGCGACCATGCAGTGCCCGCATTGTATATTAATAAACGACGGAGAAACGATCATTCTTAACATGCATGACCCTTATTATGAGAACATGGAATGGGTAGTATGGAATCAAGCGGGACATATGACAGTCAATTTATGGACAAGTGGCGGAGGGTCTATATACCTCTATTCATATCGGTTTCATCATTACACGAATGTATGTACCTATTTTAGTAGAAATCTCCTAAATTTATTTAAGTAATTGAGGATACTATGCCACTGTTAAGTACTTGTATGGTAAGTCACATGTTTTTTGAATGGTCTATACTCTAAAATCTTAATTGGTAAAATATTAATGAGAAATTTATCTTAAAAGCAGTGGCCAAGAATGGTGAAGGTAAACAACGTGAGGAAAATGCATATTAAAGAAAGATCCATCGTCTTTTGAACGATTAAAATGTTCTTAGCATTCATATTGTGACATTTTTGAGAAACACTCGCAAATATGAGGACAGAGAGCGGGAAGCGACTTTGTTTTTTACTATGCAGTAAAGTCAGCGTATGCAATGCTTATTTGCTTGTACCATCTGCACGCCACTTTTAAAACTATAAAATTTCTGAAACTAAACACAGCGACATAAAACTGCGTTTACAACTAGCTTCAATTAAACTAAGGGCATCAATTGTACATAACTACATACAGACGCATCACTCAGTTATTATTATACTCGTCTATATTTAGCCGTATAAACCGGTTCAAGTCTGTTTTACAAGTACTTGTTGTTGTAAATACAACTTGCAATTTAGATAAGGATTGTGGCTGAAATAGATTTGTTTCCGATGCTCCATAGCGATCCCACTCAAAATATAGAAATCTCTACTAGGTAATATTATAAATGTGAAAGTAACTCTGTCTGTCTGTCTGTTACGCTTTCCCGCTTAGACCTCTCAACCGATTTTGATGAAATTTAGCACAGACAATCTTTAGACCTTGAGAAAGGACATAGGCTACCTTTTATTGCGAAAAAAAGGCATGAAGAAAAAAACGGGTTATAAAGTTCACACAGACGACATCAAAAATTTTTTAACCGTTGGAAAGCTACACTATCCCTTAGTGACATAGGCTATATTTACGCAGACAAAGTTGCGAGGATCCGCTTGTACTACATAAGTGGACAGCCAATCTCCAGTTTTTTAGGTACTCCAGGACATTCGATTGCCTTGGTTTTTTTCAATAAAGTTTTAAACCTTGTAGCTGTATTCTTAAGATACTATTTAAAAACATTTGAACTACAAAGCTTACTTATTCTACCTTGAAATCATTGAAAACAAACTTATAAGAAAAATGTAAGACCAATTAGAATATTCGTTTTAGTGTTAATTTAATGTTTTGGCGTTCAATTTAATGTTAACTATTGTTCGAATGTAATAACAAACCAATTAAGATCACTAACTTAATAAAAAAATAGGGTAGGCATAATGATTTTGAAGAATATTTTAAAACTAGTGGGCACGCGCAACTTCGTCTGCATCACTTTCAATTAAAAGATATCTTTCTCAGGGTCTAAAGATTGTCTGTGCCAAATTTCATCAAAATCAAAAATAGACAGACAGACAAACAGATTTACTTCCGCATTTATATTAGTAAGGATTTACCGGTTTTTATGGAGGCAACATCGTACACAGTAAAAAACTTAAACACAAGAAAAATTCTGCTCCCTTTTTGAGGCAGAAAAGTTTCGCTAGTAACTTGGTTATGCTAATTTAAAGTATTTTAAGGCAGATAAACGAACCTTCTTACTACATCTACCTATAATATGAGTCGCAAAATGTGTTAGTAAGCGCATAACATAACAACGCCTGGACCAATTTGACCAATTTTTTTTATAGTGCGGTGTTCATGCGGTGACAGAAATTCGAAATATTGCCAAATAAAATAAGGTTTAGGAAGGGGCTTATTTTTATTTGCCTTTTCCCTATACATGCAAACGACGACGCGGACAGCAGCTAGTTTTTAATATAAATTAATTTTTGTAATAATTAATTTCTATAACAATAGACAACGTAACCTATAGTAAGACAGAATTACTCGTAAAAATTATATCATAGTGTTGGGACACAAAATGTCGACTTTACCGGTTTTTAAGCAAACATCTATAATCCACGTGGCTTGCTTAATGATAAAATTTTGTATTTAGAATGAAACTGTTATATTATCATTTTTATCGATGTTATCTTTAACGGAAGACTCGAAGGTGATAAATAATTATTTAATATAGGATAAACATATTTATTACAAAAATAAAAACGACCGACCTCCATTTGTCAATTTTTTGTTAAATTTATATGAGATAATATCCAAAGTGTCTGCTTCTAACAAAGAATCATCGAAATCGATTCATATAGAAAAGAAATACACGCAAAAACGCCGAGCAAATCGTAAAATCTTGTCCGTTAAAAAAATTCAACAGGGCCTCACGACCACCTTTTATCTAAAACAAGAATCATCCGAATCGGTCCACCCAAATTAAAGTTATGAGGTGACAATCATAAAAGAGTACACACTAGTAACTCCTTCTTTTGAGAAGTTGGTCAAAACACACGCTGACTTGACTTTTTTTTTTCAATAAAACCTTCCTTGGTAATACTTTCATGCATTTTCAACGGGTTCTTAAAACGAGATTTAATTAATTGAGTTGTCTCGATATTTCGTTGGTGTTGCAAACGTCATGATCACGAGAAGACTGGATACTGCGGGTCGATTTAAGAGCAAACAAATCTGTTTACCCTTTTTCTCGTTCGCTTTTGGGTAGTACCACTGGAACTCAAATTCACATCACGACACACCACACTCACTGTATCTACAAGACTCTCGTTCGCATGAACCCGCGAGTGACTGTTGTGTTTAGCACTGGATTCTACATACTCGATAATGTGAGTTTGTTCTTAAATCGACCCGCAGTATCCAGTCTTCTCGTGATCATGACGTTTGCAACAACGTTGAAATAGCGAGACAACTCAATTAATTAAATATCGTGGTAAGAACCCGTTGAAATTGCATGAAAGTATTATAGAAAACCGCGAGTGTCTGAATAAGTTTACTCCCTTGTTAAGTCTAAAGTATTTAATTGTTTCACTACTAATCATATAATTATTACATCTGGAATTAACATCTTGAACAACAGAATGAAGCCAATTGAAAGTATGTCAATCGCGAGTAACAACACGATATTCTTTCGTTAGTGTACCGATGACACTCAATTCGTTTAGCACACTAATAAAATATTACACACACATAAGTTCTTTAAAACTTCATTTTGTTTTTCATGATGTGATTCAAAATGTCTTGTAGTTACGCACGATCGGTGTACTTTAAATTGGCTTCATTCTATTGTTCATGATTCGGGTATTGGCTCACATCTCCCTCCTGTGTAGCCAGGATCCACAGCGGCGACCATCGTAATGACTCTGAGCAGTGAAGCCCAGGAAAACCCGTGGGAAAGATAACTTGTCTTGGGCCCCGCAACGAATTTAATCAGAAGATGATAGAAGGAGTAGGAAAAATATGAGTTTCAACTTCCCTTCTCGCAAAAGCGGGAGACAATAAAATAACATTGAAAAATGCATTGCGCCAGAATCTATTATGTAATCTATTGTTCATGATGTTAATGTAACAATTTTATTCTTAAAATAACGCGAAACGTAATTGAAACAAATGAACAGTCAATTGAAAACCATGAGATGCATTGACGAAATTTAGCAGCGTTGTAATTAGCATAAAAACGTGATAAATTGTAATTTAAAATTCGTCATTAATGAATAAGAATTACGAGTTACGTTATTTTTACAAGCTTTATATTGACTTGCACTGGATGTAACTATGTAAGTTCGGTTGTAATCTTGCAAGCTAAAGACAAACTTCCCGGTTTCCGATTGAGCTGACATTTCGCACGCAGATGTATATCGCGTGACAATGCAATAATATGACAAAATGGCGCTGATCCGATGATGGAGTCGTGTTTGAGCTCGTTTTACTTGTATTAGCACTCTACTGTTACATTATATCCAGGATCTTAAAAGCTTATACATATTTAAAAAAAAAAAAAACAAATCACAATGTGCCACCGCGAAGCGTACAGCTAGTTAAGAATAGTTTCCTTACAGCAAAATTCGCTAAAAACATTTCAAAATAACACCCTTTATAAAAGCTATTTTGGATCACCCTGTATAGTAATAAACTACGACTTACCACAGTTCAGGCGAGTAAGATGGTGAAGTTGTAATCAAAGATGGCGGCGGCATTAGAGCGTCGTTGGATAACTGAAAACAATATACACTGTTCATATATGTTATTTCATATACAGGGTGTACCTACGACTATCATTGCGGTATTCCATATACTATACAGGGTGTTAAAACCCGATGAAACAATACGTTCACAGCAAATAGTATACTTGCTGTAGAAGCCATCCACCAAGTCTGGGTTTTCTAGGCATAATATATATTATGTTATAACTAATCAAAACTACGTGTAAATTAGTACATGATCAACCCTACCGTACTGACCTACTGAGAAATGGAAACAGTCGTTTAAATTTTTGTATTAAAAAAATATGATATTATTGTAGACTTACCGTAGTTAACACGGTGGCTTCACATGCAGGTTGATATTTTTCTAAATCAGCTCTCGGTCTGCGCATCACTTTTTCTCTGTCTTGTTTGTGTTTGCGATCTGCGCCTTTTAATTTGAAAACCTACGACAAAATAATAAATTTGGTACACATACATTTTATAAAAAAATATTTTATAAAAAGTTATACATTTTTAAACAAAGCTCCCACAGTACTAGTAGAAAGGGTGTCAATGGACATCTGGATGGAACGAAGTTCCTTTCGATTAAAATATATCTTATAATTATTTTTCCTAATTTTTTTTACGCGCGATTAGGAACGTGTTTTAAAAGATTTTGATCACAGCTCCATCTAGCGATAATCATCTAAAACAAAAAAGTGTCGTGACAACTTTTCGTAAGAATTTATTCCGTCTAGCCCCCTTTCACAACGTGCGATAAGGAACTTCGTTCCAAAATATGTTTTTTTCAAATGTTGATATTTTGTAACACCCTGCACCTTGATCTGGCAGGCGGCCGCGTTGAGTCGGTTGTGTTCATCGCTGGCTAGATATGTCTCCACCTGTATACGGAAGGGAACTCCCTTTTCGCCGCCATGTTTTTTCGCTGTAAACTCTGTTGATATGCAGTTAACCTAAAAAAAGAAACACTTAATTATAAGCTTTTAAGACCCTGGATATCATGTAGCAGTAGAGTGGTAGCTAATACAACTAACACGAGCACAAACATGACGGGTCTATCTTGTTTAGTACAGGAGTTCCTATGACCACCTTTTGACTCCATCATCAGATCAGTTCTATTTTGCTGTCACGCGATATACATCTGCGTACAAAATGTCAGCTCAATCGGAAACCGAGAAGTTTGTCAAATTTAACTCGCAAGATTTCACTCGAACTTAAATAGTTACATCCAGTGCAAGTTAATATAAAGCTTGTAAAAAGGAACCAACAATCCACCCTGTATAATTTTATTCAAAATGCAACACCCTGTATATAATACATACCTTTATATAAACGCCGACATCTTTAGTAGCGTCCCAAAACACGTGTAATGCGTTCAGAGCTGTAGATTGTTCTACACGTATGATACCGTATGACAGGGGAACATCAACCTGTATAATAAATAGTATTGTAAAGAAAACTTCATTCCACAAGATGTTCAAACCTACCCATACATAGTCAAGAAAACAATTAAAGAACATCTGTTCAATAAAGCATGTACTGTACTGTACCAACCCATTACTGCCCACTGTTGGGCTCAGGTCTCCTCCGAAGAGGGATTAGGCATAGTCCACCACGCTTGCCCAGTGCGGATTGGGGACTTCACATATCTTCAAAGGATTTTTAGAATCCTTTTCCAACATGCTGGTTTCCTCACGATGTTTTCCTTCACCGTTTTTAGCCAGTTAGTTGTGTTGGGGGTTGTCCATTAATCACGTGATCTTTTTTTTGCATTTTTTAACCCCCCCTCCCCCATCGGTGATACGTAGTGAGGTTTAAGACCACCCCCCCCTCCCCCTTCTCAACATGACGTGTATTTTTAGTACCTACAACGAATCTTAAAATTTTCGCGCCGTGCCGCTTAATATTTGTTTAAAAATCGCGCGTTTGACGAAAAAATAAATACACGAGATATCTTACTACACCCCCCCCTCCCCATTGTGTTATTTTCGTGATTTTTATCAAACCCCTCCCCCCCTTTCAAGCCTCACGTGATTAATGGACAACCCCTTGTGAAAAATTGTACATAAATCATTTTCATATTAAGATTTAGAGGTACAAGCCGGTTTTGAACCCGCGACCTCCCGTACGGAAGGCAAGCGCTTCAACCACTACCCCACCACGATTTAATAATGCCTACTATATATAAAATCAATGATGACCTGGACGATTGCGCCAAGGTCATTTCATTTTCATAATCCATTATTTTGTATTTGTTTTACTTCTGTATTGTCAAAAAAAATGCTGATAAACATTACAAAAAGACATGCCCGCTGAGTTTCTTGACAGTTCTTTTCAGGGCGGTGGCTAAAATTGTTTTGTTTTGCCGAATGGTAGCGGGTCGATTTACGAGCAAACAAATCTGTCTACCCTCGATTATCGAGTATGTGGATCAGTGTGTCCAGTGCTAAACACAACAGTCACTCGCGGGTGACATTGCGGTATTCCATATAATATATAGAGAAAAATGTTTTTATTACAAACATGAAAACGACCGACTTACATTTCTCAAGCACAGCACAAAAACTACCAGTCAGATCTTTATCAAATTTATATGAGACAATGCTCAAAATGGGATATGAACCGATATCGATATATTTTTTTTTGTTAGGAAGCAGACATTTTGAGGAATACCTGATATAAATTTGACAAAGACCTGTTGTGGCGACCAATAATAGCGCGCGAGATCCTGAATCGCGGTATCAACGTTTGCAGAAATCTTCGCATATAATATACGACATCTGAAATCTACAACAGCGGGCTTCGGCCTGACCATCATACACTATCTCGCCCGCAACGAGATCTCCCTTTAGCCATAGTCCACTGTACCCAGACCTGTCAAGTATTTTTTGTGCTATGCTTGAGAAACGGAAAATGGTCGTTTTAATGTTTGTTATAAAATATTTGCGAACACGATTATTCGTATTAATAATGGGTGATTTTTTTGAGGTTAGGATTTTCATGCATTAGTATTTGCTCAGATTTTTTGAGGTTATGATTTTCATGCATTATTATTTGCTCAGTATGCTTTGACATTTCATCATGAATAGACTTACTAACGAGCAACGCTTGCAAATCATTGAATTTTATTACCAAAATCAGTGTTCGGTTCGAAATGTGTTTCGCGCTTTACGCCCGATTTATGGTCTACATAATCGACCAAGTGAGCAAACAATTAATGCGATTGTGACCAAGTTTCGCACTCAGTTTACTTTATTGGACATTAAACCAACCACACGAATGCGTACAGTGCGTACAGAAGAGAATATTGCGTCTGTTTCTGAGAGTGTTGCTGAAGACCGTGAAATGTCTATTCGTCGCCGTTCGCAGCAATTGGGTTTGTGTTATTCGACCACATGGAAGATTTTACGCAAAGATCTTGGTGTAAAAAAAACCGTATAAAATACAGCTCCTGCAAGAACTGAAGCCGAACGATCTGCCACAACGTCGAATTTTCAGTGAATGGGCCCTAGAAAAGTTGGCAGAAAATCCGCTTTTTTATCGACAAATTTTGTTCAGCGATGAGGCTCATTTCTGGTTGAATGGCTACGTAAATAAGCAAAATTGCCGCATTTGGAGTGAAGAGCAACCAGAAGCCGTTCAAGAACTGCCCATGCATCCCGAAAAATGCACTGTTTGGTGTGGTTTGTACGCTGGTGGAATCATTGGACCGTATTTTTTCAAAGATGCTGTTGGACGCAACGTTACAGTGAATGGCGATCGCTATCGTTCGATGCTAACAAACTTTTTGTTGCCAAAAATGGAAGAACTGAACTTGGTTGACATGTGGTTTCAACAAGATGGCGCTACATGCCACACAGCTCGCGATTCTATGGCCATTTTGAGGGAAAACTTCGGAGAACAATTCATCTCAAGAAATGGGAACTTACCGGAAGTTGGCCACCAAGATCATGCGATTTGACGCCTTTAGACTATTTTTTGTGGGGCTACGTCAAGTCTAAAGTCTACAGAAATAAGCCAGTAACTATTCCAGCTTTGGAAGACAACATTTCCGAAGAAATTCGGGCTATTCCGGCCGAAATGCTCGAAAAAGTTGCCCAAAATTGGACTTTCCGAATGGACCACCTAAGACGCAGCCGCGGTCAACATTTAAATGAAATTATCTTCAAAAAGTAAATGTCATGTACCAATCTAACGTTTAAAATAAAGAACCGATGAGATTTTGCAAATTTTATGCGTTTTATTGTTTAAAAAGTTCTCAAGCTCTTAAAAAATCACCCGTTATTACCTCTACAATTCTCTCTCCCGGCCTCTCAGCGTGCCACTGAGATATCTGTTCCTTCTCCGTGTACTGAAGACGGCGCTCGTGGAAACATACTTTTATCACGCTCTGAAAATATCAAAACTATTTAAATACAAGCTTTTAAGATCCTGGATATCATGTAGCAGTAGAGTGTAATGCAATGTGATAAAATGGCGCTGTTCTAATGACGGATTCGGACCCCGTGTTTGGGCTCATTTTACTTGTGTTAGCACTGTACCAGTGGCGCGCAGTCTATAGAAGCAAATAAGCACTGCATACCCTAGCATAGCAAAAATAACTACAAGAATCGTTTCAATGCAGTATACAGGGTGGATCTGTAACTGTGAACAATCTGACGCGGGGTGAATGACCTGTCGAAATACAACTTAACACCATTTTTATTTTTTTGGATCGGTTAAACTTTTTTCTGTCATTGTATGGAAAACGTACGACTATCGTTGCGGACTTCCATACTATGATGATTTTTTTTTATCCAATAACTAAAATAAAAATGGTACTAAGTTTTATTTCGACAGGTCATTCACCCCACGTCAGATTGTTCACAGTTACAGATCCACCCTGTATACCGCATTGAAACGATTCTTGTAGTTATTTTTGCATTGCTAGGGTATGCAGTGCTTATTTGCTTCTATAGACTGCACGCCACTGGTAGTGCTAACACAAGTAAAATGAGCCCAAACACGACGGGCCCGAATCTGTCATAAGGTCAGCGCCATTTTGTCACATTGCATTGTCACGCGATATACATCTGCGTGCAAAATGTCAACTCAATCGGAAGAAGTTTGTCTTTACCTTGTCATTCCACCCGAACTTACATAGTTACCAGTGCAAGTTAATATAAAACTTGTATAGTATACGTACGGGAGGTCGCGGGTTCAAATCCGGCTTGTACCTCTAAATCCAAATGTAAAAAGATTTATGTGCAATTTTTCACAACACCACTGGCTAAAAACGGTGAAGGAAAACATCGTGAGGAAACCTGCATGTCGGAAAAGGGTTCTCAAAATCCTTTGAAGATATGTCAAGTCCCCAATCCGCACTGGGCAAGCGTGGTGGACTATGCCTAATCCCTCTTCCGAGGAGACCTGAGCCCAACAGTGGGCAGTAATGGGTTGGTACAGTACAACTGTACTAGTTGTGTACCTTGAGTAGTTTCCCCTTGTAATGTGACAGGTCGCCGAGTTTCTTCAGTTTGATCTCGTAGGGCTGGCCCTGGTTGAGGTAGGTGAGTGTCTCCTCGTTCTGTTTGGTGGCGATGGATGTCGCCGCCGCTAACACGTATTGGAATCTGTAAGGGATTTAATAAATAATTTAATTTCGTATATTTTTTTTTCAGTTGAAATCGTGGATCTCCACCCGCGGGGCGGTATGTGGGAGTTGAACCGCATTAAAACCTCCAACCGCTCACACTTAGCGTCCGAACCCCGGCTGAGGTTCTGACCCAGCACAGGATTTGAAGGGACGGCGCGACGCGTTACGCGCTCTTTCCCGTCGCGCCGTCCCCTTAATATCATACTTAAACTAATTTAATAATTAATAAATAAATAAACTAATTTAGTATAACTAATATAGTAGTAGTCTTATGAATTTTGAAAGGATTCTACTATTTTTTATCAACATTAATTATTATAAAGAGGCAATCTTTGTTTGTTTGTATGTCATCGGAAAATACGAAGAAATGTCACTTGTTAAGTTCCGTTAAGTTTCTACGGAACTTAACAAGTTTCGTAAGATAAGAAGCGCTCAAAAAATTGGCTTATTTAATTTATATTTTTACTACAAAAATAAATTTCTTTAAACACTCGCGGTTATCTACATCACTTACACTATTACTAAACGGGTTCTTACCACGATTATTTTTAATTAAGCGGTTCCGATATTTCAGCACTGTTTCAAGCGCCATGATCACGGGAAGACTGAGGAACTGCGGGTAGATCATTTAAGAGCAGATAAATCTGTCTACCCTCTTTCTCGTTCAATTAAAAATAATCGTGGTAAGAACCCGTTTAGTAATAGTGTAAGTGATACAAAAATAAAATTAAAAATACAGAGCGAGCTTGATAAAGTCTAATATCACTCAAGAAAATTTACAAAAGTCCTACCTAGTGTCATCTTTGAAGCTGGACTCGGAACGTATCGGCGAATGTAGGAATCCCTCTAAAGAACTGACCGGGGAACAAATCAGAAGACCGGCATCTGTATAACAAAATCATCATCATTATCATCATCGACCTGTAGACGTCCACTGCTGGACATAGGCCTCCCCCAAGGATTTACAACGCTCGCGGTTGGTAGCGGCCTGTATCCAGCGTGTTCCTGCGATCTTAACAAGATCATCCATCCACCTTGCATCCGCCACTCCAGAACCCTCGTGCTCCAACGGGCATCGGTTCTACGTGCTATGTGTCCCGCCCACTGCCACCTCAACTTGCTTATTCTTTGGGCTATGTCAGTTACTTGGGTTCTTCTGCGAATATCCTCGTATAAGAAAATACAGGATGTTTATTTCGCGTTGTAAAAAAATATAATCTACTTTTGGGTCAAACCTAACAACAATATTTATTTTATAGAAACGTCTTTCAGTTTTGACGAATAACACAAAAATATTATTCAGATATTTATTAAATTTTTATGAGATTATGTCTAAAGTATGTGTTATTCAACAAAAAAAGAAACATCGAAATCGGTTCATGCGGAAATGAAACAGACACAGCAAATCGTTAAAAGACATATCTTTAAACGAAACTCCAAAAGTACTTGTTCAAATTAATAGTCTTTGAAAAATCAGTTAAAATTAATTAAATATCTCACTTTTATTCTCCTGGTCGGTAGGTGAATGGTAACCGTTCATTGGCATGACGGCGTTGTTTGCCATTTGCTGGCATTGCATGGCATCTGGGCTTCCTAGAGTGAAAAAAAAGTTTATACTACGATTGACAGATGTTAGGCTAATGGCCTTGTAGCCAGTGCCTATCGTAAATAAAGATGGCGTTAGTTTATGGAGACGGATTGAAGATGGCGCTGTTTTTTTTCTCTTTTATTTACGTAGCAATCGAAGTAAAATAATTAAATGTAATTTTATAAAATAACTGGTTCAAATGAATGTCAATTGAAAATGTAATTTTGCATGTTTTATATTGTTATATCATTATAAAGCATGTATTTGTAACCTTGTACCAGCTGAAGTGGGGTAAAGATCTAGAACTTACTATTCTACCTTTATTTTTCAAAAGGGACCCAAAAGAAAACTATAAAGACAATTGAATTTGAATTGCAATTGCAATAAATTGAATTGCAGAGATTCATGAGTGACGGTAACCACTTACTATCAGGTGTGCCATTGGCGCGTCTGCCTACATGGCAATAAAAAAAAATTTGAAGTAAGTCTTACCATGCTGCATAACATTCTGGTTTAGTGTCGATTGTTGGCACCCCTCATCCATGGCGTCGCGAGCACTGTCCACCACCATGCTGGTTATCTGTTGGAATATATTGTATATATGCATGACATACCCTAACTTATCCTATATATGTACCTATATTGTTGTGTGTTTACTAGTTTTAAGTTTAAAATTGTACTGAGTTTTCATTAAACATATTTCTTTCTTTCTATCAAATCTATACTAATATTATAAAGCTGAAGAGTTTGTTTGTTTGTTTGAACGCGCTAATCTCAGAAACTACTGGTCCGATTTCAAAAATTCTTTCACTGTTGGAAAGTCCATTTATCGAGGAAGGTTATAGGCTATATTTTATTTTCAAAAAAATTAGGGATCCGCATGAAAATATCGAATATGTAACAAAAGGTGAAAAATCGAAAACCTATTTATGCGTACGCTGCAAAAACTATTGACAATAGAACAAAATGATGTACTACGGGTTTTTAAGTCTTTTGAAGACAAACAAAAAAGTCCGCGAGAGCATATATCTAACTATCATAGTTTAGTCACAATAACCGCTTTTATGTTTATAAAAATAAAAAAATTGTCCGAAAAATTAATTTAACATTAAATGAGTATCGTTATATTAACCCTTATCCAAATTAAGTATTATATTATCAAGAGTATTAATGTAGAAGTAAATTACTTTTTGTTTTATTCCAATCGGACTTTTCGTTTAGAAGTTATCACGAGTATAAAACGCAATTTTATTAATACACCCACAGCGGGCGGCGAAAATAATATCGCGACGGCATAGCGAGTACTGTTTGAACCCCTTTGTAACGCAGACGAAGTTGCGCGGGTCAGCTAGTTTGTTATAAAATACAATAAAAATCTATTAAATGCTGTTTATTTAATAGAAATACACTTATTATTCCAATTATGTGTATTGAGCGTAAAAGTGTATTGATTGTATGATGTAAATCTGTGAAATAGTAGGTTTGATTACTCTCTTATTGTCTGGAAAAATGTGGCATCACGGATCCAAAATAGATAAACAAAATTTGTTTCTGTTATTGAATTAAAGTTAAATTAATCTGAAAGTTCGTAAAAAATACTCGATAACAAGGGTTTAAGGCCATGTCTGTCGAGATTATTTTATTTTGACAGCCCTGTGGTAATCCCGAACATTATCTTACAATCAGGTGGCTCTTCTACATACATGGCATTAAAAAAAAGATTTTTATTGCATTGTAGATAGACAAGAGTGGTTACCGTCGCTCATAAACCACTGTAACTCCTGTCTATCATTTTGTTACCTGTCTATCATCGTTGCGTCGGGGTAGCGGCCATGGCCGGCGTGGTGGCGACACGACCGCGCCCGTGGGCGACGGGGCTTCTTGCTTGAACACCGCCAACGAAGGCAGCGTCAGTAACGCCTCGCTAAATGGTACGGAATCTTAATTATAGATGGCGTTGGTAATTTGTATGTGTGGACAATGGATGTCGCTTTAACCGTGATAATTTTGGTGATCTATATAAAAAATACTAATGTAATTTGTGTGTATGGGTATTAAAGTAATTTTATCGGAAGAAGATAGGAGTATTAAACGTGAAAAGTAAGTCCAACTTCCGAATGAGAATCGTGAACATAAATGCAAATGTAATGTTACAATTAGACTTTAATGACTATTTAACTATCATACAGGTTTCTTTATGAGATTCCCCTTATGTTTTAGCTAGTTATTTTAGGACCGCAATACATAAGTCACAGAATTTAGGAAACCTCTCACCATTTAATACTAATTTTCACACTTCATCCCTTAATTTGTAAAGTACCATCATCTGGAAATAGACCTCTCCTAGTTTATAGTACTGTACTAATGAATTATTTTTTACTTACTTCATAGATAATTCGCCAGGAAGGTCCAAGTCGAGATCGTTGACCTGCCATGCTGGCGACAAGTGTGAGGATGATGAGCTGTTTCCGCTTCCGCCAATGTCGCTCAAAGCAGCTGAGGACAAGACATAGGAATATTTTATTGCCAACAAGAAATTCAGATTAAAACTTCTTTACAACTATAAAACAATCAGAATTCAAACATTGCATGTTGTTGCTAGATTTGCCGAGTCACTGATGACATAGCTTACATAATTGCAAGGGGTATGACACTCTTCGTAAATAATGTCTGAACGCAACCGAAAAGTTTTGTAGTTGTAAACTTCTACAAGATAGACTGACCATCTGTTTAAGGCAAGTTATCTTTCCCTCGGTTTCATAGACTGTTCAGAATCATTGCGGGATTATAGCTACACAGGAGTCACAGTGGTAAAATTAAGTAAAAATTACCATATTTTTTATTTATAACTTTTGTATAATAGATTTTTAATTTGTGAAAATAAATTTAAGTAATTTTTTTTTTAAAGTTCTTCTCCTTTTTGTGCATGATATTTTGCTTGCTATCTAGACATAATATTATCCCTATAGTATTTTAGAATATATGTACTTTTTCCTCTCATTCAAAAATATGTCATTAACATTTATCTCAACATACACGAGTCGTCACCGTGTCACATTTTATTATAGATTGTAGTTTGATCCGGTTCATATAGTCGCTACGCTGATTGGGGTCACAGTACGAAAATGATAACCCTACTCGGCTTCTTATATTGATTGTGAAATAGGCACGCGTGCCATATATCCGTGAGATTCTCTCTCTTTCACACGTATATCTTTTACGTATGCTCATCTCTTTCTGTTTGGAAATTGGGGCAATTTGGACCTGTTAGATCATGATTGTTGTGACTGAATTTGTGTTAAAAATCAGCTAAAACAAACGGGTATGATGATGGAACGTAATCAATAGTGGAATTATTTTTCATAGCCCATGATGTTCATTAGGCGTATAATACCAATAGTATTTTACTTATAGGTATTCAAAATGGTAGAATCACCATCTTAGCAGTTTAACACCCCACCAAGGCTTACTGAACGATATGTATACATCAAACATACATGTAGCATACATTACGAAACCCTCCAAGAAACCAGGAGATCATGAACTGTGAAGTTTGAATTGCTGATACGTAACGAGAAATATTTATTTAATGAAAAAAAAATGAAAATGAAATGAAAATTTATTGTTATAAAAATATTAAGACATACGTTTAACATTGGTCCCCGCACTAGGAAACACCTGTTAATGTTATGTTTTTATTAGTTTAGGATTAGTTATTCTTAATTTAGTATTGGGTATTTTTTAAATTAGTATTGGGTTTTTAAGTTGAAATATATTTGTAAGGTTTGTGTATAAAGACTTTTATAAATAAATAAATAAATATTAGTATGTATCACGTATTTTTAACCCACAGATTAATAGTTTTTTACTTCGGAACGTAATGAAGGTTATTCTTATCGTGTTCTTTTTTTTTTACTTGACAACTAGCACGTGACATGAGTCTTGTTTTGACATGAATTATTGAAATTGGTTAAGAGATAATAAAACAATTTTATTGATCGGTATAAAACACAAAAAAAGGGAAGTTATTTAAAAGGGAGTTTTATATTTAACTATCCATTAAATAAATATACAGGATTATATATAACTTTTTACAAGTCTAAGTGGGGTGATTGTCCTGTTGAAAAACAACTTTTAACCACTTTTGTTTATTTAATGAATATTTGTCCAAAATTTTGTATTTTTTTTGGTTTTGCCTAACAATTCGTATTTTGGCACGTCTTTACAATTTTCCAGCGACAATATCATCATCAGACTATAGACGTCCACTGCTGGACACAGGCCTTCCCCAAACCTCGCCACAACGACTGATCCTGTGCTGTCTGTAGACAGTGACTTCCCAGGTCATCGGTCCATCTTATGGGAGGTCTGCCTACGCCGCGCCTACCGGTTCGTGGTCGCCACTCCAGACTTTGACTTTTATTTTTGACATAGCGTTTTATTTTGACAGGAAATAAGATATCCACCCTGTATAAAAGCTAATTAGAGCTACGATAAAGACTTCAAATCTTATATAATCAGTCTTATTAAACAAACAACTATATTATTTTAATTATTGACAGCGTCAAACATAAACAAATTAAGAGTTATTCTGGATTTTATCAGTAAAGTTCGTTCGATGTCACAAGTCTAGATAAGGTCGTTATAATATATTGAACTTTATAATTGATAGCGTACAGTCTATTATCCATAAATAGTTTAAATGTTATGCTTAAGAACTGAGGCATTTTCTAATGATTATTTTGTAATAAAAGATCTGTTTGTATTACTATTATTTTTCGAATTAATCAGGGTGTCCCGCTATGTAACTTGAAAGGATAAAAGCTGTTTTTTTCTAAGGAAATCAAATAATAATGTTTTCTAAAAACAATAGTTTAAGTTTGTCTAAAAATAAAAGTAACAAAAAAAAAAAAAAAAAAAATTGATGAAGCCCATCGAAAGAACAGTTAATTATAAAGAATCCTTATTAAAACATAGTATCTTAAAGAACAGTGTGAAATGTTCTATTCACTTTTCTAGATATAACTTCTTCGTGTTTTATTGTTCTGGGACACCCTGTATAGCATTGATGTTGAAGACTAATTATAATGTTTATTTGAAGTAGCATAATTAATGATAGCTCTCTTGGCAACTTTAAAATTATGTGATAATAAAAAAATAACAATTCTGCAGCAAAACACCATAACTGTTATGTAATACCCACTTGTTTGTAAAGCGAATGTGAAATGTCGGAAGTAGATGGATGTAAGAGGAATGCCTAAGAAGAGATGGTTGGATTGTGTGAAAGAAGATATGATTTGCGGCGTGACAGAGGACTTATGCCAGATTAGGAATGAATGGAGAGATAAAACATATTGCGCCGACCATATTCGAATGGGGGTTCTTCGAAAAATACATTATTACAAATAAATAAAACGAAGAGTCTATTTTGTAATATCCACCATTTTTGGAACGAAGTTCCTTATCGCGCGTTGTGAAAGGGGCTAGACGGAAAAAAATCTTACGAAAAGTTGTCACGACACTTTTTTGTTTTAGATGATTATCGTTAGATGGCGCTGTGATCAAAATCTTTTAAAACGCGTTCCTTATTGCCGTTACGTTAGGAAAAAAAAATAAAAGATATCTTTTAATCGAAAGGAACTTCGTTCTATTCGGGTGTCCCATGACACCTCTCAAGTTTTTATTTTTTATTGTCATGTGGGCAGACGAACTTGCAGGTCAATTGATCGTAAGTGGTTACCGTTTTTCATGGTCATCTGAAATGAGACACATACATATCTACCTCTAAGGACTTTCATCGAACCTCGTTTGAAGAAGGACACGTCATACCGTCTGTTTTTTTCCGGAGAACCTTTAAAAAGGCTGGACCGAATTTTAAAATGATACATACTGGCAGATGGCCGATATACTACGGAGTAAGAAAAACTACACAATAAATCAAGTTTTCTCCTCTCGCAACCAAATTTCGCACCGGTTATTGAAAAAAAGCATTTAAAACAAGTACCATAAGGATTATAATTGATGTTGGTGAACGCATGAGCACCGAATTCCGTCAACCTCCTTCCTTCCCTGGCTTCTCTGGCTGCAAACTGCAGGACAGCAGCAGCCGACATCCTATCCGTCTGCTGGGTAGCCGTGTCTTCAACCATGATTTAAATTTGCAAAAAGATTACGGATCCGAAAAACAGATAGCGTTGTTCTCAAGTTTTCACTCTGGCGAAAGTTGAATGTATTTCCAAATTCTGTGTTATTGAGTTTCCAAAGTCGGTTTACAGATGGCACTAATTTCAAGTCTTCCTTTACTGTTTCTGGAGGGTTTCCAGATCCAGATAACAGATGGCGCTATTTTCAAGGTTTTTTTTTTATTTTTTGCGGGTATTTAGTAACCGTCACATACACTGTATCATGATTATTATGATAGACGTCCGTTTTTTAGTTTTTGTTAAACACTTTTCACTTTTATTCACTTTTTGTGAACGTTTTGTTGTAGTCATTTTATTTAATAGTACACTTTTGTTTGTTAAGACTGATTTAATTTAAATGCAAATATTTTGAAGCATTCATAGTATCTGGTGGTATCAGGTAACTGTAGTCTTAAATGACAGTGATTTAAAGTGGTTTGTCTTAAAAAAAAGTTAATTTAACGATTATTATAAAACTGAGGCCTATACAGGGTGATTTTTTAATGATAGTTAAAATGATGATGGAGTTTGTTTGCCATGTAGGCAAACGAATCAGCGGCTCATTTGATGGTAAGTAGTTATCGTCGCTCGTAGACTGCGATGTCTGGGACACCACGGAGTAACCACCTATAACCTACTGGCATTGTTGCGAATTCTGGAGGAACCATATTCACATATTGCGACGTCACAACCGTTTGCTGTGATTAATTTACAATGAACCATATATTCATACTAGTTGACACGCGCAACTTCGTCACAGAGGGATATGATATAGCCTATATATAGCTTTTTTTGTGACAGGATGAAATCGCCGGACTTCCACCCGCCCCGCAGGTGGTGTATGTAGTCCAACCGCATTGAAACCTCCTGCCGCTTACGCTCAACGTCCGAAGCCCGGCACGAGATTGGGTGAGGTGACGGGACGCGTTCGCGATCAACGTTCACGTCTTGCCCCATCACCCCCGGACACCGAACCGACAGTCGTCAGCGAAGCGACCACCGGCTCTCTCGGTCGGCGGGCCAACCCACAAAGATGGGGCCGCGTGATGGAATACTTCCCTCGGAATACCCGGCTGGGTCAGAACCAGCCTGGGTAGCGCGGCTTACCATCCCCCTAGCTTATAGCCTTCTTCGATAAATGGACTATTAGTATAGATAATAATATCTAGTGGACATCTACGAGTTGGTGATTGATATTCTACGCCGGAGCAATAATAATAATAATAATAAAGCCTTTATTACAACCTAAAATGTACAATATTTTTAACAATATATTATATTTTATTTATCGACACCGGTTTGGTTTAGATTGTTTGCTTCTCAGCATAGGCCTCCCCAAGGGCTCTCCATAGGTTTCGGTCGCGCGTTTTCCTCAGCCACGTTTTACCAACAATTTTTATGAAATCATCTTCCCATCTTAGATGTTGCCTTCCTTTTTTACGTTTTTTATATACCGGACACCACTCTGTCACATCCTTAGTCCACTTGTCTGTTTCAGTTCTCATGAGGTGACCAGCCCATTTCCACTTTAAGTTTTTTATACAAACTGTTATGTCTTTTACTTTGGTTTGTTTCCTTATTGATGTCAGCCTTATCCTGTCTTTTCTTTTTATGCTTAGCATACTTCTTTCAATGTCGTGTTGACATTTCTCTAGTTTTTTAGTGTTTTGTTTCGTAAGACCCCATGTTTGACATCCATAAGTCATGACCGGTAAGATGCACAAATTAAATATTTTACTTTTTGACTTGAGTGGTATATCTGGATTCTTAAAAATTTCCTTTAGAGACCAGTATCTTCTCCATGCTGTACTAATTCTGTTATCAATTTCTTTGTTTGTGAGATTTTCCGGAGAAATTATTTGTCCAAGATACGTGTACTCGTTCACATATTCTATATGATTGTGGTTAGTTCTGAGAGGTATTTTATTGTTGTTGTCATTTGTCATTACTTTGGTTTTGCTAGTATTTATAGATAAACCTACTTTCTCGCTCTCGGTTTCAAGTTGGTTGAGCATGACTTGAAGATGTTGCGGGTCCTCACTAATCAATATTAGATCGTCCGCAAATCTAAGATGGTTCATCTTCGTTCCATTTATGTTTATGCCAAAATTATCCCAGTTAAGATTTTTGAAAGCATGCTCCAGAACAGCGGAGAATAATTTAGGAGAAAGCGGGTCTCCCTGCCTTACTCCTCTCTTGATTTGAAAATATTCACCTTTGCTCTCCATTTGTATTCTAGATTTCATATTCGTATAGATGTTTTTGATAAGTCTTATGTATTTTCCATTTACGCCCTGTGCTGTTAGTGCTTCCCACAATTTTACATGTTTCAGGGAGTCGAATGCTTTATTGTAGTCTACGAACGCAAGATAGTACGTAATATCATATTCCTTGCACTTTTGTAAAAGTTGTTTGATGGTATGGATGTGATCCAATGTGGAGAAGCCGTGGCGAAATCCAGCTTGTTCTCTTGGCTGATTTTCATCCAAAATTCTAGTTATACGGTCTAATATAACTTTGGCAAATATTTTATAAATATTAGACATAAGACTGATGGGTCTATAATTTGAAATATCGTCTGTGTTACCTTTTTTATGTAGTAGAACTATTGTAGAAGTAGTCCATTGGTATGGAATATTTTCGCTTGATAGTACTTGGTTGAATATATTTGTTAGAGTTTCAAGAATTGTTTTAGAAGTCCCTAAGAGTAATTCATTGGAGATACGGTCTTCTCCAGATGCTTTCCCACTCTTTTGTGATTTAATTGATTTCCAGACCTCATCTTTCATTATATATGGTATATCTTCATCTTGAGTTTGATTTGCTAGTTCTTGCTGATCTATGTTTGAGTCGTCGTTATAAAGTTCACGGTAAAAAAGAGTTGCCACTTCCAGTATTTCTGGTCTTTTTGTTTTACGTTTTTTGTTTCTAAAGTGGGTAATGCTTTGTATCCAGACTTTGTTTTCTTGAAGTTCTTTCCAGGCCTGTTTCACTCCTCCCGATAGTTCTATAAAATGATTAATGGTTTGAGTTCTGTGTTTATGTCTATGTTTTCGAATGCATACAGATATTTCCTTACTAAGTTTACTTATAATGTCTTTATTTTTCTTTCTGTCCGCGAGGAGCTCTATTCGGCGATTGATGAGATCTTTTGCTTTTGGGCCTAGTTTATCTTTTGCTTTTTTGTTAGCTTGACATTTGCTTTCTGCTAACCTTAATTGCCCTTCTAGAGCATCGTATTTATCTTGCATTTCGACATATTTATTTATCTCATTCATACTATCTGCAAGCTCTTTTAGCACGTCTTCAGGTAATGGCAGTAGTATTTTTTGTTTGGTTTCATTAAACTTTTTTCTTGATTGTTTAATCTCCTTACTAAATAGTTTTCCTCTAAGTAGTCTGTGATCGGTGTTAAAATTAAATTGGTTTATTACATCAGTTTTTGTGAAGAGTTTGTGGTTGTTTGTCAAGATGTAATCAATTTCAGTTTTCGTTGTGCCGTTGGGAGAAATCCAAGTCCATCTTCTCTCTGCTTTCCTGTTATGGAAGGTACTTACTATCTTTAGATTAAATTCGAGCGCATAGTTTACCATTCGTTGTCCGTTATCATTTCTTTTACCTGAGCTGTAAGGACCTATTATCGTACTTTCGTTTTTCTTCCTTTTGCCGAGTTGACCATTGAAGTCACCCATTACTATTACTACTTTGTGCAGAATGTCCATAGTTTCTTTGAGTTTTAAATAGAATTCGTCTTTTACAGCTTCAGTAGCAACTTCAGTTGGCGCATATACTTGTACTATAGAAATCGGGTTGTTATGTCCCGGTAATCTTATATTTACAACTGCTATTCGATCAGATATTCCTACAAATTCTGTTACTCTATTTCTGAGATATTTTTTGATTAAGAAACCTACTCCGTATAGGCCTGGTGTTTCATTTTTGTGGTAAAATATGTATTCATCGTATTCTTCAATTTTTTCTTCGGACCTACGTATTTCAGAGAGTCCAAGAATATCCCAGTTCACTTTTTGTAGTGCAGTTTCAAGTTCCATTAAAGATTCTTGAGATTTTAATGTTCTCGCGTTGAGTGTAGCAATGTGTAGATTTCTATGTTGTATTGAATCAGCTTGCTTCGGATGGGATCGGTTCTGTATGTGGCTTGCGTTGGACATTTCTCGACTTAATTTGTTCTTCTCGTATCCGGATAAGTTATCTTGGGGGGGTTGGTCTTTATCCCCGCGGTGACCAGCCGAATTGGGGACATTGTGGGTATTTAATTTAGCGAAGTTGTTTTTAATTTCTGTGTTTTTTTGTTCGTTTCCGAGACCGGTGTCGGCTAATTCCTATTCTTTTTTCTGTTGTGTCGTTTTATCCGTTAGTGAGAACGATCTTGCTCTCATGTACGCGAAAGCGTCGGTTTTATTTAGTTTTATGGGAGCTTCCACTTGCTTTTTGTTAATTTCTGGCGTGCCTATTATTTTCGGAGATATAGATAGTTCTCGTTTTCTTTTCTCCCCTTCAGATATTTTTCCTTTGACAATTAGTTGGTCTTTTTTAATATAAGCAATGTTTCCTTTCGCACGTTCTTGTTTCAACTTTTCTTGGAGAGTTTTTCGAACTTCCAAAGTTTCTCTTGAGTAATCTTCTGTTATGTATGTTTTATTTGGCATTTTATTTTTATTTCTCAGAATTTCCCTTTTTTTAAGAAATGATGTAAACGACAATAGGATTGGTCTTGCTTTCTTTTCACCTCGTTTGCCTCCTATTCTATGACACAAGTTTAATTCAGTTTTCTGAATGTTTATATTCATGTTTTTCAGAATTTCTTCAACTTTTGAAAGAAGCTCAAAAGGACGAGTTTCAGTTTCTTCAATGCCATGAAGCAATAAATTATTTTTCCTTTGCTTGTCATCTAGGAATTTTAGTTTTTTATTCAGTGTTTCGATTTCTAATTTTAGTATTTTATTATCTTCGATGATTGGATTAATTTTTTCATCAATATTACGAAGTATGTTCGTAGTAACTTTTTCGGTAATAGCTTCAGTTTGTTTATCTAATTCGTTTTTCATCATTCTGAATAACAGTGACATTTCTTCTGACATTCCGTCTGTGTTCATGGTGAAAAGTTTTTCTTTTTGCGTAAAACGAAACGCAAGATTTTTAAGTTGGTATTACTGATTTACAACTTGTCACTTCTGTCAATGTCAAATTAATGTGGCAGTTGACAGTTGACACTTGACAGTAAACAATTTAAGTGTTGGTAGATAAAATATAAAAATAATATCCAACCTCCAGTCAGCCGTGGAATATTCGGATTTTCTTCGTATTATGATTCTTCTATTGTAGTTTATTTTATGCACCACGGTATATGCACTATGTTATTCAAAGTTGATGCACTTTTACTTCAAAACTTGTAGTATTTCACGATAAAATGAATTAAATGCAGGAGCACTCTCGAAACAGTGTTGTTACTTTGACAGTCGGAAACGAAGGAGCAAAACCAAGGGTAAATAAATAATTCTCCAATAATGCAAAAATAGATATCTTCAATACCACATTAGGCAGTTTTAGACTGTTTATTTGGTTATGATATAACGAGATTTCCTCGAATTATCTATTAGCACTCTGTTACGAGATGATAACAGCCTGTTGCTATATGAAACTTGTTGCTATAAATAAATACAAAATATATAAGTTGGTTTGGTCTCTAAAGTTTTTTCACCTGATGCTATGTGGAAGTAGCTAATGAACCATGTGGGTGCCTAACCCTTTTTATCAACACACGAATCAGTCTAAAGTTTTTGCCAAAATTTTATATGTACCTTAATCAATAAGCAATAAGTGATCATGAACCCGTGCAATGTCAGTGGACAGCGCAGGCCTCTACCTATGACTACATTTTTTGACAGGAAGTAATCGCTGGACTTGCCCTGGCAGTTTGGGTGTGTAGAAGTAGAATCGCACTAGCTCTTACCAACAACAGGCTGAGGGTTTGTGCGAGGTGAAGAGAGCAGTTGCACAGGGCTTACGTATCGCCCGTCACCCCTATGACAGTGTGACTAGAGATTTCAAAGAGCTCTCTTTAAGCCTCCTTTGAAGAAGGACAAGTTTTGAGCTTAACTTATTGCTTTTGGATTTAAAAATTTGTTTGATGGCGAAATTGCTTCCTCAAAGTTTGGAAATGCAATACTTAGATATTGTTTTATCGCCAATTCGTCACCTTAGAAACTAAAGATAGCATATCATAGTATCAGTCGCTGGAAGTATGGCATAACAAAATAGTGTCCACACTGTCTACTGCTACATTGTGAATGACGAAAATATTAAAAACACAATACTGCAGTGCCTTAAAACAAAAGTCTTCGACCAGTGTATGTTGCCAGTGGTGTCATATGGATTAGAGACTTGGCCGCTTACGATGGGTCCTATTAGACGACTCAGAGAGCAATGAAAAGGGCAATGCTGTGGGTGTTTCTCTGCGTGATCAAATCAGAAATGAGGAGATCCGCAGAAGGACCAAAGTGACTAGCGGTAATTTAAATAATTGCGTCTTTAAATTAGCAATGGGCAGGACACATTGTGCATAGAATGGATGGCCGATGGTGCAAAAAAGTTCTGGTGCAGTAGGCGCATCGTGGGCAGACCAATGACATGGTCAAGGCTGGGACAGATCACTGAATGCAGAACCGGTCATTGTGGCGAGGTTTGGATGATGCTATGTCCAGCAGTGGACAGTGGAAAGTGAGTGCGTGGGCAGACAAAAGAGAGAGACAAAACTGAAGACATTTTAAAAATATTATTTTCGCTTTATCAGCGTGGCATAAGTATAAAATAAAGTAAACGGTTTCAATATGGTTCATATCACATAAAATCACACACACATACACATCATAAATTTCTTTTTTTTACATTTTCACTTGCACCGTCTGTCATCTATCATCTTTGACAGTGACATTCGTATAACTTTTGTAATTAGCGCACGGATATTTTTACTGTGCAAACATTAAGACAAACGCAACGTGATTGCGACGCGACGAATCGATATCAACTGTTATTGTAATGATATTTCACAATGTAATATGAAATAATGTAGAATGGACAAATAGTTTTCGTTTTGTTAATGCCTAATTGTCTCTGAGAAGACGTATGTTTAAGTAATGAAATTTGTCTCACAAATTTTAAGCGGATTTATTACACAAAATCACTTCAGACTTTTCAGTAAATTCAGTACAATTTACTATATTCAGTGCCTAATGAGGCTAAGTCTTTAACCTAACACTTTTTTTAAATTTTATAACAGAATCTATAAATTACAAAACTTCTTAATTAGCGTCAAGCGACGACATATTGCAAAAGTTTTTGTCAATAAAGAACAGTTAGTTTTCAGTTTAATACAGTTAGAAGAACTATATTTATCAATTTTAGAGTACAGCGATTTGTGCTATACACAAACAGTAACAAACCCCTGACATCGCAGATGTCCTTGAGCTACGGTAACAACTTACGATCGAGTGGCTAAATAAAAGTATTTTAAAATTAAATAAAATCAATTGCATTTTTAAATCAATGAAAAAATTTTGCACAGATTCGTCAATCTCACCCTTCTATTTATTTCACTATTCTATGACACTACGCGTAAAGACGACTGGTCTACATAACATAAACAAGTGACGTTAGGTGTCAAACGAGAAGCAATGGCCGAGTGATAATTGTTCGATAAGTGCTCGATTTTTAGACTAAATCTCGGCGTTCACTGATATTTAGTATTATGGTAACTTTAAAAATAGTAATTGGGAGATTCCCAGTTTGTGTATTTGTTAATTTGTTGGGGCCACCGTAAAAACTTTTTAAATAAAAGCTTTTAAGATCTTGATAACGGTTCTAAGTTGTTTAATACAGGAGTTCCTATCTATCATCTGATCAGCTCCACGGTACCATATTATTGCATTGTCACGCGATACACAAATGAGTGCGAAACTTCATCTCAATCGGATACCGGAAAGTTGGTCAAATTTAACTCGCAAGTTTCCATTCGAACTTACATAGTTACATCAGGTGCAAGTTAATATAAAGCTTGTAAAAACGGTTTAACTGATCCCAAAAACAAAAGCGTTTCAAAGTTGTATTTCGACAGAACATTCACCGTAATTCAGCATACGCGGCATCCTAAGAAGTAATAAAAGAGTAGCAACTCACCCATCTTCTTAGGAGGCATCTTCCTCTGCTCCTTGTCCTCGCTTCCGTCCCTTCGCATCTTCTCCGGTTGCCACTTCCGTTTCCTGCCCTCCCTCTCCTCCAGGTACATTCCCAGGTCGTCCTCCCTTCCGACCATGAGTCTCACACTCGATTCCCAGCCGTACTCGTCCTTTCTCACGTCATGCATAATAAAGTCCGTATATTCCATCACAATCGGGCCATTGCACTAAAAGTCACTGAATGAATGAATGAATGATATGAACGAACTGACCGAACAATTCGGTTAAAACAGAACGAAGAACGAGTTGTATAACTTCTTGATGCCGGTAGTTTCGCGCTGACGATGGCTCTGGAGTAGCTCGTTCTCGATCTTCAAGAGCATATTGGCGTTAGAGCGGCAGAGGTGGTACTGTATGTGGGGCACTAGACCAGGGAATATCTTGCTAGTGAAACGGCTTCCGATGAAATAAGATCGTAGGCTGTTGAGAATGGTCTCCATGGGGTACAGTTGAGAAATTTTGAACCGATTCTGTCGATTCTCAGTAAATTGGCGGCCTTTAGCAGCGATGCGGTAGTACTACGGCTCCTGAAAACAATAATTACTGTTTTTGAAACTATCTTGCGTTTTTTGGGACTACAAATTAAATTTAACTAAGAACAAAAGATATATCATTTTCATCTCTCTGACGATTTCTGTCATTCGGAAGTGAAAGTCAGGTCTTCGATTGTTCCTATTGCCTCTGTAGGCGGACGAGCCAACAGCCCCCTGATATTTAGTGGCTGATGGGTCAGAAAAAATCTGGAGTGGAGAAGTCACTGGGTGCAAACAGTGCAGGACGGGTCGTTGTGGCGAAATTAGGGGGATGCCTATGTAGACCTATGACCAGTATTGGACGTCTAATAACTGATGATTATAATGACAGTACAATAAACAAGATCCAACGTAACTTTCCACTATGAAGACAGCCCTGCGAGTCATTAGTTACTTAGGCCAATTGTATGATCAGCGCCATGCGTTCAATTGTGTGCGTCTCGGTGCCAAGGTCCAATGAAGGATGCTTTAATAGAAATAATGTAAGGTACTTTGAAGAATGTTTCCTGTTTATGATACCAAGTGGTAGATTTGTACCTGGTATTATTTATTGCAGGGTAGGTAGGATGAGTTTACGACCTACCTGATGGTTCGTGGTTAAGGATTGAAGCAGTATCGTAGGGCCACCTAGTACCTACGACCTACCGAATGGAACTCTCCTCAAATCTTTTTTTAAAGAAGGACATGTGATAGCTCTGGTCTAGTTATAAGATATAGTATCTATCTTGTTCGTGTCTAGTACTGTACCAACTCATTACTACCCACTGTTGGGCTCAGGTGTCTTCAGAAGAGGGATTAGGCATAGTCCACCACGCTTGCCCAGTGCGGATTGGGGACTTCACATATCTTCCAAGGATTTTTAGAACCCTTTTCCGACATGCAGGTTTCCTCACGATGTTTTCCTTCACCGTTTTCAGCCAGTGGTGTTGTGAAAAATTGCACATAAATCTTTTTCACATTTAGAGGTATACAAGCCGGCCGGATTTGAACCCGCGACCTCCCGTTCGGCTACCACGACTTCTACCTCTTATAATATGAGCTTTATCATCCTCGTCGATCGTGTCTAGTACCTCTTATAATATGAGTTTGACATTTGTTAAATGTGACCAATAGATGGCATTATTAGAAAAACGCCAACTTTTGTTAGTTCCCAACCATTTTGTGGTTTCACACATTCAGTCAGCTCTTTACAAAGTTCCTCCCTAATTTGAATGTTACTTCTAGAGCTCATGTACAAATATTACGCAGTTACATACATGCCTATTTTAACGGCTACAATATATTGATTACTTACTTCATTCGAGTTAGCGCATTCGACACACCTTTGAAGTTATATGATTAGGTTAATCATTCGTTTAACGATAAGGTTTTAAAAGCCAAGGTACGAGTAATGGGAGTGACGCTTAATTATATATTTAGTAGCTGATTTGAACTCTTAACAATACAATACACTAATCGTGGTTTCTTAACTAAGAGGACTAATGTCTTGATGTTTATGTCGTTGTTGGGAGTAATCCTTGGATATACTGAACCGATTTCGAAAATATTTTTACTAATGAGAAAGTTATTTATAGGCTCTAGTTTTACTGATAGGAAAGGATCTACGTTATTTATAGTCTCTATTACGTATAGTGCAGGGGAAGTTTCGCGAGTCAGCTTTCAAATTCAAATAAATTATTTCATTTGCGGTAAATGCTATAAAACAGGACGAAACTTCATAAAACTTCATTTTTTATAGGTCTAATAAAGTCGTAAGTAAAGTTGTAAGTAAATTCGCTATATTAGATTGCATTTAAAAAAATCTTGAAATGAAATGTATGTATGTATTGGAAATTAATTTCTTCTGGGTATTTGATTCTAAAATTTGTAGTACCTTAGTATGGTTGATTTGACGTTTATTTGAAGCTTTTGGAGTGTTTTGAGATACATGTTAGGAGTTAGTTCTGTTAAATTTTATTCGTTACACAAATCCAAGTTGTCTTCTAAAATCAAAGTTGTTAACTTAACTACTCACTTTCGACGACCAATCATGTAATGACTATGTCCATCCAAAAAAAAATCCACTTAAAAATCTCACCTTATCTTGAGTCCGGTTAGCAACACACAGCACTGATAAAAACAATTCAAGAACTTGAAGAAACTATCATAAAGATGCCGTATTGGCAAACAACCACATCAAAACAGCCATAATACGCCCGGCGTCTTTCAAAACCATTCTCTTAGTCCACCATCTTCAAAAACTACCCGCGAAAACCGATACTAGAAAAATTTAATTTGGAACAAGCAAATTCAGGTTGCTCATGCGCAGTCTGACGGTTCTCTTGCTAAATTGAAGTCGCGGGGACTCACAATTGAATAAGTACGCAATATTGTCATTAATTCGCTGGCCAATGGCGTGGTACGGAACGTCGTGTCGACGGGAATTGGGACCACTTGGCCGGGTCAAGACGTTCGGGTTCTGCACGTATTTTTCTAAGATGAAGGTTCTGTAGATGGACTTGAATCGGATATTGATATAAGTAGTAGCAGTAGCTCCTAAGTAGCATAGGTCCAAGGGTCAGGGTCAATTGGCAACCACCTGTAATGACTCTGAGGAGCAAAGCCTTGAATAAAAAGCTAACTTATCTTGGACCCCGTAATCAGAAGATGATAGAAGGAGTAGGGAATATGAGTTCCAACTTTGGAAATCGGGAGACAAAAAAATGAAATCTTTTTGAAATTCGTAAGGTTCAGAAGCCCTTTAATAAAGTCTCAGGAAATTCCATGAATATCCGAAACGAACTGACAAAGTGTACATAAAATTTATAGGCAGGTTAGTGAAACAGCCTACCTTATGGAGAGAAGAAAGAAAAAAAGACATATTTCGGACATAGTTGTACAATTTTCACATTAAAATGAGGCACTAATTCGCCACAAAAAGATATCCATATCAGCTAAATGCCACAACAAGCCACAAGGAGAGGTTGCCCGTGGATCTCCGAAATGTAGAATCACAGTAAAGTCATTACCTATTCTTTACTGGACAGGAATAACTGACCCAGATCGTAGTAGTGGATTACTGCAAATATTTAGCAGTAATGGTAGATGTGTTGGTCAGAGTATTTGATAATGACCTGTTGCTTACTTGTTATAATTTTATGGTAAATAAACTTTTTATTTTGTTCCTCCCGGTGTTATAGATAAGTATTTCTGACCAGGTGAGTAGCAAATTAAGACTACAAAGGGCATAGCATAGAAAAGCATTGGACTAGTCGTGGGATTCTTGGGACACCCATCAGTACATTCAGTACGCATAAAATAGTTTAAAATTTAACTCTGATTATGACACAGGAGTGTGACTTTCCAATTTAGCCACCCCTGAGAAACGGTTATATTATAAGACTACAGTTTTGGTTTTATGATATCAGAATTGTTCTTCAAAAGTCTAGCCTAGCTACACTGTGCTTGAACAATACCTAGTCTATACTTCGTTAATTGTTGTCAATTGTTGTATCGACAATAGGTTAAATCAGAATGCATTCACGTTGTTATGCACGTATTTGATGTAGATACATCGAATCATATACAGGGTGTTTCAGCATAAAGTTTTCTGGTAGAAAAAGAGCTTTAAGGCCCTTAGGGAGTCAGCGAAAAAAGAAAGAGCCACCGTCTTGAAAAAACTGGCTAGAATCTCAGCAGGAATGTCTTTTTTTTGTATTATATTTCTGTTCTTTTTCTTTTACTTTAATATTACAATTTGACCTAAAACGAAAGCCACATTCCCACTTAGTGCAGTCATTTAGAAAATCGTATAATAAGCTTTACTGCGCAAACTGGATTGGGTCCGATACTTGGAAAATTCTAAGATCTTTTTTGAAGAAGGACAAGATAATACTTCTGGATTGGGTACATTCCAATGACCTACCAATAGAACCTTGGTAAATCGAATGAAGGAGGACCAGAAAGTAGAAATCTTATTTATAAAAATACATCGTTGTATCGTACATACAAACTGTGTTGGTAAGCGCATAACTCAATAACGCAGAGGTTCATTAACGACGGCGACTGCTTACCACCAGGTGGGCCGTAGGTACCAATTTGGCCCATTTTTTTTTTAACATATCCATTGGAGTTCAAGAATGGTTCTAACGGCAAGAATTTAAATAATTGACCTTTAATTTAAAGTGACGCAGCCGAAGTTGCGTGGGTCAGCTCAGCTAATGATAAGGATCACAATAAAACTTTGAAAAAGGACAAGATAACATTTTTAGATTGGGTACATTCCAATGACCAACCAATGAGGAACCTTGCTACATTTCGTATTGTTACATCCTACCCTTGCTAGGGATATTGCTGACTCTAGCAATAGGGATATTGCTGACTCCAGCAACTCTCTTTCGGAATTAATATCTTAGCTGAGAGATTAGTCAGTTCAGGCCGATCTTCCAACCCGAGAGGTTGTGTTATTTTATCCAGAAAAGCGATTTCCAATATATAAAAGTGTATCCTAAATATAGTTTATTTTATGTGTGAAATAAAATCTTTTTTTAAAAAAGGAACTTTTCTTCGTCGCGTAACATATTTGGTGGCAGCTCAAGGGATTTCTAAAATCCAGGAAACGCCTTCGATTGTGGAAAATCAATGACCCAGTGCAGTGAAAACAGTGAAAAGTGAATAAAAGTGAAAATACGTGTATTTGTACAAAACAAGTTATAACATGCTCCTGAACTCCATCTACACGTAAGTGATAATCTATCCAAAAAACTCACTGGTGGCGCGATTCCAAAAACTCTTAAAAATACTATTAAAATCCGAAAGTGTAATAATTAACATTCAAAATCATCTCTAATTATTGTTCGAGACATCCAGTACCGAGAATCCTTATCTAACGCGACGCATCCGCTCACCTGCATTAAACCTTGAACTTTATCGCAACAAATAATTCTCGGAAATCCATCAAAATGACCACTAAGGAGGAGACTAGACAAAGAGGACAAAAATCGGAAAGCGAAGAAAGAATAGACCTTAATATCCTATTGAAGTTTATTAAAAGTTTCGACGGCAACCGCGAAAACCTAAACTCATTTCTGACAAACTGTCAAAATGCGATTAATTTAGCAAATATCCAACAAAAACCTGTATTATTAAAGTATATATTAAGCCAGTTAGAGGGTAAGGCAGCATCAGCATGTACCATCCGCGACTTTGAATCTTGGGAACAGTTATCTGAATTCCTACGAGCCCAATTTGGTGATAAAAAACACTACGCTGCATTACTCTCTGACCTGCAAAGTTGCAAACAAAATTACAACGAGCCGGTCAATCAGTTCTCTTTACGTATAGAATCTTGTTTGTCACGGCTGTTGGCCGAAATAAATATATCCATCCCGTCACGAAACAAAGGCGAACTGACAGGCCGTATCGCTGCAATGCAGGACTTAGCCTTATACACTTTTGTAACTGGATTAGATCCTAAATTATCTATGGCTGTTCGATGCCGAGATCCTGATACATTAAACCAAGCTATTAATATCGCTGTCTCAGAAGAGAAAATTTTACAAACGACTAATAGAAAATTTCCCTCGTCTTCATCCGGATATCCATTCAAAAATCCGCAATTTCCAAACAGATATCAACAACAAATGCAACCACGGTTCCAATATCGGCCTAGAATTAATATTACACAACCTAATGCAGTAAATCCTAGTACCAACGGACAACTCTTTTGTAGATATTGTAAGAGTAACGGTCATATTCTTGAAAATTGTCTCAGGAGAGAATATAACAACAAACGTTTCCAAAATCAATCCCAAAATTACCAACAACGGTTCCAACCGCGTCAAAACAGAGTAAACTTTAATGATAATAATGAAATTTTCTATACTAACACAAGTGAACCTCAAATAATTGAATCCCGCGATGAAGTTGATCATGTTAATTTAAACTGAGTCCTGGCCTGCGTTGGTGTCGTCCGGGTCTAAAATATAAAACCGACACCCAAACATATTCTAGTTCACTAAGTAAATCCACCAACGGCATTATACGACAGGGTAACCAGCCCCAAAAAGGAAATGCCCGATCCTTAAATGAAAATAAATCCACCAACGGCATTATACGACAGGGTAACCAGCCCCAAAAAGGAAATGCCCGATCCTTAAATGAAAATAAATCCACCAACGGCATTATACGACAGGGTAACCAGCCCCAAAAAGGAAATGCCCGATCCTTAAATGAAAATAAATCCACCAACGGCATTATACAACAGGGTAACCAGCCCCAAAAAGGAAATGCCCGATCCTTTAATGAAAATACTATGCAACAGGGTAACCAGCCCCAAACCGAAAGTATTTCATCATATAATCGTAGTAATCCTATTCCAATAATAAATAAAGTAAATTCGAATCCTGAAAATAATAATAAAAAAAATGTCATATATGAAATCTCAAGAAATACAAATAAAAAATATCTACCTTATGTTAAAGTTTCAACATCTATATCCTCAAAGCCATTAAATCTCCTAGTAGACACCGGTGCTTCGGTAAGTTTAATAAAAGAATCATGTATTGAAGACTATCCCGAAATAATTAATAAAAAAATCGAAATCACAGGAATAGATTCCAATCGTGATAGTAGCATTCACATTACAACTCTAGGCCAAATTCAAATCGTGATCCAAGACAACGTAGATACTGTGAAACATTACTTCCATGTAGTAGACAATATTGATTTACCATACGATGGAATTATGGGTAATGATTTATTTAGTACACAAAGAAGTCACATAGATTATATCCATCAGATTTTGCTCATAAATAAAATTGTATTTCCTTTATTCTTTCAACAACCAATTTACGCAATTCCAGCTAGAACTGAAATGATAATTGAATGTACTGTCTCCAATCCTGAAATAAAAGAAGGCTTAATACTCGATCAACATTTAACAGATCATTTATTGGTAGCTAACTGTATTGTTTCGGTTAAAAGTAATTCTAGGATTAATATCTCTGTAATAAACACGTCCGAAAAATCGATTAACGTCAACTCCGACCTGAAATTAACATTACTTCCACTTGAAAACAAAACTAAACCTGATCATGCAACACAACACATTTTCCAATTAAACCAAAAATATATCCACGAAAACGCTCTATCTAGAACAAAAAATGTAATTGACCAACTCCGCGCGTCTCATTTGAATAACGAAGAAACCCAAGCACTCTTTGATATTTGTACAAAATTCTCTGACATCTTTTATCTACCTGGAGATAAACTTTCTTTCACTAACGCCATCCAGCATGAAATCAAAACCACATCCGCGACACCTATCCACACCAAATCATACCGCTTCCCAGAGTGTCATAAACAAGAGGTCGAAACCCAAATAAATAAAATGTTAGAACAGAACATAATCGAACCATCATCATCACCTTGGTCATCACCTATATGGATAGTCCCGAAGAAGATAGACGCCTCAGGTAAGAGGAAATGGCGTGTAGTAATCGATTACAGGAAATTAAACGATATTACAATAGGCGACTCCTACCCCATTCCTAACATTTCCGAAATCCTCGACCAACTAGGTCGTAGCAAATATTTTAGTACACTCGATCTCGCGTCAGGATTCCATCAAATTCCAATGAATAAAGAAGACGCTCCTAAAACAGCCTTTTCCGTTCCCCAAGGATCCTATCAGTTCTGTAGAATGCCATTCGGTTTAAAAACAGCGCCCTCCACATTTCAGCGACTGATGAACACAGCCCTATCCGGCCTCCAAGGTATAAAGTGTTTTGTATACTTAGATGATATCGTTATTTACTCCTATGACCTTCAAACCCATATTAAAAACTTAGAATCAGTATTTACAAGACTCCGAGATTTTAATTTAAAACTACAACCTGATAAGTGTGAGTTCCTTAGAAGAGAAGTTTCATACTTAGGACATTTAGTCACCGACGAAGGGGTCAAACCCAATCCGGATAAAATAAAAGCCGTCAAAGACTTCCCTAGACCACAAAACCCCAAAGATATAAAATCATTCCTTGGACTAGTTTCATATTACCGTCGCTTTATACCAGAATTCTCAAAAATAGCTAAACCATTATCAAACCTACTAAAGAAAGATACGCCTTTCGAATGGACTCATGAACAACAACTTGCCTTCGAATCCTTAAAACAAGAATTAATATCTGCCCCACTCCTCATCTATCCAGATTTCTCCCAACCATTTGTATTAACCTGCGATGCATCTAACTTCGCGATATCAGCAATCCTATCACAAGGGCCTATAGGAAAAGATAAACCCATAGCGTATGCATCTCGCACCTTAAACAAAGCTGAAACAAATTATAGTGTTACTGAGAAAGAATGTTTAGCAATCCTATTTGGCACAAAAACGTTCCGCCCATATTTGTACGGGCGACGCTTTAAAATAGTTACCGATCACAAACCACTCAAATGGCTTTTCAATTGTAAAGATCCAGGATCAAAACTCGTAAGATGGAGATTGAAACTAGAGGAATTCGATTACGAAATTGAATACAAAAAGGGTAAAACTAATTGCAACGCTGACGCTCTATCCCGGTTTCCTGTGAACCCCATACAAGATACTCTACTCAATCCTGAAACCCCTAATCAAAATTTAGACTTCCTGAACCTTAATAATGATCCTAATACTCCCAGTCCACTTCCTGAATTAAATTCCGACGACTTGGTAGAACTCGGTCCTTCAGACAATCTATTTCACGACCTTAGTCCCCTTTCACCTTTAGCAGGAACGGCAGATACTCCCGTAGATCCTTTATCCAACATAGAGCAAACTAATAATGACTATTCGCAATTTCTTAAATCCATGAACGAAAAAGATACACAATTCGACACTAAGATAATCGAGTATAATGAAAGTTTAATGAAAAGTTCTTCAAATATAATATTAATCCCTTCATCAATCGATTTGGACGAATCAAACCCCTACATAGAAGAACTCCTAAGTAATATACCCAATTCCGATGAAATTATCTATAAAGAAAAACAATTGCATTCATTCCAAGCTATAAAATATAACAATAAAACTTATTATATCCTATACACTAAGGTTCATCATTTCGACGAGTGCTCGTACAAAGATATATTCGATGTAATAAAAAAGGTAAGAAATGAAATCTTACTCTTTGAAAACACCACTGAATTATCCATATCCGATTTCAAAAACAACTTTGAAAAACTCTCCTTCACAAAACTTTATAATATTTTAACATATATCTTCCACCACACCAATATAACTATAAAACTCTACCATAATAACATAATTTATCCTACCCCAACGGAAATTCCAAAGATAATGAGAGAAAATCACGACATACCGATAGCTGGACACCTAGGTTCAACTAGGATGTACAAACGAATAAAAGAAAAATATTATTGGAAAAATATGAAATCCGAAATAGAAAACTTCGTGAAGAACTGTAACCTCTGCCAAACTAACAAACCATACAGACACACTAATAAAGCTCCAATGCAGATAACGACATCCTCAACTCGACCTTTCGATAAAATTAGTATTGACATAGTAGGGCCATTACCAGAAGCTGGTACAGAAAAGCTGAGATTTATACTTACTATACAAGATGATTTAACTAAATATTCTGTTTCATATCCCATCTCAAATGCAACCGCCGAAGAATCATGCGAGTGCATAGTTCATTTTATTTCAATATTCGGAATTCCCAAAATCATAGTCACCGATCAAGGCACAAACTTTACAGCAGACCTGTTTAAGAAAACTTGTGAATTCCTGAAAATTAAACAACTATGGGCTTCTCCCTACCATCCTCAGACTCAAGGTGCTCTTGAACGCAGCCACTCTACTCTCAAAGAGTACCTGCGTTCATTTGTAAACGAAAACCAAACCAATTGGCACAGATATGTGTACACAGCAATGTTGTCATACAACACTAACATACACAGTACAACACAATTCACTCCGTATGAACTCCTATTTGGCCACAAACCTTTCATTCCAGATTCAATTTACGAACTCCGTACAGACGTAACCTATCCCGAATATTTAAAAATGTTACATCACCGTTTGAAATTATCCAGAGAGAAAGCCTTAGAAAACATTAGGGCATCCAAACAGAGATCAAAAGATTATTATGATCGATTCACTAGACCTGTAAAATATAAGATTGGAGATTTAGTTTATTTAAAAAATCATCTCAGACTACGAAAGGCTATGTCCCCCATTTGGAAAGGTCCATATAAAGTTATCAAAGTCCACGGGAATAATACCTTATCTCTACTAATTAATCGTCGACACGTGAAACACCACTTCGATGAAGTCAAGCTCGCATCGGAAAGTAGAACTTAGCATAGTATACATATATATAGATAATATTTACAACAACATTTACAAATATTTTATATTATACAATTATTTTTATTATTTTCAGACTTATATTCTGCTATTCAGCATTGGCCCATAATGACGGCGAATATTTACAAACCATTAACCAAAGCCCGGGTGTCTTCTATGATCCTTCAGGAACAATAAAAATAATTAACGATTATATCCACGTTGTTATGCCCTTAGAAATATCATTTATTCGGAAACACATTGACAATGTTAAAATCACCTTTGCTACAATTCGTTACCTTTGTCAACAAAGTAAAGCTATCAAAAATGTAGAATGTCAAAACATAGTTCAACCACTTGATTCTCTCCTTCGAGACATTATTCGAGATTATGCATCCATTTCCCATCTCGTTGGCAATAATAATAGATTTAAAAGGTCAGCATGGTTCTCAGCCGTAGGCACTGTGTTTAAGCATATCTTTGGTACTCTGAATGAAGACGATGCGGGAAAATACGATAAGCTCATACAAAATCTCCAAAACTCTGATAAAACTTTAATATCAAGTGTTAAGGAAAATATTATGATTTCTAAATCAGTGATTACGAATTTCAATAAATCAGTACAAGAATTAAATAAAAATGAACTCTTACTGAACAGCGAAATGAATAAATTATCTACCAGTATCAGTAATATTTCAGAAATCATAGATTCTGTCAACTTTGAAGTTAAACTAAACGAAATACTGAATGTCTTACAAGCTAATTTGCTCACTCTTTCATTCAAACTCGAAGATATAGTTAATAGTATATTATTTGTAAATACTAATACTCTACATCCGTCGATTGTTACACCTCGTCAACTATATAACGATATTCTAGGTAACTTTAAAAATTTACCCAAATTTGAGGAATTTCCTGTAGATTTAAGTCTGGAGAATATCCACTTATTATTAAGCTTAGCTGATTTGATATCGTACTTCAATAACGATCAAATTGTAATAGTTGTTAAGATTCCATTAGTAGATATAATTAATTATAGTTTATATAAAACTATACCTATACCAGTACCACATAATGGTACCGAATCCAGTTCATTTTCCTTAATTATTCCTACGAAATCCTATGTTGGTATAAGTTCTGATAGAAAATCATATTTTAATATTAATAACCTTAACAATTGTAAACCAGTAGTTGATAAGTTGTATCTATGTAAGAACATTGATATATTTAATGTTGTAAGTAATCCAAATTGTGAAGTTGATATAACGTGCATTTGCATTCACCTGCGCTGCACGCGTATCGCCGTATACGATGTGTTCGACTTCGGATACGTTAAAATGTAATGTGTGCAATATAGTGATCGATGAACTGTTGGCTTATATACAAAATAAAATCTCAGTGTCTGACGAAGAAACGTTAGTGAGAATCTGTGCATCAACTTTCACCAGTAAACAAATAGAATTATCAAACAAACTATTGTTGGAATCCTTACCCACGAACTTGCAAAAATTTAAAAGTACAATAAGAAAAGGAGAAGGCAAAGAAAAACGTATGCTATTTGACATTATAGCCCGTTTTAAAGGAGTCGATCCGGATGTTATCCCAGTATTCGTAGCACGAGACCTGGATAAACTACCGCCGCTAACCATTGATCATCTGGATGTTAGTAAACTCCTTAAAGACCTAGAACAAGTCAAATATGAGCTTAATGCCATCAAATCATCGTATGCAACACGGGAAGACCTAGATGAACTTCGAAAAGAACTACATTATAATAAATCAACGTCTCCGCCGTTTTCAACTGCGAAAATCAACATGAAAAGAGGTGCATATTTGGACAGTGGACCTATTGGTTTATTGAGTAATATAGACGATACAGTATTCAATTCGCCACCACATCAGCAAGAAAATTGTCTGAAACAACACGGAGGTAGTTTTGAACTATTGCGAAGTAAGAAGTCAAACGACCTCAAGCAAGTTGAATTATCAAAAAACAAGTTTGAAGCGGGTCGGGGTGGCGCGTCATCGGTCGCGTTAAATGACGTTAGCTCAGTGGCCGCGCGCCTCTCTGCGCATGAGTCGCTGAATCAATCCTACGCTAGTGCAGTCAAAATACAAACTGATCGTGACAGTACTTGGAAAGAGGTTAGGTACAAAAAAATACCTAACTCTCGACTCCAGGGAAAAACGGGAAAAGCTACGCCTGCGCCGGAAGAAAATTTTAAAGCTGCAGAAAGAAAAATACCGATGTTCATAACTTATGTCAATAAGAATACGTCAGAAACGGACATATCTACGTACATTGAAAGAAAAACTCAGGAGCGGGTCACTTTGGAAAAGATACCTATTAAACGCCACTGTGACTACAACGCATACAAGTTCTTTGTGTCAATAAACAATTTACCTCTTTACCTGGATGAAAATATATGGCCACAAGGTATTGTTTTTCGAAGATTTGTAAATTTTCAACGAAAATCGACCACTAACCATACACAATCAAAAACCTGATGGAACAGAAAAGTTGCAAATTTATTTCTTTCAATTGTAAAAATATAAAGAGATCTTTGCAAAATATTCGTGTACTTTGCAATACTAGTGACATAATTGCACTGCAGGAGACATGGCTTTTACCTGGTGATATTTCATTTTTGGACACAATCAGCAGTGAATTCAGTTCAACAGGGGTTTCTGCGGTCGACTTATCGTCGGGTGTCTTGCGCGGCCGTCCACACGGCGGCGTCGCGTTGCTATGGAGGCGCAGTGTTTTTCAAAATGTTATCGTAGTGCAGTGTAATAATCCGCGTATTTGTGCAATTAAAATAGTGTTAAAACAAAAAGTTTTATTAGTGATGAGTGTTTATATGCCTGTAGATATAGCGTATAACTTACCTGAATTTACTGACATTTTGAGTTCGATATGTGCTATAGTTGATTCTTGTGGTACTGACTGTGTGTACATCTTAGGAGATTTTAACGCGCACCCGAAAGATCGGTTTTACTGCGAATTAGTGAACTTTTGTAAAGACCAAAATTTTTCATGTATAGATGTAGTTAAGTTGGGTCTATTATCTAATACCTATACATACATAAGTGAGGCACATGGTTCTAAGAGATGGCTCGACCATTGTCTTGTTACGGAAGCCGCACAGTGTACTGTGCGAAATGTAAATGTATTGTACGATGTCTGGTGGTCAGATCATTTTCCGTTAGTTTTAGAATGTGATTTAACTATTATTGTTAGTAAATTAAGTAATGTGTACAATTATCATAATAAGGTGTTATGGGGTGAAAGAAATTTGCAACAAATACATAATTATATGAATGAATGTCATAAACGACTGCGATTAATTGATTTTCCGTCAGAGCTCACTAATTGTTGTGATAATTTATGTAATGACGTCACACATAGATGTGTTATAGATAAACTGTATAATGAAATTGTTCAAACCTTAACTGATGCGGCTTTAGTGAACCAGGAGGACGTTAGACATAGGAAAAAGAATAGGGTCGTTGTGGGTTGGAATGAACATGTTGCTGAGGCCCACGGGCACGCCAGAAATAAATTTGAAATGTGGAAACTATTCGGTAAGCCTAGTTCGGGGACTGTATTTGAGGAAATGTGTAGTGCTAGAAAAAAGTTTAAATCACGACTAAAATGGTGTCAAAATCATGAAAATCAGATTAAAATGGATATATTGGCTTCTCACCATTCCGAAGGTAATTTTAGAGCTTTTTGGAAATATACTAATAAATTAAATTATAAACAGGCACTGCCAGTGAGTGTTAGTGGCATGACCAATCCCAGCGATATAGCTAATATTTTCGTTGATAGTTTCTGTGTAAAATCGCCACTTGGGCCGTCCGTGAAGATTGCGTTTGATGCTGAGCCCGGTGCGGGACTTGGTGTAAAGTTCAAGGCAAAAGAAATTAATCATGTCATAAATACCATGCCTAAGGGAAAATCACCGGGTCACGATGGTCTCAGCATTGAACACCTTCGGCATGCAGGTCCGCATTTACCGAGAGTATTGTCTTTATTGTACACATTTTGTGTTAACCATAGCTATATTCCTCAAGATATGTTACGTACTATCGTTGTTCCAGTTGTTAAAAATAAGACTGGTGATTTGTCAGATAAATCTAATTATAGGCCTATTTCTCTAGCTACGGTTGTGTCCAAGGTTCTCGACGGCATGCTTAACATACATTTAAACAAATATATAAAATTACACGACAATCAGTTTGGATTTCGTCCTGATCTTTCGACTGAAAGTGCTATATTAAGCCTTAAGCATGCCGTGGATTACTATGCAAAGAGAAAGACATCTGTGTACGGGTGTTTCCTGGATCTCTCGAAGGCTTTTGACCTGGTTTCATACGATCTCCTTTGGAACAAATTAAAAAAATCTCAAGTGCCTGATTCCATAATTAATATTTTTAAATATTGGTACGGAGGCCAGGTGAATAGCGTAAGATGGGCCGGTGTACTGTCGCGAGCGTACGGGTTGGAGTGCGGTGTGCGGCAGGGGGGTTGAGCTCGCCGACGCTCTTTAACCTGTATGTAAACGATCTCATTGAGGAGCTTGCTAGTGCTGGGGTGGGTTGCCGTATTGATGGTGTTTGTGTGAATAACATTAGCTACGCTGACGACATGGCGCTACTAAGTGCATCGCCATGTGGTCTGCGAAAGCTTCTTACTGTGTGTGAACGTTATGCCGTAAACCATGGGCTCATATATAATGTTAAAAAGAGCGAACTCATGGTCTTTGAGGCCGGTGGTAGATGTCCCAAGACGATTCCATCAATAATGCTTAACGGTAAACCCCTGAAAAGGGTGTATAAATTCAAGTACCTTGGACACATTCTGTCACCCGGTCTTAGGGATGATGACGATGTAGAAAGAGAGCGTAGGGCGTTGTCGGTGAGGGCAAATATGCTGGTCCACAGGTTTAGACAGTGCTCGAGAAGTGTGAAAGTCACACTTTTCAGAGCTTACTGTACATCTTTCTATTCTTGTAGCTTGTGGGCCAAGTACACCGCTAATTCCTATAACGCTCTTCGTATACAATTTAACAATGCTTTCAGGATGCTGTTGGGACTACCTCGTTTCTGTAGCGCGTCAGGGATGTTTGCCGAAGCGCGTGTTGATTGCTTCTACGCAACAATGCGCAAGAGGTGTGCATCCCTGGTGCGCAGGGTGCGGGCTGGCTCCAACAGTGTCCTGAATATGATCGCCACCAGACTCGATTGTGTGTATGTGAATCGCTGCTGTGCTGTTTCGCATGGAGCGGTACAGTAGCGATTTACAAAAACTTTCATTTTAATTACTAACATAGCTTGTAAGTTATTTGTAATACTAACATTTTTTGGGCCATTGGTAGCCTTAAATAAAGATTATTATTATTATTATTATTATAATGACCAAAGCTGTGAAAAGTTTACCAAATACTTGTACTACTAAATTCATTTATGGAAAGATAAACATATGGCATAAATTAAACGGCAATAGATGGGTTTACACCCAATCTGAACCTGTTAAACTTTCAATTGACTGTAATTCCGAAACCTTCGACACTATCATTAGTGGAACCGGTATACTCACTCTCAAACCTAGTTGTAATGCCTTTTGTAAAGATATTGAATTAAATGCCATGAATGACTTTAAAACCATATTAAAACCTATTGTATCAGATTTTAATATAATAACAGACTCTTGTTGTAATATTGAAACATTCTCTAAACTCAAACTAAATATTTCAAATGTGAAAATCACAGATGTCAATCTGGATAACCTTAAGTATATAAACAACCTAGCTGATAAGACTCTTAATGATATTTCACTGTTTTCAAAATCCTACGATAATAATATTGTATCCACTACCCTATTTAGCGTTAATATAAGTTTTAGTATTTTAGTTTTGTTAGTCGCTTTAGGTTTAGTTTTATATTATGTAAGAATTGGAAGTTGTTTATCTAATTGGAAAAGTAAACCACAGAATGAGATCCCTAATACCGATATCGAAAATACCTCACTAAAATCAGTCACTTCTATTCCTCCACCTAGACTCCGCATAGATTGAGAATAACCTTCGTAAACTTACATTAGGGTAAGTTTACTCTTAATCGGGGGGTTGTTACATCCTACCCTTGCTAGGGATATTGCTGACTCTAGCAATAGGGATATTGCTGACTCCAGCAACTCTCTTTCGGAATTAATATCTTAGCTGAGAGATTAGTCAGTTCAGGCCGATCTTCCAACCCGAGAGGTTGTGTTATTTTATCCAGAAAAGCGATTTCCAATATATAAAAGTGTATCCTAAATATAGTTTATTTTATGTGTGAAATAAAATCTTTTTTTAAAAAAGGAACTTTTCTTCGTCGCGTAACAGTATGAAGGAGTACTAGACCGTGACAATGATGAATAAAGATCATTATATAACTTTGAAGAAGGGCAAGTTAGCACTTTCATATTGGGTCCACTGCAATGATCAATAACGGAATGTACGGATTACAAACGCTTGCACCAGGACCTCATAATGTACTGGAAAAAACCTAAATATATATTTACAAGCCAAAAAGAATTCGCAACAAGACAAACGCGAAACACTTTAATTGGTCTTAATAAAAATCAATTTGTCTTGTACATAACATGTTATTTTATTGGCTAATAACCGCTTTAAATTATATGTCCTTATAATTTGTCTTTCGTGTACATCTAAATTAGTATGTAGGGTAGAACTAAATTAGTTGAGTAGTATAAGAATGTCTGTAATGTCGTCTAAAATTGGCAAGAGAATTAGCCATTGTCTGCTTGCCTTTGGATTAACTTATTAGACTTTTAGCATGCATTTTAGCCTATATCCTTCCTCGATATTTAGACTATCTAACACTGAAATAATTTACCAAATCAGACTAGCGGTTCTTGAGATTAGTGCGATCAAACAGGCTTCAGCTTTAAATATTAGTAGCGGACTTTCTGTGTCCCCTGACATTGTAGAGGTCCATGAGCGACGGTAACAACTTACGATAAAGTGGCCCTTTTAGCCCTAGATAATAAGCATTTCATGTCAAGAGAAGGGATTCTTTTCCCACCTCTTTGGTTGGTTGTTCTTGCCCTAATAAGGACTAAATATGACACGAGGCGAATCAGATTATCATTGTTCTTAGAATACCCTCAGGCGTAATTGCAGTTAGTCATCTCGGTCAAAACAAATTAATTCTGCATTCCCATAGGGTAAACGAAATTGCTTCGGGGAAAATCATTTTGTGCCGATAAAATCTATGATAGACTATCAGTGCATCTGATCCGTTGGGAATAAGGAATATTGGCTGAATGTAATAGGCTATATAGTCTAGATCTCAAAGGACGTTTCGTTGATGAACACCTTAATTGGTTTGTAAAGATTCTGAAGATCGAACAAACTTGTTTAATCATTGACAGAGGAATCAGGACAGAGGAAGGACCCTTTTAGGTAGACGAGCCTACGGGCCACCTTATTGTAAATGGTTACCGTCGCTCATGGACCTCTGCTATGCCAGGGAACACTGAAGAGTCGCTACCTACGACCTCACTTTAAGGTCTTTCTTTAAGCCTCGTTTCAAGAAGTACATCATCGTAAGTGGTTTTCAACGCTCATGAACTATACAAGGCCAGTGGAATTTCTGGGGAATCTTTTACAAAATTTCTTTGGCTTTGAGTGGCAAATATAAAGCTCGAAACTCAAAACATCTATTTCGCGATTTCGAAGTGAATAAAGCGTACTGCGGTTATAAATATGGTGAAATGAGTGTGGTTTCGATTTCATTGTTTTTCCTTTGTACCATTTTTACCACAAACAAACTATATTTATGAATAAGCTGACCCGCGTTACTTCGTCTGCGTCACATAGGAATCTAGTGGTAAACTAGTATTAAACTGATTACATAAGCTATCTACCAGTGAAAATCCCGTCCAAATCGATCCACTTGTTCCAGAGATTACCCGGACCGGACAGACAGACAGACAAAAAATTTAAAATGTGTATTCGGTATGTGTTCCATATAAACATTCATATGTATGTAGTAGAAAGTGGTTATTTTAACATTACAAACAGACACCATTATTTATAGGTATATATTATAATTTAAAAAAACACACTACTCACCATCAACAGTAACGCAGTACAATGAAATCAACTAAGAGTAGATTTCAGAAAATTTTCAAACCAGCTGTAATCTTCATCACAATCTTGCAATCGAAGGTTCTGGAATATTCCATGTATTTTCTGGAAAACGCCTAAAGACTGAGACTCCTTTTTGTTTTTCGATGAGGGTAGCCAGAAATCTTTCAGTATCTGTAAAGACAGTAAAGAGCCGATTTTATAAATTTCTTTAAACACTCGCTCTTGCAAAATTTAATTTGCTGTGCGTGGTCCAAGTTGAGTAGATCAGATTTTATTTCACAGACAGAATTAAAATTGCAAGATAAATGGCGGATACTCATCTTTTTCAATATCCCATATTTAAGACGAGCCCTAATATCGATTTAATGTGTGACCTTTACTTTTATCAAGAACTAATTTATTATGAGGTGCTCGTCCCGGGCCATTTCAATTGATACATGTGTTAAAAAAAAATTGTAAAACAATATTAAAAAAAACAATAAATTAAATTAAAAAAAAAAAATCCCGCTGAGTTTCTTGCGCCGGTTCTTCTCAGGACGGAGGCGTAATTTCAGCAAACTGGTGGTAGAACTTTTGATTTTATTTTTGACTTTCAAAATGTATGTGTGTCCACATCTAGTTTGAAATAAATGATTTGACTTTGACTAACATTCTTATTGAAAAATTACGTTAACTAGGATCACCAGAATACCCTTACGAAGTACTGTTAAATACTCTATTATATATCCTAATTCCGATGTATGACGCAGATCAACAATTTACCGATTCCCAAACATTGTAACTTGTGCTTCATCAAATTGCCCAGCACCTGTTAAATTGGATTACTATTCATATCTTTGAAAAGACTCCGAGTTGACACGGATGAGGTGGTTCTCGTGGGCTATCGAGTGGAACGTATTATCAGGTTTCTAGTCAATAGTGGGATTGGTCCTAGATTGTACTTAGCCTAAAGGACCTTGAGTATTATTGTGATGTGTAATGAGTAAATGTAAACCTAGTTGCCATCAGACCTACGTCAAAGTCCATTCAATTTGGATTGAATGGACTTTGACAGGCCAGGAATGGTTTGGACATGGATGCGTTTTGTGGCTGATGAATTGTTGTTTTGCTTTAAAATTATTCTTAAAAGCGAAGACTCTGTACAGGACTCTGCATTTTTTTTTCCGAGCATTGCTTTTTTTTTAAGCCTGAGACCACCTGATCTTAAGTGGTTACCGTCGCTCATGGACCTCTGCAATGTCGGGGAATAGAGATTATGAGTAATGGAAATTACGTACTACCTACTTATTTAGTATTGAATAATTTACGTGTCACTTGAACGTTTTATGCCACTTTACACCAGGGTTAGCTGGTAGATAATGCTGTTTGACATTAAGTTCGCCCATGTACATCTATTTTCGTGTTCAATAAAGAATTTTCTATATATCTGTTTATTATTAAGTGAACAACAAGTTACCTATCTCAAAATAAATACAACAATGAAAAAAAAACAGTTTTCTCTATAGCATTAACAGGGTTGATGAAGTCAAAAGTTATTAACAGGGTTGATGAAGTCAAAATCAAGGAATACTATAAAACGACGTAAATAGAGATCTGAGAATCTATTAATTAATGCAAAAAACAAGTAGAAGCGGCCAATTAAGATACATTAATAGTTGCTTTGTAGTTCTTGTTACTGTTTAAGGAATAAGATTTGTGATGATCGAATGAGACTTCTTTAGAACGAGGTTTTAAGAGTTCTTAAGGTAAGTTAGTGTCCCCTGATGTTATCAGGTGTCCGTCTGTCTATGTATAAAAATATATTTTTTTAATTTCAGTTTTATAAGGCCAGTAATATAAATCAACATCATCATTAGTCTATGGATTTCCACACAGAAGACGTTAGTCGTCTTCAGCTCGTCATGAAAAAAATCAAAAAATTTCATTTTACTATTACAAGTAGGCTTTTTTTTTTAGTTGGCGGAAATCACCGGGCCGCGGGGCGGGCGGGGTATGTGGGAGTTGAACCGCACTAAAACCTCCATCCGCTCACACTCAGCGTCCGAACCCCGGCTGAGGCCAGAACCCAGCACGGGGTTATGAGGGACGGCGCAACGCGTTACGCCCACGGCACTCTTTCCCGTCGCGCCGCCCCCATTATAAGTAGGCGATGCTTATTTATACCAATGGTTTTTTGGTTATGCAAAGTTTCAAGAAATCTTGATTAGAAATACTATTTTGCTGTTTATAGGCTGCTAGAATGTTAAAACAACTATTAAACACTGAGATAGGTTTCAGTACACAGCTCAAGTAGATTACTTCAATCATATCAATAGACTAGTTCGCTGTCCGGATCATGTTTTGAGGCCATAGTTACGACATTGCTAACTCTTCCACGACTATCTGGATCGAAGCAGTATTCATTAAGACATTTGCATTTATCCCTTTGGAGGACTGTGGAAACTCAACCTACTTTTTTAATGTGGATCATCTACAGCCTCATGATAAACCGATTTCTGTCATGGCGACGTAAGAAGACAAACGGCAGTTAATTTGTATTACTTAACGAGCACATTTTTCGGGGTTTGAAATTAATTCGTAAATTTTTGTATTTAATGATATAGACGTTTATTTCTGCATGAAATAATTCCGATGTTTCACATCTGACACACATGTTACACACAGTTGGAAATGATGTTCTACTTGGTTTGTAAGGAATAGATTTTGATGACAGGAACAATATGTCGCAGTGCTGGCTTGCAAGTGTAAAAAGAGTGTTACAAGAAACGACTATTTCCAAATTCGACAACAGTCGGAATCTGTAAATTCTGATAACTTAGAAGTGCATTTCGATCGGAAATATCAATCTTCCTGAGTAAACGAGGCTTGAAGAAAGTCCTTAAATGTAAGTCTTAGTTAGCGTCCCCCTAGCATTGTAGAGACTAGAGGTCCATGAGCAACGGTAACCACTTACATCAAGTGGCCCCTCGTCTGCCTACAAGGCAATAAAAAAACTTTTGGTGATTGCCAATAATCATTAAGATACGCATGACATGATACAGCAAATATAATAGGTATCTAAGCATCCAGAAAATTGCCAGTCAGAGTTCAAGACTGTGCCAATAAGAAAATCCATAAAAAATATTGCCCTAACTTGAACTCCGAAACAATGATGAAGGCCTTTTCACTTGGATATCTTATTCTTCGTTAAATATACGCAAAAAATCATTGAACACGTGAAGGAAGACAGTCGTTTTACAATTAAACTAGCGACAGACCAATTTAGATGCGAGGACGAAGGAAAAATAGGCCTTAAGAGTAAGGAATAGAGTACATTTAAGATGACAGATTGAGTGCCTTAGACGTCACACAATGAAGTCCATTTAAAACTAGATTGATGGTGGTAGGGTTCAGCGCAAACCAGTGACGGCTAGATTTTCGTGGTCTTCAATTTTTTTTAACCTTTTTTGTTGCCTAGGTCTATTCTATAATTAGACGCAAGTTTAAGTAGAGGAAGGCTTTGCGTGAACAAGCAAATGACGAAAGGGTCAAAACTTGGAAAATAAATGCTGATGAGGGAAATTAAAAAAAACAATTAGATAAAATTATCATATCCTTAACGTCCAATCTTAGTCCTTAACGTTATTTCTAAAGAATTTTAAAATTGAAGAAGAAACATACATAATAATATATTTCAAAATAACTTACTTAACTTAAACCCCAATTAAGTCCCAATTAAACACTTAATCTACATACAAAACACTCACCAGAATGCGTCAAACGCTGCACTTATGCGGCGATAAATAGCCATTTTCCCCAAAAATGCACTAATTGAATACCGGAATCAAAGTCAAACAGTACACGTATAAAGCCTACGATGGTCTGGATAGGAGTGGAGTTTATTGGACACAATGAAGGGGACACAATTGGAATGCTCTGCGACCGTTTAAATGGTCCATTTCATTTGGGATTTCGAAACTCGAGCTACGGAAATTAGACGGCTAGTATGTGTGTTAAATAGATATTGATCGAGGATGTCGAGATGAAAAGATATTGAAAATTTTGTAATTTTCTACAGCAAAGGTAGAAACTTAAATTTAAATACGATCTGGAGTTATGAAGCCAGGTTTTCCAATACTATATCCGGCAAAGTTTACCATAAAGCCAATGACTTGTTCTTCTTCAAACGAGGCTTGAAGAGGGTCCTTAAAGTTAGGTCGTAGGTAGCGACCCCTCAGTGTCCCATGACATTGCAGAGGTTCATGAGCGACGGTAACCACTTCCTATCAGGCGGGCCGTTGGCTCGTCTGCTTACATGGCAATAAAAAAAAAACTTGTCAATTCAAAGAATGACTAGATTATGTCATATTTCTGTTAGTGCAATTGAGATTAATTCTTAAAGTTGTACTTGTAATAACACGATAAACACAACATACTTTTCATTTTGTATTTGACGATGTAGGTGCAATATGAAACGATAAAAATAAATTTGCTGACGTTTATTTACTCAAAGAACTGCTGCATTTTCTTGTGACCTTATTTGTAAAAAATATTTAATGGCGTAAAATTAATTGATCAATACTTAAGGGTAAAGTGAAATTAATAAGTTGTAACGTTCAAAAAGGACTTCATAACTAAAGAGGAAATTAGACCAATAATGAAGCCGGTATAGGATCCTTGTATTAACAATAACATCGTTTAAAATAAAGAACTTACTAATGCTTTTTCACATAACTGCGCTCTGATTTCGTCTGATCATTCAATAAAGTCTCCAGTATGCTGTCTAAGCTTTCTTTAACCGGTCCTGAGTATTTCTGACACTAATCTTGAGAATATGCTCAGGAAAAATCAACACAACGATTTTTGCATGTATTTTTCTACGGAACCCTACCAGGAAACACAGAGTTCGCATTATGCTAGCAATTTTGTTAAGGTGCCGATCGAAGTGTGACGAACACGCGTCGTTGCTAAGCGTGGTTTGCGTTGACATGCCAAATTAACGGATCTGAATATTTTAGACTTTTTCATTAACTATTTTATATTATATTACACTATTACCTTCGTGGTTTTATTCCTCCTCCTTCCTAGCAAACTTACTTTTTACACATGTATAATTGGTTGCCTGGAAGAGATCGCTTTAAGCAATAAGGCCGCCCATTGTAACACTTTACTGTACTGTTCTTTTTTGTGTTTCTTTTGCATGTTTTTGTGGTGTTCAATAAAGAGTTTATATTCTATTTTATGCTATCCTACCCTAGTTAAAAAAGAAAACTAATGAAAATATGTAATATAATCGATATTATGAACCCATCAGGTCCTCACGATACAGGCCAGACCTAGTGTTAGAGCCACTGGAAACATTATGTTTATTAAGTGTGTAAACAATAAATAAATGTCCTGTAGCATTCATAGTTAGGTAAACTCTGCAAACGTTTTAGGCCCTAGTGCGATCTGATTAATGAGGCTTGTCTAGTCCACAGCCTTAAATATCTTTATTAATATTATTTTGAAAAACCTATGTAATCCCTATATATCTAGGTTTATACGATAGAAGTAGGAAATAAAGTGATATTATTTATCACACAAAGTCCCCGATTTGATCAGAATACGTCAGTCGATAATTTTGGCCGAAAACGACAAGCACGGACATTGATTTATTTATTCATATTTTTTCAGGACTTACTAACATTATCTCCCAAGAACAGTAATTAACGGTACGCTGACCAAGGCCATATCGCAGGAGCGTTTAATTAACCATGAACGACAATTGACACACCGATCTTATCTTACTCTGGCGAATAACTTTATCAGATCCTGGCCTGAGATGTTAGTGTGAGCTATTTGTCTTCATCACGTCTACTGATGGAAAGCTTTAGGCTTGAAGTCTTTTATTGGATATTAACTGGCCCGCGCAAGTTCGCCTGCGTCACACAAAAAAAATCCCGGGTATTTTTTACTGTTTAAACCTTGCCTGGACTTTTACGAATATTTCAAGATTAAAATACGCCAAATCGGTTCAGTCGTTCTCGAGTTTTAGCGAGACTAACGAACAGCAATTCATTTTTATTTATAAGATTTCTGTGGTGCCTGTGTAAAGATGACTTAAGGGATTTCCGGATCCGCCGGTTTAGCTTATTAGTTACTTTCTGTTAGAACTTTGTTAGTCTGTACGGTACATGGTTAGGTCTGATCTCTATTTTGCCTAATCTTCCACCAAGTAAATAAAATCCCAACCTAAATTATCTTGAGAACGAGAAGCCGTAGAACCATCGCTCAATGCAAGGGCAAGACAAAGCCTTTATTTTGGCTACGTCAGATAACTGTTACATCAACACAAAAATTGTCAAAAACTTCGCATGAATATATTTATTTATCTACTGATTTGCGCCTTAGCCTCGAGCTGTCAGTATTTTTGTATGACCTTCCCTATAAGGGTACTGCACTATGTCAACTCGGATTAATCATGGAACCCTTCAATATCATGGAAGTTCAATTCCTTGAGCGGTAAATTTTGCATTATTCAATTTTAAGCTCAAAGCCTATCATTTAAGACTCAAAACGCAACGCTACTGGAGAATAAAATGATTTTGAGCCTAAGCTAAGTTTTCAGCATAAAACTGAACAGAACATGTACGTCTAGTAACTTATTTTGGCAGTACAGTAAAACAAGGAACTAAATAGACATAATTTTAATTTAAAAAAATATATTTCGATAAACAATTAACATTACAGAAAGCCCGTAAACACTTCAAAACGATGATTCAACGATTCGTTACACTGTAACTTCGTTTTAGACTTCAGACCTCCTAAAGGTGAGTCAATTGTGTAGAAAATCTTCTTAGCTCTAGCATGTACCAAGCCCATAGAACACATAATACAAGGTTCTCTTAATAAATAAACATTATATCCAGTACATAAATACGGTGCTTCAATTGTAGAAGTACTTCCCGTTCTCATCCCAAACTGCACTTTGAATTTACTTTTCAAATTCTCCTTTAATCTAACGTCGATATCTACATTCCAAACACCGCCATCTTGAGTTCTCGCTACATTGTCTATGGCCAACATGGCGGCGTGCTGTGTCGGGTGCTCGCGTCTGTTGTCTATGGATAAAGCTACAATGCAGTTTATTGACGGATCGACAACCACTGCGGCGTTAAAATCGTTTCTTAAAACTTCGTCTAATGTTTTAGGGTTGAAATACCATTTCACAATTTCGAATGTCATAGCCATGTATAGTCTATGGTTTTTTGCTTCAGATTGTCGAAACGGCTCATCGCTTAAAATCTTCTCTATGTACTGGTTCGGATGGAAACTGATTGACCAATGTTTTAAGCTTGCCATATACTGTTTTTTAGTTAACGGCGGTGTTAATGGGACAGTAGATTCCCTAAAATACTCGAAGCAGTCCTTGACTTCCGGTATATTCCGTTCGATGTACTCCTGAATAGATTCTTGAGTGTCACTGTTAAGGAACGAAACGGGTGACAGTAAGATTTCCTTCTTCCGAACCCGTTTTAGATGAAGCAAGTGTTTTAATGGTAATTTCTCGTTAAGAATCTCAAATAGCCTCGATATATCTTTTGGTTGTTTAACATGACCAATAAAAACTTTGATCAAAGGCAATGTTTGGTAGTATTCGTCACTGAGTATAATCTGTGGATGCTGTTTTGAATTTAATACATTGTCTATTACAACATCTATGTCTGCTTGATTTGACACATGTATCTTATTGTCTATGGTTTGGCCATTGTCATTTCTGATCTTTTTCGTCGGAGGTTCCATTTCTTGTCTATGGCTGGTGCTGAAAATAGACAAGCACTGCTTTGTGGTTATAATCACTGTATTCACTTTACACACACTTTCAAATATAACATATTTTTATTTTATTGACAAACTTTTTGGATGGTCAACTTTTTACAGTTTTTTTCGAAACGGTTTTGAAAATGATACAGATCAATAGTTTTTTTTTTAATTGAACTGAACAATTGAACTTTTGTTTTTAGTTTAAGTTGTTAAGTTTAAGATTTTTATGTGTTCAGAATATATTTTTTTAATTTTAAGATATTTTTATAACGAAGTAGTAATCATTACAATATAAATTAACAATGTTATATCACGGCAGTTATTTAACATCAAACAAAACTATTTAAATATAATCCGTATTCTCTTATCTTGAGTATTTATTGAGAGATCTCAAAATAAGTATTAATGTAAACTCATCTACTATTTAAGCTAGATAAGTGGATACTTGAGGTGTATGATAATAGACCTATTTTTATACATTTACATGATGTGTTAAAAGTTTTTTTGTTTGAACAAAATCATGTTTCGATAAATAAAATATGGATAAATTTTCTGTTTTTTGTTTGAATTTAATAATGTCAGTGAATTCATATAATTTATAGCTAAATAAACAGTAGTAAAATATTTGCTTGATATTTTTTGTATTGATAGTTTTAGAAATGTCAAAAATCAATGTGCTTGAGAATCGGAGAGAAATGTATGCTCTGTGTTATGTATCAGGTATTATGAATTAAATTCGCAAATTTTATAGTTCTGAAGATCAGGATTATTTAATTTATATTGGAAAAATGTCTTATTGCTGGATATCATTGAAAATTATCAATAATATTTATGCCAAGTAGCATATTGTAGGAATAAAATTGACAATACGTAATTAATGTAACTTTGGCAGTCCAGAACACTCAGGTTTTTTTGTAAAATAGTTTTTTGTTGTGCTAAATAATGTTTTTTGTTTAATAAAATACGTCAATTACATCATTGTTGTACAGTTAAAACATTATTACAATTACATGGTATTAGAAGCGTAGACTTGGCCGATTCGTTTTATTGATAAATTTTGCGATATAGCCAAGAAATATATGTAAAATTAAGTTACCTGCTCGAAATGGTTGGTTTTTACTGAAGATTTTCCGGTGATAGATACAGTTTTTCTGTTCGTAGATGTAGTTTATTGATATTATTAACTTTGTTCTACGTTTTATGTACAAAACCACTTTAATTTATGCAGAAATTAATGGCAAAATGCTTAATTTTTCACACGCGTACACCACGGAAACTTAGTAGCCATGACAGATCACAGATTAAAAATGACAGATGACAAACAACTCGCTTTTGACATTTGTTTTTTTACTGGTTTCTGTCGAAGGAAAATAATTCATACATTCGTTAATACATACATTAATAATTCGTTTATCTACCTTGCAATAAAAAAAAAAAAAAAAAAAAAAAAATACATAATATGGTTTTCCCCAGCTTGAAAATTTTCTGTAAATGCACTCGTTAGTTTTTTAAAATACTACGTAAGTTTAATCTCTTTACATCACTGATACGAACTTTGCTCCTGAAAACGAAGATGTCGCTTGACTGGCTTCTAGCATGTAAACATCCCTTTTCAAAAAAAGTACCTGGTAAGCTTTTTTTGAAAAGAGTTTTTCAAGTTTGAATGGTTTTTAATAGAGGTTGCCAATACAACAAGTAATACGTTTTTGAATAAACTATTAGTCGAAACTCTGTTTTATATCTTACAAAAACTACACAGCCCAAAGAATTCTGTCTTTAAAGTGGCAATGAGCAGGACACATTGTACGAAACGAGCCGAAAAGTTTTGGAGATTCGACTATGAACTGGTAGGCGCAGCGTAGGCAAACCTACAAGATGACGACTTAGTCAAGATCGCGGGAACTCACTGGATGCAGACAGCACAGGACCGGTCGTTGTGACGAGATTTGGTGAAGGCCTATGTCCAACAGTGGAAGTTTATAGGCTGATGATGATGATGACACTATTCACAAAATAAATAAACCACGCATCTACTTGACATTTGCGCAGCAATTAAAATTCATGAACATTGGATGGACAATCAATTATAATTACCAGTATTAAATGTGCTCTAAGTTTTAATGTATGTTTTAATCTCTTAGTCCCCAAAGCAATTAATTCCTTTGTTTGCTCTGTAATAAAGCTTACTGACCCATGCTTGCATTGGCATTTACGACGATCAAAGAAGTTTGGTAAAGTTGTAAGAGCTTCGTAAAATTAGTTTGTCTTTTGATACGAGAGATTCCTGGCAGAATATGCTGATTAGTTGCTGTAACTTTTGAGTCAATATGGTTTATTTACTGTAAATGTTGATTTATTTTTAAGTGGAGTGTGAACAGCCTACATTTTCATGTAAGTTGTAAATTGTAACAATTTTTTCATGCATTTTCAACGGGTTCTTACCACGAAATTCAATTAATTGAGTTTTATCGATATTTCAACGTTGTTGCAAACGTCATGATCACGAGAAGACTGGATACTGCGGGTCGATTTAAGAGCAAACAAATCTGTCTACCCTCTTTCTCGTTCGCTTTTGGAGACAACGTAATTAATTAAATATCGATGTACGAACCCGTTGAAAATGCATGAAAGTATTATAGAAAACCGCGAGTGTCTGAATAAGTTTGTAATAATCTGTTGCGATATAGTACTATTTTTCCTAAACTGTCTATAACCGTTAAAACCGTTGCTCTAAAACCATAGTCGTCATTAGAAGAATATTAAAAGGAAAAAAATAAAGTTAATCGTAATAATTCATCAATTATTTATTTCATATCCCAATACATACATTATAGGGTAGTATTTGAGTAAAATATGGAACATCCAGTAGTATATGAATCTTTTCACTTTATTTATATTCCAATGCTTGGTACCAAGCCTGGCAGGTTTCAGCAGCGATTTCACACAAAGCAGAAACCGCTCGGCCCGAAGAATCACTTTCTGTAAACGGAAATGAATATTGTAGGCATAAATAAAGTATTATTATATCGTATAATCAAAATATAAGTTTCCTGAATATAGAAGTTAAAAAGCCAAAGAATCACAAGTATTGAAAATCTGTCGAATTTAAAAATTATAAATTAGTCAACCCTAGCATTTATGTGACCACTGTTAGTAAGAATCAGTGAATAGCCTCTATTTCTCAATGAACAGTCGTTGTCCTCACCTGTTATTTTCAATTTAGGGTTACCACTCAGAAAATATACTTTTAAAGGTACTTACTTAGATTTCTTTAATTTATCATCTAGCTATAGGTATTATACTTATTGGTAAAGTAACTTTTTTATTTTTGAGTTGGAGGAATTCACCGTGTGTGTGGGAATTGAACCGCACTAAAACCTCCAACCGCTCACACTCAGCGTCCGAACCTCGGCTGAGGCCAGAACCCAGCACGGGGTTTGGAGGGACGGCGCTACGCGTTACGCGCTCGGCACTCTTTCCCGTCGCTCTGGTAAAGTAACTTACCAATGTTCCTTTTTCCAAAAATCGAACCATTAAAAGGTGGTTTTCTGTATGCTGCTTCCACCATTGCAAGTGTCGAAATCAAAACGACAAACAAGAAACAAATCACATGAGCACGCATTATGAATCTGCAAAAAAAGGATTTTTGAATGTCTCACACCCTTCTTTTTATACTTCAAAACTTTAAATAATTATCGAACTCCTAAAAAATAAGAAAATTAAGGAAAAAGATACTTAAATGAGAAGAATAAGATAAGCAAGTAGTGATGATGATGATGATAATGTTTAAAAGTACTGCTCTTTATAAGTAAAATCAAGTCGACAATGGGTGTTACTAAGATGGAGTTAAAAGTTACAACGTACTTCAAAGTAAAGTATTTGCGTCTTCTAAGAAAAGTCGTGTAAAGATGATGCAATTTTTGCTTGTCTTGTGCTTTTATACAGCCTTTTCAGAAAATGGCGTTATTTTGTCTCATTCCCACATTAAATCCTATTATGGGTGAAACTAGAACAAATTATTACAATATTAGTGTAGATAATAGAAAATAAATTGAATTGGGCTGTCCTATTTAGAAAAATAAGGCAACAACGTAAAAGCAGACATAATTGGTATGTTATGAGAAACTAATTTTATTAGAATGCAATTTGCTACTGAAATTGAGCTGCTGAATCCAATAAGGCTTCTGTCATTTTATTTATCTTCAATATTCTTCTTCTCTAGAGATTAGGGGAAACAAAATATTGTTGGCCTTTTTTAAAATACGAAGAACAATATGTTTCCCATAAAAGTGGAAGACTGCGTAAAAAAGGTCGCATAATCTGTAGTCATTGAAAGTTTAGTAAAGTTTTTCATTTACCCGCACTAAAAGTGGCTGCGGTAATAGGTTTGGCAGAATAACACTTTATTGTCAAGGCTTTGTTTTGTTTGTTTTCACTTCATTTACCTATTGTATTAAAAGAATATTTACTTAGTAATAATACAAAGTACTTTATAATATATTTTAACTAGTAGTCCTCCTATTTTATAGTCGGAAGTTTTCGGAACCCTCCATTAGGATCATTAATGCTTGGATCCCGACTCCAATAACGTTTTAATCTATGCACTAACTAACTTAAAATCCCTCGGGGTCGTGTCAATATGCGGTTAATTTTCGCCTAATCCAATAATAGAGGAGGTTATTGCCTCGGCCGCCATGTTCCGAATCCTTGGGTATAAATTGACGGGAACACGACAGTCGACATCAGTTGTCATCTGTCAAGAGTGCCAACACAAGGGTTACCAAGCAAAGAAAAAATACGGAAAAGGTGATTTACGTTTTACTGGAAAATGTGTGAAATATTGCTTTTTGTTCATAATTAAAAAAAAATCCTGGTCATTTTTATTGCACTATTAACTTATTATGATTTCAATTCTTTTCAGATGTCCAAAGGTATGATCAGAATCACTGCCATATTCTGTGTTGCAGTTGTTTTGTTGTGTCTCACGGATCTCAGTGAGGCAAACTACAAGAACGCTCCAATGAATGGAATTATGTTTGGGAAGAGGGGTCCTACTGGTAAGTTAGATTGATAATTATCAAGAAAAAAGTGATGAAATTTTTTTTGGTCATAATCATATTGTAGTTGAACTTTTTGTTGTGATACCTTGAAGTTATACCTTTGAATACTCTTAAGGAAGAGGCCTTTTTGAATGGTTGTACACTTGTTCCTATAATCTTAGCTTTACTGTGTAGCTAAAGTAAATTTTATTTTTCCAGATTACGATCCTCGGAGCAAAGCCTTTACAGCATTATGTGAAATTGCTACAGAGGCATGTCAAGCATGGTTTCCAGTTCAAGAAAACTAGAAGATTGTATTGATGTTACACATGGACAACGATGGCTAGTAGAAAATCATAAAAATGTAACGAAAATAATATTGGAACTGATTTTCATCTACTGTTTGCTTAATTATGTAATGTTTGTTTTTAAATCGGTTTGTTTAAAGGCTGGGATTTAGTCAAATAAAAGCTTCAAGAGTACTTGTTATGTCTTTTTTTTTTGTTATGTCTTATTACTATTAATAATTTGTGACTAAGTTTTTGAAACACCTATAATAACTAATAAGTATGTATTTCATTTTATTTTACAAGTTGTAATGGCAGCACCGTGGGAAAATATCATTGTTATTACAATACGGAACTGAACCTATCGATTCTTATTAGACGTTTTTGCTATAAGAATCATTTCCTATAAGAATTCGTTTCCTTGAGAGTGAAGAAAATGAGCACATTTCCCTTGTGACATCATAAAGTGGCTAACTATTTTTTGCAACGTATTGCAAAAAAATGATAAAGCCTGATAACACTGAATGTAAATGTCAATAACAATGCAGTGACGTTTCGCGTTTTTCCGAAAAATTCAGCAATTTGTTTCTACCCTAAATTTTTAAGTAAAATGCATTTTCGAAGTTACGAACTCGTGGTGAAATGAAAAAGTGAAAAGTGATATTAATTTTATAAAGTTTGATAAATCAAAAAAATGACCACGAAGGAGTTATACACGAAGGTAATGTTTTATGGTGAAATGTTTTGGTGGCACTTTGCTTGATCGAAAAAAAAGATAAATTTAAACTTGGAATTCCAAAAAAAAAAATCAAACAATAACACGAGTCGCTAATGGCCGTCAAATTACTGATTAAAACAAATGACAATAATTAATTATTCGTAAATCTTAGCGCAGCAATTAACACATCACTTTTACTATCTATTTCATCTGCGGTAGAATAATTTCACGCTTACTGGTCCTAAAAAATACTTCTAAGTTATGTTTTTAACGCTAATCTTAATTGCTTTTATATTTTCTTAAAGAATGTTTAAATTCTTTGATGATGTGTTTTTAATGTTTTAGTAAACAAGGAACTAAATTCCTAACTTTTATTCTGTAAAACAAAATTAAATTAAGAAATACATATCTTCGCTTCTCTATTGTTTATTTAATTTGTTGTCTTGATATCACAAATCTCTAGAAACTGCAATGACATAGCAGGAGGTCTCTAAAACTAAACTAACTTGACATTTAATTTTGTATTTAACAATTCATACATAAAATATGCTCGCACATACATGCTGTTATAAATATTGATAGTTTGTGAGAGTGCTTAATTGTTGGAAATAATGGTATTCATAAAAATAAAACATATTCAGTCAAAACTATAGAATGCTTTCATTCCCAAACCATTCTCATAATATCAAAAACCTTTTTCTATTTACCGTTAATCTGTTTCTATATAGCTGTATTTACTTTTGGAAATTTATTTTTGATTATTGGTGTCTTAATATGTTGGTTAAGAGAATTATTTGTTAACACAGACCTCCTGCGACACAGGCTTGTCCTAGTGCAGGGGTCATTGCTTAATATTGTATGTCTTAAATTTAGTTAAATCATTTCAATATTATGTTTCTTAGATGAATCCTTTTTTCTTATAAAGATGAGTTTTTGATAACATTATTGAAATGAAGTGAAATAGTTTATTTTAAGCTAGTTAACCAGCTAGCTACAATGTAGCCTGTAACCCTTCCTCGATAAATGGACTTTCCAACACTGAAAGAATTTTTCAAAGAGCTGCGATGCTGGTGGTAGACTTTATGTGAAACAGAAGGACTGATCTTCTCGATAGTATAATTGAGGCTTGTTTATTTCAACAACTTTATTAGAATGACTTAGTATAGATAATTTATAACAAAAATAATCTATAGTTATAATAAAATCGTAGAGAGGTCAATTCTGCACATTGAAAATATCAAAAAAAAAACTAGCAGGGGGTGTTTGGTTACACAAAAATAAAATGTAAAAAACTTATTTTAGAGATTCCAACAAATATAATTTCTAATAAGAAATAATGGTAACCGCTTAACATCAGGTGGACTGTTAGCTGTCTAATCTATCCTGCAAACATCTGAAAATGAAATATAGAGTAAGTTCTTCCACAGTTCGGTTCAGAAGATCATTTTTGCCCCGTACCATTCCGATTTGGAATGGACTCCCGTCCGCGATGTTCCCAGAGTGCTATGACATGTCCCTCTTTAAAACGAGGTTTAAGAAAAGTCTTGTATGGTTAGGCGATGGATAACGGCCCCTCTTTGCCCTGGGATTGCAGTGACGGTGACTGCTTACCATCAGGTGGGCCGTATGCTCGTTTATATACCTTGCAATAAAAAAAAAATATATAGGAATAAAAGAATTTTATTATTTTTGACTCGCTTTCTATAAGGAAGAGGTATCAAGTTGACTAATTTTTTTTTGTGTTTGTGCCTGAATTTAAGTGTCTTTAATTAATTTAAGTAACTTTTTCTCCATTATTTAAACAAGGTTAAGATAAATTCAGCATGGTCTCTGAATGACGGTGACCGCTTACCATCAGGTAGGCTTGTATACTTGAGGTGTTATATGTTGAAAGAATAAAAGCAAATCTAGTGCTCTCTTTAAACGCGGCTTAACACGATCACTGCTACACGAGGCCTAAATGACCCTTGCAACTTTCCTGCGGCAAGGAAAAACGGCAACTTCCGGTGCGAAGAACATAACTATGATATAGGAGGTGGGGTCTAATAGACCGCGTATCACCCTAACATCTAGTCATGGTGCGGGCCGATAACACCTCGTATCGCAGCGAACGTGTGAAAGATGTTCTATTAAGTTTTATAGGTGATGGTTTAGTCATGAGCGGTAACCACGCACCAAAAGATGGGCAATAAACTCGATTATCCGATTCGGAATATTATTGCTCAGTACCTATTACGAATATATTTCGATATGTAGTGAAAATAACTTTATCGATGTACAATTTAGATTATCGAAACGGTGATTGCGATGATGTCCGTGGCTTTTCACGTTATGATGTCATAGCTTCCTTGATTGACCAGTTTCTACCAACAAATTAACACGAGATACTATTTTTGTTTTGTTTTAGCACATATGACTGTATGTGTAAATTTTTATATACATAGTAAGATATGCCCGCGACATCGCGGCATCGGTAGGAGTTTTTCTCTTTTTTCTATTGTAATAAATTCATCTAATATTGGCTTCAAACCTAATGCTTGGGCAAGAACATGAATCATAGCATGTACTATTGGACTAATACAAATAATAATGATAAGTGATAAATCAGTTACTTTATCTAAGATTTGAGACAGATAACGACGCGTTTCAATATTTTTGTATGATGAAAGAAAGTATTTGACATCTATTACAATGTATCAGATTAGGAATGGTTTTCTGTAGACCAGCGGCTCTCAAAGCATTTGATGGCGGTGACCCTTAAAGGATACAAAATTGTTGAGATAAATTACATATTTGACAATTGTATTCAAACAACGGTTGCGTACTTATTAGTTACTTTAAATTGATGGTTATGTACTATTCACTTAAAAATCTTATGCGCGATGTTAAATGAACTCTTGTCGATGAAATACAAGACAAAGATAGGAATAAAAATGGCACGGCAAGCACCTAAATTTCATTAAAATAGAAAAGTCCCGTCTTGTCATCTCGAGCGACCGACAGACGTTAAAACTTCGTTGGCTGTGTGCTTAATTTTTGAAAATCCTGTAGGCTTAGTTTAGGAATGTGTATCTTTTTATATTTGATCAAAGTCGTTTTATTTTTCCTTATTTTATGTGATACTACGACTGACTACGAGTAGCTAACCTCTAATAGCATTTGCAACGGAAGCGCTGAAACTATTTACATCATATCAAAAACCTTTAAAGTTGTCAGTGTATCACCACTACATTAAGCATGTATGCACATAAAGTGACATAAACTTTCCTCTTCAATCACTATGTCTATTAAAAAAAGCGCATCAAAATTAGTTACGTAGTTTTGAAAATTTAAGCATACATAGGGTCAGACAGAGCGACTTTGTTTTCAAAGTCAAAGTCAAATCATTTATTTCACATACATTTTATACTATACACATAGTTTTATACTAAGTAATGAAGTACCCTATTATTTCTATTTGTTCCAGGGTGCCAGAATATGGGTGGAACATCCGGAAAAAGTATGGGAAAGTGCAACAGTAACATCAGACTACCGTTCCGGGGTGCTCATCGTAAAACTAGACCAGACAGATGAAATTAGACAAATAAAGGTAATCAATACTCTGTTTTCTGACAAAGGTTTGTAATCACAGCTATGACTTAGATCCACTTTTCTAATTTTGGAACGAAGTTCCTTATCGCGCGTTGTGAAAGGGGGCAAGACGGAAAAAAATTCTTACGAAAAGTTGTCACGACACTTTTATTGTTTTAGATGATTATCGCTAGATGGCGCTGTGATCAAAATCTTTTAAAACACGTTCCTTATCGCGCGTAAAAAAAAATTAGGAAAAAAAAATAAGATATCTTTTAATCGAAAGGAACTTCGTTGCATCTGGTCCCTCAAGTTTTTATTATGCTTCGACTTTGCACCTAATGTCAAATATAAAGATTCAACATCATCATTTGGTGTATTATGAGAACAGTAGACAGGCTTTGTTCATGCCAATGAAGAAGAAAAACATGAGGAAATCTGGAGAAGGCTTAAACCCTTGCGAAGGCCTACATTAAGAGCGTGTGGCAGACCACGCCCGATTCCTCTATTGCGGAGATCCTAGTCCTGGACTAAGGTGAAATGGATATACATATACAGTTATGGTAATATATTGCTGTCTTCACTATTGTATAATGGTCATCCCAGGATCTTTCACCCTCTCAGACTAACTCTAGTAATCTGGTACGCTCATATTATAGCAAAAACAAGTAAAACAACATTGTTTTGCGGACCTCCTCATTTCTATAGCTAGAAAATTCTTACACTTTTCATTGACGTGTTATTTGAAGTTCAAGTTCAAATAAGACCTATTTAAAGCCGACCTTCCCAAGAGTAATTAATGAAAAATACATTTTTACTTTTGTAATTTACATGTTCGACTTCATCGATCGCCCCATAGACAGCCCATTAAACTGAATTGGCTGTCTAGACATATATGATTGCCAAATTGTTTTAACCCTCAACCGTTGAAAGCATCGGAAGGAAATCTTGCTTATATTTTAACTTAGTGAAATATCTTTGAGTTTATTGTTCGACTACTGATTGAAGCCAGGAATGGCCAGAGATACTTGTTTTATTATCATCATCATCGGCGTCCACTGCTGGACATAGGTCTCCCCCAAACCTCGCCACAACGGACGATCCTGCGCAGTCCGCATCCAGTGACCTCCCGCGACCATGACCAGGTCATCTGTTCATCTTGTGGGAAGTTTACCCATATAGCGCCTACCGGTTGTTTTATTATATGAATTTGATACTTAATACCTTAAGGTTTACACTGACGACGGGAAAGAGTGCCGAGCGCGTAACGCGTCGCGCCGTCCCTCCAAACCCCGTGCTGGGTTCTGGCCTCAGCTGGGGTTCGGACGCTGAGTGTGAGCGGTTGGAGGTTTTAGTGCGGTTCAACTCCCACATACCGGATCCGGCAATTTCCTCCAACTGAAAAAAAAAAAAAAGGTTTACACTGACACTGCTCTCTACGACCTACTTTTAAGGAAACAGGAGACCTAGCTGATAATAAATACTATGAAACTTTATGTGATACTTGTTTTAAAGAGTTCTTTAATAGATTAATAAAAACTCCAAAATCTGCTTTTTTTGTAACTGGAATAATTTCGCAGATAAAAGATGAGAAACACATGCCCCCACTCCGGAACCCCTCGCTCCTGATTGGCCAGAATGATCTCACGTCACTTTCGTACCTCCACGAGCCCGCGGTTTTACATAACCTTAAAGTCAGGTAATGTAACTCTAATTTACACTAGTTGATCCAACTTCGTCTGCGTCACAGAGGGATATAATGTAGCCTATAGCCTCGATAAATGGACTGTCCAACACTGAAATAATTTTTCAAATCGGACCATTGGTTCCTGAGATTAACGCTTTCAAACAAACAAACTCTTCAACTTTATAATATTAAGTATAGGTAATAATTTCATGAGCGACGGTGGCCGCTTACCATCGGGTGGGCCGTATGCTCGTTTATCTATCTTGCAATAAAAAAAAAGTTAGTTAGTAAAAATGATTTATTAAATCAACATTTATACTAATCAGTGATGTCATTCTCAACGCCCCCTTCCGTTTCAGAAGCATACACTAACATTATATGAAAAATAAAACAAGCTATTCATACCCTTGTCATCAATGGCGTGCATTCATATTTTACGGATATGCAGATATGTAAATGAAACCTAATCAACTAGAAATTAAGATCGTCCAATCTATTTTTTTATACTTTTACGTTCAATACACGCAGTTAATAGGCATGATAAGTGTATTGCTATCAAATATACAGCATTTACTCTTGGATCTATTTTTAATGTGAATTTTAACATGCAATGGAAGTCGGTCGTTGTTATTAAATATATTTTTATTACGAAAGCGATCGACCATTAGGTGCACCGTTATGTTGTCTGCCTATGTGACATTAAAAATAAAAATAATAATACACTTATTCAGACACTCGCGGTTTTCTATGATACTTTCATGCATTTTGAACGGGTTCTTACCACGATATTTAATTAATTGAGTTGTCTAGATATGTTAACGTTGTTGCAAACGTCATGATCACGAGAAGACTGGTCTGAAAGTCTTAATTAACTCGAAAAATACAAAAATTTTTGGACATACTTAGGGGTGATTACCTAAGCTACTACTTTTAGGGACACCCTGTATAGCAACTGCTGTCTGCACATTCCCTTTGTGACGCAGACGAAGTTGCACTGATCATCTAGTTACCAAATAAATTGTGCAATAATTAATAGTTTTACCTTTGTAGCGACCAATTTAGACATTAAAAACATATTAAAACTCGTATACAACAAAGGACGAGAGATAAGCTTATCAAACAATTATATATGTTGTATGACGCAATATATTGTTTAGTGATGCAGTTGATAAGGTGTTGCATTTGACGTCATTTTTAACCGACTATCGAGTTTTAGGATTTTCTTTGTGGCGACCAATAATAACGCGCGAGATCCTGAATCGCGGTTACGACATTTGCAGAAATCTTCGCATATATACGGCATCTGAAATCTACTACAGTGGGCTTCGGCCTGACCGTACAAACACTACATCGCCCGGTCGGAGATCTCCCTTTGGCCATAAGTCCACTGTAGATACCCACACCTTATTACACGTACAGGTGGAAGAGAAGAACTCTTTGTATGTTAAAAAATATTAGATGTCGCAATTGTATATGCCAGATGTTATTTTTTTTTTTAATTGTTATCAAAATATAGCAATGATAATAAAATTGTAGCCAACTTTATATACTACAATGTTTTTATTACAAAAATGGAAATGACCAACCTCCATTGAAATCTTGACCTATTGTTCGGACAGATCCAGAAGTACTTTTGAAAAAAATAATGGGATCATATGGATACTATTACCTTTCCTCTGACACTAAAATCATTCAAATCGGTCCACCCAAACTAAAATGTTTTTTTTTATATTTTTTTATTGCCATGTAGGCAGACGAGCCAACGGCCCACCTGATAGGAAGTGGTTACCGTGGCTCATGAACCTCTGCAATGTCAGGGGACACTGAGGGGTCGCTACCTACGACCTAACTTTAAGGACCCTCCTCAAGCCTCGTTTGAAGAAGGACAAGTCATAGCGCTCAGGGAATACCGAGGAGAAACCATATAATTATTACTGCGGAACAAACAAAAAAAAAAGCAGAAACATTGAGTACGTCCTCCTTTTTGAAAGTCGGTCATAAAGTCACGTCAGGAACCATTTTTGGCTCCTGTCATTTGGAATAAAAATTTTGATTCACTTCCCTTTCTTTGAGCCTCATTTAAATTTCCAAATTACGTTTATTCGTCGTAATATTAATTTTCAAGTCGTTTAGTTTTGGTATTTGAAGGTGACACTTGTACAAATAAAAACGGTTTTTGTAAAGTACCGAGACAAGGCTAACCTTTTTATTTACGTTTATACGGGAAATAATTACATTGAGAATTAAATGTTTAATTTTATAATAGAAGTAAATGCGTATTATTTACGTAAATCGTCGATGTGCAAAAATAATCTAATGATTAAAAAAATTGGGTTTAGATATTTATTTGTTGAAGTAGATATTTTAATTTTACAAAAATGAAAACGACAATCATGCTTCAAGAATAGCACAAAAAGTACTAAAATGATATTAGTATTAATATTTCATAAGATTAGGTCAAAATATCTTCTTTCACTAAAAAAAGGAATCTTCTTAAAGTACTTATCGTCGTTATTCGAGAACAAACACAAAAAATATACAGTTGAATTGGGAATCTCTTCTTTAAAAAATATAGTATTTTTATTGCCCCACTTGACTATTACAAAACATGCTTATTTTAGCTACTGATTACTCGATGTAATTTCATACTATTGAACCTTAAAACTTGAGTGCCCTATCACCATCGGATCATTTATCCGACGTCACTTCCAAAAAACTTTTAATTAAACAATGTTATTCACAGATTTTGCGACAGAAATGCCATATACACATACTGCGGGATCGTGTTGGTCGCCATCAATCCTTACTACGATCTCCCTATTTACGGTAAGAAATCTAAACATGCTTAACTAAGTCTGTGTTCGCTAATTTTCGCTCTATGTCGAAACTGGGGAGTTAGTTCGGAAACAATACCGTGTTTGAGTCTCTTTCGAACATTTTGAGCAAAAATATATATAAATAAATATATTATCTCCGTAAAATACGAGACGTTTAAAAAATGTATACAAATCAGTTTTAGAACTGTGCTCAATTTTGGCTCTTGCTAGACTTGGCAAAAGTAAACAAACCAATTTTGATGCCGATCTCAGTTGAGTGGTTAAAATAAAAATTATGAATTGACCAGAAGTCGTTTAACTTTTTAAAAAGAGTCCATTAATGAAATACAATGAACCTCCTTACAGAAGTTAGGTAATAACAAAAACAATTTCAATTAATCCAAAGCAAGACCAACCTTTTTCACATCACCTCAAAATTGTCGCGATAATTATCAGTTCCATAGATAATATATGGATCGGCGCCGGGTTACTGGCTCTTGTCGCTTGATATCTTAATAAATATCTTATTATTTTCATGCATAAAAAATTGGTTCTTACCACCATAGACAAGTGAATAGTCTCGATATTTTAACATTGTTGCAAACGTCATGATCATGAGAACACTGGATACTGCGGGTCCAATTTCGCTCATATAAAAAAAGTGCATGTCTTACAAACGGTTAATTTGACTGATCTGTATTAGATCGATCTCCACGAGACAGGCTTGACCTATTGTGAAAATCTAATGATTAAGTGTATTTGGCTGAATAAATATGATTAATCTTTATCTCTTAATCTTTAATATCTTTTAGGTGATGAGACCATCATGGCGTATCGCGGACAGTCGATGGGTGATCTGGACCCTCACATATTCGCCGTTTCCGAAGAGGCCTATACCAAACTGGAGAGGGAACAAAGAGATCAGAGTATTATAGGTAAGAGTACCATTCATTAGACTCAATGTAATTAATTATACAGGGTGTAATTTTAAATGCAAGGTAATTTTTTTTATTGCCTCTGTAGGCAGACAAGCTAACAGGCCACCTGATCGTAAGTGGTTACCTCTGCAATGTTAGGGGACACTACCTACGAGTTAACTTGAAGGACCTTCCCTAAGCCTCGTTTGAAGAAGGACAAGTCATAACGCTCTGTGAATAGTACTTGTACTTGAAAAAATGATTTTATCAAATTTTGCTGAAAGGAAATATACATTTATTTTTGAAACGAAACACAACTGCACTATCTCATTAAACAAACTTTTTAACGGACAATCTTTTCACGTTCTGCTGTGCGTTTTTGCGTGTATTTCTTTTCTATACCTATAAACCGATTTTTATTATTCTTTTTTTGTTAGAATGCAGATACTTTTATATTAATTAACTTAAATTTAATAAAGTTCTGTTCCAGTCGTTTTTGTGCTATGCTTGAAAAATGAAAGTCGTTTTCATATTTATAATAAAACTAGCTGCCCGGCGCAACTTCGTCTGCGTCAAAAAAAAAAAAAAATCCCGGGTATGAATCTAAACCATTCTCGAATCTCCACGAACACACAAAAAATTTCATCAAAATCGGTCCAGTCGTTTAGGAGGAGTTCAGTCACATACACACGTACACAAGAAATATATATATATTAAGATATTATTTTTGATATTTCTTAATATTAATAAATAATTAATTGTTTCAGTGAGCGGTGAGTCAGGAGCCGGTAAGACAGTGTCGGCTAAATACGCTATGAGGTACTTCGCAGCCGTCGGGGGTAATGTCAGCGAGACACAGATCGAAAGAAAAGTGCTGGCTTCCAGTCCTATTATGGAGGTAATACGAATGATGAAAAAGTAGATGCATGTAAGAGGACCGCAGAAAAGATGGTCTGATTGTAAAATGATGGTTTCTAGTGTGACAAATGATGTATGTAAAGATAGAAAGGAGTAGAGAGAGAAGACATATTGCGCCGACCACATCTATATGGGATAAAGTGTAACGAAAGAAGATTATACAGGGTGGATCTGTAACTTTGGACTAGCTGAATTGGGGTGAATAACTATTGAAAAATTAGAACATCTTTTATTTTTTTAATCGATTAGACTCTTCTGGCTTTGTATGGTGTATGTACGACTATCGTTGCGGACTACTGTATGACATTGAAAGTTTAACCAATTTCAAAAATGATAGCGGTTTTAATTTGTATTTCGTCAGTTCATTTACCCCGGCTTAAGCTTCAGCTGGGCCAAATTTACAGATCCACCCTGTATATTTGTACAATTATTAATATTGTGGCGACCAATAATAGCGCGCGAGATCCTGACTGGCGGTTACGACATTTGCAAGAATCTTCGCATATACATATACGACATCTGAAATCTACTACAGCGGGCTTCGGCCTGACCACCATACACTACCTCGCCCGCAACGAGATCTTCCAACGGCCATAAGTCTACTGTACCCACAATATCTTGTAGTAGTGAAGAGTTACTTACTTCGAGCCGATATAAGAATATATGTAGTTTATATATAAGCTGAAAGATGAGGTCCTGGTACTGTATTGTAAATCAACGCAGAACGAAGGGAAGCTGACAGGAATAGTGTTGTATGAAATATACGCCACTTCTATCAACGTTTATCAAAAGCTGACAGAAATGATGCAGTCGGAAGGTGGTCATAGGACTCCTGTACTAAACAAGATAGACTTGTCGTGTTTGTACTGTACTGCTACATGATATCTTAAAATAATGTATTTAAAATGTTATTCTCCTTCACAGGCGATAGGAAACGCAAAAACAACACGAAACGACAACTCCTCTCGTTTCGGCAAGTTCATAGAGATCCACTTCGACAACCAGTACCGGATATCCGGCGCCAGCATGAGGACCTACCTTCTGGAGAAGTCCAGGGTGGTGTACCAGAGCTCGGGCGAGAGGAACTATCATATATTCTATCAGTTGTGCGCCGCGGCCGCCTTGATGCCTCATCTGAGGTTAGGTAAGGGGTTCTTGTGATGTAGTGGAATAATGTGTCTAGTTTAGTGTAAAATAGTTACTTTTTTTATTAAAATCTAACAGTGGCGTGCAGTGAATAGAAGCAAATAAGCACTGCATACATTAAAATTGTAAAAATCATTAAAAATCAACTACAAAAATCGGTTAAATGCTTAACCAAACTAAAAAAATACTAGAGGGTGTCATTTTTTTTAAATTAACGTAATTGTGAATTTCTGAACTGATTATAAAGGGCACTAACCATCAACAAATTTTCTCTAAATTCTTTGTTTATGGTCAATTTTATTTAATGGTTATACTGCGTCATTACATTATTTCACTTGCACTGGATGTAACTATGTAAGTTCGGGTGGAATCTTGCAAGCTAAAGACAAACTTCTCAGTTTCTGACTGACATTTGCACGTAGATGTATATCGCGTGACAATGCAATAATATAACGAAATGGCGCTGATCTGAACAATAGTTTAGTTATCTATGGTTGTTTCAGAGCATCAAGACACGTTTCACTATTTGAACCAGGGTGGGAGTCCGACAATAGACGGAGTCGATGACTTGAGAACATTCAATGAGACTCGAACCGCTCTCTCTACTTTAGGTGGGTTCGTTTATTTTAGATTTTTGTTTTACTAGCTAACGTTTGCGTCACAAAGGGAAACAATATAGCCTTCCTCGATAAATGAACTTTCCAGAACTGAAATCATTTTTGAATTCGGACCAGTAGTTTCGGAGCTTATTCGAGACAAACCAACAATCAATCAAACCTTTCCTCTTGAAACAACTGGCGTCATAGTAAAATAAAATAAAAATAAAAAAGCCTTTTACTTCTTGCTTAAACTTAATTACATTGACAATTTATAATAATATGATTAAAAAAAGAAAAATTATTATCTAAAAGAAAAAAAAAATGTTGTCTTAAAATACAGTTATTATCTTAAAATTATTATCGTTAATTTATTATTGAGTACAAATTAAAATCATAAAAGATAACTTATCTGTATTTAATTATGTTGAATTATTATTTACATTAATACATATTTTTTTATTATTCTTTCACAGTGGCGTGCAGTTTATAGAAGCAAATATGCATTGCATACCCTAGCTTTTGAAATTCTATTAAAGTAACAAGAAAAATCGATCAAATACGGTTTCTATCATTGATATACACTCCACATTCTTACAATTACTTCAAAATCTTCACTTCTGAATACCCTGACTAAGTTATTTAAGCACGCTACTGCTCTTTCATTTATAATTTTAATCTTATATCTATTCTAATTTTTTTTTTCACACATCACAGTAATCGATTCTAATCTGACTAGTGATTCTTGCTTTATTTCTGAAAAGATGAAGTTGGTATTAATGATTTTTTGGTCATTATTACACGTTTAATGATATTTAATGACTTGAAATGAAGCGACTCTCTGTTTTACTATGAAGTGATACATCATTTTTTACAACAGGAGTATCAGAATCGGAACAGAAAGACATGTTCACGATCTTAGCGGCGATCCTTCATCTCGGTAACGTGGAACTACTGTCAGAGGACCCTGAGGCGGCGCCTGGGACTGAGAGCGAAGACGGGGCTTATATTAGTGTAAGTAGAAACAACAGACTAACATATAGACATTTACTGGTTTTTAAAGAATCTCTGACATTAAAAAACGTGGGCGTACGTAAAAAATGTACGCACAAATGTATATGCACGCATACTCAAATAAACACAAAAATAAATATTGCACTAGCTGACTTGTGACTAAACTATGATAGTTTTTTTTTCAGTTGGAGGGAATCACCGCGGGCGGTGTATATGGGAGTTGAACCGTACTAAATCCTCCAACCGCTCACACTCAGCGTCCGAACCCCGGCTGAGGCCAGAACCCGGCACGGGGTTTTGAGGGACGACGCGACGCGTTACGCTCTCGGCACATTTTCCCGTCGCGCCGCCCCTAAAACTATGATAGTTAGATATGTGCTGTCGCGGACTTTTTTGTTAATAAGACCTAAATAAAAAGACTGTTCTATTGTCAATAGTTTTTGCAGCGTACGCATAAATATGTTTTCGATTATTCACCTTGTGTTCCATATTCGATATTTTCATACGGATCCCTAATTTTTTTCGCGCGTTCAAACAAACAAACTCTTTCGCTTTATAATATTAGTATAGATTATCATGCGATATACATCTGTGTGCAAAATGATAGCTCAATCGGAAATCGGGAAGTTTAGTTTGCAAGATTCCACCCGAACTTACATAGTTACATCCAGTGCAAGTTGATATAAAGCTTGTAGAATATATTATTATGGTTTCAGCCGTCAGACGAGCATCTATCCCACGTGTGTTCGTTACTGGGCGTGTCCCGGCTGGAGTTGTCGCGGTGGCTCAGTCATCGCCGCATCGCATCCGCGCATGAAGTCATCGTATCCAGGTAATACAACTATATATACAGGATGTAAATACAGCACTCTCGAAAACGTAGACTGGTGGTAGTACTAGGTGATGATAAGCTAGGAAATCCGTCCATTCAGACGATTTTTTTTGCAAACAGCCTAACATCCTAGGTATCACTAGTACTAACCCAGCTTTCGTTTTCGGGAGTGGTCTTCATACACCCTGTATACAGGAGTTACAGTAGTGGGAGTGAGAGGTGGGCAAATACCCACAAAACAAGAATACTATGCCATTCAAAAAATGGAACTTACAGCAGTAGCGTCAATTTTGTGTAATAAAATGTATGCATTTTTTTCAGGTTGGATGTACAACGTGCTGCCTTTGCCCGCGATGCTCTAGCCAAAAAACTATACGGCGAACTGTTTGCGTGGCTCGTGACAGCTGTCAACAGAGCACTCGATACTGGACACGCTAAAAAACATTTTATTGGTATGTGTAATAAGGTTTAAAATGAAACAAGTATTTTATATCATAATTTTCCATTTTTAAATTTACCTTACTAAACTGTAAAATAACCAAGTTTGGCGTAGGTCTAGTGCTGCCATCTATAGGTGATATTTGACAGTCACAGATGAGTTGTTAATGAAGCTTCCTTCTGGATACTTATAAAACTACATAGCATTACTATACAGGGTGGAATTTTAAATTGCTGCAAATGTATTTGTTTTTAAAAAAATCGTTTACACTTTAAACTTTCTTTGAACGGGCATAATTCTACCACGTATTGTTTAAAACAAAAGTCACTCGTAATTTCTCGTAATTTTGGACAAGTAGAGTGACATACCAATCGAAATGAAACTAAGTTGTATTTCTACTGATCCATCCACCTCACTTCAGCTGGTCCAAAGTTACAGATTCACCTTGTATTCCGCTTTGTGACGCAAACGAAATCAGCTTATTACTTACGCGTTATTTTTCAGGTGTCCTCGATATCTACGGTTTTGAAACATTCGAAATAAACTCGTTCGAGCAATTTTGTATAAACTACGCGAACGAAAAGCTACAACAACAGTTCAACTCACATGTATTTAAATTGGAGCAAGATGAGTACATTAAAGTAAGTTTTTGGAACGAAATTTCTTATCGCGCGTTGTAAAAGGGGGCTAGACGGAAAAAATTCTTACGAAAAGTTGTCACGACACTTTTTTTGTTTTAGATGATTATCGCTAGATGGCGCTGTGATCAAAATCTTTTAAAACATGTTCCTTATTTTTGCTTTAGATGATTATGGCTAGATGGCGTAGTGATCAAAATCTTTTAAAACACGTTCCTTATTTGTTTTATATGATTATCGCTAGATGGCGCTGTGATGAAAATCTTTTAAAACACGTTCCTTATCGCGCGTAAAAAAATAAATATAATATATCTTTTAATCGAAAGGAACTTCGTTCCATCCGGATGTCCCTTGACACCTCTCAAGTTTTATATTTTCATTAATTTGATATAAAATAACAGAAGCGTAAAAAAACATATATAATATTAAAGAATACTTTTTAATAAAAGCTTTTAACGTAAAATGAGCCCAAACACGATGGGTCTATTGCTTAAAACAGGATTTCTTATCACTTTCGACTCCATCGGATCAGCTCCATGTTGTCATTACAGCTTAATTGGAAACCATTACTCAAATTCAACTCGTAAAATTCCACTCGAACTTACATAGTTACATCCAGTGCATGTTACCTTATCAAAATGAAAAAAATAATCTCAGTCGCTTAAATATGCCTTATAGTGGCGAAGGTTTCATACAACTCCATTCATATCGGCTTCCCCTTCGCTGATCATAGACTAACAAGATATACCATCACGGATTTTGTCAGGATAGTTTATGGTTCTTTGTTTTAGAATCGGCTTCTGCCTTATATTAATTTAGAAATATTTATTCTTCAGGAAGAAATATCGTGGGAAATGATAGATTTCTACGACAATCAACCGTGTATAGACTTGATAGAAGATCGATTAGGGGTCCTCGCGCTTTTAGACGAAGAGTGCCGGGTTCCGCAGGGTTCTGACACCGGTTTCGTTGCCAAATTACACCAGAAATGCGCTACGTATCCACATTTTATGAAGCCTAGGTTTGGTAACCAAGGTAAGTGTGTTTTAACTGAGTTTTTCACAGGTTTTTTTTGGGGGGAAATCGCTGGCTCTTACCGATCTGGAAGGTGGGGATTGTGGGTGGTACAAAAACCTATGAAATTTCCTTTTTTTCCACGCACCATCCGGCTATAGAATGAACTCCCCTCTTCTATATTCTCAGAGCGCTATGACTTGTCCTTCTTCAAACGAGGCTTGAGGAGGGTCCTTAAAGTTAGGTCGTAGGTAGCGACCCCTCAGTGTCCCCTGACATTGCAGAGAACATTTTGTGTAAACTAACGCAAATGTAAGTGGGCCACACAAGTATCATTGCGTTGCTACTCGCCTAAATATGCGCTTGACACTTCGAAAACACGATACTTGTTTCTTGATACGAGATTTAAAAAAAGTCCAGTACAGTAGGTGATAGATAACGGCCCCCCATTGCCCTGGCATGCATGCGACGGTGACCGTTTACCATCAGGTGGGCCGTAAGCTCGTTTATCGTGCTTTAGAAAAAAACCTTTGTTCTAATTATGTTTTTATCAACAGCCTTCATAATAAAACACTTCGCCGACAACGTGGAATACCAATCCGGCGGTTTCCTTGAGAAGAATCGTGACACAGTGTCAGAGGAACAGCTGGAGTGCATCAAGACAGCCGCCAACTGTCGTCTCATACACGTGATGCTGGAAGCAGACCGGCCAGTAGACCAGCAGACCGCCGCCGCCACCTTGCCACCGCCTTCCAGGAGACGGACCACGCCCAGCGTTAGCATCACCAGCTTGACGGTTAGTGATGGTCTACTCGGTCTTTTGGCTTCTTTACTTTTTAATCGAAGGCTATAGGGAAGTAACTTAGTAAATAGTGAAATTTAAGGTTGGTCTACTCGGTCTTTTCGTGCGGTCTTCTTGGTCTTTTCGCTAATTTAGGAGTAACTAGTAACTGTCAGGAGAATAGAGCAGGTAATTGACAGTAGTTTAGCCTGGTTGTCTTGGTCTACTTAGTCTTCTGCAAGTAGTAAGACTATGTACTATTCGGGCGGTTTCCTTGAGAAGAATCGTGACACAGTGTCAGAGGAACAGCTGGAATGCATCAAGACAGCCGCCAACTGTCGTCTCATACACGTGATGCTGGAAGCAGACCGGCCAGTAGACCAGCAGACCGCCGCCGCCACCTTGCCGCCGCCTTCCAGGAGACGGACCACGCCCAGCGTTAGCATTACCAGCTTGACGGTTAGTGGTCTACTCGGTCTTTTGACTCCTTTACTGATCTAATCGAAGGGTATTGGTTAGTAACTTAGTAAATAGTGAGAAATACAGGTTGGTCTTCTTGGTCTACTCGGTCTTTTCGTGCGGTCTTCTTGGTATTTTTGCAAATTTAAGATTAACTAGTAACAGTTAAGAGAACAGAACAATTGAAGAGTAAGTTAAATTAATTTAAATTGCTTTGCTTCCATTTTTTAAACTATTTGTACTTAATTAATTTTACATTCCTTTCCTGTCAGCAACCTGATTAATAGTCTGGCACCCGTCAGTAGGTAGTCAATTCTACAGATTATTGGCACATATCTATTTAAACATGTTTTCTCTACCAGCAACCCGGTCGTCGAGCGTCCGGCGTCCGTCAGACAGTGGGCGGTCAGTTCCGCGCGTCGCTGTCAGCACTGATGCTGACGTTGTCGCGGACCACGCCCCACTACGTGCGCTGCATCAAGCCGAATGACTCGAAGACGCCATTTTTATTTGACGAGGCGAGAGCCGTTAATCAGCTCAGGTTTGTGAAATGCTGACGGAATTTTGATTCTTTTATGAATTTTAGCCGATTTTAATATTAACCTGCTAATTATCTACCTATTGAATTCGTTAACTGAACATCAAGTGGGCCATCTACTTGTCCACCTGGTGCGGCAATTAAAAATGTTTTTTACGTGGAAACAGTTAAAATCAAAATATACAATCGAAATAAAAATTGAAATTACTCTTCTTAATATTTTTATTACAATTTCTTTCCCGTATCATTAACCACTCAACTGGGATCGGCAACCAAATTGGTTTGTTTACTTTTGCCAAGTCTGTGGCAGGAGACAAAATTGAGCACAGTTCTAAAACTTGTTTTGTTTAAATTTTTTAATCGTCTCATATTTTACGGAGATGATATATTTTCGCTGAAAATGCAATACAGTTTAGTAATAAATATTTACAAAAATATAAGGTTTAATTATAAATCAAAATTAAAAATATTGGAAAAAAGGTTTTTAAAAAGGGGCTCAAACACGGTATTGATTCCGAACGAAGTCCCCAGTTTCGCCATCTAGCGAATAGTGACGTTCCCAGTTGAGTGGCTATCAGCGTAAAGTTTTCGTCATATATTGTTTTAAATTACCTTTATTTATTGAAATGATTGTTCTTTTGTTTTATTATTAAATTTAATTTAATTTACTCATTCGGACATCAGAAGCCATGTTAGTGTTAACAAAAATAACTTAGTTATTAAAATTATGATGTTGCACAGGGCTTGCGGCGTGCTGGAGACGATCAGGATATCTGCAGCCGGCTTCCCCTCTCGGTGGCTGTACCAGGACTTCTTCCATCGGTCAGTTACAAACAAACTTCTCTACCTCACATTAAAGTCTACTTACTGTAAATTGTTGTTTGGGTTTGCTGTTAGAAAACTTAGTATTGAGTTAAGTTCGCCTTTTGTGTTTTTTTTTTTTAAATAACTTAATTTCTCTGTAGTGTACAATAAAGTATTAAATAAATAAATAAAAACTTGAGAGGTGTCAAGGGACACCCGGATGGAACGAAGTTCCTTTCGATTAAAACGTATCTCATAAAAAATATTTCTTTTCGTAACGCGCCATAAGGAACGTGTTTTAAAATATTTTGATCACAGCGCCATCTAGCGATAATCATCTAAAACAAAATAAGAAATTGTTTTAAAAAAATAATGATCACCGCGCCATCTAGCGATAATCATCTAAAACAAAAAAAAGTGTCGTGACAACTTTTTCGTATTTTTTTCCGTCTAGCCCCCTTTCAGAACGCGCGATAAGGAACTTCGTTCCTATAATGTTAAATAATTGGAAAATGAATGTATTTATAATATTTTTTATATAAAACTTGTTTTCCCCCTAGATACCGCCTCCTCTGTCGTCACAAGGATATCGACCGCGCTAATATAAAAGGGACATGCTCTAAAATACTTTCTAAACACTTGAAAGATCCGGATAAATACCAGTTCGGAGCTACGAAGATATTCTTCCGAGCTGGACAGGTTTGTAATAAAAAGTTACTCATCTTCTGTTTTACCGTGTGTGGCGACCGGTAATAACGCGCGAGATCCTGAATCGCGATGGCGACATTTTATACGTCATCTGAAATCTACTACAGTGGACTTCGGCCTGACCACCATACACTACCTCGTCCGCAACGAGATATCCTTTTAGCCATAGTCCACTGTAGATACCCACACCGTGGTATCACTATAATAGCCATGACGAAAGATTTTTAAATCCTCTTCCATATTGTCGGTACTCGTTTACTATTTACGAAAACAACTATATTTCGGTAACAATGGAAAATTTAACTAGGTTTCAAGCTATTTTTAGAATTTCATTTCAAATAGTGCGCGAAAACAGCACATAGTGTCATGGTGCAACCAATGGAGAACGTCAATTTTATATTGTTTACCTAATCGTGACATCATCAAATGTTGGCGTTTCAGCCAAAATGGCCGATTGTAATATTGTAATGTTTTAATTTAATAAAAATCTTATTAATCTAAATTTTTTAAGTAAAACCAAATCAGAGTTTTGAATTCTTTTAAACGTAGTTTCAATATCATTAAATTTTCGAATATTTGATATAAAACAAAAGGTGGTTTTAAGTTTTTGTAACACCCTGTATCAGGTGGCGTACCTAGAGAAAGTGCGTGCGGACATACAGCGCGATTATTGCGTGCGCGTGCAAAGTTGCGTGCGAAGGTTCGTCGCGCGCAAGAAGTACCTCCGTGTGATGCGAGCGCTTGTTGGTATACAGGCGCGGTCTAGAGGTCACTTGGCTAGACGGTGAGTTGTTTATGCTTATAGGTCTTAACTTCGTCTGCGACACATTAGATAAAACACTGTTTTTGTGTTTGTTTCATGACTTCGATAAAATTTATTTTACTATCATCTACTAGTTATACAGGGTGATTTCTTAGTGAGGGTACATATTGAAGGTCATGGTAGCTAATGGTTATATACGACCAGTAAAAACATTATTACCAAACAATATGGCTTAATGCCTTAGTAATCGCAACTTAAAAATATCTAAATGATGGTTTTTCGACAGCTGATGGGTGTGGCGGAGGTGTGGGGTGCGCGAGATCACTAGAGGTCGTTAGTCAACACTCTTTTAGCCGAAATTGTTTGTGTTTGAGGTAGTTTTGTCGAATTTAGATTTAAAAAAAAAAATACCTATTTTTTTAATATTCCGTATACGTATAAGAAGGTACATATTACTCTGTTCTAGAGTATTACTCTGTTCTAGAGTAATATGTACCTTCTTTAAAAAATCACCCTGTATTTTCAATAACAAACATTTACGAATCCTTTTATGGATGATATGCACTGGGTTTCGCGAATGTCAATTTTTGGACATTGCGCGAATGCGAATTCGTCTTTGACAAAGAAAAAGTTCAAAGTTTTTACTGACATTTACATCTTCATAAAGCTTTTATAATTTGTATGTACCACCCATATTATATTATACTAGACATACTAGGAAGGGAAGGGGTACTTACATCAGCGCTAGAATTTGAAACCCCCCTCCAAAATTATCTTGAGAAAGAGAGGTTGTGGACCCATCTAATTTGGACTCACTGTAAAGAGCTGGCAGTGGTCTATAATTTTGCCCAGACAGATTTTCGTTACATCCACATAACATCCACCCTACTTTTTGCTAAACATTCGCATAATTTCTTGCGAATGCGAATATTCGCGAATATTTACCATTAATTTTTACAGCAAAGCACAAGAGATCCGCCGCAACCGAGCCGCCATAGTCATCCAGAAACACATACGAGGTTGGCTCGCGAGGCGCACCTTCCAGCGACTACGAGGCCTCGCCATCAGCTTGCAGGCCCGGGCGCGCGGGTACCTCGCCCGGACACTATACAAGGACAGGAGGAAAGTTAGAGCTGTGAGTATCTCATAGTGCGGGAGACAGAGCTGCGAGTGTCTTATAGTCCGGGAGACAGCTGCAAGTGTCTTGTAGTTCGGGAGACAGGGCTGCGAGTGTCTTATAGTCCGAGAGACAGCTGCGAGTATCTTGTAGTCCGGGAGACAGCTGCGAGTGTCTTATAGTCCGGGAGACAGCTGCGAGTGTCTTGTAGTCCGGGAGACAGAGCTGCGAGTGTCTCATAGTCCGGGAGGCGGAGCTGCGAGTATCTCATAGTCCAGGAGACAGAGCTGCGAATGTCTTATAGTCCGTGAGACAGGGCTGCGAGTGTCTTGTAGTCCGGGAGACAGCTGCGAGTGTCTTGTAGTCCGGGAGACAGAGCTGCGAGTGTCTTATAAAACTGGAGAAGAAAGCAACTTACGAAGAAATGGCCCGTTTGTTCTTCTACCTACATAGCAAAAGAACGAATAACTAACCTCACAGTACTAATTATTATCTTATAAAATGAATGTAATGTTGACATTGTTTCCAGGTTATTACAATTCAACGTTACGCGCGCGGATTCTTGGCTCGACAGAGGGTTGATAAGAAGAGGAGGCAGATCGTTGTCGCGCAGGCAGCCGTGAGTATTAATTAATTTTTTGTCTGACATTTTGCACGCAGATGTATATCGCGTGACAATGCAATAATATGACAAAATGGCGCTGATCTGATGATGGAGTCGGAAGGTGATCATAGGAACTCTTGTGCTTAACAAGATAGACAAGGCCGTAAAATAGACAGTCGTGTTTTGGCTCGTTTTCTTGTATTAGCTAGCACTTTACTGCAACCAGGGTCTATATTTTTTTATCAAAGTTACTACCTGTAACAGTACCTGTACCAACCCATTACTGCTCACTGTTGGGCTCAGATCTCCTCAGTAGAGGGATTAGGCATAGTCCACCACGCTTGCTTAATGCGGATTGGGGACTTCACATATCTTCAAAGGATTTTTAGAACCCTTTTCCGACATGCAGGTTTCCTCACAATGTTTTCCTTCACCGTTTTTAGCCAGTGGTTTTGTGAAAAATTGCACATAAATCTTTTTTTCACATTTAGATTTAGAGATACAAGTCGCTGTGGCCGAGTGGTCGATGCGCTTCCTTACGTACGGGAGGTCGCGGTTTCAAATCCGGCCGGCTTGTACCTCTAAATCAAAGTTACTAACTACAGCATAATTTCTTCCTTTCCCAGATCCGTCGTTACCTAGCCCGTCGCCAGTACAAGCGGCTCCGCATCGAGGCCCGTAGTTTGGACCACGTGAAGACCCTCAACAAGGGGCTCGAGAACAAAATCATCAGCCTTCAGCAGAGGCTCGGGGCCGCCATGGAGAAGAACAAGATGATTGAGCCGCTGACTACGCAGATTGCGGAACTTAAGTAAGATTTTACTATTAAGATTGCTTGCCTTAAAGTGTTATTCTCTTACTAAATAAGTGGACTGTATACTTTGGTTTAGTTCTTTATTGAAATGAATACAAGTTACAATAGGAAAACAGATGAATTAATCAAAATTAGGCAAAATAGGCATGCTCTCGTCGGCGGCTGGTTGAAAGGTAAGAAAGGTGTCATGGCGGCTCCTTTGCGGAAACGGAAGCCACATTGAATTCGCGTTCAGAAACTGAACAGTTGTCTCAAAGTTCAAATCAAATCAAAATATAATTCATTTATTCTGAACATAGTAAATAAACACATGCATAGCACAATAAGGAAACACACAATTACTTTTAATTCTTAGCACGATTGTTATTAAATGAGCAATCCCGATAATTTAACACTTCGGCAAACAAACAAGAAAGAGGGTAGACAGATTTGTCTGCTCTTAAGTAATCTACCCGCAGTACCTACTGTCTTTCCGTGATCATGGCGCTTGCATCAGTAACGAAATGTCGGGTTCGCTCATTTAATAAAAAATGTGGTAAGAACCCGTTTTGCAATTGTGTAAGTAAGTGAAAATTGTATTTAATTTTACCACACGAAACTTATCATAAATTTATTTTTAAGGGCAAAACTAGAATTACTAAAGCTAGTAGAAATCGAAGTAAAAACTCTGAAAGTCGGCATCGACGACAAGGACAGCCTTATAACAGCATTGCGAACAGAACTACAAGCAGAAAAGGACAGCAATATACGACTTACTGAAGCCAAGAAAGAGATAGAAGATAAATATAAGAAGGACAAGTTGTGCTGGGAGGAAGAGAGCGAGAAGTTGGCGAATGAACTGAAGAGTGTTAAGGAGAACTACGCTAAGGATATTGAAGGTAAAAAATATAAAAGAAAAAAATACGATTTGTTTTAATAGCACAAAAAAGCAATACCTAGTCAAATCTTAAACCTAAATGGTCAATATAAAAGAATCACTGAAATTGGTTTATCCACAAAAAAAGATTTTATTAGCAGAGATCCATGAGCAACGGTAATACGATAAGGTGGCCCGTTAGCTTATTTGCTTAGAGAGCAAAAAAAAATGAAAAGAACATCGTGTAATGTCTATTGCAAAAAACAACATTTTAATTACTTATCGGATCAAAATTAAAATAGGGTTCAGAACCATCCTTTATAGTATCGAATAGAAATCATCAAAATCGGTCCATTCAAACTAAACTTTTGCGAGGATAATCATAAAAGAACATTTCAGTAAATTTGATGACCTCTTCTTTTTGGGAAGTCGGTCAAAAAATAATCATTAAAACATTTCGACCACAAATTATGACTTAATACTACTCCTAATAATTCCTTTCATAAAGTATGTCAAAAATCTTAAAAAATAATCCATCATGATGTTCATTTGTTTTAGCAAAACGTTAAAATCTGTCTCTTGATCTCTCCGCGCTATTTATTTAGCCAAAGTCAGACTATTCAGGTGAACTCAGATAATTTTGATAAGAAAATGATAAAAAAGCAATTAATTTCAGTTTTTATCTTAACACGATTATATCTACACTCTTTTTATTAACATAAAAACCTTGAAAATCGTTTTGTTGTTATAAAACAATAACCAAATTGTGCATAAATTAAATTGTGAAAAGTGAAGTGTTTGAAAACTGAATTACCATGTGTCTCCAAGAAAAACCTATAAATACGAAAAGTGTATAAAAAGTGTCTTTAAAATATTAGAAATTTATAATTGCTGATAATATTTTACTAATCAAAGTAGTACAAGAAGAAATATCATAATGAAACATCTTTAAATCTTTGCAAGTACACTACTGCTGTTTCTAACCTCAAATATATTGTACTTTTAGTAGGCATTGCTATCAAAATTCATTAATTTAATGACATTCTCTTCATCAAACAACCGTTTAGCAATAGTTTTTTTTAACCTACATTATTTTTAAATTTGTTTTGTGTTAAATATTTTTTTATTTATTCTTCTTGTACAAAAGAAATAAGTACAATGGCGGTCTTAATGTTTTTTTGAGGTTAATATGACCAAGAAGGATTGTGTGTTTACGAAACTTGTTTAGTTAGTTGTTTAGTTTAGCCTTAATGTCCTAAGTATATCTTAACAGATGTTTTTTTGCTTGATATCGAGCCTACGATCCGCTAGATTTCAATTGTTTTATCCACTCGTCTGTGATCGTCAATTTTTGCTCGATGGCGAAACTGGGGAGTTCGTTCGGAATCACTACCGTGTTTGAGTATCTATTGTAAACAAAACAAGTTTTAGAACTGTGGTCAATTATGGCTCCTGCCACAGACGATGTCGGTCCCAGTGAAGTTAGAATACGTGTTGATTTGACACGACTTGGATTTCCCATGACTAGGTAAAAATGATCTTATATTGTAAAAATGAATATAAAATTTAGTATTTGATTAAAATATAATGATTACAAGTTTTAATGTTATAAATATAAAATGGTGACTCTGGAGACTTTGAGTGTCGATGCTAATAATAATTTAACTAAGAAAATGTCAAAAATTCCAAACACCAATAAAAATGATGAGAAGAAACGGCGTACGACAATGCCGGCGTGTTGCCACAGCGAGCGCACAACCAACATCAAGTCATGACTCGTCGCTATCGTCAGGGGATGGCATTGACTCCCTGACGAATACCACCGGAACATCGAGCGACCAGGAGCCCCGTGCAACGAGAAGACCTGCACGCCGGGGCCGCCCACCGGTCGGCTTGGGGTCAACGCGCCAACGTGGCTCGTCTACGGCCCCCGCTACCAGTGGTGCAGTGCGCCAACGCATGAGATGGACCCAAGAGTTAAATACAAATGTCATGCGGGCGTACTACAGGGCTACGGAGGGAGGAACTAACCTCACTGCGTACCGTTCAAGAATGGTGCCTCTGTTTCAGGTCTTGTGCCCAACTGTCGACGTCACGGTGCAACGGTTAGCGGATCAGGTGCGGGCCATTCAGCGACTAAAGTTGTTGGATGAGTCTGTACTTGACCGATTGCGCAACGAAGCACTGCCTGCTCCTCCTGAACCACAACCAACACCTGTGGTAAATGTCACCGTCACCCAAGTTATACCACCAACGGAGGAACTTCAGGTGCAGGCATGTGCTAGTATCCAGGACGATGAGCGTTTGAGGAGTGCTCTGGAGGACTCTATACAAGAATTCAGGTTTGTCCCGCCATGCTCGCGGCCACGTTTACCGCGGTTGCCCATGTGTAAACGCAATGTTTCGCTAGTATTGGCCCTGGACTGCATATTAAAACCTTATTTCGAGTCGACTGAAGACCTTGTCGACACCCACTCGATTCTGTACTGCGGTGCGGTTGCTGTCTGTCGCGTGGCAGGGGTAAAATTTCCAATCCCGAACCAGACATACCGCCGACATGATGGTAAGCCGCAGTGGCAGTGCAGAATCGAGAGTCGCATAGATGCAGCCAGGACCCTTATAGCGAAGCTCATTTGCTTCCAGTCTGGCAACACGCGCCCACGTGTCATGCGATTTGTTGACCGAGCCTTTGCTGACACCGGTATCAGCAGGAACAATTACATGGAATGTGTTGTCGAGCGTGTTGACTACTGGAAGCAAAAAGTTTGCGCATGGGCGAACCGTATTCGTCGGTACCGAATAAGATCGGAGCGGTACCGCTTGAATAGAGTCTTCCAGAGTAATCAGAAGAGTGTCTACAGAGATTGGGAGGCATCTCGAGGAAGAGTGACCGATGGACACCCACCAGTTGATGAAAACGTAATGACTTCATTTTGGCAAAATATTTGGTCGGTACCCATCGGTCACTCCGAGGGAGTGTGGACGGAGGCGGTCGTGCGCGCGTGTGAGCCTATCAAGGATATGAACACCGTATCCATAACGCCGATTGATGTAGCTTGTGCGGTACGTTCGGCCCCGAACTGGAAAAGTCCGGGACCGGATGGGCTGCACAGCTACTGGCTGAAATGGATACGTAACTCACACGGGCGCATGGCTGCTCAGTTTCAGCAGGCCCTTGAATCGGGAACTCTCCCAGATTTCATGACTTCAGGAGTCACTCACCTGATATACAAATCTGGCAATACCTCGGACCCTAAAAACTATAGGCCAATTACTTGCTTACCAACTATCTATAAGCTACTTACATCCATTCTGAGAAAAAAAAATTCAAATACATATTTCGGCAAATTACATAATGTCACCTTCTCAGAATGGGTGTAAGGTAGGATCCCGAGGTACTAAGGATTTGCTCCTCATAGACATGGCCATTACGCAACAAGTTCGTCGAGGCAGAAAGGGAGTCCATATGGCTTGGATTGACTATAAGAAAGCGTACGATTCGGTGCCCCATTCATGGCTAATGAGAGTTTTAGAGCTTTATAAAGTACATTCCACGCTACGCTCCTTTCTTAGTTCATGCATGGGTCAGTGGTCTACGTTTCTTCGTCAACCAGGACATGTTGGCTCTCCGGCCTCCCCGAGCTTGATAAGGATAAGGCGGGGTATCTTCCAGGGTGACAGTCTGAGTCCTTTGTGGTTCTGTCTGGCGCTTAATCCTCTAAGTACATTACTTGGAGATTCAACGCTAGGCTACCGACTCAAGAGAGGGGGTGAGCCCATTTCACATCTCTTGTACATGGATGATCTCAAATTATTTGCTACTAAAAAACCAGACTTAATATCTTTACTCAAAATAACCGACAATTTTAGTAAAGCTATTGGAATGGAGTTTGGAGTAGATAAGTGTGCGGTCATAGATATACAGAGAGGTAAAGTTGTAAACTCTGAGAGTTTGCAACTTAGCCAGAGTGAGGTGCTTAGATCTCTGTCTGAGTCGGAAACCTACAAATACCTTGGAATGTTCGAAGCTTTGAGTATCGTCGATGCAGATATGAAGCAATCGGTGAGGGATCGGTTCTTCGGCCGCCTGATAAAGGTTTTGAAAAGCCTCTTGTCTGGCGGAAACAAGATCCGAGCCTTCAATGGTTGGGTCATGCCTGTACTGACGTACTCCTTTGGCATTCTAAAGTGGACGCAATCAGAACTGGATGCCCTGGATAGAAAAGTTCGGCGACTGTTGACGGCATACAGGATGCACCATCCACGCTCATCTGTTATGAGGCTGTATATACCTCGGAAGTGTGGGGGTCGTGGCATGTTAAATGCCAAGGATCTGCACAACCGAGAGATATACAACCTTCGGGAATATTTCCAAAAGGTGAATGTGGGTATGTACCGTGATGTAGCAGCAGTCGATAAAGGACTCACTCCGCTATCCTTAGCGAACGGGAATTGGCGAGCGCCGAAGGTGATGAGTGTGGCGGATCGCACGGACGTATGGAAGAGCAAGGAACTACACGGTCGATTCTACCGGGCCCTTACGGGTCCTGATGTAGATCAGTTAGCCTCCGTGGCTTGGCTACGATACAGTAACCTCTTCGGAGAGACTGAAGGTTTTGTCTTAGCAATTATGGACGAAGTTATCATGACGAACAACTACCGCAAATATATTCTAAAGGATGGGACGGTCGACATTTGTCGGGCATGTCACCGTCCGGGAGAGTCTATTAGACATATCGTTTCCGGTTGTTCCCGTCTTGCTAACGGCGAGTACTTGCACAGACATAACCAAGTAGCTAAGATCATTCATCAGCAACTTGCTCTGAAATACGACCTTGTTGAAGCCGCCGTACCTTATTACCAGTATTGGCCTCAGCCGGTTCTCGATAATGGTCATGTAACGCTCTACTGGGACCGATCTATTATCACTGACAGGACTATTGCTGCTAATAAGCCTGACATAGTGATAATAGATCGGGATGCGCATCGGGCAGTGTTGATCGATGTCACCATTCCACATGACGAGAACCTTGTGAAGGCAGAAAAAGAAAAACTGCTAAAATATTTGGACCTGGCCCACGAGGTGACCGACATGTGGCGTGTTGAATCGACCATCATTGTTCCGATCGTTGTATCTGTGCACGGTCTAATAGCGAAAAGCTTCGACCGTCATCTAGAGAAGCTTTCGCTCCCCGGCTGGGTAAAGGGCCTGATTCAGAAGGCGGTCGTTCTTGACACGGCGCGTATTGTGAGGAGGTTCCTCTCTCTTGAGCCCTGACCACTGATGGCTTGGGTCGTAGACTCCGCCTGCAGTGGCCCTCTGTTTTTTATATTGTATTTTTAAATTTATTTTTTTGTAATGTTTTTTTAAAAATATAATGTAAAAAATAAGCTAATAAATGGATAGAGATTTAACTAATGTGCCGTGGTCGAGTGAATTCAAAAATAAAGCACATTTTTGGAGAGGTAATGAAAAATACAATCATCTACACTAATATTATATGAAAGATTTCATTGTTTTTTTGTTTTGAATATTTTTTGTATGTAAGGTGTGAAAAAAATACACAAAATCTCGAGTGCTGTTTGAACCCCTTTGTGACGCAGACAATTTAGCGCGGATCAACTATTTGTTGTTTGTTGTTATTTTATCCATTTTGTCAAGTTAATTAAGTATGCATTGCTTATTTGCATATACTAACTGCACGCCATTACTATCTAGTACAAATAAGTTTTATTTCACAGAACGCGATAAACAGCATGAAATCGAGAAGAACAAATTAAGCGCCGACTTAGAAACAGAGAGACAGAGCCGACAGAAACTACTGTCTTCACAGTACGAGCTTCAAGAGAGAATTGATTCGTTGCAGAGGTAAGAGGAATAAAGAACATACTTTACACCTGTACCAACCCATTACTGCCCACTGTTGGGCTCTGGTCTCCTCAGAAGAGGGATTAGGCATAGTCCACCACGCTTGCCCAGTGCGGATTGGGGACTTCACATATCTTCAAAGGATTTTTAGAACCCTTTTCCGACATGCAGGTTTCCTCACGATGTTTTCCTTCACCGTTTTTAGTCAGTGGTGTTGTGAAAAATTGCACATAAATCTTTACACACATGCACACATATACAAATATACTTACACACACATATTAAAGATCATGATGTCGTGTGCGACCAGTAAAGACCCATCCATAAATAACGTCACACGAATTTCATAGTTTTTCCCTCTCTTGTCATAGCTAGTCACAATTGTGAAATCTCTCCTGGTGTGACGTCACTCGTTTAGTAAATATTAGACAGAATTTTTTATTGATAATTGCGGTTCTGTAATCATATACCTATTAAGAGATTCCGCGTTAATCGTATATAACGCTCTTCCTGGTGACTTTAAAGTGATAGAATTTTTATTCTTATTAAAATTAAATAGTTGGCTGCTCAAAAATTGTTTCTACAGCTTTAATGAATTTTTATAGCTTTATGAACATTAAATATATTAATTAATTAATATTAATATATTGACCTAATTTTATACGTATTTTTTATACTTTAATGAAATATTGTTCTGTGTAAATGTAAGTTATTGTTTTATTTAATGGTTTTGATGACAGTGTTATTCTTTTAATTTAAACTAATTTAATTTTTGCACGTCTAATGGGTAGAATGTATTAGTTCATTTGTATTAGATTAAGACCTTGTGTACTACATTCCTTGCAAATAAATGATTTATTATTATTAAAGACATTTTTTTTTTTCAGGGCGCCTCCAACCAAAGAACACAGAAGATCTCTTTCCGATGCAAGCAGTAACTCACAACAAGAAACTACCGTTGAAGATGTAAGTAATATTTTTAGTTATCGATATTAGTCATGAAATATAGTGTGAATGTTGAATTTTGGTACACATTAAAGGTATTAAGTTATCTATTGATACAAAACAAATAAAAAAAACTTGAGAGGTGTCAAGTGACACCCGGAGTGCACGAAGTTCCTTTCGATTAATTAGTAAGAGAATTGAATTGTTTTATAAAATATTTTGATCACAGCGCCATCTAGCATTAATCATATAAAACAAAATAAAGAATTGTTTTAAAAGATTTCAATCACAGCGCCATCTAGCGATAATCATCTAAAACAAAAAAGTGTCGTGACAACTTTTTCATAAGAATTTCCGTCTAGCCCCCTTTCGATACCGCGACATAAGGAACTTCGTTCCAAAAATTGTTTGATATTTATGCAAAACAGGCTCTAGAATGCTTCTGAATTCTAAATTCGTGACGTAGATGGAAGTTCCAGGGTCTAATAGCATTACCAAAAATTTTATGAGCACAATGTTGCTTTCTGCACAGGATTACGGCTACGGATCAGTACGTTCTGTGGAGACCAGCAGACCAGCCTTGGAAGCTGTTAACTGGTCCGCTGGACATCACAATGGACCTGTACCGGTATGTATATAAATGGTGTTGTATGTTACATTATACAGGGTGGATCTGTAACGTTGGATAGTTCATTTATCGAGAAAACTATATTTACAAAAAAGAGGGATGTGTAAATATATATATACTAGCTGCCCCACGCAACTTCGTCTGCGTCGAAAAAAAAAAAAAAATTAAGGGTGGACTACCCCTAACATTTAGGGGGATGAAAAATAGATGTTGGCCGATTCTCATAGATACCGGATAAGCACAAAAAATTTCAACAAAATCGGTCAAGCCGTTTCGGAGGAGTTCAAGTTCGAACACCGTGACACGAGAATTTTATATATTAGATTTTTTTTTGCCATGTAGGCAGACGCGCCAACGGCCCACCTGATAGGAAGAGGTTATGATCAAAAAATAATTTTCCTCGCAACTTATTACTTTTTTTTCCTTAACTTAGAACTGTCAGCTTTACACGGAGACAAATAAAATAATGAAAATGGAATGGATGAACGCTTTGAGTCCCTATTTCTTAGTTTACGATGATGTTTTTAAAAAGTACCCTTTTTAATTACATTTGCATATTTTTTACAATAAATTTATGATTAAAATATGAACTGTTTTATTGTAGTACACTTTTGAATTTTTTTTTATATCATTATGTTGGTGCTGGGCTCATATCTTTTCAATACAGGAAGCTGTAGAGCACAGCTTAAAAGGGTATAAAATCTATTTTTAAAAATCGCAGTATTACAAAAAACGCTAAAAATTTATGACTGTATTTTGTGTACCGTACAAGTGTTCTGATTATGCATTGAATATCATGAATAGACAAAGACATAGACATGAATTAATAGGCATTATATGTGTGTAAAAAAGAACATACAGACACATATTTAAAAGTTAACAAAAAAGTTCACACACAAAACGGCCGAAACTCAGCATGTTGCCGGTTGCCAACCACAGAAACATTGTAGTCGACACCCGGCGCTGGTTTTCAGTTCCGACCGGCATCGACGACACACATGTCAAACGCGCACAACGAAGACATATACTTAAAAATAATTAAAAGTAAAATATACCCAGAACAAAAATTTAGAAAAAATAAAATAAGGCAAAAAATAAAAAGATGTAAAATTTTACTTAAAAAAAGCTAAGTAGACCATATTTTAAATCACTTTTATTGGTCGATAGGTTTTCGTCTCTGGAATGCGACTAACTCGATTTTGCCGATATTTGATTTGACTGTTTTTAGAGTTGTAATATACTCATGATGCTTTATTTTACCATTTCTACTCGGTAGTATTTTGATCATAAACATAGGGTCTAATATTAGAAATTTGTTGCTAAACATCACGATTTGCTTAAACTTACTTTTGTCTTTTTCCTCTTTCACTCGCTCCATTATCCATCTTCTTACTTTAAATTCTATGATTTTAGTAATGTGCACATAAATCTTAGGAATAAAGTTAAGTAAAAATGTAAATAGCGATGTACTGTAACAACCCATTACTGCCCACGGTTGGGCTCAGGTCTCCTCCGAAGAGGAGTTAGGCATAGTCCACTACGCTTTCCCAATGCGGATTGGGGACTTCACATATCTTCAAGAGATTTTTAGAACCCTTTTATAAAATATTTTTTTTTCTAAAATAGCGATGGTACTATTTATAAAAAACTTGAGAGGTGTCAAGGGACATCCGGATGGAACGAAGTTCCTTTCGATTAGTTAGTGAGGGATTTGTAATAAAATGTTATTTTTTTAAGTTATAATAATTACTTAGTTTAAAACGTCTGTCTCTCTCTCTTATATAAGATAAAAAAATATTTTTTTATCAAAATATTTTAGTCACAGCGCCATCTAGCGATAATCATCTAAAACAAAAAAAAGTGTCGTGACAACTTTTTCATAAGAATTTCCGTCTAGCCGCCTCGATAACACGCGATAAGTAACTACGTTCCAAAATATTATAAATAGTACCGAAATTTTTGAAAATTATTTATTTTTAAGATGGCGGATGCTGGCTTGGTGCTAAGAATGCAAAACAGAATATCGGCGTTGCAGAGCGAATTGTCTAGAACTTCGAAGCGAGCTGCTGACTTGGAAGAACGACTGATGAGTAAGTTATATTATATTTTAATTTACTGCCCACTGTTGGACTCAGGTCTCATCAGAAGAGGGGTTAGGCATAGTCCACCACGCTTGCCCAGTGCGGATTGGGGACTTCACATATCTTCAAAGGATTTTTAGAACCCTTTTCCGACATGCAGGTTTCCTCACGATGTTTTCCTTCACCATGTTTAGCCAGTGGTGTTGTGAAAACTTGCACATAAATCTTTTTTACTCTTTTATTTGATTATTTGTTTATCTCGAATAGGCTCCGAAACTACTGGTACGATTTCAAAAAATCTTTCAGTGTTGGAAAGTCAATTTATCAAGGAAGGCTACAGGCTATATTGTATCCCTCTGTGAGGCAGACGAAATTGCGCGGGTCGACTAGTACAAAATATGTTTTATTTATTTATTTTTCAACCAGGTCGTCTATCATCACCAGCTACGAACCCCAACATCGACAGGTTCAAGCTGGAAGAGCTGGAGATAGAAAACAAGAAGCTTCGGGAGCATCTAGACAGACTGAGAGCAGCAGGAGACAGCACTTTAGTGTCCAAAGAAGTTATAGGTAGGCGAAATACTTGTACAAGTCTATTCCTAACGAGTTCCCTTTTAATACTCTTACATTACAAAACAGCACTTATTTTGGACAGAAAATCGGCAGTTTTCTATTTGTTTGATATCATTATTATTTTGAATGTATTTTCTGTTTCTTATGTAATGTAGTTCATAATTTAAGTTTTTACATTGTTTTCAGTCTGTTATGTCTCTGATATAGTTCTTTAATTTTTCGTGTTAATCACATCGGTCTCCGAGATACAGGTGTGACCTAGTGCGGGGACCATTGTTATACATATATACAGAGTGGATCTGTAACTTTAGACAATTTGACGTGGGATGAATGACCTGTTGAAATCTTTCCTCTTTATAATACAGTAGGACCCCGATTGTCCGGACCTCAGTTATCCGGATTCGCGATTATCCGGACTGCCAATCGCGACGAGTTTATTCTAACATTAACATGTCAAAACTTGCATAACGCCGCGCCACTCGTGCCGTCCGCGCCCGTCGCCCCACCCGCACCTCCCGCAGGGTGCGGGCGGCGGGACGGCCTAGCCGCTACACGCGTTTCTTATTGTTTTAGTTAGACGGCAATTGTTACTTCGTTTTAACGTGCGTGTCACGTCAACAAATTTTAAAATGTCAAAGCGTAAAAGAGTGGTGTTATCACTTAAAGATAAAATAAATATTATTGATTCATTAAATGAATTCATTAAATTAAGAATGATGCAGAACCATCTCATGATGAAGCATTTCATGCCTTGGAAACAGCTCTCAAGTGGTTTGAAAAACAAACAGAGAGTGATACTGTGAGTTTACTACAGCTGAAACGAATTCGTGATATAGCAGCATTGAAGAGTAGAAGTAGCTTACGTCAAACGACAATTACCAAATATTTTAAACCAAATTAAACTAATTATTTTATTTCATGATTACCTAATGCAAATTACCAAATACATACATAATTATTGTAAGCAAATTATACGTACATTATGTACAATTTCTTAATAAACGTTGATTTTCGCTCATATGTATTTGTTGTTTTAAATAAACACTTAACATTACATATGTATGGTACAGACTCTACATATGTACATATGCAAAAAGCCCGTTTTTCTTCATATCTTGGATTATCCGGACTTTCAATTATCCGGATGCCTACTGACAACAATTAGTCCGGATAATCGAGGTCCTACTGTATTAGTATAGATAGATGTTAAATAACGGTATTCCCTTTTTAGATCAGCTCGGTATAATGCAGAAGGAATTGGACAGACGTCGAGATGAATGTGTTCAACTGAAGAGCGTTCTCACCAACCAAGTAAGTCTCAATTATTATATACAGGGTGTCCCAAAACTATGCCACATGAACGAAAAGTAGCTTAAATATCAAAGATAGGATGTTTTGATGAAACGAAACATCATTTTGTTTTTGACATTAAATAATTAGTAATTTGTTTGGATTGTCTGAAAATCGAAGTAACAAAATCGGCAAAAATCAACACCCTGTATTTTTATGATGCCAATGAAAAGAGTAGTTAATTACGAATAATCTTTGCTAAGAAACAGCGTCTTAAACAAAAGAAACAATGTGAAAAATTCGTTTAAATTTAAAACAGCAGGTACTTATGGATTGCATAGATATTTTTGAAGCTGATTCATTATTAGGAAATAAGAGACGAGTAAATAGGTTATCTTCTGAAACGCAATACTGATTTTATCTTATCATTCTCAGATAAAAAATAGACGAGAATAAAATATTACAATGTTTTAGGAATGTTTGTTTGTTGATAGATTTAGAATTTTACAATTAATTATAATTTAACAATTACTTTAAAAAGGTTACTTACTATGAGGAGTAAATTAATAAGATTACGTAAAAAATAGCGTCTCAAGTTATATGTGACTTGAAATCGAATCAAAGTTACCTAGAAAAGGTAGGTATTAAGAAAATAATAGAGTAGGATTAAATAACAACTTATTGACTTAAAAAATGTACTCATATCGACCGTATGGCGAATGTTGATATGTCACTGACACTTAGTCGTTTATGAACTAATTTTGATTATTCATTATTTGTTGGAAAGAAGTTATTCAATCTGGTCCCATCACAAGGAAATAATAGTTAGACGATAACAGACCGGATAAATGGGGGGTTTAGTTTTTGTGTTTTTCTTGAAGAAAGGAAATATGTCGTCTTAATTTTCGTAAAAAATATTACTAAATTTTATATCGCAAGTCGCGCGAACTAACTATCTTAAAATAATATTTTTCAACACAACACGAGCTAGTCTCAAATATTTATTTAAAAACGTCATGAATACACGGAAATTAATTAATGTAAGGTCTTATAAGAATGATGCATTTTTCACTTAATAATTTTACTCAGTGTAGGAAAGTGGAATATAATAAATAGTGTTTAAAAATTACAATATTTGAAGTGTTAATTTCAAAATAAACTATTGTTTTTTTAATGTATTTATGGAGAATATTTTTGTAATAAAAAAAACGATGTTGTAGTTTTATTTTTTAGGTTTTAAAGTGATTTTAATTGAGTGTTTCCGTGAAAATGTCGATGTCTGGTATTAAAATATCCAAGACTTTGTTTATTGATGCTCCTATACATAGAAGTAATCTATGCTATAGCAGGAATTTGAAGGTAAAATAATGGCTCATTATTTACTCGATAAGTTTACCCAGAAAATAAAACGGTGTTTCCCGAGCGCTATGACTTGTCCTACTTCAAACGAGGCTTGAAGAGTGTCATTAAGGGTAGGCCGTAAGTAGCGGGGCAGTGTCTTCTGGCAATACAGAGGTCCATGAGCGACGGTAACCGCTTACGATCAGGTGGCCCGTTAGCTGCTTACGAGGCAATAAAAAACACAAATATGCGTAGTAAATCGTATGAAAGACATTAGTTTGTAACATCTTTCTTGCTAAAATCTTATTGTACATATTTTGAAGATACATACAAATAAAAATAAAAATTTTGTATACAGAAACCGTGGTTCCAAGCTCTTAGGAGTGTTGTGAGTAATAAAAACATATGAATGCATTGTTTTTGTTGAAATATATAGAAAATATTTTGCGTTGTTAAGTTTCTTTGATGGCAACATTATTTTTAAATTATGTTTTACATGCTTTCCATCGATGTCGTTGCATGGTACATATTCTTTACTATTTTTTCATTTGATTCACAAATTTTTGAAGCAATTTTAAGGAACTTATTCGGAAACTCGCGGTTTTCTATAATACTTTTATGAATTTTCAACAGGTTCTTACCACGATATTTAATTAATTGAGTTGTCTCGATATTTCAACGTTGTTGCAAACGTCATGATCACTAGAAGACTGGATACTGCGGGTCGATTTAAGAGCAAACAAATCTGTCTACCCTCGCACTCGTTCGCTTTTGTATAGTACCACTGGAACTCGAACTCACATCACCCGTTGAAAATGCATGAAAGTATTAGTTTTTAAGGAATTTAATTATTTTTTACCATTGATGCGTTTTGTAAAATGTAGAAATAAGTACATTTGTTTGTAATTAGATTTCATTTAATGTTCTCAATTTAAAATGTACTTTTGCTTTTGATTACTAATTTTTGTTTCAGTTACTTTAATATTATTAGATGCCTTTGCCTCTTGAATGTCAAATTAGAAAAAAAAATACTTTTCACGTCAAAAACTATCTCTTAATTAAAAAAAAATAAATCCCATTTCAAATCTGAATTCCACCTACCCAATCTCTTGCTTTTATAAACTACATTCAAATATAACTCTTATGTATACAGACGGTGAATCTAAAGTCGCTCGCATCTTCAAACTACGGATCCGACGTGGACATCATCAACGAAGATGGGGAACTCGCCACGGCTTATGAAGCACAGAAGGGAATTAATAGGTCTGTGGTAGAACTAGTTTTTACGTTTTTGAATTTAAGATATCGCAACTATCAGCAAGTGAAGGTAGTCAAGAATTAGACAATAAAAAATGATACGAATTGTAGTTGTTTTGACAATTTGTAGTGATCATATTCATCATCATCATCATCATCAGCCTATAGACGTCCACTGCTGGACATAGGCCTCCCCCAATCCTCGCCACATCGACCGGTCCTGCGCCGTCTGCATCCAGTGACCTCCCGCGATCTTGACCAGATCGTCGGTCCATCTTGTGGGGGGTCTACCAACATTGCGCCTACCGGTTCGTGGCAGTCACTCCAGAACTTTTCGGCCCCATCGGCCATCTGTTCTTCACACAATGTGTCCTGCCCATTGCCACTTCAAAGATGCAATTCTTTGGGCTATGTCGGTTACTTTAGTCCTTCTGCGGATCTCCTCATTTCTGATTCGATCACGCATAGAAACACCCAGCATAGCCCGTGATCATATTATTTTATTAATTTCTGATGCAGCTTGTGTGAAATAATAAAAGAGTTTTAGAAAAATAGTTGCGTCAACTTGCAACTTTCCAACTTGTTTGCTACATAGCAACTTATTTGCTACTTATTAAGTAACTTGTTATTTCATAACGAATTTATTACTCAGCAACCAATTTGCTTCTTAATAAGCAATTCGCTACATAGCAATTCATTTGCTATTTGGCAACTTGCTTGCTACCTAGCAACTAATATGCGATTAAGCAACTTATTTGCTACTCAGTAGCTAACTTGCTACTTAGCAACTACTTAGCCATTTAGCAACTTAGCAATATTATTACTGAACTTACTACAGCAATATTATTTAAATACTTTTACAGACAATTGCAAGAAGAGTTGACAGCGGAGAAAGATTTCTATTCCAAGCACATATCTTCAGCTAAAGCAGAGATAGACAGATTACGAGAAGAAAACGAGAAATACCAGAAGTGAGTATTATAAAATGACACTTATTATTAAAATAGTAGAGTCTACAATTAGATGCTAAAAATACCTGTAGATTTAACCATATTCACAATTTTTTACTTTATATTAAAAAAAAACTTTTACAAAAAAATAATAATATAAACAGAGGGCCACTGCAGTCGAAATCTACGATCCAAGTCATCAGTAAATTGACAAATAATTCAGTGGCGTGCAGTCAATAGAAGCAAATAAGCAATGCATACCCTAACATTGCAAAAATAACTACAAGAATCGGTTTAATGCGCTATATACACTGCCCATTTAGTAAAAAAATACTGTTGAGTTTAAAATATTATTTAATTAAATTTGCATAAAATATACATGCACCAAACGATCTTTCTGGCTCTAATTTCCGAAGTTATTGATCTTGAGATAAAATATCTCGACAAATAACACACTCCGCACCGATTTCGTTCATTCATTTCAGCAATGAAGACTCAAAAGGAAGAATATGGATAAAATTATCAAAGTTAAAAACATTGTTAGCGTCGAATAACATATTTATACAGTTGACATTCACTCTATTGAGAATCATGTAGTTGTTTTTTTGTTGATTTTTCTATTGTTATTATATTTATTATCTTGTTAATTAATTCTAATTGTTTTATGATTAATAAATTGATGATTTAATTGATTTGATGTATTAAAAAGTTACCTAGACTATTAGATATTATAGGAAGTATTTGGAGAGGTATTTCGGATACAATGTTTAACTCTAAAACACTATCTGAGTTCTGACTCTATGTTAGAATCTAAGGCTCTTTCCAGAGCCAAGTTTGAACCTGAGGCTCTTTTCGGAGTCTTGTACATAAAAGCTCTTGTAAGAGCTATTTTGTAACCTAAAATTGTTCTCATGTGTAACTTCGGGCTCTTTTTAAAGCCAGTTGTAACCTCAGGCTGGTTTTAGTGACATTTTGTAAGTAGAATCTCTTTTCAGATATCTTGTAACTTCAGGCTGTTTTCAGAGCCATGTTGTAACCTAAGTCGTTATGTTGGAACCTGTGGCTCCTTTCAGGGCCATATTGTATTCAATGACATGTTGGTAACCAAAGGTTCTTTTCAGAGCCATTTTGATAAAAGTTCTTTTAAGAGCTATGTTGTAACCTAAGGCTCTTTTCAGAGTCACATTATAACCTTAAGCTAAAAGCTCTTTTCAGAGCTATTTTGTGACCTAAAATGGTTATCGGACACATGTTGTAACCTCAGGCTCTCTTTAGAGCTATGTTGTATCTAAAAGTTCTTTTCAGAACTATGTTTTATCTAAAAGTTCTGTTCAGAGCTGTTTTGTAACCTAACCTTACCTGATCCGAATAACATCTCAATGACATGTTGTAACCTCAGGCTCTCTTTAGAGCTATTTTGTAACCTGAGGCACTTTTTAGAGCCGTATTCTAAATAAAAATTCTTTTCAGAACTATGTTGTATTTTTTAACAGCTCTTTTAAGAGCTATTTTGTAACCCCAGGAAGTTCTCAATGAGATGTTGTAACCTCGGTTTTTTTAGAACCATGTTGTATTTAAAAGTTATTTTCAGAGCTATGTTCTATATTTAAAAAGCTCTTTTAAGAGCTATATTGTATGTAACCTGGGGCTCTTTTAAGAGCCATGTTGTACCTAGAGTTCTTCTTATAACTATGGTACTAAATATGGTACTGTTGTATCTAAAAGTTCTTTTAAGAGCTATGTTGTACTCAAGGACATGTTGTAATCAAAGGCTCTTTTTAGAGTCCTGTTGTAACCTCAGGCTCTTTTCAGAGCCACTACTTAAAACATTTCTTTGAGACATGTTGTAACCGTGTTAATCGAAGTTATTTTGTAACCTAAATATGTAATAGTGTCATGTTGTCCTGTCATTAGTACACCATAAGGTTTTAAGGTAACCTGTAGGTCTTTTCAGTCATTGTAACCTAAATTACTTCTAGAAGATTCTGAGAGACATGTTGTAACCTAGGTTAACACGTAGTAACGGTTCGCTACGACACGAGGTGTTGTCGGCCCGCACGATGACCAGACGTTAGAGCAACACGCGGTCCATTCGACCCCACCAAAGAAGTTCAAGTCTTTTCTTCCTGCACCATAGGACAGTTGCAGGAGGGATCATTTCGGCCTCGTTTAGCAGCAAACGTGTTAATTTATTTACACAAACGTGAATTAAATGAGTACTCATCAGCTAATAATGGTTAATTTTGAGACATGTGACTTAACCTCAAAAATTCTTTATCCACTCGTCTGTGTATGAAATGTCCAAATATGGCGCATGTCTGGAGTTCGTTTGAAATTTAAATATATATTATTTAAATTCCAAATTGCTAGCCTTAACGTCACAGTGATTAAATTTGGCTACTGTCACATACTTGCCTTAAACAAACCAATGTTGGTTCGTTCCCATAATGAATACATTTTGCTACTTTATATAAATGTTTCGTTACAGGTTGTTGAGCACTGACCTCAGTCAAGATCCCAAAGACAAGAGCCATGAGTTTGCGCAGAATGAAATTATCAGGCTGGCTTCAGAGAGCCTGGCTTTGCAGGTAAATTAAAATGGAGTTTTTAGGGATATTTGGAAATCAGTTTCAGAATAACTTTCATTGGATGTAACTATGTAATTTCGGGTGAAATCTCGCAAGCTAAATTTGACAAACTTCCCGATTTACGATTGAGCTGACATTTTCCAATAATATAAAAAATGGCGCTGATTTGATGATGGATTCGGAAGGTGGCCATAGGAACTCCTAAATGAGATAGACCCGTCGTGTTTGGGCTCATTTTACTCGTCTTGTCTAGCACTCTACTGATACATAGAGATACATAGATATTAAGGATCTTAAAAGCTTGTATTTAAAGTTTTCTTTATAATAAATTATACATGTGTTGGACGTCGATCGATATGTAGGCTCGTTTATTTATCATGCAATAAAAAAAAATATTAAAAAAAACTCAACATTACATTCGGCGAGGTACAAAAAACCCTATTCTCATATATTTCACACCCATAAACTAAAAAACCTTTTATTAAACGGTTATATTTAGCTCACTCTGTTTGTTTTATTTATTCTTCCGTCAAATTTAGTAATTAAAAATAGGTAAAAACCTTTTTAAGTTAAACGGTTCTATGTTAAACATACATTGCAATGTTTAAGATAAATGTACTAAAAACCAAAAAATAATAAAATAGATACAGTCGTGGGAATTATAAAACCGTTGGGCACATCAATTGTCTACAATCGTCTTAATTATAGTGTAACATTACAAAACAAACATTTTAATCAACGATTTAACTTAAAAAGGTTTTTACCTATTTTTATTTTTGTTACAGGAGCGAGTGGATAAATTATCGGAGAGCTGCCGACGTTACAAGAATCAGATTCGGATGCTCGTCAATAAACTCAAGGAGGTTGGAGTTGAAGATGTTAACGATATACTCGAGAGCAATGGTGAGATGTTACTTTGATTTTATAATAGTTTATTTTCATTATATTACAGAGGTTTGTGTGCGACGGTAACCATATACCATGAGGTTAACTATATAGAAACAATATACAGGGTGATTTTTTAAAGAAGGTACATATTGCAGGAGAGTGATGTGTACTCTGTTCTAAAACGGAATATTACAAAAAATAGGTAAAATTACATTTTTTTTTTAAATCTAAATTCGACAAAACTACCTCAAACATAAACAATTTCGGCTTAAAGAGTGTTGACTAACGACCTCTAGTGATCTCGCGCACCCCACACCTCCGCCACACCCATCAGCTGTCGAAAAACCATCATTTTCCAAGAATTTTAGATATTTTTAAGTTGCGATTACCAAAAGCATTAAGCTATATTCTTTGGTAATAATATTTTTACTGGTTGTATATAACCATCAGCTACCATGACCTTCAATATGTACCCTAACTAAGAAATCACCCTGTATAAAGGTCACACTTGTAGACGATGTTAAGTTTCAATTCCAAAAACTTAACTAATGGTTTAACGATTTATAATTGAGATGTATATAATAGGTTATAATTATTGTCGATTTGTTAGTGTACCATAGTTCTTATTTTAATTATACATATGTTCTAAAATCATTTGTGTACCTGGATTTTGTCCATGGAGGTTGGTAACATCTATCCATCAAATTGTCCTTTAATTCTTTTACCTACATGAAAATAATAAAAAACTTATCTAAAAGTAACATTATAATATTGGAACGAAGTTCCTTATCGCGCGTTGTGAAAGGGGGCTAGACGGAAAAAATCTTACGAAAAGTTGTCACGACACTTTTTTGTTTTAGATGATTATCGCTAGATGGCGCTGTGATCAAAATCTTTTAAACGTTACGAAAGGATTATTTTTATAAGATATCTTTTAATCGAAAGGAACTTCGTTCTAGTGTCCCATGACACCTCTCAAGTTCTTTTTTCTTCACAGTTCCCGTAGTGGCACCCAATGCGTCAATGACGCTAAACATGGCGCCCGTCACTCGTAAGAAAGAGAGGGAATACCTCGGCATGTTCGAATACAAAATACAGGATGAACCGACGATTATAAAGAAACTTATTACTGGTAAGCATTAAAACTACTTTTTTTGAGTAAGAGAAAGTCACCGAAATTACACTCGCAGGTCTCACATATTTCAATGGGAGTCGAACCGCACTAAAAACTTTTGAAATGAAATGAAATGGTTAATGTATTGGTTTTCTTATCGCCGAACCACTCTTGCGTAAAACTGTTGTATTATTATTGGTAATTAAGCGGTAATTTTTAATAGTAATTTACAATTATAGTAGGAGAACGAGGCTTAAAGAAAGTCCTTAAAAGGTAGGCTGTAGGTAGTGACCCCGAAGTGTCCGCTGACATTGCAGAGGTCCATGAGCGGCGGTAACCGCTTACGATCAGGTGTCCCGTTAGCTCGTCTGCCTAGAAGGTAATAAATAAAAAAAGGAGATCCGACTGCAAGATTACTAAATGTATGAAATAATATTCACAATATTATTGATTTTAAAATGATTTTGAAAGATTTTAGTATTATAGACATGAAGAGGTTCAGCAAAGTTTAATATTTAAGCTTTGTAACTGTAAATCGCAAGTGTCTTTATGGTTTATTTTTAATTTGATTCTCGTATGTTTTGCCTTTGTCGAGGACACGAATAAATAAATTTAAAGTAACTATTACAACTCAACAGCAAAAATACTTTATTTAAATATATCCACAGATCTAAAACCCAAAGTAGCAACAACACTCCTCCCCGGCCTCCCCGCCTACATCCTGTTCATGATGCTACGTCACACCGACCACGTGGACGACGAACCAAAAATGCACCAGCTCATGAAAGCGGTCAGAAATGGCGTCAAGAAAACATTGAAGAAACGATCGGATAGCATCGAGTATAATGCTCTGTGGTTGGCTAATATGTTACGGTGAGTTTGAAATTGGTTATTTTTAAACTACCTGTTCAGTTTCTGAACGTGATTTCAATGTGGCTTCCGTTTCCGCAAAGGGGCCGCCATGACACTTTCCTATGCTTATTTGTCTCATTTTGATTAATTAATCATTTTTCCTATTGTAAAGTTATTCATTTAAATAAAGATCTAAAGCATAGTATACAGTCCACTTATTCAATGATAAGAATACAACACTACCTGTTGATATTATAAAAACCAGAACATAAAGTTGATGCTAATTATGTATTTGATGGAAATGCAAGAAAAAAAACTTGAGAGGTGTCAAGGGACACCCCGATGGAACGAAGTTCCTTTCGATTAATTAGTGAGGGAATTGTATTAAAATTTTATTTTTTTAAACTAACTAATTATTATAACTTAAATAAAATATTTTGATCACAGCGCCATCTAGCATTAATCATATAAAACAAATAAGGAATTGTTTTAAAAGACAGTGTTTTAATCACAGCGCCATTAAACGATAATCATCTAAAACAAAAAAATGTCGTGACAACTTTTACATAAGAATTTCCGTCTAGCCCCCTTTCGATAACGCGCGATAAGAAACTTCGTTCCAATATAGAAAAGTAAAAACAGACATTACACGAGATATAGTCATCGCACGATACAAGTGAAGACAAATGTACTTATTTAAGGCATTATACCAAAAACAACAAAAATTATCAGTCTTTCTTTACTATATTATGCCTGTTTATTGCACATAAACCTTTCGCTTGAATTGAGAAATTATGTAGTTTTGAAGATTAATGCATACATTGAAACAGACAGCTTGAAGCGTGACGTCACAATTGACTATTGTCTATTACATTGAGAACCATAGACAAATATATTTTTTAATCAACTGTGACGTCACATCGAGACCATGATACTTAAGAGCGTTCTAACGCATCTTTAAAGTTTAAATACAACAATGCTATTATTTGAGTAAAAATGAATTTCATTTCTGAAATAAGGTCTTTATTTCTTATTCATGAGTAGGTGAAGCGACTTTATTTTATACAATGTAGTGATAATACCACAAACATTGCAGCCTCCTAAACAATCTCCGTCAGTACAGCGGAGACACAGTCTACCAAACATCTAACACGCCGCGACAGAACCAACAGTGTCTCCGGATATTCGACCTCTCCGAGTATAGACAAGTGCTTAGCGATATTGCTATTTGGATATATCAAGGTAAGACGAGTAACTAATTTTTGTTATATTATTTATAGTTATAATTATTTAAAAAAATTGGTTGCCTGTAAAGTCGGTATACGGGCGAAAGTTTTACGTGACAACGACTCGGGCATGGTTAGCCCGCCTAAGAGCGAGAGAGACAGACATAAAAAGTGACGCGGCACGCGTGCCTCTCACTCGCTCTCATTGTGAGCGCATAACGTGAGCGGAACGTAACGCAGTGAAGTCAAGTGCCACCCCCCAAACCAATTTATAACACGTTGTCACGTCAAAAGCGGAAATAAACAGTTGGAATAGTTGGTAAAAAATAGTTGGAGTTGACTCACTTCAACTGCTTTAGGTTTACTGTCATATCGTTTCCGGTTATTTTCAATTGCGAGCAAGTTTTGACATAGGCATAACCAGGAAGCTAGGGTTATTTATCAACTTATCTATATTTTATTATTTTCAGAGATAGAATCTACTAAATTCGTACAAATGCTAAAAAAGTTACTAAATATAGAACATTCAAATTGCTCTCCTGTAAAATTGCGTTTTGTCACTTATACTAGTACTAGCAGACCCGCGCAACTTCGTCTGCGTCACTTTCCACTAAAAGATAAATATGTACTTTCTCAGGGTCTAAAAATTGTCTGTGCCAAATTTCATCAAAATCAGTTGAGAGATAACAGACAGACAGACAGAGTTACTTTCGCATTTATAATATTAGTAGAGACACGTAGGACCAATCGATTTATTAAATTAAAATAACATTCTACATATAAATTCCACTTCACCAGGTCTAATAAACCTCCTGGAACGTCAGCTGGACCGTCTAATAGTCCCGGCTATCCTGGAACACGAGGAGATCAGCGGTCTGTCGGGCCCCGCCCCCGCGCCCGCCCCCGCGCCCGCCCCCGCCCCGCCCCCCGCGCGCGCCGGCCCCGCCCGCCTCAAGCACGAGCTGTCCGCCTTACACCATCACTTGCACACGTATGCTGTCGACCAGCCGCTGAGATTGAGTATATTCAAACAGGTTAGTAAGCTAGGAGATGAATGAATGAATTAGGAGTATGAATGAGGTTGTGAATGACTGAGGTTTGGAATGAATGACATTATGATTGAATTAGGTTTGGAATGAACGATGTGAATGAATTAGGTGAAGGAATGAGTTTGTAAATGAATCTGGTTGTGAATGAATAAGGATGAGAATGAATTTATGAAATAGCAGGAAGATGGCGGAAGAACTTGCACACGTACTATGTTGTTGATCAGCCGCTGAGATTGAGTATATTTAAACAGATTAGTAGTGTGATTGAGGTTCGTGTATTTGCCCCCCTCTCACTCCCCCCACTGTAACTCGTGTGTACGTGGTATGACAGCGACGACCATCGTAATGACTCTGAGCAGTAAAGCCAGGAAAACCCGAGGGAAAGCTAACTTGGACCGTCTCATAGTACCCGCTATCCTATCGAACACGAGGAGATCAGCGGTCCGCAGACAGATTATCGAGCTCACGGCCCACCTGATGGTTATCGGTCACCGTCGTTTATGGTACCGTTATCTATCTCCTACCTATACAGGACGTCAGCTTAAACCTTATGCCACTCATGCTCAGCGTCCACCCGGCTGAGGACAAAACCCGGCACGAGATGGGGCGGAATGATGGGACGAAGCTGACGTGTCGCCCTGTCACCCCCCCCACGGACCCCCCACGGGCCCCCCGAAGGCTCTCTCGTCAGCAAGATGGGGCCACGTAATGGAACTCTCTGAACGCAGATGGGTTAGAACCAGCCTGGCCGTTTTTACTACATCTACGTACTAAAACAAACTTAATTTCCAGCTCCTATACTACATATGCGCGTACAGTCTGAACCAGCTGCTTCTTCGCAAGGACCTGTGCTGCTGGGCCAAGGGTCTGCAGATACGGTACAACATATCGCATCTCGAGACCTGGATCAAGGAGAACCTGGCTGAATATGGGCAGAAAAATGTAAGTAACTGATATTTACTGTACTGTCCACTGCTGGGGTCAGGTCTCCTCAGTAGAGGGATCAGGCATAGTCCACCACGAGGTGTTTAAATCTTTTCCGATGTGTAGGTTTCCTCACGATGTTTACGTAATACGAAATATTCATGGAATTATTACATCTGGAATCAGCATCGTGAACAACAGAATGAAGCCAATTTAAAGTGCACCGATCGCGAGTAACTACACGATATTTTGAATCAACATCAGAAATAACAAAATGAAATTTTAAAGAACTTATGTGTATATAATATTTTATTAGTGTGTTAAACGAATTGAATGTCATCGGTACTAACGCCAGAATATCGTGTAGTTATGCGCGATCGGTGCACTTTGGATTGGCTTCATTCTGTTCATGATGTTGGTTCCAGATGCAATAATTCTATGGAAATTAAAAACAGGTAACATTTTGGACAACAGCGTGTTGACTAACAACTTCTAATGATCTCGCGCTCGTCACACCTCCGTCACACCCGTCAGCTGTCGAGCAACAATCGATTTGCAAGAATTATAGTCATTTTTAAGTTGCGTTTACTAACTTTTACACTTTCCTTGGTTATAATATTTTTACTGGTTGTATAATAATATGAGCATCAACTATATGTACTGTACTGTAACAACCCATTACTGCCCACTGTTGGGCTCAGGTCTCCTTAGAAGAGGGATTAGGCATAGTCCACCAGGCTTGCCCAGTGCGGATTGGGGACTTCACATATCTTCAAAGTATTTTTATAACCCTTTTCTGATATGCAGGTTTCCTCACTATGTTTTCCTTCACCGCTTTTAGCCTTTTCATATTAAGATTTAGAGGTACAAGCCGGTTTTGAACTCGCGACCTCCCGTTCGGAAGGAAGCGCTTCAACCACTACCCCATCACGACTATTGTGTACAATCATTACCAATTCACCCTGTATAATACATTTATTTATTTCTCAGGTGGAAGAAGTCCTCAGCGTATTAAAACCTATAACTCAAGCAGTCCAGTTACTTCAAGCTCGTAAATCGATGCAAGACGTACAGAGCACTGTCGATATGTGCTCTAACTTGACTGCCATGCAGGTTTGCAAGGTAAATATAATCTATACTAATATTATAAAGAGGAAAATTTTGTGTGTTTGTTTGTAACGAATATGCTCAAAAACACCAAATGAAACACCATTCGAAAGCTACATTATCCACGAGTAACATAGGCTTTTTTTTTTCTTTAGTTGGAGGAAATCACCGGGTATGTGGGAGTTGAACCGCACTAAAACCTCCAACCGCTGTCACGTCAGCGTCCGAACCCCGGCTGAGGCCAGAACCCAGCACGGGGTTTGGAGGGACGGCGCGACGCGTTACGCGCTCGGCACTCTTTTCCGTCGCTCCGTCCCCGGACGGACGGCTCTCTCGGTCGGCGGAGTAACATAGCCTACATTTTATTTTGTAAACAAATAGAGATCCGTACTAAAACTTCAATAATGCAAAGTGTGATAAACACCCAAAGCTCTCTTACTTCGCGTGCACTGTGAAAACTATTGATTATAGAACAAAATGATGTAAAAATATATGGAAGTCCACGACAACCTCATCTTTCATCTGAAACAAGAATCATTCGGATTCGTCTACCCAAAAACAATTTACTCAACTTAATAACCTCCTCCATTTTACAAGCTTTATATTAACTTGCACTGGATGTAACTATGTAAGTTCGGGTTCTTGCAAGCTAAAGACAAACTTCCCGGTTTCCGATTGAGCTGAAATTTTGCGCTCAGATGTATATCGCGTGACAATGCAATGATATGATAAAATGGCGCTGATCTGATGATGGATTCGTTAGTCATAGGAACTCTTGTATTAAATGAGATAGACCCGTCTCGTTTTACTTGTATTAGCTACCACTCTACTGCTACATGATATCCAGGATCTTAGAATCTTGTATTCAAAAGTTTTCTTTAATATATATTTTTTTTCATTCCTAGATTCTAAATATGTACACGCCGGCTGAAGAGTACGAAGTAAAAGTAACTCGTGAATTTATCCATGAGATACAAAAGAAAATGCAAGAAAAGGCGGGAACGAACCCCGACAAGGAACCTGTAAGTATTATAAATTTGCGTCCACTGGTTACACTATCTTATAGCTCATTGAATAGTGTGAAAAATAATGCATAAATACTACCTAATGCAAGAAAAGTTCTGTATAAGTATGTGATAGATAACGGACCAGAGGTTCATGAGCGACCACTTACCATCAGGTGGGACGTAAGCTCGTTTATCTGTACTGCAATGAAAAATCCTAAATGTAGGTTCTAGATTAGTAATAAAACTATTTTTGACGTGTTTTTTAAGTATTTATAATTTAACATAAAGATTGACCGTCCGACTGTGGAATGAGCTCCCCTCTTCGGTGAATCCGGAGTGCTATGACTTGTCCTTCTTCAAACGAGGCTTGAGGAGGGTCCTTAAAGTTAGGTCGTAGGTAGCGGGACAGTGTCCCCTGACATTGCAGAGGTTCATGAGCGACGGTAACCCTTAGATAGATCAGGTGGCCCGTTACCTTGTCTGCCATGGAAGCAAAAAAAAAATTAGGCCAATGGTTACATGATTTTATAGCTTGTTTGTAACACTACAATTGGTATTTTTTTAATAAATTTTTTATGTTTTTTTGCAGCAAAACCTACTTATGAACTCAAAGATGATATTCTCAGTACAATTTCCATTTAATCCGTCGCCGATACGACTTGAAGCTATTGAATTGCCTGAAGTATTGGAACTTGAAGGCTTGCTCATCAAAATATAATGAATCTTAGTGCTTAGGGATAAGGTTGATTTTAGCCTGTTATTTTTGTTCTTGGATGTTCGGTTTCACTTTGAAGGTATATTTTTAATTATATTTCAATTGAAAAATGAGATTAGTAGAAAAAATAAATTTAATTTTTGGTGTTTTTCGAATTGTTTGTTAAAAAGTAATTTAGTCGAGATATTTCGAATCACGTATTGTACGTTAAATAAATTTAAAACTACCTTCATTTAAATTACAAGTGAAACGAAACATCCAAAACTATGTTTGTCTCTCTCTAACGCGTTATGACAGAAAGAGAGAGCTAGCTATTTGTGTATATTGTTATGTACTTAAAGATTTATTAGTATGTTGATTCAAACGAGTTTAGACTTTAGTTTAATTGATTAAGGTTGAATTTTATATGAAGATACGATTATCTTAGATTATTTATATATTTTCAAATTAGAATCTTTTTTTGTTTCCTAAAGTGCCGTTTAACAATAAGTTCTATATAAGTGGGTGATAAATAACGGCCACTCAGTGGCGTGCAGCTTATACAAGCCAATATGCATTGCATACACTAAAAAATCAACATTGATGAAAAATAACAAACAACATAGATTAACAAATCACCCTATATACATACAGGGTGATTGAAAGTAGAAGATTACGGATGATGGTACATACAGGGTGTATATAACGAGTACTCCCGATAACGAAGTCTGGTGTTAGTATTAGTGACACCTGGGATGTTAAGCTTTTTGCAAAAAAATCGTCTGAATGGACCGATTTCCTGGCTTATCATCACAGGTATCACTAGTACTACCACCAGTCTTCGTTATCGGGAGTGCTCTTTATACACCCTGTATGTATATACAACAAGAAGAATGATGGTACATACACGACGATGGTCTTAAACATTAAAAAAAAATACGGCATTTTAGTTAAACCACGACATACAATATTTAAAACATTTTCTATATTGAGTATACTGTTATCCTTTTCTAATAAATGTGTTTAGAATGAGACAATCGTATCTTCATAAGCTCCATACGTTTTTGCTCATCGTAAATAATTTATTTAAATGTACTATTATTTATTCGTTGCGTATTCACAACAATAACAACAGTGATATTGGAACAAAATGGCGGCTTTAGGCAATGAAATGTATCGAAAAATCTTGAAAAACTATTTTCGCTAACTTTAGCAGCAATAAAAAGTTTGTTAGAATCACTTTTCAACTTAAAAATTGTATCACCCTGTATATGTGTTTCAGTAATTTAACAAATCATTACTGCCCACTGCTGGGCTCAGGTCTCTGAAGGACATCTGAAATCAACTACAGGGCTTCGGTCTGACCGGGCATACACTACCTCGCCCGCGAGGAGATCTCCCTTTGGGCATAGTCTACAGATACCAATAAAAAATAGTACATGGTACAAAAAAACCTATATTCCTAAAAGCGAATGAAAATTTAGTTATATATTAATTTATAAGTATACATTCCGTTAAAATGCCATTTATTATTTATACATAATTAGGTGCCATCGTGATAAATTATATTTATTTTTATCGGGTGTAAAGTATCATTTTACAAAAATGTTTAAAGCACATCCACTCAGCTGGGAACCGCGTCAAAATTGGTTTATTTAATTATGCCAAGTCTGTGGAGCCAAAAATGGCATGACGTCACATTCGTTCTAAAACTTGATTTGTTTATATTTAATTATCATCTCATATTATACAGAGATAAATTATTTTTGACCCAAATGTAATACAGCGTAGTTTAATTATAAATAATTACAAAAATATTACATTAAATAAAAAATCGAATTAAAAAAAAATATTTTAAAAAGATCTAACAAGGTAGTGATTCCGAACGAAGGGGTGAGTGTCCCAGTTTCGACATCTAGCAAAAATTGAACACAGACGAGTGGTTAAAAGAAAATACTAAATACAGGGTGGATCTGTAACTTTGGACAATCTGACGTGGGGTGAATGACCTGTCGAAGTACAACTTAGAACCACTTTTATTTTTTGTATCGGAAAACGTACAACTTTCGTTGCAGAACATTTTTATTTGTGAAATTCCTAAAATAAAAGTGGTTCTAAGTTTCATTGCAACAGGTCATACACCCCATGTCAGATTGTTCAAAGTTACAGATCCACCCTGTATAACATGTTCTCAAAAATATAATAAAAATCTAGAAATATTTGAAAGAAAATATTCTTGGTACAAAAAAGGTAACTTTTGCTTAGCACCCGATAAACCATTCCAATATTTTATTTTAAAAAACAATTATTGCATAATAAAATAATAATGTACTTAATATATTTATAGATAATTTATATACACATTAAATTGTTCTAAGTTTAGTAGTTTAATATTTGTTTACATTTTGTATATTAGTAATATGTTAAAATCATTTTTCAATAGTGTTGCCAGAGTTTACTGAATCACAATAAAATTGGGAAAAGTCTTTATGAAGGTCGTGAAAAATATTTCCAAGAAAAATGAAGTTGGCAACACTACCTAATCTATTAATTTTACCTGGCAACACTATTTTATACATTCCATTTAAATTTATACATCGAAAGTTACTAGCCATTTATGTATAATTTAATTAATTTTATTGTTAAGTTTCTATACATTACGAGTATACATCGTGTTCGAAAATGTTACATGAGATATACCATTTGATATACAGGATGATTATAAGTGTGATTTTCTTTAATCGTATACAGTCAATTTATTGGTTAATGTTATAAAAAATACAGGGTGTTTTTTCTTTCGTATTAGCTGATTCGATTCGAAAATTCGGGATTTTCAAAAAAAATCTTTGAATACGTATATCTTGTATTACTTTTCAAAAATTAAAAAAGTTTTGTTTCAAAATTCGGTAAAATCACTGTTCGCTCTGGAAGAAGAAAACTTCAAAATTATTGAAATTGTTAAAAATTACATACTTTTAATCACCCTGTATACAAAACGAATTCTCGTAGTTATATACCTTCTTTTTTTAAGTAAGAACAAGAAGTCGTTTCTTTAAAATATAAGTTCCTTCAGAAATTATTGTATGAAAACAATTTAAAATTAGATTCAATCATGACCGTCGAAATAACAGATTTATGAATATCCTACTAAAACTAGTAGTAATTTGGGCGGTTTGAAGTAAAATAAATATTTATATGGTCAATTATTAATCAAATATGTTTCTATTAATTAATTTATTTGGGATTTCGGTCTTCCAAAATCATAATTTTCAACTTCGATCTAATATACTAGACACACAATTTTAACGTTTAAGAATGACATCAACAAAATACGAACAAAATCAGTGTAAGAAATTTCCATTACACATCTTAAGTGCCAAACAGATCTGTCGCTAAACACGATCACTGCTATACGAGGCCTAAATGACCCTTGCAACTTTCCTGCGGCAAGGAAAACGGCAACTTCCGGTGCGAAGAACATAACTATGATATAGGAGGTGGGGTCTAATAGACCGCGTATCACCCTAACGTCTAGTCATGGTGCGGGCCGATAACACCTCGTATCGCAGCGAACGTGTTAAGATTGTAATTTGTAAGCCAAGGTGTAAAAAAATACCAAACAAATATCTTACATCCCGTGCGCTGCGAAAACTATTGATTATAGAACAAAATGATGTACTACGGGTTTGTAGGTCTTATAAAGATCTAACATGCTGCCTGAACCTCTTTTTGACGCAGACGAAGTAGCGAGGATCAGCTAGTAATTTGTAAATAGGTACTTAACACGTTAGCGATGAAGAAAAAGAGTAATAACACATTTAAAGTGAAATCTGTCGTTTAGTATTTAAATTATTTTCATAGAATTATTACATCTGGAATCAACATCATGAACAACAGAATGAAGCCAATTTAAAGTGCACCGATCGCGTGTAACTACACGATATTCTGGCGTTAGTGTACCGATGACACTCAATCCGTTTAACACACTAATAAAATATTATATACACATAAGTTCTTTAAAATTTCACTTTGTTATTTATGATGTTGATTCAAAATATCGTGTTGTTACGCGCGATCGGTGCGCTTTAAATTGGTTCCATTCTGTTGTTCATGATGTTGATTCCAGATGTAATAATTCTGTGGTTGTTTTAAACTGAAGAGTGTTGTCGTCGTTTTGTAAAACGCTTGATGTTTGTAGGTAATGTTGTTTGGAGACACTATTCTGTACCGTTTTGTTCGGTACACTCTATCTAGTTATATTAGGTCGAAGTTTTCACGATTTTCTTTCACTATCAGTATTTTCAAATGTACTTAATTTATTTAAAATGAGGGTGGAATAGGGAGCATAATTGTATAATACCTATTTAGGTATCCTGTAGTGATCTAATGAGGGAAAAACAATAATAATTCTTGCAATGATTTGGTTATTGATTTAGATGGCGCTGGCGGTTAAGTTAAAAATATTTAAAAAACAATGGATTTTAAGTCCCAATATTTTTTTTTAAATTTGTATGTACACAAATGGTGGGGTAAGGCTTTCTCTTCCAATCAACCAAAAATGGTGTATAAAATCTATAGGTTACGAATGACGTGCAGTTAATATAGACAAAGTAACACTGTATACTATAAGGGTCTATCCATACATTACGTCATACGAAATTCATGTTTTTTTACCCCTCCTTGTCAAAAATGGTCGCTAATGTTAGAATCCTTGGTGTGAGTAATAGATATTTAAATGTGACGTCACGAAATTCTGAACCCCTTCTACTCCCTTGTCACACAATATAAAACTTCCTCGATCCCCTTCCTGCTTCTTAACGTGTGACGCTATCTATGGATGATCTCTAATTGCAGTGAATTGAAAAATTAAAACTTGTAAGTTTCAACTTGCCCCTAATAAGTCGTTTCTTTTATAAAACATCTTAAAAAAGTTATAGAATTTATTTCCAACTTAACCTCAACAAAAAACTCAGCTACGGCATCCATCTTGATTCATATTTTCCCGCCAAAATGGCTGTCAAAATGACAGGTGATTTCTAAATCAAACTAAGCAAAGAAAATGTATTTTTCTCCTCATTAGATAAATTTAGAAAAAAAGTATTTAGCAAAATATTATTCCTGTTAAATGTAAAATTTATTTATTGTAGATAAAATTAGATAAAAATATATGTATACATAATAATCTTGTTGAAATTCAAATATATATTTTAGGGTGCTCAAGTATAAATTATATAAATATGACAAATAAAAATGAATATATCGAATGATTTTAGTCAATTCAAGAATAATTATGAATTATGCTATTTTTTGTGTTAAAAATTAATCATAGTACCTTAATGCTATTTAATTTTGATTATATTTAAATCATTTTTGATACACGTAATAACCATTGTTGTTGTATTGTAATTAAACAATTAGTTTTTTTAATTAATGTGTGTTAAAAAGGTTCATTTCGTTGCAACTCTGTTCTAATAAGAAGCAATATTTAGCCATATCTTTAAAAAAGCGGTATTTTGACACTATCCACAAAAACTGCGTTAAATTTACTAATTAATATAAAATAATCTCGTAGTTTTCGTCGATAGTGACGAAAAATTAAATTTAGTTGCGTAGATAACTGTTAAAAATAGTGCTATTAGCGCAGGGCAAAAGTAGCATTTGCTATTTCACAGTGCTATATATTAATAGCATTTCCTTCGTTTCCGTAATGATTGTGCTACAATGTTGTAATTAAACGTTTAGACCTGAATTTGCTTTTAATTGAAACCTTAAATAGTTTCCTCTTTCCATCTTGATATTGACTTAATTTTAAGGTAAGCGCACATTTCAGCGAGATACATTGCATCTGTGTTCGGGTATTGACCCACCTCTCACTCCCACCACTGTAACTCCTGTGTAGCCAGAATCCACAGCAGCGACCATCGTAATGACTCTGAGCAGTGAAGCCCTGGAACCCGAGGGAAAGCTAACTTGTCTTGGGCCCCGCATCAGAAGATGATAGAAGGAGTAGGAAAACATGAGTTGCATCCGTGTTCATAAAAAATGTATTAGAGCCTGATGCGGATGAGTTATGCGTCGTAGCCTTAGCTTTTGAACTTTATGAACACCATAACGCCTCTAAACAAAAATAACTTTCAGAAATAGTACCTACTAACTATTTTTTATTTGGAAAAAAGGTGGTAAAATTTTAACGAGATTTGACTAGTTTGTCAATTACGAAATGAAATTATTTATTCTCAACTTTAATGAAAATTATCATGCTTGTTGATATCAGTTCGTAAAAAAAAGAAAAAGTAATATCCTGAGAAGAACTAGCAAGAAACTTAGCGAGTATGTCTTTTTTTTATTTTTCATATTATCTTTAAGCAATTATTAAAAAATAATAATCGGTAATTGTCATTTTGTAAAAATACTCCAACAGTTAATTGAACCTTGCCGTGAATTATGAACGGTATATTCTGTATTAATCTACATTATATACCGTGAAACAAAACAGCTAGTTAGACATATTATATATTAACGTGACTAAAACCGTGAAAAACTAGCTTCTCAAACGGCTGAATCAATAACGAAATGAAAGGTTATTGGAACAAATAGATATATAACATTTGTACAAAAAAATAATAATAAGAATAGCACAGTAACTACTAGTCGAGTCTTTGTAAAATTTATTAGAGGCTACGTTCAGAGTGACTGCTTTTAAACAAAAATATTCATTGAAATCGATTCATATGATAAAAAAAAATAGAAAATCGTACAATCTTATTTAGTAAAATGTTTTTAAACATAGCTCCAAAAGTACTTGTTGGTATTTAAAAAAAAAATAAACCTCACGAACCCGATGAAAGCCGATTCATAGAACAAAAATCAACCTAATCGGTTCACCTAAACTGACACCTTCTTTTGGAAACTCGATGAAAACCAATGTAGTTCAACTTTCTTTGAATCTTAGCGGCGCCCTTGAGAGATATATCAATATACCTCAATACACTTAATCTACTTCCAATAAATTAATATAGATTATTAAACAGATAAGTGTAGTGATAAAGATGTGGTCACTATGTACTTACGTCAGATAATCTGTTGAGAACAATGTTAACAAGGTACAAAGGCGTTGAAGCAATTTTAGGTTAGATCCGGCCGGAAGGACCAAGAGTTTGAAATTGATATTTGTTTTAATTTAACTTATCAATGTTTCAATTAGATTGTAAATACTTATTTATTAAAATTCTTCAAGAATCAAACGTTTTTTATTTTATTCATTATATGTATTATAATGTTAACTTAGTTAATTTTGATGACGATATTTCCTTCACCTACGGTTTTTATAAATAAATTAGATATATGACATTATAAATTACATAAAAATTACACAACTCTTCATTTATACAGAAATAAATGTTTCAAACGAATCCCGCTTTTAACGTAATTTTGCACGAGAGATAATTGTGAAACATTTGACATTTGTCCATTCTGTTATGGTTAGCGGCGTTGCGACGATAAAGAATGCCTTAGTGCGTAAGGCGTCGTGCCGTCTCGCAGTCTCTGATAACCTCGCGGGTTCTGGCATCCGCCGGAGTTCGGGTGCTGAGTGTGAGCGGTTGGAGGTTTTAGTGCATAACAAGTAACAACCCTGTTATGATATTTCATGTCTATATAAGTACTAGTAGGCATGCGCAACTTCGTCTGCGTTACATAAGTTAAGTTTCTCTTCGTTTAAACCTTTCCTGAACCTCCACATATAATTCAATACCAAAATTAGCCAAATCCGTATAGGCGTTGTTGAGTTATAACAATACAACGAAAAGTGACTGACAGACAGCCTATGTAAAAAGAAGTTACTTAAAAGCCAGTTAAATGGAGACATTTTCTCGAAGGTTCGAGGCGAGAAACTATACGCAACTATCTCAAGCAATAATCGCCATAACATAATCGTATCAGAATCTCGACACAGGCAAAAATTAAACTCTGGCCTACGATAATGTCATACGAGACTCGCTTATGACATTATCGAAGGCGAGAATTGCCTGTGTCGTCCAGTAGACCAGTCGAGATTCTTGGTTACGAGAATCACGACTGGTCTAAACACGATCTCACCTGACATCTTTTCAAGTGCATACGAGTATCGTACAAATCGTTTGGATTGTTATCAGTGCGAGAATTGCCTTTCGAGTTTACTAGTATGACAAATGACAACAACTGTCATAAAAACTCGAAATACGATTATTGCTTTGAAATTCTGTTTACACAGAGGCAATCTTGTTCCATGGCGAGGCAATTGTCGCCCAAGGTGACGAGCGAGAAGAGTGAACGTTTAGACAAAATAAATATTTTATATTCTTTCGATACCTAGTCGTATCTTCGAGGCGAGAAAAGGTCACCGTATAAATCACGCTGAACGCTAGTTTTATTTCACAAAATTCTGTTTTCTAACGCTTTCTTCGGAACTGTTGCTTTGTGTAACTATTTGATCAATGATTAGATCCAAAATAAACATAATATTGTCGAGGTACTGAAAAATCAATGCAATTTTCCACTGACTCAAACCATGTTATTGTGGAAAACAGCATGTAATACGAAAACATGTAATTTCAAACATCATAAGTGTTACATTTGGGGTTATGTAAAGTGGACTTTAAAACATCGAAATTAAATATGAATTTTGTTTGCATTGAAAACACCTGTGATTGTTTGTGACGAATCTGTAGACTTGTGTATTCGTTTAGTGATGTGATTGAAGCATTCAAGAGTCTGATTCTGATGTCTGCTGGAGTTATTTTTATTGCATTAAATGCTTGGCTATTCAATATAGTGATGTCACCATCGCGAGTCTTGCGAAACTAAAGCTTATTAAAATCATTTTTACAAATTAGATATACATTTTGAAAGCCAAGAAAATTATACAATTAATTTTAAATATAAATCTCCGTGTCCGTCCAGAGAGAGGAAACCGACTCAACGAGTCACTCCTTTTTATAATAAAATTACTTACACTTACAGTTATACTTCAACACACATATTTAGGTAGGTTGTTTACATGAAAATAGCACATACTAAAAACGGCGAAAGAAACTGACAAATTGAAGAACACTTTCTAGAATCTTATGCCCAATAGGCAACCGCGATAAACTTTAATTTGATTTCATCAATAAAGAAAATGCTTCGCAAAATGAGTCCTCGGACTCAGCCCCGCTTTTCCCATCACTATTTTTAATCAGTTGCGTTTTATAACAAGGTAAAAGCCTAGTGGTTGCAAAGCCTTCGCGAGCGCAAGTCGTGACCAAAATCATTATATTATCAACATTCTACAGTTTTAGTGTGTGGTAAATATTTTTAGTGGTATTTCGAGTTTTGTGTTTTTACGTGAGTATTTTATGAGTTTACTGTTATAAATATTTATTTAACTTACTACTGGAAAGAGCTAAGAGATGTAATTAAAATAAAATTGCTTGAAATAAAATTCAATGCAATTAATCTCATTCAGTTTTCGCGTGTCGTGCAAACTGAGACAGACAAAAACGCATGTTTTTTAATATTATATTCTACTTAAGACAATACTTATATTTATAAAGCTTTGAGTAAATATTTTTATAAAATACAGAGTGTATTAGATATTAATAATGCGTATTGAACAATGATAATAATCTAAGTGTCTACACTACTCTACTAAAATACGAAATATAAATAATAATTTGACCAAATTATCCTCAAGATTTTTTAACAGAGCATTGACTGACAACCTCGCTTGACTTATTTTTATTTAATTAAATGTAAGAAGAAATGTAATTATTTACCTATTGTAAAAGTCGTGGTGGACGAGTGGTCGAAGCGCTTCCTTCCGTACGGGAGGTCGCGGATTCAAATCCGGCCGACTTGCACCTCTAGATCTAAATGTGACACAGATTTATGTGCAATTTTTCACAACACCACTGACTATAAACGGTGAAGGAAAACATCGCGAGGAAACCTGCATATCGGAAACGGTCCTAAAAATCCTTTGAAGATATGTGAAGTCCCCAATCCGCACTGCCCAATAGTGGGCAGTAATAGGTTGGTACAGTACAGACCTATTGTATACTAGGTTTATTTTTCAAAATATTAATATTAAATACCTGTAGCAGATACCTATAACTTTAATTCGTTGTTTAAGGACAGATTAAAATCGAAAGTAGGTGAAATCCGTCATAACTTTCTTCGACACACATGTTTCTAAAATAAATCAAAGGACATCACATATGTAAACAATGATATTACAAAACGAATGAATGTATTTTTTTTGTTGTTTCAATTAATGTTTTCTATGCTTATAATTCATCATCATTATCATCAGCTCGTGGTTGTTCACTGCTGGACATAGGCCCCCAACTTACAGTTGCTTACATAAATCTAGGTATATAATAAGTATTTTTTAGAATTCATTCACATGATAAACTCTATCGAAAAGATTACATATTTTTGTTTGCGAAAAGTTAAGATAACTTTAACTTGATGCAATACTAAAATGAATAAACACCAAAAAACAGCACCTCTTTTAAAGAAGTGAGTAAAAAACTCATCGCCCCCGGGTGGGCTCGAACCACCAACCTTTCGGTTAACAGCCGAACGCGCTAGCCAATTGCGCCACGGAGGCAGATGATAGCATATGCAAAAAACATTATAACAATACGATTTCTATAGACTAGAAAATATATTATAATTTTGTTAAAAATAAATAAGCCTTTATTAATGTTTTTTACAAATATGGATGATTCTATTTGAACCTAGACACGCACACATCACCTCTCCTTTTTATTATTATATTTTTGTTTAGTTTTTACATATCGTTATGAAATTAGCACCTAATCATTGTTTGTTTGTTCACTTTTAATAGTTATATTTTGTTGTTTTTTCCTTTTTATCTACAAATTAGTGAATACCTCATGTATTTTGGTCAAAAATAATATTGTAACTGTTTGGAGGCAAAACAATTCTCTCAAATATGTTTAACTTGAGGTAACCACCAGTTAACTTGGTTCTATATTTACCTTCTTTTAGTTAATAAATATTTTTTCATTTTCATTTTTTTCAATAACTGTCCCTTATAATATTATAAATGCGAAAGTAGCTCTATCTGTCTGTTACGCTTTCCCGCTTAAACCTTTCAAACAATTTCGATTAAATTTGGCACAGACAATTTTTAGACCCTGAGAAAGAACGTATGCTACCTTTTAATTGAAAGTGACGCAGACGATGTTGCGCGTGCTAGTTGATACATGCAGAGTTTATCTTTAAATAGTTGTGTTTTTTTCACGATGTTTAAAATCTTGTTACTATAAATTAATATTAAATTAAGTAAAAACAAAATGTAAGTAGTACAAGAATGTCTTTTTCCTTAAAAACCTTTACACATACTGGCTTTTTCCTGTTATCTCGATGCTATGTCGATTCCATTTAAGGCAAGACTGGTTTCGCAAACAATTTAATTGAGCTCCAAAACGCAAGGTTTTGAACGAGCTATATAATGACTAATGTCAGATGTTATGCATCAACTAAATATACTGGAATTATTTAGGTATATAAGAACTAATGGACCTTTACCTTTTCGCACAAGACGGAATAAATAAACTTGTTTGTTAGATAGTTTGTTTGATTCTGAATTGAATCGTATGATTAGATATGTATTTGTGAAAATATCACTCGGTATTCCCATTCACCAGGTACCTATTTATAACCTGAGCGCTATGAGTTGTCCTTCTCAAACGAGGCTTGAGGAGGGTCCTTAAAGTTAGGTCGTAGGTAGCGGGACAGTGTCCCCTGACAATGCAGAGGTTCATGAGCGACGGTAACCACTTACGATCAGGTGGCCCGTTGGCTCGTCTGCCTACATAGCAATAAAAAAAATATATATTAAATAATGGTATTATATAGATTTTCCTTCATATAATTATTAGCAACTCAGAGACAAATATTGAATTTAAAAAAACGAAAAGTTTAAGCATAGAATTGAAAAAAACTACTGATCACAAACAAAATAATAATGTTATGTATTACAAAGACAAAATTAAACTATTACTCGATGTAATAAATAAAAAGAATGTCTAAAAACCTTATTTCTATACGACCTTGATTTAAACTCATCTTCAGTGAACCGATAACGTTAAAGGTTGTTTCGCTAATACTAAGTATTTATGGCCACTTGGTCACGCGCAAAATAATAACAAAGAAATAAAAACAGATCTATAAATACATGCATTTAATATACTGGATATCATGTAGCAGTAGAGTGCTAGCGAATACAAGTAAAACGAGCCCAAACACGATGAGTCTATCTTGTTTAACACAGGAGTTCCTACAGTTATCCTCCGACTCCATATAAGAACAACTTCCTTAAAATAAATCATCAGATGCCTTTAAGAGTCACGAGTAAACCTCGTTACAAGCTTTATATTAACTTTCATTGGATGTAATTATGTAAGTTCGGGTGGAATCTTGCAAGGTAAATTTGACAAACTTACCGGTTTCCGATTGAGCTGACATTTTATACGCAGATGTATATTGCGTGACAATGCAATAATATGACAAAATGATGCTGATTTGATGATGGATTCGGAAGGTGGTCATAGGAACTCTTGTGCTGAACAAGATAGACCCGTCGTGTTTGACCTGTGCTTTATGATATGCAGGGTCTTAAAAGCTAGTATTAAAAAAAGATTTCTTGAAAATAAATTATTTATCGATATATCTGTGGACAATAAACAAACCAAACTTTGTCCCCCAGTTTCTGGCTTCAATACTTATCTTCACATGTTCAATATCCTACTGATATGCAAATTTCTTAATCATGATTACTTATTACTAGTTCGAATACAAGATAAGAATAATTAATATGATAACAGGGATTTACAGAACGATGAAAAAAGTACCGTTGGTTGTGTTTATCAATGATTTATATCTTGCCGTTCTATCGTAGTTAATGACGTTTTAACAGTATCTTTAAAACTGTTTTTTTTTTGTTTTAGTTGGAGGAAATCGCCCCACCCGCGGTTTGTGGGAGTTTAACCTCACTAAAACCTCCAACTGCTCACACTCAGCGCCCGAACCCCGGCTGAGGCCAGAACCCAGCACGGGGTTATGCGGGGTGGCGCGACGCGTTACGCACTGCGGCACACTTTCCCATCGCGACACCTCCTTTAAAAATGGTAGTGATACCATGATTATCATCATCATCATCAGCCTATAGACGTCCACTGCTGGGCGTAGGTCAAACCTCACCACAACGACCGATACTGCGCTGTCTTCGTGGTCGCCACTCTAGAACTTTTCTATCCCTTCGGTCAACCGTTTCACTCACAATGTGTCCTGCCCATTACTTCAAAAATAACAATTCTACGAGCTATAAGGAAGGCATTTGAGGCAAGCTGAAAACTTGGTCCATAATTCTCGTGATATACTCCAACTCGGAACTGCAGACGTTGGCTGCTGAGTAGTGGGACATATAGGGCACCTTCATTTTTTTAAAATTAGAGGTAGAAAGCTCCAAGGGTCATTTCCCTTTGGGAGCCCTGTCTTTTTGGACTATGGACCAAGTTTTCAGCTTGCTTCAAATAGGTACCCACTCAAATTTGCCACTAGCTCTTGGGTCAGTATCAAAAGGATTGATCCTAGATTTACGCGAGTATCTGTACATAGCAATAAAAATTAACCACTCAACTGGGAACGTCACTATTCGCTAGACCGCGAAACTGGGGACTTCGTTTGAAACCAACACCGTGTTTGAGCCTCTTTTTAAAAACATTTTTTTCCAAGAATTTTTAATTTTGATTTTTAATTAAACCTTATATTTTTGTAAATCTTTATTACTAAACGACGCTGTATTGCATTTTCAGCGAAAATATATCATCTCCGTAAAATATGAGACGATTAAAAAATGTAAACAAAACAAGTTTTAGAACTGTGCTCAATTTTGGCTCCTGCCACAGACTTGGCAAAAGTAAACAAACCAATTTGGTTGTCGATCTCAGTTGAGTGGTTAATCTATACCTAGTACAATAGTACAAGTAGTGTTTTAATCACCTTTCCCAAACAACCTTTAACTCATCAAGATCTTATCCAACTCAATTATTTGATTACATATCAACAAGGTAATTTATGACATTGAACTTATGTTTTGAAAGTTCGGCCTTCTTTTAAATTGTTAGATATCTTGTATTAATTAAATTATCAATAAGATTAGAATCAAATTAGTTGTGTATTTCAACACTAGTGGCTAAAACTGTATAGGAAAACATTGTGAGGATTGTAGGTATTTTGATCAATGCAGTATTAAGTAGAGGTATATCTAATATATAAAATTGTCGTGTCACGGTGTTCGAACTTGAACTCCTCCGAAACGGCTTGACCGATTTTGATGAAATTTTTTGTGCTTATCCGGTACCTATGAGAATCGGCCAACATCTATTTTTCATCCCCTAAATGTTAGGGGTAGTCCACCCCTAATTTTTTTTTTCGGCGCAGACGAAGTTGCGCGAGTCAGCTAGTATTACTATATTATATTAACTGACCAGCGCAACTTCGTCAGCGTCACTAAGGGAAACAATATATCCTATAGCCTCGATAAATGAACTTTCCAAAACTGAAAGAATTTTTGGAATCGGACCAGTAGTTTCGGAGCCTATTCGAGGCAAACAAACAAACAGTGAAACCTTTCCTCTTTATAATATTAGTATAGATATTTATTTCTTTACAGGGAAACAAATTTAATAGCAGATTTTTTTTAAGTTTGATGATTAATAAGTTTGTAAATTATTCTTGAAAAATGGATGCCGTACCTTTGGTAAAAAATCTAGCTAATGTTTAGCCCTTTTAGCTGCCTAGAACTAGTACTATTGTGTATTTGATATACTTATTTAGGTACAGATTATAGTAGGGCCACGCCATTATTGAATTGTATGATAATATAATTGAATTGGTACAACTTAATAAATAAATAAATAAATTGAATTTCGACTGTGTCACAAAGTAATTTAGACAGCATTTGCGATGCTTAAGACAACCTACATATTAACATGTTTATATTTATTTAGGCATAAAAATATGTAATTTTCACCTAAATACAGTACGGAAGTCGACCAAATATTATTATTGGTATCTTTTCTGATAAATGATATCGTAAATTACGCACACAATGATTGTGATAACAAACGTATTAAAACTTTATTTAAATTAGTTCAATGACGACACTTTAATGTTTATTTACATTAACATTCATTGGCGTAGATAAAGAAATATTTTGAGAGTGTTTTAGGGCTTTTGGCCAAGAAATGGGGCTTATTATTGGTCTTCTAGGTACCTATACAGTGTTTTTATTTTATTTATGAAAAATCTATAATTACAAATATAATCTAAGGAAAATTAAAATTATAAAACAGAGATTTAGCCAATTACGGATTTACACCAACCATGGATTTTGAACCATCAGATTTATGGCTCTGTAGAAGTGTTTTTTACTAAAAAGTTCCAGTGGTTTTTAATTTATCTAGCTTTTATAGTAATATAATGCTTTTTTACCCTATTGAACATTTCTGTATATTTACTATAGCTGAAAATTTTTAGTTATGCACAATATCAAATGTGTAATAAATTGTTGTCTTAATTTTGTTGGTGTTTTTTGAACACCCTGTATAAAATTATTATGTAGAAAACCTCTGTAGAAGTCCTTCTTCATTATATTTTGACAGAATACTTTTATGTTTTCCAGATAATGCCGTGTCTCCTTTTGTCTCAAGAAAACACTGATTTATCACATAGATAACATCTAGGTATTATAGAACAATTAATTTAGGTATAACTAGGTATTTGGAGTTTTTAAATTCAAGATGGATGTCATGTACCCAGCACAGGATAAAGATGTAAGTAACAACTCTTATAAAAGTTTTTTAACTTGCACTGGATTAAGTTCGGGAGGAATCTTGTCATTAAATTTGCCAAATGACAATGCAATAATATGAAGTTGATCGGATGAGGCAGTCAGAAGGTGGTCATAGGAACTCCTGTAGGTATCAAACAATATAGATCTATCGTGTTTGGGCTCATTTAAATGGGCATGAGGAGACCTATATTTTGGCTCTGACAAATTACCTTTTTTCTATTCTTTTGTTTTATTCGATAGACTAGTCAGGGCCCACCTGATAGTAAGTGGTTAACGTCATAACGCTCATTGACTTAAGCAATGTCAAGGGCCGCTACCTACGACCTACCTGAAGGGATTTCTTTGAGTTTGAAGAAGGACAAGTCAAATTTAAGAACCTCTATATCCTTTTGTCAAAACATTTGCTTATTGACGTGACAACGTCTTATAAATTGGTTTGGGGGGTGACACTTCAAGAAACTGCGTTACGCTCCCCTCACGTTATGCGCTCACAATGAGAGCGAGTGAGAGGCACGCGTGCCTTTCACTTTTTATGTCTGTCTCTCTCGCTCTTAGGCGGGCTAACCATGCCCGAGTCGTTGTCACGGAAAACTTTCCGACTTTTTGCAATTACGATAATCGTTATATCCATACATTATTTAAATAATAGAAACCAGAGAATACTTTCTTAATTTCTTTCATTGAAAGTATTTATCATATCATTTACAAAGCTTTATTATTATTACGATAGATATACAATAAAGCCTTTTACATTGAATGTTGCTGCTGTTATCATTTTGAGATATGAAATACTGATTTTGCAACACAGTAGTGCATTGTGAAAATAAATATGTACCTAGTCCTTTGTATTAATTATATGATCACTGGAAAGGTAGAAAACGTCAAATTAGCGAAAAAGAGTTAAAAGAAACATTTATATAATACTAGATGACCCTCGCAACTTCGTCTGCGTCACAAAGGGGTTCAAACAGTACTCTTAATGCTGTTGCGATATTATTTGCGCGGTGGGGAGTATTCATGTTTTATACTCGTAATAACTTCTAAACGAAAAGTCCGACTGGAATAAAACAAAAAGTAATTTACTTCTACATTAACACTCTTGATTATATAATACTTTATTTGGAGAAGGATTAATATAACGATACTCATTTAACGTTAAATTCATTCTTCGGACGAATTAATTTTTTTTTTGAACATAAAAGCGGTTATTGTGACTAAACTATGATAGTTAGCTATATGCTGTCGCGGACTTTTTTGTTTGTCTTCAAAAGACCGAAAAACCCGTAGTACATCATTTTATTCTATTATCAATAGTTTTTGCAGCGTACGCATAAATAAGTTTTCGATTATTCACTTGTGTTACATATTCAATATTTTCATGCGGATCCCTAATTTTTTTGAAAATAAAATATAGCCTATAACCTTCCTCGATAAATGGACATTCCAACAGTGAAATAATTTTTGAAATCGGACCAGTAGAACCTGAGATTAGCGCGTTCAAACAAACAAACAAACAAACAAACTCTTCAGCTTTATAATATTAGTATAGATTTTTATGAAAAAAATACACTTAAAATACAAGTTTGTAAGATCCTGGATATCATAAAGAAATCTCTTCTTCTTCCTGTGCCATCTTCTATCGAAGGTCGGCGATCATTAAGGCGATCTGTACTTTTGACACAACAGCGCGAAACAAAGCACGAGTGCTTTTGTTGAACCACTGGCGCAAGTTCTTCAGCCAAGATGTTCTCCTTCTACCTACAGCTCTCTTCCCCTGGATCTTGCCCTGTACGATCAAGTGCAGCAAATCGTACTTCGGGCTTCTCATGATATGCCCCAAATACTCCAATTTCCTTCTTTTGATGGTTTTCAGCAGTTGTTTTTCTGTGTTGGCACGTCGCGTCGCAAGACTTCTATATTCATAAAGAAATAAGATTGTAAAAATACCCAATTTTGTGTATATTCAGTGCCCCATAATTATAATTAACTAATTCCTCGATTACAGCAAAATCAAAATGGCGATGTTGAGATGACAGAGGCGAAAGAAAAGAACGGTCATGTAAGTACTTTATTGCTTTTCAAGGAATTTTCTAGAAGGTAACTGGTAATAAATTTAAGTAGCAGGAAACCTCTCTTTTCTGTAAATCCTGTGTAGCCAGGACCAGTGAAGCCCAGGAACACGAGGGAAAGATAACTAGTCTAAGCCCGCAACGCTTGTATTCCAAAAGGGTTTTTGTAAATAAATTATTTACTTATTTTCTTGTCTTACAGTTTGTTCATGATACCCTAGAGTACCAGCCCACAGGATGCCTGGAGACTTCCTTATCAAGGGTCGGGAGTTCCACTGAAGTGTTCCTCAAGAGAAACGGGTCTAAGATCAGGACCATCAGTCTTTTTATACTAAATGGACTGGTTATTGCATTTTTCTTTGGATGTCTTTATTATCACTTATATCGTAGTAAGTATTGAATATCATTTTACTAAGATTTAAATGTCAATAAGATGAGCCGAATTTACCTATATTTGAAGGTTTAGGCAACAGTCTAATATTACTAGATACAGTGCACCGTACAAAACAGTACAGAACAGTGTCTCCAAACAACATTACCTACAAACATCAAGTGTTTTACAAAACGACGACAACACTCTTCAGATTAAAACAATTTAAAATTAAACGACAGATCCTAACAACAATATTTTTTAAGATTTCAATTGTACAAACGATGTGATTGATAAATGTATTAGATCGATCTCCACGAGACAGGTTTGACCTAGTGTGGAGATCTAATGGTTTATTGCGTACTAGCTGGCCCGGGCAACTTCGTCTGCGTCACAAAAAAATCCCGGGTATTTTCTCACCGTTTAAACCGTCCCTGGACTACGACAAACATTTTAAAACCAAAATCAGCTCAATCGGCCCAGCCGTTCTCGAGTTTTAATCAGACTAACGAACAACAATTAATTTTTATTAATATAGATAGATTAAAATGTAAATTTTGGTTGAATAAATATTTTCAATCTTTAATCTTAAGAGACTCCAGATTTTGCACTGTAGATGTGTAATTTAATTACTATTTTTCTTCATCGCTAACTTTCGATTTAAGTATCTAATTATAATTTACTACAATTTCTTTTCAGATAATGAGCCACTAATGTTATGTGAAGGTTTCGGCAGTTTGATAGCATTACTGACTATCGTATACTTCTTCGTGATATACTATTTAATAGTGAAGAGGTTTTTCGGCGCCTGGTTCAAAGCCAATGTTTGGAGTAAAGTGGAGAGCGTAGCTGGTCTACTATGGGACTATGTGTAAGTTAAACGATTTTTTTCATAGTTACCGTTCGCTGCGATACGAGGTCTTATCGGCCCGCACCATGACAAGAAGTTAGGCCGATACGAGGTCTATTAGATCCCACCATTAAAAAAATTATGCTCTTCGAACAGCAAATCATGAAATCTTGTCCGTTAAAATTAGAAATTTTAAAACCGATCCAAAAGTACTACTACGATCTTTACAAGAATTAAATGACACCACGACAGCTATAACTTCTCATCTCATTTGAAAAAAGAATCATTCAAATCTGTTAACCCAAACTACTACTACTTTTTTTTTTTTCAATTGGAACTCACCGGATCCCCGCCCGCGGGGCGTATGTGGGAGTTGAACCGCACTAAAACTTCCAACCGCTCACACTCAGCGTCCGAACCCCGGCTGAGGCCAGAACCCAGGTTTGGAGGTACTGCGCGACGCGTTACGCGCTCGGCACTCTTTCCCGTCGCTCGATCTGAGTACCTACATTCTTTTGGGAAGTCGGTCAAAAATAAACAAATATTTTCATATAGTGTCTTCCGCTGGGTCGTCTGTCTGCTGGTAGTGGGTGGTATTCTGGTATTCCTAGTACTGGACGCTTCAGAGGCTCCCGAACGACTTATATCACTATCGGGACTATTCATACTTATGGGACTTGGTAAGTAATTACAAGTAAGTACAAGTGAGCATAATGAAAGTCGTAGTGGGGTAGTGGTCGAAGCGCTTCCTTCCGAACGGGAGGTCGCGGGTTCAAATCCGGCCGGCTTGTACCTCTAAATTTAAATGTGAAAAAAGATTTATGTGGAATTTTTCACAACACCACTGGCTAAAAACGGTGAAGGAAAACATCGTGAGGAAACCTGCACGTCGGAAAAGGATCCTACAAATCCTTTGAAGATATGTGAAGTCCCCAATCCGCACTGGGCAAGCGTGGTGGACTATGCCTAATCCCTCTTCTGAGGAGACTTGAGCCCAATAGTGGACAGTAATGGGTTGGTGCAGGTACAGGAGTACAATGACATTATTGTTTGGAGATAGATTATTTTTTAATGCAAATTGACGAGCTATTGGCCTGCCTGTTGAGGGGCTGTTATCTATCACCTACCTATACAGGACTTTTCGTAAACCTCGTTTAAAGAAGGACATGTCATAGCACTCAGGGAACACCGCGGACGGGAGTTCATTTCAAATCAGGATGATACAGGGCGAAAACATATTTTACTAAATTAATGTACTTATGTAAAGACAATATCTTCGAAGGATTTATAATACTTTTCCAATAAGCAAGTTTCATCACGATGTTTTCCTTCGTCGTTTTTAGACCGTGCTGTTGTTAAAAATTGCACATAAATATTTTTCACATTCAGCTTTATAGGCCGGATTTGAACCCGTACTGATGGCAAGCGCTACAACCACTCGGCCATCACGACTTGATCTTCAATAGAACTTTGACTCTTTATTTGGGAACTCAATCAAAAAGTAAACGCTATTTTTTGTATTTGCCCACCTCTCACTCCCACCACTGTAACTCCTGTGTAGCCAGGATCCACAGCGGCGACCATCGTAATGACTCTGAGCAGTGAAGCCCAGGAAAACCCGAGGGAAAGCTAACTTGTCTTGGACTCCGCAACGAATTTAATCAGAAGATGATAAAGTAAACGCTAGTCTGATAACAGCTAAATCTCCAGCATAAAACCCTAAATTAACGTTCAAATCTTTCTGCTTCCAGGTTTTATATTCTCATCTCACCCAGGACGGGTAAAATGGCGCACAGTTTTGTCCGGACTATTCCTACAGTTCATGTTTGGTCTGATCTTCATTAGATGGGAACAGGGGAGAGTAGCTCTTCACTGCTTTTCTGATAAGGTGATTAAATCTAGCTAACCTGGTAAAGTTGATACTGCCTAAATTGACGAATAGGTAGAAGACCTAAACTTTGCTATACTGAATTCTGTTGAAATAAGTTGAACCACTTTTATTTGAAAAATTCGATTTTTTATGGATCATTTTTTACTGATCTCATCTCTGCACTATAATAAGAGTGGTATGTGATCTACATACCTTTCCTTAATATAAATCGAAGCTCAGGCAGTGGCTTGCATTTAGATAAGCAAATAAGCACTGCATACTCTACTTTTTCGATTGATTATTAGTAATTGAACAATGTGAGAATTTTTTAAATATTTTTTGCATGTTATTATTGTTTCTGCTTACCCTCACAACAGAGGCAAAGTTAAATCATCATCCTATACAAAATCTTCGTTTAGACTCCTCTACTACAATATAATTTAAAAATAGTGTTAGAACATGACATAAAGATTGTTTTAATAGAGATCATTGTTTTCAGGTTGCGACTTTTCTTCTCTACGGTCAAGAGGGGGCTGCCTTCGCGTTTGGTGACCTGTTAGTCAGACAAGAAGGAGTTTTCGCATTTAGTGTGAGTAAATATGTATTGGTAATTGAATAATAGCCTAAAAAGTAGTGGGGTAGTGGTTGAATCGCTTGGAAAAAGGGAGTCGCAATTTCGAAAAGTCATGTATCTATAAAAACTTAATTTGAAAAAGATTTATACAATATGTAACGAAAACCCTGTTGTTCCTTCTACCCACGTATTAAGCTTCGGCACAAGTATGTAATAAAGTTAGTCTTTTATAAAAAATGTTCAACTAAAATAATTACAATAAATTTTTAATATTTATAATGTTTACGGTGTTTGTTATCTCTGCAATTCTGCATGAAACGATGTCGTTGACACTAAACAGAGAGAGAGAGTAGAACGTTCTCGCCAATCTCTTTGATCGTGCCGCCGATCGACAGTCACAGGCGCACGCCGCACGCGCGACCTTCACCTTGACAGCTGTTGTTTACCACTTTAACGATAGTAGGCTACTTTTAAAATTAGATATTCTAAACATTTTTTCAAATGAGTATGTTTTAATAGCTATTTGATTTTGACCCCTAGCCTAACCAATGATTCCTTTTTTAATCCATAGTTTCGTATGCGGGACGGCACGACGCGTTACGCTTTACGGCGCTCTTTCGTTTGTGTTCTAGTTCAATATTTTTTTTTTACTTTTTCTTTCAGTCTCTCCCAGTAATATTCTTCTTCAGCATGTTAGTGGAGATTCTATTCTTTTGGGGTGCCCTGCAAGCGTTCTGTTTGACCCTTGGAAGGGTGCTACGGGCTGCGACCAGTACTACAGTGGTGGAGAGTGTTATAGCCATTGGAAATGTATTTTTGGGCATGGTAAGTATTATACTAAAAATCATTATTTTAGATTATTACTAGCTCTGTGGCGTCGTCTGCGTTATCGCTGTACAGCACCAAAAATATCCTACAAAATAGAGGTGATAAAAGAGCAAAATGTTGACAATAATTTAAAAAAGAATGTTAAGGGTGAACAACCCTGTGTGAACAACCACTGTGACACGAGGATTTTATATATACAGGGTGTTAAAATCCGACGAAACAATACTTTCACAGCAAATAGTATACTTGATGTAGAAGCCATCCACCAAGTCTGGGTTTTCTAGGCATAATATATCATAAGTTATCACTAATCAAAACTACGTGTTAATTTGTGCCGGATCAACCCTACTGTACTGACCTACACCAACAACTAAAGACTTAAGCCGGCTAGTCACCTTCTGTATCATAGAACATTGTAATAATACACGGGACAAAAATCACATTCTAAACAGGACACATGCGCCTGTGTCCTTGACAATAAATTAAGCACGCTGAATGTAGGTCAGGATAGGGTTGTCAAAAATAACACAAAATAATAATTTTTCAACTTTGTATGGAAAAATAAAGTTACTATCTAACTAAGTTACTATCATATATATTGTTTCACCGGGCACCAACACCCTGTATAATAGATATAATTTAAGATTAAATAGCTTATATTTTGCAGCACAATATGTTATACTTCATTAAATTGATTAAGTTTCAAAATATATGACTAACGCTCATTTTACCCACTATAATATCATTGGTTTAAACAATTTTCTTAAAATTTTAGACTGAATCCATTCTCCTAGTGAAGCCGTATCTAGCGATGCTGACTCCTTCAGAAATGCACGTCGTCATGGCCTCGGGCTTCGCCACCGTATCGGGTAAGTAACTATCACTATATACCGGTTCAGTCACAGAGAGTTGAAATAAATTGATAATAAACAAAGTTGAGAAAATCTTACGGCGGTGTTCCCGGAGCTCTATGACATGTCCCATAACCGAGCGTCTACCGCCTCAGCAGCTGCGGGACATTGTCACGACATTGTTCCCGCAGGAGCAGGAGGGATTTATCCCCCCTGCTATGGGTGAGCCGCCGGAGGATACCGGCGGCGAGGCCCCTGCTGAGGTTCCCCACATCACCGGGGAGGAGCTTCGTGTGGCCGTAGTCAGGATGAGTGCTAAAGACACGGCACCCGGCCCGGATGGCATCCATGGCCGGGTCCTGGCCTTGGCCCTCAATGCCCTAGGGGACCGACTCTTGAGGCTTTACGATTCTTGCCTCGAGTCGGGACGGTTTCCCTCGCTGTGGCGAGAGGGTAGACTCGTCCTTCTCAGGAAGGAGGGGCGCCCGGCGGATACAGCCGCCGGTTACCGTCCTATCGTGCTGCTGGACGAGGTGGGCAAATTGCTGGAACGCATTCTGGCTGCCCGCATCGTCCAGCACCTGGTCGGGGTGGGACCCGACCTGTCGGCGGAGCAGTACGGCTTCAGAGAGGGCCGCTCAACCGTGGACGCGATCCTTCGCGTGCGGGCCCTCTCAAATGAAGCCGTATCACAGGGCGGGGTGGCCTTGGCGGTGTCGCTTGACATCGCCAACGCATTTAACACCTTGCCCTGGTCCGTGATAGGGGGGGCACTCGAGAGGCATGGAGTTCCCCCCTACCTCCGCCGGCTGGTCGGCTCCTACTTGGAGGCCAGGTCGGTAGTATGCACCGGGCACGATGGGACCGTTTACCGGTTTCCGGTCGTATGCGGGGTTCCTCAGGGGTCGGTCCTCGGACCTCTTCTTTGGAATGTCGGGTACGACTGGGTGCTGAGAGGCGCCCTGACCCCGGGCCTGAGCGTGATTTGTTACGCTGACGACACGCTCGTCATGGCCCGGGGTCAAGACTTCAGAGAGGCTACCCATCTCGCCACAGCGGGGGTGGCCCTCGTCGTCGGTCGTATTAGGAGATTGGGCCTCGCGGTGGCGCTCAATAAATCCCAGGCCCTGTGGTTCCACAGGGCTGGGGTGACGCCACCTGCAGGGGCCCAAATCGTGGTTGGAGGCGTCCCAATAGAGGTCGGGGTGCGATTGAAGTACCTCGGCCTCATACTGGACAGCCGTTGGACCTTCCGGGCCCACTTTAAGGAGCTCGTCCCCCGACTGATGAGGACGGCCGGCGCTCTGAGCCGGCTGCTTCCGAATCTCGGGGGACCAAACCGTGTCGTGCGCCGCCTCTACGCGGGGGTGGTGCGTTCGATGGCCCTGTACGGCGCGCCCGTTTGGGCCGGACCGGGAAACCGGACAGCAACTGTTGTCCGGCTCCTGTACCGGCCGCAGCGCGTCGTAGCTATCAGGGTCATCCGCGGATACCGCACCGTCTCCTTTGAGGCGGCGTGCGTGCTGGCTGGGACGCCACCTTGGGACCTGGAGGCGGAGGCGCTCGCCGACGACTATCGTTGGCGCTGCGACCTCCGTGCTCTGGGTGTGGTGCGTCCCATCAGAGCCGCGGTACGGGACCGGAAGGCCCAATCTCGGCGGTCCGTGCTGGAGGCTTGGTCAAGGCGCTTGGCCAACCCCAGCTGGGGTCTAAGGACCGTCGAGGCGATTCGCCCTGTCCTGAGGGACTGGGTGAGTCGTGGCGAGGGACGTCTCACCTTTCGTCTGGTGCAGGTGCTGACCGGGCATGGTTGCTTCGGGAAGTACCTGCACCGGATACAGGTCGAGCCGACGACGAGGTGCCATCATTGCACAAGCGACCTGGACACGGCAGAGCATACGCTCGCTGTCTGCCCCGCATGGGAGGAGCAGCGCCGTGTCCTGGTCGCACAAGTAGGGCAGGACTTGTCGTTGCCGGGCGTCGTGGCATCGATGCTCGACGACGACGAGTCCTGGAAAGCTATGCTCGACTTCTGCGAGTCCACCATTTCGCAGAAGGAGGCGGCGGGGCGGGAGAGGGAGAGCTCTTCCCTCCCCGACCAACCCCGTCGCCGCCGACGTCGAGCGGGGGGCCGACCTCGGGAGTTGTCCCGGGACCTGGCCCCCTAAGACTACCGGGTCCACCAACATCGGACCCGAGGGGTGCCGCGCTAGGCTTCAGCGCGCACCCTCCGTGCCATCTGTACGGGGGATGGCAAGCCGTGCTCGCCGACCCGGGCTGGCCCTGGGCCGGCCTGGGCCGAGAGAGACCCTACACCACACGGCCCCATCTTGGCGGGCCTTTTTGGCCCGTCCACCGAGTGAGCCGGTGGTCGTTTCACCGACGGCTGCCGGTTCGACGTCCGGGGGTGACGGGGCGATACGTAAGCGACAATCGCGAACGCGTCCTGTCACCCCTATCACATCGGATGTCGAGCGTGAGAGGCGGGAGGTTTTGGTGCGGTTCGACACCCACATACCCCACTCGCGGGGCGAGTGGAAGTCCGGCGATTTCCTCCCGTCCAAAAAAAAAAAAAAAAAAAAAAAAAAAAAAAAAAAAAAAAAATTACATGTCCTTCTTTAAACGAGGTTTAAGAAAAGTCCTGTATCGGTAGGCGATAGATAACAGCCTCTCATAGCCCTGGCATTGCAGAGGTTCATGAGCGACGGTGCCCGCTTACCATCAGGCAATAAAAAAAAATGCCATTTTTCTTTGTTGAACTGTCAACGGTAACCGTCAAAACCCATTGTATATATTTAAGTCTTAACGTTTACAAATTACAGGCACAATATTGGCAACATACATCAATTTTGGCGCCAAAGCGACTCACCTAGTCACTGCAAGTGTCATGTCCGCCCCAGCTGCTATTTGTTACGCCAAACTCCTTATGCCAGAGACAAAACGATCACTAACCACAGTGGATAACATACAGCCTGTTGTTAGGTAAGATTATTACAAGCTTTATATTAACTTACACTGGATGTAACTATGTAGGTTCGGGTCTTGAAAGGTAAAGACAAACTTCCCGGATTCCGATTGAGCTTACATTTTGCTCGCAGATGTATATCGCATGACAATACAATATGACAAAATGGCGCTGATCTGATGATGGATTCGGGAGGTGGTCATAGGAACTCTTGTACTAAACGAGAGAGACCCGTCGTGTTTGGGCTCGTTTTACTTGTATTAGCTAGTCTATTGCTACATGATAGATCTTAAAAGCTTGTATTTAAAATGTTTTGTTTAAAATAAATTATTTATTGTCTTAACCTCTCTCTATCTATGAAAATATTACTGCTGAATAAAGTTTTCTTCCTCTAAACCTCATTTCTATTCTTCCAGCGAAGACCAATCAGTTCTCTCAGCGGCCACTAGAGGCGCCACTAACGGCATAGCCCTGATACTGAACATTATAGCCAATATAGTGGCTTTCGTGTCATTCATAGCGTTTATTAACGGCATATTCGGGTACTGTGGAGGTCTGCTCGGGTTCCCGGACCTGAACCTGGAGTGGGTGATGGGGAAGGTGTTTATACCACTGTGTTTTGTTATGGGTAAGATATTTTAAACTTTTTGGCTGTCAATTGCATGTTGTGTGATGACTAATAGCTAAAGAGGTAGTGTCAATTTTTGAGTATTGAGGTAAGCTGAAAACTTGGTCATTATTTATGACAAAAAGTCATTAATTATTTATTATTTGTTTACACATGAAAATATGAGTTTGCAATAAAGTTAAATGAGAGTATAAATACAAAAGAGAAAGTACATTTTCTAACAATACCGTAACATCACTTTCGTTTTACAAAACTATTATACAAATAATATGTTTCCAGTGGCCTTCACACTAGGCCTGGCCTGCATCGTGAAGACCTGATAAAAAAGTTCCCAAAAATACATTTAATTAAGGCTTTCTATCTTTTTTAAAAATGTAGTGATCCGTTTAATCCCGCTACTCAGCAGCCATGTTTGCAGTTTTGAGTTGGGGTGCATCAGGAGAACTGTGGCTGAGCTTCAGTTGGCTTGCTTCGAGTATTTACTCAAAAATTGGCACTAGCTCTCGGGCTATAAAGTGAAAGATGCTCGTCGGTTGTTAAAATATCTTTTTCAATTGTCACAACACCACTGCCTAAAAAACGAGAAAGGGTAGACAGATTTGTCTTCTCTTAAGTAATCTACAGTACTCAGTGTTCCCGTGATCATGGCGCTTGCAACAACGAAATATCGGGATCGCTCATTTAATAAAAATCGTGATAAGAACCCGTTTAATAATTGTGTTAATAATTCAGTAAAGTTCAGGAGGCGGTCGTTCTTGACACGGCGCGTATTGTGAGGAGGTTCCTCTTGAGTCCTGACCACTGATGGCTTGGGTCGTAGACTCCGCCTGCAGTGGCCTTTTTTATATTGTTATTTTAAATTTTATTTTCTTGTAGATGTAAAAAAAAACTTGAGAGGTGTCATGGGACACCCGAATAGAACGAAGTTCCTTTCGATTAAAACATATCTTATTTTTTTTTTTCCTAAATAACGTGTTTTTAACAGATTTTGATCACAGCGCCATCTAGCGACGTAACGCGCGATAAAGAACGTGTTTTAAAGGATTTTGATCACAGCGTCATCTAGCGATAATCATCTAAAACAAAAAAAGTGTCGGGACAACTTTTCGTAAGATTTTTTTCCGTCTAGCCTCCTATCGATAACGCGCGATAAGGAACTTCGTTCCAATAAGTGAATAAATGGATATATCGGTGATAATAATACAGTACATGTGTTATTTCAGGAGTACCGTGGGAGGAGTGTGAGCTGGTCGGATCACTGATCGGTTTGAAGACAATCGTCAACGAGTTTGTTGCGTACCAAAGAATGGGGGAGATGCTGAGAGATGGACTTCTTTCTGTAAGGATATTTATATTATATTAACTGATCTTCGCAACTTCGTCTGCGTCAAAAAGGGGCACTTGCGATTCTGTCGCAATATTTTTTGTAGACAATAATATTTTTTTTGGGAAGACGTACTGAAATTAAATATGTACTTTATTTTCAACATTGATGAAGTTAAAAAAAATATTTAAAAAAGTTGTGGTGTTGTTTTTGAAAAATTACAAAACTGAAAACGAGCAACTTACATTGAAATCACGTCCCTTAAAAATTCATTTTTTAAACACAGATCCAAAAGTACTCGTTCGATCTTTAAAAAAATGTGACCCCATGACAACCACCACCTTTCACCTGACACCAGAATTATTCAAATCGGTCCACAAAGGAAAGTTCTGAAAAAACAAACATAAAAAACTACTTGCGTACCTCCCCTTTTTTGGAAGTCGGTCAAAAACCTTTTCAAACACTATATTTTTTCAGCCCCGAGCAGAACTGATAGCTACGTATGCTCTATGTGGCTTCACGAACCCAGGGTCTGCTGGTATCATGATAGGAGCTGTGGCCGCCATGGCACCTAATCAGAGAGAAACTTTGTCTAGCGTGAGTATTTATACATCTGCGTGCAAAATGTCAGCTCAATCGGAAACCGGGAAGTTCGTCAAATTTAATTCGCAAGATTCCACCCGAACTTATATAGTTACATCCATTGTAAGTTAATATAAAGCTTGTAAAAGATTTAGAATGAACGAAGGGAATGGTAAAGTCGCACCGTCGCCATTTTACTATTGTAATGCGTAACGCGTCGTGCCTTCTTGTAGAACACCGTGCTCTGGCTTCAGCCGGAGTTCAAACGCTGATTCTGCTAGTAAGGTGGAACCTTCATCTGTAAGGACATGAGTATCGAGTCGAACTAACACTACCTTCCATTTCAGATCGCTCTGAGAGCATTTTTCGCTGGCTGTGGGATATGTTTTATGACTGCATGCATAGCGGGTAAGAAAACTATGTTAAATACTACTAATATGATTTAAGCGCAGAAAAATGTTTTTGTTTTACAATATGTATGTTTTTTTTTAGCATTACTGATGCCAGATGGAGCGTTCGTGTAAAATAAAGAAGAAAACGAAGGAGACAGGGTTTTATTACATAATTATATTAATATTAGATGACTAAATACTTCACGGTACAAATGTACTTTAATTTAATGTAAATATTTGTTTATGATTAATTAAGTTTTAAATTAATAAATGTTTTTTCTAGTTATTTCGTTGTTTATTTAACATTGGCTTTGAATGCGTGTGTGTCTGTAGCATCATAGCTCCCAAACGGATGAACCGATTTTGATTTACTTTGTTGAAGCATTGAAATTTGCTACAAGATGGCGACCGCTACAAAATGGACGATTACACATTGTTTTAGAATTCCATAAAAATAGATAGGTACCTATATTTGAATACCTATGTAAGATAAATTTCAAATTAACCGCTGCAAATGAAAAGGGTTTAGGTGTAGACTTTCGCAGATTAATTAAATTTTAACAATGCACAGGCATAGTAGTAAATTAAAACAAGGCACATCTTTACAAGAAGGTTGAACTCTTCTACCACAGATAAAGTAATCATTCTCATCTGACAGCTGTCATTCAAAATGTCACTACACTATGCAGCCCGCTTGTAGGAAGTATTTTTATAATAAAAATTATAAATCACACAAAACGTTATGATATTTTATCAAAATTGGGAAATAATTGTAAGTGTGCTATTTTATTTCGTCGTCAAAATTGTATGTGTGTTAAAAGAATTGAAAGAAATGCATTACAAACGTCAAGCAACATTGACGAGCATACCTGAAGCACAGGAAACGGAGGAAGACAGCCTACACAAAAAATGGGTGTCAAAGAAAAAACACGATGTTCTAAAAGCAAAATACAAATGTTTAAAAAAACTATTTCAAATATACGATGCTAGTGTCATAGGTATTTTACCTGAAGAAGCTCCAGACGAAGAAATTACTAGAAAAAAGAGGTCGTATCGTACTAAAACTGATGCTGGGTCAGGCACAGCGGAAATAGCGAGTGGAGATGTAGCAGAGGCAGATAAAGAATCTGTAGCTTCTGCTGTGATGAGAGACCTCAAAATGACTCAATGTTCTCTAACTAATATTGATAGTAAATCAAGCATCCCTAAAATAGATAAATGCACAACACAGTCTGTAGATAACTTTGTTACCAAAGAGTATGTATTACGCGCAGAAGAACCACAACGATATCTTATTCACGACAAGCGAAAACCTACCCGCTTTCAGTGTTTTGTGCAAAGATTATTTGGTATCAGAAGCGACAAGTTTTACTCTAATTATGTGACACCAAGCGGCCATATTTATGCTGCTAGTGATAATAATATATCTCATAATTATGAAAGGAGGCGGAGGAGAGGGTTTAGATTTAGGAGAATTAGGCGACCGAAAAAGATTCAGTCAGATGGGGCCTTGAAAAATGGTAGAGATCCCTCCATTTTGTGTTATGTGCAGTCAGTCCAAAGGAATTGTTTGATGGATACCACGGCTAGGCAATGTCCTATTGTGGGATGCAAGATGATGTTTTACGGTACGTATGATATCTGTGGAATTTTCTGTTTTCTTTTCTTCATTAAAATGCCTTTAATTAGAGTGAAAAGCGATTTATTAATAACGTAAGGTAAAAATTATAAGTGAGACAAACATTATTTCGCAAGAGTAAGGAGGTAAGTTGTGAGGTTCTTTTAATAAAACGAAATCTCAATTTTTCTCTATCCGGTTTTTGAGGAGGAAATCGCTTAAAACCCAGCACGAGGTTGTAGGGTTTTTGTACTCTAAGGCTTACCTAACGCCCCGCAGTCAAATTTAACTAAGCTCTTCATTTTTTCAGGTATTATAAACTACAACGACCATCTCAACCTCTGCCATTTTACGGACCGCAAATACATCTGCCATTACTGCCACGAAGGCTTTGAAAGGGAGTGTGACAAATTCATTCACGAAAACGAACACATTGGAATACCAAAATTAAATATTCCGTCATCGTGCACAACGCCTCAGTCTTCGAAAATAGCCAGCGACACGCAGACAGACGCAAATCTAGTCAAATGTAATGTATCAGAAGATAAATTGAAGAAAATTGTATCGTTTTTCGATAAAATTACCGATCCTGACAAGATTTTGACGGAGATTAAGAAGGAAAGATCTTCGGAATGTAATTTACAGACTAGATCTAAAACAGTCACTTTGGACACTACAGTTGAGTCTGATGCGTCTGATAAAAGAACTGTAAGTTGTGTCAATTTGCCTCGAAGATGTGTTGGAAGGTGTTCGTCGTCGAGCGGATCTGAAGGCACGTCGAAAAGTCCTTTTGGATCGAGTGCTACCTGCCAATTTTGTGGCGAAAATTTTGACTGTCGGTAAGCATCGATTTTCTTTTCTGCAATTTAGTAATGGGTGTAAAAAGGTTGATCATAAATTCACATTGTGCAGAAGTATTTTCTGTTGTCTGATTTTTATAAGCTAGTGAAGATTCTGGGTATTGTTTTTCCCTATATAACTGTGATTAAGGACGTGGTTATCCTAGGGTGAGCCGCTAGAAAGTTTCTATTCAATCAATGTACTGCATTTTAACTAGTTAAAATTATTTGTAGCAACAGTGTTTTCATTGCAGACGTCAACTAAGTCTCCATGTGGACCTCGAACATCGAGTGCACGGTAAATTCTCTAAGTTCCACAGCTGTGCCGGCATCATGAGTCACAAGCAACCGCCACGCGTTGACGTAATCTCCGAAGACGGCAAAATCAACGTACAAAGCCTCGGCAAATGTCAATCTTACGTGACAAGCGCTGACACCTCACTGACAGCTGTCACTGAAGTGTCAAATTGCAGCGTCGATTGTAAGCCTTCTGTGAATGTCGATTCTATGGATACTGGGGCAAAGGTGTCCCGGAAACACCCTAATTATAAATGGACCCCTGGCAGTCAAATTGTTCGTGTTTAGTTTATGGTATTGTGTTGTGGAGTGGCATTTGTTTTGTCTTAATAAAATTTAAATTCCATTTTAAGATTTTTTATTTGAAAGTGTTAGTTAGTTACTTTTTGTTAGTTAAATAGTTTTAAATTGAAAACCGTAATTCGATTTAATAAAAAAAACGAAACATAGTTTTTTTTTATGTAATACTTTGATACATATAAGACATTCTTGAATCAAACAGATGATGTAGAAAGAATGCTTTATGACGGCAGTGCTAAAATAAAATCATTTTGGGGGAAAATTACAATCGATACCTAGTCCCGATGTCTTAGGTACCGATGGCGTGACGTCGTCACAAATCTGTGTGACCTACAAATTCGGACCTGGCATAGCGTGGAAAATAGACTACAGGCCCATGAAGAAAAATTATGGGTCATTTGAACCACCAGTACGTACAAAATCAAATGACTAAATATACCCTATATAATTGTCAGAAAATTAAAAAAAAAATCCGACTTTGTGGCCCAACATTTTTGTACGGCATCTGTATCATACTATTTAAATACTGCTTCTAATCCATTATTCCTCAACGCCGTACAAAAATCATGCGACAATGGGAAAAAACGATGGTTGCAATCCCCTGAATGCTCACCTGCACTCAGTTGGACAGCTTACAAGTGACGGCATAGTACTGAATCTTATTATTTTATGCTAGAATTTCGTTTTAGATAGGTCACCTGGTGGTTCAAATGACCCATAATTTTTCTTCATGGGCCTGTAGTCTAAAAAGCTTTAGTGAAGACTTAAATATGTGTTTATTTACATGCATTTAATGTTGACTTAGAAGCCGTTCAACGACCACTCTTAATTTTTATTGATATAGGTATTCTGGTGGGCCGATCCCGGCGGCACTGCAATGCCGGGCCGACCCGTGACGGGAGTGGAGCGAGCCCCGAACATCCCGTCGTTTCACAAAAATCAGTTTAATATACTGGTCCCTCGATGAGGGAACTTTCAGATATTAAGCTGAAAAGAACAGATACTACACTTTGATCTTAGCCAAAAGGCCGAGAAGCGATACTAAAAATTTGACGACGCGTGAAGGTGAAGCGAATCAAGAGACATCTCGTCACCGCGATTCAGCTGATGTCGACTCAAACGCACAACGCCATCTAGTGGTAGAATGTCGTAGCTCAGCCGCCATTTTGTCTGATAAGCGCCATCTATACAAAGTTGAAACACAATGTCCCATCATCATCGTCAAGCGAAAATTAATTAAGTCAATTTAGTGAAGCTACTTTGTTTCAAATTGTAGTTTAAACTTCTAGTTCGCACTATGCTAGTATTTTAGTCGAGTAACAACAAGAATTCGTCGAGAACAATGTCATACACATTTAGCTACTAAATAAACATCATGAACAACAGAATGAAGCCAATTTAAAGCGCACCGATCGCGCGTAACAACATCATAAATAACAAAGTGAAATTTTAAAGAACTTATGTGTATGTAATATTTTATTAGTGTGTTTTTGCGTGCGAATTGAGTGTCATCGGTGCACTAACGCCAGAATATCGTGTAGTTACGCGAGATCGGTGCACTTTAAATTGGCTTCATTCTGTTGTTCATGATGTTGATTCCAGATGTAATAATTATACAGGGTGATTTCCTAGTGAGGGTACATACTGAAGGTCATGGTAGCTGATGGTTATATACGACCAGTAAAAATATTATTACCAAAGAATATGGTTTAATGCCTTAGTAATCGCAACTTAAAAATATCTAAAATTCTTGCAAAATGATGGTTTTTCAACAGCTGGGTGTGGCGGAGGTGTGGGGTGCGCGAGATTACTATAGGTCATTAGTCAACACTCTTTTAGCCAAAATTGTTTATGTTTGAGGTAGTTTTGACGAATTTAGATTTAAAAAAAAATTTTTTTTTTGTTATTTTACTTATTTTTTGTAATATTGCGTATTAGAACAGAGTACTTATCACCCTCCTCCAATATGTACCTTCTCTAAAAAATCACCCTGTATGTAAATAACTCGCTACTCGACTAAAATACTAACCTAGTCTAAACTAGGCTTAATTTCAATAACTTAGCTACGGAAATTAATTTAACACAAATAAAAAACCTTCTAAAAACCACACGCTTTATTCGTAGTTTCAACTCGTACCTTCTCTTATTATGATAACTGTGAGATCGCAAACAAAATATGGAAGCCATCGATAAACAAATACATAAAACAACAACACTGCTCTCAACGGATATCTTAACAATACAAACATATTTTTTATATTTTAACACACGAGATGACAGTGCAAAAATGGCATAACAAAATTTAAAAAAAAATAACATACAGGGTGGATCTGTAACTTTGGACAATCTGACTTAGCACCATTTTTATTTTTTTTGGATTGGATAAACTTTTTTTCTGACATTGTATGGAAAACGTACGACTATCGTCGCGGACTTCCATACTATGATGAAAAAAAATTCCTAAAATAAAAGTGGTTCTAAGTTTTATTTCGACAGGTCATTCACCCCACTTCAATTGTCCAAAGTTACAGTTACCCTGTATTATATTCTTTTAAAAAGTAAGACAATTATCTATACTCTTACTAAAAGTAAGGCAAAGAAACGACGCATTAAATTCGCCATCTTGAGCTAACATACTGATCTATCTTTTCATAGTCAAGCATTATTTATCTTATTAAATACGTCCTAAGAAACTTTCAAAAGTACAAATAAAATAACATAATACAGTGAGAGATCTATTCTGTCAAATTCTTAGTTAACATTTAGTTATGCCACTTTACACTGACTATATCAGAGTTTGATAAAAATAATTAACTGTAAGAGAGGTGACAAACTGAGGTGTAACTTTGCGAATTTTGCAAGATTTCTTTTTATGGTTGAACCGATTTCGATATCTTCTTTTTCCCTTTCAAAACAGTTACGACATATTTTGGATGAATTTCATAAAAAATCATACTAATAGTTTTTTCGCTATTATCAATGAACGGAAGACAGCTGTATTCATTTTCGTAAAAACTCTTTTTAATTTGATGTATTCAACCCTTACGCGTAAAATTCACATAAATACACCCCCGTACATCCCTCCTTTAAGAATATAAAACATTTACAACAAACTTTATAATTTAACATTTAACGGGAAGCGATCCCACGCGTCACTTTCCGAAACCTCTCTTTTAGCACCATACCATGATATTGCAAACACATTTTTTTTACTTTCCGCGATTCCATCTTTTCCGTATCTTTTACGACGACCCCAATCTCCACTACATATCATCTTTTATGTAATAAATGCATCCCAATTTTAAAAACAAAACACTTTAAATACAACATTTTTTGATCATGTATCAGTAGAGTGCTAGTTTATACAAGTAAAACGAGCCTAAACACGACGGGTCTATCTTATTTAGTAGTTTAGTAATGACATTCCTGTCTAACTTCGGAATCCATCATCAGATCAGTTGGTACCATATTATTGCATTGTCACGCGATATAAATACAAAATTTCGGCTCAATCGGAAATCTGGACGTTTATCAAATTTAGCTTGCAAGATTCCACCCGAACTTACATCCAATGCACGTTAATATAAAGCTTGTTAAGATGTTTCAATGGTTCTCCGGGAACTTACATTTTTTTTTTGGACGGGAGGAAATCGCCCCGCTAGTAGGATATGTGGGGGCTGAACCGCACTAAAACACGCTCGAAGTCCGATCCCCGGCCGAGACAGAACCCGGCACGAGGCTGGTAGGGGTGACAGGACGCGTTCGCGATTGTCGCTCACGTATCGCCCCGTCACCCTCGAGGAACTTAGCTTACTATTTTTCCCACCTAACAATATGAATTAGCTAAGCAGCTATTATAAGTAGTTCTTTACACCAAATAAGACTTAAAACAATGGTATTATGTATAAACTTTGAGTGTATTTACGATATCATCTTCAAAATTGGGATCCATTTACTTACGTTTCATAACTTAAAGTCTAGATTTAAAAAAGTGCAGTTCTCGTATTAACACTGTTTTATCTCACAACCTACAGTGTGAATAAGCTACTGTCAACAATCTTCAAATATAATCCCTAAAATGAACGTGACGTGAACTATAGAGCGAAAATGAACTAAGTCGATATTTAATTAATTGAGTTGTCTCGATATTGTATCATTCAGCCGTGTGCGTCGGTACACGTCGGTCGTGCTTTGTTCGTATCGCTTGAACGGAACAGCAATAGTCGTACGTGTATCGAACAAAAAAGTGACACAGAGTACTATTAGTTCAGATAGTATCATTACAATTTAAAATGAGCAAGCTGAACGAAACTTTCTGTCAAAGCTACAATACATCTGAGGAACCTGAAGAAGGACAAATGAGTGTAGACAACTCTTTACTGGATAAGGAATCGCCACCAGCGTTTGTCACACAACGAAAAATGACATCTCAAGATTTGAAAACTTTTCGAACCGACATCCTAGAAGTCCTTAAAACAGCATTTGCGAAGCAAGACGAAAAGTTTGTAACTCTTCTGAACACCGTGAATGATTTGAAAAAGTCAATGGATTTCTACAATGAGAAGTATGAAAATTTAAAAAAGAACACTGAGGAATTGCAAGAAGTTGTAGTTGAGACGAAGAAAAATGTCGAGAAGTACGAAGCGAAGATTAACTATCTTGATAATCAATTGGAAGCCATTGAACAAAGATTACGTAACTGTAACATTGAAATATGTAATGTTCCAGAGAAAAGGGGAGAAAACCTTAGATCTTTGATTGACAATCTCACTAAAATTGTTAATCATCCAATCCAACCTCAAGAGATAATAAGTCTTCACAGAGTTCCACAACGGGATCCAAAAACTGGCCGACCAAAAAACATTATTGTCAAGTTAAGCAATGAAATACTTAAAGACAATTTTCTCTCGGCTGCTCGTCGAATTAAAGCTATAACATCTGAGCAACTCAACATATCGGGGCCACCACACAAGATCTTCATCAATGAGCAACTTACTGTAAAAAATAAAATCCTATATCGTAAAGCACGTAACATGGCAAAAGAGAATGGATATAAGTATACATGGATCAAACACGGAACAATCCTTGTCCGAAAGAACGAAACATCAACAGTCTTCGCGGTACGGTCAGAATATGATTTGGGGAAGATCGGAAAGCAAGTTACCTGAGAATTTATTTTTTCTTCCTAACTTAAAGATATTGCATGCAATAAAAATTAAATATATTTTGACTAACATCTGGACCACTACCTACTCTGTGCATTGCGATCAAGGTAAATTATACACATTGTCAAACATTCTTATTATATCTACCGCCACTTCTCTTAAATTAAAAAATGGTAAATATTTTCTTAATTATACATGTATCTTTGATGAAGCAAATAACATTTTATGCATAATTAAAATTACTGCATACATACTCGTACTTCTATCTACCAGTAATTTGCTCAAAAAGCAACCGAATGACAATACATTTCCTATGGTGTCTTGTGCCAATCAAAACTATAACGATCAAATATATTATTATATAAAGCATCTCATGTTAACATCATCTAATATTAATTTCAAATTGAAAACTATAAATAGTAATTTCTCATTGTTATTCAATCGTGTCTACCAAGTGATTCATTACAATATTCATTTATTTTTTTTAAAAGATACTGTGTTTTGTGCGTGTCATTCGATCTTGATGATTCTAAAGATAGTTCTAGATTGTTTTTTGATGGGAGTGATACTAGTATTTCACTGTATTTTTATTTTTGAAATAGCAAAGGAATTGCGACTAAACTTTTTCCTTTCCTACTTGAACATTTCTTTCTCAAACATTATAATATTATTTTTATCTACCTACAGAACCTATTTTTTAACATCTTTGTATTATTATATTCAAATGCGTTATTCAAGTTTGAGTGATTATAACACGTTTAGTAATCCAAACATTAACAAGCCATTACACTGGGCCTAGACAATAGCAATAAAACTTTTTTATCGGTTTATTACCAAAACTGCCGGGGTCTTAAAACGAGACTTAATCAATTATACATGAACATTCTTTTGCACAATTATGATGTAATTGTACTAACGGAGACATGGCTCCATTCTGGTATATCTGATAGCGAATTTGTTGACTCGCGGTATCGAGTGTTTCGGTGTGACAGGGACCGCGACGGGAGCGGCAGGCGGGACGGAGGCGGTGTGCTCGTCGCTGTGCGCTCGGAGCTTACGGTCTCTGTGCACCGCGCGCTTGGTTATGATAATCCCGACTCGCCACCGCTGCCGTCACCATTAATTGATTACCTTGTGTTGGAGTTGAGATCTCGTGACTACTGTTGTATTATTTGTGCTAATTATATCCCACCCAATTTAAATTCAGTTATTTATGCTTCATATTTTGACTACCTTACCAATATTCTACAAACCTCGGAATTCAATAATGTTATTTTGGTTGGAGACTACAATATACCTCTTTTGAAATGGCACGATCATGATACTTTTTTAAAGCCAGTGATTAGTGACTCAAATAATGTGCCGAGTAAATTATTGATTAATTTAATGCATTTGCTTAATTGTTTTCAATTTAATGTATTTCCAAATAAAAACTCTAAAATATTAGACTTATTTATAAGTGATATTATTGATTGTAAAGCTACTTTGGCTCCATATCCGTTAGTCCCTGTAGATGAACATCATCCTCCGTTTTATTTATTATTATCCGTGAATAGACGCCTTCAGCCAATTTCTAATAAATATCGCACAGAATTTAAGTTTCATTCTGCGGATTATCCCATAATTAACACACATTTGAAAAATGTTGATTGGAATATTCTTTATTCTCAAGAATCAGCTCAAGATGCGGTGAATATTTTGTACGAACAAATTTTTACAGTAATTAAAAATCATATTCCTAAAAAAATAATAAAAGGTACACAGTATCCCGCTTGGTTCAGCCCGTCATTGATTCATATTTTTAAAAATAAAGAACAGAGTTGGATAAAATGGAAAAAGTATCAAAATAACTCAGATTATAAGATTTATGGTATGTTTAGAAAAAGATTTAAAAATGAGTCTAAAAAATGTTTTCAGAGCTATATGACTTCAGTCGAGAATAGTATACGTGACAACTCAAAATACTTTTGGACATATATAAACAGCCAAAAAAACACAGATAAAATACCTAACTCGGTTCTGTACAATAATGTTCACACCACTGAACCTACAAGTATCTGTAACCAATTTTCAATGTTTTTTAAATCTGTGTTCGAACCTTCCACGGTCGATGCTGGCTTGGATATTGAAGATATCCCTGATATTAACATTAATTCAATAATAAATTTAAATCAATTACATTTAACAAAAAAGGAAATCCTAACGGAATTAAAATGTCTTAATATTTATAAGGGCGCAGGACTGGACGGCATACCGCCGATATTTTTGAGAAGCACTGCTGATTCGATCTACGAACCGTTACACTACGTTTTTAATATTTGCTTGTCCCAAGGATTTTTTCCGTCGATATGGAAGTCTGCACGCATTGTTCCGGTACATAAGGGGGGTAGTAAAAATGAAGTGGAAAACTACCGACCAATTTCAATATTGTCTACTCTTTCAAAATTGTTTGAAAGAGTAGTCCACAATAATATATATCCTTATATACATGGATTTATCATAGAACAGCAACATGGTTTTGTCCAAAGGCGATCTACAGTCACAAACTTACTAATTTATAGCAGTTATATATTTGAAAGCTTAGATACACTAAAACAGGTCGATAGTGTGTACACTGATTTCCGCAAAGCATTTGATAGGGTTGATCACAAAATATTACTGGAAAAACTAGCATACAACGGCATTCGTGGTAACCTATGGCGATGGTTTAAATCGTATATAAGTAATCGCACACAAAAAGTTGTAATTAATGGACATGAATCTAACTTTGTCCCCGTCACGTCGGGGGTTCCTCAGGGCTCAATACTCGGGCCCTTATTATTTATTTTATATATTAACGACATAAATCAATGTTTCAAGTATTGTAACTTTCTTCTTTATGCAGATGACCTTAAAGTTTTTCACACGATTACTGGTCCAGATGATCACTTAAAATTTCAACAAGATTTGGATAGATTAACCGAGTATTGTGTTAACAATAAACTTAGCTTAAACTTAAATAAATGCAAAAAACTCACTTTTGTGAAAAAAAAAGTAGTGTCCAACTTTAATTATCAACTGTCATATACCAGTTTGGCAACCGCTGAGACCATTCGGGATCTCGGTGTGACAATGGATATGAAAATGCATCTGAATGTTCATGTGGATAATATAATTTCCAAAGCGTTCAAACTATACGGTTTTGTTTTTCGGTCCGGTAGTAGTTTTACACGACCATCTACTTTTATACATCTGTATAAATCACTTATTCGTTCACAACTTGAATATGCCGTTCCAATATGGAATCCTTTTTATAAAAAATACATAGATGCACTAGAGTCAGTACAAAGGAAATATTTACGTCGATTACATTACAAATTTTATCATAGTCGTCTGTCCTACGATAAATTACTTGAAAAATATAATATAATATCACTATCATCAAGGCGTCTCCAGCTTGAGTCTATGATGCTGTATGATCTATGTCACAATAAATACGACTGTACTGAACTTAACAACAAGTTATGTTATAGAATACCATACAGAACGCATTGTCGTCAACAACACAAATTGTTTGCTACAGCATTCTGTCGCACTCACGCTGGCAGACGACCTCCGATGCATCGCTTGGTTGATACGTACAATACATATTTTAAGTCCATAGATATCTTATCAGTTCCTATTGGTGTGTATAAGAGGAATGTTTTAGCTATTTTAAGCGATTTTTTACTGGTTAATGAGTAGTTTTTTAAGTAAGTCCCTCGCATAATGTCTTTACTTTGTTTCATTTTCTGTATTTTTTTTTAATTTTTAAGATTAGCATTTTACTTGTTAATATCTGAATTGTATAAACTCAAATTAAGTATATACTTTAATTTTCTTTGTGTCACTATAATATATGATGTTAAGCCGAGGTTAACGGTGCTGGTGACAACATTATTATTAAGTTAGCTATTTTTCTTTTTGTTAATCCTTGTTGTCATTGTTTGTTAACCCTAATAAATGAAAAAAAAAAGAAAAAAAAAAAAAAAAAAAAAAAAGATATTTCGTTGTTGTTGCAAACATCATGATCACGAGAACACTGGATACTGCGGGTCGATTTAAGAGCAAACAAATCTATCTACCCTCGCACTCGTTCGCTTTTGGGTAGTACCACTGGAACTCGAACTCGCATCACGACACACCACAAATCTTAAATCCAGTCTTCTCGTGATCATGACGTTTGCAACAACAACGAAATATCGAGACAACTCAATTAATTAAATATCGCGGTAAGAACCCGTTGAAAATGCATGAAAGTATTATAGAAAACCGCGAGTGTCTGAATAAGTTTATAACTAAGTCGAGTTAGAAATACAACTGTGAAACATCTATAGCCTCATGTAAAACCGATTTCTGTCATGGCGACTTAAGAAGACAAACGGCAGTTAATTAGTATTATTTTACGAGCACATTATCACGATTCGAAATAAATTCGTATTTTTTTGTAAATAATTGTTTATTTCTGCATATTACTTTTACAAAATAATGTCGAAGTTTCATACATTAATTTTACTCGTGTTTCACTTGTTCGTTTTGGCACTTGGTTTATTGCCATGGTATATGTGTGCTCTTAACTCGTTTTATCTTATGTTGTGAAACCCTGTGTTTTGTATTCTTTTTTGTTTTTATATTTTGTAGGTAATTAGCACAGTGCCTGCGTGCACGTCACTTGGTGCCGACGGAAGACCAGCGTCGTAGTACCGTTTTTTCGGTGCTGTCGACATTGCTGAGTCGGTAGCCGTTTTCCTAGCAATGTCATTTAGTTATAGTTTAGTGTAAAGTAATTTGTAATTGCTTGGAATAAAAAAATATTCTATTCTTTACACGGCAGGCTCAATTTTTATTTGAAGATGAGTGTCACAATAATAGTTTCGGGAATTAAAAGCAGATTTAGAACTGGTGACCTTATTAGTTAATTTTCGCTCTATGGGAAAGATAGTTTTGTGTTTATACAGGGTGTATGAAGATCACTCCCGAAAACTTAGTACTAGTGATACCTGAGACGTTGAGATTTGCAAAAAAATGTCTGAATGAATCGATTTCTTAGCTTATCATCACAGGTATCACTAGTACTACCACCAGTCTTCGTTTTCGGGAGTGCTCTGTTTACACCCTGTATAACAAAAATCAGGTGCAACATTTATCAGTACTGGTCTGCAAATATTGTAAAATTAGTGATTTTCAAGTTAAAGATGAGTTTATATTACACCGGGCAGTGCACGTAGCTAAGATATTTGAATAAGCTTATATCGACAGGTCCTTTACATACAGGGTGGATCTGTAACTTTGGACAATCTGACGTGGGGTGAATGACCTGTCGAAATACAACTTAGAACCACTTTTATTTTAGGAATTATTAGATTTAATTTTTTTTTCATCATAGTATGGAAGTCCGCAACGATAGTCCACGATAGTACGTTTTCCATACAATGTCAAAAAAAAAGTTTAACCGATCCTAAAAATAAAAATGGTGCTAAGTTGTATTTCGACAGGTCATTCACCCCACGTCAGATTGTCCAAAGCTACAGATCCACCCTGTATATGCAAAAAAAAAAAACGATTTACGTCATTTTGTTTGTTTTAAGTAGGACATATCGATATTACACTTTAATTACAGTTCACGTCAGCCAAAACAGTTGTGATGATAGATTTATTTAAACCAAAATTATAATACTTTAGTACAAGTGCAGTAACATCTCTTTACATATTATCATTCGCATTTACATTCGTAAACAGCAATCTACAGTAAAAAATTAATCGTTTAAAAATATTATTTACATTCACTGTTCTATAAATGGGTATAAATTTAAAAAAAAAACTTGAGAGGTGTCAAGGGACACCCGGATGGAACGAAGTTCCTTTCGATTAAAACGTATCTCATAAAAATTATACAGACGAGTGGCTAAAATTACTCACATTTCACATTTAATTATGACTTAAAATATTCTATGTCAAGTTAAGTATTTTTATCACCGGCGCGGTTTATGATAATTCTTTTTTACGACAAAAAAAAACTGACATATTGTCAACAGAAGATTACTGTAATTTCATAGAATTATTACATCTGGAATCCAAAATGCACTGATCGCGCGTAACTACACGATATTCTGGCGTTAGTGTACCGATGACACTTTCGTTTAACACACTAATAAAATATTACATACACATAAGTTCTTTAAAAGTTCACTTTGTTATTTATGATGTTGATTCAACATATCGTGTTGTTACGCGCGATCGGTGCACTTTAAATTGGCTTCATCCTGTTGTTCATGATGTTGATTCCAGATGTAATAATTCTATGTGTAATTTATACCCATTTATAATCTTTCCTAATTGTATCGACTACTTCGTTTTTTTTTTAATATTGGCCAAACATGTTCGCACAAATCTGCCAATGTTCCACAATGGCATTGGACCAACGTTTGGGCCAACATCCGATCAAAAATAAAAAAAAAATACTTAAACTACACACAAACTATTATTATATTATACATTTCGTTGAAAACGTTAATGCTTAGAAAATAATACATTAAAATTGTGATTTTTTGAATTAATATGTAACATATCATAATATGACTTAATTTCTAAAGTTTATAAAATTGTCATTTACAAAGTAGATGATGAATTCGATAAAAAAATATGACACTCAACTAACGTGGTTTTATGTTGATAAATCAATTCTCAAAATCGGTTTAGTAGATTCAGACATAATGCTAAAAAAAGCTTTACATCTATATTGGTATATACAGGGTGGAGTTTTGAAACTTTGTCAAATAAAAGTTAGTTAATTTTCGCTCAAAAATTTGAGTAACTTTATACTATTTTTAACTTTTCGTACAAAATCCATCATCGACAATGCAAATAAGAATTTCAAATCTTACATTTTTAATGATTTTAAATCTTTCGAAATACATATCGATTGTGATGTAAAATCGATTTTATAATCGATAATTTTATGTTTAATTTTGTACAATTTATTGCTTTATAGAATAATTAATCGATTTCCGTGGATTACTTTGCAAATTGTTTTATTAATGTGAAACATCTATAGTCGCACGTAAATTAATTCGAAGATTCGAATTATTCGATTCGAATATTAATATTCGATTCTGAACGAATAATTCGTGAGTTCGAATTATTCGCAAACCCCTATTTATTTTACGAGCATATCATCACGATTCGAAATAAATTTGTAAATTTTTGTAATTAATGAAAATAAATGTTTATTTCTGCGAATTCATTTATTCTTTTTATTCCCGTAATTTTGTAGTCACTAAAAAGGTATTATAATTTAAAATCTTTCAGCACATTTGATTTTATTCATTTTTTTAGTAAAAATATGCAAAATATTCCACTGAAATCGAATGATAAAAATTTTAATTTTTCGTAATTTTATGATTATAAACAATAATACAATAACACCGTCAAAGCCATTTAGATATTACTAATTATTTACGAATCGTAAAAATTATAATTAAATGCATTTTTTTATTAATGGCAAACGTATTACGTTAGTCGAGTTTTAGAAATATTTTTTTTATATAGCAACACTTTTCAAGATGGCCGATTACATAATCTATGGTAAACCATCCTTTTTAATAACAATTAATAAAATTCTAAAACACAACCTACGGGATACAAAAGTGATAATTTTAAACGAAAAAAAAAAACTTTAATTCTAAAAAAAAATACATTTTTGACAACCCTAAATAAAGCAGCTGAATACAAGATTTTAAGATCCTGAATATCATGTTGCAGTAGAGTCCTAGCTAATACTAGTAAAACGAGCCTAAACAGGTCTATCTTGTTTAGCACAAGAGTTCCTATGACCATCTTTTGAATCCATCATCAGATCAGCCATTTTGTCATATCATTGCATTGTCACGCGATATACATCTACGTGCAAAATGTCAGCTCAAAAGGAAACGAAAAGTTTGTCAAATTTTAGCAAGATTCCACCCGAACTTACCTAGTTACATCCAGTGCAAGTTAATACAAAGCTTGTAAAATATTGATCTTAAATAGGGTTGTCTCGAAAACAGTTATATTTTAAACTCAACCTTAAATTTTTATCGTAAAAAACTATATTTTAAATATAAATGATTATAGAATATTCTATAGATAAATTTTTCTTTGACTGAGCTAGACTCACCTTCTACATTTTATTTTGAGTATATTAATAAATCTGTGAACAAAATAAATATGGTTAGTAGTGGTAGTGATAGTGAACAAACTCAGACGAGCAATCCTAGTGGAGCCATCTAGCGAAAATTTACATTCCCAGTTGAGTGGTTAAGAGCAGACAAATCTGTCTACCCTCTTTGTCCGGTATTTTTTTTTATTTATTATTTGTTTACACATGAAAATATGAGTTTGTAATAAGTTAAATGAGAGTATAAATATAAAAGAGAAAGTATATTTTCTAACAATATCGTAACATCACTTTCATTTTACAAAACTATTATACAAATAATACGTTTCCAACGACCCTCACACTAGGCCTGGCCTGTATCGTGAGGACCTGATAGGGTCATAATATCAATCACAATATTAATTAATTGTTTACATGGGTAGTTGGAATGATTCCAGTAATAATATGTTACACAAGCAAAAAAGAAATAAATGACTTTAGAGATACTATGAATGAAGTGAACTAGAATTAGTGTGAATAAAAACACGAAATTACAAAACGGATCCCATCACTGTGACTTCTCAACTGTCAGTTTCGCTGTAGGAAAGTTCCATTAACCACTCCCTAACTTTCTTTTTGGCTCCCCAAAAAGTCGGATTTTTGATGGAGCGTTACAACCGGACTTTGTTAAATATAAAAGGACCGATATACCGAGGAAAACGGCGATCAATCTAGAGTAAATCCTGGGCAGTGGAAAACGAAGTGCTCTCTCTCTTAGACTACTCTCAGAAACCACATAAAACTCACATTTAAGACATAGAAGAGCACGGCAGACGAGGGGATCCCATCTGAGTCAGTACTCGGTCCAGCCACTGCAACGGACCGTTCAGGTGAAGCTCGATCCAACATGGAGTCGATGTTACTGTTTGCCGTCTGTCAACAAAATTATCATTGTTAATACTTATATTAAATAAGACTGAAGGAAGGATTAGCAATTTGGCTGTAGTTAAAAAACTTGAGAGGTGTCAAGGGACACCCGGATGGAACGAAGTTCCTTTCGATTAATTAGTGAGGGAATTGTAATAAAATTTTATTTTTTTAAGTTATAATATATATATAATTAGTTAATTTAAAACGTCTGTCTCTCTCTTTTTATTATAACTTAAATAAAATATTTTGATCACAGCGCCATCTAGCATTAATCATATAAAACAAAATAAGGAATTGTTTTAAAAGATTTTAATCACAGCGCCATCTAGCGATAATTATCTACAACAAAAAAAGTGTCGTGACAACTTTCATAAGAATTTCCGTCTAGCCCCCTTTCGATAACGCGCGATAAGGAACTTCGTTCCAAAAATTTGAGATTAATAAGTTTTTTAATAAATTTTTCAATCAGCAATTTTGGCTGAAACGCTAATCACACCGGATGACATCACAATTAAGTAAACAATATAAAATTAGCGTCATGACACTTGATATTTGTTTACCTAAGTGTGACGTCAGACGCAACGCCATGACACTATGAGCTGTTTTCGCGAACTTGTAAATGGCATACATAACGGAAGAGAATTTCAAAATCTTTCGTTATGCCTATTAAATAATTTATTTTAAATAAAATAATAACAATATCATGTAGAAGTAGAGTGCTATAATTAAAACGAGCAAACACGAACGGTCTATCTTGTTTAGCACGAGAGTTCCTATGACCACCTTCCGAATCCATCATCACATCAGCTCTATTTTTATTATATTACTAGATGACCCTCGCAACTTCGTCTGCGTCACAAAGGGGATCAAACAGTACTCGCAATGTTGTCGCGACATTATTTCCGCGGCCCGCGTTGGGTTCTGCGTGGTATTCATTGCGTTTATACTCGTAATAACTTCTCAACGAAAAGTCCGATTAGAACAAAACAAACAGTAATATACTTTGGCTTACAAATTCGATATTTTCAAACGGATCCCTAATTTTTTTCAAAATAAAATATAGCCTATAACCTTCCTCGATAAATGGACATTCAAACAGTGAAATAATTTTTGTAATCGGACCGGTAGTTTCTGAGATTAGCGCGTTCAAACAAACAAACTCTTTAGCTTTATAATATTAGTATAGATTACATTGTCACGCGATATACATCTGCGTGCAAAACGTCAGCTTAATCGAAAAATTTGTCAAATTAAACTCACAAGATTCCACTCGAACTGACACAGTTACCTCCAGTGCAAGTTAATATAAAGCTTATAATATATGTACCTGTACTCGGCGCCCCATCCCTTAACAAAACTCATTCTAATGGTACACATCCTCGTGAGCTGGAACACCGCTTCGAAACCTTGAGATACTGATTGTGATAAAAGAGCCGCAAACTCTTGATTGTTGAATATTTTTAAGTTGCAGCCTGAAACATAAAAAAATCGCACATAAAATAGACGCGACGGGAAGGAGTGTCATAGTGCGTAACGCGTCGCGCCGTCCCTCATAACCCCGTGCTGGGTTCTGGCCTTAGCTGGGCGGAGCACGCTGAGTGTGAGAGATTGGAGGATTTAGTGCGGTTCCCACATAAACCACAAGCGGGCAAGTTGTAGCCTGAGATTTCCGGGTGGGGATCCGGCGATAACCACTAACTCAAAAATAAACATAATAGTGTAATAATTCGTCTGCATCACAAAGGGATTTGCCATCCTTGGACTATCCAACACTGAAACAACTTCTCAAATCGGACCAGCGGTTCCTGAGATTAGCGCGTTCAAACAAATACAAATATAGGAACGAAGTTCCTTATCGCGCGTTATGGAAAGGGGGCTAGACGGAAACTCTTATGAAAAAGTTGTCACGACACTTTTTTGTTTTAGATGGTTATCGCTAGATGGCGCTGTTATTAAAATCTTTTAAAACAATTCCTTATTATGTTTTACATATATGATTAATGCTAGATGGCGCTGTGATCAAAATATTTTATTTAAGTTATAATAAGTCTCTTGAAAGAGAGAGAGAGACAGACGTTTTAAACTAACTAATTATTATAATTTAAAAAATAAATTTTTATTACAATTCCCTCACTAATTAATCGAAAGGAACTTCGAATTTTTTTTTTTTTTTCCACTTTTTACCACCAATATCTTAAAACTTAGTGACTCTGGTTAACAAGGTTTTTCTTTCACAAAATTTGTATTTTTATTTTCTTTAGGAAAAGTTTTGAAAGTACTCACAATAAACTCATTTTTTTTTATTTTTCCGGGACAAAATATTCCTACGAGTTAAAGGCATAATATTACTGAAGATTTTTGTTACCTGGTGGTATTTTGCATACGGTAGCAGGATGCCAACCATAGCGCTGATTGCAGTTTGGACTCTGGACAAATATGGAGGAATCGCTCAGACATTCTGCAAATACTTCACCTGAAAACAATTATAACATATTTTACATTAAAATTAATGTATAAAATACAGGGTGGATCTGTAACTTTGGACAATCTGAGGTGGAGTGAATGACCTGTAGAAATAAAACTTAAAACCACTTTTTAGGAATTGGATAAAAAAAAATTCATCATAGTATGGAAGTCCGCAACGATAGTCGTACGTTTTTCATACAATGTCAGAAAAAAAAAGTTTAACCAATCCAAAAAATAAAATGGTGCTAAGTTGTATTTCGACAGGTCATTCACCCCACGTCAGATTGTTCAAAGTTACAGATCCACCCTGTAGATTTTAAGATCTTGGATATCATGTAGCAGTAGAGTGCTAGCTAATACAAGTAAAACGAGCACAAACAGGTCTATCTTGTTTAGTACAAGAGTTCCTATGACCGACTCCATCAGATCAGCGCCATTTTGTCACATTATTGCATTGTCACACGATATACATCTGCGCGCAGAATGTCAGCTCAATCGGAAACCGGGAAGTTTGTCTTTAGCTTGTCATTCCACCCGAACTTACATAGTTACCAGTGCAAGTTAATATAAAGCTTGTAAAATAGTTTACCTCCAATATAATATAGTCTAACGCCTTTTCCGATGTGTCTGCGCGTTTGTTCTACAACTTCATTTCTGTTCACGTTTGACAACAGGCCGAGACAAAACCTGGAACAATATTATACAACTAACACATCACAAAAGATAGGGTCGATGTAAACGCAGAAAAATCTTTAATATCCTTACTAATACATATTATTATCCACTCAACTGGGATCGGCAACCAAATTGGTTTGTTTACTTTTGCCAAGTCTGTGGCAAATTGAGCACAGTTGTAAAACTTGTTTTGTTTACATTTTTTAATCGTCTCAGATTTTACGGAGATGATATATTTTCGCTGAAAATGCAATACAGCGTCGTTTAGTAATAAAGATTTACAAAAATATAAGGTTTAATTAAAAATCAAAATTAAAAGTTATTGGGAAAAAATGTTGTTAAAAAAGAGCTCAAACACGATATTGATTCCGAACGAAGTCCCCAGTTTCGCCATCTAGCGAATAGTGACGTTCCCGGTTGAGTGGTTATAAATGCGAAAGTAACTCTGTCTGTAACGCTTTCCCGTTTAAACCTCTCAACCGATTTTAATGATGGCACAGATAATCTTTAGACCCTGAGAAAGAACACAGGCTTGTGGCGACCAATAATAGCGCGCGAGATCATGAATCGCGGTTACAATATTTGCAAAAATCTTCGCATATATACGACATCTGAAATCTACTACAGCGGGCTTCGGCCTGACCGCCATACCTCGCCGGCAGGGAGATCTCCCTTTGGCCAAAGTCCACTGTACCCACTGGCTCTTTTAATTGAAAGTGACGCAGACGAAATTTGCGGGGGCCCGTTTTTTTTTTTTTCAGTTGGAGGAAATCACCGGATGTGGGAGTTGAACCGCACTAAAACCTCCAACCGCTCACACTCAGCGTCCGAACCCCGGCTGAGGCCAGAACCCAGCATGGGGTTTGGAATGACGGCGCGACGTGTTACGCGCTCGGCACTCAAAAACTCGGCAAAAGTTATGATGGTTTGTGTCCGCTTCAAAAACTCAAATAGTTTTGCACTAATCGAGCTCAAATTTTAGAATGATATACAGGGTGTCCTAAAACTATGCGACATGAACGGGAAGTACCTTAAATATTAGAGATGTTTAATAACTGAATTCACAGATTTTTCGTAAATTGTTTGGTTTTCTGAAAATTTAACTACCAAAATCGGCAAAAAACACACTGTATTTTTATGATGCCAATCAAAAGGACACATAATTAGTATAGATTTTGTAATAAATACCTCTCGCTATTACTAGGGTCAGTAAACCCGTCCACTGTGATCGAAGGTTGTGACGCGTGGAAGGTCTCCCCTACTCTTGTGTTCAGCTCGTAATAACTGATGCTGCACCAGAATGCTGGTTCGTGGTAGAGGACCGGTGAAGACTCGGGGGCTAGACCTCCTGGAGACGGACTTAGGCGGGTCAGGTCTGAAATAAGAGTAAATATGGTTGTGTATCATATGTGACTCATGGGTGTATGAGTCATATGTGACTCATCGGGGAAAATTAAAAAGTTTTCAATTAAGTAAAATTTTTGAGTCTTTAATATTACTTTACCTAAAAACGATCAATTATTTTGACGAATCATCATCATCATGTATTTTTTTAATGTTGTTTATTTTACACTTTGCCTTTGCTTTTATTAAGGTATAAATTACTAAATAAATTACTAAATCTAATAAACAAAAACGCATCAAAAATACATTACATAGTTTTTACAAATACACACTTAGGGACAAATATATAATATTTTTCCATGATAATAATACATAAAATCATACACAAACTCACTCATGTTGTCGTTATGATCGATAGGATCTCCATCTTCGCTTATGTATCCCGGAGGAGGAGTTTCCACTGTTGATGAACTCCTGGAACATAAAACTAATTTAAAACTTTTAATATAGGCACATTTTTTGGACTCCTGTCCATGCTCTTACAAAATGAAGTGGATTGTACTTTTGGAAAACAAGAGAATGTAAATGCTTACACGTGTACAGTAGTGTTTCCCGGGACGTGCTGAACGAGTGTAGCTTCTAAATACAGAGCGCTGTGACCGGTGCCAGACTGCATTGCACTGTCAAACACACATTTACTTATTGAATTTCATCTGTGTGGAATTAATAAGATTGTTTCTGTGATTTTTCTGAGTATATACTCAGAAAAATCACCATCCTTGGTTGATATTTTAAGAGAAATCGTCATTCTCGAGTTTTAACGGGACTAATATTTAAGTAGTTAACACAAGCAACTTCGTCTGCGTCACAAAGGCAGGCGATCGTAATTTGAACATAAGAATGAAGAAATTTCCCTTACAGTAAGAGATAGATGAGTTTTGCTGTGCCTTGGTAGTTAGCAATGATAATCTACTACCAAAAATAATCTTCTAATTCCTCCATACATTAAGGCTTAACCATATAATAGCCAGTAAACCATAAATAACTTCTAAAAAAATAATAATTTAGCAACAATAAACGTAAATGACGACGTGAACAATGCTATCTCGACTTACACGTCAGTGTGCTCGTGCAACACCGGCTGATGGTAGTCGGTGTAGGGCGGAGGCGCTCGCACTTCGCTCTCGCTACAACGACGAACCAATATCGGGGGTAGAGCTGTAAAAAAAATAAAATAATATTTTTACTATATGTACTTCTAATTATCGATTATCAAATTTATATGAGATCCAATGATGTCCAAAGTGTCGGTTTCATAACAAAAAAAGAATCATCGAAATCACAAAACGCACGCAGATCTTGAAATTTTGTACGTTAAAAAACACTTTTTTAAACACAAATCCAAAAAAATTTGTTAGTACTTAAAAAAAAAATAGGACCCCAGTTTGACCATCACCTTTCCTTTAATATTAGAATTATTCAAATCGGTTCACCAAACTCAAGTTATGAAGGAACAATCATAAAATATACAAATTGAGTAACTCCTCCTTTTTGGTTGTTGGTCAAAAAATAACTATCATTTTATGGTATTCATGATTATCTCAAATCTGGCGAAATAACTTTTTTTTTATTGCCTTGTGGGCAGACGAGCTAACGGGCCACCTGATCGTAAGCGGTTACCGTTGCTCATGGACCTCTGCAATGTCAGCGGACACTGCGGGGCCGCTACCTATGGACTACCTTTTAAGGACTTTCTTTAAGCCTCGTTTGAAGAAGGACAAGTCATAGCGCTCGGGAAACACCAAACACCTATTCTTTTACTGTCACTAATCTAAAACTACAATTTAAAACATTGAACAATTCTTACCAGGTGAATCAATTTTGTTGTAATGATAAGGATTGATGCACACTTCGTCCTTCTTCAGCTGATAAGCGTATTCGCAGTGGTCCACTGGTTTCAGTTCATGTTGGCTCTGATAAACAAACAAAAAATCAGTGGCATACAAGTATATTTTATAAATGCATATCTGCTAAATGAAAATGAATACTGTAACCTGTTGAAATTTTTTTATGACATTGTATGGAAAAGGTAAGACTTTCGTTGCAGACTGTCATACTATGATGATTTTTTTTTATCTAATTTCTAAAATAAAACTGGTATCCAGACAGATAGTAAAAAAAGGCCGGATACCGGATAGTAGCCGAATATTCAGTGCATCTCTAATCATAATTGGTTATATAAAACAAAAAATGGCATATAAATACCTGTAACTGAGGCCAGCGCCACAGTCTGCAGTAGACTACATGCGGAAGTCCTTTACGGTACTGTCCGTTCAGACCACTCTCGTTAGGCTTCACTCTGAAACAGAAACATAAATATTCAAAAATTTCTACAAAATTAAAACTCCTACATATTTGATGTCATATAACTAGCTGTTATCTATTTATAAAACAATACATAACAATACTGTAACAGCCCATTACTGCTGAGTTCAGGTCTCCTCCGAAGAGGGGTTAAGCATAGTCCACCACCGCGTAACGCGGATTGGGGACTTCATATATCTTCAAAGGATTTTAAGAACCCTTTTCCGATATGCATGTTTTCCTTCACCGTTTTTAGGGAGTGGTGTTGTTAAAAAATGCACATAAATCTTTTTATATATTAAGATATAGAGGTACAAGCTGGCCGGTTTTGAACCAGCGACCTCCCGTACTGAAGGCAAACGCTTCAACCACTCGGGCACCACAACTATTATGATATATCCAAGCTCAGCAGTGGGCAGTAATGCGTTGTTACAGTACAGTACATAACAATATTTCTATAGTTTCACTTTCTTATTTTACGTAATAATGGATTTTTTTTATCAATAGAGCTTTGTTTTTTTTCCTTTCTGTTGCCTACAAGGCAATAAAAAAAATATATGTATTATTATTCTTTGTGAATTTTTGAAATTTAATTAATATTGTGTTAATAGTAGCATCAGTTTTTAGCTTTACAACAGTAGAGCTTTACATGGTAGATCACTATTCTACACTTTTCATACTCGCATTCTAATCTATGGTAATCAATACCTTGCCTACAATTCAGTTTAATATATGAATCACCATTTAAAACTGATATTTTTGGAGTTCATTGTGAGTGGTATATTCATCCCTCTAAAATAATTTTAATTACAGTACAATATTATGATACTGTTATACCCATAATACAATATTATTTTCCTATTAAAAAAAAAACATTTGATAATCTAGTGTTTCTCTTAATTTTGTATCTCATGTTTTAGTATTTACTTTTATATTTCTTCAATAACCTCATTAACAATCCTTTTCTATTGTAAAGTATTAACAGAATAAGTATAAATTAGAAACACTAAAATCAATAAGAAGTATTTTCTTATAGGCTAAAATCTAATTAGGAACAGTCTTATTAGTTAAGTAGTAAGTTTCTTAGATTGTATTATTATATTTACTGAATCAAAATACAATAAAAAATCGTTTTGCAAGTGTAATGACACTTAATAAATCCATGTGATTGCTTTGCGATTTTCAATACGTTTTTCACAATGAAATTCAATTGTTATAGCGACGCAAACATCTAAATTACGGCTAATAATACATTAATAACTTGTAAGTAACGCATATTCATCGCCGGATACCGTATATTTTGCATAAATTAACAAATAACAAATATTCATACCTCGTTCGATTAGACGATTTTTTTTCCTACACAGCCCGGTGTAATGCACAAAATTATCCGTTAAATCACAAGAAACGAGATCGCACACGAAAAACACACAATAGAATCACTAAAAGTCTTTGTATATTTTTTTTCTATGCGAGAACAGGAAATAAAAAATTCGCGACATCAAAATATGGCGGCCATATTGACAAAGGATTTGCTTGTTTTGACGGGTCTTGACCTTTCGATTTTGCGTCCTGTACTTTGTTATCCAACTAAACGCGAGATGACGCCATTTATGCCGAAACTCGATTTCGGGTAAACGTAACCGAACTTGGTAGGATAATACGACCAAAATATTCAAGTACGAATTTCCGAACGTGATATTCAATGTCGGAAAAAAAACAGCTGATTTTTGCAATAGTGCGAAAAAAATGTTTATTAATTCCAATATGAATTTGATTCCGTTTTTCGTATATTATTAGAATGCATTATAACTTCAGCCAGCCGCCTCGATTTTAAATTGAAATTGCTTCTTTCATTAGCATCGCAAAGTTTGCGAGCGATTCGAACAAAGGAGAGTAGTTCTTATTTCGGGAACCTAAAATCCAAGTGCCCTGCTAAAATTTTTTGGCAGGAAATGTCACTTAATATTACAATCGGTTCATATTAACAAGTATCAATATCACTGACCTGGGTATCGTAACGCATTTTGTGTGGCTGTTTTGACTTGAAATCGCCTTTTCCAGTTCTTCTAGAGCCCCACTTTTCTTTAATTTCTTTACCAAACTTTTTACTGCCTTCTCCGACCATTTATCTTCAGCAGCGGATGAGCCTTCCGATCCTTTTTTCCAGCCCAGCAAACGCTTAACCACTGGCGGAGTTAACGGGAACATACCGTACAGTTTGCTAGCTATGTCATTAAGCCCAAAAAAGTAGTATTCGACAAAAAAATCTCTTTATTCTCGCACAATGTTGTTATATACGTTCCATATTTAGATAAAGTCGGCCATTATACCGAAATGACAATGACATTTGACAACCAGCAGTTTCATTGACAGCTGTCTCTGGTGTTGCCAATATCAGAAAAAACCTTAGCTATAAATCGACTAAAAAGGAGAAAATCGACTAAAAATTAATAATGTAGCGGCTTATTAATCTGTGCATTTTGATCGATCGACGTGAAGTGACGTCATCTGACAAAAATGGAGGAAATTTTGAATTCCTATTGTCTTTTGTTGTAATTGTGCCAGTAATTCTTGAAGAAACGTTTTATTTTGAAGAAATAAATATCACTGGTTAGTTAAGTTTTTACTTTTTAGTGGCCTGTTAAGGAGCCAAGTCTTTTAATTTACTATAAAGTTTAGAAATCGTTAATGGTTGAAAAATATTTCTTGACTGCCGTTGTCACTTGGCTTTTTTTTGAATTTATTACTTCTTTTATGGCCAGCTATTTATTTGGAGGGTAGATAGGCTGGAAAAACAAAGACACAATACAATATACAAGATATTTAACGCGTTGTCACACAACTTTAAATCCTTCTGCTCAATAGTGGTACTTATGCTTTCTACCTATCTAGCATACATGTATTGATAAAATTACCTCAATCTAAGGCCTTTGAGACTTTTTTTACTATATTAGCCAGATCACGCAGCTACTGAAATAATCTTAACTTTGCTAAACGAAAAGTAACTTTCGCCCATTAAAATATATTTTTAAAAATTCATTTATTTCACCCTTATATTATTACCGACAATGAAATTTAAGGTGTGAATGGCTGGATCATTCGACTTGAACCTCTTGTTGGTCAAGAAGAACAATGAGATCATAGCTATCAAGGTGGTCACGACTTTGCCCCGTTTAAGTCCGTGTCACATGAGCGAATAACTACGCAAGCTTATGGGTTGATGGGCCTCACTTAGTCCGTTGTTTTTTTGTCTATACACACTATATACACCCCACACCTCCGTCACACTCATCAGCAGCTGTCGAACGACAATCGTTTTGCAAGAATTTTAGATATATTTAAGTTGCGTTTAGTAAACTTTGGCTGTGGCTTAATATCATATTCTTTGGTTGCAATATTATTACTAGTCGTATATGACCATCAACTACATAGTTATAGGTAGGTTAGGTATAGTTCCCAGTTGAGTAGATATAGCCATCTTGGTTTTACTCGTGGAAATATTTCAGACAATGGCAACCACTGAACAGCAACCTCTGATGCTGTGCACAGAAAATTCGGCTGGCGAAGAAGTCACCTTCAGGATTGACCCTGAAGATGATTTTCAATCGTTTCTGGACAAAGCCAAGTTAGTGTAGATCTATGATAGAGTTCTCCATAATTATAGCTACGTATAAATATTTCTAACTAAAGGTTAAGAATGTGAACCAAACGCTTTAAGACTTATTGGAAGACAGATAAATGAACTTACAGCCCACCTGATGGTAAGCGGTTACCGTCGCTAATAAGCCTCTGCAATGCCAAGGCATTGAGGGGCTTATCTTTGACCCAATAATATAGTTTTCTTAAATCTCGTTTCAAGAAGGACATGTCCTAACGCGTTGAAAGAAAACATAGCGAAGAAACTTGCATATTGGGAAAGGGTTAAGGACAATTGGAAAATATGTGAAGTTCCCAATCTTCATCAGGCAGAGATGTACTTCTTCTACTGAGGAGACCAGAGCTCTTCAGTTTACAGTATTTAATAGTTAGAGGTAGAGTAGAGTTTTTAGATATAACTGTTATTTTATTCACGTTCTTCCTCAAATTTAACTTACAGAGCTGTCCTTGGTTACGACATAGATGTAAATTCGATAACCCAGAACCAACCTGTCTCTCTTCATGATAGCATTTACCAATTCCTTATAAATGCAGAGTGCAATCGTGCCCAAACATTTGATCAAACGTTGGGCAACACTGGCCTAGAGTACATTCTTGATGATGGCACTGAGATCAGGGCATCACAGATCCATTTTGATAACGAAGATGCTATTATAGATTTGGCTGTTGATGCTCTCCCTTTTGTCCAGTATAAGGATTATCTTGAAGAAGATAGGAATATTGTTGCCGAAACTGTTAAATATAATATTGTAGCTAGTCCTGTTGCTAGGCCAAATCATAGTGGTCTTAAAGACTTTGCCAGTTCTTTACCTTTTAGACTAGTAAGGGACAATGCTCTTAATTTTGACAGTCAATACACTTATTATCCAGTACAATCGCCTATAACTGATAATTACTTGAAACCCGATGCTAATCTCAATAGGAATTATCAAAAAACAGATAACTTCACTTATCGCGATGAAGTACTCGATATATTCAAGAATTCGCCTGTAAATTCGTTGCCTTGCGAAAGTTTTAGCGAAAAGAAACATGTTCGAAAGACTGATCCGTCGAGGATCCACAAACGAAAGTCCGTTTACGATTTTGACGGGGTCTTGATAAATGAGAACGTTGGCGATATATGTACAATTTGTACTCGTAAAGTGGACAAAGATAAAGCGTATCTGTTTGACAACGAAGACCAGATAATACACAGGTTTTCTCCACGAAAAAAGTCCGAAACTGAACTCAAAATTATCTGCGAAATTTGCCTCAACGAGTACTTTACGGCTTGCCGTATGAAAGGGGCCAATCAATTCCTTAATCCAGACGAATATTTAATTATAAAAAACAACCAACAATACATATTTAAAAAGACAAAAGAATTTCGTTTTCGAATCGACAAAAAAGAAAAGAAAGTAGATGATGAATACGTTAAAATGGAGATTGGATCAGATGGAGAAATTATAACTAAACCAGTAGAAGGTAAAGATGTAAAAGACAGTGAGAATTCCAGTGAAGTAGAGATTGTCGAACCGGAAACGGAAATAGACGCCATAATAGAAAACCTGGATAATGCCGATGATGATGTTAAAGAGTTTTTGGGGAAATACCAGAGTGATATCGCGGAATTTAAATGCAGGTAAATTTTGGAGAAAGGCAATGCGTAGAAGTGAACTAATTTCGAGATTTTACTTGGAGTCTTCTAATTAACTAATGTAAACTATAGAGTATTTCTTAAAATTGCACAAATTCGTAGAAATCAGTAAACTAACCAAAATTACCTAGGAAAATCCATTATTTTTCCATCAATTGTTTTAAAGTACCTTGAAATAAGATTTTTGACTTATCTTGAAAGGACACCTAGACCTCCAGGACCTGGACTGATGATGTGAATTTCAAAAGGCTTATGACCTTGTATCTTTCCGAGGCCCGTTTAAAGGTCGTTTTATATGACTTTCATGTAAGTCTTAAGGGTGATCATCTTACAGGGTGGATCTGTAACTTTAGACCAGCTAAAGTGGGGTGAATGACCTATCGAAATACAACTTAGGGCCACTTTTATTTTGTATTTTTTTTCGATATCGTATGATGAATATTCGACTACCTATATATCTAAGTTGTATTTTGACAGGTCAGTCACCCTGCCTCAGTTGGTATAGGGTTACAGATCCACCCTGTATAAGGGATACAAGAGATACAGGCTAATTTAGATATATTTTTAAGGTTTTGCGCCACATTATTTTGTGATATACCAACGGTTATTGAGCACTGCAAGACTCATAAACACGAGGTGGATTCTGATACGGTCTTTCCTTGTCCGCTATGTGACTATGGTAAGTCCATCGAATTTTTTAGTTAGTGTATTTTTTATTACCAATAGCTATACATATATTAAGTAAGTAATTGTAAGTATTTGAGGCAAGCCGAAAACTTGGTCCATAGTTCTCTTAATATACCCCAACTCAGAACTGTAGACCTGGCTGCTGAGTAGCGGGGCTGAATGAAGCCTACATTTAAAAATAAATTAGAGCTGTTCTTGTTAGTTCTTAGAGGTTTTTTATTAGGACGATCAGACAGGATTTTCAAGTGCCCCTTAAATGGGGTATAACTGCGGCTGAGACCAGATCCTAGCACGGAGCTGCTGCTTATGCTGGGTCATACACGATGGTGGTTCGGCGTCCAGGGGTGACGGAGTGAGACGTAAGCCTTGGTGTGCAATAGTGATGCAACGGATCCCTGGTTCTGTTTCCGCAAGTGCGGAGGTTACGCGCGCTTTTCGACATCCGTTTCTGTTTCCGCAACTTTTATAACGAAGATGACGGCTGTTGAGCGCGCGAGGGAGTTGTCATCCACCAAGCCGCGCAGGCACAGATTTCTAATATATGTCTTTCTAATCTAGATTTGGTGTGTTTAATACTTCATAAAGAATTTATTTTATTTTTCATAGTATTTACACTTCCGTTTCTGCCAAAATTTACTTTTGATATCTGTTTGCGTTTCTGGTTCCGTTAAGACACTTCCGTTGCATCACTAGAGTGCAACGCGTCCCGTCACCTCGCCCAATCTCATGCTGGGTTCTGTCCTCAGCCGGGGTTCGGACGCTGAGCGTGAGCGGCAGAAGGTTTTATACCTAAACACGAATAAAGAGAATTTTATTTTGGTGGTACCATTTTTAAAGTATAACACTTTCAGGATACGCTCATTTCAAATGGCTCAAAGCTCACATCATTGCAGCTCATGAGAAAAAATCTGAAACTGAGAGTAATGACAGTAAAAATACTATAGGTATTGTTTTATTTATTCATATCATATTTGGTTTTAAGGTGAATGGGTTTAGCTTAAGGAACACAAATTTTATTTAGTAATTTGTTTAGCAGAAATTTCTGAAAATATTTCCGAAGAAACAAAGGACAGTCAGATTAAAACTGATGCTATCTCCGAGTGCAAGGTGAGTAATAACAGTTGAATGGTTATGTCATTTATTTAGGTAATTGTAATGTATCAAATAATTTAACTTTATACAGGGTGGATCTGTAACTTTAGACTAGCTGAAGTGGAGTAAATGACATAGAAAAAAAGTTTAACCGATTCCAAAAATAAAAGTGTTTCTAAATAAGAATATACAGGTGAAACTGTAACTTTGGACTATCTGACGTGGGGTGAATGACCAATCGAAATACAACATAGCACCATTTTTATTTTTTGAATAAGGTAAACTTGTTTTTCTGACATTGTATGGAAAACGTACGACTATCGTTGTGGACTTCCATACTATGATGAATTTTTTTTTTATACAATTCAAATTATAATAAAAGTGTTTCTAAGTTTTATTTCAACAGGTCATTCACCCCACGTCAGATTATCCAAAGTTACTGATCCATCCTGTTTTACTTCTATGAATGTATTTCAATTTAAATTACAATAAACACCCATCTTAGGGTCAAACAATACAACTTCAAACTGAAGTAAAACAGGAGTGTTTGAACAGCAGTGATGATGAGATATGGATTCTTCAGACGAATGACGCCGAAACCACTAGTCCTGTTAGAAAACTCATTGATTCTGTTAAGGTTAAAATAATCACTACATAGTAAATCAATATTTTTTTTGTTGCGAGATAGATAAACGAGCTTACGGCCCACCTGATGGTAAGCGGTCACCGTCGCTCATGAACCTCTGCAATGTCAGGGCAATGAGGGGCTGTTATCTATCACCTACCTTTTTCTTTTCTTAAACCTCGTTTAAAGAGGGACATATCATAGCGCTCCGAGAACACCGAGGATAAGAGTCCATTCCATGAACCGAGTTCGATGATTATGTTTAAGAAAAGAGATCATTTGGTAATAAAGTATTTTTTTTCTGTTCTTTGAAATTGAAAGTGGGTCGTTTACATTCATAATATGAAGTATACTGTTTTTGGAACGAAGTTCCTTATCGCGCGTTGTGAAAGGGGGCTAGACGGAACAAAAATCTTACGAAAAGTTGTCACGATACTTTTTTGTTTTAGATGATTATCGCTAGATGGCGCTGTGATCAAAATGTTTTAAAACACGTTCCTTATCGCGCGTTACGTTAGGAAAAAAAATATAAGATATGTTTTAATTGAAAGGAACTTCGTTCTATTCGGGTGTCCCATGACACTTCTCAAGTTTTTTTTTAAATGGAGTACTTCGAATACCAGTAGGTATTCGAAGTTACTGAATAAGGAATTTTAAAACTATTGTGGTAGTAGAAATGTTATAAAGAAGCTAAACATTACACCAGGGTTAGCTGGTAGATGATGCTGTTTAGCATTAAGTTCGCCCATGTACATTTATTTTTCTGTGCAAAAAATAATTTTCTATCTATCCATTCATCTTTCTATCGTTGTATGGATGACCTTTGAACCGATTTCGAAATTAATTTATCCACTCAACAAAAGATTTACATAAATATAAGGTTTTATTAAAAATCTAAACTAAAGTTTATTGGAAAATAATGATTTTAAAAAGACGCTCAAACGCGGTAGTGACTCCGAACGTAGTTCCCAGTTTCGCCATCTAGTGAAAAGTGATGTTCCGAGTTGAGTGGTTATCAATAGGAACGTACGGTAATTATAAGTGTTATTTTGAAATTAGAAAAAATATTTTTCATGCAAGCAAATTTGGTCCAGTTAGTTAAACTAAAAACTATTATTTTTTGGAAACAGGTTGACAAACAAGAAGGTTCAAAAAAGAAACCTAAATGCTACAATTGCAGGTAATTTTGTATTGTTTTATCTAAATATGTAAAATGTCATTTTCATTACGATGCTATTCACAGCATTAAAGAATGTTATTATAGACTATACAGGGTGGATCTGTAACTTTGTACCAGCTGAAGTGAGGTGAATGACCTATCAAAATACTTAGAACCAGTACTGTTTTTGGAATGGATTATTTTATTTTTGTAACACATTACATTGAAAGAAAAAGTTTTATCGATACCAAAAATAAAAGTGGTTCTTAGTTGTATTCCGATAGGTCATTCACCCCACATCTGCTACAAAGTTACAGATACACCCTGTATATTTTATTTCCAGCCAACTCTTCCCAACAATAGCAGCTTTAGCGTCTCATTCTTGTCGCCGTCGCTTGCGTAAAAGAAAAGTGGACAATGAAGACATTATTTCTAATAAAGGGTGTGTACCGGTGAGTATACAGGGTGATTTGTTAACGATGGTACATATTTAATAAGGGTGATAAGTACTCAGTTCTAATACGGAATATATAAAAGAAAAGTAGATAAAGTAATTTTAAAAAATATTAGGTAAAAAATGACATAATTTTGTGAAAAATAAGTCAAATTTACATACTAAAATAAAAGTTTTTTTCAACACAATTTTTTTTTTCCAGAAATTTCGAAGGAAGTCTTCCAAAATTGGCACAAATCAAATTTTAACGTGTCATAATTGTAACGAAACCTTCACATCGAAAGTCAGGCTAAAATTTCATATGTAAGTATATACTATTAAAAATATTTTTAATTTACTACCTACTAAAGTTTTACTATTTAACACGTTCGTTGCTAAACGAGGCCTAAATGATCCCTCCTGCAACTTTCCTGTGCGGCAAGCGAAAAATATGAACTTCGCTGCGGTGCGAAGAGCGTAATTTTGTTAAAGGTGGGGTCTAATAGACCGCGTGTCGCCCTTACGTCTAATCATGGTGCGGGCCGATTACACCTCGTGTCACAGCGAACGGCAAATATTGGTTTCGCGGTGAACGTGTTAATTTACCTCCCAAAAGTTTTTTTTGTATTTGTCCTAGTTTTAAATACTTATGGTTGGGACAATTTGGGTGGACCGATTACCGCCCAAAAAATATTCTTAAATTCATACCTATATTTCGTAACAGATACTTTTAAACATATGAATTTGACAATTGCAAAATTTTTGTTCAAAAAATATCTAAATCATGTTCGTAAAAACAGGCAATTCCACGAACCCACGTCCCTACTACAAGAAGGTCGTTACAAATGCGGGAACTGTGCGGATGTATCGTTCTCGAACGAAACAGAACTATTCGACCACGTTCACTTCCAACACGACAAACTGAAGAGATGGGAATGTCCTGTCTCTGATTGCGGGAAAACGTTTCATTTGAGGTAAGAACCAAATGGAGAATGGGCAATTATTCCACTTGAGGTAAGAACCAAATGGAGAATGGACAATTATTCCATTTGAGGTAAGAACCAAATGGAGAATGGACAATTACTCCACTTGAGGTAAGAACCAAATGGAGAATGGACAATTACTCCACTTGAGGTAAGAACCAAATGGAGAATGGACAATTATTCCACTTGAGGTAAGAACCAAATGGAGAATGGACAATTATTCCACTTGAGGTAAGAACCAAATGGAGAATGGGCAATTATTCCACTTGAGGTAAGAACCAAATGGAGAATGAGATGGGAGAGTCCTATTTCTGATTGCGGTAAACATGTTTTGCTGTTGGAAGCAACTGCGAACCTTTTTTTGTAAAAATAAAAACTAGCTAACGATCTCACTGACTGAAACATTTTATTATGAAGGTCGGCCATTTTAATTGCTACAAAAATAATTAATTATTAATATACTAATAAATATAATAGGGCGACATTGACAAAACACAGTCGCACACACACGGACACACGTCGTTACGCTTGCGAAACGTGCGGAAAGAAGTTTCTAGATAAACAGACTTTGGACGAGCATGGCGTTACGCATTTGCAGGTAATTGGGGATTTGTAGTATTTAGTGTTGCCAACTGTAGCTGTTAGCCCTAAATTTGGTGGTAAAATTATGTACTGTAGTTTGTTAAATCGCCGGATTCCTACACGCCCTGCCGTTGGGATATGTGGGAGTTGAACAGCACTAAAATCTCCAACTGCTCACACTCAGCGTCCGGACCCCGGCTGAGGACAGTACCCAAAACGGTAATATGTAGTGTGGCATGACGCGTTACGCACTACGACATTCTTTACCATCGCAGTGTGGAAGAGGGTGCTTGCAATTTATCTTGTTAACAGATGGTCGTAGACCCATTGAATATGGTTTCATTGTAAAGATCTTTAACTTTTAAAACATTCGATTATTTTTTTTACGAATGCAAATAATGATTACATTTCTATACAATACTACTTAACTTCCATTTTCTAACAGATCAAACCCTTCCAATGCCACATATGTTTAAAACACTTAACCCGTCGGTCGCGTCTGAGAATGCATATAAGGGCGCATGAAGCCGAATTACGACCTAGGGCGTTATTAGTCTGCAGGATTTGTTTTAGGGCTTTTAGGGATTCTGAGCAGGCTGAGGTAAGTGAAACATGATATACAGGGTGGTAACTTTGTGCCACCTGTTGTGAGGTGAACGACCTATCAAAATACAATGTAGAACCATTTTTCCAATATGCTTCTATGTATGATTGAAAAAAAAAGTTTAACCGATTCGAAAGTTACAGATCCACCCTGTATACAGGGTGTCCCATGATATTATGCATAGGACGTTTTACAAAACATTTCTTTTTGATGTTACATACCATACCGCATAGTATTGGGACACCCTGTTTAAGACATTTGACCTTATATTTTGCCATTGTATAACTTTCTTGTCAGCGTAAATTTTATGTCATAAGTTGTCAATTTGAGTGGACCGATTCGGATGATTGTTTTTGCATATAAAGTGAAACGAAAATTTATTGAACTCAAAATTCTTAAACCAAGTAGGATTCCGTTTATATTTTGTTTAAGATCAAATAGGTACCTAACATGATATTTTCAGGATTGTAGCTTTTTAAAGGACAAGATTCCATGATTTACTGTGCGTATTTGCGTAGGTATAGATTATTTTCTGGATCAACCGATTAGGTTGTTTTTTATTATTTGGATACAGATATTTTTGACACTATCTCGTATTAATTTAATGAAGATCTGAATGATAGTTTTTGTTGCTAATTATTGTTAAAAAAATATATTTAATTATGTTATTCACAGGAACACATAGTTTTATTTCCTGATTGCTATGATAAACACATGAAAGAAATAAAAGATATCCAAACGATGACCCTGTCGCCCACAAGTGGGATTGTCAGCGATGATTCACATCAAACAGGTATACAAAATGATATAAAACCAGTTAAAAAAAATATTTTTGAACGAATAAATTTGCACTAACTAACATAAAGCTGCAAAGTTTGTTTGTTTGAACGCGCTAAGTTGGAAAGCCCATTTATCGAGGAAGGCTATAGGCTATGTTGTATCCCTCTGTGACGCAGACGAAGTTGCGCGAGTCACCTAGTAAATTTTCATAATAATCACCCCTAGAAAATCCGTACATGTACTTGGAACTATTTCGTTAGTCAGGGACTTATTCCAAAAGTGGTTTTAATATAATAAGTTCCATTCCTAGAATATTAGTTGCAGTAAATACTTCAGTTTTAGCATATTCATATTAACACTTTCGATGCTGTGCAAAATGTATTCAATTCGGAGTATTGTTTAAATTTTACTTAAATTTGCATTGTGTCATATTCATTTAACAGTATATCACTAAGTTGAGTTTTAAAACTGTTTTGACCGAACGAGGTCTTTTCTGCCCTATGAGTTTTGTATCAAGATAATTTAAAATTAATTACGAGGTCTTTTCGACCCCGTGCTACAATCATGACCTGGAACTTTTACACCTTAAATGTAACGCAGACGAGGTTGCACCGGTCTATTTAGTACTTCAATAAAAGTACAAATATTTCCTAGGACCTACAAAAATGCTTCGTACAATACCAAGACAAGTTGATGATAAAACGGCCGGGCCCTTACTATCAGGATTAACTGAGAAATCGTGTAGTGTGATACGCGCCGTTGAAATAGAAAAAGCGTTCAAATGCGAGTTTTGCGAAGAGTTAGTTTATTATGAAATTCTTTATTTTGACGGTTGAAAAATTAAAAAAAAAAATCCTTAAATTCCTTATAAAATTATAAATTTGAAAATTATGACGTGGAAAATAAAATGCTGATTCTCAACCTGTAAATAACTCAGTAGCCCCTTTTTAATTGTCCTGTCGTTTTATTTTTTTGTATTTGAACAAATATTGAGTATCTATATAAAAATATACATTACTGTACAATATTATCTATCATTACAAAAGTAGATAAAACTTTCTTTATCAACGACACGTCATTTTCAGCGTATTTTATTTGGAAAAGGGTCTGAACTCGCATAGAATAATACACAAGGGTGTGAAAAACCCCTTCGTATGCCACGTATGCAAAGTTAGCTTTACCACATATTCAAGGTGAGTAATTTTAATGATGTACTCCCATTTCAACCGTACCATTCCGATTTGAAATGGACTCCTGTCCGCGGTATTCCCGGAGCGCTATTACATGTCCCTCTTTAAACGATGTTTAAGAAGAGTCCTGTATAGATAGATGATAGATAACGGCCCCTCATTGCCCTGGCATTGCAGAGGTTCATGAGCGACAGTTACCGCTTAGTATCAAGTAGGCTTTTAAGCTAGTTTATCTATCTTGCAATAAAATATTCAGTGTCACCTGCTTCAATTTGCATATCTAGATAAATAAAAAAGTTAAGGCAGTGAAACTCTTTTTTTTGAGTTGGAGGAATTCACCGGGTTCCCACCCGGGTGGAATATGCGGGAGCTCCAACCGCGCACACTCAGTAACCCAGCACGGGTTTATGAGGGACGGCACGACGCGTTACGCACTCGGCACTCTTTCCCGTCGCGCCGCCCCCATTGCGAAACCCTGGTACTTCGGCACACTTGGAGTATCACTGTCCTAAACTTTTGAATGAATTAGGTGCACCACCCACAAAACCACGCACGGGTTTTATAAACGTTCTATGACTGATGCTAAGAACGAGTCGGGAATCGAACCCGGGACAGCAAAAGGCGTTGTTGGCTACGGAGATTTTCCAGTTGTTAAACATTTTCTGTGCGAGGTAAGTACTGTTTTTGACAGACTTCCTTTCTTTCCCTGAATCTTGGTTACACAGGCGTTACAGTGGTGGGAGTGAGAGGCAGGCGAATACCCGATAGACATCCATAAAGGTGAAGGTACTCAATTCGTCTGTTTGTTTGTTGCATGTTTGTGTCCTCATAATTTTAGTTTGGGTGGACCGATTTGGATGATTGTTGTTTTAGATTAGTCATCATGGGGTTTTAATTTAAGGTCAAACACGTAGGTACTTTAAGGTCAGTTTTCAAAAATGATTTCACGATTTGCTGTGCATGTTTGAGTGTATATCTTTTTAATATGAACCATTTTCGATGATTCTTTTTATGTTAGAAAGCAGTAATTTTGTACATTATCTCACATAAATTTGATAAAGACCTGACTGGTAGATTTTGTAGTATCCTAAAAAACGGAAGACGGTCGTTTTAATTTTTGTAAAAATACCACTTGTTCAAGGATTGTGGTCGTTCTTATTTACACTGGACGTATTTACAAGTACATAGACGTATGAAACATGTGACGGATGGATCGCATACGTGCACACAATGTGGGGTTGATTTTCCAAACAGGTAAGTTTTGGCAAGTGACCGGTAAACTTTACGTAGTATAAAACAAAGTCGTTTCACGCTGTCTCTCTGTAAGTATATTCTTTAAAACTACGCAACGGATTTTGATACGTTTTTTTTGGTAAAGTAATTTACGAGGAATGTAAAGGTGTATAAATTATATACTAGAGGCGTGTTATAAATTTTAATGTTTGAATTGGCTAAAAAAATAAGTATATATAAAATAAGTAGTAATATATTGATGAAATAACAAGGATATAATAGAGGATTTCGCAAATAAGGGGCTCTTTCTGCCGAAATGATCCGGATGAACGCTCAATGATGCAAATGTTTAAAAAGGGAATCTGACAGAGCCAAAATAACAGCCCTTTCACCCCTTTTCAAATGAGCTCGATGGGTCTACGCTCTTCCATTCTCAAGATATTTTTCGGGAGGATTTCAATTAGTGAGGCAATTACTCCCTCCCTGATAGTATAAATATATAGTTAAAATATTGGTATCAATTTTATATAGGCACTGTTTATGTTACATGACATGTAATTGACTTTGTTTTATACTATTTTATACCTCTACGGTATTCCCAGAGTGCTATGACTTGTCCTTCTTCAAACGAGGCTTGAGGAGGGTCCTTAAAGTTAGGTCGTAGGTAGCGACCCCTCAGTGTCCCCTGATATTGCAGAGGTTCTTTCGCGACGTTACCGTCTCCACTTACGATCAGGTGGCTCGTTGGCTTGTCTGCCTACATGGCAATAAAAAAAACTATGTAGTCTATATTAATATTCTCAATTTCATTAGTTGGAGTGCTTTATATCATCGTAAGAAAGTTCACGACAAATCTGAAATTAGTGAAGAAACAACAGACAACAAAATGTATAGGTAAGTTGGAATTATAACTGCCAGCACACTTACTTGAGAATACTGTATGTAATGTATTTATTAACGAGGCTTGAGGAGGGTCCTTAAAGTTAGGTCGTAGGTAGCGACTCCACAGTGTCCCCTGACATTGCAGAGGTTCATGAGCGACGGTAACCACTTACGATCAGGTGGCCCGTTGGCTCGTCTGCCTACATGACAATAAAAAAAATTTACAAAAATGAGAAAATTTTGGAAATCTTTTTTTTTTTACTTTTGTGTTATAAAAACTCTCGCAACATCTCTCAGTTTGTATAGAACTACAATTAATTTTCCTACCTCATATTAATTTTATATCTAGGATCAAATGCCGTGACTGTGACGAAGTACTGACAAATAAAACGGCACTTTATAAACATAGGAAAGAAGAACATTGTTTGGACGAAGATGAAGGTAAATTCGATAAAAACTTTTCTAATTTAATTTTCCATACATATAATTTTTGCTATTTAGGATAAATAAGCTAGTTGTAAATTTCTTTATTGAGTAATTTTTAAGATCAAATAAATGCTATTTCATTGATTGACGTAATATGACTTGTAACACATTGAATGTAGTACTATTTTTCTAAAACTTTCAATTTCTGTGGTACGGGGCGTTTAACACCTCGTGTTGAAACTCTCTTATTGACTGCAGGGGTATGATTGACACCGTAATGTTGCAAAATAAAACTATGTTTTTTTAAATGTGCAAGTGAATAAATTTTTGATACACTAATAATTATTAAAAACTAATCTATTAATCTAAACCTTAAGTAACAAAGTTACGGTGCACTGAAGAGAAGTCGATATTTTCATAGCTTGGGATACGCGTACGAGGCTCATTAGACCCCGTACCGCATTCATGTGTTAATCCAAATTAATTGTAAAATTGTTTTAGATGACGATATGAATCGTTTCGACCGTCCTGTTAACAGGTGAGTTGTTTAAATTTAGTTTATTTAGGTATTAGTTTAATAAACATAGGATTTCAGAATCATGCTGATGTCAAATTTCATTAATTTCTTTTTTTACTGGTTCCTCACTCTTGACCCCTGATAGCTGGAATCGTAGATCCCGCCTACAGTGGCTTTCTATTTGACTTAACTTTTGAGATCGGTATAGGTACTTAGCGGTTCCTGAGATTAGTGCGTTCAAACAAATCATTGAATACTAACATTCAATACCTGTGTTTATCTTCTGTTCCCGGACTGTTGTTTCTTTTATTGAGGTTTTTTTTTGTATACTTAAAGAAAAAACTCGTAAAATAAATTTATAAAAGAAAGAAAGAAAAACATTTATTTGTGACAAAAAAAGAAAAATGTTATTTTACAATTTTCACACGAAAAAGAAGCAGTTATTTGCCACAAAAAAGGTACCCATCTCAGCTGAACGCCACAAGCAAGCAGAAAGCCAACTGCAGCGCTGATTTTATAGATAATGTTTTCCCAATTTTAGGCAAACACTGCAGCCGGAACAAAAAGCTTGGGCTTGCAAAGCTTGCCCAAAGCGATATAAAGTTAAATCAGAGCTTAAAGCTCATTTGAAAAACAAACATCCTTCGTACATTGCCGTTATAGAGGTATTCATAATTTAAAACTACTTACAATCAGAGAGAATTTTAATTTGAAATTCAACATTTTACAGTTTGGTTTTTACGTTTTTGGGAAGTGGCGAAAAATCTACTATGGTTTGTCCTTTATCAAGAGAGCTTGAATAGTTTGAGGAAGGTTGGTTGCGGGATAGCGTTCCTGACATTGCAGTGGTCCATGAGCGACGGTAACCACGCCAGATCAGGTGACCCGTTGGCTTGTCTGTGGCGATAAAATGCAAAAGTAAAATAAAATATTCATTTTAATATAAGTATAAATATACAACTAGTCAAACATTAAAAATCACTAATACTCAATAATTTTAAAACATAGGTATCTGGTCTTCAGCATAGTTCGGAAGAAGTATTAAAATTAATAACATTGAATGATATACGGACGGACAGAGTGGTCGAGATCACTAAGTTTTCATTCCCGAAGGTGTGTATTAATTGAAGTGGTTAAATTAGTGTGGGATAGCACAGCGTTAAAATGTACTATGTGATGTGGCTTTATGTGGCGTTGCGTAGCGTGGTTTGGTATTGCGGGGTATGGTGAAGTGTGGAGTGGTATGGTGTGATTCGCTGTGGTGTAACGTGGCGTCAAATTACGTAGCTTGACTTGATATAGCGCGGCATAACCTGGCGTAGTATTGTGTGGTGTGGCGTGGCGTGGCGTGTTGTGATGATACGTGGTTTTATGGTGTGGTCTGTTTTGGTGTTGTATGGCGTGGTTTGGTGTGGTATGGCGTGGTTTTATGCGTAGTGTTGCGTATTATAGTGTGGGATGGCAAAAATATTAGCGTCAATAAAGTTTTTCAACTACCATAAAATGCAAATTTCAGGGCGTAACAAGTATAGTTCCAAATAATACACGATCTCTGTCACTACTGAACAGTGTTCCCAGAGAAACGGTCACCATTACCACACCGGATGGTAAAGACGGTAAGATTATACTACAGTTTCTAGTATAACCTACTACACACTACGAGGCTTATTAGACCTCGTCGCTATAGATGTGCTTAATTTGCTAAACAGATTATTTTTACAGCTACCATTATTTTTTAATTAAAAATTTTAAATGTCATGTTTGAATTACTTAGTGCACGCTTTCTAAATCCAGATGGATTCTGCGGTGCGACCTATCCTTAACGTTAATGTGTAATGAAACAGAATTATTATTTAGTTCGAAGCAATGTAAAGTACCTATTAAAATTAGAATTAGAGTATGTGCACTTATTGTGTTTCTTTATTTATAGATGAAGAAAATCTATGTTCAAATCCAAGAGGTCCTTCAATATTAAGGAATGTTCGCAAACCGAATATTTTACAACACGTCGATGTAATAAACATACAAAATTATAATATTAATGAGGTTAATTAATTTATTTATTAATGTAATAAAACATCATTAGTACACCTATACATACATTAATTTGAAAAAATCCTTTCCATTTCTCACACCCAAAATTTACTTGTGTTCTTGTCTTCTACCACGTCAAAAGAAAATAGAATCATCGGAATCGGTTTATCTAGAAAATAAAATATACACAAACTATTATCCATTAAAGAGATATACTTTTAATAAGCATTTGTTTGAAAAAATATCGTCATCTTCATAACTTTCATTTTTGGATGTTAGTCAAAATCTGACAATTTACTGATTACAAATGATTGTTTTAAAATTAAAATTAGTTACTTATTTCAGGGGCTGCAGAACATTGAGATAAAAATCCTTGACCAACCTACGAACGACTAATAAATACTTCATTTTATATTGTTGTTTTATTCTTATGGTTAAACATAACCACTCAACTGGAAACGTCACTATTCCAAACTGGGGACTTCGTTCGGAATCAATACCGTGTTTGAGCCCCTTTTTAAAAACATTTTTTTTCCAATAATATTTAATTTTGATTTTTAATTGAACCTTATATTTTTGTAAATCTTTATTACTAAACGACGCTGTATTGCATTTTCAGCGAAAATATATCATCTCCGTAAAATATGAGACGATTAAAAAATGTAAACAAAACAAGTTTTAGAACTGTGCTCAATTTTGGCTCCTGCCACAGACTTGGCAAAAGTAAACAAACCATTTTTGTTGCCGATCACAGTTGAGTGGATATGTAAAATACCTAATTTATTTTAAAGAAAATTTTTGAAATACAAAATTTTAAGATCCTGAATATCAAACAAGTAAAATGAGCTCAAGTTTACATCCAGTATAGAAATAAATACTACGATTTTTTTGACGCAGACGAAGTAACACGAAGCGGCAATTTATTATAATTTATTATACGGCACACGTTAACACGTTCACTGCGAAACCAATTTTTGCATATTTGCCGTTCGCTGTGGCACGAGGTGTTATCGGCCCGCACCATGACCGGATGTTAGGGCGACACGCGGCCTATTAGACCCCAATTTCTTTAACAAAGTTATGCTCTTCGCTACGGTGCGACTTACGTTTTTCCTTGCCGCACAGGAAAGTTGCAAAAGGGGTCATTTAGGCCTCGTAACAGCGAACGTGTTAAAGTTTCCTGTTAATGACTCTTTTCTTAATGTCTGGAAACAAAGTACAATAAAAATCGTAAAAAAACGATTGCATAGAAATGATAATGATATCTGATAAAACAATGATAATTACAATTGATTAAATTTCAAAGATATTTCAATCATTACGCCGTGATTTTAGTGTAAAAAGTGTTTTTAAATAGTGTTTGTGTTATTACTATCTTCTGAAATAAAGTAAGTTACTACAAAAAAGCGTGGACAGACCTTACAAGACTGAGTACATGGTCACTGGATGTCACTGCAAGCAGACAGCACAGGACCGGTCGTTGTGGCGAGGTTTTGAGGTCTATGCCCAGCAGTGGACATCTATAGGCCAATGATAACTACGGAAGTACCTAATCAAACAATTTTCAACAGACTTTTATGTTTTCGTTTGCAAAAGTAACAGGCTCTTCTATCACTAGCTGAACCGTGTAACTTGGTCTGCCTCACAAAGGGAGTTTTAAAAATATTTTTATTTGTGACATCCCAAAACTAACCTCTAAAATGACCAATGTTTCGCTACACTAACCTTAGGTACTCTTGAATCTATTAAAAAGCCGCCTTTTAATCCTCATTGTATAGTTTTAAAGATTTAAGCATACATAAGGACAGATAAAGGATTTAATGTTGCATCGAAAAACTTCTCAAGCGCTATTGTCCTTCTTCAAACGAGGCTTGAAGAGAGTCCTTAAAGGTAGGCCGTAGGTAACGGGGCAGTGTCCCCTGATATTACAAAAGTGATCAGCAACGGTAACTACTATTAGGTGGCTACATGACAATTAAAACATTTAGGTATAACTGTACAACAACCCATTACTGCCCACTGCTTGGCTCAGGTCATCACACTTGAGCAATGCGGATTAGGGACTTCACATATCATCGAAGGATTTTTAGAATAGGATTTTAGGTTTAATAATAAATCAACATATTTAAGGGAAGATGCGTTTACTGCCGTGTATGAAAGGGCATGATGAAGATGAAGAACATTCAATAGAGATAGACAGGCAAATTAAACATTGGATTAAGAATTATAACAGCGTAAGTAGATAACTTTGTTTTAGTTTAAATAATAACTTAAAATTTGATGGTCACATCGTAAAGTTTAAATGGGAGTGAAACTTAGTTTCGTAAGTTTTGCGTTAAAAATAAAAAGGGTTTTGGAACGAAGTTCGTTATCGCGCGTTGTGAAAGGGGGCTAGACGAAAAAAATTGTTACGAAAAGTTGTCACGACACTTTTTTTGTTTTAGATGATTATCGCTAGATGGCGCTGTGATCAAAATCTTTTAAAACACGTTGTTTTAGGCGCGTTACGTTAGGGAAAAAAAAATAAGATATGCTTTAATCGAAAGGAACTTCTTTTATTCGGGTGTCTCATGACACCTCTCAAGTGTTTTTTTTTAAATGAAACGACAGATTTCCATTTTTCAAGAATTGCACAAATACTTCGAGTCAGATCTTATACAATTTTCATGAAAATATGTCATGCGTTCATACTCTATAGATTTATTTTTGTTACAAAGCTTCCAACAACAAAATATTTAACTAAATCGATTCATTCAGAAATTTAATATTACATCTGTACCACCTTTAATTGACTGGAAGAGAATGCCTTAGGCATTAAGTCCGCCATTGTACTTTTCATTGTGCATAAAGTATAATAAATAAATAAATACATCTAGGTAAACACGCACAGCAAAATTAAAATGTGAAATCTTGCCCATTAAAACATTTTTAAACATTACCTTGTTCCAAAAGTACTTGTTCGATCTTAGAAAACCAAAAAAAATGAACTTTATACCAAAAAATAAAAAAAATTAAAAAGTTATTATATTTTGAAGATACTTGATCCCAGCAGTGGACAATAATAGACTGATACAAATAATTATGTATTGTTATAATGTTTTTTGCGTATGCTATCATCTGCCTCCGTGGCGCAATTGGCTAGCGCGTTCGGCTGTTAACCGAAAGGTTGGTGGTTCGAGCCCACCCGGGGGCGATGTGTTTTTTGTAAATTCCCAAATTGTTTCTTCAACTGAAACCCGAGCAGAAGGAAATATGTTAAATAATACAGTAGATACAGCTTGATAAAAGTATCATGAAGTTTTGTGTTAAACTTTATCGAAAATCACTAGTATAACACACATTTCTTTCGGATTTTTTTGTATTTTTGACAGACGGAAGTACATTCTTTATGTTCGTTTTAGGTGAACCGATTAACAATCATTTGAAAGGAAGGAAATTTGATAGTCGTTGTAAGGGCTTTTTATTTTTTTGTTTTTCTTGAACAAGATTTCAAAATTTGCAAATGGTATTTTCAAAGAATATATTTATTGTCAGATTGAAATGATTTTAATGAGTCTTTTTGTTAGTAAGCAGTTACTTTAGGCGTAATTTACTCAAAAAATTTAGTAGTGACTAGTCTTTGTGCTATTCTTTAAAAGTTAAGTCGGCCATTTTTATTTTTGTAAAAATCTTTTATAAATAGTACCCAAATTTACTTATAAACATGCGAAGAAAACTGAAAGGGAAAATTACTATTTTACAGGCAATAAAACTATTATTACTGGGCACAGGAGAGAGCGGGAAAACGACTATAATAAAACAAATGAAAATATTGCACGTGCAAGGATTCTCAACGAGGTTTGCCCATTCATATTTTTAAATCAATTTAATTCTGTCCCTGTCCACTAGATGGCGTTGATCGCTAAAAAGTTTTGCTCCAATTGGTAATTTGTGGGTTACCTTTACCTTTTTTCTTGCTAGATGGGTACACCCATGGCCACTGAATGGTGAGTTACCGTCGCTCATAGACCTTTTACAATGCCAAAGCATAGATAGCCGGTACACATGTTTTGACGATATTTCAAAAATGTGTTAGAGCCTTACTGTCGTAGTCAGTATTTTTCTTAAAGAATTGACAATATTTGGCTATAGTAAGTTTTTATCCCTACGACTGACGACTGTTGCCCAAAGTAATTGTCCGAGAAAAAATAGCAAAATAATTTTCGAAATCGGTTCAATAGATCCATAATAATATTAGTATCTATAAATAAAACTGTGTTTATTAATTTCAGTGAAAGACAAGAGAAAATAAAACATATAAAATACAATATACACGAGTCTATTTATGAAATAGTCCGCAATATGTCGAATTTAAGCATTGGATTGCAAAACAACAAGAATTTGTACGCACAACAATACATACTGAAGTTAGGAACGCAAGGACCTTCTGAGTATAGTGAAGTTAGTAAAATATTGTTTTAAAAATGTTTTTATTTGCTCTGGATGAAACTATGTAAGTTCGGGTGGAATCTTGTGAGTTTGATTTGACCAATTTCCCGGTTTCCGATTAAGCTGACACTTTGCACGCCTGTACCTGTGCCTGTATCTGTACCAACCCATTACTGCCCACTGTTGGACTCAGGTCTCCTCCGAAGAGGGATCAGGCATAGTCCACCACGCTTGCCCAGTGCCGATTGGGGACTTCACATATCTTCAAAGGATTTTTAGAAGCCTTTTCCGACATGCAGGTTTCCTCACGATGTTTTCCTTCACCGTTTTTAGCCAATGGTGTTATGAAAAATTGCACATAAATCTTTTTCACATTTAGATTTAGAGGTACAAGCCGGATTTGAACCCGCGACCTCCCGTTCGGAAGGACGCGCTTCGACCACTCGGCCACCACGACTTCTTGCACGCCTATCTATAGCCAATTAAAATTGTATAATGGTACTATGGAGCTGATCTGATGATGGAGTCGGAAGCCATTGGAACGCTTGTGCTGAACAAGATAGACCCGTCGTGTTTGGGCTCGTTGTACTTGTCTTGACCAGTACTTTACTGAGCTGCTACATGATATCTAAAATCAAATTTGTAGTTGAAAAATTTCCTTTAAAATAAATTATTTTTGTATTTAAATAACTAAATAATAATTTTATTTGTATCTTCAGGAGTTTTTCGACCACGTTAGGTCGTTATGGAAAGATGGCGGTGTCAGAGAATGTTTTCGAAGATCAAATGAGTATCAATTAATTGACAGTGCTGAGTAGTACGTATTGTTTATTTAAAGATTTAAAAATAAATGGACAATAATAATGAAACCAGGCGACAAAATAATTGAAAACAGCGCCATCTAGCGACTGAATCTTAGGTTATTACGCACCAAGCTAATAAAACTAGTGACGTTAGAAGATGGCGGTGCATTTGGCGACGTTTTTGCGCCAAATTTGAAATGACAAATTTTAGCCTAATTTGGCAAAAAAAATTGTTCTTTTTTTTTAATAGGTTTTTATGAACAAAAGATTAAATTAAAATAGAAAAAAATATGGGTTGGAATAGCCTATTATTTATTTAGTGTTAATCAGAATAAAAACTGCAGTTGATTTTTAACAACCACTGTTAAAAATAAAATCGTCTAAAATATAACTAGATGGTACTAACATACATAAATTTCTACATCTTATTCTGTTTGGTTTGTCTATCAAAGAACACAATTTTTCATTAAGATTAGTACTGCCATCTATCGGTAAAATTAAACTGTTCAATATCAATTGCCCCGATCACTAGATGGCGCTGTTCTCAAAATTAAGTTAAAGAGATGTTTTTTAGCTTTTTGGACAGAATAGATTTGATAGAAAAATCAGATTATCTACCATCGGACTGTGATATACTTAGATGTCGACAAAAAACTACGGGAATACAAAAAATCGAGTTTAAAGTTAAGGTAAGATACTCTTAACATAGAGACACTATTTTGTACTGTTTTATTCGGTACAATGTTTGTAGTAATATTAGTTTCGTAGAATCAATATTATAATGTCTGCAGGTACCTAAGTCGATGCAAGGTGGAGTTCAAGACTTTTGGATGTTTGATGTAGGAGGGCAAAGAGGAGAAAGAAAGAAGTGGATACAGGTAGGGTTCTTTTAAAAGTTTCATTGTTATAACTATTTATTTGACGTCCGAAATAAGATTCAATTAAAAGTATTGATTTGATAAGTTTGTGGGTAACGTAAGATCAAATAAACCACATATATTAAATATTGAATCATTTTAATAACTTTTAACATAAAAATACTTTTAAATGAAAATTATAATGTTTACAAGAAGAAAATTGTCAAACGTAAAAATCGACGCGTCAGGCCAAAAACTCCATTCCATTTTCAAACTTCCGCGTTTTATGTAGACGTTTACCAGCCAGTCATCTGGTTCGCTACAAGTTAATGTTAAGTATAATGCAAATTCTTGATTATTATTTTTTTCCTAAACTTAAACTAAAAAAAATCTTTGTAATCTTAGGACGGAACTATTAGCGCCATCCGCCATTGACAAGGGAATAAAACCTTGGTCCTTAATCCGAACATCTCTTACCCAATTTACTGTCTACTGTATTTAAAAAATATCTAAGCTAACTAGCTGATCAGACAACTTCGTCTGTGTCACAAAGGGACGTGACGTCACTGGATACAGACAGCGCAGTATCGGTCGTTGTGACGGGGTTTGGGGGAGGCCTATGTCCAGCAGTGGACGTCTATAGGCTGATGATGATTTCGAGAGTCAAACTTACAAATATTGACAAAACTATTGCGAGTTTTTATTAGTTAAATAACTCCAGGTATTCGAAGGCATCAACGCCATCTGGTTTCTGGTAGCTTGCAGCGACTTTGACCAGACTTTAAGAGAGGATAACTCTACTAACAGACTACAGGAGTCGTTGGATCTTTTCGAAGATGTATGGCAGAGCAGGTAGGTGAAGGGAGATCTCTATTTAGCCGTAGCGTGCAGTGCAAACCAATAAGCATTGCATACACTAGCTTAACGAATTAGATTAAAGTACTGTTATAAATGCGAAAGTAACTCTGTCTGTCTGTTACGCTTTCCCGCTTAGACCTCTCAACCGATTTTGATGAAATTTGGTACAGACAATCTTTAGACGCTAAGAAATAACTGTATCAACCCATTACTGCCCACTGTTGGGCTCAGATCTCCTCAGAAGAGGGATTAGGCATAGTCCACCACGCTTGCCCAGTGCGGATTGGGGACTTCACATATCTTCAAAGAATTTTTAGAACCCTTTTTCGACATGCAGGTTTGCTCACGATGTTTTCCTTCACCGTTTTTAGCCAGTGGTGTTGTGAAAAATTGCACATAAATCTTTTTCACATTTAGATTTAGAGGTACAAGCCGGCCGGATTTGAACCCGCGACCTCTCGTTAGGAAGGAAGCGCTTCGACCACTATCCCACCACGAAAGAACATTTTAATTTATTTTTAGATTTTTAAGATTTTTTTTTCTTTATTTCAAGAGCTTTCATTTTAAGATTTAAAGGTTCGGTTCTACCACTTTCCCACTACTTTTTCCATTTAGTAGGTAGGTATTCAGTTTACTACCATTTCGATTTTTAATTCCTTTCTTTTCAGATTTCTTCTAGAAGCAGGCCTAATTGTATTTCTAAACAAACAAGATATATTAGAGGCTAAAATATTACAAGGACGAAGTATAGGTAATAATTTTCCAGAATATTACAATTATAACGCGGCCGGCGACGAATATACTAAAACTAAACTATTTATTAGGAATTTATTTGCTGTAAGTATTCAATTAAATATCTTTAATCTATAATATAAAAATGAATCGCAAAATGTTTTGGTAAGCGCATAACTCAACAACGCCTGGACCAATTTGGCTAATTCTTTTTTGTTAGTGTTCCTTGAAGTTTAAGGATGGTTTTTACGGCGAGAAAAAATCGAATAGTCGCCGGGAAGAATTGAAAAAAACGGGTCATAGGGTTCACGCAGACGACGTCGCGGGCAGCAGCTAGTCTAAAATATAAAAATAATTTAATTTTGTTGGTAAGCCATGCGCTTACCAACAAAACAACGCCTGAACCAATTTGACTATTTCTTTTTTCTAATGTTTGTTGAAGTTCAACGATGGTTTTTACGGTGAGAAAAAATCTAATATTGTCGAGAAAAAAAAGAGTATAATAAGGGATCCTCGTTTGAAGAAGGACAAGTCATAACACTTTAAATCTTAAAAAGATAGATCTCTGACTTCATCCCGCTACCTACGACATTTCTTCATTTTTTTTGGAACGAAGTTCCTTAGACGGCTAGACGGAATTTTTTTTTACGAAAAGTTGTCACGACACTTTTTTTGTTTTAGATGATTATCGCTAGATGGCGCTGTGATCAAAATATTTTAAAACACGTTCCTTATCGAGCGTTACGTTAGGAAAAAAATATAAGATATCTTTTAATCGAAAGCAACTTCGTTCTATTCGGGTGTCCCATGACACCTCTCAAGTTTTTTTTATTACAGAATTTAACCAAAAAACAACGTCAACGTGCCGTAGCAGCGTCAGCCGAACGGTTTGTCATCGGCGAAGCTCACAGACCGAGAGAGTGTTATTTTCACTTCACGACTGCGACAGACAGTGATAACATTAGAACAGTGTTCAGAGATGTCCATCAAATAATACTGACACACGTGTTGACTAATATAGGAGTTTATTGAATAAAGTTTTAAGGTTTTAAGCTGTTTTATTACTTAAGTAGCTTTTGCCCGCGACTTCGTTCGCGTGGACTTCAGGTTCGTCCCGTCTAGTCGTATACCCTATGTGTTATTCTGATGTATAAGCTATATTATGGTAAAGTTTCATTCAAATCCATTCAGTAGTTTTTACGTGAAAGAGTAACAAACATTCATACATCCATACTTACAAACTTTCGCCTTTATAATAAATATTAGATTACTTAATTATTGTAGGTAGCACTAAAAAACAATTGGTGTACCTTGAGGAACGTCGGCCTTACCCAACCTTTTTTCTAGTTTTCATGAAATTTAGACAAAAACTAGACAAATGAAAATGCTTATCTTTTTTCCAAAAATATGTTTTTCCAAATTACATAGTTAAACCATAGCTGATAGCATAATCATAGTTTGAAAAATATTTGTCCTTGGACCAAATTTCAATCAATGATGATGTATTAAAACGGTTTTTTTAAACGGTTTTACTTAGCTCACCCCTCACTAGTCTTAATTATAGTGTAACATTACAAAACAAACATTTTAATCAACGATTGTAGTCAATTGACGTGCCCAACGGTTTTATAATTCCCACGACTGTATCTATTTTATTATTTTTTGGTTTGTAGTACATTTACCTTAAACATTGCAATGTATGTTTAACATAAAACCGTTTAACTTAAAAAGTTTTTTACCTATTTTTATTTAGAACGCAGATACTCTGAACATAGGTCATTTCATATGAATTTGCTTAAGATCTGACTCGTTTAATAGTTTTTGTGCTTCCTGAAAAACGGAAGTCAGGTTTCAGTTTTGTAGAAATATTTCTTGTTAGAATATTTGCAGCCCTGAAAAGGGCTTTGTCAATAATACAATTAGATCACTCTTCGGTCTTCTTCGCCGTCTTTTTCGGTAACAAAACAGCTTGAATAGACGGCAGAACACCACCTTGTGAGATAGTAACTCCCTTCATCATCCGACTTAGCTCCTCATCGTTTTTAATAGCAAATAATATGTGGCGCGGAATTACACGTTTTTTGTCAGTTTTTTTCGCTACATCTGCTGCTAATTCCAATAATTCTGCTGCTAAATACTCTAGAGCCGCTGCCAAGTATACTGGGGCCCCAGAACCAATTCTAGGGGCATAATTTCCGTTTCTGAGAATCTTGTGGATCCTTCCAACTGGTAGGTAAAGACCGGCTCTCGCGGACCTCGTTTTGTTTTTCTTTCCCGTCGGCATTTTTTCATTTAGATTTCTATGTTGGATTGGAGTAAGTAGATTTTTAAGGGTCTATGTTTGTAGTGAGAGGGATTCTTAAAGCTTTTTGAAGTACCAATAGTGGTCTTTTTGTGTTTTTTTTGTGGGTAGATTGTAATGTTAGAAATTTGTTTGGTGTTTTCATAGTAATATTGATTGAGTTGTTGAAAATTCGTTAAAAAGTTAATGGATGCCGTAATTTTATCGTCACGATGTACAATTATTTTTCTATTGTAAATTAAATGTATTTTAATGGCGATAGTTTGTGAGGATAGATCTAAAAATATTTGTAAGTCCTTCTTGCGAAAATGACAGAATAGATCTTGATGAAACTTAACAGTTAAACAGTAGCCTAAAGCTTTATTTTTTTTACATCAGATTAACACATTAACTCAAAATAAAATAACTAGTGTGCTCAGAAATTAATATAACGCACAGATTTGTACAATATTCTGAGCAAGGTGAAAATAAATGATAAATTCTTTATTAATTAAGAATTTAAATCATATCACGTTAGTAGAAAGTTCTGCAGTCCTGAAAAGGACTTTGTCATCTTAACCTATATCACATTTCTATACTAAGCTCTTTCACCTCTAACTCTTCGCGCCAACTGAATATCTTTAGGCATAATGGTCACCCTCTTCGCGTGAATAGCACAGAGATTAGTATCCTCGAACAGCCCAACTAAGTACGCCTCGCTTGCTTCTTGAAGCGCCATGACAGCTGAACTTTGAAAACGCAGATCAGTTTTGAAATCTTGCGCGATTTCTCTCACTAATCTTTGAAATGGCAGTTTTCTTATTAGAAGTTCGGTGCTTTTTTGATATCTTCGTATTTCTCGTAAAGCTACTGTCCCGGGGCGGTATCTGTGAGGTTTTTTTACGCCTCCGGTGGCTGGAGCGCTTTTTCTAGCTGCTTTTGTTGCTAGTTGCTTCCTAGGTGCTTTCCCGCCGGTGGATTTACGCGCGGTTTGTTTCGTTCGCGCCATTTTAACTTTTGAAGTTCAACAAGATATGAGACACATCAATTTTGAATAGTTTTTGTGTTGTCGTTTATATAGTTTTATCCCCACTTAAAGTTTTTTAATTAATAGGGTAGTTTTAAATAAATACAATTTCGTTGTTCTAAATATTATTTTATTACCTAAGTACATTTAATGTACGGCGCGACGGGAAAGAGTGCCGAGCGCGTGACGCGTCGCGCCGCCCCTCAAAACCCCGTGCTGGGTTCTGGCCTCAGCCGGGGTTCGGACGCTGAGTGTGAGCGGTTGGAGGTTTTAGTGCGGTTCAACTCCCACATACCCAGCCCGCTGGACGGGCGGTGATCCGGTGATTTCCTCCAACGGGAAAAAAAAGTACATTTTAGTATATTATTTTAGTATAGTATTTTTGATTACTGGTCTAGTTTATGGAAACACAATAATCACACACACAAATACTAAGTTAAGATATTGTTTGCCTTTTACAGTTGAATAGTTAATCCCTTTTTTGTGTTAGTTAGATAGTCACAAATACAGGGTGTAAACAAAGTACTCCCGAAAACGAAGACTGGTGGTAGTACTAATGATACCTGTGATGATAAGCCACGAAATCGGTCCGTTCAGAAGATTTTTTTTTTTGCAAAAAACTTAATATCATAAGTATCACTAGTACTAGTCCAGCCTTCGTTTTCAGGAGTGGTCTTCCTTCATACACCCTGTATAGTTTTCTCAATTTGATGTCTGCTATAAGATTTTTATTAAGAAATATGTAAAAGCAATTTACTTTAAAAAAACTGTTACTTTCAATGGTTAAAAAAAAATACTGAGGAAAAAAAATCATTTACTTAGATATAAATGCGGCCCTGAAAAGGACCTTTGTCAGTAACGAAAAAAAAAAAACAAACGAAGAACAAAATTCTTTATTAATAAAATTCACCCGCCAAAACCGTACAGCGTTCTCCCTTGCCTCTTCAAAGCATAGACAACATCCATAGCTGTCACTGTTTTTCTTTTAGCATGTTCTGTGTAGGTTACAGCATCTCTGATGACATTTTCTAAAAAAACTTTCAAAACGCCTCGAGTTTCTTCGTAAATTAGGCCGGAAATTCTTTTGACGCCTCCACGTCGAGCTAATCTTCGAATTGCAGGTTTTGTTATACCCTGAATGTTGTCTCTGAGGACTTTTCGATGGCGTTTGGCTCCACCTTTGCCAAGCCCTTTGCCTCCTTTACCGCGGCCTGTCATCTTGGTGTTCAAGCGTCAAATGATGTTACGGAATGATGGCGCCGAAGTTTTATATAGATTTTTGTTTTGTTTTTTTGAAGGTATTTGTTAATTTTGTTGTAAAAAAATTTGATTTTTGCGGTAAAATATTTAATTAAATTATTAGATTTGGATTTGTTATTTATGCAAATATTTATGTACATAAGTAAAAATCGTGTGACAGTTGCCTTACTTGCGGGTCGCGGGTTCGAGCCAGCCGATTTGTGTTTTATTTAATTTGAAATTCACATACACAATTATGTGTGGTGAAACGATTAAAGATTAACTTTTATATGAAAGATAAACTAATAGTGCAACTCTTAGATATCCCATAACTTACTAACAACTTGTAATCATTACTTACCGTCAAATAAGCTAAATTGATATACCAATTGCCGTTAATTCCGTTTAAACACAATTTTAACTAGGAATTCGATTTCCTTGACAAAGGAAACTTAAAAAATTCTACCCTCAAAATAACATTATCAAGCTTCATTGATTGGTTCAAAATATTGTCTCCGGTACCATCCCGCAACACAAATAAACACAAAATAAAACTATAAAAAGACAGTCAAAAAATCGAAAACAAAAATCAAAATGGCGCCGACAAAAGTACCGAAGAAACCGTTAAAATCAATGGAAAAATTAGACAAGTCCATCACGAAATCAAAGAAAATGAAGAAGAAGAAAAACTACCAATCCTTCTCGATATATTTATATAAGATTCTGCGGTCTCTTGACCACACCAACACTAATTTAGGTATATCAAGAAAATCTATGCTGATAATGAACAACTTTGTAAACGACATGATGGAGAAAATTGCGGTTGAAGCTGGCAGATTAGTTGCTCACAGTAAAAAGAATACTTTGAGCAGTCGAGAAATCCAGTCTGCAGTGAAATTACTAATTCCTGGAGAGCTGGCAACACACGCGAATATAGAAGGAATGAAGGCTTTAAATCTTTATTACAAAAGCAAAATGAAAGATTCTGACAATTAAGTTTTGACGTTTAATAAAAATATAATTTATAGTTTGGTTAATTTATTTGTTTTGAAACAAGGCCCTTTTCAGGGCCGAATTTGTTCAGTTATCTTCAAATATACCTACTAGATATTTCAATATGATTAAAACGTAAGTAAATAATTTATTTTGAACAAAACTTTTTAATTAAAACACAAGTATTTAAGATCCTGGATATCATGTAGCAGTAGAGTGTTAGCTAATACAAGTAAAACGAGCCCAAATACGACCGGTCTATCTTGTTTAATCTAAGAGTTCCTATGACCACCTTCCGAATACATCATCAGATCAGCGGCATTTTGTCATATTATTGTATTATTATGTGATAATATATATATATAGATCAGCGTCGCAGCCCCGTGTTGTGCGGTGGTTGCGGCATTGCTGAGTTGGTAACCATTTCCGGGCATTGTTATTTTTTTAGGTTTCATTTGTATTTTCTGTTATTTGTACGATGCACGGAATAAATGATTTTTGATTTGATTTGATTTGAGATGTATACGTACAGACGTGTACGTGCATGTATAACAATGTCAGCTGAATCGGAAACCGGGAAATTTGTCAAATTTAACTCGCAATATTCCACCAGAACTTACATAGTTACATCCAGTGCAAGTTAATACAGGGTGGATCTGTAACTTTGGACAATCTGACGTAGGGTGAATGACCTGTCGTTTTATTTCAACAGGTCATTCACCTCACGTCAGATTGTCCAAAGTTACAGATCCACCCTGTATAAAGCTTGTAAAATGGCACCAACTAAACACTAACAAAATCAAAACGTCTTGGTAATATTTTGATATCATTGGTTTGGCGATCGCCCGTGTCGTGTAATAAAATATCATTTTAATAGTTTCCCTAACCACAATATTCACAAAATTTTCAAACGAGAAAATCATCTTAAGTACATCATGAAGTTTCCAATTCGATACTATTCTGTGTTAATCCCTATTCTAAGGAGCCCTGAGCCCAGCAGTGGGCAATAATGGGTTATACAGTACAGTACTTATCTGTGTCTTAATTTCTATAACTACCAAACTCAATAAAATCTTACCTACCCACAAATACGTCACATACCTGGATGGATAATATTTTTACCGATAATATATGACGGGGTGATAACAAGGGAAACCAACCTATTCACAGTGCGGGTAGTTGGAAGTGGAGACTTGCTATAAATGCAGGCGTTAGCCGCTGTTATTATACATTCGTCTTGGTTTCCCTTGTTATCACCCCGTCATATAAGAAAGCGGTTTTATTGAATCGACTTTTCGAAATGTTATGAAAGCTTTTAGAAACTAAGCGTTAAAATTAATCTTTTTAAGGACGAATTCTAACGATTTTAGCTTGCTTTTCTGGATAAACCGATTACGATGATTGGTTTTTTACAAGACGTAAGCGCACAATCTAATATATAAAATTCTCGTGTCACGGTGTTCGAACTTGAACTCCTCCGAAACGGCTTGACCGATTTTGTTGAAATTTTTTGTGCTTATCCGGTATCTATGAGAATCGGCCAACATCTATTTTTCATCCCCCTAAATGTTAGGGGTAGTCCACCCCTATTTTTTTTTATTTTTTCGACGCAGACGAAGTTGCGTGGGGCAGCTAGTTTTTTTATAAAAAGCTAACTAGCAGTAGGTATTTCAAAGTGTAAGTCTTTCGTTTTTACTTTTGTATGTCGGGCAATGATTTCCTAAAACTTTTCTACCTAAATTTAATGTTCTTTCTTCACCATAATTAGAAAAAGTCATAGCAAAAGAGTAATTTTTGGGAACTTAATACATAAAAAAAACAAATACACAATTCTCAAATTTTAATCCCAAAACATTTCAAACTCAACTTCAAAATAACAACAGCAGTCGTTGTCATAGCAACGCTAACACACAAACAACAGAACAAGACGAGCAGTACTCCCTCGAGCTGGAGGTAGTCGAGGTAGGACATGTCCGCAGCCGGCGCTCGCATGTGACCAGCGCCGTGTCGCAGGAGCCGAGCCGTCCACCACGACACCAGCTGCGTCGGAGACACCGGCCTGTCCTGCACCAGCGCTCGGAACCGGGACACTCTGACGCGGTAACTGGAATAGACTGCGGTTGTAGCGAGGAGGTCATACATAAGTCTTAGCGTGCAACACACTCCGCACAACCCCGTGCTGGGTTCTGACCTCAGCCGAGGTTTGGTCGCTGAGTGTGAGCGGCAGGGGATTTTATGTTCAATTCCCACAAACCTGGTCAGGGGGGCAAGTATAAGTATAGCGTTTTTTGCATTAGCATAGGTACCCAAAAAATATGCGTTGATGTTGAGGTAATTCGGAGCCAAAATGAAGCTCTCTGTCATGCCCCTTCAAATGATTCCAAAATTGACGACACTTTCAGTGCTCAAGACATTTTGCTAGAGGCAATCATTATTTGGTGCGGGAATGACAAATATCCCACCCTCCCTAGTACCTATATCTATGTGCAGCTGACTTGTTAGTCAGAAACCTTTAACTTTTTGTTAAAACGTAATCACATTCGCTGTAGGTGGCTCTTGTGTCACTTGACATTGCCAAAGTACATGAGCAAAGGTAACCTCTCATCGGACCATAAACTGGTCTAGTAATTGGTATAAAAAGAAAAAATGCACAAAACTCCCTTTACCTCTCATCCTCAATAAGCTCAACAATAGCAGCTTTAAACTCGTCAGCATTAACCGTTTCCACATCCAGGTACTTCCCCAAGCCGTGGTGTACATAGTTGTCGACATTCAGCCACTGGTCAGCCAGGAATGGTATCCCTATCAGCGGTAGACCACACTCGATCGCTTCTTCTGACGTCTGTAGACCACCCTGGGTTATAACAAGCTTCATGTTCGGGTGTCCTGGGAATGAAAAAATGACATAAGAATATAATCCATAGGTACTTCTATACCTACTAATCTAAGGTTTGATTGTTTGTTTGTCTCGAATAGGCTCCAAAACTACCTACTGGTCCGATTTCGAAAATTCTTTCAGTTTTGGAAAGTTCACTTAAGGATATATTGTTTTCCTTTGTGACGCAGATGAAGTTGCGCGGGTCATCTAGTTGGATATACTCTTCAAGACTTTATTATTTTAGCAGTCTAAAATTTGCAAAAAATACAGAAGGAATAAACCAGGTACTTCTTTTTCAGAAGAAGGCAAATTATTCGTGGTTGCAATGACAGTACCTATTATGAGATACTTATAATTGAGGTGCTACACAACATTTCTAGGTATTGCGAGAACATTGAACCATCGTAGATTTGGTAGTTTTCCTGATAAGGTCAGTCCAGCCTGATCATGATCGCATACAAGATCTCTTTCATTTCATTTCTCCTTGGTAGGCGAACTAATCTCTATAATAACGTAGACCTATTTACATAATTACATAATCGCAACATAAACCTACTGGTTTACAGGCATAAGTATATAGGTTTTCTATAGAGTCACTACAAGAACGTCATTCTTGTTTACTATTCTATTTCGAATTATCCCTCTTCTTCTTTTCAACCTTGCAATAGTCTAACACTTACTGAACACATCAGCTTGCGGGAACCAGCGCGCAGTCTTCACATTTGACGGCATCCCCTCCACATCATCCAGGTCCCACTTCCACAGCACATTGTACGGGAGCTCCTTGAACACGGTCGCGAACATACGAATCAGTTGAGGAGCCAACTTCGAGGGAGGAACGTTGGTGCCGAAGCTCATGTAGATCACGCCGTTCTTCGATGAATCAAGATATGATTGGAGATCCTGGAAAGGCAGAATGAGAATGAAAAGAAAAGTTTTTAATGTTGCAGGAAAATACAGAACTTTTACTTGGAACTGCAGCGATCATCGACTATTCCTATTTGAAATGGACTCTCGTCCTCAGTGTTTTCGGAAGCTATGACAAGCCCGTCTTTAAACGTGGTTTATAAAAAGTCCTGTATACCGGTGATGAATGAAAAAGTACATTGACTTAAAAATCTCAAACAGGCAGCTAGAGGTTAATCCAGTGTTCACACAACAACATCTCCGTAGCAAAGCACTTAGAAATAGTATTGAGGAAATCCTAAGTAACTTCCGACGCTGCCTCTTTCAAAATTAGAATTATTTTAAAACAACGTTCAGTTGATTCTAACTGAAGGTAAAACTAAAAGATAGTTACCTATAAACCAAAACCCGACACTTACTTCAGGTAATGGTTTCGCAGTAGTCCTATGCAAGTTGCCAATATAACCAACGTTCTTTGGCAGAGGGCGGTTCTTATCCCACATCGGGTTCACATTCAACAACAAAGCTCCCACGTTCTTGCTCAAGTCTTTACACACAATTCCATCACCAAATATACGTTTCGCCAGCTCATCATCAAGTTTAACAGTCAATTGAAACAAAAAGTCCACATAATAACGCTTATAAAGTTCGTAAAATGTCTCCAGCACCGTCAAATTGTATAGTTTCTGGTGAAAACTGGATGGGTACAGCAGAGGATGTATAGGAATGCCCAACGTTTCAGCATTGTCATTCGCTGTCGTCATTGAACTGACTTTAAGCATCGGTGCTTTAAACAGATGTGTCCAAATCAATGCTGTACGCACCCAGCCTTCTCCAATCACCAAGTCAAATGACTCTTCTGTGACCAATCTCTGAACTTGTTCATTTTGAAGTTGCATCTCCACGATCTTCGTAATGACTCCTGATCCAGCTTTAACTCCTTTGAAACTGTAGTTATCCTTGCCAAATGTTGAAAGAGTGTACGCTTTGCTCCAAAGATCATAAGATACTGCTCCTACGTCGATTTTTGTCAGGTTTTCTGGTGGTTTTCGGTCGGTATAGACTGGGTTCGTGGTAATATGAGTCACATTGTGGCCTTGTTTTAGTAACTCTGCTACGATGGGACGAAAAACTATTTGATGGCTTAGAGCTGGCGTTGACACTACGACGAGAATATTCGCTGCTTCAGATGGTATTGAAATTAATAATAATATGTAAATTGCTTCCATTATCGTTGAAGTTTAAACATGTAATGAATGATATTTGGTATTTTAATTTTGTTAATCAAACGCAGCTGATATGATATTATTTAAATATCTTTAGTATAATTAGGTATACACTTAATAAGGTTGTACAAAGGTGTGTACATTCTAAACAGTACAAAATTTAACTTCAAGGTAAATTCAAGGTAAAAATAGCTTGCTAGAATATTACAAACTAAAACTATCTGAATTTTCTGTAGGTAGATATATTTCCAAGTTACATAATATGTTTAAATCACTAACCTTAGGCAAATCTCTCGCTGGCTTACGATTAATATTCCCAATGTATACAACATTAGGAGGCAGAGGTCGATTTTTGTCCCACAAAGAATTGAAATTCAACAACATTGCATCCACATTTCTTCTCAAATCTTTTAGAGGAGGAACATCATTGAAAACTTCTTTTAAAGCACGATTTTCGGCGTCTTCTTTAGCTTCAAAAATTCTTTGCACATACAGATTTCTGAACATCTCTCTCACTGTTTCAAAAAGAGTTAAATCGTGTATTCTTTGGTGGAAACACGATGGATAATAAGACGAATGAATAGGAATACCCATCGTCTCTGAATTATCAAGCAGAGTGCCCATTGAACTGACTTGTAACACTGGTACTTTGTGAAAATGCGTCCAGATCAAGATAGGTCGAAACCAGGCCTCTAAAATAAGTAGATCATACTTTTCCTTGTAAATAACATCTTGAATTGCCTTCATACCAAGTTGTGTCGCGAATATATTTGGTGTTACATCAAGAAACGCTTTTATTCCTTGATATATAAAGTTTTCTTTCCCAAATACGTCTAAAGACACCTTCTCATTCCACATAGTGTATGAAAATGCACCAACGTCGATTTGTGTCAAGTTTTTTGAAGGATTTCTTTCACGGATAATTGGATTTGTGGTGATGAAGGTAACATGGTGATCCTGCCTTAGTAATTCCTCGATTATTGGGTAAAATATAAGCGAGTGACTGTATGCTGGTGTTGGTACTACCACGAGTATTCTAGCACATTCTATGTTCAAAAAAATTGATAATATAACAAATGCAAAGAACGCCATGGTGGCGCCAATGAGGTGTTAATGCTTGCTTGTTGTTTTGTTTTTAAAATGTTATATTTTCTTTACAATTACATACATCTAATACACAATGTTAATTAACATGTAATTTGCCTGAGTCACGCCACAAAGGAAGGAAGTTGTTTACTTAGTTTTTGACACACTTCCAAAATGGAGGTTAGTTCGTCTGCTTTTTTTATTTGTTTAGTTGGATTTGAACGATTCTTATTTCAGATGAAAAGTGGTGGTCTTTATGAATAATGTATTTTTAAGATTAAGATCGAATAACTTTTGGATCTCTGTTTAAAAATGTTATTTTTGAACGGACAAGATATCCAATACGATTGCTTTGAGATACGATTGATTGAGATATTATTTGCTGTGTGGGTTTGCGTGTATTTCTTTTCAAATAAAGGTACAGTTACACATGCTAGTTAATAGCACGAATGCATGCTTCTTTTGAGCACTAGCTACTTAGTGTTACGTGTGTCGAAACATTGTTAATAATGAGCACAGACAAGACAGACAGATGAGACAAGTGCAGAGCATACTCGAAACAAGTATGCTAATGAGTATACTAAACAGCATGCTACAAACTAGCATGTGTACCTTAACTGTACCTCAATCTTTCTAAAGTTACTGTTATCTGACAGATTCTTGAAAAATTGAAGTCGGTTGTTTTCATTTTTGTAAGAAAAAAAACTTGAGAGGAGACATGGGACACCCGAATAGAACGAAGTTCCTTTCGATTAAAAGATATCTTATATTTTTTCCTAACGTAACGCACGATAAGGAACGTGTTTTAAAACATTTTGATCACAGCGCCATCTAGCGATAATCATCTAAAACAAAAAAGTGTCGTGACAACTTTTCGTAAGATGTTTTCCGTCTAGCCCCCTTTCGATAACGTGCGATAAGGACTTTGTTCCAATATTTTATTTAGTACCTGCGTTGTTAATATTAGATCAACGCTTAAAGCCTAAAAAGCACTTGTGTTTTAACATAGTGTATCCGAAGTAGGTACTTATATTTTATTTAATTAACATAGGCATGTCGAAGCATTGAAAATAATCCATTATTTACACAGATGTAATTAATTATATTATCAAAATACATTTTATTACAAAAATGAAAACAAGCGACTTTCATTTCTCAAGAATAACACAAAAATAATTTATTTTAAAGTAATTTAAATACAAGCTTTTAAGATCCTGGATATCATGTAGCAGTAGAGTGCTAGCTAACACAAGTAAAACGAGCCCAAACACGACGGATCTTGTTTAGTACAGGAGTTTCAGACCATCTTCCGAATCCAACATCAGATCAGCGCAATTTTGTCATATTATTGCACTGTCACGCGATATAAGTACATCTGCGTGCAAAATGTCAGTAATCGGAAATCGTCTTCTTTACAAAAGCAATTTTTTTAATTTATAAATAAATGGATGGACATCCGGATAGAACGAAGTTCCTTTCGATTAAAACGCATCTCATAAAAATTATTTCCTTTCGTAACGCGCGATAAGGAACGTGTTTTAAAATATTTTGATCACAGCGCCATCTAGCGATAATCATATAAAACAAAAAAGTGTCGTGACAACTTTTTCATAAGAATTTCCATCTAGCCCCCTTTCACGGAGAGTCTGCCCGTCCCGTCTTGCCACAGCGGGGGTGGCCCTCGTCGTCGGCAGAATAAGGAGGTTGGGCCTCGGACGGCGCCACCAGTCGACGCCCACATAATGGTTGGAGGCGTCCAGATTGAGGTCGGGGTGCAGTTGAAGTACCTCGGCCTCTTGTTGGATAGCCGTTGGACCTTTCGAGCCCATTTCGCGGACCTGGTCCCCCGATTGGTGAGGGTCGAGGTCGGTTGCTCCCGAACATCGGGGGGCCCAGCCACGCAGTGCGCCGCCTCTATGCGGGGGTGGTGCGCTCGATGGCCCTATACGGTGCGCCCGTCTGGGCCGAGCCTCGCGTTCCGGCAAATCTTGCCCGACGCCTGCCCCGGCCACAGCGCATCGTAGCCATTAGGGTCATCCGTGGGTACCGCACCGTCGCTTTTGAGGCGGCGTGTGTGCTGGCGGGGACGCCGCCCTGGGATCTGGAGGCGGAGGCGATCACCGGCGATTATCGCTGGCGATGCGACCTCCGCGCCCGAGAGTTTCGGGTCCCCAACGCATGCGAGTGCGAGCGGGGACCCAAGAAGGTGCCGTGTCTCGCTCAACACGCCCTTACGTCAGAGCAACCGGGGGATGGTAGACCGCGTACTCCCCGACCCACGCTGGTTCTGACCCAGCGGGGTATTCCGTGGGAGGGTGACACGCGGTCCCATCTTGGCGGGCTTCGGAAAGCCCGCCGACCGAGAGAGCCGGTGGCCGTATTCGCCGGCGGCTACCGGTTCGGCGTCCGGGGACGGAGCGACGGGAAAGAGTGCCTATGGCGTAACGCGTCGCCCCGTCCCTCATAACCCCGTGCTGGGTTCTGGCCTCAGCCGGGGTTCGGACGCTGAGTGTGAGCGGTTGGAGGTTTTAGTGCGGTTCAACTCCCACATACGGTGATTTCCTCCAACTAAAAAAAAAAAAAAAAAATGCCCCCTTTCACAACGCGCGATAAGGAACTTCGTTCCAATAGCAGACTCAGATCAACATAAAATATAACACTGTCTAGGTATATCCAAGTTAAATATTTGCAAATGTACATAGACTGAAACTGTGCAAAAATAAAATTACATCCGCAACGAATCGATGTTCAGTTTCAATTCGAGCTTAACCTAACAAGATGAGACTAGTGTATCAGTTATTATTATCATTTCTATTTTGCAAAATTCATAGTGCTAGAATATTAATCTATGTATGGACTCCTTCGTTGAGCCATCAAATCATTTACCACCCAATTATATCTCAACTACTGAAGGAAGGACACAAAGTTACCTACGTCACAACAAATCCTATCTATACTGGAGGAAAAGCTCCAGATAATTTTACAGAAATAGACATCAGCCGTTCATCTTATGAAACATGGACGAAACACTTTAAAATGCCAGAGTTTGGGAAAGAAAACTTTATAAGCAAAGGAACAAGAGCTATTCTGGAAGTTGTACCTAAAATTTTTGGGGTACAGATGAAGAATGAACCTGTAAAGGCGTTGCTCAAAGATACATTTGATTTAATCATATCTGAGAGTTGGCAGCGGATGACTTCAATATTTTCACACATTTTCAAAGCGCCGGCTCTAAAGTTGAGCTCAATGAGTCTCGCGTATGGAAATGCAGAAGCAATGGGAATCCCAATCAATCCAGTTCTCTATCCGACTTGTTTTCAGCAGAAATTGTATAATCTGACATTAAGAGAGCAGATTATCGAGATTTACAACTATTTTTATATCACTACCTCTTATAATTCCTACATAAATGAAGAAAGTGACATAATTCAAGAAGTATTTGGTGATGTACCTCATTTAAGGGATATGGAACAAAGTATGGATGCTCTGTTACTGAATGTCAATCCTATGTGGGATAAAAATCGTCCTTTGCCCATGACAGTTGGTTATGTCGGGAATATACACAAAACAACACCAAAAGATCTGCCCAAGGTAATCTTTATCTAAGTATAGGTACTAATATTATAAATGCGAAAGTAAATCTGTGACACATTCCTACTTAAACTTCTCAACCGATTTTGATGAAATTTGGCACAGACAATCTTTAAAAGACCCTGAGAAAGAACATAGGCCTTTTAATTAATACTGACAAAGCCGAAGTTGCGCGAGCTCGCTAGTACCTATAACATAAATAAATTTGACTTTTAACGTCATCTAGTACTAGTCACGGGATGCAGATAGAACAGGACCAGTCGTTGTGACAAGGTATGGAGGTTTATGTCCAGGTTTATGGACATAAACCTCCATACCTTGTCACGCCGGACAGCAGTGGACGAAATCTGACTTTGGGAGATTTCGTCCACTGCTGTCCATTCATGTTTGTTTGAAAAGTGACGCTAAGAGGCACGGTTGAATATCATCAACTCATCATCGTCGATACATTTTATATTTTATGAAATTATATCGATATTTAACGTAATAAATTAATGCATACAAAACCCTCGTTTACATGTTGGTCGGTCGGCATCGTCATTTGTTTTTATATATACGTGTGTTGGACGTTGGTGAGTCAATATGGATGGATATATAATAATATGCGGAATTGCAGTGTTGCAATATATTTCCATCCAGTTTAAGACAAGATAAATTGGATCAGCGGGTCGCACACTTGAATTGGGTTATGTCTATTGACACAAGTGTCAGTGGATACCTGAACGAAATTTAAAAGGTAGGTCACTAAAGTTAAAATGATAAAAAACCACAAATAAGAATTTGAATTCTCTGAAATTCATAAAATCCACCATCACTATTCTTCAAAATATCTTCAAAATTCAATAATAACGACACATTTTTCGATATCCAATCGTGTCTTGATTCATCAAAAAAGGGCGTAATATACAAGAGCTTTAATACACCAACATTTCTCTCTGGACCATTACCATTTCTAAATGTTTTGCCACCGACTAATTAATGAACCAACCTCTAATTGTTTATTTCTTTCTTCTTTTCTATTCCCACTACTACTCAGGTATACAAGACATTTCTTACATCTGGTCTTATAAAGACGGGCATGTTAAAGCGCTCCAAGAACACCCAGGAAATCAGAATAGCACGAGGCAAGAAACCTTTTGTGGCTAACCGTGAATGATCGCAGCGACTCCAAGTAAAAACTGTTGAAAATAAAAGTGGATACCTTAATCACATTCCCGATTCTTTCCAGGACCTCCAATCATATCTTGATTCATCAAAGAACGGCGTGATCTACATGAGCTTTGGCACCAACGTTCCTCCCTCGAAGTTAGCTCCTCAACTGATCCGTATGTTCGCGAGCGTGTTCAAGGAGCTCCCGTACAACGTGCTGTGGAAGTGGGACCTGGATGATGTGGAGGGGATGCCGTCAAACGTGAGGACTGCGCGCTGGTTCCCGCAGGCTGATGTGTTCAGTGAGTGTTAGACTTAGGTTGGAAGGGAGAAGGGGACAATTCGATAGCAAGCTGTCACTAACGTGGCTTGAATTGCGTTCCTGAAGAGACAATTTGATTGTATTTATCACAAGACAAGCCCAAACAATGAATATGTAAAGGCTACGGTACTGTAGGAGTCGGTGTTCCCGGCGCGCTATGGCATGTCCCTCTTTAAAGGAGATTTAATAAAAGTCCTGTATGAGTCAGCGATAAATAACGGCCCTCATTGCCCTGACATTGTTGAGGTTCATGTACGACGATGGCCGCTTGCCATCGGGTGTGCCGTGGGCTCCTTTAACTATAGTGAAAAAGACCTAGTGGTTACCTTTATGTCAAGTTTTCATTGCCAGGACACCCGAACATGAAGCTTGTTATAACCCAGGGTGGTCTACAGACAACAGAAGAAGCGATCGAGTGTGGTCTCCCGCTGATAGGGATACCATTCCTGGCTGACCAGTGGCTGAATGTCGACAACTATGTACACCACGGCTTGGGGAAGTACCTGGATGTGGAAAGGGTTAATGCTGACGAGTTTAAAGCTGCTATTGTTGAAGTTATTGAGAATGAGAGGTAAAGGGAGTTTTTATTGCATTTTCTGATCATAGTAATGTTGACATTTTAATGACCCCCGCGCTACAACCACAATCTATTCCAGTTACCGCGCCAGAGTGTCCCGGTTCCGAGCGCTGGTGCTGGACAGGCCGGTGTCTCCGACGCAGCTGGTGTCGTGGTGGACGGCTCGGCTCCTGCGACATGGCGCTGGTTTCATGCGAGCGCCGGCTGCGGACATGTCCTACCTCGACTACCTCCAGCTCGAGGGAGTACTGCTCGTCTTGTTCTGCTGTCTGTGTGTCAGCGTTGCTATGACAACGACTACTGTTGTTATCTTGAAGTTGAGTTTGAATTATTTTGATAGTCTAGCTATTGCCCGCGACGTTGTCTGCGTGAATGCTATGTACAGCGCCATAATAATATACCAACAATTGTATCTTTTAAACTAACATTAATTTTAATGGTTTTCTTCTTTACCTTTCATATCTACACTAAGCAGAGTAACAGAATAAACTGTTTTTTTGTAAAATTGAAGTGCAAAAAGTGCTAATTTAGACCCGCTTCGACTTTAAGGTGATTTTGCTGAATTAAGGCAAAAGTTGTGACTAAAGCAGATGTAGAAAATAATCAAATTAAGACAAATATAAGATAAGATTAGAAGATAGCGTAAACAAACATGCTTATAGAACTTCTCAATGAACCACAATAGTGGTTTGGCTCTCCGCAGCCAAAATATAAAGAGACGTACCGGTGCCCGTGTGAGAAGCAGCCCGTCCTGAGGTCGACACCCGCTGTCCCCAATGTCTGCCCCAGCGACTTATTGATAGTCATCGCGAAGCAAACACTCACGGGGAACTGTACGCGCTTGAACTGGAACGGAAAGTTCAGGAACATACCTCATGGTATGAGATGAATGAGTGATATAAATACTGCGTCGCCGACGACAGAACCCGTAAGAATTTCCGCCTCAATTGTGTGTTTGTGGAGCAAGATGCCTTTAAGGCGGGTCCCGTTACACAACTTCGGAGGAGATAGGTTCCGAAGAAGCATAATCGGGACACTGACCTTCAGCTTGACAGTATGCGCTGGAAAACCACTTGCTGACAGAGAGTTCAAAAATTCTACAGGATAATGTGTAGCATCATTTTGCTCGACGACAGTTCATTTCCCTCAATTTCTGAGAGAATTCGTTAATTGCTGCAGCTTGGTCATTTTAGGGTGTCAAAATGGCTCGCTCACACACCCAAGAATTCTGCTGGTGTGATATACGACTGATGTCGTTGTACACACAGCGAATGAGTTCTTCTAAGCTGGATACAACTCTACCGAGAGACATTGGAAGCAACACTTGTCCACCTCTCTCTTCTGGTAGAGTACCTTCACCAAGACTTAGAAGGACATCGGAGAATTCTTGAGTCTAATATGGGGGATGAATCTACTTCGTAGGTTTGCTTGTTCTTTAAAATCACTCACAAAATACATTTGCAAAAATTTTGAAATATCTGTAGGTAGCAGCGAACCAATTTGATGGTAAACTTGTCCCTGGATCTTGAATGTCGGCATGAACCCTGTTTCAACGATTTGATTTGCACCAAACGAAGTCATCTGGAAGGCGCTATTATAGGCTCGAATGTTTTTAAAAAAATGGCTGGATCCGGATGTTCGCCGCTTAGTAAGAGTTTCAACAGTTCTGGTGAGTCTTGCAGAGACTCGAAGCGTACCTTACCAGATGCACAACACATCCCATTGGGCTCCCCTCTCCATTTGCGGGCTCGACAAAGGGCGCTTCTTCTAAGACTGCTAATATCTCCGTGTGCGGCGTAGTTAATCGCAACATTGTACATGAATCCACTTCCCTCTTTATTTAGCCATGGTTGCTCTTGCAACTCCTGCATTCTGTCCCGGTCTTGCGATACATGAGCAGAAGTATCGTCACGTACGTTCTGATAACTTTGCTGAGCAGCTGTACTACGCTCTTCAAGCTGCTCATCAGTCTCCAACGACCGTGAAAGAGCAGGCTGAGAGTGATCTCTCCTTAACTGAGTATCCTGCTCTTCAAGATATTCGATCGACTGAGTTTCCGCAATGTGTTCTTAAAGAGTAGCCATTAGCCAACCTAGCTTCATGCTCAACGGCGGTTTCTAGACATCTAGCTAACCTTTTCCTTCGAATATCGTTTGAACATTGGGATAAATTAGATCGTTATCCAGGCATTTTAAGTATTTTAAGTCGAAACTAAATAATAATAAAATGATAGCTAAAGAGTTCAATTTGACTAACCACACGATGACTTATAGCAAAGCAGGTAATCTCAGTTTTGACATTTGGTGTACGAAATGATAGCGCGATTCAGAATAATTAAAATTTATACGCCAACGCCATCTAGTTAGCAAATAGGAAACATTGTCCCACAATGACATAATCAAATTTAAATTATTTATATCAACAAAAAAATGCTTCCATATGTAATTCGACTTGAAGGCCAATAGATGTCGTTGCTCTAAAATTTCTTAATGAAATTTATTTATATGTATAGATCTTGCTAATCTCTGAAACGAATTAAATACACATTTTTTAAGAAGGAACAGAACTCTTTGTATCTATGACAATTAAAAAAATAACCATTGACAGTGCCAAAAATGACACAATCAAATTTAAATTATGGTATAAGAGCTAGCAACGTTTTTGACAGAGTATTTACCGATACGGACTGTCTAGTAGTAGCCTCCAGCCGGTAGTGGTAAGGTCTGGTTAAAAAACCGGATTTTTTTTTTAAGATATTTCTTTAAATTGTTTTTTTTTGCTGCATGAATTTATTATTGCCAGATATTTTTTGTTGTTTTTCTGTGCCAGACGCTAACTCTGAATGATTTTTTTTTATGAATCGTTTAAGCACTTAAAAACCTAAAATTAATTTACCAACTGATATAAAAGTGAAAGAGTATGAGAGATAGTATATACAAAAATAAAAACTGGCTTTACTGAAATGTTTGTTTTCCCGACGTTGCTAGCTCTCGTACTAATAAAAAAATGCTTCCACATGAAATTTGACTTAAACGCCGATAGATGTCGGTGCTCTAAAATTTTTGAATGAAATTTATTATATTTATATCCCGTTCCTCGGACATGATAGCACTATAATATATAGCCTATGTGTTGACCCGACTTTTAAGCAATATTCTTGCCAAATATGAAGTAAATCCGTGCAGTAGTTTTCTAGTTTACCCCGGACAAAGCTGAATTTTGTACCATACTAAATGTATTGATTCTGCATCGCGGTGACTTTATGTGCAACGGTTGCTAGACTTGGAAGAGTGTATTTTGAAATGTTGGCGGACAGCCCGGTTCGCCGACTGACAGCAGCCATTGAAAGATTCGATCTGAAGAATCTTCGTCGTGCGCACACCAACGCTCGGGTCCCAACACTGCGCCCCTATTGGCCCATTCGGAACAACGCGTCGCACCCGTCGGCTTACCTCTCCGGTCTGCCACCAGCGGCAGGCCCCGGCAGGCAGGTCGGGTCTCGGCGCGCCGGGTGGTCCATTTAGGACCGCGTAGGCGGACTGCCTCGACCTGCTGCCAAAACCACCAACATCGCTGCATTATCGTCGGAATGTCGGGGCATTTTTAAATGCCGAACACGCCGACACACCCGACGCAGCGTCGCGCGACGCGGCCGGAGCCCTACCGTCGTAAGACGTATGTGCGCGGTCGCGTCGGCGGCGTTGCACCCGCATCCGCCGGAGCGATCGCCTCGGCAATTGCTGCGGGCCAGGCGACTGTCGCCGCCCGCCCTCGCCCACCACCACTACCATCAACATCCTCGACGTCAGCCGGAGAGGACTGGTTTTCCGCCAGCCCACTCTCCCTGACGCCCACGCCGACGCCGACGCCGGAGCCTCCTGCGTTCCCGCCGGCCGCCGCTACCTCAACGGACGCTGCCGCACGTTCACCGAGCGACGACGCCCGCCCCATGGATGAGACCCCGGACCTGTCCGAGTCGGGCCGCCCATCGGATCCCGCCCGCCCCGCCGCGTCATTTGACCCCGCCGGGTCGGCTGGAGCCGCCCGCCCCGCCGCTGACCATGACACCATCCCTGGGGGGGCCTCGCGCTCGGCGCGCGCCCGCCCCCTCGGAATCGCTCGCTCGACAAGCGACCTCACCGCCGACCTGACGCTGGCTTACCGCTCAGCCGGCGTCCACCACTCCGCTGGAGCCGCCCGCCCTGCAGGAACTGCCCGCCTCACCGGGGCCGCCCGCCCTGCCGGTGCTGCCCGCTCTGCCGCGGCTGCTCACCCCGCCGAGGCTGCGCGCTCTGCAGGTGTTCCCCACCCTGCAGAAGCCGCCCGCTCCGCCGGAGCCGTCCGCCCTACGACAACACCGACTGCCAAACCAGCCGTAGTCGCTCCACCTGCCGGGGCCGCCCGCCCTACTGGAGCGCCCGCCACTGCTACCGCCCCCATCCCTGCCCCTAGGCAATCGCCGCCGAGCGACCTACGGAAGCGCCCACCTTCGCCGTCGCTGCCGCAGCCGCACATCATTGCGGCGCGGTTTCCCTCACCGCCGCGAGTGACAGGAGCGGGCCCACCACCCTTCGCACAGCGAGGCCCCTCTATGCCTCCGCTGCAGACGCCGATGGAGGTCGCGTCGACATCCCCGAGCCCGGCGGCGCCGCCTGCGACTACCTACGCGGACGTCGCCGCTTGGCCTGCGTGGACCGCGGCCTCCACCACACCGACTTCGACGCCCACCACCACCGCCGGACGGACCTTGCCGTCGACGTCCTCAACGTCCGGCCCTGCCGCCACCGCCGCCGCCGCTCCAGGAGCTCCCACCGCGCGGGCGAAACATCCGCCACCGCTTGTGGTTGAGACCTGGCCGGACTGGCCGGTGCATTTCCGGCAGCTGCGGGACCTCCTCGGCCATATCCCGAACGGCAGACCGTACCAACGGGGGGTGCGATTCTTGCCAAAGTCCGACGAGGAGTACAGGGTGGTCCAACGATACCTGGTCGAGCGGAACCAGGAGTCGGGACTATCCTGGTACTCCTACCAGTTGGACTCCGAAAGGAGCACCAAGGTGGCCATACGAGGCCTACCCGTCGGGACCGACCCCCAGCTAGTGGCGGAGGAGCTGCGCGGACTCGGCTTCATCCCTGAGCATGTCCGGCCGATTCCGGCTAGACCTGGACGCCCGGGATGCCTGATGTTCGCGCAGCTGCAGACGACGCCCGAGACCGTGCCGGCCATCTACGAGGTGCACGAGCTCCTGTGCATGCCCGGCGTGGTTGTGGAGGCGTGGCGCGGCAGGAAGGGGCCTGCCCAGTGCCACAGGTGTCAGGGCTTCCGGCACTCGTCGCACAACTGCCACAGACCAGTGGCCTGTGTGCGATGCGGCGCAAGGCACCACGCCCAAGACTGCCCGCGCCCCCTCTCCGACCAACCCACCTGCGCCAACTGCGGAGGAGCGCATACCGCGAACAACGCGAACTGCCCTGTGTTCCGGCGGGAGTTCCGGAACCGGCGAGCGGGGACCGTCGCGACGACTCAACCCATCAGGACGTCGAGAGCCACCACGCTGCCCGCGAGACCGTCCGTCCAGGACGCCGGAGGAGAGCGAGACGCCACCGCCACGCTTATGGCAGAATCCAACCTGCCTAAGCAGCGGTCGGGCGCGCACCATCCTGGCGACAGACGGACGAGACGCGGCAAGCGAGGACGCGGGAGGAAACGCGGCCGTTCTCCTGCCGCGACTGCTCCCGCGTCGGTCCCCGACGGAATTCCCGCTGGCGATGCAGCGCCAGTGCCTCCTCCGCAGCCAGCCCCAGCTCGCACCGTGGCCAAGGCTCCGGCACCGGCCCGTACTCGAACCCCGGCCCGGCCTCGGACCCCAGCTGCGGCCCAGCCACGCACGCAGACCCGGATACCAGCTCCCGCTCGAGCTACGACTCAAGCGGTGGAAGCGGTGCAGCAGCCCAGGACGTCCCGGAGGACGAGGAGAGCGAAGGCTCCTCCCAGGCAGGAGGAGGAAGCCCTAGCTTACCACCCGCAGACGGAGGTCGAGCGGATGCGCATAGCATGTCTCAGCCTCCTGCACAAGGTCCTGACCGCGCTGCAGGAGAAGCGGGATCCTACCCCGCTGATCCTAGCGGCGCTGGCGGATCTGTTCCGGACGGCCTGAGCGCGCATCCCGCGTCCAGCTCCGCCGTGACCTCCCAAGCGACGACGACGTCGACGACGACGATCGTCTTTTGGAACGCCGACGGGCTTTCACCTCAAAAGGCCCGCCTCCTGAAGCTGCTGCTCTCTCAGCGCCGTGTGGACATCGGCCTGATCAGCGAGACTCACCTCAGGCCGGAGAACAGGTTGAAGGTTCCCGGATACCTGGTCTACCGGACTGACCACAGCTCGCCGCTCGGGGTCGCCTACCGGGGATTGGCGATCCTGGTGCGTCGGAACATCATTCATCAACTGCTGCCAGTACCACAACTGCTGACGTCGTACGCCCTGGGCGTAGAGGTCTGCATCGACGGCCAACCCACACGTGTCTTCGCGTACTACAAGCCGCCGCAGAACCGTCTGGCGGTGTCCGACATTCACACGCTTGTGGACTCGGAGCTGCCGACGGTCATCGCTGGCGACTTCAACGCGAAGCACACGGCGTGGAACTCCCTCACGATCTCCCCAGATGGCAGACGCCTCCTGGATGACGCAGACCGCTACGGCTACAGGGTGTTAGGACCAGAGGTCCCGACTCACTACCCGTACTGTGCAGCCCACGCTCCGGACGTCATCGACATCGCCGTGCTCCGCGGCAACATTGCCGCCGCGTCGATCGACGTCTTGGACGACCATTTGATTTCCGACCACCAGGCAGTCCACATGGCGCTGACGCTTCCCATCACCACGAGGAAGCTCCCTCCTCCTCGTCACCGGCAGGATTGGCAAAAATTCGCCAACGACGTGGAGTCTCGGGTGCCGTCCTTCCGGGTGGAGAACCCAGCGGACGTCGAACGATTGGCTCTGGACCTCGGCGCCGTCATTACGTCTGCGCTCGAGGAGTCCAGGATCGACGCCGCTGCCCCCCGAAGTCGACCGCCCCAGCTCCCCGCCCGGATCCTGAAGATGATCGAGGAGAAGAGGAAACTGCGAAGACAGTGGCAACGCACCAGGTGCCCAACCATTAAGTCCCGGCTGAACGCTCTGGCCGCCAAGATCTCGTCTGCACTGGAGACGGTTGCGACAGAATCTTGGCAACGGACCATCGAGACAGCCGGCGAAGATTGGACGGGCATCCACCGCCTCTGCCGCCATCTCTCCGGGAAGCCGCCGCCGATCCGGCCCCTGCTCGCCAGTGATGGGAACCCTCGTTACCGTGCTGAGGACAGGGCCGAGATATTCGCCGACTTCCTGGAGACGCAGTTCACACCGAACCCGACTGCGAGTATGCAACACGCAGCAGCAGTGGAGCAGCACGTGCTCGAATACCTCGAGCCGCCGTTAGCTCCGACAGAAGACCCCGTGGTGTTCTCCCCTGGTCAGGTCCAGCGGATGATCCTCCGGACTAAACTGCGAAAAGCCCCCGGCGCGGACGGTGTCACGAATGAAGCGCTGCGTCATCTGCCTTCGCGAGCCATCGCGACGATGACGCGCCTCTTCAACGGCATCCTCCGCACCGGGCATTTCCCGTCTTCGTGGAAGCTCGGACGGGTCATCATGCTGCCGAAACCCAGGAAGAACATCCTGCTGCCGGGAAGCTACCGGCCGATAACGCTGCTGCCCACTATCTCGAAAGTCTTCGAGAAGTTGCTGCTGTTGCATATGACGCCTCACCTCCAGCCACGCGACGAGCAGTTTGGCTTCAGAGCCGAACACTCAACATCGCTCCAGGTGACTCGCGTGCTGCATCACATCACTGCAGCGCGCAACAAGAAGGAGAGAGTCATCGCCGTGTTCCTAGACATGGAGAAGGCGTTCGACCGCGTCTGGCACGACGGCCTGTTGTACAAGCTGTCCACGTCTGCTACTCCTCGCCGAGTAGTGAAGACTGTGGGCAGCTTTCTCCAGGACAGGCGTTTCCAGGTCGCCGTCGAAAACGCCCTCTCCTCTCCACGTCCAGTTCGAGCCGGCGTACCCCAGGGGAGCTGCCTCTCGCCGTTGTGCTACGCGTGGTACACCGACGACATACCAGTCGCCGGAGGTGCCATGCTGGCGCTCTACGCCGATGACGCAGCTCTCGTGACGACCTCCCTCAACTCACCCCACGCTGCAGTGAAGATGCAGCGATCCCTGGATGCCCTTCCCGCGTGGCTGGAAGACTGGAGACTGAAGGTCAACGTGGCCAAGACTCAGGCGATTTCCGTGGGCGGCTTGTGCAATCCGCCTGCGCTGACGCTGAACGGCGAGAAGATCGATTGGACGTCGCAGGCGAAGTACCTCGGCGTGACCATCGACCGCCGTCTCAGCATGGGCCCCCACGTGAACAACGTCGTCGGACAGGCGCGCGCGGCGCGCAGCCTCCTCCGTCCCGTGTTCGAGTCCGCAATTCCGATCCGCGCGAAGCTCGGCGTGTACAAGTTGTACGTGCGCTCGCGGCTCACTTATGCTGCCCCGGCCTGGTTTCAGCTAGCCAGCGAACCACGTCGGCAACGCCTCCGCTCGCAGCAGTCGCAAGCGTTGCGTACAATTGTCGGCGCAACACGCTTCGTGCGGAACGACGTCATCCTGCGAGACTTGCGCATGGAGACCCTGGACGACTTCGTTCGACGCCTGAGCTCCAACATGTTCGCGCGAGCCGATGGAGCGCAATCTCACCACCTTCGTGGGATAGCGCCATACCGTCGGCCAGCTGCGGACATGAGGGAACTGCCACGTGACCTTCTTCTCCAGTAAGAAGAATACGACGCTCCTCACCGCTGGCGGACGGATGCCCACCGGGACGCCTTTTGTCTCGGTGGGTTCGACCTCGCCGAGCGGTGGGTTGCAGCACTCACCGGATTGACAACCCCTGGAGTGACCAGCTGATCGCCTGCCGGCGTGCCTTCCTGCGGGCTCGATCGCATCACTTCGTGGGGCCCCCCACCTCTACATCGAGGAGACAACACCACCTGGCCGAGAGGCCTCTCCTCGTCCCCGGCTGTTGTTGCAGTCGGCGAGTGAAACCACCGCAACAGACCATCGTCTGGTCCGGTTACCTCGGGGCCACCCACCGGCCCAAGAGAAGACCCGAATGAAATGTTGGCTTTTCTATCATTTTATTATATGTATATAGATTAAAGTTTGACGAATGTGTTTGTGTTGGTATTAAACTTTGATTTTTTTATTTTTATATTAAATTTCCTATTTTTTCTATAAAATTTTCAATCCGATTTTTAATGAAACCTTATATTTTTAAACTACACTTTATTACGTTTTGGCAAAAATATATTATCTCCATAAAATATGAGACGATAATAAAATGTTACAAAGCAACCATTTAAAATCAAGTTGAGTTCAATTTTGGCTCCAGCCACTGACTTGGCATAAGTAAACAAACCAAATTTGACGGAGTACCTTGTAGAGTGCATAAGACAACAAGATGCGAAAAGTTTGCAAACATCCTTACTAGTTCCTACTAATATTATAAATGCAAAAGTAACTCTATTTGTCTGTCTGTGTGTCTGTTACGCTTTCCCGCTTAAACCTCTCAACCGATCTTGGTAAAATTTGGCACCTTTAGACCCTACTACCCTAGAGAAAGAATATAGGCTACCTTTTAATTGAAAGAGACGCAGACGAAAATGCGCGGGCCCGCTAGTACATATATAAATAGACAGTATAGCAATAGACAGGAGTAACAAACTTTAGGTATAAAATTTTAACGATGTTAGGCTAACACCAAAAAAATTAGTTATACAGGTTGAATCTTCAGCGACGATACATAATGAAATAAGGTAATTTAGACTCTATTCTAATACGAAATTACAATAAAAATAGATTTTTTTATTGCAAGATAGATAAACGAGCTTACGGCCCACCCGGTGGTAAGCGGTTACCGTCGCTCATGAACCTCTGCAATGTCAGGGCAATGAGGGACCGTTATATATCACATACTTACATAAATAGGACTTTTCTTAAACGTTTCAAGAGGGACATGTCATAGCGCTCCGGGAACATCGTAAACGGGAGTCCATCCCAGATCGGAATCGTACGGCGCAAATAATAAGATTTTTATTACAAAAATGAAAACGACCGACTTCTTTTTCTCAAACATAGCACATAAACTACCAGTCAGATCTTTATTAAATTTATATGAAATAATATCCAAAGTGTCTTCCTAACAAAAAATCATCGAAATCGGTTCGAAGATTCGACGAAATCCCACGAAAAGATTTATTAGAAACAACAGAGCATTGACTAACAACCTCGCGTGATATCATTAATTAATCACCTTGTATAGGTTGTTGTTCATATTACATTTGAAAGTAAACAAGATCTACGTTATAAAATTGTTGTTCACCCCTGTGACAGCTGCTAAGACAGATGCAAGCGACCGTTACAGGCACGTGTGACCCTCGATATTTTACTAGCTAGGTACTTGTTGAATTATCAACGAAATGCTCGATCAAATATACTAGATACTAGTATCTATCGTGTACAATTAGAGTGTAAAATGGCATTAAACACTAACAAAATCAATCGAATTGAATTGAATTGTTTTAAATTAGAGACTAGGTCATTAATGTTGTTTGGAGACATTGTTTTTTTCGGTACACTGTATCTAGTAATATTATATCAATGATCGAAATTGTATGTAGCAAGTATCTATCTAAACTTGCTTCTACAGAGACCTGAGCATAGGTTTGTTATTAATCAGAAAAATTCTGATAAATTATAGTGCGTGGAAATGAACGTACTTCTTTGGACCGATTTCCCTTAACTTTAGTTTGCTTGGACCAATTTGGATGCTTTATTTTTCATATTATAAAAGGCGATGATCTTCTCAAATTTAACGCTAAAAGTAAATGTAAAGTTGGTATTATATATGATTAGGCCCAGCAGTGGACAATAAGTTGATAAAGTAGCTACCACTTTCAAATTTAATTCGTCAAACCAGTACAATAATAATACCATGAAGGTTTTCATCAAACGGGACTTAAATCACCCCTCGTATCGCCCTTCTTATAAACTTCATTCAATAATTGCACAAATTTACAACAAAACCGAAAAATTATAAATATCAAAATATTACACGGCATTCTGAATTTTATCGCCTTTGACATTAGGGTGAAACTCCCACTTCCAAATTATTTACGTTCTTCAAAAAATATTATGTGTTCAAACAATTTATTGATAAGCAAAATTGGGCTTTATTAATAGAAGTTATGGTACAAAATCGTTTGAATGTTTTTTTTTGTGTATTATAGCGCGTGCCAATCCACAGGGGTGCGCGAGAGTCGTTTCCCGGGTTTTTTTTTGTATTTCGAATCCCCCTTCAGTCGATTGTTGACAGTGTGACCGTTAGGACGTGTTTTGTACGTTGGAAAATTATTTATAATTCTAGTTTTAATGGTGAAACAATGTGATGTGATTTATGTGAATTGTGAAATTATATTAAATAAAGTTATTTACTCTCGTAATAACTTAAATATAGATTGTGTTTAAAAATTAGCAAGTTCGAAAATTTTCATTAGTATATAAAATTTAGTGAGTAATTTGGAAGAAAATATTTAAAGTGAAATCTAGAAAATGCCCAAACAAGCTGCTAGCAAAGTCATAGCACTTTGACCGTTCCAGTCAAAGGACACCCCTTGAAGAAAAAACGCGGGAACCACGCTCCAAGTAACACGAAGGAAAGCCTAACAATGGACTCGCCCAAAATCGTCTACAAATATTACTCCAACCCCGCATTCTGTTCACAAAGCGAGGTCGTCTTTCAAAAATCATGTGTCACAAAAATAGTTACACCAGACAGACAAAGAATGCCGCCTTTAGGAGGTAACTCACCGAGGAAGATTGAAGTCTGTAATCGAATTGTCAGGACGGATATCTCGGATAACCCTATAAGGATGTCCCCAGCCGGTCGCAACAGAGAAGAACCTCCAGAGCTGCCACCAAAACCGGCGAAATACCAACCCAAGTTCCAAAGACAAGCGTCTCTCATCCACAAACCAACCAGACGAGTAAGATGTCGAACTAGAAGCGAGGATTTAGAAATGGCTCAATTAAAACAACAAAGAAATACCAGACTAAACATGACGATACAAAACGATGGTGAAACAATGAAACATCGATACGAAACAATCGACGATGATATCGATTATTCGCCCACAAAGAAACGAATAATCGCAGCTGATCCGAGTGAAATTGAAGAATATAACGTAGACGGACCAGATGAGCACGAAATGAAAGAAATACCAACGGAAATAGTTAAAACAGTCAATGGTAGAACACACAGATACGCCATCGTTCCCTCAGACGATGACGAACCAATCAGAAAGAACAACGTTACTTTTAGCTCTCCTATAATGTCCCAGAAAAACTTAATCGCAACACAAAAATTGCACGAATTGCTGTCCACACCTAGAAAACTAAAGAGTTACGCTTCTCAACCTTCAGTCCGAATGACCCCAAGTAAAAATCAGACCAGTCCTAACAAATTTGGCACCCCACAAAGATTTATATCCAGCACACCTACCCATGGCGTAACACCTTCAAGATCTTGCGCCAATATTGCTCTCTCCAGAAATACGTCTCCAATTTCACCGAAAGCTCAACAGAAACTGAATTATGGTCTTGCTGATGAGCTGGAGAGACCTGATGTCTTTGTGACGAGTGTCAGAGAGAAAAGCAGGGATAGTTTCGATAGAGATATGAGTAGAGAAAGTAGGAGGGATCGAAGAAGGGATAAAACTACTGCTGTTATTGTTCCTAGGTAAGGTTTTACTCCTTATATTATACTTGTAGCAATTTAATTTCGTATTGGTGCCCTTTACTGTACATATGAACCACATATTATTATATTCAATTGTAAAAATAGTAATTGGGTGGGTGGGTTATACCTTTTATTATGATAAAGCTAAGGTTCACGTTACTTTATACCGTGTGGCCACCGGAGCTACCAACTGGTGTAATATAAACAGTTTGATTAGTTATTTTATGGAAATACGATTATTAATCGAATGGTTCATGTTTGCGCCTTCAAATAATAATGGAGCGAAGTATCTATTCGTTAAATTGCTATTATATTTATGAGTGCAGTTGCTTTTGAAATGCAATTATAATGATTGCGAAGAATTTTTTGTGAAGTATTTAATTAATATGGTACCTAACAACTAGACGTAAATAAAATGTGATTATTAATAAAATGGATATAGGAACAGACTAGGTAACTTCACTATATTGGTTAAAAGTCTCTTCCGGAATATTTCGGACTACGCCGAGTTCTTTAAACTATACAATGCGTTAGGTTGCGCATTTTTTTATATTCAACGGCCATAGGACAATTAGCACTTTTTACAAACGGTTACCGTCGCTCATGGACCTCTGCATTGTCAGAGGACAATGAAGGGTTGCAAGAAGCACTGTGGCAACTTTGTTAGACGAAAGATTATTACTTAAACTATTTACACTACAATTTCCACCTTCCAGAGTAGCACCACCGCCATCAACAATATCTGAAGACACGTACAAATCCATATCAAGTTTGAAGGCGAACCCTGGCGCCGCCTCATTGAAGATAGCCACACTTATACTTACTTTGTGTGGAGGATTGAGCACAGGGCTGAGTTTCTATATGATGTATGCTGTAAGTAGTTTTTATAAATGTTGTATTTCTTTTTTACTTTGCTAGGTAAATTTGCAAACTACGGATGGGAAGTTGTTACCGTTTCATATGCAATGCAATGCTCTGTAAAGACTTTTAGATTACTATTTTATCGATAGCGAATATATTGTGCTATAATACTGTAGGTAATTGTAAGCTATGGGAACCGTCATCAGTATTTACGTTGTAAATGCAGACAAATTTGCCCATTTACCAAATTACATTAAAAATCTCTAAAATGATCAGTGTTTTGTACTATAATATGCATTAATTATGCACATAAACTTTCCTTTAGAAACACTATCTATTAAAAAAATCATTGCGTAGTTTTAAGGATTAATACATACATAAGGACAGACAGTAAATAAACTAATTACATACTTAAAATTGTATTATTAAATAAGAATATTGTTATGTTCCAGCTCGGTCGTAAATACTATCTAGACTTCAGCGTCCTGTCAGGATTCACATGTTTCATCCTAGGTCTTTTAGGCTTTAGATCTAAAAGACACAGGTTGTTGCCTAACAGAAACTATGTTTCGGGTAAGTTCTTTGAAATTAAATAATACTATGAAAACTTTTAATTTGAGTTTTAAAGACTCGCTGAGAAAACTGTCACAAAGTGAATTATATGTTGAATTAATAGAATAGATATTATTTATTAGTGTAGTGAATATAGTTTTTTGAGTAATGCCATAGACAAAAAGTTATCTCATCATCCCACAATGGACATTAAAATAATTAATTAAAGGTTCAGTTACACGTGCTAGTTAGTAGCATGCTTTTTAGTATGCTCATTAGCATACTTGTTTCGATCACTTGTCATCTGTCTGTCTTGTCTGTGCTCATTATTAGCAATGTTTCGACACACGTACCACTAAGTAGCAATTGCTCAAAAGTAGTATGCTTTCGTGCTATTAACTAGTATGTTTAACTGTACCTTAACTTCAGATACCCATTTTCTCCTTCTTAAGTAGTACGTACTAATTATTCTACTTCAAATAAGTTTTTGGGCTTCAGCTGAAAATCAGCGCTGCAGTAATCTGCGGCATATGCTGAGCTGTGGTCTTATGGGCACACTGCACTGTTTGTTAGCATTGTTTTTGTCTTTCTTAAAATGTATATTTGTAAATGTGTATTGTGTGTTCATTAAATGTTTTTCTTTCTTCTTTTCTTTCTTAAAAAGATTCTTTAATGAGGTTATGTGTGAGTAATATCAGTCATGAACTTATTATTTAAACTACGGTTGGAAAATATATCTTCTAAATTCTTATGGTTAATGATGACAGCCCACATGATTATTTTTAAAAAACTTGTCATCTTTAAGAAATTTTACGACTACGAATTGTGATGCGGGTCGCAGTGTGGGTCATTAAGTTTTATGCACATTTCCGGTCGAAGTTTCCATCTTATACATACGATGTTAATTCTTAATTCTTGGATTAAAAGTCTCTGCTATTGTTCATCTATATCTATACTAATATTATAAAGCTGAAGTTTGTTTGTTTGTTTGTTTGAACGCGCTAATCTCAGGATCTATTGGTCCGAATTCAAAAATTCTTGATTCTTCACTGTTGGAAAGCCCATTTATCGAGGAAGGTTATAGGCTAAATTTTATTTTAAAAAAAATTAGGGATCCGCATGAGAATATCGAATATGTAACAAAAGGTGAAAAAGCGAAAACCTATTTATGCGTACGCTGCAAAAACTATTGACAATAGAACAAAATGATGTACTGCGGGTTTTTAGGTATTTTAAAGACAAACAAAAAAGTCCGCGACAGCATATATCTAACTATCATAGTTTAGTCACAATAACCGCTTTTATGGTTATGAAAAAAAAAATTTCGTCCCAATATTGAATTTATTAACGTTAAATGAGTATCCCTCATCCAAATTAAGTATTTTGTTATCAAGAGTGTTAATGTAGAAGTAAATTACTTTTTGTTTTATTCAAATCGGACTTATCGTTTAGAAGTTATTACGAGTATAAAACGCAATGAATATGAATGGGGCACTGCGGGCCGCGAAAATAATAACTCGACGGCATTATATTTATTTCCTTATATTGTTAACATCATTCATCATCAGCCTGCGGACGTCCACTGCTGGACATAGGCCTCCCCCAAAGATTTCCAATGCGACCGGTAGGTAGCGGCCTGCATACCTGCCTGTTAACATCATTATTTTTATTATATTAGAACGAAGTTTTGGAACGAAGTTCCTTATCGCGCGTTATCGAAAAGGGGCTAGACGGAAGAAAATCTTACGAAAAGTTGTCACGACACTTTTTTTGTTTTAAATGATTATCGCTAGATGAAGCTGTGATCAAAATCTTTTAAAACACGTTCCTTTTAAATTATAAGATATCTTTTAATCGAAAGGAACTTCGTTCTATTCGGGTGTCCCATGACACCTCTTAAGATTTTTTTTTCTTTACAATTTACCTATCATATTTTCTTACACGTTTTTTTCTTACCAATGTTAATCTAATATTTACTTTTAAGTGTTTGATATAACTCAATAAATAAATATATTTGTTTCAGGATACATCGTACTATCATCATTTTCTCTACTCAGCGCATTTGGTCTTCTAGTCTTATTATCAGTACAGCCTAAATCTGGTACACCATTGAACGACATAACATCAGGAGCGGTGTGCGCTGTATCGGTGTTAGCGCTCGGTGTCGCGTGTTTAGGAGCTGTGGTCTCTTACTGTTGCGCGACCGATCCGCCTGATAATAGGGTTGCTAGTGTTAGATATTAGGGTTTTATAATTATTTACTGTTAAGATTAAGAAATATGATTTTATAGGAAGTAAAAACTAAAATAAATGGGCAAAAATGTTAATTATTGTTTTTAATTTAGGTATTTTTGTGTATATTTTCGGAGCTTACAAATATTGATGTTTAATTCAAGTAATTTTTGTTATGATCATTGAAAGTTGCAATTTCTCTCTCTTCAATTTCAAAAAAAGACAATTTATAAGGAAATAGAATTTACCTCTCCAAAGTCTATTTTTCATTCATTTGGAAAAAAAAACGTAATACAGAATACTGAAACTGATAAAAAAGGGTTCCACAAATCGCTAAGTGTGAATTTACCTAATTTAACTGTATATTGTAATTCTTATATTTAATGACCTTATTTGGAACTGTTTAGAGTATATTTCATTAATGTAACAAAAATTGTTAGTAAAATCTAATGCATGGTGACTACAATTGGGCTTAACACCCTACTTATATTTTCCATTTGGTAATTTTATTATTTTAAATTTAATTACATTATGTAGTAATTAGGATTAAGAAAACAAAGGTATACGCTATTTTATGTAAAAATATTATACTTTAGCCGCAAGTGTTTTAAGCTTAAATTATTAGTTCTCAAATATTTTAAAATTTAACTTTTTTTCGAATTACTGAATGAATACGCTTAACAATTTTATTTTTAAGAAATAATGTAAAATTACATTCTATCCTATTAGCAGTTATGGTACTTTAATTTATTTTTTAATAGTTTTGCGGTTTTATCATAGAATTATTACATCTGGAATCAACATCATGAACAACAGAATGAAGCCAGTTTAAAACGCACCGATCGCGCGTAACTACAGGATATTCTGGCGTTAGTGTACTGATGACACGCAATTCGTTTAACACACGAATAAAATATTACATACAATAAGTTCTTTAAAATTTAACTTTGTTATTTCTGATGTTGAATCAAAATATCGTGTTGTTACGCGCGATCCGATCGGTGCGTTTTAAATTGGCTTCATTCTGTTGTTCATGATGTTGATTCCAGATGTAATAATTCTATGGGTTTTATGCATAAACTGTTTAAAATATAGTGTGTAACTTGTAAAATAATATTATTTCAAAATTCCAAAGAAAAAAATGTAATGTTTCACGTTTGACGTTAAGCACATAAATGAAAAAAATTGCTTTTTATTTATTAAAAAATGTTAAAATGTAGATAAGTAAGTATATATAGGTTAAATATGATGGCTTAGAAATGTTGTAAGTAAATAAAGTTAATATAAGAATGAAAAAAGATTTTTATTTTAACTCTCACACAACTGGATTATAAGTGAATGTAAATGTGTTGTACATAACAACAATAATTTTCAATAACTTTAATTTTTTTTGTTAATATAAAATGCTCGTGTCACAATGTTATGATTTTTCTGTTAATAGGTTTATTCCCCGTCAAATGGATTTTTCTTGAATAAATATAATTAAAATAGGCTTAAATATTTGTATTCTGTGGCCGATTTAAATTGAGAAGTCGATAACACCAGCTTGTAAAATGTCAATTGAGAATAATGTTACCAACATAGTAGCATTTCCATGAATTGACACAAATTACGCTTTAAAAACTTTTGTGTTTTTGTTAATTTTATTAAGATATGTTTGCTTAATTATGATATTTTGTTTTAGTTCATTACATCAAATTTAACTTAAATGACTTGAGATAAATTGGAAACTTTTCAATTTATCTCAACTCATTTAAGTTAAATTTGTTGGTTAAAAATTTGTGTGACATTTTATACAAAGAAATAATTTAATTGTTTTAAACCAATAACTACATAATTAATGCATAATCGCATGTAACATCTCAGTTGACATTTGTGTGAAATAATTGAACACTTTAAACACCGAATAGAAGAAGAAATCCTTACCACTAAAATGGCCTTTATCTATTATATTGTAACAAAAAAATCAATTAAAAACATGCTCGTCACAATATTCAACATTCATAATATTGTCCACTTGTTAACAAGTTTGAAGTTAAGTTCCAGGATAATAATTTTCTAAGGCTGGCAGCACTTAAAAATCCCGATTCCGACATTCGACAATAATAAAAAAGTTGTGAGATTTGTTCACCCCGTTGTGCTAATTTGATAACATTTTAATTGTTTGATAACTTAATATCAGTACAAAAACGAGATGAAACATTAGTAGCGAAGTGCCATTATCTGCATTTGTGTTAAAACCCAACGAAATATGCATTTTAACTTATTTTAACACATTAAAATTGGACCAAAGAGTAGTAATAGGTAAGTCTTTGTTTGTGATTATACCAAGGCTGAATGTTTTGCTTTCTTGTCACGAACGTAGAAAAAAAAACAAAAAATTGTAATTCGATTTTTGAATTTTTTGTTTGTTCTTTTTATCTCAATTTAAAAATGATAAGTGTCGTATAAAATGGATGATAACAAAATAAAAAATCAGTATTTATGAATAACAAATATGTTATTGCAAAATTGTTTGTGACAGAATGTAGAATAAAATATGCAAAATATGATAATTGTATGCAACAAATAAACTTTAATACCTACTCCATTAGAGAATTTTTATTACGAAATTAATACACAATCATGATAGTAAAAGGTTACCATTGCTCACGGACCTCTACAACGGTCAATAGGACTGACATCTATCATTTACAATACAGTATTGTTTACTAAATAATTTTCAAAATAATCTATGTATCAATAAACTGACATACCCCGCTCTAAATAAGGTTTGGCCACTCAACTGGGATCAATAATTTTTGCTAGATGGTGAATAGGGATTGCTGACCCGGAGATTGTTCAGAATCGCTACCTTGTTTGACTATTTTTTTTGAATTAGATTATTAATCAAACCCAATATTCTTGTAACTGTTTATTCTTAAAATACATAAACATATTATCTCCACAAAATATGAGACAATAACAAAGTATAAACAAAACCAATTTCCGAATTAATATGATGTCGTCTCAATTTTGACTCCTGCCACAGACTTGGCTAAAGTAAAAAAAAACTATTGTTGCCGATCTCAGTTCAGTGGGTATGTGATCGGTTGACGTCCACATTGAAGACTCAAGGGACAGCAACTTGATGAGTGGGCTGTTCAATTCTATATCTGACATGCAAAACAAAACTAGAATTTATTTAAATGTTAATTAGTATTTGTTCCATTAAGATAATATTGTTAGTTAGTTATATATAGCTAAAGATGAGTCAATTATCCAAAGATGTTATTATGTCTTGTCCCTTTAAACACTGCGTCAAAATTAGTTTGTTTACTTATGCCAAGTCTGTGTCTGGAGCCAAAATTGAGCACAGTTCTAAAACTGTTTTCATTTTTATTGTCTCATATTTTACGGAGACAGTGTATTTTTGCTCTAGCATGCCCAATAAGGTTCCTGTCAGATCTTCTCAGGACATTGGCTTTTTCTTATTCAGAACTGGTGGTAGCCTTTTAGTATCAACAAGCATGATAATTTCATTAACGTTGAGAATAAATAATTTCTTCAGACACTCGCGGTTTTCTATGATACTTTCACGCATTTTCAACGGGTTCTTACCACAATATTTAAATATCGAGACAACTCAATTAAAAATAATTTCATAACTATTGATATCGTTAATTTATCAAATTTACTCATTATTTCTTTTAATTTGTTTTAGTATAAGGATAAATTTAATGACTAAACAATGTCATTAAATCTTAGTCATTAATAACATAAATTATATCATTTAGTGACTAAGTATGTTTTGTACATAAATTTCTAGTACTTGTTTATTGTAAATTGTTAATGGTTTAACCAATAATATAAAGAATACTAAATTCGATACAATTTAACGGGATGGCATACTCAGTAAAAATGGCGCTGCCGCATGATCTTAGAAATCCTTAGAAGATTGCTAAACGTATTTTAATTATACATCGTAATAAGTCCTTTTAAAGAAAAGTAGTTCTTACATTTGAAGGTTAGTATTCAGTTTCCTACTTCCTGAATTTACATTTATAAGTAGGAAAGAGTTGAATATTATCTGCAAAGACATTCAATAACACTTTTTAAATATAAACGAACATTACCAAATCCTCTGTGTCCGTCAAATGTCTTTTTTTAGTTTTGTATGGCAATACTTTCACGCATTATCAACGGGTTCTTACCACGATATTTAATTAATTGGGTGGTCTCCTCTTCTTCTTCTTCATCTTTTATTTATGGCTCCCGTCCATTGACGATTCGCCAGTGTCAAGTTAGGAAGGAGCGTACACGGTATTGCTTAGTTAAGTAGCCAAAATACTGTTCGGTGTGCTTGATCTACAACAGAGTGACAACACAAGACGATTACAGGACAGCACTAGAACAAACATAACACATAAAAATGTTACAAAAATAATAATATTAATAATATTGTATTGTAGTTGTTAGTATACGGAAGGTTGTTATGGATAGGAATGGAAAAAAGATTAGTTAAAGTTTAATATTATTGAACTCTATAAATTTCATAAGTACATAAATAAGAGTGGTCTCGATATAGATCCAGTGGTACTATCAAAAAGCGAACGAGAAGAGGGTAGACAGATTTGTTTACTCGTAAATCTACCCGCATTTAGTTTTCTCGTGATCATGACGTTGCTACAACATTGAAATATCGAGACCACTCAATTAAATATCGTGGTAAGAACCCGTTGATAATGTATGAAAGTAATGTAGAAAACCGCTAGTGTTTGAATAAGTTTGTATGGCATTTTGTTTTGATTAGAAATTTTAATCAGGTTTTTTTTTATTGCCTTGTAGGCAGACGAGCCAGGTTTCCGAATCTTGCCGTTAGGTGGTGCTGTTCACCAGAAAAAATATGTTTTCTTGTTTAAAATACTGTACTGTACTGTACCAACCCATTACTGCCCACTGTTGGGCTCAGGTCTCCTCAGAAGAGGGATTAGGCATAGTCCACCACGCTTGCCCAGTGCGGATTGAGGACTTCACATATCTTCAAAGGATTTTTAGAATCCTTTTCCGACATGCAGGTTTCCTCACGATGTTTTCCTTCACCGTTTTTAACCTGTGGTGTTTTGAAAAATTGTACATAAATCTTTTTCACATTTAGATTTAGAGGTACAAGCCGGCCGGATTTGAACCCGCGACCTCCCGTTCGGAAGGAAGCGCTTCGACCACTCGGCCACCACCACTAATCAAAATAATATTAGGATTATTAACTTATTAGATTCCTTTTAATTGTCATTACTAATGACCATCATTATAAATATAATTAACAAATTTGATAATACACAGTTTCAGTTCAGTCGTGTTCTGTGATTGTCTTATCGTTGACGCGTGACAAATTTTTAATATTATTGTTTTAAGGTCGATTTGGTTATGTTTAAGTAGATTATTTTAAAAGTAGGTGAACGTTACTAAGTGTACGTGCTTATTGTTTTTTTCTAAGGTCGGTTTCGCTAAGATTAAGTATCTTAAAATGCTTAAAACTAAACGAGTCGATATTACTATCTTAGCTTAGTGCTGAATTTAATCGCTGTTTTAGTAGTTTTAGCAATTTTTTGTTTTTAGACGTGTTTGGAATAATATTTCCTTATAATTAACTAGCTTTTGCCCGCGACTTCGTTCGCGTGGACTTCAGGTTCGTCCCGTATTATCAAAAATTGTAGCCTATGTGTTATTCTGATGTATAAGCTATATTGTTGTAAAGTTTCATTCAAATCCATTCAGTAGTTTTTACGTGAAAGAGTAACAAACATCCATCCATACATACAAACTTTCGCCTTAATAATATCCTTATAATTATTAAACAAGGTAGTGAATAGTGATAGTGAACTTCAGTCATGCGCCACAGTAGCGACATCTGGTGACATTTGATATATATACACACATGAGTGAATTAATTTAACACACAGGGCAGTGGCGAAGCGTCAATTTTCTAGAGAGTGAAGTAGTTATATGGTATTCATACAAAAATAGGTAAACTTAGTTTCTATTATATCATTATAAACTGCCCTGACAGTCTCTTCACTTGATAGTCTATGAATAACAAAGGGGAAGCCGATAGGAATAGAGTTCTACAAAGCCTTCGCCACTGTAACAAACATATTATTTGAACTCTGACATGATTATTGTTCATGATTTAAATGACTTAGTTTGATGGTAATCAAATGATCCAATTATTTTCAGATAAAAATGTCTCATCCACATATAAGAGAGGCGGCAGAATCTCTCCTTAATAGCGTCAGCTCACCGCCTTATAGACATATCAGTAAGTACCTAATACTTGTTATGAAAACAATATGATAAACTTATTTTACTCCCAATGCCCTAGCATTGTGAAGGTTCACTTACCATGAGGTAGGCCTTAGGCTCGTTTATCTATCATTATCATCATCAGCCTATAGACGTCCACTGCTGGACATAGGTCTTTCCCAAACCTCGCCACATCGACCGGTCCTGCGCCATCTGCATCCAGTAACCTCCCGCAATCATGACCAGGTTGTCGGTCCATCTTGTGGGGGGTCTACCAACGTTGCGCTTACCGGTTCGTGGCCGCCACTCCAGAACTTTTCACTTGTATTGTACACGTAAACCTTTCTCTTGAATGACCCTATCTATTAAAAGGCCGCATTAAAATCCATTGTGTAGTTTTAAAAATTTAAGCATACATAGAGACAGACAGCGTGAATCGACTCTCTTTCTTTCTATCAGATCAGCTCTATGGTACCATATTATTGCATTGTCATTGCGATACACATGCCTGCAAAGTTTCATCTCAATCGGAAACCAGGAAGTTTGTCAAATTTAGCTTGCGAGATTCCACTCGAACTTACACTTACACATCCAGTGCAAGTTAATATAAAGCTTGTAAAATATGTGCTGATAATAATTTCTGATATTCCAGGTCATTCCCAATCAGTGAATCTCATGACTGAGGACCTGGTAGCAGGTCACAGGCCAGCTGGAAGAATGTCAACAGTGCGAAGGTTTTTCTGTCTGTTTGTCACTTTCGACCTGCTCTTCACGAGTTTAATGTGGCTGATATGTGTGATGGTGAGTATTTTCACATATCATAATAACACATACATTACTTTCATGCATTTTGAACGGGTTCTTACAACGATATTTAATTGAGTTGTCTCGATATTTCGTTGTTGTTGCAAACGTCATGATCACGAGTAGACTGGATACTGCGGGTCGATTTATGAGCAAACAAATGGAACTTGAACTCACATCACGACACAACACACTTAATTACAAAAGACTCTCCGAACACTTAATAAACGCTGTGTTTATCACTGAATTCCACTGGTGCTATGTCTTGAAATCTCAAGAAATAGCCTTCGAACCACGGCTGAAGTCAGAACCCAGCACGGCGTTATACGGGATAGCACGACGCGTTACACACTACGGCGTTCTTTACCGTGGTGTATCGAGGTACCGGGGACTTACGATCACGTGGTAATCTTTATTTTTCTTTCAGATGCGAGGCGAGACGTTGACACAAATATTTCAAAGAGAAATAATTAATTATAATATAAAAATATCATTGTTTGATATAGTGATGTTGGCTGTGATAAGATTTGCATTATTATTGTTATTTTACGCATTATTATACATTAATAATTGGAGTGTTATAGCGGTAAGTAAATGTTTTATATTTGGTTTTTGTCCGACTTCCGAAAAGGAACTCAATTTGTCTGTTTTTTTTATGTTTGTTCAACGATACCTCTTGTTTGGGTGGACCGATTTGAATGATTCTGGTGTCAGATGAAAGGTGATGGCTGAACTTAGGTCCCAATGTTATTTTTTAAAGATAGAACAAGTACTTTTCGATCTGTGTTTAAAAATATGTATTTTTAACCGACAAAATTTCACGATTTGCTATGCGTTTTTGCGTGTATTTTTTTTATATTAACCGATTTCGATGATTCTTTTTTTGTTAGAAAGCACACATTTTGGGCATTATCTCATATAAATTTGATAAAGATGTGACTGGTAGTTTTTGTATGATTGAGAAATGGAAGTCGGTCGTTTTCATTTTTGTAAAATAAATATTATTTTCACAACACCACTGACTAAAAACGGTGAAGGAAAACATCGTGAGGAAACCTGCTTATTTAAAAATCCTTCGTTTGATATACTCAGTCCTCATTGTGGTCTCGTGGTGGACTATACCTGATCCCTCTACTGCGGAGATCTGAGCCCAGCAGTGGGCAGTAATGGGTTGTTACATTACAGTATTTTTGATGAAATATTACTTAAGGATAAGCAATTAGAGGACAATGGAGATTAAAAGAGTAAAATAAAAATAAAATATTTATTTAATTATTCATTTTTTACATACATATATATATTATAACTACTTAAAGTAGTTTTTAACTATAATATACTATTTTTAAAGTGTGTATAATACTATTATTAATTCGTTTCAGCTCTCTACTAGTTGTACGTGTGCATTTTTAATAGCAAAAGTTTTTGTATTTGACGTAAGTACAATATTATTGAAAAAAAAATTAACTTAATTTCTATTCTTAATATTTTCAGTATACCTAATTTAGTATTAACTAGCTGATTCACGCAACTTCGTCTGCGTCAAAAAGATGTTCAGGCAGCACTGTTAGATTTTGAAAAGACCTACAAACCGGTAGTACATCATTTTGTTTTATAATGAATAGTTTTCGCAGCGCACGCGATGTAAGAAAGTTTTTGGGTATTTTTTTCACACCTTACATTATTGAAATTTTAGTACGGACCTCTATTTTTTTCCAAAATAAAATGTAGTCTATGTTACTCGTAGATAATGTAGCTTTCGAATGGTGAAAGAATTTTCAAAAACTGTCCAGTATTTTTTGAGCATATTCATTACAAACAAACAAAGTTTTCCTCCTTATAATATTAGTGTAGATTGGAAGCCCTTTTTGGAAGTTACCAAAAATGTTTTTTTTCCTAGTGGCCAGATGCAGCCCAGCCGGTGTACCAAGTATTTCTAATCCTGACTTCCTTCACCCTGTCGTGGGGCGAAGCGTGGTTCCTGGACTTCAGGGTGCTTCCCCAGGAATTACACTGCAAGGAAATACTGGATTCTATAGGTAAGTGAGATTAATAGTCTTATTTTTAATAAGACATCTCCCTTCTATTACCGTACCACCCGGCGTCGAGGTGGAGGTTGTCCTTACTATATGGAACCACCGTCCATCCACGGTCCGTTTCAGGAACACTTTTTTTGCCACGCACCGTCCGGCTATGGAATGAGCCCCCCTCTTCGGTATTCCCAGAGCGCTATGACTTGTCCTTCTTCAAATCGAGGCTTGAGGAGGGTCCTTAAAGTTAGGTCGTAGGTAGCAACCCCTCGGTGTCCCCTGACATTGCAGATGTTCATGAGCGACGGTAACCACTTACGATCAGGTGGCCCGTTGGCTCGTCTGCCTACATGGCAATAAAAAAAAAGTGAAGATTTTGTACCTTTATATGTAATTGTAATATTTTATATTACATAGCCGAGCGACACGTATGAGATATTTTCCAATTAACAAAAGACGTAGATAACACTGAACACGATTCCCACCGGATTCCCATTTGAATTTCAAAACTCAAATCTTAGAATCTCATTCTTATGCCATTCATTTTAAAGCTCAATTTTCTATTTAGTCCAACACGGCGCGTCAGAAAGGACTCCCTTACTGCATCCTCAGCCCGTCGCTAATTCCACGTGCGCCGAGTCCACGGTAAAGTGGTTCTCTCCGGTGGACACTCCAGAATCTAGTCCAAGACCGAGGGGTTTGGGAGACCAGGTCATTTTGACACAGGAGCAGGTAAAAATCTTACAAGCTTTATGTTAACTTGTAGTGGATGTAACTATGTATGTTCTGGTGGACAAGCTAAATTTTTACAAGTTCTCAGTTTTCGTTTAAAGTTGACATTTTGCACAACAGCGTGCAAAATATATATACAGGGTGATTTTTAAAGAAGGTACATATTGCAGGAAGGTGATGAGTACTCTGTTCTAATACGGAATATTACAAAAAATAAGTAAAATTACCAAAAAAAAATTTTCGACATTCGACAAAACTACCTCAAACAAACAATTTCGGCTAAAAGAGTGTTGACTGACGACCTCTAGTGATCTCACGCACCCCACACCTCCGCCACACCCATCAGCTGTCGAAAAACCATCATTTTGCAAGAATTTTAGATATTTATAAGTTGCTATTACTAAGGCATTAAGCCATATTCTTTGGTAATAATATTTTTACTGGTCGTATATAACCATCAGCTACCATGACCTTCAATATGTACCATCACTAGGAAATCACCCTGTATATATATAATATCGCGTGACAATGCAAATAATATGTCAATATGGCGCTGATCTGATGATGGATTCGGAAGGTCATAGGAACTCTTGTACTAAACAAGATAGACTCGTCGTGTTTGTGCTCGTTTTACTTGTATTATCTAGCACTCTACTGCTACATGATATGAAGGATCTTAAAATCTTTCAATCTCCTTGTTACGCAGACGAAATTGCCCTTGCCTAATCCTAGTACATTCCTTAATTAACTTCTACCGTCAATAGGTCGATCGGATCAAATCATTATTGAACTCAATTGGAAAGATTAATTTGGCATTACAGTCTAAGGTTATCTAAGAACTCTGTTTTCCTGACATTGTTTATCTGTAACTTTTTGTCAGCTGAAGTGTGATGAATGACCTGTAACAATTGTAACTGTAACAACCTGTGGCGTGCAGTTCATACAAGCAAATCTGCACTGCATACCCTTAACTTTGATTTGATTAAGAATTTACAATTACAAACGAATTAACACTGCATATTTTATCAAAATATACTTCTTATTACTATTATTTGCGTACATTTAGCGTAAAAATTAAATAAATTGATTATAGGTCGTAAATATTTGGAAAATTACTCACATTTACATTTCTGCATACCCTGACTTAAATATGCATGCACGCCACTGGTAACAACCCATTACTGCCCACTGCTGGGCTCTGGTCTCCTCAGTAGAGGGATCAGGTATAGGCCACCATGCGAACACAATGCGGATCGGGGACTTCATATATCTTCGAAGGATTTTTAGATTCCTTTTCCGATATGCAAGGTTCCTCACGACATTTTCCATCACCGTTTCTAGCCAGTGGTGTCGTTAAAAATTGCACATAAATCTTTTCACACTATGATTTAGTACCCAAGCCTCAGCATGATTTAGAGGTACAGTTCTGAAACTGCTACCTCCCGTACGGAAGGCAAGTGACGAAGTGACGAAGAAAAACATCGTGAGAAAATCTGCATATTGGAAAATGATTCTAAAAATCCTTCGATTTCTTTTTTCTTTCTTTCAGTATAGCACCTATGGGTACACGAATAAACTGCATAAATCTTAACACATTGATATTAAAATGTCTTAAAATGGTTTATGTCCGAATCTGAACCCACTACCTATCGCAAAAGCAACTGATCCCTTCTCAACCAATATATTTACTTACCACCAATAGTCATTACTTGACAAATATAAAATGCTAGTAAAATTAATTACGATCCATTGTCTTTACATCGACTTTGACAAACATCAAAGACATTATGTAATGTATTGTAATTAGGTACACTTCAGTACACGAAAAGTGGTAAGACTTGATAATTAAACAATTCTTATAGTACGTTTAAATATTGGCTCGCCAACTTCTAATCATAGAATGATTCCATCTATAATCAACATCATGAACAACAGAATGAAGCCAATTTAAAGTATACCGATCGTGCGTAGCTACAAGACATTTTGAATCAACATGAATAACAAAATGAAATTTGAAAGAATATGTGTGTGTGTAATATTTTATTAGTGTGCTAAACGAATTGAGTGTCATCGTAACGTCAGATAGTCGAGTTGTTACCCGCTATTGGCGTACTTTCAATTGGCTTCATTCTGTTGTTCATGATGTTGATTCCATGTGTAATAATTCTATGATGGTAAGTTACGCAAATGACAACTGGGAGGCCAACTGTCAAACGGTGTTTTGTGTGTTGTTTTTCTTCTTCTCTTTATTGTAATTTGTAAGATAGATAAACGAACTTAACGTTTATATACAAGAAAGATGGCGTCGCCGACAAAACTACAAAAAGCGTTTTTTATTAGAGAAAAATAACGAAAAATTAAATAAGGAATTGCTTGTCAAAGATATTTTAAGAGTAAGTACGTGATCCATAGGCCGACAACAAAATCAGTCGAACACTCCATTTCAATGTCTCGCACTGTACAACAGTTAAAATGTCTATATAACTCGAATTGCAGACCGGTTGTATTCAGTAGAGCGTTGACCGCGAAACGGGAAACATCTCGATCGAATTACATACAAAAAAACTAGTTTTTTAACGTAATATACACGTAAGAAATGTATAAAGAATCTATACTAATATTATAAAGAAATGTGATGTTTGTGGCGTTGTAGGTAATTCTTGTCCACTCCTCTGGGTAGGTACATAAATTTCAGTAAATGGCTAAACTGGGGAGTTCGTTCGGAATCACCACCTTCTTTGAGTATCTTTATAAAAATATTGACGTGACAACGTCTTATAAATTGGTTTGCCGGGTGACACTTCAAGAAACTGCGTTACGCTCCGCTCACGTTATGCGCTCATAATGAGAGCGAGTGAGAGGCACGCGTGCCTTTCACTTTTTATGTCTGTCTCTCTCGCTCTTAGGCGGGCTAACCATGCCCGAGTCGTTGTCACGTAAAACTTTCGCCCGTATACCTACTTATCAGGCAACCAATTTTTTTTTTGTCAATAAATTTTGATTTACATTTTTTTAGGAAACCTAATATTTTTGTAGACCTTTATTATTAAACTACATTGTATTATATTTTGAGCAAAATTAAAATGGAATTTTGACATTTATTTTTTTGTAAAATTATCTACTTGTTATAAAATTATTTATTAAGCACATAAAATACAGAGTGAATGTAATAATTGTTTTATTAAACCGACAGATAGGTAAAACACATTAATTTAAACTTATGTTATTTGCAAACAAGTATTGAAACAATTGTCGAACAAACACAGGTGCAGGAAAATAAATAATATCAATAATATATTATCTATTGTTATGGTTAAAATACAAAAATATATAGTTTATTTTCAATAGTGTATTTTATACATTTTTTGCCCGTCAAATGCGCCAACTTTGCCCAAAAGACGACTTTTAAGAAAACCAACTAATATCTCTAAAACTACCAAACTTTGTAAAGTGAATGGTCTCTACCAATTAAAATAAAATAAAATAAAATAGCCTTTATTGTTTCCGAAATTCTACAAATTAAAAACATATAAAGTAAAAGAAATTCCTTAAATTATGTCTCGAATCTAGGTGAGCCTTTTTGCATAACCTTTTTTGCCTTTTTTCTCTCCTCCAACTCCTTCCAGTATGCTCTGTCACTAGCCACCCGGGTCCAGAACGGTCCCAAAGTACTACCAATTGGTGCAATAAAAATACAGGGTGTGATTTTTTCAATTCCCGGTTGTACCAAGATTTTTTTTTAAACTTTTTTGTTTTTTTGTTTATTTTCAAAAATAAAAGAATGTTTCCTTTTAGTAAAATTCCTTAAAATCATAATTTCGAGTACTTTCCTTAGAGAGGGCGTTTCAGAATTCCTCCCTGTATACCTATCTAGTTTTCTATAAATCACGGCATAGAAACTGAAAACGTGACCAAACACGAGAGTTAATACCATTGACAAAATAATCTAAAGTATATCAGGATTATCTACGTCCTCGACATATGTACAATCAAACGCAGAAACCTTACAAAAAAAAAATACTACATAGTACAAAACAAAGTCGCTTCACGCTCTCCGTAGGTAGGTATGATTAAATCTTTAAAACTACGCAACGGATTTTGATGCGACTGTATAGATGTAGTGAATCAAGAGATAGGTTTATGAGTATAATACATGCATGATATAGTAGAAAAACACTAATTGATGGTTTTTTCAATTGATGTCGCATTTTTTTGCGTTTAAATCGCTACTCTTTAAACCCTCTTTTTTCAGCTAGTATAATAATAGTAATAACTAGCTGTACAGTGCAACTTTGCTTGCGCCACAAATATATTTATTTAAAATTAATTTAGAACTAAAATATAGCTTATAACACTTGCAAATAACGTATTCATATTAGTAAAATAATAATCTACATCGGTTCAGTAGATACATAGATTATCTACAACGTCACAAACATCACAACGATACTCTTTATATTATTAGTACCTATAATTTTCAAATTTCAAATTAAATATTTTTAACAAAACTTAAAAATTACCTGTTAGATGTAGATAAAATTTGAAAGAAAACAATCAATCGGTTAAAACAAAAGTTCTAAGGTCTAATACATAAAAAACTCGTGTAAAATTGTCCTAAAATAACCAATTTCTTTGAAAGCAGACACTTTTGTCAAAACCTCGTTTGGATTTGATAAAGATCGAACAAGTAGTTATGTCGATCTGCGCTGTCTGCATACACTACCTTCCCGCGGCCTCAAAAAATATTAGATATAAAAAACTGACTGTGCAGCAAACATTTTGAACTATGCACAGATATAATGCTCTGTTTATAACTTTATCAATAAACGTCTTATATCGTTTTTAAATGAAACTAACTGTGCGCCATATTACAAACAATAATATTATTATGTCAAGATAACAATGACGGCCTGATTCTAAGTTGTTATCAATATTTAGTATGAAACCGGCCATTGCGAGCAGCATACGTGTTGAAAATTTAATTAAAATATATTTGATTGCTACATAATAAGTGTCAAATTGCAATAACAGCTGTCGGTGTTAAAATTCTTGTTGTGAAGTTGTATACAAACGAGTTGAAAAAAGCCATGTAAATTTTGTTGCCGATGGTACACGTTAAATGAAATTTTGATTCGTTTAATTTAAATAAATTACTTGAATTTCCATAAATAAATATTTTAGTTAAAATCGCATTTTTTGCTGCGCAAAATCCGTAAACATTTATTTAAAAAAACATGGTTTTATGGGAATAAAAACGGAAATCCTATTGAGTAATTTATGTAAAAACCCATTTAACATCTAGTAAACTCCTCTAATAAATATACAAAAAAATCCCCTTTAAAAAAGTGTCAAAACAGTGATAAGAAACAAAAGTGTAAAAAAAAAATCGAGAGACTAAGAAAAATTCCAAGTTCAAAAAGTGAAAACAAAATGGCGTCGACATCAGAAATGGCGGTAAAAGTGAACGATGAAGTCGCTGAGAAACAGCTCAAAGAATTGATTGAAGATGAGAATCATGATGAATACGAGTCCAGACTGGGTAAAATCAGCAATACCTTGGCTACTTGGATGAAATATGTCTTCAATATGGACACTTCTAAAGAGGAATTTAACCCAGTTTGGCTTTCAGTAAGTATACAAATAACAGTGCAAAATAGTACGAGAAATTACTCGTTGCGTCAAAATAAGACGCAACAAGTATTTATATAAATAAATCACATCGAAAACACAAGTATAAAAAAACGATTTGATTGGCATCATAAAAATAAATGGTGCTATTTTTTCAAATTTTCAGTCAAACAATTTACGAAAAATCTTTGAATCTAATCTTTAAAAACAACATCATCCAGAAGCTTTATTTACTCATATATCGCGTTAACACGATTATTCGTTGCAGCGCGCTAAAAGCCGAACTTTGAACACGACGCTACTATTAATTTGGTATACATATCGAGTTAACACGAATATCGCCGTAGCTCGCTAATGTAACAAAAACCTTACTGATTTAGTGAGGGTTCGTCCAGAGTCTGACCTTTAGTCGTGATTATCAATTTAATGATATATTTATAAACAAATGTTACCAAATTAAGTGATTAGTTATCTTATCCTCCACATGTTATGATATTGCAACAATGTTTTTGGATTTGCAATAATAATCCACACATCCTCATGATAATAATGTCAAGAATAATACAAAAAAAAGTCGTTTCAAAGTTATTGTAGGTTATCATCAATTCAAAGTAGTTAGATATACAAGTACAGCGTAAAAATAGTACCTAAAAACTTGAGAGGTGTCAAGGGACACCCGGGTGGAACGAAGTTCCTTTCAATTAATTAGTGAGGGAATTATAATATTTTTTTTTTTTTTTATTTAATAACTTAAATAAAATATTTTGATCACAGCGCCATCTAGCATTAATCATATAAAACAAAATAAGGAATTGTTTTAAAAGATTTTGATCACAGCGCCATCTAGCGATAATCATCTAAAACAAAAAAAATGTCGTGCCAACTTTTTCATAAGAATTTCCGTCTAGCCCCCTTTCGATAACGCGCGATAAGGAACTTCGTTCCAAAAACAGTAAGACTGTGCTTGTCGCGTAGCAAAACATCGAAAAAAGATTTAAAAATCCTTCTATCATATGTGAAGTCCCCAATCCGCATTTTGGTCGCGTGGTAGACTATACTTGATCCCACCCCTCCCTGAGGTGCAAACCAAGAATTTCAGTCAGTTCAGTGATATGTTCAATTCACAATTAATCGAAATGAAATAACTGAAATTATCTTGTAGTTTTATTATATTCATTTATTCAGATGTGAACTACCATAATGAATTCGAGTAGATTATATTATTATATTGTATAGCGATGATAGTCTATTTTGCCCAAATCAGTTCAATGCTGGTTTATTTTACCCAGTTCAGTGCTAGTCATGTCTAACCCGCCCCAGTTTACTGTTGGTCTATTTTGCCCACGCCAGTTTAGTGTTAGTCTTTTTTGCCCACCGTTGTTCAACACTTTTCTCAACTCTATCTTGCCCCAGTACAATGCTAACAGTCTATTTTGCCCACAGATAGACGAGTACAAATCAATGGCCCAGGACAGCATGTCCAACGCGTGGCGTATTGTCACCATGCCCAACTGGAATCTGGAGAAACGGGGCAGCGTGAAAGGTGATGTCGTGGAGTCCAGGAAGGTGGATGGATTCGGAAAAGTCTACCGGTTTACGGTAAGGAAAACTCTTTAGGTGGACCGATTAGGATCGTAAAGATGGACATTTTTGTTGTATGATAGATAAACGAGCCTTTTAGGAGGAAATCGCCGAATTTGATCCGGATATGTGGGATTTGAACCGCACTAAAACCTTCAATCGCTCACACTCAGCGTCCGAACCCCGGCTGAGGCCAGAACCCAGCACGGGGTTATGCGCGACGCGTTACGCACTACGGCACTCTTTCTCGGACTTTGTTTGTTGGACTTTGGCGAACCATATGAGGCTTAATTTCATTTCATAAACTCTTTGATGTGAAACATCTATAGCCGCACGTAACACTGATTAAGAAGACAAACGGCAGTTAATTTGTATTATTTTACGAGCACATTTTCACGATTTCAAAATAAATTCAAATATTTTTGTATTTAATGAAAATAAATGTTCGACTCACAATTTTAAGGTCGTGGTGGCCGAGTGGTCGAAGTGCGTCCTTCCGAACGGGAGGTCGCGGGTTCAAAACCGGCCGGCTTGTACCTCTAAATCAAATCAAATAAATGTGAAAAAGATTTATGTGCAATTTTTCACAACACCACTGGCTAAAAACGGTGAAGGAAAACCTCGTGAGGAAACCTGCATGTCGGACAAGGGTTCTAAAAAAATCCTTTGAAGTGTGTGAAGTCCCCAATCCGCACTGGGCAAGCGTGGTGGACCATACCTAATCCCTCTTCTGAGGAGACCTGAGCCCAACAGTGGCAGTAAAGGGTTGGTACAATTTTTTTATTTATTTTTATATAAAACTGTTTCCATTTCAGGGTATAGTCAACTGTCCTGCAAAGTTCCTCTTCGAAGAGTTTAAGAATAATCTAACAAAACTACCAGAATGGAATCCGACTGTATTGAAATGTGAAATTATAAAGGTAAAAACTAATATCAAAAACTGACTAATGCAACTTCGTCTGCGTCACAAAGCAAGGTTCAGACAGCATAAGCGCAGAAAAATGTATTTTCGATATCAGATCAATAACTGCTAAAATTATCAGTGTTTCTCTACTATATTATGCATGCAATATACACATAAATCTTCCTCTTGAATTGCTCTATTTATTAAATAATTTATTTTAAAGAAAACTTTTAAACACTATCTTCTAAGATCCTTGATATCATGTAGCAGTAGAGTGCTAGCTAATACAAGTAAAACGAGCCCAAATACGACCGGTCTATCTTGTTTAGTACTAGAGTTCCTATACCTTTCGAATCTATCATCGGATCAGCGCCATTTTGTAATATTATTGCATTGTCACGCGATATACATCTGCGTGCGAAATGTCAGCTCAATCGGAAACCGGGAAGTTTGTCAAATTTAACTTGTCATTCCACCCGAACATACATAGTTACATCCAGTGCAAGTTAATATAAAGCTTGTAATTTTATTTTTTTCAGGAAGTAGGCGAAGGTGTCGACTTATCGTACCAAGTGACCGCCGGTGGGGGTCGCGGGATCATAACTCCTCGTGACTTCGTCATCCTCCGTCGGACGGCAGGCCTGTCACGTGACGGTCAGGTGGTCGATAGAGACCCCCACGCTTACATATGTACAGGAGTTAGCGTGCAAGTGCCTGGATACCCGCCTATTAAGGATCTGGTTAGGTGAGTTTTTGAGGTTAGGTTAGGTTAGGTTAGGAGTGGCGTATGTAGTGATGAACACGATTGCTTTCGGGTTCTTTTTGTAGTTTGGATGAACTGATTTTGATTTAGTGTTTCAACCGTAGAATTTTGTGAGTATAGTAAAACTGGCACCAAATAAATACTAACCAAATATTTTTTAACAGCGTCTGCATAATTAAAGTCGTTTTGTAAAACACTTGATGTTAGTAGGTAATGTTGTTTGGAGACACTATACAGTACTGTCTTGTTAAATGTAACAACGATTTAATCTATAATATAAAAATGAATCGCAAAATGTGTTGGTAAGCGCATAACTCAACAACGCCTGGACCAATTTGGCCAAATCTTTTTTTAAAATGTTCGTTGAAGTTCAAGGATTGTTTTTACGGCGAGAAAAAATCGAATAGTTGTCGGGGAGAATTGAAAAAAACGGGTCATAGGGTTCACGCAGACGATGTCGCGGGCAGCAGCTAGTATTAAATACAATGTGAATCGTTGTTTTAGAAAATAAAGAAAGTAAGTTTCTTCCACATACTAAGAGGACACAAAAATATAAACTTTTTTTTTATTTTAGCAACAATTTCTACAATTATGTTGTTTTTTCTAGGGGTCACAATAAAGTAGGTTGTTGGTACCTACAACCTCGGAATATTCATACTCCTGGAGGCAGAATAGAACATCAAACTCTGTTCCAATGGTTAATGTGCTGCGATCTTAAAGGTAAGCGAGATTAGATATTTTTTTGATGGACTTCCAAAAAAGGTATTCAATTTGTCTGTATTTTTAATGTTTGTTGTTGGTTTGGGTGGGCCGATTTCGATGATTGTTGCGTCAAATGAAAGGTGATGGTCGTCGTGGGTTTAAATTGTTTTTTTTAAATCGAACGATATGACTGCAGTATTTAGTAATCAAAGATTTAATAATACGGGAAAAATATTACAACATGAATTTGGTTTTATTGAATAAGATTAATAACATTTTAATAAATTATAAGATTAAAATAAAACGTCAATCACATAATATGACGTCACGATTAGGTAAACAATATAAAATTGACGTTCTCTATTGGTTCGCTATTACGCTTTTGCGTTTGTTTACATAAGTGTGACGTCAAACGCGACGCCATGACACTATGGACTGTTTTCGCACACTATTTTAAAATGATATTCGAAAATTGACTTGAAACTTTGATAAACTTTGATTTATAATCGAAATAAAGGTTTTTTTCGTAAATAGTAAACGTGTACACACAAAATGAAGAGGATTTCAAATTTTTTTCGTCATGCCTATTATGGTTAGTTCCCAGTTGATAAAATGTATTTAAAATGTCCTTTTTTTCAGGTAAAATACCGCAATTCGTGTTAGACGCTGCTTTCGCCTCCGTAATGTTGGATTACATTGTTCACGTCAGAAAATTCGTAGCTGAGGCTAAATCTCGAGCTGAATTTTAACTTAAAAAATACAAGAAAATATACAAAAATTAATGTTCAAAGATATCGCTCTGATTAACTCATACTGACCTTTTAACGACACGAAAAACGAGTGTCAAAACTTTCAGATAATAGTGCATTTTGTCATGTTATTACATTGTCACGCGATATACATCTGCGTGCAAAATGTCAAATTTAGCTTACAAGATTCCACTCGAACTTACATAGTTACATCCAGTGCAAGTTAATATAAAGCTTGTATGTATCTGATATTAAAATCTATTACTTTGTCACTCTTACAATATCATCCCTGATGTACAAAAAATAAGTTATAGTTCAAATCATTACCACCGCCAAGTTATAATTGTCGGACAGTAAAATAAATCAACAAATATAAGTTGACAAAATATAGAAAAGTATAAATGATGGCGGCTGTGGCGTGCATATACAGGGTGTCCCAAAACTATGCGACATGAACGAGAAGTACCTTAAATATTAGAGATAGGATGTTTTGCTGAAACGAAACATCATTTTATTTTTGATGTTGAATAATACTGCATTCACAGAATTTTTGGTTTATCTGAAAATCGAACTAACTAAATTTATACATTTTATAGTAAATTTATTAATTTACGGTTTTTGTTTTTTTCCGGTGACATATACACATTAAGTACCGTAATCGTCGAATTTTGTTATTTTAGCTTGATAAGTTAGTGTATGCAATGCTTATTTGCTTGTATACACTGCACGCCACTGAAAGGCAGCAATTAATTACAAAATTTAAAAAACGTGACATACTGCGAACATTGTTATGTTTCGCAAAATATAACACAAAATGTAATCAATTTGAATAAGGTCTTTTGGAGTAAGAATTACAATAACTAAAATTATTAATTTTAAAGAAGAAGATTGCAGAGGTTCATGAGCGACGGTAACCACTTACGATCAGGTGGCCCGTTGGCTCGTCTGCCTACATAAAAAAAATAAAACTTCTTAAATACCAGCTTTTAAGATCCTGGATATCATGTAGCAGTAGAGTGCTAGCTAATACAAGTAAAACAAGCCCAACCACGACGGGTCTATCTTGTTTAGTACTAGAGTTCCTATGATCACCGAATCCATCATCAGATCAGCGCCATTTTGTCATATCATTGCATTGTCACGTGATATTACCTAATTGTAGTTCTTACTTCAAATATTTAAAATTAAGTTGAAAATGTAAATACACTCATATAATATGTAATGTAAGCGAATTTTTTATAAGTTGTAATAAAAAAATATTTTTTGACCCTTGTCTTTTATTTGAAACCAACAACTTCGTCTTGGTCATAAAACAGCGTTGGAGCGAATAAGTGAAGAATAATTTTATCGCTGCAAAAGTAAAAATGAGCTAGAAACCTATATACAGGGTGGATCTGTAACTTTGGACCTGCTGAAGTGTGGTAAATGACCTATCAAAATACAACTTTTATTTTTGGTAACGGAAAAACTTTTTTGTGACATTGTATGTTGTATGTACGACTATCGTTTACGCACTTCCTTAAGACATTGAAAAAAAAGTTTAATTAATCCTTAAAATAAAATGGTACTAAGTTGCATCCTGCCATACAAAATGTTGTCTGAAATTAAACTCTTGACATCTAGCAACTTGTGGTAGACAAAATTCACAAGTGTGTTGGAACTAGTTGGAAGTCTATTGTATTACGATAAGAGGCCCATTCGTTACAAATAATAATGTGACACCAAATTTAACACCGAATAAGTGTCATTCGCAAAACGACTTAGCAATGGTTTTTTCAGCGAGGGGTCTTTCGCATTCGAGTTTTTGTAGTAAAACATGCGCGTGTCCTTCTGTAGATTTTTTGTTGTTGCCTGACCATGGTCAGGGTAGGCAACATTACGGTACCAAAGGTAAATAAAATTGAACAGACTAGCAAAATGGCGGGAACAAAAAACAAAAATCTTATTTATTGCATTTATTCAATAATACCCATTATTAATACTAATTATAAATACAGAATCACATTTTTTCAGTTGTTTTTATGACTATACATTATTTACAATTTTGCTAAACCAAAGATTGTTTTCTCTTTGAGCCTAAATAATTTAAAAACTAACCTAAAATTATTACGTATATTTGAGAGATAGTTTTCTATTATATTTTAAGCTAAGTTTGAGCAAATTTTATCCATATATTTCAGTAGAAAAAGGTAGATTTTTGTAGCTAAATATTATCTATATTCTTTACACTTCTCTAACAAAGGAAAGTCCCAATTCGTTAGGCGAGTGTAAACTTGTTTCTGAACACAGACAAGCGGTAATGCAACGCCGAGGTCGAGAGTCCATTCCAAATCGGAATGATACGGGGCATAAAATATATTGTGAAGCGAACTGTAGATACAGCAGCATCAGTAGCCTGCAAATATCTAATGCTGTACATGAAGTACCACATCGTCTAGAATCTATGTCCTATTCGATTTTGTGAACATTAAATTCTTCAGTTGATGTCGTTATAAACATCAAACAGTTTTTTTTCACTAATTCTCTGCATCAAGCTTAAACTTTAATAAAATCACAAATCATATCTGCATGTTCTTCACTGATCCCAATCTGTGTTAGTTGAGTTTTAGAAGCTAAAAACAATGATTCCCCATCCATTTCATGTTCTTGTAATATAGATATTGTATCATTCCAACTGTGTTTAGCTAGATGTTCTGAAAGTTGATGTACCTGCAAGAAAAAAAATTAAATTAAGATTGGCCTGTTTGACTTTAATGTGATGGAGTTTGGGCTAAGAAATACGCCAGCTCTAATATCATTTTATAAATGAAACGCGTCGATGTAAATTCACAAAATTGTAGTCACTTAGTAGTAATTGTATAATTATATTGATATTTACCGTCCACGATTTGACTGTTGCAGGAGTGATGGTCGCGAATGGGTTATCTGAAATCATAAAATTTATTCTTAACTAGATGACTCCCGCAACTTCGTCTGCGTCACAAAGGGGTTCAAACAGTACTCGCAATGTTGTTATTTGCGCGGATCGCGTTGGGTATATTTTTTTGCGTTTTAGTCCGTCATAACTTCTCAACGAAAAGTCCGATTGGAATAAAACAAAAAGTAATTTACTTCTACATTAATAATCTTGATAACAAAATACTTAATTTGGATAAGGATTAATATAACGATACTACTTTAACGATTTTTATCTTCGGACGATTATTATTTTTTCGTGAACCGCTTTTATAGCGGTTATTGTGACTAAACTATGATAGTTAGATATATGCTCTCGCGGACTTTTTTTTAGATCTTCTTATGACCTAAAAACCCGTAGTACATCATATTTTTCTATTCTCAATAGTTTTTGCAGCGTACGCATAAATAGGTTTTCTATTATATACCTTGTGTTACAAATTCGATATTTTCATACGGATCCCTAATTTTTTTTCAAAATAAAATATAGCCTATAACCTTCCTCGATAAATGGACTTTCCAACAGTGAAAGAATTTTTGAAATCGGTTCAGTAGTTCCTGAGATTAGCGCGTTTGTTTTCCCGACGTTGCTAGCTCTCGTACTAATAAAAAAATGCTTCCACATGTAATTTGGCTTGAATGCCGATAGATGTCGTTGCTCTAAAAATGTTTAATGAAATTTATTATTTTTATATCCCGGTCCTCGGACATGATAGCACTATAATATATAGCCTATGTGTTGACCCGACTTCTAAGCAATATTCTTGCCAAATTTCAAGTACATCGGTGCAGCAGTTTTCGAGTTTATCGCGCACAAAGCTGACTGACTAAATGTATGGATTCTAAATCGCGCCATCAATATGTTCAACGGTTGTTAGACTTGGGAGAGTGTATTTTACAATGTTGACTTTTCAACGATTTTATTATATGTATAGATATAGATAGATAAATTATAGAATTAAGACTGATCTATACAAATATTACAAAGATGAAGTTGTTTGTTGCGCTAATTTCAGGAACCACTGGACCGGTTTGAAAAGTGACTAAAGGAACCGGTGTTCTGATTAAAACAAATATTTAACTGTTACATAGTGCATTTCTCAAGGAAGACTTCAAGCTATATTTTAATCCTCTGTGACGCAGAAGAAGTTGTCAGCGGACAAGTCAGTTTCAATATTACAGGTCTGGTAACATTTTCGGTACGTAAAATGACGATGATGATCTAAGAAATGTAATTTGAAATCCTAACGATGAAAACTTTCGATAACGCGCGATAAGGAACTTCGTTCTAATTATAAGATATCTTTTAATCGAAAGTAACTTCGTTCTATTCGGGTGTCCCGTAACACCTCTCAAATTTTTTTCCCTAACGTAATGCGCAATAAGGAACGTGTTTTAAAATATTTTGATCACAGCGCCACCTAGCTATCGCTATCATCTACAACAAAAAACTTTTCGTAAGATTTTTTTCCGTCTAGCCCCCTTTCGATAGCCCGCGATAAGGAACTTCGTTCCAATAGTATTTTTATTATTAAATAATTATTTTTTTTAGTATGGTATTTTTAAACAGTATTTAACAACTACCTCCATTTGTCTTCACATTATCTTCTTTATTTTCTTCTATTCTGTCTTCAACTTTTCTATTTAAATGTAAATGGTAGAATGGTAAGAGAGGAATATCTTCTGGGACTTGGGTGATTGGTTCATTCTTTATTTTGGTTTCTTCTTTCAAAATATTGGGGGTTGTCGTACAGGGGTATATTTTCCTTTCTTTTAGAGGTTTTCTTATCTGTAAAGGAAATACAGTTCGTGATTATTTTTTATTACAATTTTGAGGTTATATTGTCTTCAGATTCTATACGATTTCAAACGATTGTTATATATTTTATGGCTACATGGCAATTGGCAATATTATCTACAATATTTTAATGTGTTTATTGTCATTGTCAATTTTTTTTTATACAGATCGTTGACAATAAACAACAGATTTTGGAATGAAGGTCTACTATCTTATTGCAATAGCCACAAATATACAGGGTGGATCTGTAACTTTGGACAATCTCACGTGGGGTGAATGACCTATCGAAATACAACATAGCACCATTTTTATTTTTTAAATCGGTAATTTTTTTTTCTAACATTGTTTGGAACGTACGACTATCGTTGCGGACTTCCATACTATGAGCAAAAATTTTTTTTATCCAATTCCTAAAATAGAAGTGGTTCTAAGTTTTATTTCAACAGGTCATTCACCCCACGTCAGATTGTCCAAAGTTACAGATCCACTCTGTATAGATATAAAATTATTTCGATTTTTTTATTTACGTGGAATTGTTTTAGACGCCACTGCTTTTACAAGAAAATTAAATAAAAGTGCCAAATGTACTTACAGGGAACGCCATATTCGATTCTTGAATTACATATCCATCCAAAACATGCGTTAAAATTTGCTGTCCACTTTCTAACTCTCTTTTCATTTCTATTTTATCTCTTACTAGTGCTTTAACATCTTTGTCTATACTCATTTTATTGTCACTCTCTTTCTTTACTTCTACTTTAGGTTCGATTTTCTCTTGTTTTATTTCTTCCTTAACTTTAACACTAGGTAGTTCAGTCGTTTTTTCGTTAATTAAATTTTTAGGTTTTTTAACAATTTTCTTTTCTGGAGTTGCAGGGATTTTGAAGTTATCTTTTTTTGGTATTTCTTCTTCTTTCGATTTAGTAACGTTTGGTGGAGGTTCCTCCGTTTTTGATTCTTCAGGTTTTACTATTTCTTTTGATGGCTGTGGTTCTTTATCATTTAAAAGTCTACCTCTAGCTTGAGTGAAGACAGTATTCCTAATCAGTTTATCTTTTTCAGTTTGTGTTTGGGTACTTAAAGTGTTAGTTTCTGTTACTGGAACTCTAGTTTCTTGTGGCGTATTTAATATCCTAACAATTTGAGAAGTGGTATTCGTTACTTGAACCGGACTCTGATTTACTACATTTGTTTTTGTCACCATAGTATTTTCCGGCTGATTTGAAACCGTAATAGCTTTCATAGTCATACTACCCTGTTTAATTGTATTAGCATCTATCTTAACTATAGGACTTACAACCATTTTCTTAGAAATTTCGTCTGGAGATTCGCTTTTTCTTTTCCTATTTATCTGTGTTCCCGCATTTGTAGTCTGCACTTTAGTTACTGGCACTATATTGGTGGAAATGTTGGGAGGATTATAAACATTAGGCCTCATATTTTGTAAATGATTTATTGGTTGGGTTAAAGCGCTTATGTTGGGTAGATTATGCCTATATTGTGTTCTAGGTTGGATTGGTCTAAAGGTGAAATTTCCTGTCCTAACATTTGATATAACTGGACTAACATTTGTGAAAGCATTTGATCCAACATTTTGAGTATTGGTTGGCCGTGGATTTGCTGTTGTAGTAGTAGATGTAGACACAACCATTCTAGGAACATTGCTTATTTGCAGTTGGCGCTGTGGTACATGAGTTTGGATATAAGTTTGACCAATATGTTGGCTGTTTGGCACGTTATGAGGAATTATAATTTGCTGACGAATGTTTTGTTGAGGTAATGTTTGTCTAACATTCATATAAACAGGTCTCTGTATTTCCAAAGTTTGTTGGTTCATCTGTTGGTGTATCTGCCCAGTATTTGGAACAATTTGTCTAGTAGCCACATGATTGGTCATCGGGCTGTAATTGGCCATCTGAATTTGTTGTTCTTGTTGTATATTAGCACCAATATTTGGAATACCCTGCAACATATTGGCCGGAACATTTTGTATTTGAATTTGTCTACCATCGTGCGAGTTTGGGGCCAATATTTGTGGTTGTATTTGATAGGTCTGCTGCGGTATCTGACAGTTCTGGATGTACAGATTTTGGTCTACATTTTGCTGAAGGTTGGGTACGATGTTTGTTGGCATATGTTGGACGTACATCACTTGGTTTTGCTGCGTGTTCTTCACCCATGGTGGAGGGTTGTGTGGATTTAAATATATAGTCTGGTTTGGCTGTATCTGGTCACCTGTAAAAGAAACAATATACATGATTAATATTTGGCCCCAGTTGTGAATTTCGGGTCATATTTTACAAACAGACACGAGTATAACGAATATGTATTCTCATTATACTATCATTATTATTCCAAGCGATCAGACGTCCACTGCTAGAAAAAGACCCTACAATCCTAATGCTCGTGGTTGGTAACGACCTCCATCGTGTTCGTGTGACATTAATAAGGCTGTATGTCCACTTTTTAAGTGATCGTCTTGCAAAGCATTTGTCCGGATGTGGTTATCACTCCAGGACCTTTAGGCCCCAAGTCCAAAAAGTATCTGCTCTGTATACTGATTATACAGGAGTTACAATTAAAGAGAAAGAGTGGCATGTGAGCGAATACCTACTACCATTAATATTAGGAATGATACTTACCAGGTTTGACAAGGATTTGCGTTTCGTATACGACCTGTACCGGGCAGAGCACCATCTGCTGGCCCATACCTTGTTGATTCCTGCGTGAAAAGACTTCTAAGACAGGGCGATAGAAAATATGGACAAATTAAAATAGTATTTATGTCATTAGCATCATCATCAGCTTTATCTCCAGGTCTGACCATGGGCATTTATCGATCATTGTTCTCAGATCCTCTACAGCTCTTAAGATCATCAGTGGCCCAGAATTGTAAGTCTACTCCAATATGCAGGTTTCTTTACGATATTTTCTTTAGCAGTTTTAGTTAAAATAAACTATAACCTTTACAAATTAAGGTATAGATGTTCAAATCCGCGGTCCTGTCTAAATCTGTCACTTCTCCCTCAAAGAGCAAGTGGTTTGGTAAACCCTTTAGTAAACAATTATTATATGAGTATTGTTACCCCTTTCTCAATCGAGCTCTACGTATAGGGTCGGTCGCGGACGTTTTTTAAATTATAGGTTAGGGTTAGAAACTTTTTTACTTTGCCAGATGAACGAGCTAACAGCATGATGAGTATTGCACCCTTTAGGCCCAGGATTCTAATTAATCTTCCATGCTAAACGGTCTAGCTTTAACGACGAATTCTAACGATTTGGGTTCAGTCATCACCATCATCATCGTCATTCCGTAGACATTATCCACTGCTGGACATAGGCCTCCCCTCGCCACAACGACTGGTCCTGCGCTGTCAGCATCCCTGACCAGGTTTTCGGTCCATCTTGTAGGAGGTGGCTCCAGAACAGCCCTATTAAGTTCAGTGAATCCTTGGAATTATTGACTTACCCGATCTGATCTGGATGGCATGGCTGCTGCATCTGGAAATTAATGAAGAGCTTATTAAATGCTGTTACTATACAGGATGTTTTCATTAAGTGGCTATACGCGTGATACTTAGTATTTTAAGTGAAAGATGAGTTTATATTATGATCATGAGTCTATGGGCATCATCATCAACCATTTCAAGTTGTGAAAGTGGCTGAGGTCTTCCCTACGAGAGGTGGCAGTTTTGAAATAACTAGCTTCTTCCTCTAAATCTTTATTTTAAAAATTGTTTTTCTATAACGAGCTAACGGACTGCCTGATCGTAAGTGGACCTCTGCAATCTCTGTGCCCTTAATATTCCACAAGCCAATAACAGTGTAGGAGACCATTATAAGGAAACCTACATGAGAACCACCGACTTCAATTTTGAAACCATGTAAATCGGTTTACCCCAAAGTGTCAATAAGCGAAACAAATATTAAAATCTGGTTTTAAATAAAAAAAAAAATATTTAATACTTTATTGTACACCAGGTAAAGAAAATTACAGTGACTTATACCTAGTAACTAAAAAATAAGCACAAAAGGCGAGCTTAACTCAGAAATGAGTTTTCTTCATCGAAGAAGGTATGCCGTCCCAATCCGCTTGAGAATCCCAATCTGCGTGGTGGACTTTAATTTATCCCTCTACGAAGATCGTAAACTATCAATGAAATCCTGGGTGTGCAAAGTACCTACATATATCATTTTTAATACACCAAATTCTTGTTATTCTGCACTGTACGTATAATGTAACAACCCATTACTGGGCCCACTGCTGGGCTCAGGTCTCCTCCGAAGAGAGGTTAGGCATAGTTTAACATAGCCACGCTTGCCCAATGCGGATTGGGGACTTAACATAACTTCGAAAGATTTTTTGAATCCTTTTCCAATCTGCAGGTTTCTTATCTAATAATATTGTTATTCGAACATATTAAACATTTTTTTTTATTTTTGCCACTTTGCCATGTGCCACGTTTGAAGGCCAAACACCGAGGGGAGCTCATCTCATAGCCGGATGGGGACACAAAATAATTTCGCCTCGACGACGTGTTTCCGCGAAGAAGTGATAAAAACCTTTTTACTGTTATATTTAGTTTTTTTTTTATTAATATTTAATGGCCTGATAACAAGATCTTTAAGCCAAGTTAGATTTAGGATAACAAAAATATGGTGCATGGTATTTTAATATTCTCAGATCATGTTAGTCAATTTTAACACACTTTTATCAACGGGATTACCTGTTAGATTAAAAAGTAAAACATGACGAAATAGTTTTTTGAAAAATACTCAGCGGTAAAATATTTAGGCCTATAAACGTCCACAAAAACCACCAGCAATAAATAAAAGATTTTAACAAAAAATCGACTATTACCAGCCCATAATCGACTAAATAACAATAAAAACAAAAATCGATAAAAAAGAATCAAATTGAACTGTCACATTGACAAAAGACAAAAAGGAAAAAAAAAATTGCAAACATTCATTCCTTAAAATTCGAATGTGCATCATTTTTAAAATGTCACAATTTCAAACACTCATAGAAAACCACACCTTAAATTAAAGGAATAAGCACTATATTCGCTAAAATAATAACAATGCAAAGCCGGCCAACTTTGTACCAGTACAAAATGCTTGCAAAAACTTTCGAATGAAGTTTTTAACAAAAGCTCCGCCATAAAGCTTCGACGCCACCCCTGTTGAGTTCGTAAATCAAACGAAACCCATAATAATATATTATTAAGAATTAAACACATACAAATTTCGACTATAACGCTTTGAATTTAAGACCAAATTCCCTTGTATTCTTTCAAAACCATGTAAGAGCGAGTAAATGCAGTAAATGCGAAGGAAAATGTACCTTATGTATATAAGGGTAAGGGTCATTACAGCAGTAAATAAGTTAGGGACGGGATTAGTAATAATACTCGCTGGCAGACATTTTTGTTTTTTGTTTTTTTTTTTTGGGATTCGATTTAGTGATGTGGTGTTTGTCGATATTTTAGTTTTGATTTAATTTTAACTTTATTTGATGTAATTGTGTTATTGGAGTTAAGATCTCATCGAAAATTTTGTTTCTATCGAATTTCTATTAATAAAATTATCATAATTATATTAGTAATGAGTAACTAAGAAACGCGATGACGTTTTTGTATGGTTTCCTATAGATGTAAAATAAATTATAATAAAAAAGAAAGTAGTATAAATAAATGGAATGATTATTGTTATTAATCACTTTTACTGGTACTGTAAAGAAAAACTATTTTAGAAAAAATACGATTTACACAAACCCAAATTAAAATTTAAAAACTGATTTCCATTGACCTTAATGGTTTATGGAGTGGTAAGCTCAAAACAATTAATGAAATGATGAATTTTAGAAAGTTCTATGACTTTTTACAAATATTTAAAACTATCTTTGACAAAAGTCAAGAGAGTTAACGTTTTTATTGACTCATTGCACTTGAATTATGATTTACAAAAACAATACGTGTTTTAATTACTTTGCTGTTATAGACATCACATTTTAAATACAATGTTATAATGATAGTGTAAGTAGAAAACAATGAAATATAAATTTCAAATGTGTGGCAATATTTAAGGCTTTCTTTTAGCCTATTTCTAAAATTGATTTTGTACGAGTTTTTTTATGCAAGTGCAATTTTCTGGGACATCTCTGATAATAACTAGTCAATTTAATTACAAATCGACGAAGTAAGCCAACAGCATAATTTTGAGGACTTCGTTCAATTACTTTTGAAGAAGGATTTGTTACAGCTTTCAGACAACATTAGGAAGAGAGGTTGCTTACCAGAATTATCTGGAAACCTAACCTAACATATTTTATTTTGCGACAAACAGGTAAACAGAGGTTTTGGTATAACTATGACATATTGAATTTTAAATCTATTTGGAAGTAAAGATGTTATTAACTTATTCAAGCACTCGCGGCTCTCTATTATACTTTCATGCATTGAAACGGGTTCTTACCACGATGTTTAATTAATAGAATAGTCTTCTCTATATGATAAACTCTCAAAAAAAAAATAATTGTATCGACAACTTTATCGACTATCGATAAACGGATCGATACGAATTCACAACACTAAGTTAAATATAGGGCGCTGCGGGGGAATGTTGGATCCCACCGCGATCCATTCGTTATGGCGAGCGAGACACACATATACATGCGGCCATATTGTTAGACAGAGACAAAACACACAATACTATTTTAGACATCTCTCTGGCAACAAGAATCACGGTTGTAAAACTTGATTTGAAGAAGGGCCCCCCCTTTCTTGGCTAATGGGAGGGGGAGTTTAAAGGGTAACATGGAACTTGTTGCACTTGCAGCCAAATAAAAGAAATGGTAATTAATCATCAATAACAATAGTTCATATTTAGAGGTAATCTCTAATGATATTTACTTTTAAAATAGAAAGAGGAGGGTTAAACAAGTTGGCACAGTGAAATAGACATGTAAACAAACACAAACATGCAACATAAAATAATCCCTTAACAAAAATAACAAGAAAACACACAGTCACGATACAAACGGAAACAATAAGCAATGAAAACGTTGATCGAATACTAAATTCGAATGATATCGTGACGTCACAGCACGATTCCAAGTCGTTTCAGTCCAACAAAACGAGGAAACCGCCATTACGACCAAAATCAGCTGTTGCCACATCACTTCAACACCGCAGACTCCATTGATATACAAAATTATAGTTATAAACAGTCAAACGGTCTTACCATAATGTTGTCGTGTACGCAAACGTCAAAAAACTTGAGAATCACATCGGTTCGCGTCCACACGGGCAGCCCAAGACACCTTTCGACTCACAATGGCTGAACGAATAGCATAAAAGAGACGGCGTATTTCGACCGTCCCTTTACCAAGTTATCGAAAACGATGCGAGAGTCGCCTAATTTCTATACAAACTAGCGACAGACGTATCGATTTTACAAAATTGAGAGTTGCTTGGTACAAGGCGCGTCCAACCAATAATGTATCAGTGAATAACAACGCAGCGCATTGGACGGGACGCGTTTCGAAATTCAAACACGTTCCATGACCCCGTTATCCTCGAGCGAAGCGAGCGGTCACGATAAACCGACGAACCTCTCGCTTTAACGTATTACAAAATTACATTGGAAAGAAACAGACAGACGCTTTGAGACTATTCAAATTTGTTATCGATGTCTCTACAGGAAGTATGGTTATAAATAACCTGTAAAGAACAATAAACTTTAAGTATATTACTCGGAAAGATTAAAATCGAATGTCTAATAGCCTGAGCATGATGTCATTCCATCGCGTACAGCTATGGCTTACATTTCGTGATTATAATTCAATTTGGGCCTATTTTTCTATTTATCAAAGCGAATGACTACCATTTGCTAGTTTATGTGGCATTTATATAAATTATAGTATATGATTTAAATATTCGATTTGTTGTTTTAGTCATCTTAGTTTCGTAATGACTTGTTTTTGATGTATGACTAATGCTATGTTATGGCAGTCGTCCGTCGGATATATTGATAAATGATAGCTCCTTATTTGTAAATGTATTCATGGAAGTAATTACCTAATGATAAAATGATTATTTTTTACGCCAATGTATCAAGATTTCGCTGGTTTTCAACTTTTGTCAGTCTCTTGATTAGATATCTACGATAGGCGATAAAAATTTGGTCATCATTTGGTTTCGGAACCACTAAAGCAAAAATAAACATGATTCAGAAGTTATGGGATAAAGATTAGCACGATTCTAGGAATAGATTGTATTGAGTAAAGTGTGGATTAGATAAACAACTTTCTGTTTTCAAAAGTAAAGTTATTATATAATTTCTATCGTGTTTAAACCCTCAAAGGTTCGAAATCAAATGAGGTACCAATATTCTTTGTTTCGCTTAAAGATCAAGTACTTAGATACCTCACTGTTATAATTAAGATTTTAAATATCCAGTCCCCTCCTCGGTATTTAAGGAAATACTGTAATAATTCTAGTAAGGACTAAAACTTATCCTTGGTACTTTAAACGAGGTTTGAGAAGTGCTCTATGCTGTCAGTGCATCTATGATCTGGCATTGCTATAAACCTCACGAACAGCCTAATATCAGATGACAGAAGGCCACCTAGCATTATAAAATATTTTTTTTACAAAAATGAAAATGACCGAGTTCCATTTCTCAAGCATTGGCCAAAAACTACAAGTCAGATCTTTTTACAATTTATATGAGGTAGCGCTCAAAATATCTGCTTCCTAACAAAAGAACAATCATCGAAATTGTTTTGTATAGAAAAGAAATACACGCAGAAACTCACAACAAACCGTTATATTTTGTCCGTTAAAAATACACATTATTAGACACAGATAGAAGTAATAGCTCGATCTTAAAAAAAATATATGGGACCTAATTTTGACCTATCATCTTACATCTGACTCCAGAATAAATCAATCAATCACCAAATCTAAAGTTATCGAGGAACAAACATAAAAAAAAATACAGAAGAATTGAGTACCTCCTCCTTTTTGGAAGTCGTTTGGAAAAAATATAAATCTAAGCGTTATCTACGCTAACACAGGGCCATTAAGAAAAGCTTACTTAAGTTTCGTGGTGACAGGTCACACGCAATTGGCGTGAAATCTTACAGCCCTTTCCTCGAGCCTTTTAGGTAATATCGTAATATGCTCGTTGCCGATCAAATGACCAACGTTGAAAAAGTTAAAATACACAGTTTACCTCATTACTGATCACTGCTGGCCCCGGTCTCCTCAATAGAGTGAGGTATTGTCCACTACAAGACTAGTGTGGGTTGGAGATTGAACACTTATCTTCAGAGGGTTTTAAATTATTCTCCAATGTGCTGGTTTCCTCATGACATTTTTCTTCATAAATTTGAGCAAGTGATGTTCTGATAAATTGCACGTAAAAATTTACAACTTATAAAAATTAGAACAACAAGCCAGCTGGTTTAAGTCCTAGTTTTCCCACTGAAAGGCGATGGCCATTAACCACTCAATCATGATGACTTACATAGATAGGTAATAATAATATAAAATAACGGCTAATAACGAAAAGCTGCTTCCGTCATCTAAAGAAGCTTTCGCTCCCCGGCGGTGGTTCTTGACACGGTGCGTATTGTGAGGAGGTTCCTCTCTTTTGAGTCTTGACCACTGGTGACTTGGGTCGTAGACCTCGTCTTCTGGTCTTCTGTTTATTGTCTTGTATTTTTAATTTTGTTTTTCTTGTAAATTCTTACAATATTCACTTCAAGGCTTGAAGAGTGTCTTTCTAAAGGTAGGTCGTAGCGAGGCAGTATCACCTGACATCCAATTTTAAGAAATTGTAAGAAATAGCTAATGAAATTTCTGTGAACAAATATATTCTATTCGATCCGTTCGTTTGACTGTTTAAGTTATTATATAACTATTAGTTATTAACTAAAAAAACTACAAGTAAACTAAAAATATTTATTTGTGGATAAATATATCCTGAGGGAATATAAAAATATTGAATTCTTTGCAACAAAATTTAAACTAACTGCTATGGAATTATAAAAACTAGGTACCAAAGTACCAATACAGTCGAACTGAATCCATTTTCATTAAAACATTTCATCGATAACTAACTGCAATTTAAGATGTGTCTCAGCACTATTCCAAGTGTCAATAAATTGTTGATCTAAATTCGAATTTCATGGTGTAATAAAAAATAGGACACTTACCGAATAAGTTTTTAAGTAAATATTTATTTGTAACCAATCAGTTATTCTCAGAATAATTATAAACAGAAGTTTTTTTAACAAACGCCACGAATAGCGGAAAATTAAAAAACTTAAAATGTTTAATAAAACATTTAATATTGATCCTTTTGTTTAAGACACTATGTTTGTTAGCAAATATTATTCGTGATTAACTGTTCTTTCGATTGGCATCATAAAAATAATGGGTGTTGATTTTTGCCGATTTTGTTAGTTCAATTTTCAGACAAACCACACATTTTACAAAAAATCTGTGAATGCAGTATTATAAAACATCAAAAACAAAACGATGTTTCATTTCAGCAACACATCCTATCTCTAATATTTAAGGTACTTCCCGTTCATGTCGCACAGTTTTGGGACACCCTGTATACAAATAGATATTGAAGAAAAAAAATAGGTACAGATTGGTAGGTAAAGTTTAATTTCATTCAATTTCCTGCTATAGAACTAAAATATAATAAATAGAAAACTGAAGGTAGCGAAAACATGAGTGATAAGAAATTCTTTAACCCTTAATCAAATATTGGGAAATTATTTCCCACTTGACGCTACCGTAAAATTTTTGTTTTATTTTTTTATTGGTGACTCTAATCAGTACCAACGTAGGAACAAAATAATCCTACAGATATTTTAAATCTAATATAATGGAAAAATTTTGTACGAAGCCGCGAATTGTCATCGTATGTCAATGTCAAAAACACACCTTGATATATTTTGTAAAAAAACCGGGTCGAATACGAGTTTTGAAAGTTTTTCAAGAAAAAAAATCTGATAAGTGCTTATACACAATATTTTTGTAAACTAGACATGTTTTCTGAATGCCTTTTTCGGTTTTTGGCTTCGTAGCATTGATATTTCTTGGAGTTTCTTAGGTTTAATAAAGTGGGAAATAATTTCCCATTGTTTGTTCCTGCATTGAAAAAATACCAGTTTCTATATATACAAAAAATAATTTGTCTGTTGCACTAAGTCTTACATAACTATTACAAAGTTGTCAGCGAGTAAGTCGGCTAAGGAGCATTCTTAAGATTGATCATTTGATTTTTATAACCGTCACTAACAATTTTTAGGAACTTTTGTATCTATTTGTGCTGCTGAAAAAAAACAAGCAAAGTAAGAGCAACTAACATGTATAGAATTTATAATCAAAATGTATCAAAAGTTGAAAGCTCTTCCGGATAATGGGAAATAATTTCCCACTTAATTATATTTTGCTTTGTCATACCGGATAATGGGAAATAGTTTCCCACCGCAAAACCCCCATTTCCTCTCTTTTTATAGAAAAAGGGGTCTTTTTTTCGGAATCTCCATAACCCACTTACCTATAAACTGTGACCAATTTTCAATTTCCTCAAAAAAAATTTTTTGTTTGATTAAGGGTTAAATTCTTATTGGAATACCTGGTTCGGACGCTGAGTGTGAGCGGTTGGAGGTTTTAGTGCGGTTCAACTTCCATATATTTCGTCCCGACTAAAAACAACTAGAAAAATTTCACGATATGCTATGCGTTTTTCGGTGTATATTTCTTTTTATATTAACCGATTTCGATGATTCTTTTTTTTGTTAGAAAGTGGACATTTTCCGAATTATTTCATACATTGATAAAGATTTTGTAATTTGAAGTTTGATAAATATCTGACGGATAGTTTTGGTGCTGTGCTTGAGAAACGGAAGTCGGTCGTTTTCATTTTTGCAATAAAAAAAAACATTAAGTAGTCAAAAACCCTGAAATTATTGTTGACAAAGTTCGTCAACATACCTCAACAAATGATTCAAAAATATCCAAAGACATTAAAATACAAAGACATTAAAGACATATCCATACATATTACCTACTGATATCTTTTTTAAGAATATTTACGCGTAACTTTAGGTAAAGTCTAGGAACCCGAGGGAAAGCTAACAACGAATTAAATTATTTAAATTATTAGGTAATTAAATTATACATAGGTATATTGCCCATTTCAACGAGGTAAGTAACTTTTAATATTAGCCGTTACAGTGCTCAAGGTTCGTGAGAAAGCGTTAGGTACCATCAGAAAATCAGAACGACCATTTTCTATGCTTAGTAATAGGTAATTTAAGTTAAAGCAGCCGATGTAGAAACGATCTTTATCTTGCAGAAAAGATTTATACGCGCTATTTATAATATGCACTCAAGGGAATCCCTGAGGGAAAAATTTAAAGAAATTAAAGTTTACACTCTACCATCCCAATACATTTTTGAAAATTTAATGTATGTTAGAAAGTATATTGAGGAATTTCCTAAAAAGTCTGACCTACATAGTAGAAACACCAAAATTTTTTTTTTAAATTAAATTTTAGTTTTATCTGACTATGGATCGAAGGTCGATGTCTAAGTAGGTGCATCTCGTTTCATCTACCTACTTACGACAGCGTAAAATCATTGAAATGAAATATAAAATGAAATACTTTATTTTTTTCAATATTGATGACGTAGGGGAACGAGGGGCTTGTTGTAACAGGGGTAAGTAGTAACAGGCTTTTTTCTCTAAGATCTTAAACTTTATTAACGTATTTGTTTTACTTGATTTAACCTATAAACCACGTCGCGTCGTATTGCCATAGCCAGTGCCATAACATGGGGCATGTTACAACATGCCCCGGCATTTTGTTACAACTAACCCCATGGTATGATTTTTAATATTTATTAAGATAACTATTTAAACAATTAAGCAATCTCAAAAACAGTTATACATTATCAGAGGTAGATAAATTTGAATGTAAATAAGTTATGGAAAGTTTATTGTTAGTCGCATTAATAGCGCAAACCAAAATTTTACTATAGTTAAATTTTATATTACCTGGCAAAAATGAAGCGCGTGCACAATTCCACTCACTGCGTCGGTCGGCGGGACACTGGCTATGGCAATACGACGCGACGTGGTTTATAGGTTAAATCAAGTAAAACAAATACGTTAATAAAGTTTAAGATCTTAGAGAAAAAAGCCTGTTACTACTTACCCCTGTTACAACAAGCCCCTCGTTCCCCTACGTCATCAATATTGAAAAAAATAAAGTATTTCATTTTATATTTCATTTCAATGATTTTACGCTGTCGTAAGTAGGTAGATGAAACGAGATGCACCTACTTAGACATCGACCTTCGATCCATAGTCAGATAAAACTAAAATTGTAAATACTTACATACAACTTTTATCAAGCATTCACCCCACGTCAGATTGTCCAAAGTTACAGATCCCTCCTGTATAAAAGAAATACACGCAATAAAGCACAGTAAATCTTTTCCATAAAAATTAAAATTTATTACACACTACTTGTACTCGAGGCAGATCATACCCTTCATCTGAAAAAAAAATACTGAACATACAAACGAATTGAGTAACTCCTCATTTTTAGAAGTTGTCAAAAAGTAGCGCTATGACTTGTCCTTCTTCAAACGAGGCTTGAAGAGAGTCCTTATGGGTAGGCCGTAGGTAGTGGCCCCGCAGTGTCTTCTGGCAATGCAAAGGTCCATGAGCGACAGTAACCGCTTACGATCAGGTGGGCCGTTAGCTCTTCTGCTTAAAAGAAAAGCTATCTTCTTTAGAACAAAATTAGATTAATTGAAATCTGCTAGTTAGTCGAAAACACAAAAATAAATGCACTCATGAGTACCTACTGCTCAGAGTCATTACGGTGGTCGCCGCTGTGGTTTCTGGCTACACAGGAGTTACAGTGACGGAAGTGAGAGGTGGGCAAATACCCGAAAATACCTATGTATTAGTATGTATAATTTAGTGATAGGTTAATGAAACAATTTTTTACTTAAATATAATCATTTATTTACACATTATTTGAATATAACATTAAGAAAATCAAGCTCATAGTACTTGAACTGAAATATTTTTATTTGAATCACAATTTTAAATCTTAATCGTAATTCTTGGGTTTCATTTTAGGCGGCTTAATAATGGTTCCTATGCTTTTTCTTTTCATCAACAACGATTTCTTCTTGGAGGGAGTTGGCGCGCTTTTCGCCATTTTGCTTTTCATTTTCTTCGGTTGATCATCGTCGACCGCCATTTTTTCTTTAATTTTTTTCGTTTTTTCTTTTACGATTTTCAATTGTTTTTCATCTGTCTTTTTCATTTTCGTTTTTGTCGCTTTTTCTATTGGTTTTTCGGGTTTTTTCTTGATTTTTTCAGTGTCGGTTTTATTTTTCGGTTTTTCCATCTTCTTTTTCTTTATTTTCGGTTTTTCCGTTCCACTTTCAATTTCTTTCTTCTTAGGTTTTGACGGTGCCAATTTAAATGATCCGGAAGCGCCTACACCTTTCATTTGCACGATGGAGCCGTCTGCAACGCCATTTTTTATTTGTTTTTTAATTAAATAGTTGATTTTATCAGCATCAACGCTGTAAGTTTCTGTTATGTATTTCTTTATTGCGTATAAAGAAACTCCTTTTCTTGTTTTCAGTTCCGTCAAAGCCTCATGGATCATGTCTTTTGTTGTTTTCTTCTGAAGTAGACCATCTTGTGTTGGAGTTTTTTGTTTTTTTGCTGGTATTTTTGGCGAAGACGTTTCTGATTCGACGTCGGATTCTTCGGACTCCATTTTGTTTTAGTTTTAAGGACTTATTTCACGAACCTTATGAAGCTTGCTTGGTTACCTTGACGAGAGCACAGTTTGAAATATACCCTCATTTTTCTAATATTAAAACAATGGCGGGTAGTTACATTTTAAATGATGTTTTCAAATTATTTAGTTATGCTTGCTTATTGGTCTTGTTTACACAATATTTTGTACATCGTTTACTAAAATATTGTTTGTTACGTGATGGATTTTACAATAGGTTTATGATGATGGATAAGTTTTCCAGGCAAATATTGTTTTTATCGATTGCAATGCCACCTACCGGAATATTAATATACTTGTGAATTAGCAGTGTATCTAATAATATAAAATATAAAGTTTTATCAAACCCAGACTGATTTTAATGTAATCCTAAGTTAATCGACCTCCTCAACCTATTCACTGGTACTCATAACAATATATCTACACTTAGTTACCTTAACTTAACAATTTACCTTTTGTTAGTTAACCTTTTGTTTTTTAGTTTTGTTTATTTTTAGTTTTAATCTTACTTTTAAATACCTAGATGAGTAAGCTACATTATAATTTTGTGTCCCTTATTTGTGTGTCGAATAAAGTTTACTTTCTTTCTTTCTTTCTTTCTACACTTTTATATTAAAAAAAACACTTAAAACTTCAAAACATTTTAATAAACATCACAACCTAATTTTTCTTAGACGTCTTCCCCATCAGATTAGCTACTTGAGCAAAAGGGGCAAACTTGCCTCTCCTCCCCCTTCTTTTCATGCCCAATTCTTGAAGCACCCCGTCAGATTCCACCACAGACGAATCCATGTTCTTCGAAGCTATTTCTTCAGAATAGTCACTGTCATTTTTCTCTGTATCAGAAATTTCCCTGTATTTCCTCCCCGAGCTGGTTTCCCGTCTTTTACCCAGTTCTGGGGACCCAAATTTGGGATGATCGACTGGCTGACACATCAGGGTCTCGTAAAAGAACCGGTCTGGTCTTCCATCTGTCTTGGGCCTTGGTTTCTCGTCATCAGTGCTTTCGTTTGAGGACTGACGTTGTGGGGAACCGGTGCTCGGTTTTTTGATTCTTGGACTGGAAAATTGAATTTTGAGATTTATTTATTTGAACCTTAGTATCATCTTGAAGTGGTTCGGTTGTTTGTAAGCTTATGGCATAGAATTATTACATCTGGAATCAACATCATGAACAACAGAATGAAGCCAATTCAAAGTACACCGATCGCGCGTAACTACACGATATTCTGGCGTTAGTGTACTGATGATACTAAATTCGTTTAACACACTAATAAAATATTACATACCTACACATAAGTTCTTTAAAATTTCACTTTGTTAATTATGATGTTGATTCAAAACATCGTGTTGTTACGCGCGATCGGTGCGCTTTACATTGGCTTCATTGTGTTGTTCATGATGTTGATTCCAAATGTAATAATTCTATGGCTTACGGTCAGTGGCAATAACTTAGTAACTTAAGGTACGTGAAACAAATGACGTTAACCAACAATATAAATATATGAACGTTGGAATACAGACATAGGGGACCCGAACCAAAATACATCAAAATACATCAGGGTAGTCATGTTAATTTGTCAGAGTATATCTGTATTTCATACCATCCTAGGTTGTGATTTTAATCCTATGTTCTTCAGAAAAGGAAAAATTAAAACCATACAAGATATTTTAAAACACCCAGAGTACGAGGAAGTTTTCAAGAGCTTCAACGACTTACAGCTAATTACCTAATAGAAAATTTAAATCATCTTTAAAAATTAAAAAAAAAAATGGACTAAAAATACTAACCATCTCTTGACATCACCAGCCACGAGAGGTGGCCTTGGCGATTGAGGTGAATAGACTCCAGGAGCTCCTGGTTCATCACCACTAGTAGTCTGATAAATAAAAAGATTTTAGTAGAATAATTTTATTTAAGTTTAAGAAAAGTACTGTATGTGTAGGTGATAAATAACGGCCCCTCATTGCCCTGACATTGCAGAGGTTCATGAGCGACGGTGACCACTTACCATCAGGCGGGCCGTAAGCTCGTTTATCTATGTTGCAAGAAATTATAATTTTGATGTTATTTCAGTAAAAAATATTTAGTCGTAGCAACTAAGAGACAAACATAAGATGTCGTTTTTCGTCTAAATAAATTATAATTATAAAGAAAACTTTTTAACTAAACTCTTTGGTCCCGAATATCATGTCTATAGCTAAGACAAGTAGAACGAGCCCAAACACGATGAGTCATCATCATCATTATCAGCCTGTAGACGTCCACTGCTGGACATAGGCCTCCCCCAAAGATTTCCAATGCGACCGGTTGGTAGCGGCCTACATCCAGCGTGTTCCTGCGATCTTAACAATATCATCCGTCCACCTTGCAGCTGGTCGTCCCACACTGCGCTTGCCTTGACGTGGGGGCCACTCCAGAACCTTCGTGCTCCAACGGGCATCGGTTCTACGTGCTATGTGGCCCGTCCACTGCCACTTCAACTTCAACACGATGAGTGTATCTTGTTTATTACAGAAGTTCCTATGACTACCTTCCGACACCATCATCAGATCAATTCCACAATACCATATTATTGCATTGTCAAATTCAGCTCACAAGATTTCCGAACCTACATAGTTACATCCAGTGCAAGTTAATATAAAGCTTGTAAAAATCTACTAACTTTACTCCCAAAATGAAAGTAACAATGTGATATCCTCTCCACATCGGCCCAGGCCACGATATACTTCGCCATGCTTAGAGGAATCTTGGGGAGGAAATTGGAGTGGAATTTACCCTGGCAATAGATAGTTATGACATCCGTGTCTTTTATTTCGAAAACTATACGAAATATTGTGCCTGGAATAGAGATTATTATCAGACTGTAAATTGTATTATTGTAAAAACATTTGATGTAAAACTTACAACTTGTTGTAACAAGTATGTTTTTGTTAATGAGTGACTCCTGTTTTGCAAGAATAGCATCTAAACCACTGATCAGGATCTACGCCAAATTTAAATGAGATTATGTATAAAGTATCTGCTAAGTAACATAAAATTAATATAGAAATCATTTCTACTTTGAAATATTGTATTTTTGACGATGTCTATTATAGATTACGGTTTTAAGTAATTATGGCACAAATTATAAATCGATCCCCGCGATGAGCACCTCTCTTCACAATTATGAAAAAATAATCAACCAAATCGGTCTACCAAAATTATACAAACGTCTTAAAATGCGTTGTAATTTTAAAGTCATTTGCAAATAGCGTACTTATTTTTTCTTAATTTATATTAAGCCATAGCAGTGAATCATTGTACAATCACTAGACTTAGCAAATATTACATACCAGGCACAAACATATTATAATTCGTATCATAGTTTCCGCTTCCGATCCAGATGCCGTTCTTCCTCGACAAGGATATGATGTTGTCTCGGTGGAACCTCACGTCAAAATGGAGCACCACGTCTCTTGGTTCCTCTCCTTCTTGAGCGCAAAGGTTTACCGACATTCTGAGATCGGGAAGATGGAAATTAGGTTAGAAAATGGACAGTGGTGTGCAGTCGATGTAAGATAGTAAGCAATGCATACCCTAACATGACAAATTGGGTTGGAAATAACAATAAAAATCGGTTAAATGCAGGTATATTTAATTCATATATACTCTCTGCAAGTAATGCAATGTAATGGACGTCACGTCATGCTTAGTTTTGGCTCTTGCCACAGACTTGGCAGAAGTAAACAAACCAATTTTGATGCAGTTCTCAGTTGAGTAGTTAAGTAACTAACGAATTTAAACTAACTTTCGTGCATTTTCTTTTATTTTGCCACCAATCTCAATTTTGTCGCCAACTTTCAGCAGTCCCGGTATATTGGCCGTAAAAACCGGCATTTTCTAAGGAATTATCAAAACTCTCCTCCCAAAAAACCTGAAGACAAATCCGGTCAGTACCAGGAGTTATATTTGTCATTTTGAACGGAAAATTTAAGCATAATACGATTTTCTTCTAAATTTCTCCAAATTTGGCTATCGATTCGACGTGCAGTGACATTTTGACAGCTGTCAATCTCTCTTCTCTGGAATTTTACCAAAAAGTATACTACTCGAATTTTCTGTTATAAACTAAACAACTTTTATTTCCCCTGTTTGTTAATGTTATGATCTGTGAAATGCACTCCAATAATTGTAATAATATTTATTCTTCTAATTCGTCTACTATACGTAGTAAGTAGTAAATAGATGGACTCTTGGGTTCTTTCTTGTGGCATAGGCTGGGCGTACTGGAAATATTTATACTTTTATTTGAAATAAGAGATTTTAATGTGATTGTTTTCGATTTGGAATAGATTTTTTTTAGTAAGCCTTGCATCTTAAAATATAAAAACTATAATTTAATTAACCACACTTCTATTCTTTTGCATTCCCTGACCAAAAGAAAAAAAACTGACATTTGACATCACCTAATCAGTTGACAGATCAGTGACACACTCTGACAGCTCTTCTCCAACTTTCCTGCATCGCTGATAACCTACAACAATAAAAGAAATAGCCTTTTAAAAGATAAATAAACGATAAAATAAAAGGTCGTATATTAAATAGGTATAAAGCATTACATTATATCAAGGTAAGCTTAACTTTCTTAAATCACGCTTGCAAAAAAGCTGACGAAATACTAATACACAATTTAGCAAAGTAAATATCACTGTATTTACTATGTTTTTCGACGTGAATTTGTTTTAAAACTCTTTACTAAACTGTACCAACAGTAATAAAGCCTAAGAACTTAGCCTTTTAGAGAAATATCTGGTAGAAAATGTAAAAATCGCAGTTGATAACAAAACCACTCTTTCGTTTATTGTTGACCTGTGTTCTATTTTTAATTACAAATAAGTTGATTTACCAATGAAAACGTGTCTTTAGCGTTCTAATAACTATTTTAAACCTTTAATAGACATACACAAACCAGTACATAAGTAAGGATTTACATTATAAAATTCGTTCAGTTATTTACATTTAAGTAATTTTCTAGTCAACTAACTAAACGAAAAGCAATAAAAGCCTAGACATTTATTGCTTTTCATTTTTAACTTTCCTTGTTGAAGGGTAATTATTAAAAAGACAAAAAGGATTAATAACAAGTAGATAAATTTAGTTGTGGCATTTTTCCCTCTAAATCAATCTGAGATAATTCAATGTACAGAAATATCCAATAGTTTTGTAATATCATTATCACTGATAACAACAAAAAAAAAATAGGCTAGAATTACTAAATAACTACTTAATACAAAATTTATTTAATTACCAAGCTTAAAAAACCATCTGTATTACACATACTATATGCTGTACCCATATTATATGTTGATTCTACATTACATCATAAAGTATACAAATAGAAATGACCTTAAAACAATTGTTGCTAATTTATTATGTACATACAATTTACACAACTAACTGTTGAGGTTATAGAAAAATATGTACATATTTACTGTAAGTAATATGTACTGTAAGTAATGGCATAGCAGAGGTTCATAAGAGACGGTGACCAAAAAAAAGTTTATTTTCAAATTGATGGATTCTATGTATAAGTGCCAAAATGCAATTTCACAGGAATACGATCAGGTGGCCCGTTGTCTCATCTGCCTATATGGCAATAAAAAAAGAAAAAAAAAAGAATACCATTTGAATGTTCTACACGCAGTAACTTTGTTCATGAATTTTAGTAGGTTTTATTTTTGAAAACAATTGGAATTACTAAATAACATTTTCAGGATATAAAGAGTAGGCAATTTAAAGACTATTTAGGCAATAAAACTATTTTGTTAGTTGTTTTAAAAAAAATGCCCAAATTAGTTTAGGCATTGAGTTATGTGCTTACCAACACATTTTGCGATTCATTTTATATCATAGATTAAAATGAAGTTGTTTTTTCACAGCCATCAGTCATGGGTTCAGAAGATCCAACCACAGCAGCGGGAGATGCAGCTGCCAGTAAAAAGGCGGCAAAGAAAGCCGCCAAAGCTGCAGAAAAACAACAGAAGAAGGCTGAACATAAGGTACTAGATGCCCCCCGCAACTTCGTCTGTGTAATAAACTAACAAACCGTTCACTTTATAATATTAGTATAGATTTATTATTTGGAGCAATCGCCGGTTGAAACACACTAAAACCTCCAACCGCTCACACTCAGCATTCAAACCTAGTCAGAACCCAGCACGGGGTTATGCGAGCCGGCACGACGCGTTACGCATTTCAGCATTATTTACCGTCACCTGAATACAAGGCACAAAACTTGTCACCAATGGTTATCTTGATTTTTGATCGACCTCTTAAAATTTATAACAATCGTCGATTTGCTGTGCATGATATTTTAGATATAATCCCTACTAATATTATAAATGCGAAAGTAACTCCATCTGTCTGTCTGTCTGCAACGCTTTCCCGCTTAAACCTCTCAACCGATTTTAATGAAATTTGGCACAGACAATGTCTAAGAAAGAACATAGCCTACGTATTATTGCGAAAAAAAGAGATGAAGAAAAAAACGGATTATAGAGTTTATTTATGTTCACGCAAACGACGTCGCGGGCAGTAGCTAGTTCTCCTTACAAGGTAGTTGGTCATTTTCAAACTAATGCTCCATCATCAGCCTATAGACGTCCACTGCTGGACATAAGCCTCCCCTAAACCTCGCCACAACGACCGCTCCTACGCTATCAGCATTCAGTGACTTTGTTTAGTACGAATTTCATCACAAAAACTTGGCATTAAATTTGAAGACAACTTCTCCTCATATCCTCAGGGTCCATCAGCTTCTCAGACCACGGAATCAGAACCGGATTACTCGGAAGGTTTGTACGGAAATCTAAAGCTGATTCGGTCGTCCGGAGAAAATAGAGACCGAATTTATACTGACGTAGGAGATTTGGGTACGAAGATGGATGGAAAAACTGTTTGGGTGAGAGGTGAGTTTTATTTGGTTAATGTTGTACCAGGGGCGTGCGTTTCTTGTAAATTGATAAGCAATGTATGCCTTGAATAGGCTATTCCACCCCATTTTTTTTTCTATTTTAATTTAATCTTTTGTTCATAAAAACCTATAAAAAAATAGAACAATTTTTTAAATCAAATTAGGCTAAATTTTTGCCATTTAAAATTTCAATCTCAAATTTTGGCGCAAATACGTCGCCAAATGCACCGCCATCTTCTAACGTCACTTTTGCGTCACTCACAGAGTAAACAGCGGTGTAAACACTACGATTTGCTAAGGGGTTTACTGTAGAGGTGACGACATATTACAGCCATCATGGCGGATAGCGTTTTTGACATTCGAAGCACAGATAAAAAAACACGAATTTTAAAATTGGAATATAAAATATATTTTGCGTCTTTATGAGTAGAAATCAACATTAACCACTTAGTTTTTCGTAAATCTGTCAAACTATGATAATTTTATAGTTTTATTAGCTTGGTGCGTAATAGCCTATTATGAAGTAAAAATATAGCAGTGTTTGGGAATGAGCATTATCCAAATTCTTCGAATGCTAAAACTCAAAAATGCAAGATTTTTTTTGATTTTACATTACCTTTGCCTATCACTAAATTTAGTTATTTTGATTTTAGCGCTAAGTTGGTAACGCTGATTTTTTTAATGCCTTGTAGGTAGACGAGCTAACGGGCCACCTGATCGTAAGCGGTTATCGTTGCTCATGGACCTCTGCAGTGTCAGGGGATGCTGTCCCAGCTACCTACGGCCTACTCTAAAATACATCTTAAATGTTTTGTGGCAATCAATAGCGCGCGAGATCCTAAATCGCAGTATCCACATTTGCAACAATCGGCGCATATAGGTATACGACATCTGAAATCTACTACAGCGGGCTTCGGCCTGACTACCATACACTACCTGGGGGTGTCGTGACGGGAAAGTGTGCCGCAGTGCGTAACGCGTCGCGCCACCCCGCATAACCCCGTGCTGGGTTCTGGCCTCAGCCGGGGTACGGACGCTGAGTGTGAGCGGTTGGAGGTTTTAGTGAGGTTCAACTCCCACATACCACACCCGCGGGGCGGGTGGGGATCTGGCGATTTCCTCCAACTAAAACAAAAAAAAAAACCATACACTACCTCGCCTGCAACGAGATCTCTCTTTGGCCCCATATCACCAACACCCACAGTTTAATGTGCAAGATGAGTTCTAAAACTTTTATCTGAACAGCTCGTCTCCAAACATCTCGAGCTAAAGGCAAGCAGTGCTTCGCCGTGCTCCGTCAGTCATCCAGCACGGTGCAGCTCCTCGTCAGCGTCAGCGAGGAACGGAAGATCAGCAAGCAGATGGTCAAGTTTACTGGCAAGTATGTAGAACTTGACTATACAGGGTGGATCTGTAACTTTGGATCGGCTGAAGTGTGGTAGAACCACTTTTATTTTTTGACCGACTTCCAAAACGGAGGAGGTACTCAATTCGTCTGTATGTTTTTTTTTATGTTTGTTCCTCGTTAAGTTTAGTTTGGGTGGACCGATTTGAATGATTCTGGTGTCAGACGCACAACATTTCACAATTGGCTATGCGTTTTTGCGTGTATTTCTTTTTTATATGAACCGTTTTCGATGATTCTTATTTGTCAGAAAGGAGACACTTCGATATAAATTTTACAAAGACCTGACTGGTTTTTGCGTTATGCTTGAGAAATGGAAGTCGGTCGTTTTCATTTTTGTAATAAAAATATTCTACAAGCTTAGTATTTATTTGCACTGGATGTAACTATGTAACGTTCGGAATCTAACAAGCTAAAGACAAACTTCCCGGTTTCCTATTGAGCTGACATTTTGCACGCAGATGTATATCGCGTGAAAATACAATAATATGACAAAATGGCGCTGATCTGATGATGGATTCGTTAGTCATAGGAACTCTTGTACTATAAACAAGATAGATTTTTATTATGCGTAACGCGTCGCGTCTCATAACCCCGTGCTGGGTTCTGGCCTCAGCCGGGGTTAGGACGCTGAGTGTAAGCGGTTGGAGGGTTTAGTGCGGTTCAACTCCCACATACGGGATCCGGTGATTTCTTCCAACTAAAAAAAAAAAAAAAAAAAGAGCTACGTGATATCCAGGACTTTAAAAGCTTGTATTTAAAAATCTCTTTTCAGCATAACAAGAGAATCAATAATAGACATCGAAGCTTCAGTGGTCAAAACTGCATCTCCCATCGAGTCCTGCACCGTCAAAGATGTGGAGTTAGTAGCCAAGCAAGTGTGGACGGTGTCAGCGGCCAAACAACAGTTACCGTTGCAGATTGAAGATGCTGCAAGACCTGAGAAGAGCGATGTGAGTACTAGGGATGTTGCGAATGTTGTACTTTCCCCCAAAAAGTTCAAGTTTTTTAATGACAAGTCAGTAATATATGGAGGGCAATCTTACGTTTGCATTTTGAACTACTGTTTATTTAGAGGATGACAGCTCAAATGTCATTCAATTTGTGTTCGGTCTAGTTTATAAAAACACAATAATCACACACACAAATACTATGTGTAACTTAAGATATTGTTTGCCTTTTAACAGTTGAATAGTTGATCTCTTTTTTTGTGTTAGTTAGATAGTCACAAATACAGGGTGTAAACAGAGTACTCCCGACAACGAAGACTGGTGGTAGTACTAGTGATACCGGTGATGATAAGCCAGGCAATCGGGTCATTCAGAAGATTTTTTTTTTGCAAAAAACTTAACATCCGAAGTATCACTAGTACTAGTCCAGCCTTCGTTTTCAGGAGTGGTCTTCATACACGCTGTATAGTTTTCTCAATTTGATGTCTGCTATAAGATTTTCCGATGCCGATCAATGATCTATTTTTTTTTACCTTATCTAAACAGGAACCGGAAGCTCTTAAGATCCGTGTGAACCAAGACACTCGTCTCGACAACCGTGTCCTGGATCTCCGGACTCCAGCCAACCAGGCCATCTTCAGGATAGAAGCTGGAGTCTGCAGACTGTTCAGAGATATACTGACTAATAAAGGTATAATTAGAATATATTATAAATAACTACAAATACATGGCTTGGTTAGTCGTAGACAGAATCTTTAAATTTGACTATTTTTTTAAAGGAATTAAAATAGTATAGAAACTTAAAATTCGACAAAATATCCCCAATTATTTATAAGTACGTGAAACACAGCGTTCATTAACTATCTCGCGGGACAAAAGTTGTTGATGAATAATCCTGGCTACCTGGCTGTGCCTGTGCTAGTATAACTACTAACTAGTAACTAGTAGTAGAGAGTACTACCTCGCTGTTAATTACAAGCTTTATAGACAAACAGACAGAGTTACTTTCGCATTTATAATATTAGTAGGGATAAAGTATCTTTATGTTTTTTTTTTATGAAGGCAGACGAGCCAACGGTCCACCTGATCGTAAGTGGTTACCGTCGCTCATGAACCTCTGCAATGTCAGGGGACACTGTCCCGCTACCTACGACCTAACTTTAAGGACGCTCCTCAAGCCTCGTTTGAAGAAGGACAAGTCATAGCGCTCTGAGAATACCGAAGAGGGGACCTCATTCCATAGCCGGATGGAACCGTGAATGATATGTCTAATTATCATCTTTTTATTTCAGGTTTTGTCGAGATTCACACTCCGAAGATAATATCAGCAGCTTCAGAAGGCGGTGCCAATGTATTCACTGTGTCCTACTTCAAGTCTTCAGCGTATTTAGCTCAGAGCCCACAGTTGTACAAACAGATGGCTATAGCTGCTGATTTTGATAAGGTAAAATAATATTTTTATTACAAAAATGAAAACGACCGACTTCTATTTCTCAAACATAGCACAAAAACTACCAGTCAGATATTTATCAAATTCATACGAGATAATGCTCAAAATGTCTGCTTTCTAACAAAAAAGAATCATCGAAATCGGTTCATATAAAAAAGAAATACACGCAAATAACGCTTAGCAAATCGTGAAATTTAGTCCGTTAAAAATACACATTTATAAACACAGATCCAAAAGTACTTGTTCGATCTATCAAAAAAAAACAATGGGACCTAAGTTGGACCAGCACCTTTTGTCTCACACCAGAATCATTCAAATCGGTCCACCCCAAACAAGAGGTATCGAGGAACAAACATAAAAAAATACAAACGAATTGAGTATTTCTTTCTTTTTGGAAGTTGGACAAAAAATGTCGCTGATCTGATGCTGGATTCGGTGGTCATAAGAACTCTTGTACTATACAAGATAGATCGCGTTTGTGCTCGTTTTACTTGTATTAGCTAGCACTCTACTGATACATGATATCCAGGATCATAAAAGCTTGTACTGTACTGTACCAACCCATTACTGCCCACTGTTGGGCTCAGGTCTCCTCAGAAGAGGGATTAGGTATAGTCCACCACGCTTGCCTAGTGCGGATTGGGGACTTCACATATCTTCAAAGCATTTTTAGAACCCTTTTCCGATATGCAGGTTTCCTCACGATGTTTTCCTTCACAGTTTTTAGTCAGTGGTGTTGTGAAAATTACACATAAATCTTTTTCATATTAAGATTTAGAGGTACAAGCCGGTTTTGAACCCGCGACCTCACGCACGTAAAAGCTTGTATTAATATTGTATTATATTCCAGGTGTTCACAGTAGGCGCAGTATTCAGGGCTGAAGATTCTAATACTCATCGTCATCTAACTGAGTTTGTGGGTCTGGACCTCGAGATGTCGTTCAAACAACATTACCACGAAGTACTGGACACTATAGCCGGGACCTTCACTGATATGTTCCGAGGATTGAGAGACCAGTAAGTATTTAATATTTCAATATATATATTCAGCCGAAATTTACAGTATAATATACAATTGAATGAAATGAAATAATTTTTAATAGGCACAAAAACAAATAGACACTAATATACACAGAAGATAATAATATTAAAAATTTGTGCCCATGGGGCCACAGCTCAGCATGTACTGCAGGTAACAATAACTGCAGCGCTGGTTTACAGCTGAATCCCGCGAGACTCACGAGCGTCTACATGGTTACACGCATAATACATATTATCTAACTTACATACTACCAAATGCAACACTAATAAAACTATTGTATAAATATTTTAGCAATAATTACATAAAATAGGTTACTGAAATTTATAAATATATATATACACATATAAAGAAATGCACCTAATGTTAATTGTTAGATCTCATACAAATAACCAACCAATTAACCATTAGATCTCCACACTAGGTCAAGCCTGTCTCGTGGAGATCGATCTTATACATTAATCAGACAAATTAACCAGCCAGTATAGACGTAGACATCTTTTTTTATGGTAGAAATGGTACAAAATAAAATAAAACATCAAAAAAAAAATATACAGGGTGGATCTGTATTTTTGTCGAAATACAACTTAGCATCATTTTTATTTTTTGGATCGGTTGAACTTTTTTTCTGATATTGTTTGGAAAACGTACGACTATCGTTGCGGACTTCCATACTATGACGAAAAATTTTTTTTATGCAATTCCTAAAATAAAAATGGAAAAGTGGAGTTATTGGAACGAAGTTCCTTATCGCGCGTTATCGAAAGGGGTCTAGACGGAAATTCTTATGAAAAAGTTGGCACGACACTTTTTTTTTGGATGATAATCGCTAAATGGCGCTGTAATTAAAATATTTTATAAAACAATTCCTTATTTTGTTTTATATGATTAATGCTGGATGGCACTGTGATCAAAATATTTTATTTAAGTTAATAAATTTAAGTTATAAAAAAATAAAATTTTATTACAATTCCCTCACTAATTAATTGAAAGGAACTTCGTTCCATCCGGGTGTCCCTTGACACCTCTCAAGTTTTTTCAACATGTCATTCATCCCAATTCAGCTGGGACTAAGTTACAGATCCACCCTGTATTATTACATTTCCACCGCAAACCATTACACAGGGTGATCCATTTTTGGATGTTAATGTTAACTTAGTTCTAGGTTTTCATCTTGTCATTAAAATTTATCTCTACTTCATTATTTTAATATTTTCAGGTTTAGTTCAGAAATAGCAACAGTAGGCCAACAGTATCGAGTGGAACCGTTCAAGTTTCTAGATCCACCGCTCAAACTAGAGTTCCCTCAGGCCGTGCAGATGTTGAAAGAGGCTGGTAAGGTTATAATTATTAAATAATAAAGTAAATTTATTACAAAGACACAAGAATATAAGATAAAAAAACACTTTAAATAATAGCTTTTAAGATCCTGTATATGATGTATCAGTAGAGTGCTAGATAATACAAGTAAAACGAGCTCAAACACGACGGGTCTATCTTGTTTAGTACTAGAGTTCCTATGGACACTTTCACTTCATCATGTAATCTTGCAAGCTAAATTTGACTTCTCGATTTCCGATTGAGCTGACATTTTGCACGCAGATGTATATCGCGTGACAATGCAATAATATGACAAAATGTGCAAAAACTCCTGTACTAAGCAAGATAGTCCCGTCGTGTTTGGACTCGTATTAGCTAGCACTGATACATGATATCCAGGATCTTAAAAGCTTGTATTTAAAAAGTTTTCTTTAAAAAAACTTGAGAGGTGTCATGGGACACCCAAATAGAACGTTCTTTTCGATTAAAAGATATCTTATAGTTTAAAAGGAACGTGTTTTAAAATATTTTGATACACTTAAAATATATAATCTCAGCGCCATCTAGCGATAATCATCTAAAACAAAAAAAGTGTCGTGACAACTTTTCGTAAGAATTTTGTGATAAGGAACTTCGTTCCAATAAATTACTCATAGTAGCGCTATCTAGTGCCATTTGACATACAGTTTCTTTCTTCAGGTGTGACAGTCGGTGATGAAGACGATTTATCGACTCCAGATGAAAAACTCCTCGGTAGACTCGTGAAAGCTAAATACGACACAGATTTCTACATTCTAGACAAATATCCGTTGGCCGTGAGACCATTTTATACTATGCCGGATCCTAACAACGCTGTGAGTATTGAGAATTGGCTAGTGCTGCCATCTTTGGATGATGGGGTGATACGTACCTTAAGCCTAGTTCGTACTAGGGTAGTATTTTAGTCGAGTAGTGAGTAAATTAGTAACTAAATATGTAAGTAGGGTTGCCAGGTGTTAGGATAAAGCAGGACATACGTAGGATTTTTGATTGCTTGTCCGGCCAAAATAAGCGGCATCCGACCTGTTAGGATTTAGGTAGAATTTTTCAATTTCGAAATTCGCGCGCGGATCGAGATTGAATCACGCCGAACGAGTAAAAATGTGAGGCGTCCGGATTTTATGTTAGGACAAAAAAAAAAATTTGTTTTACACTTTTTATAAAAAAAATGGACAAATAAAACCAGATGTCCGGATTTTTTACCCAAATGTCAGGACAAACTCACAAGTCTGTCCGGCTTGGCAACCCTATGTGTAAGCCATGGTTACTAGACTAAACTACTAGACTTCAGCGTGCGTCGCGTCACTCCGGACAACCCCGTGCTGGGTTCTGTCCTCAGCAGAGTGTGAGTGGCAGGAGGTTCTAGTGCGGTTCCACTTCCACATGCCCCACCTGGGCAGATGAAAATACAGCGAAGAGTATATTAAAAATTAAACCCGTGCAATTTCGTTAGCATTGTAAGAACAATGTTGGTCACACATCGTAATACTAAAAAAATATGTTATTTCTAGTATATTATGCAAAACATAGAACTTCCTCTGGAATATAATACAGGGTGGATCTGTAACTTTGAAGGTATTGGATCAAAACAATATTTCATCATAGTATGGAAGTCCGCAACGATAGTCGTACTTTTTCCATACAATGTCAAAAAAAAAGTTTAACCGATCCAAAAAATAAAAATGGTGCTATTTTGTGTTTCGACAGCCCATTCACCCCACGTCGGATTGTCCGAAGTTACAGATCCACCCTGTATATTTAAAAATCTCATATTACAAAAATGACGCCCGCTGAGGTGGTTTCGCTAATGCTTTCAGTGGCTATTTATTATCATTATCATACATATTTTAACTGGCAGCAATTTATTTTGATTTACAAGCATGTATTTTTAGTTTTCACCGAATTATTTTGTATATTTCAGAAATATTCAAATTCGTATGACATGTTTATGCGAGGAGAAGAGATATTGAGTGGTGCTCAGAGGATACACGATCCTGAATATTTGACGGAGAGAGCTAAACATCATGGAATAGGTTAGTCGGTTATTAACTTTATTGTACAATTGATGGTAGGTGGTTACCGTCGCTTATGGTCTAATTGAAGTATAATTTATTACAAGAAAGGAGACCACTTCCATTATTAGTTTATTAAATATTGGTAAAAAACGAAAGCCATTTTTTTTTCATCTTTGTTTATAACTTTTGAAATTTTGCATGTGCTAATACGCGCTTTTGGCAAATTTATCTAGACATAATTGCGGATCCAATGAGCTATCGCTCATAATTGTAAGAGCAATATCTCTATTTTGTACCATTTTCAACTTGTCAACTAGATTTATAGAATCTTGAGGGTTGAATTTGACAAACTTGCCGGTTTCAGATTGAGCTGACATTTTGAACACATATTTACATCTTGCCTTGGCTGTACTCTGATTTCTGACCTTAAAACTTTTTATTTAAAAAAATATTTAAGATCTTCAGGAATAGCACCAAAAAATATTACGCCTAATATCAGGGGACGGAGCGACGGGAAAGAGTGCCGAGCGCGTAACGCGTCGCGCCGTCCCTCCAAACCCCGTGCTGGGTTCTGGTCTCAGCCGGGGTTCGGACGCTGAGTGTGAGCGGTTGGAGGTTTTAGTGCGGTTCAACTCCCACATACGATCCTGTGATTTCTTCAAACTGAAAAAAAAGGCCTAATATCAATTTTGTAACTAAGTGTGATGATCTGAAACACTTTCTGTAGTTTTGAAACATAATTTATTTTTTCTATAATTTTCAGATATCAGTAAGATAGCTGCCTACATAGAATCGTTCCGCTTGGGATGTCCTCCGCATGCAGGTAAATAATATTATATTGTTTTAAAGATTTCTATCACATAAACAAGCCAATATTTAGTCTTTTTATTTAGCTTTTAATAGCCCAAATTTAAATTATTAAAAATTGAAGTAAAAAATAAATCATGAAAATCAGTTTACTCTATAAATATAAAATCAAATTGCTTTATAAAAATTTGTTTGTTCCCGCATAACATATTGTGGTTTTAAATTCTCATTTTTTTTTAAATTTAATTTGAGCTATTAATGTGAATAAGATTTTATGATTTGTCTGTTTGTTGTAAATTTCTACATAAACCGGTTTCGATGATTTCACTATCATTTATAAATTTCTCTTCATCTAAAAAAGTTTTCTTTAAAGTTGTATAATTATTATTTTCAGGCGGTGGTATTGGTTTAGAACGAGTGGTGATGTTGTATCTAGGTTTAGATAACATCAGGAAGACCTCAATGTTCCCGAGGGACCCTAAACGTGTCATGCCGTAAATATAAGTGACAGACAATAAAATATATTTGTAATTATTTATTTGGTTTTATTTCTATAGAGATGTGGATAAAGCAATGTTGCCAACTACATCAACTTCTAAAAATGGAACGTAATTTACGCTCTATATTCACAGTTATGGCAGTAGTTTTTTTAGATTTTAGAGGTAGATTTATACAGGGTGATTTCCTAATGAGGGTACATATTGAAGGTCATGGTAGCTGATGGTTATATACGACCAGTAAAAATATTATTACCAAAGAATATGGCTTAATGCCTTAGTAATCGCAACTTAAAAATATCTACAATTCTTGCAAAATGATGGTTTTTCGACAGCTGATGGGTGCGGCGGAGGTGTGGGGTGCATTAGTCAACACTCTTTAAGCCGAAATTGTTTATGTTTGAGGTAGTTTTGTCGAATTTAGATTAAAAAAAAAAGAGTACTCATCACCCTCCTGCAATATGTAGGTACCCTCTCTAACAAATCACCCTGTATAACTTACTAGCTGATCTCTCATCTTCGTCTGCGTCAAAAAAGAGTTCAAGCAGCACTGTTAGATATGAATAAGACCTACAAACCGTAGTACATCAAAGTGCACGAGTGACTCAGTGAACGATCTTTTAATTCGTGTTTTGACTGTATTCTGTTTTGTGTAATAATCGATCATAAATAAAAGACATAACTAAGTTATTGACCATGATTTAATCACATACAAGTATCGACATAACATCCTTACAATCCCACAATTATCATTCTGAATATACAAAACGAGAAAATACATTTTTTCGACATTTCTTAGTTAACAATAATGAAAAATACCAAAAAAAACATTTTGAACACTCAAATGTCATTTGAAAATTAAATTTGCGCGGGAGTAATGACAGTTGTTTTTTTTTTTAATTAGAGACACGCAAAGGTATCCAACTCAAACATTTTAATTTACTTTTGTAAATGCAATGATATCTATACCATCTTTCTAATTGAAATTTTATTTTATTGTTAAGTAATTTTGATTTTTAGTTCATTATTGTTACTAAAGATTAGTTATTTTGTTTATTCAGAACAATCGTATCACAAAACGTATACAATAAAAATCGGATACTCACTAAACAATCACTTTGAAACTTAATAATAAACTTATAATAACTCGATACATTAGTATAATATCGATAAATAATCGATTTTTGAAAATGCAATATCGATTTTTAAGTAACTTTAGTCATAAAAGTGGCACAACCCGAAATTACAAGTTTAAATTTTTTTATAAGCTGTTTCACCATACACAATATTATTGCCAATCTTGAGGATATTTATGTTACACTAATATATAAAGCTGAATTTGTTTGAACGCATTAATCTCAGAAACCGATGGTCCATCTTGAATTGTTTTTAGTGTTGGATAGTCCATTTATCGAGGAAGGTTAGATTATATAAAAGAATACCTCCATTTGTGGCACAGGCAGTGAAATGAAATTTTATTTGGATACGGTACATGAACAATTTTTCCATGTTAAGAATTAAGGCAAATTTAGCAGGAACTTTTGAAACATGTTTAACACTCCTGACACTAGTTTTAGCAATATTGTGTATGACATAACACTAATGATATCATCAACTTCCAATGCACGCAAATGACAACTGGTAGGTCAACTGTCAAACGGTGTTTCACATAGTTTCAATTTCGGTCAATGCATACAAAACCCCCGTTTACATGTTGGTCGGCCGACACCTTCAATTGTTTTTTACGTGTGTTGGACATTGGCGAGACAATATGGAAACGCAACTGGTTTTATAATTATATTCTGTAATTTAACACAAAAATACCTGTAGCAGTAATTAATTTAAAAATTAAGTAATAAAGCATAGTAATGTTACAACCAAAATGCATTAAAAATTATATTATTAAGTTGACGCACCTTATTTTAAGCATTTAAGTATAATTAGTGCAGTCTTGATACTTTTTTACTATACAGGGTGATTTTTTCAAAACTTTCGCTGTAACGAGGCCTAAATGATCCCTCCTGCAATTTTCCTATGGCAAGGAAAAACGTGATCTTCCCTGCGGTGCGAAGAGCATAACTTTGTTAGAGGTGGGGTCTAATAGACCGCGTGTCGCCCTAACGTCTGGTCATGGTGCGGGCCGATAAGACCTCGTATCACAGCCACAAGTATACAAAAATTGGTATGATCATCATGATATTCAGGATCTTAAAAACTTGTATTTAAAAAGTTTTCTTTATTTTTTTTATTATTATTTTAAAAGTATCAAGACTGCTCAAAATATGTAATAGTAGCTAATTACGAATAGGAACAAGGCATATTGATATGGAAGAATGCCGAAATTTTTAAAAATACTCGCCTTCTCTTTCGCACGCTTCAAAAAGCCATAGTAAAGAGAGAGATAGAAATATTTTTATAATGACTTACCTCAAAGGTACCGTAATTCGATGAAAAAAGTTTTTTATACAAATTTTACGAAATAGAAAAGTTTTTTTTATATCATTCGATACAAAATCTACTTTATTTATTAATTGAAATCACAAAATATTACAGCGTTCGTTCCGAAGGTTGCAAAAAAAAATAAACGACAAAAAGGTAGACTTGATTCGACTATGTTTTGAAATGGGTCTTTTTTTCACAACATTTACAAAAATATACTTGAAATAATTTTATACAAGACAGTCACATTTGGGTATCTTTTTACTGACATGAAAGTCTGAAACGAAGTCGGGATAAAATTAAATACATTTTAGGTACAAAAACACTTTGCGATTTCAATTAATACATTTATTTTATATTACAGTTACAATTAATCTTAAGTACAATTATTTACAATCAAAAATAAAATCCATAATACTTCAAAAACATTGTTTGCCTCATTCTTTTCTCGTAAATGCGAAAGGGACAAACTTACATCTAACTCTTTCACACATCAGGCATTTAAAAAAGAAAATTCGAGTGAAAACAAAATACTTTGAGACGAAAAACGCGCTAAAAATTAAAAAGAAAGCAAAACTCGTTGTGCACCCAACTGTCAGATTCGATACATCTGTCAGCTGTCACTGTCATTCGAAACGTCAGCTGTCAGGCACGTGGTCCAGCACATGGAATTCTTAATAATACGAACGATCACATTTCATCCACTAGTTTTACACTGCGAGAGAAATGTTTTAAATTACGATCAAAAATAGTATTTTACAGCAAAAAGTTCTAAATAAAAAAGTTTAAATTTATTTTCTAAAAAACGTCACATCTCAAATTATGCCACTGTAATTTTGTTTTTTTTTTTAAATAACAATACATAAAGATCAAGATTGCAAAAGTATTTTAAAAAATCCATTAGTTTATATATTAACTTGCACTGGCTGTAACTATGTAAGTTCAGGTGGAATCTTGCAAGCCAAATTTGACAAACTTCCCGGTTTCCGTTTGAGCTGACATTTTTCACGCAGATGTATATCGCGTGACAATGCAATAATATGACAAAATGGAGCTAATCTGATGACAAGATAGACCCGTCGTATTTGAGCTCGTTTTTCTTGTAACTATCACTCTACTACTACATGATATCCAGGATTGTAAAAGCTTGTATTTATATATTTTTTTTCAATAAGGTCACATCACAAAATACGTCATTTTATCATTAAATTTAATACATTTCTCTCGTTATTTCACTCAGCACTGTCACTTATGATCGAATAACGTCTTTAAGTCTTCTTCGTACATGGCAATGACAAGCATTATGCCAATGCCAGATGCCAGGCCCATCAGTTGTAGTATACACTGGCATAGTGTGCCTTCGTTGCTGTGTGAGGTGCTCAATTCTGGCATCTGTTTGGCAAAAGAATGGTGTTTGAATGTAAGATGAATTGAAGAGTTTTTGAGTTTTGGGGCTGATACCCTATTTAAATATGAATGTATCTTAAGGTTTACGTCTGGAATATAATATTAAAGTGATTGTGATGATAAATTTGTTGGTCAAAAATGTTTTCAGGTAATATTATAAACGTAAGCATTTAAGTAAGTTAATTTGTAAGGGAACTAGCCGAATGTTGTGTTAGTATAGTAGGGTAACTAACCCAGTTAATGTACCAGTAACTCAGTTATCGTGTTAATATACAGTAGGATAACTATACCAATGGTCTGCTACATAATAGTAGGATAACTTACCCAGTCTCCTGCTACCATACAGTAGGGTAACTTACCCAATATCCTGCTACCGTACAATAGGGTAAAACTCCCAGTGTCCTACTACATCACAGTAGGGTAAGTAACCCAGTGCTCTGCTACCATACAGTAGGGTGACTAGCCCATTCTCCTGCTACCTCACAGTAGGGTAACTAACCCAGTGCTCTGCTACCATGCAGTAGGGTGACTAGCCCAGTCTCCTGCTACCAGTAGGGTGGTTAACTAACCCAGTCTCACAACCACACAGTAGGGTAACTGTCCCAGTACAACTCACCATATCAACGAGCGCTATGTACAGGAACGTGCCCGCCGCGACCGCGAACAGCCATCTTGTCGCGGAGGGGGCGTGGCCTGCCAACACTCCGCAGACCATGCCGGCGAGGCACAGAGCAGACGAGAGGATGTTGTAGCAGACGGCGCGTTTCACTGACATGCCTGCTTTTAGTAACACTGCGAAGTCGCCTGTAAATTAAATTAATATGGGGCTTGAAGAAAGTCCTTAAAAATAGGTCCTAGGCAGTGTTTCCACACCGTTGGCTCGTCTGCCTAGAGAGCAATAAAACTAGAAAACTATATGGTGTATATTGCTTATAATCTTACCTAATTCATGAGGAAGTTCGTGGCATAAAACAGCTATGGCCGTCGAGAAACCGCCCGCTATACTTGAAGCGAATGCTGCACCTTTAATACGAGAAATAGACTTATTTTAATGAGTTATTCAATAGTATTCATTTAACTTGGAATGAGGGTATTATAAAAAAAAGTGAAAGGCAGATATTCAAAAGTTTCAGTAAGATTTATGTACGACAAAGGAACAAATTTGAATCTAAAATATGTCTTTACTGTCTTTAGCTATACTGTGGCGACCAATAGCACGCAAGATCCTGAATCGCGCTATTGTTGTTTGCAACGTACTGCGCATATATACAACAACTGAAATCTACTACAGTGGGCTTCGGCCCACCATACACCACCTCGCCCGCAAGGAGATCTCCCTTTGACCCCCAAAATGTCTTCAAAATGTGCTATAAGAAAATACCTGCAGTAAATTATATACCTGTTTTACTTACAAAGTCAAAAGCCAAACTTACCGATAGCCATGCCATCCGTGAAGTTATGCAGACCGTCGCCCATGATGACCATCCATGCCACGGAGGCTATGGAGGACGGGGGTGCATGTACGTGCCCATGCGCATGGGAGTGACCATGATGGGCTCGAGAATGTTCCCTGTTGGACCATAGTGAGGGTAGTTTTAAAAATGTTGTGTTTAAGTAGCTCCTTAATGCTCATGAGGGATGGTGACCGCTTACCATATAAAGGCTGTAAAGGAGACCGTAAGCTTGGTTTGTCTTGCAATAAAAAAAGAAGAGATTTCAAAAAAAAAGATTGGTTATGTTTTAAAGAGGATTGTTTTTTGCAGATAGACAACAAGTCAAACAATTTATAGTTGTTTTGGCAACCTTCGCTTTCTTCATCTTAATACATGTTTTATATTCCTTCAATCGAGAGTTAAGGAAAGTCCTTAAAGGTAGGTAGGTATTGCATAGGTCTATGAGCGACGGTAACCACTTACGGGTGGCCTTTTGGCTCTGGCCTACATAACAAAAAAATCTAGAACTTAACTATTAAATGAACACTTCTAAATATGACTCACCTCAAAATAACAGTATAACTGTCACCATCTTTCAAATCCTTGGTCCCATCCTCCTTATGCTTGATATTGTTCATTTCCACCACAGCAGGCGTCTCCGATTTCAGGAGCCAGTCTTTCGCTGTTGGTTCCTCCTTACCTTCAGGGTTCAGAGCGTTGGAAGACACAACGCTGACTGAATTATTGTGCTTCGCTTTAGGACTCGGAGGAATCCCGTCTCTCAAATGATGCTCATCATGAGTATCAGTGTCTATTTCATCGTAGCAGTAAGGATATTCTGAGTATTTGTGTTTGCAGGTTTTCGTTGTGGGGTCGCCTTTGTCGTCCCTCTTGAAGATTTTGAGGAGGCTGTTGGAGGCGTTCGTGGCCTTGGAGCCACCAGAACAACCCCCAGTCTCGTCTTTGAGCACCCTAACCCTCGAAGGAAGCTTATCTTCCTCCAGCTTTTGCCTACGCTTCCTCCATTCCACAACGACTGTCAGACCCTTCTCTGTGAAGTAGAAGAACACGACGCCCAGCATCGCGGCGAATCCTTTCCACATGCCGTCGTCATGGGACACTTCGACATGTGGTCCGTCGCCATGGTCATGAGGACTCATGGCATGCGGCATCAGATGTAATAATGCATCACCACATAAAGTACCTACCGCTAAAGCGACTAGGAACTGTAGTAGGTGGTTGTAATATGTTTTATGCATGATAGGGATAACAGCAACCCCTAAAAGACCACAAGCGCTAATCGCTGTTATGCTTAGCGACGAGTACAACCAGACAGCGAACATATTTTTAGTGTAAGCGCTCTCCTTTTCCTCTAAACCTCTTTCGGCTCGATGAAAGTGCTCTTTGACGCAACCTGACCTCTCTATGGAGGTATTCGCTAGTTTTTGGTAAAGTAATATGGGGCAGACGGCTGTTAATGTGTCTATTGATATAAGCTCGTCGTGGTGATGGTGGGAATGGTCCTCATGACCATGGTCGTGGGGTTTTAACCTTGTGTTGACAGTCGAGATCAGTTCTGAACTGTTTACGCACTGAAATAGAAGAATGTAACTTCAAATATAGAATATTTTATGATAAAATCAAGTCGTGGGTCAATATTTATATCATTCACTTTAAAAAGCCTGGTCTTTGTAACTTTTATAGCTTGCATCGTGATGGTACTAATATCATAAGCATAACTATTTCTGTTTTTTGGCATTCACTAATCTGATGAAGACGCAATTAGACAGAGATATCTTAAGACTTGCAGACGGATATATTTGATTTGATATAGTCTTTAAAGATGCCCTAATAGACATCTTTATTTGTGATGCAGACGACTCCCATCACCTACTAAAACATAATTAAACTACATCAGTAAAGATTAGCTACTTACACTGACGACATGTTCTTTAGCAGGCTGCGGGTAGAAATAGGTCGTGGTCTCAGTAGTTTGTCCACCTTCCACCAGCTTGTGAAGGTCCAGTTCCTGTAGCATCTTGTTGAACCCAGTCAGATTCATTGTCATGCTGTCAGCGTCACCGTACATACTGAAAATCTGCGCAACATACGCCTCCGAATTGATGCCCTTAGCGTCTCTTTTCGGCCGGTCTTTCTGCCTGATCTTTTGCAGTTTCTGATGATACCTAATTTTGGAATCTAGCTTTCTTTTTTCTTCTAATTCGAAGGATATGTGATCAAGGCTTTCATGTTTCGGTTCGTATGTAAGTAGTTCGTTTTTGATATCCACGTGGGAGCCACATGTGTGTGCCGCACAAAGCAGGCAGAACATGCAGACTGTCACTAAATGGTGTGACATTTTGATTTGCTTCAGCTCAATTTGGACTTTAATTCCATTTAGTTTCGTTTCAGTTTTCGATGTGTGATCTGTGGACAATGGAGAAGGATTCATTAATATTTAAATTACAGGTTGGTTCAATAGGTTCTGGACGATAGTAAGACGTCAATGGGTTATTTCAATTGACCGAAAACTTGGCGAAAGTGAGAAGACACAGTCCTGATAAAATAGAATGAGTTCAGCATGTATTACGAATGTGAGACGAAGATTAAGAAAATAGATGATACTTTACAACGTAACAACCTATTACTGTCCCCATCTGAATTCCTTCAATAGAAGGATCAGGCATCCACGCTTGTCTAAAATGAGTTGGAAACTTTGTAGGGTTATAACATTCCCATGCACAGGTTTCCTCACGATGTTTTCCATCACCGTTTCAACCAGTGTTCTAATACAGTAATAAGTGTCAGGATAAGTAAAACATCATCTGTCTATCACCGAAAAAAATCACTTAACAACGCTAACGATGGTAAAAAGTGTTAGAAAAAAAAGCGGTTTTTTCTCCTAATTTTCCAGACGGTCGGACAGCCTTGTAACAGATGATTAGTCATCTCAACAGATCTGTCGGTTTCCGCTTGAGACGATCAATAAATTATTGATAATTTTAACATATTTATTGTAAACCTTGGCCCTTTTTGATTTGCATATGATTTAAAGTAGCGGAAACGGTTTAATAGTTTAACCTAGACATTGGACTTTGGAGGTCAAAATTCCATACGGAACCATCCATTGAGGACTTTAACAAGCTTTATATTAACTTGCACTGGATGTAACTATGGATTCTTGCAAGCTAAATTTGACAAACTTCCTGGTTACCGATTGAACTGACATTTTGCACGCCGATGTATATCGCGTGACAATGCATTAATATGACGAAACGGCACTGATCTGATGATGGATTTGGAGGGTGGCAACAGGAAGACTTGTAGGTAATAAAAAAGATGGACTCGTCGTGTTTTGACTCGTTTTACTTATATTAGCTAGCACTGTACTGCTATGCATCTTATAAGCTTGTTTTTAAGAAAGTTTTCTTTAAAATAAATAATTATTTGATCAGGTTTTTGTGTTGGTAGCCATTTTGGATCTTAAAAATGACAATCAGGGTTAGTGATCTAGGTACTAGACGAGTCTTTTCATTTGATACCGATATGCGGATTTCACGATTTGCTATAGTTTTTGCGTGTATTTCTTTTCGTTATGAACCGATTTCGATGATTCTTTTTTGTTTGAAAGCAGACACGCGGGCCTTATCATAATCATAATAATATTATAAAGGCGAAAGTTTGTATGTATGGATGTATGGATGTTTGTTACTCTTTCACGTAAAAACTACGGAATGGATTTGAATGAAACTTTACCACAATATAGCTTAAACATCAGAATAACACATAGGCTACAATTTTTGACAATAATCTAGACGGGACGAACCTGAAGTCCACGCGAACGAAGTCGCGGGCAAAAGCTAGTCTCACATAATTCCATGAATATTTGACAGGTTTATGCTAGGCTTGAGAAATGGAAGTCGGTCGTTTTCATAATAAAAATATTATCGATATCAATACTAAGTTCCAAGTGGAATGTATCTTATAATTGAATCGGACGAGTAATCGCGTAAAATCGATTCGTATCGAACTTGGAGTTTACTTTGTTCTTATAATTATGATTTCTTTATTTTCTATAATTAAAAAACGTTTTCTAATACTTTCTATAGCATTATTAATTAATTAGCTGATTCGGGTAACTTCGTCTGTGTCACAAAATGTGGTTAATGAGCAGTCAAATTTCATATTGTACTGTTCATATTTCTTTCAATTATTTTAGAATTATTATTCTCATTTGGTTAGTGTTTTCATTTTTGTTAAATGCGAAAAGATGTTTTAAATGTAATATCCTGCATTTAAATTGTTAAGCCAATTCTATAATTTTTATTTCTATATACGTATCTTATATACGTACGTTTATTGATTTTTCCAACTTAAATAATTTCTTTGTCTACTCTACCCAACAAAACACTCTTTGACAACATAACAGAAACCAACGTACTCGCTGCCAACATAATAAAAATTACAGTCACTGGCACGTTACATAATTATTTAAAATAAGAACGCACTAGATTCGCGAAAAGTCAAGGATATTTAATAAAAAAAGCGCGCGAATATGTATCCTGTGACGTATTGGACGCCATCTTGAAAATTATTTAAATTCGTCAGCCGATGGAGGTCATACGTCTATGGTACAGTGTATTATGAAACAGTAGTGAAGTAAATTAATTTGTTTTATGGATAAAGCTTCTAAAAAAACCTGACGAACTCTCAACAAAATTCTAATTTATTTTTTAAGAACACTTTTTAAATAGCAATATTTTAAGATCCTGAATATCATGTGTAAAATTGCTACCTAAGACAAGAAAATCGACGCCAAATACGACGGGTCTTATTATTTAGTAATGGAGTTCCTATGTCCAACTTCTGAATTCAGCAGAACAAGTTCAGTACAACAAGTAACAATTATTGTACTGTTGTTCGTTAATGCAAATAAATTAAAAAAAAGAATAGCTCCATTGTCGAACTTACATAGGTACATTGTTACATGCTTACTTAGCTAGCACTCTACTGCTACATGATATCCAGGATCTTAAAAGCTTGCATTAAAAAAATCTTTTAAATAGTTACATCCAGTGCAATAAAAGCGTTTAAAACGACTGTTTCTCATTCAGCTGTGTAGTAAGCCAATTTCGCGCGCCTCCGCGCAAGTTCAAGGTATCGGGCTAGAAAGTTTTCCTAGACTTATATAACGTACTAAAAACACGTGCAGAATTGTAGCGGTTTTAACGTCCTTGGTCGTAGGTAAACATATTCAGTGTTTTTTTAAGAACGGAGAGCCGAAATTAAGCATTAAGCTGAGTCTCGACTAGTGATGAGCAACATTCGACTCGCAAGACCAAGACTGCGTAAGAACAAGGCCAATAGCAAGACTAGTTGGTCTTGTTGGTTGCAAGACCAAGACTATACGCAAGACTCAACCAATAAGAAATGAGATACAATATTTTTAACAGCGTCAACATATGCTTTTCTTGGAACAATATTAGTTGGCATGTCGAATTTTTAGTTTTTTCACTAGATTTAACGACATACATAGAACGAATAAAGAAACTATAAAGCGCAACAATGTCTCAAACAAGGAACAGATTATCTCCAAAATTCCTCAAATGTACAGTTTCTGTTTTTGGGCAATTTTGATGTTAAAGAATTTTTATTTTTAATAGGTCCTTCAATGTTCCTCGAGACTAGTGATGAAAACCAGTGTTGTTATTTTGTCAAATATGTGTATTTTTTGTTTTGTTTTCATCAAAAATAAAGCATATCTAAAGTATGTGGTGACCACGAACCGGTAAGCGAAGCGCGGGCAAATGGACCGACGACTTAGGGTCGCGGGAAGTCACTGGATGCAGAAAGCGCAGGACCGTTGTGGCGAGGTTTGGGGGAGGCCTATGTCCAGCAGTGGACGTTAAGGGCTGATGATTATAGCCCTGATAGTGACTTAACCAAAAACCCATTACTGTCCACTGCTAGTCTCAGGTCTCCTCAGCAGAGGGATCAGGCATAGTACACCACGCGACCAAAATGGGGATTTAACAGTTTTGACCGTTATGATCCACATTTAGAGGCCGGATTGAACTGCGTCCTCCCGTACGGAAGGCAAGCATTTCAACCACTAAACCAGCCACGACTTTTTTAAAACAAAATACGTAACTTGTCCAACAGACCTTGGCCTACAGTCATGAGGATCTCCCTTGAGATAACCTTTCCTCGTTCAACATCCGAATATGAATCATAATGACATATAAATAAAATTTAAATTAGTTTCATTAATACATCAGACGTGTTTAGCGATAAATATGTTTTTAATTTTATTATTCTTTAAAGTCTTCGTCTTATTTGACTAACTTCCAAAAAAGAGGTATTCATACGAATTCATAAAATACTTCATTCGGTTCTGAGAAAAATATAATTTTAAGCACCGTCCTGAGAAAACTGGCAACTCATTTGTTATGCATCTAAGAAATTAAATCGTAAAAACAACGAACCGATTTCAATGATTCACTTCTTTGTTCCTATCCACTGTTAAACAGCCGAAAAACTGATGAATCACGATGCTATTTAAAAAAAAATGTACACACATTTATCTATTTCCTGTTATGAAAGTTGCGAAATAAAAAATCAAACGATCGGAAATAGATAAATAGATAAGAATTGAAATAACATTAATAAATATTTACTTAGTGTCGTATAAAAACGTGTAAAATACGATAATAAAGATAAAACGTGTTTTTGGCGTAAACAATCTATTTTTAAAATTTCGCAACGATTACACTTGGATTGATTTTGTAACCTACTTTTAAAAAAAAGGGGTATTACTAGTGGTGCAAATTTTAGAAATAGTTTAACTACCATCCTAAATTTCAAGAGACATTCCATTTTTCTAAAAGTTTATATTTATAACTTGTTGATTAGTGTCGAAATCGCATCCAAATCTTTAAAATTATTAATGTATCTCTACTATAGCTTGCATGTATTATGTGATACACATAAACCTTCCTCTTGAATGACTCTATCTATTAAAAAACGCATCAAAATCCGTTGCGTAGTTTTAAAGATTTAAGCATACATAGAGACAGAGCGTGAAGCGACTTTGTTTTAACAAGGGACTTTCAAAATTTTTCCTTTATTAAATCACCGGATTCCCACCCGCGGGGCGATATGTGGGAATTGAACCGCACTAAAACCTCCAACCGCTCACACTCAGTGTCGGAACCCCGGCTGAGGCCAGAACCCAGCACGGGGTTATGAGGGACGGCGCGACGCGTTACGCCCTCGGCACTCTTTCCCGTCGCACCACCCTCTACCTTTTTCCATAAGAAGCATTTTACACACACATATATCGCACTCTTTCACTATTACCTAGTTAAAAAGAGTGCGGTAAAATAGTCATGTTGTCACCGTGCATGCCAATTTGGCTTTAATCTGTAACTGTACCAACCCATTACTGCCCACTGTTGGACTCAGGTCTCCTCAGAAGAGGGATTAGGCATAGTCCACCACGCTTGCCCAGTGCAGATTGGGGACTTCATAAAGGATTTTTTAGAATCCTTTTCCGACATGCAGGTTTCCTCACGAGCTGGCTTTAATCGTGTGCATGTAATTATGAGGCCGATTGTACCATTATAAAAAATCACGTTTACGAAGTCGGTCAAAATTATCAAAGCCTTTGTTTTACAAAGCAAAACGTGAACTAAACTAGTGCAGATAACGGCGTTATCATTACGATAACGATAGTAACGGCGTTATTTTATCGTTAAGAATTACATCGCACTGTCTTTTAGATAAGATATGTAATATTAAATTCTTTAAGGCTTTAAGTTTTAAGAGTATTATGTTTTACTGCAAGACAGAACGATAAAATTATTAAAATCTTTGCATGATCTTCTCTGCGTGATCAAATCAGAAATGAGGAGATCCGCAGAAGGACCAAAGTAACCGACATAGCCCAAAGAATTGCGTCTTTGAAGTGTTGAAAGTCTTGGTAAGTTCTGGACCACGAACCGGTAAGCGCAACGTGGGTAGACCTCCCACAAGATGGACCGACGACCTGGTCAAGATCGCAGGAAGTCACTAGATGCAGACAGCGCAGGACCGGTCGCTGTGACGAGGTTTGGAGGAGACCTATGTCCAGCAGTGGACGTCTATAGGCCGACAATTCGCATGAACTTCGCATCATTTTTTGCGATTTTTTGGGGTATTTGGCCATCTCTCACTCCCACCACTGTAACTCCTGTGTAACCAGAACACACACGCAGACGACATCGCGGGCAGCAGCTAGTCTATAATATAAAAATGAATCTCAAAATGTGTTGCTAAGCGCATAACTCAACAACACTTGGGCCAATTCTTTTTTGAAACGCCTTTTTAAGTTCAAGGATGATCTCTACGACGAATAACACACATTCAATTGAAAGAGACGCAGACGAAGTTGCGCTAAATCTTCCTGCGTTTATTTCTAATAGTTACGGCTCGTCGACTCACATCAAAAGAATCAAACGCTCGGTTCCGGGTTCAACACCCAGACGAGGTTCTTGGCGCATCGAAAAAATAATGTATTTTTAATTATTATTTTTGTCGTTATAACTATCTGTACTTCAAACTAGTATTTCTTGTATTAATAACTAGTGGGCCTGCACAACTTCGTCTGCGTCATTTTCAATTAAAAGGTAGCCTATGTTCTTTATCAGGGTCTTAAGGTTGTCTGTGCCAAATTTCATCAAAATCGGTTGAGAGGTTTAAGCGGGAAAGCGTAACAGACAGACAGACAGACAGAGTTACTTTCGCATTTATAATATTAAACGTATATACAGGGTGTCCTAACACTATGCGACATGAACGGGAAGTATCTTAAATATTAGAGATAGGATGTTTTGCTGAAACGAAACATCATTTTATTTTTGATGTTTATTTTATTTATTTATTTTTATTTTATTTTATTTATTTATTTTTTATTTATTTGTTTATTAACCACACCACATTCACAAAATTTTCGTAAATTGCTGGGTTTATCTGAAAATCGAGCCAACAAAATCGGCAAAATCAACACCCTGTATTTTTATGATGTCAATCGAGAGAACAGTTAATTACAAATAATGTTTTCTAACAAACATAGCGTCTTAAACAAAAGGAACAAGGTGAAAAAAAAATGACAATGCTAATAAGGGCTTAGGCCTTAACAATCACATACAAAACTATCCGCTTTCAAAATAGGATGTTTTGTTTTAGCCTACTACAAACATATTATTATAGTTATTTCAAGAATTGTCCGTTTGTTTGTAGATAGACGATGACTCATTTACACTGAAATCATAACATTGTTGTTTTGAAGATTTTACGTAGTTGTAATAAGTAAAAAAGCCATATTTTATACAAAAACGACCGACTTCCATTATTCAAGAATAGCACAAAAAAGAGTCATCAAAATCGGTTCATCCAGAAAAGAAATACACACACAGTTAATTGTGAAATCGTAGCCATTTAAAAAGCTACGGTTTTAAACAACGCTCGATAAGTATACGTAACGGCGTTACAGCGTCACGTCGTTTAGTGTCACGGCATTAGACATTTCATATTACATTCCAACATTTGCAACTCTAAAACTAATCACCCTGTATAAAGTTACATAATAGAAATCAATTGATCGAGAATCAATAAAATTTAACTAACAAAAGTAGGTCTTATGTCTAAATGGATAAGACCTACATTATTGAGAGCAATTACTACGGGTTCAAAGTACGATACGAAAAGCATAAATGAATTTCAACTTTATTTCCTTAGATGTAAAGAACATTGTCGTATGAAATATTGTTGAGAAAAAGGTTATGGGAGTTCATCTTTTATTATAAGTACAAATAAGACCTAAAATCGCTTGCAGTGTTGACGGAAGCTACTTGACATCACACAAAGAAATTGTATTTTCCTTATATTCGATTATAACCTTTATTTGCTAAAGCATAAAGTTGAAATAGCATAAATAAATTTCAAATTGTTCCAATTTCGATGTGCAAACATGTTCGATATTTGAATTCGTATTTATTGTGATTGCATTTTTATAAAAATACATTTGAATTTTGCACGCAGCCATTTTTAATTCGAAATTTTAAATTTAGAATTCGTGTGCAGTTTAAAGATCTGCGCATATTGTTGATGTAGCATTTTTGAGATAACTTTTCAGTACAGAATATGCAACTGCATTGTGCGCTTACCTTTATATGAAATTTCGTATCGTTCCATTTTGAAACACGCGATTCAACTTTTTTGAAGGTTAATTTGAATGTTATGTAAGTTGATAATTATTGGAGAGATAGCAATACAGGCTTTATTACTGTGCAATAAAGGTGCAAATTGCATGAACGTAATGTATGAAATTATTCGTATATTTTTAGACAATGATTCACGTTTCGTTAAACGACGAACGATCGTTCGATTTGTTTGAAATTCGAATAACTGAAGAGCGTCATTGCACCGAATTTAAAAATGGAGTTATCTTTTCCTTGTATGTTATCGAATATTAGAAGTACATTATCTTTTAATAATACAATCATATTAAGAGAATAAAGTATGAATTCATGAAAAAAAACTTTACACGTGTTTATTTATCGGTAAAAACCACGAGGCTTAGTAAGTAAACAATTTACGTAGCTACAAAATGTCGTATTTAATATTATCTATAAAAAAAGAGATATGCGAATTTTTGTGCGCATTGCGAGAGCTTGGTGCGTTTCGTGCCAGCTTCCAATGTCATTCAAGGTTTGATTCTCGGGGTAGATAACAAACAAAGCGCTAACTATAGCTAAAATAAACTTTAAAAATATATTTTGGACATGTTGTAACTAGGTATTAAAGTCACAAACCCTTTGCCTTTAACAAAAGAAAACAAAAAGCCACGTTCGACATTCGAAACAGGAAACAGACAAACGTGGCAATTCGAAAATCAAAATCAATACTCACTTCAAAGCACACTTCACAACAAAAGTATTCCAAACTCAAAATGTTTAGCCAACAGAATAATATTTAAATGTTTTTTTTATTCAGACGACGGGTTTGCGCGCGCGCTGCCTCGTCGCGCGTTACAACGGCACAGATTAATAAATGTAGATAAGTTGTTCGTTACGGCTCGCTATTCGCTAGCGGCCGTTAGCTCGTCATAGAGTATGATCGGGCGTAGATGCGTCATAGTGAAAACATTGGGCAGACTGTTTAAATGAATGGTGTTTTATAAGTATGCATTTTTTTTGTGCAATAAGATTTAAGTATTTTTTTTTAAGATAATGGAGCTTACGCCAGTACAATGAGAGCCCGTTATTTTTCTAATAAATCAATACAATATTATTAAACGCTGTTTTACATTGTAAGCAAAATATATTTTCTCCGTAAAATATGTATTAGGAACCAACGTCAAGTCGTGCTCAATTTTGGCTACTGCCACATAAGTACTTGGTAAAAGTAAAATATCCAATTATGGCGCAATTCGTGTACAAAACCTATATCACAATTTTACACTACATCCGGTTTTTAATACCATCCTTATTCAAATAAGGAATAGAAAACAAAAACGACGAAATTACGCTATTTAAATTTCAAATTTGGAAAGTCATAATAATCCGATTGAGTAGTGAAATTTTCCTTTCAAATTCGTACTAAATCGAACGCGGGCAAAGAGTGGTTTATTTATAGATGTGACAAGGCGAAATTACAAGTAATTCATTTACATGTTTTTAAAATAGACATGACACGTCACACATTCGCTTTGCACGCGTTGTTTTATCATAATAGTACATGACAATTATAGTCATGTGTAAAAATGAACTGTCCTATCATCCTTGACGTACACTGCTGGACATAGGCCCCCCCCAAACCTCGCCACAACGACCTGACCTGAGCCTGCATCTAGTGGCATTTTATTCTATTGCCTCATTGGAAAAGGAGCTAACGGGCCACCTGATCGTAAACAGTTACCGTCGCTCATGGCCCTCTTCAATGTCACTGAAGTCGTTACCAACCCTTAAGGACTCTCTTCAAGCCTCGTTTGAAGAAGGACAAGTCATAGCGCTCGGGAAACACCGAAGAGGGGAGCTCATTCCATAGCCGGATGGTGCGTTGCAAAAAAGAATTATTGAATGAACTCGCGACCCTGACCACTGACCAGGTCGTAGGTCTACCTCGTCCCTAATGGGAGGACTTCACATATCTTCGAACGATTTTGAATCCGCCAATGTGCAGATTTCCTCGCGATGTTTCCTTCACTGTTTTTAGCCAGTGATATTTTGAAAATCTTTTTCATATTGAGATTAAGAGATACAAGCCTGTATCAAACCGAGCGTCCTCTCGCCCCGACACATTCGAATACAGATATTAACTGCACTTACCGAATATTTAATAACAACATTAGTATTTTTCCTTTTTTTAATTGACAATTAAGTTATTTTTAATGTCACAGTTTGTGTTACGCTGTTGTAACTGATGTGTTGTGCAATTAATACTTGCTTTTATGGGTAATAAAAGTTTTATTTTTGGAATAGAATGTTACTTATAATTACACTTTATGAGTAAGTTAAATTAGAACGGTTTTAAAGGTAATGCGGGATCGGCAGCCCTGTGCAGGGTCATATATCGACGAGCCCTACGTATAGTATAAGTGACAAAACGCAATTTTACAGGAAAGCTATTTGTTATAGTAATGTTTTACATTTAGTAACATTGCTTTTTTTGAATTACTGGTTGGATATGTGGTAGTTGAACCGCACCAAAACCTCAAACCTCTCACACTCTTGCTGAGGTCAGAACCCAGCACGGGGTTGTGCAGGACGGCGCAACGCGTTACGCACTATGGCACTCTATACCGTCGCACCGTAGTAACTTTGCTAGGACTTTTACCAATGTAATAGGTTCTATCTCTGTAGATAATTGGAATTTTGAAATAAAATTTTCAGCATATTAAGATTAGAAAATTTATTGACACTCGTTTGAAACGATTTAGCATTTCAGTAAAATGTGATTTGTATCAAGAATTACATGTGTACATTTAGTTGTCGCGTAATCTATGACGGCAGAAGGCTACTTAAGCCTCATTAGGTGAGGAAGGGCTCGAGACGAGGCCGTATTCAAAACGATACAAGGAAAACCTGTTCCGTCATAGAATAGATACGAAACAGATGTGTCAAGCAATAATACATAATTTAATTACAAAAATGAAAACGACCAACTTTCATACCACAAAAACTACTATTCAGATATTTATCAAATTTATATGAGATAATGTCAAAAGATTCTATTTCCTAACAAGAAAAGAAATGTACGCAAAAACGCACAGAAAGTCGTGAAATTTTGTCTGTTCAAAATACACATTTTTAAAAACTGAACCAAAATTGTTCGATTTAAAAAAAATGGGATTCCATGACGATCTTCACCTATCATCTGATACCAGAATCATTCAAATCGGTCCACCCAAGCTAAAATTATGGAGGAACAAACAAAAAAAACATACAGACGAATTGAATACTTCCTCCTTTTTGGAAGTCGGTCAAAAAGCGTTAGATATTCGAAAGTGTCAATGATGATGAAACGCAGAAGTGACACAAGGTCGATATTTAATTAAATTACACCCGTTTTGTAAGCTTACTTCTAATTTAAAATTAATAAAATGGACTATGTTAAATTCGAATTAGTAGAATAATATGTAGCAAGTACTGCCATCCTAAGTTAATTTACCGCGAAGTATTCGTTACGGCTGATTGATAATATTAAATCATTATTATTCAGCTATAAACGATCCGATAGTTTTTTAAATAAAGTCATTTAAAATCTCTAAAAGGTTATTTTGATTTGATTTATTTTCGAATTCTTGAATAACTTGGAAATCTCCTGAAAGCTTTGTCTGGAGCAGATATAGACTACAATGCTTTGGTGATTATTTTCGATGGGCAAGCGTTCTTGAAAATGCAGTTTACTTTACCATTTTAGGGTTGCTTTGACATTTATCTATGATCTGATATTGCAGAGCTAAATGAGCGACAGTAACTCGATAATTAATTGAACAGTGTATTTGTTTTAGTATCAATTTGGCTAAGAATTATGCCATCAGATCAGTGGGATCTCCACAACGTAATTATGATAGTTCTATCGATGGATATTATAAAATCGATGTGTAATATTACAACACTAAGCCGCCATTTTTGATGGCTTAAGCTGTTTCAGTTGACAGCGCTTTTTGTAGTAGTTACAAGGGTTTAGGCCCATTCTGATACGGCCTTGCAGTACTGTACTGTACTGTACTGTAACAACCCATTACTGCCCACTGCTGAGCTCAGGCCTCCTCCGAAGAGGGGTTAGGCATAGTCCACCACGCTTGCCTAATGCGGATTGGGGACTTCACATATCTTCAAAGGATTTTTAGAACCCTTTTCCGATATGCACGTTTCCTCACGATGTTTTCCTTCACCGTTTTTAGCCAGTGGTGTTGTCAAAAATTGCACATAAATCTTTTTTTTTATATTAAGATTTAGAGGTACAAGCGGGCCGGTTTTGAACCCGCGATCTCCCGTACGAAGGAAGCGCTTCGACCACTCGGCCACCACGACACGGCCTTGCAGTGTCCCCTGATAATGCATAGGTCCATGAGCAATGGTAACCGCTTACGATTAGACCCGTTAGCACTGCCTACGAGGCAATAACAAGAAAAACTTTTCCTTCAAACTATTTCTTACTAGATAACTCGCGCAACTTCGTCTGCGTCACAGAGATTCGTATTTCATACGGACCCCTGTTTTGTTTAAAATAAAATATAGCCTACGTTACTCGTGGATAATGTAGCTTTCGAACGATGAAAGTTAAAATTGGTCCAATACTCTTTGAGTTTATTCGTATACACACAAAAACACAAATCTTTCCTCTTTATAATATTAGTGTAGGTAAACAGTAGCAAAATTACGTTTCTTTTAATGTAATTACAACGATCTGTCTTATTAGCTTCTGATAGCCAAGTTGGTTCAAGAATGGCGCCGATAACGCGTGACGTCACAGTGTCATAGACCTGTTATCGGCGTAGAGCGGTACGATTACCGTAGCTTGTAAAGTGAATCGTAATTATGAAAACAAATATGATGACGTGTGTTTGTCTTGTTTGGCAGTGGTCGTGGTAAGAGATTGCAGGTGGACGATTTGATAGTGTTCAGTTACTCTTGCTGTGGATCTTGTCATCGCTAAACTATCTTAAACTTTAAAAATAAATAATTTATTTTAAAGAAAACTTTTAAGATCCTGAAAATCATGTAGCTGGTCTATTTTGTTCAGCACAAGAGTTCCAATGACTAGCTTCCGAACCCATCATCAGATCAGCGCCATTTTGTTGCGCCATATTATTGCATTGTCACGCGATATACATCTGCATGCAAAATGTCAGCTCAATCGGAAACCGGGAAGTTTGTCAAATTTAGCTTACAAGATTCCACCCTAACTTAAGTGACATCCAGTGCAGGTTAATATAAAGATTGTTAATTCTCATTATTCACCCTAATTACACGCTTTTAGCTCTTCATTAACACACTTGTGTCTTATTTATGATCGATTAATTTGATACCTCGAATCTGGGGCATACGTCATTCAGTGTCGGGTAGTCTAGATTTTAGACTGTCCACAGCTAATTATAGAAATTAAAAATACTAGGAACCGTGCAGAGAAAATTACTTGTCTTAAATTTTGGGATTGTAATCGTATGCAAAGGAGTTTTCTACTTAAATATAGGGAGGTAAAGCAGTATTTTTTTGGGTATTTGGCCACCTCTCACTCCCACCACTGTAACTCCTGTGTAGCCAGGATCCACAGTAATGACTGAGCAGTAAAGCCATAGTAGTATATACCAAAAAAGTAGTTCAAATGTTATAATAGAACTATAAGACCTGGGCGACTTCGTTTGCGTTACAAAGGAAGGGTTCAGATAGCGTGTAAGCCCAGAAAATATTTAATAGGCATGTAATAATACAATGTTTATAAACACATAAACCATCCTCTTGAATCACTCTATTAAAAAAAAAAGTCTCCATAGCGTAGTTTTAAAGATTTGGGCATACGTAGGGACAGACATACAGAGATTTTGTTTTATACTATATATTGAAGATGTTTAGAAATTTATCACATTCGCATTTATGAGATTAGTATGAATTACGTTAATATTTGAATTTTTATTTCTTATCACGCTACTTATTATTCTATTTGTTCTAATACTCGAGATAGTTGACATACTTTTTTATTGTAATGAATGTTACTATGTAATTGTTTTATTAAGCAAATAGGAAATTTTAGGTATTTAAATTTCGTTTGCTTACCTACATCTTAAAACTGGAAGTTTCTTTGTAAATAAGTTTTTAAATTGTATTTTAGGGCTTAGGGAAATGATACATGGACGAATACGGAATCTTTCAAAGCGAGTTCTTTCACACGTGTGTTAACATCAGTGAATTTTCTTTTTTTTGAGTTAGAGGAAATTGGCGGGATATGTGGGAAACCCGGCTGAAGCCAGAACCCAGCACGGGGTTATGTGTGACGGCGCGACGCGTTACGCACTACGGCACTCCCTGCCGTCGCGTCGCGAAGGTATATCCTAGCGTGTATGTCCAGCATAATACAAATGTACTGTACTGTAACAATCCGTTACTGCCCACTGCCGGGATCAGGTAGTCCACGCTTGGCCAATGCGAATTGGGGACTTCACGTATCTTCTAAGATTGTGATGTTAATAAAAAACGCGTGGGCAAGGAATGCAGGTGCAATTTAATATTCATTTTAATACTATTCTTGGATAGCGGAGACATTACGAGGTTCATCTAATAAGAATCTTGGCAAATAGCACGTTCATAAATTAGTCATAGCATTTTAATTAACTGCCGTGTTACGTTTGTTGATGTATTTTTAAAGCACACCATTATTATGGTTTGTTTTTGTGCACTTGTCTAAGCAAATTCTAAGGCAAAAACTAGTGACATAAATAATATAAAAACTACTATTAGCTAGATCAGTATGTGTTTTGGTGAAACAACGTGTATTATTTTTCTTACTAGCTGTTGCTGGTGGGAATCACCTATGTCACATTAGGAGTTATTTTTCAAGATCAAACTTTTGAAGCTGTGTTTAAAAATGTACAGTTTTAACGGACAAGATTTCACGTTTTACTATGCGTTTTTTTCCAATATTAGATTTTTCGTGTTCAATGACTTTTTTTTTAACAAAGCATGCATATAAAGATCTACCGAGAAAATTTTGTGTTTCTTCAAAATCGTTCGTTTCAATTTCTGCACCCTCTGTTTTTTAATCTATGTCATAACTCATATCACATGGTGCCGTATCGGGGTCGGACTCGCTATCGACTTCGCGATAATAACGAAACAACGCACCGTTATGTCATATAGCTTACGATTACGATAATCGATAACCCAGATGGAAATGGAAGAGGTTTATGTATTAACTTGCACTGGATGTAACTATGAAGTTCGGGTGGAATCTTGCAAGCTGACAAACGACCGGACCGACGATCTGGTCAAGATCGCAGGAGGTCACTGGATGCAGATGGTGCAGGACCGATCGTTGTGGCGAGGTTTGGGGGAGGCCTATGTCCAGCAGTGAACGACTATAGGCTGATGATGATGATTTCGACCCCGTATACAGGGTGATGTATTAATGACGGTAGATATTGACGGTCATAATAATATCTGGTGTCGCATTTAAAATACCAAAGATTCTTGTTGCATAAACATGTAATATTATAAGTTGTTAATTTATATTTCAATGCGCTATTAGAGTTTGTGTCCTATTGTTCACATATGCTATAAACACATGAGTAACACGTGGACAATGCATGGAACGTAGGTTCTAGCGGGTGCGTGCAACTTCGTCTGCGTCAATTTCAATTAAAAAGCCTATGTTCTTTCTCAGGGTCTAAAGATTGTTTTTTCCAAATTTCAATAAAATCGGTTGTGAGGTTTAAGCGGAAAAGCGTAACAGACAGACAGACAGAGTTACTTTCGCATTTTATATTGTAATATTAGTAAGGATGGAAACTTGTGAAAAATAACTTGTGTGTGTAATATCATTATACGAAGGGAATTCTCTTATATTTTTTATTTTTTATTATTTCCTACCATTTTATTATATTTATAGATAAATATTTTAGTTACGTTAACGATCGCAGAGGCGCTGTTGAAAAATTTTATAAAATATTGACAAAAGCGTATAAAACTGTTTTTTATGTACCTAAGATTATCTACATAATAATTATTTTTTATTTATTTCAATTGTATTATAAGGATACTTTGATGTGTAATCTTTTTTACTTATAAATTTATTGCTTATTTCAGTGAGATTGTTGCTTTTAGAAATTTAGTATTGTTGTAAAATCTTTTAATTAATTGGATAACGTCACTTACCGTCAAAAAGTCGATCACGTGAGAAATCCAATTAAAACTATGATCCTAGGATGAGTGACACCCCAGTACTGACCCAAATCGAGCAATCACAACCTTTTATACGAAGAAAATGCGCGGGAAAAACGAACCAATACGGAAGCAGGAAGGATGCGTTTTTGCAACGTTCCAATTTCAAATAAACTAACGCTCCATTAGACAAATTGTTCCCGCCCTTTGTCGAATCTTTTTCAAATCTTTTTACACGTATTTTTTTATTCAATTCGAATTCTCTAATTGATTGAGACAAAAAACTTCTTTCGTCACAATTTGAATCGCGTGAAACCGATCTAGGTTTTTGTGTTGCCAATTAGGAAGCTGTGAAATTGGCGCCATTTTTTTTTCTTCTGTCGTGTAATGTTGGCCATACTGCTGTCGATTTCATTACGATTTCGAAATCGGTGGTGTGATCATGTGTTTTTTGATAATATTTAGTTGTTTTAGTGTGACATTTCTTGAATTATGCCTGAATTCGTCGCAGTTAGAGTTCATTTTGTGTTGTGTCGCTCGAAGGACCAAAAAATGAATAAGTGTGCTGTCGTTTTAAGGACATGCTCCCTCCATTGAAATTGGTTTTGGGTAGTAGATATTAAATGGATTAGAATCGGCTACTTGCGGGAACAGCACAGGCTAAGGTATGGATGAGAATGATTATGATGATGAGGTCTTAAAAATTTCTCCGTGTTGGAATCTGAGCTCAAAAGGGCTAAGATATTTTGCAGTTTCCTGGATTTGAAGGATAAAACACTAAGAACTGCAGTAGTAAAGTAATACTCCTACTCCTAATCTCGTGATTCCCGAGACGTTATCCGACGCAAGATTACGACCCAGTGGGCGAAATGCCAAACGTCATACCTTTAGGGCTGTGACGAATAGAAATAATAGAATTTTAAACTGATAGAAGCACTGTAGTATCGACTGTACATTTTTAGGAAAACTTACCTACAGCTAGGTACAAATATAGTTAGAAATACATAGTGACTTATGGCTAATTAAAAGTTCTCACAAATATGCATACAAAGAACAAGTAAAAAATAATTCGTAAAAATGAATTAAAAACAAGAAAGGCATAGACGCTAACGAACATATAAAATTATAAAGTAAAATGTAATGAAAAAAAAAACAATCTATTTTGAAGATTACAGCTAGTTGTGGCAAGATGCTAACTGTTCAGGTGTCCATGAGCGATGGAGACCACTTAACACGAGATGGGTCTGATCGTTCGCTTACTAAGGCAATAAAAATGCTTCTTCTGCTTTCTTTTGTTGCTACTCTCCGCGATTCTCCAAATTTTACAAAATCAATCAACCAAATTGGTTAACACTGTTAACAGCAACCCTAATGGAATTGCCGCAACGCCAAAGCACGAGCTACAATTCTGAATAGTGACACAATATATGTCCATTTTATTTATAGATCAAATACATGCAATAATTATTAGAGTTTTGAGTCATCTCTACAACGTATCAGAAAATTGTTTTTTATTTTTACAAGATTTATATTAACCTGCACTGGATGTAACTATCACGTGACAATAGGTACAATAATGTGACAAAATGGCGCTGATCTGATAATGGATTCGGAGGGTGGTCATAGGAACTCTTGTTCTAAATAAGATAGATCCGTCGTGTTTGGTCTCGTTTTACTTGTATTAGCTATCATTCTGCTGCTACATGATATCCAGGATTTTAAAAGCTTGTATTTAAAAAGTTGTCCTTATTATTTGTTGATTCATAAATATTCACATGTTTAAATGAATCGCCTTTTTTCTTTCAAAATCGTTTAAAGCAAAGATACTAAAGATAGTCAGCCGAATTATCGAATTTTAATATAAGAGATTCGATCCCTCGACCTCGAACGGTCATGGTCGCAACAATGTCGTGTTACGACACACTACGTGACACGAGGAAGACACGACTGTCACATAATCAATACATAGTGTCAAACAGAGTCGATGTATTCTTAAATCTTTAAATGTAGGTACTTAAAACTTTTACTAGATTTAGTATGTCCAAGTATGTTTTAAATTTCAGACAATATCGATGAATTTAAAAGTAGATGGTAAGAGAAAATTTGACAGAAGACTTTTGCCGATTAAGAATGAATGGAGAGATAAAACACATTTGAACGGGATAAGGTTGAGCTGAAGAAAGAAGAAGAAAGGATGTAAGAGAAAATGGTCTGATTGTGTGATTATATGTTGGTGTGTGGTATTTGTTGTAATATATGACAGGACAGAAAGGTATGAAGAGAGAAGACATATTAAGCTGACCCCATCTAAATGGGAGAGAGGTATAGCGAAAGAAGAAGACAATACTATGTTTTCTAATATCAAATAGTTTTTTTATGGAGTATATCCTTATCACCACATAGTGTAAAACAACGAAATTTATTTTGAAACGGCTTTTTTATTAGAGAGATTCATGAGGAAGATTTCTGGTAGCACAGCACTATTAATTTTAGAGGTTTTTTTGTTAAAACATAGGTAATGGATAGAGTTTCACGAGCGACAGTAATCCCTTACTATCAGGTAGACCGTAAGCTCATTTAACTATCTACCAATAAAAAAAACACCACGTAATTGTATGTCATAACATGGTCTATATTCACACGTGTGACATTTATAAATGACCCTTGATTTTCTATAACTAGAGGTCAACTTTAACATCCGTAAGGGAAATAAAGTTCTTAATTAACCGTAGTATTTATTACTTAATTAATTTTATAGCTCCTAAACCTTCGTTAGTTATCAAAGGGCCTCTCAAGGGCCGGTTAACCCCATTTGACAACATTTCGAATTATGCAAAGTACTAAATTATATTTGAAAAGTAGCTGCTGTCGGCGACTTCCAATTTTTCTTGCCGTTAAACCATCATTGAACTTCAACGAACATTTAAAAAAAAGAATTCGCCAAATTGGTCCTGGCGTTGTTGAGTTATGCGCTTAGCAACACATTTTGCGATTCATTTTTATATTATAGATAACATCTAAAACTTCGAAAATATATGTAGTCCTAAGCTGTAGGCAACAGTGATGGACATCTTATCAGACGTCTTTAGTGGCCACAAACCGGTAGGTGCAACGTGGCTAGAAGTCACTGGATGCAAACAGCGTAGAAGCAGCGTAGTCGTGGTGGCCGAGTGGTCGAAGCGCTTCCTTCCGAACGGGAGGTCGCGGGTTCAAAACCGGCTGGCTTGTACCTCTAAATCTAAATATGAAAAAGATTTATGTGCAATTTTTCACAACACCACTGGCTAAAAACGGTGAAGGAAAACATCGTGAGGAAACCTGCATGTCGGAAAAGGATTCAAAAAATCCTTTGAAGATATGTGAAGTCCCCAATCCGCACTGGGCAAGCGTGGTGGACTATGCCTAATCCCTCTTCTGAAGAGACCTGAGCCCAACAGTGGGCAGTAATGGGTTGGTACATTCAGAAGCAGTCATTGTCGAGAAGTTTGGATGCTAAGTGAAGTGGTAAGGTAGTGGTTAAAGCGCTTGCCTTCCGTACGGTACGTCGCGGTATGGCAGGTATATTGAGAAGACCTGAGCACAGCAGTGGGCAGTAATGGTTTGTTACAGTACAGTATGAGGAGGCCTATGTCTATGGGCTGATGATGATTCATAGACTATGTTATCTCTAACACACCTCTGTATTATTTATCGAGGAACTCTATAGCAAGCGAGTGGGTGTTCAGCAAGCGTAGGTCAGTGAGATGTGTACGTCACAATCATTAGTATTTATAGACACAACTATTCTACTTCACGTAATCGAGATGATACGGACGGTGCGGTAAATAGTTTAAACGCTTTACATATCTTAAGAATAGGTTAGATCTTGGTAAATAACACATTCTTCTTTCGTAGTGCGACATTAATGATACTCGTATGTCTACTGACTTAGCGGGCGGCGCGACGGGAAAGAGTGCCGAGCACGTAACGCGTCGCGCCGTCCCTCATAACACCGTGCTGGGTTCTGGCCTCAGCCGGGGTTCGGACGTTGAATGTGAGCGATTGGAGGTTTTAGTGAGGTTCAACTCCCACATACTCCGCGGGGCGGGTAGGGATCCGGTGATTTCCTCTATTTCAAAAAAAAAATGTCTACTGACTTAGATATTGATATTTTCTGAACAGGCTCAGCCAATATCAAGAGACCGATGAGTGAAAAGTGCTTTAGTCCAGTTACTTAAATTAATATTAGTTAAATTGTAAATCTGTAAGCTTTCCTTTAAAAAAAAGATCTTAAAAAGCTGGTGCGTTTTTTAAGTGCATTTCCCGTGAGACACCTAGGTTAATCGACTGTTTTTTTTTTATTGCCTTCTAAACAGACGTGCTAACGGGCCACGTGATTGTAAGTGTTTACCATTCCTCATAGACCTCTGCTATGTCAGGGGACACTGCGGGACCTACAGCCTACCTTTAAGCATTTTCTTCAAGCGTTTGAAGAAGGACAAGACATAGCGCTCGGGAAATCGAAGAGGATCCGTTAAAAATGTTGAAAACACAATTATTTAGTATTGCATGTAACTATCAATAGTTTTATAAAAATAAAACTGAGTGTATGCTTTATCTTCGATAATAGAATGCAGTAGATGCATATTTATCTTGCCCACGCACATGTGAGCGATGCCGTTACGTGATTATAATATGTGTGTAAAAATGACGTATGTGTGATTTTCTTTACGGTCGTTCTATCGTTCTTCTTAGCAACAAAGATTATTATAGGTACTTCACACTATTTTATTTTTACAAGCTTTATATTAACTTGCACTGGATGTAACTGTGTTAGTTCGGTGGAATATTGGGAGTCGAATTTGACAAACTTCCTGGTATCCGATTGTGTCAAAACTTTGCATGAATATGTATCATCATCAGCCCACACTCTGGACGACTGCTGGACTTAGGCCTCTCCCAAAATACGCCACTGAGCTCGACTGCATCTTCCGCTCGTCTCATCCAGCCGCTACCGGCCACCTTTCTTAGGTCATCGCTCCATCCAGCAGGGGGGCGCCCAACACTACGTTTACCACATCGCGGTCTCCACTCTAGAACCCGTCTACTCCATCGGGCATCAGTTCTTCGACATATGTGCCCGGCCCATTGCCACTTCAGCTTGCTGATTTGTAGAGTTATGTCGGTTACTTTAGTTCTCTGTCGGATAGCTTCATTTCTGAGCTTATCTTTCAGTGAGACCCCAAGCATAGCTCTTTACATTGCTCGCTGAGCAACTGAGCTGAATATGTATATCGCGTGACAATGTAATAAGCTGGTAAAATGGAGCTGATCTGATGATGCATTCGGAAGTTGGTCATACAAACTCCTGCATTAAACAAGGTAGTTTGTTTAATTTGTTGTATTGAATAGGCTCAAAAGCTAAACTTTAAAAGAATATAGATCCGTAAAATATAAGCCAAGGTGTAAAAAAATACCCAAAAACTTTCTGACAACAAAATGATGTACTACAGATTTTGTAGGTCTTAATCTAACAGTGTTGCCTGAACTCCTTTTTCACGCAGACAAACTTACAAGGAACAGTTAGTAATTTATGAAGTGATGTTACACACCCTTAACTTTAGATGACAAATGACAACATATTTACAGTTTTAAAATGTAATTGTAATAGTAATAAAGGCTAATTTTATTTATTTTGTTACCTTGTTAGGAAAACCTTTCATCTAATTTAATCTAAGTAACTTATAGGGATCATTTATTTCCTATTTAAATATTAGTTTTATTTACTTTTATCATTTAATTTTATAGTGTAAAATAGTGTAAATATATTAAAACTGTTTAACTGTAAGTTATTTATGTATGTCAATAGTGATACAGCATTTATGTAGTGTAATGATGAAATTTTTTTTTTTTTAATATTGACATTATACTATTTTATTGCATGTATTTTGAATAGTGAATGTTAAATTTTTAGTAAACTGTTTGAGTTTGCCTTGAATGTTTTCCTTGTATTTTTAGGATTTGATAATTAATTATAAAATATTTTCTAGTGTTCGAACACAAATAAACATCTCTAATACTTAATATGGTTGAGAATCTAACCTTATATAGCTGATTATATTGTAACAAAATGTTTTTATTATTTTTACAAGTTCTCAGTGAACTCATTCAATCAATTAATTACAGAAATCCATTAGCAGTAATAAAAATATTATTTGAAGATAAATTTAAAGTTTTTCTAAATACTTTTACTAATATTTATGAATTAAACAATTTTTGGAGGCCTTTGTCGACAGACAAGTTGCAGAAGAATAAGTACCGTTTGCCGATAATTACAGCTACAGTAATTAATATAATAAGTAGACTAAATTAGTTTAGGTAGTAAGTAGATTAGTAATTAGTAGTAATGTAAAATAACAAGCAACAATAAAGGCTTTTTTATTTTTATTTATTTTATTTATTATGATGCCAATAGTGTTTTTGGACGAACAAGAATTTCATGTTCAACACTCATTTCAGATGGTAACCACTTACGATCAGGTGGCCTATTAGCTTGACTACGTAAATGACATCGAAAACCATTTTCATACATTATTAAACAGAATACTCTTAACGTAAAGTAGGGCAAGATAATTATTCTAAATATGAATATTGTACTATTAGCTACGTGTTGCGAATAATTATCAGTTCCAAGTAGATTTAGTAGTATATTAGAACAGCTGTTTTCTCATGTAAATTACATACACAATAACATTATTATCAACGCATACATCACGTATTCAGTTCGACAATCACTTTCCATTGCTAAAGTTGACATCGCCGCGTGATATGAATGAATATTACCAACTCGCGCGCTGATATAGAGACGAAAATTGACACTCAACTTTCCTTGGTAAACTTTGAGAAGTTAGGCGGTTTGTAGTGGTGTTCATGGGATTTTTCTTGTTAGGAACGGTTTAAGAATAGCTTGGGATGTCGCCGAGGTGAATATCGGCCACACGACACCGTTCCAGCGCCGCCGGCCAACCAAATAAGTCAACAAATATGCAATATCTAGTTGTCATAATTTACTTACCGTTTTCCCGCTCCGGCTGCCGCAGAACTAGCCTTATGTAGTTTTATTTAACTATACACTATATTGTTTAGATAAATAATTACACTTAACACGAATTTCACACAATATTTGCGAAAGTTTTGCGATTTTCTATTGTGATATCGCTATTCGCTACACCACACGCTCGACGCTTTCGCTCCATAGATTATTATTTTGACATTTGAAGTTTAAGATAATTTTACAGCTACACATGCTGCATAATCTGTGGTGAAGGAATAGAGTAAGTGTGTATTATAGACTGAATGAGAATAAAAAATATTGGTTAATTATTTATTTGCAACCTAAATTAATCAAACTCTATACAGAAGTAAAAGTAATAGTATATTTGAACAATGCAAACGTTATTCAAAAAGAAACTTTTATTTTTTTTTATAATTTGCAGGATTTTTTTTAAGTGCACCCATGTTTGGCGTGTGGAGAACAAATTTATCTATGATATTTTTGACAGTCAAAAATGTTAACTGTCAAATCTAAAGTAAGTGTCAAAACAGTCAAAAATCTTCGAAATATTTCTGAAAAAATGGGATTTGAGTTTTAATTTCTATTTATCACACCATTACTGTATTTATTATCATACCAAGTGAAAAATCGAGTTAATTCAAAATGATAAAGGCTATTCTAGTGTTCAATAACCACGGGAAGCCACGGCTATCAAAGTTCTACCAATATTTTGTGAGTGAAAGTGTATTTACATAAATAACTATATTCCTTTAAAAATATTCAGCTGTGATAACACAAAAGTGTCGTTTTACTGTTTAATTTTGCAAATTTATCATTTAATTTGATTAAAAGACGTTTAAATTGAGAATAGCGTGAAAAAAAGGGTGGTGGGGTAGTGCAGTAAAAGAGGGTAAAAGGGGCGTGTTTTCACTAATAAGATTGAGAAATTAACCCTATGTTAAAGAATTTGATATTTTCGGCATTAAAGTAAATACGTATAAAGTTACTCTTCCTCATAAACTATAACATGTCCTTTTCTAAACTAGGTCAAAAGTCTCCCTATTGTTACATGGCAGTCTGTTGTTGTTGTACAATTAATCAGTGGATCCATTTAAGGCATTAAGCTTTTACAAGTTAAATTTTATAAATATATTTATGCTTGTAGCAAAACCTATCATAAGCATAGATGACTATTTTGAAAAACCCAGAAATGGTTCTCACTTTAATTTTATGGTCACGGTCTACTACAAAAACATATTTTTCATGTAACACTTCAGTCATTCGACTATTCTGTTATAAAAAAATATATATCGGCGGGTTCCAGAGTAATTGTACTAAGCGACACTCTTGAGCAATATAGACTTTTATTACATTCTTTTGTTTTTTTACTGCCTTGTAGGTAGAAGAGCTAACGGGCCACCTGATCGTAAGCGGTTACCGTTGCTCATGGACCTCTGCAATGTCAGCGAACACTGCGGGGCCGCTACCTATAGCCTATCTTTTAAGGACTTTCTTTAAGCCTCGTTTGAAGAAGGACAAGTCATAGACATTTGGAATCAGCCAATTTTTCTGTGTCATTTGAGCTGGGTTTGGAGACAAGTTAAAAAAATGTCGGTTAATACAATTAGCCCGGTACCCGTGGATATAATAATATGGTATTTTTGCATTACACTGAGTATTTATAATCTAAGAATATTTCTTATTTTTCAGAATGAAGATATGCAACAGCAAATAATAAAAGAGACATTCCAACTTGTCTCCAAGAGAGATGACAATGTCTGCAACTTCTTAGAGGGAGGCAGGTTAGTAAAACTAAATTTTAAAAAGGAGGTTTCTAAGTTTTTATTTTTTGAGTAATAAAAAAAACTTGATAGGTGACATGGGACACCCGAATAGAACGAAGTTCCTTTCTATTAAAAGATATCTTATAATTTTTTTTTCGTAACGTAATGCACGATAAGGAACGTGTTTTAAAAGATTTTGATCAAAGCGCTATCTAGCGATAATCATCTAAAACAAACAAAGTGTCGTGACAACTTTTCGTCAGATTTTTTTCCGTCTAGCCCTCTTTCGATAACGCGCGAGAACTTCGTTCCAATAAAGTATGTGAATGTTTTTTTATTATTTCAGCTTAATCGGAGGCTCAGATTATAAGCTAATCTACAGGCATTATGCAACTCTGTACTTTGTGTTCTGTGTCGATTCTTCTGAGAGTGAACTCGGAATTTTAGATCTAATACAGGTATGTATAACCATCCTAAATGTCTTTTGTTAAGAAATCAATCTATTGTTTTGTAGAGTTGGTTTGTTTGTTTGTTTGAACGCGCTAATCTCAGGAACTACTGGTCCGATTTCAAAAATTCTTTCAGGGTTGGAAAATCCGTTTATCGAGGAACATTTTCAAACAAATTAGGAATCCTATGAAAATATTGAATATGTAACACAAGGTGAATAATCGAAAACCTAAATACAACTTCAAAGAATATATCTAACTATCTTAGTTTAGTCACAATAACCGCTTTATGTTTATAAAAATAATCCCGAGGTTGAATTTAACGTTAAATGAATATCGTTATATTAACCCTTATCCAAATTAAGTATTATATTATCAAGAGTATTAATGTAGAAGTAAATTACTTTTTGTTTTATTCCAATCGGACTTTTCGTTTAGAAGTTATCACGAGTATAAAACGCAATGAATATGTGGGTGCACTTCGGGCCGCCCAAATAATAACGCGACGGCATTGCGAGTACTGTTTGAACCCCTTTGTAACTCAGACGAAGTTGCGCGGGTCAGCTAGTTATAGAATACGATTTAATGTGTTAAGGCCAAAAAAAGATATTTAAAAAAAGATATGTTAGAAAACTTTTAAAAACAATCTTTCAGATTATGGAAAATACATGAAAACGAGCCCAAACACGACAATTCCATTTTGTTTAGTACAGGAGTTCCTATGAAAGAAAGAAAGAAAAACATTTATTTGTGACAAAAAGAGAAAAATATCATTTTACAAATTTTACACACAAAAAGGAAACATTTATTTGCCACATGACTTCGTACTCCATCATCAGCTGCATGATACATCCACCATATTATTGCATTGTCACGCGAAAACCCATGGAAACCAGAAAATGAATCAAATTAACCTCACAAGATTCCACCTGAACTTACATCGAGCAGGGGCCGGAACCGGAACCAGCCCACTCGGAATCTGGCCTTCTAGAGTTTCGGGTCCCCAACGCATGTGAGTGCGAACGGGGACCCATGAAGGTGTCGTGTCTCGCTCAACACGTCCTTAGCGTTAGAGCAACCGAAGGGTTGGTAGACCGCGCTCCCCGACCCACGCTGGTTCTGACCCAGCAGGGTATTCCGCGGGAGGGTGACACGCGGTCCCATCTTGGCGGGCTCCGAAGAGCCCGCCGACCGAGAGAGCCGGTGGCCGTATCGTCTGCCGTATCGGCTGCTGCCGGTTCGGCGTCCGGGGACGGCGTGACGGGAAAGAGTGCCGTAGCTCGTAACGCGTCGCGCCGACCCTCATAACCCCGTGCTGGGTTCTGGCCTCAGCCGGGGTTCGGACGCTGAGTGTGAACTCCCACATACCCCACCTGCGGGGCGGGTGGGGATCCGGTGATTTACTCCAACTAAAAAAAAAAACCTGAACTTACATAGTTACATCCAGCGCAAGTTAAATAAAAGCTTTGATCATTCCAGGTGTTCGTAGAAACTCTAGACAAATGCTTCGAGAACGTCTGCGAGTTGGATCTGATCTTCCACGCGGATGCAGCCCATCAAGTGCTCGACGAACTAGTGATGGGCGGAATGGTTTTACAAACCAACATGGCTGAGATACTCTGTCGGTTGCAGGAGCAGAATAAAATGCAGAAAGCCGAGGTAAATACTAATTACATACATTCTACATACCGCGATACAGCACAAACCTGGGATTGACTTCTCCTATTGCTAGATGTTGTAAAGAGTACAACGAACTGTGCAAAGCAGTTCCAAAAGTCGACATAAACCACATGTCACTGATTTCTCTAAGAAATGCGTTACTATCTCGTCATGAGCCGAACTTATAGTTTTAATTTTTTTTATTCTCTTTAATTTGTTTTAATTTTTTGAATTATATTTTTTATTGACTATGTTTTTTCTATAATTTTCATTCATTTTATAATTATTTTATTTGTGATTCTCATAACACTTTGTGTATCTATAATTGGCTACCATATTAGAAGTTAAGTTATACATGTAACATAAGTATAACAGTAGTGAACAATATGTAAGCTGTTGATACTCCATTTATAAATAAATAAATAAATAAATAAAAAATTAGGCTTGACGAGAGTTCTTAAGGGTAGGCCGTAGGTACCGGCGGCGGACAATGTAGAGGTCCATGAGCGACGGTAACAAAATACATTTTTAAACACAGATCCAAAAGTACTTGTTCGATCTTAAAAAAATGATGGGACGACCATCACCTATCATCTGACACTAGAATCATTCAAATCGGTCCACCAGAACTAAAGTTATCAAAGAACAAACAAAAAAACATGAATTGAGTATCTCCTCTTTTTTGGAAGTTGGTCAAAAAAAAACTTGAGAGGTGTCAAGTGACACCCGGATGGAACGAAGTTCCTTTCGATTAATTAGTGAGGGAATTGTAATAAAATTTTATTTTTTTAATAGAAAGAGAGAGAGACAGACGTTTTAAAGTAACTAATTATTATAACTTAAATAAAATATTTTGATCACAGCGCCAACTAGCGATAATCGGCTAAAACAAAAAAAGTGTCGTGACAATTTTTTCATAAGAATTTCCGTCTAGCCCCCTTTCGATAACGCGCGATAAAGAACTTCGTTCCAAAAGTTTAACCAACTCCAAAAATAAGTGGTTCTAAGTTGCATTTCGACTGGTCGTTTACCTCAGCTGGTCCAAAGCTACCACTATTTCCACCAGATCTACCTTATTTAATGTATTTATGTAATATTTGCAGGCTGGTATATCTGCGGCTCCCGCGAGAGCTGTATCAGCCGTCAAAAGCATGAACTTGCCGCAACAGCTTCGAGATATGAAACTGCCCGACCTACCTCAAGCTATAAAGGTAAGTAATTATTTTATTACAAAAATGAAAACTACTCACTTCCATTTCTCAAGCATAGCACAAAAACTACCAGTCAGGACTTTATCAAATGTAATGTCCAAAGTTTTTAACAAAAAAAGAATCATTGAAATCGGTTCATGTGGAAAAGAAATACACGCAAAAACGCATAGCAAATTGTGTAATTTTGTCCGTTAAAAACATACATTTTCAAACATAGTTCCAGAAGTACTTTTGTTTGGAGTAAGAATCCACCCAAACTAAATGTTATGCTTGACATAATAAAATAAAAATAAAAACTTGCGAGGTGTCAAGGGGCACCCAGATGGAACGAAGTTCCTTTCGATTTTCGACAATTTTATTTTTTTAAGTTATGATAATTAGTTAGTTTAAACTTAAATAAAATATTTTGATCACAGCGCCATCTAGCATTAATCATATAAACAAAATAAGGAATTGTTTTAAAAAATTTTGATCACAGCTCCATCCAGCGATAATCATCTAAAACAAAAAAGTGTCGTGACAACTTTTTCATAAGAATTTCCGTCTAGCCCCCTTTCGATAACGCGCGATAAGGAACTTCGTTCCAAAAATTCATTTCTTCAGGATTTTTTATCTGGATTAAGAATCATCTACGCAAAGTAAAGTTATGTCAGGACAAACTCAAAAAAAAAACAATGAACTAGCTAAAATCTCAAATCTTATTTCAGGACCTAAAATTCTGACCAATGCAACAGGGCGCGTATTCCTCAACGCCCACAGCCATAGCCACCAACATAATAAACACAATTTACCCGCAAGAAAAATATCAGAACATACACAAACCTTCAGAAGTTTTCGCCAACAAATTCTTCGGGAGCGAGAGTCTTAGCACTAAATTCTCGGAGTCCTTCTCGGAAAACTATCAACAGACAGACGGCGTTATATTCCCGGAGTATGAAGACAGATCCACTGAAGGTTATCAGGATTTGAGCGGAACAACCGTTGAGTTTAAAAAGAGAAATAAGAAGAAGAAACGGCGTTAGTTTTACAAGCTTTATATTAACTTGCACTGGATGTAACTATGTAAATTTGGGTTGGAATTGCAGATGTATTATGCCAATGCAATAATATGACAAAATGGCGTTGATCTGATGATTAATTCGGTCATAGGAACTCCTGTACTAAACAAGATAGATCCGTCGTGTTTGTGCTTGTTTTACTTGTCTTAGCTAGTCTACTGCTACATGATATCCCGGAACTTTAAAGCTTGTTTTTAAAATAAATTATTACACATCTATTGAGAAAAATATAGATTCTCTGTCGCTTAAGATTTATTTTAATCTGAAGAGTGTTGTCGTCGTTTTGTAAAACACTTGATGTTTGTAGGTAATGTTGTTTGGAGACACTATTCTCTACTGTTTTGTTCGGTACACTGTATTACTATTAGATCAATGGTTTCAGTCACTTTCAGTACTATTTTTCCAAAATAAATAAAATATGAGTATGGCAGAAATTATAATGAGTTTTAAATTATTTTTTGTATTAATGTGATGGTAACATTCCATTGAATTTTACAAAAATGTGATGAACATTTTACTTGAATTTGTAAATACAATTATATATTTTAAGAAAAATATAATAAACAAGCTTTTAAAATCAACAATGTATTAAAATTACTCGTGATCGTCAATTTTTTCAACAAAATGGCGGATTTTCGCGCCATTTTTATTTAGTAAAATTATGGCAACGGGTTTGTGTAATTAGTTGTTAATAATGTACTTTAAATAAATCTTTAAGAAATATATTTTACGTTAATCCATGACAAACGTTGTGTTTTATTTATAACTTTGTCTGCGTCACAAAAAGAGTTTAGACGGCAATTTAAATGTGAATAAAAGAACTATCAATAATCGAATATTGAAAAACAGTCTAAAAAAGCGTTTAAATCCACAAAAAACGAGAATTTTACCACTAAAAACCATAAGATATAAAATTTGTGAAATTTGGTTTGTGTATCCATGAAAATATATATTCTTTATTTTTATCTTTCTTAAAGACACAATATTGAAATATCGATTCGAATACATGAAAAAACGTAATAGAAAATATTTTCATTCAAAGCGCCATCTGTTATTAGTAGTCTAAAACTAGTTTCAAATCTAATGTAGTACTGAATCTAGAATATAGATGTCGCTACTTTAGATACAACGCCACCTATTAATCATATTCAGTACTACAATGAATTTAGTTACGCTACTCGACACTAGATGGCGATGGTAACCCTTTAGTCCGTTTGAGTTGAGGATCAAAAAAAGATTTTTAAAAGGTTTTTTTTACTAAAACATACATATAAAGTATCATTAAATCTCAACAAAATCACATTGCTTTTTATTTACATTTTTATTAGCTTTCTATAGGTTTTTCAGTTTACCCTTCAAGCAGAACTTGTGTTGAAAAAAAAAAACATCCGCCATATTTGCGGAGTACCTACCTACTAAAGCTTTTTAATGATTAGTGCAACATTGTAATTTTATTACACCTTGGGTTACATTATTAGAATTTTATAGTTAGTAATTTTATACTAGGTACAGACCTTAACTTTTTTGAAAATATAAAATAGCCTATAGCTATCTTCGATAAATAGACTATTCAATGGGTACTGAAAGATTTTTCTTTCAATTCTTTTGCAGACAGGGCTATCAAGCCATCTGATCGTAAGCTTTACCGTCGCTGGTGCCTCATGGATCTCTGCACTGTCAGAGGACACTGCCCTACGGTCTACCTTTAGGGATTATCTTCAAGCTTCGTTTGAAGATCAAGTATTTGATTGATTTTTGTTTGTTTTGTTCTTTTTCAAATCAAAGCGGTTCCTGAGATTAGCGCGTTCAAAAAATAAACTATGCCGCTTTACAAAAATATACATAACTAGCTGGCCCACACAACTTCGTCTGTGTCACATTTAAACCTTCCCTGGACTTCTACGAATTTTTCAAGATTAAAATAAGCCAAATCGGTTCAGTCGTTCTCGAGTTTTAGCGAGACTAACGAACAGCAATTCGTTTTTATATATAAGAAGAAGATTATTATAAAGTTTGAAAACAAATCCCCCTTCATAACTTTAGTTTGATCGATTTGAATGATTCCGGTGTCAGATGAAAGATGATGGGCCTCATTTAAGATCGAACATGTAGGTATTTTTGAGTCTGTGTTTAAAATGTGAATTTTTAACGGACAATATTTCAATGGAAAGCTGTCGTTTTCATTTTTGACATAAAAACATTATAATAATCTTCTTTATGCCTAAATAATTTTACTTTCCAAAACCTCAAAAGGGTCAAGACGAAATTATAGTATTCGTGTGGTCAGCATATGGTCAAATGTAGGTTTATATTGAGATTTTAGAAAGTTTTCGTATAATAAAGGCTTTTTCATATTTGTATAGCGCAAATTTGTCTTAAAATCAGAGGTTTCTGTAAAATAAAACAATTTATGAACAAAAAAAACTATTTTAAACCTAATTTATTTTTTTATTTTAAAACATATATATATTAGTAATACGCATGTTAAACTTGTAACGCTGTGGTGAAAAAATATAGATTTTTTTTTTATTTTTTTAAAATAAAATAATAGCAGTTTATTGTCCAAAAATATTTTTTTACACATTACTAATAACATGATCCCCGCACTAGGTCAGACCTGTATCGCAGGAGACTGAGCCATGTTAAACCATTTTAATAAAATTAAGAACAAGTCGAGAGACACAATAAACTATATAAAATTAAATTAAGTAAACCACATGTACCTATTATGATGAACTAGACATCTTACAAAATACATCCGGCTATGGAATGAGCTCCTCTCTTCGGTATTTCCCGAGCGCTATGACTTGTCCATCTTCAAACGAGGCTTGAAGAGAGTCCTTAAGGGTAGACCATAGGCAACGGCCCCTGAAAATGCAGAGGTCCATGAGCGACGGTAACCACTTACGATCAGGTGACCTGTCAGCTCATCTACCTACGAGGCAATAAAAAAAAAAGTAACAAACACATACATTTATCATCTATACTATTATCTATACTATATAATATTATAAAGCTGCAGAGTTTGTTTGTTTGAACGCGCTAATATCAGGAACTACTGGTTCGATTTCAAAAATTCTTTCACTGTTGGAAAGTCCATTTATCGAGGAAAACTATTTTAAAATAAATTAGGGATCTGTACTAAAAATCCAAAAATATAACCTAATTTATAAAAGAATTACCCGAAATAATAAGGTAAAACTACCTCTCTTCCTTTAGGCAAAGTTAAATTAATTAAAAAGGTATTTTTGCATAATTGGATTTTTAGTACGGATCTCTATTTGAAAATATAATATTTAGCTAACCTTCTTAGATAAATGGACTATCCAACACTGAAATAATTTTGCAAATCGGACCATCGGTTCCTGAGATTAACATCCTGAAACTAATTCTTTACCTTTATAATATACATCTATATTCTCTAACAAGTCTGCTTTACGATCATATTATAATGTTGCTTTAACTGAATGCAATATTTTTTAAATCTACCCAACTCACTACTTTAGTTGGTTTTAATTTTAAGTTTATTCAAGTCTTGTGTTTTCTCTGTAATCATTGGGTAAAATAAATATCTTAAACCGTATATTCATTTAATTCTGTAGCTTACAAAAATAAATAATTTTATTTTGAAAGTTTTTTGGCAAATATTGTGAACGACACTTGACCATCATGCAACGGTCAGTTTGTGGTCACCATCTGCTGTTCGCCGTCCATTCAAACAAAAATACATGGTTATTACATAATAAGTATTTTTGCTCACAATTTGTTTTTGCAAATCACATGTTGTAGGTAAAATAAGTGTATGTAGAGTTTGTTGAAGTAAAAACTTAAATTGCTTAAGAATTACTTTGAATAAAGTAATAATTTATTTAAAGAAAACTTTTTAGATATAAGCTTTTAAGATCCTGGATATCATGTAGCAGTAGAGTGGTAGCTAATACAAGTAAAACGAACACAAACACGACGGATCTATCTTGTTTAGCACAAGAGCTCCTATGACTACCGAATTGATCATCAGATCAGCTCCATTATATTATCGAAAACCTATAATATAATATTATCAGTGTTTCTCTACTATATCATCTTGCGAACTTGATACTTGATATTTTCTCAGGTTGTCCATTTACATTCAAGAGAGATTTGGCTCAAGTTCTTGATTAATTTTCAAAACATTGTTTTTATTTTTGTATTATCGCTCAATTTTTAATTATTTTCTTAACACATTATATTTTAATATAAGTGTTTTGTATTTGTATTTACTTTTCACACGACATGTTTTTTTTTTTATTATAAATTATTATTCTTTTTTGTACTTAGTGTAACTTTCAATTCCGATGTTATTATCTATAGCAAGCTGTTTGTATCTATTATTTAAGTGACATTTACTCATGTGTACTTTGATTGCTTCTCTATTTGTATGTGTTTTGGTGTTGCTTTGTTGGTACAACTCAATAAATAAATAAATATTATACACATAACTTCTTGATCTATCTGTTAAAAAGCCGCATCAAAATCCATTGCGTAGTTTAAGCATAAGATTTAAACATACATAGAGACAGACAGCGAGAAGCGAATTTGTTGTAATTAAAATTAGGATTACAATTGATTTCACATGTTAATATCAAACAACAATCTTTTACCTTGATTTCTCTTTCCTCATTGAACTAAAACATAGCAAAAAACATTATTTATTTACCTAACAATGTCACCACAGGTATCAATATTGTGACTGCCTAACAATAGCTTGATTTACGATCAGTCGGCCCGTTTGTGAGCCAACTGATACCTGGTTGCGGCACCTTTAAATCTGAGGTGGTCCAAGTGATTTGTGAACCACTTTTTTGGTTGTCAACCTTTATTAATGGTTGTTGAAGAATTAGCAGGATATCTGGTTTGGTTGAAGTCCCTTAAAGTATGCTTTGTAAGAGGTTACACAGTTCTGTAATTACAAATTTTCGAATTTGCCGTAAGCTATTAAATTTTTGCCATTTCAACAATAATCAATAAGCGCTATGACTTGTCCTTCTTCAAATGAGGCTTGAGGAGGTTAAAGTTAGGTCGTAGGTAGCGACCCCTCAATGTCCCCTGACATTGCAGAGGTTCATGAGTGACAGTAACCACTTACGATCAGGTGGCCCGTTGGCTCGTCTGCCTAAACGGCGATAAAAACATTACACTTTCATGTTTAACGGGTTCTTACCACGATATTTAATTAATTGAGTGGTCTCGATATTTCAACATTGTTGCAAACGTTATGATCACTAAGAAGTAGTAAGAAGTCATCAATTTAAATTTAGAGTAGGTAATGTACCTCCTATTCATAGTGGTATTATTGTAGAGCTCAAAATGTATTTAACCACTCAACTGGGAACGTCACTATTCGCCAGATAGCGAAACTGAGGACTTCGTTCGGAATCAATACCGTGTTTGAGCCCCTTTTTAAAAACATTTTTTTCCAATAATTTTTAATTTTGATTTTTAATTAAACCTTATATTTTTGTAAATCTTTATTACTAAACGACGCTGTATTGCATTTTCAGCGAAAATATATCATCTCCGTAAAATGTGAGACGATTAAAAAATGTAAACAAAACAAGTTTTAGAACTGTGCTCAATTTTGGCTCCTGCCACAGACTTGGCAAAAGTAAACAAACCAATTTGGTTGCCGATCCCAGTTGAGTGGATATTATTCACAATATAAATAAGAAAATAGTCGCAATTGAATAGAATTTTGTAGTTGTCGTTAATTGGCCTACGCTTCTAATTAGGCACTCTAGCATATTGTGACTTCTCATATTCAATTAGCTCGAGAGCTAGCGCCAAGTTTTGAGTAGGTATTTGAGGCAAGCTGAAAACTTGGTCCATATTTCTCCTGATATACTCCAACTCGGAACTGCAGACCTGGTTGCTGAGTAGCTGGGCTCAAACACAAGAGTAAATGTCGTGATCTTCTCCAAATTACTCTGCGTCTAAACACATTTTTTTAAATTTCTACATCTCTTCCCGGATACATGTAATTTCATAATTTCGAAATAGATAATAGTGTTGTTGAAAAAAACAATAAAAAAACATGTTCCCGTAATAACTTTGGGCATAATATATCATTTGAACAAGCATTTTCAAGCAATAATCGTCTTTATTGACGTCGATTATTAGTTCGAACACCTCTAAATTACTATCATCATAAGGTCTATTTTCGTGTGCACTCGATGTTTTATTTTTTTTAGTAATTTGTACCATAGATAATATAAAGTCATCCTCCGGCCACAGATTATATTATTTTTTCGTGAGATCCAATATGGCGGGTAATTTGGTGATAGGGTGCATATGGTTTGATTTAAAGTTGAAATATTATTTTGTTGGAAAAATCAATAGTTGTTTACGTCCTGGACAAAAATATTATCTTCATTCTCATGTTTATTAGCAAAGATAAATCGCTAAAATTTATGACAAGAACTTTTAGTATCTGCACAGGAAATCATGTAAAATATGCTGTATTTCAGTAGCTGATTTTTGCATTTCAATTATTTGTATGTATAAACATTTAAGAAGAAACATTTAATAAAATGATACAAAAATTCGCCTCCTGTAAAAAATATATAATACTAATATAATCTTCTTGAAATAAATAATAACTAAATAGCGTTTCTGTAAATTACAATAGCAAAAAAACATTTAAAGCTATTTATTTACACAATACTCAATAAAAAATCATCTAATGAAAACTAGAATATATCTTTCATTCTTCCGTCATTTTTCATAATGTCAGATGAGTGTAGAATTCTCTATTAAATAGTTTTCATTATGTAATACTAATAAGTTTTCAAGTTTTCATTACAAATATATCAACTGCACATAAACCATCTGGCAATTTCTTAAAATAACTTATTTTCAAGAAAACTTTTTAAGTAAAAACTTTAAGATCCTGGATATCATGTATCAGTAGAGTGCTAGCTAATACAAGTAAAACGAACACAAACACGACGGACTTATCTTGTTCAGCACAAAAGTTCCTATGACCACTTTCCGAGCACCATTTTGTCATATTATTACATTGTCACGCGATATACATCTGCGTGCAAAAAACCAGTTCAATCGGAAACCCGGAAGTTTGTCAAATTCCACTTACATAGTTACATCCAGTGCAAGTTAAAGCTTTGAAAATATCCTAATTTTCTCCAAAATCATGGTGTTTCGTGTAATTTGAGTAAAATCAGAAAAAAGTCTATATAACGCGAAGGTAATAATTACTTTTCACGATCTCGCTCGACTGTTCTTTTGATGATAAGCGACCATTTTAAAATGACCTCTTAAGGTACCATTGATCTAATATTACTAGATACAGTGTACCGAACGAAACAGTACAGAACAGTGTCTCCGAACAACATTACCTAACATCAAGTGTTTTTACAAAACGACGACAACACTCTTCAGTTTAAAACAAATCTTAAGCGACAGAAAATCCATGTTTTTAATTTTAGATGTGTAATTTCTATAATTATTCATCTCTAAATTAAAATCAAAAGAGAGAAACAGGTAAAAATACTAATTAGCTTAAGTTTCAGCTTATTTTACATATTTATTGGAACGAAGTTCCTTATCGTGCGTTATCGAAAGGGGGCTAGGGGGAAATTCTTATGAAAAAGTTGGCACGACACTTTTTTTTGTTTTAGATGATTAATGCTAGATGGCGCTGTGATCAAAATATTTCTAAACTAACTAATTATTATAACCTAAAAAAATTAAAAAAAAATATTACAATTCCCTCACTAATTAATCGAAAGGAACTTCGTTCCATCCGGGTGTCCCTTGACACCTCTCAAGTTTTTTATTCAAGTTTAGTTCATCTACAAACAATTTAATATTTGTTTATTTGAATACTCCGTTATTTGAGAACCTATTTTGATAATTTACTTTTTATATAAAGTCATTTTCAAGGTTTATTTTAGGACTGACCCACACACAACTTCGTCTGCGTTACAAAGGGAAATGGACTTTTCAAAAATGAAAGAATTTTGAAATCGGACCAGTAGTTATTGAGATTAGCGCGTTTCAACAAACAAACTCTGCAGCTTTATCTAATCTTAATATCTAATATCTAATATTATATTATAAAGCCGAAAGTTTGTAAGTATGGATGTATGTTTGTTACTCTTTCACGTAAAAACTACTGAATGGATTTGAATGAAACTTTACCACAATATAGCTTATACATCAGAATAACACATAGGCTACAATTTTTGAGGTTTCTAATGTGAGGTCGTAAAAAAACCCATTTTTTGCGTATAATAGTACTATATTATAGACGTCGCGAACTGGACGGGCTAGACGGGACGAACCTGAAGTCCACGCGAACGAAGTCGCGGGCAAAAGCTAGTAATATATAAATCTCGTGTCACGGTGTTTGTCCGCAATGGACTCCTAAACTACCTAACAGATTTTAAATTAAATTGGCACACCGTGAGCGGTCCAACTTGAGAGATAAGATACCTTAGATCAAGGTCTGATGATGGAGCTGGAAGGTGGCCACAGGAACTCCGTCAATAAGCAAGATAACCTCATCGTGTTTGGGCTCTAATGAAGCGTTCTGATGAGTACTTTTAGAAAATTCCCGGGAACAACTCCTATGCGACGCAGACGAAGCGCGGGACAGCTAGTAATATTATAAGTATAGATTTTCTCGATTTTATCAGACTTCTTTAAATTCTATATTTATTCAAGACAGGAATAACTTAACTTCAAATCTTGAAAACTTCTCAAAGACCTTTTCTATTTGGTTTCATACTAATTTGAACCACCATATTTGGTGCGAGAGAGACAGATGTAGTAATTAATATGTGTCAGAGAGAGACGGAAGATAGTTTTTATGTTCCAACGGATGGGCGGTGTGGTTTGATTTTTCTATTATTGTGTTTTTATTCACATCGTGTTCTAAAATGTACGTAAAAATACGTAATTTTATAATGATCAAAAATTAACAGTTTTCTGAAAAAAATGTTGGTAAAAGTAATATTTTTCTAAAAATGAAAATGCTGTCTTTAATTTTTCAAGAATAGCATGAATACTACTAGTCAAATCCCATATTCATTTATTTTCACTTATTTTTTACATTATACTTAAAAAAAAAATTACAAGAAGATAAAATGTAAAAATACAATATAAAAAACAGAGGGCCACTGAAGACGAGGTCTACGACCCAAGCCATCAGTGGTCAGGGCTCAAGAGAGAGGAACCTCAGGAATCAGGCCCGACACTCAGCCGGGGAGCGAAAGCTTCTCTAGATGTTGGTCGAAGCTTTTCGCTATTAAACCGTGCACAGATAAAACGATCGGAACAATGATGGTCGATCCAACACGCCACATGTCGGTCACCTCGTGGGCCAGGTCCAAATATTTTAGAAGTATTTTTTTCTGCTTTCACAAGGTTCTCGTCATGTGGAATGGTGACATCGATCAGCACCGCCCGATGCGCATCCCGATCTATTATCACTATGTCAGGCTTATTGGCAACAATAGTCCTGTCAGTGATAATAGATCGGTCCCAGTAGAGCGTTACATGACCATTATCGAGCACTGGCTGAGGCTGATACTGGTAATAAGGTACAGCGGGTTCAACAAGGTCGTATATTAGAGCAAGATGCTGGTGGATAATCTTAGCTACCTGGTTATGCCTGTGCAAGTACTCGCCGTTAGCAAGACGAGAACAACCAGAAACGATATGTCTAATAGCTATTGATTATAGAACAAAATGATGTTGCTATGGTCGTATGATCAGGTAATTTATAATATATTATTATACAGTTTATAATTATTTTATAAATAGATTTTTGGAGCACCCTGTATAAATATAAAATGTTTTTATATAAAATCCATCTAGACGGCAGATGTGATAATTTGTTCGTACGAACACTGCCGCGACTCAAACTAATATTTTTATTTATTACACGGACATTTAAGATTTTAGGGTTCCTTATTATTTATTAAAGAATAATAAACAGCTACAAGAAAGTCGTGGTGGCCGCGGTGGAGGTCGTGGGTTCAAAACCGACCGGCTTGTACCTCTAAATCTAAATATGAAAAATATTTATGTGCAATTTTTCACAACACCACTGGCTAACAGTGAAGGAAAACATCGTGAGGAAACCTGCATGTCGGAAAAGGATTCTAAAAATCCTTTGAAGATATGTGAAGTCCCCAATCCACACTGGGCAAGCGTGTCGACTATGCCTAACCCCTCTCCTGAGGAGACCTGAGCCCAACAGTGGGCAGTAATGGATTGTTACAGTAAACAGCTACAACATTTTGTTTAACATAAGAGAATTCCAAGAAGTTGAAGTACAATGTTGCAGCTAACTGCATTATTTATTTTATTTATTTAATACTTTATTGTACACCACAGAGAAAGCATAGGTATAGATTTTACTAGCTGCAAAAACTTCGTCTACATCACGAATGGAATTCAATTAGTGCAAAGCAATGTATTAACATCACATCAAAAACCTCTAAAATAACCAGTATTTCTCTACTATATCATGCATGTATTATAGCAGGGCGATTTTTTAGAGAGGGTACATATTGCAGGAGGGTGATGAGTACTCTGTTCTAATACGGAATATTACAAAAAATAGGTAAAATTAAATTTTTTTTTAAATATAAATTCGACAAAACTACCTCAAACATAAACAATTTCGGCTTAAAGAGTGTTGACTAATGACCTCTAGTGATCTCGCGCACCCCACACCTCCGCCACACCCATCAGCTGTCGAAAAACCACCATTTTGCAAGAATTTTAGATATTTTTAAGTTGCGATTACTAAGGCATTATACCACATTCTTTGGTAATAATATTTTTACTGGTCGTATATAACCATCAGCTACCATGACCTTCAATATGTACCCTCACTAGGAAATCAACCTGTACACTTAAACCTTCCTCTTGAATCCTCATCTATTAAAAAAACCGCATCAAAATCCGTTGCGTAGTTTTAAAGATATAAGCATACATAGAGACAGACAGTGTGAAGCGACTTTGTTTTATACTGTTTATCTTTTTGCAAGATAGATAAATTAGCTTACCACCTGATGGTAAGCGGTCACCGTCGCTCATGAACCTCTGCAATGTCAGGACAATGAGGGGCCGTTATCTATCACCTACACATACTTAAATCTTCTTAAACCTCGTTTAAAGAGGGACATGTTAGAGTGAACACCGAGGATTTATTTGTCTACAGAACCCATTATAATATTATTTAAATTATTTCTTAAATAACATTAAAATTGTGTTTCTAATAATTGCTTTTTTTCTTAAACACATAGTTTTGTATTTTTATTGTCAAAAGTTGAGTTAAATATTTTTAAAACAACATAAGGACAAATCGTGAATAAACTCATTGATTTATATGTAGCAGTTATTACAAGCTTTATATTAACTTGCACTGGATGTAACTATGTAAGGTGGAATATTGTAAGCTAAATTTGACAAACTTCTCGGTTTCAGATTGAGCTGACATTTTGCACGCAGATGTATATCGCGTGACAATACAATAATATGACAAAATGGCGCTGATCTGATGATGGATTCGGAACGCGGTCATAGGAACTCCTGTAATACAGCAATTTACTGCTAGGTACATGATATCCAGGGTCTTAACAGCTTGTATTTAAATGTTTTACCTACATTTTTTTTATATTTTATTTAGGTATAGCTGAAAATAAGTGTTCTATATAAATTACTAGCTAACCCTGAGTTTGTCTACGTCATAAAGTGGTTTTAATTTCGAGGAAAACATTGATCAAACAATTTTAGGTAAATGTTTTTTGAATCATACTTTCATCATCATAATTAAAATAATCATTATTCAAAGTGGAATCATTGTGAAGCTAAAGAATTGTACTATTTATTTATTTACAATACAAATAAGAAGACAGTCACATTTGTCTACAATTTTACATAATTGAACCAGTATTATAAAATTCCAACCCCTTAAAAAGTAACTAAAGTAAGTTAAAAAAATAAAACCTACTTAGATTTTTATTTACACTATAAAATACTTCAATTGATTCAAGTAATAAAATGCTGTAAAATATTTAAAACTATATAAAAACTTAATAACAAAATAAAATACTTAAAAATCGGTAAGCACTTTATCGGCGAAGCGTTAAACGTTGAATTATTAAAAAAAAAAACAAAAAAAAACAAACGTCGTCGCCATCCTACAAATTTATATACGGCGGGAGATTTGAATTTGGAACGTTCTTATTTTGTTTTCGAGATTCGTGTTTTTTAGACGTCACTTGGAATAAGAAAGTTGTGGACTCGTTTTGTAGTTATTATTTTTGACCTTTTGTTAAATTATTTTCCTGAAATTTGTTTGTGTATGTGTTTGACGGAGTTAAGATTTTGCATAAATTTGTAGGTATAAAAATCATCTGTATCAAATGAAGTGCTAGAAAATGAATATAACACATGTATGTATGATCATATTAGCGTTAACCGATGTTAATATTCACTTCTTAATTGCAATGAATGCACTAAAATGTTCGATAAATCTGTGTGTCTATAGAGCAGTATTTTCGATATTTCTTTATTAGTCGACATTTGCTAGTTTGATATGAGTTAGCATGACACTGAAATGAGAAAAAGTTGATAAACAAAACAAAATAAACACTGCTGTCCGTCATGTCCATTCGTTTTGTTATTCTTAAAAGTTTCCGATTTCAAAATTCGGTAGGGCATTACGCGTATCAACCGCGATTTTTCATTGGACCTTTTAAAAAAGAACACGATCTTTTTTTTTAATTTTACGATTCGAGGCAAACGGATACACAGCGGCCCCTTATTAATGCATTTACTTAACTTTTTGTCTTTTTTTCTCGAAGCTTGATAACAAATTTATTTTCGTGGAATACTCGTCGCGTTCTTAATTTAAATGTTGTTTTGTTTCTGTATTTTTGATTTTGACGTTCGATTATTTTAATGTTGGCTGTACTATTTTTTGAAGCTCTGATATCTGCCGTTATACAGCCTTATTACATTATTATTGATGTAAATGTCTAGTTGCGGTTATCTACATCACTTACACTATTACTAAACGGGTTCTTACCACGATATTTCAGCACTGTAGCAAGCGCCATGATCACGGAAAGACAGTACTGCGATACTGTGAGTGTGGTGTGTCGAAATGTGAGTTCAAGTTCCAGTGGTACCGGCAAACGAACGACAAAGATGGTAGACCGATTTGTCTGCTCTTAAATGACCTACCCGCAGTACTCAGTCTTCCCGTGACCATGGCGCTTGCAACAGTGCTGAAATATCAGGATCGCTCATTTAAAAATAATCGTGGTAAGAACCCGTATAGTAATAGTGTGAGTGATTATTGTTTTAGTAAAAATATCGTTTAAAAGCCCAGATAGTGGTATCTAGCGAGTAACAAAGGTAAAAAGTTGGAATTCTTTAACGGCAGAAGACAATGGGCCATAGCCAGAGAGATTCGATAACATCTAGATGACCCAATTGTAGTCCCTTTAAAAGGACACGGCCCTTTTAGTGATCCACTGAATAAAATGTTCTAGTAGCTTCTATTTTTTGTAGCTAGAAATATAGCGGCCAGTGGTATTAAATATTTTATTTTGAAAACTTTAGTTTAGTAAATTTTGTGCTCAAAAATATTGTTTGTATGATAATTATGAGAATAGTGGAGACAAGATATATAGAAGAAAAAAATACTTCATACACTGTACTTAACAAAACAAGCGTTTCAAAATGCCCCAAATAGTCTTCAGTTTACCTTGATTAACAGTAGGTAAAATATTGTATGTATTAATTGCTTGTATATCATGGTGCATGGAGTCGCTCCTGATGTGGTTCTCGCGTGGAATCGGTAGGGTCCAGCTGAAAATCAGCGCTGCAGCTGTCCAGGCTGTAGTTTCGTGCTGAGCTGATCGCCCTTTCAGTTACACCCTCGCACATTTCCTTTTTTTATTTCATTCTTTGTCTTAAATTATTTTTTATTACTTTTATATTATTGTTTAATCTTAGTTTTAATCTATTTTTTGTAATATATTGTTCCTGTTATGTGTAAGTTGTGTGTCTGAATAAATGTATTTTCTTTCTTTCTTTCTGAAACGTTATAACTAAACACTTATTTCAAAATGTTATTATATTGGTACCACTGTTACGGAACGTCTGAAACAATTGCACGGTCAATAAACGTCGTATAAATAGCTAGATTAAATACTTGTACTGAACCATAGCATTTCGTAACTTATTTAAATACACTTTCAAATCACACGGTGCATATTTCACCGCGAAATTAAACTTAATGAAAATGTAAAAAATCGGATTACGATATTGTTATGTTGGTACTATTTATCAGCTCTTTATAAAGTTTAAATCAAAAATGTAAACTAAACAAGTTTTAGAACTGTGCTCAATTTTGGTTCTTGTCGAAGACTTGGCAAAAGTAAACAAACTAATTTTGACGCAGTTCTCTGTTTAGTGGTTAAATTCGAATTGTTACCGTAACGTTGGTATCACATTCGAATCGCGACGAAAGTGATCACTCAACTGGGATCGGCATCAAAATTGGTTTGTTTACTTTCACCAAGTCTGTGGCAGGAGCCAAAATTGAGAATAGTTCTAAAACTTGTTTTGTTTTACTTTAACCATCTCATATTTTACGGAGATAACATATTTTTGCTGAAAATGCATTACAACGTAGTTTAATAATAAATATTTACAAAAATATTAGGTTTAATTAAAAATCGGAATTAAAATTTATTCGAAAAAAATGTTTTAAAAAGAGGTTCAAACACGGTAGTGATTCCGAACTCCCCAGTTTCGTCATGGAGCGAAAATTAACGAACACAGACGAAAGAGTTTTAATAAAACATTACGGCTAATTTATTATTCATTTATGACGATCGATCTCGAACATTTATGAAATAATCAATTTAATTGAGTTACGACTTCATTCGCTTTATAAGGACGTTTAAACCGCCATCTTGTTTTTGTTTGTCGTTTACTGTCTTTTAATACGATTTTATTAATCCGGTTTTTGGAATTATTGATCGGTAAACAAACTGATGATGGATTGTAAAGATTATATTTTATTACAAACTAGCGGGTTCGCGCAACTTCGTCTGCGTCACTTTAAATTAAAAGGTAGCCTAAGTCCTTTCTCAGGGTCTAAAGATTGTCTGTGCCAAATTTCATCAAAATCGGTTGAGAGGTTTAAGCGGGAAAGCGTAACAGACAGAGTTACTTTCGCATTTATAATATTAGTAGAGATTATCTTAATGTCATATAAAACGTGACCTCAACACGAGAAACAGTATTTTCATCGTGTGAGGTCTTTTCGCGCCATTGTGAAGCTTCTAACCGCGTTCCAATTACAAAAAAAGCCGCGAAAGTCATTCTTGTTCTGGAATGTTGGCTGCGATTTATATTTTTAAATTTAGTTGGCAAAGGGTTTCGTTTTTAATAACACAAAAAGATTATTTTCTTAATTGTGTTTTCTACATAGTTTTCCTTCTTTTTCTACACTAATATCGTTGACGATATTGGGATCTTATTTGTCATGGATTTTTATCAAATTTATATGAAATAAAGTCCAAAGTGTCTATTTCCTGAGAAAAAAAGAATTATGAAATCGGTTCATATAGAAAAGAAATAACAATAAATACACATTTTTAAACACATATCCAAAAGTATTTGTTTGATCTTAAAAATAATGAAATACGGTCTCTTTTCATCTGACACAGAATCATTCAAATCGGTTCATCCAAACAAAAGTTATGAAAAAAAAGTAATTTTTAAAATAAAAACTATGTGTAACAACAATTCCTATCACCATAATTTAAACTACAAAAACAACATTTTATCCCTTATCTTTGAAATATCTACAAAACTTCAAAAAGCAGTCAACCGCATAAAACCGGAAACGATAAATACAACGATTAATAAAACAAATACAACTTCCGTTTGTGATGCGAATAGTAATACACGTATTATGTTTACTAGTTTGTGACGTCATTGTTTTGTAGTCGGATTAGATGTAGGGTAACTATGGTGTTGAAGGGTGGAGAAATATTCCTTTTAAAATATTGCACATGAAAAATATACATATTCTATCAGCTTGGTTTAGTAAGCTTTGTCCCTTTCATTGATATTGAAATTTTCATAAACTTTATTTCACCGGTGAGAAAATTACACACACACACACAAACACATACACAAACACTTACACATACAAACATACTCACACACTTTGTGCTAATTACCGTTAATCTGTTTTTTTTTTATTGTTGATATATAAACGAGCCTACGGCCCACTTGATGGTAAGCGGTCACCGTCGCTCATGAACGCAATGCCAGGGCGATGTTTCTATATAGCTGTATTTACTTTTGGAAATTTGTTTTTGATGTTTGGTGTCTTAATATGTTGGTTAAGAGAATTATTTGTTAACACAGACCTGCGACACAGGCTTGTCCTAGTGCAGGGGTCATTGCTTAATATTGTATGTCCTAAATTTAGTTAAATAAATATTTCATTTCAGCTCATTAATGTTATTTTTTTTTATTTCTTATGGATGCCCATGAATTAATAGGTACATAGCAACCATCGAGCTGACTCCAATGTTTCCGAATCACAAGTGATGCTTTGGAGAATAGCCTTTCAGCTGGGACCGATGTAGCTGAAATCGATAAAAAGTTGCGAGCCATTTTCTCCGAAAAAGGAAATTGCCCGTGACGTTTCCACCAGTGCAGTGGGTCAGACCCAAAGCAAGACCAACACCAAGACCAATTTTTCTCATCACTAAATATGACAAAATGGCGCTGATCTGATGATGGATTCGGAAGGCATAGGAACTCTTGTTGATAAGATAAACAAGGATCGTATTACTTGTATTAGCTAGCACTCTACTGCTACATGATATCCAGGGTTTTAAAAGCTTATGTTTAAAAAGTTTTCTTTCCCTTGTAGTCCGGTCATTTTAGACATAAAAATAGTGATCAAATAAAGAAAATTCCGACAAAGCCAAATCTTCGTAGAGACCTTAGGTTTACCACAAGGAATAAAGTGTCAAAAGTCCCCATCAGTCCCATGTGAGCTTAGGGACTTATTGGGGGCCCAAGGTAAAAATTTTAGGTTTTTTGGATTTTTCTCGAAAACGGTAAGTTTTATCAAAAAGTACCTCAGAGCGAAGTTGTAGATCTTAAAATTCTCCACCTCAAATACTAATTACTAAAGGAATTTGGTTTCTTCTTGCGGTTTATGGAGCTCACAAAAAAAATTGATTGCATAGATACGTACAGATATTTAACATTTGTAAAAAATACACGAAACAAAAAGCAAGTACAGCTATCTTGTCTTCCTCCAACATCGGCATCTGCTACTCAACATTTGTTTCGAGTATACTATCAAGTTCAGACATGGCAAGGCAGTGAACTGAACCCTGAAGACGGGTTGGAAATTGATAAATAATACTTTGGAACCGATTCGAACTTTACTGCCCCCTGCTCCAGAAAAACTGCTTAACACTATTTTTTGCAATTGCAAGAAAGGTTGTAGTGCCAAATGTGGCTGTAAAAAAGTAGGGTTGCAGTGTTCTCCAGCGTGTACCAATTGTCATGGTGTCTCTTGCTCAAATGTTCAATTAAATACAAGAGAGGAAAATTCATGTGATTTTGATGAAGAGACAACTGATTCATCTTCATTTGAACAATTTCTAAGCGTTCATCAACAGGAAGGAGAAGAAGAAGAACAAGAAGAAATTGAAGAAAACATGATTGTTGAAGTTGAATATGAAGAGTATGAGTCAGATTAAAGTAATAAAAAAAAGTTACCACTACCTCACAGGTGGTGTGGAAATGTGTGCATACTATGTAGAACGTAATTCTTACAAGCGTAATATCTGGGAAATAGTGGGTCTTAGTGAAAAAATCACAGGGACCATTTTTATGGAGAATTTTAAGATCGACAACTTTGCTCTGAGGTACTTTTTCGATAAAACTTACCGTTTTCGAGAAAAATCCAAAAAACCTAAAATTTTTACCTTGGGCCCCCAATAAGTCCCTAAGCTCACATGGGACTGATGGGGACTTTTGACACTTTATTCCTTGTGGTAAACCTAAGGTCTCTACGAAGATTTGGCTTTGTCGGAATTTTCTTTATTTCAATTGTCTTAAATGACCGGACTATTGTTTGACAAGTAGGTATTGTAAAATTTGGTCGATGCAGTTCCGAAATGTGTAAAAATACTGTACTGTACTGTACCAGCCCAGTACTGCCCACTGTTGGGCTCAGGTCTCCTCAGAAGAGGGATTAGGCATAGTCCACCACGCTTGCCCAGTGCGGATTGGGGACTTCACATATCTTCAAAGAATTTTTAGAATCCTTTTCCGACATGCAGGTTTCCTCGCGATATTTTCCTTCACCGTTTTTAGCCAGTGGTGTTGTGAAAAATTGCACAAAAATCTTTTTCACATTTAGATTTAGAGGTACAAGCCGGCTGGTTTTGAACCCGCGACCTCCCATTCGGAAGGAAGCGCTTCGACCACTCTGCCACCACGACTTAACTCGGCCACCACGATTTGTAAAAATACTAAAAGGAAACATTTAAAATGCTTCTAAAGTTTTATAAACTGTGTCCCTTGTAACACTTGAATGGAATAATTACAATTCAAAAATTTTCTTTCATCATATGGTCACACTACAAGTACAATCAAACACAAAAACCAACAAAAAGGATTTAATCCTCTTATCTGTTGTTGCGGTGCACACAAAATGGCGGAACATATTCACAGCTGTGTCTGATCGAGATTTTAGCATAAATATCACATTACTTGACGAATATACCGTGATTTTAATATTAAGTGGTTTTGGATTGTAACTTTTTAGTGATAACTTGTTTAAATAACTTATGTTAAACTTTGTAACACTTGCTTTTCATATTGTTGGCCACTCAACTGGGAACGTCACTATTCGCTAGATCGCGAAACTGGAGACTTCGTTCTTTTTGTAAATCTTTATAACTAAACGACGCTGTATTGCATTTTCATCGAAAATATATCATCTCCGTAAAATATGAGACGATTAAAAAATGTAAACAAAACAAGTTTTAGAACTGTGCTCAATTTTGGCTCCTGCCACAGACTTGGCAAAAGTAAACAAACCAATTTGGTTGCCGATCCCAGTTGAGTGGTTAAGCATCAGTGTTATGACAGATATACAAAGTCGCTTTCCGGTGTCTGTCTTTTGGCAACAAATTGATTTCGTTTTTTGAATAGATAGGTATAAATTTAAGAGGTAAGTTTACATGTAGATATATCGGCCTCATAAGTGTTAATTTTCTTCATTGTATGTCATGAGCGCAAGTTGCAATTATAACCTTCAATAGCAGAGGATGTCGCGACGGGAAAGTGTGCCGCAGTGCGTAACGCGTCGCGCCTCCTCGCATAACCCCGTGCTGGGTTCTGCCCTTAGCCGGGGTTCGGACGCTGAGTGTGAGCGGTGTGAGGTTTTAGTGAAGTTCGACTCCCACATACCCGCCCTGCGGGTGGGGATCCGGCGATTTCCTCCTGCTAAAACAAAAAAAAAAACCTTCAATAGCAAATATTCACATATCACTTACGTCGCTACATTGTCGTGCAAGAGAATTTCGATTGAACTTGAACTCTCGAATGAATTATAATACTTCACAAATATGACTGTAGCTTTAAAACTAAACTATTAAGATGCTTTCGAAAGTACAAAGCCGTTTCAGAAACAAGAGGAGAGGAAGGCCTAAAAAGAGATGGTTTGACTGTGTGAAAGAAGATATGAAAATATGCGGCCTGACAGAGGACGTATGTCGCCGACCACATATGAATGGGATAAGGTTAAGATATAGAAGATGAGACCATATTAACATTTTTTTTAACATGTAAGCAGTCGAGTTAAGGGGTCACCTGATCGTGCGTGGTTACGACCTCTGCAATTTCAGGGGACACTGTCCCGCTACCTTTATTTTAACGGGGGCGGCGTGACGGAAAAGTGTGCCGAGAGCGTTACGCGTCGCGCCGTCCCACAAAACCCCGTGCTGGGTTCTGACCTCAGCCGGGGTTCGGACGCTGAGTGTGAGCGGTTGGAGGTTTTAGTGAGGTTCAACTCACACATACCCCGGATCCGGTGATTTCCTCCAACTGAAAAAAAAAACCTTTATTTTAAACGTCATCACAACTGGTGCCGTGATGACGTTCGTGAACCTATGGCTTCGACTGAAAATCAGCGCTGTGGTGCACAGCATGTGCTGAGTTGAAGCCTTATGGTACACAGCACCTTGTTTTCCTTTTTATGTTACTTTATTTCCTATCTTTGTTATCCTGTACTGTGTAACCATTAAATGTTTTTCTTTCTTTCTTTACCTACACAACAGGCCAGGGTATTCAATATAAGATATAACCTACCATGATGACCAATTTCAAAGTAGTTACTGTACTGTAACAACTCATATTGGAACACTGCTGGGCTCAGGTCTCCTCAGTAGAGGAAGTAGGCATTCGAGATTGGTACCGGCAAACGAACGAGAAAGAGGGTAGACAGATTTGTCTACTCTTAAATAACCTACCCGCAGTTCTTCAGTCTTCCCGTGATCATGGCGCTTGAAACAGTGCCGAAATATCGGGATCGCTCCATTGAAAATAATCGTGGAACGAACCCGTTTAGTAATAGTGTAAGTGATGTAGATAACCGCGAGTGTTTAAAAAAATTTATTCGAGATTATTCGAGAAGTTTTCTTAACGACAATTTCGTCCATCGCGCAATTTCGTCTGCGTCACTTTCAATTAAAAGGTAGCCTATGTTCTTTCTCAAGGTATAAAGATTGTCTGTGCCATATTTCATCAAAATCTGTTCAGAGGTTTAAGCGGGAAAGCGTAACAGACAGACAGACAGACATACAGAGTTACTTTCGCATTTATAATATTAGTAGAGACTAGCAGAGATTAGTAGAGATAAATAAATAAATTAACTCTTTGATTTCTTGTGCGGTTTTAAATAGTGTATTGTCAAACTGCTTATCATATTCTGTTCCATCAGAAAAACTTTTTCGGTAATTGATTTACAGAGATTTTTACAAAAACATCTCTTTACGATTTACCGCATTGTGTAAAAACGATACAAAAACACCTTATAAAAACTATTTAATGCGTTTAAACTTTTCATTCGCCATCTCTCTCACGCTCCACCCAAACCTAATAAGTGCGAGAGAGATAGAGCTGTTAGTTGTAGTCTGTCCTTTTCTGTTCTTTGAGAAAAGAGAGAGATGGAATTTGTTGAACAAATCGGCTTTTGCAAAAGGCGCGCTGTTTTGAAAATATTTTGACATTAAAAATGGGTTTTGAGCGAGTGACATATTGACGAATTTGTTAGGGATCCTTGTAGTTTTGAAGGAATTTCTTTAGTATCATAAAGTTACACCTTAGTTTTTTAGTAAGTTTGTTTTGAAAAAAGATTTGAAATTAACTTTGCCTGTACCTACCAAAAGACAGGAATGAACCAGTTTCACCTTGTTTTAATTTAAAACTATTATAAAGCACGCGATCAATTTTTTTGATCGTGAAACTACCTTTTATATACCATATTTTCAACAAAAAATAAACATCAATATTGGTTTATAAACAGCGGACTTATTCGTCAACTAAGTTAAGCATAAAAATACTTTTATTTTATTTTATTGCAAGATAGACAAACGAGTGTTGACAAACTGATGGTCAGCAGTTACTGTTGCTCATGATACTCAAACTGTATCAACCCATTCCTGCCCACTGTTGGGCTCAGGTGTCCTCAGAAGAGGGTTTGTATGGATAGGTGATAGATAACGGCCCATTGCCTGCCATTGCAGAGGTTCAAGAGTGACAGTAATCACTAACCATTAAGGCATAAGCTCGTTTATCCCTAACTAATATTATAAATGCGAAAGTAACTCTGTCTGTCTGTTACGCTTTCCCGCTTAAGCCTCTCAACCGATTCTTCAATCAGACAATCTTTAGACCCTGAGAAAGAACATAGACTTCTAATTGAAAGTGACGCAGAAAAAGTTTCGTAGGCTCGCTATTTTAGCAATAAAAAAAGACTACGGAACCATATAAAAATTTATAAAGTTTTTACAAATCGGCGCACGGCAATGATCTTGTTTGATGTTATTGTACCTTTGTGACGAGGTGGGTAATAACTTAAGGGCTTGGACCACCCTGGCAGGGATACTCTGATAGTCTATGGAAAGCCGACTTTACGCAAACTATTTAAGATTTATACCGTTGTCAGGATAATTTGCAAAATACATGTTTGGGGATGTTTAATGGTGAAGTGTTTGATATAGTTTGTTAAAAGAGCTGAAAAAAGATGCTGGTTTAATGTAAGTATTTTGATTTTTACAGAGACAATATCTTGTAGAGAGAGAATATTGAGACAATATCTATGTATTAACACACTACTAATGGTTTTAAAGGAATAAAAACTTAATTGCGTTTCTTAGTGAAAGAAAGGTCTTATTACAATAACCATAAATGACATAACACTGTAGTTACATCAGAGTAATTATTATAAATGTTACAAACCTGTAAAAGAAACAACATTTAAAGCTATTTATTTCCTACTTTTATTAATTAGTCTTTTACAAATCAATTATGACACCGCTTGGTCTTAGAAAAGCAACGATATTTATTGACAGTCATGACACTAGTGACGTTAAGATACCTAGCCGAACGTTACTATAACATATTCAAATTACACTTTAAACCAGACAATTTTAATACTAAATTTATCTACAAAAGTGGTGGGTAGGTAACGCTGAGATAGGCCAAAATTGGAACATGAAACATCATGCGCTATGACTTGTCCTTCTTCAAACGAGGCTTGAAGAGAGTCTTTAAAGGTAGGCCGTAGATAGCCCCACAGTGTTTTCTGGCAATGCAGAGGTCCATGAGCTTACGATCAGAAAGCACGTATGCTTGTTTACTAAAGCAAAAAAAATGTCTAGTAAAATTTTGACTAAACAAGCTTACTTACCAAACAAACCTAACAAACCTTAACTACCTACCCTTTTTAAGCTTGAAAAATACCAAGTCATCTATTGTTAAAGCCTTTAAAATAATCAACGTGTTACACCTCATAAATAATACTTGCAGCCATTGTTAGCACCAAAACAAATGTCATTAACGTCAAACCGCACTTGAAAACATTTGAATAAATGTCAAGACCGGTAGTCGATATCTTTGCTTGTTGAAAAACACAAAAACAATGAAACAAACAAAATAATTGTTCACGAACAATTGAAAAAATTGTTTGTACTGTAGCACGCGACAGTACCAAAATGTGTTGGACTTTCTTTGTAAAGATTTTGGTAAAATTTAGAGGTTATTTTAAGTTGGTTGTCTTTTTAAATTGTTTTGAACTGTTTTTGTAAAGATTTGGGTATATTTGCGATGTCTTTTTGACCGACTTCCAAAAAGGAGGAGGTACTAAATTCGTATGTTTTTTTTTGTGTGTTTCTGCATAACTTTAGTTTGGGTGGACCGATGTGAATGATTCTAGTGTCAGATGAAATGTGATGGTCGTCATGGGCTCCAACTTTTATTTTAAAAAGTACTTTTGGATCTGTGTCTAAAAATGTGTATTTTTAACGGACAAAATTACACGATTTTCTGTGCATTTTTGCTGGTAGGTATTTATTTTCTATAAAGTACAGATTTCTATAATTCTGACACTCAACAGGCAACTTACCCAAAGATGGTTTGTCTATTTATGCCAAGTATTACATGTAGCAGTAGCCAAAATTCATCACCACGTAACGTGAGATGTAGACATTGTTTTATTAACAGTTTATTATTGTCTCATATTTAACAGAGCTTAAAATAAATAACTGGGAAGTCTTTATAATTAAAACTAAAACTGCCATGTGATAGAAACATTCAAACCAATTTTGGCTCCCGTCCCATTGAAGTGCAATTTTGACGTAACTAAATATTACTTCAAAATACAATGTTTTTCAATACGTTATTTCTGATGGTAAGTGGTTACCGTCGCATATTGTATACAATGTTTGAATGCAAATAAAATTATACTATTTTGGCTTATTTTCTTAATATTTCGTTTCAAATCCCGTCATTACTGGTCAGTCTGTGGTCAACAGCTGTGTCCGGCTGTCTCAGAAAAAAAAAACAAATAGTGATGTGTATTATCGATTGTTTATTCGAGTAATAAATCGAGTTGTTATAGTACTATCATTTTAAATTTTATTTTTGGAACGAAGTTCCTTACCGCGCGTTATCGAAAGGGGGCTAGACGGAAATTCTTATGAAAAAGTTGTCACGACACTTTTTGTTTTAGATGGTTATTGCTAGATGGCGCTATGTTTAAAATCTTTTAAAACAATTCCTTATTATGTTTTATACGATTAATGCTAGATGGCGCTGTGATCAAAATATTTTATTTAACTTATAATAATTAATCGAATGAAACTTCGTTCCATCCGGGTGTCCCTTGACACCTCTCAAGTTTTTTTATAACTTTTATCAAATATCTAGTATGTTAACTAGAAAGGAAGTTTTTTTAAAATTAGATATAGCTATAACAACAATACTAATTGTAAAATACTCAATACTTTTACTAATGAAAGAATACTCAACGTATTTTCAACGGTCGATCCTATGATAAGTGATCTTCAATAATTAAAAATATAACGACACAGCCTAATTCCAGGATTATATTAACTAATTTCAATAATATTTACTTCTGTGGCGACCAATAGCGCGCGACGTCCTGACTCGCGGTTACGACATTTGCAAGAATCTTCGCATATATACGACATCTCAAATCTACTACAGTGGGCTTCGGCCTGACCGGGCATACACTACCTCGCCCGGTCGGAGATCTCCCTTTGGCCATAAGTCCACTGTACCCTAAACTGGTGACCCTCGACAAAGAACACGCCTCCTTCGACATCATCACACCCTCCCAAGCCTCGAACCCCGCCCCGCCAGCCAGCTTTCAGCCTCTTCGGGTAATTCGTCCACAAGCCGCAACGCAGCGCGGCCTGGTCGAACCCTCATCGGCTTCACATCGGGCACACTCACTACGTCAACCGGTCAGCACAGCAGAGCACATCTCTCCTGGTCAACACGTAGCATCGGCCCCGCACGGCAGCATCTCCGACTCACTGGAGCCCGTGCATCAGCAGCACAGTTCCGACTCATTGGGACACATGCAGCAGCAACACAGTTCCGACTCACTGGGACTTCCTACACTGGCACTGGCGATTCTCGATTCACGTACACAAGACACAACGGATGAATCGACCTCCGGTCTCCGAAGGGGAGTGTGTGGCGACCAATAGCGCGCGACGTCCTGACTCGCGGTTACGACATTTGCAAGAATCTTCGCATATATACGACATCTCAAATCTACTACAGTGGGCTTCGGCCTGACCGGGCATACACTACCTCGCCCGGTCGGAGATCTCCCTTTGGTCATAAGTCCACTGTACCCACACTTCTAGTAAATCAATTAAAGAAATTACAGTTTTATTCTAAAATCGATTACAACCTCCATCCCTACAAAGATTTCCGCGCGCGCGGGAAAACTGACAGCTGTCAAAAATGAACCATAAATTATGTTTTTTTTTTGGTCAAAGAAAGCGATCCATTGTCGCTAAGTGGTCAGCGGTTTCCTGTACAAGGTCCATTGTCAGGGCGCGTGTTGCGAAAATAAACACTATTCTTATATCATTGCTTTGTGATTTGTACAACATATTGTCCGCCATTTTGACGTGAATGGACGTGACATGCTTTTGTAATGACCATTTTTTTAAGTGTCAGACCACAAACTTAGAGTCTTATGTTATGTTGCGTCCAAAAAACAATTGAAGGAACCGACTAACATGTAAACGGGGGGTTTTGTATGCATTGACCGACATTGAAACTATCCACTCAACTGGGATCGGCAACCAAATTGGTTTGTTTACTTTTGCCAAGTCTGTGGCAGGAGCCAAAATTGAGCACAGTTCTAAAACTTGTTTTGTTAACATTTTTTAATCGTCTCATATTTTACGGAGATTATATATTTTCACTGAAAATGCAATACAGCGTCTCTAATTTAGTAATAAAGATTTACAAAAATATAAGGTTTAATTAAAAATCAAAATTAAAAATTATTGGAAAACAATGTTTTTAAAAAGGGGCTCAAACACGGTATTGATTCCGAAGGAAGTCCCCAGTTTCGCCATCTAGCGAATAGTGACGTTCCTAGTTGAGTGGTTATGTGAAACACCGTTTGACAGTTGACATACCAGTTATTATTTGCATTGGAAGTGATCCAATATGTAAACGTATCATTACGTTTTAAATTTATTTGGAAAAACCTTATTGCGGTGTTGTGGATGAGAAATAATATTTTTTTTATTATAAAAATGAAAACGACCGACTTCCATTTCCCAAGCATAGCACTAATACTACCAGTCAGATATTTATCAAATTATATGAGATGATGTTCAAAATACCTGTTTTCTAACAAAAAAGAATCATCGAAATCGGTTCATATAAAAATCGTGAAATTTTGTCCGTTCAAAATACACATTTTTAAACACAGACCTAAAAGTACTTGTTCGATCTTTAAAAAAAAGGGTTCCAATTCGACCACCTTTCATCTGACACCAGAATCATTCAAATCAGTCCACCTAAAATAAATTTATCGAGGAACAAACGAAAAGAAACAAACAGAAGAATTGAGTGCCTCCTCCTTTTTGGAAAACTATCAAAAAAAACAAATTTCATATTCTAGCACAAACCACTAATAGACAAATGTTTCATCCCCTTTACAAACTCATAAAATGTTATAGCACCACAACCCCATAGTAAGGGTGGGTTCTAAACAGATTATGGGCACACCCATTCTTGGGGCGCTAATTGTTAGGGGTAGCGAGCTAAAATAATAAAATGATTGTTGAATTGATTAAAATGAACTGTTTTAAATATTTGATAGACTAAAAAGAATATTCAATTCGATTGTATTTTAAAGCTTTATATTAGCTTGCTCTGGATGTAACTATGTAAGTTGGTGTGGAATCTTGCGAATTGAATTTGACTAATTTCCGATTGTGTTCAAATTATTTTTTTATTAATTAAAAGGAAAACTAACAGCTTATAACTTGGGAATATCTTACGTTATGTAATCTACTCATATGTATGTCGCGTGACAATGCAATAATAATATGTCAGCATGGATCTGATCTGATGATACAGTTGGAAGAGCCATAGGAAGATTAAACTTTTAAAAATTCAGTTCTTTGCCATATAAAATGACGTAGGACTTAATTAATGTAATTTGTGGAAGGTTGGTGAATGGGCAGGACACATTGTGCGAAGAACGGATGGCCGAAGGGGCCGAAAAGGTCTGGAGTGGCGGCCACGAACCGGTAAGCGCAACGTTGGTAGACCCCCCACAAGATGGACCGACGATCTGGTCAAGATCGCGGGAGGTCACTGGATGCAGATGGCGCAGAACCGGTCGATGTGGCGAGGTGTGGGGGAGGTCTATGTCCAGCAGTGGACGTCTATAGGCTGATGATGATGATGATGATGTGGAAGGTTTAATATTTAAGCTGGGCTTGTGTTGCGAAATTCGTTTACAAGAACCCAGATGGAAACATCTGCACCCAATGTAAGTAAGAGGAAACAGTAATGTAATAATGTGTATTGTAAATAAATTTTCATTTCATTTTGTACCTATAATTACCTAACTATTTTATTACGGACAATTCTTCTTGACAAGCTGGTACAATAAAGCACAAATAAAAGTAGGTAATTAACAATTACAAGGTAACGAAGGTAATGAATGAATGAAACAAGGTAATGAAGTCGTGGTGGGGTAGTGGTCGAAGCGCGTCCTTCCGAACGGGAGGTCGAGGGTTCAAATCCGGCTTGTACCTCTAAATCTAAATGTGAAAAAGATTTAAGTGCAATTTTTCACAACACAACTGGCTTAAAACAGTGAAGGAAAACATCGTGAGGAAACCTGCATATCGGAAAAGGGTTCTAAAAATCCCTTGAAGATATGTGAAGTCCCCAATCCGCACTGGGCAAGCGTGGTGGACTATGCCTAATCCCTCTTCTGAGGAGACCTGAGCCCAACAGTGGGCAGTAATGGGTTGGTACAGGATACAGGAATTAACAATTTATTCGTATTAAGATTTGAAAAAATACTAAGATAAGAAAAAACGAAAACCCTCCATATTTTGAAGTCGGGAAACTTAGAACCTCCCATCGAAAACTTTTACTAATATCAAAATCGATTCTCCTCCTAATATATTAAAAGCGTAATAAAACAGCTATGGATAGTTCTGGAAATGTGTTGACAGCAATAAGAGGCCGCCATATTGCGACGCCATCTGTCGCGAATCGTCTTTCCGCGCTTTTGTCTATGGCATCATCTTTTTATTGCCTATTGAGGTTATCCTGTGACTTTGTTTGCCTTTATATAATACTAGGGGGCCCGCGCACGTCTGCGTCACTTTCAATTAAAAGTTAGAGAAAAGAGAGAAGAGAGAGAAGCCTATGTTCTTTCTCAGGGTTTAAAGATTGTCTGTGCCAAATTTCGTCATAATCGGTTGAGAGGTTTAAGCGGGAAAGCGTAACAGACAGACAGACAGAGTTTAGTACCTTCACATATTGGCTATTGAGGTTTTCCTGTGACTTCGTTTGCCTTACATGATATGTTTTCAATTTTATCTAAAATAGCTGCATAATTTTTTAAAAAAAGTAAAGTAGGTACCAAAATAATATTTTGATGTAATTCATAAGTGAAACATACACTTTGAACGTCAAGACAAAACAAAAGTTATACATATGCATACATAGTATCTAACTATACCTAATGCTGAAGAAGAAATACAACACATAAATACAATTAATGAACGCGTGAGTAGAATGTGCCTTCGCTTACTTATTACTATAGATTTCCGGAATGAACCGATTTTAATGACTATTTAAAGCAAATATTGGTACGTGATTTTCAATTTTTTTTTAGAGATTTGACTAGTTATTCTTCATAAATGGGATTCGGTTATTTTATTTAAAAGTTACCGGACATCCATTTTTTTGTACATATGAAGATTTCTTGTTATCTCATATGTGAAGTTTTGCTGAATAAGTCCTGAAAGTTCGGAGATTTCTTTTCTGCTGTCGTCGACAAGTATTTTATTGGACAAGTTCTCTTACTGAAGTAATTTAATAATAGTTTAACATACAAATAATAGATTTAAAAAGATGGTAAAAATCGGTTCATAGAAAATGGTTTTTAGTAAAATATGGCATATAGTAAAATTAAAGGTCGTAGCTAGCAGAAGTGTTACCTAACATTGCAAAAGTTAAGGAACGACGATTACCACCAGGTGGTGAAAAATTTCAATAATCCACTTATAAATAAAATAGTCAAGAAAACGAAATGAAAACTAAACTACAAGAAAACTTACAATCATAAAGGCAAAGAGTTCGCTTTCAGCATTTCCAGCAGACCATTACAATTCTACTCGCAAATCTCATCACTACTCTCAAAATAGATTACCCAAACGCCATAAAAAGTCACTTACAATCGTGTTTGTACAACAGCCAGCCAAGCGTAAACAAATCCAATTGACTTCGCCACAATACCACGAATAAATTTAATGCCACATTTCAGAATAACATTTAAAAAGGCACAATACCTACAGCACACCTTTGCCGAAAAAAAAGAAAGTCAAATTGTCTATGGTACAAATAAAACGGCCATTCATACGAATCGGCGGGCACTTTGACACGGACCGCCGACGCGTAAACATCTTGTTAGTAAACACCAAATACGTACGTTTCGTAAATATAAATAAGTCAACGCTGTGGGACGAATTTGGAGAGATGTTTTATTACCCCCCATGATATTTTACCTCTTTCTCTTACCATTGTAACTCTTGTGTAGCTTGGGTATCCGCTGTAATGGCTGCATTAATAGTTAATCAAGCTTACTATCCATCTAATTGTAAGTGGTGGCGCATAGTTTTCAGTTACAGGTTTACTAAGTTGCTGTTTCAAATAAATTAAGTATCTCAGTATTACCAAACGTTAATCTTACGAATGGGAAGTTGTCAGATATAAAATTATTAAACCAAACTGCGAATCGATGACTGTAGTAAAAGAGTTTCTGACTAACGTTCATGTCAGATCTGTAACGGTACTATTAAACCACATTAGGATCGAAGTTTTGACGCTAGTTGTAATTTTAGGTGGAAGAGAGGGTCTGATCTTCCCAAAGATATGAAAAAAATATCTGACGACTTTCTCGTTCTGATTTATTTATTCGAAAGACAATAAATGGACAAACTTAAAAGCCTCTCTTCAATAATTCTACTTTAACGGGTATTTGCTTGTCTCTCACTTCTAATACTGCAACTCCTGTGTAGCCAGGATCCACTGCGACCAGCGTTATGACTCTGAGCAGTGAAGCCCAGGAACCCGAGGGAAAGATAACTTGTCTAACTTCATCATAAGAGGATAGAAGGAGTAGGAATTACATGAAGTAAAAAGAAAATATACAGGGTGGATCTGTAACTTTGGACAATCTGACGTGGGGTGAATGACCTGTTGAAATAAAATTTAGAACCACTTTTATTTTAGGAACTGGATAGTTTGTTTTTCATCATAGTATGGAAAATGGTGCTAAGTTGTATTTCGATAGGTCATTCACCCCACGTCAAATTGTCCAAAGTAACAGATTCACCCTGTATGTAGCTGGATTGTGTTCTTATTAGAAAAAAAAAACTGTAGAAATTGACCCCCAATAGACCCACGTTTGCTCCCTAAATCCGGCCCTGTCTTGGAACACAATGGAGCGCCCAACAAATGTCCGCAGTGTCCCTGTCAGTTTTTCTATGTAAATCTTGTTGGTAATTTGTGATTTGGTTTCGCGCGTTTTTTTGCCGCCATTTTGAAATTTAATTGAGTGTACTGTATTGTGACAGCGTAACTTTTGGAGTTGAATTTAAAGGTGAAATCGCGGATTTGTGTGTTTTTAAGGATTTTTTTTGTGTTGAGACGTAATTGGAATGTTTTGTCGTATTTTGAATCTACCTACTAATATTATAAATGCGAAAGTAACTCTATCTGTCTAGCTGTCTGTCTGTTACACTTTCCCGCTTAAACCTCTCAATCGATTTTAATTAAATTTGGCACAGACTATCTTTAGACCCTTTTTTTTTTCAGTTGGTGGAAATCACCGGATCTTTTTTTGTGGCAGGAGGAAATCGCCGGACTTCCACCAGCGCTGCAGGTAGGGTATGTGGGAGTTGAACCGCACTAAAACCTCCAACTGCTCACACACAGCGTCCGAACCCCGGCTGAGGCCAGAACCCAGCACGGGATTTGGAGTTTGGAGGGACGGTGCGACGCGTTGCGTGCTCGGCTCTCTCCTCTCCCGTCGCTCCGTCCCCGAAAATCTTTAGACCCTTAGAAAGAACATAGGCTACCTTTTAATTTAAAGTGACGCAGACGAAGTTGCGCGGTCCCGCTTGTTCATTATAAATAGGATATATAAGAAGATAAATATATTTAAGAAAACTCTCTTACCTATGAATATAAAGCATAGATTACGTATATTTTTTCACATTTTTTGCATGTGATAAGTTGTATTGTTAAGGTTTGAACCTTTTTTTGATAATCCTATTGGCGTATAAGATTTAATCCCACCAGTGGGATTTAAACGATGTTCAAGAATGCGTGTAATTTAAAAGTACTTATTACATGTGGTTTTTGCGTAATAGCTGTTAGGGGATTAAGTTTTTTTTCGCTTTTACTAGTTGTGGTAAGGTCTATGGCCAAAAACGTCTACGGGGTTTTGATGTCGCGTTTTTTTTTGCTCGGGTAGGTGAACTTATGCCCTGATGGTAAATGTACACCGTCTGTAGACGTCCACTGCTGGACATAGACGTTGGATCGATTCAGGTCATTTTTTTATTACAAGGCAAAGACTTTGGTTAAAAAAATAATAAAAGACAATATCAAGAAGAAAAAAAAACATATTAAATTAAAAAAAGACATGCCCGCTGAGTTTCTTGCGCCGGTTCTTCTCAGGACGGAGAGAGCGTAATTTTAGCGAACTGGTGGTAGAACTTTTGATTTTATTTTTGACATTCAAAATGTATGTGTGTGTACATCTAATTTGAAATAAATGATTTGACTTTGACTTTGGTTAAAATTAGAGAATAGTAATTTGTTATATTATTCTTGAAATATTACTAGTACAAACATTACCCACCCGGTGGTCCCGCCTTGTCGTGGCGGTGGGCTGGAGCGTGCACCCTCGCACACCGCAAGGTGTTTAACTGACAAGGGGGTGCCGCGACTAAGAGGACCACACGGAGCTCCTCTCCCCACACCGCTTGTTAAGCAAGCGGTGCCCTCGGGGACGGGGAGGGTGGCTAGTGGGCCACCGGAGGAGGACGCCGAACCGCAGGCGGCGGGTAACCTGCACCCGGGCTATCGCGAGCCTTGGGGGACTAAATCCCCCCCAGAAAAAGCGACCGCACCACCTTGGGTAAGTGGTGTGAGTAATCACCCAAAAAACAAAATCGTAATGGAAAGTCGGACTAAAGAGCATGCCTTGCCGGACGATCCGGCCCCAGGCACCCGGCGCCCGCGGGTATCCGGGCCCGCGGGTGTGAAGATGCCCACCGATGCCCACGTAGGGGTAGGCGACCAGGCCCCTACGATGGATGTAGACCCTGGAAGGCACTCGCAGGTAGCCGGGCCTGCGAGTGGCAACGAAACCGATGCCCGGGCCCAGATCGTCCCGTTCTCTTGGGCGGACGAGATGGGCTCGGAGGCGGATGAGAATGCGGGACCAGAGCCGACATCGCTGGCGAGCACCGCCGCGAGCGATGTTGGCTCTGGAGAGCAGCAGAAGACAGGGAGGGTCCTCCGCAAGCGGAAGTCCGCTACGCGGAGGACCTCAAGGAGCGACTCGTCCTCTGGCGGTGAGGGGCCGCAGAGAACGAGACGCTCGGGGAGGCTGGCCGCCAAGAGTGGTGGCGCCGGGCCCAGCCAAGGCTCCTCGTCTCGGCCGGCTCAGAAGGAGCTGGACGAGCATTCGGCCATCCTCGAGAGCCTGGGGCGCAGGGCGCTTTATGCGTCCAGCCGGGCCTCGGGGAAAGGGGCCAGGGAGGAAGGGCAGAGGTTGCGAGCGATCGCCTCCGATGCCCGCAAACTAGTGCCGGTGTTCTCGGCGGCTATCAGCCGAGCATCGGCGCTGGAGGCGGAGGCCGAGCGGTCTCGTAAAGAGAACGCTCGGCAGACGGAGGAGATCGCCGCCCTCAAAGTGAGGCTGGCGGCGTTGGAGCGGAAGGGGCCATCGCGCTCGTTCCGTAGGGAGCGGCGCACGCCCACACCAGGCCCTAGCCCGGGGGATGCGGCAGCGCATCGGTCCCCAACTGCTCCAACGAGCGACAAGCAGCCAGCCTTGCCCTCTCCCGAGGAGGCGGCAGGGCCCAGGCGCCATCCTTCGCCCCGCTCGAGGGCGGAGATCCGGGAGGCGACCGAGCTGGAGGGGCGCATCAGGCGGGAACTGATGGAGGAGTTCGGCAAGGAGATTGCCGAACTCAGGGCAGAAGTCGCTGCCCTGCGTGGTGCTGCGTCAGCCGCAGCTGCACCTGCAGCTGCTGACGCGGCGCCACCCTCCACCACCCCGTCTGGTCCCACCACTCGGCGGTCGGCTCGTCGGCCCCCTGCGGGGCCAACCCCAACCCCCAAGAAGGGACGCGGTGCTGGCGCGGCGGTTGCCCCAGCACCGAAGCCCCGCCCACTGCCGCCAGCGCCATCCAATATGGACGACGCTTGGACGGAGGTGGTGCGGCGGGGCAATAAAAGGGCCAGGGTTGCGGCCCCTTCGGTGGCGGCGGAGGCCTCACCACCTGGAGGGCCTGCAGCCCCCCCACAGGCGAAGACGCGGGCGGTGGCAGAAGCTCCCCAGAGGGGTCGAGCGCCTGCCACCCCCACCAACCGGACCGCGACGCGGGCGGTGGCGGAAGCTCCCCAGAGGGGTAGAGCGCCCGCCACCCCCACCAACCGGACTACGACCACGGCGGCCGCGGCTGCTCCCCAGCAGGGTCGAGCACCGGCCGCCAAAAAGAACAAACAGAAGAAGCCCAAGAAGAAGGGCCCGCGCGCGCCGAAGTCGGCGGCAGTGGTGGTAACACTGCTGCCAGCCGGCGAGGAAAAGGGCATGACGTACCCTAACGTCATGGCCCAGGCGCGCGCGGCCATCGACTTGGGCGAGATAGGAGCGGGGGAGGGCCTCCGCTTCCGGACGACCGCCAACGGGGCTCGTCTGCTGGAGTGTCCCGGTGCCGATAGTTCCGGCATCGCGGACCTCCTGATGGCGGGTCTCCGGGCGGTCTGGCCGGAAGAGGTGGTGCGCGTCCACAGGCCGGTAAAGATGGCGGAGATTAGAATTACCGGCCTGGACGATTGCGCCACAAAAGAGGAGGTGGCAGCGGCTATCGCTGCCCAGGGGAAATGTGCCCCGGAGAACGTAGTCGTGGGCGAGCTTCGCCCCGGCTACTCCGGGGCCAGATCTGCGTGGGCGCGATGCCCCGTGGAGACGGCCACCTCCTTGGCCACTCCCCCGCCGGGACGACCGGCTGGACACCCTGGCAGGTTGCGCGTGGGCTGGATAGCGGCCCACGTGCGCCTGCTAGAGTCGCGCGCCTGGCGGTGCCTCCGGTGCTTCGGCACCGGACACAGCATCGCCAGGTGCACGAGTACGGTTGACCGCAGGGAACTTTGCTTCCGCTGCGGTCAACCGGGACACAAGGCGGCCATGTGCTCGGCCGCACCGCACTGCGCTCTGTGCGCGGCGGCCGGGCGCAAGGCTGATCACCGGGCGGGGGGCAAGGCTTGCTCCCCGTCCGGCTCCAACACGGAGCGCAACAGGCGCCGCAAGCAGAAGCGGCGCCTGAAGAAGAAGTCGGCCGGAGGAGCACCGGCCGGCGTTTCGGCCCCCGCTGTGGCGTCACAGACGCCCGATAGCGGGGGCGATGGAGGAAGGGAGGAGGCGATGGAGGTGGTTCGATCTTAATGGACCACACCCTTCGCCTCCTCCAAGGTAACTTGAACCACTCCGCCAGGGCTCAGGACATGTTGCTCCAGAGCATGGCGGAGTGGTCAATTGACGTTGCCGTGGTCGCCGAGCCGTACTTCGTTCCCCCAGCCGACGATTGTTGGTTCGGGGACGATTGCGGCTTGGCGGCCATACATATCAGGAGGGCCGCGGCGATCCCGCCCTTGGTAATGGTGGCCAAGGGTTCTGGGTTCGTCGCGGTTTCGGTGTTAGATACCGTCGTGATCGGGGCGTACTTCTCTCCGAGCCGGCCTACCGTCGAGTTTGAGCAGTTCCTGGACGGGCTCGAGGCGATTACTCACCGCCTCGCCCCCCGTCCAGTGATACTCGCGGGGGACCTCAATGCGAAATCCGTCGCTTGGGGCTCCCCCCGCTCTACAATTCGCGGTAGGCTGCTGGAGGAGTGGGCGGTCGCGACTGGCCTCTGTTTACTTAACAGGGGTTCGGTCGCGACTTGCGTGCGATGGCAGGGCGAGTCTATCGTGGACGTTACGTTCGCGAGCTCTGCCATCGCGGATCGCATCCGCGGCTGGAGAGTGCTGGTGGGGGCGGAATCGTTATCAGATCACCGTTATATTCGGTTTGATCTTTCCGTCCCCACGCCGGCTGCGGACGCCCGCGGGAGTACGACCCGGTCATTCCCCAGGTGGGCATTGAAGCTCCTGAACAAGGAGCTCTTGATGGAAGCCTCTACGGTGGCGGCGTGGACGCCCATGCGTCCACACCCAGTAGACGTGGAGGCCGAGGCGCTCTGGCTCCGGGACGCGATGCGTCGCATTAGCGACGCTTCGATGCCCCGGGTCGGCCCTTGGTCTCCCACGAGGTCGACGTACTGGTGGTCGCCCGAGATAGCGCAGTTGAGAACTGTATGCGTCCGGGCGAGGCGCCAGTGCGCTCGGCACCGCCGTCGCCGCCTTCCGCGTAGCAACGACCCCGTTGCATTCGCGGAGGAGGAGGCCCGGCTGCATGGCTTGTACAAGGAGGCGAGGGGAGCCATGCGGCTGGCCATCAAGATGGCCAAGGAGCAGCACACGGAGCGCCTTTTGGAGACGCTCGATGACGACCCTTGGGGGCGCCCATACAAGATGGTGCGCGGTAAGGTGCGCCCATGGGCGCCCCCCATAACCGAGCGTCTACCGCCTCAGCAGCTGCGGGACATTGTCACGACATTGTTCCCGCAGGAGCAGGAGGGATTTATCCCCCCTGCTATGGGTGAGCCGCCGGAGGATACCGGCGGCGAGGCCCCTGCTGAGGTACCCCACATCACCGGGGAGGAGCTTCGTGTGGCCGTAGTCAGGATGAGTGCTAAAGACACGGCACCCGGCCCGGATGGCATCCATGGCCGGGTCCTGGCCTTGGCCCTCAATGCCCTAGGGGACCGACTCTTGAGGCTCTACGATTCTTGCCTCGAGTCGGGACGGTTTCCCTCGCTGTGGCGAGAGGGTAGACTTGTCCTTCTGCGGAAGGAGGGGCGCCCGGCGGATACAGCCGCCGGTTACCGTCCTATCGTGCTACTGGACGAGGTGGGCAAATTGCTGGAACGCATTCTGGCTGCCCGCATCGTCCAGCACCTGGTCGGGGTGGGACCCGATCTGTCGGCGGAGCAGTACGGCTTCAGAGAGGGCCGCTCAACCGTGGACGCGATCCTTCGCGTGCGGGCCCTCTCAAATGAAGCCGTATCACAGGGCGGGGTGGCCTTGGCGGTGTCGCTTGACATCGCCAACGCATTTAACACCTTGCCCTGGTCCGTGATAGGGGGGGCACTCGAGAGACATGGAGTTCCCCCCTACCTCCGCCGGCTGGTCGGCTCCTACTTGGAGGCCAGGTCGGTAGTATGCACCGGGCACGATGGGACCGTTTACCGGTTTCCGGTCGTATGCGGGGTTCCTCAGGGGTCGGTCCTCGGACCTCTCCTTTGGAATGTCGGGTACGACTGGGTGCTGAGAGGCGCCCTGACCCCGGGCCTGAGCGTGATTTGTTACGCTGACGACACGCTCGTCATGGCCCGGGGTCAAGACTTCAGAGAGGCTACCCATCTCGCCACAGCGGGGGTGGCCCTCGTCGTCGGCCGTATTAGGAGATTGGGCCTCGCGGTGGCGCTCAATAAATCCCAGGCCCTGTGGTTCCACAGGGCTGGGGTGACGCCACCTGCAGGGGCCCAAATCGTGGTTGGAGGCGTCCCAATAGAGGTCGGGGTGCGATTGAAGTACCTCGGCCTCATACTGGACAGCCGTTGGACCTTCCGGGCCCACTTTATGGAGCTCGTCCCCCGACTGATGAGGACGGCCGGCGCTCTGAGCCGGCTGCTTCCGAATCTCGGGGGACCAAACCGTGCCGTGCGCCGCCTCTACGCGGGGGTGGTGCGTTCGATGGCCCTGTACGGCGCGCCCGTTTGGGCCGGACCAGGAAACCGGACAACAACCGTTGTCCGGCGCCTGCGCCGGCCACAGCGCGTCGTAGCTATCAGGGCCATCCGCGGATACCGCACCGTCTCCTTTGAGGCGGCGTGTGCACTGGCGGGGACGCCGCCCTGGGAGCTGGAGGCGGAGGCGCTCGCCGACGATTACCGTTGGCGTTGCGACCTCCGCGCTCGGGGCGTTGTGCGTCCCCTCAGAGCTGCGGTTCGGGACCGGAAGGCCCAATCTCGGCGGTCCGTGTTGGAGGCCTGGTCAAGGCGCTTGGCCAACCCCGACTGGGGCCTAAGGACCGTCGAGGCGATTCGCCCCGTCCTCAGGGACTGGGTGAGTCGCGGCGAGGGACGCCTCACCTTTCGTCTGGTGCAGGTGCTGACCGGGCATGGTTGCTTCGGGAAGTACCTGCACCGGATACAGGTCGAGCCGACGACGAGGTGCCATCATTGCACAAGCGACCTGGACACGGCAGAGCATACGCTCGCTGTCTGCCCCGCATGGGAGGAGCAGCGCCGTGTCCTGGTCGCACAAGTAGGGCAGGACTTGTCGTTGCCGGGCGTCGTGGCATCGATGCTCGGCGACGACGAGTCCTGGAAAGCTATGCTCGACTTCTGCGAGTCCACCATCTCGCAGAAGGAGGCGGCGGGGCGGGAGAGGGAGAGCTCTTCCCTCCCCGACCAACCCCGTCGCCGCCGACGTCGAGCGGGGGGCCGACCTCGGGAGTTGTCCCGGGACCTGGCCCCCTAAGACTACCGGGTCCACCAACATCGGACCCGAGGGGTGCTGCGCTAGGCTTCAGCGCGCACCCTCCGTGCCATCTGTACGGGGGATGGCAAGCCGTGCTCCCCGACCCGGGCTGGCCCTGGGCCGGCCTGAGCCGAGGGAGACCCTACACCACACGGCCCCATCTTGGCGGGCCTTAATTGGCCCGTCCACCGAGTGAGCCGGTGGTCGTTTCACCGACGGCTGCCGGTTCGACGTCCGGGGGTGACGGGGCGATACGTAAGCGTCGATCGCGAACGCGTCCTGTCACCCCTACATCATCGGATGTCGAGCGTGAGAGGCGGGAGGTTTTGGTGCGGTTCGACACCCACATACCCCACTCGCGGGGCGAGTGGAAGTCCGGCGATTTCCTCCCGTCCAAAAAAAAAAAAAAAAAAAAAAGTACAAACATTACCAAAACTATACTACTTATTCGAATAACAGTAACACAACTATCATAATAATAGTTTTACATAAACGACAGATGTTAGGTTAGAAAAAATGGCCGCCTCTCATTGGCGGGAAAGCGGTGGTGCATCTGTTGTTATTAGAAAAAATATGGGCGTAGGAAACGTAATTTGATTGTTTGGGGTGTTTTTGTGGCCAATTTTATACAAGAAACGATATATTTTGGGTGAAGACGAAGTTAATATAAATTTTTACCTATAGGTAACTTTCGTTTAAAAAAATCTTTTAAATACAAGCTTTTAAGTCATCATGTAGCAGTAGAATGCTAGCTAATACAAGGAAAATGAGCCCAAAAACGATCTATGTTATTTAGTTGGTACCTACCATCTACCAAAATATTATTAAAATATTAACACCTTCAATAAAAGTCCTAAAAATCGCTAAATGAAGACTTTAACACCAAATTTAGCACTCGATACCATAAAAATATTTAAATCTGAATAAAGAACTCATGAAAAATACCTTTGCGTTAAAAATAACATTACTGAAAAAAATTCAGCTGTCAACCCTTTTCCCGCCTAAACTGACACATTTTTTTTCCAATTCACAGGCAACGGATACATAAAACGTAATGCCACGACATTATTGCTTGTAGAATTCAAATAATTTTGTTTTAATTCGTTCGAAGTGTTCCGTAATGTGTTTTTAAACACTGAAAAGAATTTCAGGTCGTTACGCGCGTTTTAAGGATTAATTACTATTAACAACTAATTATAGTTTTGTAATACGAAAATAGTCTTTGTCGCCATATTGGTTTAGAAGAAGCAGGTAGCAACTACTATTGGTCGCAATGGCTATTTAACATCTACTGCCTAGATAGGTAGTTACTGTGTGGTTTTACGTGTATTTATTTTCTATATGAACCGATTTAGATGATTCTTTTTTGTTAGAAAGCAGACACTTTGGGCATAACCGCGATTACATTTGACAAAGATTAGACTAGTAGGTACTTTTTGTGCTATTCTTGAAAAATGGCAAGTAATTACGATTTTTTTTTTTTTTTTTATTTTATTTATTTGGCATACCAACAATTGTTACAATGTTTATAATATAAATACAGTTCAAATAATATTAGCTATTCTTAAGTATTGCATAATACGAGCTACTTGCACAATCACTTATAGGTAAACATCGCATGTCTAATATTATGATTTACATAAATTTCTTAAAGTAAATATAATTAAATAATAAAGTTTTGTGTATTTTTTGGTTTCGCCACAAATAAACAATGTCTATGTCTTTGAGTATGTAATACATAGTACTGGTATGAAATGAGCGTTTTTTTTGAGATAATAAAATATTAATTTCGATTAGATAAAAAAAATATATTCAAAATTATTCTTTTTGGTAATTTGTGGATACCATGCCAATAGAAATGTTCTTCTTTTGAAGCAAACCAATCAGACACCCAATTTTCCACTTCCACGCAGGAATCGAACCGCTGCTGCAGCGCTGCTCAGCCAATGCGTGTCCCATCGATGAAAATGGTAACCGGAAGGAGCCAAGTCTGGCGAATACGGTGGAGTAGCAACTCCCAGCCAAGTACATTGATTGCATCCTGAACCGATTTTGCTTTGTGTGCAGGTGCATTGTTTTTTGCCGGGTCTGGTAAATACTTTTATTTACAACTTCAACACTGTCAACCACTCAACTGGGAATGTCACTATTCGCTAGATGGCGAAACTGGGGACTTCGTTCGGAATCAATACCGTGTTTGAGCCCCTTTTTAAAACATTTTTGTCCAATAATTTTTAATTTTGATTTTTAATTAAACCTTATATTTTTGTAAATATTTATTACTAAACGACGCTATATTGCATTTTCAGCGAAAATATATCATATCCGTAAAATATGAGACGATTAAAAATGTAAACAAAACAAGTTTTAGAACTGTGCTCAATATTGGCTCCTGCCACAGATTTGGCAAAAGTAAACAAACCGATTTGGTTGCCGATACCAGTTGAGTGGTTAAGTTCAGTTAGTAACCTCCTTAGAGTTAAAACATTTATTTTCAACCTCATATTTATCACAGTTTCCGCAATGAATTATTAACATCTTCTATCAGTAAACGCAAAGTCTTTATTAACATATAAATTGTTTTGTGGAGCCCTGCCCGAGTTACAGAGATAAGGCACGATCCGCCATTTCAAATCAGAGTTAAAATTCCCGTATTTTTACAAGCTTTATACTAACTTGCACTGGATGTAAGTTCTGGTGGAATCTTGTGAGCTAAATTTGACATCTTTCCGGTTTCCGATTGAGCTGATGCACGCAGATGTACCTATATCGCGTGACAATGCAATAATATGACAAGATGGCGCTGATCTGATGATACGAAAGGGGGAAACTCTTGTGCTAAACAAGATAGACTTGTTGTGTTTTAGCTCGTTTTACTTGTATTAGCTACTCTACTGCTACATGATATCCAGGATCTTAAAAGCGTTTTTTTTTTAGTTGGAGGAAATAACCGGATCCCCGCCTGCCCCGCGGGCGAGTTAAACCGCACTAAAACCTCCAACCAGAACCCAGCACGGGGTTATGAGGGACGACGCGACACGTTACGCCATCGACACTCTTTCCCGTCGCGCATCTTAAAAGCTAGTCTTTAAAGTTTTCTTTAAAATAAATTATTTGACGTGTATTGGATGTTGGCGAGCCAATATAGAAACGGCATAAGAATTAACTTCCGAAACAATAATTTAACTAATAAATTGATAGTCATAGCGTGTTTTGAACCAATTTGTCTGTTCCTAGATTTATTACTGAATGCTTGCTCAATGTTGCTATAAATTATTTAATCAACATAAGCATAGAATTTTGTTAGGCAGAAGTTAATTTACATGCAAATTATGCTTGACGAACGCACTAATAAACAGATCTCATGGATACATTTCAACACACGTGTATAAAATTGAAGAGTTTTTTTTTGTTTGGACGCGGTAATCTCAGGAACCAGGTTTGAAAAATATTTCAATGTTGGTTAGTTGAGGAAGGCTTTATTACCTATATTTAAAAAAGTTTTGGATCCACACTAAAAGTCTACTGACATAAAAAAACTCAGTACCTACCGTCTCCCTTTCTGCCATGGTAGGTATAAACCAAATACTACTATCCAACGTGAAGTAAAAACGGTGAAGGAAAACATCGTGAGGAAACCTGCATATCGGAAAAGAGTTCTAAAAATCCTTTGAAGATATGTGAAGTCCCCAATCCGCATTAGGCAAGCGTGGTGGACTATGCCTAATCCCTCTTCTGAGGAGACCTGAGCTCAGCAGTGGGCAGTAATGGGTTGTTACAGTACAGTACAATACTATCCAACGTTGTTGTCAATTTCACTATATCATTTGCAAAACGTGCTATTACAAACCTACTGATTTGTATATCTATCCATAAACTGTATTTTTGATATCTTGATTAGTTTATGAAATAAAATATTACGTATTATCGTTGATAAGTATTGTGGCGACCAATAATAGCGCGCGAGATCCAGAATCGCGGTTACAACGTTTGCAAAAATCTTCGCATATATACGACATCTGAAATCTACTACAGTGGGCTTCGGCCTGACCACCATACACTACCTGGCCCGTTCGGAGATCTCCCTTTGGCCATAAGTCCACTGTACCCACAACTGGTGACTCTCGACAAAGAGCACGCCTCCTTCAAGATCATCACACCATAGGTTTAAAGTTTTGCAGCAGTTGTTGATTGTATACCCAAAAATATGTTTGTTATTTACCGGCATAAAAGTGATACTATGGCAGGTAAGCAGGTAGGGAGAGCTAGTTTTAAAATATTCTGAAAACGGAAGGTATGACTTTACCTCTGTACTATTTGTATTCTGTGATAATATAATAGTTAAACCTTCAGGATCAGATAAGGGCCAATTTAATTTGGAAGTTGGCAAAACCCATTTTTGCCCACCAGGGGTATAAATGACGTGGTCAAATCATAAATCAGGCTATTTATGAAATTTTAACTGAACTACACAAATGGAGTTTTTACCTTACCTTACAATTATTTTATAGCCTAGCCCCAAGACCTTAATCCTTGCAACAGTTATAGACGTGTAAACATGGAGTTCACTAACGCCGAAATTCGCGCTATTTTAAAGTTTTCCTTCGTTAAAGGCAGATCCGCTAGAGAAACGTTCCGTGAGATTAATGGTAATATTTTATTAGTGTGCTAAACGAGTTGAGTGTTATATGTACACTCTAACGTCAGATAGTCGAGTTGACTAGGCTATATTAAATCTAAAAAAAAATCGATCCTTACTAAAACTCCAATAATGTAAGTCAAGGTGTGAAAACATTACCCAAAAACGTCCTTACTTCGCGTACGCTGCGAAGACTATTGATTAAAGAACAAAAAGATGTACTACGGGTTAGTAGGTCTTATTAAGATCTACCAGTCCTTTTGACGCAGACGAAGTAGGATATTTAAAAGCGAGGGGAGATAAATAAATACGTATTAAAACCAATGTCACGCCCTCATACTAGATGTAAATTGTGTTAATATAATCTCTTAAGTACACTAACTGAATCATAGCTCTCGAGGGAGCGGTCGGACGGGGTTTTGTAGCAGCGAGAATAATAATAATATTATAAAGGCGAAAGTTTGTAAGTATGGATGTAGGTTACTCTTTCACGTAAAAACTACTGAATGGATTTGAATGAAACTTTACCACAATATAGCTTATACATCAGAATAACACATAGGCTACAATTTTTGTGGTTTCTAATGTGAGGTCATAAAAAAACACATTTTTTGCGGTATAATAGTACTATATTATAGACGTCGCGAACTAGACGGGCTAGACGGGACGAACCTGAAGTCTACGCGAACGAAGTCGCGGGCAAAAGCTAGTAAGAAGCTAGATACAATACAAATAATTTATTTTCAAAAATAAAACTAATTTACATAAGGAGTTCAACAACCCCCGCACTAGGCTAGGCCTGTATCGCGGGATGCCGTAAGAATTGTACAATTATAGGTTCCAAATGAAAGATGGAAGAGAAAACAGCGGACCGCTAACAAGCATAAAACAATAATATAAAAACGATGATACAATGTTACGATGAAATTAAACTTAGCATTACAATAACAGGTTATTTAGGGATAGTCAAAATTGATTCTTAAACTTTATTTTATTTGAGTGATTTCCAAAAAGGAGGTAGTCAATTTGTATGTTTGTTTTATTATTGTAATATTGGCGGGCCCGCGCAACTTCGTCTGCGTCACTTTCAATTAAAAGGTAGCCTATGTTCTTTCTCAGGGTCTAAAGATTGTCTGTGCCCAATTTTGTTACAATCGCTTGAGTGGTTTAAGAGGGAAAGCGTAACAGACAGACAGTTACTTTCGCAATTATAATATTAGTAGGGATAAGATACTTTTTAAATATAATCTTTTGAGATTATTGCATTGTCACGCGATATACAAACGCGCAAAATGTCAGCTCAATCGAAAACGGCGAAGTTTGCCTGTAACTTGCAAGATTCCACCTTACTCTTAGCTCCCCTCTTCGGTATTCCCAGAGCGCTATGACTTGTCCTTCTTCAAACGAGGCTTGAGGAGTGTCCTTAAAGTTAGGTCGTAGGTAGCGACCCCTCAATGTCCCCTGACATTGCAGAGGTTCATGAGCGCCGGTAACCACTTACGATCAGGTGGCCCGTTGGCTCGTCTGCCTACATGGCAAAAAAAAAAGAAAACTTACATAGTTACATCCAGTGCAAGTTAATATAAAGCTTGTAATAATAGTAAATTTTGTGGGTATTACTCTCCGCTGTAAAGAAAACCCCGGTTTTACTATATTATGAGTTACCACGTTGCACCGCGTCATGCGTCCTATTATGAACCCTTACTTTATTTATATAGCGATAACACGATAATATTAGCGTATTATCGTGTTATTGAATAACGCAGAAATAACTGAAATACATTGTTTTCATGAAAGTTGCTGTCTGTCTCCATGTATGCTTAAAAATCTTTAAACCACGCAACGGATTTGATAGATAGAATGATTCAAGAGAAAGGTTTGAGTATAAAACTAGATGACCCGTCTTCAATTTCGTCTGCGTCACAAAAGAAGAGTTCAAACAGCATTAATTTAAGTTATGTTAGCACAAAAAAATGTACATCAAAAACGTGTAATATTAAGTATTAGTCAACTCTACTATTTAATGTCTGTATTTTAGTTTAAAATTATTTGTAGTTATTACAAAAAAATAGCTAACAATGCAGGCCCGAACTGGATACAGGTGGCACAAGACAGATCAAAATGGACGTCTTTGGAGGAGGCCTTTACCCAATAGGGGGTTCTCGCACTAGCGTTAGGTATATTATTATTCATATCTTTTATTGTCACTTTTTTTATTTTTTGTAAAATAGTTTTTTAAGTTTAAGTAAGCAAGAAATAAACAGGCTTTTTATTTTATTTATTTATTTATTATTACCAAGGTAAGGTTTAAATGCGAAAATTAGATTTTAAATGCGCCAGTTTCTTTTATCTTAATTCGCATTTCTTTAATTACAAGTGAACGCGTAGAGCGCGAGATATTTTGACAACACAGGTGAACTCAGCGAGCGTGTATTTAGATACATTTAATTCCATCAAATGAATCAAACAAAGACGACTTTTATCCCATTTAAATGTAGTAAAAATAAAATTGACTAAACAACACTAAAATTGATCATAATTATTCCATCAAAACTATATATTATATAATCTACACAGTTCTCGGATCTGGCCACACCGCTATTGCTATAAAAGGCGGCAACGAAAAGCGATTTTAAAAAAAAAACGAATTTGAAAAAAAACTCGATGAGGTAACGAACGAGGCGCGGTTGGTGCGTTCCTTTTTTAAATCCGACGACGTGTGTGGTCTGTTAGGGATGGCGCGCTATTACTTGTTTTTTTAATGATTATGATTGTGATAGTCTATGCGTATTTTTTTAAACTTAACACACTCGTCTGTTACTGTCAAATGTAGGGAGGAAGGTCACTGGATGCAGATGGCGCAGGATCGGTCGATGTGGCGAAGTTTGGGGGAGGCCTATGTCCAGCAGTGGACGTCTATAGGCTGATGATGATGAATTTTGGTTAGATCCCAGTTGAGAGGTGAAAGTTAATCCTGCATTTGCTTATCCTAACGTCTCGCCAGTCCTGTCTACCTACCCCAGTTAGTTTCATGCCAATACTAAAATACTAGATACCGCTTACGATCAGGTGGGCCGTTAGCTCGTCTACCTGCGTGGCAATAATAAAAAAAAAGATAGATAATTGCGATACTCCTCATAACAGTAAGTTACCATTAAATTTATTTTTTCTTTGAAGTATCTACCGAGTTTTCTAAGTATGTATTTAGGTAGGTATATTGAACCTACGCTTTCAAAAATAAAATTAGCATTAAGTGGGCTATCTTTAACCTATCTAAGAATGTAAAATAAAAAATAACGTTAAAAGAATTGCACAGCTGCATTATGCAATAACAGAAGTTATAAATATTATAGTAATTAAATTTAAACGTTAAGTACTTAACCTTTTTTTTTATTATTGCCATGTAGGCAGACGAGCCAACGGGCCACCTGATTGTAAGTGGTTACCGTCGCTCATGAACCTCTGCAATGTCAGGGAACATTGAGGGGTCGCTACCTACGACCTAACTTTAAGGACCCTCCTCAAGCCTCGTTTGAAGAAGGACAAGTCCTATTAATGATATTTTATAACTAACTAGTGGGCTCGCGCAACTTCGTCTGCGTCACTTTCAATTAAAAGGTAGCCTATGTTCTTTCTCAGGTTCTATAGATTGTCTGTAACAAATTTCACCAAAATCGGTTGTGAGGTTTAAACGGGAATGCGTAACAGACAGACAGACAGAGTCCCTTTCGCATAATAGTCCCTTAATAATAAGGATTTAGCCTCGATCTTTTAATCGAGCGAAAAGATTTTAAAGCTACCGAAATTGTTATGTTTTTGGTATTGAAGAGTTTTTTTTGTGAGATCGCACTATTTATGAATTTAGTGATACCATGTCTATCTGCGCTGGTAACCACTTACCACTGGGTGACCGGGAAAGATGTTATAAATACAGAAAATCCTAAATTTAGTAGAAAAATACTTATAATAATGATTTATTAGTATATAGTATTTAATCCACAATTGTGCAAAATTTACATTGATTAAATATTCCCAATTATCTCTAGTAAAATAATAATCTATAAAATAAAAAACTTATTTCACAACAAAAAAAAAATAAAACAAAAATAATAAAAAACATTGTCAGCATAACCCTAAACATAAAAAATATATTGAAAAGCCGTTCCAAATTCAACATTCATCTCAACGGTCACGGAATAGATTCGATATTCGAATGTTTCATTAACAAGAACAATTTTCCGTGTGTTAGACAGTTGCTGTTTAAAAATGGAAGGCAGTACTTTATTTGAAAAACGAACGTAATTTTGTCTTCGAGATTTGAATGTTATTTTTTTTGGTAGATGTTTAACTTTTTCTTATTTTGTACTTATGATTTTTGAACAGATTTTTTGACCGAGTTCCCAAAAGGTAGCACAGTGGCGTATCGGACAAATATGTGGCAGGAGCCAAAATTGAGCACAGTTCTAAAACTTGTTTTCTTTACATTTTTTAATCGTCTCATATTTTACGGAGATGATATATTTTCGCTGAAAATGCAATACAGCGTCGTTTAGTAATAAAGACTTATAAAAATACTAGCTGACCCGCGCAACTTCGTCTGCGTTACAAAGGGGTTAAAACAGTACTCGCTATGTCGTCGCGATATTATTTTCGCCGCCCGCTGTGGGTGTATTAATAAAATTGCGTTTTATACTCGTGATAACTTCTAAACGAAAAGTCCGATTGGAATAAACCAAAAAGTAATTCACTTCTACATTAATACTCTTGATAATATAATACTTAATTTGGATAAGGGTTAATATAACGATACTCATTTAACGTTAAATTAATTTTTCGGACAATTTTTTTATTTTTATAAACATAAAAGCGGTTATTGTGACTAAACTATGATAGTTAGATATATGCTGTCGCGGACTTTTTTGTTTGTCTTCAAAAGACCTAAAAACCCGTAGTACATCATTTTGTTCTATTGTCAATAGTTTTTGCAGCGTACGCATAAATAGGTTTTTGATTTTTCACCTTTTGTTACATATTCGATATTTTCATGCGGATCCCTAATTTTTTTGAAAATAAAATATAGCCTATAACCTTTCTCGATAAATGGACTTTCCAACAGTGAAATATTTTTTGAAATCGGACCGGTAGTTTCTGAGATTAGCGCGTTCAAACAAACAAACAAACAAACAAACTCTTCAGCTTTATAATATTAGTATAGATAAGGTTTAATTAAAGAACAAAATTAAAAATTATTGAAAAAAAATGTTTTTAAAAAGGGGCTCAATCACGGTATTGATACCGAACGAAGACCCCAGTTTCGCGATCTAGCGAATAGTGACGTTCCCAGTTGAGTGGATATAATAGTCGTAATCAGTAATTGTACACATAGCACGTGTCAGTAATTACATACCTACTCAGCATATTATACGGTACTAGTGTGTTTCATCCAACTCATCTGATCCTGAATATCTCTGTGGCGACCAAAACCGCGCGAGCTCCTGAACCGCGGTATCAACATTTGCAGCATTCGGCGCATATATACGACATCTGAAATCTACTACAGTGGGCTTCGGCCTGACCACCATACACTACCTCGCGAGATCTCCCTTTGGCCTAATACCATCTATGGGTATAGCTCCAAATGACTGTATTTTTTTTTAGTTCTGTTTGGTCCAGTAACTTTAGTTCGGTTGGACCGATTAGGATGATTCTTGTTTCATAAAAAGATGATGTTTATTGAAGGATAATTATGGTTCGTTTGAAGAAAAACATGTAGCCAAAACTGATCTGTGATTCTCTGTCTGCTTAAAAAGTTTGTTTGTTTGTTTGATCGCGCTAATCTCAGGAACCACTGGCTGTTGAAAAATTACATTAGTTTTGGATAGTACCTATGTTTGTCGAGGAAAGGTTTGATTGTTTGTTTGTCTCGAATAGGTAGTACTACTGCACCGATTTAAGAAATTCTTTAAGTTTTGAAAAGTTCATTTATCGAGGCTATAGGATATATCCTTTTGTGACGCAGACGAAGTTACGCGGGTCAGTTACTATATTATATTTTTAAAAAATTAGGGATCTGCTGATCTAAAAGTTCAATAAAGTAACATAAGATGTAATAAAATGACTCGAAAATAGGTCAAAATTTACCAGCTTTGTGATGCAGACGAAGTTGCGGTCAGTTAATATTAGATAGAATAGATAGGTAGGCTATATTTCAAGGTATTTTTGAACACTGGGCGGCCGATTATCCGTGGTAAAAATTCATCTACAATTCAAAATTAAATGACCAGCACAATTCTTTCATTTACAATACAACAAAACCTTTTTGCAAGTCAAGAAACCGTAAATACTTTACGGTTAATTTAAAAAGTAAAATATTTTGTCAAGCCAAATCGTTTGCCTTGTTCGTGAAAAAAAAAACAAGTTTGACACAACGATAATCAATTTACCGCGAAAAATTTACAAATTTAGAATTTGCAGTTCGATTTTTGTTGTTACTGTACATTTTGTATGGGATACGACGGCAAAATTAAGTTTGTAACAATACTACAGAGTTTTCATACAAAACTGTAAAACAAAACTAATTCATCTTAAGAACAAAAACACTTATATACCAAAATGAGCTTTATTATAAAACCTTAAAGATCACAATTCTACAAAATAAATAGTCATTTAAGACGTTACGTTTTTAAAAAATGGTATTCCATTATCAAACTAGCGTAACTAAAATTTTGTACCATTGTATTACGAAAATAATTTAGTCTTTATTTTTATTGCGTTAAGGTTCAAAATCGTCAATAGAAAATGTCGTACTGCGACTCGAATCGCGCCAAAAATATTGATGTAAAGTTTGACAGGTGTCAGAGAAAAAAAAACAATTGTCGCTTGACCATAGACAATCAGTTGTGTTTTCTTATTGTAAGGCGAGGTGTACAATGTTTATTGTCATTTTGTTTACGTTTTGTTGTGACTTGCACCTGATTTACGCGTGGCATTGTTTGAAAAACTAAAATTGAGTTTTTTTTTGAAGCGTGAGAATTCGATTTTAAGGTGTGTCTAGAAAATAATTGTAGAGACTAAAAGCGTTCGCTCAACATTTAATATTAATATAGTGCCAAAGAGCACAGTATTAACAATAAAAAGACAAAGAGTGAGTCCTGATAAAGAATTTATAATCTTATTTTTATTGTCATTTTAACACTCTAGAAGTAGTTTTAGAGTAATATCCACATTGCTGATTGCTGTATTAATTATATTATTTTATAATTATCCATACATGTTATAACACGGATTGTATTATCTTTTCCTTCTTTTGTTTTTTGTTCAATTTGTTCTAAGCTGTCTTCTCTTATATCTTTAATTTAATGGTTTCCTACGATACAGGTCTAGCCTAGTGCAGGGACCACTGCTATTAGTTTTTTTCTGTATTGTGTATTCTGTTTAAAAATAAATTATTTGGTATTTGAATTTGTTTTAGGCAGACAGGGGAATAGGCTATCTGATCGTAAGTAACTCATCTCAACAGATAATCATCATCGATCATTACAATTACCACTGAACATACTAAGTTATGAAGTCAGCAGAAGAAGTACATTATCCTTTTTCTGTGTGTCATGGGACGAGGTCTTTTGCTGTAAAGTTGATTTTAATAGTTGACACCGCGAGTCGTTATAATATATTATTTAGCAATTCTAAAACTTAACTACAGTGACATAAGAAATAATATTAATTAGGCACACAGAATGCACTTTAACTTTTTTTTTTCAGTGCCTCTACATAATACTGTTTCTAGGCACTGTTAATATCATGGCAGAGCCTTAGCTGACGTCACTCGCAGTAAAAGCTTTTAGTTTTATTACCATTTGTGTTATTTTTCCTCCGTTAGTTAGATACTTGACTCAGTTCAGTATATTATTTAAAAAAAACGTGTGAAAGTTTAATTAGTTTTTCATGGCATTCATCTATTTTAAAATTATAAAAGTCATGGGAATAAAATACACTTTTCTATTTGTAAAATATCTTCAAGTTAGTTCATTACTTACTTTTTTTATTGTCACGTAGGTAGACGAGCTGATGGCCCACCTGATCGTTAGCGGTTACCGTCGCTCATGGAACTCTTTAAATGAGAAATTTGTCACATTTTTTTATTTTGAGATATACCTAGGTATTTTGAAATTGCTGAACTTCCACTTTTTTTTTTTTTTTTTTTTTAGTTGGAGGAAATGGGTGGGAGTTGAACCGCACTAAAACCTCCAACCACTCACACTCAGCGTCCGAACCCCGGCTGAGGCCAAAACCCAGCACGGGGTTTGGAGGGACGGCGCGACGCGTTACGCGCTCGGCACTCTTTCCCGTCGCTCCTCCACTGGTCCATCTATGTAAAAATCAAACCGCATTAAAACCTCTTGCTAGTGATTGTCCTAAACCCAGGCCCATATTCAACACAGACTTGTAAGAAGTGAAAGCACACAGTAAAATTTACGAAGGTACCACGCCATGTCTAACAGTTTGTACTAATATTAGTCCAAAACAGCAATTAACCAATAACTAACATTTTCTAAACTAATAAAAAAACTCATCAAACATCCTCGCACCACATTAAACAGCTCAAAATATTTATTTTTAAATTATATAAATAAAGCCATTTTATTACTGCGGTAACGATTTTTGTGTTGATAATAATTCGATCAATGAACGAGAAATAATAATGGCAGCAATAAAATATATTTAATCGATTTTGTGTAGCGTGTTTTAGGCTGGTTGTGTTAAAGCTTGGAGCTCATTGAGAAGAAAAAACGTGTCAATAGCTAAGATTATAGAAATTACTTTCATAACAAGGTGATAAGAAGAATACGTGGTATATTTTTCTCTTTACAGAATGTATATAATAGTGTTTTTTTCCTAAAATCAATGATAAGTGCTCTATTGTAGGTCTATTCCTATTTAACGATGTTGGATAATAGTGGTCGGTTTTTTTTAGGTGACTAAAATCGGCTAATTCACAGTCATTGATATGTAGGAGTAGACACCGTCTGAGGCCAGGACCCAGTTCGGGACTATGCGGGGTGGCATGGTGCGTTACACAATACGGATGGCATTCTTTACCGTCGTGACGCCCTATATTGCGGTAGGTTAGACCGGCTAGAGGAAAACTCGGCAATTATTCTAACTTCATCATCTGTCTTTTAACTATTAATAAACCCAAAGCTGGATTTAAGTCAATATTCTCAAAACAATCATGTTATGGAAATTACTCTGTTACCCACCATTCAAAGAAAAGCTCCACATAATTTGCTACCGAATCAACTGTAGCGGTCAAAAATTAATTTAAAAGTAATTCCAAAAAACGTCCTTGGAAGCCCTAATGGTCAGCGCGGCACGTAATTATCGCGTGTGCACCACGCTTTACCGCGAACTAGTTAGCGCGAACGAAAAAAAAATATGGCCGAAGCAAAATGGCGGAAGAACCAAAACAGTTTAATTACACGGACCACACACGTTGCTTTCAAAACAATAATTATACTGCCTTCAGGTTTATAATTTCGCGCGCTCGGCTCTTCGAGAGCATAATAAAAATTAAAACATAACTTTGCGTTATAAATGTCGACAACTCAATTTATGGCGGGAAAGATTCGGCGACGCCTTCGCGCGTAAACTTTGACCAATCGTGAAGTACATCAACATAAGTGTTGTTGTCTCTTTCTTTCATATGTAAACTGTATATCGCTGTCTCTTTCTCTCGATTCTATCTTTTGAATGTGGAGCTCCATTTTTTTGTGTTGTTAAAGTTAGGACAGGCCAAGATATTTTGGTATTCGGCCTACTCATTAAAATTTAATAACAATATAGGTACAGTGATAGAATTAGTATTTTTTTATCAAGATTTCGTTGTGAGTGTTATAGAATTAGCCGCCATGTTCAATTTACGTTTTAATTTAATTTCGGAATAAGTGAATTAATTGGTTTCTAGTTTAATTGGTGAATTTTGATGGAGTAGATAATTTTAATACCATTGTATGTGCGAAGAAGTTTGTTAAAAGTATAATTAAATTGACCTTTCTTGAATTATTATTTTTTCTTTTAGTTTTAATAATGTTTTCACACTTTTCCTTACCCAAACGAAATTTAAAAAAGGCTGATGGTAGATGGTCTCACTTTCCTCTATCATTAGAAAAGTCTACGGGCGACGGTAACCACTTACAATGAGGTGGAACTTGTCGACTTGACAATACCTTTAAATAAATATATTTTTTTAAAGATTGTGTTTTTTTTTGTCGTGAAGCCAGACGAGCCAACGGGCCACAGTAGTTAGATCGTAAGTGGTTACCGTCGCTCATGGACCTCTGCAATGTCAGAGGACACTGACGGGCTCGCTACCTAGGACCTAACCTTAAGGACCCTCCGTGTAGTTTAAATAGTTAAAAAATATGAATATTTTTCTCTGTTTTGAACGAAATAACGGGGTCCGCGACTTCGTAAAGGCAAATGTAAAAAATAGTGTGTTCTTAATGCTTTGTAGGCAATGGTAAGTGGTCACCGTTGCTCAATGACCGCTGCACTGTCAGGATATGGGCAGTGCCCACTACCTACCTTCCTCTAAGGGTTCTCAAATCTTTGAAGTAAGACAGTCATATCGAAAAACACCAAGAATAGTTTATTCCCACCTTTGTTTTAAAATTTAATTACCTATCCCAAAAACGTAACAATAAAAAAGCAATTATACCGCCAAAACAGAGTCATCCATTTTGTTTCCTCTACGCAAGATGGCGTCGTTTTAAAAACTCAATTCCTTCGATCATTAAACATAGTTTTTTGTTGCCGACCCTCTGATGTTACGGCGGATTACTTCGACATTATAATAAATATAATGACTGCAGGCGGTAGTTTATTTTGGGTAGTTTTTACCTGAAGATATTAGTCCTTATCTACCCGCCTGCTGATTTGAATTTACAAGTTGACCCGCGCAAGAACGTCGGTATAAAAGTTGTTTTAAATAAAAATGCAAATTTAGTCTATGACCATTTTTCATATTTGTGGCACCGTAACCTGTCAGGCAGTTTTTGGTCGATATTACAATTTTTTTTAAGGTAGCTCTTACAGTTCTGAGCGTGATTGTGTTTAAAGAGACTTTTCTAAGGGAGGCCTGGTAATAACAAGAAGTTTAAAGTGATAGGTTTTGTACAAAACAACATTGTAAGGTCGTTTTCTCAGTAACTTGTCGTGTCCGAACACTATGTGTCTGACTTTGAACTGAAATAAAAAATTCAATACTTCCAATAGGCAGTTAAAAAAATTAAATTCAACTCTTGATAACATGATAGTTTAGACTGTTTAGAGTACAGCTTGTAAGTTTAAATAGTTTTGGAGCTATTCATGATCAAATTTTGTCCGGGGACTTTTCTCAATATTCTGTTCTCGCAAACTAATGAATTTTATAATAAAACTATTATGTTTATGATACCCCGTTCCAGTGCAAAATATAGTTACAGTATCTATTTACACGTTTGTAAAGAAAGAAGTACTATAATCCTGACCGTTTTCCTACCATATACATCGAGACATCAAAATCGGATTTTGTAACCGGTATGTTATCTATGTCCTGGCGCATTTTTTTTAGTTTGTGTATGAAAATATTTAACAATTCATACGTACAAATGTGACATTTAGTATCTATTTGTGATCCCTTAAGTAGTATATTAAACAACCGACCCATTTAAATGTTATTCAATATTTTCCCACGTTTTCTCATTAACCTGTCTCTCTTTCTCCTGTTAAAATGCACAGGTTAAAGAGATCTTTGCCAGGTTAAAGTTATTTTCCCCTTAATTATAGAAAAAAAACATTGTTACTACGGGAATAAAGATATAATTAGGCTTCAATATCTAGAACAAATACTAAAAAGATAGCCAAAGCTATGGAACTAATCATAATACAGCTATAGAACTAATCATGCCCACTTAAACTTTTAAGGTAATGTTTGACCTACTTCTGCTTTAACTTCTAAGAAGAAATGTAGAAAAACAATAAATTTATAATATTTATAAGAGAACTAGGAGGAGAATCAACAAAATCCAGTTATCTAAATGAAGAGTGTCTTTAATACTCTGTGGCTATAGCTTAATATTTTGAGTTACTTTAGTCCTGATGACAATAGTTTTCTTGTTCTTTATTATGTACTTATTGTTATCAAAGATTATAGTAGTACCCAAATGAATTTGTATGTATTCCTCATACATTGTGTACAAAATTAGCCCTGTCTGAAATGGACTACCTCTGAAACTCCAGTGTTAGTATAATGCTGAAAGGAAAGCAGGAAAAGAATTTCAGTCGTATTATGTCCGAAATAGGGTGATAATACCCTTCTGAACACTGACGTACACCCATTAGGCTTCTGAGCCATGTCTTGAAGCTATGTTTTCTAGCGTCCTAAGAATCGTCTCACATTCACGGTTGACGATATCTAGTTCTATCAGGCTGGTTTCTAAAAAGACTATAATATCGTAGATAAAACTCATACACTGCAATATATCATACAGTAGATCGAGGACTTGCCACTTTGTTTAATTTTGAAAACGACGAAAAGGTCTTGATTAGGTCGAATGTTGAGCTGTATTGCAGTACCTTCAACAGTGCTAAGCTAATAAGGCAAAGTGTCTGTACGAAAAAGCCACCATGTCAGTCTAATTTCAGAGTTAGGCCCAAAACCAATCCGCGTAAAGCGTGAGATAAGGTAATGTTACATCAAAATAAACAGCGAGTTTAAATTTCAATATTGATTTGCGGATGTTGTTGTCATTTTAGCATTTTATTTGAACTTGTGCTTTAAGTTCTCTACAATGGCCAGGCATAATCTCTCTCTCTCTCTCAGTACTCAATGATATCAACAAAAATTATTTGGAAGTGGGCCTTAAAATAACGAGGAAAAGAAGAATCATTTGAAATGTTTATGTCGCCTTTTTGTTTCCTTCTTATCTGTTCTCACTCGATTGGGATTTTTAAAAATTCAATACCGCAATTCAAGACTAATGTGTGTTCACAGTGATGACTTACATATTACATAAGACTTCACGCTCACACTGAATCTAACCGAGTGGCTTCGAGTCACTCTAAAATGGAATGGAATGCAATGGAATGGGTTAAGCTTCTAGTTTAACTGCGAGATCGCATCAGAAATTAAAAGATCTGCTGAAGAACCAAAATAATTGAAATAATATGAAAAAAAACCGCAAGTATTTGAATAAGTTTATAACATTAAGATCCTGACTCTGAAGTGGTAGTACGGCAGCTGATGCTGAATGGAGCCGGAAAAACTTGGAGTTGGTTGGGCACAAAATGGGGCAAGATCAGTCGTTATGGTGAAATTTGAGGGAAGCATATGTCCAACAGTGGACGTCTATAAAATAATAATGATGATAATAATATAATATAAAGGCATCCAGGAGTGCTACAAAAAGTAATTAAAATTATTATTTTTTCTTTCTTTAAACTTCTCAATTTGAAGAAATTTCAGGTAAATAGCGAGAAACGTCCCAAAATTCCATTGTTAACACAACAACCTGTATACTAAGCGATGACTTCTACGATTACATTGTTTATTCTTTCAGAAAATAGTTTGTTTCTATGTATTCAAATAAGGTTTTCTCATTTTCCTGCATACTTTCACTTTAACCTGTGAGACCATTTTTTTGAAACGCTGTATTTCATTCAATTTTGTCTAAATCTCGTTCCCTTCCATAAATTCCTTATAATTATGATAATGTCAACAGAATAACATCAAAAAAAAGTCCGAAAATAAAACTTTTTTTAAAAAGTGCAAAATAAATCAATCGGCGCCACAAATTTGAAAAGAACCCCTATGTTACTGTTTAGTTCATCAGCTATTTGCGAGTGAAAGTTCCATCAAAATCGGTTCAATCGTTTCAGAGATATTACTAGGCAATTTTGGTAAAATTTCGCAAAAAAATTGTCAATTGCAATGATTTTCTTATTGCAATCAAGAATTCAACATTCCATGTAAGTGCCATAGTTACATCCAGTGCAAGTTAAATAAAAGCTATACTGTATAGTCGTGGTGGAGTAGTGGTTGCAGCACTTGCCTTCCGTACGTGAGGTCGCGGGTTCTAATCCATTTATGTGCAATTTTTCACAACACCACTGGCTAAAAACGGTGAAGGAAAACATCGTGAGGAAACCTGCATATCGGAAAAGGGTTCTAAAAATCCTTTGAAGATATGTGAAGTCCCCAATCCGCATTAGGCAAGCGTGGTGGACTATGCCTAAACCCTCTTCGGAGGAGACCTGAGCCCAGCAGTGGGCAGTACTGGGTTTTTACAGTACAATACAGTATACTGTATCTAACTAGAATAGATTGGTACTAATTATGTATTTTACATATAAAACTTCATCTTGAATCACTCTATCTATTAAAACCGCATCAAAATCCATTGCGTAGTTTTAAAGATTAAGCATACATAGAGACAGACAGCGTGAAGCGACTTGGTTTTATACTATGTAGAGATAAAACACTAATAATCGTATTTTGAACATTAAAATACCACAAACTTCAATTCTCAATTGAAAAACGAATCACAAAAATCGGTTAACACACAACTAAAACACTTTTCTTGCGTATGTACGAGAGTCGTTTAAATATTTAAAAATAAAATATAACAACCAAATTAACGTGGAATAAAACTGGTATTATAAGCGAAGTCACGAGCGAATCGTTAATAAATAACAAGTGAAGAGGTGATAAAGCTTTATTAAAAGATAACTGATATTTTTTCCTTTTTTTAGGGGTCCGCGGCTGAAATTAAGTGAAGAAACCATGAAATAGAATGTATCCATTACTGCCCACTGTTGGGCTCAGGTCACCTCATAGTGAAATGAAATGAAAATAATTTATTAACAAAAAGTTTACATGCGCTTTAACATTACCGGCGACCCCCGCATTAGGACATGCCTGTATCGCGGGTGATCTTTTATTTTTACAATCATTCGTTAAACCAAGTATGGGACGCCAACGTCATTCATAGTAAGTGTGTGTGTGTGCGTGTGTGAATACCTATGTAGCTGAGTGTGTCACAATGCTTTGTAGGTGTACATAATGATAATATTGTATAGCTTACATCAATAATTGTAAATAATTTACTTCGAAACAATTAAAAACATATAGTATCTAAAGTGTTATTTAATGAGAACTTCAAGTATTTCAAAGGTTAACCTTCCTTTAAACCTTCCTCTAGAATTGAATTAAAAAATATGCATTAAAATCCACAGCTTAGTTTCAAAGATTTGCAACATCTTTTTAATCTGGAATATCGTAAAAGTAAAAAAAAAAATATTAAACCAAGACACCAATTACAAAACACACATTAGCATTGATCCCCGCACTCACCGTTAACCTAAGAAAGAAAGAAAGAAAACAACTTTGTTCCACACACACAAAGAAATAAGCATTTAAGTCTTTAAACACCTCTAAGAAATTAATCTATAGATACTTACAATTATAAAGTTGAAGAGTTTGTTTGTTCGCTCTAATCTCTTGAACTACTGGTCCGATTTGAAAAATTATTTCAGTGTTGGATAGTCCATTTATCGAGGAAGGCCCTTATATTCCTCTGTGACGCAAAATTGCGCAGTTACAAAATAAAAATTAATCTAACCTACAGAACCCTTAATTTAATCTATGTTCTAACTTAATCTGTATTTACAATTGCGCGGGAAATTAGTAGAGCCTTCGTCTCCTGCGGTGTTCGATTCAGATCCTTTTTTAGCGTCCATCTTGATTTTTTTTAATCAACCCGTAATGGCGGTTCTTTGTGAAGTAATTTATAGTTTTTTCGGTGTAGATGTAAAGTTTTCTTTACGTAGCGACATTAAAACGAGATGGGATGAGATTATTTTGTTATTTAAGCGAATTTAAGTTGGTTTTTTAGGTTATGTTTTTGGCGGGAGCTTTTAGATTGTTTTTGACAGATTTCTTAAAAGGCGGTTTTCGAGTTGAGTGTATTTTTTATTTTCGTTTCTGTTCCTATAAGTTTAGTTAGAGTGGGCCAGTTCGGATGATTTTTTTAATACAAAAGTTGATGATTGTAGCAAAGTTTAAGATCGAACAAGTGTTTTGAACCACTTTTCAACCCTACCACGACTTCAACTAATAATAATAATATAGCCTTTATTCAGATTCATAATTACATTAAATGAGTTACAATTGATAATATACATTTTTAGCAGAATTAAATTACAAATAATAATAAATAGTTAAATTATCTAGGTATTAAATATAAATTAAATTCCAATTGTTTCATTGTTAAATCTGTGTGCCTTGTGTGGCAAAGGCCTCCTCCAAACTTCTCCACTCTTGTCTGTTCATGGCTGCTCTGGTCCAGGTGATGCCCATTAACTCTCTGAATTCGTCTGCCCATCTCAGGTGAGGTCTTCCCACTTTGCGCTTGGTTCCTCTTGGGTACCAATGTATAATGGATCTGCTCCACTTCTCTCTTCCTCTCACAGTATGGCCTGCCCATCTCCATTTGAGTTGTTTGACATTTGTAATTACGTTTTTAGTTTTTATTCTGTTTTTTATTATGTCAGTTTTTATTCTGTCAGACAGTTTGTAGTTTAGGATACTTCTGCTCATAGCATTTTGGCAAGTTTCCAGTTTTTTAACATTACTTTTTGTAAGAGCCCATGTTTGACAACCATAGGTAAGGACAGGCAGGATGCAAGTGTTGAATAGTTTGCATTTTGTCCTTATATTAATATTGTTATTTTTAAATATTTCCTTAAATCCCCAATAGCTTTTCCAGGCTTTCCCTACTCTGGAATCAATTTCCTTTGCTGTCAAATCGGTTGGTGATATTATTTGGCCCAGGTAGGAATACTCATCAACATAATCTATTTCTTTGTTATTTATGCGGATTGGCTCAGGTATCCCAGTAGTCATTAGTTTTGTTTTTTCAATATTCATTTTCAATCCAGCCTTATTACTCTCAGTGTCTAGGTCACTCAGCATCACCTGAAGCTCGTCTTTTGTCGAAGAGAAGACTATCAAGTCATCTGCAAATCTTAGGTGCGACAATCTCTCCCCAGCAATTGACAACCCACAATCTTCCCAGTTTAATTTTCTGAATATTTCTTCCAAGACTGCAGTGAATAACTTCGGAGATATAGGGTCACCTTGTCGCGCCCCTCTATCAATCTTGATCACATCTCCTTCCTTTTCCAGTTTAACTCTTGCTGTGCTGTTTTCATAGACATTCTTAATTATTCTGATGTACTTAGGTTCTATTCCTTGATTTAGTAGTGCTTGCCAAATAAAGTCACGATTTAGGGTATCAAAGGCTTTGCTGTAGTCAACAAAGCAGCAGTAAAAGTTGAAGTTATATTCACGGGATCGTTCAAATAGTTGCTTCACAACATGGATGTGGTCTAATGTGGAAAAACCACCTCTGAATCCTGCCTGTTCCTTAGGTTGATTCTCGTCCAGAGTTTTTGTCATTCGAGCAAGTAAAACTTTTGTGAAGATCTTGTAGATGTTAGACATTAAGCTAATTGGTCGATAATTGTTTATATTATTTCTATCGCCCTTTTTGTGTAACAGTGTTATTGAAGATTCCGTCCATTGTAATGGAATAGACTCGCTCTCCATCACTTCATTAAAGAGATGTGTCAATATAGGATTTACAATATCAATATTTTCCATCAGTAGTACATTGGTGATGCCATCTGGTCCAGGAGATCCTTCTTTTTTCTGTGATTTAATTGCTTTTTTTACTTCTTCTGGTAATATTTCAGGTACCCTATTCCCTTTTGGCAATACCATTATTGTGTTAGTGATGTTTTGAACTGAGTATAATTTTTGAAAGAAAACTGTAGCTGTTGATGCAATATCTAGACGGTTTGTTACATCATACGACTTCAACTACTTATTATAAAAATAAAATAACTTATTTTAAAGAAAACTTTTGCTTGCTAATATAAGTAAAACGAGCACAAACACGACGGTTCTATCTTGTTTAGTACAGGAGTTCCTATGACCACCTTCCGAATCTATCATCAGGTCAGCTCCATGATATCATATCATTGAATTGTCACGCGATATAAATAAGTGTGCTAAACATCAGCTCAATCAGACAAACGGGAAATTTGTCAAATTTGACTTGCAACATTCCACCCAAACTTACATAGGTACATTAGGACATAGTTATATAGTTACATCCAGTGCAAGTTAATATAAAGCTTTTTTTTTATTGCAAGATAGATAAACGAGCCTACGGCCCACCCGATGGTAAGCGGTCACCGTCGCTCATGAACCTCTGCAATGTCAGGGCAAAGAGGGGCCGTTATCTATCGCCTACCCATACAGGACTTTTCTTAAACCTCGTTTAAAGAGGGACATGTCATAGCGCTCCGGGAACACTACGGACGAGAGTCCATTCCAAAGTTTGTAATAAAATAAGCTTATACTACTGCTTTTCTTGCAAAATAAATCTTAGCTGTAAATATGTACCTGCTAAGTAACAGCTTGTTTCTAGACAAAGGACTTCCAGTCTTGCCTGTTCCTTGCCACTTCAACTAGGTACTTTCAAATGTCTATAAAATACTTTTTCAACCCTAATTGCGCCCCCATCCCCTAATATTTACTCACCCTCATTATCTACGGAATATTCTTGTAAATAGAATAACAGGCCTACCCCCAAACCCGAACTAGATTAAGAAAAATGTATAACAGATCATGAAATATTATTCCGCCATTTTGGGGTAGAGGGCGGTGACAATGTCGCGAAAATGTTTTGGATATTTTATCTATACTATTGATATTATTTGTAGGCGACTGAATGTAATTAAAGCGCCATCTGTAAATAGTTTTATTAAGAATGATTAAAACTTCATTTGTAAATATACTTTTTAAATGTACATAATGTTGCCGCGCTTTTTTGAAAATGGAATTGGTGTGAACATTGACAAATACAGATTTCGACGTATTTTCTCAACTTTTATTTTTTATCGTTTTTAATTGATTGTTTTATGTTTCTTCTTCATTGGCAACGTTAGATTTCTTACATTATTAATAGGAAGGATTTGATTGTTTTTTGACCGACTTTCAAACAGGAGGAGGTACTCAATTCGTCGGTATGTTTTTTTTATGTTTGTTCCTCGATAGCTTTCGTTTGGGTGAACCGATTTGAATGATTCTGGTGTCAGATGAAAGGTGATAGTCGAACGTAAGTCTCGTACTTTTTTTTTTAACTTAACAATTTCTTTTGGATCTGTGTTTAAAAATAGTGTATTTTAAACGGACAAAATACTTATCTGTGTTTAAAAATAATTTATTTTAAACGGTCAACATTTCAGTATTTGCTATGCGTTTTTGCGTGTATATTGCGTGCGATTTCGATTTTTTTGTTAAAAACACAGATATTTTGAGCATTATGTCATGTAAATTTGAAAAAGATCTGACAAGTAGTTTTTGAGTTATGCTTGATAAATGAAAGTAAAAATATTATACTCTTGGGTCTTTGTCACTAAAAATACATCCAGTGCAAGTTAATATAAAGCTTGTTATACTGTCCACACGTTTGCCCAAAGCGTGGCCACCCTTCCCAACGTTGGGAGCCACCAGCTGCGTCCACAATAGCGGCTAATGCGCCTCACCCCTGCCTGTTGTGAGCGCTATTTACACCGCGTCATCGGGATCACGCCTAGCGGGGTCTGAAGGTAATATTTGTTATGGCAGAACTATTGTGGTTCGTCAGCGTCACAGTATACCACGTTTCTATATAACGCGCCGTTAAACAGGATAACGTTACTATTCAACGACCTGCCTGGCAAAAATCCCCCGGACCTCTTCTCTAGTGGAAGTGGAGGTTTCAGACGGAGTGTTATGTCCGATATTCGTCCATGACAATTTTTAATCTATAATCATTATTGTATTTTTTTTTAATATCTCAGTCTGTTTGTTCTGTATTTTTTTTGTAATTGCTATTGTTGTTTTAATTTTTACTTTTGAATTTTCTTTTTATTGTATGGTCTTTGACCGCTAATTTAAAATAGGCATGCAGTCGGCACCTATAATTGTGTTAGCATTAAGTTTATACTAGTAGTCTCTTAATATACCTATATTGCATGTTCGGGTGTATAACATGTTAGTGCACTTTATAAATAAATAAATAACTGTTAGGTCAACTGTCAAACGGAATTTCACATGTAGTATTTTATAGAGGTGTGCGAATATAATTCGAACTCACGAATTATTCATTCCGAATCGAATACGAATATTCGATTCGAAACTCGAATCGAATAATTCGAATGTTCGAATAATTCGAAGTTCGACGAATATTCGAAAGATTTCGAATAATTCGAAAAGTTTCGAATATTCGTCGAACTTCGAATAGTATCGAATTCGACTACGACGACTACGACTATTTTGTAGACATCTAGCCCATTAAAGATATTATCTACTAAATACAAATTCTTGTCCTATTTCCGATGCATCGTCGTAGTCAAATTCGATACTATTCGAAATTCAACGAATATTCGAAACTTTTCGAATTATTCGAAATTTTTCGAATATTCGTCGAACTTCGAATTATTCGTTTCGAATTTCGAATCGAATTGTAATATTCGATTCGATTCGATTCGAACGATATTCGCACACCCCTAGTATTTTAGTATGCTAGGAACTAGTCTACGGAGAGAAGTAATGCAGTCGTGTTTTTCTTTCGTGACGTGGAAATAGGGTTCATCTGAAAATCAGCGATGCAGTAATCTGTGGCATATGCTGTGCTGTGTTCTTATGGGCACACTGCACTGTTTGCCTTCACATAGTCTTTCTTTCACATAATTTCAATGTCGGTCAAAACATACAAGAAAAAGAGGAACACCGATTAAGAGATGGGACGACGACATAAGGAAGGTAGCTGGAGTTATGTGGAACAGGGTAGCGCAGGAAAGGAAGGAATGGAAAAGGTTGGAGGAGGCCTTTGCCAATTGGCAAACGGATCTACAAAGGGTTATAAAAAACAAATACTAGGTTAAGTTTATATTATTAAGATTACAAAATGTAAAACAATTCTTCATGTAGATTCTGAATAAAAGGCTATTTTATTTATTTTTCATACAATACCCCCGTTTACATGTTGGTCGGTACCGTCATTTGTTTTTTACGTGTGTTGTTTTTTACTTTGGTAGACCAATATGGAAGAAAGAAAATACATTTATTCAGCACTTAAAAGCTTACACACTGAATATAACAATATAAAATCGAGTACTATATTTAAAAATAAACAAAGTAAAAATTAAAACGATATGCTAAACGAAATAAAAGGAAAAAATAAAGTAAAACAATAATAATGAATAATAGAATACCTACACTGAAAACTTTCGATTCCAAAACGACACCTTAAAATGGTGAATGAGTTCTTTTTTCGTAAAATTTTAAACATGGCGTCGTTACATAACCTTCAAAAATAGTTCAAACTCCCCTAAATTATAACCAACATTACAAATTACAAGTAATAACCAAATTTCTCTATTCAAATAGTAATTACTATTGTGTCTATTGCGAGGGGTTCAATAATTATATCTATTCTTAGAAGTAGTTTCGATTTGAAGGTGTTTGGAGATACAACAATTTGAATTCAAAGTCGAAAGCTACATTTAAACATTATAAATTAAATGTAAAGTCGGTAGTCGTGGTTGCCGAGTGGTTGAAGCGCTTGCCTTCCGCACGGGAGGTCGTGGGTTCAAAACCGACCGGTTTGTACCTTTAAATCTTAAAGTGAAAAAGATTTGTGTGCAATTTTTCACAATACCACTGGCTAAAAACGGTGAAGGAAAACATCGTGAGGAAACCTGCATATAGGAAAAGGATTCTAAAAATCCTTTGAAGATATGTGAAGTCCCCAATCCGCACTAGGCAAGCGTGGTGGACTATGCCTAACCCCTCTTCGGAGGAGACCTGAGCCCAGCAGTGGGCAGTAATGGGTTGTTACAGTGGTTTTAAATACAAGCTTTAAGATCCTGGATATCATGTAGCAGTAGAGTGCTAGCTAATACAAGTAAAACGAGACAACGATGAGTCTATCTTGTTTATAGGAGTTTCTATAGTTACTTTCGTAATTAATACCATATTGCATTGTCACGCGATATTATCATACTAATCTAATCTACTAATATGTGTAGAAAATTTCAACTCAATCGGAAACCGGGAAGTTTTTCAAATTTCACTCGCAAGATTTCACCCGGACTTACATAGGTCTACATAGTTACATCCAGTGCAAATTTATCTTATGTGCTTATTAAACTATAACTTGTCCTTCTTCAAACGAGGCTTAAAGAAAGTCGTTGAAGGTAGGACATATTTAGCGGCCCTAAAATGTCCCCTGATAATACAGAGGTCTATGAAAGACGGTAACCGCTTACGATCAGGTGGCCCGTTAGCTTGTCTTTCTTCGAAGCCATAAAAACACCATAGTTGAACATACCGTTGAAAAATCGTAGAAAAATTCATATTAATCTTCTGTACCTACATACTAAAAAAAGATACATTGTATTTGGGCTTGTTTTATCTACCTACTTGTATACTCTACTTCTACATGATATCCAGCATCTTAAAAGCTTATATCTAAAAGTGTTATTTTATAAAAATCATTTATTTTCATTCCAAAGTCACATTGATTTATTTCCAAAATGGCGCTACAATGATTGAATCATCAATCACTGAGTTCGTAATGTCTTTATTTTAATGTTTTACGCAATGAACCGGTTTCGATCGACTATTTTAATAGTTATTATGATCTTGACCGCGAATAATACTTTTATTGGTGTTTCGCGAACGCTTCTCAGTATTTAATAGCTTCTTAAAACTTTAAGAAACATCTAAGTATAGAAATTGTGGGTATTTTCATTTCATTTTCATTTACAAATGTGAACCTTCAAGGATCGCTATGACTTGTCCTTCTTCAAGCTTAAGGAAAGTCCTTAAAGTTAGGTAGGTAGCGGGGCAGTGTCCCTCTGACATTGCAGAGGTCCATGACCACGGTAACCACTTACGACCTAGCCCATTGAATCGTCTGCCTACATGATAATAAAGGCAGGTATGCTTCGGTGTTTTTGTTGCATGAAAATCTCAATCGATTTCAGTAGAGATCAACCAACATTGAACGATATTTATTTTACAATAATATTGCGTTTCTCAAGCTCGGTTATCTACCTCTCTTATAAGTCAAAAGAAAGTTTTAAAATTACTCCACGCATACAAGCATTTTCTAACACAGACAAGACGTGACCCTTGCTCCATAGACAATAGAGAATAACAAAAGACAATAACATCATGGCGTCGCTAACGAGCCAACGGGCGCTGTCACTTTCCCGCCTAAATGTCTGTCAAACAGCTGTCAAACGTCAGCCGCCATTGTCTACGACATTTGACGCGCTGTTTGTTTAAATTATAATTTATTTATGTAATCACATTGTTGCGGTGAAAGATTATGTCGTAAATACAATGTGGATTGGACTGGTTTTTTGTTTTTTTATTATTTTTTTATCACACTTAAGAGTACAGGTTTAGTATTTTTGTAATAGAGAGCTTACGAGAATTGTAAAACTATGGCTGTAGTTGCTTCTTTTCAAAAAATAAGGGAATGTTTTCTCCTAGCAAATTTCTCTAAGATCACTATTTGGAGTATTTCCTCTGGAGGCATAGCAAAATTCAAAGTAAATTTCGAATTGGGCGAAGGGAGAAATGGCCGATGAGGCCGAAAAGTTTTTAAAGTGGCCGCCACGTTCCAGTAAGTGCGACCACAAGATGGACCGACGACCTGGTCAAGATCGCGGGAGGTCACTAGATACAGATGACACAGGACCGGCCGTTGTGGCGAAGTTTGGGGGAGGTCTATGCTCTGTCGCTTAAAATTTGTTTCAAACTGAAGAGTGTTTAAGTCGTTTTGTAAAACACTTGATGTTTGTAGGTAATGTTGTTTGGAGACACCGTTTTGTTCGGTTTCTAGTTTTTTTTTTATTGCCTCGTAGGCAGGCGAGCTAACGGCCCACCTGATCGTAAGTGGTTACCATAGCTCATGGACTTCTGCATTGCCCGAAGACAATCGATGTATTTCATGATGTCATACATTTTTCTCACAAATTAATATACCTATCATTAAAAAAAAAACATTATTTTTCTCATTTTTAATTGAATTAAAGACTGTAATTACATAAAGGGTTAAGTAAAGTGCTGTGTTAATATTCTCAACCGCAAGTTGACTGCAAAAAGCGGTTAAAAATAAGCTCAGGTTGCATTTAAAGTAATATGTACTTGCGGAACCTGTTATTCAGATAATTTGAACGATTTGCAAGAGAGAACCAAATAATAACTAAAGGACTTCGCTTATTTTAAACGTTAAACGTGTTGAAATAATGTTTATATTACAAAAATGAAAACGACTCACTTCTATTGAAATCATGTCCGTTAAAAATCCACTTTTCGCGAAACTTCGCGAATAGTCTCGAACCTTCTCGCACGATCTCGAATAGTGTTCTAGAAGCTTCTCGACTATTCTCGAAGGGTGTGAAAGAGATAGCAACATATCTCTGTCTCGGTCACACACTTTTCTGAATGTTTGTAGAACATTCTCGTAACAATATCTTAAGTTATTCAACAATTTTTCAAGTATTTAATTCACTTATTTCTATCAATTTACATTCTCAAAACAACAGCTAACACGTCTTAAAGTACTCGTTCGATCTTAAAAATAAATAAATGGAACTCCATGAGGACCATCCATTCCCACTGATACCGAAAACAACCATCACGTGTCATTTGACACCAGAATCATTCAAAACGGTCCACCCAAACTAAAGCTATGAAGGAACGAACATAAAATTGATTGACATTGAATTGAGTATCTTCTCTTTTTCGGAAGTCGGTCAAAAACACTAGTTGTCACTATTCTGTGGCTGTCAAATGATATCCAGGATTTTTTCGGGTATTGGCCCACCTCTCACTCCCGCCACTGTAACTCCAGTGTAGCCAGGATCCACAGCGGCGACCATCGTAATGACTCTGAGCAGAGAAGCCCAGGAAAACCCGAGGGAAAGCTAACTTGTCTTGGACCTCGCAACGAATTTAATCAGAAGATGATAGAAGGAGCAGAAAAAACATGAGTTTCGACTTCCCTTCTCGCAAAAGCGGGAGACAATACAATAACATTGAAAGATGCATTACGTCAGAATTGAGAAAAGCACCACGGACATTGATTTTATTAAATTGATTGGACCTATGCTGTGAGCTGTTATACTATTTAGGATGCCAATAATAGTTATGGCAAAAACGTTTGAATGCACGGAAATTTGCGCTAAATGCTACAAGATCCGTGTAATAAACGACTCTAGACGCTACTTGTAAGGAATTTAGGTAACATAGTGACGCGTTCCATATGTCATAGATTGCACTCCCAGAGGATGTGATAGGCTGTCTGTTCATACTTGTATTAATCAGTTGAACAATCGCAAAACGGTAAATCTACTAATTTCAAAGAAAATAACTTTTGTTTAAAATTGCCATGTCCCGTTAGAAACTGCGAAACGCAATGATCTATTTCTGATATTCAGGATCTTAAAAACTTGTTTTTTAGAAAGTATTTAATATAATTATTTTAGTCTGGTTACGTTTTACGTAAACCTATCCAATTGTCATGTGACAGTGTAGTATTGAACCGTCCAGTGTGACTTATAATCAGATGATTCAACAACTTGCCTGTTTGTTTATCATATTAAACTTTTTGTGGGTATCCGCACATTTATTAAGATTAGGTATTTTATTGGGTGCTTTACAAGCTTTATATTAATTTGCACTGGATGTAACTATGTAAGTTCGGGTGGAATGACAAGGTAAAGACAAACTTCTCGGTTTCCGATTGAGCTGACATTTTGCACGCAGATGTATATCACGTGACAATGCAATAATATGATGGAACTGATCTGATGATGGAAGCGGAAGGTAGCTTATACCCGATGATATACCTACATCTTTAAAAGGTTATATTTAAAACATTTCATCACAGTGCATTTATAGATAAACAAACATCAATTCCTTATACAATTAAAAGCTATATAAATAGGTGTTAATACAACAAATAATTACGTAAACAGGGGTAAGAAAATTACACACAACAATGTCCCGGAGCGCGGGAAAACTGACACCTGTCAAACTGAAAACAAAATGGCTGACTTTCGCAATAAGATATTTATTTTGCTATTGTGAACTAGATGTAGAATGAAGCTTTATAGTAGGATCTAATTACTAGTTCAACTTCGTCTGCGTCACAAAGAGTTTTGCAGCATTTCCGATGTATATTGCACGACAATGCATCGTTGTAGGCAATTTGTCAATCTTTGTTATTGGTGCAGCACACTGGTGGAATCGCACCTTAAAAGGTAAAATGTGTAACTTGTGCTTATACGATACTGTTTTAAAAATGAGTATGCACTAATGAGGCTGATAGTACTTAATCGCAAAAAATATTTATTTACGACATTGAAAAACCTGTTAAATTACCAGTGTTTCTGTATTATATTATGGACTAGAAGATCCTCACAACTTCATCTGTGTCAAAAAGGTGTTCAGGCAGCACTATTAGATTATAAAAAGACCTACAAACCCGTAGTACATCATTTTGTTCTATAATCAATCGTTTTCGCAGCACACGCGATGTAAGAATATTTTTGGGATTCGTTTTCACCTTGGCAATATTGAAGTTTTAGGATATCTATTTTTTTCCAAAATAGAATCTAGCCTACGTTACTCGTGGATAATGTAGCTTTCGAATGGTGAAAGAATTTTTAAAAACGGTCTAGTAGTTTTTTGAGCAATCATACAAAGTTTGTACCTAATTTATAATCGGTTTTTAAATAGTTTATTCTGATTAGCTAGAATTGTGTTGTTTGTGTAAATGGTGTATCTCGTGTATGTAGCTTCAACCAACTTCTATTATATTGTAAACAATTTGTTATTCACCTGTAATTGAGACTGCATTAACCGTGTGTATGTTTAAGTGTTTTATGTATAACTTTTTTGATGTAAGTCTTGTTGGTGGATCATTATTAAATAAATAAGTTTTACTCTTTATAATGTTAGTGTAGAATGGTATAAATGTATTATTATACACATAAACCTTCCTCTTGAATCACGACATCTATTAAAAAAAGTCATATCAAAATCCGTTGCGTAGTTTTATCTAGTCAACTGGGAACGTCACTATTCGCTAGATGGCGAAACTGGGGACTTCGTTCGGAATCAATACCGTGTATGAGCCCCTTTTTAAAATCGTTTTTTTCCAATAATTTTTAATTTTGATTTTTAATTAAATGTTATATTTTTGTAAATGTTTATTACTAAACGACGCTGTATTGCATTTTCAGCGAAAATGTATCATCTCCGTAAAATATGAGACGATTCAAAAAATGTAAACAAAACAAGTTTTAGAACTGTGCTCAATTTTAGCTCCTGCCACAGACTTGACAAAAGTAAACAAACCAATTTGGTTGCCGATCCCAGTTGAGTAGTTAAAGATTTAAGCATACATAGAGACAGACTGTTACCATATATGTATACCATAATAATATTGTTACGAGCTGAGGTTCGGGATAAGTAATTAAACACGGTTTTATCCTTAGGAAGACTCAAATTTATTCTGAAAGAAAAAGAGAGTTCTCGATTAGTCTGGAAAGTTCTAGAAACTTCGCGAATAGCCTCAAACCTTCTCGAACGATCTCGAATAGTGTTCTAGAAGCTTCTCAACTATTATCGAAGGGTGTGAAAGAGATAGCAATATATCTCTGTCTCGATCACACACTTTTCTGGATGTTTCTAGAACATTCTCGTAATAATATCTTAAATTATTCGACAGTTTTCAAGTATTTTTCTATCAATTTACATTCTCAAAACAATAGCTAATATCAGCAACTATAGTGATTCGCGGTTGAAATCATAATAACTATAAAATGGTCGATCAAAACCGGTTCATTGCGTAAAATAAAGACATTACGAACACCGTGATTGATGTTTTAATCGTTGTATTTTATATTCAGATTTTTTTACTAAAAACAGCAGATGATTTAATATTTATTAGCGTTAAAAATTGATAATTGTATTATTTTATTGGAGTTTTTTGAAGCAATACTGGAATGGTAAAAAACAAAGTGAAGAAACACTATTTTACTTAAAACAAAAGAATTTGGACAACAAAAAACAATAATGATGTTTTAATATAAAAATGGAACGATTTCCTTTGAAATCATGTTCGTGAAAATTCACATTTTTAAACATAGATCCAAAAGTGCTTGTTCGATCTTAAAAAAAATGTATTTCTTTGTAGGTAGTAAAATTAATGCTTCAAGAGCAATTGAAGCTTAAGTCATTGCTATACTAGCATTCATGCAACTTCGTCTGCATCGCAAAGGGATATATAGCCTTTCCTCTATAAATGGACTATCCAATACTGAAAGAGTTTTTCAAATCGGACCAGTAGTTCCTGAGATTAGCGGGTTCAAACAAACAAACTCTTCAGCTTTATAATATTAAGTAGACCTATATAGACTTTTTTGTGTAATAGGTAGGTAGTCGAGCTAACAGGCCACCTGATAGTAAGTGGTTATCGCTCATGGACCTCTGCAATGTCAGGGGACACTGCCCCGCTACCTATGACCTATCTTAAAGGACTCTCTTTAAGTAGAGTTTGAAGAAAAAAGTAAAAACTGTAAACGTCAGCAACTTATGAGTATTTTCTACTAAGTGTAAATATTATCTATATATCATATCTTAATATACTCGTTGTAATAATATCTCACTTAATCATTAAATAATTAACAAAAAAATAGCGAATCCATTACAATAACTTAATCTAAACGAAAAAAAAATCATTCTATTTACCATAATGGCGTACCGAGTCTATCAATATAATAATTCTGTCAGCTTTTAATTGAAATTCTGTAGCGTGCGTCCAAATACACTATTATTGATACATTATGGAACCACAAAGAGTAGAACCGACGGAATTACAAATCACGGCCCCTAATCAAACAACTATACTCCCATCCTTGTCTATCTTACTAAATCACCATTAGTCAGAGCAAGACGCAACTATTTTACATCGGTTTTAAAGATTACGCCTACAAATGCGGGCAGGGTAGGGTGAAAAACTTGTTTGTGTGGGGGCGTGTCACGGATTTATCTTGAAGGGAGTCAGTCGGTTGCTCGCCGTCGCCGGGAGCGGACTGTCAAGCGCGCATCAACGTCAAACTGACGTATTTGACAGCTGTCATAGTTTATACCAATTGAGAAATGGTAATAAGATAAACAAGTTCATTGGCAATCGTCACTGGACTTTACATCCAGCATAAGATAGGTAAACAAGTTAAAATCTCGAGTGCAATTCGAACCAGTGTTTTTCCTAAGATGGCCTTCGAAGACCGCTGCAGCCCAAACCAGGCGAACAGTCCTGGACCAGTGACGGGAAGAGTTCCACCACCACATGCTGAAACCTTGTCCTACTGCCACCAAAGTCAGTATACTTGCACCACCATTGATTCATACGACCGAAGCCAGACTATTGTGAAGGTCCAGCCAGATTCTCCGCCACCCAGCCCAGGGCAAGTCCAAAATGAAGACTACCAGAATTATTATGAGCCTGACGTGAAGCCCCATTTCAGCAGAGAAGAAGGTTTCCAAGACAGAACAAGAAACCAACCGTCTACGCCAATAGCTTTCTCTATAACCAACATCCTGCACCCGGAGTTTGGTTTGAACGCTTTAAGAAAAACCAGTAAAATCGAGGGTCCGAAACCAATCGGCCCCAACCACAGCATCCTTTACAAACCTTACGACCTTTCAAAACCAGATTATTCCAAATACAACTTGGAATATTTGAAGACGAAAGACTCCAATGAATATTCTTTACCTCCTTTAGGGGGATTGAGACAAACTGTGTCCCAAATTGGCGAGAATGGGCCTAAAGAGATGCCAAAAATCATGGAGCCCCAAAAAAGGCCTGATTCGGCAAGTTCCATGGTATCCTCGACGTCTAGTGGGGCTATGTCCACTTGTGGGAGCTCCGATAATGGGTCCATCCAATCCCAGAGCAATAATGGGCAACTTTGGCCAGCATGGGTCTACTGCACCAGATATAGCGACAGACCTAGTTCCGGTAAGTTTTATTTTTAATATAATCTATGGATTTTTTTATTTTCTCTATGATTATAATTTTTTTAATATAAAATTTTAAGATCTTGGATATCATGTAGCAGTAGAGTGCTAGCTAATACAAGTAAAACGAGCCCAAACACGACGGGTCTATCTTGTTTAGCACAAGAGTTACTATGACCTCCTTCCGAATCACTACTACACTATTTTGTTCACTAATAAGTTTCAAATACTTACGTACCATTTTGAAAATTATATTGTTATAAAAAACTTGGTTTTTTGGTAAGTTTTTGTTATTGCAATTAACCAAATAAGTAGCTTATTCAATTCTTAGGCTCATGTTTTTACTTTTAACCGATTTCAATAAATGTTGTTTCTCAATTTGACCGCTTAAGTATATACCTATACTATTGATAATATTGTTGTTTGATACCTCCGTCGTTTATAAATCGATTTTGATGCTTCTTTGTTGGAAAGAAGATATTTCTAAGGTGGAGGAAATGAGTGTGATGATGGCAAACTTTTTTGTTTTATTCTTGGAAAATAGAAGTCGATCGTTTTTGTTTTTGTAAAAGAGTAATGAGGTAGGTAGGTATTTGTTTAAAATAGTTAATAATACCTACTTGTTTATATTTAAATACATATAATTATCTACCCAATGTTATTATTCCAAAAGCCGTAGTTTTTATAGCTACTGTTTTAAGTTTCCGACGGCAATAATTATTCTTACATATTTTATTTATTTATTCCAATAGGGACACAAACTTTTAAGTTTTATAACAAAGTTGATTTATGAAAAAGCATTTTTTTTTAAATTGCGAAATAGATAAACGAGTTTACGGCCCACCTGATGGTGAGCGATCACCGTCGCTCATGGACCTCTGCAATGCCAGGGCAATGCAAGCAGGGCAAGTTATCTATCACCTACTATACAGGACTTTTCTTAAACCTCGTTTAAAGAGGGACATGTCATAGCGCTCCGGGAACACCGCGGATGAATATTCACACGATACATTAAAAATCAAAGGAAATTAAGAAACTGAACCGATAGTTTATATTAATTTTAATTTGATTAAATTTTACAGTTGGTTTTGTAAATTAATTTACACGTTTAATTAGTTTAGGTGAAACAATTATCCTCTTTTTGACCGACTTCTAAAAAGGAGGAGTAACTCAGTTCGTCTGTTTTTTAAATGTTTGTTGTTTCTATAACTTTAGTTTGGGTGGACCGATTTGAATGATTCTGGTGTCAGGTCAGGAAAGGCGTTTTTTTTGTTTTTTTATTGCAAGGTAGATAAACGAGCATACGGCCCACCTGATGGTAAGCGGTTACCGTCGCTCATGAACCTCTGCAATGCCAGGGCAAAGAGAGGCCGTTATCTACCGCCTACCCATACAGGACTTTTCTTAAACCTCGTTTAAAGAGGGACATGTCATAGCGCTCCGGGAACACCGCGGACGGGAGTCCATTCCAAATCGGAATGGTACGGGGCAAAAATGATCTTCTGAACCGAACTGTAGAAGAGCGCAGCGGTTCCAAGTAAAGGTGGTGAACCTTGCCCCTACGGCGTGTGGTGCGATGGTAAAAAGGAGATGAAGGAATCATCTCGAAGAGGCGTTGGTCGTCATAGGGTTCCATTTTTTTATGATCAAACAAGTGCTTTTGGATCTGTGTTTAAAAATGTGAATTTTTGACGGACAAGATTTCAATGGAAGTCGGCCATTTTCATTTTTGTAATTGCTATTGCATGACTTTTGACCCTTTGTCTACCTATTTAGACCTACATATTACGTCAAAGCACTGAGTACATAATTAATAGACTATACTTATCCCTCATTAATTTTCCACATGATTAAATTAATTAAACTCTTCTACTAACAATTTATTATAGTAGATAAACTCCATGTTGCCAACAAACCTAATTGCCCATCGAAACTTCACGAAGAAATAATCAAGATCATAAATAAAACGCAAAATTATAAATAATAGCAGTTTAAATGCGATAAAAACCTTATTTTAAAACAAAACCTTATAAATTACAGTTTTTTTTCGTAACTTACCTTATTAAAATCGTCCGCCATTTTAAATTAAAAAAAAATTGACAACATAATTACATTACAAAGTCGATAAAAGTTTAAATTCAAGCGAAAATCACCTTTATTTTTAAGCTATAAAATACAATATCGTATAGCAAAATATTCGTTGCATTTTCACACGTTGACACTCAACTTATTCCCTTAAGTATTTTACAAATTTAATTCTGCTGTTCAATTTAAAACCAGCGACTTTATTTTTACTACATAAAGTTCAAAATTGTGAAGCGATGTTATGTTGAATATTTTTAGGTTATTGCCGGCTAAAGCAGGTGAAATGCAATAATTTGAGGCGATTATTTGCGCGGTAATCAGCTGTGTGCTGGCGGCCATATTGGTTTGATGACGTCTAGGCAAAAGTATTTTACTTTTTATGCCTAAACCCTTTTGTTCTTTTTAATTAGGTACTGTTCTTATAAGAAAAACTAGATCTGGGGAAATTTTGACAGCTCAAATTCAATTACTTCTTCTTAGGTGAAACAGACGAAGTTACACCTAGTCACCACATAGTATATTTCTCGCTGTCTGTCTCTATGTATGCTTAAATCTTTAAAACTACGCAACGGATTTTGATGCGGCTTTATAAATAGATGTCGTGATTCAAGAGGAAGGTTTATGTGTATAATACATGCATGATATAGTAGAACACTAATCATTTTAGAGGTGTTTAATGTGATGTCGTAATTTGGGACATTTTTCTACGCTTATAATTTCGCAAATGCTGTCTGAGCCGTCCTTTGTGACGCAGACGAAATTGTAGGAGTCAGCCAGTATATTATTGGTAATTTTGTGGTTTATAACACATTTGTGGACAAAATTAATACTGTTCCTAAAATCCTTGGAGACCTTTTCCTTAAGGAGAATACAAAATTACACCCTGTATATGAAAAACTAGTTGACCCGCGGAACTTTGTCTGCGTCACAGAGCCTATAGCCTATAGACTCCCTCGATAAATGGACTTTTCAACAGTGAAATAATTTTTCAAATCGGACCAGTAGTTCCTGAGATTAGTGCGTTCAAACAAACAAACTCTTCAGCTTTATAATATTAAGTATAGACTACAGCAAAAACATTCAGTTTAGGTGTCACAATCTCCCAAACAAAATTGCATGTCAAAATCATTTTATATTTGTAATGCCATTCTTAATTCACTTTCAATGTTCACTCAACCTGTGGGTAGTTATTACGCTGTCATCAGATCAAACAGCACTTATCTGTTAATTATATCATTAATTGTGCTGTAATTACTAATTAAATATAAACGAGGTTTTCTTTGTAATCATGCGAAGTGTAATTCTGATAATTGAGGCACTCCCTAATAAAAAAAAATATTATTATGACTAATCTTTGTCAGAGTATAACTCTTGTGTACCTGAACCGATTTTGATGATTGTTTTTTTGTTTGATAGGTGATATTTCTGGTCAGGTCTAGTTAAAGTTTCATAAAGATCGGATTGGTAGTTTTTGAGTAATTATAGGATTAAGAGTTTATATACCTTCCGACTCCATCAGATCAGCTCTATAGTAGTATATTATTGCATTGTCATGCGATATACATCTGCGTGCAAAATGTCAGTTCAATCGGAAACTGAGAAGTTTGTCAAATTTATCTCGCAAGATACCGAACCTACATCGTTACATCCGGTGCAAGTATATATAAAGCTTGTACCTGCCTTTTTCCTTCACTGTTTCTTATTTAAATTTCAGAAATTTTAATGTTGCGTTTACATAACGCATTGTCACTTATGCAAAAATGTAGTTTTTCAGGAGAAGCATTTCAACTTTGACACCTCAGAAAACAATGATACACATCATAATATATACATGAGCTGAAAAGCTTATACTACAACGTCAACTTTTACCTTTACTTTTGGATAAATATTAACCACTTTATAGTGTAAAAAATATACTAAGTAAACCAATAACAATTTCTAAAATATTTTTTTATTTATTTCAAGGTAGATAAACGAGCTTACGGCCCACCTGATGGTAAGCGGTCACCGTCGCTCATGAACCTCTGCAATGCCAGGGCAACGAGGGGCCGTTATCTACCGCCTACCCATACAAGACTTTTGTTAAACCCCGAATACAACCTAAGTTACTCCTTATTACATAAACTATCGGCCATTGAATAAGACATTAGCCGGAACAAACAGACCACCATCCATCTCCATCATCAGACTTTGACATTCATCAATACATATGAATTGAGTACCTCCTCCTTTTTGGAAGTCGGTCAACAAAAGCTTGTTAATACACAATTACATATTTGGATAAAAACATGTGTTTTGACCGGGAATCGAACCGAACAAAGTTAAACTAAGCAGAACGAAACCAATGAGCCGTGCGATCCAGAAATGGTGGAATCAAACAACATTCTTGTAATAGTTATGTAGTTATTAAAAAAAAACGATTTCTAATATAGGGTACCGTGTATATTTTGTACTAAAAAACCCTTTATAAATAACTAGTGGGCCCGTACCACTTTGTCTGCGTCACTTTCAATTAAAAGAATAAAAGCTAGCCTACATTCTTGAGCGCCGTCGCGCCGTCCCTCCGAACCCCGTGCTGGGTTCTGGCCTCAGTCGGGGTTCGGACGCTGAGTGTGAGCGGTTGGAGGTTTTAGTGCGGTTCAACTCCCATATACCTGGTCCGATCCGGTGATTTCCTCCAAATGAAAAAAAAAGCCGATATTCTTTCTCAGAGCATAAAAATTGTGTCAAATTTTATCGAAATCGGTTAAGAGGTTTAAGCGGGAAAGCGTAACAGACAGATAGACAGAGTTACTGTCGCATTTATAACATCAGTAGGCATATAAAACACAAAAGACAAGAAATTTTTACAAACAAAAAAAAATATTACAAAAATAAAAACGACCGACTTCCATTTTGGAGCATAACACAAAAACTACCAGTCAGATCTTTATCAAATTTATATGAAGTTAAGTTCAAAGTATCTGCTTTCTAACAAAAATATCATCAAAATCGGTTCACCTTAAAAAAAGAAATACACGTAGGTAATCACGCACAGCAAATAATGCTAGTTTGAACTATTTTTTTTTTTTCATTTTATAGGAATAACACATTAAATCTTATAACTAGTATGAATCTTATCTAAAGAAGTAAAAACAAAATAAATGTACCATTTACACCGTTATTCACAGAAAATTAATAAGTAATTTGTTGTAAAAAGCGGAAAAAATGAAATGTGTGGTAAAGAAATCTCTAAATCTAATTAAACTTTAAATTTTGAAATAAAAAAGTCATTACCAAACGATAATTTAAAGTTTTAGAATTTAAGTGACATTATTCAAAACAATTATCTATCTTAAGGAATTTAGCAGCATAGCAATCAAATTTCGTCCCGTATAATCTTCACAAGTTTAGACTTAAAGACATCAACTGACATAGCAGTAATATCCAATGATGCAAATTTCTCATTAAAATTATTCGTGATACGACGAAGAGCACGGACTCCAGCCTTAGCTCGACTATTAGAGATCGCAAAGACGGAAATAAGATTATTTTTCATTAGATTCTTATTAGAATCATCCGAATCGGTTCAACACAGCGAGAGGCGAAAATGGGTTAATAATGAGTATTATACTGTAATTAGTAGAGTAATCATAATTTCTAGTAATTATCTCTCTGACGTGGCTATGCCCAAGTTAGGCATAATAACATTGGTTCCCGCTACCGTGACAATTGCACATTACGAAGAAAACTAGTGATGGGACACGATTATCGATTTAATTAGAATCGATATCGATTGTCGATAAAATATTTTTGATAGTAAAACAACGATTTTGAGCTTGAACGTCAGTTTTTTTGTTATAGTAGTAAGTAAGTAAAAAACAAAGCTTTCCAATGTCTGTTTTTATGTTTGCTTAAATATTTAAAACTACAATGCAGAGGCTCATGGGAGACGGTAACCACTGACAATTAATTGAAAAAAAATCCAGTATCTATACTTATATTATAAAGAGGAAAAGTTTGTTTGTTTGTCTTGAATAGGCTCCGAAACTACTGCAACAATTTGAAAAATTATTTCAGTTTTGCAAAGTTTATTTATCGAGGAAGGCTAGGTTATATTGTTTCCCTTTGTGATGCAGATGAAGTTGCTCGGGTCAGCTAGTTTAAATAAAACGTTATCTACGTTCTATATTCGTAGTAAATGAATCCTTACTAAGTGATATCGATACAGACTAGTATAAAATTAAGTAATTAAATTCTATTTTTTTTTATTGCCATGTAGGCAGGCGAGCCAACGGGCCACCTGATCGTATATGGTTACCGTCACTCATGAACCTCTGCAATGTCAGGGGACATTGAGGGGTCACTACCTACGACCTAACTTTAAGAACCCTCCTCAAGCCTCGTTTGAAGAAGGACAAGTCATAGCGCTCTGGGAATACCGAAGAGGGGAGCTCATTCCATAACCGAATGGTGCGTGGCAAAAAAGCTAAAAGATAGCTATTTTGAGACGTCTTCAGATGTAAATATTATGAAAAACTGATAATATTGTGTTTTAAAGTACCCCAAAAATTGCTTAAAAACACTTTTACCCCAGAATATAAGCTCTGTCTTGCAATAACAAAACTAAAATAAATATACTGTCAAAAACTGTAAATAAAATTTATCGATATAATTCATCGACTGTCACATCACTACCCAACAATACATCTTTATTTTTAATGGTTTCTTCCATTGATTCCGATAAACAATTTTAATAAATACTTGTCGAGTTTTATCGCATTTCAACAAACGTGTTTCGCCTGTGACTTCGTGCGTAAAGTTGGAGAAATTAAGCAAGTTTTGTAATTGGTTTACTTTTTAAATTAATGTCAGTCAAAATAAGAGTAGGCCGTAGGTAGCGGTGTCTTCTGACAATACAAAGGTTCATGAGCGACGGTAACCACTTACGATCAGGTGGTCTGTTACCTCGTCTGCAGTTAAGGGAATAAAAAAAAAGTCCTGTGTGAGTAGGCTCGATTATCTATCTTGCAATCAAAACAAACCTATTTAAATTGAGTTTCATGTTAAGATCCACTTTTCGGACTAGATCATAATGAGATTCTAATTAGAAAAAAGTCAAAAATCATTTTAGGTGGAATGTTTTAGGGAACGTATAGGAAATAAAACTATGAATTTAAAAAATATCTAATAAAAAATATTAGGAATTATCTCTTCCAAATCAATACTTATCAGAAATTTACTATTTTTTATTTATCCTAAAATGGAAAAAAATACTCAAACGGTTCGAAAAACTACATCTAACTTAAAATTAGTCTTTCTTTCTGGAAATCGATGAAAAAAAAACTTATTATATATCGATGTTTTCCCAGCACAAATATACCGAGAAATGACCACCGGCCGCCATTTATTTTTGTACTGAAGAATCTCTTAATTACTTTCATCACCTACTGATCAGAAAGTATACTATTTTATTCACAACGACATTGAAAGACAGGGATAAAAGAATCATCAAAATCGGTTCGAGAGAAAAACTACAGCTAATTTAAAATACGTTTTTCTTTTTACTGCATGTACATTGATTAACATGTTTTAGATAAATATATCGATGAAAAAAAATACTTATTTTATCGATGTTTTCCCAGCACAGAATTACTAAGAAGTGACCACCGGCCGCCATTTGTTTTTGTACTAAAGAATCTCTTAATAACTTGATCTTCAAGCCAAAGTTTTTAAACGGGCTTCATAAAATGTTATGAGCTGGACCGATTTTGGTGGTGTTGCCAATTTAGGGATTATAGTCCTAATTTGGGGCTTTTATTTTTTGTTAGGGATTTTGGTTTTTATTTCAGATTTTGGATGTAGGTTAGTGCTACTAACGCTGGAGCAATAAGCCCTAAGTTTTTATAAAATATTGGAGCGGTAGTGTTGCCAATTTAGAAATATTTGCCCTAATTTGGAGCTTTATTTGGTAATTATGGATTTTTGACAGTTAATGTTGCCATATACAGGGTGGATCTGTGACTTTGGACAATCTGACGTGAGTTGAATAACCTGTCGAAAACAACTTAGCACCATTTTTATTTTTTGATTGGATAAACTTTTTTTCTGACATTGTATGGAAAACGTACAACTATCGTTGCGGACTTCCATACTATGATGATTTTTTTTTTATCCAATTCATATAATAAAAGTGGTTCTAAGTTGTATTTCAACAGGTCATTCAACTCACGTCAGATTGTCCAAAGTTACAGATCCACCCTGTATATCAACTCAACTGGGATCGGCAACCAAATTGGTTTGTGAGGCAGTCTGTGGCAGGAGCCAAAATTGAGCACAGTTCTAAAACTTGTTTTGTTTACATTTTTTAATCATCTCATATTTTACGGAGATGATATATTTTCGCTGAAAATGCAATACAGCGTCGTTAAGTAATAAAGATTTACAAAAATATAAGGTTTAATTAAAAATTATTGGAAAAAAATGTTTTTAAAAAGGGGCTCAAACACGGTATTGATTCCGAACGAAGTCCCCAGTTTCGCGATCTAGCGAATAGTGACGTTACCAGTTGAGTGGTTATTTTGCAATATTAAGTTTATTTGCTTCTATGAGGTTTTTATATTTTTATTCTATGATATTAATTCAGTATTAATTAACTACAAGTAAGTCATTTCAACTAATTGATTTTCTTGATTTTACCTTATTTGATGTAAGTTATTTGATCTTACTTTAAGATTCCTTTTAAGTAATAACTTGATATTAATCGCGGTGACGTAATTACAAGCTTTATATTAACTTGCACTGGATGTAACTATGTAACGTTCGGGTGGAATCTTGCAAGCTAAATTTGACAAACTTCCCGGTTTCCGATTGAGCTGACATTTTGCACGTAGATGTATATCACGTGACAATGCAATAATATGACAAAATTGCGCGAATCTGATGATGGATTCCGTAGGTGGTCATACGAACTCCTGTACTAAACAAGATAGACCTGTCGTGTTTGCGTTTTACTTGTGTTAGCTAACACTCTACTGATACATGATATCCAGGATCTTAAAAGCTTGTATTTAAAAAGTTTTTTTTTAAATAATAATATTAATACACCAAAATAGTATCTACTTATATTTAACCTAAGTCAAAAAAACAAACCAAAAAAAATTAGTATTCACTACCATATTTGTTAAACAAAAAATCCCCAAAATCACACCCTTAATATCCACCCTTAAACCATTAAGAAAAACCTGAAAATCGAAAACAAGATTCCATCTCGCTCTTTCATTCATGTTAGAGCGAGACAAAACATCAAGGGTGAAAAACACGTGAAAACTATAATTTTCATTCGAAAATCAATTTCGAAGTAAGCTTTGACTTTGAAAAGAGTTAAACCAAAATATACCTTATTTTCATACACTTAAGAGTAAAGGAAAGAGGCTTTGAGTTTGGAAAAAAATTACACGAAACGGAACCCTATTTTAATACAGTTAAGAGCCACAAGGAAATACTCTTTGATTTTGAAAAAGTGTGAAACCAAAATGAACTTTATTCTCATACAGTTAGGAGTCACAAGATAATTTGGTACATTTATTTTTAAAGCCATAATGAACCTTATTTGTATAGAGTTAAGGATTATATATTTAAAGTGAAGGGTGTGTGAACATTGAATATGTAATGATTTGGTTTTAGGGAGCGAATTTTGGATGTGGCATTTTTTTTTAAGGTAGATAAAACTTACGGCCTGATGGTAAGCAGTTACCGTCGCTCATGAACCAGTGCAATGTCAGGGACTGTTATCTATCATATATACAGGATTTTTCTTAAATTATTTTTTTAGTAAAACGGAAAAAGTACTTCACATCATGTTTTGTATTGTACTTAACGTCATATATTGTAATTTAAAACAAAAGTGTTTACGCACACATACTAAAAAGGGCGTATAGTATTGGCGTGACATCGTCAGTCTGTTTACCGTCACGGCATTCTTATTAAATTAAGAATATACTAAATCCAAAAAATAGAAAATTAAACACGTTTTCAATGTAACAACAAAACTAAAGATATTTTTTTAATGTGAAATAACTGACAAAAAACGACTTAAATCAAAATTACTTTGCTTAATTTGAAGATAAAAACACTATTTTAGAATATTGTTCACGAAGTTTTTTGTACCTTAAAATTAAATAATAAAGGACATATACAAGACATTAGACAAGTGTCAAATTCTATTAATAATGCGTTTTATCTATTGTTCATTGTTGTAGAGTTCACGACCTTACATTTAACAATAAGATAAATGAAATAATATTCATATTTTTAAAACTAAAAACGACCTTCTGTCTGTTAAGATGTGCTTGCCGCTTTGCTTCGGCTAAAACTCGAAAGTGAAAGTTATTTTATATAAATTAATAAAATTACTGTGTTTGTTTATAACATTAAAATATCCGATTTTTTATATAAATGGATGTTAAAATTACAAAAACATCGTTAGTCTGTCTGTCTATCACTGTAGATATCTGATGTACTATGGTTACTTTTGTGCGTTTGTATTTTTTGTTTATTGTTTATTCGCGAAACCAACAGTACAATGTAACAGATAATAAGATAAAATTTTATTTATTTGTTTAACTTTTTGCACATAATTGCTACAATGGTGGATTAAATGCCTAATATACTCTACCGGTCAACCAATAATCGTTTTTACGGGTTAGCCTTTTTGTGTTACTGTTGCAACCCTAATTTTAGCCTAGAGTTTACCAAATGGTAAGTGGTTACCGTCGCTCGCGAGCCTCTGCAATGCCATGGCTTATCAACATAAAAAGGACTTAAACTCATTGAAAGAGGGACATGTCTTATCTTACATTCTTACACTAAAACTTTCGAGTAACGTACATAAGAATGTTAAACACACAAAGCTATAAACATCAATATGCCACATCCAAAACTGAGCGCACTTCGTTTCTTACCTCGTTGTACAATCACTATACAAACTCAATGCTTCGGGTTACCAAAAGAAAATTACCTGTTTTTCTTTCAAAGACAAGTGATGGAGGTTTTCTGTTAAAAGTACTTTGAAACGTGATGTATGCAAGAAAAAGGGGAAAGAAAAGAAATACGTAAAGGTACTACGTACGTACGCGCATATTAAAGTAGCAATGAAAAATCCGTCTCAATGTCAACGAACGCTTTTTAATTTATTTTATTTTTATTGTTTTTACTTTCTATGTGGTGTTTAAGTGTGGGCTGAATAAATATATTTTCTTTCTTTTTTGAAAATTAAAAAAAAAAATTCAAGAAAAATTCTGAAAATGGAAAATTTTTGCGACCCGTTGCGGCCCTGTCTAAATACACACTCACTTACAATTAACGACTTAATGACAATAGTCGTTAAGTGATAAATAACAAGTTGGGCCACCAAAAACCATTTCAAGTACCAGGGCGGCAGAAACTTGAACAGTTAAAATATTTGGCGAGTATAATCCGACCGAATCGAGATAATATTTCATTATGGAGCGTAATTGAGAACATTTAAATTGGTAGGGTTATTTGTGTTGCCTTGAACTTAATTTATTTTTACAAGCTTTATATTAACTTGCACTGGATGTAGCGAGTTGAATTTGAAAAACTTCCCGGTTTCCGATTGAGCCGACATTTAGCACACAGATGTATATCGCGTGACAATGTAATAATATGACAAAATGGCGCTGATCTGATGATGGATTCGGAAGGTGGTCATAGGAACTCTTGTGCTAAACAAGATAGACTCGTCGGGTTTGAGCTCGTTTTACCTACTTAGCACTCTACTGATACATGATATCCAGGATCTTAAAAGCTTTTTTTTTTTTTTTTTTTAGTTGGAGGAAATCACCGGATCCCCGCCCGCCCCGCGGGCGGGGTATGTGGGAGTTGAACCGCACTAAAACCTCCAACCGCTCACACTCAGCGTCCGAACCCCGGCTGAGGCCAGAACCCAGCACGGGATTATGAGGGACGGCGCGACGCGTTACGCCATGGGCACTCTTTCCCGTCGCTCGATCTTAAAAGCTAGTAATTAAAGGTTTCTTTAAAATAAACTTAGATTTTAATGTGTAATTTTAGAAATATGAAAAACGTTAAAAATAATATGTATTGGTAATGATTTATATTTTTTTTAATCTTTTTGTGATTGTATAGTTTTTTCAAAAAAACGATCTTAAAATGGTACCTAGGTTTTTAAGTTGAATGCATTAAAATTAAACTAACTAACTTTAAAATGCTTTTCTTACCAAAACAGAAACTCAAACTCCAAATTGAAGTTTTTCACACTGGCTGAAAAAAAAACAAAATTAAAAAGAAAAACCGGCCCGCCCACCGCTCGTTACCGCCAAAACACTCGGAGACCGTTTTGGCGGGACTTTGTTTAATTAAAAATACGAATAAAAAAGTTACAGGCCATTTTATCGCGTGATAAATAGCTTGCAAACAATTTTATAGGAATTTCGACTTTAATTGTATGCAGTTAAAGACGATAGTCGTTTGTAACAACATTCATTTATCAAACAATTTTATAGGAATTTCGACTTTAATTGTATCCAGTTAAAGGCGATAGTCGTTTGTTGTTCATTTTTCGAATGGCCCACAAGATTTGTGTTGTGTACGTTTCCTGGTCTATTTTCAAAATTTAGGTTTTTTAAATTTGCTCGTTCTGAAAGAATTATTTGCACGTTTCTTTTCACGCAGTTTTTATTTTAAAACATTTTCTTCTTTCATTTAGGAAATTTTAAGTTATGTTATTAGACTGAACACAACTAAACCGTTTTTTTTAAAAAAAACTCTATTCGAAAGCTACATTTTCCACGAGTAACATAGGCTAGATTTTATTTTAGAAAAAAAATAGTGATCCTAAAACTTCAATAATGTAAGTCAAGGTATGAAAAAATACCCAAAAACTTACATCGCGTGCGCTGCGAAAACTATTGAATATAGAACAAGATGATGTACTACGGGTTTGTAGGTCTTATTAAAATCTAACAAGGCTAAACACCTTTTTGACGCAGACGAAGTTGCGAGCTCATCTAGTCTCAAATAAAAGTTGATAACTAAGCGAATTTCTCGCCAAACAAGAACGTAATTTACCTACAATCTGATATGTGATTTATTACGTTAGTGTTAAAGTGTGAATTCCTTTGAAAATGTTAGTTAACTCGACAGTTAGCGGAAACCACAGAAGTGTTTATTGTGGGGCCGTTTTCATTTGATAGCGGTGTTGCCAGAATATTAAGAGGTTGATGGGAGTTGGGGATTTTAATGGAATTTGTAGTACTTTCATTATAAAGTGTTCTTACCATGATATATTATTTATTAGGTAGGCTGTCTAGTTTTTGGTCGGTCGTTTTATTTTTTTTGTTTTGTATTAAATTTAGCTTTGTATATAAGATTCTCATTTTATTTATAAAAATTAAAAAATAACGAGTTACATCATCAAAATCGGTTCACCAAAGTAATAATACCACGTACGTTAATACGAACAGCCGAATTGAACCAATTAAAGTTGATAAAAAAAATTCCCAACTCTCGCAAAATATCCACACATTACTTATTTTCTTTTATTTATGGCAACACCCCGAGATTTATGTGTTTTTACGGCGCACGCGAAGCAAGATCCTTTAGATTATTTTAAACTGTTAAATGCAGTAGCTAAATGAAATTAAATGGGGGTTTAACCACTCTGACCGAACCAAAACTGGCTTGTTTTTATGCAGTAGCCAAAATTGATCACGACGGAAACAATTTACTATCGTCTCACACCCACAGCGGGCGGCGAAAATAGTAACGCGACGGCATAGCGAGTATTGTTTGAACCCATTTGTGACGCAGACGAAGTTGCGCGGGTCAGCTAGTCTTTTATAAATTATTATAGCGTAAAAATGGCACCAACTAAACACTAGCAAAATCAAAAATTAATATACTTTCGATGTTATTAGCACGTCATCTGAAGTACATTGATAATGATTGCTACCAACTCTATTTAACTCTCTTTTTTTGTCAACAGGTCCGAGAAGCAGAAGAGTTAAGAAAAGATCTACTCCAGAAGAGAAGAGACCACGGACTGCGTTTAGTGGGGCACAACTTGCAAGATTAAAGGTAAGTTCAGTAACTTACTCATGATGGCTGAATGGTTGAAGTGGTTGCCTTCCGTACGGGAGGTCGCGGGTTCGAACCATGCACTTATCTTATCACTGGCTAAAAAACGGTGAAGGAAAACATCGTGAGGAAATCTGCATAGTGGAAAAGGATTCTAAAAATCCTTCGAAGATATGTGAAGTCCCCAACTGGGCAAGCGTGGTGACTGAAGAGACCTGAGCCCAGCAGTGGGCAGTAATAGTCGCTGATGGACCTCTGCAATATCAGGGGACATTGCCTTGCTATCTTTAATGACTCTTAAACCTATAAATTAATGTCATTTAGCAAGTAACAAAGATAGACACCTCAAACTAACCATCAACTTCATACCTGTCTGCTACTTATATTAAGCTGTTGTCGTCGCTCATGGACCTCTGCAATGTCAGAGGACTGTCTACCACCAACGACCTATCTTTAAGAACCCTCTTCAAACCTCTGGATAACCTATATGCAGAGCCTATGCTGTGGCATTAAGCTGAGATGGGTTCCTTTTTTGTGGCGAATTAGCGCCTAATTTTCATGTGAAAGTTGTACAATGATTATTTGTCATAAATCAATATTTTTTTCTCTTTCTTTCTTCTTCCTATATACATTAAGTTAACGTCTTCTAACAAGTATATATATGACTAACCATCAATGTCTTGTTCAGCACGAGTTCGCCGAGAACCGGTACCTCACCGAGCGTCGTCGGCAGAGCCTCGCCGCTGAACTGGGCCTCGCTGAGGCACAAATCAAGATCTGGTTCCAGAACAAACGGGCCAAGATCAAGAAGGCTTCTGGGCAGAGGAATCCGTTGGCCATGCAGCTGATGGCCCAGGGTCTTTATAATCATAGCACGGTGACGGAGAGTGATGAAGAAGAGGAGATTAGTGTCACGTGAATTTGAGGATTATGGCCGTCAAATGTGACCTATAGTTGAAACATGCCAATTATGGTTCTTAGTTCTGCTAAATATGTATCACTGTGTTTATGAAAAATATATTATCATTTGAAAAGTAAAATATTAAAGGCAAAAATATGCTACCTGTAAATAATTTACAACCATTTTTGACCGACTTCCCAAAAGGAGGTAATCGATTCGTCCATGCTTTTTTATGTAAATTTTCGATGCTTTTAAATTTGAACCCGTTTACCAGAGAATGATAAATGTAAACAAATTTTTTTGTACTAACGTCACGTTGTGTTCAATTTTGGCACACTTGACATAAATCAATTTTGGTTTGGTTTCTAATTTACTCCTAAAATTTTAAGGGGATAAATATTTTTTTTCACTACTTATCTACATAAAAATCTGTGCTAAATTTAATTCATCATTTTGGATAGTGACATTTTAAACTGTCAGTTTTTTTTTTAAATCTAAGAATCAAAAGATGTAATGTAAAAATAGTAATTTACTGTAAAAATAAAATAGCCGCATCGAGTCTTACTATTTTAAGTATTGAAGTCCTTAGTATTTAAGTAATAATAATAAAAAAAATGTTCCTAATAATGTAAATAATATTTATTTATATTAAAATAATCGTAGCTATTTACACTTATTAAATGTGCAAAATTATATTTCCAAGTCCGGAAATAATAAATAAATTACGGGATTTTTTTGCTGTGACAACATTATAGTTTGTTTTTTCTTGCCTGTCCATTTATTTTTAATATTAAGACAGATAAGAAAAAATGAACTACACAGCGAAATTTTAATGATGTAGTTTTATTAATTAGATTGATGCGATATCATAACCAAATAGCTAATTATTTAGCTTCAAAATTAATTTAAGACAGCTATTATTAAACAAACAAAAATAGTAATAAACTAGAATATTGACAAAAATAATAGTAAAAAAAAAGAACAATTTTTTTTTGAAAAGAACTGCATTAATAGATTTTTATTACATTTAAAAAAAACACTACTTTTAGTACTTACTACTTTTTTTAAATTCCACCCTGTATATGAAAAAAAAACTATTTAAAATATAGAAAGTTTGTCAATATTATTGTAAATATATTTAACGCTAAATAATTCAAGTTGTGCTATTATTGTAAAATTTTGCGTGTTTTTGTAAATAATAAATTTTTATTTTAAATTGTTAGTAAAAAATTCAATATCATTTCGGAGAATAATACTAATAAATAGTATGTTTTATTAATTATATTATTTTTTGTAAATAATACATGTCACATTATTTTACTTGTAAAATAAAAATAAATTATTTTAAGATTTTTTTCTTATTTTTATTTAAATAGCCTTAAAAACTTCATCCGAGTCACAAAGAAGGGGTCAAAAGGGAACTCAATAGTTATCAAAGAACGGCTATGCAGTAAAGCATATTATAAACTTAATGATTATATAAATGACTGCATAAAATGGGAATGAGGTGCTCGTCCCGGGCCATTTCAATTGATAAATTTGTTAAAAACAAAAATATTGTAAAACAATATTAAAAAAAAAAAAGAAAAAAAAAACATATTAAATTTAAAAAAAGACATGCCCGCTGAGTTTCTTGCGCCGGTTCTTCTCAGGACGGAGGCGTAATTTTAGCGAACTGGTGGTAGAACTTTTGATTTTATTTTTGACATTCAAAATGTATGTGTGTCCACATCTACTTTGAAATAAATGATTTGACTTTGACTTTGACTTAAAAGTCGTTAAAGATCGTAGTCTCTGACATTGTAGAGGTCCATGAGCGACGGTGACTTACGATCAGGTGGGCCGTTGGCTCATCTCATCTGCCTATAATATGTCAATAAAAAAAGAATCATGCGTAAGAATAATTAAATGGACACGATTTTACGAATTGCTGTGCGTGTTCGTTTTTTCTTTTGTTCTAGATGACCCTCGCAACTTCGTCTGCGACACAAAGGGGTTCAAACAGTACTCGCAATGTTGTTATTTGCGCGGATCGCGTTGGGTATACTTTTTTGCGTTTTATACTCGTCATAACTTCTCAACGAAAAGTCCGATTGGAATAAAACAAAAAGTAATTTACTTCTACATTTATAATCTTGATAACATAATACTTAATTTGGATAAGGGTTAATATGGGATACTCATGTAACGTTAAATTAAATTTTCGGATTTTTTTTTATTTTTATAAACATAAAAGCGGTTATTGTGACTAAACTATGATAGTTAGATACATGCTGTCGCGGACTTTTTTGTTTGTCTTACAAAGACCTAAAAACCCGTAGTACATCATTTTGTTCTATTGTCAATAGTTTTTGCAGCGTACGCATAAATAGGTTTTCGATATTTCACCTCGTCTTACATATTCGATATTTTCATACGATCCCTAATTTTTTTGAAAATAAAATATAGCCTATGTTACTCGGGGATAATGTAGCTTTCCGAAGGTGAAAGAATTTTTGAAATCGGTCCAGTAGCTTCGGAGCCTATTCATTACAAACAAACATACAAACAAACAAACAAATCTTTCCTCTTTATAATATTAGTATAGATGAATCGATTTAGATAATTATTTTTTTATTAACAGCAGATACCTACTTCAAATATATCTAATATATAAAATTGTCGTGTCACGGTGTTCGAACTTGAACTCCTCCGAAACGGCTCGACCGATTTTGATGAAATTTTTTGTGCTTATCCGGTACCTATGAGAATCGGCCAACATCTATTTTTCATCCCCTAAATGTTAGGGGTAGACCACCCCTAATTTTTTTTTTCGGCGCAGACGAAGTTGCGCGAGTCAGCTAGTCCTGATATAAATATCTGTTTTTGTGCTGTTCTCTAAAATATTTTATTAATTTAAAAATACAACATTAAAACATCAAAGCAATTAATTAAAGCAGATCTTTTTCTTAGTACAGAATATAATAATTAATAAAATAACTATTGTTTGATTTATATCACATACAGGGTGATCAAAAATATTTATGAACTAACTTTTAAGAATTCAAGACAAATATTTTATTTACCACAACTAGAGGGCGGCGCGACGGGAAAGAGTGCCGTGGGCGTAACGCATCGCGCCGTCCCTCATAACCCCGTGCTGAGTTCTGGCCTCAGCCGGGGTTAGGACGCTGAGTGTGAGCGGTTGGAGGTTTTAGTGCGGTTCATCTCCCACATACTGATGGGATCCGGTGATTTCCTCCAACTAAAAAAAATTGACCACAACTTCTCTTTTAGTAACCAATTTGGATGATAGTATTTTCTAAAGAAAGCTGATTTTTGTCATACCCCGTTGGCTCGTCTGCCTACATGGCAATAAAAAAAATGTTTGAGATCCTCTTAATAATTTAAGTGTTAGTAATTTTAATCCTCTTTTATCTGCGTGAACCGATTATGTTGATTTTCAACTGTTTACCAAAAGATTAAAAAATTGACTAAATTTTTGTTACTACATATTAATTTAAAAACTTCAATACCATTTGAAAGACCCTCCAAAATTGCAAAAACAATATTTAAAAAAAAAAAACCTTTAAATACGAGCTTTTAAGATCTTGAATATCATGTAGCAGTAGGTAGAGTGCTAGTTAATACAAGTAAAATGAGTCCAAACACGACGAGTCTATCTTGTTTAGCACAAGAGTTCCTATGACTTTCCGAATCCATTATCAGATCAGCGCCATTTTGTCATATTATGGCATTGTTTATCAATTTTACCTCGCAAGATTCCACCTGAACTTACATAGTTACATCAAGTGCAAGTTAATATAAATGAAACACCCTTTATACACCTATAAATAGTTAATTACTACACTGACAGAAACACCCCACAATCATAAGTCACTCCACACGACACATCTAATTGGCGACTAATTAGAACTCTCATTTGTCTTAAAATAATTAATTTTAGTTCAAATGAAGCGAATCTTACAACATAAATAATATCTAATGGCGTGGTTTATTTTGCTTAAAAGAATGAAACCTTTATTAATACTCATACAAATTATGATACAAGATGCCCTGTACAACTTCGTCTGCGTCACAAAGCCTATGGCCTATGGCTATATGTGACTAAACTATGATAGTTAGATAGATCTGCCTAAGACCTAAAAACCAGTAGTACATCATTTTGTTCTATTGTCAATAGTTTTTGCAGCGTACGCATAAATAGGTTCTCGATTTTACACCTTGTGTTACAAATTCGATATTTTCATACGGATCCCTAATTTTTTTGAAAATAAAATATAGCCTATAACTTTCCTCGATAAATGGACATTCCAACAGTGAAATAATTTTTGAAATCGGACCAGTAGTTTCTGAGATTAGCGCGTAAAATATCGAATATGTAACACAAGTGAATAATCGAAAACCTATTTATGCGTACGCTGCAAAAACTATTGACAATAGAACAAAATGTTGTACTACGGGTTTTTAGGTCTTTTAAAGACAAACAAAAAAGTCCGCGACAGCATATATCTAACTATCATAGTTTAGTCACAACAACTGCTTTTATGTTCATAAAAAAATTAAAGTCCGAAGAATGTATATAACGTTATACCTATTAGTATTGTTATATTAATCCTTATCCAAATTGAGTATTATGTTATCAAGAGTATTAATGTAGAAGTAAATTACATTTTGTTTCATTCCAATCGGACTTTTCGTTTAGAAGTTATCACGAGTATAAAACATGAATACTCCCTGGGATGCGCAAATAATAGCTCGACGGCATTGCGAGTACTGTTTGAACCCCTTTGTAACGCAGACGAAGTTGCGCGGGTCAGCTAGTTTTTTATAAAGATTAGCTGGCCCACGCAACTTCGTCTGCCTCAAAAAGGGGTTCAGGCACTGTTAGATTTTAATAAGACCTACAAACCCGTAGTACCTATATCATGTTGTTCTATCATCAATAGTTTTTGCAGCGCACACCTTGGTTTACATTATTGAAGTCTTAGTACGGATCTCTATGTTTTTCCAAAATAAAATCCAGCCTATGTTACCATGATAATGTAGTTCTCGAATGGAGAAAGATTTTTTTTAAACACGGTCCAATAGTGTTTGAGCCTATTCATTACAAACAAACAAAGTTTTTGGAACGAAGTTCCTTATCGCGCGTTATCGAAAGGGGTTAGACGGAAAAAAATCTTACGAAAAGTTGTCACGACACTTTTTTGTTTTAGATGATAATCGTTGGATGGCGCTGTGATCAAAATATTTTAAAACACGTTCTTTATCGCGCGTTACGAAAGGAAATAATTTTTATGAAATAAATTTTAATCGAAAGGAACTTCGTTCTATCCGTCCCGTGACTTCTCAAGTTTTCCTCTTTACAATTATATTATTAGTATAGACAAGATATACAGGTTACAAAAAAATTTACAAGAGCCACTTACAACCAGGTGGACCACGAGGCCATCCATCGTAAGTTAATAAATACCGATTATCTATACATTTAAACACAAATAGAATATCTAAATATACTCCAAGTGTTTTTATTTGACGAATGGTTTCTGCCGACAGATTTACGAATACTTATATCAACAGCGTTTTAAGTGTGTACTAGTGTTAAACCGGGGTTTACTTGCATTTTAGTATATTTTTAAATGCTTTTATTTTGCACTGGATGTAACTATGTAAGTGGAATTTGACAAACTTCCGGGTTTCCGATTGAGCTGACGTTTTGCACGCAACAATGCAATAATATGACAAAATGGCGCTGATCTGATGATGTGATGATGGAGTCGGAAGTCAAAGAAACTCCTGTGCTAAACAAGATAGACCGGTCGTGTTTTGGCTCGTTTTGCTAGCACTCTACTTCTAAATGATATACAGTTTCTTAAACCTTCGTTTCTCAAACATCATTTTTGCCCTGTACCATTCCGATTTGGATTGGACTCCCATCCTGTGTGTTCCCGGAGCGCTATGACATGTCCCTCTTTAAACGAGGTTTAAGAAAAGTCCTGTATAGGTAGGTGATAGATAACGGGCCCTCATTGCCCTGACATTGCAGAGGCGACGCCACTTACCATCATGTAGGTCGTAGACTCGTTTATTTACGATAAAAGTTAAATAGGTAAAAATATTCTCATCTTAAAGAAAAAAGACGAATCCAAATCAGTTCAAAAACATACATTACAACCCCAAGTTTTCGTCAGTCATTTAAAAATACACAAACAAACGGACAGTTTTATTATTAGTAAATATTTTAACACTCGCTGTATTGTAGATGACAGTAGCTGTCAATGTAAATGATTATGCGAGATTTATTCAGCTTTGTGTTCTTTTTGTTTTAAATTAGTTATTTTAATACAATTTCCGGAGTTTTTGATTAACTTAAAAAGAATCCAGTGCTAAACACAACAATTACTAAGGGTTCATGCTCAGAGAGTCTTGTAAATTCAGGTAGTCTTATGATATATGCAATGAATTAATTCAAATTTCTTTCATACTTTTACAGGCTTGATGCTGCCTGAAACTACTTTTTTTTCATATCTTTTAGCGCAATACACAGAACTAAACTCACTTAATGTAAGCACCAGGAGGTATACCTATACAAAAAACACATTTTTAGTGCATGCTACTCAAACGCTATTATTGCAATTTTTTCTAGGTTTCTAATTAAATTGTTGTGACTTTTAAATCCCATCACTGCTTCTGTCATAAGTATTGACAATACTATTTTAGGTATGCGGGCACGCGAACTCACATTTCGACACACCCCACTGACAGTATTAAAAAAGCTATTGAGTACCTACTTTAAAAAACTATTCATAAGATTCGTTTATAATAATCCCATAACTCTAGCATACATATATCTTAATGTTTACCTTAGTATGTAAGTCTTAATATTATAAATGAAATATTTTAGAACCACTAAAATGAACTCCCAACTCTATTTAATAATTACGACCATGCAAAACTACTCGACACGGGCAATACGGTTTCCGCCATAATCAATAAAGACGAAATCGAAAAAAAAAAACTATTTAACTCCGGAACAAACTAAAAACTCATTACACAAACATTTGAAATAATTTTAAATTCAAACGTACCAATGCTACAGTTTCTAAATTATCACCAATTACGTTATTTGTTCCGACGTTTGTCGAGCGCTCACGATGTTTGACGATCATGATCTGGACTAACTTTAACGGACAATATTGGCTTTTTAAAGTTAAATATGATTGGTTTTTTCAATGTTTTTTGACTGTTAAGCATTTTTGGAGTGTTAATGTCAATTATTTTGGACATAATATTTGGAACAAAAATGAAAGCGACCGACTTCCTTTTCTTAAGCATAGCACAAAAACTACATGTCAGATCTTTATCAAATTCATATGACATAATGTCCAAAGTGTTTGCTTCCTAAAAAAAAGGATCGTCTAAATCGGTTCGCCCAAAAAAGAAATATGCGCAAAGGCAAATCGTGAAATCTTAAGAACTGTTTTTGACATAGCTCTATAAACTATAACAATCCATTGCCCACTGCTGGGCTCAAGTCTCCTCAGTAGAGAAATCAAGTATAGTTCACCACGCGACCACAATGAGGGACTGAGCATATCATACAATGATTTAGAGAGTCCTTTTCCGACATGCAGGTTTCCTCACGATGTTTTCCTTCACCGTTTTTAGCCAGTGTAGTAATTTGCACACAACTTTTACAATAAGATTTAGAGGTTCGAACCGGCGACCTATACAGTAAGCAAGCGCTTCCACTAAACCATAAGCAAACAGCTCTACGTATTCTTAAATACGGATTGAAATAATACGTACCGAAACTAATAAGATTCGGTTGTGTTACGCAACGAACGAGTCGGACCACACACGATGATATACGATACATTTATATGGATAATACGTGTTACTTTAATATAACAAACTTTATATTAACCTGAAGAAAACTTTTCGAATACGACCTTTTAAGATCCTGGATATCATGTAGCAGTAGAGTGCTAGTAAGACGAGCACAAACACGACGGGTATATCTTGTTTAGTACAGGAGTTCCTATGACTACCGAATCATCAGATCAGCGCCATTTCTCCCTCAAACTTTTTCCCCTTTTAGAAACTTTATTTCAACCTGCACTGGATGTAACTATGTAAGTTCGTGTGGAGTCTTGCAAGCTAAATTTGAAAAACTTCCTCGTATCCGATTGAGCTTATTTTGTACGCATATGTACATCGCGTGCAAATATTATATGACAAAATGCTCATCTGACGATGTGTTCGGAAGGTGGTCTGAAACTCTTGTACTAAACAAGATATACCCGTCGTGTTTGGGCTCGTTTTACTTGTATTAGCTAGCACTCTACTGCTACAAGATATCCAGGATCTTAAAAAACTTGTATTAAAATATATGATTACTTATTGTAATGTGTAGTCGTGGTGGGGTAGTGGTTGAAGCGTGTGCCTTCCGTACGGGAGGTCGCGGGTTCAAAACCGGCCGGCTTGTACCTCTAAATCTTAATATGAAAAATATTTATGTGCAATTTTTCACAACACCACTGGCTAAAAACGGTGAAGGAAAACATCGTGAGGAAACCTGCATATCGGAAAAGGGTTCTAAAAATCCTTTGAAGATATGTGTAGTCCCCATTCCGCATTAGGCACGCGTGGTGGACTGTGCCTAACCCCTCTTCGGAGGAGACCTGAGCTCAGCAGTGGGCAGTAATGGGTTGTAACAGTACAGTATTGTAAGGGGTTGTCCATTAATCACGTGAGGCTTGAAAGGGGGGGGAGGGGTTTGATAAAAATCACGAAAATAACACAAGGGGGAGGGGGGGTGTAGTAAGATATCACGTGTATTTATTTTTTCGTCAAACCTGCATGATGCTTATCCAGTTGTTAGTGTTGAAGAATGTCTTGCTAATCCGTGGTCCGAGGACAATATACATTAAATATATTCATGTACTAGTACAATACATGTTTTTCCTATGATTACACTCTTCGTTTATTATTATGGCAATAAAAAAAACTTGCAACCTGGTGTAGACATTCTTATTATGGTCCTTAATTTCAGAATAAAATAAGATTATAGTTTATCAGGTATAAACTATAATCTAAGATAATCTATTAAACTAAGATAATATTCAGAAAATTTTAAGATTCGTTGTAGGTACTAAAAATACACGTGATGTTGAGAAGGGGGAGGGGGGGTGGTCTTAAACCTCACTACGTATCACCGATGGGGGAGGGGGGGTTAAAAAATGCTAAAAAAAGATCACGTGATTAATGGACAACCCCTAATGTTAATAAAGTATGAACAAACTAATGGGATATCCATGTTATTTCGACCCATTTTAATCGTCATAAAATCTCACGGGAGCTGTAGTATTAATAACGAGGGCTGTATTGCAGCCGATGTTTTGCAGCTTTATGTATAGTCCCACTGCTGGGAAGACTGCCTACGAATTTTAAAAGCCTCTTTACTAGCAGTAGAGTGCTAGACAAGTAAAACGACGGTCTATCTTGTTTAGCATATATTTATGTTCCCATGGCTTCCGAATCCATCTTAAGATCAGCTCCATTTTGTCATATTATTGCATTGTCACGCGATATACATCTGCGTGCTAAATGTCAGCTCAATCGGAAACCGGGAAGTTTGTCAAATTTAACTAGTAAGATTCCACCCGAACTTACATAGTTACATCCAGTGCAAGTTAATATAAAGCTTGTAATAAAAGAAACTCTCTTTACTGCCCACAGTTACAAATAGTAGATAAGAGAGCGAGTGCCAATTTTTGTATTGGTATTTGAGGCAAGCTGAAAACTTAGTCCATAGTTCTCCTGATATCCAGACATGGCTGCTGAGTAGCGGGGCTGAATGGACCTCTTCATTTTCAGTTATTTTGTTGAAGAGTCTAAATCTAAATATGAAAAAAGATTTATGTGCAATTTTTCACAACACCACTGGCTAAAAACGGTGAAGGAAAACATCGTGAGGAAACCTGCATATCGGAAAAGGATTCTAAAAATCCTTTGAAGATATGTGAAGTACCCAGTCCGCACTGGGCAAGCGTGGTGGACTATGCCTCTTCTGAGGAGACCTGAGCCCAACAGTGGGCAGTAATGGGTTGGTACAAGTACAGGTTGAAGAGTCCTTAATAGTAGATCGGTAGGCAGTGTGTGCAGAAGTCCAAAAAAATATCTTCAAAAACGGTTCATCAGAGATGAAATACTCAAAACACTAAAATTATGAAATCTTCTATACCAAACAACTCCAATACTGGTCAGAATAAAATAATTAAATGTCACCATACGACGACTATCGCTTTTCAAATAGTCATCCAAACCGGTTCACGTAAAGTTATGTCAATCACAAAATCAACTTGCCCAACTTTCGGGAAGCCAGACAAAAAAACTTTACACAACTTTCCTGTTTCCTGTTCCACTCTAATTTCCGTAAAAAGTACTTACAAACAAACCGTGATGTTTACAGAATTATACCAATAATTGATCGACACTTACCATCAAAGAGCGTTTCCTCCAACCACATCAGAATCTGTTAAGAATATAAACAAACTCATGATGTTCCCACTTCAAAGATGATGTGTTTTTACGTAGCTACCTAATCAGAAGATTGTACTGTGGTTGTTAGTGAGGTTAGGCCAAAGGGAGATCTCCGACCGGGCGAGATAGTGTACCCACCTCGTGCTCAATTTTGGCTCCTTCCACAGCATAAGTAAACAAACCAATTTCGACGCAGTACCCATTTATGTGCACACATAAAAATATGATTATTTTGTACACACTAAAATTAAAAAAATAATCTAAAAACAATAACATATCGGTCAATTAAGTCTTCGTCATCCGGGCGCTGACAGTCTTACAAATGTCATTTAATATTCAACAAACACAGCTACATTACAATAACATTGCATATAAAATCAAAGGCTGGGCCGCGGGGAAAAAGTGGGAAAAAGCCGGAAGCCCACAGTAGTAGATTTCAGATGTCCTATACAGGGTGTTAAAATCTGATGAAACAATACTTTCACAGCAAATAGTATACTTGATGTAGAAGCCATCCACCAAGTCTGGGTTTTCTAGGCATAATATATCATAAGTTATAACTAATCAAAACTAGTATAAATTTTCTATTAGTAGGTGATTATTATAGTACAGAACTCTAAAATTGCGATCGGATGCGCCTGTGTGCGTGAAAATAGCATATAGATATAGTACACTAAATTTAGGTCAGAGTAGGGTTGTCAAAAATAATACAAAAAAATATTTTTTCAACTTTGTATGGGAAAATAAAGTAACTATCTCAGTTTCAAAAGTATGTGTATATGATTTGAAATATGATATAGATTAAGCCCTTAAAGTATTGTTTCACCGGGCAACAACACCCTGTATATGCGAAGATTTCGGCAAATATTGATACCACGATTCAGGATTACGCGATATTATTGGTCGCCACATTACCATCGTTTCAACTTGGTCTGTATCACAAATATAGAATTATTACACCTGGAATCAACTTCATGAACATCAGAATGAAGCCAATTTAAAGTACGCCGATCATGCGTAGTTAGGTAAATAGACATAAGTGCTTGTAAAAAAAAAAGTAGAACATTCAAATTAGTCTCTTGTAAAATTGCGTTTGTCATATGTATTTTGACTTTATTATTAACTAGCTTTTGCCCGCGACTTCGTTCGCGTGGACTTCAGGTTCGTCCCGTCTAGTCGTATAGCCTATGTGTTATTCTGATGTATAAGCTATATTGTGGTAAAGTTTCATTCAAATCCATTCAGTAGTTTTTACGTGAAAGAGTAATAAACATCCATACATCCATACTTACAAACTTTCGCCTTTATAATATATTATTATATTAGATTTTAGATAGATTAGATGACCACCGCAACTTCGTCTGCGTCACAAAGGGATTCAAACAGCACTCGAAATGTTGTCGCGACATGATTTGCGCGGTGGGTCTTTCATTGCGTTATACTCGTGATAACTTCTCAACTAAAAGTCCGATTGGAATAAAACAAAAAGCAATTTACTTCTACATTAATACTCTTGATAACATAATACTTAATTTGGTTTTAAAGGATTAATATAACAATACTCGTTTAACGTTAAATGCATTCTTCGGACGATTTTTTTTTTTCATAAACATAAAAGCAGTTGTTGTGAGTAAACTATGATAGTTAGATATATGCCCTCGTGGACTTTTTTGTAGGTTTTACTAAGACCTACAAACCCGTAGAACATTATTTTGTTCTATAATCAATAGTTTTAGCAGCACACGCGATGTAAGAATGTTTTTTGATCATTTTGGTGACCCAGGTGGGTGGTTAAAATATCCCAAAATCTATTTGTTCTAGATTTTTTTAACAATTAATTTATGTAATGCTTATTTAAAAAACTACATAATGTGCTACAAATGTGGGAGTTGAACCGCACTAAAACCTCCAACCGCTCACACTCAGCGTCCGAACGCCGGCTGAGGGCCAGAACCCAGTACGGGATTTTAAGGGACGGCGCGACGCGTTACTCTCTCGGCATTCTTTCCCGTCGCGCCGCCCCAATATGTTATACTTATTTATTTTTTCTTATAAGAACCTACCTAATTGAAAACAAGTATGTTTTTTTTTCTATAAAAAATGAGCCAGAAACTACCATTTTTCAAAAATAGCACAAAAACTCCAAGTCACATTATCAAACTCATAAATAAGTTATTTCAAATGAAAAGAAAAATCATCAAAATCGGTTCATTCATAAAAGAAATATACGCAAACATCTACGTTAACAAAAGCACTAGTTACATCTTGAAAAAAAGAGACTGACAAAAATTATCATCGAAATTGGCCCAACCATTACCAAGTTATACGATATCAGACATATAGACACACTGGGTGACCCGCGCAACTTCGTCTGCGTTACAAAGGGGTTCAAAAATTGTAGCCTATGTGTTATTCTGATGAATAAGCTATATTGTGATAAAGTTTCATTCAAATCCATTCAGTAGTTTTTACGTGAAAGAGTAACAAACAAACATCCATACATCCATACATACAAACTTTCGCCTTTATAATATTATTATGACTGTGACACCGACAAATTTTTCTATACCAATAAGATCTAATAAGAAAGCCATTTTTGCCAAAATTTCCTTCGAAATCCCGTGAAATTCGTAAAAAAATCCAAAACCCGTTCCGAATACCAAAAAAAAATGAGACCTAATCAATAGCATAGTCGAAATGCCTGTTCAACTTGGGTGGTCCAACTAGAGTAGTGCTGTCCTTGTCTAACTTCAACGATCTTGTATAGCGTTGTCTCGCTCTAACGTGGTTGGGACCATAGAGTAGAATTTAGAAGCGATTTTTTTGATAGTGCGATTTGGTTGGACTTTGTTGTTATTGATTTTAGTATTGACAATATTTTAATAATTTATTTAGAAAGCTTTTTAGATAGGCTTTTAAGATCCTGGATATCATGTAGTAGTAGAGTGCTAATACAAGTAAAACGAGCACAAACACGACGGATCTATCTTGCTATATTGCTTAGAACAGGAGTTCCTTTCGAATCCATCATGAAATCAGCGCCATTTTGTCATATTATTGCATTGTCACACGATGTTCATCCCTACCGCGGTCATCCACGGTTCATTTCAGGAACTATATTTTGCCATGCATCCGGCTATGGAATCAACTCCTGCATTCCCAGAGCGCTATGACTTGTCCTTCTTCAAACGGGGCTTTAGGAGGGTCCTTAAAGTTAGGCTGTAGGTAAACCCCCCCCCCCCTGACATTGCAGAGGTCTATGAGCAACGGTAACCGCGTACAATAAGATGGCCCGTCATCAATAAAAATGGAGTATTAAATCCAGTATCGCCCTTTTAAAATACTCTCACAACAAAGGTCTCTCAGAGACAACCTTTACAAGTCAATAAATAACACGTTAAAAACGACACATCTATTTTTTAACGAGTCTTTGATCAAATTTCACTTGGCTCTTTTTCGCAAGCTACATTATTACAATTACTATCTCACTCCCACGCTTGCACTTTCGACCTGTGCTCTATCTCTTTCTGACTCTTAACGTAAGAAAGGGACGGAACGATTGCAATTTCAGACGTACATTTTTATTGAGCTTGAACTTAAATGAAGCTTAACCTTAATGTTATTAGTTTGTAACTCAAAATTGTTTTAAATTGAACCGATATTGATGACTCTTTTTTTGCTAGCACGCCCGTGCAATTTCGTCTGCGTCACTTTCAATTCAAAGGTAGCTTATGTTCTTTCTCAGGGAGAGATTGTCTGTGCCATATTCCATCAAAATCGGCTGAGAGGTTTAAGCGCGAAACAGACAGAGTTACTTTCGCATTTATAATATTAATAGGGATGAATTTGATAAAGACCGAGCTAGTATTTTTTGAACTTTTCTCAAAAATGGAAATCGTTTTTCTAAAAAAATATTACCCAAATCGTAAATTCCAAAACCCCTTCACGGCCTCCCTTACTATAAAGATGACGTATCTATAGCCAACGAATGCCAACGATTAAATCGATCTAATTGCACGCGTTACCTGTCAATACAACTGTCAGAACTGTCAAAACTGACAGCCGTCACATGGTCACTCTAGATTGTAATCTGTGCACGATTTGATGTCAATAAGTAATCTGTGCATCCAAATTAACTTGCTTGTGTATTTTGTTTGTTATTAGCTTCGTCTGCGTCACAATGTCTTGCAAAATGACATGACATGTCCCTCTTTAAACGAGGTTTAAAAAAAGTCCTGTATAGTGATAGATAACGGCCCCTCATTGCCCTGGCATTGCAGAGGTTCATCAGCGACAGTAACCGCTTACCATCAGGTGGGCTGTATCGTTTATCTTATATATAAAAATGAATTGCTGTTCGTTAGTCTCGCTAAAACTCGAGAACGACTGAACCGATTTAGCTTATTTTAATCTTGAAATATTCGTAGAAGTCCAGGGAAGGTTTAAACGATGAGAATATTTCCTAATGTGACGCAGACGAAGTTGTGTGGGCCAGCTAGTCTTTCAATAAAAAGTTAAATTCAGTTCTGTAACAATTCGTTTACTGTTGGGCTCAGGTCTCCTCAGTAAAGAGAACAGGGATAGTACACCACGCGAATGAAAAGCTACATTATCCACGAATAACATACGATAGATTTTATTGTGGAAAAAAATAGAGATCCTTACTAAAACTCCAATAATGTAAGTCAAGGTGTGAAAACATTACCCAAAAACGTCCTTACTTCGCGTGCGCTGCGAAAACTATTGATGATAGAACAAAATGATGTACTACGGATTTGTAGGTCTTATTAAGATCTAACAGTGCTGAACCACTTTTTGACGCAGACGAAGTTGCGAGGATAAGTCTAGTCCATAATAAAAAACCCTAAATCCAGTTTAAATAATATTAATGATTGTAAATTGATATATTAGTCAGCGGCCACCCAAGTTGTGGAGTTTGTTTTATTTGCGCCCTGATAGATGCAGGCACGCGCTCATTGGACCGGCTGCAGGGTTGCCACGATAAAACCGTAGTACTTTTAAAATACAAGCTTTATATTAACTTGCACTGGATGTATTTTCAATGGGATCTTACCGCGATATTTAATTAATTGAGTTGTCTCGATATTTCAACGTTGTTGAAAACGTCATGATCACGAGAAGACTGGATACTGCGGGTCGATTTAAGAGCAAACAAATTTGTCAACCCTCTTTCTCGTTCGCTTTTGGGTGGTACCACTGGAACTCGAACTCACATCACGACACACCACACTCACTGTATCTACAAGACTCTGTGAGCATGAACCCTTAGTGACTGTTGTGTTTAGCGTTTAGTATCCAGTCTTCTCGTGATCATGAAGTTGGCAACAACGTTGAAATAATGAGACAACTCAATTAATTAAATATCGCGGTAAGAACCCGTTGAAAATGCATGAAAGTATTATAGAAAACCGCGAGTGTCTGAATAAGTTTGCACTGGATGTAACTATGTATGTGAAATATTGAAAACTAATTTTCAAAAACTTCCCAGTTTCCGATTGAGTTGACATTTTGCACGTTTGTGTATCGCGCAATGCAATAATCTGACGAAATGATGCTCATCTGATGATGGTTTCGGAGGGTGGTCATAGAATCTCCTGTACTAAATAAAATAGACTCGCCGTGTTTCGGCTCATTTTACTTGACATAGCACTCTACTACTACATGATATCAAGGATCTTAAAGAGTGTATTTTTAAAAAATCTTTAAAATAAATTATGTGTTAAATAAATAAATAAACTTACTTATCCACCGGAAACCGAACCATAATTGCTATGTATATTTATGCCAGGCCAAAATTGACCACAACACTCAAGTTGTTTTGGACAGCCCTACAATATCCGTTGGCGCTCAACTCAAAACAACAGTACAGCGGCTGTTTTTAATTGTTTGTTCAACATTCTATTACAAACATACGATTTTTTACTGTCACGGATTTATTATAATGATCTAATTAAATACTTCTCACGTTAAAGATAATTTTTTGATCGACTTGTCAAAAGGAGGTAATCAAGTAGACTGTTTTTTTTATGCATAAGTAGGTGGACCAATTTAGATGATTCTTGTTGGTGATAAAAGGTGATATTTTTTGCATTTTTTTTACTCCAATTCGCAATTTTTGACCTACTTCCAAAAAGGAGGAGGTACAATTTGTCTGTATTTTTTTTTATGTTTGCTCCTCGATAACTATAGTTTGGACCGATTTCAATGATTCTTTTTTGTTCCAAAGCAGACATTTTGAGCATTATCTCATATAAATTGGATAAAGATCTGTCTGGTAGTTTTTGTGCTATGCTTGAGAAATGGAAGTCGGTCGTTTTCATTTTTGTAATAAAAATATTATTTGTGATGTATGATTGCAACTATTTATTTTATGTGTGAAGCGATTTCGATGGTTCTTATCGTGTTAGAAAGCAGATATAACAACCCATTGCTCAATGCTGGGCTCAGGTCTCCTCAATAGAGGGATTAAGTATAGTCCATCACGAGACCACAATGCGAGAGAACTTCACATATTGTCCTCCAGGTTTGTAACTCCTTTTCAATTCCAATATGCAGGTTTCCTCACGATGTTTTCCTTCGCCGTTTTTAAAAAGTAACCCCAGGCCCAGTTGTTGACAACTTCCAAACATTTTGTATAAAGAAATTAAAATTTATTTTATAATTTTATAAAAAAAAAAAAAGCTATATTGTACTTTTTTTTTATTTTTGTCGGAATAAGAAAAATCATAATTGACAACAATTTTGAAGTTGTCATTTATTAGGCTAGACTTTATTGGGTCGGTCAATTTATTCTATATTTTTTCAATTAATAAGCTACAGATATAACTCTAAATTCTTTGTTTTTAATCCCTCGTCTGTGTTCGTAAATTTTCACTATATGCCAAAACTGGACTCGCTCGCCCGGATTTCGTTCGGAATCACTACCTTATTTGATTATCCTTTAAAATTATTTTTACATAAAATTTTGAAGTCGATTTTTGGAACGAAGTTCCTTATCGCGCGTTATCGAAAGGGGGCTAAACGGAAATTCTTATGAAAAAGTTGGCACGACACTTTTTTGGTTTTAAATGATTATCGCTAGATGGCACTGTGATTAAAAGCTTTTAAAACTATTCCTTATTTTGTTTTATATGATTAATGCTAGATGGCGCTGTGATATAATAAAATATTTTATTTAAGTTAAAGTTAGTTTAAACTAAGTAATTATTATAACTTAAAAAAATAAAATTTTATTACAATTCCCTCACTAATTAATCGAAAGGAACTTCGTTCTATCCGGGTGTCCCTTGACACCTCTCAAGTTTAATTTAACCGAAATATTTCAGTAAAATATGAGATGATAATAAAATGTCAATAAATTTCCGAATTGTCACCTCGTGTTTAATTTTGGCTCCTGCCACAGACTCGGCGTAAGTTAACAAACCAATTTTGACGCAGTTCCCAGTTGAGTGAATTATTATAGTTTAAAAGTAATCTAATAAATGGTTAGTCTGTAGTTATTTTACTGTTTCATCGTGTGAGGTCTTAGGCGTAAGAAAGTAAACCTAGGACATAAGATCTCAATCTTCCCATTTATCAGCTCAATTTATATTCCAAAACCATAAAATATAAAGCTATATAAACCTTAAAAATGTACTAAAAGACAGCTCTAAATATACCAGCTAAAATCTTAAAGAAACCAATGTAAATTGACACTTAACCTCAAACATTTTCTTTAAAAACGCCGGCCATTTTAAATTGGTAGTATAAATACTATAAAATGCATCTATCTCGCTCGCACTTATAGGAAACTCGTTAAGTTTAATGTGTGGGAAAGAGATGGAGAACGTAGGGTGCATTCGACGTGGGTGGTCAACGTTTAAGTCAAAAGTTCGTTCAACTTTTTTAACACCTGTATTTAAAGTTTTAAAACTTAAATTATTGTAGACTAGTTTCTCGTGCGGGTTTCACTGTATTTTTGTTTATTTTACGCGCTAGAAATAAATAAAGTTTAAATTGAGATATACTTACTAAATGATTCTGAGAAATTCGTGGATTTTATTTAGAAAAAGAATAAGACGGCTGGACAGTCGCTGGACATCCGGATAGAACGAAGTTCCTTTCGATTAAAACGTATCTCATAAGAATTATTTCCTTTCGTAACGCGCGATAAGGAACGTGTTTTAAAATATTTTGATCACAGCGCCATCTAGCGATAATCATCTAAAACAAAAAAGTGACGTGACAACTTTTCGTAAGAATTTTTTCCGTCTAGCCCCCTTTCACAACGCGCGATAAGGAACTTCGTTCCAATATTTTACGCATTTTTTTTACTCTTTTTGAGCGAAATTACTTTTAAGGTCAATGTTATCAAATTAACGTATCTAATGAATAAATTACTACTTTTACTTTTCACTTTTGAACCCGCAATTAAAATCAATTCTTTTTAAAATGTTCTTTGAAGTTAAGGGATGATTTTTACGGCGAGAAAATTTCGGATAATTGCAAAAAAAGGTATAATCTGAGTTGCTGTATAGTTTTCTAGTTATAAATAAATTTCTGTTAAAGAAAACTTTTCAAAGACAAGCTTTTAAGATCTTGAATATCATGTATCAGTAGAGTGCTAGCTAAGACAAGTAAAACGAGCTCAAACACGATCTATCTTCTTTAGTACAAGAGTTCCTATGACCTTCCGAATCCATCATCAGATCAGCGCCATTTTGTCATATTATTGTATTGTCACGCGATATACATCTGCGTGCAAAATTGTCAGCTCAATCGGAAACTGGAAAGTCAAATTTAGCTTGCAAGATTCCACCCGAACTTACATAGTTACATCCAGTGCAAGTTAATATAAAGCTTGTAACGGTATTTCAATTTTAAAACTGATTAAACTTACCTATCAAGTTGTCGTCACAGTGTCACGCTTATCTCGAACAAAGTAATATAAAACGCCCCATTTTTAAATTGTTCAGACTACCCTTCTGATTTTAAGTGTACAGCTAGGAATTTACACCCTCTTCAATCAATAAAGGTTGGCTTACATGGTGCCTAAACTTAGTAACATATTTAATTTTGACTGGTACATACTAGTTTTTTAGTGTTTCATTTATTATTTATATCTGTTGTGGTGATGTCGTCCGTTCGATATTTCCGCGGAGCTGGCTGAACATCAGCGCTGTGAAGTGTTTCACTTGACAGCATTTTGCTGAGCCAGTGGTCCGTTTGCTGTGGCAAGGACACTTTCAGACAAAAATGATGATGTAACGCACTTTGCTACAGCAATAAAGATTTTCTTTCTTTCTTCCTAATTCTTTTATTATAATTTGTATTGGTTTTAAGTTGCTACCTATGTATTGACATACTTGTCTTAGTACTGTAGTGTAACACACACTTACTGCCCACTGCTGGGATTAGGTCTCAGAAGAGATTAGGCATAGTCCACCACCGCTTTTATACCTATACCAGTAAATTGACTACTTATACTATTTTAACTGAATCCAAAATCCATCCATTCAATCGGCTGTTTTTCAAACATTTTAGTTAATATTTAGCACTAATTCAAATCCAGTCTTACTTTCTCCACACTTTAACCCATGTCTCCCTCTCTGGATCGTTACGGATCACAAGAGATCGCTATAGATCATCTACAGCTCATGTAATCCCACCTTGTGACTCAGGCTCGCTCGGCACGCACATGTAACTCTCAAATTAACCGCGCTTGCTCTAGTATGTTTATTGACATCTTCACGCTTACCATCAGTAGGGTTTGTTCCTGACATATTGCTTTTATTTATTAAGACACACAAAATAAGTAACAATAGGTTATACTTTCATGCATTTTCAACGGGTTCTTACTACGATATTTAATTAATTGAGTTGTCTCGATATTTTAACGTTGTTGCAAACGTCATGACGTCATGAAACGTCAAAAGCGAACGAGAAAGAGGGTAGACATATTTGTTTGCTCTTAAATCGACCCGCAGTATCCAGTCTTCTCGTGATCATGACGTTTGAAAATGCATTGTTGAAAATGCATGAAAGTATTATAGAAAACCGCGAGTGTCTGAATAAGTTTACAATAGATAGGTTATTTTGCAAAATGTCATCTTGATAAAACAACATTGTTACTCCAAGTATTTGTTAGAAAATTGTGTTTTTCATGGACTCATTTTTTTTTTAAGATCGAAATAAGTACTAGTGTCTCAATTTATTTTATTATTGCGTGTTGCTTTCATGCATTATAAACGGGTTCTTACCGCGAGTGTTTGAATAAGTTATTGCGTGTATTTATTGTCTAAATTAGCCGATTTCGATGATTTGTTTTTTTTGTTAGACAATTAATTGATCTGTGTATACAGGGTGTTGGTGCCCGGTGAAACAATACTTTGAGGGCTTAATCTATATCACATTTCAAATCATATTATTATACACATACTTTTGAAACGTAGATGATCACTTTATTTTCCCATACAAAGTTGAAAAAATATTATTTTGTATTATTTTTGACAACCCTATCCTGACCTACATTCAGCGTGCTATATCTATTTTCACGAACACAAGCGCATGTATCCTGTTTAGAATGTGATTTTTGTCCCGTGTATTATTACAATGTTCTATGATATAGGAGGTGACTAGCCGGCTTAAGTCTTTAGCTGTTGGTGTAGGTCAGTACGGTAGGGTTGATCACGCACTAATTAACACGTAGTTTTGATTAGTTATAACTTGTGATATATTATGCCTAGAAAACTCAGACTTGGTGGATGGCTTCTACATCAAGTATACTATTTGCAGTTAAAGTATTGTTTCATCGGATTTTAACACCCTGAATATGTCACTTAGAGGAATAAAGAAAGGAGTGGAGAGAAGACATATTGCGCGGATCCCATCTAAATGGGATAAGGTGAAGCGAAAGAAAGATATGTCACTTAACACGATCACTGCTACACGAGGCCTAAATGACCCTTCTTGCAACTTTCCTGCTTCAAGGAAAAACGGCAACTTCCGGTGCGAAGAACATAACTATGATATAGGAGGTGGGGTCTAATAGACCGCGTATCACCCTAACGTCTAGTCATGGTGCGGGCCGATAACACCTCGTATCGCAGCGAACGTGTTAACATTTTTTTTAATGCTAGATAGATAAATGGGCTTACGGCCCACCTGATGGTAAGCGGTCACTGATATGAAATGATCAAAATTATACCAATTTTTGATTTTGGTAATAAATAATGTTGCCATTTTACGTTCTAATAAAAGATTAACAGGATTTTCTCAATAATGTTTTGTTATTAAACAAGACAGTCCTCTTGATGTTAAGCGACCCCGTGTACTAATAAAAGGTGACAATCTATTAAGGGTGTTAGCAAAGGGTTTGCACCCCTAAAACATTTATTGAAATAGTTGTGGCGTGGCTAAACGGGAATCCGGGTTTTGATGTGGGGGTGAATTTAGAATTTTTAGGGTAGTTTTTTTAAGGTCTTTGGAAGGTTTTATTGTAGGGAGAAATTGCTGGTTTTTCTATTAAAAGAAAAATATCTGATGAAATAAAAACTATGTTTGAGTTTCTGGGGGCGGCGCGACGGGAAAGAGTGCCGATGGCGTAACGCGTCGCGTCGTCCCTCATAACCCCGTGCTGGGTTCTGGCCTCAGCCGGGGTTCGGACGCTGAGTGTGAGCGGTTAGAGGTTTTAGTGCGGTTCAACTCCCACATACCGTGATTTCCTCCAATTAAAAAAAAAAAAAGTTTGAGTTTCTAAAGCTTTTTTTTGTTTCATTCCATTCTATGGTTTTCTCATGTATTTAATTCATGAAGATTTTTTTTTTTTTAATAATTCTTTAAAAATGGAAACTGATTCCATTAATGATTGTGTAAGATTTTAGGCAAAAAAAAGCTATCTCTAGCTAGAGCCATATTTAAAAAAATATAGTAAATCATCAAATGTGTAGCTAATCTCTTGAATATACTTATTATAAAAATAAAACACAAATTAAGTTTCGAAATAAATTTTCATTTATTTTTGTTTCACTAAAAATCACTAATTTTAGAATTAAAAATTAGTGACAAAATTAAAAACATTTTTTTACATCATCTGTCACTTTTTGTTTTTTTCTGTAAAAACATTACATCGATTTAATAGTGATATTATTTTTTTCTAAATTATCACTGTTTCTAATTTTGTCACTAATTTTAACACTAAAGTCTTGTTCACATTGGTCTGTTAAAATGCATTGTTTCTTAAATTATATTTACATAGTAAATTTTTCTATACTTACAATAATACTTTAGATGTAAATATTAGATTTTTTAGAATTATTAATAAAAAAATATGTACAGAAATCCATTTGTAATGTGAATGAAACTACAGTCCGCCAGATGGAAAGTGGTAACCGTCGCTTATGAATCTTTTCAATGCCAGATCATTGGGGACCTACCCATCACCGACTATAGAGATAGGTAGGTACTTAAATCTACTGCCTTATACTAATAGGTAGGTACCTATATAAAAAAAAACGTGAAAGGTGTCAAGGGACACCCGGATGAAACGAAGTTCCTTTCAATTAATTAGTGAGGGAATTGTAATAAAATTTTATTTTTTTAAGTTATAATAATTAGTTAGTTTAAAACGTGTCTCTCTTTTTCTTTCAGAGAAATAAAATATTTTAATCACAGCGCCATCTAGCGATAATCATCTAAAACAAAAAAGTGTCGTGACAACTTTTTCATAAGAATTTCCGTCTAGCCCCCTTTCGATAACGCGCAATAAGGAACTTCGTTCCAATATTTTACAATAGTATCTTAATGACAAACGGCTACTCTAATAACATATCGAGATCGAATTAAAAATTTTTTCGTCAATTTTTTGCAAATTTTTCGAGTAATTTTTACGAGTTTTTTTAAAATAAATATCGCAAGTTAAAACAGTCCAACGTGAACGATCGCTAATACTGCTACATTGCACAATAAATAACTTAATAATTATTAAACTTAATTTATATTTAAATGTATTTACATTTTTAAACAACGAAAAACTTAAGAATTTTACATTTTTTAATTTAACAAAATTTTTTATTTACATTTTTTTATTTAAAGAAAATGTATGTTGTTTTCAATGATTTTGCAATTGTATAAACTCAATTATTGGTACTTATGTATTTAGACTCTGAGGCTGAGATTCGAGGTTATTTTTATTAACTGAAAAGTTATATAACATAATGTAGTCACGTTTGACTAATATGACATACATATTAAAACTAGTGAAGAAAATGTTTAGAAAAACTGATGTACAAATTGGCTAGCCAACGATCAACACACGTGAAAAACAAATGATGGTGTCGACCAACATGTAAACGGGGGTTTTGTATGCATTGGCCAACATTGAAACTATGTGAAATACCGTTTGACAGTTGGCCTACCAGTTGTCATTTACGCGCTTTGCAAGTTGTCATCATCGTCATTTTCTTTACGTGTGTTGGACGTTGGCGAGCCAATACGCAAACGCAATTTAAACTTGAAATAATGATAATTAAAAATCAGTACTTTTTCACACTTGAAATTAATTTTTAATTCATACAAAAATGCGCACTAAGTTACTTCCGCTATTTCTCAAGACGGTGACTATTTCGAAACTGTCAGTAACTTTATAACGTCAAATAAACTATTTAATTTCATTAAATTATGTACACAACAGTTCTGACACTCTAGCATCTATTCTTCAACTCTCTTTCTCTTTCTCTAGCTTTCATCTCCAACTCTTCCTCCTCCTTCGTCAACGGGACCGTGCTATGATTATAAAGACCCTGGGCCATCAGCTGCAGGGCCAACGGATTCCTCTGCCCAGAAGCCTTCTTGATCTTGGCCCGTTTGTTCTGGAACCAGATCTTGATTTGTGCTTCAGCGAGGCCCAGTTCAGCGGCGAGGCTCTGCCGACGACGCTCGGTAAGGTACCGGTTCTCGGCGAACTCGTGCTGAACAAGACATTGATGGTTAGTCGTATATATACTTGTTAGCAGTCGTTAACTTAATGTATATAGGTTATCCATAAGTTTGAAGACGGTTCTTAAAGGTAGGTAGTAGATGGACCTGACATTGCAGAGGTCCATGAGCGACGACAACAGCTTAATATAAGTAGCAGACAGATATGAAGTTGATGGTTAGTTTGTGGTGGCTGTCTTTGTTACAAAGGTTTGAGAGTCCTTAATAGTAGCAAGGCAATGTCCCCTGACATTGCAGAGGTCCATGAGCAACTGTACTGTACTTTAACAACCCATTACTACCCACTGCTGGGCTCAGGTCTCCTCCGAAAAGCGATTAGGCATAGTCCACCACGCTTGCCCAATGCTTTTCTGGCACAAGAAAAGTTGCATGAAATAATATTCTCAGTAAGTACCTTTAGTCTCGCCAATTGTGGTCCAGAGAACGCCGTTCTTGGTCTCTTCTCGTCATTATTAGCTGTGTCCCCGGGCGGCTTCTTAGGTCGTCTTGTGCGTGGACCTGCACATAAATACATAGATAATAAAAATTTATTGTAATATTAAATATTTGTGATTTTATGGCAACACATAAATATAGAACAATATTGTTGTGGAAAAAATGTCAATACTTTTTGCTTATGGCTAAAGAAAAATTAGAAATTAAATTGGTCGGTACGAAATAAGACAAAATAATATATAAAAAGTAATATGCAAGATAACTTACTTAATAACTACATAATTCAATAGGTATACAAATACTAGGTAACGTAAAATGATTAACATGTTTAAAATAATCAACATTCTATAAATCTATGTTTTCCAAAACGTGACTACTACTAGGATTAAACATTTTTATTTTCACTACAAAATACACAGTAAAAAACAATAAACATTACAGAAAAACATCGCACACCACAAAACGTAACAACATGCAAAATACAATACAGTGCATAAAATACTCCACAGTGCAAAACACACAACACAGTGCATTAAATACTACACAGTGCAAATGATAAAACGGTAGCTACGACGACAATCCCGTAACAAGCAAACGATGCAATATCTTAACCAATTCAGCTAGCTCCAGCGAACAGATACAATCTGAACGAATTATAAAATTGGTCAAAATATTTCACCGATCGCCTGACGGGCTCTTCTCTTCTTCTTGCAGGCACTACATAGTATAAAACAAAGTCGCTTCACGCTGTCTGTTTCTATGTATGCTCAAAATCTTTAATACTAAGCAATATAATTAGGTTTAGATATAAAATGTTTCAAGAGGATGGTTTACGTGTAAAATTCATGCGTTATATATATTATAGAAACATTTAAGTAGATTTTGTTGTGTTGTAAATAAGCACATTTTTTCTGCTCTTCTTCAAAAATGAAAGTCGTTATCATTGTTGTCATAAATATGACTTATTAAGTTAACCACTCGTCTGGGGACGTCCATTATCGCTATTTTACGAAACTGGGGAGATTTCGAATTTGAATTAACCCAATAATGTCTTTGTAAATCGTTATTATAAAAATATGTTGAGTCTTATATTTTGAGCTAAAACATATTATCTCCGTAAAATACGAGACGATTAAAAATTCAAACAAAGCAAAGTTTAGCTAAGCTTAATTTTGACTCCTGCCACAGACTTGGTAAAAGTAAACAAACCCATTTTGACGCAGTACCCAGTTGAGTGGTAAAATCAGTTTACTTTAAAAATATAACAAAACCTTCCTTAAATGAGCCTATAATTCAATTACGGCATATTAACATTAAAACTGTAATGAAGTCAAGTATAAAATGCTAATTATATAACAAAGGATGATATAAAACTTTACGATTCTAATACCGCAGTTAAATTTATTAGTTCTTAAGTAATTTACGTTTCGTAAGCTTATTTATGCTAATAAAATTGCAATTAAACTATGCATGTGAAAAAATACATACTCACCTACCATAAACACGTAAAGTACAGAAAATATTGTTTTATTAGTTTTTAAGTCGGCAATAGGCCACTTAACGGTAAAAAGTTACCAACTATAGACCTAATATATACAAAAAATAATCTCTGTAAGTTTTATGGGTATGAGACTTAGGGTATAAAATGTGTAATGTCCTGTTTTATTTTTATTCAATTTAATTTAATTTCACTTTTAAACGTTTTCATTTTATTTTTATTCAATTTGATTTAATTCTTAGCTAATTTTATTTATTTTTGATCTGTTGCAAATAAAAAAAAAGCTACCTCAACTTTCGACTGTATAGAATTCGTAAACCTCGTTTAAAAAGGACTAGTTATAGCATATGTAATAATAGATATCAACTTGCATGTATATATGTCAGTTAGTAGCTAAAGTTGACAAACTTCCCGGTTTCCGATTGAGCTGACATTAATAATATGACAAGATTGAGATGATCTGAATGAATTCCAAAGGTCGTCATAGAAACTCCTGTAGGTACTAAACAAAATAGACATGTCGTGTTTGGGCTCGTTTTAGTACTCTACTGTTACATGATATCCAAAATCTTAAAAACTTGTGTTTAAAAACTTTTCTTTAAAATAAATTATACAGGGTGATTTGTTAGAGAGGGTGATGAGTACTCTGTTCTAATAGGGAATATTACAAAAAATAGGTAAAATTAGATTTTTTTTTTAAATCTAAATTCGACAAAACTACCTCAAACATAAACAATTTCGGCTTAAAGAGTGTTGACTAATGACCTCTAGTGATCTCGCGCACCCCACACCTCCGCCACATCCATCAGCTGTCGAAAAACCATCATTTCGCAAGAATTTTAGATATTTTTAAGTTGCGATTACTAAGGCATTAAGCCATATTCTATGGTAATAATATTTTTACTGGTCGTATATAACCATCAGCTACCATGACCTTCAATATGTACCCTCACTAGGAAATCACCCTGTATACTTTATAGATGTTAAACAAAACAGCAGAAGTTGCTCACAATGAGAATAAACTGTCTAAGAAAATTGAAATGTATGAAAATTATGCTATTTTTTTCGTGTTTAAGTCACGGTGCTATGATCGCATAATACAAAACGTTTTGAAGTGCTATTTCACACGTTATTACTGACTTGATTAGTATGTAAACGTGTTGAAACATAATAATGTCAGAGTAGGGCTGTCAATCATTTATTTAAAAGTAAACTTTAAATACAAACTTTTAAGATCCTGAATATCATGTAGCAGTAGCTGTGTGTAGCAGTAGAGTGCTAGCTAATACAAGTAAAACTAGCAGCTCACAAACACGACGGGTTTATCTTATTTAGTACTGTAGTGCCTATGACCGAATCCATCATCAGAGCCATTTTGTCACATTATTGACTCACGACGATTGACGACTCACCATACCATTGCGTGGATGCTCATGTGGGACGAGTCGAATAGAAGCGTGGCCTATAATATATCGCTTAGGCCACGTTCTGTTATTTTGTCACTAACACTTAGATTAAGACTTACTAACACTTTTATGTATTGTAATGTGGGCTCTTGTAGCCATTATGATTAACACTAAATAAAAAAAAATTGTCCGGGAAACCAGGAAGTTTGTTAAATTTAGCTGACAAGATTCCACCCAAACTTATACAGTTACAACCAGTGCAAGTTAATAAAAAGCTTATAATATAGGTTTATGTTGTACATTTTTGTCCTAAAAAACTGATCTTATTTAAGTAGTGTCATATTTCAAATAAATAACCAAATGCTACGTAATTCGTGCATCTAGTATATTTAATCAAAAGTGGCAGCCCTACTGTTTTCTACTGTTATAGAAACAATTCCATATCAAAAATGGAAGACATAAATTTTCATAAAATTACCAATAATCATTACATTTGTGTGAAACAATGTATTAACTATTCAATTGCTATCATATAAAAAAATATATGAGTTGAAGAAGTAATGGAATGTCTACTAATAGGGTAAAGATAAAGAATTTGTTTGTGATTCATTTTTAGAAATAAATAATACTTGTTTAAAAACAATAATCAGTGGTGTTGTGAAAAATTGCACATAAATCTTTTTCACATTTAAATTTAGAGGTACAAGTTTAACATATCTACCCCTTTTTAATGCAGAATATTATTTTTTTAGCTAAACTTAAAAACAAAACCTTACTATAATACATTACTTATAATGTACAATGTAGTAAGATATATTATTATTTAAAACACATTAATTTAAAATAAATTGTGTAATTTATATCACCTATCATTCTAATATATCTTACAGCATTATACATTAAAACAATACACAGTGCATCACACAACACAGTACACAAAAAAACAATGCAACACAATAAAAGTGCTAAGTAAAAAAACTATATAACAAAAATGCAAAAATAAAAAACATACTCAAGTTACATGACAACAGTGTAAAATAAAAACGTAAAAAAATTAAAAATTCAATCATGTACTAATAATTCAATTCAATATGACTTATTAAGTTTTTTATTGTTTGTGTTGAAGTATGTTTTTGTACGGTTCTACCCTTTTGTGTTGATTCTGACATATTATACTGACACTATGACATGCTATTTGTTATTTTTAAAATGACCCCAAATTTACTAATTTTTGTATGATTATTTTAAAAATCAGAGATATTTGAAAGACATATTTAAGTTTTTTTTTGTTTGTAATTAAACTAAAATTATGATTGATAGAGTTTGCTATTTTATATTCCTTTTTTAAATAATCCTACACTGCATTATGCTACAATATTATTTTTTTGTGAAATTAATTATTAAAATTAGTCTTGTACTGTAACAACCCATTACTGCCCACTGCTGAGCTCAGGTCTCCTCCGAAGAGGAGGCATAGTCCACCACGCTTGCCTAATGCGGATTGGGGACTTCACATATCTTCAAAGGATTTTTTTTAGAATCCTTTTCCGATATGCAGGTTGTTTTCCTCACGATGTTTTCCTTCACCGTTTTTAGCCAGTGGTGTTGTGAAAAATTGCACATAGATCTTTTTCATATTAAGATTTAGAGGTACAAGCCGGCCGGTTTTGAACCCGCGACCTCCCGTACGGAAGGCAAGCGCTTCGACCACTCAGCCACAACGACTATATTATAATAAATTAGTCTTAGTTACATATAACAGTAACTGTATTATTAACACACAAAGACATACTATTCTTTCCATTTCCTATGCTCACTTAGTTTCAAATTTTATATCCATGTAGCATACGCAAAGTATGTTCAGTTATTTTTTGTTTATTTTTTGTTTACCAGTTAACAATCTGTGATAAATTGTTACAAAGGTCACTGATCTTACCTTCCTTGGCGCGGAAAGTGATGGAATGACAGTTTTTTTGTCATTTAGACCAGGCGTCGGATTAGTCATTTTTTTTTTACTTTCGAGGCGTGATTATTTTTTGTTTACAAATATTTTTAATAGTTTAGTTTTTAGAGTGTTTTGACTTTCGTTTTGTTTGTGTTTTAGTACCAGTTAAGTTTACAAAAATAATAAAATTATTCTTACAACAATTTTTAAACCTGTCATTTAATTGAGTATTATGTGTAAATGTTATATGACCATATCGTAAAAAAAGTTATAATATTGTTATGTATAATAATAACTATAAAATATAAACAATAAATAATTTATCTCACGTGATTCCCGTGAGCTGGACCCGTACTTACTTCTTCCTGTAACAAAAGAAAAACATACATTAGTTATCTATATTTATATACAAATAATAAAAATATATTATATTTAATTATCTTAGGATTTTTTTATACGAAGACTACAAAAGAATTTACGGCTTAAATAATAGTAAGTGGTTACCGTCGCTCCTGAGCCTCTGCAATGTCAGAGCAATGAGGGACCGTTCATCACCTACTATACAGGACTTTTCTTAAACCTCGTTTAAAGAGGGACATGTCATAGCACTCCGGGAATACCGCAGACGGGAGTTCATTGGATGTAGTTTTTAGTTATAACGTCAACATGAGCATATCATCAATGTTGAAAATAAATTATTTAATTTCATTCCAACTCGGAATGAAACGGTAAATATGTTTATTTAAAAAATAAAAGGTACAAATTTACAAAAATAGCCAAAAAGGGTCCTCTTTACAAGCTTTATATTAACTTGTACTGGATGTAACTATGTAAGTTAAAAGCTTGTATTTGAAAAGTTTTCTTTAAACCTTCGAGAAGCTGTGAGAAGTCTCTTCTATAAAATATGGTATAAAATGTGTTCACCTAGAAAAAGTGAGAATAACCAAACACAACAAATTGTCATAAACTTATTCAGGCACTCGCGGTTTTCTATAATACTTTCATGCATTTTCAACGGGTTCTTACGACGATATTTAATTAATTGAGTTGTCTCGATATTTCAACGTTGTTGCAAACGTCATGATCTCGAGAAAACTCTTCTCGTCAAACTCGTTGTCAAATCATGCTAACTCAAAAAGTATTTGGGACAAACCACCCAAAAGCAATAATCCAAATCGGTCCACCATAAAGCACCTATTCATTCAAAAATTAGCCTTAAACTAGGTCCAACTTGTAATCCAACATGTTAGTGAACGAACAGCAAGCTTTACGATGACGTCAACGACCACCCACAGTCTTATTAAGACATCATAAGATTTTATCATCTTTCTTTTTATGTAATTATTATACGTAATTAAAGACCGTCGCCATTTTATGTACGTTTTTTAATGGTTTAGTTTTAGAGTAGTTATAGTTAGGTGAAAAGTAGAAAATGGTAATGGAGAAATGTGCTTTTAGGGAAAGTAGTCAATAGATTTTAACAAAAAAGTAGTAAATTTTTTTTGACAAACAAAATTTTTTTTTCGTTTGACAAGATTTTGTTTTTTTTTTGTAATTTTATTGCGATTATTTTTATTTGACTTCAAACATTTGACGATCCACAAAAATGTGCCTTTAGAATTAAAAATAGCTAGTAAAATTAGTTAGCAGATGTATATACAGGGTGATAGTAATAACGATTGTGAAAAAATAGGTACTTAAGTTCCACATAAAACAGTATAAACGCGACCCCACTCGTAGCGTCCACTACGTCGTGCGAGCTATAAATATTTTGCAGGAATTTTTGACATATTTCATCGGCGCGTAATTCATACGTTTTTAACTGAATTCTTCAAAAAACTTAATCATTAGTTTGTTTTTTAAATTATTTGTGCTCATGAAACTAAATTGATGTCGAAATTGTATAGGAATGTAAAAAATCCGCCAAACTGTTAATAAATAACTTTATATGATTCTAATTAAGGCTTGTACCGGTTTTGATAGTAAACATTGACTTCCAGTGAAAGCGACGCTATGTAATGCTATTCTCTCAAGTTTTTAAGATCCTGGATATCATGTATCAGTAGAGTGCTAGCTAATACAAGTAACGACAACGATGAGTTTATCTTGTTTAGTACAGGAGTTTCTATGACCTTCCGAATCCATCATCAGATCAGCGCCATTTTGTCGTATTATTGTATTGTCACGCGATATACATCTGCGTGCAAAATGTCAGCTCAATCGGAAACCGGGAAGTTTGTCTTTAGCTTGGAAGATTCCACCCAATTACATAGTTACATCCAGTGCAAGTTAATATAAAGCTTTATATAAATATCTTCTGTTTTGAACTGGATATCCAACTTTATCGTGTTAATCGATATAAAGCGGTAACTGACCAATCATTATAATAATATCTTCATTATGAGACTTCGTTGGTGGCATTCAAACAAACTTTATTCAAATCATATTAAGTTCAACTGCTACAGAGATTGAGGTCGTTTTTTGACCGACTTCCAATATGGAGGAGATAGTTCCTTCATAACTTCAGTTTGGGTGGACCGATTTGAATGATTCTGTCAGATGAAAGATGATAGAAAATGTGTGATGGTATGTGGGAGTTGAACCGCACTAAAACCTCCAACCGCCCACATTCAGCGTCCGAACCCCGACTGAGGCCAGAACCCAGCACGGGGCTATGAGGGACGGCGCGACGCATTACGCCCAAGGCACTCTTTCCCGTCGCGCCGCCCCCTACGATTTGCTGTGCGTTTTTGTGTGTTTGAACCTATTTCAATTATTATTTTTTGTTAGGAAGCAGATACCACGGACACTATTTAGTCAGATCTTAATTAGACCTACAAACCCGTAGTACATCATTTTGTTCTATAATCAATAGTTTTCGCAGCGCACGCGATGTAAGAAAGTTTTTGGGTATTTATTCACACCTTGACTTACATTATTGAAGTTTTAGCACGGTTCTCTATTTTTTCACAAAATAAAATCTAGCCTATGTTACTCGTGGATAATGTAGTTAGTTAATTGTATAATTATTGTTTTCTTTATTATTTTTGTTTCGTTTAAGATTATATGTATCTTTTAAACACCGCTCTGTATTTTTAAATAAGTATGCCTCCGTACATGATTGCCTGGAAGAGATCGCTTTAAGCGATAAGGCCAATTGTTACACTGTATTATTTGTACAAAATCACTATAATTGTATTTCTATGTGGTGTTACAATAAAGAAGTTTCTATCTATCTATCTTCCGAAGAGTGAAAGAATTTTCAAAATCGGTCCAGTATTTTTTGTGCATATTCATTACAAACAAACATACTTTTCCTCTTTATAATATTAGTGTAGATTGTGTGTAAAAACGTGCTAAATGATTTGAAAATACTCGTATATGTTAATTTTATTAAACAACAACTAATAAATAACATTTATAGCTTCATTAACGTGATTTTTAGCGTTTATAAATTGTCAGCCATCTTTGTTTTTGACAGTTTCTCTTATTAATCACACTTTTGTACAAGGAATTGTTTTATCGTTAAGTTTATAATTTATTTAAGATTTTAAATGTCTTTTTAGTTCATTGGCATTTATCGATGAATTTTAAGTTGTAGGAGTTTTATTTGTAAATTTAAAGTTATCTAAAGAAAGGATGGATTTTGTGAAAGAAGATATGAAAAAAAACTTGAGAGGTGTCATGGGACACCCGAATAGAACGAACTTGAACGAAGTTTTTTTCGATCAAAAGATATCTTATATTTTTTTTCATTTTTTTAGATTTCATTTTTACCACAAACCAGCCGAGACTCAGCGTATTACTGAATATCGATATAGATTATAAAATCAATGCCAACATCCAGCGCTGGTTTTCAGTCTCAGCTGGCAGTGACGTCACAAATGTTCAGATTGTACACACCTAAGAAATTATACAAAAAATTACACATAAAATATACTATTATAGGTGCATCAATAGGCCTTAAAAAAATTTTTTCAAGAGAGGGAAGTCGATACATATAAGTAATTAGTATTCATTAAGTTATTGTAAGACTGTCTCTTTAGTCTACAATAGCCGATGCGAATAGTGTTATATGAAGTCTTCATCACTGCCAGGTGGCCTGTTACTTCATTTCACACAAAAAAGTCTTAATAAAGCTGTGTAATTAAACAAATATTTGGAAATGCCTCTCTTTATTAAATTTAACGGTCGAAATCAGTAACAACCGTCGAATCGTTCAAATACCTAAACTAATTAATACAATTAAACAATACAATTATAGAGTTATTTATTCATTATCGTAAATTATCAAGATCTCGGAATAAATTAACTTTTATTACTTATTCACACGAAATAATTGAATTAACATAATTATTTAAAAATTGTGACTAAATTAGTGTTCGACTTTCCGCTAGATGTAGGTCAAATCGAAAGAGAAGAGTAATCAGTACAGAGCTGCAGAGGACTGTGTCTATAGTAGTGTAGTACAGGACTCTCGGCTAGATGTAGGTCGGATCTGTGTCTGTTTGTGTACGAGAAGAGTAATCAGTACAGAGCTGCAGAGGACTGTGTCTATAGTAGTGTAGTATAGGAATCTCGGCTAGATGTAGGTCGGATGTGTGTCTGTTTGTGTACGAGAAGAATAATCAGTACAGAGCTGCAGAGGACTGTGTCTATAGTAGTGTAGTACAGGACTCTCGGCTAGATGTAGGTCGGATCTGTGTCTGTTTGTGTACGAGAAGAGTAATCAGTACAGAGCTGCAGAGGACTGTGTCTATAGTAGTGTAGTATAGGACTCTCGGCTAGATGTAGGTCGGATCTGTGTCTGTTTGTGTACGAGAAGAGTAATCAGTACAGAGCTGCAGAGGACTGTGTCTATAGTAGTGTAGTATAGGACTCTCGGCTAGATGTAGTTCGGATCTGTGTCTGTTTGTGTGCGAGAAGAGTAATCAGTACAGAGCTGCAGAGGACTGTGTCTATAGTAGTGTAGTATAGGACTCTCGGCTAGATGTAGTTCGGATCTGTGTCTGTTTGTGTGCGAGAAGAGTAATCAGTACAGAGCTGCAGAGGACTGTGTCTATAGTAGTGTAGTATAGGACTCTCGGCTAGATGTAGGTCGGATCTGTGTCTGTTTGTATACGAGAAGAGTAATCAGTACAGAGCTGCAGAAGACTGTGCCTTAAGTATTACAGTATACTACTCTCACTCTCATTAACAAAAACCAATCATAAAAATTGGTTCATTCCCAAAAGAAATAATCGCGAAAAGGTGTCCATTAAAGAGCACATTATTAAACGTAGTTCCAAAAATACTTGTTGGATCTTGGAAGAAACGAAATGGCATCTCACGACGACTATTATCTTTCATATAAAAAAAATCATTCAAATCGGAACACCCAAACTTAAGTTATACGAAGACAAACCTCGAAAAAGAATAGTGAAAATGAGGTTGTCAACCTCATTTTCGAAGCAGATCAAAAAAACAATAGTCGAAGATTAAGGAAGTTCCTTAAAGTTAGGTCGTAGCTAGCAACCCTTCAGTGTCCCCTGACATTGCAGAGGTCCATGAGCGACGGTAACCACGTAAGATCAGGTTTTTTCTTCAACGTTCGAACCCTAGCACAGGGTTATGCGGGACGGCACGACGCGTTACGTACAACAGCGCTTGGTAAAAAAAAATGTAAAATTTTTAACAAAGCCCACACTAATACAGTCATCAAAAATAGCTCAAAGTACAAATATAGACTCCAGTTTCCGTTGAGTACTAAAATTGAGCAATGCTTCGGAGGAAAGTTAGGTACATACAACAATATAGCCTAATTTGCACCACGTACAAACAGATGTGGTGCTCTGTAGTGGGTGGTCCGGCCACCCAGATAGCGCTAAGAGTCATGGAGTCGATGGTGGTACTAGAAAATTGTAATTAACTTTTGGAACAAAGTTATCGAAAGGGGGCTAGACGGAAATTCTTATAAAAAGTTGTCACGACACTTTTTTTGTTTTAGATGATTATCGCTAGATGGCGCTGTGATCAAAATATTTTAAAATGTCTCTCTTTCTATAAGAGAGAGAGAGAGAGAGACAGACGTTTTAAACTAACTAACTATTATAACTTAAAAAAATAAAATTTAATTACAATTCCCTCACTAATTAATCGAAAGGAACTTCGTTCCATCCGGGTGTTCCTTGACACCTCTCAAGTTTTTTTTTTGAGACGAGCCATCGTTAGCGGAACGTCGCTCATGGATTATTGCACTGCTACTGAAGAATCACCCTGTATACTAGCTGCTGTATACGTCGTTTGCGTGAACACTATACAGCACCATAACGACGTGACTATTAAAATGGGTTGATGATAAAAGGGTAAATATTTAGAGTTGTGTGTAATTTTAATGCTACATTGTAGAAAAAAAACCTTGAGAGGTGTCAAGGGACACCCAGATGGAACGAAGTTCCTTTCGATTAATTAGTGAGAGAATTGTAATAAAATTTAGTTACTTTAAAACGCCTGTCTTTCTCTCTCTTATATTAGTTAGTTTAAAACGTCTGCCTCTCTCTCTCTTATATAAAAGTAAAACTAATTTAAACTAACTAATAAAAATATTTTTTTTTTCACAGCGCCATCTAGCATTAATCATATAAAACAAAATAAGGAATTGTTTCAAAAGATTTTGATCACAGCGCCATCTAGCGATAATCATCTAAAACAAAAAAGTGTCGTGACAACTTTTCGTAAGAATTTTTTCCGTCTAGCCCTTTCACAACGCGCGATAAGGAACTTCGTTCCAACAAAATTAGTTGAAGAGTATTGTCGTCGTTTTGTAAAACACTTGATGTTTGTAGGTAATGTTGTTTGGAGACACTAATCTGTTTTATTTTTTTCGGTACACTGTATACGAGGTGGATCTGTAACTTTGGACAATCTGACGTGGGGTGAATGATCTGTTGAAATACAACTTAGCACCATTTTTATTTTTTGGATCGGTTACATTTTTTTCTGACATTGTATGGATAACGTACGACTATCATTCCGGACTTCCACACTATGATGAAAAAAAAAATCCAATTCCTAAAATAAAATTCATTCATTCATTCACCCCACGTCAGATTGTCCAAAGTTACAGATCCACCTTGTATATAGTAGGTTATATTAGATCAATGCATGATAATGTAACGTGATTAGATTAACTGCCTTTTGTCGTCTCACGCCAGAAATCGGTTTTACGTGCACCAATAGGGACGGCGCGACGGGAAAGAGTGCCGTGGGCGTAACGCGTCGCGCCGTCCTTCATAACCCCGTGTTGGGTTCTGGCCTCAGCCGGGGTTCGGACGCTGAGTATTAGCGGTTGGAGGTTTTAGTGCGGTTCAACTCCCACATACCGGTGGTGGGGATCCGGTGATTTCCTCCAACGAAAAAAAAAAACGTGGACCAATAACATCTCCATACATTTTCTGTTCTACTCACATGCGCATGTCACCAAAACATTTCAAGCCTCGCTGGCTACACAGGTCTACACCCATACACACGATAATAACCTTTATTTCAATACAAATAAAACATATAATCCTATGCACAAATATAGTAATTTATTACTCATTTACTTTCATGGGATTTTGGGCTTTATTGTTTTAGACATAAGGGTGATATTTCTGTGTTAGTTTTAGTAGTGTTTTGAGGTGCGGTCAAGCTAGTCTCATTTGTCAAATGATCGATCTTTTATGAAGCGTGGGAAATAAAAGTACTAAGTTTAGTCTTAATTTAGTGTTTAAATAAATCCTTACTATCCTACTCCCTACTAATATTATAAATGCGAAAGTAACTCTGTCTGTCTGCTTGTCTCGCTGTCTGTCTGTTACTCTTTCCCGCTTAAACCTCTCAACCGATTTTGATGAAAATTGGCACAGACAATCTTTAGACCCTGAGAAAGAACATAAGCTACCTTTTAATTGAAAGTGACGCAGACGAAATTACGGGAGCCCGCTAGTTTAATATAAAGAAAACAGTTTAAATACAAGCTTTTAAAATCCTGGATATCATGTAGAAGTAGAGTGCTAGCTAATACAAGTAAAACGAGCCCAAACACGACGGATCTATCTTGTTTAGTACAGGAGTTCCTGTGGCGACTGGCTCCATCAGATCGGTTCCATGGTACCATATTATTGCATCACACGATATACATCTGCGTGCAAAATACCAGCTCAATCAGAAACCGGGAAGTTTGTCAAATTCAAATTGGTAAAGTCGATGGAAGATGTCTCATATTCCCCCAAAATTGTCGTGGCTCGTATGACGCAGCTGACGGCGAACACACGATGTTAATAATCAATCCTCTGTTGCAAAAACTAAATAATGTTCCTAGCGAAAACTGACGGACACAGAGGAGTGGGTAAATTTCAACTGCATTATATTACTTTCATGCATTTTCAACGGGTTCTTACCACGATATTTAATTAATTGAGTTGTCTCGATATTTCAACGTTATTGCAAACGTCATGACCACGAGAAGACTGGATACTGCGGGTCGATTTAATAGCAAACATATCTGTCTACCCTCTTTCTCGTTCGCTTTTGGGTAGTACCACTGGAACTCGAACTCACATCACGACACACCACACTCACTGTATCTACAAGACTCTCTGAGCATGAACCCTTAGTGACTGTTGTGTTTAGCACTGGATTCCACATACTCGATAATCTGAAGCCGTCCCTGTTAAAAGTGCTATGTCTTGAAATCTCGATAGCTTCTTTAACCATCCTTGGTACGTACGTTTATGCATTATATTAATACTCTAGCTAGCCCACGTAAATTCAACTGCGTTAATTTCAATATGATCGAAAGAAAACCTGCACACATTGAAGAGAAAAATAAACACTTGAAGATACATGAAGTCCCCGAGCATTGTGGTCTCGTGGTGGACTATGCCTGATCCCTCTACTGAGGAGACCTAAGCCCAGCAGTGGGTAAATGGATTATACAGTACTGTTGGCGACTGGTTGACGCCTCCTTTGTATATTGCTATTTTTTGTGACATGACATGATTAAAAGAGTTGTCAGGCGAACGTTAAACAAAAAGCCGTATATTTTATTAGAACGAAGTTCCTTATCGCGCGTTATCGAAAGGGGTCTAGAGGGAAATTCTTCTGAAAAAGTTGGCACAACACTTTTTTTGTTTTAGATGATTATTGCTAGATGGCGCTGTGATTAAAATCTTTTAAAACAATTCCTTATTTTGTTTTATATGATTAATGCTACATGGCGCTGTGATCAAAATATTTTATTTAAGTTATAATAATTAGTTAGTTTTATTACAATTCCCTCACTAATTAATCGAAAGGAACTTCATTCCATCCGGGTGTCCCTTGACACCTCTCAAGTTTTTTGTATATTATATATTTCTTTGGAAATATACTGATTTGTGCGTGCTTCCGTGTCTTCATCATCCCGCCAACGTTATACAGTCCACTCGCTCCCCAACAAGTACAGTTCAAAACCAAATTAAGCTCATGCATGGTTCATAAAATACCTAATTGAAATCATCCTTCGCATTTTAATTCAACAAAAAACGAAGCACGTCTTAAAAAATATCTAGACTTATTAATCTGAGCATTTCTTTGCTACTCGTATGAATAACACGTAGGCTAAGAGCTGATTTATCATAATAATATTATAAAGGCGAAAGTTTGTAAGTATGTATGTATGGATGTATGTTTGTTACTCTTTCACGAAAAACTACTGAATGGATTTGAATGAAACTTTACCACAATATAGCTTATACATCAGAATAACACATAGGCTACAATTTTTGAACCCCTTTGTAACGCAGACGAAGTTGCGCGGGTCGACTAGTTGTATAATAATATATTTTTGATTACAATCCCTACTAATATTATAAATGCGAAAATAACTCAGTCTGTTACGCTTTCCCCCATTAACTTCCCAACCGATTTTGATGAAATTTGGCACAGACAATCTTTAGACCTTGAGTAAGAACACAGGCTACCTTTTGATTAAAAGTGCCGCAGACGAAGTTTCGGGTCCCTCTGGTAATTTATATTGGAGAAAACTTTTTAAATATTACAAGCTTTTAAGATCCTGGATATCGTGTAGCAGTAGAATGCTAATACAAGTAGAACGTCATCACAGCTTGCAAGATTCCACCCGAACTTACATAGTTACATCCAGTGCAAGTTAATATATACAGGGTGATTTCCTAGTGAGGGTACATATTGAAGGTCATGGTAGCTGATGGTTATATACGACCAGTAAAAATATTATTACCAAAGAATATGGCGTAATGCCTTAGTAATCGCAACTTAAAAATATCTAAAATTCTTGCAAAATGATGGTTTTTCGACAGCTGATGGGTGTGGCGGAGGTGTGGGGTGCGCGAAATCACTAGAGGTCATTAGTCAACACTCTTTAAGCTGAAATTGCTTATGTTTGAGGTAGTTTTGTCGAATTTAGATTTAAAAAAAAAAATGTAATTTTACTTATTTTTTGTAATATTCCGTATTAGAACAGAGTACTCATCACCCTCCTGCAATATGTACCCTGTCTAACAAATCACCCTGTATAGCTTGTAAAAAAGACTAGTCCACTTCTCAAGAATAATACTAAAACTGCCAGTCAGATCTTTATCAAATTTACATGATATAGAGATGTGGTGCAAAGTGTATGTATGATATCTAACACAAAGAGCATCATCGAAATTGGTTAGAAAAAATGCAGAGAAAATCGAGAAATCTTATTCATTAAAAATTAACATTTAGAAACACATATTCCCAACCGCCCCGTGGGTGCCATACGTGGGAGTTGAACCGCACTAAAACCTCCAACCGCTCACACTCAGCGTCCGAATCCCGGCTGAGGCCAGAACCCAGCACGGCGTTATGAGGGACGGCGCGACGCGTTACGCACTCAGCACTCTTTCTCGTCGCGCCGTATCTATCACCTACCTATACAGGACTTATACTTATTTAGATATAACCAAAGAACCTAACCCCCATTTGAATCCTTCAAAGCTCCTAAACTACATCTCTTCTGACTCACAATACCACCCAACGAGCAAGACTATAGCCCTCTCGCTCACACGTATAGCGGCGTCTCTTTCACTCCTAAGTTTTTTTACCTCCATTGAACTGTTGTCAAAATAAGGATTATGGAAGCATTTGGACGGTGTAATGCGGGTTGATTAAGTTATTTAACTATGTGTGGTATGATAATCCTATACTATTATAAAGGCGAAAGTTTGTAAGTATGGATGTATGGATGTTTGTTACTTTTTCACGTAAAAACTACTGAATGGATTTGAATGAAACTTTACCACAATATAGCTTATACATCAGAATAACACATAGACTATACGACTAGACGGGACGAACCTGAAGTCCACGCGAACGAAGTCGCGGGCAAAAGCTAGTCTTCAATATAAAAGATACAGTACTGTGGGTACAGTGAACTTATGACCAAAGGGAGATCTCCGACCGGGCGAGGTAATGTATGGTGGTCAGGCCGAAGCCCACTGTAGTAGATTTGAGATGTCGTATATATGCGAAGATTCTTGCAAATGTCGTAACCGCGAGTCAGGACCTCGCGGTTACGACATTGCCATTTGCCTTGGTCGCCACAGTACCTAAACAGTACAGATTAGTGTCTCCAAACAACATTATCTAACATCAAGTGTTTTACAAAACGACGACAACACTCTTCAGTTTAATAATTGAAATCTTTGAATACGTGTTTTTATTTATTGGAACGAAGTTCCTTATCGCGCGTTGTGAAAGACGGAAAAAAATCTTACGAAAAAGTTGTCACGATACTTTTTTTGTTTTAGATGATTATCGCTAGATGGCGCTGTGATCAAAATCTTTTAAAACTCGTTCCTTATCGCGCGTTACGTTAGGAAAAATAAGATATCTTTTAATCGAAAGGAAATTCGTTCTATTCGGGTGTCCCATGACACCTCTCAAGTTTTTCTTTATTTTAATTTTTCTTTCTTTTTTCTTTCATATTTTAGTAATTAATTAAGATAGTTGGTAAGTTACAATTTTATATCAGAGGCAAAAATAATTATGTTTGTAGACTGGTAGTATTGGATTGATACAGGCTTGCCTAGTGAAGCAACTTAAACTATGTTTAGATATTAAGTTTTTTATTTAAAAAATATTGTCATTTTTTTCATTTTCAATGTCGATAATTGTCATTGTCGTGTTACGTAACGTATTATTATAAATTGAATATCTAAATCAAAAAATGGTTTCTCTGTTGCCTCAACTGGATACTGCGTTAAAATATTTCAATAACTTAGAATAGGTAATTCCAGTCACTCATTAATGTTTCTTTAATGTTTTTTGTATGTTTCTGCAATGTTATTACCTCAACTATGTACAACTTAGCAAATTAATTTAACTCAAGCTGTCGTAAACGATGTTGATTTCACATTTAGTAACTCAGATGTAACTCAATATTCTGTATTCTTACTTAGTGTGTAATTTGTTAACCACAAAAAAAAAATTGGTTCATTTACTAACCAAGTCTGTAGCAGGAACCAAAATTGAGCAAAGTTGTGAAAGTTATGGTTTGCAGTAAACGTCAAATTTGGTGTTATTCGAAATATTCGATACAGCATGACACCATCCACGCTGGCATTTATAAAAAGAGTAAAATAACGACCGATGTGAATGATGACTTAATTTCAAGAACCACCACGTTGTAAGCGGACACCGGGTACACTAGCTAGTGAGATTGGATCGAGATCGCTTTAACAACTTTAACTTAAAAGGCTGTTTGCTTCTTGTTCTTTTTGTTGGATTAGTATGAACTCCTTCTTTTAAAAAAATCGTAAAAAACAATTAAAATAATACCAAAAATTGGTAGTCTTTTGATGTAGGTACCTACCTAACTATGTCATGTAATATTACAAATAATTTATTTAAAGAAAACTTTTTAAAATTCAAGCTATTCAGATCCTGGATATCATGTAGCAGTAGAGTGCTAGCTAATACAAGTAAAACGAGCACAAACACGATGGGTCTATTTTGTTTGTCACAACAGGTCCTACGACCATCTTCCGAATCCATCATCAGATCAGCGCCATTTTGTCATATTATTGCATAGTCACGCGATATACATCTACATGCAAAATGTCAGCTCAATTGAAAACCGGGTAGTTTGTCAAAATATCTTGCAAGATTCCACCCGAACTTACATAGTACATCCAGTGCAGGTTAATATAAAGCTTGTAAAAAGTCATAATCTCGTTCCAATTTCTCAACACCCGTACACCGCGTCACAATATATCCATCTAACATCCAGTATATTAGACATCTTAGTGACGTCACATCCCTTTCCTTATATTAATAGGCACCATATTTAATTAATTGTCCCAAACTTAAATATTATCTTTGTAATTTTATACGTAACGTGACATATCAAATCTCTGATAAGTGACAGCGATTTTGGCGGGAAACAAAAACAATATGGTTGCTTGTTTTTTTTTTCGAATTAAGAAATAGGTTTTAATGCGACTGTTTTGTAAGTTCTATAGGTTAAATATAAAGGTATAACGGTATTTTAGATTTTTCGATGTTGTCTGTCTGTTTTTGTCTTCGAAAAGGTTGAACCGATTTTCATGGAACTTTTAGTAGCAGATAGCTGGTAAAAACTAACTATATTTTTTGTGGCAAAAATTAGATCCTAGATATCATGTAGCAGTAGAATGCTAATACAAGTAAAACGAGCCCAAACACGACGAGTCTATCTTGTTTACCACGAGAGTTCCTATGACCACCTTCCGAATCCGTCATCAGATCAGCGCCATATTACTGCATTGTCACGCGATATACATCTGAGTGCAAAATGTCAACTCAATCGGAAAACGGGAAGTTTGTCAATATTAGTTTGCAAGATTCCACCCGAACTTACATAATTTAATCCAGTGCAAGTTAATATAAAGCTTGTAAAAAAATCGCATTAAAATCTGTTGCGTAGTTTTAAAGATTTAAGCATACAAAGACCGGCATGAAGCGACTTTGTTTAATACTATTGATGATTCGAAAACTAATTCTACTCAACACAAATAGTTTATTATCAACAAAAAACTTAAACGGCAGTCTTTAAATGTCCTTAAAAGCCCTGCATCATTTTATCTCGCTCATCTGTCACGGCGGCATCGGGAGTATTTTGACATCTCGTCGCCTCAGTGCTTGTTTGGCCTATCTGACATTTTTTACGAAAATGACTTTTTAATGCAGTATTATAAAGAATAAAATTTCCAACCGACTGGTAATTTTTTTTTTTTAAATATTCAATTCTAAAACAATAAAAATCTAATTTCAATTTTTTTCTCAACACGGCACTTAAAGAAAATTCCGTGCTTGTTTTCTGTCTCCTGTAAAATTTGCTCGAGTGCAGATAGGCCAAACAAGCACTGAGGCGACGATCTGTCAAATTAGTGTCAAAATGGCGGCCATTGATAAAAAGGAGTTTGGGTATGATTTGTGTAATTAAAATTGTTTTAATAGTTTTTTAAGGAAAAAAACCGAAATATTTTTTTTAAGAATAGCACAAAAACTAGCTTTCTAAAAAAAAAGAATCATATAGAAATTAAATATTAACATTTTTAAAACAGGTTCAAAGTACTAGTACGATCTTTAAAAATACCAGACTATCGCCTCCATCATCCGACCATCTTTATCAAATCTTCTATTATGTCTAAAATGTCTGATTTCAACAAAAAAAAATCATCCGAATCGGTCCACCACAACTGAGGTTATGAGTAAACAAACTTTAAAAACATAGAGTTGACGAATACCTCCTCCTTTTTAGAAGTTAAAAATAGGATAGACAATTTCAACACGTTAGGCAAACGATTTAAACGCCAAAAGCCAAAATAAAAAAGGCGCGAGACTATTAAAACTCTTTAATATGTGGACAGCAAGTTAACAACCATTACATTAGTCAGTGGTTTATAAATAAACTACGGTTTGTCGTCAAACTGTAAATGTGTTAGCGGGAACATTAGTCGGGAATCATTAAAAGTTTTGCGTGAAACGGAACGCATCCGTAGGGATGGGAAGGGTTGTTATCGATACGTATTGTCGATATTCTGGACTTGCTTCGTCTTAGTTGTTTTCAATTTAGTAATTTAGTATTGTGCGTAAATCGTAAAAAGGATTTAGATATTTAAGAAACAAGTTATTACTAGTTTCTATGTATAACGATTTTTTTAAATCGATTTCCTTTTTTTTATTTTATGTTATTTAAGCAATCTTCTTAAAACTTACAAAAATAGTAATATTACTAAAGCTGTAAAGTTAAATGAGTTAAAATAAAACCATAATTGTCATTTATCTCATTGTATCCATATAAGACTAAAATCATTGTAAACAAAATTTAAATTCGTGATCGGCTTAATCTTTGGTGAATAAATAAAACAAAGAAAGTCGATAAATATCGACTACCACCCAACACTATAAAAGCACTTAACCCATTCAAGTGTGAAGTCGCTTTTGGCGCCAAAATCACTGTCAATCTGACAGCTCTTTACGATTCAAAAACTCGCGCCCGACAATAAATAAACACAAAATCTTTCATAAAACAAACACTAACATTATTTTCTAGTTAATAAACGTTATAAAAGGGACCACACAACGAGATTAATATGGATTTATATTATTTTTTATTCCGTCCGCCATAACAGCTAATTGGTAGCTGAAATAGCATTTTTATTTAGAACGCGTGATAATGGCCGCTTGAGTGGTAATTATTTCGTTTGTGATTTAAATTGTTGTTTATGGAGTGTTAGTATTTTCAGTGTATAACTTCGAAAGTTTATTCACTAACCACTCAACTGGGAACATCACTTTTCGCTAGACGGCGTAACTTCGTTCGGAATCACTACCGCGTTTGAGCGTCTTTTTAAAATATTTTTTTCCAATAAACTTTAGTTTAGATTTTTAATAAAACCCCCTTTTAATATTAAGCTTGTAAAATACAATGTCCTTAAAGACAGGAGTTTGCAGTGTCCTCTGACATTGCAGAGGTTCATGAGCGACGGTAACCACTTAGGATCAGGTGGCCCGTTGGCTCGTCTGCCTACAAGGCAATAAAAAAAATAAAAAAAAACTACGCTCTATTACATTTTCAGCGAAAATGCATTATATCTGTAAAATATGAGACGATTAAAAAATGTAAACAAAACAAGTTTTAGAACTGTGCTGAATTTTGGCTCCTGCCACAGACTTGGCAAATGTAAAACCAATTTTGTTGCCGATCCCAGTTGAGTAGTTAAATACTGTACTGTAACAACCCATTACTGCCCACTGCTGGGCTCAGGTCTCTTCAGTCACCACGCTTGCCCAGTTGGGGACTTCACATATCTTGAAGGGTTTTTAGAATCCTTTTCCGACATGCAGGTTTCCTCACGATGTTTTCCTCCACCGTTTTTAGCCAGTGGTGTTGTGAAAAATTGCTCATATTTTTTTCACTTTCGATGTAAAACTAAGTCGCTTCCCTCTGTCTCTATGTATGCTTAAATCTTTAAAACTACGCAATGGATTTTGATGCGGCTTTTTATAATAGATGTCGTGATTCAAGAGGAAGGTTTATGTGTATAATACATACATGATATAGTAGAGAAACACTGATAATTTTAGAGATTTGTAACGTCATCGCAAATCTTAACCCAGCTAGATCTAATATATGAAATTCTCGTGTCACAGTTTTCGTTACCATACTCCTCCGAAACGGCTTGACCGATTTTGATGAATTTTTTTGTGCTTATCCGGTATCTATGAGAATCGGCCAACATCTAATTTTCATGCCCCTAAATGTTAGGGGTAGTCCACCCTTGAATTTTATTTTACGAAGTTGCGCGGGGCAGCTAGTTTATCAATAAAATTTTGATTGTAAGTAAAAGTCAATTATAAACTTGAATTAATTAATTACCGTCGCTTGTCAAGCTAAAGGTAGGGACGGCAAAAACTACCGTTCGCTACTGACAAATACTTTGGTTTACCTACTTTATTAGGGTACCGTATGGGATCACAAAAACCCTTGGAGTTAAATAGTTTTTTTAGTTTTCTTGTTTTTAGGTGAACCGATTTGGATGATTTTTGTTTCAGACGAAAGGTGATGGTTGTTGGATTTTTCGAACATTTAATTTTGAAGATAAAAATATTATGTTTAAAAATGTTGTAATTTGGCTATATAATACGATTCCCTATGCGGGTTTGCTTTTATTTATTTTCTGGAAAACCGATTTTGATTATTTTTTATTAGAAAATACATATTGACATAATATTATCATATTATTCTACTCAGATCTGACTGTTGGTTTTTGTGCTATTATTAAAAAATGGAAGTCTGTCGTTGTCATTTTTGTTAAAATAACGTTAGTTTCTTTAATGGGGATAATAAGCTCATAATTAAATACATACTGTTTAGTCTAAATAAAAAAATTACAAATATATCAATATCTCTCAATTTCAAAATTTGTTTTATTCAAAAAAGATAAACTTCAAACACGAAGTCCGTTTTAAAAACTCTACGGAACCAATTTTTTAAAACGAGACCCGCTTTTTTCCATTTCCTGTCCCTTGCGATAAAATAAGCTTTGACATTAAACAGCGCTATTTATAAAAGTCTAAAACAGATAAACTACTTATCTGTAAGCTTTTAAAAGATAATAGATTAATTACAACATTAATCTTTGTTGAAAACTGTAATTTGTAACTAATCTATGTTCGCTAATTTAAATTCGATAAAACATTTTATTGCTATGTAGATTAACGGGCCACCTGATCGTAAGTTACCGTCGCTCATGGACCTCTGCAATGTCAGGGGACACTGCAAACTCCTACCTCTAAGGACATTGTATTTTACAAGCTTTATATTAACTTGCACTGGATGTAACTGTGTTCGGGTGGAATCTTGCAAGTTAAATGTGACATACTACCCGGTTTCCGATTGAGCTGACATTTTGCACGCAGGTGTATATCGCGTGACAAAGCAATAATATGACAAAATGGCGCTGATCTGATGATGGATTCGGAAGGCCATAGGAACTCTTGTGCTAAAGAAGATAGATCGTTTTTATGCTCGTTTTACTTGTATTAGCTAGTCTACTGCTACATGATATCCAGGATCTTAAAAGCTTGTATTTAATAAGTTTTTTTTAAATACATTATCTTGTTTCGGTATAATATAACGCAGACGAAGTTACGCAGATCCACTATGTATAAATATTGTGTAATTTCGCCTTAAGCACACATCAAAATCGGCTCGTAATAAAAGCTGTTGTGCTTTAAGTTATGTGAAGTGCAAAACTTACAACTTACGTGGGTGGAGCTTACGTTTAACAACTTTTGATATACAGGGTGATGTCTTTTGATAAAATCAGTAAAATAGGACTGATTGACTGACTGATTCACTGGTGACTGACGAATTGACGAAATGGCTGAATGATATACTGACTGTTTGACTGACCTACTGACGTACTGACTGAGCACTCGACTGACTGTTTGACTGACAGACTGACGAACTGACTAATTTAATAGCTAACTTATTGACTGACGAACTAACTGATTGACTGAGCACTCGACTGACTGTTTGACTGACAGACTGACGAACTGACTGACTGATTGTTTGACCGGTAACTGACGGATAGACGAACTGACTAACTTAATAGCTAACTTATTGACTGATGACGTAACTGATTGACTGACCACTGGACTGACTGTCTGACCGCTTGACTGACTTTAGCCCAGGCAGTGGAGTTACTCCAAGGCCTGTGGGAAACACAACGACCTCCATGGATGGATTAACTGAATGCTTGATTAAAAGACTGACTGTACGTTTGAGGTTATGTTTTAAAAAGTTTTAAACGTCAAGATTATTTTTCTCTCTTTTTCTTTGCTGGAGATACATTTAACATTTGAATTTCATTAAGTCTTCACTAGTAATTTATGTAAAAAAAACTTGAGAGGTGTCAAGGGACACCCGGATGGAACGAAGTTCCTTTCGATTAATTAGTGAGGGAAAAAAATTCTATAAGAGAGAGAGAGAGACAGACGTTTTAAACTAACTAATAACTAATTATTATAACTTAAAAAATATTTTTTATCACAGCGCCATCTAGCATTAATCATATAAAACAAAATAAGGAATTGTTTTAAAAGATTTTAATCACAGCGCCATCTAGCGATAATCATCCCAAAACAAAAGAAGTGTCGTGACAACTTTTTCATAAGAATTTCCGTTTAGCCCCCTTTCGATAACGCGCGATAAGGAACTTCGTTCCAAAAATACTTATTAAAATACTATTCAGATATTAAAATTATTTTATATAATTACGACTCGTATTAAAAAAATAAATAATAGATATTTTAATTAAATTCTATCCATTACAAGTCTTGTAATATAACATTTGTAACAATTACATCATAAATAATGAATACTATAACATCTTATACTTTCCCGCGTTTTAATTCGAGGTTATTTTAATAATTTATACGTTTACAAGGATACAAATAATTAATTTTACAAATAAATTACAAAAGTAGGTATAAGCTTATACTTATACAAGGTGATTTCTTAGTGAGGGTACATATTGAAGGTCATGGTAGCTGATGGTTATATACGACCAGTAAAAATATTATTACCAAAGAATGTGGTATACCTAATGCCTTAGTAATCGCAACTTAAAAATATTCAAAATTCTTGAAAAATGATGGTTTTTCGACAGCTGATGGGTGTGGCGGAGGTGTGGGGTGCACGAAACCACTAGAGTTCGTTAGTCAACACTCTTTTAGCCGAAATTGTTCATGTTTGAGGTAGTTTTGTCGAATTCAGATTTAAAAAAAAATAATGTAATTTTACCTATTTTTGTAATATTCCGTATTAGAACAGAGTACTCATCACCCTCCTGCAATATGTACCTTCTTTAAAAAATCACCCTGTAGAAGTAAAGAGCAAGCCAAGACAAGTAAAAAGAGTCCAAACACGATGAGCCTATCTTGTTTAGTACAGGAGTTCCTATGATCCATATCTATTGTATTATATCATTGCATAGATACATAGTTACATCCAGTGCAAGTTAATATAAAATCTTCTAAAAATGGTTGACTTATTTTTTCAAGAATAGCACGAAAATAAAAATCGCTTCTGTATATATGATCTGCCATCATCAACACCTTTGAAACATCCTCTTTTTAACAAAACAAGAATCATCAAAATTGGTTAAGTAGATCCAAAGATTTTTTAGGACACCCTGTATATGATTGATTCGTGTGTGGTCTATGAAGTCATACTGCCCACGCTGTATGTACGACACAGCATAATCATTGAACAGAAGTTAATTTTAAAAGCAATTTTAAGATAAATTTTACAAGCTTTATATTAACTTGCACTGGATGTAACTATGTAAGTTCGTGAACAATCTTGCAAGCTAAATTTGACAAACTTCCGGGTTTCAGATTGAGCTGACATTTTGTCTGCAGATTTATATCGCGTGACAATACAATAATATGACAAAATGGCGCTGATCTGATGGATTCGGAAGGTTATAGGAACTGTTGTGCTAAACAAGATATGACCCGTCGTATTTGGGCTCGTTTTGCTTGTATTAGCTAACACTTTACTGTTACATGATATCCAGGATCTTAAAAGCTTGTATTTAAAATTATTTACTTCTGTCTAAGTATGTGCTGTGGATTACGATTATCGACTTGAGCGTACACTGACATGTCAATATGACAGTTTCATGGCAAATTGAAATGTCAAAGTTTTTGAAAAAGGATTTTATTATGTTTTTACTTCACATTATCAACTTTAAACTTGAACGTAACGTGTTATGACAGTGCTATGACCGTGTCAGACAGTTAATCACCAAACTGGGAACTGCGTCAAAATTGGTTTGTTTATGCCAAGTCTGCGGCAGGAGCCAAAATTGAACACGAGGTTAGTTCGGAAAATTGTTTTGTTTACATTATTAAACGAGGTTTAAGAAAAGTCCTGTATCGGTAGGCGATAGATAACGGCCCCTCATTGCCCTGGCATTGCAGAGGTTCATGAGCGACGGTGACCGCTTACCATCAGGCGGGCCGTAGGCTCGTTTATCTGTCACGCAATAAAAAAAAAAAAATCTCGTATCATATTTTACTGAGATAATATATTTTTTCCCAAAATTATCGACGTATTCTAATTAACCGTCATTGAAACCTGCAAACTGGAAGAGGATTCCAAATATCCTTCTATGATATGTGAAGTCCCCAACCCGCACTGGGCAAGCGTGGTGGACTATGTCTAATTCCTTTTCTGAGGAGACCTGAGCCCAGCAGTGGGCAGTTATGGGTTGTTACGGTACTGTTCAGCACAAATGCCGAAGGCACCGTTTGTGACGCAGACGAAGTTGCCCAGTCTAATAATGTTATAAACGTTATTTTATCAGTATGTTAACGTCGTCGTATGTGGGCGGACCACACACGATGTTTACATGTTACTAACTTAAAGTGAATACAACAAAGTTAAAGCGAAGCCAAATAATTTATTTTAAAGTTCCTATGACCACCTTCCGAATCCATCATCAGATCAGCGCATATTATTGCATTGTCACGCGATATACATTTGTGTGCAAAATATCAGCTCAATCAGACAACGGAAAGTTTGTCAAATTTAACTCGCAAGATTCCACTCGAACTTACATAGGTACATCAGTACATAGTTATATCCAGTGCAAGTTAATAAAAAGCTTGTAAAATGTTGTTCAATTAAGTTTAATTTAGCATATTTTAGGGAATTTTAGAATTATACTTGCTGATCGTAATAGTCGTGGTGGCCCAGTAGTTGAAGCGTTTTTCATAACACCACTGGTAAAAAACGGTGAAGGAAAACATCGTGAGGAAACCTGCATATCGGAAAAGGGTTCTAAAAATCCTTTGAAGATATGTGAAGTCCCCAATCCGCATTAGGCAAGCGTGGTGAACTATGCCTAACCCTTCTTTGGAGGAGACCTGAGCTCAGCAGTGGGCAGTAATGGGTTGTTACAGTACTAGCTGATCCGCGCAATTTCGTCTGCATCACTTTCAATTAAATTGCGATTTGGGAAGGACTCCGTAAAGACCATCCTTGAATTTCGTTGAAGTTTGACATTCAATTAAATAATTAGCCAAATTGGTCCAGGCGTTATTGAGTTATGCGCTTAACAAGATTTTGCGAATCATTTTTAGATTTAAGACGATTAATTAGCTTATAGAGGAGACCTATATTTTGGCTCCCTAATCATCATCAGCCAATAGACGTCCACTGCTGGACATAGGCCTCCCCCAAACCTCGCCACAACGATCCTGTGCTGTCTGTATCCAGTGACCTCCCGCGATCTTGACCAGATCGTCGGTCCATCTTGTATAAAACCTGCCCGTGAGTCTACTGGTTCGTGGCCGCCACTCTAGAACTTTTCGGCTTTGGCATGGCATCCATGCATCCTGTGTCATGATGATGATGATGATGATTATGTCCAAATATGTTCTTTTTTTTTAAATATCATTAAAATCGGTTCATCTAAAAACGAAATCGCAAGTCGTGAAATCTTGTCAGTTACGTACTTGTTGGAACGAAGTTCCTTATCGCGCGTTATCGAAAGGGGGCTAGACGGAAATTCTTATGAAAAAGTTGGCATGACACTTTTTTTGTTTTAGACGATTATCGCTAGATGGCGCTGTGATCAAAATCTTTTATAAAACAATTCCTTATTTTGTTTTATATGATTAATGCTAAATGGCGCTGTGATCAAAATATTTTATTTAAGTTATTAAATTGCGTGTCCCTTGACACCTCTCAAGTTTTTTCAATCTTAAAAGGATTTTGTTGCGAATACGAATACGAATGCGAATGCGAATATTCCCATCCCTAATATGCACCTCTATAATTCTCATGACCTCAGACTTTAATCTCGAATGAGCCAAACGTTGTTTTGACAAATTAATACTGAACTTACTGATAATTATACTGCAGTAGGGTTGTCACTTACGTAAGAAAAAATATATTATTTTGTAAAGGAAAAGTGTTGATGTCCTTTTGTTTAGAGTTCCTATGGCTACCGACTCCATCATGAGATCACATTATTACATTATCACGATTTACATATGATGTTGGTTTTTTTTTTAAGTTTTTCAAAATTGGGTCGTTTTTTTTAAAAAAAAGTCGTCGTAGAGTCACGAGACCCAGACCAATCGACGCAGAAAAAACTGATTATGGTCATGTGCTTGGTCTAGTTACGACAATTTAACGGAATACGACCTTTCTGTTTTCCACCGTCGATATGTACGTAAAATTTCAGCCGGGAACCGGGAAATTGGATTAATTCAACTCACACGATTCCATCTAAACTTACACAGTTACATCCGACGTTTTAAAAATGCGTAGTGCGTAACGCGTCGTACCGTGCAAAACCCCGTGATAGGTTCTGTCAGGCGGGGTTCAGACGATGAGTGTCAGCGGTTAAACTCCCACATATCTCGGAGATTTCCTCCGATTAAAAAAGTTAGCTTCGACTGACTATATACTAGTACTACCTATATTTTTCATCTATAGTTAATACTGCATAATCACTAAATAAACATTATTTAACATTTTCCAAAAAAATAAAAACTTGAGAGGTGTCATGGGACACCCGAATAGAAAGAAATTCCTTTCGATTAAAAGATATCTTATTTTTTTTTTCCTAACGTAACGCGCGATAAGGAACTTGTTTTAAAAGATTTTGATCACAACGCCATCTAGCAATAATCATCTAAAACAAATAAGGAACGTGTTTTAAAAGATTTTGATCACAGCGCCATCTAGCGATAATCATCTAAAACTTAAAAATATCGTGACAACTTTTCGTAAGATTTTTTCGTCTAGCCCCTTTTCGATAACGCGCGATAAGGAACTTCGTTCCAATATAAATATATATCCTAAATCTTAAATAGATATATGTATTTCTGATATTCAAAAAAACTATGTTAGTCGTGGATAATGGAGCTTTCGAATGGTCAAAGAATTTTTAGATCCAGTAGTTTTGAGACTTCATTACAACCAAACAAACAAAGCTTTCCTCCTTATAATCTTTCTTTCGCTATACCTTATCTCACAAACCATCATATTATTATCATCTTTCACACAATCAGACCATCTTTTCTTCGGCCTTCCTCTACTCTTACATCCATTTACTTTATTTTTAAAAATACATATTTGCTGCTTTTTAATTGATGACACGGCTTGCAGTACTGTACCAACCCATTACTGCCCACTGTTGGGCTCAGGTCTCCTCAGAAGAGGGATTAGGCATAGTCCACCACGCTTGCCCAGTGCGGATTGGGGACTTCACATATCTTCAAAGGATTTTTAGAACCCTTTTCCGACATGCAGGTTTCCTCACGATGTTTTCCTTCACCTTTTTAGCCAGTGGTGTTGTGAAAAATTGCACATAAATCTTTTTCACATTTTTCGGCTTGCAGTGCGTGTTTCCAAATATTTATTTTGTGAATAAACTGATTTCGATGATTCCTGTGAAGCAAATACTTTAGACATAACCGCACTCGGCGGAGCAGTACGGCTTCAGGGAGGGTAGACATTTCACGTTCATCTATTTTTAAATACATCATTCGTCGTGTTACATGGCTTGACCGTTTGCTTCTTGATAACCTCTTTATAATAAGGTTTAAGAAAAGTCCTGTATGGGTAGGTGATAGATAACGAACCCTCATTGCAGAGGTTCATGAGCGACGGTGACCGCTTACCATCAGGTGCGCCGTAAGCTCGTTTATCTATTTCGCAATAAAAAAAAATAGTGTACCTAGATATTATTAAAATATACACAAGTACCAACCCTAAGCAACACTCTGGGTGGCCGTTCAATATCGCGCAAAGCAAAACGAAAATGTCGGAAGTGCGAGCGAGAGAGCAAATGTATCCGTTTCTTTCTATCTTTTATTCGCTTATCGATTGTTTTCTCTTTGATTAAATGTTCTTGCATTGAGTGATTGGATTTGACTTCTTCAAAAAAATATAAAAAACCAAATACTAGAGCTTTTAAGATCCTGGATATCATGTAGCAGTAATGTCAAGTAAAATGAGCTTAAACACCTCGAAATTTAGTACAGGAGGTTCTATAACCGAATCCATCATCAGATCAGTGTCATATTGTCATGTTATTGCATTGCCACGCGATATACACCTGCTTCGAAGCGCTTCCTTACGAACGGGAGGTCGCGGGTTCAAAACCGGCCGGCTTGTACCTCTAAAACTAAATGTGAAAATGATTTATGTGCAATTTTTCACAACACCACTGGCTAAAAACGGTGAAGGAAAACATCGTGAGGAAACCTGCATGTCGGAAAAGGATTCTAAAAATCCTTTGAAGATATGTGAAGTCCCCAATCCGCACTGGGCAAGCGTGGTGGACTATGCCTAATCCCTCTTATGAGGAGACCTGAGCCCAACAGTGGGCAGTATAGGTTGGTACAGAAAAACAGATGCAAAATTACTTGCTCGATAAAAAAAATGGTCCCTACGATGATCAACTTTCATTTGGCCCGAGAAGATATTCTGTTACTATAAGAGTACCAACCACAATTATGATAACACGTCCACTAGGCCTTATAAAATTAATTCTGCACTATCAAAGACCATGTTTCACATAAAAAAACATCAATTTCATCTGCTTGCAAAATGTCAGCTCAATCGGAAACCGGGAAGTTTGTCAAATTTACCTCGCAAGATTCCACTCGAACTTACATAGCCACATCCAGCGCAAGTTAATATAAAGCTTGTAAAAAACATACCAATTGAGTACCTCCTATTTGAAATTCGGTTAATAATACTCCAAAAAGCCAAACAATGTCGAAAACACAAAATAATTACACACAAATTGGAATATAGAATGAAAATTTTCCCAAATTACACAAATGCCCCTACTCATTACTTGTAATTAAGCAGATAACTAACTAATATGACGCCTTGGAGAACGTAACTAATAATTATATAATAATATGTTATTATTTTGATTTAATTAGTGAGGTAAAAAAACCGTTGGTTTAATAAAAAAAATCGTCTGAAACTTTTTAGTGATAAAATTGTGATTTAAATTGGCTCTGACCGAAAAGTTAACAATTTGACTATGTTGTTTGTAATTGCGTAACTTTAGTTAAGGGGTACCAAATGATTCTTTTCGTCGGGTCCTGTTTAATATCAGTCTGTCTGTTACGCTTTCTCGCTTAACCTCTCAACCGATTTTGATTATATTTGGCACAGACCATCTTTAGACTATGAGAAAGAATATAGGCTACCTTTTTTGAAAGTGACGCAGATGAAATTGCGAGGATCAGGAACATTTTTAACTTTCCTAAAATACATTTTATACTTTAGTTAGTTTATTAATGATCCACTACTTTCATGCATTTTCAACGGGTTCTTACCACGATATTTAATTAATTGAGTTGTCTCGATATTTCGTTGTTGTTGCAAACGCCATGATCACGAGAAGACTGAATACTGCGGGTCGATTTAAGAGCAAACAAATCTATCTACCCTCTTTCTCGTTCGCTTTTGGGTAGTACCACTGGAACTCGAACTCACATCACGACACACCACACTCACTGTATCTACAAGACTCTCTGAGTATGAACACAACAGTCACTAAGGGTCGTAAATATCGAGACAACTCAATTAATTAAATATCGTGGTAAGAATCCGTTCAAAATGCATGAAAATACTGTAATTTGTTTTAGTTCAAATTTTAGCCAGTGTATACTCTGTTGGTGTAACTTAAATACAATTTTTTTTATACAATTTTTATCACTCTCAAGCCGTAACTGCTAGATAATGAAGTAAGTTCAGTTGTATACGTCAGAATTGAAACGCCATCTTGGTATTCCTTCGTCTTGCTCCCAATAACGACTTCTTAGATAATTACTTAGACGATTAGTCAAGTTCTTCAGAGTTATACTTACACTGTAATAGAATCTAAGCACTCGTCTGTGTTCGTCAATTTTCGCTCCATGACGAAACTGGGCAGTTCGTTCGGAATCACTACATGGTTCGAGTACCTGTGCTCAATTTTGGCTCCTGCCAGTTTCCACAGACTTGGCAAAAGTAAACAAACCAATTTTGACCCAGTTCCCAGTTGAGTGGATAAATAAGATATAGCGTAGAATTTTTTTAATAAGCAGGGAGATAAAGAGGGTGGATACATTTGTTTACTGTTAAATCTACCTGCAGCATTCAGTCTTCTCGTGATCATAATGTTTGCAACAACAACGAAATATCGAGACCACTCAATTAATTAAATATCGTGGTAAGAACCCGTTAATTATGCGTGAAAGTAATCGCGAGTGTTTCAATAAGTTTAATAAAAAATCCTAAGGAATTTTTAAAGTTCTATATTAGCTACAGCTACCCTCGCGACCCACTTAATTGGATCGGTTTGGTTGACTTTTGTTTTAAACATGCCCCGTGGGATATGTAGGAGTCTTCGGTGTTTCCAGCGCTATGACTCGTCCTTCTTTAAGGCTTGAAGAATGTTCTTAGAGGTTAGAGGTAGGTACGTAGCGGCGCAGTGTCTTCTGACAATGAAGAGGTCCATGAGCGACGGTAACCACGCACGATCAATTAGCCCATTGGTTCGTCCGCCTCATTCAACATCCGAACCCTGGGTGAAGACAGAACCCAGCACGGGATTGTAATGCACGCTAAAATTTGGTACAATTCGTTAACAACAATATTACTGTACTGTAACAAACTAACAACCCATCACTGCCCACTGTTGGGCTCAGGTCTCCTCAGAAGAGGGATAAGGCATAGTCCACCACGCTTGTCCAATGCGGATTGGGGACTTCACATATCTTTAAAGGATTTTTAGAATCCAATATGCAGGTTACCTCACGATGTCTTCACCGTTTTTAGCCAGTGGTGTTGTAAAAAATTACACATAAATATTTTTTCACATTAAGATTTAGATCATTATTTTATTAATTATTTATCCTCAACGTTAATGAAATTCTCATGCTTGTTGATGTCAAAAGGCTACCACCAGTTCGGAAAAAGAAATAGCCACTGTCTTGAGAAGAACTGGCAAGAAACTCGGCGGGCATGTCTTTTTTTGTATTATTTTTCTGTTTTTTTTTTCAACTCAATATTACAATTTTTTGTTTCAATTTTGACCTAAAACGAAAGCTTCATTGCCACTTAGTGCAGTCATCTAGAAAATCACTAATTATTTTTGTAATGCTTGCTAAAATTTGGTATTTTTTTTTTTTTTTTTTTTATTTAAGGATAATAAATAGCTACAACATTTTGTTTAACTTAAGATAATTCCAAAAGTTGAAGTACAATGTTGCAGCCAACTGCATTATCCGCGTATTCATAAGCAATTAATTAAAACTAAACAATAATGATAATACACCACTAGAGTTGCACACATATTAAAACTACATTATTAAAATAAATATAAATAAAATTCAAATATCATCAATTTTTGTTGCATTATTCAATATTAATTAATTCAGTTCAACAAACTAAAACAAGAAAGTAAAATTTACATTCGTCAACAAAGTTGTTACGCAGCGGTGTAAAAGCAGTCCATAGTTAAGTTGAGAAGCCAAATGTCTTTAATTAGTGAAACGGTCTGACAATGCGTTTTCTTGTGTCTATTCTACTTGTTTTGTTAAGTGGGGTCCCGACTGATGAGTATTTTAAATACATAAGCTATTACATAGTTGTGTTGTCTTTTACAAGCTTTATATTAACTTGCACTGGATGTAACTATGTAAGATCGGGTGGAATCTTGTGAGTTAAATCTGATAAATTCGCGATTGACACTGATCTGACGATGGATTCGGAAGGTCATAGGAACACGTACTAAACAAGATAGACCCGTCGTGTTTGGGCTCGTTTTACTTGTCTTAGCTAGCATTCTACTGATACATGATATTCAGGGTCTTAACAATTCGTTTTAAAAAAAAAAACTTTAAAATAAATTATTTATACGACAGTTCGTATGGGTGCGATTTAAATATATATTAAATCTCCACAACCATCACCTTTTACAAGGAAATAAAATCATTCGAATCAGTTCATCGTAAAATTATGTGAAGAAAAATAATAAATAATATATTCTTACGAAAATGAAATTGACAGTCTTTCCTTATTCAAGATTAAATTTCTAAACTCAGAGGGAAGAGATGAGATAACGAACATAAAAAAAAACAGACGAATTGATAAACTCCTCTTTTCGCAGGGCGGTCAAAAAACAACTTTTCATAAAATATCAAAATACTTAAACATAACATATAACAAGTAACTGTTCTAAACTGATTTTAGGAACGAAACATTGAACCGATTTTAATTATCACGACTTAATTGAAGTCAGTCAGCCATCTTGGGGATGTTCGAATGAATTTTAATTGCTTTAGTTAGTCGATAGGAATGCAGAGGGATGCTACCCTTCACTTGATACTTCGAGAAAATTCGAGATAAACATGGTTTTGCTAAAAATAAAACGACTTCTGGAACTGTAATAAAATTCAGAGTCAGATCTTTTTAAATAGGTGTTTTCAAGGAAAAATGTCGTCAGATCTTAATTTTTAAATTCATATAATGTCAGAAGTAAATGCTTTCATACAAAAAATAATCATTGAAATAAAATACAATTAATCGCAAAATGTGTTGCTAAGCGCATATGAAATGAAATAAAAATAATTATTCCCAATGTTAATGAAAATTATCCTGCTTGTTGATGACAAAAGGCTCCAATTCGGAAAAAAGAAATAGCCACCGTCCTGACAGGAACTGGCAAGAAACTCAGCGGGCATGTCTTTTATTTGCTATTTTTTCTCTTTAATTCAATATTACAATTTTGACCTAAAACGAAAGCTTCATTTCCACTTAGTGTAGTCATCTAGAATGTCACTAATCGTATAATAAGCTTTACAGCAAAAACGATTTTTCACAACTTTTTGAACTCAATAACGCCTGGACCAATTTGGCCCATTCTTAAACAATTAATTCTAATGTAGATTTGAACACTTTCCTTCACTATGATAATTAATTAAAATTATAAACTTATTTAGACACTCGCAGTTTTCTATAATACTTTCATGCATGCAACAGTCACAAAGGGTTCATGCTCAGAGAGTCTTGTAGATACAGTGAGTGTGGTGTGTCGTGATGTGAGTTCGAGTTCCAGTGGTACTACCCAAAAGCGAACGAGAAAGAGGGTAGACAGATTTGTTTGCTCTTAAATCGACCCCCAGTATCCAGTCTTCTCGTGATCATGACGTTTGCAACAACAACGAAATATCGAGACAACTCAATTAATTAAATATCGTGGTAAGAACCCGTTGAAAATGCATGAAAGTTGTAAGGGACAATGTTCCAGTAGCGTCCAACCAGTCTCAATACATACTTGCAGCTAACAACTTGTGTCTTATTTATCAGTCTAGACTGTCTAGCTTTAGTTAATAATAGGAGATTTTAGTGCGGTTCGATTCCCACATCCCCACCAGTGGGTTGGGTGGATGACCGGTGATTTATTCCTGCCACAAAAAAAGACTGTCTAGGTATACGTAGAATTATTATGTACAAAGTGTCACAATTCTATGAAAAAATGAAAGTATTATTAAAATTATGATTTAAATTTGTATCGATAGTCGATAATTAATAACAAGTGCCCATCACTACGCGTTTTATTTCACACCATTAGCTGTGCGCCTTGAACGATTTTTTCTCCGTTCAATTTCGTGACGACAGGCGTGTAAAAAGTTTTTCCGATTGGGTTCCGACAGAGATTGGGTTTGCTATAAACTGTTATTTTTTACTTATTTCTCTGTTAATTTTAAGTTATAATACAAATAGTGTGTAGTGAAATTAGATAAGATGGATTTTGTGAGAGAATATTTGAAAATTTGCAGTGTTAAAGGTGGCTTATGCTATAATTTGTCCTTCTTTGAAGAAAGTTTGTAAAGGTAGGCCGCAGGTAGCAGTGTTCCCTGACAATGCAGAGGTTCATGAGCAACGGTAACCGTTTTTTTTTTTAGTTAGAGGAAATCACCGAAACCTCCAACCGCTCACACTCAGCGTCCGAACCCCGGCTGAGGCCAGAACCCAGCACGGGGTTTTGAGCGGCGGCGCGACGCGTTACGCGCTCGGCACTCTTTCCCAACACGCTGCTTTTCAGGCTTGCACCATCCGGCTATGGGATGAGCTCGCCTCTTTGGTGTTTCCCGAGCGCTATCCGAAGTCCACCAAAATGGGGACGCGAGAAACTCTCCAACAAAGTACCCAATTCAATCAGAACCAGTCAAATTAACTAGGTAGGTACTTCTGAGGAGCCTAACCCTCTTCCGAGGAGACCTGAGCCCAACAGTGGGCAGTAATGGGTTGGTACAGTACAGTACTTTTCAAAGCCAGTCAGCAAATAATTCAGTGCTCATCAATAAACTATCCGCCACTGGTTTAAAACCAAAATTAGCGACCAAATAAACACCCTCAGTAGGTATATGTAAATATACTTAATCTTATAAAGCGACTATGATCCCATCCCTACTGTTAATAAGTCAAAGTGTGAATCTTGAGTGTGAACTGTGAAAACAGATGTTTTAGGGGTTGTTTTAGGGATGGGGTGGCTATCGATAGGTATTAATAAAATAATTGAACTAAAATATGTGAATTTCAAAATATCTTGTCAGATGTATTATTGTTGGTTTCTTTATAAAATATATGTAAAATCACATTTATAACGAATAAGATTAATCAAAATCGGTTCAATTAGTCCATATTTATGCAGATATAAGGGGTGGGCCATATAAAGTTTGCATTTTTCAAAAGTTCTACTGTCATGTTGGCTGTGTGGCATGTTGCGCCATCCTATTGAAACCAAATGTCGTCCATGTCATACTCTTCAACTTTTGGAAACAAAAATTCGTTGAGCATGGCACGGTAACGCTCGCCATTGACCGTAACGGCGGCTCCTTGCTCATTTTCGAATGATGCCGCCGGACCAAACCCACACCAAACCGTAACTCTTTGTGGGTGCATTGGCTTCTCAATGGTGACGTGTGGATTTCCCGACCCCCAGATGCGATAATTTTTCTTATTGACATTGCCTCCGAGGTGAAAATGGGCTTCATCTGACACACACACACATTTCTTACAGTTTGGACTGTAGACTTACCACTTTGGAAGTAACTTTTCAATATTTCCCAATTTTGTTCAAGCGTATAGCGTCCCATTTCGTAAATGTCAAACCTTTAACTAAATTATGAACATAAATTGAATGACATTTGAGCTGTCATGCTCTAAATAAAAAGTAGTTCAAACGTTAGATTGCCCTTTATCTCAAAAAATTAGTCACTTAAGTAAATTCACATCCAGCTTCAAAACCTCCCCGACTATAAAGTTCACAAACTTACGCCACAGCATTTCATTATCGGTACAACTGATTATAAGCGAAGTAGATTAATTAACAGACAACCGAGGTAATTAACACTAGTACAAAAACGGCTCGATGCGGTTAATTAACGTCTTGCGTTTCGAGCCACTAATTGTAAATAATTACGATTATTTTCATGTTTACTTTACAACTAGTTTAGTTTGATTTTTGATCTAATATAAGTTCCCAGAGTGTTTTAGAGAGGACTCTATGGTGCCTTCGTTGGGAGTTCAGAATTCAGATGAACTTATTTTATAAAAAAAACTTTTTAAATACCTGTACCAACCCATTACTGCTCACTGCTGGGCTCAAGTTTCCTCCGAAGAGGGGTTAGGTTAAAAGCTTATATTTAAAGTTTTCTTTAAAATAAATTATTAGCTGTAGTAATACATTAAATTATCGATAACTCCGTGTCCCATCCCTAAAAACCAATTTTTCCTCCCCCTCGTGTATTGAGTGTATAAATATTTATCAAGTGTACCCAGTTTCACGGCGAATGATCTTTAATTCGATTACATTGCGAGATTACAATTGATTCCAATGATTTTATGTTTTACACGATTCAATGTTATCGATAGAAAATATTCAATTAGTAGTAGTTAGTAGACAGTTACTGTATGGCAAATGGTTCTTATACTATTTTATAGAAATGACCAATGTCAAAAGTAAATAATTTATTTTTAAGAAAACTTTAAACTCAAGCTTTTAAGATCCTAAATTTCATGTATCAGTAGAGTACTAACCAAGACAAGTAAAATGAGCCCAAACACGACAGGTTTATCTTATTGGAACGAAGTTCCTTATCGCGCGTTATCGAAAGGGGTCTAGACGGAAAAAAATGGTACGAAAAGTTGTCACGACACTTTTTTAGTTGTCACGACACTTTTTTTGTTTTAGATGATTATCGCTAGATGGCGCTGTGATCAAAATCTTTTAAAACACGTTCCTTATCGCGCGTTACGTTAGGAAAATAAATTATAAGATATCTTTTAATCGAAAGGAACTTCGTTCTATTCGGGTGTCCCATGTCACCTCTCAAGTTTTTTATCTATACTATTAATATTATAGCAGAAGAGTTCTTTTGTTTATTTGTTCGTCAATCTCAAGAACCACTGGTTTTGGATAGTCCATTTATTGAGGAAGGCTACAGGCTATATTTTATCCCTCTGTGACGCAGACGAAGTTGCGCGGGTTAACTAGTTTTTGTAACAAAAATAAAATTGCGCTTAAAATCTAAAATTGCAACTCCATTTGTACTAACAAATTTTTCCGACTCAAAGTCACCCCTAGCAAATGGGGTGCCTAATTTGATAACTACCCCCGAGGGATGTTTCTCGTTGATAACCGCCGGGGTTGGTTTATAGACCGTAATGTGCACCGCGTGTCCATTATCTTGTAGACAATATTGGTATTACCATTTTTGTATATAAATAATGTTTTTTACAAGCTTTGTGAAGTCGTGGTGGCCGAGTGGTCGAAGCGCTTCCTTCCGTACGGGAGGTCGCGGGTTCAAAACCGGCCGGCTTGTACCTCTAAATCTCAATGTGAAAAAGATTTATGTGCAATTTTTCACAACACCAATGGCTAAAAAAACGGTGGAGGAAAACATCGTGAGGAAACCTGCATGTTGGAAAAGGATTCTAAAAATCCTTTGAAGATATGTGAAGTCCCCAATCCGCACTGGGCAAGCGTGGTGGACTATGCCTAACCCCTCTTCTGAGGAGATCTGAGCCCAACAGTGGGCAGTAATGGGTTGGTACAGTACAAGCTTTATATTAACTTGCACTGGATGTTCAGGTGAAATCTTCCCGGTTTCTAATTGAGCTGAAATTTTGGTTACAAATGTATATCGCGTGACAATGCAATAATATGACAAAATGGCGCTGATCTGATGATGGATTCGGAAGCAAATCTTGCACTAAACAATATAGATCCGTCGTGTTTGGACTCGTTTTACTTGTATTAGCTAACACTCTACTGCTACATGATATCCAGGATCTTAAAAGCTTTATTTAAAAAGTTTTCTTTAAAATAAATTATTATAGAAGCTTTATTCTAACTAGCATTCGGTACTTAAAAAGTATTTAGAGTCTATGGTTGAGATTCGAGGTCATATCGCGAACCAATTTTGGTTACTACTACATAACATAAATATTCATAACCATATTTGGTTACCGTAAATAATCAAGTCAATCATGGCTACTGACGTAAGTAAATGAAACCAATTTTGGTTCTCATCTCAATTTAACCTACAATAATAGTTGAACTCACCAGAGCTGGGTCTGTCGCTGTATCTTGTGCAGTAAACCCAGGCTGGCCACACCATTGGACTGTCGCTTGATGTTGCACCTTTAAGAAAGACATTATTAGTATCTAGACTGCCTAGATCTAGACTTTTTTATTGCAAGATAGATGGTAAGTGGTCACCGTCGCTCATGAACCTCTGCAATGTCATGGCAATGAGGGGCCGTAATCTATCACCTACCCATACAGGACTTTTCTTAAACCTCGTTTAAAGAGGCGGTCTAGTTAATAATAGGATGGGGGGAGACGTGAGCATTGTTCATCCTCGCCTTATCTCGTGCTGGGTTCTGTCCTGGGGTTCGGACATTGAGCATGAGCGACAGGAGGTTTTAGCGCGGTTCTACTCCCACATACCCTACCTGTGGCGCGGGTGGAAGTCCGGCGATTTCCTCCTGCCACAAAAATTGCCTAGGTATATGTAGAATTATTACGTATAAAATGTCAGAATTCTATGAAAAAAAGAATCATCAAAATCGGTTCATATAGAAAATAAATACACGCAAACACGCACAGCAAATCTTGAAATCTTGTTTGTTAAAATTGACATTTATAAGAACAGACTAAATCTAAATGTGGAAAAGATTTATGTGCAATTTTTCACAAAACCACTGGCTAAAAACAGTGAAGGAAAACATCGCGAGGAAACCTGCATATTGGAAAAGGGTTCTGAAAATCCTTTGAAGATATGTGAAGTCCCCAATCCGCACTAGGCAACCGTGGTGGACTATGCCTAATCCCTCTTCTGAGGAGACCTGAGCCCAACAGTGGGCAGTAATGGGTTGGTACAGAAAAACAGATGCAAAAATTACCTGCTCGATTATAAAATGGCACCCTACGATGATCAACTTTCATTTGGCCCGAGAAGATATTCTGTCACTATTAGAGTACCAACCACAATTATGATAACACATCCACTAGGCCTTATAAAATTAATTCTGCACTATCAAAGACCATGTTTCACATAAAAAAAAAAATAATTTCATAGGAAAATTGCCAAAAAGTTCAGTAAAAAGTGCTCACCAGAAGTAGATCCAGAATTGCTCCCGCTGTCGTCCTTCGATAAGTCAATGGCCCCAGCTTTTTCCGGCGTTTTGACGTCGGGTACTCTCGCTTCGTCCAACTTTGGGGCAAAACTCTCTTTCACTGGACTAGGTTTGGCTTCATATCTCGTCTTAGCTTTCCTTTTATTCAGAGGATCTGTTATCCTCCTCCCAAAATCAGCTTTTAAGATATTGTCTATGCTAAACTTCAAACAATTCTGGTTGATACAATCTCTAGACTCTTCAGGCTTCGAATATCTGTTCTCGTCAGTTCTGCGCATTTCCTGACTGGTTTTCAGTCTCATGCCAAAGTTGAGCCCAAATGTTGGAGACACGACGTTGGCTGTTGGCCTATTGGGTATGGCCTTTAATTCTTGGCCCAAGATAGGGTTTTGGAATAAAAGAGGCTGGTTTAGGAACATTAAGTTTGGATTTATTGGGTTTGGCCGCAAAAGAAGAGGTTGGGCCACATTCATGTTTTGACTTAACTGTGATATAGCATTTAGATGTGTTTGAATGTGTTTAAAAGAGGTTAGTTCTGGGTGGCCATGTTGGTTGGCTTTCTCTTCAAAACTAGACACAGGAGCTTCATTACCAACTGACAGAACTGTATCATCACTACAGCAGGAATTACCATCGTCCACACTTATTTCTCTCTCGTGAACTTCGTCAACTGGACTCAAGCTCTCCGTATGTCTGTCGTCAAATGTTGGCGTGTTTTCCAGGAGTTTGTCAGTTGAAAAGACGTTGTCTGGACTAGTGCTGTCTCTCTCTTTCTTGAGGACATTGTGAATGGAGAAAGAGGACGAATGGATGCTTCTGTCCTCGGATTTGTCGTCGTCATGGCAGTCGGGGCTGGTCGTGTCCCTTGTGTTGGGGGAATAGGGATCGTCGTCGCTTTGGTCTTGTATTTTGATGTCCTGCATGTGGGACGATACGGCAGCCATATTGGTTTTTGTTTACGCCATCTGTAGGAAAAAGGGGGGAATTATTTTTTTGTTTCTTTGGTTCTTTTTTACATTGTGGATCTCTATGAAATATGTAAGTAGTGATTGCCGAATAGTTAAAGAATGGTGGCGCAAACTTATTAAATACAAGCTTTTAAGATCTTGGATATCATGTAGCAGTAGAGTGCTAGCTAATACAAGTAAAACTATGATGGATTTGGAAGGTCGTCATAGGAACTGTTGTGCTAAACAAGATAGACCCGTCGTGTTTGAGCTCGTTTTATTTGTCTTAGCAAGGATCTTAAAAGCTTGTATTTACTTATTATACATGATTTATACTACCATATTTACTGGTCCAAATATATAGTTTTATACCAATGTGTTAATACGCTATGTAAATGATCTCCTTGTACAAGTGAGTCGTGTTGATTAATAGTACAAGTTGTACAGGACCGACCTGAGCTTATGTGATAACATGTCACACGAGGTACGAATGAGGCTCTACTTTGTGTAATTTTAATGGAATTTGGCGCTTAAAAGATGTTAATCAGTAACGGTCATGTATTTTCGTTTATGATTATGAAATTAAATTAAAATAAACTATATTAACAATAAATTTATATTAAGACATTTTGAATTTATATTAAGTAGGTATTAATTTGCTTTATTAGTAGTAAAAGTTGTTTTTTTTTAGGATGTAATTTTAGACAATTAATTATTACTTAGACAGTCAATAATTTTAGAAAACTGAAATGTATACCTATAGCGTCGTATTGGTTATTACTGTTAAGGCGTTATAAAAGTGTGTAATAAATAAATAAATAAAAAATTATAGTATGTTTTTCTTGCATTTAATATATCATTTTTTTTGAGATTTGATCCTTAGAAGTTACTCTATCGATTGATTCTTGTGCTGTGATTCTATACATTAAAATTCGCTAAAATATTTATATTAAAATTTCGAGTACTTATCCTGAACGGGGTGTTTAAAATTACACCCTGTATATACTTAAATCTTTAAAACTACGCAACGGATTTTGATGCGACTTTTTTTAATAGATAGAGCGATTCAAGAGGAAGGTTTATGTGTAAACATGCATGATATAGTAGAAAAACACTCATCATTTTAGATGTTTTTGATGTGATGTCGTAAGCATTTGCACCAACTGAATTCTCCATTCGTGATGCAGACGAAGTTGCTCGAGTCAACTAGTAGAATATCTATACTAATATTATAAAGAGGAAATATGATTCTTTTTTTGTTTATTTGTTTTAAATAGGCTCCAAAACTACTTGACTGATTTGAAAATATTTTCACTGTTCGATATCTACCTACAACACTATTTTGGGTGATCATAAACTATGTTAAATTTTGAAAACTCCAAAATACCAAGATGTAAAAAAAAAACTTGAGAAGTGTCATGGGACACCCGAATAGAACGAAGTTCCTTTCGATTAAAACATATCTTATATATTTTTTTCCTAACGTAACGTGCGATGAGGAACGTGTTTTAAAAGATTTTGATCACAGCGCCATCTAGCGATAATCATCTAAAAGAAAAAAGTGTCGTGACAACTTTTCGTAAGATTTTTTTCCGTCTAGCCCCCGTTCACAACGCGCGATATGGAATTTCGTTCCAATACAAAAAAACTTTCTTACCAATTTATTTACGGCATTGGATACAAGTCTCAAGATTTAACAGTGCCCTTTGTGACGCAGACGAAGTTGCATCAGCTAGTGGAATATATTACATATGGTAGAGCACTCTACCTACCATATCGGACCACACACGAAGGCCTATAGTACAGTTAATCTATAAACAAATTAACATTTGAAGTTCAAGTTTTAACTTAATTTTGTAATTTATTTATTTAATAAATGTGTTATATGGTAGCTACTGTCTATAAACCCGGATACCGATTTAGATAATTCTTTTTTAAATGCAAAATAATTATTGCTGTAGAATCTTATAAAATTTTTATCATGAAACGATCTACAGTTTTTAATCTTTATATTTGTTTGAACCAATTTGGTTGATTCGTTTTTTTCAGTCATAAGACAATTTTATTATTGTAGGATCAAGAAATGACGAGCAGTTCTTGAGTTATCTTTAACCAATTTCGATGATTGTTTTTTGTTGAAAATGCGGTTTTATTTTAGCATCATTTAAATTGTATTAATTTAAAATATTGTGTTTTTATTTATTTAATATATGTGTTATGTTATAACTACGAAGTCGTGGTAGGGTAGTGGTCGAAGCGCTTCCTTCCGAACGGGAGGTCGCAGGTTCAAATCCGGCTTGTACCTCTAAATCTAGATGTGAAAAAAGATTTATGTGCAATTTTTCACAACACCACTGGCTAAAAACGGTAAAGGAAAACATCGTGAGGTAACCTGCATATCGGAAAAGGTTTCTTAAAATCCTTTGAAGATATGTGAAGTCCTCAATCCGCACTGGGCAAGCGTGGTGGACTATGCCTAATCCCTCTTCGGAGGAAATCTGAGCCCAACAGTGGGCAGTAATGGGTTGGTACAGGTACAGGTTATAGCTACTGTCTATTTTTTTTTTGATAAAACTATAGTTTTACGTAATTGTAACATTATTTTTAAAATCGATTTGAATGATTCTTTTTCAGTTACAAAATAATTTTATTTAATTTTCATAGGGAAATGGTTAGCAGTTTTTTAGTCAGTTAAATTTGTTTAATTTTTGCTGTTATAGTAATAATTTTAATAGCATCAAGAATCATCAGCTTTTTCTCTCTTTCTTTGATCTTTCGTTGAACCGATTTAGTTGATTCGTTTTTCAGGTGTAAGATAAACACACCAAAGTTGTATAAAAAAACTTGAGAGGTGTCATGGGACACCCGAAAAGAACGAAGATCCTTTCGATTAAAAGATATATAAAAAACATTTCCTTTCATAACGCGCGATAAGGAACGTGTTTTAAAAAAAATTGATCACAGCGCCATCTAGCGATAATCATCTAAAACAAAAAAGTGTCGTGACAACTTTTCGTTAGATTTTTTTCCGTCTATCCCCTTTCGATAACGCGCGATAAGGAACTTCGTTCCAACAGAATAATTGAGTACCTCCTTTTGTAAAAAATATCATCGGAATCGGTCCACGTACACCTAACGTAAATTGAAAAAACACAACCATCTCAAGTAGAAGTACCTACCTTTTTGAAAGTCGGTCAAAAGTAGAATAGCAAGTAAAAATTAAGCCCTATTAAAACACAATATTTTTCAAGGGAATTTAATCTTTATAGCTATACAAATAGTGTTTATAATTCTTTGTAATAAAAGTGATTGATTTGCAATCGTAGTGTGGGCAGAATTTACTATAGTGTAAAAGTCTCTTCATTCATTTCGTTCACTCTTTACCGGTTTTTAGGAATTTACGGTTTTCTAAATCGGTTTTCGATTAACGGTTTTTTCTCACAAACTTTTGTATTTCCAAAAAGAGTTTGTTTGTTTGTTCCTTCGTATCTTTACTTTGTACCGTTTTGGATGATTCTGATGTCAGAAAGGTGCTGGTCGTCATGGGACCCCATTATTTTTTTTTAAGATCGATTGCATTCTTTTGAGTCTGTTTAAAAATGTGTATTTTTAAGGAACAAAATTTCACGATTTGCTGTTTTGTGAATTCTTTTCTATATACACCAATTTCGATGATTCATTTTTTGTTAGGAATACATTTTGGATATTACCTCACTTAAATTTTATAAAGATCCGACTGGGAGTTTTTGTGCTATGCTTGAGAAATGGCAGACGGTCGCTTTTATTTTTGTATTAAAAAAAATATTTTACTCTCGTCTATTTCACAAAGGCATTCCCTTTTCAGCATTTTCTATGTGCTTATTTACGATTTCACATCAAAACCTCTAAAATTATCAGCGTTTGTCTACTATATCATACTCTTGAATCACTCTATCTATTAAAAATCATTATGTGGGTAGTTTTAATTCTACGTGTAAAATTAGCAACGAAAAATTACAAAACATAGATTCTCTGTCGCTTAAGATTTGTTTTAAACTGAAGAGTGTTGTCGTCGTTTTGTAAAACACTTGATGTTTGTAGGTAATGTTGTTTGGAGACACTGTTTTATACTGTTTTCTTCGGTAGAGTTATGATAAAAAAGGTAACGAAATTCCCATCTACCAAATTTCCATCAACGAAAACGTACTGTACTCTACCAAGCTATTACTGCCCACTGTTGGGCTCAGGTCTCCTCAGAAGAGGGATTAGGCATAATCCACCACGCTTGCCCAGTGCGGATTGGGGACTTCACATATCTTCAAAGGATTTTTAGAATCCTTTTCCGACATGCAGGTTTCCTCACGATGTTTTCCTTCACCGTTTTTAGGCAGTCTTGTGATAAATTGCACATAAATCTTTTTCACGTTAAGATTTAGAGGTACAAGCCGGTTTTGAACCCGCGACCTCCCGTACGGAAGGCAAGCGCTTCAACCACTACCCCACCACGAATTATTCACCAAACAAAGCCGTAAATAAACTAATTAATTATAATATTAATTAGTTACCGGTTTTTGTCTCGTAACGAATTCAAAAATTCCGTATCGCCGAATAAAAATGATATAGTAAATTAAAACATTATTATAATCGGTTTATTTTATCGGTGTTGCGAATCGATCATTATTTATTTTACGGTTACCGGTTTTTTGTGAATCGGTAAAAAAAGTATAGTGCCAAATCTAATGTTGGTAACTAGCTGAAGTTTTCCTACGTCATAGAGGTTTCTTGGAGATTTCCAAAAAGGAGAAGATACTCAGTAGGCGCAATGTGTCTACCAACCTACCCCCACAAGATGGACCGACGACCTGGTCAAGATCGCGGGAGGTCACTGGATGCAGATGGCGCAGGACCGGTCGATGTGGCGAGGTTTGGGGGAGGCCTATGTTCAGCAGTGGACGACTATAGACTGATGATGATGATGATGACTCAATTCGTCTGTAATTCTACAAGCTTTATATTAACTTGCACTGGATGTAATTATGTAAGTTCGTGTGGAATCTTGCAAGCTAAAGATAAACTTCCCGGTTTTCGATTGAGCAGACATTTTGCACGCAGATGTATATCGCGTGGCAATTCAATAATAAGACAAAAAGGTGCTGATCTGATGATGGATTTGGAAGGTGGTCATGGGAACTCTTGTTCCTAAAAAATAAACTTGAGAGGTGTCAAGGGACACCCAGATGGAATGAAGTTCCTTTCGATTCATTATTAAGGGAATTGTAAAAAAAAATATTTTTTTAAGTTATAATAATTAGTTAGTTTAAAACGTCTGTCTCTCTCTCTAAATTAAATAAAATATTTTGATCACAGCGTCATCTTGCATTAATCATATAAAACTAAATAAGGAATTGTTTTATAAAATATTTTAATCACAGCGCCATCTAGCGATAATCATCTAAAACAAAAAAGTGTCGTGACAACTTTTTCATAAGATTTTCCGTCTAGCCCCCTTTCGATAACGCGCGATAAGGAACTTCGTTCCAACAAGATAGACCTGTCGTATTTGGGCTCGTTTTACTTGTATTAGCTAGTAGCAGTACTACATGATATCCAGGATCTTAAAAGCTTGTAATCAAAGTGTTTTCTCTAAATTATAATATTGGTGTAGATTAAAACTACTATTTTCATAGAAGTAATGATAAAACACCGTATGTGTGAAATGCTGAGTAAATATAATTTTAACATAATAATATATATTTAAATTATAACAATTAATACTTCACGGTCATTAAAATTTATTTATATTTCAAATATTATGTTTTAGTATATCTTCATTAATAATATCATATATTAACATAGCAGATGATGATATCTATATAAGTATAATTAAAAAAAAAAACTTTTAAGATCCTGGATATCATGTAGCAGTAGATGCTAGCTAATACAAGTAAAACGAGTCCAAACACGACGGGTCTATCATCGGGCGTATATTAAGAGTTCCTATGACATTCCTAATCCGTTATCAGTACAGCGCCATTTTGTCATATTATTGCATTGTCACGATATACATACGTGCAAAATGTCAGCTCAATCAGAAACCGAGAAGTTTGTCAAATTTAGCTTTCAAGATTCCACTCGGACTTACATAGTTACATCCAGTGCAAGTTAATATAAAGCTTGTAAAAAGGGATCCGTACTAAAAGTATAAAATACCTTCTTAGTAAAGAGTTTGTTTGTTTGTTTAAACGCGCTAATCTCAGGAACTACTGGTCCGATTTGAAATTCTATCAATACTGGATAATCCATTTATCGAGGAAGGCTATAGGCTTTATCGCTTAGTGACGCAGACGAAGTTGCGCAGTCGCTAATTAACTGTACAGGGCGCGGTTTAGTTACAAAACGAATGTAGAATAATTATTATAATTATACATGCGTATATTTTTTATGAAGTATGTTTCGCGTAATTTCAGTGGAAAATTACGTCTGTTCAAGTTTTTTTTAAAGAACAATTAGGTTATAATGAACTTCGATTATGTTTTAAAATTGATTATTTCCTTTTATCTATAACATCAAAAATAACTTATAAAACATTTTTTTTTATTGCGTCATAGATAAACGAGCCTACGGCCCACCTGATGGTAAGCGGTCACCGTCGCTCATGAACCTCTGCAATGCCACGGCAATGAGGGACTGTTATCTATCAACTACCGATACAGGACTTTTCTTAAACCTCGTATAAAGAGGGACACGTCATAGCGCTCCGGGAACACCGCGGATGGGAGTCCATTCCAAATCGGAATGGTACGGGGCAAAAATGATCTTCTGAAGCGAACCGTGGAAAATCGCAGCGGTTCCAAGTAAAGGTGGTGAACCTTGCCCCTGCGGCGTGTGGTACGATGGTAAAAGGGAGATGAAGGGATCATCTCAAAGAGTTCCTCGGAGCATTCCCCATGGACCAAACGGTACAGAATGCACAGAGACCAAATATTGCTTTTGGATTACACGACTTGCAGTGCGTGTTTCCAAATATTTTTTTCGAGAAGAAACCGATTTCGATAACTCATTTTTAGTTAGCATACAAATACTTTGGACGTAGGTACTCACTCAGTTTTACATAATGTAAAAAAAAATTTTTGTTCTATTCGTCAAAAATGGAACTGGGACGTTTTCATTTTTGTTAAAAATACAATTATTTCAACTGTACCTACTTTTATGACAGCACTGTACTGTAAACCCATTACTGCCCACTGCTGAGCTCAGGTCTCCTCAAAAGAGGGATTAGGCATAGTCCACCACGCTTGCCTAATGCAGATTGAGGACTTCACATATCTTCAAAGGATTTTTAGAACCCTTTTCAGATATGCAGGTTTCCTCATGATATTTTCCTTCACCGTTTTTACAAGTGGTGTTGTGAAAAATTGCACATAAATCTTTTTCATATTACGATTTAGAGGTACAAGCCGGTTTTGAACCCGCGACCTCCCGTACGGAAGGCAAGCGCTTCAACCACTACCCCACCACGACTATTACAGTATGACAGTATTATTCCAAAAACATTACGTCAAATAATGATTTAAGTATTCATTTTATAAAAGACAATTATTTTCTACAGTAATCAATAACTTTAAACAATACATACAATAAAGTTTGCACAGATGCTACACTTATTGTAATGAAATTAATGATAAATTACAAAATATAAATATTTGTACAAAACTATTAAAATTATACGATAATTTGTTCGTTTGTCTGTCATTTTTGATGACGAAATACGACTGGATATGGTTTAGCTATCTGGATGAACCGGTGTCGATGATTCTGTTTTTCATTCCAACGAAGAAGACTTTTGTGTAATCTTTAAAAAAAAATATTCAGACACTCGCGGTTTTCTATAATGCTTTCATGCATTTTCAACGGAATCCAGTGCTAAACACAACAGTCACTAAGGTTTCATGCTCAGAGAGTCTTATAGATACAGTGAGTGTCGTGATGTGAGTTCGAGTTCCAGTGTGAGTACTACCAAAAAGCGAACGAGAAAGAGAGTAGACAGATTTGTTTGCACGTAAATCGACCCGCAGTATTCAGTCTTCTCGTGTTGTCTCGATATTTCGTTGTTGCAATGACGTTTGCAACAACGTTGAAATTCCAAAAGTTTATACCGTCAGAAAATATATAATACTCTTATCCGTCTTGTTACGCAGACGAAGTTGCCGGGTCAGCTTGTTTCCAAAAATAATTTATACTAATATTATAAAGCTGAAGAGTTTGTTTGTTTGAACGCGCTAATCTCAGGAACTACGTGTCCGATTTGAAAAATTATTTCACTGCTAGAAAGTCCATTTATCGAGGAAGGCTATAGGCTATGTTGTATCCCTCTGTGACGCAGACGAAGTTGCACGGGTCACCTAGTATCGTATAGTTTGGGGCCAGAATAAATGCACTTTGACTTTTAGAAAGAGAGCAGTTTTTATGCTTTCTCTGTCGCACACAGCGAGTTCTAAAAAATCTAAATATGTTTGCATAATTTCCTAAAAGTCAATGTGCCCCAAACTATAGGTACTTTATTAAATTTCATTCTACTGTGGCGACCAATAATAGCGCGCGAGATCAACGTTTGCAGAAATCTTCGGATATAATATACGACATCTGAAATCTCGCCCGCAACGAAATCTCCCTTTGGCCATAAGTCCACGGTAACCACAACTGGTGACCCTCGACAAAGACGCCTCCTTCAAGTTATTGACTAAATAACAGACAAATCAAGAAAAAAACTTGTATATTTGCGATATATACCATTTGTGCAAACATAATTGTTCAGCACCTACTGTTATTCTTAATATAAATTTAATGTACCTGTGCACGTATTATTTTTGACAAACAAACTTAATTTTTTCATATTAATTTTTGGTTGAATTTCGTTTATTAAATTATAATATATTATTGAGATGTTATATTATAATATTTTAATTAGTATGTAAAGTTTGAAATTTGTTTTGATGAGTTTATATCTAATAACTTCACTGGGTGGACTGATTTTGATGACTGTTTTTTGTCTCAAATGTACCCCTAATATCAAATAAATTTTAGAAATATATTGCTTTTAAATAATCTAATCTATACTAATATTATAAAACTGCAGAGTTTGTTTGTTTGAACGCGCTAATCTCAGGATCCACTGGTCCGATTTCAAAAATTCTTTCACTGTTGGAAAGTCCATTTATTGGGGAAGGCTGTAGGCTATGTTATATCCCTCTGTGACGCAGACAAAGTTGCGCGGATCACCTAGAAGTAGATCTTCTTTTTTCAGTCATGGAACGAAACTTAACGATTGGAGTATTGGTTAAATCCTTTGAATAACCTACAAACGAGATGACTACTAGCGCCATCTATGAACTAATGTCAAATCTTTATTAACTACTAGCTGAGCTACTTCGTCTGCGTCACAAAAGGAAACAATATATTCTAATATATATAAATCTCGTGTCACGATGTTTGTCCGCGATGGACTCCTAAACTACTGAACCGATTTTAAATTTAATTGGCACACCGTGAGCAGTCTAGTTCAACTTGAGAGACAGGATAGCTTAGACCAATGTCTGATGATGGAGCTGAAAGGTGGCCACAGGAACTCCGTCAATAAGCAAGATAACCTCATCGTGTTTGGGCTCTAATGAAGCGTTCTGATGAGTACTTTTAGAAAATTCCCGGGAACAATACCTATACGACGAAAGTTGCGCAGGCAGCTAGTATCCTTTAAATCTCTCCTTCCTCCTATGTATCCTATAGTCTTTCTCGATAAATAAACTTTCTAAAACTGAAAGAATTTTTGAAATCGAACCAGTAGTTTCGGAGCCTATTCGAGATAAACAAACAAACAAACCTTTCCTCTTTATATTAGTCTAGAAAAGCTTTGATTTTATTATGTAAGTTCGGGTGAGTACGGGTGGAATCTTGCGTAAATTTGACGAACGTCCCGATTTCTGATTGAGCTGAAATTTATCTGATCTGATGATGGATTCTGTCATAGGAACTCCTGTACTAAATAAGATAGACCCGTCGTGTATGTGCTCGTTTTATTTGTTTTAGCTAGCACTCTACTGATCAGTAGCGTGCTTAAATATTTTAGTCAGGGTATTCAGAAGTTTTCTTTTTTTCATTTTTTTTATTGCTATGTAGGCAGACGAGCCAACGGCCCACCTGATAGGAAGTGGTTACCGTCGCTCATGAACTTCTGCAATGTCAGGGGACACTGAGGGGTCGCTACCTACGACCTAACTTTAAGGACCCTCCTCAAGCCTCGTTTGAAGAAGGACAAGTCATAGTCAGAAGTGAAGATTTGGACTAATTGTTCATAAATAATATGCTACTATCCATTTGATAACATTAACATTTAGCAATAATAGTAACTAAATACGTGCAAATAATAAGAATGCGGAGTATATATAAATGAAAGAAACCGCATTTGATCGATTTTTGTTGTTATTTTAATAGAATTTGAAAATCTAGGGTATGCAATGCATATTTACTTCTATAGACTGCACGCCACTGCTACTGATACATAACATCCATTTCTTTAAGTTTGTATTTAAATATATTTTGATCCTTGTTACACTTGGAGACATTTTCAGAGAGCAGATATGACAGGAGTTACCGTCTTACAAAGTGTCTTTTGTTGTCTCTTGGTGGGAAAAATCTCGTCTGTCGCTTTTTTACTAAATATAGATAATTTGAGAAATTTAAGCGCTTTCTCGCTTTTAAGCGTGATCTAATTAGTATTATACTATTGTTTTGCAAGATAAAGGAGCTTACGGTCCATCTGATGGTTAGCGGTCACCATCGCTCATGAACCTCTGCAATGTCAGGGCAATGAGAGGCTGTTATCTATCACCTACACATACAGGACTTTTCTTAAACTTTACACTGTAGTATTTTTAATCAAGAGATAGTTTAGATTAGTTTTATGTTTTACATAAGTTTTAAGTTTAGTTTTTAAGTTGAAATGTTATTGCTTTAAGTTGATCTGAATAAAGGCTTTATTCATTCATTCATTTTTAATCAAAGTAATTGAAGATTCATCATCACAACATAGTTTAAAACAAAGTCGCTTTCTCTGTCCCTATACTCCTATGTAATCTTAAATCTTTAAAGCTACGCAACTGATTTTGATGCAGTTGTAATAGATGTCGTGATTCAAGAGGAAGGTTTATGTGTATAATACATGCATGATATAGTAGAGAAACACTGATAATTTTAAAGGGTTTTGATGTGATGTCGTAAAGCACATTGCTCTGCACTAACTTACTCCATTCGTGACATAGACGACATTTCAATCTTCTACACTGACACCGAAAATATTTTAATAATTCACAAATAGTTGCACTGAAGTTTGTCATGGTTGCACTCGGTTTCTTGCACTAATTTTAATTTATTGTTATATTTTTTATGTAGGAAATTGCCTAAGTTTATCATAATTTAATGCATGTAGTTTACCTAATTTTATATAGTTTATTGTGTCTCATGACTTGTTCATAGTTCTAATCAAATGTTTTAACATGGCTCGGTCTCCCGCGATACAGGTCTGACCTAGTACAGGGATCATTGTATTGTTGTATACCTACATGTAAAAGTGTATTTTTGGACAATAAACTATTTCATTTCATTTCATTTCTGCATTAATTAAAATTGAATCGCCAAATGTAAATGAATTTTGAAAATACCTAATCGACCGATTTTGTTAATTATTTTTTGTTTTATCAACAGAAGGGTCTCGTAAAAGGTTTTAAATAACTACATAATATTACTGTACTGTACTGCACTGTACTGTAACAACCCATTACTGCTTACTGCTGAGCTCAGGTCTCCTCCGAAGAGGGGTTAGGCATAGTCCACCACGCTTGCCTAATGCGGATTGGGGACTTCACATATCTTCAAAGGATTTTTAGAACCCTTTTCCGATATGCAGGTTTCCTCACGATGTTTTCCTTCACCGTTTTTAGCCAGTGGTGTTGTGATAAATTGCATATAAATCTTTTTCATATTAAGATTTAGAGGTACAAGCCTCGTAAGGTTTTGAACCCGCGGTTATATTAAATAACATTTAATTAATGAATAGTAGGTATAGGTAATTAAAAACATCGTGAGGAAACCTACATATTTTAAACTATTTAAAAGTATGTCAAGACGTATTGTGGTCGTGGACTTTACCTTTTTATAGCAAAATAGATAAACGAGGCGCACCGATTTCAAAAATTCAATTTTGGAAAGTTAATTCATCGAGAAAAGCTATAGGATATATTGCTTCCCTTTGTGACGCAGACGAAGTTGCTCGGGTCAGCTAGTAATTTTATAGTAAAAAATAACTAAAGTGACTTTAATATTTGTGTGTCGAATAAAGTTTACTTTCTTTCTTTCTTTCTTAAAGTAAAAACAACAGACTTTTTAATGAGTTTTCTTTACACAATTAATAACAAAAGAAAATCTACCAATAGAAAATATTTTTCTTCGTCATTTACGTTTTATTAATAACGTAACGTAAGTAATAAAACGTAAATGACGAAGAAAAATATTTAGGTAAGGTTCAAACAATTGATTATTTTTAAATGAATCGCTGATAAGAAACTTTAAAAACTGTTTTAGTACGGACCCCTTTTAAAAAAAATATAGCCTATAGCCTACCTCTATAAATGGACTATCCAACAGTGAAAGAATTTTTCAAATCGGACCAGTGGTTCCTGAGATTAGCGCGTTCAAACATACAAACTCTTCAGCTTTACTTTTCAATCTAAAGTAAACGCGTAGAGTCTTAGATATTTTGACAACACAGGTGATATTTCAGCGAACAGCGCTTAGATACATTCAATTACATCAAATAAATCATAAACGAAAACAATTCTATTAAATTTATCCCGAATCATGTGACGCAGACGAAGTCACACAGGCCCTTTAACAAATATGGAATCCACACGTAATAATGGTCTATAATAAAAAATATAGATTGTTTTATCAATTTAAAATTACCTTTTTCACACACACTCCATCACAGAATCCTTGGGCACACAAACAAAACAGAACACACACACAAAACCGTAAATAAAAACCGGTAAACGCGTACTAAAAACCGAAAACCGATAATCGATTTTGCCAAAATTACTAAAACTATTTGATTTTAGCCGTTTTGCAAGCCTTTTTCAAATTTAGCGGTATTATAAGACGGTTATACGGAGCGGTGCCGGTTCAAACTAACGTGAAACACAGAAATCTCCCCCACTTTGCAAGGCGTGGTCTTGCCTGCCCACGGCTGGGCGGGGCGTGGATTTTTTCCCACTTTTTCCCCGCGGCCCAGCCTTTGATTTTATATGCAATGTTATTGTAATGTAGCTGTGTTTGTTGAATATTAAATGACATTTGTAAGACTGTCAGCGCCCGGATGACGAAGACTTAATTGACCGATATGTTATTGTTTTTTAGATTATTTTTTTTAATTTTAGTGTGTACAAAATAATCATATTTTTATGTGTGCACATAAATGGGTATTGCGTCGAAATTGGTTTGTTTACTTATGCTGTGGAAGGAGCCAAAATTGAGCAGGTATAGTTCGGAAACTTGGTTTGTTTATCATTTTATTATCTCATATTTTACGGAGATTGTGAAAAGTATGCGGATTTGGTGTAAGTGAAAAAGTATGCGTGAGTTAGAGCGATTTAAATGAAATGAAATACTTTATTGTCAACATTGATGATATGCTCATTCTTGTTGACGTCAAAACTTAAAAGCTACCACCAGTCGGACACAAAAAATAATTATTGTAGCCTCCGTCCTGAGAAGAACTGGCAAAAAACTGAGCGGGCATGTCTTTTTGTATGAATATATTTATTTATTGAAGCTATGATTTTTCATAACCTGTAAAATGACTAATAGATTTTAATGTCACCTCCAAAATTAAAAACAAGGTCTTCAATTCGGTTATATTTTTCATGATAGCGCACTTTTGCATGAGTGAACCGATTTTGATGCTTTTTTATGGAAGTTTGTTTTTAGTTCTTATTTAAACCTGACAAGTACTTTTTGAGTTATATTTTAAAAAATCAGTAATTGTAAGGAAATTCATTGATTTGTTTGACGTAATTAATTAGGTAAATTTGATCTGATTTAACCGATTTCGATTTCTATTTTTGATGGATCAGTATGTCACATATTACCTTATACAGGGTGATTTCCTAGTGAGGGTACATATTTAAGATCATGGTAGCTGATGGTTATATCCGACCAGTAAAAATATTATTACCAAATAATATGGCTTAATGCCTTAGTAATAGCAACTTAAAAATATCTAAAATTCTTGCAAAATGATGGTTTTTCGACAGCCGATGGGTGTGGCGGAGGTGTGGGGTGCGCGAGATCACTAGAGGTCATTAGTCAACACTCTTTTAGTCGAAATTGTTTATGTTTGGGGAAGTTTTGTCGAATTTAGATTTAAAAAAAAAAAAAAATATTTTGTAATTTTACCTATTTTTTGTAATATTCCGTATTAGAACAGAGTACTCATCACCCTCCTGCAATATGTACCCTCTCTAACAAATCACCCTGTAATTTTTTTTAAATCGGAAAATTAATTTAAGTATCTCACGGAAATGTTGTTTGCGCCACGCTTGTGACGAATCGCTTTGAATCTCTCTAATAATTAAATATAGCGCTTAATTAAGTTGATGCCGCATTGATTAGACTGTACATTATTCATTTAGTTGTGTTGTTTCAATTACTTAACCCTGTGCCGATTAAACCACTGTGATTGTGACAAAGACTTCTGATTTTCACGCTCACGCCCATCTGCCGACATACCCGCTTTTCTACCCGCACAAGATGAATTCTAATGAACGCCCTCCTGTCCCTTCATATCTATAAATAAATATTTACACATATTTTAATGAATACATAAATTGTGCTAACAGTAGAAAATCAAATTAAGTGTGTTTACAAAAATGTAAACGACCGACATCCATCTTTAAAGAACAGCACAAATACTAGGTATAAGTCTGACCTTTATCAAATTTATAAAAGATTACGTTAAAATTATCGGCATACTAACAAAAAAAGGTTCATCAAAATAGGTTCATCCTGCATAGAACAGGTACCCACAGCATATCGTGAAATCGTGTTCATTAAAAAAACTAGGTACTTTTCTAAATCCTTGTTCGATCTTGAAAAAAATGAAACTCCTAAATTTCATATGAAAACTAATCATCAAAACCGGTCAAAACTAAAGTTATACAAAAACATAAAAATACAGTCAAATAGATAACCTCTTTTTAAAAAAGTCAGTCAAGAAAAGTATCTAGTTAATGTTACTACTCACTCCCTGCGTCTAAAAACGAATTAATTTAAATAAAACTCGAATTCTTTGGCGTCGGATATTCCAGGGGATGTTTTTAATTATCCGACATTTTTTTAAAAGTAACTTGCTTGTGCTCTGTTTACTAAGAGCTACTTGAGCTAGTCACTTGCACAGGAACTTGAGTTAGTAACTTGACTGAGTTTTTTGCGCCGGTTCTTCTCAGGACGGAGGCGTAATTTTAGCGAACTGGTGGTAGAACTTTTGATTTTATTTTTGACTTTCAAAATGTATGTGTGTCCACATCTAATTTGAAATAAATGATTTGACTTTGACTTTGACTTTGAAACTACAATCCGGGATGGTATGAGGAACTTAGCTGCGGTGGTCGACGCTCGATGTCATCTTGGTTTCACTATGATGGCGAAAAGATTCCAGCAGAAATAATTCCATCGGAAAATGTTGCAAAAGTGTTGTAGCAAGCCGATGTGGAATCTTCGAGATTAAGTCGATGAAGAGTCTTTCGTCTGGGGTAACCAATCTCGGGACGATGAAAATGTTGAAAGTGATCGTCCCGAAGAAATGGATAATGACGCGTGGGTTTATGGATTTATTTACAATATTTACAAGCTTATTCAGACACTTGTTGTTTTCTATAATACTTTCATGCATTTTCAACGGGTTCTTACCACGATATTTAATTAATTGAGTTGTCTCGATATTTCAACGTTGTTGCAAACGTTATGATCACGAGAAGAGTGGACTGCGGGTTGATTTAAGAGCAAACAAATCCACTACCCTCTTTCTCGTTCGCTTTTGGGTAGTACCACTGGAACTCGAACTCACATCACGACACACCACACTCACTGTATCTACAAGACTCTGTCCACATCAAATTTGAAAATAAATGATATGACTATGACTGTATATTACCACTGGTTGTCTTCCGCAATCAAAGTTTGCGATTTCTTAAAGCTAAGTCGTTGGCAGTGTAGGTGACATTGCAGAGGTCCATGAGCAACGGTAACCACTTACCATCAGATAGCCCGTTAACTCGTCCACAAGGCAATAAAAAAAGATTTTCAAATTTTATTTTAGTTGGAGGAAATCACTGGATCTCCTTGCCCGTGGGGTATATTAGAGTTGAACTGCACTAAAAATCTCAGCAACCGAACCCCGGCTGAGGTCAGAGCCCAGGGGTTATGCGGGGCGGCGTGACGCATTACGACACTCTGCAATAAAAATTACATACAAGTCCCCACACAGTTCAAACGCTCCTCGCTCTTAAAAGAAAAAAGGGGGTCCGAAGTATTTTTTTCAAGTTTAAAACAGAAATGACGTCGCTTCTTCAGTTCAAGTTACAGAGTTTAATTAAAAAAACCAGTTTACGAGTCACTCTTCAAATTCTAGCACGTTCTTTGATACTATGAATTGTGTTAAGAGTGGAAAATGTTCTTTTTGGCTGTGTTTTAAGTTAATGAGCTTATTTGTTGGTACCTGTACCAACCCATTACTGTCCACTGTTGGGCTCAGGTCTCCTCAGAAGAGGGATTAGGCATAGTCCACCACGCTTGCCTTGGGGACTTCACATATCTTCAAAGGATTTTTAGAACGTTTTTCGGATATGCAGGTTTCCTCACGATGTTTTCCTTCACCGTTTTTAGCCAGTGGTGTTGTGAAAAATTGCACATAAATCATTTTTCACATTTAGATTTAGTGGTGTTGGTGTTTCTAGAGCGCTAAGACCTGTCCTTCTTCAAACGAGGCTTAAAGGTCCGTAAAGTTCGGTCGTAGGTAGCGACCCCTCAGTGTCCCCTGACATTGCAGGGGTCTATGAGCGACGGTAACCACTTACGATCAGGTGCGCTGTTAGTTCGTATATCTCTCTAGCAATAGATAATGATGCAAAGAAAGGATTTTATCAAGAAAAACTTCATTTTATTTTTTCACTTTTTATTTTATTATTTTCGCATTATCGAGTAAATACTTTGTAATTAGTATTACAGTCTTCGATATTTTCGCTTTTTCTATGTTAAATGGGTTTTTCCTCAATTTTGTTCCATTACGCCACAACTGTGTCTATTATCTCTGAAAATAAAAAAAATACGTAATGATATCACTTTAAAAAATTAACAAAGCTTATCAATGTAATAAATATCAACAATTAACGATAAATTTAGTTCTTTATTATTCTGTTTATATTTTATACACTTAGATACAAATTGAACACAGTTAACCCATTAATTTCATACAATGGAAAAATCCCTAAAATGTATTATATGTAAATAAATGTACCCAAAATGGCAATAAATAATTCAACTAATTAGTTAAAATTAACTTTACATAATCTTATTCACTTGACCAGAACATACCGCTAAAAAAGCAATATGGCTGACATACAAAAACAAGTCGTGAAAAAGTGTGTTCATTTTCTAACCAGTTAAGCAGGTTTGATGAAGATTGTAACAGCTCGTTAATGATACGGTCCGTCGAATCTAATTTGTTTTAGCAAACGTTCAGTTTGCAACTGTGTGAAACTATTTACACCTGATCGCAAGATAAGGGCCGCGAATAAATAATGGGACTCGTAGCGCCATCTATTGCTGAAAAGCTAAAACATTATGCTACAGTAACGCCATCTGTTATTGAGTAGCAGTAACTAAATGGAGCAGCGCCATCTTTTATTGAGTAGCTGCAACTTTGACTGCCATCTACATTTGAAATTAAAAAACTAAATTAAGTTTAATTTTTAAGATAGATGTCGCTGTTTCGACAACTGTTCCATAAAATGTGTTTCTCAAAACTATTTAAACTATTGTTTACCGACTAATGTTTACTTATTCCAAAACCTACCGATATTAACAAAAATGTTCAAATTATGACTAATATTTAAGCTTTACGCCTCAGCTTTTAATTAACACACCATACATGTCACTAGCGAATTTTCCACTTAGTCTTGTTGACCTTTGTTAATAAAATCGACAGACTGAACTGCAAGATATAAAAATTTAAACAGTAATAAACTGTTCTTTTTAGACCAAATAAATGTTCCAAAGAAATGCTTTTTGCTCTAGAAACTTCGGGAAACCGTTGAAGAAGTTATAAAACTGTTCAATAATATTGTGATTCTTAGATTACAAACAGACAACAGACAGACTTTTATCATAGAATAAATAGGTTACGCGCGTTAGTAGATAAGATCTTTCTGTCGGAAATAAAATCTAACAAGAAATAATATCATCGTGACAATATTTGTATAATGCAATGATAAGGCAATGGACAAGACATTGTGAGTTAAACAGATGGCCGATGGGACAAAATGTTCTGGGGTGGCGGCCACGAACAGGTAGACGTAGCGTGGGCAGATGTCCCACAAGATGGACCGACCTGGTAAGGATCGCGGGTAGTCACTGGTTGCAGACAGCAGAGGACGGGTCGTTGTGGCGAGGTTTGTGGGAGGCCTATGTCCAGCAGTGGACGTCTATAGGCTGATGATGATTATGATTCGACGAAAAATGTACTTAACATTAATTTCGTAAATTTTTTCTCTCAGGGATTTTCTTGAGTGCAATTATATGAACAACGCGTACCTACAGTACACAAAATACTGAGTACTGTTTAAAAACTATTCTACGATCTTGTTTTGAAACTTTTGAACCGGCTGCCGGCTAATTTTGTCAACACACAGCGCGTCCGACAAAGATACGTGAGATAGACTGGACAAAGTGAAACATACTCTTTTAAACTGCCTGTCAAATGTAAAATGGTTGGTGCGAAAAAATAATTTATGTAGTATGACTTGACTTCTTCAAACGAGCTTTGAAGAAAGTTTTATAATGTAGGTGTCCCCTGACATTGCATAGGTCCATGAGCGACGGTGATCACTAACGATTAGGTGGCCCGTTAACTTGTCAGCCTACGTGGCAATAAAAAATATAAAGACAGACAGCGTAAGCGACTTCGTTTTAATGATAATTTGAATTAATTACAATTGATTTCACATTTTAATATAAAAAAAAATATTGGTTATAATTTGTATCCTACATGACATTTAACATTGTTATAAAAGTTTTATAATTATAGAACAATATTGTGTTGGTTCAAATAAATTAGATTTCAATGAATATTCTCTGTTAAAAAGTGGGAAGATTTAAGAGTAGTATTACAAATGAAAATAAGATTTATTAAAAAAACAAAGTAAAACTAATCAGATAAAATATTTTATATGGATGAAGCACTCTGATCTTAAACAATTAACAACTAAAATAAAACTAAAACCGAAAATTATTTAAATATTACTATTCTATATTTATCCTATTCTTTGGTCTATTGCTGTCTCACTCAAGGCCGAAGCGGGCTGTGTTTTTTCACTTTTTTACTTCGTGTTCGGCATTCAAAAGAAGTGGTCTCTGCATAAAGATACAAAAATGTGTAAGGTAAGTTTAATTTATTATTACAAGCTTTTACATTAACAATGGATGTAACTATATACCTATGTAAGTTCGGGTGGAATCTTGGGAGTTGAATTTGACCAATTTCTCGGGTTCCGATTGATATGAAACTTTGCATGCTTATTTATATTGTGTGTCAATTATCAATGTAATAATATGGTACCAAAGAGCTGATCTAATGATGGTTAAGTGGCCATTAGAACTGTACGGTACTTGTCTTAGCTAGTACTCTACTGATACATTGATATCTAGGATCTGAAAATCTTGTATTTTTAAAAAGTTTTCGTTAAATATATATTTAAATACTATCACCTCTCATATGAAACAAGAATTATCCAAATCGGTCCATCCTAACTAAAGTTATGAGGTAATAAATATTAAAAAATGCAGGTTTATTGAAACCCTCCTTTTGACCGACTTCCAAAAAGGAGGAGGTACTCAATTCATCTGTATTTTTTATGTTTATTTCTCGATGACTTTAGTTTGGGTGGACCGATTTGAATGATTCTAGTGTCAAGTGGTGATGGTCGAACTTGGGTCCCATTGTTTTTTTAAGATCGATCAAGTACTTTGGATCTGTTATTTTTTGTTAGAATGCAGACATTTTGAGCATATTAAAATTGATAAAGATCTGACTGGTAGTTCTTGTGCTAAGCTTAAGAAATGGAAGTCGGTCGTATTCATTTTTTCAATAAAAATATTATTGGAATCCAAATTCGCATCTCTTAATATTTTTTGTATGATAACCTAACAGAATGGAATGCAACTCATTAAGTGTACATTATTATTGCCAAAACTGTTAAAGGTTATTTCAAAGGCGTAGATAAATTGTTATTTTGAAGTCTCTATTTAAATTTGATGTCTGAAGTACCTACACTTGTGTAAAGAGCGATTCGTTTAGGTATTAAAATGTGACCTCTAAGATTATTCTTAAAGTCATCTTTAACTTCATTTCAATATTCAAAGTATCATATATCTTCTTCTTGATCATAATAAACTTAATTCTGGGTATTTTGGTTCGGAATCAATACCGTGTTTGAGCCCCTTTTTAAAAACATTTTTTTCCAATAAATTTGATTTTTAATTTAACCTTATATTTTTGTAAATCTTTATTACTAAACGACGCTGTATTGCCTTTTCAGCGAAAATGTATCTCCATAAAATATGAGACAATTAAAAAATGTAAAAAAAAGTTTTAGTGTGCTGTGCTCAATTTTGGCTCCTGCCACAGACTTGGCAAAAGTAAACAAACCAATTCGGTTGCCGATCCCAGTTGAGTGGATATGTAAAGATATGTACAGTTTTAGTTTTTGCGTTTAGTTTGGTTTTTATTGTATTAATATTGTTTTTATTGTATTGAATATATTTATGACCAAGCTCCAGAGTATTATTAATTAAATGCACCTTGAGGGATTTCCAACAGTTATCTTTTTTTTTTCAGTTGGAGGAAATCACCGGATCCCGGTATGTGGGAGTTGAACCGCACTAAAACCTCCAACCGCTCACTCTCAGCGTCCGAACCCCGGATGAGGCCAGAACCCAGCACGGGGTTTGGAGGGACGGCGCGACGCGTTACGCGCTCGGTACTCTTTCCCGTCGCTCCCAACAGTTATTTTAACCTATTTTTTTTTTACCAACTTCCAAAAAAGGGAAGATTCTTAATTCGTCTGTATGTTTGTCCCTTCATTACTTTAGTTTGGGTGAACTGATTTGAATGATTAAGGTGTCAAATGATAGTCGCAACATCAAATTATAAATTTATCTTATCTGTGTGTTATACTTTGTTAGTTATAATGTTCCTAGCGGACCTGCGCAACTTCGTCTGCGTCACTTTCAATTAAAAGGTAGCCTATGTTCTTTCTCAGGGTCTAAAGATTATCTGTGCCAAATTTAGTTCAAATCGGTTGAGAGGTTTAAGCGGGAAAGCGTAACAGGCAGAGTTACTTTCGCATTTATAATATTAGTAGGGATCTTTAATGAACAATAACATTGTATAGTATTTTCGAGAACTTCTGCTGAAACAATGACATGTTTTCGCTTCATGCTTATCAAGAAAATTTGCATACGTACAGTCATTCTATGCAGCTTCTTAAATTAAATTAAATGTCTTTGAAGTTTTATACATATAAGCAAATTAATACAATTAAATTGAAGTAGGTATGTATTAGAAATTTTATTATATAGGTTTTTACCAAATAAAATTTAGCCCAACAGTTAGTACCAATTTTTGGGTAATAAAACTCAAATAGTTAATTTTATTTTATCTTTTATTTTGTGTTTTTAGTTATAATATATTTTAAGAAGATTATTTTTTCGTTTATGTTATTATTATAATGTTATACATATTTTGTTAAACAAGAAAATTGTATGTTCTACGTTTTTTTTTTTTTGTTATCTATATCTATACTTCTATACTAATATTATAAAGAGGAAAGATTTGTTTGTTTGTTTGTATGTTTGTTTGTAATGAATAGGCTCCGAAACTACTGGACCGATTTCAAAAATTCTTTCACCTTTGGAAAGCTACATTATCCCCGAGTAACATAGGCTAGATTTTATTTTCAAAAAAATTAGGGTTCCGTATGAAAATATCGAATATGTAACACAAGGTGAATAATCGAAAACCTATTTATGCGTACGCTGCAAAAACTATTGACAGTAGAACAAAATGATGTACTACGGGTTTTTAGGTATTTGTAAGACAAACAAAAAAGTCCGCGACAGCATATATCTAACTATCATAGTTTAGTCATAATAACCGCTTTTATGTTTATAAAAAAAATATTTCGTCCCTAGATTGAATTTAACGTTAAATGAGTATCGTTATATTAACCCTTATCCAAATTAAGTATTGTATTATCAAAAGTATTAATTATATTAAGAGCGCGTAACGCGTCGCGCCGTACCTCCAAACCCCGTGCTGGGTTCTGGCCTCTGAACCCAGCACGCTGAGTGTGAGCGTTTGGAGGTTTAGTACGGTTCAACTCCCACATACGGGATCCGGTGATTTCCTTCAACTGAAAAAAAAAAATCTGTATGTTACACTTTGTCAATTATAATGTTATTTAAGTAACAATAACATTGTGTGGTATTTTCGAGAAGTTCCACTGTGATCTGATGGAGTCGGAAGATAATCACCGGAACTACTAGACTAAAACAAGATAGACTCATCGTGTTTGTGCTCGTTTTACTTGTATTAGCGAGCACTCTACTGCAACACGATACCCAGGATCTTAGAAGCTGTTTTAAATGTTAATTTATTATATTTCCAGGTTTCCATCCCCAAAGTAAAACTGAACAATGGTTTAGAACTTCCAGCACTCGGCTACGGAACCTGGCTAGGTCTCAACGATCAGGTAAAAACTTAGACTAAGCCAACTTCTACTTCTTTTTATGTTTAACTGTCTCTTATTAAAACCATGGGTGTCCAAAACTGGCCCTCGATTTTCGTCATTACAGATTGTATTTTTTGACCTTCTCAATAGTTCAGTGTACCTATTCTTTGGTGTTATTATGAAATGAAATACTTTATTTTCAACATTGATGACGTGCTCATTTTTGTTGACGTCAAAAGTTAAAAGCTACCACCAGTTCGGACACAAAAAATATAATTGTAGACACCGTCCCGAGAAGAACTGGCAAGAAACTCAGCGGGCATGTCTTTTTTGTATTACCTATGAGCATTTTTTTTAAGTATTTGAACAGTATTATACAATTTTACATTAAATATATTAAAAAAAACGATTATGATAATGAAATGACCTTGACGAGCAACTCATTCCTACTTTGTGCAATCGTCCAGGTAATCATTGACCTTAGTTTGGGCCATTTGGGATGATTCCCATTGTAGTCCCATTTTTTTGCAAATTTTTTTGAGATAGGCTAAGAGACGTGTTCGAGTTAAAGCTAAGACTTGATTTGCTGTCTGTGTCTGCATATTATTCTTATCTGAAAAACCCGATTTCCAGATCTAACCTAAATTTCACAATGCAACTTATCTTTCCGATTTATCGAGTAATTGCATTTTGAGCCTTATTTCATAGACATTAAACCATATACATATACTGAATGAAAGCAAAATGTGACACTTATAAAAAGTCCGCAAGCACTAACGAATAAGTCAAGCATCAACTCATTTCTATAAGTCTGTACCTGTTCTTGCAGATGGAATTCGAAACTACAGACGCTCCAAAACTAGAGGACGCGCTATCGTACGCTATCGACATAGGTTATCGTCATATCGATACGGCTCATCTCTACCGCGTTGAACCAGAGGTCGGCAAAGTTATTAACAACAAGATTAAAGACGGCGTTGTTAAGAGAGAAGACATTTTTGTCACTACTAAGGTATGTTTTTTTATGCCAAAATTGGTTTTGGTTTTCATTACAAGCTTTATATTATTATCTTGCAATGGATGTAACTATGTAAGTTCGGGTGGAATCTTGCAAGTTAAATTTCAGAAATCTCCTGGTCAGGACAATGCAATGATATGATGCAATGGCGCTGATCTGATGATGGATTCGGAAGGTGATCATAGGAACTCCTGTACTAAACAAGATAGACCGGTCGTGTTTGGGCTCGTTTTACTTGTATTAGCTAGCTCTTTGCTTCAACTGTGTCTTCTTCTTCTGTATATCATATACAGGCTCTTAAAAGCTTTTACTTCAATTTTGTTTTATAATTGTTCAAAACAGAATACTATCCTGGATATCATGTAATGTGCTAATTTAGACAAAAACGAGCCCAATCACGACGGGTCTATCTCGTTAGTACAGGAGTTCCTATGGCTACCAAATCCATCATCAGATCAGCGCCATGGTACAATATTGCATTGTCACGCGACATACATCTGCGTGCAAAATGTCAGCTCAATCGGAAACCGGGAAGTTTGTCAAATTTAGCTCGCATCCACCCGAACTTACATAGTTACATCCAGTGCAAGTTGATATAAAGCTTGTAAAATCGTAATTGTTAAATACAGGTTTGGCAACATTACCACAAGGAAACGGATGTTGAAGTGTCAGTCCGTGATTCGTTGAGGAGACTCGGCTTTGAATACATCGACTTGGTTCTCATGCATTGGCCTATGTCTATAAGTGTAAGTATATTTTACGAGATTTTATTAAATAATCTATAGGTACTACTAAGGCTATTTAAAAAACTTGAGAGGTGTCAAGGGACACCCGGATGGAACGAAGTTCCTTTCGATTAATTAGTGAGGGAATTGTAATAAAATTTTATTTTTTTATTTTCTTGAGAGAGAGAGAGAGAGAGACAGGCGTTTTAAACTAACTAATTCTATTTTCTTGAGAGAGAGAGAGAGAGACAGACGAAGAGAGATGGAGACACATGTTTTAAACTAACTAATTATTATAACTTAAATAAAATATTTTGATCACAGCGCCATCTAGCATTACTCATATAAAACAAAATAAGGAATTGTTTTAAAAGATTTTAGTCACAGCGCCATCTAGCGATAGTCATCTAAAACAAAAAAGTGTCGTGACAACTTTTTCATAAGAATTTCCGTTAGCCCCCTTTTGATAACGCGCAATAAGGAACTTCGTTCCAATAATTTCATTCTAAACTACCTGACCCGTGCAACTTCGTCTGCGTCACTTATAATTACATGTCAATTATTCCAATTTTTCTTTTGTTAAAACCATCCTTGAACTTCAACGAACATTTAAAATAAAGAATTGGTCCTGGCGTTGTTTAGCTTACCACATTTTGCGATTTATATAGTAGATTTTATATAAAAACTAGTAAAAATTCCATCTATTTTTGACCGACTTCCAAAAAGGCATGGCAATAAAAAAAAAAAAAAAAAGGAGGAGGTACTCAATTCGTCTGTATTTTTTTTATTTTTGTTCCTCGGTTAACCTTGTTTGGATGAACCGATTTGAATGATTCCGGTGTCAGATGAAAGGTGATGGTTGAACTTAGATCCCATTTAATTTTTTTAAGATCCAACTAGTACTTTTGAATCTGTGTTCAAAAATGTGTATTTTTAACGGACAACATTCACAGCTTGCTATGCGTTTTGCGTGTTTTTTTTTTATTTGAACCGATTTCGATGATTTTTATTTTGTTAGAAAGCAGACATTTTGAGCATTATCTCATAAATTTGATAAAGATCTTACTGGTAGTTATTGTGCTATGCTTGAGAAATGGAAGTCGGTCGTTTTCATTTTTGTAATCAAAATATTATGCATTAACATGTAGGCAGACGAGCCAACGGGCCACTTGATCGTAAGTGGTAACCGGAACCTCTGCAATGTCAGGGAATACCACCGCGGTCGTCCACGGTCCGTTTCAGAAACACTTTTTTGCCACGCAACATCCGGCTATGGAATGAGCTCCCATCTTCGGTATTCTCAGAGCGCTATGACTTGTCCTTCTTGAAACGAGGCTTGAGGAGGGTCCTTAAACTTAGGTCGTAGGAAGCGATCCCTCAGTGTCCCCTGACATTGCAGAGGTTCATGAGCGACGGTAACCACTTACGATCAGGTGGCCCGTTGGCTCGTCTGCCTACATGGCAACAAAAAAAAAAAGGGCCTACGACCTAATTTAAAGACCTTTCTTAAGCCTCGTTTGAAGAAGGACAAGTACACCTCTAGGAATACCGATTAGAGGAGTTCCATAACCTGATTTAATGGTATTTTTAGCAAGAAGGAGTGGATGAGAAGATAGATTACTTGGAGACGTGGCGTGGTTTCGAAAATGTTCTGCAGAAGGGTCTGGTCAGAGCCATAGGGGTCTCCAACTTCAACCTTGAACAGATGAAGAGGATACTCGCTAACTGTAAAGTACCTCCTGCAGTCAACCAAGTGGAAGTAAGTTTTTTAAGGTTATATTTTTACAAGCTTTATATTAACTTGCACTGGATGTAACTATGTAAGTTTAGGTGGCATCTTGAGCGTTGAATTTAACCAACTTTTCGGTTTCTGATTGAGATATAATTTGGCACGCAGATGTATATCGCGTGACAATACAATATACAGGGTGGGTCTGTAACTTTGGACAATCAGACTTGAGGTGAATGACCTGTCGAAATACAACTTAGCATAATTTTCATTTTTTGGTCAAACTTTTTTTTGTGACATTGTATCGTACGACGTAAACGTACGACTATCGTTGCGGACTTCCATACTATGATGATTTTTTTTAACCAATTCCCAAAATAAAAGTGGTTCTAAGTTGTATTTCAACAGGTCTTTCACTTCACCTCAAATTATTCAAAGTTACTCCACCCTGTATATGGTACCGCGGTACTGATCTGATTCGTACTAAACAAGATAGATCCGTCGTGTTTGGGCTCGTTTTACTTGTATTAACTAGCTCTTTACTGCTATATGATATCCAGGATCTTAAAAAAAAATTTTTTTCACAACATAAACGCTTATAAATTTGAAAATTTTCCAGATAAATCTAAATCTAGGCCAAAAAGACTTAGTAGATTACTGCCAGTCAAACAGTATTGTTGTCGTGGCATACTCACCCTTCGGGACCATGGTGCCTTCAAGAAACTATCCGGACAGCCCTGAGCCTAAATTAGACAACCCTACAATGGTGTCTATAGCCAAAAAACACGGAAAAACTGTCACTCAAATAACATTGAGATATTTGGTAAGTATTGTATTGTGTAACTTTTTTTTTAGTTGGAGGAAATCACCGGATCCGGGGTATGTGGGAGTTGAACCGCACTAAAACCGCCAACCGCTCACACTCAGCGTCCGAACCCCGGCTGAGGCCAGAACCCAGCACGGGGTATGAGGGACGACGTGACGCGTTACGCCCACGACACTCTTTCCCGTCGCGCCGCCCCAAGTGTCCATTTTGTGATGAGATTGGATGATTCAGAATACATTTCAATCCCTTGTACTGTACTTGAAAAGCCTTTTAATACGTGTTTTGACTGTATTCTGTTTTGTGTAATAATAAATAAATAAATCCCCATTAAACAGTTAAAATACAATTTAACCTCATGCAGACAGTTTAAAATACATTTTACTCCCTTGCAGACAGTTTAAAATACATTTTACTCCCTTGCAGACAGTTTAATATACATTTTATCCCCTTGCAGACAGGTTAAAATACATTTTACCCCCTTGCAGACAGTTTAAAATACATTTTACCCCCTTGCAGACAGTTTAAAATACATTTTACCCCCTTGCAGACAGTTTAAAATACATTTTACTCCCTTGCAGACAGTTTAAAATACATTTTACCCCCTTGCAGACAGTTTAAATACATTTTATCCCCTTGCAGACAGGTTAAAATACATTTTACCCCCTTGCAGACAGTTTAAACTACATTTTACCCCCTTGCAGACAGTTTAAAATACATTTTACCCCCATGAAGACAATTAAAAATGCATTTTACCCCCATGCAGACAATTAAAAATACATTTTACCCCCATGCAGACAATTAAAAATACATTTTACCCCCATGCAGACAGTTTAAAATACATTTTACCCTCATGCAAACAGTTAAAATACAATGATTTTTTGACTATGCAGTTGATTTTATGCTCATTTTACAACCATTTTAAAGCATTTCCTACTAATTTCTAGTATGAACGTGGTATAGTATCCATTCCGAAGACCATCACCAAGAGCCGTGTGCTGGAGAACGCTTCGATCTTCGACTTCCAGCTGGACGATGAGGACTTCAAGAAGATTGCAGAGTTCGACAACGGTTTTCGTACAGTTAGACCTGTGTTCTGGCAACATTATAGTAACTACCCGTTCGATGTTGTACCGGAGAAGATGGATATACCATTGGCTCTTCGAAAGTGGAAGAACGGTGTCAATGGTGATATAGAATGAGAAATAAAAAATATTTAAATTTAGTTTGTTTTCATTTCACTTAAATTTTGTTTTTAAGGATATCTCTAAAATTATTGATCAGATCGTAATTAAATTTACAAGATGGTACAACAGAAACACTACTGTTTAATTGATAAATGAATCATCTAAATTGGCGCACCCAGTAAAAAGATATTGTAAAAAACATTAATGATGGTGTTTTCGAGTTTAGTAATGAGTCTCGTGAATGTTTTTTTAAGGATATCTCAAAAACTACACATTTAATCGCTATGAAATTAACATGGCACAATATCTGAAATACAGCCTTACTAAATCAAATGCAATCATCAAAATCGGTTGACTCGGAAAAAAGATATGGTGAAAATAACATTACTTGAGATGATGATTGACATAATAATAATTTCTGTGTTTTGAATTAATAACATAATATCTCTTATAATGCTTATCAGTTAATTCGTATGAAATATAACTCTGATTGTCTTGTCATTCAAAATAATTATTGTTACAATTATCTTCCTCTTGTGTAATACTGATAAAATTAGATTGCATGTCATTGTATATTTTTTTATAGACCTTCTTAAATTAGCAGATTATCACTTGGACTATATTTTTTGACAGCAAATCTGAAAAAAACTACTGTACTGTACTGTACCAACCCATTTTTGCCCACTGTTGGGCTCAGGTCTCCTCAGTAGAGGGAAAAAAACTACATCTTAGAATAAATAATGGAAACCCACAACGACTCACTTTTCATATGAAAAAAAAACCATCCGAATCGGTCCACCTCGATAATAAACTTAAAAAACTTTTGAGAAGTCAGGAAGTTGGTAAAAATGAGCGTTAATTCTAAATAGTAGGTATATGAACGGGAAGTACTTTAAATATTAGAGATAAGATGTTTTGCTGAAAGGAAATCTCTACTTCCCTACTAATATTATAAATGCGAAAGTAACTATGTCTGTCTGTCTGTCTGTATGCCTGTCTGTCTATCTGTTACACTTTCACGCCTAAACATCTCAAGTCTCAACGAAGTTGCGCGGGCCCACTAGTTATAAATAAAATTAAAAAAAAATAGTGTAAGACACTATGTTTGTTAGCAAAAATAATTCATAATTAACTGTTCTTTCGATAGACATCATAAAGTACAGGGTGTTGATTTTTGCCGATTTTTTTAGTTCGATTTTCAGACAAATCAAACAATTTACGAAAAATCTGTGAATGCAGTATTATTAAACATCAAAAATAAAGTAATCTTTAATATTTAAGGTACTTCCCATTCATGTCGCTTAGTTTTGAGACACCCTGTATACGATATGGTTTTCAAAATGAGCACGCACTAATAAAACTAATGGTAAATTAAATTTAATATTATGTATCTTTATCTACATTTATTTGGCAGTTTTTCGATGTATTACAGAGTCGAAGATAACGGGTCTTTGTGCGGTCGTGGACACAAAATGGCTAAGGTTAGTGATTTTATTATTTTTGACCGACTTCGAAAAACAACTCATAAGTTTAGTTTGGGTGAACCGATTTCAATGATTCTAGGGTCAAATTAAAGGTGATGGTCGATGGTATTTAATTTTGTTTAAGATCAAACAAGTATTTTTGGATCTGTGTTTAAATATGTGTATTTTTAACGGACAAAATTTCACGATTTGTCGTGTGTTTTTGCGTGTATTTATTTTCTATATGAACTGGTTTCGATGATTCTTTTTTGTTAGGAAAATAATCTTTTAAATTATCTTTTTTGCTAAATTTTATAAAGATCTAACTGGTAGTTTTTGTGCTATTTTTGAGAAATGGAAGTCGGTCGTTTTCATTTTTGTAATTAAATATTATAATACTACTAGTAACTTCGACCCTGACCAGGTCATCGGTTTTGTGTGAGGTATGCCCACGCTATCGGTTCGTGGCCGCCACTCCAGAAATTTTCGGGCCCATCGACCATCCGTTCAATACAATATGTCTTGTCAATACATCTGTGGCGAGGTTTGGGGGAGGCCTATGTCCAGCAGTAGACGTCTATAGGCTGATGATTATTTTTAAAACAATCTATTACAATATAATAACTTGTTAAATTTTTGTTTGTCTGTCTGTATGTTTCTAATCTCTGAATGTTTGTTCTTATGGAATTAAAACGAGGTTGGGGGTATCAGTTAGTATGAAGTTCTTATCAAAATTATATACGTTACATAATTATATTGTAATCTCGTATAAAAACAATGTTTTCAAACGTTGAGGTCATGATAATGAGATTTTCAACAAAAATATTTTTCAATATGTGCAATTTAAACCGTTTAATTTTATGTAGTCTACCTAGAATGATTTTTTTTCCTTCTACTTCTACAACTTTTTTTTTTCACTTGTAATTTAATGTTAGCAAAATCTATTAGACTGATTCAAACACTCGCGGTTTTCTATAATACTTTCATGCATTTTCAACGGGTTCTTACCACGATATTTAATTAATTGAGTTGTCTCGATATTTCAACGTTGTTGCAAACGTCATGATCACGAGAAGAAACAACTCAATTAATTAAATATCGTGGTAAGAACCCGTTGAAAATGCATGAAAGTGTCTATAAGACTGAGTCCAAAAACTGCATGGAATCTTGCCATTCTCTGACTTCAAAATCCATTCTGTAGTTTTAGAGATACATAGGGGCAGATAGACAGCGTGAAGTGTCTTCTTCGGTGTTTCCGAAGTGCTATGTCCTTCTTCAAACGAGGCTTGAAAAAGTCCTTAAAGGTAGGCCGTAGGTCCCGCAGTGTCCGCTGACATTGCAGAGGTCCATGAGCAACGGTAACCGCTTACGATTAGGTGGCTCGTTAATTCGTCTGCCTACATGGCAATAAAACATATTTTTTACTGCCATTTTTTACACATAATATACATAAAAATAAAATATACCAAAGTAGGACTAGGCTCGTTTTTACAAGCTTTATACAAACTTGCACTGGATGTAACTATGTAAGTTCGGGTGGAATCGTGCAAGTTAAATTTGACTAATTTCCCGGTTTCCGATTGAGCTGACATTTCACACGCAGATGTATATCTCGTGATAATGCAATAATATGACAAGATGGCGCTGATCTGACGATGGATTGGAATGATGGTCATAGGAACTCTTGTGCTAAACAAGATAGACCCGTCGTGTTTGTGCTCGTTTTACTTGTTACTAGCACTCTACTGCTACATGATATCCAAGATCTTAAAATTAATAACTAATTAAAATATTTGGTTTAAATAAAAAAATGAAAATTTATCTTTCTGTTTCTGATTTCAGGTTAACATCCCAACTTTGAAGTTGAACAATGGTTTCGAGATCCCAGCGTCGGGATTCGGCACGTGGCTAGGAGTCAGTGAAAAGGTAAAACCTTTGATTGGACCAACTATTTTTCTCGAAACATTAAGTTTAATTTTCTTGTTTGGTGTACTGAGTATTATGAAAAATTTATCAAAAGATTTTTATCGAAATATTTTTTTTCACAGTCGCAAGGTAAATCTGAACCTGGAGAAGAATTTGGGGTAAGTGAAATCATAGTAGTATAATACTAGTAATACTACTTACTAATGTAATATTCCATAATATTTCTTTTAAGAATAGGTCGGCACATGCCATTTTTCGTTTTCGTTCAAAGTCGTGGTGGCCGATTGGTCGAAGCGCGTCCTTCTGAACGGGAGGTCGCGAGTTCCAATCCGGCCGGCTTGTACCTCTAAATCTAAAGGTGCAAAAGATTTATGTGCAATTTTTCACAACACCACTGGCTAAAAACGGTGAAGGAAAACACCGTGAGGAAACCTACATGTCGGAAAAGGGTTCTAAAAATCCTTTGAAGATATGTGAAGTCCTCAATCCGCACTAGGCAAGCGTGGTGGACTATGCCTAATCCCTCTTCTGAGGGGACCTGAGCCTAACACTCCTAACAGTGGGCAGTAATGGGTTGGTACAGTACATACCATTTTTTAATTGACCATGTAGGTATTGACTTACTGTACTTACCTGTTTAATCAAACCTATTTTGTAATAAATACCAATGTATACCTATTTATGTGTTATGAAAGAGTGAGACGCCCTGTCACAAGTATTGTTAACTTAAAATATAACACTGGTCTACAAAAAAAATATTTTTGTTTTGTGCCGCTAATTTTATGTTATAATTTGGTTAATTAGTCCGCAAGACGTCGTGGGAAATTGTTAAATTCACGAAGCTACGTACAGTTTTGTACCGATCGATCACAACCTAAAAAATGTATTTTATAATACTTAAAGTCACTATAATCAATTATTTTGTTTTTTAAATAATAACATCGATATGTCGTCGTTGCGAAGGTGTTGTGTAAATAATCTAAATACATTTTGTTACATTTGTGGTGAATATGTGGTAAAAAAGTTTATAAAACCTATAACAGATACAATGAATGAAGAAGACATACGTTGGTTACTTTAATATAGGGATGAAGGCTCTGGACAAACCATGGGTTCCAAACATTGTGTGCAAGTTGTGTAATGAACATTTAACACAGTGGGCAAATGGTAAACGTAATCATTTAAAGTATAGTATGCCGATGATTTGGATAGAACCGAAACATCACATTGATGACTGTTATTTTTGTGTTTTAGAATTACATAGTATAAACAAAAGCAAAATGACATATCCTGATGATCCTAATACAAAGCTGAAGAATGGAGATTGTTTATGGAGAGCTGTAAGCGAAGTTTAAAATGTGTTTTACTAAGTAATCTAATATTATATATTATAAAGGCGAAAGTTTGTAAGTATGGATGTATAGATGTATGTTTGTTACTCTTTCACGTAAAAACTACTGAATGGATTTGAATGAAACTTTACCACAATATAGCTTATACATCAGAATAACACATAGGCTACAATTTTTGATAATACAAGTCGCGGGCAAAAGCTAGTAGGTAATAAACATGCAGCTGTGCCTATTGCTCACTACTGGTATGATATGATGGCAGATTACTGTTGGAGTATTACATGAGAATATCCTAAAGACAACCATCGGATAAAATGTAAAAAGAGGAGCTTCTAACCTGTAAAATATCGAGTAATTAAATGTTTCGAATTAAATATTCTTTTGTTTTTTAATAAATGTATTAAATTATTTTTAAATTATTCACCTTTGCGAAATCTCTAAAACTACACGTAGCATTCATAAAGTAAGTATCATTTTTTTATTAGAGTACCGAACGTACTTGAAATCAGTTTTACTTTTAGCGGCACCAAAATCATTGTAGGCCTGTGTAATTATCTCCCCGAAAATTGGTATAATTTGAAATTGGTACGTAATAAAATTAATCTAATTATTTAAAATTCAATAACTTAGAGTACGCAATGCTTATTACCTTCATGCAATGCACGCCACTAATCTATAATTTATTTACATATCTCTTCCACAGTTCGATTTTGACAGCACAGATACGCCGAAGCTGAAAGAGGCTCTCTCATATGCCATAGACATCGGCTATAGACACATAGACACAGCTCACTTCTACAGAATTGAACCAGAGATAGGGGAAGTAATCAAAGACAAGATTAGTGAAAGAGTTGTGAAGAGAGAAGATCTTTTTATTACTACTAAGGTAACAATTGATTTTCAATTCAAGCTTTTAAGATCCTGAATATCATGTATCAGTACAGTGCTAGCTAAGACAAGTAAACGAGCTCAAACACGACGGGTCTATCTTGCTCAGTACAAGAGTTCCTATGACCACCTTCCGAATCTATTATCAGGTCAGCTCCATGATATATGCGTGCAAAATGTCAGATCAACCGGAAACCGGGAAGTTTGTCAAATTTATCTCGCAAGATTTCACCCTAGCTTATATAGTTACATCCAGTGCAAGTTAATATAAAGCTTGTAATTAAAATACAAAATAATTTATCATGCCTATTCCTCTATTTTCAGGTCTGGCAACATTTCCATCGCGAGGCTGATGTGGAGGTCTCGGTGAGGGGATCTCTAAGGCGTCTAGGTCTAGATTACGTGGACCTAGTTCTTATGCACTGTATGGCCTATGTCTATTAGTGTAAGTATTTAGTTTATAAAGCTGAAGAGTTAATCTCAGGAACCGATGATCTGATTTCTCACCTCTCACTCCCACCACTGTAACTGAAGCCAGGATCCACAGCGGCCAACACTATGACTATGAGCGCTATGACTTGTCCTTCTTCAAACAAGGCTTGAAGAGAGTCCTTAAGGGTAGGCCGTAGGTAGCGGCCCCGCAGTGTCTTCAGGCAATGCAGAGATCCATGAGCGACGGTAACCGCTTACGATCGGGTGGGCCGTTAGCTCGTCTGACTGCGTGGCAATAAAATAAAAAAAAACACGAGGGAAAGTTTACTTATGTTGAACCCCGCAATGAATTCAATCAGAAGATGATAGGAGTAGGAAACATGAATTTCAATTTGAAGTGAGCTAGTTCGATTTCTAGAAAATTATTTTAGTGTTGGATAATGCATTTATCGAGAAAGGCTTTAGAGTATATTATGTTTTAAAATCAAGAAACCATAGCTAGTTGGTCAAATATGATTACTAACTAAACTTCACATCATCAGTCGAGTCAGTAAACGTCAATTACTAAACATACACCCCCAACATCAATTAAAAATAATTAAAATCGGTTCATTTTAAACAGCATCTTTCAACAATAACTCATAACTTCTTAATATTAAAATACCTCTCAAAAACTTATTCTTCAGCAAGAAGGAGTGGATGAGGAGATAGATTACTTGGAGACTTGGCGTGGTTTCGAGAATGTTCTGCAGAAGGGTCTGGTCAGAGCCATAGGGGTCTCCAACTTCAACCTTGAACAGATGAAGAGGATACTCGCTAACTGTAAAGTACCTCCGGCTGTAAATCAAATTGAGGTATGTCCATCCTGAAAATTTGCAAGGTGAAAGCAATCACAAGGAATGATGTCATCATTAGGTAAATAATATGAAATTGACAATCTTTATGCGTGCCCGCACACCTAAAAAAGTATTGTCAATACTTGTGTCAGAAGCAGAGATGGGATTTAAAAGTCATAACAATTTAATTAGAATGTTAGAAAAAAATAGCAATAATAGCGTTTGAGTAGCATGCACTAAAAATCTTTTAAATATTGAAATTGTGTTATTTGTATATACCTCCTGGTGCTTACGTCAAGTGAGTTTAGTTCCATGTATTGCACTAAAAGATATGAAAAAAAGTAATTTCAGGCAGCGTCAAGCCTGTAAAAGTATGAAAGAAATTTGAATTACCTCATTGCATATATGTATTATAAATTATATGACCACCTGAATAGTAGACTTACGATGTTAAAATTAATATATTTGGCATAATCCGATTTTGGAACTTGAACCTAAAATATAATTAGGTTTTTCAAGTATTATTTACGATAAAACATGCACGTGCTATTTTTGAAAATGTGCTTTTAATTAACACTTTCTTTAACATGCTATTTTTTAGTGTCTTTTCCCATCCCTCGGTCGAAAGTATTGACAATACTATTGATAAGTGTGCGGGCACGCTATTGGTTGCGCCATGACATTTTTGACGTTTGTTTACCTAAACGTGACATCAAACGCGACGTCATGACATCTTGAGCTTTTTTCGTGCACTATTTAAAATGATATTCGAAAAATGGCTCAAAATAGTTATAAAGCACTTTTTCGATTTTAAAACCGCGACTACTGTCACCCTTCTAATGAATCAATAATTCAATCCAAATCGGTCCAACCAACCAAACTTATGCTGCAGCAAACACAAAAACTTCCTTTTTGGAAGTCAGCCAAAATCCGAAATTTCACATGTAAATTATTTACGAACTTGCCACATCTTAATAATAACATATTCTCTCTTACAGATCAACCTAAACTTAGGTCAAGAGGAGTTAGTAAAGTACTGCCAAGATAACGGTGTCGTGGTAGTGGCATACTCACCCTTAGGTACCATGGTGCCTTCCCGATCAACCCCTAACAGCCCCGAGCCGAAGCTAAACAACCCCATACTGGTCGACATAGGGAGAAAACACGGGAAGACCGTCACACAAGTTACTTTTAGATATTTGGTAATTTAAACTGTTTGTATTATTAAACGTATTAAACCGATTTGTACTATATTTAGGCAAGATTACACTAAAATTATCGGCTTTCAAACAAAAAAAGTATCATCTAAATCGGTCCAATAACTAAAAAGATATACGATATATTCCAAATCATAAAATATACCACAAAATCTGCTTTCTTGAACGATAAATCAAAAACTACTTGTCCGATCTTAATAAAACTGATACACTACAGCTCGATAGATACTATGTTTCAATTGAAAAAATAATTATCAAAATCAGTTAATTTAAAAAAAGATATATATCTTCAAGGAACTGGCAGGCTTATCTTCTCAATAGATCTTTCTTATATTTGTATGTATTTTTGTAATTATGCATAGGTTTATTGTGTAGTATAGTATTTTATGTATGGAAATTTTATTTATGACTAGCTGGCCCACACAACTTCGTCTGCGTCACATAAGGAAATTTTCTCACCGTTTAAACCTTCCCTGGACTTCTACGAATATTTCAAGATTAAAATAAGCCAAATCGGTTCAGTCGTTCTCGAGTTTTACACGTAATTCATTTTCAGTAATTCATTTTTATATATAAGATATATATATTTTTATAGTAAATCTAATTGAGCACCTATCATAGTTTTCTCTACACCACCTTTGGTTGACTGGTAGAGAATGCCTTAGGCATTAAGTCCGCCATTGTACCATTTATGTGCATAAAGTTTAATAAATAAATAAATATGAGATCATTTTACAAATTGGTCTTTAATACTCTACCTTCAAGCAAATGGACGTTTTTTTTTTTTTTTTTTTTTTTTTCAGTTGGAGGAAATCACCGGATCCCCGCCCGCCCCGCGGGCGGGGTATGTGGGAGTTGAACCGCACTAAAACCTCCAACCGCTCACACTCAGCGTCCGAACCCCGGCTGAGGCCAGAACCCAGCACGGGGTTTCGAGGGACGGCGCGACGCGTTACGCCATCGGCACACTTTCCCGTCGCTCCGTCCCCGGACGCCGAACCGGTAGCCGCCGGCGAATACGGCCACCGGCTCTCTCGGTCGACGGGCTATCCGAAGCCCGCCAAGATGGCTGGACCGCGTGTCACCCTCCCACGGAATACCCCGCTGGGTCAGAACCAGCGTGGGTCGGGGAGCGCGGTCCGCCATCCCCCGGATGCTCTGACGCAAGGGCGTGTTGAGCGAGACACGACACCTTCTTGGGTCCCCGCTCGCACTCGCATGCGTTGGGGACCCGAAACTCTTAGGGGGCCAGAATCCGGGCGAGATCCCGGTCCCGACCCCCTGCTCGACGGCGGCGGGTTGGCAAGTTGAGAGCGGCGTATAGCCTCTCTCTCGCAGCCCCCGCCACCTGCTTCTGCGAGATGGTGGACTCGCAGAAGTCGAGCATCGCCTTCCAAGACTCGTCGCTCTCGAGCATCGACGCCGCGACACCCGGGAGCGACAAGTCTGGACCTATTTGTTGGACCAGGACACAGCGCTGCCTCTCCCATGCGGGGCAGCGCGCGAGCGTATGCTCCGGCGTGTCCTGGTCGCATCCCACGCAATGATGGCACCTCGCCGTCGGCTCGGCCTTGATCCGGTGCAGATACCGACCGAAGCACCCGTGCCCGGTCAGCATCTGCACCATCCAAAAGGTGAGGCGTCCTTCGCCACGACCCACCCAATCATCTAAGATCGGGCGGATCGCCTCGACGGTCCGTAGACCCCATGTGGGGTTAGCGAGACGTCGCTTCCACGCTTCCGTCACGGACCGCCGAGATTGGACCTTCCTATCGCGAACAGCTTCCCGCAGGGGACGCACCACGCCCCGGGCGCGGAGGTCACATCGCCAGCGATAGTCGCCAGCGAGCGCCTCCGCCTCCAACTCCCAAGGCGGCGTCCCCGCCAGCACGCATGCCGCCTCAAAAGCGACGGTGCGGTACCCGCGGATGGCCCTAATAGCTACGATGCGCTGTGGCCGACGCAGGAATCGGGCGACATGTCTTCGCACCCGTGCGTCGGCCCAGACGGGCGCACCGTATAGGGCCATCGATCGCACCACCCCCGCATAGAGGCGGCGCACTGCGTGGCTGGGCCCCCCGACATTCGGGAGCAACCGACCGAGTTGGCCGGCCGTCCTCATCAATCGGGGGACCAGGTTCGCGAAGTGGGCCTGGAAGGTCCAACGGCTATCCAACACGAGGCCGAGGTACTTCAGCTGCACCCCGACCTCAATCTGGACGCCTCCAACCATTATCTGGGCGTCGATTGGTGGCGCTGCCCTAACCCCGTGAAACCACAGGGCCTGAGATTTGTGCAGCGCCACGTCGAGGCCCAGTCTCCTTATTTTGCCGACGACGAGGGCCACCCCCGCTGTGGCAAGACGGGCAGACTCCCGGAAGTCATCCCCCCGGGCCACGACCAAAGTGTCGTCCGCGTAGCAGATAACGCTAAGGCCCGGGAGGAGGGCGCCCCTCAGCACCCAGTCGTACCCGATATTCCACAGTAGAGGTCCAAGAACGGACCCCTGTGGAACACCGCGCACGACCTGGAACCGGTGCAAGGTCCCATCGTACCCGGTGCACATGACCGACCTGGCCTCCAGGTAGGAGCCGACCAGCCGGCGGAGATAGAGGGGCACTCCATGCCTCTCCAGTGCCCCCCCAATCACGGACCAGGGCAGGGTGTTGAAGGCATTGGCGATGTCGAGCGACACCGCCAAGGCCACCCCACCCTGGGAGACGGCCTCCTCCGAGAGGGCCCGGACACGTAGAATTGCGTCTACGGTCGAACGACCCTCCCGGAAGCCGTACTGCTCCGCCGACAGATCGGGTCCAACCCCGACCAGGTGCTGAACGATGCGGGCGGCCAGAACGCGTTCCAGCAATTTGCCCACCTCGTCCAGCAGCACGATGGGACGGTAACCGGCGGCTGATTCCGCCGGGCGCCCCTCCTTACGTAGGAGGACCAGTCTGCCCGTCCTCCAGAGCGAGGGAAACCGTCCCGACTCCAGGCAAGAATTGAACAGCCTGAGGAGTCGGTCCCCTAGGGCATTGATGGCCAAGGCCAGGACCCGGCCGTGGATGCCGTCCGGGCCGGGGGCCGTGTCTTTCGCGCTCATTTTGACCACGGCCACATGGAGCTCATCTCTCGTGATGTGAGGCACCTCAGCAGTGGCTTCACCGCCGGTGTGATCCGGCGGCTCACCCATAGCAGGCGGAGTAAATCCGGCCTGCTCCTGCGGGAACAGCGCCGAGACGATGTCCCGCAGCTGCTGAGGTGGGAGACGCTCGGTCAGGGGAGGCGCCCACGGACGCAACTTTCCACGCACTGTTTTGTACGGGCGTCCCCACGGGTCCTCGTCGAGCGTCCCCAAGAGAGCCTCCATGTTCCTCTCCTTGGCCTGCTTGATGGCCAGCCGCATGGCGCCCCTCGCTTCCGAGTATTCGCCATACAGCCGGGCCTCCTCCTCCGCGAACGCGACGGGATCGTCGCGACGCGCGAGGATGCGGCGGCGATGCCGGGCGCACCGGCGCCTCGCCCGGACGCATACAGCACGAAGCTGCGCTATCTCGGGCGACCACCAGTACGCCGACTTACTCGGAGGCCGAGGGCCGACCCGAGGCATCGACGCATCGCTAATGCGATGCATCGCGTCCCGGAGCCACTGCGCCTCGACCTCCACATCCACGGGATGTGGACGCATGGGCGTCCACGCCGCCACAGTGGAAGCTTCCATCAAGCGCTCCTTGTCCAGGAGCTTCAATGCCCACCTGGGGAATGACCGGGGTGCAGTCCCCTGGGCGACCGCGGTTGGCGCAGAGGCGGAGAGGTCGAACCGGATGTACCTGTGATCCGACAAGGATTCCGCCTCCACCAGCACTTCCCAACCGCGGATGCGTTGTGCGATGGCAGAGCTCGCGAACGTCACGTCCACGATGGACTCGCCCTGCCACCGCACGCAAGTCGCGACCGACCCTCTGTTCATGATACAGAGTCCGGCCGCGACCGCCCACTCTTCCAACAGCCTACCCCGAGCGTTCGAGCGGAGGGAACCCCAAGCGACAGATTTCGCGTTGAGGTCCCCCGCAAGTATCACTGGACGGGGGGCGGAGCGCTGAGTGATCGCTCCGATCCCGTCCAGGAACTGCTCAAACTCGCGAGTAGGCCGATTTGGAGAGAAATACACCCCGATCACGACGGTATCTTCTATCTTCACCGCGACGAACCCGGGTCCCCTGGCCACCATTTCCAGGGGGGGATCGCCGCGGTCCTCTTGATGTGTATGGCCGCCAAGCCGCACTCGTCCCCGAACCAGCAGTCATCTGCCGGGGGAACAAAGTACGGCTCCGCGACCACCGCTATGTCGATTGACCACTCCGCCATGCTCTGGACCAGCATGTCCTGAGCCCTGGCGGAGCGGTTCAAATTCCCTTGGAGGAAGCGACGGGTGCAGTCCATTACGGTTGGACCACATCCATCGCTCCCTCCCTTCCTCCATCGCCCCCGCCTTCGGGCGCACTAGGCGCCACGGCGGGGTCTGAAACGTCGGCCGGTACTCCCCCGGCCGATCTCTTCTGTTGGCGCCGCTTGCTCTTGCGGCGCCTGTTGCGTTCAGTGTTAGCACCGGATGGGGAGCAGGCTTTGCCTCCCGCCCGGTGATCGGCCCTGCGCCCGGCCGCCGCGCACAAGGCGCAGTGCGGGGCAGCCGAGCACACGGCCGCTTTGTGTCCGGCTTGACCGCAGCGGAAACACAGTCCGCTGCGGTCGACAGTGCTGGTGCACCTGGCGATACTGTGCCCCGTGCCAAAGCACTTGAGGCATCGCCAGGCGCGTGGCTCCAGCAGCCGCACGTGGGCTGCAACCCAGCCCACGCGTAGCCTGCCGGGATCCCCTGCTGGCCTTCCGGGCGGAGGAGTAGCCAGGGAGTTGGCGGTCTCAACCGGACACCGCACCCACACGGAGCTGGCCCCGGTGTAGCCTCGGCGAAGCTCGCCTACGGCTACGTTCTCCGGGGCACATTTGCCCTGGGCAGCGATGGCCGCCACCACCTCCTCCCTGGTGGTGCAGTCGTCCAGGCCGGTCACCCGCAATTCGGCCATTTTGACCGGCCTGTGCACCTTCACCTCTTCCTCCGGCCAGACAGCCCGGAGGCCCGACGCTAGACGGTCCGCGACGTCGCCACTGTCGGCGCCGGGACACTCCAGCAATCGGGCCCCGTTGGCTGTATGCCGGATGCGGAGGCCGTCCTCCGCCCCTATCTCTGCCAAGTCGATAGCCGCGCGCGCTTTCGCCATGACGTCGGGGTAATTTAACCCCTTCGCCTGGCCGGCCGGCAGCAGTGTGACCACCACTGCAGCCCGCCTTGGCGCGCGCGGCTTCTTCTTGGCCTTTTTGGCCTTCTTCTTTCCGGCGGCCGGTGCTCGACCCAGTTGGGGAGCAGCCACGGCCGCCGGAGTCACGTTCGTGTTTGGGGCAGCCGGCACTCTCGTGCCCGCTGCCCTCGTCTCAATCGGTGGTGGTTGTTGAGTCGGGTTGGCCACGACTCTGGCCCTCTTGGCGCCCCGTTTCACCACCTCGGTCCAGCCCTCATCCATATTCGGTGGGGGTGGAGGAAGTGGACGGGGCTGTGGGGATGGCGTGGCGGTTTTAGCTCCGCCATCCCCTTTCTTTTTCTTGTTTTTGGTCCGGGTCGGACCGGTTGGTGCCGGACCAGGGCGCGCCTCCGGCGGGGCGAGAGCGACGGGACGCTGCGCAGGTGCTGTGGCACCGCGCAGGGCCGCAAGTTCGGCCCTGAGTTCGGCAATCTGCTTGCCGAACTCCGCCGTCAGCTCTCGCCTGACGCGGGCAGCCACCTCCTCCGGGGACTCGGCGGTCTGCTGCACCCTGCCTCTCGGGGACGCGAGCCGCTTCCCTTTTTGCCCCGGCAGGCACTCACCATCGGCCTCCCCGGACCGCGTCGGCGTCTTTGCCGGCGGTGGCGGAGGAAGAAGAGGCGGTGTAGCCCGCGCCTTTCGTGGGCCACGCGCCGCTCCGCGCTCGGCCTCGGCCTGTTCAAAGGCCGCCAGTTTCCCTCTGAGGAGGGCCACCTCGGCCGTCGCCCTCTCTAAATCCGTCCGCAGCGCGGCGTCCCGGCTGATGGCCGCCGAGACGACAGGCATAATCCTGTTGGTGTCATCGGCCACCCGCCGCCACGCCTGCGAGTAGCTCGGGCGCAGTTTGACGTACCTACTCGTGGCTGCTGCGGCCCGGCGCTTTATAGATTCTAGGACGACGACGGGGCTCTCTGAGAGCTCCCCGTCAGTCGCCTGAGCCGAAGCGAACGACTCCATCGACGGCGCCGGTGAGGCGGAGGTCGTCCGGGGCTCCTTCGTTGTCTCTGAGGTGGTGGTGGCGGCTCGTCTTGTGGGTCCTCGTGGCGTCTCCTCTTCAGAGGAGGCGGACGAAGGCCCACTGCTTTGCGAGGTTCGGCGCGCCGCGGCCTTCCGCTTGCGCCGGCCTCTCCCACCTTGTTCGACAGAGCGGGCATCGCTCGCGACAGTACTCGCGCGCGATGCCCGCCCCGACTCTACGCCAGTGGCATTCTCCGTCACAGGGGCCTGGTCGCCTACCCCTGTGCGGGCTTCGGTGATGGACTCAACGTCCATCACTCACCGAGAGGTCGGAGGGAGCAATCGCACAGGTGCGATTACTCCCGGGCACCCAACCTAACGGCCGCTCTCCCGTTGCTGATTTGGCACCACCCGGGGACCACGTGTGGGGTTAGCCTTCAGTGAAGGTGGTCACGCCCACGGACGCCAGCAACGGGGGCCCCCAAGCAAATGGACGTGTGTTGTTTCATAAAATTTTAATCCAATATTTTTTTTGTTATTCTTAAAAATGAGTCTACAGTTGTGTTCATTTCAAAAATAGGTACTACAAGTTAGGGATGTCAAAAAATAATCGATTTTTCTTTATTCGATTATTACATTCGGAAAATCGATTTTTCATAATCGATTTTGAAGGTCATATTAATCTTCGAAAAAATCGATTATTACAAATCGATTAATGTTTAATAAAATAAAATCGATTTTTATTAAATCGATTATTTTCCATTAATCTCACATCCCTACTATAAGTATGATATTTAACTTTTCAGTATCAACGCGGGATAATATCCATTCCAAAGACCATCACCCAGAGCCGTGTGCTGGAGAACGCTTCGATCTTCGACTTTCAGATGGATGATGAGGATCTGAAGAAGATTGCAGAGTTTGATAACGGTTTCCGTACAGTTAGACCTGTGTTCTGGCAACATTATTGCAACTACCCGTTCGATGTTGTACCACAGAAGATGGATATACCACTCGCTATGCGTAAATGGAAAAATGGTATCAATGGTGACATTGAATAAGATGACATAAAAAAGTAATCTAAATTACTTTAAAACTCTTCTTTCTTTCTTTTTAATCTTCTTTTCTATAGTTTTGTTATAAATTTACAATACTGTCTTCCTTTAATTCGTGAATGCTATGCTTACCTATTATTAGTATATTTACACTGTTATTGGAATTATTGAATGTTTTAACTGTAATAGATGTCTGTAATTATACTGTTGGTTGGCTTTATATATTAAATAAATAAATAAACTGCTAAGCAAATTGTAACTTAATTTTACTATAATCAAGCTCAAAGTACAACCTCTTACATGAAAAAGGAATTATCTAAATTGGTTCATCGAGAAAAAAGATATTCAATTACTTGTCTACAAATAAATCTATACTAATATTATAAAGCTGAAGAGTTTGTTTGTTTGTTTGTTTGTTTGAACGCGCTAATCTCAGGATCTACTGGTCCGATTTCAAAAATTCTTTCACTGTTGGAAAGTCCATTTATCGAGGAAGGTTATAGGCTATATTTTATTTTCAAAAAAATTAGGGATCCGCATGAAAATATCGAATATGTAACGAAAGGTGAAAAATCAAAAACCTATTTATGCGTACGCTGCAAAAACTATTGACAATAGAATAAAATGATGTACTACGGGTTTTTAGGTCTTTTGGAGACAACCAAAAAAGTCCGAGACAGCATATATCTAACTATCATAGTTTAGTCACAATAACCACTTTTATGTTTTTAAAATTTAATATTTCGTTCCGAGATTGAATTTAACGTTAAATGAGTATCGGTATATTAACCCTTATCCAAATTAAGTATTTTGTTATCAAGAGTATTAATATAGAATTAAATTACTTTTTGTTTTATTCCAATCGGACTTTTCGTTTAGAAGTTATCACGAGTATAAAACGCAACGAATATGTGGGACTCAGCGAGCCGCGAAAATAATAACTCGACGGCATTGCGAGTACTGTTTGAACCCCTTTATGACGCAGACGAAGTTGCGAGGGTCATCTAGTCTAATATATAAAATTGTCGTGTCACGGTGTTCGAACTTGAACTCCTCCGAAACGGCTTGACCGATTTTGTTGAAATTTTTTGTGCTTATCCGGTATCTATGAGAATCGGCCAACATCTATTTTTCATCCCCCTAAATGTTAGGGGTAGTCCACCCCAAATTTTTTTTTTTTTTTTTCGACGCAGACGAAGTTGCGTGGGGCAGCTAATAAATGATAAATAGCAAAAGTTTTTTAATTACCATTCGCTTTTTTTAAGATATCTTTTATATTTATAGTATTTATTTATATTTTATATATAGTGCCCCATTGGGCCCCATGTTTAACTTTATGGCTTAATATTTTTGTAACAATCAATTTTCATTTCATTTTTATTCTTTCATTTTCATTACTTAGCATATCGTGACTAAATTTAAATAGGATCAAGCTAGTAGTACCAACATCTTACGTTAAAAAAGAATTATCAAAAAGATATGCGGTAAAAAGTCCACATTTTGTTTCGATTTCAATTAATGACTTAACAATAGCAATATTTTTATTGCAAAACATCGTTATGTTTTTTTAACAAATATAATCTCCTAGTGATAATTTTCAATTTTGATTCAGCATTGACACACATACTTAGCTGGGATCCTAAAGATCATAAACAACTAGAGGTCAAAATTATATAATAATTTCCGTATCAATTAATATTTTATAAACAAAACAAACAATTATCGATTAAAACTATGCATTCGTTATAAATATACAAAAACAAATTTAAAGTTATTCGGTCATTTGGTTAGCCGGTAGGTCAATCACATCAGATAATACTTCAAAAGAAAACTGAATCTTTTAAACATAGCTCGAAAAGTACTCGTCAGATATTTATAAAATGTACCCCAAAACAAGCTTCACGATATTAATTATAAAATAATCATCGAAATCGGTCCACCTAAACGAAAGTTATGCAGCCACAAACATACAGAAAAAATCGAACTTAATGACTTGTCCTTCTTCAAACGAGGTTTGAAGAAAGTCTAAAGTTAGGTCATAGGTAGTGGGACAGTGTCCCCTGACATTGCAGAGGTCCATGATTGCTGGTAGCCAATTTACGATGACTTGACTTGAGGTAATCGTTCATCTGCCTCGTAAATAGGGTATGTGAGAGTCATCATCATCAGCCTATAGACGTCCACTGCTTGACATAGACCTCCCCCAAACCTCGCCAAAACGATCCTGCGCTGTCTGCATCCAGTGACTTCCCGCGATCCTGACCAGGTCGTCGGTGTGTGCCATGGTTGCTGGGCCTACCGGTTCGTAGTCGCCACTCCAGAACTTTTCAGCCTCATCAGCCATCTGTTCTTCGCACAATATGTCCTGCCCATTGCCACTTCAAAGATGCAATTCCTTGGGCATCAGTGTGAGAGTCAAACCGCACTAAAATCTCCTGTAACTCAAACTAAAGCAAATGTCACTTACACTCGCGTATAACCCCGTCAGCTTTATGGAGTTACATGTTTTTTGAGTTACATCAGGTACATAATGATCTAGTGACCGGCAACCTTTATCAATCAAGGTTCATAACACTGAACAACAAATCAACCACAACATATTTAAATAAACTTCTATGTCATAATAATCTTTAATCCGAAGATTAAATCGATCTTGGATTATTAAATATCCTTAGATTGACGTCTATAACTTGACAACACAAACAAAAGGTTCGACAATGGCTTAACATTTCAAAAATGTAAGGGTCCGTTTAGCCTCGCTACTCCGCAGCCGTGAAGTCGTGGTGGCCGAGTGGTCGAAGCGCGTCCTTCCGTACGGGAGGTCGCGGCTTCAAATCCGGCCGGCTTGTACCTCTAAATCTAAATGTGAAAAAGATTTATGTGCAACTTTTCACAACACCACTGGGTAAAAACGGTGAAGGAAAACATCGTGAGGAAACCTGCATGTCGGTTCTAAAAATCCTTTGAAGATATGTGAAGTCCCCAATCCGCACTGGGCAAGCGTGGTGGACTATGCCTAATCCCTCTTCTGAGGAGACCTGAGCCCAACAGTGGGCAGTAATGGGTTGGTACAGTACAGTACTCCGCAGCCAGGTCTGCAGCAAGCTGGAGTATATCAGAAGAACTATGGACCAAGTTTTTAGCTTGTTCCAAATACCTACTCAAAAATTGACGCAAGCTCTCACACTATATTCCCTAACGCAGCGATCACAATTCCTGATTCCTCTACTAAGAATACCTGGCAATGCCTCATGAGGTTCATGAGCGACGGTGACCGCTTACCATCATGGGCCGTAAGCTCGTTTATCTATTTTGAAATAAAAAAACCTGAGCCCAGCACTAGATAGTATTTTTTTAAAGCTAAAGCTATAAATAACATAATCACACATAAATAAAAAACAAAGCCACATCAATACCTGTTTTTAATAAGACACCTGTCCTGCGGTTTTGTGTTAATACGTTGTTACATAAGCGAGCGTTTTAGAAGTTGAACGATATCTTTGTAGGTGTTAGTGATATTAGGCCAGAGGGAGATCTCCTTGCGGGCGAGGTAGTGTATACCCGGTCAGGCCGAAGCCCGCTGTAGTGGATTTCAGATGTCGTATATATGCGAAGATTTTTGCAAATGTTGTAAACGCGATTCAGGATCTCGCGCGCTATTAGTGGTCGCCACATCTTGAACGAACTTATTGCTCGTACTGCCATCTGATGGTAAATGGACTCGATCACTCGTGAACTCCTGCAATGTCAGGGGACACCTCAGGGCTGCTTACGACCTTCTGTTTAGAACTCTTCTCAAATCCTGAGATTCTAAACTAAAGCTTGAATAATGAAGGTATAGAAAATGTGTTTATTTGCGAAACCTTAAAAACTATTAGTGTTGTGTTACTGCCCACTGCTGGACTCAGATCTCCTCAGAAGAGGTATTGATCACCACGCTTGCCCAATGCGAATTAGGGGCTACATATTTTCGAATATTTTTTGCGGTGTGGCGGGAAAGAGTGCTGTAGCGCATATCCCCGTGCTGGGTTCTGGTCTTAGCCGGGGTTCGGACTGTGAGCGGTTGGTGAATTTAGTGCGGTTCAACTAACACAAATCCTAGGATTCCGGCGATTACCTCCGAGTAAAAAAAACAAAATCCGTGGCAAAGATTTAAAGATTAAGCATACATAGAGACAGCGTCAAACGGCTTCGTACCTACTGTAGTGAAGCAATTACAATGTTTACACCAAATTTTATTCCATTTCTACACTTATTAAGGGCATCATTCCCTTTGATAACCTTAACCATCATGAAAATAAAACCGCTAGCGCTTATCAACATGACCTTTAAGTTATAAAGTTAAGTCACGAACCGATCTAGCCAGTTGAAGTTGCAACATGAAGTTGGTAGTGCTGGTTCTAAGTTTATCCATTACTGTGGTATGTATTTTAAACTATTTTTAGAAAGAGTTAATCTAGTTTTATGTTTGGTTAGACTTTATTTTGAACCGATTCGGATGTTTTTATTGCATGGTTGTTGTAATTTTTTAAGATCGAAATATAATTTTAGAAAAATGTAGTTTATAAATCGTGTAGTCGTGGTGACCGAGTGGTGGAAGCGCTTGCCTTCCGTGCGGGAGGTCGCGGGTTCAGAACCGGCCGGCTTGTACCTCTATATCTTAATATGAAAAAGATTTATGTGCAATTTTTCACAACACCACTGGCTATAAACGGTGAAGGAAAACATCGTGAGGAAACCTGCATGTCGGAAAAGGGTTCTAAAAATCCTTTGAAGATATGTGAAGTCCCCAATCCGCACTGGGCAACCGTGGTGGACTATGCCTAACCTCTCTTCTGAGGAGACCTGAGGACAAAACAGTGGGCAGTAATGGGTTGGTACATTAGTTTATAAATACACAAAATTTCACGAAAGGTGATATGTGTTATTCTTCAACAATGGAAGTTAATTGATACCATTTTTGACAGACTTCCAAAAAAGAGGATGTACTCAATTCGTCTGTTTTTTTTGTTCGTTTCTCGATAATTTTAGTTTGGGTGGACCGATTTGAATCATGCTGGTCATTCATTTCACGATTTGCTTCCGTTTTTTCGTGTATTTCCTTTTATACAGGGTGTTAAAATCCGATGAAACAATACTTTCACAGCAAATAGTATACTTGATGTAGAAGCCATCCACCAAGTTTGGGGTTTCTAGGCGTAATATATAATAAGTTATAACTAATCAAAACTAGTATCTATTTTCTATTAGTAGGAGATTATTATAGTACGGAGCTCTAAAATTGCGATCGGATGCGCCTGTGTGCGTGAAAATAGCATATAGATATAGCACGCTAAATGTAGGTCAGGGTAGGGTTGTCAAAAATAATACAAAATAATAATTTTTGGAAGGAAAGGAAAATAAAGTAACTATCTCCCTCCGTTTCAAAAGTATGTGTATATGATTTTAAATGTGATATAGATTAAGCCCTCAAAGTATTGTTTCACCGAGCACCAACACCCTGTATAAACCGATTTCAATGATTCTTTTTTGTTAGAAAGCAGACATTATCGCATAAAAAATTGATAAAGATCTGACTGGTGGTTTTTGTGCTATGCTTGAGAAATGGAAGTCGGTCGTTTTCACTTTTGTAATCTATACTTAATATTATAAAGCTGCAGAGTTTATTTATTTCTTTGTTTGTTTGTTTGTTTGAACGCGCTAATCTACTAGTCCGATTTGAAAAATTCTTACACTGTTGGAAAGTCCATTTATCGAGAAAAGCTATGTTGTATCCCTCTGTGACGCAGACGAAGTTGCGCGGGTCACGTAGTAAAAATTATATTGTTAAAATATAACTGTCATTCTTTTCGGTATTTCAAAGCATATGAAAAATGCTGTTCATTGTTTGTTTCTGAGGAGCTATATGTGTTTTTTTGCCATTGACGTAGTTTCCTGTAGTTTTGATACAATGACACTCTAGGAAATGAGTGGACTGTATCTTAGTAGCTTTCAAGGTCAATTTGTAAGCATTAAAAACGAAAACAGAGGTATAAATCAAGTCCTGTATAGTAGACTAGCTGACCTGCGCAACTTCGTCTGCATCACAAAGGTAAGCAATATATCTTATAGCCTTCCTCGATGATTGAACTTTTTAAATCGGTGACACGAGGTGACACGAGACAAACAAACAATCAAACCTTTCCTCCTTATAATATTAGTATAGATGAAAATATTGTGCATAAATATTGTGAAATACTAGACTCTAACATCAACATAAATATCTTACAGAAACAAGCCGCGGTTCATACATGTACAATAGTAAGTAAAGTGTTAGGAGATTCTGTTTATATTAGTGGGGGTATTGAGCGTCCCTTTCCCTGAAGGTTTCGGGGCGGGCGCTTAGTAGACCGAGCGTGTAGCTCGTGAAGAGAAGTTCTCTGAAAACATATGATAGATGATAGATAACGGTCTCAAACAACCTGGTATTGTAGAGGTTAATGAGCGACGGTAACCACTTACGATCAAGTGGACCTTTAGTTGAAAACATGTGTTTTTTCAGATGTGTGACCATCCTGACGGTGGCAAAGCGCCGAGAATACCACTGAACGATGGAAACAGCATCCCAGCGTTTGGCTACGGCACTTTCTTGGGCTTCGACGAGGTACCTAACTTCTTTAACTAATTATGAGGAAAAAAGATGGTCTGATTGTGTGAAGGATGATATGATGGTATGTGGTGTGACAGATGATGTATGTAAAGATAGAAAGGAGTGGAGAGAGAGACATATTGCACCGACCACATCTAAATGGAATAAGGAAAAGCGAAGAACTAACCAACTACTCGTAAGTCTACTACTGGACGTAACCTAAATTTAACCTTAAATCATTAAAACTACGCAACGGATTTTGATGTGCCTTTTAATAGATATGAGTGATTCAAGAGGAAGGTTTATGTGTATAACTGCATGATACAGTAGAAAAACATTGGTAATTTTAGATGTTTTTGATGATATGCCTTGATGAAGAACTTTCAGTATTATCCTCTATGGTCAGCATCAGTAGTTTTTTTTTTGAGGAAATCACAGGATTATGTGGGTGGTGAACTGAACTAAAACCTCCAGTGTGAACTAAACACTCAGCGTCCGAACCCGGCTGAGGCCAGAAACCAGTACGGGGTTATGAAGGACGACACGACGCGTTATGCATTACGGCACTCTTTCCCGTAGTGCCGCCCCCGGACGCCGAACCGGCGATATGGTCACCGGCTCTGTCGGTCGGCGGGCTTTCAAGGTGTTGACGACACATGCTCGTCGGAGACCATTTCTGAGCTACAGTGTTTCCTTATTGTTCTATGCATGTGTCTATTAATACTTACATGCATTTTCAACGAATTCTTACCACGATATTTAATTCATTGAGTTGTCTCGATATTCAACGTTGTTGCAAACGTCATGATCACGAGAAGACTGGATACTGCGGGTCGATTTAAGAGCAAACAAATCTATCTACCCTCTTTCTCGTTCGCTTTTGGGTAGTACCACTGGAACTCGAACTCACATCCCGTAAGAACCCGTTGAAAATGCATGAAAGTATTATAGAAAACCGCGAGTGTCTGAATAAGTTCATGTGTCTATTATTTACTACTAGATGACCCGCGCAACTTCGTCTGCGTTACAAAGGGGTTCAAAAATTGTAGCCTATATAGGCACGCGCCGCCCGGCGCAAACAACTACGACCCTGCATTTTAAATTTGTAATATCTTCGGTAATATTCACTTAAATTACATGCTGTAAAAAGCATATTGATCTATAATAAATGCACAATTTATTTAAGTAATTGGATAAGGATTAATGCTGTATTGTTTAAAATCACTTTTTAGTAAAGAATAAATAACCATTTTTTTGTAAAGAATAAAAATGGTTATGCTGGGTTATCCCTAAGAGATAGACATATACCATCGCGGACTTTTTTGTTGAACTTTTTAAGGTGAACAATACTGTAGTACATTATTTTGGTCTATCTCGTAGGGTTCAGCCAGCGTTTGCAATATAAGCGCAAAAAAACGTGCTTATTTACGACATCACATTAGAAACCTCTAAATTTATCAGTGTTTTTCTACTATATTATGCATTTATTATACATACAAACCTTCCTTAAGAATCACTCTATCTATTAAAAAAAACCGCATCAAAATCCGTTGCGTAGTTTTAAAGATCTAAGCATACATACAGACATACAGCGAAAGCGACTTTGTTTTATACTATGTATTGATATTGATGTTCAGAATAAATGAATTTTGATTTGATTTGTAGTCAGCTAAGGTATTTAATCAAATTACTCTTTTACAGAAAGGACAAAAAGAGGTAAAGCCGGGCGAAGTTGAGGAAGCTGTATCATGGGCTTTGCAAGCAGGATATAGGTGTAGTATATATTCTTGTACATGGTGTGATTATGCGGGAACAGTCTTATTTATTCTCATGTGACGCAGACGAAGTAGCGCGCTTCTACTTGTCTTATTTATAAAAATTGCTGTTCGTTAGTCTTTTTTTATACCGTGAGAAAATTCACGGGAACACTTATTACTTTTTTTTTTCAGTTGGAGGAAATCACCGGATCCCCGCCCGCCCCACGGGCGGGGTATGTGGGAGTTGAACCGCACTAAAACCTCCAACCGCTCACACTCGGCGTCCGAACCCCGGCTGAGGCCAGAACCCAGCACGGGGTTTGGAGGGACGGCGCGACGCGTTACGCGCTCGGCACTCTTTCCCGTCGCTCCGTTCCCACTGTTATTACTTAATATATTTTTAAGGCAACGTAGACGAAATTGCTTGTAGTTAATTATTTAAAACAGAATAATATATTAATAACAATGTTATAATTTTTATTTTATTAAATTTGCTATGATTATTTTTCTTTGAAAACATTTAAACAATTATAATAAAACAAAGTTTGACAATAGGCTTTTAATTTTTTTTTCGTAAGTTTTAACCTTGAATATAGTTAGATTCAAAAATATAAGTTTAATTTCATTTAAATTAAATTATTTAAAACAAATACAGTGATATTTTCATGACGGCACATAATATACAGGGTGATGGTGATAAGTAGTTTGTTCTAAGTAATATTTAAAAAAATAGTAAAATTACTAAAAAAATATTATACAGAGTGTTTCAGAACTATGCGACATGAACGGGAAATCACGCGAGGTTATTTTGTTGCTTATACTCTAAACATGTGGGGATAATTTGATAGAATATTATGTAGTCATTTTTTATTTCTTTTTAGTACTTTTCGCCCTCCTGGAACATAAGCTATCATTAAAAATTCAGATTAATATATAGTATATCTTTCTAATCAATGTTCAAAATAAAAAAAAAATGCTAGAAGAAATGATTACTACTTTTTTATTAAATTCAGCCTACAGCTTTGGTGTCATAATAAAAAATACTCAGAGAAACAAGTTCTAACGGAAAACAGCATCTTTGTTTATCGATCGGTTCTTTCATTTTTGGACCAAAAAGATGATGTCTTTTGCCACTGCGCAGTTGGCGTCAGATCCGACTGCTCAGAGATCTGACAGCCAATTTACAACGTGTAAAAACTCACTAATTTCTAAATTGCAGGTTGATAGATACAGCTGCTTTGTATTTAAATGAAGAGGCAGCGGCAGGTTGGGGCAGCGGTTCGCGCTTCTAATATACCGAGAGAAGACATCTTTGTCGTAACAAAGGTAATTAACTTTTAAGCAACTTCAAAAAAGATGTTTCTCAATATTTTTTTTATTGCCTTGTAGGTAGACGAGGTATCGGCCCACCTGATGGTAAGCGATTACCGTCGCTCATGGACCTCTGTATTGCCAGAAGACACTGCGGGGCCGCTACCTACGGCCTACCTTTAAGGACTTTCTTTGAGCCTCGTTTGAAGAAGGACAAGTGACACTCGGGAAACACCGAAGATATCAATTTAACTGTATATATGTCTTCCTTTGTTTGTTCGCGAATAACGCCGTCGAATAACCGTTTTAGATTATTCGTTTTGGTAAAAATAAAATAGTTCAAAGGTGATCTCGTGATAAGGAATTGTGTGAATTAAATCACACACACAGGATTTTTTCCGAACTTTTTTTATTAGTCAGTTATTTTTTGTTATAATTCTTCTGCATCTAGATAAATATCTCCATATTCACAAGCTTTTATTTAACTTGTACTGGATGTACTTATCTATGTAAATTTAAGTTCGAGTGGAATCTAGTGAGTTTGATAACGGATTTCTCCATTTCGTGGAGCTGATCCGATGATGGAGTATAAAAGTAGCTACATAAACTCCAGTACTATACAAGATCCATAGACTCACCATGTTTGGGCTCGTTTTACTTGTATTAGCTAACACTCTACTTCTACATGATATACTGGATCTTAAAACTTGTATTTAAAGTATAAAATCTTATTATATCCCATATTTCATATTTTAATTTTACGTTTCCAGTATCCAATTAAACACAATAATAACTATACACAAGATATTTGCAAAACAACGGCTAATAGATAGGTATTATCATAATTAAAAGCAAATTCTATTGTTACAATGATAATTGCTCTTTAGATCTCAGAGCGATAACATATATATTTTTTTTTGTTTCAATATTTTGTTTATTTCTCATCACACACACAATTATCAGACACCAGGAAATATGAAAAATCAATGAGTAGTCAGGGTATGCAGAAATATAAATCTGAATAATTTTCCACATATTTATGTCCTATAATCAATTTAATTTAACTTTTACGCTAAATGTGTGCCAATTGTAGTAATGAAAAGTGTATTTTGACTAAATATACAACGTTTAATCGTTTTTTGTCACAATTTTTTAAGCAAATTTGAAATGATATGGTATGCAGTGCGCATTTGCTTGTATCAACTGCACGCCGCTGGTATTATGTATTATCAATAAAAATCATGTTTGCAGGAGACTGGTTCTTAAACTAGATGCAAGGCCGTATTACAGAATAATAAAAAAGTTAAACATTCTCCATTATTATTGTATGCATCATGAAGGCAATGTATATTACAAAAAAAACATAGGTCGATCAAAAATAAATTAGATACACGATTAGTTTGTAAAAATAGCACCAATTAAACACTACCAAATAAAAAAATAATAATTTAATGACATTAGCTGTCCAACCGGGCGTAAACATATATCATTAGCGATTTTTTTTTTGTATTTTCACATCTAAAGTGCAAAACAAAAAAAAAAAATGTCGTGTATACCTGTAATAGGCAGTCATATAAGATATGTTATCATGTACCTTACACATATGTATAAGCCTTTTATGTCTGCTGTTGGTGTACCTAAATAAATAAATAAATAAAACATATGATTGAAATTGTTTTAAACGGAGGAGTGTTTAAGTCGTTTTGTATGTAAAACACTTGATGTTTGTAAGTAATGTTGTTTGGAGACACTATACTGTACTGTTTTGTTCGGTACACTGTTTCTAGCAATATTAGATCCATTCTTACCATGATTTTTAGGAGTCCGTAGTTCTGCTTGGTTTCTAAAATGATTTTACTAATAAGAAACTATATTATTTGTGAGTGACATAGGCTATACAATAATTCTAAAATGTATAATAACAAAACCTGGAAACTTTGACTCCTTATGTGACGCAGATGATGTTGCACCAATTACCTAGTGTTTAATGTATTTGTAATATTATCATTTCCATTTTATTTCAGCTACCAATGGACAACCAAAGGGATGTAGTGGCGCAACTGAGAAGTTCCTTGTCAAAACTGAACATGAGTTACGTCGATTTATACTTAATACATAACCCTATCTCTTTTAAAGTAAGTAATTTATTTATATATTTTGATACTGAATCAAATTGGCTTTTGGGCTCGTTTTACTTATCTTGGCTAGCTGACTGCAACATAATATCCAAGATCTTATTACCTTTGAGTTTGATGTAAAATAGATTACTTAATCATAATCCTATTGTCGGCTAAATTAATTTCGAGAGCCGTTTATATTGATTCTTATCTTACATTAATTACACAAATAATCGCATTAAAATTATCTGATTCAGCCATTTTGGATTTCAGAATGCATTCAGGGTTTTTTTCTTTATATTTTTAGGTAATTTACCTATGATATTGACGAGGGTTTTATTACGTTTTCGATTGTTCATTCTATAAGCAGGTATTTTTGAGATAATATCGTGTGAGTTTTGTAAAGATCTGACTGGTGGTTTACTTTGAGACTTTCTTTTAAATGTTTGTAAAAAAAACCTTGCTTGTGTGTTACTTAAAATTATATTATGATTCTTACTTAATATTAGCGAAATTATTATAGATTATTTTAGGGGCTCAATTTTAATTTTAACAAGATCTGACGAGTAGTTTTGAGTTTTATTTGAAACTGACATGTTGTGGATTACATTTTGCGATTTTTGTGTGTGCTAACGAATATTCCTTTTCTGAATGAACCGATCTAATGATTTCCGTATTATTTATTGTCGTATAAACGTACCTAATAGAGATCTGACTGGTGGTTTTTGTATTATTTTTGAAATAACATTTACTTTTATTACTATAGATTTTATTATCATTCCTGTATTTTCAGCCTGGACTCAAAGGCTACGATGATGTAGACTATCTTGACACCTGGAAAGGAATGGAAGAGGTCAAAAGACTAGGCTTAGCCAAGTCTATAGGAATATCGAACTTCAATACATCACAAATAGACAGATTATTAGAGAATTGTGATGTTAAACCTGCAGTTTTACAAGTTGAGGTAATTTTCAAATTTTACGGATCTTCGACTGTTTTTTTACAAGCTTCATATTAACTTGGACTGAATGTAACTCTGTAAGTTCCTTTGGAATTTTGCGAGTTGACAAACTTCCCGGTTTCCGATTGAGCTGACATTTTGCACGCTGGTGTATATCGCGTGACAATGCAATAATTTGACAAAATGGCGCTAATCTGATGGTGGATTTGAAAGGTGGTCATAGGAACTCTTGTACTTAACAAGATAGATCCGTCGTGTTTTTTGCTCGTTTTACTTGTCTTAACTAGCACTCTACTGCTATCCAGGATCTTAAAAGCTAGTATTTAAAAAGTTTTCTATAAAATAAAGGTTAAACTTATTTTCGGGTTTTGTCTTTTACCTGTCTATTGATGAAATAATTTCACAGGTGAACCTACGTCTAAACCAGAACAACCTTCGAGAATACTGCAAAACTAAAGGAATAGTCATGATGGCATTCTCTCCTTTCGGACCTATGTTCCATCGGGAAACGCCGGAGATAACAATTGACAATCCAACTTTGGTGGAAATCGCGGGAAAACACAAGAAGAGCGTGACACAAATCACCCTAAAGTATTTGGTAAGTGATATAATACTTTGTAATCACCAAAAACTTGCGTCTTTGAAGTGGCTATGGGCAAGACACATTTTATGAAGAACAGATGGTCGATGAGGCTGAAAAGTTCTGGAGTGGCCACGAACCGGTAAGCGCAACGTGGATAGACCCCCCACAAGATGACCTGACGACCTGGTCAGGATCGCGGGAGGTCACTGGATGCAGATAGCGCAGGACCGGCCGTTGTGGCGAAGTTTGGGGGAGGCATATATCCAGCAGTGGACGTCTATAGGCTGATGATGATGATGAATCACGTTGACCGATTGCCCAAAAAGAGGTTATAAGAAAGAATTAAATTTGTTTGTGATAATTAAATACTATCCACACAATTCCATAACACACTTTTATCAAGTTTACTATGTTTTACAATAATAATATATGTTAAAGTATTGTGGAGACAACACAACTACAGACTAAAGTCTGTGTGAACAGTTTTTGGTTGATTCTTTTTTCCAAGCTGATGATCATTGTAGGGGCACCATTCCAGCCAAGGATGTCTATGATAATCCTCCATCACATTGTTTTTCCCTTCTAGGTCCAGATAGGCGTAATTCCCATTCCAAAATCATTGAAGAAACATCGCATCGAAGAAAATATTGATATTTTCGATTTTGAATTATCTTCTGAAGACATGGCCACTATCGGTAAGTGCCATGCACTAAGTGAAATAAAATATCCGATTGTTATTAATTTTAATCATTATGTCTTAAAGAAACTAGATGCACTGCTTATTAGATTCATTAAAATGCACGCCTCTTTAAAAACACATCATTGATTTATGTTCTTTGCTCAGGTAAATTCAACGAAGAAAAACGCACTATCGACATGTCGTTTTGGCAAGACCATCCGTATTTCCCCTTCGAGAAACGCGATAATGTCAACTTTAATCCTTTTGCAGCTAAAGCTTAAGTTAAAGTAGTGACCGACTGAAAGTTTCGGTTTCGGCCAGTTTCGGCCAAAATTTAAGTGTCGACCTTAGTTTCGGCCGATAATTAAAAACAAAATTTTAAGAAAAAAATGATATACAAGCAGACTACAATTTCAGAAAAAAGTTTCGAGTTTCGGTTTCGATTTCGGCCGAAACTAAGAGCCAGGCCGAAGGTTCGGTTTCGGCTTCGGCCGAAAAACCAATTTCGGTCGGACACTAGTTAAAATAATGTAATTTGTGATTCAATAAAATTGTAGTTATTAAATGTTATTTTATTTAGACCTGACCTGGTTTTTACTCTAGCCGCTAGCGTATTTGAAGTTTATTAGAGTTGACCCTCCTCTCCCAATATCCAAAAAATAAAATGGCGTCTTTTTAATGCAGTACCAGCAGCTACAGCAGTATTATGCCCTTAAATTCTATTATCTCAATGGACTAGTAATTTTTCAATAAAACAACACTTAACTATTATGTTTTATATTTAATTTTAATATTACACGCTATGAGAGGTAATTAAAAGATTTTATCACGTATTCTTTAATTTATTACAAATCGACAAGAAGGAGCCGTATTTTTATACAGATTTATTATTTTAACACAAAATTTGACAAAATGCAGGAAGATTATATAAATTGGAAAAGTTAAATGATTTTTTTTTTATTTTACTACAATTAATCTATTTTGTTTAAATTTAAATTTAGTAATAAGTGAAAATAAATAATACTATACAATCACAAAAAATAACTTTTTAATGCATTATTTATACAAGCACCTCATTGTCAATAAGTTAAATCGATTGAGTGTGTTGATCCTATTAATGTTTTATCGATTATTTACGATATTCTTATAACTGGTCACTTAACACACCAGATTTATTAAAATTACCATAAGACAAAATACGGTCATTCGATTATAAAGCAAAATAACTGGTGCATTTTTTATACCAAGAGGCATGTGTTGATATTCATATAGACCAAATTGTATGAGATATTTAAAAAAAATTGTGTTATGTAGTTTCTTTTAGCTTATTTTAGTTTTCTTAAATAACATATCCAGTAAACCAATTTATAAGGATCACCAAACCCAATCGTCTATGATAATAAGTGCCTAGTCTTTGTAAACGATGAATTCGCCTTGAAGTTCCTCTTCGGGTATCACGTTACATTTGACATTGGCTTCGAAGTCGCACTGCTGTGTTTGTTCGTTGAAGAAAAGTCCGTCAGAACAGAACATGGCTTGAGGGACGCCGGCAACGCATCTCCAGTATTTTTGGCAATCGCCTCTGTAGATAGATAGTGTTGTTTATAGATTTTACTAGTGCTTGATGTTGTTTGTACCTATTATTTAAGCGATATTAACTTATGTGTACTTTAAATGCTATTTTCATTATAATGTTTTGGTGTTACATTCTTAGTACAACCATATGAATAATAAGTATACGAGCATAATATTAGCTTGATGGTAAGGTTTTGATGAACCATAGACCTTTGCATTAATTTACAAATCATTTAAGTCGCTGCGTTGTTGTGCAAGCGAATTTCGCTTTTATGGTTGATATTGAATAAGGCTGATTTTACATCGTAATTAAAATGTAGTTTTTATACATACTTGTAGGCAACTTGCTTGGCGGCGGCATCAGCCCTGTGACAGTTCAGTTCGTGGCTAAAGAACCTCGTGTTTGTGTGAGACATCGGCCGGACTGTGCCCGCTGAGTCTGCTGTTAAGATTTCTGAAACAAAATACAAAAATTTCAACCATCATATTCTCAAATATAAGGTGCACTTGACACACCTACTCCCCAGATTGAAATCCATAGTAAACAATTAGTTGGAGTAAAGAGATTATAGATTCTGTCTGTTCAAGTTGAACCTTCGCGCATTTACATAACTAGATATAAAGCTTAAAAAGGATACCAACTAAACACCACCTAATTTGAAAAAAAAAACATCTTTTGATCACAGCAAAGCTTAGCAGATTTCATTTCAGGTCCGCCCCTTACCACCAACTTTGAGTTTAATTTGTTATAAATATTGCAGTAATCCATAAACGACGGTAATTACTTACTCTACCCACAATGTAAAAAATAGTGATCAATCGTTACTAGAGTATTGAAAATCCTCATTATTGCTTTAACCTCATCGATGACTCCTTACAAGAATTGAGGTCCATTTGTCTTATTACCTAGAGGTCCGTTTTCAATTTCTTCACCAAACAACCCGATCCCTTCCCCCGAGCCCGAACCTGAGCCTTCAGTGTCGATATCTTCTTTCGGTATCCTAAGGGTGCAGTTGGCAGCCCATCTCCAGTTGCAAGTCTGTAATAAAACGTGAAATCTGTTACTGTATCAATCTAGTACAGTCTTGTCGAGGATGACGATACGTAAACTTTATCGTGCAAAGGTTGTGTCCCTTTTTGTGTGTCGAAAAAAGCTTTCTTTCTTTATTTCAAAGCATCGCGTCACAATGGGGGTCCTGTTCTCAGCCGGGCTTTGGATTCTGTGAGTACCAACGTTGCGTTTGTCAGTACCTATCTCCGAAGGCTAGCAAGACGAGAAGTGTTTATTCTTTTAAATGTAAAACGGTGCTGTTTATTCGTATAATAGTAACTTTCACCTGACTTTTATGAAGGAAAATTTTAGAAAACTGAAATTAGAGTAAAGTAAGCCGAACGGTTTTGGAAAACCAGTTTTAGGACAATGTAACTAAGGTTGAAACTAGATTGTAATCACTTAACTTTCGATCTAAACAAGTTAAAGCTTAAGTCCTCATTCACCCACCACGCTTAAAATAACTAAAACTAAGTTACCTGTAATACAAAGTCGAATATTAATCCACCATTGCAGTTGAATTCCACTTCATCGCCATGAGCACACATGAAGAATTTCGTGCAATCGCTGAAGTGCGGCAGAAGAAGGAATACCTGGTAATTTAAAAACATTGTTATTGTTCTCAAGAACCCCCCACTGTGACTCGTGTGTATGTGGTATGACAGCGGCGACCATCGTAATGACTCTGAGCAGTGAAGCCCAGTAACCCGAGGGAAAGTGATGTGATCAGAATATGTTAGAAGGAGTAGAAAGAAAAAGCATTTCGCCATAACTGAGAAATAATATTGAATAACTTTACTTGGGCCTAGCAGTGAGCGCTATGACTTGTCATTCATCAAATAAGGTAAAAGAGTCCTTAAAGGTAGATAGTGTGTCTTATGAGATTGCAGAGGTCCATGAGCGACGGTAAACTCTTACGTTTATTAGGAATGTTGACCTTTCCAGAAAAAGTTCTAGGCTTTTTTGTCTGACAAGTGAGGTGTAAGTTCTTAAAGTTATTATAGTTTATTCGGGCAATAAAATATAATATAATAGATAAATAGGCACCAGATAACTGAAACCCTCTCGCAAATTATTTCTGGATGGCTGCATTCCCGTCAAGTATGGGTTCAATTAAAAGGGCAAGCAAAGGCCTTTGGTTTGGCTCCGTTAGATCCAACTTGAGTCAAAACATTCGCATAATTATTTATGAGACTATTCGTCACATTCTTAAAAATACTTACATGACCAGCAGGGTCACAGGATAGTGTGTTAGCATCGACTCCCTCGAATGTCCTGAATACACCCTCAGTTGAGTTTTCAGTACAGGACATTGCGCCGACCAGCAGCAAGAGACTAAGAGCTTTACCTGAAATCATTCATCAAAAATTAGTGGCGTGCTTGTAAATATCAAGGTTTTAGACTGACAACTCAGATCTACCAGAGAGGAACCCCTGCTCTTCCCAGTAATTGAAATCCCCGGAAATTATCCTGAGAACGGAAAGTCTTAGACTCATCGTGTTTAAATTCATTCGAAAGGGCATGATTATTTTTATGGAAATTGCAAATTTGTAAATTCATACGAGTAGCCATGCGTCGTCGGCAAGTGGGCCCCCCTCATTGGCTGGGGACCTATTGTTGGGGCCTGAGGTCCCAGGATGGGTCTTCGGACTTGCTCTGGAGCAACATCCTGGGGCCTCGGCCTCCACTCCTCCTAAGGGAGTTGTTTTTCCCCATTTTGGGGACCCCCATGTTAAAAGTAAGGGTCTTCTTTCTTTTTTTTATAGTTTTTAGGCCCATCTTGGGGCGCGGGTCCCGCTTCAGGGGACTGGGTCTTCCAGCGCTGGTTCGGGGACCCCTACTGCTAAGGTCGCGGAATGAACTAAGTCCCACTCCCCTTAAGGGAGGTACAACTCCATGGAGATCGCTCCACCTGACACGACGACCCATGACTGACTGACTGAGCGGGCCCCCGCAACTTCGTCTGCGTCACTTTCAATTAAAAGGTAGGTTATGGTCTTTTTCTAATCATTGTCTGTGCCAAATCTCATCAAAATCGGTTGAAAGGTTTAAGCCAAAAAGCTTAATAGACAGTGTTACTTTCGCATTTATAATATTAGTAGGAATTTATCTTCTAGTGTGTTAATGAGAAAAAGTGAATACTATAACATGACACGAAATAGCAGTTTTAAGTACATTGTACTTTCATGCATTAAAATGATTTACAAGAAAATGCAATTAATTATCTATACATTGCTTATCATGGTATTAGTCGATAATTATCATTAAAAGATTATTGCTTTGTTTTTAACTATTATTAACACAACATTTTAACACCTACTCTATAGATTTAAACTTGCAATTTACTATTCCAAATGTTAGCATCAATTTAGAAGAAATTTTATCACAAAAAAGAACAATGGATTCCACTTTTCAAAATTATAAAAATTTGTTTGTCAGATCTTTGAGAAGTTTATATCTTAGAATTATTACATCTGGAATCAACATCATGAAAAACAGAATGAAGCCAATTTAAAGCGCATCGATCGCGCGTAACAACACGATATTTTTTTTTGATTAAACATCAGAAATAACAAAGTGAAATTTTAAAGAACTTATGTGTATGTAATATTTTATTAGTGTGTTAAACGAATTGAGTGTCATCAGTACACTAACGCCAGAATATCGTGTTGTTACGCGCGATCGGTGCACTTTAAATTGGCTTCATTCTGTTGTTCATGATGTTGATTCCAGATGTAATAATTCTATGGATTATATAGTAAAGAAATACGTAAAAGTAAAAGCAAAACGCCATTCCACGTGACGCAGACGAAATTTTAATTATGATTCACTGCAGGAAGCAAATCATTTTTATCAAACCAATTTGAATATTTTGACAATCATTCAAAAGTGTTATCGTAAATCAAGATGGCGGTTGTACAAAAGATCTTTCCAATAGATTTTATTGATGTTAATTATTTAATTGGTTTATAATTATCATATTTTCACAATGTTTTGTGTATTTATCGATAAAATACATTTGAAGCGCCGTTATTTTGTGATTGATTGCAATAATTGATGATAACTTAACATGATTATAAAATGCGTTCGATTTTATGCATTTTGTGATTTTTATCTTTGTATTTAAATATAGGTGTTTAATCGAACATTAAAGAAATGATTGAATTGTCTTTTTTTATTGAAAGATAGATAAAGTCTATGACCCACGTGATGGTAAGTGGTTATTGTTATCTGCAATGCCACGTCACAAGCAAAGACAGCAACAATGGGTATAAATTTACGTTTCATAATCGTGAGTTTCCGAAGGATATAAAACATTATATTCTCATCTAGCTCTTATTCAATTGCATTTATGAAAACCATTCGTGTACTTTTGAACCATCTACAAAAAAAATACGATGTAATATTATTTCAATCACATCTATAAACAAAAATGGCGAGAATTCCACCACTGAATTAAGCGCTAAAAGCCGCTGGTACGCTAAACACAGTTGATAACGTTGTGTGATGAGATTGGTTGCTCGCCCTTGTCTTATATAACCACTCAACTGGGATCGGCAACCAAATTGGTTTGTTTACTTTTGCCAAGTCTGTGGCAAGAGCCAAAATTGAACACAGTTCTAAAACTTGTTTTGTTTACATTTTTTAATCGTCTCATATTTTACGGAGATGATATATTTTCGCTGAAAATGCAATATAGCGTCGTTTAGTAATAAAGATTTACAAAAATATAAGGTTTAATTAAAAATCTAAATTAAAAATTATTGGAAAAAAATGTTTTTAAAAAGAGGCTCAAACACGGTATTGATTCCGAACGAAGTCCCCAGTTTCGCCATCTAGCGAATAGTGACGTTCCCAGTTGAGTGGATAAGTAAATCTATTCTAAATAGTTTTTTAAATTGCAATCACAAAATCTAACATAACTGTAGATAGCTAAAATGTGTAATGAAAAAAAACATTAATAAATTTAACTCGTACAAGCATAAACATGATATTAAGATTAAGATAAGATAGTAGTAGACGGAAAAACCGTTTAAAAATTAAACTACGACGGTCGCCATTTTTCTAGAATTTTGGCGCGCTTTTGTTTTTGTTTCTTAATTTTTAAATATACGTACACTAGTTTATTGATTTAATATCCTATTTTATACAGTACTCTTTTTTAAAACAAAGTCGCGTTTCATTATTATAGAGATTAGATTTTATTCCCATTCAGGCAGAAGTGCCAGCAAGCCACATGATCATAAGTGGTTACCGTTCATGGACCTCTGGAATATTAGGGTATACTGCCCCAATACCTACGACCTACTTCAAAGCTTTAATCTATAAGAACAAAGAAGATGATTAATACTTTGATGACTCTTCACTCATTATAAAGTCAATAATCCATTGACATTGTACTATCAATACATTATTTTAATAACACTGATTATTGAAAAATATTGTTTAAATGGTATTTGTCATGGAAAACAATAAATATGCATGATTAATACTCGTATTATTGTGGTGGAGTAATCTGTGTCGGTAAATGTTGTTTATATCTTGGGCTAAAAAATACTAGCATTTTTTTTTTCGAGTAGAAGAAAATTACAGGCCTTGAAAGGGGGGGGGGGTATATCTGAGTCGAAGAAAATGTCTTCAGAATATATAATTTTATTACTTACTTTAGATTATGGTAATAATTTCTGGATATTTCGTAATAAAAGTTGTGCAATTGTTATCTAAATAAAACGCTATTATCTCTCAAATGGAATCCATTTCCGTTACGTTTCTAGATAATTTAAATAAATTACTCTTAATCCACATAAATGCTGATATTATTTCCTCTTGTTGTAAATTTTATCAGTAATGATTTTGTTTGGAATTTGTTATTTTTACGTAAAGATACCTATAAAACTCCAATTTAAGATAAGGTCATGAAATTTCAATAATTTTTTCCTCAATTATTATCGTAAGATATACTTTTGAATTTTGCTTCATAATAGCATTCTCATGTTTTTACATATTAAAATAAACTGTTATCTAAGATTAGAAAAACAAATTTAGTCAAAGATCACGGTTTTCTTTGCAAATCACTTGTTAAAAAACATTAATTGTCAGTTGACATTTGACAGATAGAATGTTTGTTTCTCTTGTGTTTAGTGTGATTTAAAAAAGTATCGATTTTTTTTAATATTTTGTTATCGAAATTTTCAAACCATGTTCGTGATAATTCTATAGGCTGCAGCTGAAGCCCTCTGAAATTACTGAAGAAAGAAAAGTCACAAATTTTATTGCATCAGAATGCCATAGCTTGTGTTCTAATCCAGTTCATTATTCTTATATGCAGTAAATTTCGTCTTCACTAAATTAGTTTTATTTTTTTTTGCGATTTCCTCGGGTTTCTCCTTAGTTTTTGTTATCTGCGAGACTTTCATTTAGAATTAATAATATTTAGAACGAAATTTGAAAAGTGGAAAACGATTACTTGGTTTTCCTACGGAAAATCGATTTAATCAAAATTGTATCAGAATTCAGATCAACGCATCCCTAATTCAAAGTTGAAACTTGTAAATTCGCTTCTGTTTGTGTATTTATTTTAATTATTTATTGTAATTTTATATTGAAATATTGTATTTAATGTCTAAGAATGGATTCTTCGGACTCAGATGACGATTGCTACGGCAACGCAGCGGCTAAAGTTCAACAAATTCTAAACATCAAAAGGAATCAAGACCTTATTAATTCTTTTAACGATAGTTTTGAATGTCCAATTTCAACATTTTCAACCACGGACATAATAGATCTTGTAGATTTAAACGATATAGAGACTATTGATCTCTTAAATGACGGTAATTGCAGTAAAATTTGCTCAAAAAAACCCCGAAAACGTCCAAAACGCAAGTCTAAAGAAAATGATACCATTAACCTGTCTTCAGACACAGAGCCTATAGTTTTAGACACTATAGAGTTAGACGATGTTATTAACGACCAAAATGGCGGGAAAAGACCTAAGAAACAGTCGAAAAGAGGCAAAAATAAGAATAGTTCTAACTCCCCTCCTAAAACTCGTAGAAAAACGAAGAATACTACTATTGAAACTGATGATACTATAATTGAAGCAAATGCCAGAAGAATAACGAGATCAAGTACTAGGAATACGCAAAATGAAGTTACTGAGGTTGTACAGTCTACTAGAGGTCGTAGAGGTAGGAATACTACTTCAAGAAGTAGGAACCGTAGAAGTAGGAATTCCAATATACCTACTTTCAGTATAGGCAATACAGATTATTACGATGATCTATCACATTCACAAAAACTTTTCACGGAACAACCTAAAGATCCACTGAAAATGGATGACGATTTGGAAAACGAAGAGCTCTCCGTCAAAGTGTATTGGAAAAGCTCGGAAGTAATAAAATTCCAAATACGTAAATACCAGAAACTGAAACAGATTTTTGATCATTTTAGCGACAAAGAAAAAGTTGGTAACGAAAAACTCTATTTTACTTACAACGATGTTGTCATTAATGTTGACGACTGTCCTGATAGCATAGGATATAACATCAGCAGGTTTATTGAAGGTGGTATCGTAAACGAACGAGTTTTGATGACAAATATGCCGAAAGCCATAAACGGCATTAGCATTAAGTTTCAATGTCAGAATGAGAAGAAACCGTTTGAGGTTTCTGTATCTCGAGATGAGGGGTTATCAACGGCAATGCTGAAATGTGCCGAGCATTTTGAGAAGCCGATTGACAAATTGCAATTTTATTTTGATGGAGATTTAATATCAGGTAACTATATTTTTATCTACTGTTTGAATTTTGTTCCAATGTTAGGTAAACCAATTTTGATAATTATTATTGAAAGAAAGAAATTGTTGATGGTTTTATCATATTATAGATAAGTTAGTAAGATCTGACAAATTGTAATGTAAATCTCTCAAAATGGCTGATTGATTTGAAAATTATTTCAAATTTAATTATAAATTTCATAAAACTATAACTTAGTCTATTATTATTTTTAAGTGTACTACTATCATTATCTTGCTTGTTCAAATAATTGCTAGAGTAGGTTTTCTACAAAGGAAACTGAAAATAATTTCAGAATTTTTCTTGCTTTAAATTTTTTTTTCTTTTGTTATGTTTTTTTTTTGTTTATTTTATCCTTGACCCCTACAGATATAATGTATAGTTTTTTATTCAATTTTTTATTTATTTATTAAAAAAAAAATATTTAAATAATTTTTAAATTATTTCAAATTTTGTAACATGAGATTTTTTTTATTCTAGGTAAAAGCACACCTAAGGATCTGGATCTAGAAAGTGGAGATTGTATAGATATTAAAGTTATTAGATGATAAATAAATATTTACTGTTAATTTATTTATTTATTCCTTTTACTTTATTACATTTAAAAAAATGCAATAGGATTAAATTTTTTACTAAATTTTTTGTTATTATAATTTAGTGTTCAATCTTAAGAAAACTAAGATAATATTTGAAATTAAATTTATCCGAGGTATTTAGATCATTCATTAAAAATAATTAGGCATTAAAGACAGATAACATATATTAATAAAAAAAAAACACTTAATCACAAAAGCAAAGATATCCCGCACTTACCTAACATTTTACAAAAAAGTTTGAAACACAATCACAAATAAAAAATAAAAATCGCCACGACAGTCCGTTAACAGCCTAGCTGTATATTACTGTCTGAAAAAATATCTAAAAATACTCCCTTATAAATCAACTAAAATTAAAACAAAGTACTTAATCAACTTGACACGCGAAAATAAACTTTAATGTAAAGAAAATAAAGAAAAAATAACTAATCTAAACGCTTTAATAAGTTTGGTAGATAATATACTAGGAAGAAAAAACTTGCTTGTTAATAATAATGACTGATAAATTAATGATAAAAGTAATAGTTGTGATAAAATGTCAACGGCTGTATAAGGGTGATGTCTGTGCCAACAACTGGTTCAACAACAACATTTTAACCGATTTCAAAAAAGATCAATAAAACTTTAATTTTAAGCTTTTTTAAGGTCTTAGATATCATGTAACAGTGCTAGCTAAGACAAATAAACCGAGCCTAAACACGACGGGTCTATCTTGTTTAGTACTGGGTTTCCAATAGCTACCTTCCGAATCCATCATCAGGTCAAAGGCCTATGTCCAGCAGTGGACTTTTATAGGCTGATGATTATGATGACTACATAGTATAAAACAAAGATTCTGTCTCTCTTAATTCTTTAAAATTACGCAATGGATTTTGATACAGTTTCAAAATAGATAGTGATTCAATTTTGATGTGATGTAACTGAATTCTCCATTCGTGACGTAGACACGAAGTTGCCTGGGTTAGTATGATTGTATTCAATTCTTAAAGCATTGATTTCGTGTCTTCTATTCATCGATCCACATTTTTTTTTATTGCTTGATAGTTAAACGAGCCTACGGCCACCTGATGGTAAGCGGTCACCATCGCTCATGAACCTCTGCAATGCCAGGGCAATGAGGGGCCTTTATCTATCGCCTACCGATACAAGACTTTTCTTAAACCTCGTTTAAAGTGGGACATGTCAGCGCTCCGGGAACACCTACACTGAACATCAAGTGTTTTAAAAGTCTTCAGTTTAAAACAATTTATGATTTCGACAAAGAATGCATGTTTTTTACTTAAAATGAGTAATTTATAAAAAAAATAAAGACATCAGACTACCATTTTTTATTTAGTAGCGTTTACTTGCCATTTTTACGCTTAATCGTGTATCTATTATATTTAAACGAAGTTAGAATCCTATGGATGAGTCATCGGATCACACCGGCGGTGAAGCCACTGCTGAGGTGCCTCACATCACGAAGGATGAGCTTCATATGGCCGTGGTCAAAATGAGTGCCGGCCCTGGACGGCATCCACGGCCGGGTCCTGGCCTTGGCCCTCAATGCCCTAGGGGACCGACTCCTGAGGCTGTACAATTCTCGATAGCATAATATTTTTATTACAAAAATGAAAACGACAGACTTCCATTTCAATCAAAACAATAAATGTCCGAAGTGTCTGCTTTCTAACAAAAAAAACAATCATCGGCATCGGTTTATATAGAAAATAAATAGTACAGGCAATAACGCAGCACACGGTGACATTTTGTCCGTAAAAAATAGGTACACATTTTTAAACATAGATCCAAAAGTACTTGTTCGATCTTAAAAAAAAAAAAAAAAAAATATTGCGTGATAGATAAACTACGGCCCACCTGGTGGTAAGCGGTCACCGTCGCTCATGGGCCTCTGCAATGTCAGGGCAATGAGGGGCTGTTATCTATCGCCTACCAATACAGGGCTTTTCTTAAAACTCGTTTAATGGGACTCGTGTCATGGGACCTAAATTCGACCATCACCTTTCATCTGACACCAGAATCATTCTTATCGATCGACCCAAACTTAAGTAATCATAAGAACAAACATAAAAAACAAAGAGACGAATTGAGTACTACTTTTGGAAGTTGGTCAAAAATGTAGTGTACAACTTATAGGCCTATTTCTAGAAGAAATTCCTCAACTTATTTACAATTTACGACGTAATTATTCTAAGAACAACATATTGTTATTAATTATAATAAAACTTTAGTGTTCTATCTGATAATATTTCGATATCATTTCACGTTTATTGCAACGATAATAATAAATGTTATTGTCCTAACAAATCAGAAATGCAGTCGGAACATTGACCGTGATAGTGATAGTGTTAAGCGGGCCATTTTCCGCAAATCGACGTCACAGTTGCGCCTATTTTGCGTGTGGGTGATTAAATCAGGATGTACTCCAACCCAGCTCCTCCAGGAAGCCAGCCAGCTTCTTAGGTCTGGCGACCGCCTCAGAGAGCAACCTCGGAGAGCCAAGGTGTAATGCCCGGTAGTGTGCGACTCCTGTGCACTTCAGCAGCACATGAGCAGCTGTTTCCGTTGACCGTGATATTTTATTTCCAACTTGCTGCTGCCCGCGACGTCGTCTGCGTGAACCCTATGACCCGTTTTTTTCCTGGCGACTATTCGATTTTTTCTCGCCGTAAAACCATCCTTGAACTTCAACGAACATTTTAAAAAAAGATTTGGCCAAATTGGTCCAGGCGTTGTTGAGTTATGCGCTTACCAACACATTTTGCGATTCATTTTTATATTATAGATAGCGTGTGTTTTTTACCGACTTCTCAGGCGGAGGAGGTTATCAATTCGTCTGTTTTTTTTTTTTGTCTGGACCGTATTGGATGATATTCTTGTATCAGATGAAAGTTGATGGTCGATATTAGTCGACAAGGGCCCCCTTTAATGTTAATGATCGAACTAGTAATTTTGGATCTGTGTTTAGAAATGTATGTATATTTTTAACGGACAACATATCACAATTTGTTGTGTGTTTTCTTTTCTAGATGAACCGATTTGGATGATTCTGTCTTTGTTAGAAAGCAGACTCAACAAAACCTCATATTAATTTGAAAAAGCAGTTTTTGTGCTATTTTTGAAAAATGGAATTGATCGTTTTCATTTTTGTTAAAAATACAGGGTGGTTCATTTGCAGAATGCAATTGATTGACTGTTACTGAAGAAAGTCCTTAAAGGTAGGCCGTAGGTAGCGGCAATGTCCCTTGACAATGCAGAGGTCCATGAGCAACGGTAACCACTTATAATCAGATGGCCTGTTAGCTCGTCTGCCCATAGATTTATTACACGAGAAAGATCGCCGAAGTCCTGAGTGAACGATATAGCAATCAATGAAAATTTCACGAGTAGAAAAGAGCCAGTAATGAGACAATTCAATCGATCGCACACGTAGGGTCGGATCGCGGACCGATCCGTGAGACGAATCCGACAGTTTGATCCGTGGTGCCATTTTAACGCAAAATAAGCATGACGGATTTATCCGTGATGACCGTTGAGAAATTGAAATTTTATGCCATTTTACCTAATAAATGTTATAAATTTGATTGTAGGGCATTTAATAGGTACTGTTGAAATGTGCAATTATTAATGTTTTTTTTTCTGTAGAAATATTTTCTGAACACATAATTTTAGATCCGCGATCAAATCCGACGGATTTCCCACGGATATATACGGTATTCTTCTCTAAATTCTATGTTTATGAGTTTGCCTACAAGGCAATAATACTCGAACTCAGTGGGGCAAAAAAGCCAATTATGGTTGGTAGGTTTCGTTCATTCTTACTAGCTTTATATTAACTTGCACTGGATATAACTAACGGGTGGGCCATATAAAGTTTGCATTTTTTCATTTTTCGACTGTCATGTTGGAAGACTCACCACTTTGGAAGTAACTTTCTCAATATTTCCCAATTTTGTTCAAATCCCATTTCGTAAATGTCAAACCTTTAACTAAATTATGAACACAAATTGAATGACATTTGAGCTGTCATTTTCTAAATAAACAGTATAGTAGTTCAAAATGCAAAAGTTAGATCGCCCACCCTATAGGTAATTCGTAACTTATGTAAGTTCGGGTGGAATCTTGCAAGCTAAATTTGGCAAACTTCACGTTTTCCGATGGAGTTGACATTGTGCATAGGGTGTCGAGGTCATAGAAACTCTTGTGCTAAGCAAGATAGACCCGTCATATTTGGGCTCGTGTTACTTGTAGCTAACACTCTACTCCATAATATCCTGGATCTTAAAAGCTTGTATTTAATAAGTTGTCTTAAAAATAAATTATTAAAGGAAAGTAGTGACGTTCATTGTCAAATATTTACAAAATACTTTCGAGAATCACATGTCGTTATCAGATAAAAATCTATACAATCGCGATAAGATTGAAATCGCGTGTAATCACTGATTTAGATTAATTTTAATAGAATTATTTGGCTAATAGATCAAACGTTATCTTCGACATCTTAGCGCCGAATTTCACTCGATTAAAACGTTTAAATGGAGAAATAAAAGAGAAATAAATAAATGATTATTTATTTTAAAGAAACCTTTTATGTAAAATATGTGTGTATTTACCTATATGTTAAATAATGTATTATGTGTGTGAAATGGAATTGAAATAGTTAATGTTATTATTATGTCAATGACGTAGATTGCACTGCAGTCCATCACCACTGTGAACTCTTCAAATGTAATCTAATGCTTTCAAGGGTTGTCCGGAAGAGATCGCTCTTAGCGATAAGACCGCCCATTGCATGTATTCTTTAAAAAAAAAAAAAAAAAAAAGAACTTCATAGGTAAGCACAAGTAGGTCTAGTGCAAGCGAAAATACAAAGCTCGTCTTCTGGCTTCAGCCGAGGTGCGGTAGATTAAAGTGCGCTTCAACTCCCACATACCTATTAGGTACCTAGGTACAAATGTACCTATTAGGCATTTAACAGTATATTTTAAAACTTATTCAAACACTCGCGGTTTTATATAATAATTTTCCCGTTAACAATGCATGAAACTTTTATTTTAATGTATTTTTACAATATAAAAATATGTCTGTAGACCTTAATTCCCTTAATAAGTATCTAAAATGTAGATTAAGGTTATAAAATGGAGATTAACAATCCAGATAGACACTTTAATAAAATATTACAAATATCTACACTAGAATCTAAAGATAAAGGGAAATAACTTGGTTTGGTTCATTATTTACAGTCCCTGTACTTATTGTATGACTCATCGAAACGTTTTCATTAATTTTCTCAAACTACAGGGATATTCTTTTCTTTTATTATGGTACATATTCAAGAAGAGTAATGATTACTTTCTATAAAATCCGACCACATTCCGGCCATCAACTGCCGAACGACAATCGTTTGGCATTAATTTTAGATATTTTCTGTTATTCGAAAAATTAACCCCTGTTAAACTTTGCATTATTACCGAAATCAAAGTTTTTTCGCAAAGGAAGCGGATTTCAAAATCCCTATTTTTTTATTATCATGTAGGCAGACGAGCCAACGGCCCACCTGATACTAAGTGGTTACCGTCGCTCATGAACCTCTGTAATGTCAGGGGACACTGAGGGGGACCAATGTCAGGGGACCTACGACCTAACTTTAAGGACCCTCCTCAAGCCTCGTTTGAAGAAGGACAAGTCATAGTCATATTTAAACTGAAAGTTGGAAGAAATTTAATATAACCAGCCTTTTTTTGAGTTGTAGGAAATCATCGGATTACTCTACTAAATCTTCTAACCGCTCACACTTAGCGTCCGCACCGCGGCTGAGGCCAGAACCCAGCACGGGATTATGAGAGACGGCGCGACGCGTTACGCACTCGGCACTCTTTCCCGTCGCGCCCCCATAGAACCAGGCTAAGTAACCAGGGGTGCAAATAGAAGAACAATTCGCTATTATGAGTAAACTAACAAATTACTATTTAGTTACTTATCTTTAACTTTAAAATGCCATTATCAATTGAGTTATCTTAAAATTCTTACGCTAATCATTTAATAGGGGGATATGGATTTGTTTTAATCTAAAATTAGCAGAATTCCACTAGTAAATAACTATTATACTTTTTAATCTTAATTTGACATTTTTATTGTGTTGTATTATAATAATGTGCCAGAATATTTATGATTCTAGAATATTCCAATATTATCCACTCAACTGGGATCGGCAACAAAATTGGCTTTGTTTACTTTTACCAAGTCTGTGGCAAGAGCCAAAATTGAGCACAGTTCAAAAACTTGTTTTGTTTACATTTTTTAATCGTCTCATATTTTACGGAGATGATATATTTTCGCTGAAAATGCAATACAGCGTCGTTTAGTAATAAAGATTTACAAAAATATAAGGTTTAATTAAAATCAAAATAAAAAATTATTGGAAATAAATGTTTTTAACTAGGGGCTCAAACACTGTATTGATTCCGAACGAAGTCCCCAGTTTCGCCATCTAGCGAATAGTGACGTTCCCAGTTGAGTGGTTATAGGTAGAAGCAATAAAAATGTTTGTACTAGAGCTCCAGACATCGTCTAATTGTGCTATTTTCTCATTAAAATAATGGGCACCTACACAATAGAATGAAGCCATTCTTATGAATCTGTGATTCCGCCCTTTGATTATTAATTGAATATTCTGCCATAAGTAAAGATAGAAAGGAGCAGAGAGAAAAGACATACATGGAAAAATTTACATGAAAGAAAAGTTCCGCCATTAGAAAGAAGAATGCCTTCGATATATCAATAAGTATACTTATAGGTATCAGGTTTGGCTACATCTGTACCTAATAATTCTACGGATTCTTCACGATAGCGTGGGTTTTTCTCACGCCAATTTAGGAAATTCAGATTAACTAAGAATATTCGGGGACGGAGCGACGGGAAAGAGTGCCGAGCGCGTAACGCATCGTGCCGTCCCTCCAAACCCCGAGCTGGGTTCTGGCCTCAGCCGGGGTTCGGACGCTGAGTGTGAGCGATTGGAGGTTTTAGTGCGGTTCAACTCCCACATGTGGTGATTTCCTCAAACTGAATTAAGAATAGTTTAGAAGGTATTTCGATTGGATTTATCAGAAGAAACTGAAGACACAAGATCATGCTCATTGCTCAAATCCTTCTAGAATCTAGATAAATTTGAAATTGGAATGTCACTTGTAAAATAGGCGCGAATTACAAATTTTTGGCGCGCTTTTTTGTATAGTCGGCCATTGCTTCTACACTTAACAGCCTAATGTTCTAACTCATTTTACACGATTTCTTAATCGAAAACCTGTTATCGTGTTAATATCGTGTAATCCTCGTAAATTAAAACTATCGTGACGTTTATCGGTGAGATTTCGATAAAATAACATAGAAAATTTAAGAGCATTCTATCATGTCTGGATCTAATCGTTCTGAGAATTTTGATTTTATCTTTTTACAAGAAAATTGGCAATAAAATCGATCACCTTTTCATCGAAGTGATAGGTAAGAGAACGACCATTATGGTAAAACAATTCTAAATACAAGCATTGAATGGCCTTTTCCAAAAAAAATAATTTTGTCAATTTGATTTTTAGAAATTTCTGCGATGTCAGCTGAAACGGTGAAAGAAAAAATCGATAAGAGAAATTTACTGATGACATATTACTTAATAATTGCAATGGTATTGTAGTCTCATAAACGAAGGTAACCCCTTACCATTAGGTGAGCCGTACGTAAGTTCGTTTATCATGCAACAAAAATATATTTTAGATTGTCACTAAACGAAACTGTGCCAGCACAAACTAATTAAAAAATAATAATCGAAAACGGTTTACAATTCACAGCACTGAAAAAAATTAAACGGTACCCCAAGACGACCATCAAAAAATGAATAATCCGAATCGGTTCACCCAAAGTTTTACAAACGGTAAATAAAACACCAAATTATTTAAATATTTTTTAATAGATTAAACAATCGATTACAACTTAAATCTAAAATACATTTTAAAATTCATTTTGTTCTAATAATAACACAATTACATATAAATTACTCTTAATTACGAGAAGACATTTTTGAATACTCAAAGTACTAAGAATGATTTAATGACCATTTAAAAATAACTTATTCACAATGCGAAAGCTACATTCACGAGTAACATAGTAACTTCAATAATGTAAGCCAAGGTGTGAAAAAAGTACCCAAATTTATTCAGCGTTCTTTTTTGTTTTAATTTAGTTATTTTAATACAATTCCCGGAGTTTTTGACTAACTTAAAAAGTCCTTAGACATTAACGTTTTCTGTCATTCGTCTTTCTAAGTACACTAATATTATAAGGAGGAAAACTTTATTGTAATGAATAGGTTGAAAAACGAATGGACCATTTTCAAAATTCTTTCACCATTCGAAAGCTACATTATCCACGAGTAACATAGGCTAGATTTTATTTTGGAAAAAAATAGAGATTCATACTAAAACTTCAATAATGTCAGTTAAGGTGTGAAACCCATCCATCTTACATCGCGCGCGCTGCGAAAACTATTAATTATAGAACAAAATGATGTACTACGGGTTTGTAGGTCTTATTAAAATCTAACAGTGCTGCCTGAACCCTTTTTTGACGCAGACGAAGTTGCGAGGATCAGCTAGGTTAGCATAGTCATTAGGGATGTTGCGAATGTCGATTTTTGGACATTGTTGACCTTTCAAACAAAAAGTTCAACGTTTTTTTTTGACGGGTCCAAAATTCATTGTAAGTTATAGGCACTACAAAATAGGTATCTATAATTTACCTAGCCTGGATCTACATGGAAGGTAGAGGGTATTTGCTTCCCCCCCACCAAATAATTGAAACCCTCTCGCAAATTATCTGGACAACGAAAGGTCGTAGAGACATCGAGTTTGGGCTCATTTTAAAGGGCAGTTAACCCTTAAATGGACAATGTTGTTTTTAAACAACATACTAAACATCACCGATAAAATTAAGCTTCTTTTAATTTTTTTGTTAATTTTCTAGCTAGTTCTTATTTCTGAACGAATTTTGTACTTTAATAAAAATCATAGTAAATTCATGTCTAGTTTTTTTTACTCATTTTTCCTAGCCAGTAATACATGTCCATTACACAAATATATTTTTTAAAACGTGAAACAAAAATCGTCTATTTAAGGGTTAAAGACCTTTTTTTGGCTCTATCAGATTCCTTCTACATCCACACAACAACCTCCTTACATTTGTCAAAACATTCGCATGATTTTTTGCGAATATTCGTTACATCCCTAATAGTCATTAAACCATCCTCGAGCTAAAATCTAAATAGTAAAATTTACACAAAAAATTCTATTACCTATTTTACAATAAAAATTATTACTAACAATTTCGAGCTATCTACAAAGTATTAGAATTTAGACTATTATTTAAGAGATACTTATTGAACACTTATGTAATTACTTAAAATGTCACTTTGTCAATCATATTTTTGGAACGAAGTTCCTTATCGCGCGTCGTGAAAGGGGGCTAGACGGAAAAAATTCTTACGAAAAATTCTTATTTGTTTTAGATGATTATCGCTAGATCGCGCTGTGATCAAAATCATTTAAAACACGTTCCTTATCGCGCGTTACGTTAGGAAACAAAAATATAAGATATCTTTTAACCGAAAGGAACTTCGTTCTATTCGGGTGTCCCATGTCACCTCTCAAGTTTTTTTACATCTGGAATCAACATCATGAATAATAAATTGAAGCCAGTTGAAAGTATGCCAAGTTTATTCCAGTATGATTCCAGATGTAATAACTCAATGGTATGAAACATTTTTTTATTAAAGTCCAATTTATAATATCACTAATAGCCCGAGAGCCAGTACCGTTTTTGTGTAAGTATTTGAGGCAAGCTGATAACTTGGTCTATAGTTCTCCTGATATACCACAACTCGGAACTGCAGACCTGGCTGCTGAATAGGAGGGTAAACGGACCCCTACATTTAAAAAAAAAAGGTAGAAGGCCCCAACAAAATGAGTTTGGAACCGGTATAATTGACCTGGCGACAATCATATAAGGCTAAAAATGCAACGCTTGACCTTATAAATATCAATAGAATTGCATTTTGAGCCTTAACTGCAAAGTTTTGGGTATAAAATTGAATATTCAGTTGCAAAGTGACATATTGAGTAATTTATTAGATTCTAACTTTTTATAGCCTTTATTGAAATGTCTAATGTGTTATTTACACTATTACTTTACTTCATTTGTGGTAAAAATGATACAAAAGACGGAAAATTAAAAACAATTACATATCATCTTACATTTACACCATTAACCAGCCGAGACTCAGCGTATTGCTGAATATTGACACAGATTACACAGGGTGATTTGTTAGAGAGGGTACATATTGCAGGTGGGTGATGATGACTCTGTTCTAATACGGAATATTACAAAAAATAGGTAAATATTTTTTTTTTTTTTTTTAAATCTAAATTCGACAAAACTACCTTAAACATAAACAATTTCGGCTAAAAGAGTGTTGACTAACGCCCTCTAGTGATCTCGCGCACCCCACACCTCCGCCACACCCATCAGCTGTCGAAAAACGATGGTTTTGCAAGAATTTTAGATATTTTTAAGTTGCGATTACTAAGGCATTAAGCCATATTCTTTGGTAATAATATTTTTACTGGTCGTATATTACCATCAGCTACCGTGACCTTCAATATGTACCCTCACTAGGAAATCACCCTGTAGAATATATGCCAACATCCAGCGCTGGTTTTCAGTCTCAGCTGGCAGTGAAGTACAGAAAATTCCATTTGAAAATTACTAAAATAAATGATTTTGTGTAAAAATGACTAATTTGTCTTTACACGGAGAAAATAGACGAGTTACTTTGTAAATAAAAAATAGAGATTCAAATAAAGTAATTTTTCAATAAACTAAAATTTTGAAAAAAAGCTTTTGAATTACTGTTTTAGTGTGTACTAATCACACTGGGAACAGAACAAAATTGGCGTGTATTTATGCCATCTATAGGTGACTTTTGACAGCAAGAAATGAAATGAATTTACTCATAGCTTTAGTTTAGGTAAAAAAAATACCGCTAGTCTAAAAATAGGTATTCTCTTTTATACAGGGTGGATCTGTAACTTTGGACAATCTGACGTGGGGTGAATGACCTGTCGAAATACAACTTAGCACCACTTTTATTTTAGGAATTGCATAAAAAAAAATTCATCATAGTATGGAAGTCCGCAACGATAGTCGTACGTTTTCCATACAATGTCAGAAAAGTTTAACCGATCCAAAAAATAAAATGGTGCTAAGTTGTATTTCGACAGGTCATTCACCCCACGTCTGATTGCACGACGTCCGAATCCACCCTGTATATTAAAACAAGTTTTTTTCTCGTTTTAACTAAAATTGGAAGATGCAGTAATTCTTGTAAATTAAATATAATAATTAATAAAACCTTATACGAAGGCGGCTCTAACGTCCTATAGAAAAGAATAAAAAAAAACAATTTTTCCCGAAAATTGTTGTATAAAAAATTACTGTAGAGGGCGCTTTATTGAAAATAGCTTTTTTTTTATATTTAGGCTTTATTTCAGATTTAGACAGTTTTCAAAAAGTTCTTGTCTTGTGCAAAAGATATAAAATATTTTAGGCATTTAGATTTTGTAATCTTTTGCAGGACAATTAATAAAATACTTATACAGGGTGTAAACAGAGCACTCCCGAAAACAAAGACTGGTAGTAGTACTAGTGACACCTGTGATGATAAGCCAGGAAACCGGGCCATTCAGACGAGCTTAACACCCTAGGTATCACTAGTACTAACCCAGCCTTCGTTTTCGGAAGTGGTCTTCATACACCCTGTATATGCCCTCTACATTAATTTTAACATTATAATTAATCTACTAATAATACGAGAACAAACACAAAACACAATAAATTATTGAATGATTTTTAAAGATTATTTTAAAACATTAAAATAATTATAAAAAATATAATTAAAATTTCCATTCAACTTATAAAATCACTATTATTGATAACTGGTTTAAACTTAGTTGTTGATTTTTAGCTGCAAATTTTATTAAAATCCGTATAATAATAAAATATAATTTAATTTGCCAATTTTAATTGGTTATTATTTGTTACTGTTACTAATGATAACTGGTTTTAAGTTACTGTTACAAATGTTAATTGGTTTTAAACGACTGTTACCAGTGATAACTGGTTTTTAGTTTAGTAATGTTAATTGGTTTTAAGTCACTGTTTTCAAAGCCAACTGTTTTTTGCCGATTATCGGTTTTATTAAAAACTAGGGGTGTGCGAATATCGTTCGAATCGAATCGAATATTAAAATTCGATTCGAAATTCGAATCGAATAATTCGAAAAGTTTCGAATATTCGTTGAGTTTCGAATAGTATCGAATCGAATACAAATATTCGATTCGGAACGAATAATTCGTGAGTTCGAATTATTCGCACACCCCTAGTAAAAACTTTACTACTTACAAAAGAATTAATTGATTATTAAGAAAAAATATAAATTATTTTTTGTTTTTAAACCAGATTATTTTAGAAACTTATTCAGACACTCGCGGTTTTCTATAATACTTTCATGCATTTTCAACGGGTTCTTACCACGATATTTAATTAATTGAGTTGTCTCGATATTTCGTTGTTGTTTCAAACGTCATGATCACGAGAAGACTGGATACTGCGGGTCGATTTAAGAGCAAACAAATCTGTCTACCCTCTTTCTCGTTCGCTTTTGGGTAGTACCACTGGAACTCGAACTCACATCACGACACACCACACTCACTGTATCTACAAGACTCTGAGCAAATATCGAGACAACTCAATTAATTAAATATCGTGGTAAGAACCCGTTGAAAATGCATGAAAGTATTACAGATTATTTTATGATAAAAATCACTCAATAATTAAACTTATACTAAAACTGGTACATAAAAATAATAAAAAAATAAATAGCACCAACAGCTACTATAAACTACGAATATTTAAAAATTATAAAAATAATAGTCTGCCTGTTACAGTTTCGTATACAAAACAAAATACGTAAAACAATCACAGATTTGTCAAAAACTTTTGTTTTAATTCGAATTTTTAAGACTATATTTTTAGGCAATATTTGTAATAATAAAAACACAATATTGTAATAAAAACACAATATTGTAAAAAAAACAACTTTTTCACAGTTTTTGTGAACTTGAATAATTTAAGTTATTTTTGTGTATTATTTAATTACTGTATATGTTTTTGAAAGTGCATTGAAACTATTTTCTATACATAATACAATATTTAAATTTACAATAAATAAAAAAAATGTTGTGTAATATAAATATTAATTAAGATTTTATGAAATAAAAAACAGTACATATTATCTAATACTAGCTGGCCCACACAACTTCGTCTGCGTCACATAAGGAAATTTTCTCACCGTTTAAACCTTCCCTGGAATTCTACGAATTTTTCAAGATTAAAGTAAGCCAAATCGGTTCAGTCGTTCTCGACTTTTAGCGAGACTAACGAACAGCAATTCATTTTTATATATAAGAAGAAGAAGATAAGAAGATACAAAATTCTCGTGTCACAGTTTTCGTTGCCATACTCCTCCGAAACGGGTTGACCGATTTTGATGAATTTTTTTGTGCTGATCCGGTATCTATGAGAATCGGCCAACATCTATTTTTCACCCCCCTAAATGTTAGGGGTAGTCTAACCCAAAATTTTTTATTTTTTTTTTCGACGCAGACGAAGTTGCGCGGGGCAGCTAGTGGTTTTATAAAAATTGAAAATTTCATGATTTATTCAATAATTTTCACGAGAATTTTAAATTATTGTTGACATTTAGGCAGACGAGCTAACGGGCCACCTGATCGTAAGTGGTTACATGATATTATGATAAACTAAACAGTTTTTTTTTAAGATTTAACTCATAAATTGAGAAATAACTTAAAAATCCTATTTTAAATAAATATATTACACAACATACATAAAAAGTGATTTGTTTGTTTGTTTTTATTTTTAATCCGGAGGAAGATAGCTGAAGAGCTTGTATTTATCACGAATGTACGGACGAACATCGTCTTTCTGTAATAAATAAATAATATATATAAAAATAAATAAATTGCTTCTGGATCTGTATCCACTCAACTGGGAACGTCACTATTCGCTAGATGGCGAAACTGGGGACTTCGTTCGGAATCAATACCGTGTTTGAGCCTCTTTTTAAAAACATTTCTTTCCAATAATGTTTAATTTTGTTTTTTAATTAAATCTTATATTTTTGTAAATCTTTATTACTAAACGACGCTGTATTGCATTTTCAGCGAAAATATATCATCTCCGTAAAATATGAAGACGATTAAAAAATGTAAACAAACAAGTTTTAGAACTGTGCTCAATTTTGGCTCCTGCCACAGACTTGGTAAAAGTAAACAAACCAATTTGGTTGCCGATCCCAGTTTAGTGGATACTATTAATAAAATATATTAGTACTATAAGTTTCATTAAATTTATGACAGACTTTCAAAAATTAGGAGGTACTCAGTTTGGGTAAACCGATTTGAATGATTCTAGTGTCAGATGAAAGTGATAGGTCCCATTTAATTTATTTTAAGATCGATCAAGTACTTTTGAATCTATGTACGACCATCACCTTTCATCTGACACCAGAATCATTCAAATCGGTCCACCCAAACTAAAGTTAGGAAGGGACAAATTCAACTTCATTCATCTCATTAGTATCACTAAAGTCATTTATTTCTTTTTTTGCTCGTGTAACATATTATTATTGGCATCATTCCAACTACCCATGTAAACAATTAATTAATATTGTGATTAATATCATGACCCTATCAGGTCCTCACGATACAGGCCAGGCCTAGTTAGTGTGAGGGCCACTGGAAACATATTATCTGTATAATAGTTTTGTAAAACAAAAGTGATGTTACGGTATTGTTAGAAAATGTACTTTCTCTTTTGTATTTATACTCTCATTTTACTTTATTACAAACTCATATTTTCATGTGTAAACAAATAATAAATAAATAAATAAATAAAAAAAATTGGTTGCCTGTAAAGTCGGTATACGGGCGAAAGTTTTACGTGACAACGACTCGGGCATGGTTAGCCCGCCTAAGAGCGAGAGAGACAGACATAAAAAGTGACGCGGCACGCGTGCCTCTCACTCGCTCTCATTGTGAGCGCATAACGTGAGCGGAGCGTAACGCAGTGAAGTGAAGTCGTCGCCTCAGTGCTTGTTTGGCCTATCTGACATTTTTTTACGAAAAAGACTTTTTAATGCAGTATTATAAAGAATAAAATTTCCATCCGACTAGTAATTTTTTTTTTTAAATATTCAATTCTAAAACCATAAAAATCTCATTTCAATTTTTTTCTCAACACGGCGCTTAAAGAAAATTCCGTGCTTGTTTGCTGTCTCCTGTAAAATTTGCTCGAGTGCAGATAGGCCAAACAAGCACTGAGGCGACGAAGTGTCATCCGCGGCAAACCAATTTATAACACGTTGTCACGTCAAAAAAAAAAGAAAAAAATCAAAGAAAAAAATTACAGACGAATTGTGTACCTCCTCCTTTTTGGAAGTCGATTTAAAATATTTATTAGTACACTCACCGTGGCCAGATGTTCCAGGAACGGCAATAGTTTCAGCAGTTCATTGTCGCTTCTGTCAACAAACCAGCTGTCTATGGGAATACCGTTCTCTAACTGATAACCGAACGCCTGCAAAAAGAAATATATTGTACAGGATGCCTTCAAATACGAGCGTAGGCTAAATAATGCAAAATACTATTTGTACAAGCTTTATATTAACTTGCACTGGATGTAACTATGTAAGTTCGGGTGAAATCTTGAGAGGTGAATTTGACAAACTTCCCGGTTTCCGATTGAGCTGACATTTTGCACGCAGATGTATATCAATAATGTAATAATATGACAAAATGGCGCTGATCTGATGATGGAGTTGGAAGGTCATAGGAACTCTTGTACTAAACAAGATAGACCTGTTTGGTCTCGTTTTACTTGTATTAGCTAGCACTGTACTGCTACATGATATCCAGGATCTTAAAAGCTTGTTTTTTAAATAAATTATATTGTTATAACATCTTACCTGTGGACTATTATCAACGATGACTGTCTTACGTAGGTCCCGACCGAGTATAGAGAGATCTTTCACGTAGTTACCGTTCACCAGAAGACAGTGTTCCCGGAATAATCTGTCAAATACAATTAATTTTAGTTGTGAAATAAAAGTATTACGAGAAAATATAGGTTAAAAATATGATCTAAAATCGTGGTGGGGTAGTGGTTGAAGCGCTTGCCTTCCGTACGGGACGTCGCGGGTTGAAAACCCGCTGGCTCTTTTTGTGAAAAAGATTAATGTGCATCACTTACACTATTACTAAACGGGTTCTTTCCACGATTATTTTTAATTGAGCGATCCCGATATTTCGGCACTGTTTCAAGCGCCATGATCACGGGAAGACTGAAGAACTGCGGGTAGGTCATTTAAGAGCAGACATCTGATCAGATCTGTCTAGCCTCTTTCTCGTTCGTTTGCCGGTACCACTGGAACTCGAACTCATAATAATAATAATAGTCGTGGTAAGAACCCGTTTAGTAAAAGTGTAAGTGATGTAGATAACCGCGAGTGTTTAAAGAAAGATTGATGTACAATTTTTCACAACATTGTCTTAAAACGAAGAACAACATCGTGAAGAAACTTAAATGTTAGGAAATTATTTTAAACCCTTCTATGATATACTCCACCCGCTCGGTCGCGTGGTGGTACCTGATCCCTCCACTGAGGAGACCTGAGCCCAGTAGTGGACAATGTTTACCTGTATTTAATCCATCTTCTAGAAGGATCGAGCAGATTCAGCAGCCGGTCGGCGTACACTCTCTTGCTCGCAGTAAACAATATCACTTCGTAGAGGCGAGACACTCGAGATAAGAACTCGGCGAAATGTGGACGCGTTCGGACGAATACCTGAGCAGAAATAAAAAGTTAGGAGACTTTAAAAGAAAACTGTATGTGGCGAACAATAATAACGCACGAGATCCTGACTGTAGTAGATTTCAGATGTCGTATATATGCGAAGATTTCTGCAAATGTCGTAACCGCGATTCAGGATCTCGCGCGTTATTATTGATCGCCACACTGTACATAGCTGTAAGTTTTCCTACAAACACTAATATTATAAATGCGAAAGTAACTCTGTCTGTTACGCTTTCCCGCTTAAACCTCTCAACCGATTTTGATGAAATTTGGCACAGACAATCTTTAAACCTTTTAATTGAAAGTGACGCAAACGAAGTTGCGCGGGCCCGCTAGAGGAGAATATTTCTCTTTTTGCTGTGCGTTTTTTTTTTTTCCTGTATATTTATTTACAATCCGTCGCTAGACCATACTTAAATCAGTGGTGAGCGGCATGTTTTCAAGGGCTTGTGACGTGAATTGAGAATCGTTATATTAATCCTTATTCAAATTAAGCATTACAATATCAATATTAATGTAGAAGTAAAACACTTTTTGTTTTATTCCAATCGGACATTTCGTTGAGAAATTATTACGAGTATCAAACGCTACAAAAAATATCGCAACGAAATCGCGAGTGCTGTTTATACCCCTTTGTGACGCAGAAGAAGTTGCGCGGGTTGTCTAGTTATCGGAACGAAGTTCCTTAGCGCGCGTTATCGAAAGGGGGCTAGACGGAAAAAAATCTTACGAAAAGTTGTCACGACACTTTATTGTTTTAGATGATTATCGCTAGATGGCGCTGTGATTAAAATCTAAAAATTATAAGATATCTTTTAATCGAAAGGAACTTCGTTCTATCCGGGTGGTCCCATGACACCTCTCAAGTTTTTTTTTTATATTTAAATAAATACTCACAGTGTATCGACAATCTTGAAACAGCACTGGGAAGTGAAAGCTCGCGTCCGGTAGCTCTTGTAACGAACAATGCACCAATGTCTCATCCAGATCCAGCACCTGAATACAATATAATTATTTAAAAACTTTACATATAAGCTTTTAAGATCTTGTATATCATGTAGCAGTAGAGTGCTAGCTAATACAAGTAAAACGAGCACAAACACGATCTATCTTGGTTAGCACAAAAGTTCCTATGACCTTCCGAATCCATCATCAGATCAGCGCCATTTTGTCATTGCATTGTCACGCGATATACATCTCCGTGCAAAATGTCAGCTCAATCGGAAACCGGGAAATTTGTCTTTAACTCGCAAGATTCCACCCGAACGTTACATAGTTACATTCAGTGCAAGTTAATATAAAGCTTGTAAAAAGAAACTCTTCAGCTTTATGTATTGTTTCCGTCGCTCATGAACCTCTGCAATGCCAGGGCAAAGAGAGGCCGTTATCTACCGCCTACCCATACAGGACTTTTCTTAAACCGCTTACCATCAGGTGGGCCGTATGCTCGTTTATCTACCTCGCAATAAAAAAAAAATAAAAAAATATTGTTTTAAATTCTTACCAGGCTGAAATCAGGGCTAGTTCTAGTTTTGAGAGGCAAAGCCGGATAGCGAGCCCTTAGCGCTCCCGTTGCTACTGTCTCCAATGGAGGTAGCTGAAACAAACATAATATTTATGAAATAATGACGACAGTACCCCTCTTCTGAGCAGACCAGAGCGCTATGACTTGACCTTCTACAAACGAGGCTTGAGGAGGGTCCTTAAAGTTAGGTCGTAGGTAGCAACCCTGCAGTGTCCCCTGACATTGCAGAGGTTAATGGGTGACGGTAACCACTTACGATCAGGTGGCTCGTTTGCTCGTCTTCCTACATGACAATAAAAAAAAACCTGAGCCCAACAGTGGGCAGGTGGGTTGGTACAGACAGACGACATTATCAAAAATTACAAGATTTAATGATAATGAAACTACATATTAAAAATAATTTAAAACACATACTGCAATCGGCCATTTTGGTTGAAACGTCAACAACATCGAATGATGTCACGATTAGGTAAACGATTATGAAATTGACGTTTTTTATTGGTTGCGTTTGTTTACCTAAGCGTGACGTCACACGCGACGCCATGACACTATGGACTGTTTTCGCGCACTATTTGAAATGAAATTCGAAAAATGACTTGAAACCTAGTTAAACTTAGCATTGTCACCGAAATAAAGGTGTTTTCACAAATAGTGTACTGACATTATTATTATTATGCTTATTAGTCCTGTGTACTTTAGGTCATTTTAATTCTAATTATATTTTCTCCTTTTTTATATATCATTAACCATACTTTCATGCATTGTAAACGGGTTCTTACCACGATATTTAGTGAATTGACATTGCAGGGGTGCAAAAAAAAATGAATTGAGTGGTCTCGATATATCAACGTTAGATTTACGAGCAAAAAAATCAGTCTACCCTCTTTCTCGTTCGCTTTTGGACACAATGCATGAAAGTATTATAGAAAACCGCGAGTGTATGAATAAGTTTATAAATTACCTGTTTTATAAATAAATAAGGGTCGAAAGCGTCCACCCACGACGATATCTGTTCACAATCGACACGACTGCTACAAGACGTGATCACATCTATGGCTTCTTCCTGAAAACAAATAATTATTAGTGGAACGCAGGGGGCGGCGCGACGGGAAAGAGTGCCTCGGGCGTAACGCATCGCGCCGTCCCTCATGACCCTGTGGTTCGGACGCTGAGTGTGAGCGGTTGGAGGTTTTAGTGCGGTTCAACTCCCACATACCCGGTGATTTCCTCCAACTAAAAAAGAAATAGTGGAACGCACACAACAGTAGCTGTTCCTCGCAACTTCGTCTGCGTCAATAAGGGGATCAGGCAGCACTGTTAGATTTTAATAAGACCTACAAACCCGTAGTATTACATTTTGTTCTATAATCAATAGTTTTCGCAGCGCACGTGACGTAAGAAAATTTTTGGGTATTATTTTCACACCTTGCATTATTGAAGTTTTAGTACGAATCTGTATTTTTTCACAAAATAAAATCTAGCCTATGTTACTCGTAGTAGCTTTTGAATGGTAAAAGAATTTTTAAAAACTGTCGAGTAGTTTTTGAGCATATTCATTACAAACAAAAAGTCTTCCTCTTTATATACTACAATAGTTAATAATAAGAATTACAAAAATTACAGTTCATTGAGAATCAAATTCAATTTTATGATGAAAAAATAAAAGATAGTCAAACAAGGTAGCGATTCCGAACTTACTCCGATCGAGCCCAGTTTCGGCGTCAAACGAACATTAACGAACTCAGACAAGTGGTTAATATTAAATACTAAAATTGAATACTTTTAAGTCGTGGTGGGGTAGTGGTCGAAGCGCGTCCTTCCGAACGGGAGGTCGCGGGTTCAAATCCGGCTTGTACCTCTAAATCTAAATGTGAAAAAGATTTATGTGCAATTTTACACAACACCACTGGCTAAAAACGGTGAAGGAAAACATCGTGAGGAAACCTGCATGTCGGAAAAGGGTTCTAAAAATCCTTTGAAGATATGTGAAGTCCCCAATCCGCACTGGGAAGCGTGGTGGACTATGCCTAATCCCTCTTCTGAGGAGACCTGAGCCCAACAGTGGGCAGTAATGGGTTGGTACAAGTGATGGTGAATACTTTAACTGACCTCTATATCAGTAGGGGTCTGTTCATCGTGACAGGTCAACGATGATTCATCAGCCGACAAATCTGCACCGTTCTGTAACAACAAAATTATATTTAAAATGAAATATTAGATTTTTAGAGAGATACCATTAACTTTTTTAAAGATCGAATAAGTGCTTTTGGATCTGTTTAATTTATTTTTTTTACCAGTTTGCATTTCACTATTTGCTTTGTCAAAACAAGCTTTTCTTTTCTATATAAACCGATTTCAATGTTTGTTTGGCAGATGAAAGCTGATAGTCGGGATATGGAGTACCATTTTTTTAACATCAAATAAGTACTTTTAGATCTGTGTTTTAAAATTGTAATTTTTATCAGACGTGATTTAATGATTTGCTGTGTTTAAAAGCTTTTCTTTTCTATAAATTATTGTTTCATTACTATTATTATTGGAACGAAGTTCCTTATCGCGCGTTGTGAAAGAGGGCTAGACGGAAAAAATTGTTACGAAAAGTAGTCACGACACTTTTTTTGTTTTAGATGATTATCGCTAAATGGCGCTGTGATTAAAGTCTTTTAAAACAATTCCTTATTTTATTTTATATGATTAATGCTAGATGGCGCTGTGATCAAAATATTTTATTTAATAACATTTTATTACAATTCCCTCACTAATTAATCGAAAGGAACTTCGTTCACTTCCCTTGACACCTCTCAAGTTTTTTTTTTATTATTAAAAGTGGGGGGAGCGATGGTCACGAGTAACCCATCAGGTCACTGCGACCCTTACGGATCTTGTTTCATTACTAAGATGGTCATTTTTGTGTTATTCTTGAAATATGAAAATATTATCTTACCCAATGATGTGAATCATCATTTAAACTATGTGTTATTCCAGCCAAGAACGCAGTAGTAGGACTTCTTGCTGACAAAGCTCTCAGCCTCTCCATGGCGCCTCCTTGAGAACAAGTCGATGAAATCTCGCATTCTGATGAACGGACGTATGCATCCCGATCTAAGTCTAGCGTTGATAAATCGTCCTGAGGAGAAAAGTCATCGTTAATCTTATATCTTGGAAACCTGAACCAATTTCGATTTTTTTTTAAATGTTCTTTGAAATACAAGGATGGTTCATACGGCAAGAAAAAATAGCATAATTGACATTTAATTCAAAGTGACGACGTTGCGCGGGTCAGATAGTCTTATACAGGGTGGAATTTTTAAATAATTTTACCGAATTTCTCTATTTTTGAAAAGAAACAACTACATTCATAGATTTTTTTTTAAATCTTGGTACACCCTGGAATCAAACCTGGTAAAATTCGAAAAAATCACAACCTGTATTTTTATTGCACCAATCAACAGAGTCAGGGTTAAACTTCTCTTAGAAACATGATAGATCGAATGAAAGGAAAACTACGAAATTCATAAACTTATTCAGACACTTGCTGTTTTCTATAATACTTTCATGCATTTTCAATGGGTTCTTACCACGATATCTAATTAATTGAGTTGTCTCGATATTTTAACGTTGTGATCATGACGTTTGCAAAAAATATCGTGGTAAGAACCAGTTGAAAATGCATGAATGTGTTACGAAATTCATGTTTCAGTCATTAAATTTCATCAAACGAGTAATCAAACAAAAATCATTGACTACCGACTTCATCTTTTCAGAAATAACTAAAGTATAAGCTGTTAGATCTCGATAAAGTTTAAACTAGACCTTAGAGATCAGTAGACGTGTTATCTTTACGATAAAAAAAGCATATTCAAAATCGTTCAATTATCATTCAAAAATAACCGTTTGAAATGAAATACTCTATTTTCAACATTGATGATATACTCATTGTTGTTGACGTCAATATTTAAAAGCTACCACCAGTTCGGACACAAAAAATAATAATTATAGCCACCGTCCTGAGAAGAACTGGCAAGAAACTCAGCGGGCATGTCTTTTTTTTTGTATTATTATTATGAGCATTATCTTTGTTTTAAATATTTTAACTATATTATACAAAAGATGAAATAGACAAAATATAAAAAAAAACTATTATTATAATGAAACGACCTTGGCGAGCAACTCATTCCCACTTTAAATTGAAAAGGTTCTAACTAAAAATATAATTAATTTATCAATGAGTGCAATAGTTCGATAATACTATGCGTCATCGAGGCAATGAACTAAGATGCAAAAACAAAATGTTGCAATTTGCTATCAATTTGTGGGACTTATCATTGCAATAACAAAATACAGTGTACATTTTATAAGACACAAGCTGAACCGCGCAACTTCGTCGTCGTCACAAATGGAGGATTCAGACTTGATTTTTTTTGAGCAGAAAGTAACCCCCTTTTTTTTGGGACGGTAGGAAATCGCCGGACGGAATCGCCCGATCCCCGACCGGGGACAGAACCCGGCACGAGGCTGGTAGGGGTGACAGGACGCGTTCGCGATCGACGCTCAAGTACCGCCCCGGCACCCCCAAGGTAACCCACTACAACAATCATTACCGTCGGTACTATGCAATGATATAAAAGTCATTTTTTCTAACATTTGAAACCGGAAACTAGCGTTAAATGTCGCACATTTAGCTGAGTTTCGACTGGTTTGTGATTAAAATTTATCTATTCTGTGTATTACCTGCACATATTTATCACCGTTGGCCAGGAACTCGGTGCAGGCGTCCAGGTCATCAGTAGTGGAAGTGGGCTGGTACATTTCCAGGTCCGCGCTGGACTTCCTGCGCTTGAGGAGGCGCTTCTCAGTAGAGTTGGAACGGGATATGTTCTATAAATTATTATGAAGAGTTCATTTATTAAGTTTTTTTGACCTTCTAAAGAAGGTGGTTTTTAATTGTATTTGTGGTATCAGTGTTAGTGGCCAAAGGGAAATCTCCTTGCGGGCGAGATAGTGTATGGTGGTCAGGCCGAAGCCCACTATAGTAGATTTCAGATGTCGTATACCTATATGCGCCGAATGTTGCAAATGTTGGGCCACCCATATTAAGGCTAAGAAAAAACAAGCTACCTTGTTGTTTCGGCGAGGTGCCACCATTGCGTGGGATGTGACCAGGACACGCCGGAGCATACGCTCGCGCGCTGCCCCGCATGGGAGAGGCAGCGCTGTGTCCTGGTCCAACAAATAGGTCCGGACTTGTCGCTCCCGGGCGTCACGGCGTCGATGCTCGAGAGCGACGAGTCCTGGAAGGCGATGCTCGACTTCTGCGAGTCCACCATCTCGCAGAAGCAGGTGGCGGGGGCTGCGAGAGAGAGGCTTTACGCCGCTCTCAACTTGCCAACCCGCCGCCGTCGAGCAGGGGGCCGGGACCGGGATCTCGCCCGGATTCTGGCCCCCTAAGAGTTTCGGGTCCCCAACGCATGTGAGTGCGAGCGGGGACCCAAGAAGGTGCCGTGTCTCGCTCAACACGCCCTTAGCGTTAGAGCATGCGGGGGATGGTAGACCGCGCTCCCCGACCCACGCTGGTTCTGACCCAGCGGGGTATTCCGTGGGAGGGCGACACGCGGTCCCATCTTGGCGGGCTTCGGAGAGCCCGCCGACCGAGAGAGCCGGTGGCCGTATTCGCCGGCGGCTACCGGTTCGGCGTCCGGGGACGGAGCGACGGGAAAGCATGCCGATGGCGTAACGCGTCGCGCCGTCCCTCCAAACCCCGTGCTGGGTTCTGGCCTCAGCCGGGGTTCGGACGCTGAGTGTGAGCGGTTGGAGGTTTTAGTGAGGTTCAACTCCCACATACCCCGCCCGCGGGGCGGGCGGGGATCCGGTGATTTCCTCCAACTGAAAAAAAAAAAAAAAAAAAAAAAAAACCTTGTTGTTTCGATCGTACAACTGGTTGTTGGGACGTAGCTCTAAACTTAGCATAAACAACAAGTTGTTGGTCTATAAAGCAATTATAAAACCTATTTGGACATATGGAATTGAGCTCTGGGGCTCCGGGGCAAGTAATTCGAATGTAGAGATACTACAAAAATTTCAAAATATAGCATTGAGAAATATATCAAGCGCACACTGGTTTGTAAGAAACACGGAGATACATGAATATCTGAACATGCCAACTGTGAAGAAGGAAGTTAATAACTATTTGATAAAGTACAAAGAAAGATTGAACAAACACGCTAATAAACTGGCAAAGGAACTCACAAATACTGGAGAAAACGTGAAGCGACTGAAAAGATGGTACATTATGGAACTGGATCAGAGAAATTGATTTCTGTTTAAAAATAAAGAGGGTTGTTTAATGGAACAACACCTCACATACATTTACTACTCGGACCAGATCTGATAAAGGCTAATAGCCGATCGCAGATTAATATGAAAATAAAAAAATAAAATTAAAAAATTGTACTGAAATGTTAATTTATGTGAAAGGTCACCCACTCATTGTGATGTCCCATTTTAATTAGAAAAACTACTGATAGCTGTCATAGTTGGGGCGGCGCGACGGGAAAGAGTCCCGAGGGCGTAACGCGTCTCGCCGTCCCTTACAACCCCGTGCTGGGTTCTGGCCTCAGCCGGGGCTCGGACGCTGAGTGTGAGCGGTTGGAGGTTTTAGTGCGGTTCAACTCCCACATACCGGTGGTGGGGATACGGTGATTTCCTCCAACTGAAAAAAAAGATAGCTGTCATAGTAATACAGCGTATTTGAATTAAAAAAAATAAATACAAATTTGCTCTAGTCAAAAGATTTTTAAGTAACTTTTATTTCTACTTACACTTTTTTCATCTTTTTCGGTAGTCATAACCCTTGCAGCTTTATCGGCCAAGAAATCAATATCATCATCAGTACTAGCAGGCAGATCAATCAATCTTTCACAATCATCGATCGCAATGAAATCATCCAAGCAATCATTAGGAAGGCAAATCTCGGAAGATATATTCTCCGAATCAGACTCCTCAGATTTTGGAGTGGGAAAGTCCAAAGTGGTTGTATGAGGTTCGTACATAGTGATGTCATTTTCATCGGACCAGCTTGGGGATTCTGTTGATTTTTTCGTCTTTTTCTTTGGACTTTCGTTGTTTTTCTGACTTGTAAGACCGATTTGACGGACTTTTCTTATTGGAGAGTTGTTTAGAGACACTGATTTGGCGTCTATACGTTTGGTTTTCCTTGGAGAAGAGATAGCAGATGATATCTCGCTCTTTCTCTCGCGATTGAGCGAACTATGACGAAGTTGAACGCTCCTGGTGGTCGTAACCTCGCGTTTAGTTGCAGACACTTTATCATTCATAGTTTTCTTGGTGGAAATTGTCTCTTTGCTCGACCGAACCACAGTTTGGAAGATGGGCTTGGTATTCTTCGGAGCATCTTTGATTTTAGGGCGTGGTTTATGGATTTCCACTGGTTTCTCCATACTGCGAGGGGTTCTAACTGGTCTGTTCTTCAGGCGTTGTGATCTTGTAACACAGTGGTAGTCAGTTAGGGCATTTTTCGCCGTGTCGGGCTTCAACGCTTTCTTCCAAGCAGATTTGGGGATAGTTTTGGTGATACACTTCTTTAGCTGGGTGACGCGTGATGTAGCTTTCGTGAGCGGGCGCTCCCTTTTCCTACTTCTTAGCCGCATTGCAGATCCGAAGGCGGACTTAACCTGAAAATTAGTTTTCTTATGTTTTTGGTAGAACTAGTTTACCATGTTCTTAAATGACATAGCAGATGAGCTAACGGACTAATTGTGAGTGGCTGTCACTCATGGACCTCAGCAATGTTAGGGGACACTTGCCATGTTTGTGAAAGATAAAGATCACTGACTGATGAGTTAAGATTCTAATTGCTTATCTACATAATATGTTTCTTTAAACACTCGCGGTTATCTACATCACTTACACTATTACAAAACGGGTTCTTACCATGATTATTTTTAATTGAGCGGTCCCCGTATTTCAGCACTGTTTCAAGCTCCATGATCACAGGAAGACTGATCGTGGTAAGAACCCGTTTAGTAATAGTGTAAGTGACCTACATAATATGTAATCATGTTGCCTCTTTGTTTCAACCTTGTGACATCTGGAGATTGTTTATTTTAGAGAGTATCACTTAGTACTTTAAATAGTGTAGTGTTATTTACTAACACTTTTCATATGTCTAATAACTACTACGGACTTATTATATGGTCATACATAAAAAAATAAAAACATTTTTGTAATGCTTATATTTGTGAACTCCGGAAAGAGAAGACGAAAGCATCTTAAATTATGCTGATAAAGTAAAGAGATGTAAGAGAATGGCAGTTCTTTAACGTAAATACTTTTAATATTGTATATTTTAATTAGTATGGATTTGATTGTCTCTGATAGTGCAAAATTAAATGGTTGATGGTAATTGCTTTTGAGGGAATGTCTGGTATGATGGAATATATTTGGTTTTATAAATTGTTGGATAAATGGTCTGTTCAGGGGATAGAAGACCTTACAAAATGGAAGCAGAAAACTCGGCAACAGGACCCTGAGCATAGCATAAATCGCTTGGCAGAAGATTTACATTGCAGCAAATAAAAAATGGTTCAAGATATTTTAGTCAAAAAAAAGTCAACAAGTACTACTACATTTTGGTAACAAATTACTTACTAATTATTGATAAAATTTATAAAAATTAAACTTAAAATAAAACACTTACATGTAAATCTCTCGCAGAAAAAAAAAATCTTCACTTCTCACAGTCCCAACAGTCCACAATAAAATATTTGTAACACTAAATAAACACTAGGAACGTGAAAATAGCATTTCAATGTTTTTTTTATTTCGCATTTTTCTAATGCAAAAATCGCCGCAAGTACTTCGCGCCTTTTTGATACGCAACTTTCTACGGAAAATCGACGTCGATTCTTGTGTAAATCGCGTTAAAACCACTTAAACTTATAACAAACTGCATGTTTAACAACTTTCCAGAGTTTTTTGCAGAAATAACACAAAAATCTGCAACGCGCCAAAAAACAGCGGCGCGAAATCAATATCGATTTTTCAGAGATCCTCTCCGGTTATACACGAACAAATGATAATAAATACGTTTACAATAAAACTAATGATACTCTCTTGTCGCGAAAATTTATTAAAAACGATTAAATATCAATAAATTACATGATAAATTTCCTTCGCAGACACAAAAGCCAAACAAATGTCAAAATGGCGGCGAATTTCTTTGGTCTTTGTGTTTACGAAAATTTTAACGAGGTGGCGTTGTTGTTGACGCATGCGTTTTATTACACCATAAAAATCAATAAAGACAGTTTTTTTATCAAGTAAAGAATAAATATTGTTTTAATTTCATACTGCTGACTAGGTTTTCGTAACAAATCTTTTAATCAGCACTTCAAACACTAAATTACGCTAGCAAAAACTAATTTTACAATGACTTTTATTTCCAACTATTGAAAGAATATTTGTGATTATGTTTACTGTCGCAGTTATCTAAGTATATCAATTGTAAACTACTTAATATCCAGCTTGATTTAGAATCGTAAAACTATCAAGTACAAATAAGAGTTATTTTATTGAAATTGTACAAAGATTTTACACCACATTTCAAACCATGCTTTAAGAACCTAAAACCAATGGCAGCTTAAATTTTTTTAAACTTTAGAGCTGGGAAAACAAATCGATTTTGAAGTGTAAATTATTATATGCAAGATAAAGTAATCGTCAATCACTTTTCCATTTCTATTTTATAGAGTTCACGAGATTCACAAAATATAGTTAACATCTAATACATTGTTTATATATTACTCTCCTTCTTTGCTTTAATTTCCCTATTTAATAATTAAATAATAATAGAACGATGAGATTATCGAAACCAACAAATTTAAATTAATACCGACGAATATCAATTTTCACTTGCCAAAGAACATCCCTAAATTCGGTTTCGATTTTGGAATGATTTGAAATTTGAAAATTCTATTATTTTAACGAAAAAAAAACATTGTGTTTGTTTGTAAATAAAACACTTTAATTGCTTTAAACAGTTATTTTATTGTAATTTAATAATTTTCTTCTTTATAAAATAAATTTTAGTAAAGTCGACTAAAACTAGTTAAAACATGTCGAACATTTCCGGAACCTCGGCGAATAAACGAGATGTAAGAAACGAACCTTTCCTTACTGATTTTTTGACTAAAAAGATTGTATTTAAATACAGTAAAGGCGCACACTTACGTGGGACGCAACAAAACGCAAATCGCAACAATTTTTTATGTGATTTATTGTAAACTATCTGATACAATCAATAGTCTTCCTCGATAAATGGACTATCCAACACTGAAAGAATTTTTTAACTATTGGTTCCTGAGATTTAGCGCAATAGCAAGATAGGCTTAAGAAAGGTCCTTAAAAGTAAGTCGTCTGCCTAAATGGCAATAAAAAAAAATCAAAAAATGGTAGCATACCTTTAGTGTCCCCTTACATTGCAGAGGTCCATGAGCGATGGTAACCACAATCAGATAGCCTGCTACCTTATCTGTCTACACAACAATAAAAAATCTAATTCCAGAAATTAACCGATGTACCACAAGAGGTGGAATCTATCAGGGCTCTGAACTCCTGTCTCCGGGCGTACCTCGAGCACATCAGGAACATCAAGAGAAACCTGATGACTATGAATGATAATTATCAAGAATTGGCTGACATTAACCAGCAATGGCAAGAATTATTACCGAGTAAACGATAGAAGAATATCTAAAACTATTTTTGCTTGAGTTCTTTTGACGGTATGAACGGTAACCACTTACCGTCTGTGCATTAGGTCGGAATCATCTGTGTCACAAAAAGTTGTAATAAATATAAGTATGTAATTTAATACAAAAGTGTAAAAAATGTACCTTAAATATTGTTGTGTTTCTCTATTATGCACTAGCAGGCCCGCGCAACTTCGTCTGTGTCACTTTTAATTAAATGGTGGCCTGATGGTGTTCCTTCTCAGGGTCTAAAGATTGATTGATGATACAAATTTCTTCAAAATCGGTTGAGAGGTTTAAGCGGGAAAGCGTAACAGACAGACAGAGTTACTTTCGTATTTATAATATTAGTAGGGATTAGCAGGGATTCTTTGAAAGATTTTACACATAAACCTTCCTCTAGAATTTGTTGTTTGGTTTTTTTAATACAGAAAATGTATCTATCAAAAAAGAGGCAAAACTTGTTGGGCATTTTTAAGATTTGAGGATATATTAACAGATACTCCTCCGAAACTGCTTGACCGATTTCGATGAAATTTTTTGTACTTGTTCAGTATCTATGAGAATCGGCAAACATCTATTTTTCATCCCTAAATATTAGGGGTAGTCCACCCCTAAATTTTTTATTTTATTTTATCGACGCAGAGGTAGTTTCGCGGGGCAGCTAGTTCTTTTTTTTAATTATACGTTTTTTTCAAATATTGTGTTTTATTTTGATGCATCGAAAGATTTTCGATTTATTTTTCAAATATCTATATTCTACACATAGGAATTACAGTATGTATTTAAATAGTGTTCGTAAATTATTTAAATTTACTCTGAAAATAAATTTTCAACAATTTTTCGAATACAACGCCATCTATTATCAATTAGCGGAACCATTTCTTGTTCAAGCGCAAAAATACTATTCAAAGTACGATTTCAAACTCTCAGTAATTAATAGATGCTTCATAACTTGCAACGGAACATGAAAAAAAATTGTATGTGTTAAAATAATATAACCACAGATAATTTTTCAAGGTCATAATTTTTGTTGTAAGATAAAATAAAGTTTTTGAAGTAGTTTATACTACTCGACAATAGATGGCGATACGAAACAATTCGTCAATTTAAAAATACGGAGTTGAACCCAATTAAGAGCAACACCCAATTATTGGTAATTTTAATAAAATCTATGCAAAATTATACAGTCTTTTACGTATTACGTATAATATGTCAGATTTCACCCGAACTTCCATAAGTTAAATGTCTTTGGAACGAAGTTATCTTATCGCGCGTTATCGAAAGAGGGCTAGACGGAAATTCTTATTCGAAAGGAACTTCGCTTCATCCCTGTTTCCCTTGACACCTCTCAAGTTTTTTTTTGTTTTGTGTTGCCGGAAATCGCCAAACTCCGGCAGAGGCCACTTAGCACCTTCTCGTCGCTGCGTGGAAGGACCCTCCCACGGAATACGTAGCTGGGTCAGAACCAGCGTGGGTCGGGGAGCGCGGCCTTCCATCCTCCGGTTGCTCTGACGCAACGCTGAGCGAGACATGACTCTTTCTTGGGACCCTCTCGCAGTGTAGATTTGAGGAGCCGAAACTGTTTGAAGGCCAGATTCGAGGTTGAGATCTCGGTCCCGGCTTTGCTCGACGGCGGCGGGTTCCTGCGTGGAGACAAGAGCTCTCTCTCACACGCCCCACCAGTTAGATACATAGCTAAGTAGTCATCATCATCATCATCATCATCATCATCAACCTCTGGACATAGGCCTCCCCCTGCCCTCGCCACATCGACCGGTCCTGCGCCATCTGCATCCAGTGACCTCCCGCGATCTTGACCAGATCGTCGGTCCAACTTGTGGGGGGTCTACCAACGTTGTGCTTACCGGTTCGTGGCCGCCACTCCAGAAGTGTTCGGCCCCATCGGCCATCTGTTCTTCGCACAATGTGTCCTGCCCATTGCCACTTCAAAGATGCAAGTAGTAAGTGCATCCAATGCAAGTTAAATATAAACTTTTATTATTATGACTCATTTATTTCTAAATGACCACTACAACAACACAGACATCTCATTAGTGAACGCCCGAAGACATTGTTTGTAACTGAACTAATATTTTCATTAAATGACATTTCGTTTATATTTTCTTATAACAACTGTATTAATAAAGTAAATGTAGAAAAATAGCATTTATGAAGAATTTTCAGGTTTTCATTGTTTATTATTTTATTAAATAGATATTATTTGAGTAAAAGATGCTTTTCAAATACACTAGATATTTTAGTGAACCTTTTGAAGCATTTATTTTAGGTACATTGATGCATCACTTACACTATTAATAAACGGGTTATTACCACGATTATTTTTAATTGAGCGATCCCGATATTTCAGCACTGTTTTAAGCTCCATGATCATGGGAAGACTGAGGAACTGCGGGTTCTTGAATGACCTACCCTTAAAAATAATCGTGGTAAGAACCCGTTTAGTAATAGTGTAAGTGATGGAGATAACCGCGAGTATTTAAAGAAATTTATTACATTGATGCAAAAAAAGGAACCCTTATAATTTTCGTAATTATTTCGTTTTAAAAAAACTTTTGACCCTAGAATTTAATGATTTTATATTTGAATGTAGACTACAGAACACATGTGCCGAAAAAGATGATGAATGAATTTTAATGAAATTTTGAAAGAAAGAAAACACTTTTATTCAGCACACACTTAAACACTACATAAAAAGTAAAAACAAAAAACATAAATAAAATAGAAGAAACTGTGCTTAAGATGTGCACTGAAGAGGCGACCAGCTCAGCATACAGCTACAGCTCTGAAGCTGTAGCGCTGATTTTCAGCTGGACCCATTGAAATCAGCGCAAGAGCTACACTAATTTAATTTTGCACACATTCTTTACATTACTAGACAAATTTAGTTTTTATTTAGGTTGTATTTGGTTCTTGTCGATGGTAAATTAATCGGATAAACGTTTCCAGGATGAAATTTTTATAAATAGAAGAAAATCCTCGCTGTCTGTTACTTTTTACGAAGATGAAACATTTGATGAAAATTTATTGTTTCTATTTCAATATTTACAGAGCACGGTGTTTATTGATATAAATGACTTTAAATTGAATTTATTATTAGTACATAAATTGATTTAATAGAAACAAATGAAATTATACGTATCTGTGTAATTTTAAACTATAAATATTTTTTCAATATGGATATAAGTATAGGTAGGGGTGGGCCATATAAAGTTTGCATTTTCCAAAAGTTCGACTGTCATGTTGGCTGTGTGGCATGTTCCGCCATCCTGTTGAAACCAAATGTCGTCCATGCCATACTCTTCAACTTTTGGAAACAAAAATTCGTTGAGCATGGCACGGTAACGCTCGCCATTGACCGTAACGGCGGCGGCTCCTTGCTCATTTTCCAATTATGCCGCCGGACCAATACCCACACCAAACCGTAACTCTTTGTGGATGCATTGGCTTCTCAATGGTGACGTGTGGATTTTCCGACCCCCAGATGCGACAATTTTGCTTATTAACATAGCCTCCGACGTGAAAATGGGCTTCATCTGACACACACACACACACATTTCTTACAGTTTGGACTCAAGACTCACCATTTTAGAAGTAACTTTTCAATATTTCCCAATTTTGTTCAAGCGTATAGCCTCCCATTTCGTAAATGTCAAACCTTTAACTAAATTATGAACACAAATTGAATGACATTTGCGCTGTCATTCTCTAAATAAACAGTAGTTCAAAATGCAAACGTTAGATTGCCCACCCTATACATGAATATAACGCTAACTAAAACATTCGGAAATCGAAAGTTGGCGTATTGAAAAGAGTCATTCTAAAACGAAGACCAAACAACTGCAAACTTTATATGGCCCACCCCTTACTTAGTTGTTTATTGTTTAGCAAATGATAATATAGGTGAGCGTTCACTTATTTTTAGGCATATTTAAATTTCATTTGTAGTGAAATAACAGCGATTTGGTTATCAGAGATCCCCGTTTATCCCGTGCAATCTCCGAAAAGGCAGGATCGAAAATTTCTCCATAATTTCCTTCAGTATTTTTCTATATTCCTCGTAATGAAGTAGGATTTGATTATATATTAAATATGTCATCTTACTGTACTGTACCAACCCATTACTGCCCACTGTTGGACTCAGGTCTTCTCAGAGGGATTAGGCATAGTCCACCACGCTTGCCTAGTGCGGATTGGGGACTTCACATATCTTCAAAGGATTTTTAGAATCCTTTTCCGACATGCAGGTTTCTTCACGATGTTTTCCTTCACCGTTTTAGCCAGTTGTGTTGTGAAAAATAGCACATAAATCTTTTCACATTTAGATTTAGAGGTACAAACCGGCTGGATTTGAACCCGCGACCTCCCGTTCGGAAGGAAGCGCTTCGACCACTCGGCCACCACGTAATTACAGAAATATAGTTACAACATACAGATACCACTTGTCATGTTATCTTGGTCCTATGAGACACAATCAAACCCTCTTCACAGTAGTTATAAATTACACCAGATCATTCATTCAAATATCTTGACCCTTAGTAGCTGATCCGCGCAATTTCGTCTGCCTCACAAAGGAATATAATGATTTGGCTTTCTCGCTAAATTGTCTATTCAATCCTGAAAGAATTTCTTAAATCAGAACAGCGGTTCCTAAAATAAGTGCTTTGAAACTAACAAACACTGCAGCTTTTTAATCAATAGTCAATGTGGGCTATCAGTGGTATTAGGCCAAAGGGAGATCTCCGACCAGGCGAGGTGGTGTATGCCCGGTCAGGCCGAAGCCCACTGTAGTAGATTTCAGATGTCGTATGTACCTATGCGAAGATTTCTGTAAATGTCGTAACCGCGATTTAGGATCTCGCGCGTTATTATTGGTCACAGTCAACTTAACAAGCTCCTCCTTTCGAAAATTGAGTCAAAAATACACATAACCATCTTGAATCTTAGAAAGTTGTTCTAAAATTCCAAAGTTGGTTATACTCCTACAGCTTCAAGTTTAAACTTATAATTAACTTATTTAAGTTAAAAAGTTACTTTATGCATAAAACTGGAAGGTGTCTTAACTATCACTTAATAAACAAGAAATATAGGGTTTGAGACATCAAAAGTTTAAATCGTTTCAAGCTTTAAGAACTTATTAAAGAGCTGTTCATACTTCACGAACTTTTTTACAAGCTTTATATCAACTTGCACTAGATGTAACTATGAAGTTCGGGTGCTATCTTACTAGCTAAATTTAATAATTTTCGATTGAGCTGACATTTGCAAGCTGAAGTATATCGCGTGACATTCAAATAGGTAATATGACAAAATGGCGCTGATCTGATGATGGTCATAGGTACTCCTGATAGTCTACCCGTCGTGTTTGGGCTCGTTTTACTTGTATTAGCTAGCGCTCTACTGCTACATGAGATCCAGGGGGGCGGCGCGACGGGAAAGAGTGCTGTGGGCGTAACGCGTCGCGCCGTCCCTCATAACCCCGTGCTGGGTTCTGGCCTCAGCCGGGGTCCGGACGCTGAGTGTGAGCGGTTGGAGGTTTTAGTGCGGTTCAACTCCCACATACCGGTGGTGGGGATCCGGTGAAAAAAACATGAGATCCAGGATACCTCCTCCTTTATGGCACCATTTTTTGCTTTGACAAAGTCGGCTAGTCGTAATAATAATCGTGTCGTCGCCTAAATCGTATCGTGGTATGAGATAAGGATATCGTTTAATTACAAAAAGCCAAAAGTCTCGAAGCGAGGACGAGAGACTTGCCTCTACCATAAACTGGACAGAGAAATGAGTTAAGTCGTTAGTTGTGCTGTTAAATTAATTTAAAAATATACAAAAAGGCTTTTAAGCTAATTGCCACTAACACGTGTTGGGACACGGGAGAGATATTTCAGAGTAAAACCGCAAATCGCAATAGGTATCAAGCCCAATGTAATTGCATATTTATAAGTTGCTTTCCTATCGAATTTGGTACTTTGGTTGTATTTTTTTTTCATTTACCCGACTTGTTCATAATTGTAATCAAATGGTTTAACATGGCTCGGTCTCCCGCGATACAGGTCTGACTGACCCAGTGCGGGGATCATTGTATTTGTTGTAATGTGTAAAAGTGTATTTTTGGACAATAAACTATTTCATTTCATTTGATTTTATACATAGTTTATTAATTTTCTATAGTGATTTCTACAAAATAGAGAGAAAATGAATAAAATTGGCAATCAATTCCATCACTGATATTGGTCTTTTTATTGGTTAGTTTCTAGTTTATTATACAGTTCAAATATTTTTAAGTGTAATTATTTAAGTACTGTCTATTTTCAGAATGCAACATTTTTTATATCGAAGAAGATTTTGCTAAAAACTAAATGCAAACTGAGCTTGAAAAGTACAAAATTTCAATTTAGGTCATTAAAAAAGAACAAGTATCAATAAAAAAAAATAGTACCATTTCGACTCCATTCCTCTCCCGTTCGAGCCCCGCCCACCTGTAGGCAGGCTCATGTGGCTCATAAAAACGCTGGAGCAGCGCAACCGAGCTCACTTACCATCAACCACCCTGCCTGAACTCATCAGAACAGAAGAAAATATATAAGGTTAGTGGCTGTCTAAAAAACATTTTCATGAAAAGAAAATAACATGAAATATTTCGGAAAATAAACTTTTTAGGGGACATTTATAAACAGTTACTGTAGAAAAAGAATGCATGTAAACTCGCTAAAAAAAAATGAAAAAAAAATGTGAAACCATTTATCTAATTACTAGCTGACCGTCAACTTCGTCTGCGTTACAAAGAGGTTCAAACAGTACTCGCAATGCCGTCGCGTTATTATTTGCACGGCCCGATATGCATCCACATATTCATTGCGTTTTATACTCGTGATAACTTCTAAACGAAAAGTCCGATTGGAATAAACAAAAAGTAATTTACTTCTACATGAATACTCTTGATAATATAATACTTAATTTGGATAAGGGTTAATATAACGATACTCATTTAACGTTAAATTCAATCTCGGGACGAAATATTATTTTTAGAAACATAAAAGCGGTTATTGTGTCTAAACTATGATAGTTAGATATATGTTCTCGCGGATTTTTTTGTTTGTCTTACTAAGACCTAAAAACCCGAAGTACATCATTTTGTTCTACTGTCAATAGTTTTTGCATCATACGCATAAATAGGTTTTCTATTATTCACCTTGTGTTACGTATTCGATATTTTCATACGGATCCCTAATTTTTTTGAAAATAAAATATAGCCTATAACCTTCCTCGATAAATGGACTTTCCAATACTGAAAGAATTTTTGATATCGGACCTGTAGTTCTTGAGATTAGCGCGTTCAAACAAACAAACAAACTCTTCAACTTTATAATATTTGTATAGATCATTTGTACCCTATAAATGAAATATTTAAATTCAAAGAATACTGTAAATGAGAAGGCGAAGATCCTAAAATAATATAACAATTATACTTTTCAATTATAGGTATGGTCGCTTTTATTCATATTGTTCATCTTATAATTTAGCACAGGCAGGCAGAGAAAGAAAGTAAATTTATTTTATAACACACTCTTCACAGAAAGAAGATTTTGGAAATAAAAAATTAAAGTAGACTATACAATTTATGTATTTTGCCAATTAAAATTATGAAAACTAGGTAAAAATATAAATTAAATGTGAAAAGGAATGTTTTGCGGTGATACCTATTACATTGAATAACTTAAATTTTTGGCCAGCTAACAGGTCACCTAATCATGATTACCTACTGTCGCTCACGGACTTCTACAATATCAGGAGACACTGCTCCGCTTTCCACCATAAAGAAAATAAAATTTCTACATAAAATACTATAAACCCTTTTCTTTTCAAGAAAATGGTGTAAAGGTCCAACGAAGAACAAGTTAACAGAATTATTTTTCATAAAAAAAACATTGCTTGGTCAAAATCGTTTTTTTTAATAACCTAGATTAAATTTTATAAAATAACTAGCTGACTCGCGCAACTTCGTCTGCGCCGAAAAAAAAATTAGGGGTGGACTACCCCTAACATTTAGGGGATGAAAAATAGATGTTGACCGATTCTCATAGGTACCGGATAAGCACAAAAAATTTCATCTTTTCTTTTCCTCTTTGGAGGAGACCACAGCCCAGCAGTGGGCAGCAATGGGTTGTTACAGTACAGTACTGTGCAGTATAGGGTACCCGACCCAATTAATGACAACTTCGCAAGAAGTAACTTAAAAATACATTGTATTTGATTATTGATTGATTCAATAAATACCATAGAATGAAAATGTTCTTTTAATTTAAACTAGACCCGTCCTAACTCTGTAAATATACGGAAACACTCTTATTTATTCCGTCTTATGTGACAAAGACGAAGTTGCTTGTCCAGCGAATATTAATAAAAAATACTGCACCTTTTCAAGCACCAAAGGGCACCTTTTTCAACCCCAAATAAGGGTTTAAAACCCTCAAGAAGGACCTCAAAGTACACAAAACTCAAAAGATTTGAGATCAAACGGACGACAAACTCTTTAATTGACTTTAAATGTCTTACTAAACTAATTTATAGTACAATTTGATTCGAAAAGTTAGAAATCAACGTTTCAGGTACATATTATTGTACTTTTGACCGACTTCCAAAAGAGAATATTCGTCGGGATTTTTTTAAATTGTATGTTCACCGATTATGAGACGCCTGGACTGATTTGCATTTATTTTTCATCAGGTTGTACTATTGATGGTATCCTTGAAAAATTGGTGGAATTCTCAAAATTTTATCGGTTTTTTTCTAGATATTTTTTTTTGTATAAAGGCAGACACTTTGTATATAATCTCATATAAATTAGATAAAGATCTGACTGGTAGTTTTTGTGCTATTCTTGAAAATGGAAGTCGGTCTTTACGTTTTTGTAAAAAAAATATTGTACATAAATATTAAAGACAAATTCCAAATCAGCTTAATTATTAAAAACGTAATTTAACTTGCACTGGATGTACCTACGTGTAAGTCGTTGTGGCCGAGTGGTCGAAACGCGTCCTTGCGAACGGGAGGTCGCGGGTTTAAATCCGGCCGACTTGTACCTCTAAATCTAAAATGTGAAAAAGATTTATGTGCAATTTTTCACAACACCACTGGCTAAAAACGGTGAAGGAAAACATCGTGAGGAAACCTGCATGTCGGAAAAGGGTTCTAAAAATCCTTTGAAGATATGTGAAGTCCCCAATCCGCACTGGGCAAGCGTGGTGGACTATGCCTAATCCCTCTTCTGAGGAGACTATCGTCTGAGGAGCGGTAATGGGTTGGTACACGAACAGGTACAGGATGTAGGTACCTACTTCGGGTGGAATCCTGCGAGTTGAATTTAACCAACTTCCCGGTTCCCGATTGAGCTGAAATTTTGCACGCAGATGTATATCGCGTAACAATGCAATAATATGGTCGATGAGAGAGTCGGATGCATATGAAACCTTGTGAATCAAATCGACCTATCGTGTTTGGACTTTTTTACATGTCTTCGCTAGCTATTTACTACTACATGATTTCTACTGAATAAAATACACGCAGCTTGACGGCTTCCTTCTTTTGACAGTACCCAATAGCCAATACTGGCCGGTCATCTATTTCTAAAAATAAAACAGGATAAACTACAATACCACCCAATTAGGCTTCAACAATAAAATGGCCACTAGCATTATAAATAGACTTTTGTCCACAAGCTTAACAGAAAACGGGTTAAAAATAATAATAATCTATTAAAATACGCCTTTTTTACTGAAGTGGATCCATTATAAAGCATTCTTATCAAGATTTTATCTCGATTCTCTGTGAAGACTCTTGAGATTTCATCGTGGGCTCGAGTTTTGATGTATTTTGGCCAATTATACTCGAGATTCTTTTAATTTAATAGATTTACCTTCCTTGTGTATCTTCAAAACAGTTCGGCCCATTATTACAAGCTTTATATTAACTTACACTGGATCTAACGGCCCGTGTCTGTCTACATGGTCATAAAAAGTCTTGGTAAACTATAACTTGCTACCTCTGCAATGCCAGAGCATTGAGGATCCCATCACCAACTAAACAGAACTTTTCTTAACACGTTCGCTGCTGGGTTCTAGTTGCAAGATCATGCAGGCCTAGTTAGACCAACTTTCCTGTGGTGCGGCCAGGTAGAACGTGATCATCGCTGCGGTGCAAAGAGCATAACTTTATTAAACTAAGAAATTCCTTCAGGTGTTTGTCTGTATGCTTGTACAACAAAATCCCACAAGATGTTCAAAACCTACCTATACATAGGTTTAAGAAAACTATTAAAGAACGTCTGTGCAAGAAAGCCTACTATAAGGTCAATGATTACTTGGACGATTGCACAAAGTGGGAATGAGTTGCTCGCCAAGGTCATTTCATTAACATTATCGATTTTTTTATTTATTTTATATTCAATGTAAAATTGTATAACACTGTTAAAATGCTTTAAAAAATATATGATCATAAAAGAAAAAAGACATGCCCGCTGAGTTTCTTGCCAGTTCTTCTCAGGACGGTGGCTACAATTATTATTTTTTTGTGTCCGAACTGGTGGTAGCTTGTAACTTTTGACGTCAACAAGAATGAGTACGTCATCAATGTTGAAAATAAAGTATTTCATTTCATTTCATTTCATTTCATTTCATTTCATTTCATTTCATTTCATTTCATTTCATTTCATTTCATTTCATTTCATTTCATTTCATTTCATTTCATTTCATTTCATTTCATTTCATTTCATTTCATTTCATTTCATTTCATTTCATTTCATTTCATTTCATTTCATTTCATTTCATTTCATTTCATTTCATTTCATTTCATTTCATTTCATTTCATTTCATTTCATTTCATTTCATTTCATTTCATTTCATTTCATTTCATTTCATTTCATTTCATTTCATTTCATTTCATTTCATTTCATTTCATTTCATTTCATTTCATTTCATTTCATTTCATTTCATTTCATTTCATTTCATTTCATTTCATTTCATTTCATTTCATTTCATTTCATTTCATTTCATTTCATTTCATTTCATTTCATTTCATTTCATTTCATTTCATTTCATTTCATTTCATTTCATTTCATTTCATTTCATTTCATTTCATTTCATTTCATTTCATTTCATTTCATTTCATTTCATTTCATTTCATTTCATTTCATTTCATTTCATTTCATTTCATTTCATTTCATTTCATTTCATTTCATTTCATTTCATTTCATTTCATTTCATTTCATTTCATTTCATTTCATTTCATTTCATTTCATTTCATTTCATTTCATTTCATTTCATTTCATTTCATTTCATTTCATTTCATTTCATTTCATTTCATTTCATTTCATTTCATTTCATTTCATTTCATTTCATTTCATTTCATTTCATTTCATTTCATTTCATTTCATTTCATTTCATTTCATTTCATTTCATTTCATTTCATTTCATTTCATTTCATTTCATTTCATTTCATTTCATTTCATTTCATTTCATTTCATTTCATTTCATTTCATTTCATTTCATTTCATTTCATTTCATTTCATTTCATTTCATTTCATTTCATTTCATTTCATTTCATTTCATTTCATTTCATTTCATTTCATTTCATTTCATTTCATTTCATTTCATTTCATTTCATTTCATTTCATTTCATTTCATTTCATTTCATTTCATTTCATTTCATTTCATTTCATTTCATTTCATTTCATTTCATTTCATTTCATTTCATTTCATTTCATTTCATTTCATTTCATTTCATTTCATTTCATTTCATTTCATTTCATTTCATTTCATTTCATTTCATTTCATTTCATTTCATTTCATTTCATTTCATTTCATTTCATTTCATTTCATTTCATTTCATTTCATTTCATTTCATTTCATTTCATTTCATTTCATTTCATTTCATTTCATTTCATTTCATTTCATTTCATTTCATTTCATTTCATTTCATTTCATTTCATTTCATTTCATTTCATTTCATTTCATTTCATTTCATTTCATTTCATTTCATTTCATTTCATTTCATTTCATTTCATTTCATTTCATTTCATTTCATTTCATTTCATTTCATTTCATTTCATTTCATTTCATTTCATTTCATTTCATTTCATTTCATTTCATTTCATTTCATTTCATTTCATTTCATTTCATTTCATTTCATTTCATTTCATTTCATTTCATTTCATTTCATTTCATTTCATTTCATTTCATTTCATTTCATTTCATTTCATTTCATTTCATTTCATTTCATTTCATTTCATTTCATTTCATTTCATTTCATTTCATTTCATTTCATTTCATTTCATTTCATTTCATTTCATTTCATTTCATTTCATTTCATTTCATTTCATTTCATTTCATTTCATTTCATTTCATTTCATTTCATTTCATTTCATTTCATTTCATTTCATTTCATTTCATTTCATTTCATTTCATTTCATTTCATTTCATTTCATTTCATTTCATTTCATTTCATTTCATTTCATTTCATTTCATTTCATTTCATTTCATTTCATTTCATTTCATTTCATTTCATTTCATTTCATTTCATTTCATTTCATTTCATTTCATTTCATTTCATTTCATTTCATTTCATTTCATTTCATTTCATTTCATTTCATTTCATTTCATTTCATTTCATTTCATTTCATTTCATTTCATTTCATTTCATTTCATTTCATTTCATTTCATTTCATTTCATTTCATTTCATTTCATTTCATTTCATTTCATTTCATTTCATTTCATTTCATTTCATTTCATTTCATTTCATTTCATTTCATTTCATTTCATTTCATTTCATTTCATTTCATTTCATTTCATTTCATTTCATTTCATTTCATTTCATTTCATTTCATTTCATTTCATTTCATTTCATTTCATTTCATTTCATTTCATTTCATTTCATTTCATTTCATTTCATTTCATTTCATTTCATTTCATTTCATTTCATTTCATTTCATTTCATTTCATTTCATTTCATTTCATTTCATTTCATTTCATTTCATTTCATTTCATTTCATTTCATTTCATTTCATTTCATTTCATTTCATTTCATTTCATTTCATTTCATTTCATTTCATTTCATTTCATTTCATTTCATTTCATTTCATTTCATTTCATTTCATTTCATTTCATTTCATTTCATTTCATTTCATTTCATTTCATTTCATTTCATTTCATTTCATTTCATTTCATTTCATTTCATTTCATTTCATTTCATTTCATTTCATTTCATTTCATTTCATTTCATTTCATTTCATTTCATTTCATTTCATTTCATTTCATTTCATTTCATTTCATTTCATTTCATTTCATTTCATTTCATTTCATTTCATTTCATTTCATTTCATTTCATTTCATTTCATTTCATTTCATTTCATTTCATTTCATTTCATTTCATTTCATTTCATTTCATTTCATTTCATTTCATTTCATTTCATTTCATTTCATTTCATTTCATTTCATTTCATTTCATTTCATTTCATTTCATTTCATTTCATTTCATTTCATTTCATTTCATTTCATTTCATTTCATTTCATTTCATTTCATTTCATTTCATTTCATTTCATTTCATTTCATTTCATTTCATTTCATTTCATTTCATTTCATTTCATTTCATTTCATTTCATTTCATTTCATTTCATTTCATTTCATTTCATTTCATTTCATTTCATTTCATTTCATTTCATTTCATTTCATTTCATTTCATTTCATTTCATTTCATTTCATTTCATTTCATTTCATTTCATTTCATTTCATTTCATTTCATTTCATTTCATTTCATTTCATTTCATTTCATTTCATTTCATTTCATTTCATTTCATTTCATTTCATTTCATTTCATTTCATTTCATTTCATTTCAAACGAATTGGGGTCTAATAGACCGCGTGTACGGGAGGTCCTTGGTTCAAAACCGACTTGTACTTATAAATCTTAATGTGAAAAAGATTTATGTGCAATTTTACAACACCACTGGCTAAAAACGGTGAATAAAAAATCGTGAGGAAACCTGCATTTCGGAAAAGGATTCTAAAAAACCTTCGAAGATGTGTGAAGTCTCCTAGCCGCATTGGGCAAGCGTGGTGGCCCCTCTTCGGAGTTGAGCCCAGCAGTGGGCAGTATTGGGTTGTTACATTACAGACTGTATGTCGCCCTAACGTCTGGTCATGGTGCCGTCTTCTCTTGTCGCAGCGAACGGCAAATTTTCAAAAATTGGTCTCGCAATATACGTGTTAAACCTCGTTTAAAGATACATTTCTCATTAAAATTACCAACTAAACTATAATATTATTGACTGTTAAACTCAAGATCTTCATATTACGTCACGTCCCATTTCTAGTTAGTGTTGCCAGCCGTGAAAATAATATTGGACGAACTGTGAATTCTTGCCTTTGAGTTGCCAGCACTCAATTCAAAATGGCACCCGTGCGTTCATTTTCAAACAGGTTTCGGAAACGCGACTGGAATGTTCTCTATAAATGTATTTTAATATATAAATGTATTTTAATACTGTTTAATATAACTAATATTCTGTTGTGGTATGACTTTAAAGCCTGACTTTGCATAAGAAGGAGATTGTCAAATGGAAGGTCGTGGTGGGGTCCACATTACGTTTACTTACTACTTTTTGACCTGTTTAAAAAATGATTTTAACTGACAACATTTCACGATTTGCTGTGCATGTTTGAGTTTTTCTAGACAAACCGATTTCGATGTTTCTTTTTTGTTACAAAGCAGACATTTTGGACGTCATCTCATATAAATTTGATAAAGATCTGACTGGTATCTTGCTATTCTTGAAAAAATGGAAGGCTACCATTTTCATTTTTGTTAAAACATTTTAAGTACCTATTGCTTTAAATGACTTAATTAGACAAAAGTAACGTAATTATTGTCTACCAAATCTACCAATTAGCTATAAATAAATCTGTCTAAATATAAAACAGTGTAAAACTCGAGCTTTCTTTTGTAATTTTGGAAGAAAATTGCGCGTTAATAATTGTAATTTGCACGCCTTTGACACGTTTCAAAATGGCGTCAAGAAAAAAATGGAGATAGTCTTTTCAAACATCTTCTAGATAAGTCAGTTTGTAATTTGTAACAAAATATCTATACAAATAATACTTTTATTACAAAAAAGAAAACGACCGACTTCCATTGAAAACTGTTCGTTAAAAATTAAAAAAAAAAAAAGAGTCGGTAGTTCGATCTTAGAAAAATAAATGGGTCCTCACAACGACCATCACCATCATGAGATAAGAATCATCCAAATCAGTAAAGCCAAGCCAATGTTATACCTAACTAGCGGGCCCGGGCAATTTCGTCAAAGGCCTATGATCTTTCTCAGGGTCTAAAGATTTTCTGTGCCAAATTTCATCAAAATCGGTTGAAAGGTTTAAGCAGTAAAGCGTAACAGACAGAAAGGCGGACAGACAGACAGAGTTACTTTCGAATTTATAACATTACTAGGTATATTAGGAATACAGACGAATTCAGCATCTCTTTCTTGAAAGGTATATAAAAAGTAGTCAAAATATACTCTTCAAAAATACCCCTAAAATCCTTATTCTACGCACCCCTGTAGGAAATCAAACATACGCTCTAATACATTTAACGATCCCGTCTTTAATTGTGAGACTACAATAAAACGTTAATGTCTTAATCTCATTTAATTTCATTAATTAAGTTGTTTAAAATACATTCTGAACGTGTTATGGGGTATTAATGGTTTAAAAATAGCTCTGAAGGATATTTATAAACATTATTTGAGATGAATTAACTTTTTACAATAATATGTTTATCACAAAAATGAAAATTACTGACTATCATTCACATTTTTAAACACAGATCCAAAATTACTTGTTGGATTTAAAAGAAAATTAAATGGAACCCCATGAAACACCTTTCATCTAATACCGGAATCATTTAAATCGGTCCACCCAAACTAAAGTTATGAAGGAAAAAACATAAAAAATAGAGTCGAGTAAAATGAGTAAAATTTTTATTCCTTTTCCAATTTGCGTGTTTCCTCACGATGTTTTCCTTCACCATTTTCAGCCAGTGATGTTGTGCTAAATTGCACTTACAAAATCTTTTTCAAAATAAGTATTTTTTTAATTCTCTCACAACAATGTAATAAAAATTTTAGTTGAACATTTGGAATACAAATTTAAAACTTTTAAGTCAGTTCCTTCATTATTTACGCTTTCTCCTTTATTTTTAAAAGGATTTTTTGAAACGTCGTTTCTCCAATTTTTCTTGGAAGACAATCTTAAATTTAAATCTGCTAAACTCTCTCTTTCTCTGGGACTAAGGCTGGGGCCTTAAAATAAGCGTCAGCGAGTAGTCTTAAATTGTGTAATCCATATAGGGTGAAATTTTAAAAAGAACCGATTTTGATAATTCTTTTTTTATTATTATTATTTTGATAACATATCTGCTGATGTCTCTTTTAAATTTTATCGAGATCTGACAACAAACTCTTGAGTTGTTTCTGAAAAGATGAACTCAGTAGTCAATGAGTCTTGTTAATTATTTCACGTTTGATAATATTTAATGACTTAAACTCGAATTTCGTATTTTTCCTTTCATTTATCATGCTTCTTAGATAGATTTAATTCTTATAGGTCATTCGTTCGATTGGTGCAATAAAAATGCAGGGTGTGATTTTTTCGAATTGTACCAGATTCGATTCCCGGATGCATCAAGATTTTTTTTTAAAATCTATGAATGTTTCCTTTCTGCAAAATTCGCAAAAAAAAATTTTTTGACTACTTCCTGTACCTGTATTTAAATATGTTGTATTGGTTTGTGTATACTTCAAAAACTCTAAAGTTCTGCACCTACTTGAAAAATGTTGGTCGATTGTTTTTATAAAAAAAAAAAATATAATATTATTATATTACCTACTTCATACTTAATACATAAATAAGCATCTGAATAACTCCGTTTTAATCAGTATCTCATACGTTCATTTTCTCCTGTTAATCAACATATTCTTTGTTAGACATTCTTTTGTTTTATTCTTACCAAAAGGTGTTAATCCAATTTAATTTAAATGAAAGCATTAATTGGAAAACGTTAAATCATTGTTCAATTAATTTTCTCATTTAAAATGGATTTTAATTGATTTTACTCACTGAAATGGAAATTGGAAGCAATTATTCTTTTTTATAACTAGCCTGAGTAACTTCGTCTGCGTCATGAAGGAAGGACAATATTTGCGATGTAAGCGCAGAAAAATGTTCTTAATTACTACGTCACATCCTAAACCTCTTACATTATCTTAAAGTATACAGGGTGATTTGTTAGAGAGGGTACATATTGCAGGAGGGTGATGAGTACTCTGTTCTAATACGGAATATTACAAAAAATAGGTAAAATTACAAAATATTTTTTTTTTTAATCTAAATTCGACAAAACTACCTCAAACATAAACAATTTCGGCTTAAAGAATGTTGACTAACGACCTCTAGTGATCTCGCGCACCCCTCACATCCGCCACACCCATCAGCTGTCGAAAAACCATAATTTTGCAAGAATTTTAGATATTTTTAAGTTGCGATTACTAAGGCATTAAGCCATATTCTTTGGTAATAATATTTTTACTGGTCGTATATAACCATCAGCTACCGTGACCTTCAATATGTACCCTCACTAGGAGATCACCCTGTATAATATTATAATGGCGAGGCTTGGGGAGGTCTATGTCCAGCAGTGGACGTCCATAGGCTGATGATGATGATGATGATGATGATATAATATTATAATGTGTTATGATGATGATAATATTGTTATCATATTCCAACTTACTCAACTCGCATTAAAGGTTGCGTATCCCTATTATAAATGCAAAAGTAACTCTGTCTGTCTGTTACGCTTTCCCGCTTAAACCTCTCAACCGATTTTGATGAAATTTGGCACAGAAAATCTTTAGACCATGAGAAATAACATAGGACAAGAACATAATACCTTTTAATTGAAAGTGACGCAGAAGAAGTTGCGCAGGACCGCTTGCAGACTATATCTGATGAAATGAAATACTTTATTTTCAACATTGAGATACTCATTTTTGTTGACGTCAAAAGGTAGGTACTACAGGATTAGACAAAAAACAATTGCCACCGTGAAAAAGCTGGAAAGAAACTCAACGGGCATGTCTTTTTTTGTATTATTTATCAGTATATTTTGAAACGAAGTTCCTTATCGCGCGTTATCGAAAGGGGGCTAGACGGAAATTCTTATGAAAAAGTTGTCACGACACTTTTTTGTTTTAGATGATTATTGCTAGATGGTGCTATGATTAAAATCTTTTAAAACAATTCCTTATTTTGTTTTATATGATTAATGCTAGATGGCGCTGTGATCAAAATATTTTATAAAACAATTCCTTATTTTGTTTTATATGATTAATGCTAGATGGCGATGTGATCAAAATATTTTAAATAAAATAAAAATAAATAAAATAAAAAATCATTTATTGCCTGAATGTACTATGCTATGGATGTTACAATTACTTACTGCTAAGCCCAAGTATTATTACTATTATCATTCGCCAATATCCAATATCTAATTTAATGTTCAATTGTATATTACACTGCAAATTCTAGTTGAATAAATATTTTCTATCTTCAACACTTATCTTTTCCTATTATCTTTATATAAGTTACATGCAAAAAATAATAGACGACTGTTTAGGTTATTATTCTTAAACATTAACTATGTTCTACAGTCAGATCACAAGTATTACAGGATAAGTTTAAATTAATATATTATTTATCTAGCTGATATTAGCGATTATTAAGGATAACAATTAAAGGAAAGAGAATAAAATTAAAAAGTAAAACAAGGAAGCTATTAACTTACAACTAACTTAGGTCTAGAGAGTAGGTACAACAACAAAATCGCAATTTCTTAACTCGAGTGTGAGCCGATCGCGAAGGCAAAGGGTGATGTCTCAGCTGATGCTATCCGAGGTGAGTACCTCGAATAGCGCTGTTTTTCAGACATCCCCGTTTCCCTATGTTGGCGTTCGGGATTAATTGTGTATGGAGGGTCCGCATTTTGTGTGTGTGCGTGTGTGTATGTGTGTGTGTATGTATGAATGTGTGTGTGCATGTATGAGTGTGTGTGTGTGTGTGTGTGTGTGTGCACATGCAGTATGCAAAGGTAAGTAATTGAAATATAGAACATATTGTGGAGGCAGTTTGTACTAGAGCTGGTTAGGAAAAATAATCTTTTAATGCTAAATCATTGACATGGGCCGATGTTAGGCCCTCCGCTGCAAGTTGTCTTTTCAAAAGAGCACTTTTAATTTTTGTTTTGAAATAGTCCATATTCATTTTTTTAATCCTCATAGGAGGTGGCAGGTCATTCCATATTCTTGCAGCGGAATACTTAAAGGAGCCCCTGTAGCGTTTGGAGTTATGCACAGGTATATTTAGGATATTTTCATTAATAGTTCGAATGCTTCTCGCCGCTTGACTTCTAGACCACGATAATTTTTCAAATAAATATTCAGGATTTTTATTGTAGATTACTTTTTTTATTGTACACATCAGCTGCAGCTCCCTTCTTGCTTTCATATTGAGAATACCGCGCTTATTTAAGTAGGGTGTTATACTGCTTCTTTTAGGTACATTGAGTGAGTAGCGGATACACGCGTTTTGTACACGTTGAACAGCATTTTCTAATTTCCTAGTAAGCCTAGGACCATATGTTGAGCTACAGTAGGTGAAATGAGAGAGCACTAGTGTCTCTGTAAGGAGGAGTCGTAGATCCTCGTTTAAATATGGTCTAATCTTGTAGAGAGTTTTAAGTTTGAAGAAGGCTATCCTAATTTTATTGTTTATATATTGTCCATACTTTTGTTCTCCATCCATGAGAAGTCCCAAGTTGCGGGCCGTCTCTACTTTCTCAATAGCAACATCGTTTAATTTGATTTTCCCTCTACAGCCTGACACACGCTCAATTTGATGTTTGGTTCCCAGCACAAGCATCTGGGATTTGTTTGGGTTAAGCGTCAATGCATTTTTCCTAGCCCAGATAGAGATGTTATTTAGATCAAAGTTTATTCTTTGAATTGCTTCCTCCATATCCTGCTCTCGAAAGGAGTAGTACAATTGTGTATCATCAGCATAGAGGTGGTACTTACAATATTTTATATGAGTACTTAGGTCTGAAGTGAAGATTGTAAACAGAACTGGAGACAATATTGAGCCCTGTGGCACTCCTCTTGACACTGTCAGAGCAGAAGAGGTTATCTTTCTTCCATCTCCTCCATCAATCACCACCACCTGTTTCCTTTCAGTAAGGAAGCTCTTAAACCAGGAACATGCACTTTCTGAAAAACCATAAAGTTTTAGCTTGTGTAGTAATAAATCTGGCGGTATACAGTCGAATGCTCTAGAGAAGTCCAACAGTACCAGTATACTAGACAGCCCCATATCAGAAGCCTCCGTTAAGTCATCAGTCACATGTAGAAGAGCAGATTCTGTGCCATGACCCTTACGAAAACCTGACTGGTATTTAGGTATTATAGCACTATTGGTTTCCAAATGCACTAAAAGTTGATTAAGAACTACTCTTTCAAGCACCTTTGACAGCACTGGCAGGATGGAGATTGGACGGAGATCTTTTAATTCATTTACACTATTCTTTTTCGGTATAGGTGTTACTAGAGCATTCTTCCAACCGGAAGGAAAAGTGCATGTAGTGATTGACTTGTTTATGATGTTAGTAATTATTGGGATAGTTGTGCCAATACTTAGAAGAACCATATCAATATTTAGGGTATCAGAGCCAGCCGCTTTTGTTTTAATATTTAGTAATATTTTTTCCACTTCTATCTCTGTTGCTAGCTTTAGCTCGAACTTCTTTTGATTTGTATTCTGATTTGTGGGAGACAACCTTTCTATATTATTCTCATCAAACGGCGGTAAGTCTAAGAAATGTGCATTTATTTTATTAGGATCATTAAGATGATCTGGTATGATTATTACTGACTTACTATTTACTAATGTTGATTTTTTTATATTTTTCCATAGTAGTTTAGGCTTATTTATATTATTATTAATGTAGTAGTTAAAGTATGCTTTCTTTTCTCTCTCTCTTGTAGCTGTTACTAAGTTTTTTAAGTTACGGTAGTATTCTTTTGAACTGTCTGATTTGATTTTGTGTGCTTTTATTAAGGCTTTCTCTCTAAGATGCATCATTAACTTAAGTGTTTCCGTTATCCAAGGCTTCGGGAGATCTTTATTGATTACCTTCTTAATTGGTGCATGAATGTCCAGTAGAGCCAAAATTCTACTGTTAAATAACTTAATCATCTCATCAGCACTGTTTAATTCATTGATATCCTTCCATGTAATTGACTGAAGGTCAAGAGTAAATAAATCTAAATTAATATCATGTAGTTTTCGTTTATATGTTATTGTTTTTTTGGACTTGGGCCTTTTTACATTAAAATCTACAATTATTAAGGCGTGATCGCTTAGATCCTTATTGTGCACTACTTGAATACCTTGGCATTTCATTGGTATATCCGTTAGCACAATGTCAATCAATGTTTCTGAGTGATCAGTTATCCTCGTTGGTTCTTGAATTATTTGTTCTAAGTTGTGTTGGTAACAGAATGTCATGAGGTCAATGGTTTGTGGTAGATCTCTGTTACTGCAATTAATATTTAAATCACCAAGCATACAAGTGTAGGGGCAGTACGCCATGGCGTTGATAGATTCACTAAGACTGCTTAGGGCATCGCAGACACTAACACCCTCTGGTCGATAGGCAGTGCCAACAGCCATTTTAGCTCCAGGCAAGAGCACCTCGAGCCATAATTGTTCAAGGATAGATGTTGGATGTTGTCTTACATGTGCTGTGATTCCTCTTTTTACATAGAAGCCAACACCCCCTCCCCTTCTTGTCCCAATTCTAGCTTTGTGAATAAAATTATAGTTATTTATGGAAGGTGCAAGGCACTCTTCTCCCTCTCTAATCCAAGTTTCATTGACGGCGAGGATATCAGGTTTATAATTTAAAATACTTACCAAGAGTTCATCTGTGCCAGTGTTTAGCGATCTAGCATTCAAAAGCCCCAGTTTCAACGAACAATAGTTTACATTATCACCTATTTTCTCCTGTAAAAAATTAAAATTAGTTTAATATATTGTAATATATTTTCTTTTATATAAATGGCTGGTTGCATGTGCACAAGATTGTGTGTATAACAGATATTAGTGAATATTGTGTATGTGTGTAGTGTATATAGTGTGTTTGTAATGTGTATGTATGGGCTGGTGTGTGTAAGAGTTTTAATTGAGATATATGATATGCGTAAATGGTGTATTTGTGTGCGGCTCAAGGTTGGATACCTACAGTTGAACAAAAACCAATAGTAACTATTATAAGCTAACTTCAGACTTTTCCAAAAATCTGTAACAGGTCACTCTCCTGGCACAACCTGCGCCTATTCTCCCCTTGTTCTCGTCTGACATATATTTTACCGCTGCGTGTCCATACATACTTATATTTAAGCTCTCGGGCCAAAGCACGGGCTTTTTGAAATAGGCGACGGTTGTGCCCGGTGAGACGTTCATTAATGTATATCGGACGTGTAGGTTCAGGCAGTTGCAACCCGCTGGAGTCCAGGCTGCGGCGGGTTCGTGCGGCAGTTAGGAGCCTAGTTTTTGAATCCCGATGCACCAGTCGTACAGCAATCACTCTGGGCGGTGCACCTTCGTTTTCAGACCGCCTAGGTCCAACTCGCTCCGCGCTCACGACATCCCTCTCATCGATGCTCGTACCCACCTTGTTTGCCACCGCCATTACTAGATGCATAATATTTTCGCCGGGGGTTTCCGTACATCCTGATATCTCTATGTCATTGGATAGAAGAGATTGCTCCTGCTCGATTATTGTAGCATTTAACTTGACTATAGTGGCTTCTAGTTGTGCTGTGTCATTAGGAGAACTCATTTCCAGCTCGTTTACTCGGGTTTCCAGCTGCTTGATTAGAGAGCATTGTGCCTTGATAGTATCCAACATTGCATTTATCGTTTCCCGTAAACTAGTCATCTCGTTTTCAAATATTTCACTTATATGTTGCTTCAACTCACTCAGCAATAAATCATGACAGTGTTCAGGCGTAATGGTTTCGACAATTGTTGAGCCGAACGATTGTTGTGATGAAGTTTTCGTCCGTCGTGTAATATTCTCAGTATTACCCTCAATGTGCTGGTTATAATTTTATTACAATTCCCTCACTTGACACCTCTCAAGTTTTTTTAAATGTCCTTACATAAATTATTTTAACTTAATCTTCAACCCCACAGTGGGCAGTAATAATTCAATTCTTGAATACAAACACGGTACACCTGATCATAAGCCGACTCCAATCAAAATGGGTAATAGAAAATGGCTGAGATATGTTTTTCAAACCACGCTTTAGAGATGGGCGTACGATAGAAAATTGTTTGCTTCTATTGTTAGTCGGTTAGCGAGCAAATCAACGGAATAGTGATGGGATGCGAAGCAGAATATCGATATCGACTACATGGGTACACAAAATAATTGGATTTTTATTGCAAGAGGGATATAAAGTTCGGCCGTTCAGAGAATGCGTTCCTGACACCTATCAGTTAGTCACGAAAAATATTGTTTACCAAGTTATTTGACGCTCAGTTTGGCACAAAATTATAACATTCATTGATTATTATTATAATAATGTTGTTTTAATGCTCATCAATTCTTAAAACGGTCAACAACCAGCAAAAATATTTTTATCGTAACCGCAACGCCATTACTAAGTTACGTGTCAGGAACGCATTCTCTGAACGGCCGAACTATAGCTGCCTATCTGATGATAAGCGGTTACTGTCCAGTCGTTAAATTTATGATTTTCGTTATCGTAAACCATCACGTTACGTTGCCATTTTTTTTCTTAAATTATAATTTTCTGTACCTACTTGTGCCTATTGATTTTTGTTCTTTAATTCGATACAGCAAAAAGAAGGTTTTTGTGTACAATTCATGCAAAGATACAGTGATAGTTTCAGCAGTTCTTGATGAGATAACATTAAGAGATGTTTCTTGATTTAAATTGTAAAAACAGGCTATTATCTTTTCTTATCACAAGGCACGAAGATACGCGGCTCAACACACAAGTTTTACATTTTAGAATTATTAACTAGTGCTAGAGTGCCTTTGACTCAAAAAAATGTAATGTGACTTCCTATAGAATATTTTTTTTAAATCGATGCATTAAACCCTGAGATTACCCCCTAAAACGTCACAAACGTCATGCTATAATAGAAAATACAGCAAATATGATAATTTATTTCTTTCGCTACACCTTACCCCATTTAGATATGCTCGGCGCAATATGTCTTCTCTCTCACTGCTTTATTTCTCCTTTCATCATCATCATCAGCCTATAGACGTCCACTGCTGGACATAGGCCTCCACCAAACTTCGCCATAGGGGCCGGTCTTGCGCTGTCTGCATCCTTTATCGATTAAATATTATTTTTATCGATAACATCCCATCCCTACGCGACCTGTTGCCTGACAGAGTGTAATCTCGCGCGGTTTATTGAGAGCGCGGTAAACGTACGGAATGGGAAGTAAATGCGCTCTTACCAACATTTAAAATAGATTGGAAGGCTTGAAATAGAATGCAAATAAGAAGTAGGTGTAAAAATCATTCTTTAGTTTAGGGTAGGTGCGCCAGTTAAGGATCATGGGGATCTTGTCAAATGAATTTTAAATTATATGATTCTTTAATTTGGAATCAAAAACAATAAAAAACATATTATTATTTAGCAGATATCAGCGCCTTTTGTTTGGTTTTTCTGTATTAAGCTCGCGTTTTGTGATTTTTTTTAATATATTTTACTCGTTTCTGTATTGTGCATTGGCCCACCTCTCACTCCCACCACTGTAACTCCTGTGTAGCCAGGATCCACAGCGGCGACCATCATAATGACTCTGAGCAGTGAAGCCCAGGAAAACCCGAGGGAAAGCTAACTTGTCTTGAACCCCGCAACGAATTTAATCAGAAGATGATAGAAGAAGTAGGAAAACATGAGTTTCGACTTCCCTTCTCGCAAAAGCGGGAGACAATAAAATAAGATTGAAAAAGCATTACGCCAGAATTGAGAAAAGCACCACGGACATTGATTTTATTAAATTTATTGGACCTATGCGGTGAGCTGTTATACTATTTAGGATGCCAATAGTAGTTATGGCAAAAACGTTTGAATGCACAGAAATTTGCGCTGGATGCTACAAGATCCGTGTAATAAACAACTCTAGACGCTACTTGTAAGAAATTTAACATAGTAACGCGTTCCATATGCCATAGATTGCACTCCCAGAGGATGTGATGGGCTGTCTGTTCATACTTTCATTGAACAGTCTGTATTGTGCAATAAAATATTAAATAAATAAATAATTAGGTATCTACGCTTACATCGCAAATTTTATGCTCTCAGAACCTACCATTTTGTGACAACGACGAAGTTGCGCGGGTCAGAATAAATACTTTTTAATTGAGACTACGCAATACAATTCTGAGTTAAAGTGTAAAATCATCTCCGTAAAATATAAACAAAATAACATTTACTAACGTCTCACGTCACGTTGATTAATTTTGGTCACTCACATACCTAGAAATAAACAAGCCAATTTTGTTCTATCAAGTGGTTAATTAATTTTCAATAATGCACTATAATTTTAGGAAGTATTCCTCTTCAGTTTCAATTAGTTAAAAGCCTATATTAAGTACCCTCAGATTGTTAGCAAAACGCTTGATGGAAAGCCAAGCGCTCGCAAACTGACAATATGGACTGATCAATTTAATTTTATAAGCTTCTACCTTTAATTTTTATAAAAGTATTATTTAAAAAAAATGATAATATTTTTAGATTTATATTAACTTGCACTGGATGTAACTACGTAAGTTCGGGTGAAATCTTGCAAGCTAAATTTGACAACCTTCCCGGTTTCCGATTGAGCTGACATTTTACACGCAGATGTATATCGCGTTACAATGCAATAAATCAATACATAGTATAAAACAAAGTCGCTTTCGCTGTATGTCCGTATGTATGCTTAGATCTTTAAAACTACGCAACGGATTTTGATGCGGTTTTTTTTTTAATAGATAGAGTGATTCTTAAGGAAGGTTTGTATGTATAATAAATGCATAATATAGTAGAGAAACACTGATAAATTTAAAGGTTTCTAATGTGATGTCGTAAATAATCACGTTTTTTTGCGCTTATATTGCAAACGCTGGCTGAACCCTACGAGATAGACCAAACCAAAATAATGTACTACAGTATTGTTCACCTTAAAAAGTTCAACAAAAAAGTCCGCGATGGTATATGTCTATCTCTTAGGGATAACCCAGCATAACCATTTTTATTCTTTACTAAAAAATGGTTATTTACGAAGTGATTTTAAACAATACAGCATTAATCCTTATCCAATTAAGTACCTTAAATAAATTGTGCATTTATTATAGATTTTGTGCACTTTTTACAGCATGTAATTTAAGTGAATATTACCGAAGATATTACAAATTTAAAATGCAGGGTCGTAGTTGTTTGCGCCGGGCGGCGCGTGCCTATATAGGCTACAATTTTTGAACCCCTTTGTAACGCAGACGAAGTTGCGCGGGTCATCTAGTATGATATAATGGAGCTGATGATGGATTCGGAAAGTAGTCATATAAACTCCTGTACTAAATAAAATAGACCCGTCGTGCTTAGGCTCGTTTTACTTGTATTAGCTAGCACTAGATACTTCTACATGAAATCCAGAATCTATTCACCAAGAAAATAAATACGTTCGTGTCAGTTAAAAATTTACATTTTAGACACAGTTTCAAAAATACTCGTACGATCCCGACCCCAATCAATTCATCTATTAAAAAAACTGCATCAAAATCCGTTGCGTAGTTTTAAAGATCTAAGCATACATGGGGATAGCATGCCCCCACATCTAAAACAGTATTGTCAATACTTGTGACAGAAGAAGAGATGGAATTTAAAAGTCATAACAATTTAATTGTAATGTTATAAAAAAATAGCAATAATAGCGTTTGAGTAGCATGCTCTAAACATCTTTTAGATATTGAAATTGTGTTATTTGTATACATCTCCTGGTGCTTACGTCAAGTGAGTTTAGTAAAAGTGTAAAGTAGTTTCAGGCAGCATCAAACCTGTAAAAGTATGAAAGAAATTTCAATTAATTAACTGCATATATTAAAAATTAAAATACCACCTGAATAGTAGATTTACGATGATAAAATTAATATTTTTAACATTATACGATTTTGGAACTCAATCCTAAAATATAATTAAGTTTTTCAAGTATTATTTATCCTAAAACATGCACATGCTATTTTTGAAAATGGGTTTTTAATTAACACTTTCTTTAACATGCTATTTTTTTGTATCTTTTCTATTCTTTTCCCATCCCTCGATCGAAAGTATTGTCAATATTTTTTTAGGAGCACGCATAGACAGGCGAATAGCGACTTTGTTTTATATGTAGTTGTGTGAACTGGTGATGTAAAAGTAACCTATTCTTAATAATTAGCTATCAAATTAGTATTTACATTAATTTCAGATCTAAACCCTTGAGTTAAGCCCACAGACAGCACCGCAGGCTTCTGTCGGCTGATAACCACACTTGACATTTATTATCTAATCAACAGTAATATTGTTAAATTGATGTAACCGCAGTAATTAATAACCGATTTAGTGAGTTCAAGTCTGCAAGGTAACAAGGGTAACTATTTCTGCCCAATGCTGGGCTCAGGTCTCCTTGGTAGAGGGAGCCACTACATTTACCCAATGCGGATTGTGGACTTCACGTATCTTCGAAGGAACTTTTTTTTACTCCCTTGTAGGCAGACGAGCTAACGAGCCACCTTGTCGTAAGCGGTTACATGAACATCTGCAATGTCAAGGGACACTGAAAGGTTAACTTCAAGGACTTTCTTCAAGCCTCGTTTGAACAAGGACAAGTCATAGCGCACCAAAGAGGCTCATTCAGCTGGATGGTGCATGGCAGAAAGCAATTCTTGAAACGGACCCTGGATAACTCTTTTTACCTTTACATTTTCTTTCTTTCCCCTGAACCTAGGATTTTTAATGACATTTCTTAAAACATCTACATCATATTTATTATTTAGTAAACGTGAATTGAAAAGCATGTACACAATACAAATTAAATTCTTTATTTTGACAGGCAAAATGCGAGTAGCCGTGTCAGCCATTTTGTTGTTCGCCGCCATTTTGTCGTGCACGGCGCAGGCGCAGTACCCGCGTCCTCGTCGCCCGGAACGCTTCGATACCGCCGAGCAGATATCCAACTATCTTAAAGAACTGCAAGAATATTACTCTGTGCACGGGAGAGGAAGGTAAGATTGTGTTGTTCTAGAAAACTAGCTCCTGCGTGAACCCTATAAAGTAGTATACAGTAACTTACTTTTTTTACCGGCAATTATTCGATTTTTTCTCGCCATAAAAAACGTCTCTGAACGAACATTTAAATAAAATAATTGGCCTCTGTGAACTCGCACTAGGTATCAAGTGTTTGGTTCCAATTTCATCAAATACTGTGATACCTTCACGACCTGACACTGGTAAGCTGTGCTTAAAATATAAGCGAGATACAAAGAAAAACAAACAAGAAAACAAAAAGAATTGACCAAATTGTTATAGGCGTTATTGAGTTATGCGCTTAACAACACATTTTGCGATTAATTTTTATAGATTCTCAAATATTGAGAAACTTTTCGAATGCTGATCTAGAATCTTCTGAAAAGGCTTAAACGGTAGAGATGGTTTGTCTTTTAAAATTAAGAACTAGATTTTTATCTACTTATTTGTATAAAAAAAAGTAAGAAAATTATGTAAAAGATTATATCGAAAAATATGCAAAACCTCATTATACGGCCTTTGTCTTTTGAACGTTTCGCAAAGAAAATAAGGAGTTTAGATAAATATCAGTCTCGCCTCATGGAAGGTCCATTTCCCTTGACGTAGTCCTTTTACATTCCAAATTAGAAAAATAATAGTCCTGTTACCTCATTTTAAGTTGCCATTTACTTTAATATTTTAGGTTAGATTTTTCATTTAGTGTCTGTGACCACATAATGTCTGTTGGGTCTTGTGATAATAAAATATATTGATATTTTTTAGTAAATTTTAATGAAATATATTTTTGCCACACGTTGGGCGCCATTAATACGTTTACTAGCGCCATCTATTGAACAATAATATACTTTTAGCTTTTTAGTTACGCTACTCAACACTAGATGGCGTTAAAGTCGTTTGTTCAAAAGTTTCCATTGTAGCTGGTTGTTTAAATCTAATAGCATTGTTTTATAGCCAAACAGTACTGATGAGTTTAATAATTAATTAGTTATAGTGAATTAGACAAAATAAAACCCGTTTTTCGTACCTGCCATCTATCGTACACTACAGAAAACTTTTACATTTAGTGCAGCTACTCAACAACAGATGGCGTTGAAAGTTGGCGCGAAATTAAACTTTTTTTTTTTTTTTCAGATACGGGAAAAGGCAAATGCACATAGCCGATGCATCTGTTATCTTCCGAGAAAGTCCTTTCTTCGAGCACAACAACGAAGATGACTTATATAAGAAATTCGATTATAAATAAAATATGGCTGAATAATAATCTCAAACTTAGTATACAGACCGCTTGCAAGATTAGTATTAAATTCATAACCACGATGACAGTCAATTTAGAAATTATCCGTCTTTAATTCTTGTCAATTAAACAATTTAATTGGTAAAATACCAATAAAACAAGTTGGTTTCAATAATTGGTATTTCGCTTCATTATTGCTTTAACTTTCTATTCGATAATTTTAAATAAAGTCTTCATCTCTTACATAATTACTACTTAAACAGTTCCTTACCACGATTTTATTAAATGAGCGATCCCGACATTTCAACACTGTTCAACCAAGTCTTCATCTATTTTATTATGACGCTAATGGCTACTACGCTATTGGTATTTTACTACAGATCGTTAATCCTTACAATGCTCAAAGATTTTTATTTAATTAAATTCTTAACCGAAGATCTAGATGAGTAGATATTGAGTTATTAATTCTAAAGTTAGACAGAAACATTATGTATTATCACTTCTAATTAAACATTATGTACAAAGGCTAGATAATTTAATAATTATTGTTTACTTTGATTGCTTTACTAACTGCGCAACTTTGCACCTTAAAGACTTGACTCTTTTTAGTTAGGTTACATTATTAGACTTTTAGTACGGATCTCTTTTTCTTCTCTTACTTTTTTTTCTTAAAAAATATAGCCTTATAACCTTGTTCGATAAATGAACTATCGAACACTAAAACAATTTTTCAAATCGGATCAGCGGTTCCATAAATTAGCGAGCTCAAACTAACAAACCCTTCAGCTTTATAAAACACTTTTATATTTATAAGTTTACCTACTTGGCTTATTTATTTATTTGGATCCTCAGTAATAGTAACACATACATAAAACAAATTTCAAATACCCATCTTAGACACCTGCGCACCTTCAATTACAGAGGACCTTATCAAGCATGGAAACAGTTTGGGCCGCCGATTGTTACACTGTATTTTTTGGACAAAATTACTACTATTGTTGTTGCTATTGGTGTTACAATAAAGAATTTTCTATCTATCTATCTATCTATCTATATTTATGTACTTTGCATAGAATTATTACAAAAATTTTACGTTATTATTAAAATTAATTATTGGAACCTACTTGTAACAATTGGTAACACTAGATCTTAAGAAAATAACTATGAAACGACGCAAAGGCTGGGAATGCCTCGTTTTTAGGTTATTTTTTATGTTTTTGTTTCCTTGCAGCTTGTAACTAGTTAAGATTGTGTAATATTAATCTAAAATACAGAGTTATTCCTTGGCTAAATTGTTTTATTTCTATTAATGTTAAGAAAATGTTTTGTTGATAACGTTTTAATAAAATCCCATAGAATTATTACTGGTATTAAAGTAATAGTTCTATGTCAAATCCATATACCTACAGTCATTACAGGGTAATAAACACATACCCACTCAACTGGGAACGTCACTATTCGCTAGATGGCGAAACTGGGGACTTCGTTTGGAATCAATACCGTGTTTGAGCCCCTTATTAAAAACATTGTTTTCCAATAATTTTTAATTTTGATTTTTAATTAAACCTTATATTTTTGTAAATCTTTATTACTAAACGACGCTGTATTGCATTTTCAGCGAAAATATATCATCTCCGCAAAATATGAGACGATAAAAAAATGTAAACAAAACAAGTTTTAGAACTGTGCTCAATTTTGACTCCTGCCACAGACTTAGCAAAACTTAACAAACCAATTTGGTTGCCGATCCCAGTTGAATGGCTATATAGTGAAAATAGCTAATTTTGTTCCAAAGAAACATTCCTTTCTTTTTGAAAAACAACGACTGCATTCCAACCACAGATTACGAAGAATAAAATAGTTAACCGAGAATGTCCGAGAATCGAACTTGCTCCAAAAAGTGTTGGGAATCAAAAACATTGAATAGGTTTAAGTCAAATACTCATATTCCGTTATTATTCTTGTAATACATTTGACTTAAATATGTTATATATCTACTAATTGAATAAGATTTTTTTATTATCATTGAAAATATTTTTACAAGTTTAATCCTAATCCAGACTTGGAAGCAAATTTTTAGAATACGGATTGGGGACTACACATATCTTCGAAAGATTTTTAGAATTTTCATAGGTTTCCTCACAATATTTTTCTTCACCGTTTTTATCCGTGTTGTACCTTTAGTTATAAATCTTTTACAGATTAAGATTTAAACAGATTTAGAGGTGTATGACTTCAAATAATCGACGTACAGAAGACAAGTGCTTTAAACACTACTTTTTATTTGTATATTGTTGATAATCATAAAATAAAACACAGATGTATTTGACACGACAGTTTATTAAACATAAAGTACCATATATTAAGCAAACTAACTTAATTTTGGCTAAGTTCACAATTTTACATCGATTATAATATAAACTACTTATTATTACTGAATCTATCGCAAAAATTTTACAACAGACCGAAAAAAAAAGAAAAAGCATTAAAATTATAATTCGCAGTTTTAAAACTTAATATCGTTTAAGTTTCTTTTCCGTTTGTCATTTACAGTCGCACGAAAACTGTTTTTAAATTACGAGAAAAACGAGTATTTTTTTTAACAAATACACAGATATTCGAATACCTACTACAATGGCTAAATATTTTACGAATAATTGATATGATTACTGCATAATATTTCGTTCTTAATTATTACATTTTCAATCAACATCATGAACAACAGAATGAAGCCAATTGAAAGTACACCGATCGCGCGTAACATTCTGACGTTAGAGGGTGACAGGCCGATGACAGTTCGTCTAGCACACTAACAAAGTTATACTACCGTCATTATAATAACATCATAATATATTGTTAACATCTTGTTGTTAATTTAATTCAAAGCAAGATCTTGAGTTAATTTACGTTTAGTTTTAATTTGTTTTGTTTTTTTTTTACACAATATTACTTAGTGCTTTGTTTATATTGTAAGGTTGTTGTTATAATTAAGTGCTTTTGTTTAAGTCATTACTGTATTGGTAGTTGTAATTTCCTCCTGCATGTAATTCCCTCTGTTTTTTATATTGTATTTTTAAATTAATTTAACTGAAGACGAGGTCTACGACCCAAGCCATCAGTGGTCAGGGCTCAAAAGAGAGGAACCTCCTCACAATACGTGTCGTGTCAAGAACGACCGCCGCGCTGAATCAGGCCCTTTACCCAGCCGGGGAGCGAAAGCTTCTCGAGATGACGGTCGAAGCTTTTCGCTATTAGACCGTGCACAGATACAACGATCGGAACAATGATGGACAACAAATTAATTTTATTATTATTTTTTTATTATTATTTTATTAAAGTTATACACATAATTATGTTAATTGAAACTTCACTTTGTTGTTCATGATGATAATCCCAGATGTAATAGTAAATAATAGTACAAAGACTTACAAGGTATAAGTATCATTTTCATTGCTAAATAGAAATATAATATATAGTATGATAATAGAAATTAAATGGCTTATTTTTATTACAAAACTAGTATAAATGTAGCAAAATGTGCGTGGAATTGTTTTAATATACATATATTATATATTTAATATTATAACAATATATTTGGTTTTTTATATTAACTAATTAATAGACATCATTGTCTGTTTACAAGAGTTTTTTTTTAAACCGCCCACTTAATTGTTTAATAAAATAAGAGTTAATAAAACTTCATATTATATAAATATTCTATTAATAAATAAATTTCATTTCATATTAGTGTGTTAGACAAAATATTAATGAAACTTCAATTTTTTCAAATGGTATGACAGATGAAAAGTACAAAATACTATATATACTATACAAAATATTTATTATACATATAAATAGGAATTATATTTTGCCATAATATAGTAGCAATTGACAGGATCAATGGGTAAGAGAATCATTTACGATGACCTCAGTACTGAAGCGTATGTTCATTACAAGCTTTTAACTTGCATTGGATGTAACTATGTAAGTTCGGGTGGAATCTTGCGAGTTTAATTTGACAAACTCTCCGGTTTCCAATTGAGCTGCAGGCAGACATTTGAGACATTTGAGAGAGCTGACATTTGCAGCTGACATGATAATATGACAAAATGGCGACGATCTGATGATGGAGTTTCTGTATCAAATAAGATGGTCCATCGTTTGAGTTCGTTTTCAGTAGTTTTAACTGTCTTAACTAGCATTTTACTGTATTAATATTTAGGATATTAAAAGCGTGTATTTAGAAACCTTTTAAGTTTAATTTAAATACATTTGAGTTTGAATAAAGTTCACATTTAACTCGTTTCAGTATTAGGGCCTTTGACTTACAATCATTGAAATACTTGCTACCACAATGATGAGTATTTTTATATACTAAGTATTACTAGGTAAATTCTTAGGATTTTTAGTACAAAAGTAATTTTCAAAATAAACGATTTCACGTAATCTCTTGGAATCCAAATTACATTAAAGATGCAAAGAAAGATAATATTAGTCATTAAAAATACTATTTAAGCTGCAAACACATCTAAGCGGGTCGAAACACAACACAAACATTCTTAAAATCTATCATAATATTATTATGACGTTGGCATATAATTGCGGCCCGTCAAAGTGTGCGTTAATCCCATTAGTCCATACAAAATCCATAAAAGACAGATCTAGACGGCTGAAGGGTTGTATTGGGCCGCAACAAAGTGTCATCCATCAGATTTTTGTAAAAAAAAACAAAATCTAAACAAAAACAAGACTGTCTAGAGTTTAAACACTGAAGGAAATTTATCGTAGGACCCGAATTCCCAATATGGCGGCGCGTACGGTAAAAATACGAGATTGAAAATCCAAATTCGGAAAAAGAACTTCATCATTTTGATCACCAATTTTACTTATCAAATAATAGGTACGCCAACAAAGTGAATCTTAAATCAAAATTATTTTTAACAAAATCATTTAATTATAACATCAAATGTTACTTCTATCGAAGACAAATAGTACACATAAATAATCTTCTCTTTTAGGGAAATCGATTAAAACAATGTAGAACATTCGAATAAACTAAATTCTATGTTAACTTCAGATTCTCACAGGTTTAGATTCCAAACAAAACTAGCAAAATAAATATGTGGTGTTTGAAAACCACATTATTAAGATTTATATTAATTACCTTATAAGCTTAAAAAAAGAACAATAATTTACAACTACAATTAAATTGGCCTTTTTTCGAATGTGGCAAAAGAAATTAACGATATTTGAATTGAGAAGTTATTTTTTTTTTTTAATTGTCAATGACATTAGTTTTTTGTGGTAAGTATAGGGATGGGAAAGACAAAAAGTATCAATTTTGAATTAGTATAAATAGGTATTTTATGTTTGATTCGTAAAGAGCGAATAATCAAATTCTTGTCGAAGAGACGTGAGTAAAATTAGCTTGAATATCTTTTTCGTCATTTAATTTTTCTCAATTCAACTATCTCACCGTTGTTTAAGATAAAAAATAATTCCTCTTAAGTTACACATAAGATTTCACATCAGTCTTAATTATTAAATACAGGGTGTAACAAAAGCTGTGGTGTGCATTTTTAGGTTATTTTTTTAATCTAGAACGGTGATAGGTCATTTCAAACTGTGAGAATTGTTTGTATAGATTCCTATCATCGTCATCATCAGCCCATAGAAATCTGGGGATTTTTTCTTGACTAGAGCAAATTGCTAAATTTCCATTTGCTTATTATGGATTATGTGGGAGTCGAATCGCACTAAAACCACCAGCCTCACATTTAAAGAGGCCAGAACTTTGATTCATATTTTTGTGCTGTTTTCATTGCACGGCAGATAACAAACCTACAGCCCACATGATGGTAACTAGTGATTACCGTCGCTCTTGAACCTCTACAATCTCGGCTTTTACCCATCACCAACAAGACTTTAATGGAATCTTGTTCAAAGATATTTTTTTTTATTGCGTGATAGATAAACGAGCCTACGGCCCACCTGATGGTAAGCGGTCACCATCGCTCATGAATCTCTGCAATGCCAGGGCAATATTTAATATTTTTGTTATATTTGTCTTAACTGACAAGAATGACATCATTCGCAATCATTTACCTAGATATTGTAAACCTAAAATGGCGCAGCATAGCAGACTAGACTACTTCAAATACAAGACCTAAATGTAAATACCTATGTTGACAGTAAAATACATTTGATTTGATAATTTCAGCTGTTGTAAAACTATCAACAGTAATAAAATATTTTCAAATAGGTTCAAATAGACGACAAAAAGTCTTGTTACACCCTATATAAATTCTAGGCCTTATCTTTCAGAAAACTCATTTTAATATGTTATTTAATTTGTAGACAGCTTCGGTCCTAGATTAAAACTATAAAGTACCTGCTAGCCTTTACTTATATTGACAGTGACAGTACATAAATACTCATGAGAGGTATTTGATGTGTAAACACTAAACACTTACTTTGAGTTTACTTATTCGAAAATCAGATCCGTAATATCGTTTTATGACGCAGACGAAGCATCTAGACTAATTAGGATAAAATCCAAAAAGAGTCATTATGCTTTTTAAGTAGTTTATTTACCATTGCTATTTTGTGCCTAGGGCCAGTTAGCCCTAGGACCAATCTAAACTAGGGCCATCGCTGCCTACATCAAGGAATGTGTAAGACTTTTTTATTCTAACATTTATAAACACCAATACACAAACTACTTACACAGATATCTAATATAATGCATAGATAATACAAAATAGTTTGGTTAAATCATAGACTAGAACAGTAAATAAATATCAAAGAGAGACGATCGAATTTTTTCTTGTAGTAAAACAGCAATTATTTGCTCATAATTTTAACTTGTTAATAACTATTCACAAAGCTCAAAGTATACCCCATGTGTATTATATTTTTTATGTATCATTGTGTTAAAAACCAATGACACCTATTATTATAAGACATAAGTTTGATTTCGGATAGGAATTACTGTAAAATCGCCCGTACGAGTTCAAGAAATTAATGAATTTTGTCGAGTGTGAGTCCGACCGTCCTGCAATTAGTATCAAACTTGAGATAAAATTCTAAACTTTTGATTTATCTTAGAAAGACTTTAAGAATAGCTATCACAAGCACAATGATAAACGTCGAAAGACTTTTCTCTCTCCTATACAAGATATTCGATCATTTCACTCTGATATTGCTCGAACAACTTGCAAAAATTTATACATCAACGATTTCAAAGACTAAAACGTTTGTTATTTAGTTTTAATTTAAATTGTTTTCACAAATTGTCGCCAACAAGTAGTGGTTTAACCAATGGAAGAAACTAACTACAAATTTCTAATTTAATTTGTGTATTATATGATTCAGTTTTGAAAACGACCTCTCAGTCATAGTAAAGCAGTTTGAGATGAAATTAAAGATCTAAATAATAGAATATCTACATACAATATGTGGATCACTTTTAAGTTAGTGCACACCACAATCGAATCCAGCATTTCGGGGGACAAATGCCTTTTATTTCATGACAGGTAAAAACATCAAAAATAATATAAATGCATCAAAAACATCAACAAAATGCAATTAAACGTGTACCTATTTGTCATTGAAACTGTAGATGTATATAGATGCAAGTTGTTTTTTCAAGATTTTCACCTGCACTAATACTACAATCGTTGTACACAGATAAGTCTAAAGATAGGCTAAACTTGCCCTTTCTAGAACACATAAAGCAGTGTGGAATAGTATATAATAATTGCCCTAGGGCAACGTTGTCAATTTAGTGTCATTTGGCCCTAATTTTTGAAATCTTTATAGATTTAGTTTTTACGTCATTTTATTTTTAATAATTTATAGACAAAAATATAAATAAATAGTATTAAACAAAGTAGCTTCACGCTGTCTGTCCTCATGTATTTTATAGTTAAAGTGGTGGAAGGTTCAAAATTTAAATGTATAAAAGATGCATAATGTAGTAAAGACACATTGATATATTTAAAGATAATTGATATTAAATCGTAAATATACACACTTTTCCACGTTTACATTACAAATCGAAAACTAATCAGACAAAGGTGCTAGGTTCAACTAGTTCGTCTATAACATATTGACAACACTGCCCTAGGACATAAGTATTAATAAAGATTTTCTTATAAATGGATACTTAAAATACATTTCAAAAAATTATGAAAAATTCATTCTTCTGTAACATTCATAAGATTATTTATAAATCACTAGCATTCATATTCTTAATCGTAACATCATCATCAACTCACTCGAGAAATTCGTCAAAATATACAAGATGGAATTTATCTGTCGAGTTTTCGAATTTTGCCTGGTTCTATTGCCGGATAGAAATTCTTTGATTGCAGTTGTTTTTCTTTTCAAAAATAATTGTATGTTTTCTTTAAGAAAAATTCTCTAAAATTACTATTTGTACGATTTTCCTTGAAGGTATTTCCAAATTGTCGAAATTAAGATTATGAATGTAGGTATCCATCAAACACTAGTCACGATCTCCAGTCAAATTTTTATATTAGGACAAAATTGATCGAAGTAACGAATAAATTGCTAAAACTGCTATTTTGTTCTATATCTAAACGAATTTTCTATAAGAACAATTTTTGTCAGTATTGTTATGACAACATATCTCAAGGACAACTAAAGACCTATTCCAGAAATTATTTTTAAGACTTCACACATAACGAAACTATTTTGCCTACAAAAAACCATCCCAGCTAAACCGATCAATTTCGCCCCAATGAAACCGTTTACTGCAGCTGACAACCCAAATTAATAGCATTGAATATCGGAGCCGCCCCGAGACCACCGTCCCCGTCAGCCATTCCAACGAGGAACTTGGCCCTAGTGCAATCCCCGCAAGTGCAGTTATCCGTCAAAGTGCACAGCCCGCGTGCTGTGGCAATGGCCTCCCATTTAATTTGCTCGTCAAGCGTACCACTTTTGCTTAGAATGTTCTGGAATGAAGACCATTTGTGAAGACTTGTTTTTGAAGAATATCACAAAAACTTGTTTGAGATTATGTTGAAGGGGTCTGCTTTTTAATAAAAAAGAGTCTTGGGAATTGCTTAATCCAGAAAATAAACATTCGCAAAGATGCAAAGCGAATCTTGTCCGTTAAAAAGATACATTTTTAAATATAGTTCCAAAAGTAGACACTCGTGAGATCGTAAAAAAATGGGACCTTAAAACGACCATTACTTTTCTTATGACTAAAAGACTCATCGAAAACAGTTAGACGTTAGCAAACATAAAAATTATGCAGACGACTTCTTCAGTACCTCGTCATTTGAAAGTCGGTAAAAGAATTCAGAATCGATGGAATCCCACGATGAGCTTTCATGTGAATACAAAAAACATCCAAATCGGTCCACCAAACTAAAGTTATGTGACTACAAAGATTTTGTACACTAAACATTTTTTCCTATAGACCACGGTGTCAAAATACCCCATATCACTACGATCCACTCACCTGCATAACCTCAAAATTACTCGCGCGCCACATATTCAGATCCCTGAGAAGCTGTTCATCCTTAAGCCTGTCCTTCTTCTTCTTCAGAGTGCCACAGTACACGGAAACACTTTCGCTGTCCGCTATAGAAGCGTCATCAAATCGGATAGAATTGGCATCATAGGTTGTAGATGCATTGTCGTCAAAGTCTGTGGCTAGTTCTGAAGGGTCTTCGCAATCCAGGGTTGAAGTTGTGGTGGCGTCAGGAGACGAGGGATTGTTTAGGATTTGATAGTTCAGCTAAAAAGTTTTTGGTTTTTTTACTAGTGTGAAATGGCGGCAAGTTTTGATCGAGTGGCATTTTTTAATAAGGCGGCAGATCGATCATATAGATAGGTAATTGATAGATGAAGCGGTATATAAAGGTTTTGAAGTGGTTTTGAATAAAATTACCACTTATTGACAAATGACACCATAAAACAAACTTAATTCGACATCTTAACACTGTTCGCCATAGAAATGTCATCGAATAGAATGGATGGTATTAGCAACGTATTTGGTAAATGCATTATTATGAAAAGTTGGAGACGGCGCGACGGGAAAGAGTGCCGAGCGCGTAACGCGTCGTGCCGTCCCTCAAAACCCCGTGCTGAGTGCTGTCCTCAGCGAAGGTTCAGAGGTGAGCGGTTGGAGGTTTTAGTGCGGTTCAACTCCCACATACCCGGTGATTTCCAACAACAAAAAAAAAAAAAATCATGAAAAGTTGTGGTTTCGTTAGGCGACGAGGTTTATTTAGAACTAATGGGCCGGTGCAACTTCGTCTGCGTCACTTTCAATTAAAAGGTAGTCTGTGTTCTTTCTCAGGGTCTAAATATTGTCTGTGCCAAATTTAATAAACATCGGTTGAAAGGTTTAAGCGGGAAAGCGTAACAGACAGATAGATAGAGTTTTGCTATAGGGAGTAGGGATTTGCTAGTTCAGATAGTATAGTATAATTCGTATAGTTTTCGTTTATATTAGTGATATGAAAGCGCGGCAAATTTTTATGATTGCGGTAAATTGTGTTGGGTGATAATGCGGCAAAATTAACTTATTCAATTTTGTTCACAAATCTCGCGTAACGACTTATTACTTACTTCGCATTCTTCTATTTTGCTGCAGTCACTGAGTCGACGTACTGGCGATTCAGGCTGAGGCGAATACTGTGAAATAATAATAAAATAAAAATTAAATCTATCATTGCTATAAAAAATAGTAACAAGTGACGTTGCCGTGATCGAATGTGGCTACAGTTACCGTCAAATGCTTACTTACTTAGGCAAATAAACAAACTAACTCTGGTTTAATTCCCAAGTGAGTAGGTACTCAAAATCAAATAATAATCTTAAAATACTTCTAGTTATAACTTTTTTGTTAAGTTTTTCTCTATCTACATAAAATCTAACCTCTTACCTCATCGTCACTATCCAGGCTGAGCATAGACAACTCTGCGAAGGCTGTGTCTACGGTGATACCTTTGCTGGTTGAGGGTATAGGCGAGTCCGGTGTAGGAGCTATGGGAAAAGAATTTGAAAAATATAAGGCTGCGGCATTTTGGGCATATGCGGCACTTTATACTGCGGCATATTTTGATAGATGCATCGTCATATTAATTATAAAAGGTTGATTTTTAATTAAGGTACACATTGAAGAAGGATGATGGTATTAGTGGTATTTTTGATACGGAATTTAAAAAATATATAAATCGGAGCGTTTATTATGTGGCATTTTAGGCTTCATAAGTAGGTACAGTGTCATATTAAATTAAACGGGTGAGTGATTTGGACTTCGCAGAACCTCGCGCCCCACATGTCCACGGGTGCCAATTGTTATATAGGAATTTTGGATATCTTTAAGCGGTATTTATCAAAGTGCCTACTACCTATCGTATTCTTTAGCTATAAGTAGCACTATTTACACTAAAAACTATTTAATTTGTTTAAACAATTTTCGGATATTCAACTTTCAACCTTTCGCCGGAAAACCAACCATTAACTTTAACAAACATTTAAATAAAATAGGTAAAAACCTTTTTAAGTTAAACGGTTTTATGTTATGTTAACATACACTGCAATGTTTAAGATAAATGTACTAAAAACCAAAAAATAATAAAATAGATACAGTTGTGGGAATTATAAAACCGTTGGGCACGTCAATTGTCTACAATCGTACACATTTTCCGATTATTTTTTATGTAATAGATTAAAAATACACCCCGTATAAAGATACAAACCCCGGTCATTGTTCTGTCCGTTCTCTGACTGGAGTAGGTTCTCTGTTGAAGGTTGTTCCTGGTGGTCGCGGCTTCGCGCTTTGAACAGTCCAAACTTGCTTGGCGCCATCTGAAGAGATGAAGTAATATTTAACAAAAATTTAAACGACGCAATTTCTAGTTTCAAGAATAGCACATAAATTGTTAATTGCGTCAGTATCAAATTCATGTAAAAATACGTTGAAAGTATTTGCTTTCTAGAAGCATCAAAAATGGTTCATCAACGCTTCGTGACACACGTACAGCATATAATAAAGTCTTGTTTGTCAAGATTACTTTTACAAGGCTCAATAACGCCCGATTTCGAAAAATAAATATCATGAATTTATAGAACTCCACGCCGACCATTACCTTTAGTATGGACAAATAATTATCCGGATTGGTCTACCCAAACCTAAATAAAACGAGGACAAACATAAAAGCAGGGATACATTTAAACAGTCAACTATAGAATCTTCTTTTAAGAAGGTCATTCAAAAACAGTGGAAATTTGTCTCACATTTTACGGAGATAATATTATATTTTTGCTCAAAGTACCTAATACTACACAGTCATAGTAGAAAAGAAAGAGAAATACGATTTCTACAGCACGCAATGATTAACTAAACACAATAAAACTTTTTGTTACTACAATATGTTTCGACATACGGAACCCTAAATCTCAGGACGACACAAAAATAATCTCCTTCGAGAAAAATTAATCAATAATAATTCCAAGGACACTTGTTGATACCAAGGAGCTTCATTCTTAAATTAGAACTTACGAGATTTATCTCTTTGCCTTATAAAACAATAATTATAAAAAATATAGTAAAGAGGTGGCATTATTTAAAAATATCAATAAATATCGAGTATTGTTTGTAAAATAATAGTTTTAGAATATTAATTTTTCTTGTATTTTTAACTTCAGTTTAGCTGTAAAAGGATAAACTGCAGTTAAATGTTTTATGAAACGGATACTTAATTAGTTTTTATTTATTTCAAAACTACGTACCTCATACGTAGAATACGTCGGCGTATTAAAATGCACTTCTAGAACATACTAAATAGTTTAAAAAAGGAATAATTTCGATATTCAGTAGAAAAATCGTTGCACTTGTATATTATAAGCTTAATTTTGCTAAAGTAGTACAAAATAAGGTATTAGCTTTTTAAGGTAAAAATGAACACTCTGAGATCCCATGAAAACACTAAAATGATTCATGAAATGGACGTCGCTTAAGACGGGAATAAGTATTTCGAAACCTAGTATTTATTATACTTAGCATCTTTTATTACCTAGTATTAGTTAGTACTAATATCGATCGATTTCAGAAACCCATATGTAAATAACAAAATTGCAAATGAATAAAAATGATCCATTTCAAAATATTTATCTCAGTTTTGTAGGGTTCATCTAGGATTAATTAAACCTAAAACAGAGGATAACGAAAACTACAAAAAAATATAGGTAAGATATGAAACCTGAACTATTATTTAATTACTTATTATGATTTAATTCAGTTAATAATGAATGTAAACTATTCGATAAATTTTAACACAATACCTGTTTCTGATACTAGGTACCATACCAGATACGAAATGATATTCGTTAATCAAATTAATTCAAGTCCCTGTGCCATTTTATAAGTAAAAATGCGCGCGCAACTTGTTTGTGATTTCGATTTTATGGGCTTGTTACGAGTATTATTTACTTATGTTATCCATTTTAAAAGCAATTTAAAACTATTTTAATTAATAATAACTAATTTCAACATTTATTTTCCGCAATTTTGAGGCGAAATCTACTGTGATTCGCCTCTCGTGTTTATTTCAAATGAATAGAGCAGGTTAATGGCGTTTAAGTTCCTGCGTCGGAACCTAGTCAGCATCGTGTTTCCCTCCATTACCTTCACACTCATTTTTCTGGACTGGAATCATACGCGCAAGTGGAAAAATCAACAAATCAAATTCTAAAATGGCTGTCTACGGCATCACGCCTCGCTACATTTGGTTCGCTGTTCCAATGGCAGGGTTCTTCATAGGGAAGTTTGTCGACGATCAAGAAACTCTAAGAATGACAAGTTTCCGCGATAAGTCCGCTTTGTTTGGTGGTAGGGTCAAAGAGGGCGATCCTCCATCCTGGCCTAACTGATTCCCAAACTGGTGACAAAAACACGCCTCATTAAAGATCATCACACCTCTCCACCCTTCGTACCCCGCCAGCCAGCTTCAGCCTCTTCGGGTAGGAGAAGGCCGGGAAAAGTGGATACCTTAAAATAGCTATTGTAGAAAAGGTTTACAATAAAAAATCTAAATAATGATCACAAATCAGTCTTTCATTATTACTCTTACAAATACGCACATCAGTAACCAATAATAGTTTTACAAAAAAGTACGGAAGTGTTCGCTTTGCCCGATACCCCGGATAACGTGCGGGGTAGGCCTTCGGGGAAGATGGTTACTCCAACGGACGCCAGCGACGGAGGTCCATTGAAGATTTTATAAGCGATTGAATATCATTTTATTTCTACAAAGTTCTTTTTACAATTCATGTATACTATTAGGATGTAGGTTAAACTTTCAAATTCATACCTCTAAATTTTTGCCTTGTAATTATTTGAAATTTAACTAAATAGCTGAATGGTTTTCTAAGCCTACAGGTCATCTGATGGTAAGCGGTATCGGCAAAGGCATCACTCAAATTGAATAGTTAAGCAATAATACGCATTGAAGTTAAGATTTCAGAGAACAAACCAACTAAAATATCTCTAACGTCTTGACTTATTAACTACCTGTACCTGTACCAACCCATTACTGCCCACTGTTGAGCTCAGGTCTCCTCAGAAGAGGGATTAGGCATAGTCCACCACGCTTGCCTAGTGCGGATTGGGGACTTCACATATCTTCAAAGGATTTTTAGAACCCTTTTCCGACATGCAGGTTTCCTCACGATGTTTTCCTTCACCGTTTTTAGCCAGTGGTGTTGTGAAAAATTGCACATAAATCTTTTTTTCATATTAAGATTTAGAGGTACAAGCCGACCGGATTTGAACCCGCGACCTCCCGTTCGGAAGGAAGCGCTTCGACCACTCGGCCACCACGACTTATTAACTACCAAATTAGATTATTTATAACCAAACTGTACGTTTTTAAATCCATTGACCAAAACGACCAGAAAAAAACAACCAAACAAAAGCTCCATCTGTCAAACTTACTAACTGTCAATAAAAATCAACAAAATTCCGTCAACAAATGCGCTAGTCATTTCTCTTGAAAAAAAAATCAATAATTACGTCTATAATACTAAAAACAACAAAGTTATGAGCGGGCCGAACGGCATGTTGTACGGTGGAGACGAGATAGGGGCTCTAGTGTTTGATCCTGGTCATCATTCCTTGCGCGTTGGTTATGCACAAGAAGACACTCCGAAAGCTGATATTCCCGCGGTTATTGGCGTAGGACCAGCGACTCACATCCCAAATCCTGAAGAAAAGGTCCCCGATGGCAACATCACGCAAACCGGTAAGTTAACTACATAATTTTCGCGCTAAAACCTTAGAAAGAGTTTAGGCTAGTTTTTGAGGTTGTTTTTTGGTTTTGCACCATTTTTTCTTGTTTAAATAGTTTTGTTTGGTTTGTTTTAATTCATCGTCGTCAGCCTGTAGACGTCTTCTGTTGGATATAAGTCACTCTCAAATTATTCTTTCTAGTTTTGTCTTTGAGAATAAATGATTTGTTTAGAAAATAAATAATTTGTTTATGTTGTAAGGCTGTAACTGCGAGATAAAGGTATAAATATCTAAGGCTATCTTAAATGCTTTTTTCTCTTATACAATTTAATCCTAAATTTTTTTTAAAGAAACAGCAAACATAGCATTTAAATATGATTTTTCACTTTACAGTGCCTAAAAATCTATATTCCTTAAACTTAATTTTTCAGTAAAAATAGTACTTGTCCTAACACCTTATACTAGTTAATTTCTCAATATCTCCATGATTAGGAAGTAAAGTCAGCACCGAGCTCCGTCACTACATAGATGTGACAGAACTACATGTGCCGCGCCCCGGGATGGAGGTGCAGACCTATATGAAAGACGGACAGGTGGAGAACTGGGATCTGTTTGAGAAGATGCTCGATTATTGTTATTCTAAGGTACGGTTGTAAGGATATTGCTTTAGTTATACAGGGTATCCTAAAACTATGCGACATGAATGGGAAATACATTAAATATGGGCCTTACATTGTTTTGCTGAAAAAAAACCATTAGATTTTTGATGTTAATTAATACTGCATTCACAGATTTTTCGTCAATTGTTTGGTTTGTCTGAAAATCTAACTAACAATATGGACTTGGATAGCTAAAATGATGGATTCACTAATTTTGCAGTAGCAGCTTTCGATGCAAACATACTATATATGGTTTGCATTGTCATTGCACGTTAATGTCTAAAAATTAAATTAATTTTTCTGACTAATTTTATCAATTTCCTGTTTTATAGGCTCTTTTTTTGTACATAACAAAATATCATAGTGTCTGCGTTTTGTGTCAATAATTGGTTGCCAATGACAACAAATTACTACCCATTTTCGTAGTTTAGTTGGTGCCATTTTACACTATATATAATATCTACATCTAACACTTTGATACCAGGTAATCCGTTCCCCATCAGAACACCACCCAGTGCTCTTCACAGAAGCTGTGTGGGCAACCCGTCCCGTCCGCGAGAAGCTAGCAGAACTGATCTTCGAGAAGTACCAGGCACCAGCATTCTTCCTTGTCAAGAATGCAGTGTTAGTAGCATTCGCTAACGGGAAATCAACGGCTCTGGTTATTGATGCTGGAGCTAGTCAGACTTCTGCTGTGCCTGTTATTGATGGGTAAGGAATTAGGTGAACTGAACTTCGTCTGTGTCACGAAAAGCCCATTGCCGACATTCATATAATTGGTGAATGTTTGATGATGGAACATATTGTAATAGAATGATAGCCTTATAGATTTTTAGCCAATATATTTTTAGCCTTCGTAAGTTCTAAACCTACAAGTATTTGACGGTTCTCATTTTATATTTCCAGAAATTTGGATTGTTGGTAGAAACTAGCGATCATACATAATAATTCGTTGTTAGGTTTATAAAAACTAGCCAAATCAGACGTTAGGCTACAATACATTGTCTTAGGTTCATCATCATTGAACTTTACCCATTTAGATCTCCCTTCTTTGAAGTCATTTATCATAACATTGAACTTTGCTCTCATTTCACATTTATGTTTTTGATTGGATAGGATATATCGGTTCCCTTTGTGACGCAGACGAAGTTGCGCGGTTTAGCTATTACAAAAACCCTGTTGTTCCTGCTTCCCACGTATATCAATGTAAATTTAAAATAGGTGTTTAAAAATCGACTCAATTATTTCACTTACACTATTACTAAACGGGTTCTTACCACGCTTATTTTTGATTGAGCGGTCCCGACATTTAGCGGTTCCAGTGGTACCGACAAACGAACGAGAAAGAGGGTAGACAGATTTGTCTGCTCTTAAATGACCTACCCGCAGTTCTTCAGTCTTCCCGTGGTGCTTGAAACAGTGCTGAAATATCGGGACCGCCGTTTAGTAATAGTGTAAGTGATGCAGATAATCACGAGTGTTTAAAGAAATCGAGTCAATTATTCCCAACTTTTGGCCTACATCAGAGCATTGCCTAAAAACCTCGCTTAACCGGTACAGTTATATCCAGGATCTTTAAAGCTTGTATTAAAAAGGTTTTCTTTTCAGTTACGCGTTAGTAAGCGCGGCGGCTCGGTCTCCCATCGGTGGTGATCATTTGGCGGCTCAGGCGAAACTGATGCTTAACTCAATGCACATACAGATGCTGCCCATTTACAGTATACAGGTTAGATAAATAATATAAATATACAGGGTGTTAAAATCCGATGAAACAATACTTTCACAGCAAATAGTATACTTGATGTAGAAGCCATCCACCAAGTCTGAGTTTTCTAGGCATAATATATCACAAGTTATAACTAATCAAAACTACGTGTTAATTAGTGCGTGATCAACCCTACCGTACACCAACAGCTAAAGACTTAAGCCGGCTAGTCACCTCCTGTATCATAGAACATTGTAATAATACACGGGACAAAAATCACATTCTAAACAGGATACATGCGCCTGTGTTCGTGAAACTATTCCCAGAGCGCTATGACTTGTCCTTCTTCAAACGAGGCTTGAGGAGGGTCCTTAAAGTTGGGTCGTAGGTAGCGACCCTTCAGTGTCCTCTGACATTGCACGAGTGATGGTAACCACTTACGATCGGGTGTCCCGTTGGCTCGTCTGCCTACATGGCAAATAAAAAGATCATCCTACTATGGTATGGGCTGCTCAGCGTTTTCCAAGTGTCAAAACTTGTCCTTGTTCAAATGAGGCTTGAGAAAATTCCTTTAAGGTAGGTAGGTTGGGGACGGCGCGACGGGAAAGAGTGCCGAGTGCGTAACGCGTCGCGCCGCTCCTCAAAACCCCGTGCTGGGTTCTGGCGAGCGATTGGAGGTTTTAGTGCGGTTCAACTCCGGTGATTTCCTCCAACTGAAAAAAAAAGGTAGTTAGGTTTAAAATATGTGACTAAAATGTAATGTAAACAGAACAAGTTTTGGAATTACTGTCTCACCACACTCGACTTTTGGTTACTCACACATACTTTGACATAAATAAAACCAAATTTGGTTCGCATTTAACCAAATTTAACTCATCAGACGACGACATAATACTTTAAATGTTAACTTCCAGAGCAAAGAAGTGATAAGAGAACGGGAGCGAGCTAAATACACTTTGAAGACGTTACCGGCCGGACTCACTCACTCGTGGCAACAATACATGCTCAAACGACAGTACGAAGACTTCTGTCATTGTATCGCGCAGGTATGATGGTTTTAGAAGGTTTTTAACTTTTAAAAAAATCATTTATTGCCTCCTTAAACTATGAATGTTACAGTTGTAAACTTCTCCAAATCCAATTGTATAAAGTAAAGTCCAATTGTATATCAGCACACAGTTTATTCTTCAACACAATTCCCTTAAGTATTATTATCATACGCCAATATCTAATGGACTACCACTTGCACTACACCTATAACTTGCATTGGATGTACCAATCTTACCATACAGGGTGGATTTTTGAAATGTCTACTTGAGGGAAAGTACTAGTAACAATGATTTTGTAGAGAAGAATCATTTCTGTGTTTCTGAAAAGAATTAACTGTATTTACAGATTTGTTTATTATTGCCACTCATGTTAAACAAATCTCTCATAATTCGAAAGATCATCATAATCAGTCCTTGACGTCCGCTGCTATATTGTTTACCTAATCGTGACGTCATCAGATGTTGTTGGCGTTTCAGACAAAATGGCCGTTTTAAATATTTTAATGTATTAATTAAAAATCTTATTAATCTCAGTTTTTTAAGTAAAAGCAAATTCGTGTTCTTAAATCTTTTAAAATGTAGTTTCCTGTAATATCATTAAATCTTTGATAATGTCGTCATGCCTATTCTTCGTGCTATATCAAGGATTTACATATTCGATTATATTAAAACTAGGCGACTTTATGTTCATTCGATGCCCAACCTAATAGACCTAGATGCTGCTTTTCAAAACCTTGTACTTAAGCAATATCTTATTGCAGGTCTCAGAGTCAGCATACGACGAACGCACTGCAGCATCAGTTCCAGGAGTACACTACGAGTTCCCGGGTGGATACCATCAGGACTTCGGTCCTGAGCGATTCAAGCTCACCGAGACGTTGTTTGAGAGCTCGCTCGCTGCACCGCATTTAGGTAAACAATCAAATCATCACTAAACATTAGTGTTAGAATTGCGTCTTGGAAGTGGCAATGGGCAGGACACATTGTGCAAAGAACGGATTGCCGACGTGGCCGAAAAGTTCTGGAGTGACCACGAACCAGTAAGCTCAACGTGGGTAGACCTCCCACAAGATGGACCGACGACCTGGTCAGGGTCAAGGGAGGTCACTGGAGATAGTGCAGGACCGGTCGATGTGGTGAGGTTCGGAGGCCTATGTCCAACAGCGGACGTCTATAGGCTGATGATGGCACATTTACTTAAAATAAGTTACAGTACAGTACATTATTTTGCTTAATAATAACAATGGGGAAGTACGGAAGGGATTTAGATTTTTCGTCATCCCTCTCACTCTGCGCTTCATCATTCCTTGTATTCCAGCGTGCGCGGCGGCGGCGGCGTGCGACGCGGACGCGCGGCCGGCGCTGTGGTCGGGCGTGGTGTGCGGGGGCGGAGGCGCCTGCGTGTCGGGCTACACGGAGCGCCTGTCCCGCGAGCTGGCCGCGCGCGCCCCCTCCTCGCACCGACTGAAGAGCCACGCGCCCGCCTCGCTCGCGGAGAGGAGGTTCGCGGCCTGGATAGGTAGGACAGATATATTACACAAGAAACAGCACACAGAAAGAGAAATAAAACTTGTTAAATAGTCCAAAGAATTGCGTCTTTGAAGTGACAATGCATAGGACACGTGCGGATGGCCGATAGGACCAATAAGTTCTTGAGTGAACCCTCCATACAATAAATCGACGACCTCGTCAGTATCACGGAAAGCCACTGGATACAGACAACACAAGAATGGTTGTTGTATATTTTAGACTAAATTAAAAGATTCTGCCTAAACTTATACTTCAAATATTTTCTGTAATCAAAGCGTGCCTGTCAACTTGATGACAAGTTAGCATGAGATATACGGGTCTTATCTATTTTACTTGTACGACAGCGCTACGGAAAAGAGTGCCGTGGGCGTAACGCGTCGCGCCGTCCCTCATAACCCCGTGCTAGGTTTTGGCCTCAGCCGGGGTTCGGACGCAGTGTGAGCGGTTGGAGGTTTTAGTGCGGTTCGACTCCCACATACCGGATCCGATGATTTCCTTTATCTAAAAAAAAAAAAACTTGTACGACAAATATTTGTTTAACTAGTGACTTAACTATTTTATTAGCTAAAGAGTGAAGGAAAACATCGTGAAGACAACTACATGTTGAAAAATGATTTCAAAATATATTATATTCAATCTTGCATTGTAGTCTCGTGATGGACTATGCCTGATCCCTCTACTGAGGAGACCTGAGACCAGTAGTAATCTATGTATTTCATTACAGGTGGTTCGATATTAGCATCAATAGGGTCATTCCAGCAAATGTGGATATCATCTCAGGAATACGACGAGGGAGGCAAAGGACAGCTTGAAAGGAAGTGTCCTTAGTTATAAAATTATTATTATTATAGCGACATTTATTTGGTAGGAAATAGTGTTGTCATTTATTAGTTTACTACTTATCCACTCAACTGGGAACGTCACTATTCGCTAGATCGCGAAACTAAGGACTTCGTTCGGAATCATTATCGTGTTTGAGCCTCTTTAAAAAAAAATTCCAATAAATTTTAATTTTGATTTTAAATTAAACGTATTTTTTTGTAAATCCTTATTATTAAATGACGCTGTATTGCGTTTTCAGCGAAAATATATTATCTCCGTACAATATGAGTCGATTAAAAATTGTAAACAAAACAAGTTTTAGAACTATTCAATTTGGTTCCTACCACAGACTTTGCAAAAGTAAACAAACCAATTTTGTTGCCGATCACAGTTTAGTGGTTATTACTTTTACGCACACAAAAGTATCAGATCGACGGCTCCTACGAATACTGGTACAACCCAAGATGGACCGACGACCTACTCAGGATCGCGGGAGGTCACTGGATGCAGACACCGCAAGATCGTTGTGGCGAGGGCAGGGGGAGGCCTGTGTTCAGCAGTGGACGTCTATAGACTGATGATGATGATAGGTCTCAAACGACACAATAATTGTCAATATCCAAACAATAATGTAAGTAAATTGGTGTTTATTTTCTCTGATAGATGTCGCTAACATTAGTTTCTAAGTTATCTTATAACTCTGTGAAGTTTTTTTTATGACTGCTGTAATTAATAACTTTATAAAAAATTAATTCTATTTCAAAAAAATCTGTACCAGTGGTGAAAATAATGGGAATTATTATATTAGTAAAATAAAACTACACTTTATTTGTAACATCTATTTAATAAGTACACTATTATTACTACATATTATTGTAGTATTTTAAATAAAGACTTAAGCATATTTTTCTGTATTATTTTACTAAGAACATAGAAGTGAAAAGTTTTTTTAGGCTCTACAGGAAAAGGTGGTAAGTCAGAAATTCTCAAAAAATATTTTTTTAAGATAATTTGAAATTAAAATTACCTTAATTGTAAATTCAAACTAGGGGTGTGCGAATATCGTTCTGTTACGCGACGAAGAAAAGTTCCTTTTTTAAAAAAAGATTTTATTTCACACATAAAATAAACTATGTTTAGGATACACTTTTATATATTGGAAGTCGCTTTTCTGGATAAAATAACACAACCTCTCGGGTTGGAAGATCGGCCTGAACTGACTAATCTCTCAGCTAAGATATTAATTCCGAAAGAGAGTTGCTGGAGTCAGCAATATCCCTATTGCTAGAGTCAGCAATATCCCTAGCAAGGGTAGGATGTAACAACCCCCCGATTAAGAGTAAACTTACCCTAATGTAAGTTTACGAAGGTTATTCTCAATCTATGCGGAGTCTAGGTGGAGGAATAGAAGTGACTGATTTTAGTGAGGTATTTTCGATATCGGTATTAGGGATCTCATTCTGTGGTTTACTTTTCCAATTAGATAAACAACTTCCAATTCTTACATAATAGAAAACTAAACCTAAAGCGACTAACAAAACTAAAATACTAAAACTTATATTAACGCCAAATAGGGTAGTGGATACAATATTATTATCGTAGGATTTTGAAAACAGTGAAATATCATTAAGAGTCTTATCAGCTAGGTTGTTTATATACTTAAGGTTATCCAGATTGACATCTGTGATTTTCACATTTGAAATATTTAGTTTGAGTTTAGAGAATGTTTCAATATTACAACAAGAGTCTGTTATTATATTAAAATCTGATACAATAGGTTTTAATATGGTTTTAAAGTCATTCATGGCATTTAATTCAATATCTTTACAAAAGGCATTACAACTAGGTTTGAGAGTGAGTATTCCGGTTCCGCTAATGATAGTGTCGAAGGTTTCGGAATTACAGTCAATTGAAAGTTTAACAGGTTCAGATTGGGTGCAAACCCATCTATTGCCGTTTAATTTATGCCATATGTTTATCTTTCCGTAGATGAATTTAGTTATACAAGTATTTGGTAAACTTTTCACAGCTTTGGTCATTATATCAACTTCACAATTTGGATTACTTACAACATTAAATATATCAATGTTCTTACATAGATACAACTTATCAACTACTGGTTTACAATTGTTAAGGTTATTAATATTAAAATATGATTTTCTATCAGAACTTATACCAACATAGGATTTCGTAGGAATAATTAAGGAAAATGAACTGGATTCGGTACCATTATGTGGTACTGGTATAGGTATAGTTTTATATAAACTATAATTAATTATATCTACTAATGGAATCTTAACAATTATTACAATTTGATCGTTATTAAAGTACGATATCAAATCAGCTAAGCTTAATAATAAGTGGATATTCTCCAGACTTAAATCTACAGGAAATTCCTCAAATTTGGGTAAATTTTTAAAGTTACTAAGAATATCGTTATATAGTTGACGAGGTGTAACAATCGACGGATGTAGAGTATTAGTATTTACAAATAATATACTATTAACTATATCTTCGAGTTTGAATGAAAGAGTGAGCAAATTAGCTTGTAAGACATTCAGTATTTCGTTTAGTTTAACTTCGAAGTTGACAGAATCTATGATTTCTGAAATATTACTGATACTGGTAGATAATTTATTCATTTCGCTGTTCAGTAAGAGTTCATTTTTATTTAATTCTTGTACTGATTTATTGAAATTCGTAATCACTGATTTAGAAATCATAATATTTTCCTTAACACTTGATATCAAAGTTTTGTCAGAGTTTTGAAGATTTTGTATAAGCTTATCGTATTTTCCCGCATCGTCTTCATTCAGAGTACCAAAGATATGCTTAAACACAGTGCCTACGGCTGAGAACCATGCTGACCTTTTAAATCTATTATTATTGCCAACGAGATGGGAAATGGATGCATAATCTCGAATAATGTCTCGAAGGAGAGAATCAAGTGGTTGAACTATGTTTTGACATTCTACATTTTTGATAGCTTTACTTTGTTGACAAAGGTAACGAATTGTAGCAAAGGTGATTTTAACATTGTCAATGTGTTTCCGAATAAATGATATTTCTAAGGGCATAACAACGTGGATATAATCGTTAATTATTTTTATTGTTCCTGAAGGATCATAGAAGACACCCGGGCTTTGGTTAATGGTTTGTAAATATTCGCCGTCATTATGGGCCAATGCTGAATAGCAGAGTATAAGTCTGAAAATAATAAAAATGATTGTATAATATAAAATATTTGTAAATGTTGTTGTAAATATTATCTTTATATATGTATACTATGCTAAGTTCTACTTTCCGATGCGAGCTTGACTTCATCGAAGTGGTGTTTTACGTGTCGACGATTAATTAGCAGAGATAGGGTATTATTCCCGTGGACTTTGATAACTTTATATGGACCTTTCCAAATGGGGGACATAGCCTTTCGTAGTCTGAGATGATTTTTTAAATAAACTAAGTCTCCAATCTTATATTTTACAGGTCTAGTGAATCGATCATAATAATCTTTTGATCTCTGTTTGGATGCCCTAATGTTTTCTAAGGCTTTCTCTCTGGATAATTTCAAACGGTGATGTAACATTTTTAAGTATTCGGGATAGGTTACGTCTGTACGGAGTTCGTAAATTGAATCTGGAATGAAAGGTTTGTGGCCAAATAGGAGTTCATACGGAGTGAATTGTGTTGTACTGTGTATGTTAGTGTTGTATGACAACATCGCTGTGTACACATATCTGTGCCAATTGGTTTGGTTTTCGTTTACAAATGAACGCAGGTACTCTTTGAGAGTAGAGTGGCTGCGTTCAAGAGCACCTTGAGTCTGAGGATGGTAGGGAGAAGCCCATAGTTGTTTAATTTTCAGGAATTCACAAGTTTTCTTAAACAGGTCTGCTGTAAAGTTTGTGCCTTGATCGGTGACTATGATTTTGGGAATTCCGAATATTGAAATAAAATGAACTATGCACTCGCATGATTCTTCGGCGGTTGCATTTGAGATGGGATATGAAACAGAATATTTAGTTAAATCATCTTGTATAGTAAGTATAAATCTCAGCTTTTCTGTACCAGCTTCTGGTAATGGCCCTACTATGTCAATACTAATTTTATCGAAAGGTCGGGTTGAGGATGTCGTTATCTGCATTGGAGCTTTATTAATGTGTCTGTATGGTTTGTTAGTTTGGCAGAGGTTACAGTTCTTCACGAAGTTTTCTATTTCGGATTTCATATTTTTCCAATAATATTTTTCTTTTATACGTTTGTACATCCTAGTTGAACCTAGGTGTCCAGCTATCGGTATGTCGTGATTTTCTCTCATTATCTTTGGAATTTCCGTTGGGGTAGGATAAATTATGTTATTATGGTAGAGTTTTATAGTTATATTGGTGTGGTGGAAGATATATGTTAAAATATTATAAAGTTTTGTGAAGGAGAGTTTTTCAAAGTTGTTTTTGAAATCGGATATGGATAATTCAGTGGTGTTTTCAAAGAGTAAGATTTCATTTCTTACCTTTTTTATTACATCGAATATATCTTTGTACGAGCACTCGTCGAAATGATGAACCTTAGTGTATAGGATATAATAAGTTTTATTGTTATATTTTATAGCTTGGAATGAATGCAATTGTTTTTCTTTATAGATAATTTCATCGGAATTGGGTATATTACTTAGGAGTTCTTCTATGTAGGGGTTTGATTCGTCCAAATCGATTGATGAAGGGATTAATATTATATTTGAAGAACTTTTCATTAAACTTTCATTATACTCGATTATCTTAGTGTCGAATTGTGTATCTTTTTCGTTCATGGATTTAAGAAATTGCGAATAGTCATTATTAGTTTGCTCTATGTTGGATAAAGGATCTACGGGAGTATCTGCCGTTCCTGCTAAAGGTGAAAGGGGACTAAGGTCGTGAAATAGATTGTCTGAAGGACCGAGTTCTACCAAGTCGTCGGAATTTAATTCAGGAAGTGGACTGGGAGTATTAGGATCATTATTAAGGTTCAGGAAGTCTAAATTTTGATTAGGGGTTTCAGGATTGAGTAGAGTATCTTGTATGGGGTTCACAGGAAACCGGGATAGAGCGTCAGCGTTGCAATTAGTTTTACCCTTTTTGTATTCAATTTCGTAATCGAATTCCTCTAGTTTCAATCTCCATCTTACGAGTTTTGATCCTGGATCTTTACAATTGAAAAGCCATTTGAGTGGTTTGTGATCGGTAACTATTTTAAAGCGTCGCCCGTACAAATATGGGCGGAACGTTTTTGTGCCAAATAGGATTGCTAAACATTCTTTCTCAGTAACACTATAATTTGTTTCAGCTTTGTTTAAGGTGCGAGATGCATACGCTATGGGTTTATCTTTTCCTATAGGCCCTTGTGATAGGATTGCTGATATCGCGAAGTTAGATGCATCACAGGTTAATACAAATGGTTGAGAGAAATCTGGATAGATGAGGAGTGGGGCGGATATTAATTCTTGTTTTAAGGATTCGAAGGCAAGTTGTTGTTCGTGAGTCCATTCGAAAGGCGTATCTTTCTTTAGTAGGTTTGATAACGGTTTCGCTATTTTTGAGAATTCTGGTATAAAGCGACGATAATATGAAACAAGTCCAAGGAATGATTTTATATCTTTGGGGTTTTGTGGTCTGGGAAAGTCCTTGACGGCTTTTATTTTATCAGGATTGGGTTTGACCCCTTCGTCGGTGACTAAATGTCCTAAGTATGAAACTTCTCTTCTAAGGAACTCACACTTATCAGGTTGTAGTTTTAAATTAAAATCTCGGAGTCTTGTAAACACTGATTCTAAGTTTTTAATATGGGTTTGAAGGTCATAGGAGTAAATAACGATATCATCTAAGTATACAAAACACTTTATACCTTGGAGGCCGGATAGGGCTGTGTTCATCAGTCGCTGAAATGTGAAGGGCGCTGTTTTTAAACCGAATGGCATTCTACAGAATTGATAGGATCCTTGGGGAACGGAAAAGGCTGTTTTAGGAGCGTCTTCTTTATTCATTGGAATTTGATGGAATCCTGACGCGAGATCGAGTGTACTAAAATATTTGCTACGACCTAGTTGGTCGAGGATTTCGGAAATGTTAGGAATGGGGTAGGAGTCGCCTATTGTAATATCGTTTAATTTCCTGTAATCGATTACTACACGCCATTTCCTCTTACCTGAGGCGTCTATCTTCTTCGGGACTATCCATATAGGTGATGACCAAGGTGATGATGATGGTTCGATTATGTTCTGTTCTAACATTTTATTTATTTGGGTTTCGACCTCTTGTTTATGACACTCTGGGAAGCGGTATGATTTGGTGTGGATAGGTGTCGAGGATGTGGTTTTGATTTCATGCTGGATGGCGTTAGTGAAAGAAAGTTTATCTCCAGGTAGATAAAAGATGTCAGAGAATTTTGTACAAATATCAAAGAGTGCTTGGGTTTCTTCGTTATTCAAATGAGACGCGCGGAGTTGGTCAATTACATTTTTTGTTCTAGATAGAGCATTTTCGTGGATATATTTTTGGTTTAATTGGAAAATGTGTCGTGTTGCATGATCAGGTTTAGTTTTGTTTTCAAGTGGAAGTAATGTTAATTTCAGGTCGGAGTTGACGTTAATCGATTTTTCGGACGTGTTTATTACAGAGATATTAATCCTAGAATTACTTTTAACCGAAACAATACAGTTAGCTACCAATAAATGATCTGTTAAATGTTGATCGAGTATTAACCCTTCTTTTATTTCAGGATTGGAGACAGTACATTCAATTATCATTTCAGTTCTAGCTGGAATTGCGTAAATTGGTTGTTGAAAGAATAAAGGAAATACAATTTTATTTATGAGCAAAATCTGATGGATATAATCTATGTGACTTCTTTGTGTACTAAATAAATCATTACCCATAATTCCATCGTATGGTAAATCAATATTGTCTACTACATGGAAGTAATGTTTCACAGTATCTACGTTGTCTTGGATCACGATTTGAATTTGGCCTAGAGTTGTAATGCTACTATCACGATTGGAATCTATTCCTGTGATTTCGATTTTTTTATTAATTATTTCGGGATAGTCTTCAATACATGATTCTTTTATTAAACTTACCGAAGCACCGGTGTCTACTAGGAGATTTAATGGCTTTGAGGATATAGATGTTGAAACTTTAACATAAGGTAGATATTTTTTATTTGTATTTCTTGAGATTTCATATATAACATTTTTTTTATTATTATTTTCAGGATTCGAATTTACTTTATTTATTATTGGAATAGGATTACTACGATTATATGATGAAATACTTTCGGTTTGGGGCTGGTTACCCTGTTGCATAGTATTTTCATTAAAGGATCGGGCATTTCCTTTTTGGGGCTGGTTACCCTGTCGTATAATGCCGTTGGTGGATTTATTTTCATTTAAGGATCGGGCATTTCCTTTTTGGGGCTGGTTACCCTGTCGTATAATGCCGTTGGTGGATTTATTTTCATTTAAGGATCGGGCATTTCCTTTTTGGGGCTGGTTACCCTGTCGTATAATGCCGTTGGTGGATTTATTTTCATTTAAGGATCGGGCATTTCCTTTTTGGGGCTGGTTACCCTGTCGTATAATGCCGTTGGTGGATTTACTTAGTGAACTAGAATATGTTTGGGTGTCGGTTTTATATTTTAGACCCGGACGACACCAACGCAGGCCAGGACTCAGTTTAAATTAACATGATCAACTTCATCGCGGGATTCAATTATTTGAGGTTCACTTGTGTTAGTATAGAAAATTTCATTATTATCATTAAAGTTTACTCTGTTTTGACGCGGTTGGAACCGTTGTTGGTAATTTTGGGATTGATTTTGGAAACGTTTGTTGTTATATTCTCTCCTGAGACAATTTTCAAGAATATGACCGTTACTCTTACAATATCTACAAAAGAGTTGTCCGTTGGTACTAGGATTTACTGCATTAGGTTGTGTAATATTAATTCTAGGCCGATATTGGAACCGTGGTTGCATTTGTTGTTGATATCTGTTTGGAAATTGCGGATTTTTGAATGGATATCCGGATGAAGACGAGGGAAATTTTCTATTAGTCGTTTGTAAAATTTTCTCTTCTGAGACAGCGATATTAATAGCTTGGTTTAATGTATCAGGATCTCGGCATCGAACAGCCATAGATAATTTAGGATCTAATCCAGTTACAAAAGTGTATAAGGCTAAGTCCTGCATTGCAGCGATACGGCCTGTCAGTTCGCCTTTGTTTCGTGACGGGATGGATATATTTATTTCGGCCAACAGCCGTGACAAACAAGATTCTATACGTAAAGAGAACTGATTGACCGGCTCGTTGTAATTTTGTTTGCAACTTTGCAGGTCAGAGAGTAATGCAGCGTAGTGTTTTTTATCACCAAATTGGGCTCGTAGGAATTCAGATAACTGTTCCCAAGATTCAAAGTCGCGGATGGTACATGCTGATTCTGCCTTACCCTCTAACTGGCTTAATATATACTTTAATAATACAGGTTTTTGTTGGATATTTGCTAAATTAATCGCATTTTGACAGTTTGTCAGAAATGAGATTTTCGCGGTTGCCGTCGAAACTTTTAATAAACTTCAATAGGATATTAAGGTCTATTCTTTCTTCGCTTTCCGATTTTTGTCCTCTTTGTCTAGTCTCCTCCTTAGTGGTCATTTTGATGGATTTCCGAGAATTATTTGTTGCGATAAAGTTCAAGGTTTAATGCAGGTGAGCGGATGCGTCGCGTTAGATAAGGATTCTCGGTACTGGATGTCTCGAACAATAATTAGAGATGATTTTGAATGTTAATTATTACACTTTCGGATTTTAATAGTATTTTTAAGAGTTTTTGGAATCGCGCCACCAGTGAGTTTTTTGGATAGATTATCACTTACGTGTAGATGGAGTTCAGGAGCATGTTATAACTTGTTTTGTACAAATACACGTATTTTCACTTTTATTCACTTTTCACTGTTTTCACTGCACTGGGTCATTGATTTTCCACAATCGAAGGCGTTTCCTGGATTTTAGAAATCCCTTGAGCTGCCACCAAATATGTTACGCGACGAAGAAAAGTTCCTTTTTTAAAAAAAGATTTTATTTCACACATAAAATAAACTATGTTTAGGATACACTTTTATATATTGGAAGTCGCTTTTCTGGATAAAATAACACAACCTCTCGGGTTGGAAGATCGGCCTGAACTGACTAATCTCTCAGCTAAGATATTAATTCCGAAAGAGAGTTGCTGGAGTCAGCAATATCCCTATTGCTAGAGTCAGCAATATCCCTAGCAAGGGTAGGATGTAACAGTTCGAATGGGCTTCAAGATATTATATACAAAATACAAATTCTTGTCCTATTTCCGATGCATCGTCGTAGTCAAATTCGATACTATTCGAAATTTCGGATTATTCGACACTTTTCGAATTATTAGAATTTTTTATTGATTGATTGTTAATATTGATATTAATATTCGATTCGGAACGAATAATTCGTAAGTTAGAATTATTCGCACACCCCTAATTCAAACGCTACTTATTCCCTTTTACAATGAAACAGATAGATTTAGTTCGAAAAAGGAACTATACATTTTAAAAGTAGAAAATAGTACTTAATATTTACAATTTCATGATTTTGTGTTTTAAAAATTGTCTGTGTTGTAATAAATAGTTTTTCATTGATTTATAAAAAAACTTAAAAATAATAAAAAATAACACATTTAACACAAATCAATTTGCTATATTTCGCTACATTCTTTTACGAACTGAAAAAATAAAAGCTTGTCTTGTGGTCCCATTTAAATTTAATAAAAAATTTGACCCAGTAGTAATAGTAAATCAGATTTTTTTTAAATGAGATTTAAGCATAATTTTTTTTAATTTTTTTTTTTTTTATGGCTTTATTGCCACCGCTTTTGTGGGCGGCTAAGCATAAATTGAGAAAAGACTTAAGTGTCTTAAAGTGCTTTAATCTTCTATCAAATATTTAGATATACAATTAGAGCTTAAAAATTGCAACTTAACACTAAGAAAATACTCTTCCTTCATTAAATCTATATTGATCTATCTATAACGTTAAAGTATATTTAACACAAAAACAAATTTTGCCGCGGTATACAGGGTGTAAACAGAGCACTCCCGAAAACGAAGACTGGTGGTAGTACTAGTGACACCTGTGATGATAAGCCAGGAAGCCGGTACATTCAGACGAGCTTAACACCCTAGGTATCACTAGTACTAACCCAGCCTTCGTTTTCGGGAGTGGTCTTCATACACCCTGTATGTATGTTATTGTTATGTGACTGTGACGAAGTTGGTCGGGCTAGTGTGTGGTATAACTGTGTAGTTAGCAGGTAGCGACGCCGTGGTCCTGCTCGATGTGGTTCCGGAAGTGTTGCTTGGAGCTGGACTCGAACCCGCAGGCGCCGCACACGAGGACGTCAGCCGCTTCTACCTCTTCAGTGTTCAGTTGGACCGTTTCTATAACACGACAAATAAAAACATTTACGTTCTATAACCTAACGTTTATACAGGGTGATTTTTTTAAAGAAGGTACATATTGCAGGAGGGTGATGAGTACTCTGTTCTAATACGGAATTTTTTAAAAAAATAGGTAAAATTACAAAAAAATTTTTTTTTAAATCTAAATTTGACAAAACTACCTCAAACATAAACAATTTCGGCTAAAAGAGTGTTGACTAACGACCTCTAACGTTATTATTATACACAAAAAAAAATATATCTTTTTATGGTGTAAAGTTTGCTTTTGTGATCATCTATTCTCAAATTTTCTTTATTAATTATTTATTAGTAGGTAACGCGTCATGCCGACCTGCATAACCCCGTGATGGGTTCTGGCCTCAGTCGGGCGGGGGACGCTGATGTAAGTGGTTGGAGGTTTTAGTGCGGTACAATTCCCACATAGCCCCGCGGAGGAATTAATTAAATATCGTAGTAAAAATCCGTTAATTATGCATTAAAGTAATATAAGGTTTAATAAGCATGACGAACGATTTTAAAACCCTCTTCCATGTCTGTATACGTTTACTATTTACGAATTTGATAATAATGCAAAATTTAACTTGATTTCAAGCCGTTTTCAGAATTTAATTTCTAATAGTTTATTAGTTTAAATAAATCTTACCTGTCATTGAATGTGAGTCTTCAACGTGTTTCGCGAGCTGAAACAATTAAAACATAAAAATGCATTTGAATAAGAGTGAGATGAAAATTCAATTCAATATATGCTCATAAAAGAAAATAGCCATGCCCGCTGAGTTTCTTGTCAGTTCTTCTCAGGACGGTGGCTACAATTATTATTTTTTGTGTCCGAACTGGTGGTAGCTTTTAAATATTGACGTCAACAAGAATGAGTACGTCATCAATGTAGAAAATAAAGTATTTCATTTCAGTTAGTTGTATAATTTAGAACACTTTCAAACATATTACTTGAGTCATGTTGTGCCAAATCATACCGAACCACAACTCTAGCTCTAACGTAAAATCACCTCTATCATCATGTCGGTAAGTTTCATTTCAATCTGACATGTAGAACCAAAGTTATCAAAGGATGTCTGGAACCAACCCACATTATGAATAAACATATTTATTTGTTACATAATCACTCAACTGGGATCGGCAACAAAATTGGTTTGTTTACTTTTGCCAAGTCTGTGGCAGGAGCCAAAATTGAGCACAGTTTAAAAACTGGTTTTGATTACGTTTTTAACCGTCTCATATTTTACGTATATAATGTATTTTCGCTGAAAATGTAATACAGCGTAGTTTAATAATAAAGTTTTACAAAAACATTAGGTTTTATTAAAAATCTAAATTAAAGTTTATTGGGAAAAAATGATTTTAAAAAGACGCTCAAACGCAGTAGTGATTCCGAACGAAGTTCCCAGTTTCGCCATCTAGCGAAAAGTGATGTTCCCAGTTGAGTGGAAATATCTCGGAAAGAGGTCGATGTGGATTGGTATTGTTTGGCATAACACGATCCGCTTGTCAGTTCAACCTTGACTTTTTGATTGAAAATGTCAACTTTCGTAACATCCCAAGTTCCGATATAATAGTATTGTACCTGTATATGTGTTTGCGCTAAGAATGGACATCTGGCACACTGCAACGTGACCGCTGTGAACCTGCCGGAGCTGCGACCCTTGGACGAGCCGTGCACCAGCGCCTGGAACAAACAACACAACCTATATATTAACTTGCACTCCATGTAACTATGTAAGTTCGGGTGGAACCTTGCGAGTTGAATTTGACTGAATTCCTGATTGGATTTAAATAATGTATAAATGGCAGGTGTAGGCGACTGAATCAGCTTTTTTTATTTTATATTTTTAAAATGTAAAGAACGACGATGGTGCCCTCTGTAAATAGTTTTAATATTTTTTTATTAAAACCTTTTTGTTATCATACTCTTTTTAAAATTAAGAAGGAATGTTGGCGCGCTTTTTCAAATATCGAATTGTGTGTAAAAAATTAGTTGTGATTGCGTCATAGTTTTCTTCCTCTTAAGTTTTATTTTCATTAAATGATTGTTTTTATGTTCTTCAATGCACTGGTAGCCTCTGTTTTTTTTCTATACCTTTATGAAACAATTGACTAAATAGAATGGACAAAATGCTTAGATAAAATATGATTTCGTATGAATATGGTACCATGGCGCTTATCTGATAATGGAGTCTGACAGTAGTCATAGGAACTCCTGTACTAAACAAGACTCGTGTTTGAGCTCGTTTTACTTGTATTAGCTAACACTCTACTGCTACATGATATCATAGGTCCAATAAATTTAATAAAATGTCCGTGGTCCTTTTCTCAATTCTGGCGTAATGCATCTTTCAATGTTATTTTATTGTCTCCCGCTTCACGAGAAGAGAAGTCGGAACTCATGTTTTTCTACTTCTATTATCTTCTGATTAAATTCGTTCGAGGTCCAAGACAAGTTATCTTTTCCTCGTGTTCCTGGGCTTCACTGCTCAGAGTCATTACGATGGTCGCCGCTGTGGATGCCCCCTACACAGGAGTTACAGTGGTGGGAGTGAGAGGTGGGCAAATACCCGATGATACATGATATCCAGGATCTTAAAAGCTTATATTTCAAAAGTTTTCTTTAATGATATTGTTTCGGCAGTATATCTAGTAATATTAGTACAAACCAACCTTATGTTCGGACATTTCTTTGACGGCGTTACATTTGAATGTGCACATTTTACAGGAATACAGGAACAGCTTGAAGTTCGGCAGGTTGAGTAGCTCGTGTGCGGGAGGCAGGTCGCTCTTCCGTTTCCGGCCGCGGCGGCGAGGCGTCGACTGAGTTACTGATACTCTGAAAATTATAATTATATGATCAAGTAAAAAAATTAAAGAGCTAAAGCAGCAAAAAATCATGTCCGAACAGTTGTGGTGTCATTAGTATTAAAATACATTTTTTAGGACCAGAACCCAGCACGGGGTGCTATGCGGGACGGCAAGACGCGTTACGCACTCGGCACTCTCCTTTCGCGCCGCGCCCATTTAAATACAGCATTATTAGGTTAATAAGAGTTCCTTGTCGATCGTCAAACCACACGTTCTTCATATCAATTTATTTCATTATTTTCATCATTAAAATCAGTTAAGTTGCGTGGGTCGTCTAGTGCATAATAATTTGATGGTTTTTTGTCATATAAATAAATACATTTTTCAAATGTTACAAGCTTTTGTTTTAAGTATTATAAAACTTACTTAGCTTTCTGTATAGCTTTCGCCTTTTCCAATATTTCAGCGGGAGTCAGCACTTTCTGTAATACAAAATAAAATATGTTACAGAAGTAATTTCAAACACAAGTCGACAAATTAATTGCACCTAAACTTGCTGTTATAAAAAATCATCATTATCTGATAGACGCCACGCCACTGCTGGACATAATATAATGATAGTTTTTGTACAATAAAAAATAAATAAATAATAAAAATAAGCCTCTTCGCCACGACGGCCGCTCCTGCTGTCTGCGTCCAGTGACTCCCTCTATACCAGGCCGTCGGTCCATCTTGAGAGAAGTGAAGATGTCCAAATAAGAAATTCATTCAGGTGTTTATCTGCTTGCACAATAAAATCCCACAAGACGTTCTTAAACCTATACATAGGTTTAAGAACGTCTGTGCAATAAAGTCAATGATTACCTGGACCATTGCACAAAGTGGGTATGAGTTGCTTCCCAACGTCGTTTCATTTTCATAATCTCTTCAAATGAGGTTTAAGAAAAGTCCTGTATAAGTAGCTGATAGATAAAGGCCTCTCATTGCCTTGACATTGAGGTTCATGAGCGACGGTGACCACTTACCATCTTTAGGGCTGTAGGCTCGTTTATCTATCTAGCAATAAAAAAAAATCATTTTTTTAAATTAATGTTTTGTATAATATGATTAAAATAAGTTTTAAAAAATACTGATAATATTACAAAAAAGACATGACCCTTGAGTTTCTTTTCTTCTCAGGACGGTTGGTATAATTATTTTTTGTGTCCGAACTGATGGTAGCTTTTAACTTCTGAAGTAAACAAGAACACATCATCAATGTTGAGAATAAGGTATTTCATTTAATCAGAACTCTTCGACAATTTGTTCTGCTTTCATTATGACATGCCAAATACCGGTTGTCACTTCTAAGACATACAAAATGTAGTAAAGTATATGTTACCTCCGTATCATCTTTCTTGACTTGCGTATTGACTTGAGGCAGCGATGACTGTAAGAAGAACAGCGGTCCTTGACCGTTGTCGCTGTCCACCATCACATATTCCTGGTTTTCATGCTCTGAAATTATAAATAAATATAAATGAAGTATTTAATTGACTCCGGCAGTTTTATTGTGAAAAATTTATGGTAATTTGATAAAGGTTGTTTGTTGAGTCTAGTCAAACTCTTATATTTGATGTTCAAGGATTTATTGAAAAATAAAATCCGCCATTTTGTAACAGACGCCATCTTGAACCAATTTTTAATACACAGTTAATACAGTCTTGTCTAATATGCTATTATTTAATATCATGTAACTTATATATTTTTACAAAAAACGGATTAACGTTAATTTCAATTTATAAAAATGCAAAAACTATTTCATATTTAAATTATGAAAATTGGTTTTTAAAAGGCTTTAATATATTAAATTAAATAGCTACCCTCATTGTCGCTGGCCTGTAGAACACAGGTGACTGCATTCTCGCTTCCCTCGCCACCGTCTGAAGCATTTGTTATCAGCTGGTACGATTCATTGCCGTCTTGAGACCTGGGGAACGGTCAACGGTCACTGTTCAGTTATAGTTACAACACTACATCTACACTCGACATTGTTTATGACAAAAAGACAGGTCATATTTTTGGAACGAAGTTCGTTATCGCGCGTTATCGAAAGGGGGCTAGACGGAAAAAAATCTTACGAAAAGTTGTCACGACACTTATTTTGTTTTACATGATTATCGCTAGATGGCGCTGTGATCAAAATCTTTTGAAACACGTTCTTTATCACGCGTTACGTTAGGAAAAAAAAAGTTATAAGATATCTTTTAATCGAAAGGAACTTCGTTCTATTCGGGTGTCCTTTGTCACCTCTCAAGTTTTTTTTAATGTAGTGATTCGTTTAGCCCCGCTACTCAGCAGCCAGGTCTGCAGTTCAGAGTTGGAGTATATCAGGAGAACTATGAACTAAGTTTTTAGCTTGCCTCAAATACCTACACAAAAAATTGGCGCTAGCTCTAGTATGAGGAATGATCACTGTTCAGATATAATTTTACTTCTCTACTCAGATTATTATCTAAAAACTAAGGACAACGAAAAACTGTGTAGGTTTCCTCATTATGTTTTCCTTCACCCTTTTTAGCCAGTGTTGTAATAAATTGCACATAAATCTTGTTCATATTAAGATTTATAAGGTTCGAACCCGCGATAGTATGGAAGGCGAGCGTTTCAACCACTACCCCACCGTGATTTCATCATTAATATTTACCTGACAAGAGTTAGGTTAAGGAGGTCCAATTGCACAAGGTTTTTGTCACCGTCAATAACTTGCATGTATTGTTTCGGTTCATTTTCACCGTCACAGGTCAACTTTGCAATACCGTCAGGCTGAAAATAATATTAATCATTATAATGTCAGACGTCATAAAAATACAGGGTGTTCATTTTTCGATTTACTTTGATTTTAAAACCAATTGAGAGACATCTTTGAATGCAGAATTTAATTCATTCATACAGTTGTGGGTACCTAAAGTGGACTTATGGCCAAAGGGAGATCTCCGACCGGTCGAGGTTGTGCATGGTGGTCAGGCCGAAGCCCCACTGTAGTAGATTTCAGATGTCGTATATATGCGAAGATTTTTGCAAATGTTGTAACCGCGATTCAGGCTGTCGCGCGCTATTATTGGTCGCCACACAGTTTCAAAAACAAAATTATATTTCCTATAAAATCCAAAATATTTTAATATTTAAAGTGCTTCCCATTTATGTTCTGTAATCTCGGAACACCCTGTATACATTATTATAATAATGATATAGAAAAACAATAATTACAAAAATATACTTACATCATCTCTATCAAAAGGTGTAACTTCCACAATTTGCAATTGACCTGCAATAAAAATTTCACTATAATGCAATGAAATTTTTGAAGTATGTATGGCTATAGTCAAAAACGTTTTTGGTGTCAATTGTTTACTTTTGTTTAACTAAGTGAGAACTATACTATAGGCAAAAATTTGCAGCATCTTAAGCAAAAATATCTTATCTTCATAAAATACAACATGATAATAAAATGCAAACAAATTAAGTTTCAGAACTTCAGAATGACATGTCATGCACAATTTTGGCTCCTGCCACAGAATAGGCAAAAATAAACAAACCAATTTTGATGCAGTTACCAGTTGAGTTGATTATGGATACTTACCATCTTTATACTGTGCAGTCAGGATTTGAGATTTTTGTTCATCACTTGACTCGGACATGTTTTATACCTACAAACAAATAACAGATTGTTAATTTAACCCTTAAATGGACAATGTAGTTTCTAAACAACATATTAAACATCACAGATAAAATTGACCTTCTTTTAATTTTTGTTAATTTTGACAACTAGTTCTTATTTCTGAACGAATTTCGTACTTTTTTTAATGTTGGCATAAAAAGTATAGTAAATTAATATCTACATCTTTTTACTCATTTTTCTTAGACAGTAATACATGTCTATTACACAAATATATCATTTTAATATGTGAGACAAAAATCGTCCATTTAGGGTTAAATGAATGGGGTGTGGTCTCTGGGGTCTCAGGCCCGAGAGCAGTTGACTGTAGGTTTGTTATTCGCATGCCTAGATGGTGGCAGCTTTCACCAGTTTTGTGTATGAGCCCCATCACTTTGAGTTAGGTGTCTGACCGGAGCACGGGACAACTTTGTCAAGGAGAATGATCACAACCTTTTAATTCTGTTCTTCGTGTGTTAGTGGTTTCCAAAGATGTAGACCAATGTCCATAATGAAATTTGTATACAAAATGCACAAACAATTTTTGCAGATAAAATTTTTATTAAGTGTTAAGGTAGTGGAAGTATTGGGGATTTTTGTCTAATTTGCCACACCACTGGCTTAAAATGGTAACGGCAAAGATGTGAGGAAACCTGCATATTGTAGAATTAAACCCTTCAAAGATATGTGAAGTCCCCAATACACATTGTGGTTGTGCAGTGGACTATACCTGATCCCTCTACTGAGAAGACCTGGGCTCAACAGTGGGAAATAATGCAATATAGTAATATTGTGTTCAATCATGATGTCTATAGCTGAAGTCCACAATTGGGACTATTCTTGTGTTAATCTTAATTTAATCCCACAATTTAATTTCAATTATGTAGGTTTAGCACTTTTGTGTGTTAGCATTTCAAGAATAAACACAGTGCATACGGTTTAATTTTGGAAATTGCCGTTCTACGCCAAAGAAAATATGTTTGGTATTTTTGAAAACAGAAAGAAGTCATATTCGCAAAATTTACACAAAAACAAACGATAATATTGATGAAAATAGTTTTACTTGCAACATTAGCACTGGTGTTTCTATTTTTAAGACTTCCAAAATGATTTAACGGGGTGGCGTAAAATTTTAATATAGCAACAAATTACTTACAATTTTGATGGCAACAATGGCGTATCACTACACTACACTATGATTATGATGTTAGTTAAAGATTTTTTAGAATAAAACACTAATTAGGGCTCTTAATTAAACGATTTTAATAAGAAAATAAAGAATTGCAGGCATAAATCGCTCACACGGCGTTAAATATAGGAAAAACTGCCATTTTGTTTTTTATCGAGTTGCCATATTGAAAAAAGTTTTGTTGACCATAGAGTATATCTATATGAAAAGTAAATAAAAATAACGAAAAAAAATACGTTAAAACATAATTTATTTCCTTAATTTAATGTACAAAGACAAATTAAAATACTCAATGACAATTATTTGGATAGTTATATTGTTAAATAAATACACAATACTTAGTTAGCGATTTCATAAATATCTATTAGTCCTGAAAAAACATCTCATAATAAATCTCTCATAAAAATCAAACAAAATCCACAAAATTTAGTTCAAAATATCAGCTGTAAATTTAATATTTGGATGTGGCATTAATGCAACGAGTATGAAGTAATAAATAAACCTTGACCTTGAAAGGTCATTAAATACTTCGGGTCATTGAACTACAGTGTTTCCGTCTCATTTTTTCATTAACATTTTGTCGCCTTTCTCTATCTGGAAATCAATAAGGTAGAGTCGTGTTCATAGAGTTGAAAATAAAGGAATTGCACACTACCGAACATGCGCTCTACCGGTCTGACTTGTGTACCTGCACTATCTCTTTCCAACACACTACAACTCCATAAGCAAAATTCAAATAAAGAATTGTCGAATAAAAACTTAACCATCGAACTATTCGCAACAATTTAAAAACAAATGAATGCAAATTCCAATTTGACATTAGAATGTGTTAAAACAATTGAAGTTGTTTGGCTGGAGACGTTAAGAAAAACAAATGAAAATCGTGTTCTGTATCGCGGTGTTGAGATTTACGCTAAACTAAGTATATAAAGATTGTGTTTCGTTATACTTTCGGGAGGTCCGTGGCTACTGCGTAGGCCGGTACTGGCAGGAAACCGGTCTATCTTCCTGCTACTTGCTATATTATGAGAATAATTAAGCGAATAGAAAGAGAATAGAAACTTTGAAAAAAGAATACTGTGACAAACTGTTGAAAACTGAAAAAAGAGGCTTCGGCCTCATCCACACGCTAGTAGCCGATTTGACCTTCTTTTTGTTTTAAAAATTAAAACTATGGCAAACCTCTTTGTTTTTTATCTAAATAAATTTGAATTTTGAATCCGAAATTTAAAATTTTACTTATTGTAATTTTCTTTTATTTTAAATTGATTGTTAAGTTGTTTTACAAAAGATACGGTAGTTTTTTATTACCATGTTGACGAGCCATTTGATCGTAAGTGGTTACCTTTACTCAGCTCCATTAGGCCAATCGGTTGGGTCCAGAGAATTTGGAGGTTTTAGTGCGGTTCAACTCATATACCGGAATATTTTAGACTACAAAACTCTACCATGTAGAGTTAACCTAAAATAGAAGAGAAACATCATAAACACCCATATTGAAGATTAATAAATATTTTAAGAACCCATTTAAGAATTGCAAAAGCTATACAGATAAATTATCTTGAAGATAGTCTTTAAAGGTAGATCGTAACCGGACAGTGTTCCCTGACATTGCAGAGGTCCATGAGCGACGGTAACTTCTTATCATCAAGTGGGCCGTAAGCTCGTCAACCTATGCAATACCATTTACCTATCTTTAAATAGGGTAGAGTTTTGAAAGATTCCAAGGAACGTACTCCAAATCCCGCGAATTTTGCTAAAAGAAAACATTCTTTAATTTTAAAAGATATACAACTGCAATCGAAGATTTTTTCAATGCTCTTACTTCAACCGGGCGTCGGACCTGCTAAAAAAGAAGAAAAAAAATAAAGTCTTGCGAACAGGTCAGATTTGAACCTGCAACCTCTCGCACGGAAGACTGATGTAACCACTCGGCTACAGTTAGGTACTATAACTTCTAACCAACATAAAAATTATGTAGAATTATTACAAGTATTGTAATATATTTCTCATTACATTTTATTATAATAAACAACCAAATAAAGTTTACCAATGAAACTGGAAAAAACAGAATCATTTAATTTCAATACAAGCTTTTGAGATCTCGGATATCATGTTGCAGTAGAGTGACTAGCTAACACAAGTAAAACGAGGTCTAACACGACGGGTCTATCTTGTTTAGCACAAGAGTGCCTATGACCACCTTCCGAATCCATCATCAGATCAGCGCCATTTTGTCATATTATTGCATTGTCACACGATATACATCTGCGTGCAAAATCTCAGCTAATTCAGGCAACGGGAAGTTTGTCAAATTAGCTTGCAAGATTCCAATAGAACACATAGTTAGGTACATCCAGTGCAAGTTAACCCTTAAATGGAGAATGTTGTTTTTAAACAATATACTAAACATCACCGATAAAATTAAGCTTCTTTTAATTTTTTTGTTAATTTTGACAACTAGTTCTTATTTCTGAACGAATTTTGTTCTTTAAAAAAAATTAATAGTAAATTCATGTCTAGTGTTATTTTACTCATTTTTCCTAGACAGTAAGTAATACATGTCCATTACACAAATATATATTTTTTAAAACGTAAAACAAAAATCGTCCATTTAAGGGTTAATGTAAAGCTTGTAAAAAAATATTATTTTTTTCAAAAGGAAGTCAAAGTCGCTACAGAGGTGAGGGTGAGAATAACTTCTCGGTTCTTAGAATATGACATTATTGAATCACATCTTCATTGTTTAAATCATTTAAATTATCAAGTACATAAACGTTCATTGCTTCACGCTATATCTGATTGGCGGAGAATTAGAATGGCTCTCCACCAGCACCATTTTCCCTTGTAGCGCAGGACTTCCCAAAGACTGTTGCACTGAAGTTGTATTTATTCAAAGTTTAGTGAAAATGTCGTAACCGCGATTCAGGCCGAGCGTTCTGATTGGTTGGTGTTAGGGCGACGCCTTACGGTGCTGTTGTGTAATGGACGTAAGTGAAGTTTTCGAAATTTTAATTTTAGTTCAAGAAATATTTTTATGTGTGATTCATGATTCATATTACCTACATTAGGTGGGAGATGAGTTCATTAATTTTATGTCAATCGTGTGTAAAAGATATCGTGTATGATATAATTAAATGACATTTCGCCTGCCGCAACCATGAAATCGCAAAACAGTGTTACAAAATGTCCTATACCTATGTCCGGCAATCATTCCCAAACTGTATTGTAGTACTCTACTAAAACCGCAGTTTAATATTTAAATTGAGTGATGCAAACATAGTAGGCGGAAGGTCATAAAAATATACTCTTTACCTCACTACTTACTTATACTTATAAACTGTCAGAGGTGATGAGAAGTTACTTTTTTTTACTTGTTAACTTTTAAATCATAATATCTTTCACTTTTTAATTGTACTTAATTTTTATTTTAGTTTTTTTTTTATTGTCTGGTCTATGACCGCTAATTTAAAATAGGCATGCAGTCGGCACCTATAATTGTGTTAGCATTAAGTTTATACTAGTAGTCTCTTAATATACCTGTATTGCGTGTTCGGGTGTATAACATGTTGGTGCCCTTTATAAATAAAGAAATAATAATATTTCTACCGTTTACTATTACGAGTATCTTTGACCTTCCCTTCATAATAGTCAGCTGATTTTGATTATAATAAGGGTGTTAAACTAGTTTCGTGTGCAAAATCTTTATTGTAAGTTTAAAATGGTTAACCTTGGCGCGGCCTGTGATGCAGGTCTGACCTTATATGAGTGTTGTTGTATTACTTGCAATGTGTATAATAATTTTATTGAAAAAATGAAAACAGGCTTCCATTTTTCAAGAATAGCACAAAAACTACCGTTGATTTTTTACATGAGATTATATTTAAAGTATCTGCTTTGTAATAAAAAAAGAAACATCGACACACAAAGCAAATCGAGAAATCTTGTCCGTTGAAAAATTACACTTTTGAACACAGATCTAAATATTGTTTGATCTTGAAAAAAATAAATGAGACCCCAAGACGATCATCACTTTGCGATCCAGCCAAACTAAAGATATGAGGTAACAAAAATAATAAATAAAAAAATCAATATCTGTATTTAATAAAAAATACTACTATGTAAGTCAAAAAATGAAACTAAATTTTGTACATTTTTTCAAAAAGCACACTTATTTCTCAGTTGCAATGAATATTACAAATCACTAAAAATATATTTTAGTTTCTTTTTTTGGGTTATAGGTCTTATTCCACGGCCCTAACTTGCTAAATGATTAGATTTGACGTACACTTAGCACTATAGAGTCGGAAAACTGGACACAACTTTTATGAAAAAAAAAATACAAGTCTGAATTGGTTTCTCAAGGTTCAAAAAGTTAAGAGACCGGAGAGTTTATTAAAGTGAGCTAAAGTTCAATAATCATCATCATCAAATCCAAAACTTTAAAATCAAAATTAATACATACTTGTTGAAGAAAATACATACTTGTTGAACGTCAAAAAAATTTAATAACAAAAATTAGTTACCGTCTTAAAAAAAAAATAGGTAAATTATGGTGAAAAAAACAGCACACTTTTTTTGATTTAAGTATATATTTTGAAATAATCGTTTTATTATACAACAGATAATAGGTACCTACTTATAACGCTAATAAACAAATCATTCACACTTAGTGCAATCATCTAGGACCTAGGATGAATACGTAGACTTTACCAGTTTTAGTGTGAATCGACTCCACATGCTCTACTCCGCTTACTGAAATTCCAGTGATTGCCCTCTACCTAAAAAAATCACACTTAGTCACACTTTTGAGTTTTATCATCATCATCATCTACATTATCATCATTCATCATCTGACTATTAACGTCCACTGCTGGATAAAGGCTTTCCGCCATTGATTTCTAAAACTCGCGGTCGGTAGCGGCCTGCATCCAGCGTGTCCTACCTTAATAAGATCATCTATCCTTGTCGATCGCCCCACGTTTTTTTTTATTACAAGTTAGATAAACGAGCTTACGATCCACTTGGTGGTAAGTGGTTACCGTCGTTCATAATCCTCTGCAATACCATGTGATCGTCAATTCAATGCGTTTTATGACAGTCGTCAACTGCATAGGTGGTAGTTGTTCCTTACATGACGCGATCGATTGTCATATCACAGAATTGCTGCAACGCAGAAGTCAATAATGCAATGGGTTGTTGCATTTTACTTCTGTTTTCACAGCAAAGTAACTTTTAGTTTTAAATATGTAAATAGGTACCTACAATCTCGCAATCTTTACGCGCTTTATATTAACTAGCACTGGATGAAAATATGTAAGTTCGGGTGGAATCTTGCAAGCTAAATTTGACAAACTTCCAGGTTTCTGATTGAGCTGAAACTTTGCATATCTACATAGTGTTCAGAACATAAACTTTTTGTATCTGCATGGAAACTATTTTATCAATTTTTAAATTTTCTTATAGGTAAATTCAAATTCGTTATTCTATGTCAAATTTCATTCTTCACTTTTTTCTCACTTCTTTTCTTGCCATATAGAGATTAGTCGCATTTAATTTTATTTTTATTTTCATATCATTTTTTTGTATTCTATAAATACAATAAATGAAGTAATACTATGTTGTGGTTTCAATAATATCCCAACACATAGTAATATGTATTTCGCGTGACAATGCAATAATAGAGCATTATGGAACTCCTTTACTGTAATTACTAATTAGGCTCGTTTTACTTGTATAAGCTAGCACTATACTGGTACATGATATCCAGGATCTCAAAAGATTGTATTTAAAAAGTTTTCTTCAAAAAAAATTATGGGTACTGTCCTCCTAGTACCCTGACATTAAAAAGGTTCCTGAGCGACGGTAACTACTCACCATCAGGACCGTTTTCTTTTTGAGTTGGAGGAAATCGTTGGATTCCCGTATATGTGGAAGTTGAACCGCACTAAGACCTCCAACCGTTCACACTCAGAACCGAACTCCGACTGAGGCCAGAACCCAGCACGGGGTTATGCGGGACGGCGCGACGCGTTACGCATACGACACTCTTTCCCGTCGCACCGCCCCTGAACATCAGGACCGTAGGCTTGTTTATCTATCATGTAATAAAAAAAGGTTATTCAACACTTTTGTACCAGAAATGACTCCGTTAGTAAACTATTGGTTTTGCTCGAATGCATAGCGTGTTCACACATGCATGTATGTATGTGTATCTATTAACGACTGTAGTTAAGGGCACATATGTATGTAGAAATAACACATATCGCGGTCAACGGGTATTGGCCCACCTCTCACTCCCACCACTGTAACTCCTGTGTAGCCAGGATCCAAAGTAGCGACCATCGTAATGACTCTGACCAGTGAAGCCCAGGAAAACCCGAGGGAAAGCTAACTTGTCTTGGACCCCGCAACGAATTTAATCAGAAGATGATAGAAGAAGTAGGAAAACATGAGTTTCGACTTCCCTTCTCGCAAAAGTGGGAGACAATAAAATAAGATTGAAAAAGCATTAGGTACGCCAGAATTGAGAAAAGCACCACGGACATTGATTTTATTAAATTTATTGGACATATCGTGGTTAGTTCTCATTGGCTGACACAATGTAATGCACTGTAACAACCCATTACTGCCCACCGCTGGGCTCAGGTCTCCTCAGTAGAGGGATCACCAAACTTGGGACTTGGGGACATTAATTAAAATGGTTTTAAATCGTAGTTCAATGTGCAGGTTTCCTCACTAGGTACACTAGTTTAGTTGTCGCCCCGGGTGGGATATATGGGAATTGAACTGCACTAAAACCTCCGACCGAGCACACTCAGCGTCCGAGCCCCGGCTGAGGCCAGAACACAGCACGGGGTTATGAGGGACGGGACGGCGCGACGCGTTACGCACTCGGCACTTTTTCCCGTCACGCCGCCCCCTTGTTGCTACCTAGCCTATGCTACCTTTCGACTCCATCATTAGGTATATAAGCTCCATCGTATTATAATATCATAGCATTGTCACGCGATAAACATATTTTTATATGTACAAACATTTCAGTTCAATCGGAAACCAGGAAATTTGTTAAATTCAACCCGAAATTACATAGTTACATTAAGTACAAGTTTTAAAATTGCAATTAACAAAAGCTTTTAAAGCTGTTTCACAAACTTAAACAGCTGTTTCTCTATTTATTTTGATTAAAAACTTTATGCTCTTGTGGGAAATGGTCTGCAGGCTTTCCCAACTTGTAGATTTGATTAGATTGAAACATAGTGATGACAGTAAGATATTGTATTCGTGACTCGCAATTAAGGCGGCCATGAAGAATAAGAAGAACAATAAAATTATCATTAATTAAATCTTATGTCACTTATTATTAACTTAAAGTATGTTGCAAAAGTTTACAAACATTTAACAAGTTATAATTAAATTTTATTTTAGACTGTCTGTCTTGTGTCTATTCAAAATCCCGCCATCAGTCACCATCTTTTTTCTCTTAACCCTTTGTTCGGAAATCAAAAACTGATTTGAACTTTTTCGTTCGAAAACTGACGCCACACTCTTAAAATAAGATTCAAATTAACAAAGCAGCTGAAACAGCAGTATTCCCCTTAAGTATGTGTCTGTAGAAAACCAGATTCCTACCCCGTCTAGCATACTTAATGTAACAAAGATTAGTTTGTAGCATAGATAATATAAATATTACAAAAAAGAAGAAAGAAAATACGTTTATTCAGACACACAACTTACACATAACAGGAACAATATATTACTAAAATAAATTAAAAATAAGATTAAACAATAATATAAAAGTAATAAAAAATAATTTAAAACAAAGAATGAAATAAAAAAGGTTATGTGCGAGGGTGTAACTGGAAGGGCGACCAGCTCAGCACGAAGCTATAGCCTGGACAGCTGCAGCGCTGATTTTCAGCTGGACCCTACCGATTCCACGCTTAAAATTGATTACAATTGTTAAAATTAAACGATTAAAATTGTTATTGATTATTTATATTACAATCTTTATATTAATACAAAAAAAAGACATGCCCGTTGAGTTTCTTGCCAGTTCTTCTCATGACGGTGGCTATTTCTGGTGGTAGCCTTTTGACATCAACAAGCAGGATAATTTCATTAACGTTGAGAATAAATAATTTCATTTCATTAACTTGCACTGGATGTAACTATGTATGTGTGAGCCTATGTAAGTTCGGGTGAAATCTTACGAGTTAAATTATATCCCGATTTCGGATTGAGTGGGAATTTTGTACGCAAATGTATATCACGTGACTATATAAGAATGTGACATCATAGAGCTGATCTGATGATGGATTCGTAAGGTAGCCATAGGAACTCCAAAGCTTGTATTTAGTAAGTTTTCTTTAATTTATTCGCTTTAGAAGAATGTACTTATTCCTCATGATTCATGCCACTTCCACTCGGAGTTTACAAATCCGCACTTAGCTTAAATCTATTTTCTCCACTTTCAAAGAACCAAACTCTCTAAGCCACAACCTAACCTGCATGTCTGCATCGCGGTATCAACATTTTCACTCACCGTTGCATAAAAGAAACAGCTCAGTTCTTACAAACGGGGAGTCCTATACCACGGGGCGAAGCGGCTTGCAACCGCTACTCTCAATTGCAAACATACATCCAACTTTGAACCCTAAGCCACAGTAATAGGTACTAGTTTCAACATTTGCCATTCTAACACAACCTAAATTTCTCCAGACTAGTTCGGGCGCAATTTATAGGAATGACGAATGATTGGAAGACTTCATTGAGATCAAAACTGAGCTCGCGTGGTTGATTTGACTCCCTTTTTTGATTTAAATAGATCAAGTTGATAGTTAGAAGGAAGTCTTTTGTCACGCACCATCCGGCTATGTTTTTTTTTTGTTTTTCTGTTCTTTGTTTGATGCTCGGAATAAATGATTTTTGATTCGATTTGATTTGAAATGAACTTCCATCTCTGGTATTCCCAGAGCGCTATGACATGTTCTTCTTCAAACGAGGCTTTAGGAGGGTTCTTAAAGTCGTAGCGACCCCTGACATTGCAGAGGTCCATGAGCGACCCTATACCTACTAAAATAATATTTTAACTATTGTAACTGACCGTAAGTGGTTAGTGTCGTTCATGGAAATAAATTTAAAACGACGCCTTCCATTTTTCAAGAATAACATATAAACTAGTGAAGTTAAAAATAACTGAGAATATTTTTATGCCTCATAACAAATAAATCATTGAAATCGGCCACATAATAATTATCTACGCATTCAACATGACTTTCTCTGTATGATATAGATGTTGATACAGACGGCAGCAATAAAACAGTTTTAATAACGCATAGAAAAGAAAAATAAAAAAAGAAACAAATTTCGTGTTAATTTATTTATTTCTTTCTTCTTGGCTTTATATTCTAAAAAAAGATGACCCATTTTCGCAAAACTTATTTCAACGCCATCTGTTATCCAACTACATGTACTAATTTTAGGCTTTTCCTTCGGGTGTTTTCCATTCCATTTGGACCGGAAATCAATAAATGTTCTAAAATTGTTGATTACTTAGACATACTTATGCATTTCAGTTATTTATTAATCTTAAATAATCTACAATTCGTTTCTAATGAAATTGTATTAAAAAAAGCGTTTTTTTTGTGAAAAGTCGTAAATCAGGACTTTCACTTTTCATTGACAACCCCAAGTTTCCACTGCGCAAGTCAATACAATGTCATATTACGACTCTGTCATATTAAATCAAGCATTTATAAAAAGAGATTGTAACAAAATATTTTAAAATACTTATCACAAACAAACAAACTTAATTTGTTCGGGTAAATTGTTTAGAAAAAACAACATTTGGATGGCCATTTCAAAATAAAAGTTCGCGTTGACATTGAGGTACTTTTTAAAGCTTATTATTTTAAAAACGTGTTTAAAGTTATTTTAAAAACAAAACAAGTAATTCTGTTATTATTATTGTATTTATTAAGCAGTAATACACGCACAATAACAGAGTAATTTTGACTAATTTGAATTTTAATTGATTGCATTTGCATTTCCTGTTGTTAAGGAGTGTCCATATCATCAATATGTTTCAAGTTTGATTGACGTTCGTGTCAATATTATTGACTTGAACTTTTGTTTTTTTTATCAACGTTTAGCTTCTATTATAAATACATTCATGTTGCGGAATATATGTTTAAGTTACATACATGCCTAACTGGGGTAAATTATTCATGAATTCAATATAGATATGATAAAATAGAGTTAACTGTTCTATTTACTTGATAACACAAATAGCAATGTAAACATGTACTTTTTGTGATGGTGGTACAATAAAGCTGTTACCCCATTTAGGTGACTTGCAGTATTCATTTTAGAATTAAGTCGCTACTTTAAATATCTTAATTCTATTGAAATTAGCCTTTTATTTACTTGAACGGATACAGTTATTAAAATTCCACTGTGACTGTCAAATTATAATGGACTTACAATAGAACTAGAAATACTTTCCTTATAGCTCTCACTTTTCTTGCAATTTTAGCTGATTTTTGGATTTTCAGACAAATGGCCACAGGAGGCAGTGGAGCTGTGTTTTTTCTTGGAACTAGAGCTCATTATCAGGTATTTTAGAACATGTTAATTAGAATACTAAAAAGTTTCCTGAAATGTTTCAATTAGACTCAGAACACTTCCAAATTTAAATGAAAAGAAATTGATTCTTCCATTCCCGAAGTCTCAGAACTAAAATAATGTTACATAGAGTATGCTTTACATAGAGCACACACACAACACCGGTGGGAAAGCGGTAGTTATTTGTCATACCGGTAACATCAATTGTAAACTTTAAGAAACTAGGCAAGGAACGATTATCGAAGTTCATCAAATGTTAAATTGAAAGAGAAAACGTTTTATTTTCATTCAGGTCCTTCAACAACCAGAAAACCGTTTCGATTTAGAAAACGGTAACGCGTCAACGGAATCCATCTATCAGAACCGTTCGGTACAGGAGTTGTGGCCCCAGGACGAGATGAAGGACTTGGACAACAAAGATTATTCTAAAGATTGTAACTGGACTTACGAGAATGAGGTCAATGGTCGGTATTTATAACTATTAATTTTCTTTACTAATTGCATAGATCTAACTCTTTTATAGACAAGGTCTTGGAATTTAATTCTTAAAAAAAGTTCTTTCGGTATTTTTCTATCTAATAGTTTGCCACTTATTTGTTAACGAACTCAATATCATGATTTTCATATTTTTCTTTTTTCACTTTAACAACAGGATTTAATTCATCTAATACATATTTATTTTGTATAGTAATTGTTTACCAAAGAATTATTACCTATTAGAGGTAATAATTCGTTGGTTGGTTTACTAGTACTTTAATTATCCCTGAAAATAAATGTTTCAAAGCATTACGCTATGAAATTTTAAGAGTTCGCTCACTAAAATATTACAAGCAAACGAAATAAGTTATATTATAAAGTAATCAACCACTGACGTTTGCGAAAAAATGCAAAATGCAAAGCTTTTGTTTCAGTATCTGATGAGAAATTTAAGGAAGATAGCATGGGTAACGGCATCAAGAAACGATTGATACGTCGTGTAAGCGAGACTACGTCTGAAAAGGACAACGAAATAAAACCAGCCATGTTGAACAATATTCAAGACAGGTAATTACTAAGTACAATACCGTTTTATATTATCTTCAATTAGTATGTCTAGACATTGGATTCCTATAGTATTAATCAATTAATTGATCTACATCGTCTTTTTGACAATTCGTTTAATAATGTCAGCTCCCATCCATTGCTACTTCATATGCTCAAGTTTTTGGATTGAATCAGCTATCAGGTTCACTTGTACATAATACAAGTATCACTTATCTAAAATTGAGTAATACTTTGGCAGTTGTTATTTCCCACCTGATGGTAAATCGTCGTCTCAGTGCTTGTTTGGCCAATCTGCACTCGAGCAAATTTTACAGGAGACAGCAAACAAGCACGGAATTTTCGTTAAGTGCCGTGTTGAGAAAAAAATTGAAATTAGATTTTTATTGTTTTAGAATTGAATATTTAAAAAAAATATTTACCAGTCGGATGGAAATTTTATTCTTTATAATACTGCATTAAAAAGTAATTTTCGTAAAAAATTACAGATTAGCCAAACAAGCACTGAGGCGACGAAATGATTACCGTTGCTGATCGACCTCTACAATGCCAGAGCATAGACATCGTATTTCATCAACACTGGATACCGCGATATACTGGTGTACCTTGGTTATAAAATGATTTGGTGCTATACCCGAAAAAAAAAACATATTTCCTAGTACCTTCAACACATAAACTTTATGGAACACTTATCTACCATGCTCTTTTCTTACACAATTAATAAACGGGTTCTTACCACGATTTTTATTATTATACATACACTTTTTTCAACCTTTAACAGCGCCTCGTCAACTCCGAAACCTCGTCGTCGTCATCCGTTCATGTCGTTGCTGTCATCGTTGACTCGTCGCAAGAGACGGTACGAGGAAGACGAGACACAATATCTTCGCCACATCGAGAGTGCTCTCATGACGTGCACTTACAAGGAATCTTGTCGATGTCTGGATTGTCAGGTAGGTTGATAGAGATAGATTTAAGGCCTAATTTGAACGTTTTAAAAAGATAATGAAGTCATTTATTGACCAAAAGCACACTTTACTATAAAATAATAAGAATATATGACCTCAGCAAAATAGGTAGAAAATTGTAGAGTAGAGCAAGAAAATTAGAAAACAAACTCTGGATACACTCAGGATTAATAATCTCCGCGCAGATTACGAGATATAATAGTTAAATATATTAATTGGTAAAACATGGAATTTTGAAACTATATCACGATCCTTAATCCTAATTAATAATTTCAAAATTTCATTAATTTCTTACAAGCTAAAAATAGTGGTAGATATAGCTGGATGTTTTTTTGAGAAATACTACTAATATAATCAGTTGGTGATTGTAGCAATAACTCCAAAAACTACTCAAATCTTAAATCAAATAGATAAAATGTAAAATCATACTAGAACCTCTACTAAGGGGACGAAGCGATGGAAAAGAGTGCCGAGCGCGTAACGCTTCGCGCCGTCCCTCCAAACCCCGTGCAGGGTTCTGGCCTCAGCCGGGGTTCGGACGCTGAGTGTGAGCGGTTGGAGGTTTTAGTGCGGTTCAACTCCCACATATCCTGCCCGCGGGGCAGGGGAAAAAAAAACCTCTACTAAAGTGAGTACTTTCGCAAAAGTTATGACAGGAAAATGATCATAAAAAGCGTTTAACAGAAGTTTGATAGTAATTCCATAGATTTATCTAAACGTTTCAGATGACACATGCAAACCTAATCAAACTGTGTTAACGCGTCTCTTATTACATATTGTGACGGCAATTTGTACCGATAACAATTTAGTACGAACCATGACCTCATATTCCTATCATGTATCATGCAAACTGAGACCAGACGTAATTTACGCAACGTCATCAAACTAGTTGCTAAAGTCTAGAACAATGCGTTTTATAGCTGACGAAAAAGTGACTTAGTAAAACTAACTACTATTACTTTTTTTTCGGACGGGAGGAAATCGCCGGACTTCCACTCGCCCTGCGTGTGGGGTATGTGGGAGTTGAACCGCATCAAAACCTCCCGCCGCTCACGCTCGACGTCCGATCCCCGGCCGGGGACAGAACCCGGCACGAGGCTGGTAGGGGTGACAGGACACCCCCGCACCCCGGACGTCGAAACGGCAGTTGTCGGTGAAGCGACCACCGGCTCCCTCGGTAGGCGGGGCAATCAAAGCCCGCCGAGATGGGGCCGCGTGATGGAAGGCCTCCCTCGGCTCAGGCCGGGTCAGAACCACCCTGGGTCGGGGAGCGCGGCTTGCCATCCCCCGGTAGCTGGTACAAAGGGTGCGCGCTGTGGCCTAGCGCAGCACCCCTCGGGTCCGGTGTTGGTGGACCCGGTACTCTTAGGGAACCAGATCCCGGGACACCTCCCGAGGTCGGCCCCCCGCTCGAAACATTGTAAATTAAATTAAATATAACTAATAATTTTTCGCAAAAGCTGATATTCATGTAGTTTGCATGCGGAAGTAAGGTAACCAAATTTAAGTTTCTTTGAAATAAACAGTTAAAATTAAATAATGTCATAATCTATTAAATAAGAATTTCAGTTTAGTAAATATTAAAGCTTTATTTATTGCCAAACGCAACCAATTACAGCACCAAATTTCACAATTGAAAAAAATATTCTTATCAACAACAAATAAAGATTACCCGATTCTTAATTTAACATCTTTATCCAAACTTAATCAATTTTTTAGCAATATTTACATTTAATTTCTCGAAAAATCTAAATATTTTTCGTCTCATTTTAATGTTAACAAAAAAAATCAATTCACAATGAAATTTGTAGGTTAAAAAGGTTTTTTTCTACAAAGTTTTCTAGCTAAATAAATAACATGCTGTTTAATTTACAAACACAGCTAGATTTCTAAAACATAACATTTTACGATTTTCTTAACCTAATTTCAAATACCGCATGAAGAATCGAAGAAATCAAATATAAATTCAATGATAACATTAAAAATGTTTCGAAATGATTTCATAACGACTAAAACTGATGTCAATATTGTTAGTGTGGACCTACCCTAATTGATCTGCAAAATATTACGTCTAAAATATTTTTTTTTCTCCTGCCAATTTTCGTAAAAATATTTTAGTATCATAAAATGTTGATAAATTCTGTTTTACTATTATAATTTATTCTTGAACGAAGACAAATGTGTTTCTATCTTTTTTAATATTTCCAATACTGGTATGAAGCCAATAAAATATTTTTTTTGACTTCCATTCTAATTATAATTATTGTTGTTACTGGCTGAAGATAAGTCTTTGAAAGCTAAAAGTTGTTAATTATTTACTATTATTGAGACCTCATTAAATAAATATCTTAAATACTTCTGTAATAATATTATGTACAAATTGTTTATAATACGTCAAAGCTAAAATCAGCCTTTTATTTTGACAAATTTAGCATTATTAACTAACAACGTCTAGTGGGGTTTTTATTTTACTTTGTTTAGTAATGTTAGTAAAAAAACATGTCAAAACAATCATGCTGGAAGCAAAATGGCGCGAAATTTATATAAAACTATAGACTCTCTTGCTCAACAAATTTGTCTATATCATAGTCCGAATGTACACTCTCATTTTCTTTTACAATAGTTTTATTTCTTTCATCTATTCTTGTACACTTCAAGCAGGTTTGACCTTTCCGGAGCCAACAGCCTCTATGGTACATAGAATTACATTTTTCACACATTATAGCCCCACTATCAAATGGATAGAGTATTTCATTATTACCGCAAACCTCACATAAATAACCTTTGCCGGAACATAACGGGCAGTTTGTGATGTGACTCCGGCAAATTTCAGTCAGTTCCGTCAATTCTGATTCTAAAGAACCATCATTGATTGCTTGTAGATGTGACATACTGTATTTCTTGTTTACGTCACCTAATTGTACAAATAACGGTGATAGCAAACTCGAGCCTTCACCGCAAGCGCAAAGATACCGCCTCATCCATTCCAAGTCTTTCCGCATTTTGTGAACCCATTCTAACTCTGCGATAAAACTAAAGAGTTTTGGATTAACATTTTCAATGTTTATGTACGGACGTGACCAGGCAGTGGTCAACATTTGCACGGCTAGTCGAGACACGTAGCGCTTGTCCCAATCCCAATTGTGGACAACTCGAGCTGGGATTGCGTATTGGTCATTCCAGTGACATGTTGTACAGAAGTATAGCCCGGTGTAATCACATAACCGAGGATCGTTCCAGGCATCTTTAAATGTCAATGTTGTTTGGCATTCAGCACATTTGTAATCCTGGGCGGCCAAACCTCTTTCTGGGCAAATATTCATGTCGAATTCACCTTTTTCGGTCATAACGACATGTGCGCACACCCTGCAGATGTCGTCAACGCATTTGTAATGACACACATATGAACAGTCATTGCAAATGTACGAACTTTGAACTATACTCCATATTACTCCGCTGCAGTGGTCACAAAACTGTTTTCTGTTGCTCGGGTTGACTTGCTGCTCGAAGTGGTGACCCTTGATCGCCACCTTGACCCTCGTGTGTCCTTCGTTGTCTTTCAAATCCTCTAGTCTTAGCCTCAGTTCAACTAAATACCTGACGAGCCATTTTCGTTCGTCGGAGCACTGTGACGTGTTCAAGATAAGTTCTTTGCACTGATTTATCGCTTTCTCGATGTCTTCTTTCGTTGCTGAACTGTGAATCTTGAGTTTTTTGTTTGCTATCGACTTTGGGATGTAGTTTGAATCGTAACTTTCGTCGGCAGAAACGCACCCAGAAGTTGACGATGTAGACGGGCTCCGTTCCGTAACACAGGTCCTAGGGCTGCAGCATATCAAGCTGCCTCTATATTTAGGCGAATCGTTTGCAAGCGCTGCGGCCATTGTCTATAAAAATTAACACAAAGGATCATCAAAAATCACAACAACACTTTTTGCAGTTTTCGCGACTAATCATGCCATTTCTTCTAAAGTGAGGCACCTGAGTAAATTTTCATGTCGATTAATACTTCCGTGTCGTATTCGCGTGACGTTTCCGTGTTTGCATATCCTTTGTTTTGATTAAAATTAATTATTTTCGTAATCAACACAAGAATGTTTCGTCATTATTTTGACATTTAATTTTTGTCTCGCTAAGGTGGTAGAACTGATTCGTTACGATCTGTTTTACGTCAACAAAAGAATCGAGAAAAATTCAAAATGATATTTTGAATTACATATTATTAAAAACTAAAAAAAATAATACACACAAGAGGAACACGGATGAGAGTGTCTTTAAGAATTCGTTGCACAACTTATATATACCTTTTTCTTAAAAATGCATCGTTCAATAAACATGAAACGGAACGTGAACGTGAACGCAGGCGTGCCAACATTACAGCATTCAACCTTGATTCTTCAATGACAAGTTTGCGCGTTGTACATTGCTAGTTTTTCACAAATAGAAACTGGGGCACTCCCATTGAAACTGCAATGGATTGATAAATATTCAAAGATGCGATCATGGATTTGCATTGATTAACTTTACAATGAGGTCATGATTCTGGCCTAGTTCCATTATTTTAAATAGTTTAAACTTAAAGCAATATAAATGATAATAATTATTAGGTAGACATTTTACCAATAAGGCAAACAAACAAACATAGGTTCCACCTGTTGAGAAGTGGCTCAACCATAGCTCAAGAATATTTATTGAACTTGGAAACTTTAGCAAAACATAGTGCTTCTTTGTCGTATGCTCATTTAATGTTTAATTTGTATCTAATAAATAAACAAAAAAAAACTTAATTAACTGGTCAAATTGGTAGGACACTATGTTTGTTAGCAAAGATTGATTGTAATTAACTGTTCTTTCGATTACCGTCATAAAAATACAGGGTGTTAATTTTTGCCGATTTCATTACTTTGATTTTCCGACAAACTAAAAAAAATATGAAAAATATGTGAATGCAGTATTATTAAACATGAAAAATAAAACCTGTATATTTTTTAATGTACTATTACTACTACTATTTGGATATTAACACGATTTTTAACCTAAATATCCTGATTTTAGACCTAATCTCCCTCTGTTGTTCCAGAGCCGTTACTTCGAATGCGATGAAAGTGACGACTATTCATCAGACGAGAGTGACTACTACCCGCAGGCGGTGGTCGCCGCGATGCCGCAGCCGATGCAGCAGGAAGAGGATGATGAGGTAAGGTTCATCATTTATTTCAAAGTTGATATGGACATACATACATTTTGAGCGTCAAAAAACTACCACCAGTTCGCTAAAATTACGCCTCCGTCCTGAGCAAGAAACTCAGCCGGCGTGTTTTTTTTTATTTAAATTGTTTTTTCTTTTTAATATTGTTGGAACGAAGTTCCTTATCACGCGTTGTGAAAGGGGGCTAGGCGGAAAAAATTCTTACGAAAAGTTGTCACGACATTTTTTTGTTTTAGATGATTATCGCTAGATGGCGCTGTGATCAAAATCTTTTAAAACACGTTCTTTATCGCGTGTTACGTTAGGAAAAAAAAAATATAATATATGTTTTAATCCAAATGAACTTCGTTCTATTCGGGGGTTCCATGACACCTCTCAAGTTTTTTACAAAATTTTTGTTTTCGACAAATGTATCAATTGAAACTGTTAAAAAAAAGTCAGTCGCTCATGGATCTCTACAATGCAATGTGTTTTTCAGTGTTTTTGTTTTTCAAGGTGAATAAATTTACTTATACCATTGTTACTTATACAGGGTGGATCCGTAAGGTAACCTTGTCCCAGCTGATGTGGGGTGAATGATCTGTCGAAGTACAACTCAGAACTACTTCTATTTAATTACAAAATTTTACTCTTAAGATATTAAAATTTTTAATTAAAAAACTTCCAGGTTTTCGTAGACATGATACCAGGAGACAATACGTCCACCGATCTCCTCATCGAGAAAGAGAAGGTTTCTATATCCTCTGAGGAGCAGGAGTCGGAGGAAGATAACATGCATTTGGAGGTGGCAGCAGGAACTCCTATACTGCTCAACTATTTGCTGACTCATCCGCTGTCATGCTGTATACAGTAATTTAACATTGGAGGACACCAAACACCAAAGACGTTCAACATCACTCTTATACAGGGTGTATGAAGACCACTCCCACAGGCTGGGTGACTAGTGATACCTGGGATGTTAAGCTATAAGCAAAAAAAATCGTTTAAATGGACCACTTTCCTGGCTTATCATCACAGGTATCACTAGTACTACCACCAGTCTTCGTTTTCGGGAGTGGTCTTCATACACCTTGTAAATTATAACTAATGACCGGACATTGAACGCAATTCTTTCTGTCCAAAAGTAACGTACTAAATGTCAAAAGGTACGTCATTATACGCACGGGTCACGTGACAAATTATTTTGTTGAAAATATTACTATTTTCATTTAAATTTGCTTTGTTGGTCGTTCTGAGGATACTTAGAACATTGCAAGTTAATTTTTTTTTTTAGTTGGAGGAAATCTCCGGATCCCCACCCGCCCTGCGGGCGTGGTATGTGGGAATTGAACCGCACTAAAACCTCCAACCGCTCACACTCAGCGTCCGAACTCCGGTTGAGGCCAGAACCCAGCACATGATTATGAGGGAGGGAGGGATAAAATGAATGAAAATGGTTTTCAATGTCCTCTCTTTAAGCTTGAATCTCTTTGCCAGAGACAGACCCAGCGTTACCAAATATCACACACCTACTGAAAATTCTCGAAGAGTTAAGATTAAAATGTTTAAAGAAAATTCCACTTTTCTAATAAAAATATTATTTTGTAGTAAATTGTGATTTTATGGCCTACAATGACGAATAACTCGCTATATTATTTAAAAAATACTAAGAACCTCTACTGTACATTAACCATAGCGCTGATTTTCAGCCTCAAATGGTAGTTGCGTCACAATGTATTGAAAACTATAATATTGAGAATGACTTTAATACAGGGTGGATCTGTAACTTTGTCCCAGCTGTAGTGGGGTTAATGGCCTGTTGAAATACAACTTGCGCAATTTTTATTTTTTGGATCGGTTAAACTTTTTTTTCTGACATTGTATGTAAAATGTACGACTATCGTTGCGGACTTCCATATGACGAAAATATTTATTTATTTATTTAGGAAACAAACAATACACCATTAACAATAAATTTCACGCATAATACAGTACTTAACCAGCATCCCACCAATTAAAATTAACATAAAAATCTCGGAGACAATGAAGCCTAATAAAAATATTTAGTAAATATTTATTTGTAACAATCAAAATAATCAGAATATATTTAAATTTAATCACATAGTTCATTCATAACTCATATTTATCCAATTCGTTAAATAAAAGTGGTTTTAAGTTTTATTTCAACGGGTTATTAATCCAAATTTCAGATGGGATAAAGTTACAGATCCACCCTGTATATGGAGTGTCGAACCTAGTCAGCTATAGAATAGACACTAGGTATTATACCAAACCATAGTAGTTTTAATTATGTGTGTAGTGCAAAAAAGAATACCAATGTTGTATTCAATATTAAGAAATATGTTAGCTTTTTAACTTCGATCAAATATAAGATATGCAGTTTCGAAAAAGTGTTAAAAATTAACTTTTGACACTTAAAATAAACCACTAAAAGTGTATATCAAAATTAACCCTTAAATGGACGATTTTTGTTTTACGTTTTAAAAAAATATATTTGTGTAATAGACATGTATTACTGTACTGTCTAGGAAAAAATGAGTACAAAAATCTAGACATGAATTTACTATACTTAAAAAAATAGTACAAAATTCGTTCAGAAATAAGAACTAGTTGTCAAAATTAACAAAAAATTTAAAGACTTGGTCAATTTTATCTGTGATTTTTAGTATGTTGTTTAAAAACAACATTCTCCATTTAAGGGTTAAGTATTTTGATTTACAATAACTTACACATTCGTTACTAAGAGTAATGGTACCTACAGTGAATTTTGACACTGAATACAAAATGGCGGTCGCTAACCAACGAAAATCAAAAGATGGTATTTTATTTTGATGTTGTATTTTTTTTTTAGTGCCATTGACTCTAATTAAGTATCTGGGAATATTTTATCGAAGTTTATTAATACACTATTAAGCTAAGTTCTAGTGATGTGCAATACTTAAAAGTTAAAATATTTATTGCTTATAAAAAAGGACTCACGGTGGAGTCTCTGCCTAAAAGTTATTTTATCTTCAGAAAAAGGACTATAATTGTTTTAAATACTTTATAGAGTATGACAGGTTGTGAATGTTAATTGATTGTAGAAGTAGTTGGCTCTAAATATGTCGGTATATTGTTTTTTGTTGTTTTAGAGTAGAGGCAGCCCTACAAAGAATCTAGAAAGAAAGTTTTACATTTTTTAGGTAAAGAGTATTTAGAAAAAGTACACCAATACATTTAACTTCATTTTTAGGTTAAAAGAACTTTATTCTCATTCGAACTAACAAAAAAAAATACAGTGTGCAAAAAACGTAGGTATTCTGCCACGTGACGTCACAACATGCTAACTTTATAGGTACAAATCTAAAAATTTTAGTTTCCAGAGTAAATTTTTACTTCTCGTGACCTCGCACCCCACACTTGCGCCACAACCAATGAAAGTTTAGTAGAGAAATTAAATATGTTTTAATTTAAAAAGGCGCAAAATATTGCCTACATAGTTAAAATATGCTGACTTTTCGTTCATGTAGATAACATTTGGACCCGTTTGAAAGCGTTTTAAACAGTTTAAATACTTTATTTTAGGGCTGCCAATGTTAAGTGTAACATAATTTGATAAGCACGTTGTATTCTTCGATAAAATATAACAATGTACACAGTTCCAAAAGTTCAGAAAACAGTGTCTCATAAATAATACTTTTGACACCTAATAACCTTAAAACATAGAATTATTACATCTGGAATCAACAGAATGAAGCCAATTTAAAGTGCACCGATCGCGCGTAACAACACGATGTTTTGAATCAACATCATAAATAACAAAGTGAAATTTTAAAGAACTTATGTGTATGCAATGTTTTATTAGTGTGTTAAACGAATTGAGTGTCATCGGTACACTAACGCCAGAATATCGTGTTACGCGCGATCGGTGCACTTTAAAATGGCTTCATTCTGTTGATCATGGCGTTGATTCCAGATGTAATAATTCTATGCCTTAAAATTGAACATTACAGATTTAAGTGTATTGGGAAAAGTCTTATGGATTAAAAAAGGAGCATATTCAAATTCTAACAAAGAATAAAGCGACTTCGAATTTTGACACCAAGAAATTTTGTAAAATAGCGTTCATTAAGTGAAAAGATAGATTTTTATTTTTCGTGTTTAGATGGTGCCATTTTTATTAATTGTGTATCTAGTTATATTTGATTGAAGTTTGTATTAGTAATTAAGATGTGGCTTCTAAAATGCTTATAACTATATTTAAAAAATAATTATTACGCGATATTATTTGTTTTATTCCATTATCTATAGAACTACGGAATAAAGAGTATTGGTCTAGTGGCCTATGCCTTGTTCTGTTTAACTACTCAACTGGGAACTGCGTCAAAATTGGTTTCTTTACTTATCTGTGCCAGGAGCCAATGTTGAGTACGAGGTGACGTTGGTTCGTTTTTGTTTACATTTTGTTATCGTCTCATCTCGTTACGGAGATAACATAATACATTTTTTCCCAAAATGTTATACAGCGTAGTATATAGGGTGTTGGTGCCCGGTGAAACAATACGTTCACAGCAAATAGTATACTTGATGTAGAAGCCATCCACCAAGTCTGGGTTTTCTAGGCATAATATATCATAAGTTATAACTAATCAAAACTACGTGTAAATTTGTACATGATCAACCCTACCGTACTGACCTACACCAACAGCTAAAGATAAAGAATTAAAAAAATATAAGGTTAATTAAAATCAACAACAATTTTTTATGTAAAAATCATTTTTCAATAAGATAGTCAAACAAGGTAGTGATTCTGAATACGATTTGGAGTCATCTAGAGAAAATTGACGAACCCAGACGAGTGGGTAAATGATTTTTTTTAAGGTCGCAGTGTTCCCTGGCCTTGCAGAGGTCCGGGTCGGTCATCACTTACTATCAGGTGAGCCGTAACATGTGGGTCATTCCATGTCAAATCGACAAATAGTTGGACGCGACCCCCACCGATTCGGATGATTTTTGGTGGAGAGTTTTGTCTCATTATAAAACGAAGTTCTGCCAAAGGAAAAAAAATTTAAAAATTTTTCCTAAGAGATATTCAATACCAAAAATTTCATTGTTTTTCCGATTTTATGAGTTTAGTTGTTAAATATTTCAGAGACTACTGAGTATTAAAAAAAAACTCTGGTATATTTTCAGAGGATACTTAGAGGTATGAGAAAAAAATTTTATTGAAAAAAAATTTTGAAACTGATTAAAATTAAAAAATTTTGAATTTTTCAAAATCGTGAAAAGTACCCATCGCGGGAAAATTTTGGCCTGATTTTTTTTTATATTATACTTATAACATATCTAAAGATATTCTGAAATTTTTAGAGGGGTGTTAATTTTCGTTTCATAGATATGAATTTTTGAATTTTGAAAAAAAAATTTTTTTTCTATTTTTATATTTTTTTTTTGTTAAATATCATTATTCTACTACATGATTACTAAAATTTGGGGTCTAAAATATTTTTTTCATGTTAATGGGATGTGAAAACAAAAATATTTCAAAATATATTATAGATTCAACTTTAAATCAAAACTTAAATAATGTTAAAAGTGTCACACTCTGCCGCCTAAAAAACACTGATGTTTATGATATCATCGATGAATCACCAATGAAAACCAGGTAGGGAAATCAGAATTTCGAGTTTTTTTACTTGATGGCAATTAATCTTTTATTTTAAAATTGATATCATTTCTTTCTTTCAAGATTGAGAAAAAGGTCTGAGACATCAACCTCAGAAAAGGAAGAGACCAAAAAACGTCGTACGAAATAAACTGCAGCAAACTCTGAAAGGACAAGAGGAATTACAGTCTTAAAAATGAAATACTTCCTTTATGCTTTTAATCCTTTCATTTGATCACGGAAGCCTTAAATGTTAAATAGTATTCTCAATAAACAGATAATTACATACAATTTTGAAATATTTTTGTTTTCACATCCTATTAACATAAAAAAAATATTTTAGACCTCAAATTTTAGTAATCATGTAGTAGAATAATGATATTTAACAAAAAAAAATTATAAAAATAGAAAAATTTTTTTTTTTTCAAAATTCAAAAATTCATATCTATGAAACGAAAAATAACACCCCTCTAAAAATTTCAGAATATCTTTAGATATGTTATAAGTATAATATAAAAAAACTTCAGGCCAAAATTTTCCCGCGATGGGTACTTTTCACGATTTTGAAAAATTCAAAATTTTTTAATTTTGATCAGTTTCAAAATTTTTTTTCAAAAAATTTTTTTTCTCATACCTCTAAGTATCCTCTGAAAATATACCAGAGTTTTTTTTTTAATACTCAGTAGTCTCTGAAATATTAAACAACTAAACTCATAAAATCGGAAAAACAATGAAATTTTTTATATTGAATATCTCTTAGGAAAAATTTTTAATTTTTTTTTCCTTTGGCAGAACTTCGTTTTATAATGAGACAAAACTCTCCACCAAAAATCATCCGAATCGGTGGGGGTCGCGTCCAACTATTTGTCGATTTGACATGGAATGACCCATGTAGAAAAATTAAAAATACAACAGAAATAAAACAAATCATTATAAATTTCAATTTATTCCTTCAAAACATAATTTTCTCTTGCATTTTTCGCTGCAGATTTTATACGATACATACTTGTATTCACCATAATTTCGCCATTAATTTATAAAATTCTAATCTTGTGCTATTATTCAAACTTAATCTAAAGAGCAATGTACTTATTACAACTAGAAGACTTGCCGGGCGATCGTAAGTCGTCACTATAAAGGGCCTATTTAAATCTCCAATATAAAATAATTATGATGACAATTTTCAATAGTTTTTTTTGTAAATATTATGCAGTAGATTTTATGACCTTTGTCATAGTATCATATTAATTGTAATTTTTTTGATAAGTTAAATTTGATTTTGATATACAGGGTGATTGAAATGCCAGGAAAAGTTGTTAGTTAAATAGTGATTTTAGTATATTTTGCTACAAAAAGAAATACAATTACATTCAAAGACTTATTCTCCTAGATACAGAAACTGCTAAACTTTGAAAAAAATACACCCTGTATTTTAATATCATCAATCAATAGAGTACCTTATAAAGATCAAACATCCCTTAGATATATGGTTATTTAAATGAAAGGAACAGTCCAAAATTGGTATTTTAATACAGCATTTTTGTATACCTATTGGGGTATTTCAAAATTCCACCCTGTATAATTATACATATATTTTGTTTATTAAGGGTATTTCAGATTGAATGTATTTTTACCTGATGGTAAGTGGTTACTGTCCCAAAAACTTGTCTTATTTTTTAAGTAGATATATCATCATAGCATTTTATAAAAGAGACCGAATATGCCCATTTGACAATTATGGAACTTAAACTAGAAATTTGAACTGGCCAAGATCGAATCTTAGACATAAATGAGCTAGCGTTTTGTTCAATAATTAATTTTATATCTATCTATGTACAGAAGGCATTTACTAAATAAATGGCGAAAGTTGAAAGATTGTAAATATTGAAGGCATCTAATATTACTAGATACAGTGTACCGAACAAAACAGTACAGAATAGTGTTTCCAAACAACATTACCTAGGATGTTGTGAATGTCGATTTTTGGACATGCGAATGTTGACCATTCAAAGAAAAATTTCTAGGTTTTTTTACTGACATGTCAACTGTATCTTCCTAGTCTTTATAATTTATGTTATTGGAACGAAGTTCCTTATCGCGCGTTATCGAAAGGGGACTAGACGGAAATTCTTATGAAAAAGTTGTCACGACACTTTTTTTTGTTTTAGATGATTATCGCTAGATGGCGCTGTGATTATTTTTTTTTAAAACAATTCCTTATTTTGTTTTATATGATTAATGCTAGATGGCGCTGTGTTCAAAATATTTTATTACAAAATACCCTCACTAATTAATCGAAAGGAACTTCGTTCCATCCGGGTGTCCCTTGACACCTCTCAAGTTTTTTATTTTCCCTTTATTGGATCTAATTGGGAAGTACTTGCCTCCCCCCACCAAATAACTGAAACCACCCAGCAAATTATCTTGACAACGGAAGGCCGTAGACTCATCGAGTTTGGGCTCATTTTAAAGGGCAGGTTGAGGTCTTTATTTTGGATCAAAAATACGTGCAATCAACGAGTCAAAAAATTACCAATCTTTCAGTTTTGGTAGTGTTTAGTTGGTGCCATATTTATGCTCTAATCGTATATTTAGTATATTTCATAAGTAATAAACGATATAGTTACTTATTTGATCAAATTATCACGATATTTTTTTGTATAGGTAACAGAATAGTTAATAATCAACACCACCTGCGTCGTACGAGTGACCTAACTTATACATGAGTTTGAGTCTGTTTTCATGGACTTTTCTAATCTCTAAAATCTGATCCTAAACAGGTGAGGTGGTAAACAATATTCTTTTATGTCTTATTCATAGTATATTACAATTAATTTTTATAGCTTTCAATATTTTGCAATTTTTCAACTTTCATTCCCGTGTTAGACGTACCTATCTTATGTTACAAAAATTTAGGCTAATTATTATATTCAACTACCTACTTTTTATTCAGCAAAATCTTAATTAATTCTGCACCATTTTCTATCGTGTTAATTTATCTAATTTTTATGGGAGAGTTCATTAATTTTAAACGTGAAATAGTGAGAATTGAGCCAATTTTGACGTGAGATTTAGAGTTGAGCCAAATCTCACGTGAGAATTGGAGTTGAGTCAAATCTCACGTAAGACTTAGTATTGAGCGAAATCTCACGTGAGATTTGGAGTTGAGCGAAATCTCACATATCGACGTGTCCTACGTATACCATTTCAATGTTTTACACACAGTAACTTTGTTAGCACTTATACCAATGTAGTAGGTTGTATCTCTGAAAATAATTTGATTTTTAGACAATTTTCAGGATATAAAGATTAAGCAATTTTTTCATGCAAAAAAGATTTCGTCATTGGTTTTACCAGTATAAGTAGGACACGTCGATTTAATAAAAAAATATTGTATTACAAATTATGCTTTAAATCTATCACTGCACATAATAATTATATAATACTATTGTTATTAAAATGGCTGATAGTAATTTTAGTCTTTAAAATCATATATTTAAGGTACACTTTGGGGCAAAAGATTGTAATTATAAGAAATAATTACGACGGTGGATTTTATTTGTACAAAATGTATGCTGATTTAATTGTATAATGACTTTTAGAAAAATACTAATAGGCTATTATATATAGGGTGGATCTGTAACTTTGGACAATCTGACGTGGGGTGAATGACCTGTCGAAATACAACTTAGAACCACTTTTATTTTAGGAATAGGATAAACAATTTTTTCATCATAGTATGGAAATCCAACGATAGTCGTACCTTTTCTATACAGATCCACCCTGTATAATAGCAATAGATGTGAAAAATCGACATTATTTTGTAAAAGTAAAATGCAGAAATATATATATATTTTTTCCATTAAATAAAAAAAATGAATTGAATTGAGAATGTATTTCAAATTGTAAAATGCAATTCTGACCATGTCGTCGGTCCACATTGTGGGACTTGTGGGCAACTTTGCCTACGGCTCAGAGGAAGGCAGATTTTGCATAATATTAATTTTAGAATTACGCGACACTCTCAATGTAGTATTTCTTAGTAAAACAATTTTTAGGGAAAGAATATTTTTCTTTGAAAATGTTTTTTTTGGCATGTAGGCAATAAAAAAAGATTGTTATTAAAATGAAAAGGAAAAAAATATGATATTTTATTAAATTTTAAGAAAGCATACTAGATTCTTGTTTTTTATTTAATTAACAAAGAGAAATTTCACGATCAGATATTTTACGGCCCATCTGTTGGTAAGCGGTAACCGTCGCTCATGGACCTCTGCAAACATTATACAATTAATTCAGCATACCAGTCTTTAAAACAATAAGGAAAAAATTAACACTAATTTAACATGTAATTTATATCTAACTTAAACTAAAATTTAACACTAAAATTATGACTTTTTGTCACTTTTGCTAGTCCGTCACTTTTCACTAAAATTTTACACAAATATCACTTTTTAATTTAGACACGTGTTACGGCGCTATTGCGCTAGCTCAGTATAGTGCAGATGCGCTAAGTCAATTTGACTCTTTGTCACTCGCTACAATTTTACTCAAGTATCACTTTTTAATGTAGACACGAGTTTTGGAGTTATTGTGTTAACTCATTTTCACTTCACAGATGAGTTGGCGCAATTAGACATTTTACTCAAGTATCACTTTTTAATTTGGACACAAGTATTGGAGTAATTCAATGTGCAATGAAATGCACAAAATCATTTTCGCTTCACAGATGAGTTGGCGCAATTAGAGATTCTACTCAAATATGTTAATTTATAAACGAGTTTCGGAATTATTGCGCTAGTTCAATGAAGTGCAGTGAATTGCGCTAACTCATTTTCACAACACAGATCTGTAGACATATTATCATAGATATTTCTTATTAATGTTAATATTAAAACATGACTTTATATATTTCAAAGGCGCAAATTTGAGCAATTTCGTCTGCGTTACAATGGGAGAAATTCTTTAAAAGTACACCCCCACCAAATAATTGAAATCTCCCCGCAAATTATCTTGAGAACGGAAGCTCGTAGACTCATGGAGTTTGGACTCATTTTAAAGGGCAGATAGAGGCTGTGGCGACCAATAATAGCGCGAGATCCTGAATCGCGGTTACAACATTTGCAAAAATCTTCGCATATATACGACATCTTAAATCTACTACAGCGGGCTTCGGCCTGACCACCATACACTACCTCGCCCGCAACGAGATCTCCCTTTAGCCATAAGTCCACTGTAGATACCCACAGAGGCCTTTACTTTGGCTCTGTCAGATTCCCTCCACATCCAACTTTTGTCAAATCTTTGCATCATTTTATGTGAATACAAATATACGTTAAGTCTCAACTATTTATAATACATACTTATGTTTTTAATTTAGAAAAAAGCGAGAGTAACAACACAGTTCATTGTGACAGACAAAATGCGCTTCACCTGGTTTAGAAATAAAATCATGTTTTAATTTCAACATTAACAAAAAACTATTAACTTTCATGCATATTTTACCACGATTTTTAATAATTTTGGTTAAAAATTAACGAGAAAAAGGGTAAATAGATTTGTTTGTTGTTAAATCGACCTGCAGTATTCAGTCTTCTCGTGATCATGACGTTTGCAACAACAACGAAATATCGAGACAAAAATTAAAAGGATCGACTTCGACGGAAAGACATCTTTATCAAATGTATACAGGGTGATTTTTTAGAGAGGGTACATATTGCAGGAGGGTGATGAGTACTCTGTTTTAATACGCAATATTACAAAAAATAGGTAAAATTACAATTTTTTTTTCTAAATTCGACAATACTACCTCAAACATAAACAATTCGGCTTAAAGAGTGTTGACTAACGCCCTCTAGTGATCTCGCGCACCCCACACCTCCGCCACACCCATCAACTGTCGAAAAACCATCATTTTGCAAGAATTTTAGATATTTTTAAGTTGCGATTACTAAGGCATTAAGCCATATTCTTTGGTAATAATATTTTTACTGGTCGTATATAACCATCAGCTACCATGACCTTCAATATGTACCCTCACTAGGAAATCATCTTGTATAGGTTTTCATCCAAAGTGTCTGCTTTCTAACAAAAAAAAGAATCATCGAAATCGATTCATCCTAAGATGAAGTATTCGCACAGGAATTAGTGAAATCTTGTTCATTAAAAAGCAAAATTTTAAAACACTTTTTAAAGTACTTGTTCAATTTGAAAAAAATGGGACCCCTAATATTACTATCACCTTTTATTTGCAACAACGATCATCTTAACCGGTTAACCCATAAAGTCATTCAAGGAAAAAAGTCAACTTAACCTTTTGAAATGTCTAAAAATCGTGATAAATGTAATAATGCATGAAAGTAATGTAGATAATCGTGAATATTGTATTATATTTATTTACTAGCTGTTGTAATCTCTGTCACAGCGGTCGTCGTGGTCCCAATACTTTTTATTCCTAGGAACTTCTGTCACGTTTCTTCGCACCGGCTTCCCGGTATCAGAGTCACTGTCCCTACGTTTAGAAACTGACCGTTCACCGTCCTTCTTGAACTTATTTTTGTTTGCATCTTCGCTGTCCGTAATTTCTTTCCTCCAATTTTCTACTTGTCTACTAGACTTTTGTGTTTCGCTGTTCATTTTATCAGTTTTTCGCTCAACATCATTTTGTATCTCGACTTTTTCTTCGTAATCGCCTTGAGCGTTGTAATTTATGTTGTTAATTTGATTTTGTATGAAAGCGCCGTCTCCTTGTTGAAGGTAATTTGGGTATACTTCTGGGTATTTAGGGTAATTCGGTGGTAAAACTGAGGGATTAAACACCGGCTCGTCATCTTCCGTTTGACGCCAACTGTTCAAATCGTATCTCTTACTAAGACTGTTTTTGGTCCAATTCTCGAAGTTATCTTGTGACACAGACATTGCTTGTTCCTGCCTTAATAGTCCAGCTCCGGCGCCCAAAATTGGCCTCAATTTGGGCTTGACGTCATCATTTAGGCCCACACTTGTTATATTCTGGGCTAAGTCTTTTTCTGGATCTTTCCACGAGCCATATGTGACTTCACTGTAGCTATCATCGGTGGATAACTCTAAATGTGCTGCATAAAACTGTTGTAACGTGTTCGGGAGAGGCAGGAACTTGTTGAGGCACAGATCAGCGGACAGAAGCAACCATATAATGCTTTGTGGTGGCGGTGTTAACAATCTGAGTCGTATCGAGATGGAAAGTTCGTCCAATTCTTGTCCTAAAACTGTTAGGAGCTCTCGTCCGTTTTGCATTAGCTGTAAAAGAATATTATGGTTAGTTTTGTTGTGAGTACCAAAGTATTTCTACAGGGTGGATCTGTAATTTGTACTAGATGCAATAGTGTAAATAATCCGTCGAAATACAACTTGGAACCACTTTTGTGAAGTTTTTCAATATCATATAAAGCCTACAAATAGGGATTCAAGTTCTGAGATTCCGAGACACCTATAATGATATTCGTTAATACACAACATATAAAAATATTAAGCAATGTCAAAAACAAAAGGTACTAAGTTGTATTTTCACAGATCAACCACCACGCTTCTGCTGGGACAAAGTTACAGATCTACCCTGTATACAGGGTGTCCCAAAACTGTGCGACATGAACGGGAAGTACCTTAAATATTAGAGATAGGATGTTTTGCTGAAAGGAAACATCATTTATTTTTGATGTTTAATAATAATAAGTTTGAAAATCGAGCTAACAAAATCAACACCCTGTATTTTTATGATGCCAATCGAAAGAATAGTTAATTAAGAATATTTTTTGCTAACGATTTGTTTTCTGCAAAAAGCTTAACATCCCAAGTATCACTAATACTAACCCAGCTTTAAGGATTATTTTATTATTTTAAAGTGCTATAGCGATTACAAAACATTATATCACCTGTGTGGCTAAACTTCTGTGTGCTCTGACGTCATCACTCGCTAATAATGACCTCACATATTGTAGTAGAGGACTCGCCAATATATGTACTTTGTTACCGTTGCATAATCTCGCCTCTGAAATATAGAAAAATAATTATTGCCTTGTAGGATGAGCTGACGGCGGTAAGCGGTCACTGTCGCTCATGGACCTATGCAATGTCAGAGCAATGAGGGGCCGTTATCTATCACCTACACAGTAATATTATACAGGGTGGAATTTTTAAACGCCCCACCAAGGGAAGTACTCGAAATAATGATACAGTAAATTTTGCTGAAAGGAATTTTTTTTTTATTTTTGAAAAGAAACACAACTGCATTCATAGATTTATTAAATTAATACAATTCTAAAAAATCAAGTCCTGCATTTTAATTACACTAACACTAAAAAAAATAGTTTTATTGTACCTGCAAAATAATCTCCCATCAGATTAGCAGCATTGATCATGTACTGAGGATTAGCGCGTTCCAGTACATCCAATTCTGTGAACAAAAAACATTATAATTCAACACTTCGTCTGCGTCATAGACATGCAGTAGATTAAAAAAAGATAAAAAATCTTTATTCAGCCATAATTTAAAGTGTAATATACAATTAACCACTAGATCTCCACACACATTGTATTTTTAAAAGTAGATAAATTTTGCAAGGTGTAATTAAATTACCTCCAAAAAAATAGGTGTGTAGCTACATCTAAAATCCTCTTAAACCAATCGATCCCTTAAAAAACCATATGTAAAGTTGCGTGCGCGACGGGAAAGAGTGCCGTAGTGTGTAACGCGTCGCGCCGTCCCGCATTACCTCGTGCTGGGTTCTGGTCTCAGCCGGGGTTCGGACTCTGAGTGCCAGCGATTGGAGGTTTTGGTGCAGTTCAACAACATATTACGGTCGAAAACGGCGATTTCCGACAACTCAAAAAGAAAAAAAAATTAAGTAGTCTTATACAGGGTGTATAAATCTTACTTGAGAAAGTCCCCTGCATGACAACATTGAGTAGCGAAGCCCTGAGCAGCTGTTGTCGCTGTTGTCTCGTGAAGGACGCCCCGACTGCTGCGAGCTTGCGACACGTCACTGAGTTTAGTAGGGCCGCCGCTCTGAATGTTGCGAAAGCTTGTCTGAAAATGTAATTAAATTGTATTAAGATTTATTTATAAAACACGAACATGCAATACAGGTATAATAAAAAACTTCCAGGATAAACTTAATGCTAACACAATTATAGGTGCCGACTGGATACCTATTTTAAATTAGCAGTCAAAGACCATACAATAAAAAGAATATTCAAAAGTAAAAATTAAATACTATTAAAAAGTGAAAAATAATACGATTTAAAAGTTAACATGTAAAAAAAAAAATTAAAACAACAAGAGCAATTAAAAAAAGAAAAATATAGAACAGACCGAGATATTAAAAAAAATATATATATAATTATGATTATAGATTAAAAATTGTCATGGACGAATATCGGACATAACACTCCGTCTGAAACCTCCGTCAGAAGATCTAGTGGGAACTCTAAGTGGAAAAGAAATACTATTCAACACGCCATCAACAGTGGCCAGACATCTAATAAATCACTAGATATTACTTTACTTTGTCACATTAATAATATATTTATCTGTGAAATAATTTTAAGCGAAACTTTAAAAAATAGTAACCCAAATTTTTTTTATGATATTTTTATTTATACAATATTTTTTGTAGGCCTAGTTTTAGATCACCAGAAATCATTATTTGTAGGTCTTCCGTTAAATAAATAATTCTCAGTACCTACTAGGTAGACAGATAGCAGATAATCATTGCGCTAACATTGCAATGGTTCATCAGCGATTGTAACTGCTTATCATCAGGTGAGCCGTAGGCATGTAACAGTCTTAGTAATAAAAAACAACAATGTAAATGACAAATCGACTTTTACTACTCGAGTTTTAGTGAAGCAGTTTAGTTTTATACATTTAAATATACAATTTTTCAAATACTTACTGCAGTGTTGTTTCATCAGGACACATGCTGGATATAGTTGTTTCAAATTGTCTCAGTTTTCTATTAAACTGTATGCCATCTTCACCGGGTGAAAACTGTTCCAACTGAAATTATAATTGTGTAAATTAAAACAACAGAAATTTTAGAAAACACCATAAAAATAATATGTATGAAGCCGTCATCTAGAGAAGCTTTCGCTCCCCAGCTGGGTAAAGGGCCTAATTCAGAAGGCGGTCGTTCTTGACACGGCACGTATTGTGAGGAGGTTCCTCTCTCTTGAGCCCTGACCACTGATGGCTTGGGTCGTAGACCCCGTCTCCAGTGGCCCTCTGCTTTTTTTATATTGTATTTTTAAATTTATTTTCTTGTGATTGTTTTTTTAAAGATATAATGTAAAAAATGAGCAAATAAATGAATATGTATGACAGAGATATTGATAGAAAACGGCCTCTCATTGTCTTGGCATTGCAGAGGTTCATGAGCGACAATGACCGCTTACCATTTATCTATCGAGCAATAAAAAATAAAATATCCCTCTTTAAGAAAAGTCCTGTGTGGTATGTGCAGATAGTTATAGGGTCCCATTTAATTTCTTTTAAGATCGAACTGGTACTTTCGGATCTGTTTAAGCATGTGTTTTTAATGGTCAAGATTTCAATGGAACTCTCTTGTTTTCATATTTGTAATAAAATATTGTGGAACTCTAAACAACTTACCAAAGTTAAGAGAGGCGTGTACTGCTCATCAATTGTCAATAACTCAGTGAGGACAGCATCATCAGTGCCATTCTTCGTCTCTGTCTGTTCATCTGCCGTCTCCCTCTGACACTCTCTGCTCGCGTCTGTATTGTAATAACAGACTGTCTTTTTTCATTACGAAGATATAATTTGAATGAGATGATATGTTGGTGGAAAACATCGTGAAGTGCATATTAGAGAAGAGTTTGTAATCTGTAACTATTACTGCCCACTGCTGGGCTTAGGTCTTAGTCCACCACGCTTACCCAATGCGGATTGGGGACTTCACATATCTTCAAAGCATTTTTAGAATGGAAGGGTATAAATTTGTTCAAATAAGTGTACTGTATAAAGCAGACTACTGCAGTAAGGAACTATACTTAAAAATAGTTTCAATGATTGTTAAAATAAATAAGATTCCAAGTTATATTTCGACAAGACATTCAAAACACTTAGGCTTGGAGAAGGCGACATATTTATAATACAAATTTGCTGTATAGGGTTTAGTGTCTAAACTTGAAGGTTACAATACTTATCCTGTATGTATTACATACAGGGTGTATGAAGACCACTTCTGAAAACGAAGGGTGGGTTAGTACTAGTGATACTTGGGATGTTAAGCTTTTTGCAAAACATATATTGTCTGAATGGACCGATTTCCTAGCTTTTGATCACAGGTATCACTAGGAGTAGTACTAGCATCCTGGTGGTAGCACCAGTCTTTGTTTTCGGGGGTACTCTGTTTACACCCTGTATATTGCTGTTTAGGGTATAGACAAACGACGGTGAGGACAGCAGCTAGCCTATAATAACTGACAAACAACTTCGATGTTTCCCGAACGCTACAACTTGTCCTTTTTCAAACGAGTCTTGAAGAAAGTCCTTAAAGGTAGTGACTTAGTGACCCCACAGTGTCTCCTGACAGTGTAGTTCATGAGTGAGTAATTGCTTATGATCTGGTCTGTTAACTCGTCTACCTACACTACAAAAACTTACCAGTAGCCCTAGGGCTGAGTTCGGCTAGCGTTCTGACAGCCTGTTCGTCCTCCCGCTCGGCGTCGCCGGGCCTCGGCTCGCGGAGCTGATGACGCCCCGTGTAACCACGACCGCGGCCCGTCGACATTCTTACTGAAATAGAGTGTCCAAACCAATTAGGAGCGCAGGCTAATTAATGACAACATGAAAGATGTCAATTGGGATTACTTTATTATTTCCGAAGTGAATAAATAAATAGTACAAATATTGAATAATTATTATTTGTGCCTCATGTGCCTTATATGAGCATTTAACATTAACATGACTATAGCAAAAATGATCACTATTTAAAAAGTCACCAAATGTGAACCACTTAACAACTTTCTATAAACACCTCAAGTATTACTTGCAAGAACTAGAGATTCATGCTTGTGTCCAATTGTGTTAATAATAAGTACATAACAAGTCGTACATGTAGAATATCCTAGATCTTATGGGAGTTAACTGAAAATACACCTTTTTCATGTAAAGTTACTAAATGCAACTATTTTGTTTTAAAAGTAATTTTTAAAGTGATTTTATGTTCAGAAGTATATTCAAATTATTTTTACTTTTTTAAGTAAGTAAATAGTTAAGGAAGTTATACAGTTAATTCAATATTTCAACTTGTAGTGGCTTTTTAAACTTCATTTTCAAGATTGATATCTTTTCAAGAGGCTAGATCTTGATAACAGTTTACTTATTTAATTAAACTTACAGCGTAACCACCTTGAGTCGTCCTTTAAGGTAAATATTTTTTTTTTATCTTAACACACGCAACATTGCATTTACTTTGTTCACAACAAAAATAACATGTATGACGTAGGTCGAAACTCTTCTGATATCCAGCGAAAACAGACATTTGACGCAAAAACATAAATGGAAACATTTAAATCAAAATCTGATCTTTTATTTATGAAGCTCGAGGATCGATTTTTAAATATTTATAGCCTAGAAACGAGAGAGAATAATTTTATGGACCGGTAAATTCTCGACGAAGGTGTTGCTATTCCGTTCCTGGGTGACTCAGAGTGACATTTTGTATGTGAAATTTGTGTGAGATCGAGACGAAAATTTCAAATTTAAGTTGTTTTCACTTACCAATTAACTAGATGTGAAAAAACTGTTTGTATTTATTTGTTAAATTTGTTTGATCGCACAACGATTGTCAACACGTTTCACTTCCATATTGGACTAGTGTTGGGCTTGTTTATGAAGATCGAGATGTTCTAGTTACGGTTTCAACGAAAGGAAAAAACCGGAAAATTACTCGATTCTACAAAAATAGTTGTGTTTGTTTAACGGTATATTATCACTTTAAAAGTGACGCATGAGATTTAGGATAACTTGAGTTGAAAATTAACTGGCATAATGGCAAGGTTCGATTTTTTGTTTCAATCTTCAGATCGACTAAATAAAAAAATTAATCGACTCTTTTCCACCGGTAAAAGCACAACACTGGTGGATTACCGATCGAAAAAAAATTGACATTTCCAAAAGGAAATGACCGAAGAGGGATTTGTGATTATAGCGGAAAAAAAATTAAATTGTTTTTACGAAATTAATCGAGAAAATCATACAAATGTATTATTTTACGTTTAAATAGCAAACAACAATTATAATTTCAATGTTTCCATAGCCCAACGTAGTATTATGATCTATTTATTTTGATCACATAACAGTGCGTCCACGGTTTTGATTTTAATTAATTCCAGGGCTATATTATTTGCGTGCATCAAGTCCGACAGTTTAAATCGCATTACGACACAATCAACTACCGATAGACATCGATATAAAGCTTTAAATATATTCCGTGGCGTTGTTAAATTGAAAAATGTCTGAAGCGCATATCGAACTGAATCCTTGTCGTAAAGACAGCGTGGCAGGGGCTGCAGTGGCCAGTGATAGTCCCGTGACGGACCCTGGGCAGGTCCGAGCAGGGAACAGTGAAAGCGGGGCTGCGAAGTTCGAAGGTCCGCGCGGAAAAGCCGGTGCTCTGAAGAAATCCGCTCGTTATAGAAGCAGGTCACTTTCGGCGTCTTCTGCCGATTCCTACAGTTCAACTTCGTATACCGGTAAGTTTGAAAATGGAATAGTATTTTTTTTTCTGTGTATCGCTTTTTGGGCAAAAGTATATGAGGCACACAGCTATATTTTATTGAGAAATAGACAAGATTTTTACTGTATTAAGAAGAAAATGTGAAAAGTATGAATATAAATATTTTAATTACGCTTTTAAGCAGTATCTGAAGCAAAGAGTTGATGTTGTCGCTACAATTTATTTTTATGCAAAATTTTACATATCTGTATACCAGAGGTAAAGTATCCTAAGTGCATTATTTATTGAAATTTACTTTTTAATTTCATTGAAGAAAGCATTTAAAGATATACTTAGTGGTATACTATATTAAGTCCAATTTGAAAATCAAATAACATTTTACTTAAATTTTCACACAATTGTGTAGTCAAGTGACATATGTGCATAATGAGCAAACGGATGCTTAAAATGTGTCTACTGAATAATTAACTTAATGTGACTTACAATACTTTACCTCCGATATACAGATATTTTCTTTCAATTGTTCTCTACAAAAGCAGACTTTCAAATGTGCAGGTAAGTTCAATAAACTATTAAAATGGCAAGAAATTAATGATCTTTTTAGTATAAGAATCTACAGACAGCCTAATGATAAGTGGTTACCATTGCTCAGACTTGTAATAGGGCACATAACAAGATATATGCATAAATGGTTCCTATATTTTCTCCTACTTTATATCAGAAAAACTGTAGAATTTAAAAGCTTTCCTATTTTGATGTAGGTCGAAAATAAATTGAAAAGTCAATAAAATATCATTGGAATTCAAGTAATACTAATCTTTTGAATAGTTTTTAAAAAAATAAAAAAAAAGATTTTTTGAACATTTCAGATATCAGCGAATGTTTTTTTTTTTGTGTTCTGTAATTGCCATCAGTCGGACACGTCTTTAATCAATTATGCTGAATTGAAAACTTTCTGCTTTTTTATAAAAGACGAATCTTCGAAATCGGTTCATATAGAAAAGAAATACACACAAAAATGCACAATATATCATGAAATGTTGTCCGTTAAATATACACATTTTTAAACACAGATCCATAAGTACCTGACACAACTCAAATCGGTTCACCCAAACCAAAGTAATGAAGGAATAAACGTAAAATAATTTTATTTTTAAGAAAATTTTTCAGATACAAGTTTTCAAGATCTTGTATATCATGTATCAGTAGAGTGCTAGCTAATACAAGTAAAACGAGCACAAACACGACGGGTCTATCTTGCTTAGTACAAGAGTTCCAATGACCACCTTCCGAATCCATCATAAGATCAGCTGCATTTTGTCACATTATTGTATTGTCACGCGATTATGCGTGCAAAATGTCAACTTAATCGGAAACCGGAAAGTCAAATTAAGCTTGCAAGATTCCACCCGAACTTACATAGTTACATCCAGTGCAAGTTAATATAAAGTTTGAAATACAGACAAATTGAGTATCTCCTTTTTGGAAGTCGGTCAAAAACAGCGTTTATTACATTAATCGTTTTACCGTTTCTCTGTGTATATAGGGTTGCCAGGTGTTAGGATAAAGCAGGACATACGTAGGATTTTTGATTGCTTGTCAACAGAATCAGAAAATCCCGGATTTCCATTTTTTTTAAGTAACACCAAAATTTTTCAAAAATGTGAGGCGTCCGGATTTTTCGACCGAATATTAGGACAAAAAAAATTAGTTTTACACTTTTTATAAAAAAATGGACAAAAAAAACAAGATGTCCGGATTTTTATCCAAATGTCAGGACAAACTCGCAAGTCTATCCGGCTTTTGTGTCTGAGGACCTGGCAACCCTATGTGTATATACGTTATTCAAAGAAATATTCAAATGAGTTAATTTCTTATTCAGCATAATTTGTGTCATGGCGGATAAGTAGGTGCTGTTATTTTACCACTTAGAATATGAGTTATGTTATGCCGCGTATCCATATTGGCTCCCCAACTTCCAATGACAACTGGTAGGCCAACTGTCAAACGGTGTTTCACATACAGGGCGGATCTGTAACTTTGGACAATCTGACGTGGAGTGACCTGTTGAAATAAAACTTAGAACCACTTTTATTTTAGAAATTGGATTTTTTTTTTTTAGTTGGAGGAAATCACCGGAATATGTAGGAGTTGAACCGCACTAAAACCGCCAACCGCTCACACTCAGCGTCCGAACCCCGGCTGAGGCCAGAACCCAGCAAGGGGTTATGAGGGACGACGCGACGCGTTACGCCATTGGCACTCTTTCCCGTGGCACCGCCCCTTAGAAATTGGAAAAACAACTTTTTTCATCATAGTATGGAAGTCCGCAACGCTAGTCGTACGTTTTCCATACAATGTCAGAAAAAAAGTTTAACCGATCCAAAAAATAAAAATCCACCCTGTATAGTTCAATGCTGGCTAACGCATACAAAACCCCCGTTTACATGTTGGTCGGCCGTTACCGTCATTTGTTTTTACGTGTGTTGGATGTTGGTGAGCCAATGGGAAACGTGGCATTAACTGACTTGGAATAAAATCTACATTAATTAAGGATAACATCAATTATGTTTTGGTTAATGCAAGTTAAAGCCTACGGCCCACTTGATGGTTACCGCCACTCACGAACCTCTGCAATGACAAGGCAACCATTATCTATCACTGTACTGATCGGTGTACTTTAAATCGGCTTCATTCTGTTCAAGATGTTGATTCCAGTTGTAATAATTCTACGAGTCCTTTGCTCTCTGAGTAATTGGGCCTTCTATGGGTGGGCCAATCTAACGTTTTCATTTTGAACTACTGTTTATTTAGAGAATGACAGCTGAAATGTCATTCAATTTGTGTTCATAATTTAGTTAAAGGTTTGACATTTACGAAATGGGACGATTTCGGTTCGCCCAATGGGCAGAAGATCGTTTGGCCGAAGAGGCCCATTTTCACCTCGGAGGCTATATCAATAAGCAAAATTGTCGCATCTGGGGGTCGGAAAACCCACACGTCTCCATTGAGAAGCCAATGCACCCACAAAGAGTTACGGTTTGGTGTGGGTTTTGGTCCGGCGGCATCATTGGAAAATGAGCAAGGAGCCGTCGTTACGGGTCAATGGCGAGCGTTACCGTGCCATGCTCAACGAATTGTTGTTTTCAAAAGTTGAAGAGTATGACATGGACGACATTTGGTTTCAACAGGATGGCGCAACATGCCACACAGCCAACATGACAGTCGAACTTTTCGAAAATGCAAACTTTATATGGCCCCACTTTATAAGACACATCGTGAGCAGTCAAATCATAACAAATATTATTGAAATTCCACTAGAAACACAAACACCATTTTATAATCATGTTATCCGGTCTGCAAGTCGTTAAATTCTCATAATAAATGTTATTATTAGTGTACGTTGAGTTGCGTTAGTTGACGAAGTTTTACTGCAGTCGTGTATTGCGACGCTTGGTAATATAGATACGGCTTTTGAATCAGTGTATTTATTGAAAGTCTTAATGATCGAATTATGTATTTATTTAATTTATTTGGGAAACCAACAGAAATTTACAAATTATAAAATAACACAGACAGTTAAAGCATTATTCAATTCAATAACGCGTTTCGAGTGTTGTTGGAACTGCCTCGGTTCTGCAGCGCATCGAGAATGTTTGCAGAAGCCCGAGTGGATTGTTTCCATGCCACCATTCGAAAACGATGCGCATCGCTGCTCTGCAGAGTGCGGGACAGTCCAAACAGCATTATGGCGATGATAGCCCAACGTTACCACTCACCATACGTAGCCCATTGCGTGGATGCTCATGTGGGACGAGTCGAATGGAAGCGTGGCCTATGATATATTGCTTAGGCCACGTTCTGTTATGTTGTCACTAACACTTAGATTAAGACTTACTAACACTTATGTTTTTTATGTATTGTATTGGGGGCCCTTGTGGCCACTATGTTTAAAACTAAATAAAAAATAAAATAAATAAATTATCCAAAAAACATTTTCCACTTGTAACAAAAATACAATGAAGTTAGCGACAAACAAAAATTCCGAAAATTAATATTCAGGAATATTAATCGTGTACATTGTAGAAATAAATAAAATTTTTATTATTATAATTTGTTAAGTCTCTACTCTCTAGATAGTTCACAAGAGTTATGCTAAGATTAAACTATTATAGCGCGGTATTTATCTGATGCATTAATATATACTTATTTTCAAAACCGTATCGCAAGTTACCCCCTTTTACAAGCTTTATACATGGAATTATTACCTCTGGGACAGTGGCGTGCGGTCCATATAACCAAATAAGCAGTGCAGGCCCTGGCATAACCAAGATCATCCTAAGAGAAATCAATACTAAAAAATAGATATGTCCAATGGTCACTTAACCCCAAAAAACGGGTACTTCCGAGTGTAAATCGTAGAATACAGACTTTTTTCGTTATAATGGCTCTATGATTCGACAAATTTTTAATTATTTCTCTAATATTAATCACATCTTCATATATGAAAAAAAAAACGTATATTCATTCAACTTATTTATTGGATTTAACACAATCACAATATTTTATAATTTCTTAGGACGTGAGAATATTGAGAATATGAATTGATTGTGAATTTATATCATTAATTTTTATGTACCGTCATTAAAACAATCACAGGTGCAGTAGTTTTTGATCCTATTCATTACAAACAAACCTATCCTCTTTATAATATTAGTACCTATAGATATATGCACTAATGATGCCAATTGTGCCTATTTGCAATGCGATTAGACCAGTCTATTTATCTATATCGTCATATAAATAATTAACTAGAAGCCGACGTACGTAGTTGACGATGATCAATGACCTCGATATGTACGTTCACATTTATAAACACTCATTGACTTAATGAGCTGTTATTCATATTTATAATTAGCTGACCCGCGCAACTTCGTCTGCGTCACATAGGAATTGTTCCCGGGTATTTTCGAAAATAAAAGTAGCCTAAGTTACTCCTTACTACCTAAGCTATCTGCCAGTGAAAGTCCCGTCCAAATCGATCAAGCCGTTCCTGGAATTAACCTGAACGGAAAGACAGACAGACAACAATTTTTTAAAATGTATATTTCGGTATGTGTATGTGGGTACCTACAGTGGACTTTGGCCAAAGGGAGATCTCCTTGCGGGCGAGGTAGTGTATGGTGGTCAGGCCGAAGCCTACTGTAGTAGATTTCAGATGTCATATGTCGTATATATGCGAAGATTTCTACAAATGTCGTAACCGCGATTCAGGATCTCGCGCGTTATTATTGGGTTGGTGGTAGTTATATTGTATAATCCACATGGCCGATTGCTGTACTCATTGTTATTTTAAACTGTCTATGCATGTCATACGAGTAACACGGATTGTATTTTCTTTTCCTTCTTTTGTTTGTTGTTCTATCTGTTCTAAGCTGTCTCCTCTGATATCTTTCAATTTAATTTAATAATATTTAAAACGTAACGGTCTCCTGCGATACTGGCTTAGCCTAGTGCAGGGACCACTGCTATATTTTTTCTGTACTGTGTGTTTTGATTGAAAATATATATTTTTTGTATTTCACTCTTTAAAGTCCATTTAAGAATTCGTTTTTGACTCAATTGGTACTTTTAAGGAATGCTTAAAACTCTTCTCGTTCCCCGAGTGGACTTATCATTGCGAATGAGACTCTAAAACAGTTCTTGAATACTGTAAGTGGTACTTGCCACTCGGGTACAAAAGTCGACGTGGAGTATAATATTTACCTTAGTTTTTAAATTTTTTGAATTTTTAATAAAATTGCATTTGTTTAGGTTGTAATGTTAACCTCTGTTCGAAACAAAGTCTAAGATTAATAGGAACGAAGCTAGTATTATTTTAATTTAGATATTGTTAAGTGATCACACTGGCCTTTAAATAATTTATCTACCTTTTAATTATTTTTTATATATTCATTTTAGAGCAACCAAAAGATGGACTTACGACCTGGTTAGGATCGCGAGAGGTCACTGGATGCAGACAGCGCAGGATCGTTGTGGCGAGGTTTGGGGGAGGCCTATGTCCAGCAGTGGACGTCTATAGGCTGATGATGATTTATTTTATAAGTCGTAATATTATATTTATTTTATTTGAACTGAAGTGCAGTGTTTATGTGAGATAACGGTACTGCATTGACCTTATTACTCAAGAGTGTTGACCGTGTGGTAAGCATATGCTTTTAAAATCAATAAAATATTGTCATGACAGAGATTGATTTGAATCATTTATTTAAAGACTTAAATTAAAAGCTTATCCTGGATATCAGTTAGTCAAGAGTGTTTTGTTAGTACAAGAGTTCTTAACCTTCCACTCCATCATCAGATCAGCTCCATGTTACTATATTACTGCATTGTCATGTGATATACATATGCGTGCAAAATTTCAGCTCAATCACCATTTGGAAAGTAGGTCAAATTCAACTGAAAAGATTCCACTCGAACTTACATATGTAGTTACAATCAGCCTTATTGGTGCATGTTCATTTTAAAACCTTATCGTATGAGCGCAAGTTGCACCTATTACCTTTTTCTATAATAATCATAATGGGCTGATTGGAGCATAGAATTATTATATCTAGAATCAACAGAGTGAACCCACTTTAAAGTACACCGATTGTGCGTAACTATCTTATTTAGCACAAGAGTTCCTATGACCACCTTCCGAATTTATCATCAGATAAGCGCTATTTTGTCATATTATTGCATCGTCACGCGACATACATCTGCGTGCAAAATGTCAGCTCAATCAAAAACCGGAAAGTTTGTCAAATTCAACTCGCAAGATTCCACTCGAACTTTCACAGTTACATCCAGTGCAAGTTAAATAAAAGCTTTTAAAAATATTTTTCTTACATCTGACAATGACATACAAGTTAATACCTCTACGCCTGTCATGATATCATAAATAAACAATTTGGTTGGGCAATAGTTATTTATCTATAGATAAACGCATCACTTTTATCTATCTGTTGATTTTTTAACCTATTTTTGTTTAGATAATTTAAATATTAATAGAAAATGTCCTTTTAGTTCTTGTCCACATGATATTTTAATCTTTTGTTTATGTAGTTTTAATTTTATGATAGGGTATTTTCTTATTGCCCTGGCAGTTGTCAGGGCTGTATCTTTAAATCTTAATGTGAAAAAGATTATCGTCCAATTTTTCACAACATTACTGTATTGTGACTGTTACCCATTGCTGCCCACTGCTGGGCTCAGGTCTTCTCAGGAGAGGGATCAGGCATAGTCCACCACGCTTGCCCAATACGAATTGAGGACTTCACGTATCTTCGAAGGATGTTTAGAATCCTTTCCAATATATTTTTTTTATAGATAAACGAGCATACGGCCCACCTGATGGTAAGCGGTCACCGTCGCTCATGAACCTCTGCAATGCCAGGGCAAAGAGGGGCCGTTATCTACCGCCTACCCATACAAGACTTTTCTTAAACCTCGTTTAAAGAGGGACAAGTTATAGCGCTCCGGGAACACCGCGGACGGGAGTCCATTCCAAATCGGAATGGTACGGGGCAAAAATGATCCTCTGAACCGAACTGTAGAAGAGCGCAGCGGTTCCAAGTAAATATGCAGGTTTCCTCACGATTTTTCCTTCACTGTTTTTAGTCAGTGATATTGCACGTAAATCTTTTTCAAATTAAGATATAACAAGTGATGATAAGTGAGAAGATCTATATTATGTATCTTAAAAATAATATGTTTAAAGAGACTGGTTATATCAAGATGATATTATATTGTTTAAGCCACATCTAATCTCAAGTTAATACAAACAAACCGAACTATCGTGAATTTACCTAACTTAATCAAAACTTAACCTCAAAGACGCAAACAACATCTGAACTGTATTTTACTTGTGTTGTTCTATTAATTCGATATTTCTTAGTATATCGTTAAGGAGAAATATTATATATGACGGGGTGATAACAAGTGAAACCAACCAATTCACCGTGCGGGTAGTTGGAAGTGGAGACTCGCTATAAATACAGGCGCTGGCCGTTGTTATTATTCCTTCGTGTTTGAATTGTCGAGGCAAACGGACCTCTTGATGTAAAAGTAATAAACTGTTAAACATCGTTATTTTGAAGTTTTTATTCAAAAGTATTGATCATCGAGTGTTCAAGTGGACATTGTGACGTCATTCCTGGCAAAACAAAACGAAGATCGACTAATTACAACGTCATTACACCTCAACACACTATTTACGCCATCATATAAATAAGAAGTTCTTGAGCGAAGGTAACCATTGAAGGTCGGGGGCGGCGTGACGGGAAATGTGCTGTAGTGCGTATCGCGTCGCGCCGTCCCGTATAACCCCGTGCTGGGTTCTGACCTTAATTCGGTTCAACTCCCACGTATTTCTTTTCCTCTAACTAAAAAAAAATCATTTGTGTGCTGACGGCTTGTTCATCTGCCTTACTATAAAAATATCCTCAAAATTTTAATACTAAAGTCCTGTAAGATGGTCCTGCTTTTGTTATTATAATATCTACAGTCAGTGTTTAATTATGATAAACCGTGTTCTTTGGAACTTGCTGGTCATTATGTCTAATGAAAAACAAGATGGCGGAGTAAATAAAATACATTAAGGTTGTTATTACGTTTTAGGAAACCAATAGTACGTAATTAACAATGAATTTTAAAATATAATGTAATAGCATAATTTCCATCATTAAATATTGGCATATTCTCATTCAAATTCTTAAATTTAATATTATTGTTCTGTATTTCGTGTATGTATGTCACATGTCACTAGATGGCGCAGTAGTCGATGGTAAAGTGTGCCGTAGTGCGTAACGCGTTGTGCCGTCCCGCATAACCCCGTTCTGGGTTCTGACCTCAGCTAGGGTTCGGACGCTGAGTGTGAGTGGAGTAAAAACGTTTTTTTTTTACCAAGAATCAAAATCGGCCTATAGACGTCAACTGTTGGACATAGGCCTCTCCCAAACCTCGCCACAACGGTCCTGCGCTGTCTAAGCCTAAACAACATCTAAGCCTAAATATTTTTTTTAATTAAAAAAAGTATAAAAAAGCCCATTCCACATTATCCAACCTTCGCAAAACACAAAACTGTACAAATTACAAAACAGTCGCAGTGTGAACGGCGGCATTGACCGAACGGAACGCGTCTCGAGTTGAATTTCAAACTGCGGATTTTAAAATTCGAATTTCCGGTGTTCCGGTTTTTGTGTTTTTTTTTTTAATTTGACATGTGAAGTGAACTAGTGAGTAGTGACGTCGTTTAGTTTTCAAGGCAAAGGTTTTACTTACATACGTCCTCATTAAATGTTTATTAAAATGCAATATTTGAAACCAACTCCGTAGGCTTGTTGTGTTGTTTTCAATGTCCAAGTATGCGTAAAAACCTAAATATAGCTCGCTGTGTAACTGTGGGAATATTTAAATTTCTATTTCAATAATTCCTACAATGTTATTGGAATATATTCCATCAAAATTGGTTCAACCTAAAACAAAATCATTCTTCAAATCGATTTTTTCTGTAAATATTTAGTGTAAATGAACTGTAAATGCAAAGTAAATATGTCTAAAACATAATAAATAGCAATTTAGCAATAAATTATATCTGCATAGTGCAAACATTGTAAATATTTATATTCCGTGACCTACTGGAGTCATTCGCTTAAGGACAGTGTTATGCAAAAACAACAATCTATTTTAATTCGTTTAATTTCACCATAGTGCAGTGGCGTGCAGTTCATACAAGCAACTATGCGTTGCATACCTTAAGCTTTTCAATTGATAAAAAAAAATACAATTGATTAATGATAATCAAAATACACTTCTTATTACTAATACATTAAAATTATATTGATAATAGGACGTAAATATGTGGAAAATTATTCAAATTTACATTACTGCATAAATACGACTTAAACATACATGCACGTCACTGACCATAGATGGCACTACTAGACAAATGCCAATTTTGGTTTTGGCAAAAAGTTCTGAAGTGGCTTCTAATCGGTTGGCGCAGCGTAGGCCTCCCGTAATGTAGACCGATGACCTGGTCAAGGTTTGGAGGTCACTGGATGCAGACAGCTCAGGACCGGTCGTTATGGCGAGGTTTGGTGGAGGCTTATGTCCAGCAGTGGACGTCTATAGGCTGATGATGATGATGACATTAATGAATTGTTGAAATCTATGTACGACGTTAATTTGAACCTAATTGAAATTATCAGTGGACCCGTTAGTTCGTCTGTCTGTATAGCAATAAAAAATAAACTTTAACTGTCAAAAACACGCCTCCTTATCCGTGTTGATTTGAGTGAGACCTTCAGTTATTTTACCTAAACCTAAGTAGGAAAAACGCTTCACGCTGTCTGTCTCTATGTATGCTTATTTTTTTAAATAGACAGATTGTATAATATGTACATACATAAAATAGTAGATAAACACTGATAATTTTAGAGGTGTTGCATGTGATGCTGTTAAAAAGCAAATTTTTCAGCAGTGTCCCTAACAATGTCCTCCCTGAGACTTTCGTCTGCATACATGGCAATAAAAATACATATTCCATTCGTACGCAGACGAAGTTGCGGTCAGCTAGTTATTATATAACTTGTATATTTTAATAAATAGCCCGTCACGTGTTTGTATGGCGTGCTTTAAGGAAAAATGAGGGAGAATTCTTACGTAACTTCTACTTAACGTGTTCCGTAAACGCCATTTGTTTGTGTTGGTATTTTAATTGAGAAACTGGTTTAGGTTTTTACGTTTTTTTACTGCAATCGCAGGTAAACAAGGATAATTTAAAATTGTAATATGTATCTTTTAATGTTATACTGTTGATGTACTTTTAAACAGATAAATCATATTTTTATCCAATATAACTTTCGAATAAGTTCTTTAAAAAAAATTGGACCCCATGACGACCATCATGTTTATCTGACATTAGAATCATTCAGATCGGTTCACCTGAACTAAAGTTATGACGAAACCAACAATAAAAAAATAGACTAATTGAGTACCTCCTCCTTTTTGGAAGTCGGTTATTAAACGAGCATACGGCTGATGTCGATCGGTTATCGTTGCTCGTGAAATTCCGCAGTATGTTCCTTTACTGTGTACCGTTTTTACCGTATCGTACAATGGATAGGCCTCTTGGGATCTGAATGAGTGGAATCACCGATTTCGAACTCTTAAGAATATACCTCTATACAGGGTGGATTTGTAACTTCGGACTAGCTGTAGTGGGGCAAATGAACTCTAGAAATACAGCTTTGAACTATTTTTATTTTATTTTACCATCAACTATCATTGTATCACTATTACTTGTGTTTGCTCAATAAATTATTTTATTTCTTTGACTTGCACATAAAGGATACAAGACTGGCTATTGGTAGGTTGGTAGAGACCAGTCAAATAAAGCTGGTGTAGAGAAAACTACGTCCTTCAATGAGTATTATCTTTTAAATTTAGTACTGTATAATCTTATATAAAATCTTCAATCATCAGTAGTCAAGCAAGACGGAGGAACTAAACTCACTAGTGGGGCTTAATCATCTAAATCTTAATTTAACTCATGTCCAGTTCATATTATTAATTGTAAGAAATAAATCTTACACTCGTCAAAAACAATTACGTAAAGTCTCGTTAAACTTGTTTTTCGCGGGACAAAGATCAGCGTATGTGTTGTTATTAGTCTTGTAGTGTCCTTTGACATTGCCGGAATCCATCAGCAACGGTAACCGCATACCATTAGGTAGGCTGTTGGCTTGTTTACCTACAAGGCAATAAAAATAAAAACTACCGAGTATAAATTTGATAATATAATTTTTACTACAAAAAACGAGCAACTTCCATTTCTCAAGCTCAGCACAAAAACTATGCGTCAGATCTTTATCAAATTTATATGTAATTTATATGTAATAAAGTCCACAGTGTCTGTTTCCTAACAAAAAGAATCATCGAAATAAGTTCATATATAAATTGTGTATTTAACACGCAAATACGCACAGTAAAATGTGAAATTTTGTCCGTTAAATGTACACATTTTTAAACAGAGATCCAAAAGAAGTTGTTCGATCTTAAAAAAATCGGTATTCGGTTGTTCAAAAAGCCACTTTAATCATATATATATAGATGAAAAAAAAAAATCATTTTTTGTTGGTCACGTTTGACATGACATAATCCTGAATGAAAAGGGACGAACGGTTTCATGCATGCTTGCTCCATTTATAAATGTGCTCTAGATTACATTAGGATGACGTTATGCTTAATATAGTTAAGTATGTAATTGCTTTCATTATTCAGTGACGTAGTAAGCAGAAGAACATCAATTTTATCATTCAGCTTTTTGTTGTATATTTTAAATCTGCGATCAAAGATATCAACGATTTTATTTAAAAAATGGCGCCGAGTTAACACTACCAAAAATTGGTAGTCTTTTGGTGTTATTGGCTCAGCGATCATACGTCGGTGTTACCCGAGCGCTATGACTTGTTCTTCTTCAAACGAGGCTTAAAACGGTCCTTAGGGTAGGTCGTACGTCGCGGCCCCGCAGTGTCTTTTGGCAATGCAGAGGTCCATTAGCGACGATAACGCATACGTTAGGTGGGCCGTTAGATCGTCGGTCTACGAAGCAATAAAAAAAAACGTGTCGTCATGTGTCGTATAACGTTAGAGGTGCAAAAAAATAATTACTCATCAAATCAAAGTGCAAAACATGGATTCTCTGTCGCTTCAGATTTGTTTTAAACTGAAGAGTGTTTAAGTCGTTTTGTAAAACACTTGATGTTTGTAGGTAATGTTGTTTGGAGACATTATTCTGTACTGTTTTGTTCGGTAAACTGTATCTAGTATGTTATAATTAGTATGATTATAAATCATAAGTATTTCTAATTATTATTGGAACGAAGTTCCTTATCGCGCGTTATCTAAAGACAGAAAAAAATCTTACGAAAAGTTGTCACGACACTTTTTTGTTTTAGATGATTATCGCTAGATGGCGCTGTGATCAAAATCTTTTAAAACACGTTTCTTATCGCGCGTTACGTTAGGAAAAAAAAATATAAGATATCTTTTAATCGAAAGGAACTTCGTTCTATTCGGGTGTCCCATGACACCTCTCAAGTTGTTTATTATTTTATCTCCTAAATCTGTAGATTAGCTGATCGAATATATAAATTTCTTACCTAAAATTACCAAAATTTTATACTTGTCTAAAATACTGAAGACTTAATAAAATAAAAATGTCACAAAATGGAATATTGAAAGATCAATCGAAGCACACAACGAAGAAACGACAGTCGCTCGTGTCTAACAAAAGTGAATGTAAGTATTAATTCTTGATCGACTTCCAAAAGGAAGTTCCTACCCATGTCAGTATTGTACAAGCTCTATATTAACTTGCACTGGATGTAACTATATAAGTTCAGGTGTCAATCTTGCGAGCTAAATTTGTCCTTCCCGGTTTCTGATTGAGTTGATATTTGTAAGACATAATAATATGAATGTCGACAATGCAATATGGTACCATTGAGTTGATCTGGTAATGGCATGGTCGTAGGAACTCCTGTACTAAACAAGATAGATCTATTGTGTTTGGGCTCGTTTTTATTTTTATTTGGGTCTGCGTAGCATACGCAGTAAGTATGCTGCATTTCAGAATCTTAAAAGCTCTTGTTCTTATCTTCAGATCTCTTTTGCGAAGATCACTTGTCTGCCTGGATCATGAAATTTAATGAAAGGAAGTTTATAACCAATTGTACATAAAATAGGAAAGCCTTGCAATTAATTATGCACAGCGACAAAATGTAGAACAAAAAGCCAAAGGAACCAAAAGACATGTCGAGGAAACCCGCATTCTCCTTTAAAGATCCCATCCCTTCATCCCCTGACGTATAAAATTCCCGGTCTAAGTAAGATAAGCCGCTTCATTCATTCCAGGGTCGTCTTCAGATGAAGATGAAGGAGCCCAACCTCACGAGAAGGCCATAGCAGCCGGTCAGCCCAACCCTCCTTACTGTGTCAGGAATATAGAGCAGAATGCTTTCGGGAGGAGAGAGATTGAGATAGCAGAGCAAGAGATGCCTGGGATCATGGCCTTAAGAGCAAGGGCTAAGGACGATAAACCCTTGAAGGATGCTAAGGTACTAAAGGTTTTAACGAGTAAAGCTTCCCGCAAGTCATAGTAAATAGCTATTTTTAACTGTTGTTTCCATTGAAAATCTGGCAGATGATAGTTTTTGTTTTTTTGAACGCGCTAACCTTAGGAACGCCAATCCCATTTTGGAAATTTCCTTGAGTATTGGATAGTAAAAACAAAAGGTCTACATTGGAGTCAAAATAGGAATCCGTACTAAAAGTCCAATAGAATAACTCGAAATGTATATAAAAACTGCCTTTGTGGCGCCGATAAAGTTGCTTGGATCAGCCATCTTTTATAAAAACCTATAGCATAACACACAGACTTTTAAAGCAGCCTACGTTACCATAACTCCTTTACCAGATCGTCGGCTGCACCCACATCAATGCACAAACAGCGGTTCTAATCGAGACGCTATCAGCTCTCGGGGCGACTGTCCGCTGGGCCGCCTGTAATATTTACAGCACACAGAACGAAGTGGCTGCGGCTTTGGCACATGCTGGTAAGTTTAGGTTAGTGCTTTACCAGGATTATTTAAGTTTTTGTATAGATAAGTTTAAAAAGTGATCCTTCAAGGTGGGGAGCATGTTTGCGAAATATAGAGTTCTGTGGTTTTTGCTAGATTGAGCAGATACGTACAGTAAAAAGAGTTAAAGATTCATACTGATATTTTAGTAGTCTAAAATTTCATTAATTATTTGATGGTTTAAAAAAAATCTTGATTAACACGTAGTTCCTATAGTGCCGTTAAGAATCCAATTCTTCGATATTTAAAATTGTTTACGAATCACCCAGTAGATAAAAAACTGTAAAGGTGATAACTTCAAAGCGGGAGGCATATACACCTGTTAATGTCCCATTTAAGGCATGTTATGCTTTTTAGGTTCTAAGGAAAGAAAACATTTTTGTAGAACAGAAGTACTAGTATTTACGAGACCTATTTAATTAATATTTATAGGTTACGCGATATTCGCATGGAGAGGTGAAAGTGAAGAAGCGTTTTGGTGGTGCATCGATCAATGCTGTACTCCAACTGCTACTTGGCAACCAAACATGATTTTAGATGATGGAGGAGATGCTACTCATCTCATGCTCAAGAAACATGCGAATGCCTTCAAACACATAAAAGGTAGGGCATTTAAAGACTCATCCGATCTAGCCGAGAGTCCTATACTACACTACTATAGACACAGTTCTCTGCAGCTCTGTACTGATTACTCTTCTCGTACACAAACAGACACAGATCCGACCTACATCTAGCCGAGAGTCCTATACTACACTACTATAGACACAGTTCTCTGCAGCTCTGTACTGATTACTCTTCTCGTACACAAACAGACACAGATCCGACCTACATCTAGCCGAGAGTCCTATACTACACTACTATAGACACAGTCCTCTGCAGCTCTGTACTGATCCTGAGTTATCTTTCAGGTATAGTTGAAGAAAGTGTGACAGGAGTTCATAGGTTGTATCAGCTCAGTAAAGCTGGTAAACTATGTGTTCCAGCGATGAACGTGAATGACTCAGTAACGAAAACCAAATTCGATAATTTATATTCATGTCGGTAAGTTTTTTTAATAATTATGTCATTGTTTCTTTTGGCTATCGCATTTGCCAAAATATCACATCAAAAAGCGCTTTTGTACTTAAAGTTCGGCCGTTCAGAGAATGCGATCCTGACACCTATCAGTAAAATATTGTTTACAAAGTTATTTAACACTCAGTTTGGCACAAAAATTATAACATTCATTGATTATTGATATAATAATGTTATTTTAATGCTCATCAATTGTTACAACGGTAAACAACCAGTAAAAATATTTTTATCGTAACTGCGACGCCATTACAAAGTTACGTCGTCAGTTCAATCGCGACGTGTCAGGAACGCATTCTCTGAATGGCCGAACTATAATACAAAGATTCCGTGATGCATAAGTTGCTATAGGGGTACTTCTACTCGTATTTCAATTAAACTTGTCATCTAGCTCAAAGTTACTGTTCTACTCGATATCTCAATAACAGATGGCGCTGTCACATACTCATTATCCGAACAACAGATGGCGCTGTCACATACTCATTATCCGAACAACAGATGGCGCTGTCACATACTCACTATCCGAACAACAGATGGCGCTGTCACATACTCATTATCCGAACAACAGATGGCGCTGTCACATACTCATTATCCGAACAACAGATGGCGCTGTCACATACTCATTATCCGAACAACAGATGGCGCTGTCACATACTCATTATCCGAACAACAGATGGCGCTGTCACATACTCATTATCCGAACAACAGATGGCGCTGTCACATACTCATTATCCGAACAACAGATGGCGCTGTCACATACTCACTATCCGAACAACAGATGGCGCTGTCACATACTCATTATCCGAACAACAGATGGCGCTGTCACATACTCATTATCCGAACAACAGATGGCGCTGTCACATACTCATTATCCGAACAACAGATGGCGCTGTCACATACTCATTATCCGAACAACAGATGGCGCTGTCACATACTCATTATCCGAACAACAGATGGCGCTGTCACATACTCATTATCCGAACAACAGATGGCGCTGTCACATACTCATTATCCGAACAACAGATGGCGCTGTCACATACTCATTATCCGAACAACAGATGGCGCTGTCACATACTCATTATCCGAACAACAGATGGCGCTGTCACATACTCATTATCCGAACAACAGATGGCGCTGTCACATACTCATTATCCGAACAACAGATGGCGCTGTCACATACTCATTATCCGAACAACAGATGGCGCTGTCACATACTCATTATCCGAACAACAGATGGCGCTGTCACATACTCATTATCCGAACAACAGATGGCGCTGTCACATACTCATTATCCGAACAACAGATGGCGCTGTCACATACTCATTATCCGAACAACAGATGGCGCTGTCACATACTCATTATCCGAACAACAGATGGCGCTGTCACATACTCATTATCCGAACAACAGATGGCGCTGTCACATACTCATTATCCGAACAACAGATGGCGCTGTCACATACTCATTATCCGAACAACAGATGGCGCTGTCACATACTCATTATCCGAACAACAGATGGCGCTGTCACATACTCATTATCCGAACAACAGATGGCGCTGTCACATACTCATTATCCGAACAACAGATGGCGCTGTCACATACTCATTATCCGAACAACAGATGGCGCTGTCACATACTCATTATCCGAACAACAGATGGCGCTGTCACATACTCATTATCCGAACAACAGATGGCGCTGTCACATACTCATTATCCGAACAACAGATGGCGCTGTCACATACTCATTATCCGAACAACAGATGGCGCTGTCACATACTCATTATCCGAACAACAGATGGCGCTGTCACAAATTAATAATATTTCAGAGAAAGCATCATAGACGCTCTCAAACGCAGCACAGATCTTATGTTCGGAGGTAAACAGTCCGTTGTCTGTGGTTACGGGGAGGTGGGGAAGGGGTGTTGTCAAGCATTGAAAGCTTTGGGATGCGTTGTGAGTATAATAGACCTTTTGGCTTAGAGTTAAGGTTGATTTTTAACTGTGTTTTACTTTTGTGTGTGTTGGTTTTGATGATTCTTTTTTCTTGTGATACGTGAAGAATTTCGTCAAAATGAAAGAAGTGGTTTTTGAGCTGAGTTTAGAATTTAATTGACAAAATTTTATGATATGTCGTGTTTAAGTAATTTTAACTATTGGTTGAATTCGATATTTTTATATATTTTTCTTTGAGATAAATTACTTCTGTGATAATTCAGTACACAGGGTGTATTTAGTATACAGGGTGTAAACAGAGCACTCCCGAAAACGAAGACTGGTGGTAGTACTAGTGATAGTTGTGATGATAAGCCAAGAAATCAGTTCATTCAGACGATTTTTTTTTGCTATAATCTTAACATCCCAGGTATGATTAGCACTAACACCAGCCTTCGTTTTAGGGAGTGGTCTTCATACACCCTGTATAATTAAGATCCTTGTGGTGGCGTGGTGCGACCTGATCCCTCTGCTGAGGAGACCTGAGACCAGCAGTGGGCAAATGGGTTGTTATTAATTTACTAATATTTATTCATGTATTTCAGGTATATGTAACGGAAATAGATCCGATATGCGCTTTGCAAGCCGCCATGGATGGTTTTAGAGTTGTTAAATTAAATGAGGTAGGTCATACTCTCTTTTTTTCAGACAGATAGAGTTGTTTGTTTCAAAGCTTGGATAGCTAGAATAATAGTTTCACTAGTTTTAGTTACACAAACACAGTAAATGGTGGAAAAAAGGTACTTAAAATCTAGAATCACGATTATCACCTTGTTCCTTTTGTTTAAGACACTATGTTTGTTAGCAAAAAATATTCGTGATTAACTGTTCTTTCGATTGGCACAAAGATACAGGGTGTGATTTTTGCCGATTTTGTTAGTTCGATTTTCAGACAAACCAAAAAAAAAATTACGAAAAATCTCTGAATGCAGTATTGTTTAATATCAAAAATAAAATCCCGTTCATGTCGCATAGTTTTGGGACACCCTGTATAACTTGCACTGGTTGTAATTATGCCTGCCTATACCTATCTAAGTTCGATTGGAATCTTACAAGTTAAATTTGACCATTTTCGGTTTTTGATTGAATGTACACTTATATCGCTGAAGAATGGCGCTGATCTGATGATGGATTCAGTAGCCATAATAACTATTGTACTAAACAAGATAGACTCGTATTTGGGCTCGATTTACTTGTATTACCTACTGATATCCAGACTTACCGGTTCGTGGCCGCCACTCCAGAACGAACCGGTAAGCGCAACGTTGGTAGACCCCCCACGAGATGGACCGACGATCTGGTCAAGATCGCGGGAGGTCACTGGATGCAAATGGTGCAGGACCGGTCGATGTGGCAAGTTTGGGGGAGGCCTATGTCCAGCAGTGGACGTCTATAAGCTGATGATGATGATGATGAATCCAGACTTATTGTAAGGTTTTTTATTCCTCTATTTCCAGGTAATAAGACAAGTCGACATAGTAATAACAGCGACCGGAAATAAAGGCGTGGTCACACGGGAACATATGGAGCGAATGAAAAATGGATGCGTTGTTTGTAACATGGGACACAGTAATACGGAAATAGATGTGTACGCGCTCAAGACGCCCGACTTACTGTGGGAGAGAGTTCGCAGCCAGGTAACTGAAACGGTCGTGCGTTTCATGCAAGCTAATAATCAGTGCATACCCTTTTTTTGCTCTAATCTTTTCTTTCTTTCTTTTTTCACAGGTGGACCACATAATATGGCCGAACGGCAAACGCATAGTGTTACTAGCCGAAGGTCGTCTAGCTAATCTGTGTTGTTCCTCTCTGCCGTCCTTCGTAGTGTCTGTGACCGCGGCCACGCAAGCACTAGCCCTTATAGAGCTGTATAATGCTCCTAATCAGAGGTATAAGGTACGTCATATACAGGGTGTCCCAAAACTACGACATAAACGGGAAGTACATTGAATATTAGAGATAGGATGTTTTTTTGAAAGGAAATATTGATTTATTTTTGATGTTTAATAATACTGCATTCACAGATTTTTCGTAAATTGGTTTGTCTGAAAATTGAAATAACAAAATCGGCAAAAATCAACACCCTGTACTTTTAGTGACTTAAGGATCACTTTCTTTTCAAAAATAAAATGTTTCCTTTCAGCAAAAGCCGCTAAAATCATTATTTCTAGTACTTCCCCTGGCGTTTAAAAAATTCACCCTGTATAGTATAAAACAAAGTCGTTTACTCTGTCCCTATGTACGCTTAAATCTTTAAAACTACGCAACGGATTTTTAAAACAGTGATTCAAGTATACAGGGTGATTTATTAATGATAGAACATAGTTGATTGATGGTCAATTAGAACCAGTAACAAAATTATAAAGCCTTAGTGCAACTCAAAAATATCTAACATTCTTGCAAAACTATTGTCGCTCGACAGCTGATGTGTGTGGCGGAGGCGCGAGATCACTTAAGGTTGTTAGTCAACACTGTTGTACGAAATTATTTTTGTTTGGGATAGTTTTGTCGATTTTTTTTAATATTCCGTATTAGAACAGAGTACTTCACCCTCCTTCAAAATTACTATCATTAACAAATCACCCTGTATAATACATGCATGATATAGTAGAGAAACACTGATAATTTTAAGTAATTTTAAGCACATTGCTTTGCACTATTACACGTATACGTATTACATCCGCATAACACCCGTAATACATCCTCATCACATTCGTATTACATCTGCATCACATTCGTATTACATTCGCATTATATTCGTATAACATCCGCATTACATCGGTATTACATTCGCTATACATCCGCATAATATCCGCATAACATTCGCATTACATCCGCATAACATCCGCATTATATCCGTATAACATCCGCATTAAATCGGTATTACATTCGCTATACATCCGCATAACATTCGCATTACATCCGCATTACATCCGCATAACATCCGCATTATATCCGCATAACATTCGCAGCTTTCATTGTCTAGTGACTCTGCTATATTATCCACTCAACTGGGATCGGCAACAAAATTGGTTTGTTTACTTACATTGTTTATAATTATGTTTTGAACAATTTCACTGAAATTCAGCTTGTTGGGACTTTATGTAACTTCACTCTCATTTTTTGGTCTAAATGAACCGGACTAAAAATTACATTTTCAATTAAACCTAAAACCTAATATTCTTGTAATTCTTATTTTTAAGATACGTTGGGTCAAAATTAATAAAAAAAAAAAAATTGAGAGGTGTCATGGGACACCCGAATAGAATGAAGTTCCTTTTGATTAAAACATATCTTATATTTTTTTTCCTAACGTAACGCGCGATAAGGAACGTGTTCTATAAGATTTTGATCACAGCGCCATCTAGCGATAATCATCCAAAACAAAAAAAGTGTCGTGACAACTTTTCGAAAGATTTTTTTCCGTCTAGCTCCCTTTCACAACGCACGATAAGGAACTTCGTATCAAAAAAAATCAAATTTCCGAACTAACATCACATTGTGCTCAATTTTGACTCCTGCCACAGACTTGCCAAAGGTAAACAAGCCAATTTTGATCCCGATCCCAGTTGAGTGTATGTTTCCGCTTCCGCTCGCCACAGACTAACTAATACAGTTGTTAATTGTTTAAGCAGCGCTGGACCCGCGACCAGTCACGTAGGGACACAGATACGCGAGAAGTACGTCACGTTCATACGTATTTAATACAGGGCGTTATAAAAACATTAATAATTTTATTTGTACAAATAATTGCGTGAACTATAACCCGTTTTTCTCAGGGTCTAATGTGCCAAATTTTATCAAATTCGGTTGAGAGGTTTACGCGGGAAAGTGTTACAAAGAGTTATAGACTACAGGCCCATGGAGAAAAATTATGGGTCATTTGAACCACCAGGTGACCTATCTAAAACGACACAAACCGTACAAAATCAAATGACTAAATATACACCGGTACCTAATTGTCGGAAAATTAAAAAAAAATTCCGACTTTGTGACCCAACATTTTTGTACGGCATCTGTATCATACTATTTAAATACTGCTTCTAATTCATTATTCCTCAACGCCGTACAAAAATCATGCGACAAGGGGAAAAAACGATGGTTGCAATCCCCTGAATGCTCACCTACACTCAGTTGGACAGTTTACAAGTGACGGCATAGTACTGAATCTTATTATTTTATGCTAGAATTTCGTTTTAGATAGGTCACCTGGTGGTTCAAATGACCCATAATTTCTCTTCATGAGCCTGTCGACTATTATTTTCGAATTTATAATATTAGTAAGGATGGTAAAATTTTATAATGCTCTGTATGAAATAAGTGACTGTTTCGTTGTTTTGTGGAAAAACCTATAAAAGAAATACACTGAATATTTTTTCTTTATATTTTTGTATATTTAATGTAAAATTGTATAATACTGTACAAATACTTTAAAAAAATGCTCATTATACTAAAAAAAGACATGCCCGTTGAGTTTCTTGCCAGTTCTTCTGAGGACGGTGACTACAATTATTTTTTTTTGTGTCCGAACTGGTGGTAGCTTTTAACTGTTGACGTCAACAAGAACGAGGACGTCATCAATATTGAAAATAAAGTATTTCATTTCATTAATAGCAATATTCAATGTTTTCTTTAATAGGAATTTTGTGTTTTATAGTTTCCAATCCATCATGCAATAAAAACAAAATTAAAGTGTGCCTTAAACTTTTAATATAAATTTCACTAAATTTACTGTATTTGTAAATCTATTGCACACTATTTCTAAGACATTTAAAAAAACTTAGTATTTTCAACTTATTTATTACTTAGTTATAGTGATTATGACACATGCACAACCATTCTTATATTATTTTATTCTCTACTATAAAAAAAACAACCAAATATTTTTTCTAAAAAAAATTCAACCGACATTTACATTTACACCAAAGGTGTTTGATCAGTGTATTTAGAGAATGAAAAAAGAACACTTTACACTACGTTTTTTAAAAACACTGTAATAAACATGTTATGTTTCATTTATTCCTCATTTTTAGTGCTTTAAATATAACTTATTAATTTTCCGTTTCAGTCTTTTATCATTTTTTTTTATTGCCTTGTAGGCAGACGAGCCAACGGGCCACCTGATCGTAAGTGGTTACCGTCGCTCATGCACCTCTGCAATGTCAGGGGACATTGAGGGGCCGCTACCTACGACATAACTTTAATTTTATTAATATTATTTAATTCCACCTAAAATTCATTTTTACAAGACTTATTTGCCTTAAAACACCATAGCCAAATATTTTTACAGGCCGACGTTTATCTATTACCGAAGAAAATGGACGAATACGTAGCAAGTCTACACTTACCGACATTTGACGCTCACCTCACAGAGCTGACTGACGAGCAAGCTAAATATCTAGGTCTAAACAAAGTAGGGCCGTTCAAACCTAACTATTATAGATATTAGATAGACTTGTCTTTAGTTTGTTTGCGGTTTCGATGGTTGCTTTCAAAATGGCGGGGATTTTTTTTAGATGAGGAGAAATTTTTTTTTGTGTGTGAGAAAGAAATTGTTTTAAAGTCATGATTTTAAGATATTTCTGGTTTCCTTAACTTGTTTTAAAGCACTGTTATGTTCATTTAAATTGTTATTTACATAGAAATTTAATTTACAGTAAATTTTACTTGTAAACATCGAAATCGTAAAGATATATGAAAAAAACTGTATTTCGTTTACAAAATTTTGAAATTCTTTATGAGAATCCAAAGTTATGATTTTTTTTCGAATTTAGAGATAATTTCACTAATGTGTTTTAGTAAAATCCTAAAATTATTATCAAAAAAAAATAAAAAATAATAATTAAATTCGAAATAAAATGTTATGTAAAATTTTGTTATTTTCCTAGATTTTTTTTATTAAATACAAAAATAAATTAAGTACAAGAAGCTCTTCTATAACTTCATTATATATTTTTTGTTGCATATTCTTTAATTTTAATTATTTTAAAATGACTATGTTACTATAATGTTTAGTACTATTTATTAAGCTGTTGTAGTAACATTTAATTATTGTTATGATTTTGTTATTATTATTATTATTTTGATATATCTTATTCTTATTTGATTTTTTTTCTCATATTGTTCAATTTAATAAATGTAATTAAATTATACTGACGTTCAAAAGTGCTATAATCAGCCTACTTGAATAAAGGATTTTTTTGATTAATATACTAAATTTATATTTATTCATAATGATATTACGAAGAAACACCAAATATAAGTTCCTATAAAGAATTTCAAAGGAAAAATTAGTGAAATTAAATCAAAATATAGTGAAAAAGGCTTAGGCTTTAAAAATGTCTGTTTTAGTATGAGCTAGAAAATGATAGTATTTTTAAAAGTTTGCAAAAAAATGTAATTTATGAAAAACTCTCAATTTTTTTTACATTACAACATCAAAATTTTATATTTAAAAATGTAATTTTGAAATAAAATAAAATGAAAGTAAAGAAATTTTTTTTTGCAATCATTCAATTGAAATAGTTTGTGAGTTGGATCATTTTTGCTAAACTAATAAATACAGGGTGGATCTGTAACTTTGGACAATCTGACGTGAATGACCGGTCCAAATACAACTTGCGCCATTTTTATTTTTTGGATCGGTTAAACTTTTTTTTCTGACATTGTATGGAAAACGTACGACTATCGTTGCGACTACGATGAAAAACTTTTTTATCCTATTCCTAAAATAAAAGTGGTTCTAAGTTTTATTTCGACAGGTCATTAACCCCACGTCAGATTGTCCAAAGTTACAGATCCACCCTGTATAGCAGGTATAAAATAACACTCGCTGTATAAAATATAGAATCATTTGCCATAAAAAAAACCGATATTACGAAATCAGAGCGCTTACTTGACGAAATAAAAAAATAAAGCATTTTGAGAAATGATTAACAAATTGTATGAATTATGAATAATTTGCTTCAAAAAAGTGCAATATTATATCAAAATGAGTTTATTATTATATAGTATTTATTTATCTAAAATTAATAAAAAACTTGGCTGTTTGAATATAAAATTATATGATTTAAGAAAACAAAAATTGTATTACACTTCAGTGTTGCCAACTCAAGATTTTTTTACCCTAATTTTAGGGCTTAAATGAACTGACTTGGACTATCTAGGACTCTTACGGCTATGATGGGTAAATGTAGGTGACTGGTAAAATCTATACTAATATTATAAAGAGTTTGTTTGTTTGTTTGTTTCAACGCGCTAATCTCAGGAACTATTGGTCCGATTTGAAAAATTCTTTCACTGTTGGATAGTCCATTTATCGAGGAAGGTTAAATGCTATATTATATCCCTCTGTGACGCAGACGAAGTTGCGCGAATCAGTTAGTTAAATGATAAATAGTAAAATGATGATGACGTTCCATTTTTGTTAATATTTAACTTGAGTTGGCAACACTGACAGGCTGTATGAAATAAGCGTTTGCTTACCAATATATTAAATGAGAAAATTGTTTAGTAATTCTAGTGATTAACGTCCGATTAGTCTATTAAGTTAATGATAAACAGCGAACCGAAAGCGTGGCGAACCAAAACCGAGGTGAACCGAAAGCGAGGCGAACCGAAAGCGAGGCGAACCGAAAGCGAGAAACTGCACCGTTTCGTAGGTGTAGGAACTCTTAGTGCGGTTTGACTCCCACATGCCTTTTCCCCCTATTCAAGAAAAGGTGCTTTATGATTATTACGTTTTATATAATCCCGCTGTTTGTCATTAACTTTAAAGCATGATACACGCTTCACTGTGTCGTGATCGGATGGTAAAACATACATTTTAGGTTAAAAATCACGGACAGTGTATGGTGTAACATGAACTAGTCCATACATATGATATTACAAGCTTTATATTAACTTGCACTCGATGTAACTATGTAAGTTCGGGTGGAATCTTGCGAGCTAAATTTGACAAACTTCCCGGTTTCCGATTGAGATGACATTTTGCACGGAGATGTATATCAACAATGTAATAATATGACAAAATGGCGCTGATCTGATGATGGATTCAGAAGGTCATAGGAACTGTTGTGCTAAACAAGATAGCTAGCTGCTACATGATATCCAGGATCTTAAAAGCTTATATTTAGAAAGTATTCTTCAAAATAAATTATTTTACGTTCTTCACGATACGGCAGCGGCGTGCAGTTCATACAAGCAAATACGCACTGCATACCCTATGATTTCAAATTTGCTCAAAAAATTGTAACAAAAAACGGTTAAACGTTGTATATTATATATTTAAATACCCTTTTCATTACTATTATTGGCATACATTAGCGTAAAAGTTAAATTAAATTGATTATAGGACATAAATATGTGGAAAATTACTCAGATTTATATTTCTGCATACCCTGACTTACATATGTATGCACGCCACTGCGATACGGTATAACGTGAATCATGCTTACATCGTAACACACCGAATTAGGTTCTTAGTTCGAAATTCTCCCGATATTTCGGGAAAATTATTTGTTTTGACAATATAGAGAATTATGTAGTTCGGCTAGCTTTAGCTAACACGCGGTATTAAAATAGTATTAACACTATTTATTTGCTTGTCAAAAAAACGCCTAATATAGTTTGTAAGCATTCTGTGTTGATAATAAATAATATTTTTGGAACGAAGTTCCTTATCGCGCGTTGTGCTAGATGGAAAAAATTCTCACGAAAAGTTGTCACGACACTTTTTGTTTTAGATGATTATCGCTAGATGGCGCTGTGATGAAAATCTTTTAAAACACGTTCTTTATCGCGCGTTACGTTACGAAAAAAATTATAAGATGTCCCATGACATCTCTCAAGTTTTTTTTTTTTTTTTATTATAAAAATTAAAGCGACCGACTTCCATTTCTCAAGCATAACACAAAAACTACCAGTCAGGTCTTTGTCAAATTTATATGAGATAATGCTCAAAATGTCTACTTTCTAACAAAAAAGAATCATCCAATTCGGTTCATATAAAAAATAAATACACCCAAAAACGCAGAGCAAGTCGTGAAACTTTGTCCGTTAAAAATACACATTTTTAAACACAGATCCAAAAGTATTTGTTCGCTCTTAAAAAAATCAAATGGGACCGAAGTTGGACCAGCACCTTTCATCTGGCACCAGAATCATTCAAATCGGTGCAAACAAGAGTAATCGAGGAATAAACATTTAAAAAAAATACAGGCGAATTAAGTACCTCCTCCTCTTTGGAAGTCGGTAAAAAAAGAGTGTTTTTTAGATTATTCACAAATTTAATTAAGTTCATCACTTACACTATTACTAAACGGGTTCTTACCACGATATTGATTTAATTGAGTGGTCTCGATATTTCGTTGTTGTTGCAAACGTCATGATCACGAGAAGACTGGATACTGCGGGTCGATTTAAGAGCAAACAAATCTGTCTACCCTCTTTCTCATTTGTTTTTGGATGGAATGAAACTCGAACTCACATCACGACACACCACACTCACGGAATAAGTTGAAAATATTATTTATTTTCAACACAGAATGTTAGGTGTGAGTTGCTAGCTATAGATATAGTAGGAGCTAGTTAGAAATAAGAGGTGTTACCATGTTTTATAAAATAAATGTTTTGAAAAACAATTGTGTTTTATTTATACTTGATGAATGGATTTGTGAACCTTTTCCAAATTAAGTTTAATAACTTTTTTTTGTAATAATGAGAATTGTCAATTTTTATATTTAAGTGTCCAATTTGCCTAGAGAGATCATCAAAATAGTTTCACCTAGAAAAAAACATTAAAAATAAAATTGATTGATTTCTATAAATGAAACACGCTGTAGATTGTGAGACTCGTTCAAAGTTTAAGAATATTTTTACACGAATCCTGAAACTTATCGGCTTCCAGTTTTAAATCATTATTACAGATCAAATGAATTTGAAGTAACGTGAGAATTTACAATAGTCCGAAAAAAAAAACTTCGAAATCGGATCATCCATCTTTTATCATAGAATCTTGGTCCCATAAACTGGATTTAAAATGTGTCGTCTCGCAAAGTTATAATGGTGACTGATCAAATTTATTTACAATTAGTTCTGAAATCGAATGATAGATGGCGTTGTTATGAAAGTTCACAATTAGTCCTGGGACCGAACAATAGATGGCGTTGTTTTAAATTTTTGCGATTAGTTCTGGAAACGAACAATAGATGGCGCTGTTTACAATGTTCTCCATTAGTTCTGAGACCGAACAATAGATGGCGTTGTTTCTAATTTTCACATTTAGTTCTGGAAACGAACAATAGATGTCGCTATTTATAACTTTCTCAATTAGTTCAGGAACCGAACAATAGATGGCGTTGTTTTAAATTATTACAATTAGTTCTGAAACCGAATGATAGATGGCGCTATTTTCAATTTTTGCAATTAGTTCTGAACATGAATAATAGATGGCGCTCTAAACAATTCAATTAAAATTCAATAAGTTAATATACTGTTTTCCATGATTATTTATTTAGGAAGATATTTCAAAGGTGGTCCCATAATAAGGAAATCAGGGTTTGATGATGACAGATCAAGGTTTTTCTCAGAACTTGAGAAAATTGTTAATTTTATAGTAGTAGTGTAAAATATTACTTGTTTTTTTATTTCAACAAGCCAACGACCCATCTGATGTTAAACGACTGCAAGACCACAGTCAAATAATATGAACATTTTTTTCTAGTATGGCGTAAATAATGGTTAATCTTATAATCGACTGTTTTTTTAATCTAGGCTTTTCGCCTGAAACTAATACCTATCTACCTGACGAAGTTGCAAGGGTCAGTGATACAATAAATAACAGTTATTGGAAGATAGATAAACGAGCTTACGGCCCATCTGATGGTAAGTGGTCACCGTCGCTCATGAACATCTGCAATGTCAGGGCAATGAGGGGTCGTTATCTATCACCTACTTATAGGACTTTTCTTAAACCTCGTTTAAAGGGAGCGGCGGGAAAGAGTGCTGAGTGCGTAACTCGTCGTGCCGTCCCTCATGGCCTCAGTCGAGGTTCGGACACTGAGTGTGGGCGGTTGGAGGTTTTATTGAAGTTCAGCTCCCACATATACCTCGTTTAAAGAGGGACATGTTATAGCGCTCCTTTTATTACAAACTCTTTACATTTTGTAGGTCTTCCGTGTTTGCTAAATTCTTATCATAAATATTATTCAATATACAGGGTGATGTCAAAAAATAAAAAAAAAAATTGATTTGAAATAGTAGAAACTGTCTTGTGTAAATTAATTTGCTGCAAAATGAATCTGTTTGACGAATATCAAGACCAACATGTTTTTTACAAGCTATATATTAACTAGCACTGGATGTAACTATGTAAGTTCGGGTGGAATCTTGCAAGATAAATTTGACAAACTACCCGGTTTCGGATTGAGCTGATATTTTGCACGCAGATGTATATCGCGTGACAATGAATATGATATGACAAAATGGCGCTAATCTGATGATGAATTTGGAAGGTGGTCATAGGAACTCTTGTGCTTAACAAGATAGACACATCGTGTTTGGTCTCGTTTTACTTGTATTAGCTAGCACTCTACTGCTACATGATATCCAGGATCTTAAAAGCTTGTATTGAAAAGTTTTTTAAAATAACTTATTTCTCTATTCTCCTTTTTCATGTAACTAGGTCTGAATACAGGTAAAGTTAGGTCATAGGCAGTGGTCAGTGGCCATGTATTGAAGAGGTGCTCTTTCACTCGATAGCCATAAAAATTCCCAGTCAGCTCGTCTACCAATAAAAAATCTTTCGGTGACTGGTAGAGAGTATCTTGAACTTTAAGTGCACAATTGCACCGTTTTATGCACGAAACTCTATAAATAAATAAACCAGAACGCACGCATCTTTCCGGAAATACAACGTTTACTTGTATTTCCGGTTTAAAACAATTAAAATTGTTGATTTTTCACACTATCCACACTTGATTACTATAATTGTTTTATTGCTGTAGATATATGATTCATGTTGCCGCGCTGACCTAGGTTGGTTTTGACCCAGACTGGTTCTGACCCAGCCAGGTATTCGAAATGGAGGGGTTTATATTCTCGACAGCTGATTACAGCTGAACTATAATAATACTGAACATCTTTATGTAAAAATTCCTGTGATTGCAAATAAAAACATTGATTGATTGAGTGTTTCACGTCCTATCTTGACGGGCTTCAGGTAGCCCGCCGATCATGAGAGCCGGTGGTCGCTTTTCCGATGAATGTCAGTTCGGGGTCCGGGGGTGACGGGGCGAGACGTGAGCGTTGATCGCGAACGCGTACCGTCACCTCGCCCAATCTCGTGCTGGATTCTGTCCTCAGCCAGGGTTTAGACGCTGACTGTGAGCGACAGGAGGTTTCTACTAGTTGAGACGTAGGTAGATTAAATGATTTACCAGAGTACACTTAATATTACCTATCTCTTTTTTAAATTACATTTGCACCGACACCGACAGTCCACCTGATTGGGAGCGGTTACCGTAGCTCATAGATCTCCCAACTTTTAAGACACTGAAATCGCTTCCTACTTTCTGCTCTTTAGGAACTTAAACCTCGTTTAAAGAAGAACATGACTATCATCCGACATCACTCAAGCAAAAGTTATCATCATTACAAGAAAGACAAAATGTAGACGACATCATACATTTTAATAAAAGAACTTAAATTGACTACTTCTTTAGTCCTAGATCCTAATATAGAATACCTGAACATCCTGGAATACGTCTCTCGTATTTATACTTTACATAAACCCCTAGATGTTTTAGCCCTATCATTACAAGATGCAACAAAAAGTAGTTTTTTTAAAAAACCTTCAATTTTTTTCCGCGTAATTTTTTTATCACGCCTCAAACCGAACACACTGTGTTTCCTATCGATTATTAAATTATTCTTTAATTGAGAATCACATGTAATATTTTTATCAGTTTATCGTGCAACATCGACAATATCATTTCAAATAATAAAATTATTCGCATCAAAAACATGTGAATATGATAAACAAGTGTTTGAGTGAATTTTGTGTTTTTTATTTGACAATTTGGTAAGTCTATTTCATTTATTTATTAATTACAATAAGGATGCACAATCTTATAGTGTACTAGGTGACCCGCGCAATTTCGTCTGCGTTACAAAGGGGTTCAAAAATTGTAGCCTATGTGTTATTCTGATGTATAAGCTATATTGTGGTAAAGTTTCATTCAAATCCATTCAGTAGTTTTTACGTGAAAGAGTAAGAAACATCCATACTTACAAACTTTCGCCTTTATAATATATATTAGACTATTTTCTTGTGTTTGTCCGCTGATAACTTCGTCGTTTATAAACCGATTTTGATGGTAGTTTTTTTTGTTTGGAAAGAAGATACTTAAGGTATCAGAGTTTAATGATAGCAGACTAGATGTCAAGGGGAACTTTTTTAATTGTGCTATTCTTCAAACGAAGTCGGTTCTTTTAAATTTTGTTAAACTATTAAAACGTTACTGGAAAAGGAAAAAAGACTAAGCAACAGTGCATTAATGAGTTAGAGATCTTTATATTTAAACTTCGTCCCGCGCAACTTCGTCTACGTCACGAATGTATTCAGTTAGTGCAGAGCAATGTACTTATTTACGACATCACATCAAAACCGCTAAAATTAATTTGCTGTTAACCATTTAAAGGTTTTAAACACAAACAAAATCATGTAGAGCATGTCCCTTTAATATTGTTAAAAGCTTCTTAACTTGCACTGGATGTAACTATGTAAGTTCGAGTGGAATCTTACGCAAGTAAAATTTGACCAACTTCCCGGTTTCTGATTGAGATGAAATTTTTGTTCGAAGTGAAGTTTTCTTTTTGTTGTAGTCCAGCGATTTCCTTCTGTACAAAAAAGGGGTAAAAATTGGATCTACTGAACCTATTTCGAAAATTCTATTACAAATAGAAAGCTACCTTATTTGTGAGTCATAGTCTGTGATGATAAAGAAATATTACAAGCTGTATATTAACTTGCACTGGATGTAATTAAGTACAGGACCTATGTAATTTCGGGTGTTATATTAGACCTTCTTCCCGGTTTCTTTAAAAAAAAAAAAAATTACAAGAACATGTATATCGTGAGACAATATGTTTTTTTTTTATTTATTTTTTTATTGCCATGTAGGCAGACGAGCCAACGGGCCACCTGATCGTAAGTTGGTACCTACCGTCGCTCATGAACCTCTGCAATGTCAGGGGACATTGAGGGGCCGCTACCTACGACCTAACCTTAAGGACTCTCCTCAAGCCTCGTTTGAAGAAGGACAAGTCATAGCGCTCTGGGAATACCGAAGAGGGGAGCTCATTCCATAGCCGGATGGTGCGTGGCAAAAAAGTGTTCCTGAAACGGACCGTGGATGACCGCGGTGGTTCCATATAGTAAGGATGAACTCCACCTCGACGCCGGGTCGTACGGTAATAGAAGGGAGATGTTGGAATCATCTTTCTTTCTTTTACTCTAGTGCTACGTGATATCCGGGATCTTAAAAGCTTGTATTTGTATAAATATACATCTGCGTGCAAGATGTCAGCCCAATCAGAAACCGGGAAGTTTGTCAAATTTAGCTTGCAAGATTCCAACCGAACTTACATGTTACATCCAGTGCAAGTTAATATAAAGCTTTAAATAAATTGATTAACTGTTAGTTATCGAGTTAGTTAACGAAGAAGCTACAAGTTGTAATTATTTAGTCGGTAATCGTGATACACGATGTATGAACTTACTTAGTATAACACCTGACTTCGTTCGATAAATTCAAAAAATATAGTCAATTTGTGGTTAAAGCGCTTGCCTTCCAGAGGTCGTGGATTCGAATGTAAATGTAATTAATCTTCTTAGGATCTTAAAAATCCTTCGGAGATATGTGAAGTCCCCAACACGCATTGGGCATTGGGCAAGCGTGGAGGACTATACTTGACTCCTCTACTGAGGAGACCTGAGCCCAACAGTGGGCAGTAATGGGTTTTTACAGTACCAATAAAAAATGCGTGATGAGGAGATTTTTTTATGAATGAATATTTTAAAATATTTTTTTAAAAAATATTTTTTTTCATACTCGGTAGGTACCTGTTAGAATATTTTTTTATTCCATCTAACGTGACGCAGACGAAGTTTGTTCCTCTAGTTACTCCATGATACCTATACCTAAACAAACAAACATTATTTATAACTTTAATATAGATAGTATGTAATTGTTATTATTATTTAATGTCAAGGTTTTAGTTAATAGGTGCTATAAAAACAGTTAAATTTAACTTCCGAAATAGCTGCGTCATCTTCAGTGCAATCTTGAGGTCTTGAGGCTTTGAGGTCGATTGAAGAACTCTTCTACAAACTATCACATCCTGTATATACCTACAGGGTGATGTTGGTAAATATTGAATTGATGAAAAGTGGTTGATGGTCATATACTAGTGACAATATTATAACCTAAGAATATGGTATAAAGTAAACGCAACTTAAATATATCCGAAATTCGTGCGTTACGATTGTCTTTTGACAGCTGAGCTTTCGGGGGTGTGGGGTGCACGAGGTTGTTTGTACTCAAAACTTGCATAAATACCTATAATGAAGATTTGACAGAGCCTTACTAAGGCCTCATTCTTACAAGCTTTATACTAACTTGCATTGAATGTAACTATGTAAATACGGGTGGAATCTTACAAGCTAAATTTGACAAACTTCTCGGTTTCCGATTGAGCTGAAATTTTGTAGGCATATGTATATCGCGTGTGGATACAGATGATATTAGGCCTAAGGGAGATCTCCTTGCGGGCGAGGTAGTGTGTCCCCGGTCAGGCCGAAGCCCGCTGTAGTAGATTTCAGATGTCGTATATATGCGAAGATTTCTGCAAATCATAACTGCGATTCGCGTTATTATTGGTCGCCACATCGCGTGACAATGAAATAATATGGTATCATGGAGCTGATAATGGATTCACTAGGCATTCTCTCTGTCTGTTTATCTCTATTTTCTCTTTCTTTAATACAAAATTAATTATTTGTTCGTAAAAAGCGATAGTATTAATTGTATTAGCGCCGCTTTTCTTGAAATAAGCGATTATCGCCTCGTTGGATTAACATGGATCACGGAATGACTGATATTCGACGTAAAAGATGCTTTTCAAATGACGTATGTTGTTCAATGCCGGTGTTCTTATCAGCCAATAGATTTAGAATTTCCCTTGATATTAGAAGATAATTAAAAATACAGGCGTTTTGGTAATGATGGTAGATAATGAAGGTCATGATAGTTGATATAACAGTAACAATGTTATAATCAAAACTTTCTTTCAAAGAATGAAATGAGATGAATGAAGGACCGCTCAATTAAAAATAATCGTGGTAAGAACCCGTTTAGTAATAGTGTAAGTGATGTAGATAACCGCGAATGTTTAAAGAAACTTTAAAGATATGCTCAGTCCCGCATTGTGGTCTCGTGGTGGACTCTACCTGATCCCTCTACTGAGGAGATCAGAACCCAGCAGTGGACAGTAATAGATTATATATCCACTGGTTTGTTATGATCTCCCCCCGGATTAAACATGATTATCAAATCTAGATCCTTCCAAAAAGCAGCTAAAACAGCGATCTACTGATTTCTATGAACTGAACTGACGAAAAACCTTATCTTCGCGATAATCTGAGATACTCGCGTTGTTTTCAAATGAATCGTAGTTTGCTGATTAAATATTAAATTACAAATCCGGACTGACGTTTTTATAGGGAAACTAATTTTCTACTATTTTTTTCTCAATAAATTAGGGGCCATCCATGAATTACATTACACAAATTTCTTGTCTTGTCTTTTTTGCAGTAGTTTTTGAAATTTGAACCCCCCTACCCCCTAGTCAAACAATTAAATAATGTCAAATAAAATAATGTCTCTTATTTCGGAGTGCCTTTTGGCAAAGGCCTCCTCTAGTCGCTTCCACTCCTGGCGGTCTAGACAAGCTCTTCTCCAGTAAGGACCAGCTGCTAGTCTGATTTCGTCTTCCCATCTCTTATGTTGTCTACCTTGGCATATATTATACATATATTATACACTTAAACCTTCCTCTTGAATCACACTATCTATTTAAAAGCCGCATCAAAATCCATTGCGTAGTTTTAAAGATTTAAGCATACATAGAGACAGACAGCGTGAAGCGACTTTGTTTTATAATATGTAGTGATAGTACATATTGGCTTCTCCTAAAATTACGCGAATGTAATAAACTATTATCTTAATATTTATAGCTTTATGAGTATAATAACGAAGGTGATTTCCCTCGCTTTTTAGTTTATCATTTTATTAGATGATAAAATGAATCTGTTAAATTATGTTGATATATTTTCAAATCTTCTATAATAGCATAAAAAACTTATTATTTTATTGACTATTTGTTTAATCAAATGACTAGGTAATTTTACTAATTTATAATTATTATTGTATCGTAAATTAATTATAACTCTTTGGAGAGGTCTTTCGGTCTTTTAACGCACTTTTAAGATTAAAAATAGACATTTTCATAGAAAATTGTAGTTACATTTTGGTAGTTGGTATACTTTTGAATCTAGTTCTAAAATAAATTGTTTATTCAAAACATATTTGACGCCCTACCAATCAAAAACTGAGATCAACAAAATAAAAGTTTTCAGGTTTTATGTTGCATGTCCGTCACTTTTGAGTCGATTTAATGAATTTTAATGAAAATAAAAAGATAATTCAAACGCCCCTATCTTTAATATTGATAGCGGGGCAGTGTTCCCTGACATTGCAGAGGTCCATGAGCGACGGTAACTACGTACGACTTGGTGACCCATTAGCTCGTCTAACTACATGGCAATAAAATAAATAGGTCGTAACTGGTGCAATAACCAATTGAGTATATATGGTCAGCCGTAGACAAATATACAAAATGAAAAATTCACCGATCGAATCCGCAGATTGCAACCTATCGAAGATCGCGATCTAAGATAGACGTAACTTCGTCAAACATTCATGTAGCTTTGATTACATTAATTATAATTACAACGATCTTTATCTATTAATGGAAGATTTCGCGATTATTCGACTATTTGCCGCCAAGTTAAGTGAAAAATGTCGTTGAAAACGCGACAAAATTCCAACCCGCTATCTTATTTACTACGGGAGTTCCTACCTTCCGAATCCATGATCAGATCAGCGCCATTTTGTCATATTATTGCATTGTCACACGATATACATCTGCATACAAAATGTCAGCTTAATCGGATCGGGAAGTTTGTAAAATTTATCTTGCAAGATTCCACCCAAACTTACATAGTTACATCCAGTGCAAGTTAATATAAAGCTTATAAAAATATTTTTTTTACAGGACAAGATTTCACAATTTCCTTTCGAATATTTATTTTGAGTAGAAACCGATTACGATGATCGGTTTTTGTTAGAAATCAGATACAGACGTGAAGTCATATAAATTTGATCAAGACCCAACTATTATTTTGAATGAATGAATTTCTTTATTTCTCCCACAATCACAAGATTACAATAAAGTAAAAATAGTACATAAAATGGATTAAAACTAATGATCACTTACACTATTACTAAACCACGTTCTTACCACGATTATTTATAATTGAGAAAAAACGAACGAGAAAGAGGGTAGACAGATTTGTCTGCTCTTAAATGACCTACCCGCAGTTCTTCTGTTTTCCCGTGATCATGGCGCTTGAAACAGTGCTGAAATATCGGGACCTCTCAATTATAAATAATCTTGGTAAGAACCCGTTTAGTAATAGTGTAAGTAATGTAGATAACCGCGAGTGTTTAAAGAAATTTAAAACAAATGATGCTTGTAGGAGACTGGTGTCTAAGCTAGGATAAACCTGTGTTATAGATCACCAGGCTTCCACCCCTCGACTCAGGAGCAAATCAGAAACTTATGTATTAAATGCTATAGTAACTACAAATTGAATGATAATAAAGAAAAAATAAAATAAAAACTTGAAAATAATTAAAAAGCATACGAGTCTGTGCGTGCGTGTGTGTGTGTGTGTGTGTGTGTGTGTATGAGTGTGTAAGTGAGTGTGTGTATGGTATTCGTCAAAAATGGAATTTAGTCATAATTTTTTGTTGATATGTTTATCTTTTATCACTTATATTTACTTAGTAAATAATAGCTGTAGAAAATTGCTATTAAATAAACAAATCCTTTCGGTGAATTCGTACGAAACTAATCACTATTAAAAAAAACCGACAAACAAATAACAATTAATCAACTTATCGTATTAGAAAACCTGTTATCAGTAAACGTGTTGATATTTTGCATTTTTATAACATTACTAGATGATCCTCGCAACTTCGTCTGCGTCAAAAAGGTGTTCAGGCAGCACTGTTAGATTTTAATAAGACCTACAAATCCGTAGTACATCATTTTGTTCTATAATCAATAGTTTTCTCAGAGAGAGATGTAAGAAAGTTTTTGGGTATTTTTTTCACTCCTTGGCTTTATTGAAGTTCGGATCTCTGTTTCCAAAATAAAATCTAACTTAGTTACTCGTGGATAATGTAACTTTTGTATGGTGAAAGAATTTTTAGAAACGGTCTCGTAGTTATTGAGCCTATTCATTACAACCAAACAAAGTTATCCTCTTTTATAATATTAGTGTAGATAAGTGTAACGGAATAAGTATGGAAATACCAGAAAATGGGGATAATTAAGTTTTATTAAAACACTGTACTGTAACAAACCATTACTACCTCCTGCTGAGCTCTGGTCTCCTCAGTAGAGGGATTAGGCGAACATTGACATTACATCTTTATTACAAGCTTTATATTAACTTGCACTAGATATAACTATGTAACTCCTCAATTATTAAACTTACACAAGACTACTGCTTATTCGTTACTGCTACTACTAAAGTCCGGTAAAGATCAGATGAATTAGTTCCTACATATCTGAACACATAAATTCAATTTACAAATCACACACGTTCACTTGCTATCGGCTCTTATCAGAAGCGTGATAAAACTGTCATTACTGACGGCATAAATAAGGTGTCAATGAGGTCATGCTGATGATTTGATGATGATTGGTCACTAAGAATGATGACTCCATCATTTGAACTTTAACAACCCATTACTGGTACTACGGATGAGTTAAGGTTCATGTAGCAGTAACTAGAGGTGGTCACACGTATCGTCTGATGAATAGACACACAGACTATTGAGGAGAGGATACTGGTACTACGGATGAGTTAAGGTTCATGTAGCAGTAGCTAGAGATGGTCACACGTATCGTCTGATGAATAGACACACAGACTATTGAGGAGAGGATACTGGTACTACGAATGAGATAAGGTTCATGTAGCAGTAGCTAGAGGTGGTCACACGTATCGTCTGATGAATAGACACACAGACTATTGAGGAGAGGATACTGGTACTACGGATGAGTTAAGGTTCATGTAGCAGTAGCTAGAGGTGGTCACACGTATCGTCTGATGAATAGACACACAGACTATTGAGGAGAGGATACTGGTACTACGGATGAGTTAAGGTTCATGTAGCAGTAGCTAGAGGTGGTCACACGTATCGTCTGATGAATAGACACACAGACTATTGAGGAGAGGATACTGGTACTACGGATGAGTTAAGGTTCATGTAGCAGTAGCTAGAGGTGGTCACACGTATCGTCTGATGAATAGACACACAGACTATTGAGGAGAGGATACTGGTACTACGGATGAGTTAAGGTTCATGTAGCAGTAGCTAGAGGTGGTCACACGTATCGTCTGATGAATAGACACACAGACTATTGAGGAGAGGATACTGGTACTACGGATGAGTTAAGGTTCATGTAGCAGTAGCTAGAGGTGGTCACTCGTATCGTCTGATGAATAGACACACAGACTATTGAGGAGAGGATACTGTTACTACGGATGAGTTAAGGTTCATGTAGCAGTAGCTAGAGGTGGTCACACGTATCGTCTGATGAATAGATACACAGACTATTGAGGAGAGGATACTGGTACTACGGATGAGTTAAGGTTCATGTAGCAGTAGCTAGAGGTGGTCACACGTATCGTCTGATGAATAGATACACAGACTATTGAGGAGAGGATACTGTTACTACGGATGAGTTAAGGTTCATGTAGCAGTAGCTAGAGGTGGTCACACGTATCGTCTGATGAATAGATACACAGACTATTGAGGAGAGGATACTGGTACTACGGATGAGTTAAGGTTCATGTAGCAGTAGCTAGAGGTGGTCACACGTATCGTCTGATGAATAGATACACAGACTATTGAGGAGAGGATACTGGTACTACGGATGAGTTAAGGTTCATGTAGCAGTAGCTAGAGGTGGTCACACGTATCGTCTGATGAATAGACACACAGACTATTGAGGAGAGGATACTGTTACTACGGATGAGTTAAGGTTCATGTAGCAGTAGCTAGAGGTGGTCACACGTATCGTCTGATGAATAGATACACAGACTATTGAGGAGAGGATACTGGTACTACGGATGAGTTAAGGTTCATGTAGCAGTAGCTAGAGGTGGTCACACGTATCGTCTGATGAATAGACACACAGACTATTGAGGAGAGGATACTGGTACTACGGATGAGTTAAGGTTCATGTAGCAGTAGCTAGAGGTGGTCACATGTATCGTCTGATGAATAGACACACAGACTATTGAGGAGAGGATACTGGTACTACGGATGAGTTAAGGTTCATGTAGCAGTAGCTAGAGGTGGTCACACGTATCGTCTGATGAATAGACACACAGACTATTGAGGAGAGGATACTGGTACTACGGATGAGTTAAGGTTCATGTAGCAGTAGCTAGAGGTGGTCACATGTATCGTCTGATGAATAGACACACAGACTATTGAGGAGAGGATACTGGTACTACGGATGAGTTAAGGTTCATGTAGCAGTAGCAAGTAACCGTATAACCTCGTTTTTAATTTGCCAAAAATTCGTTTGCTTTATCAATAATCCGCTTTGTATTCTTAGAAATCGATTTTGCGACAAATTATATCGTATTTCTCGGAAGGGACAGCCTTGATAAAATTAAATGCAAAATTTACTACATTTGTCAAATATCTAAAACTTAAACTTGCTTAGTCCGATTGACCGAGGACGGGAATTCATTCCGAAAATGGTAATACAACATGTAATGGCCTAAATAATTGCCTACTACATTCAAATGGATGTTATCCCTCTACTGAGGAGACCTGAGCTCAGCATTAATGGGTTGTTACAGTACTACATGATGATATAATTTACTATGATTTTTAAAACCAAATAACTTCAAAACTACTTAATCAATATAAAATGTTCTTTCACCATCTTAAAGATAATTTATTCAAAAGGTAATAAGTTTACATTTAGACCCAATAGATGGCGCTGTATTGCTCAGAACGACGTCAAGACAAGTCTAAGTTTTGGCTAAAATTAGGCATTATTTTTATGTATACCCAAACTTTTGTCTGTGATAACATTATATTATAATCTTATAATCCAATTAATAAATAAGTAGATTATAAGATTGTATTATAGCATTGTTAAATATCTTCTTTTGTTGTTGTTAATTGAGAAACTTATTTCACGATGAGTACTTTTTAAGAGAAAGAAATTGATTAAAGATTGTTTTTTATTGCAGGATAGATAAACGAGCTTACGGCGCATCTGATGGTAAGTGGTCACCGTCGCTCATGATCTGCAATGCCAAGGCAATGAGGGGCAGTTATCTATCACATACAGGACTTTTTTAAGCCGCGTTTGAAGAGGGACATATTATAAAGGGTGTAGGAAATCAAAGGCTGCCAGTGCAAAGAAAACTTCAGATCAAGAAATTTAATAAAAACAATAAAAAACTTAGTGCAAAATATATGACGCAATCTATATTTTGTCAATGTTCACAAATTCGAAATTTAAAAAAGCGCGCCAACATTACATCGTACATTTAAAAAGTATATTTACAAATGAGGTTTTAATCAATCTTATTAGAACTATTTATAGATGGCGCTTTAGTTGCTAGTACCTTTGCCCTTATAATGTTTGTTAACATTCAGTCGCCTACAGAGGGTTAGGTTGTAGGTAGCGGGGCAGTGTCCCTGACATTGCAGAGGTCCATGAGCGACGGTAACCACTTACGATTAGTTGACCCGTAACTGGACTCTTATACACCTTATGTACCTATAACAACAAAAAAAACTTGAGAGGTCTCAAGGGACACCGGATGGAACGAAGTTCCTTTCGATTAATTAGTGAGGGAATTGTAATACAATTTTATTTATGTAATAAATTTTATTTAGTTTAAAACGTTTGAAACTAACTAACTAATAACTAAACTAACTAATTATTATAACTTAAATAAAATATTTTGATCACATCAGCCATCTAGCGATAATCATCTAAAACAAAAAAAGTGTCGTGACAACTTTTTCATAAGAATTTCCGTCTAGACCCCTTTTGATAACGCGCGATAAGGAACTTCGTTCCAAAATTAAGTTTAAATCAATAACTAAGAATTTTAATTAATTATTTCTGCATTACTGCAAGTAAATACCACTTTTAGAAAAAAAGGACCATCGAAATCGGTTGAAATAGAAAAAGGAATTCGTCAATATAAACATTATAATATAACAAATCTCGAAACATATTCCGCAGAAAAGTTGCAGTTTTAGAAGTAAGACAAAGTAATAAAATCTAAAAGGTAGTTCTTAACGACTATCAACTTTCGTATGTACAAAAGAATCATCTAAATCGGTGCACTAATATTCAATTTACATTCTTTACCTACTAAACTCTTTTAGCTATCCTAGACGCATTTTTGACCGTCTTCCAAAAAAAGGAGGTTACTCAATTCGTCTGGGGACGGAGCGACGGGAAAGAGTGCCGAGCGCGTAACGCGTCGCGCCGTCCCTCCAAACACCGTGCTGGGTTCTGGCCTCAGCCGGGGTTCGGACGCTGAGTGTGAGCGGTTGGAGGTTTTAGTGCGGTTCAACTCCCACATACCCGCGGGCGGGGATCCGGTGATTTCCTCCAACTAAAAAAAAAAAACTCAATTCGTCTGTATTTTTTGTTTGTTCCTTCATGACTTTAGTTTGTGTGGACCGATTTGAATGATTCAGGTGTCAGATGAAAGGTGATGGTCGTCATGAGAGTCACATTTTAATTATTTTATAATCGAACTAGTACTTTTTGATCTTTAAAGCTGTGTATTTCAACAGACAAGATTTCAATGGAAGTCCTTTGTTTTAATTTATGTAAAAAAAGTATTATATATTTCGATTTTTTTTCACTTTATTACGTAAACGAATTCCATAATATTATTTACAAATAGGAAGAACTTGAATCATAATAAAAATTAGATTTCTATAACACGATAATGTTTACTGCTAACAATATCTTTTAATCAGATGTGACTAATATTTATCTAAGTGGTTAAATATGTTTTTGATTCCACTAATTTTACTGTTTCGGAGGCATTTTGTAACTTATGTAGATGTACATCCCCTCCAGGGGATACTTCCCCTCGAAATAATGATTTTAGCGAATTTGGTTGAAAGGAAACATTCTTTTATTTTTGAAAAGAAACAAAACTGCATACACTGCTGCGTACACACGGGGATCGAACCTAGTACAATTCGAAAAAATCACACCCTGTATTTTTAATGCATCAATCGATAGGTTGACTTTTAAGGATCAAGTCTCTAAGAAACATGATTGATTAAAAAAGTCATGTTATTAAATTATGAATGTTTTGTGTAATAAATGGCAATTCATCTCAGGATGGTGACTTGCGTCAACAAGGGATTCAATTATCATCAATGTTGAAAATTAAATATTTCACTTACATTATTACTAAACGGGTTCTTACCACGATTATTTTTAATTGAGCGGTCCCGATATTTCAGCACTGTTTCAAGCGCCATGATCACGGGAAGACTGAGGAACTGCGGGTAGGTCATTTAAGAGCAGACAAATCTGTCTACCCTCTTTCTCTATTTTCTTTTTCTATTAAATATTTCATTTAATTTCATAACAAAATAAAAATCTAAAAAGAACAATGACTCAATATATTCTATCTCTTTCGCACTAAAACTTGACACTTATTAATTTCGTTATCAAAAAATGATCCAATTGCTAAATAATTAATTGCAATTTGTTAATTTAATTGGTTTATGTCAATTCACAATTCTACGAAATGATTATCCGTTTGATAATTAAATTTATGGACAAAAAATAATGATATCTGCGCAAAATTAACCGTCGATAACAATAGATTAAGATCTTCTGTAGATTCTTAACTTTATTTAACATATTTATAATTAATTATACGCAAGAAAATATATTAGAATGTACTCTAAATTTTAATTTACAATTTACAAAGCCTTTATTGCTACTTATAATATTAATACATTTTAAACTTAATAACTATCTTATTTCATATTAGTAGCGTGTCTCGTGACACATAGGCCTCTTCCAATTCATTCCAGTCTTTTCGATTTCTTGCTATTCTTGTCCAGATTGCTCCGCCGATCTTGGTAATATCGTCCCATCTTTTTAGACAAACAAAGAACTCTGCATTTAACAATGAGGATAAGGAAACTCTACAAGAATCCCCAAGCCGGCTGGTCCCCGTGGGGAGGATGGGCCACAACCTTCCAATTCAAATCTTTATTGGTAAATACCAAAAGACAGACCTTAAAGATAGGTAGCTTTTAACTTTTGACGTCAACAAGAATGAGCATAAATCATCAATGTTGAAAATAGAGTATTTCATTTCAAAGTATTTCATTTCATAGGTTCGCAGTGTCCCCTGACATTGCAGAGGATCTTGAGTAATGGTAACCGCTTAAGATCAGGTGGCCCGTTAGCTCGTCTATAAGGCAATAAAAAAAAGCAAGTTAGTAATCACAACACTGGCTAAAAACAGTAAAACATCGTGAGGAAACCTGCATATTGGAAAAGGATTTTAAAATCCTTCCATAATATGGGAAGTTCCTGCATTGTTCCTGCATCCCTCTACTGAGGCGACCTGAGCCCAGCAGTGGGCAGTAATGGGTTGTTACAGTATAGTATAGTCTAGATTGGGCACAAAGATATTTGATTTACAAAAGTCGATTGATGCTGTAAAAACACGGGGTGTGTCTATTTCAATTTTTAGGTTCGATTATTTTCTAAAATCTTTGAATGCAGATGCAGAGAAAAAACACAAGAATTTCATTTGAAAAGACAAAAATCGGTAAAACTGTATATAGGTACTTAACCTAGGACCATTTTGAAATTACCACCCTGTATATTAAACACACGCAAATTGCGCTTTCTTCGCAAATTGGAATCAAAACATTGTGACGCAGACGAAGAACAGGCCATTACTAAAACAATAAAAAACTATGCGATGAATGAAATAAAGTAAACAACATAAAAATCTCTTCATTACTCATGTTTTTTATAACCGCCATAATTAATTATAATATATTAATCATCTAAAACAACTTAGAAACCGTTGTAAATCTTATATTTAATATTGATTATAAATAGATTATAGTGTAAGAGACATCAATTATTTACCTTCCCCTATCCACAATAATTCAAGTAACTAGTATAAGCTATGTAAAATATTCGCATTCGCAAAAAAACTATGCGAATGTTTTGACAAAAGTAAGGAGGATGTTGTGTGGATGTAGAGGGAATCTGACAGAGCCAAAATAAAGGCCTTTAGATGCCCTTTAAAATGAGCCCAAACTCGATGGGTCTACGACTTTCCATTGTCAATGTTATTCAAGAGGGGGTTTTTTTTTTTCAGTTGTAGGAAATCACTAAAACCTCCAACCGCTCACACTCAGCGTCCGAACCCCGGCTGAGGCCAGAACCCAGCACGGGGTTTGGAGGGACGGCGCGACGCGTTACGCGCTTGGCACTCTTTCCCGTCGCTCCGTCCCCGATTCAAGAGGGGTTACAAATTTTAGGTGGGGGGAGGCAAAAACCGCTCCTTTCTAAGTCGATCACTATAGGTAAAATATAGGTATCTATGTTATAGTATCTATAAATTATAATGACTTTTGGAAGACACAGCCGACTTGTCAATAAATAACTTGAACATCACTTACACTATTATTAAACGGGTTCTTACCACGATTATTTTTAATTGAACGTAAAAAATAATCGTGGTAAGAACCCGTGTAGTAATAGTGTAAGTGATGTAGATAACCGCGAGTGTTTAAAGAAATATCTTGAACTTTTTATTTGAAAGATCTACATTGGCATTTGTATACACATTGACGAATGTCCAATAATTGACATTCGCAACATCCCTAGTATGAACGTATCAGATGATGTAAGATACCTCATTCCCGCCTCCTATACTATAAATGTTTTATATTTTTTTCTATAACAATGATGAAAAATTAAACTCTGTGAGTTGACAGATAAATAGTAAGGTCAAAGACATCAAACAAAGATTGTTTGAATTGATCAAATTATATTATTCAAGAATGTATCTAAAGGTATTCATATTGTCACCGTAATAAAGAAAAATAGAATTATCGAAATCAGTGCACTAAGAAAAAGTATCATCAATCTTAAAAACTGCACCTTCATTAATTCCACTGGCAATATTTAAATTTGATTTCAGTTAGTGCAAAGTAATGTGCTTATTTACATCACATCAAAAATCTATAAAATTACGATTAGTTCTCTACTATATCAAGCATGTATTATACACATAAACCTTCCTCTTGAATCACGACATCTTTTAAAACAACCTGTACCTGTACCTGTACCAACCTATTACTGCCCACTGTTGTGCTCAGGTCTCCTCAGAAGAGGGATTAGGCATAGTCCACCACGCTTGCCCAGTGCGGATTGGGGACTTCGCATATCTTCAAAGGTTTTTTTTAGAATCCTTTTCCGATATGCAGGTTTCCTCACGATGTTTTCCTTCACCGTTTTCAGCCAGTGGTGTTGTGAAAAATTGCACATAAATCTTTTTTAAAACAACCGCATCACAATTATTCACAATTTTCTTAATTAATATTTAAGCATACATAAGGATATAGGGACAGAGAAAGCGACTTTGTTTTATACTAGGTATGTATTCTTGAATCAACAATTAAAAGTTTTGCATAATTTTTTGATTTTTAATTCAAATATTTTGTCATTTAAAGGCATTTTAATAAAATTGCTCTTAAATATAGAAAAAAAACTATGTATTATATTAAAAAAATCATGGAATTTCCATACACTTCCGCAAGAAAGTCACATATCAATGTCAAGAGATCTTTATACCTAATTTATTAGATGTGTATTCATAGATATTTAATGTATAGATAAAGTTGAAAAGATAAGTAATAATTTAAAAATAAATGCTCAAAAGTGGCCAGTTGCTCGAACTAGCAAGATGTCAAAAGAGTATTAATAAAAAAGGTAATATTTTAAATAGTGTTTGTGAGTGAAAAAAAGGATTGATCTAGAATTTAATAGTGCCGGTAAGAAAGTGAGAATTATTTCCAAAATAAGTGACAATCTTCTTAAAGTAAACAAAGAAATATAAGAGTGTGTTTATAAATGTTTTTTTACTACACACATTTGGATAAATAAAAATTTTTAGGTCATCATTTTTTATTCGTGGTTGAACCGCTTCCACAAGGGAGGTCGCGGGTTCAAAACCGGCTGGTACCACTAAATCATGAGGAAAACATCGGGAGCAAACCTGCATATTGGAAAATGATTCTAAAAATCCTTCGAAGATATGTGAAGTCCCCAATTCGCATTGGGCAAGCGTGGTGGACTATGCCTAATCCATCTACTGAGGAGATCTGAGCACAACAGTGGGCAGTGGGCAGTAATGGGTTTTGAAACTAAGTGTGTTTTACTTAGGGAGAGAGGTTATTCTTAAACCTCGTTTGAAGAGAGAAGAGTTTAAATTAGAGTTCGATGAAATTAAAATAAAACTCTCGAAAAGCATCTGTTGAACAAAGCATCAACCGAATCGGTCCATCCAAACTAAAATTATGCAAGGACAAAATATAACAATTTTCTTCTTTTGGAAGTCGGATAAAAATAAATTTTGGTAATCAAAATTGTGCTTTTAAGTACTGTACTGTACCAACCCATTACTGGCCACTGTTGGACTCAGGTCTCATCAGAAGAGGGATTAGGCATAGTCCACCACGCTTGCCTAGTGCGGATTGGGGACTTCACATATCTTCAAAGGATTTTTAGAATCCTTTTCCGAAATGCAGGTTTCCTCACGATGTTTTCCTTCACCGTTTATAGCCAGTGGTGTTGTGAAAAATTGGACATAAATCTTTTTCACATTTAGATTTAGAGATACAAGCCGGCCGGTTTTGAACCCGCGACCTCCCGTTCGGAAGGAAGCGCTTCGACCACTCGGCCACCACGACTTCTTGCTTGCTTGCTTTTAAGTATTTGATATTATTTAAAACTTAATGATTTAACTATTTTCTCTAATTGGTGTCGTTTGGAAAATAACAAATGATCTTGAAGTTAAACAAAGAACAATAAAAAGGTAGTAACTAAATTATAATTAGTTACTTTACTAATTACAAAAAATCAAAGTAATTAAAATTATCTTTATATGCTTGCATTCTCATTAGGATTTTATTTTAGGATAATTCGTTGTTTCTCTATAGTCAACAATAAAGTGAATAAATAAATATTCTCATACAAACAATTTAGTACTGGTCCGATTTGAAAAATTCTTTCACTGTTGGAAAGTCCATTTATCGAGGAAGACTATAGGCTATGTTGTATCCGTCTGTGACGCAGACGAAATTGCGCGGGTCACCTAGTAGGTACATATGCATGCAAAGTTTTATCTCAATCGGAAACCGGGAAGTTGGTCAAATTCAACTCGCAAGATTCAACCTGAACTCTGTTTTGAAATAAAATGAAATACTTTATTTTCAACATTGATGACGTACTCATTCTTGTTGACGTCAAAAGTTAAAAGCTACCACCAGTTCGGACACAAAAAATAATTATTATAGCCACCGTCCCGAGAAGAACTGGCAAGAAACTCAGCGGGCATGTCTTTTTTGTAATATTATGACCACCTTTTTAAATGTATTTTTACAACATTGTACAAACATTAAAACTTCAAAAAAATCTATTAATTTATGATAATGAAAAGACCTTGACGAGCAACTTATTCCCACTTTGTAAGAAAAATCTGTGAATGTAGTATTATTAAACATCAAAAATAAAATGATGTTTCCTTTCAACAAAACATCCTATCTCTAATATTTAAGGTACTTTCCGTTCATGTCGCATTGTTTTGGGACACCCTGTATAGCTGAGCCAATACCCTTTGCCATAATGTTTTATTAGTCTCAATTGGTAGTTTAATTTGTGTTATGGCAAATACGAAACTACTAGCTGGCCCGCGCTACCTAGTCCACTTTTTTTTTATTGCGATATAGGCAGACGAGCCAACGGGCCACCTGATCGTAAGTGGTTACCGTCGCTCATGAACCTCTGCAATGTCAGGGGACACAGAGTGGTTGCTACCTACGACCTTTAAGGACTCTCTTCAAGCCTCGTTTGAAGAAGGACAAGTCATAGCGCTCTGGGAATACCGAAGAGGGGAGCTCATTCCATAGCCGGATGGTGCGTGGCAAGAAAGTGTTCCTAAAACGGACCGTGGATGACCGCGGACGTCACATGAAATGGAATAAATAAGTGTTCCCGTAAATTTTCTCATCATTTAAACCTAAACCTAAACCTAAGGGTGAACAACCCTTATACCCCATAGTACATCATTTTGTTTTATAATCAATAGTTTTCCCAGCGCGATGTAAGAAAGTTTTTGGGTATTTATTCACACCTTGGCTTACATTACTAAAGATTTAGTACAGATCTCTATTTTTTTCCAAAATAGAGCTAGATTTAGCCTACGTTACTCGTGGATAATGTAACTTTCGAATTGTAAAATAACTTTTAAAAACGGTTCAGTAGTTTTTGAGCGTATTCATTACAAACAAACAAAGTTTTCTTCTATAAAATATTAGTGTACAACAAATCATTGAGATAAGAACAAGTATACTAACCGCACATTTATCCTTAGCTAGATGATGTACAAAGCAGTTATAGTTCTGACACTGATAGCTGCCTCTTCAGCCCAGTATCTGCCCAACGGTTGCCCATCGAACTTCCACATACACCTGCTACTTCCACATGAAACGGACTGCTCCAAGTATTACTCCTGCAGTAATGGGAGGAAGATATTGATGGAATGTGGAGCTGGAACGCTGTTCGATGCTAATCTACAGGTATGTTTCTTTGATGTTAAATTATTGGAACGAAGTTCCTTATCGTGCGTCATCGAAAGGGGGCTAGACGGAAATTCTTATAAAAAAGTTGGCACGACACTTTTTTGTTTTATATGATTAATGCTAGATGGCGCAATTTATTTAAAATTTTAATTTAAATTTTTATTTAAGTTATAATAATTAGTTCTATAAGAGTAAGAGAGACAGACGTTTTAAACTAACTAATTATTATAACTTTAAAAAAAATATTACAATTCCCTCACTAATTAATCGAAAGGAACTTCGTTCCATCCGGGTGTCCCTTGACATCTCTCAAGTTTTTTAGTAAGTTTTTGACCGACTTTCAAAAAGGACGAGGTACTCAATTCGTCTGTATGTTTTATTTGTTTTTTCGTAACTATAGTTTGGATGGACTGATTTGAATAATTCTGTGTGTCAGATTTTTAAATAATAGACTTTTTTGTATTTTTAATGTTTTCTATAATATTGTAAAAATACATTTAAAAAGATGCTCATAATGTTACAAAAAAGCCATGCCCACTGAGTTTCTTGCCAGTTCTTCTGAGGTCAGTTGCTATAATTATTATTTTTTGTGTCCGAACTGGCGGTAGCTTTTAACTTTTGACGTCAACAAGAATGAACATATCATCAATGTTGAAAATAAAGTATTTAATTTCATTTCACCCATCATAATCTCGTAGAAACTTGTTGAATTTACTATTTTCGCACTCCAATAGACTGTGCAAGTAAAGCTAATAGTTTTCCTATCAGATAATATTCTAATATATTGATAATATATCAATTCGTCATATCATATAATTACTCAAATCACGGCCGACACATGTTCGAGATAGGTGAATTATTTCTTTGATATTGTACCTTGATAAATATGCACAAAACTATGAACGAATCTATATTAATATTGACGTGACAACGTCTTATAAATTGGTTTGCCGGGTGACACTTCAAGAAACTGCGTTACGCTCCGCTCACGTTATGCGCTCACAATGAGAGCGAGTGAGAGGCACGCGTGCCTTTCACTTTTTATGTCTGTCTCTCTCGCTCTTAGGCGGGCTAACCATGCCCAAGTCGTTGTCACGTAAAACTTTCGCCCGTATACCGACTTTACAGGCAACCAATTTTTTTTAAAGAGGAAAGGTTTGATTGTTTGTTTGTTTGTTTCGAATAGGCGTCGAAACAACAGCACCGATTTGAAAAATTCTGTCACCGTTTGTAAACTACACTATCCACGAGTAACATAGGCTAGATTTCATTTTGGAAAAAATAGAGTTTCGTACCAAAACTCCGATAATGTAATCCAAGGTGTAAATAATACCAAAAACTTTATTTAATTGCGAAGGCTGCAAAAACTATTGATTATAGAACAATATGATGTTCTACGGGTTTGTAGGTCTTATCTAACAGTGGTGCGAGAATGCTGATAACGACCCCTCATTGCATTGCGGAAAAAAAACTTACTTGAGACATTTTTCTGGAAAGCTAATTTTCATTACAGATATGCAACTGGGCATGGGCAGTACAATGCACGCCTAGCCCTACTACAACGACTAGCACAACGCCCAGCACGACCCCTAGCACGACTCCGCCTAGCACGACGACGCCTAGCCCCATCCCATCCACAACTACAGGCGACCTCTTCCTACCCAACGGTTGTCCTAAAGACATTCACAAACATTGGCTGGTACCCCACGAGTATGATTGTACGAAGTTCTACCAGTGTAATTTTGGAGGTCTAGTGTTGAGATCTTGCAGTGGAGGGCTATATTTCGACTTTGAATTGCAAGTAAGTACAAAGCTATTATATTAATAGATGAAGTCGAAGTAAGGAGAATTTGTTTACTTGAATTATTGACAGCATATCGTAGTTTAGTCACAATAACCGCTTTTATGTTTAAAAAAATATTATTTCATCCCGAGATTGAATTTAACGTTAAATGAGTATCGTCATATTAACCCTTATCCAAATTAAGTATTATATTATCAAGAGTATTAATGTAGAAGTAAATTACTTTTTGTTTTATTCCAATCGGACTTTTCGTTTAGAAGTTATCACGAGTATGAAACGCAATGAATATGTGGGTGCACTTCTGGCCGCGCAAATAATAACGCGACGGCCTGTTTGAACCCCATTGTATAACACATTCAAAGTTGCGCGAGTCAGCTAGTGTAAAATAAGTTTATACCCTAAATCCTAACATACACGAAAAATAAAAAAAAACAATTAATTTTCACAGGGCTGCAATTGGCCATCGCAAGTTAACTGCACTACTACGACTACCCTTACCCCTACAACCCCTAGCACGACCCCTAGCACGACGCCTAGCACCACCACAGAAGACCCATTCCTACCCAACGGTTGTCCTAAAGACATCCACAAACACTGGCTGGTACCCCACGAGTATGACTGTACGAAGTTCTACCAGTGTAATTTTGGAGGTCTAGTGTTGAAAACCTGCAGTGGAGGTCTGTACTTCGACTTTGAGTTACAGGTTGGTAATTTGATTGCAAAATCGATTTCAGTAAGACCTCCCTCAAGATGAACCGACAACCTGGTCAGGTTTAGAAGCCACTGGATACAGACAGCGCAGAACCGGTTGTTGTGGCGAGGTTTGGGGGAGGCCTATGTTCGGCAGTGGACGTCTATATTGACTTGCACTTAGAGTTATTGAAATATCTTATAATCAAATAATCTAACTAACAAGGCATTTTGGGATCGTGGCATTAATAAAACAACCATTTTTTTTACAGACTTGTAACTGGCCATCCCAGGTGAACTGTACAACAAATTTGCCAGAAACGACCAGCCAACCCACTCAGAGTACCCAATCTTCAACCGTTTCACCATCAACCACCCAACCTACAACTACACCGCAGCCAACCACCCAACCTCCAACGACTGTAACGCCAACCACCCAATCTACAACGGTTTCAACAACAACCACCCAACCTCCAACTATTGCACCGTCGACCACCCAACCTTCTACTACATCACCAACCCAACCTCCAACCTCACCACCCAGCGAGGAATTCTTACCCAATGGCTGCCCAGCTGACTTCCACGTGCATTGGTTGCTGCCTCATGAATATGACTGCGCGTTGTTCTATCAATGTAACTTTGGATCCAAGGTCCTGAAGAGTTGTCCTGCTGGAACCGTTTTTGACTTCAGTTTACAAGTTAGTATTCAAATTTAATTTACGGTTTGGATTTAAAATTTTCACATTTTAGATATAATATTAGAAGTATTTGACCTGTAGTAAAAGAACGAATATGACTTTGAAAAAAGTTAACGGTAGTAAATATTAATTGTTTTGTATTTCAGGTATGTAACTGGCCATTTATGGTTAACTGCACGACTAGCACAACGGTTGGTCCAACAGTCTCTCCTAGCACTACGCCTAGCGAATCGACAACTAGTAGCACAACTACGCCTAGCCCTACAACTTCTAGTACAACTAGCCCTGATACTACTAGTTCTACGACGACTACTTCTAGTTCTACAACCTCTAGTACTACTACCCCTGAAACTACTAGTTCTACGACGACTACAACTAGCCCTGATACTACTAGTTCTTCTACAACTACTCCTAGCTCCACAACTTCTAGTACGACTACGCCTAGCCCCACGACTTCGACTACCCAAGCATCAACAACAGAAGGTGGCTTCCTACCCAATGGCTGCCCGGAAGACTACCACATCCATCTACTCTTGCCTCACGAGACGGATTGCACTAAATTCTACCAATGCGCTCACGGAGAGAGAGTTCTGAAACAGTGTGGACCGAACACGGCGTTTAATGTCGAATTGCAGGTGAGAGAGAACTTCACCATTTTGAAGTGAAATCAATAGATTCAGCCATAAAGAAATAGTGGATTAGTGACCTTAAAAATTTTTAAAAACCAATTTAGATATAAGATTGGATAGGTGGTCCGTGGTGGCCCAGCTAAGTGACATGTCCCTCTTTAAATAAGGTTTAAGAAAAGTCCGGTGGGACCCACAAATGTCCTGACATTGCACAGGCTCATAATAAGCACTTACGATTTTTTTTAATTAATATGAGCAGCTGTAGCTAAAAGTCAATTTCCATAGATAGTTAATTGCATTTCCATTGAATAAACCTAAGCTGTTTTAAAAGATAGAGTCCCTTATTCTGTTTTTTAACCTAAAGGGATAAACGATAGAGATTGAGTTATATATTACCTACGCCATTAACCAGCAATCTTATTATACACTTAAATGACTAAACCAACATTTTCCAAACAGGTTTGCGACTGGTACTTTAACGTGAACTGCACTATACCGGATGGAACCACGGAAGCACCGCCAACAACAGTACCAACCACAACAGAAGATGTTTTAACAACATATGACCCTAAAACCACGACATTGCAACCAGTACTGACCACAGACAATCTAGATGTCACCACTGTCGATGACGGCACTGAGATTACTAGTACCACTGAGTTACCTACCACTATTACCACAGAGGGTACCACTACCACAAGATTACCTACTACTGAAACTACCACAGTGACAACTGAGGTGCCCACAACTGAATCTACCACAGTGACAACTGAGGCTACTACCACAACTGAGGCGCCCACAACTGAAACTACCACAGTGACAACTGAGGCTACTACCACAACTGAGGTGCCCACTACTGAAACTACCACAGTGATAACTGAGGCTACTACCACAACTGAGGTGCCCACTACTGAAACTACCACAGTGACAACTGAGGCTACTACCACAACTGAGGTGCCTACTACTGAAACTACCACAGTGACAACTGAGGCTACTACCACAACTGAGGTGCCTACTACTGAAACTACCACCGTGACAACTGAGGCTACTACGACGACTGAGGTGCCCACAACTGAATCTACCACAGTGACAACTGAGGCTACTACCACAACTGAGGTGCCCACAACTGAAACTACCACAGTGACAACTGAGGTGCCCACTACTGAAACTACCACAGTGACAACTGAGGCTACTACCACAACTGAAGTGCCCACAACTGAAACTACCACAGTGACAACTGAGGTGCCCACTACTGAAACTACCACAGTGACAACTGAGGCTACTACCACAACTGAGGTGCCTACTACTGAAACTACCACCGTGACAACTGAGGCTACTACGACGACTGAGGTGCCCACAACTGAATCTACCACAGTGACAACTGAGGCTACTACGACGACTGAGGTGCCCACAACTGAATCTACCACAGTGACAACTGAGGCTACTACGACGACTGAGGTGCCCACAACTGAATCTACCACAGTGACAACTGAGGTGCCCACAACTGAAACTACCACAGTGACAACTGAGGTGCCCACAACTGAAACTACCACAGTGACAACTGAGGCTACTACCACAACTGAGGTGCCTACTACTGAAACTACCACAGTGACAACTGAGGTGCCCACTACTGAAACTACCACAGTGACAACTGAGGCTACTACCACAACTGAGGTGCCCACTACTGAAACTACCACAGTGACAACTGAGGCTACTACCACAACTGAGGTGCCTACTACTGAAACTACCACAGTGACAACTGAAGCTACTACGACGACTGAGGTGCCCACAACTGAATCTACCAAAGTGACAACTGAGGCTACTACCACAACTGAGGTGCCCACAACTGAAACTACCACAGTGACAACTGAGGCTACTACCACAACTGAGGTGCCCACAACTGAAACTACCACAGTGACAACTGAGGCTACTACCACAACTGAGGTGCCTACTACTGAAACTACCACAGTGACAACTGAGGTGCCCACTACTGAAACTACCACAGTGACAACTGAGGCTACTACCACAACTGAGGTGCCCACTACTGAAACTACCACAGTGACAACTGAGGCTACTACCACAACTGAGGTGCCCACAACTGAAACTACCACAGTGACAACTGAGGTTACTACCACAACTGAGGTGCCCACTACTGAAACTACCACAGTGACAACTGAGGTGCCCACTACTGAAACTACCACAGTGACAACTGAGGCTACTACCACAACTGAGGTGCCCACTACTGAAACTACCACAGTGACAACTGAGGCTACTACCACAACTGAGGTGCCCACAACTGAAACTACCACAGTGACAACTGAGGCTACTACCACAACTGAGGTGCCCACTACTGAAACTACCACAGTGACAACTGAGGTGCCTACTACTGAAACTACCACCGTGACAACTGAGGCTACTACGACGACTGAGGTGCCCACAACTGAAACTACCACAGTGACAACTGAGGCTACTACCACAACTGAGGTGCCCACTACTGAAACTACCACAGTGACAACTGAGGCTACTACCACAACTGAGGTGCCTACAACTGAAACTACCACAGTGACAACTGAGGCTACTACCACAACTGAGGTGCCCACAACTGAAACTACCACAGTGACAACTGAGGCTACTACCACAACTGAGGTGCCCACTACTGAAACTACCACAGTGACAACTGAGGTGCCTACTACTGAAACTACCACCGTGACAACTGAGGCTACTACGACGACTGAGGTGCCCACAACTGAAACTACCACAGTGACAACTGAGGCTACTACCACAACTGAGGTGCCCACTACTGAAACTACCACAGTGACAACTGAGGCTACTACCACAACTGAGGTGCCCACTACTGAAACTACCACAGTGACAACTGAGGCTACTACCACAACTGAGGTGCCCACAACTGAAACTACCACAGTGACAACTGAGGTTACTACCACAACTGAGGTGCCCACTACTGAAACTACCACAGTGACAACTGAGGTGCCCACTACTGAAACTACCACAGTGACAACTGAGGCTACTACCACAACTGAGGTGCCCACTACTGAAACTACCACAGTGACAACTGAGGCTACTACCACAACTGAGGTGCCCACAACTGAAACTACCACAGTGACAACTGAGGCTACTACCACAACTGAGGTGCCCACTACTGAAACTACCACAGTGACAACTGAGGTGCCTACTACTGAAACTACCACCGTGACAACTGAGGCTACTACGACGACTGAGGTGCCCACAACTGAAACTACCACAGTGACAACTGAGGTGCCCACAACTGAAACTACCACAGTGACAACTGAGGCTACTACCACAACTGAGGTGCCCACAACTGAAACTACCACAGTGACAACTGAGGCTACTACCACAACTGAGGTGCCCACAACTGAAACTACCACAGTGACAACTGAGGCTACTACCACAACTGAGGTGCCCACTACTGAAACTACCACAGTGACAACTGAGGTGCCTACTACTGAAACTACCACCGTGACAACTGAGGCTACTACGACGACTGAGGTGCCCACAACTGAAACTACCACAGTGACAACTGAGGTGCCCACAACTGAAACTACCACAGTGACAACTGAGGCTACTACCACAACTGAGGTGCCCACAACTGAAACTACCACAGTGACAACTGAGGCTACTACCACAACTGAGGTGCCCACTACTGAAACTACCACAGTGACAACTGAGGCTACTACCACAACTGAGGTGCCCACAACTGAAACTACCACAGTGACAACTGAGGTTACTACCACAACTGAGGTGCCCACTACTGAAACTACCACAGTGACAACTGAGGTGCCCACTACTGAAACTACCACAGTGACAACTGAGGCTACTACCACAACTGAGGTGCCCACTACTGAAACTACCACAGTGACAACTGAGGCTACTACCACAACTGAGGTGCCCACAACTGAAACTACCACAGTGACAACTGATGCTACTACCACAACTGAGGTGCCCACTACTGAAACTACCACAGTGACAACTGAGGTGCCTACTACTGAAACTACCACCGTGACAACTGAGGCTACTACGACGACTGAGGTGCCCACAACTGAAACTACCACAGTGACAACTGAGGCTACTACCACAACTGAGGTGCCCACTACTGAAACTACCACAGTGACAACTGAGGCTACTACCACAACTGAGGTGCCCACAACTGAAACTACCACAGTGACAACTGAGGCTACTACCACAACTGAGGTGCCCACAACTGAAACTACCACAGTGACAACTGAGGCTACTACCACAACTGAGGTGCCCACTACTGAAACTACCACAGTGACAACTGAGGTGCCTACTACTGAAACTACCACCGTGACAACTGAGGCTACTACGACGACTGAGGTGCCCACAACTGAAACTACCACAGTGACAACTGAGGCTACTACCACAACTGAGGTGCCCACTACTGAAACTACCACAGTGACAACTGAGGCTACTACCACAACTGAGGTGCCCACTACTGAAACTACCACAGTGACAACTGAGGCTACTACCACAACTGAGGTGCCCACAACTGAAACTACCACAGTGACAACTGAGGTTACTACCACAACTGAGGTGCCCACTACTGAAACTACCACAGTGACAACTGAGGTGCCCACTACTGAAACTACCACAGTGACAACTGAGGCTACTACCACAACTGAGGTGCCCACAACTGAAACTACCACAGTGACAACTGAGGCTACTACCACAACTGAGGTGCCCACAACTGAAACTACCACAGTGACAACTGAGGCTACTACCACAACTGAGGTGCCCACTACTGAAACTACCACAGTGACAACTGAGGTGCCTACTACTGAAACTACCACCGTGACAACTGAGGCTACTACGACGACTGAGGTGCCCACAACTGAAACTACCACAGTGACAACTGAGGTGCCCACAACTGAAACTACCACAGTGACAACTGAGGCTACTACCACAACTGAGGTGCCCACTACTGAAACTACCACAGTGACAACTGAGGCTACTACCACAACTGAGGTGCCCACAACTGAAACTACCACAGTGACAACTGAGGCTACTACCACAACTGAGGTGCCCTCTACTGAAACTACCACAGTGACAACTGAGGTGCCCACTACTGAAACTACCACAGTGACAACTGAGGCTACTACCACAACTGAGGTGCCCACAACTGAAACTACCACAGTGACAACTGAGGCGCCCACAACTGAAACTACCACAGTGACAACTGAGGCTACTACCACAACTGAGGTGCCCTCTACTGAAACTACCACAGTGACAACTGAGGCTACTACCACAACTGAGGTGCCCACAACTGAAACTACCACAGTGACAACTGAGGCTACTACCACTGATATACCTTCGACTACTCTTCTGCCATCAACAGAAGTGACTTCTACCACAGAAACAGAGCCGACTACGCCTTCAATATGTCCTCCAGGCTTCTTCGGAAATGTACCACATCCAACTTTGTGCGATTCGTTCTTTATGTGTCTCGATGGTGTAGCGATACAGATGTTCTGCGCAGATGGGTTTGAATTTGATCCGGCTACTGAGGTAAGAATATTAATTAACTTTTGAACGGTATGGGTTTTTCGTTTCGATACGACACGATGGATGAAATTGATTTAAACATTGATTTGACTGATTTCCATACATTTTTACATGTTTTACTACGCCCTACGACACACTGCGCCTTGTATTTTTCGCCTTAGTTTGTGAGCAAATTGACGTGAGGTCTAACAGGAAGGAGTCTGAAGACAGCAGAATATACATCTTACATAACTCCAATTTAATTTTTTGAAGGCATTTTAATCCCCCAACTTCATTATAACACGATTCGACAAAGATACTTTTTTTGGTTGAAACCAGTATAGCTTCTAAAATTACATATTATTTTCAGACTTGTGTCATCATAGCTGAAGGAGGATGTACCTTGGGACCAAGACCTACTGGTACTACTCCAGAGTATACGACTCTCTTACCCAGTACAACTGAATTGCCCACTACTGAAGAATCTACCACAGTGACAACTGAGGTTCCCACTACTGAAACTACCACAGTGACAACTGAAGTGCCCACGACTGAGGAGTCCACAACAGTGACAACTGAGGCTACTACTACCACACAGTTGCCTTCTACTGAAGAATCTACCACAGTAACAACTGAGGTTCCCACTACTGAAACTACCACAGTGACAACTGAAGTGCCCACGACTGAGGAGTCCACAACAGTGACAACTGAGGCAACCACTACCACAGAGCTCCCTACTACTGAGGAATCTACCACAACTGAGGTGCCCACAACTGAAACTACCACAGTGACAACTGAGGCAACCACTACCACAGAGCTCCCTACTACTGAGGAATCTACCACAATTGAGGTGCCCACAACTGAAACTACCACAGTGACTACTGAGGCAACCACTACCACAGAGCTGCCTTCTACTGAAGAATCTACCACAGTGACAACTGAGGTTCCCACTACTGAAACTACCACAGTGACAACTGAAGTGCCCACGACTGAGGAGTCCACAACAGTGACAACTGAGGCAACCACTACCACAGAGCTCCCTACTACTGAGGAATCTACCACAACTGAGGTGCCCACTACTGAATCCACCACGGTGACAACTGAAACTACCACAGTGACAACTGAAGCTACCACAACTACTGAAATTCCATTAACAACTCTTCTGCCATCAACAGAAGTGACTTCTACAACAGAAATGGAGACGACTACACCTTCCATTTGTCCTCCTGATTTCGTCGGAAATGTGCCACATCCGACGTTGTGTAACTCATTCTTTATGTGTATAAACGGCATTGCAATTCAAGTGTTCTGCGCTGAAGGCTACGAATTTGATCCTACAACTGAGGTTAGTGTATTTTGTATTAATTATTTCAAAAATAAACAGCCAGACAGACTAAAATGGGAAAATGTTGTGTGCACTCTATAGAAGTACTTTCAGCTTAAATTCAATAAGCACTAGTTATTCTGAAGCTAAAACAAAAAAAAATGAATATTTTGCCAAACAATTTACAGTTAGGTTCTGTTGTAGATGTAATAAGAAAGGGTTACGTAGTATTAAGTATTTAAAAGTATGTATCATACGTTCGGTGCGGCTGCGACCCGCCGCTAATATCACTCGATAATACTAATAAGTTCAATAGCACTAGTTGTTTCATTGTCGCTCACCTCTCATACCACGAAATAACAGGATCACAAATACTTTTAAAATCATCTAGTTCATTTTTATTCAAATTTGACAAACGATACTTAAACTGTTACTGCCCATTACTGCCTTACTGCTGGGCTCAGGTCTCCTAAGAAAAGAGATTAGGCATAGTCCAGCAAACTTAAACTTTCTACTTTCTTAAACGCTATGCTTAATGTTAGTCAATGAGTAAAAATGTTGTTCACAGAGCTGTGTTGTTATTGCCGAAGGAGGATGCACGCTTGGAACTAGACCACCAACAGATTCTACTCCCTCGTATACCACAGACTTCTCTACTACTGCCATACCTACTACTGAGGAATCTACCACAGTGACTACTGAGGGAACCACTACCACTGAGCTCCCTACTACTGAGGAATCTACCACAGTGTCCACTGAGGGAACCACTACCACTGAGCTCCCTACTACTGAGGAATCTACCACAGTGACCACTGAGGGAACCACTACTACTGAGGTGCCTACTACTGAAACTACCATAGTGACAACTGAAGCTACCACTACTACTGAGGTGCCTACTACTGAAACCACCACAGTGACAACTGAGGCTACCACTACCACTGAGGTGCCTACTACTGAAACCACCACAGTGACCACTGAGCTCCCTACTACTGAGGAATCTACCACAGTGACCACTGAGGCAACCACTACCACTGAGCTCCCTACTACTGAGGAATCTACCACAGTAACCACTGAGGGAACCTCTACCACTGAGCTTCCTACTACTGAGGAATATACCACAGTGACAACTGAATCTACAACTACTACTGAAATTCCGTCAACAACTCTTCTGCCTTCAACAGAAGTGACTTCTACAACAGAAATGGAGACAACTACACCTTCAATCTGTCCTCCAGGATTCGTTGGGAATGTGCCACATCCGACGCTGTGTAACTCATTCTTTATGTGTCTCGATGGCATGGCGATACAAATGTTCTGCGCTGATGGCTTTGAATTCGATCCACCTACCGAGGTAAAAAATTGGCAAACTTTGCCTACTTTCTTCGTTGCTGCAGAAAAATCAGCTCTTGTTGTTTTTATTGCAATAAAGATAAACGAGAGTACGGCCCACCTTATGGTAAGCGGTTACCGTCGCTCATGAAACTCTGCAATGCCAGGGTAATGAGGGCCGTTATCTATCACCTATTATAGTAACCTACTATAAAGGACTTTTCGATCTCGTTTGAAGAGGGACATGTCATACCACTAATGTGACAGTGATTACACTTCAGCGTATTTTTCGAACAATTTGGCAGATTTTCATACGTTTTTGACATGATTTACTACGTCCTACGACGCATACGGCATAGGCAATGTGTTTTTTGCCATGGTCTTATATGTATAGGGAAATAATAAATGTAAATTATAAAAATAATATAAATTATTAACATTGAGTAAAATGGTTATGAAATTCTCTTACAGATGTGTGTTCTGATCGCTGAAGGAGGATGCACGCTTGGAACGAGACCTCCAACAGATACAACTCCTTCATATACTACTGAATATTCTACTACCACTGAAACTACCACAGTGACCACCGAACTGCCAACTACTGAAACCACAACAGTGACAACTGAGGCTACCACTACCACTGAAGTGCCCAGAACTGAAACCACAACAGTGACAACTGAGGCTACCACTACCACTGAGGTGCCCACAACTGAAACCACCACAGTGACAACTGAAGCTACCACTACAACTGAGGTGCCTACAACTGAAACAACCACGGTGACAACTGAGGCTACCACTACCAGTGAGGTGCCTACTACTGAAACCACCACAGTGACAACTGAGGCTACCACTACCAGTGAGGTGCCTACTACTGAAACCACCACAGTGACAACTGAGGTGCCTACTACTGAAACCACCACAGTGACAACTGAGGCTACCACTACCACCGAGGTGCCTACAACTGAAACAACCACAGTGACAACTGAGGTGCCTACTACTGAAACCACCACAGTGACAACTGAGGCTACCACTACCACCGAGGTGCCTACAACTGAAACCACCACAGTGACAACTGAGGTGCCTACTACTGAAACCACCACAGTGACAACTGAGGCTACCACTACCACTGAGGTGCCCACAACTGAAACCACCACAGTGACAACTGAAGCTACCACTACCACTGAGGTGCCTACTACTGAAACCACCACAGTGACAACTGAGGTGCCTACTACTGAAACCACCACAGTGACAACTGAGGCTACCACTACCACTGAGGTGCCCACAACTGAAACCACCACAGTGACAACTGAGGCTACCACTACCACTGAGGTGCCTACTACTGAAACCACCACAGTGACAACTGAGGTGCCCACAACCGAAACCACCACAGTGACAACTGAAGTTACCACTACCACTGAAGTGCCTACTACTGAAACCACCACAGTGACAACTGAGGTACCTACTACTGAAACAACCACAGTGACAACTGAGGTGCCCACAACTGAAACCACCACAGTGACAACTGAGGCTACCACTACCACCGAGGTGCCTACTACTGAAACCACCACAGTGACAACTGAGGCTACCACTACCACTGAGGTGCCTACTACTGAAACCACCACAGTGACAACTGAGGCTACCACTACCACTGAGGTGCTTACAACTGAAACCACCACAGTGACAACTGAGGTGCCCACAACCGAAACCACCACAGTGACAACTGAGGCTACCACTACCACTGAGGTGCCCACAACTGAAACCACCACAGTGACAACTGAAGCTACCACTACCACTGAGGTGCCTACAACTGAAACCACCACAGTGACAACTGAGGCTACCACTACCACTGAGGAGCCTACAACTGAAACCACCACAGTGACAACTGAGGTGCCTACAACTGAACAAACCACGGTGACAACTGAAGGTACCACTACCACTGAGGTGCCTACTACTGAAACCACCACAGTGACAACTGAGGCTACCACTACCACCGAGGTGCCTACAACTGAAACCACCACAGTGACAACTGAGGTGCCTACTACTGAAACCACCACAGTGACAACTGAGGCTACCACTACCACTGAGGTGCCCACAACTGAAACCACCACAGTGACAACTGAAGCTACCACTACCACTGAGGTGCCTACTACTGAAACCACCACAGTGACAACTGAGGTGCCTACTACTGAAACCACCACAGTGACAACTGAGGCTACCACTACCACTGAGGTGCCCACAACTGAAACCACCACAGTGACAACTGAGGCTACCACTACCACTGAGGTGCCTACTACTGAAACCACCACAGTGACAACTGAGGTGCCCACAACCGAAACCACCACAGTGACAACTGAAGTTACCACTACCACTGAAGTGCCTACTACTGAAACCACCACAGTGACAACTGAGGTACCTACTACTGAAACAACCACAGTGACAACTGAGGTGCCCACAACTGAAACCACCACAGTGACAACTGAGGCTACCACTACCACCGAGGTGCCTACTACTGAAACCACCACAGTGACAACTGAGGCTACCACTACCACTGAGGTGCCTACTACTGAAACCACCACAGTGACAACTGAGGCTACCACTACCACTGAGGTGCTTACAACTGAAACCACCACAGTGACAACTGAGGTGCCCACAACCGAAACCACCACAGTGACAACTGAGGCTACCACTACCACTGAGGTGCCCACAACTGAAACCACCACAGTGACAACTGAAGCTACCACTACCACTGAGGTGCCTACAACTGAAACCACCACAGTGACAACTGAGGCTACCACTACCACTGAGGAGCCTACAACTGAAACCACCACAGTGACAACTGAGGTGCCTACAACTGAACAAACCACGGTGACAACTGAAGGTACCACTACCACTGAGGTGCCTACAACTGAAACCACCACAGTGACAACTGAGGTGCCCACAACTGAAACAACCACGGTGACAACTGATGCTACCACTACCACTGAAGTGCCCACTACTGAAACCACCACAGTGACAACTGAAGTGCCCACTACTGAAACCACCACAGTGACAACTGAGGCTACCACTACCACTGAGGTGCCTACAACTGAAACCACCACAGTGACAACTGAGGTACCCACAACCGAAACCACCACAGTGACAACTGAGGCTACCACTACCACTGAGGTTCCCACAACTGAAACCACCACAGTGACAACTGAAGCTACCACTACCACTGAAGTGCCTACTACTGAAACCACCACAGTGACAACTGAGGCTACCACTACCACTGAGGTGCCTACTACTGAAACCACCACAGTGACAACTGAGGCTACCACTACCACCGAGGTGCCTACAACTGAAACAACCACAGTGACAACTGAGGTGCCTACTACTGAAACCACCACAGTGACAACTGAGGCTACCACTACCACCGAGGTGCCTACAACTGAAACCACCACAGTGACAACTGAGGTGCCTACTACTGAAACCACCACAGTGACAACTGAGGCTACCACTACCACTGAGGTGCTTACAACTGAAACCACCACAGTGACAACTGAGGTGCCCACAACCGAAACCACCACAGTGACAACTGAAGTTACCACTACCACTGAAGTGCCTACTACTGAAACCACCACAGTGACAACTGAGGCTACCACTACCACCGAGGTGCCTACAACTGAAACCACCACAGTGACAACTGAGGTGCCTACTACTGAAACAACCACAGTGACAACTGAGGTGCCTACTACTGAAACCACCACAGTGACAACTGAGGCTACCACTACCACCGAGGTGCCTACTACTGAAACAACCACAGTGACAACTGAGGTGCCTACTACTGAAACCACCACAGTGACAACTGAGGCTACCACTACCACCGAGGTGCCTACAACTGAAACCACCACAGTGACAACTGAGGTGCCTACTACTGAAACCACCACAGTGACAACTGAGGCTACCACTACCACTGAGGTGCCCACAACTGAAACCACCACAGTGACAACTGAGGCTACCACTACCACTGAGGAGCCTACAACTGAAACCACCACAGTGACAACTGAGGTGCCTACAACTGAACAAACCACGGTGACAACTGAAGCTACCACTACCACTGAGGTGCCTACAACTGAAACCACCACAGTGACAACTGAGGTGCCCACAAATGAAACAACCACGGTGACAACTGATGCTACCACTACCACTGAAGTGCCCACTACTGAAACCACCACAGTGACAACTGAAGTGCCCACTACTGAAACCACCACAGTGACAACTGAGGCTACCACTACCACTGAGGTTCCCACAACTGAAACCACCACAGTGACAACTGAAGCTACCACTACCACTGAGGAGCCTACAACTGAAACCACCACAGTGACAACTGAGGTGCCTACAACTGAACAAACCACGGTGACAACTGAAGCTACCACTACCACTGAGGTGCCTACAACTGAAACCACCACAGTGACAACTGAGGTGCCCACAAATGAAACAACCACGGTGACAACTGATGCTACCACTACCACTGAAGTGCCCACTACTGAAACCACCACAGTGACAACTGAAGTGCCCACTACTGAAACCACCACAGTGACAACTGAGGCTACCACTACCACTGAGGTTCCCACAACTGAAACCACCACAGTGACAACTGAAGCTACCACTACCACTGAAGTGCCTACTACTGAAACCACCACAGTGACAACTGAGGCTACCACTACCACTGAGGTGCCTACTACTGAAACCACCACAGTGACAACTGAGGCTACCACTACCACTGAGGTGCTTACAACTGAAACCACCACAGTGACAACTGAGGTGCCCACAACCGAAACCACCACAGTGACAACTGAAGTTACCACTACCACTGAAGTGCCTACTACTGAAACCACCACAGTGACAACTGAGGCTACCACTACCACCGAGGTGCCTACAACTGAAACCACCACAGTGACAACTGAGGCTACCACTACCACCGAGGTGCCTACTACTGAAACCACCACAGTGACAACTGAGGCTACCACTACCACCGAGGTGCCTACAACTGAAACAACCACAGTGACAACTGAGGTGCCTACTACTGAAACCACCACAGTGACAACTGAGGCTACCACTACCACCGAGGTGCCTACAACTGAAACCACCACAGTGACAACTGAGGTGCCTACTACTGAAACCACCACAGTGACAACTGAGGCTACCACTACCACTGAGGTGCCCACAACTGAAACCACCACAGTGACAACTGAAGCTACCACTACCACTGAGTTGCCTACTACTGAAACCACCACAGTGACAACTGAGGCTACCACTACCACTGAGGTGCCTACTACTGAAACCACCACAGTGACAACTGAGGTGCCCACAACCGAAACCACCACAGTGACAACTGAAGTTACCACTACCACTGAAGTGCCTACTACTGAAACCACCACAGTGACAACTGAGGTGCCTACTACTGAAACAACCACAGTGACAACTGAGGTGCCCACAACTGAAACCACCACAGTGACAACTGAGGCTACCACTACCACCGAGGTGCCTACTACTGAAACCACCACAGTGACAACTGAGGCTACCACTACCACTGAGGTGCCTACTACTGAAACAACCACAGTGACAACTGAGGTGCCTACTACTGAAACCACCACAGTGACAACTGAGGCTACCACTACCACCGAGGTGCCTACAACTGAAACCACCACAGTGACAACTGAGGTGCCTACTACTGAAACCACCACAGTGACAACTGAGGCTACCACTACCACCGAGGTGCCTACAACTGAAACCACCACAGTGACAACTGAGGTGCCCACAACTGAAACCACCACAGTGACAACTGAGGCTACCACTACCACTGAGGTGCCTACTACTGAAACAACCACAGTGACAACTGAGGTGCCCACAACTGAAACCACCACAGTGACAACTGAGGCTACCACTACCACTGAGGTGCCTACTACTGAAACAACCACAGTGACAACTGAGGTGCCTACTACTGAAACCACCACAGTGACAACTGAGGCTACCACTACCACCGAGGTGCCTACTACTGAAACAACCACAGTGACAACTGAGGTGCCCTCAACTGAAACCACCACAGTGACAACTGAGGCTACCACTACCACTGAGGTGCCTACTACTGAAACAACCACAGTGACAACTGAGGTGCCTACTACTGAAACCACCACAGTGACAACTGAGGCTACCACTACCACCGAGGTGCCTACTACTGAAACCACCACAGTGACAACTGAGGCTACCACTACCACCGAGGTGCCTACTACTGAAACCACCACAGTGACAACTGAGGCTACCACTACCACTGAGGTGCCTACTACTGAAACAACCACAGTGACAACTGAGGTGCCTACTACTGAAACCACCACAGTGACAACTGAGGCTACCACTACCACCGAGGTGCCTACTACTGAAACCACCACAGTGACAACTGAGGTGCCTACTACTGAAACAACCACAGTGACAACTGAGGTGCCTACTACTGAAACCACCACAGTGACAACTGAGGCTACCACTACCACCGAGGTGCCTACAACTGAAACCACCACAGTGACAACTGAGGTGCCTACTACTGAAACCACCACAGTGACAACTGAGGCTACCACTACCACCGAGGTGCCTACAACTGAAACCACCACAGTGACAACTGAGGTGCCTACTACTGAAACCACCACAGTGACAACTGAGGCTACCACTACCACCGAGGTGCCCACAACTGAAACCACCACAGTGACAACTGAGGTGCCCACAACTGAAACCACCACAGTGACAACTGAGGCTACCACTACCACTGAGGTGCCTACTACTGAAACAACCACAGTGACAACTGAGGTGCCCACAACTGAAACCACCACAGTGACAACTGAGGTGCCCACAACTGAAACCACCACAGTGACAACTGAGGCTACCACTACCACTGAGGTGCCTACTACTGAAACAACCACAGTGACAACTGAGGTGCCTACTACTGAAACCACCACAGTGACAACTGAGGCTACCACTACCACCGAGGTGCCTACTACTGAAACCACCACAGTGACAACTGAGGTGCCCACAACTGAAACCACCACAGTGACAACTGAGGCTACTAGCACAACACTTCTGCCATCAACTGAAGTGACTTCTACAACAATGGAGACGACTACGCCTTCAATCTGTCCTCCTGGGTTCGTCGGAAATGTGCCACATCCAACGCTCTGTAACTCATTCTTTATGTGTATCAATGGTGTTGCTATTCAGATGTTCTGCGCTGAAGGATTCGAGTTTGATCCTGTCACTGAGGTACAGAATTACGATATTTTTCAGACTTAATGTACTTACCTACTCAAATATTAAACGGGTTCTTAAAATTAATTTTGTTGAATGAACGGTCCCGATATTTCAACACTGTTGCAAGCGCCATGATCACGGGAAGACTGAGTACTGCGAGTAAATTACCGAAGAGTAGAAAAATCTGTGTACCCTCTTTCTCGAAGACAATATTACGTTTATGCAGTAGTTTTTTAGAGTTCAGTTAATGCCGTATTTGCGCCTCACTCTCCACGGTGTTGTCCAAGCGTACTGACTTGTCCTTCTATAGGGTGATTTTTTAAAGAAGGTACATATTGCAGGAGGGTGATGAGTACTCTGTTCTAATACGTAATATTATAAAAAATAGGTAAAATTAAAAGAAATTTTATTTTTTATTTAATCTAAATTCGACAAAACTACCTCAAACATAAACAATTTCGGCTAAAAGAGTGTTGACTAACGACCTCTAGTGATCTCGCGCACCCCACACCTCCGCCACACCCATCAGCTGTGGAAAAACCATCATTTTGAAAGAATTTTAGATATTTTTAAGTTGCGATTACTAAGGCATTAAGCCATATTTTTTGGTAATAATATTTTTACTGGTCGTATATAACCATCAGCTACCATGACCTTCAATATGTACCCTCACTAAGAAAACACCCTGTATAAGCAAAGTTTGAGATAATTTCAACATAATAGGTATAGGGTCCTATTCAAGATGTCCCCTGATATTGCAGTGTTCATAGGTATTACCAGAAATATAAAAGACTAGCTAATCCGAATGAACTTATAGTGCAACTTACAAGAAGCAGAACCTACAAGCATTGCACCGTCCTATTTTAGAAAATCCAAATTAAATGAAGGAACTTATTTTTCCACTGGGAAATATTCTCTACATTTCTACAAGACGTCATATGCTCATAGTCCTCGAGTGATTGCATAATTTAATAATAAAAAAAACAATGTTTATGTGTGACGGTTACCATCATAATAATATTGTAAAGGCGAAAGTTTGTAAGTATGAATGTATGTCTGTTACTCTTTCACGTAAAAACTACTGAATGGATTTGAATGAAACTTTACCACAATATAGCTTATACATCAGAATAACACATAGGCTACAATTTTTGAACCCCTTTGTAACGCAGACGAAGTTGCGCGGGTCACCTAGTTCACAATAAGATAGACTGTAGGTTTGCACACGTGGCAATACAAATATGACAAAAATAAGACTATATAGAGTTTACACAATTTTAATTTAGTATATTTTTTCAGGCATGTGTCATAATAGCTGAAGGAGGATGCACTCTAGGAACAAGACCACCTACTGACTCGACTACCGAATACACAACTATTGACTATTCGACTACAGCTCTACCAACTACGGTCACAAGTGACGATGTTACCACTGAATTAACAACAGAATTGACTACTGAGGAATCTACCACAGCAGCTACTGAGGCTACCACCACTGAGGTGCCCACTACTGAGGAATCTTCTACAGTGACTACTGAGGCCACTACCACTGAATTACCCACTACTGAGGTGACTACAGTGACTACTGAGGCTACTACTACAACTGAGGTGCCCACTACTGAAGCTACCACAGTGACAACTGAGGCTACCACAACTGAAACTACCATTATTACCACTAAAGCTACAACTCCCACAGAAATTCCTTCAACAACTCTCCTACCATCAACAGAAGTGACATCTACAACAGAAATGGAGACGACAACTCCATCAATATGTCCTCCCGGATTTCTTGGGAACATACCGCATCCAACTCTATGCGATTCTTACTTCATGTGTATCAATGGTATAGCTATACAGGTGTTCTGCGCTGAAGGATATGAATTTGATCCACCTACCGAGGTAAGATTTTAATAATTTAATAGCCTGCAGATATCGTATTTTAAATACTTTACATAAGGAAACTATAATTATACTAGCTGCCCTGCGCAACTTCGTCTGCGTCGTTTAGGGATTGTTACCGGCAATTTTCTAAAAGTACTCATCAGGACGCTTCATTAGAGCCCAAACACGATGAGGTTATCTTGCTTATTGATGGAGTTCCTGTGGCCACCTTCCAGCTCCATCATCAGACCTTGACCAACTGTAAATCTAAACCATTCTCGAATCTCCACGAACACACACAAAAAAATTCATCAAAATTGATCCAATCGTTTAGGAGGAGTTCAGTCACATACACACGTACACAAGAAATATATATATATATTAAGATAGACTGAATAATATTTTTGTTACAAAAATGATAACGACCGATTTTAATTTTTCAAGAATCAAATTTATACGAGATAACCAAAAAGTAACAAAAAAATCATCGAAATCATAAGCAAATCGTGAAACCTTGTCTAATTAGGTTCCCAACCTTACTAAACAAGTATGATAGACATTATACCTAAGCATTGCACTAAAACATCATGTCAGTACGTGTTTAGTTTTAACTAAATTTACCTTTTTTTTCAGACTTGTGTGCTCATAGCCGAAGGAGGATGTACTCTTGGTACAAGACCACCAACAGAAACAACTCCTGAATATTCTCCTACTACGGCTGCGACTACGACAGCTATAAATGATCTGACTACAGCAACTGAGGAATCTACTACAGTGACCACTGAGTCTTCCACTACAACTGAGGTGCCTACTACTGAAACTACCACAGTAACCACTGAATTGCCCACTACTGAGGAATCTACCACAGTGACGACTGAAGCTACCACTACTGAATTGTCTACTACTGAGGAATCTACCACAGTGACTACTGAGGCTACGACTACTGAATTGCCCACTACTGAGGAATCTACCACAGTGACTACTGAGGCTACGACTACTGAATTGCCTACTACTGAAGAATCTACCACAGTGACTACTGAGGCTACCACTACTGGATTGCCTACTACTGAGGAATCTACCACTGTGACTACCGAAGCTACCACTACGGAATCAACCACAGTGACTACAGAACCTACCAGTACTATAATTCCGTCGACTACTCAAGTGACTACTTCTATTGAGACGACTACACCTTCGATCTGTCCTCCAGGCTTCTTCGGAAACATTGCGCATCCTACCTTGTGTAATTCTTATTTCATGTGTATGAACGGGGTAGCAATACAACTGTTCTGTGGCGAAGGATACGAGTTTGATCCACCTACTGAGGTATGTTGTTTGTTTATTTAATCTGTGTTTAAAAATGTAATTTTTTATCGAGATCTCATGATAATATGTTAAGTGTTTATGCGTGTAGTTCTTTTCTTTATTAAAATAAATTATTTTTTATTTGAAAGAAGACACTTATCTGACTGGTAGTTTTTGAGCTGTTGAGTTTTCTTTTTTGTAATAAAAATATTATTTTTAATAGAATTATTTCTTTTAGGTATGTGTCGTTATCGCTGAAGGCGGTTGCACATTAGGCACAAGACCTCCAACTGACACTACTCCTGCCTACTCTACTACAACATCTACTGAATTGACTACCAATCTTCCAACAACAGTAACGGAATCTACTACTGTGACTGCTGAAGCTACTACTACTGATTCTACCACAGTGACTACTGAAGCTACCACCATTGATTCTACCACAATTACTACTGAAGCTACCACCACTGATTCTTCTACTTTGATTACTGAACCTACCACCACAGTTACTACTGAAGCTACCACAGTCTTCCCGACTACGACAATAGAAACTACCACACCATCTATTTGTCCTCCCGGTTTCTTCGGGACAGTACCTCATTCAACGCTGTGTGAATCATATTTCTTGTGCGTCAATGGAATAGCTATTCAGTTGTTCTGTAGTGAAGGCCATGAGTTTGATCCAGTGTCTGAGGTAAATATATTTTTAATAACTGCAATATAAAATATAATAATGGTTGGTACTTAAGTTGGAAAGAGTCTGAGTGTACCGATTTTGATAGTATTTTTTCACAAAAAAGCAAATTCTTAATAAGAATCGGTAACTTCTTAGTTTATTTTGAAATATCATTTTGAAACCAAAAAAAACTACTACCTTAAAAATACTACTTCTTTCAATGATGACGAAGAAAACTGACATTATGTTTTACATTTTCTTCTAGGCTTGCGTCATAATAGCTGAAGGAGGCTGTACTTTAGGAACGAGACCACCTACAGAAACCACTCCTTCATTTACCACTACTACAGTGACTACCGATGTTCCTATTACTGTAACTACTGAAGTATCTAGTGATTCGACTACAGATATAACTGATAGTACAATCACTTCAGCACCTACAACTGTGGATACTACTACAGTGACTACCAACATTCCTACTACTATAACTGAGGAATCTACTACAGTATCTTCAACTACTGATAGTACAATCACTGAAGCATCTACAACTGAGGATACTACCCCGGTATCTACTGTTTCGACTACTGATATTGTAACCGAAGAATCTACAACAACAGAGTTACCGACTACTCAATCTACAGTAACTACGACAGCAATCACTTCTGAAGCGACTACCTTGCCTACTGAAGTAACATCTACCACTGTGACTACAACTGTTGAGACTACAACACCTTCGATCTGTCCACCAGGGTTCTTCGGTCAAGTACCACATCCTACATTGTGTAATTCATTCTTCATGTGCATGGGAGGTACAGCTGTGCAGTTGTTCTGCTCTGAGGGCTTCGAATTTGATCCAATATTAGAGGTATGTTGATAATTTTTGACACCTATTAAATTATTTAGTTTATAATTTAAGGTATATATATTTTGTAAGGAAAAAATGAGATAAAAAAGACAAAAAAAATAAAGTAAACAAAATTGTTCATCTAATTTCATTATAATTATTATTTAAATTAAATCCAAAAAGTACCAACTGACTGAAAGTGACTATGTTTTCAGACTTGCGTCATCATAGCCGAAGGAGGATGTACTTTAGGACCCGCCACGACTACCACGATAAGTCCCACTACCACTTATCCCACTGAAACACCCACGTCAACAGAAAGTACTGTAACTACCACAAATACGGAAACCACAGAAAATGATGAAACTACAAACGAAGCTACTACTTCACAAACTGAAGTCACAACTACAACACCATCAGAAGCAACCACTGCAACTTCACAAACTGAAGTTACTACTGATTTATCTGAAACCGATGCTACCACTGCAACACCATCAGAAGTTACCACTGACTTCACTGAAACTACCACTGCAACATCATCAGAAGCTACCACTGCATCCCCGTTAGAAACCACCACTACAACACCATCAGAAGCTACCACTGCAACACAATCAGAATTAACCACTGTATCATCATCAGCTACAACACCAGTGGTCACCACGACATTGGCTACGGAGACCACGACGCCTTCAATATGTCCTCCTGGTTTCTTCGGATACGTCCCACATCCAGAGTTATGTAACTCCTACTTCTTGTGCACGTTTGGAACTGCCGTACAACTGTTTTGCTTCGAGGGATATGAATTTGACCCGGCATCTGAGGTAATCAGGATTTGATTTTAGAACTTAAAATCATTTACAATCACTATTCTTTGTGTTATATTTAGAATGAAACTTATAATTAGATAGTAAATATAATAATTGTGGTAGACACTAAGTTGACTAAAGCTCAAATTAAATTAATGAAGAGCGAAAATTATCTACGGTTGTGTTTACTCAATTATATCTATTCTATATACTTTTATATTATATCTTCATCATCATCAGCCCGTAGAATCCCCAATTAGAAAGTTAATAATTAAATATTGTATAATAAATTTGTATTTCAGCAATGCATACTTATCGCTGAAGGAGGTTGTACTTGGACTCAAAGTTCTTCAACAGCAAGTCCTACAACAGTATCCATAACACCAACAACAGTCAGTGAAGTAACTGAAGCGAATACTGACACAACAGTAACTGCTGCAACAACAGTACCTTCAGTCACGACTGAAACTAGCGATGTCAGTATTACTGATGGCACAACTGACAGTATCGTGACTGAAGTGACGACTGATGTAGGAAAATCTGAGGCTACAAGCACAACGGAAGGCGAGACTACAACTGTCACACGAGTCACAGAAGACGGTACGACAGAACAAACAATTGTAACTAGTGACCGAGCGACAACTACTGGATCGGACTCAACTGTCACAAGTTCTACTGATGCTTCAACTGTCACATCGACTACTGTGACACAAGAGACTACTACTCCTAGTATTTGTCCACCAGGCTTCTTTGGAAATGTACCACATCCAGAATTGTGTGATTCGTTCTTCATGTGCGCTGGAGGCAATGCCATTCAGTTATTCTGTGCTGATGGACACGAATTTGATATCGTTGAGGATGTAAGTGATTATGTATAACTAAACATTTTCGCTCCAGGTTTGATTTTAATTACCAATTACGAAACTAGTTGACTTGCGCTACTTCGTCTGCGTCATAAAGGTTTAAAGTTAAAAGAAATAAAATTGGCGTCACTTGTTTTTACATAAGTTATTTGTTAGTAGATGTTTTGAGAAAATTTAATTACCATTGTCAAACATTAATTAGCCATTTCAAAAATTAGTCGATGCAAATAAACAGACAAAAATAGTAAAAAGAATACTTTTGTAAATAGACATAAACATAGTTAAAATCATTCTTTAACCTTTTTTTATCTTTACAATACTAAATTATACTAACGTATTCATCATTTTTCAGCAATGTGTCAATATCGCTCCAGGTGGATGCACATTAGGTCCTATTATTGAAACAACGACCTACACGCCTCTAACAACAGCACCTACTGATAATACCGCTTCTACTGCCGCTAGTATAACTACCACTTCGGCAACTGATGTTACTGTTACTGACAGCACTGATACTACTGTTACTGAAGGCACTACAACTACTGACGTAACAGCAGACAGCACTGAATCAACTACTGCGGATTATACTGAATCGACCACTGCGGATTACACAGAATCGACCACTGCAGATTATACTGAATCAACTACTGCTGATTATACAGAATTCACAACTGCAGATTACACCGAATCAACTACTGTAGATTACACAGAATCCACGACTGTACAAACTGAATCCACGACTGTACAAACTGAATCCACGACTGTCCAAACAGAATCCACGACTGTACAAACAGAACCAACCACTGTACAAGTAACGACGACTCAAGCTTCGACAACACCAAGTATTTGTCCGCCAGGGTTCATTGGTACTCTACCGCATCCGACACTGTGCAATTCGTTCATAATGTGCGCTGCCGGTATACCATTGCAGTTGTTCTGTAGTGAGGGCTTTGAATATGATCCGGTAGCAGAGGTAAGTCTTAATTTTTGCTCATTGAATGTCAAATAGTTCTTCTTCTTTGTTCTTTCACTGCAGACTTAGATTATTTGGCAATTTAAACAACTAATGCGTATCCCTTTTTAATAATTCTAACCTTGAATAAATGAATTTAGTAAATGAAATAAAATAATAATTATTATTAACACTAAAAATTTCAAAAGCTAATCAATTTTATTCGCGCCGGATAATAACAACTATCAAGTTAAAAACATACTATTTAATCAAAATAAATCTATTTTTTCAGACTTGTGTTATAATAGCAGAAGGAGGATGTACTCTAGGGCAGAGCACAACACCTACCACAACAAGACTCACAACTGTTGAAGACGTAACCACTACTATCACAACGGAAGCCACTTCAGAAGTCCCTGAAGTTAGCACTGAAACAACGAACGAAGCGACCACTGCAAATGATTTTACTACCGAAACTGCTACTACTGATGAAGCTACAACTTCTGACAGTTTCACAACTGAAGCTACGACCACAGATGGTTTCACAGTTACCACAGATGGAATCACCGAAACTGCAACAACTGATGAAGCTACAACTTCTGACAGTTTTACAACTGAAGCTACGACCACAGATGGTTTGACAGTTACCACAGATGGAACCACCGAAGCTGCAACAACTGATGAAGCTACAACTTCTGACAGTTTCACAACTGAAGCTACGACCACAGATGGTTTTACAATTACCACAGAAGCTACCACTGAAGCTACCACGACTACAGACAGCTCCACGACAGATTCAGAAAAAGTTTCCACTACAACAGAAGCTACCACTGACGAAGCTACAACTTCAGAGAGTTTCACAACTGAACCTACTACAGATGGTTTGACAGTCACAACTGAAACTACCACGACAGATTCAGAAACAGCTTCCACTTCAACTGAAGCTACCACGACAACTGTCAGCATTGAAACCACCACGCCACCATTATGCCCACCAAATTGGCTTGGAAACCTGCCCCATCCAGATAGATGTGATGGTTTCATAATGTGCGTCAACGGAATAGCTTTACCGTTGTTCTGTACTGCTGGCTTCGAATATGATCCGGTTTCTGATGTAAGTGTCAAGGCATTTTTTAATTATGTCGGCATCTATAACAGTCTTGATTAATAATTTGTTTATTACTAGAACTAGCATGGACTTAGATAACACAGTGACAGCCCATTTACTTTGGAACAATCTCTAATAGTAAATATTGTAACTTCTAACATCTCCAAAGATCATTATGATTTAAAAAAAAAAAATTCATCCTAAACCTCAGAAGTACTATTCAAATATAAAAAAGTCGGGCTATTATAATTATAACTAACTAGGTGACCGCGCAACTTCGTTCAGTAGTTTTTACGTGAAAGAGTAACAATCATAAATCCATACATACATACATACATCCATACATACAAACTTTTGCCTTTATAATATATAATATTAGATAATCAAAATAATAGGTACTATTTTCTGTTCTCTTAATATGATACAAATATAAATATTTATTACAGTCATGCGTGAGAATAGCCGAAGGTGGTTGCACTTTAGGACCTGCAACAACTACAACTCGTCCCGAAATAACATCAACCAGTCAAACTACACAAGATATTACTGATCAGACAGCTTCAACTTCTGAAGTAACCACTGACGAACTGACCACTGCACAAACCACAACTGATGAATCAGTCTCAACTTCAACAGTAACTGAAATCACTGAAGAACCAACGACTGCAGAAGATACAACTGATTATACAGTCTCAACTTCTACAGTAACTGAAAATACTGTACAAACTTCAGATGCAACTGAAGCAACCACTTCTGGAAGTCAAACAACGGATGAAACAACTGACATTGTTACAGTAACGGGTTCTGAAACTTCGGCTGTCACTGAAGTCACTTCTACAACTTCAGAAGTAGAAACTACCACACCTTCTATTTGTCCACCCAATTTCGTTGGACATGTGCCGAACCCGGAGAGATGTGATTCATTCTATATGTGCACAAATGGTATTGCTATACGACTGTATTGTAGCGAAGGATATGAATACGATCCAGTAGAAGACGTAAGTGATTTAAAATTTTATTTAAACTTTGAGACTATGCCTTAGTATTGGGTAGTGGTAGTGGGTGCCATGGGTAGGTATTGTAGATTTGCTCGTTAACCTGCCAATGGAATAAAACGGTTTGAATCGGCTAACTGGTACTTCTAAAATCAAGGTTTAAATAAAAAAATATTGCAGTGGATTATAATATTATTGATTGACAAGCTTAAAAGTAAACATCTTGGGGAAACCTGCATAATAGAAACAAATTAATTAACATTAGGTTATGCGTGGGCAGTAATGGATTGTTACAGTACAGTACAAGCGTTTGGGTTAACTTTGGGCTAATTTGCAATCGTACTTGATATTAGTACTCCTCCACACTTCTATTTATCGTCACGTAATTATTTAAATTGTTTACAGTATTTACTTAGATTGGTATCAAACTAACACCTCTGTCCTCTTCAGCTATACAAAGTTAGCATAGATTTCACTCTAATCATGTATTTTACAGAACTGCGTGACAATAGCTGAAGGCGGTTGCACATTAGGACCGGTCACACAGAATCCTGTCGTCACACAAACAACAGAAGAAACAGTACCAGAACTGAGCACAGCAAGAGATTCGCAAAGCACAGCAACCGACTCTCAAACGACAGCAGTGACTTCTCACGACGAAATGGTGACTGACGAACCCGAAACTACGCATGCTACGACTTCTGATGAACCTGGTACTTCGGAAACCACGACTGAGCAGAGGGTTCCTTCTACCTTGAGTACTGAAACCACCACACCAGCTATCTGTCCGCCAGGGTTCATAGGAAATGTGGCCAGTTCAGATGATTGTACTAAGTTTTATATGTGTACATTTGGAGTGGCTATTCCGTTGTTCTGTGGCGATGGATATGAGTACAGCCCCGAATTGGATGTAAGTGTAATTCCTTAGTGATTAAAGTTTTGGATGGGCTATTCTTATTATTAAAATTACCCCGAATGTGTAAAGGGCCTGGTTCAGATGGCAGTCGTTCTTGACACGGTGCGTATTGTGAGGAGGTTCAACTCTTTTGAGCCCTGACCACTGATGGTTTTTTAAATTTTATTGTTTGTTAATCTTTTTAAAAGATATAACATGCCTAATCATTAATTGGACAGCCAATTTTACAATAGATTTTAAATTTCAGACATGCATCCGAATTGCAAACGGCGGCTGCACATTACCAGCCACAACATCAGAATCCACGACTGTACAACACGAAACAACGACTGTCGTTATAGAAACTACAACGCCAAGCATATGTCCTCCTGGGTTCTTCGGTAACCTGCCAAGTCAGGAGGACTGTAATAAGTTCTACTTGTGTACAAATGGTATAGCTATACCTTTGTTCTGCGAACAGAATCATGAATACGACCCTGGTACTGATGTAAGTATTAATTATTTACCTTCCATCATCATCATTTTTCAAAAACTTGAGCGGTGTCAAGGGACACCCGGATGGAACGAAGTTCCTTTCGATTAAAACGTATCTCATAAAAAATATTTCCTTTCGTAACGCGTGATATGCAACGTGTTTTAAAATATTTTGGTCACAGCGCCATCGAGCATTAATCATATAAAACAAAATAAGGAATTGTTTTTAAAAAAATTGATCACAGCGCCATCAAGCAATAATCATCTAAAACAAAAAAGTGTCGTGACAACTTTTTCGTAAGATTTTTTTCCGTCTAGCCCCCGTTCACAACGCGCGATAAGGAACTTCGTTCCGAAATTCTAAGGATCATTTGAAGTACCTAAAGCGTACATACACAGTAAATGATTACTTAAATGACTGCTAAAATAAACTACTTAATTGACTGCTCAAATGACTACTTAGATGACTATTTAAGTGGACATATAATATGACCTGAATTTGCCCAGCAGTGGATTTAAACTTAAACATATTCCACAGAGTTGCGTCCCAAAAGGTGAAGGAGGTTGCAGCTTAAGCCGAGCAGAAAACGAAGCAACATTATCCAGTTCAAAGGACATATCGGAACAAGTACCGATAAAAATGTCCAGTTCAAAGGACATATCCCAAATTTGTCCACTCGGCTCCTATGGACATATACCTCACCCGGAATTGTGTGACAAATTTTATCTTTGTAATGGCGGAGAAGAATTATTAATGAATTGTCCTAGAGGATATGAATTTAGACCCGAAATTCAGGTAAATTTTACAAGCTTTAAATTAACTTTTACTAAATGTTACTATATAATTATGCAAGTTACTATTCAACTAAGTAAGTAACTTCCCGATTTTCGATTGAACTGACATTTTGCACGCAGATGTATATCGCGTGACAATGTAATAATATGACAAAATGGCGCTGATCTGATGATGAATTCGGAATAAGTACTCCTGTACTAAACAAGATAAACCCGTCGTGTTTGAGCTCGTTTTACTTGTATTAGCTAGCACTCTACGACTACAGTATAATATCCAAGATCTTAAAAGCCACAGATTTCTATAAAATATATTTTCTTTTTTCAGAAATGCGAATTGATCACTGACGACGGATGCCATGCCAAACGGAAAATTGCTTCTTCAAATTGAACTATGGCTGTGAAAATGTTGTTAAAAAGCGATTAATACAATAATACATTTAATTCTTATAATTAAAAAAAAAAATGTCTCTCCATATAATTTTTACATCTAAAATCAATAGAATGAAGCCAATTGCAAATACGCGCGTAACAACGACATTATGACGTTAGAGAGTGTGAATGACAATTTGTCACACTAATAAAATATTACATACACATAAGTTCTTTGAAACTTCACTTTGTGTCATGTTGATTATAATTTTTTTTTCTAGTTTGAACTCTTAACGCCATCTATTGGTCGGAGTATGAAACTATCAAAGGTGAAAAGAGAACTAAAAATATTTTTTAATGTTTTGTTGTATTAACCGCTATTTATGAATCGGAATATTGCTCAATTTCAGTACAAGTTTAGTTTGTAAAACTATTTAAAAACAGAAAAACAAATCCTGTAAAGTATTTTATTTATTGTTGTGATTTCTTGATCTGATTTTCGAACAAAACCGGCCAGTTACCACTTTATACATAAAATAGTATTTATCATGTATATTTGTATTTATTAATTGACGTGTATCAATTGCAAATGGTTGTGATTTATAAATAAATATATTGTTGTTGTTGAATTTTAATTTGTGTTTCATTAAACTTGGAAACAAGTTTTAAATCTTTCAATAAATCCAAACAACGCCATCTAGTGTCGAGTAGCAGAAGTAGCAACAGAAGCTTACTAAAGTCAAACATAGATAGCGCTAATTTTAACATCTTAAAATTGAAACAAAACGTTTAAAAAATTATCAGTTCCGAAAACAAAAAACACATTCATTTAATTACTACCTACTTTTTGTTTTATAATAATATACATTTTTTATTCTATTTAAACGTCCGTTTCTATGTCATTCTAATAAAAAATAGAAATGGTTTTCCTGCCACCTATTGTCGAGTAGGAAAACTACAAAAAATAAGTCGTTAAAATAAACATAGATGGCGCCTAAATTGAATTTATAATCAACTACCATTTCCAGCTTTACTAACTTCCACATAAGATTATAAGCCTATCGTCTGCCTACAAGGCAATGCCAAAGACCAAAATAATGTACTACAATATTGTTCACCTTAAAAAGTTCAACAAAAAAGTCCGCGATGGTATATGTCTATCTCTTAGGGATAACCCAGCATAACCATTTTTATTCTTTACTAAAAAAATGGTTATTTACGAAGTGATTTTAAACAATACAGCATTAATCCTTATCCAATTAAGTACCTTAAATAAATTGTGCATTTATTATAGATCAATATGCTTTTTACAGCATGTAATTTAAGTGAATATTACCGAAGATATTACAAATTTAAAATGCAGGGTCGTAGTTGTTTGCGCCGGGCGACGCGTGCCTATACAGGGTGTTGGTGCCCGGTGAAACAATACTTTGAGGGCTTAATCTATATCACATTTCAAATCATATACACATACTTTTGAAACGGAGATGATCACTTTATTTTCCCATACAAAGTTGAAAAATTATTATTTGGTATTATTTTTGACAACCCTATCCTGACCTACATTCAGCGCGTTACATCTATTTTCACGAACACAAGCGCATGTATCCTGTTTAGAATGTGATTTTTGTCCCGTGTATTATTACAATGTTCTATGATACAGGAGGTGACTAGCCGGCTTAAGTCTCTAGCTGTTGGTGTGGGTCAGTACGGTAGGGTTGATCACGCACTAATTTACACGTAGTTTTGATTAGTTATAACTTATGATATATTATGCCTAGAAAACCCAGACTTTGTGGATGGCTTCTACATCATGTATACTATTTGCTGTGAAAGTATTGTTTCATCGGATTTTAACACCCTGTATAGGCTACAATTTTTGAACCCCTTTGTAACGCAGACGAAGTTGCGCGGGTCATCTAGTAATATTATAAAGGCGAAAGTTTGTATGTATGGATGTATGGATGTATGTTTGTTACTCTTTCACGTAAAAACTACTGAATGGATTTGAATGAAACTTTACCACAATATAGCTTATACATCAGACATAGGCATTAGGCTACAATTTTTGAACCCCTTTGTAACGCAGACGAAGTTGAGCGGGTCACCTAGTAATTCATAATGCAAAAGTATACATACTTAACTACTTTAACTAGTCCATAACGATACACTAAGTAAAATTATTTAAATTCCCACTCATGAATTTCCTGACTATGGAAGTTCTTTTCAGAGTTTCCCGATCAGTGCTATGACTTGTCCTTCTTCAAACGAGGCTTGCAAAAAGTCCTTAACACGTTCATCGCCATGCCGGGTCAAGATTGTATGTAATTTTGACCCGGCATGGCGATGAACGTGTTAAAGTTACCCGTAGTTAGCGGGGCAGTGTTCCCTGACATTGCAGAGGTCCGTGAGCGATGATAACCACTTACAATCAGGTGACCTGTTAGCTCATCTATCTACGAAGTTCTTATTATAAATTTGTTTTAAACTTTAAGAGAGTTTTTCTCGCATCTTGGACTAATTTTCTAAAAACGATAATTTAAATTTTACAACCTCGACTGTGCAACCTAAAAAAAACCATCTAAACCGGTTCACACACAGACACGTCAATAAAACACCGTCTTAAGCTTCTTTCATAAAAATACTAAAGAACTAGATTTTTATTAAAATTCAAGTCTATATTTCTTTGAATAGAGACCTAAGGTTCAGATATTTCAATAAAACTCCTATTGTAGTCGAACAGACGGACAAATGAAAGAAAACGCATATATAAATATGCATGTTTTAATCCTAAATTATTACTGAGCTGTATATCACTGAGAGATGATACAACCAATCTTTTAACGAGTAAATTTTGTGGTACTTATCAGAGTGATAAGTAATCAATTCTAATATGAAATAGAAATTTAGGTGCTCAAATTCGACCAAATCATCCTAAAACAAATTTACTATTTAATAAGTGGATTGTTTTCATGCCACCATTCGAAAACGATGCGCATCGCTGCTCTGCAGAGGGCGGGACAGTCCAAACAGCATTATGGCGATGATAGCCCAACGTTACGACTCACCGGACATAGCCCATTGCGTGGATGCTCATGTGGGACGAGTCGAATGGAAGCGTGACCTATAATATATTGCTTAGGCCACGTCCTTCGCGCCCGGGGTGTGGTGCGTCCCCTGCCGGAAGCGGTCCGGGACCGGAAGGTCCAATCTCGGCGGTCCGTAATGGAGTCGTGGTAACGGCGACTCGCTAACCCCACTTGGGGTCTGCGGACCGTCGAGGCGATCCGCCCCGTCCTCAAGGATTGGGTGGGTCGTGGCAAACGTGGACGTCTCACCTTCTGGATGGTGCAGATGCTGACCGGGCACGGGTGCTTCGGAAGGTATCTGCACCTGATACAGGCAGAGCCGACGACGAGGTGCCATTACTGTACGGGATGTGACCGGGACACACCAGAGCACACGCTCGCGCTCTGCCCCGCATGGGAGCAGCAGCGGTGTGTCCTGGTCCAAAAAATAGGACCGGACTTGTCGCTCCCGGGCGTCGCGGCGTCGATGCTCGAGAGCGACGAGTCCTGGAAGGCGATGCTCGACTTCTGCGAGTCCAACATCTCGCAGAAGCAGGCGGCGTCGTGGGCGAGGGAGAGAATTTATTCCTCCCTCCGCCCAGCGATCGCCTGACGCCGCCGTCGAGCAAGGGGTCAGAACCGGAGCCGGAATCTCGCCCGGACTCTGGCCCCTTAAGAGTTTCGGGTCCCCAACGCATGCGAGTGCGAGCCCCCGCACCCAAGAAGGTGCCGTATTTCGCTCAGCACGCCCTTAGCGTTAGAGCAACCGGGGGATGGTAGACCGCGCTCCCCGACCCACGCTGGTTCTGACCCAGCGGGGTATTCCGTGGGAGGGTGACACGCGGTCCCATCTTGGCGGGCTTCGGAGAGCCCGCCGACCGAGAGAGCCGGTGGCCGTATCGCCGGCGGCTGCCGGTTCGGCGTCCGGAGGGGGCGGCGCGACGGGAAAGAGTGCCTCGGCGTAACGCGTCGCGCCGTCCCTCATAACCCCGTGCTGGGTTCTGGCCTCAGCCGGGGTTCGGACGCTGAGCGTGAGCGGTTGGAGGTTTTAGTGCGGTTCAACTCCCACATACCCCGCCCGCCCCGCGGGTCCGGTGATTTTGTCCAACTAAAAAAAAAAAAAAAAAGCTTAGGCCACGTTCTGTTATGTTTTCACTAACACTTAGATTAAGACTTACTAACACTTTTATGTATTTTTATGTATTGTAATGTGGGCCCTTGTAGCCACTATATTGAAAACTAAAAGAAAAAAAATAAGCATTTACTAACTCGAGCTAAACAAGATAGAGTCGTCATAATATGCAACAGCTTCCGCGGGTACCGCACCGTCGCGTTTGAGGCGGCGTGCGTGCTGGAGGGGACGCCGCCCTGGGAGTTGGAGGCGGAGGCGCTCGCTGACGATTATCGTTGGCGATGCGACCTTCGCGCCCGGGGCGTGGTGCGTATCCTGCCGGAAGCGGTCCGGGACCGGAAGGTCCAATCTCGGCGGTCCGTAATGGAGTCGTGGGAACGGCAACTCGCTAACCCCACTTGGGGTCTGCGGACCGTCGAGGCGATCCGCCCCGTCCTCAAGGATTGGGTGGGTCGTGGCAAACGTGGACGCCTCACCTTCTGGATGGTGCAGATGCTGACCGGGCACGGGTGCTTCGGAAGGTATCTGCACCTGATACAGGCAGAGCCGACGACGAGGTGCCATCACTGTACGGGATGTGACCGGGACACACCAGAGCACACGCTCGCGCTCTGCCCCGCATGGGAGCAGCAGCGGTGTGTCCTGGTCCAACAAATAGGACCGGACTTGTCGCTCCCGGGCGTCGCGGCGTCGATGCTCGAGAGCGACGAGTCCTGGAAGGCGATGCTCGACTTCTGCGAGTCCACCATCTCGCAGAAGCAGGCGGCGTCGTGGGCGAGGGAGAGAATTTATTCCTCCCTCCGCCCAGCGATTGCCCGACGCCACCGTCGAGCAAGGGGTCAGAACCGGAGCCGGAATCTCGCCCGGACTCTGGCCCCTTAAGAGTTTCGGGTCCCCAACGCACGCGAGTGCGAGCGGGGACCCAAGAAGGTGCCGTGTTTCGCTCAGCACGCCCTTACGTCAGAGCAACCGGGGGATGGTAGACCGCGTACTCCCCGACCCGCGCTGGTTCTGACCCAGCGGGGTATTCCGTGGGAGGGTTACACGCGGTCCCATCTTGGCGGGCTTCGGAGAGCCCGCCGACCGAGAGAGCCGGTGGCCGTATCGCCGGCGGCTACCGGTTCGGCGTCCGGAGGGGGCGGCGCGACGGGAAAGAGTGCCTTGGGCGTAACGCGTCGCGCCGTCCCTCATAACCCCGTGCTGGGTTCTGGCCTCAGCCGGGGTTCGGACGCTGAGTGTGAGCGGTTGGAGGTTTTAGCGCGGTTCAACTCCCACATACCCCGCCCGCGGGGCGGGCGGGGATCCGGTGATTTCCTCCAACTAAAAAAAAAAAAAAAAAAAATATGCAACAGCTAGGGAAAAGCATAAATGGCTTCATTCATAGACCGTAGGTAGCGGTCCCGCAATGTCTTCTGGCAATGCAGAGGTCCATGAGCGACGGTAACCGCTTACGATCAGGTAGGCCGTTAACTCGTCTGCCTACGTGGCAATAAAAAAAAAATTGGAACCCACGATGATCATTAAGTTTCATTTCAACAATCAGCCATATCGGTCCAAAAATAAAATTATGCAATGAAAACAAAACTTACTTACTTCCTCCCTCTGTTTTTCACAAAATCATACTTTTTTTCACTAAATTTATGAAAAAATAATGTTTTATCAGCTCTGTAGATATATAATGAATACTACGAATGATTTCTGCCACTTGCCGTCAGTTCGCAATAAGTCTGGATTTGTATGAGACTAAGCTATGTTGCAGGCACTGAAAAAATTTACGACATTTTGGAAAATTACTAATATACATTTTTTGGACGTCGACGAAAATCAATTGCTGTTCGTAAGTTTTGCTAAAATTGAAGAACGGCTGAACCGGCTAATTTAGTCTTGGCAGATTCGTAGCAGACCATTGAAGATACGGTGATAAAATTTACGGGAATACTCTTTTATACCGTCTTAAGTGACGCAGACGAAGTTGCACCGTTTAGCTAGAAATGAATATATATTAATTATGTTTCATTATTGTTTGTTAGCTCTCGACAAAAACAACTGGATGTTATTGACGTATTATGTGACACCCTAGTTCGCAAACGGATGATTTGATATATTGGACAGTTTATTTATTAATAGTTGTTTATAATTAATATGTTATAAATTTGTAAATCTACGAACTAACAAAAGATAATCAAAAAAATTTGTGTACCTATAACAAAAATGTTTTTTAAGAAATCAACCTATTTTAATATTTTTCACATTTTGTATTCATCACGAGGTTTTTTTAAACACAAATAGTTTAATAATTAAACATCATTATAAAAAGCGAAATATGTAAAATAACTTATTGCACCCGTCATATTTAATAAAACTTTTATTAACTTGCACTGAAACTAAATACAAAAATGTACTGTGGCGACATTTGCAAGAATCTTCGCATATATACGACATCTGAAATCTACTACAGCGGGCTTCGGCCTGATCACCATACAGTACCTCGACCGGTCGGATATCTCCCTTTGGAGATAAGTCCACTGATAGCCCACATGTACCTATGTAAGTTCGGGTGGAATTTTATGTAAACACAAACTTCCAAACTTTGGATTGACCTGAAATTTTGTAGACATACGTAAATCGCGTCACAATGTAACTAAACCAGTCATTTCTTCAAAAGTCTATATCTACAGTTTAGCCGTAACATATCTGCAATGAGCTCATGATCCTGGTATTACTAACACTGCACTTTTCAAGATCAAAATGATATTGCTACTCAACTTTACGTGCCTATGGCTTTTCTGACAAATACCTACATTGTCACTACATAGTATATTTGAAGAAATTGTACAGAAAACTGTTAAATACAAGCTTTTAAAATCTTGGATATCATGTAGCAGTAGAGTCAGCAAGTAAAACGAGTCCAAACACGACGGGTCTATTTTGTTTAGCACAAGAGTTCCTATGAACACCTTCCGAATCCAAAATCAGATCAGCGCCATTTTGTCATATTACACACTCAACTGGGAACGTCACTATTCGCTAGATGGCGAAACTGGGGACTTCGTTGTTTTCCAATAATTTTTAATTTTAATGTTTAATTAAACCTTATTAGTTTTTTAAATCTTTATTACTAAACGACGCTGTATTGCATAACGGTCGTATATCAGCGAAATATATCATCTCCGAAAAATATGAGACTATAAAAAATGTAAACAAAACAAGTTTTAGAACTGTGCTCAATTTTGGCTCCTGCCACAGACTTGGCAAAAGTAAACAAACCAATTTGGTTACCGATCCCAGTTGAGTGGATATTGCCAATTCACGCGATATACATCTACATGCAAAATGTCAACTCAATCGGAAACAAGAAGTTTGTCAACATTGACCATCAATACCTTTGTTCTGTCTTTTATTGTCATGTCGGTAGACGAGCTAATGGGCCACCAAATCGTAAGTGGTCAACGTCGCTTGTTAGTCTCTATAATAGCAGATCATTTGTGGTTACCCATCACAAGCGCGACGGGAAAGAGTGCCGAGTGTCCGTGCTGGGTTCTGGCCTCAGCCGGGGTTCGGACGCTGAGTGTGAGCCGTTGGAGGTTTTATTTATTTTTTTATTTATTTATTTATTCTTCATGTACAAAAAAAAAGTACAAAAAAAGCGGTTCAACTCCCTCATATCGGAGATTTCCTCCAATTCAAAAAAAAAATCTTTACAGGACTTTTCATAAAGATTTTTTTCTCAACTGGATAATTCACAAAGAAAAAATGACTTTTCTTAAAGCTTTCTCTCTATAATACTTTCATGCATTTTCAACGGGTTCTTACCACGATATTTAATTAATTGAGTTGTCTCGATATCAGACAGATTTGTTTGTTCGTAAATCGACCCGCAGTATCCAGTCTTCTCGTGATCATGACGTTTGCAACAACGTTGAAATATCGAGACAACTCAATTAATTAAATATCGTGGTAAGAACCCGTTGAAAATGCATGAAAGTATTATAGAAAACCACGAGTGTCTGAATTAGTTTATAACTTTCTCTCTATTTCAGTTTATTTTTACTTTAAGGTAAAAAATTCTAGATTAAAAATTGTGTAATCTATACGACCGTTATGCATATGTAAGTAATGTGTGTGGAAACGTGTTCGTGCATAGAAACGTGTGTAAACAACCGCTTTTACGTCAAAGCTTTCCGCTATTTTGTGAAAAATCTTGGTATGAAATACCAACTTTGAATTAACACAATATACCGGGGTAAAAACTTGAACACATTATTTTTTGTTAAGATATTATTCGAAATTCGACGAATATTCGAAACTTTTCGAATTATTCGAACTTTTTCTTAAAAATCTTAACAAAAAATAATGTGTTCAAGTTTCGAATAGTATCGAATTTGATTACGACGATGCATCGGAAATAGAACAAGAACTTGTATTTTGTAGATAATATCTTTAATGGGCTACATGTCTACAAAATAGTCGTAGTCGTAGTCTTCGAATTATTCGAGTTTCGAATCGAATATTAATATTGAACGAATAATTCGTGAGTTCGAATTATTCGCACACCCCTGTTTTAGTTGGAGGAAATCGCCGGATCCCGGGTGTGTGGGAGTTGAACCTCACTAAAACCTCCAACCGCTCACACTTAGCGTCCGAACCCCGGCTGAGGCCAGAACCCAGCACGGGGTTATTAGGGGTGGCGCGACGCGTTACGCACTGCGGCACACTTTCCCGTCGCACACCCCTAGTACTTCTCGTTCATGTCGCATAGTTTTGGGACACCCTGTATAATAGTATTTTGTTAAGTTTTCGTATATTTTTGAACGTTGTGTCCATTGGTTGTCACCTTAATTAATGGTCCAGATAAACTTCGTCCAAGTTTTGCCATTTAAGCATGGTCTCATTACTTGGGGGCCGGTTACATTGAACTAAACGATGGTTAGATAACTCCTTATTAGTGGGACTTTGTTTAAATAATATTGTTGCTTCAATAATATAATAATTACAAAATTTATAACAAGTTTAATCGATTGAACGAAAAAAATTTGAAGTTTTTATAAGCTTTATTTGTAATATAAAAAACGAGAAAAGTCCGATTGGAATAAAACAAAAAGTAATTTACTTCTACATTAGTACGCTTGATAACATAATACTTAATTTGGATAAGGGTTAATATAACGATACTCATTTAACGTTAATTTCAATATCGGGACGAAATATTATATCTCCTAAAACATATAAGCGCTTATTGTGACTAAACTATGATAGTTAGATATATGCTGTCGCGGACTTTTTTGTTTGTCTTACTAAGACCTAAAAACCCGTAGTACATCATTTTGTAATATTGTCAATAGATTTGTAGCGTACGCATAAATAGGTTTTCGATTTTTCACCTTTTGTTACATATTCGATATTATCATACGGATCCCTATTTTTTTTGAAAAAAAAATAGCCTATAACCTTCCTCGATAAATGGGCTTTCCAACAGTGAAAGAATTTTTGAAATCGGACCAGTAGATCCTGAGATTAGCGCGTTCAAACTAACAAACAAACAAACAAACAAGCTCTTCAGCTTTGTAATATTATAAGTATAGATTTTTAAGGTTGGAAATAAATGCTTTTTGATTGATTGAAACTTTAACTGCAATTAAACAGTTATCGTTTAACGGTGGTGTAACCGGCTCCGGACACAGGTGTCCGTTAATACGTTCAAATGACTCGTCGTTTTTGTCCCAAACACGCCGGATATTTACGTGAACAGAATTAACTGAAAAACAATGGATTTGCTTTGTAAAACAATAATATTGAGGCTAAAAATGTGTTTGAAACATTAAAAGTTATTTTGTCTAAATTATTTTATAGAAAATACAAGCTTTTAAGATCCCTGATATCATGTAGCAGTAGAGTACTAACTAATACAAGTAAAACGAGCTCAAACACGACGAGTCTATCTTGTTTAGCACTGTGGTCCCTATGGTTACCGACTACATCATCAGATCAGCGCCATTTTGTCATATTATTACATTGTCACGCGATATACATCTGCGTGCAAAATTTTAGCTTAATCGATAATCAGAAAGTTTGTCAAACTAAGCTCGTAAAATTCCACCAGAACTTACATAGTTACATCCAATGCAAGTTAAATAAAAGCTTTTAATTTGTCTACATGTTTTTCAAAAACGGCTGAACCGATTTTGATGCGACTTTCACTGATAGATAGCTGATGTAATAAAGAATAACATACAATACTTTTTTACACTACAAATCTTTCCATTTGCGCCGCAGACGAAGTTGTATAGTACAGTAACTTGATTCTAAAGTTAAAAATGAATACAGAATATAATATTTTTAATTTGCAAGGTGCAGTGTTTGTATGAGTTTTATGAGCGTAAAATATTTATGAAAAATTCCATATTTCTGAACTGAATAGTGGAGGGACGTTGAAGAGGCCGAAATAATAGTGATGGGACGTTATGAGGCAGTTTTATCGATATATTTTTGTTTCTGTTTGGCTTGGCACTTGCTATCACTGTATTGTATTGTAACAACCCATTACTGTCCACTGCTGGGATCTGGGGGCCTACCACGACCTCTTATTGCGATCCAATTTAGGACCTAAACTGAATTGTTTTGTTATTTCGTACCACGAGGCCTTAATTGCGATCGACTTTCAGGAGTGAAATTACACCGCCATTTTTATTTCATTCGTTCAATTGCGCTATAATCCGTACCATGACCTCTTTTTAGAACCTACACTGAGTCGCTATTCTGTCAAAATTAGCTATTCAATAAAAGTTACTACATTATTATCGTAAACTAGATCGTTTTCTGAAATATAGTGTTTTAATAAGAATAAGTTGTTAATTTCATTAAATATAATGAGACTGCCTCGCATTTGAATAGTTATTGTAAAGGTGATGGTAAGGCCTCCTCAGTCTAAGGATAAAGCATAGTCCACCACGCTTGCCCAATGCGAATTAAGGACTTCAAGGGTTTTAAAGTTTTCCCACGATATTTTCTTTCACCTTAGAGGTACAAGCCGGTTCGAATCCACGATCCCCGGACCGGTCGTTGTGACAAAGTTTGGATGAGGCCTATGACCAGCAGTGGACGTCTATAGGCTGATGATGATGATGACTTGTCTTATGTTGTCTGAACAATTGTGACGTCACTCAACCAGAACTGGATGTTGGCATTGATCGTGCAAATCTGTGCAAAGAATGTGTTTCTCGGCTGTTTTGTTGTCAAAAATGTAATGACCATTATCTAAATTATTTTGTTATTTTTTTAAGCAGAAATAAAGTAGGTATACCTATTTGTACGACGCATCTTTTAGGTTTTGTAATCTTCATCAAGACGAAATGGATTAAATTCAATACCCACTGGTTGTAATACAACCCGACACCACGTCTTTTGTTTTTAAAAACAGTTTTTTTTATGATCAATCAATTAAGTTATCGATAGAATTTAATCGATATTTCCCCATCCCTATTTAACATAAAGCGCTACTCTATTCGCCGGAATTCTTTTAGCATCAGTTTTATACAAATAAATATGTATTTGCATTTTTTGTGTTTCTGTTTAAAAATGTAAAATTTCAGCCAACGATTTTTTTTATACGGGGTGATTTTTTGATGGTCCATATTGAGGAGGATATTTAGGCATTTATTTAATTGTAATCTATAGGTATATAGGGTGGAATTTTGAAACGCCCCGGAAAGTATTTGAAATTATTGTATCGAATTTTGCTGAAAGGAAATATTCCTTTTGTTTGAAATGAAACACAACAACAATCGTAGATTTTTTTAAAAATATCTTCTTACATCCATAAATCGAAAAAATCTAAAAAAAATCTCAGAGTCGAGGTCAGCTGCTTTTTTGACCTACTTCTAAAAAAGAGGAGGTACTCAATACGTTGGTATTTTTTTATGGTTGTTCCTTCATAACTTAAGTTTGGGTGGCCGATTTTAATGATACTGGTTACTGGTTGGATGAAAGGTAATGGTCGTCATGGGGTCCCATTTAATTTTGCTTAAGATCGAACAAGTACTTTTGGATCTGTGTTTAAAAATGTGCATTGTTGCTCATTTTCATTTTTGCAATAAAAATAATTATTTTTAAAAGAATATCTCTTCCTTTTTAAAAATCGGTTAAACATTTAGCTTGCTTGCGCTACAAAGGCAATTTTTTTTAGAACTTTACAATAACTTTTACATTGTAGACAGAATATGAACTAATCGTCTTAAACATGGACCAACCTGGTCAAGATCGCGGGAAGTCACTGGATGCGGACAGCGCAGGACCGTTGTGGCGAGGTTTAGGGGGGGCCTATGTCCAGCAGTGGACGTCTATAGGCTGATGATGATGATGATCCAACGGGTCACCTGATCGTAAGTTGCTTTTGAACCTCTGCAATGTCAAGAGACACTGAGGGGTACTACGCTACCTACGACCTATCTTTAAGAACCCTCCTCAAGCCTTGTTTGCAGCAGAGAATTACTAACCAAACCGCAGAGAATTACTAACCAAAAAAAGCAACAAAAAATTTGTATCACTTAACTATTTCGCGTGCGTAAATGTGCAATTAACAAAAATATTTAAATTTCCCAAACACTGTAGTGATTCGTTAACTGAGTGCAAAATGAAATATGGCCGAAGGCAATACTTGGTGATAATTGAACTAGTGACAAGTGATATCAATTAATGCAATTAAAATATACTGTAATGGATGCTGTTTTCAGTTAATTTAATTTATTGTTGTATAATATAATAGTGGTTATTAAAAGTTTTAATTTTACTTGCACTGGATGTAACTATGTAAGTTCGGGTGGAATCTTGCGAGTTGAATTTGATCAACTTCCTGACGTCAGATTGAGATGAAATTTTGCACGTGTATGTAAATGTGTGAAAGTTGAAAGTGTAATAATAGTGTCATGGAACTGTCTGATAATTGATTCGGAAGATGGTCATAGGAACTTTTGTACTAAACATGAGACCTTCTTCTTAGTTAGCACTTTCATGTTACACGATATCCAGGATCTTAAAAAGTTATAATTATAGTGTTTTCTTTAAAATAATTTACTTACCTTGCACTGGATGTAACTATGTATACGGATGGAATCTTGCGAATTGAATTTGACCAACTTATTAGTGTCAGATTGAGATGAAATTTTGTAAGCATATACGGGTATTGGCCCACCTCTCACTCCCACCACTGTAACTCCTGTGTAGCCAGGATCCACAGCGGCGACCATCGTAATGACTCTGAGCAGTGAAGCCCAGGAAAACCCGAGGGAAAGCTAACTTGTCTTGGACCCCGCAACGAATTTAATCAGAAGATGATAGAAGAAGTAGGAAAACATGAGTTTCGACTTCCCTTCTCGCAAAAGCGGGAGACAATAAAATAAGATTGAAAAAGCATTACGCCAGAATTGAGAAAAGCACCACGGACATTGATTTTATTTTTGTATTGGACCAATACGGTGAGCTGTTATACTATTTAGGATGCCAATAATAGTTATGGCAAAAACGTTTGAATGCAAGGAAATTTGCGCTGGATGCTACAAGATCTGTGTAATAAACAACTCTAGACGCTATTTGTAAGGAATTTAACATAGTAACGCGTTCCATATGCCATAGATTGCACTCCCAGAGGATGTGATGGGCTGTCTGTGCATACTTTTATTGAACAGTTGAACAGTCGCAAAGCGGTGAATCTACCAATTTAATAGAAAAAAACTTTGTAGGCATATGTATATCGCGTGACAATGCATTAATATGGTACCATGGAGCTGATTGAGTCGGAAGCTATAGGAACTCCTGTACTAAACAAGATAGACCTGTCGTGTTTAGGCTCGTTTTACTTGTATTAGCTAGCACTCTACTGCTACATGATATTTAGGATCTTAAAAGCTTGTATTAAAATAGTTTTCTTCAAAATATATTATTGTCTAGTTAAAGGAAATCATCGGATTCCCTATATGCAGATATACAGGGTGTCCCAAAACTATGCGACATGAACGGGAATTACGTTTTAAATATTAGAGATAGGATGTTTTGTTTGAGTAAACATTATTTCATTTTTGATGGTGCTACATAATATCCATGATAAGTTAAAAGTTATCTATAAATTATTTATTGAGGGCTGATCCGATTTGGCTAATTTTAGTCTTGAAATATTCGTAAACATCCAAAAAAAATCTCAAGGACAGTCTTAGCTGTTCAGTCTTGTGTGACGCAGAAGAATTTGCACAGGAAAACTGGTCTTACATAGAATAGATAAAAATGACCCGCTAAAACTCAAGTCTAGCTTAGCACCGATATAACTGATTTTTTTTTCTACTTTCATCTCATGTAAAGCTGATCTATACTTATAATAAAATCGTAGAGAGGTCAATTCTGTACATTGAAAATATCAAAAAAAAAACTTGCAGGGGGTGTTTGGTTATCGATTCTGATGCCAAAAATGCAATTAGAATTTTTTTTGTCTGTTTGTCTGTTTGTCTGTTTATCTGTTTGTCTGTTTGTCTGTTTGTCTGTTTGTCTGTTTGTCTGTATCTTTGTGCACGCTAATCTCCGAACCGGCTGAACCAATTTAGTTGGGGTTTTTTGTAATGTATTATGGCAAGTCTCACTTAACATTTAGTCGTTGTTTTATCAAAATCGGTTTAGTAATAAAAAAGTTATAAGCAAAATAACGTCGATGGGTATTACGTTTACTTTGCCAACATAAAGAGATCTCCAATTTATATGGTGAATCGTCGCAACTGGAGCTCTGACTAAAGTGGCCGGCGGAACCAGTCATATTGAGTAATTCATATTTCGACTGGAAAGAGTGCCGAGCGCATAACGCGTCGCGCCGTCCCTACAAACCCCGTGCTGGGTTCTGGCCTCAGCCGGGGTTTGGACGATGAGTGTGAGCGGTTGGAGGTTTTAGTGCGGTTCAACTCCCACATATCCGGTGATTTCCTACAACTGAAAAAAAAAATGTTAGTCTTTATTACATAAGCTCGGCCATTGAAAGTCCCATCCAAATCGACCCAGCCAATCATGTTTAGGCTCTACTGAAGCGTCTTGATGAGATCTTTGCGTAGAGGATGAATGTCAAGGTCTGATGATGGAGCTGGTAGGTGGCTATGGGAACTCCGTCATTAAGCAAGATAACCTAATCGTGTTCAGGCTCTAATGAAGCGTCCTGACGAGATCTTTGCGTAGAGGATGAATGTCAAGGTCTGATGATGGAGCTGGTAGGTGGCTATGGGAACTCCGTCATTAAGCAATATAACCTCATCGTGTTCAGGCTCTAATGAAGCGTCCTGACGAGATCTTTGCGTAGAGGATGAATGTCAAGGTCTGATGATGGAGCTGGAAGGTGGCTATGGGAACTCCGTCATTAAGCAAGATAACCTCATCGTCTTCAGGCTCTAATGAAGCGTCCTGATTAGTTCTTTGCGTAGAGGATGAATGTCAAGGTCTGATGATGGAGCTGGAAGGTGGCCACTGTCTGTCTGGCTAACCTCTGGAATGGCTAGACCGATTTGGACGGGCTGACTTTCAATGACTGATAGTTTATGTTATAAGGAGTAACTTAGGCTATATTTATTTTAGAAATTGTTGTTTTTTTTAAATTCTCGATGAAGTTCAAGGATGGTATTTACAGCGAGAAAAAAATCGAATAGTTGACATTTAATTGAGATTGGCGCAGACGAAGTTGCGCAGGGCAGCTAGTAAATACATAAAAACATATTGTGCAGGGCTGCCGCTCTCGACAATGGGTCCCGTGGCCGGATTCCACTAATTGGTACAGCCCTGAGGGATCCCGAGTCAGCGGAAATACATTATTCTGACATCGACAACTATGGAGTCGTGGTAGTGCTAACTTTTTAATGATCTTGTTAGAAGTTTTTATAATATTTAAAGTTAGGTTTTTCAATGGTTATTGTAGTGTGAAACTTATAACGTCTCAAATTGAATGGAATTTTTTACAAGCTTTATGTTAACTTGCACTGGATGTAAGTTCGTGTGGAATTTTGCGAGTTAAGTTTGAAAAACTTCCCGATATCTGCTTAAGTTGACATTTTGCGCGCAGATGTATATCGCGTGACAATGTACAATGCGATTAAAATAAGAATAGGACCGGCCTAGCGCCATGTTGTGACGTCACTCCAGAAACTTGGTATAGTGTGCAAAAACAGCAATGTTAAAAAATATTGGCTTGTTTTATATTGTAATAGCACGTACTTTTTATTTAAACGGTTTTATTTAGCTCACCCCGTTTGTTTTATTCTTGCGTCAAATTTAGTAATTTAAATTTCACCCTCTTTCTGTTAACCGATTAATCTGAAATTTTGTATACACTTTGGATTTTGGTGACAATACAATTATGTTTATTCATTATCATTATAAATTCAAAATGGCCGCTGCTACAAAATGGCCGATAACGTAGGTTTTATCAATCCCATCAATATGGGTATCAAATGAAACGGCTCAACAAACAGAATACAATATAAAAAATTGAAATCCAAGATGGCCGCCCCTACCAAATGGCTGATAACAATTTTTTATTAAAGTAAAAACTAGAAAATTAAATTAGGTAAAAAAACAAGTGTCAGACGTTCGATTGCGCTTTCTAATTGCTCAACATTTTTCTCTGCCACTCTACGTTTTACCAAATGCCAGATGTATTCTATCGGGATTTAAATCGCAATTGTATATTTTTAAAATTTATTAAAATTAATATACTTTTTTTAAGTTGGTTCTGCTGACCGTACTTTATATGAGTGAAGTTAGCCGAGACTGGCCGAGAGCCCGTCCTATTCTTATTTTAATCGCATTGTAATAATATGACAAAATGGCGCTGATCTGATGATGGATTCGGAAGGTGGGCATAGAAACTCTTGTGATAAACAAGATAGACCCGTCGTGTTTAGTCTCATTTTACTTGTATAAGCTAGCACTCTACTGCTACATAATCTTAAAAGATTGTATTTAAAAGTTTTTTTTTGAGTTGAAGGAAATCGCCAGATTTCCTATGTTCCTTGCTTCTCTTAGAACGTAGTAGACTTGATTATTCTTTACAATAATGAGTTATATTTGTTGGTTAAAATAATAAAAGTATATTCGGTTCATAACAGTATGTACATACTTATTATATTTTATATATACCACCAGTATTTTGTATGTAATATGTAGATATGTAGTTGTAGAAACTGGTGGTGGAGTAATTTTGGTTGAAGCACTTACCTTCAGACCTTAATGTGCAATTTTTCACAACACCACTGGCTAAAAACGGTGAAGGAAAACATCGTGAGGAAACCTGCCTATTGGAAAAGGATATTAAAAATCCTTCAAAAAAAACTGAATTCCCCAATACGCATTGCATTATCACGCGATATGGTACGGGAGCTACCAACGTCGGGGAAACAAGCATTTTAGTATTGCCAGTTTTTATGTATGTTATTTCTCACACACTCCCGGACGTCATACGGGCAGTCTGGCTGCTGCTAGTGGTTGCGTTTATCAGTGCGCATCATATTTGTGCAGGTAGAAAAGTGATTTTTCAAATCATTTTAAGACATTTTATTTCATTTGTATTATGTTTATTGAACTTTTTGCTACATGAATTTATTATTGCCAGACATGTTAGGTGCTGTTTAATTAGTGCCAGACGCTAATTCTGAATGAAAAAAAAAACATTTTTTCAAAGTATTTCAGTATGGCTGAAATTTTTACATTATGTTATTTAAGCATCTACAAAACGAAATTTAATTTGCCAGACTGTAATTCGATTGTTAAACAACAGCCAGATCGATCTAAAGTTGAAAATTTATTTTAATTAAATCTTTATATACAACTCTTTAAGGGACTGAATATCAAAGTTATGGCAAATTAAATTATTTTTGTAGATGCTTAACACGTTCACTGCGAAACATTTTTTAGTGTACTTTCAGCTGGTGCGTCAAGAGGTCATCTTGGCACATAGAAGACTTTCCTGCCTTGCATCGTGTGGTCTAAATTTATTTCTCAAATGTATGGAGTTAAAAATTGTTCCAATGTTAATGATGTTCGATTTCATTTATTTTCAAGTACGTTTAAGTCTAAAAAATCAGATGAGAACTTCGACAAAAAATTTCGAAACTTTGATTCATCCAGTTTGCCACCCTGTAAAGCGGAATTGCAACAGCATTTATTGAGGGTTCGTTACGTGACGAAAATTTGGAGAAATGCTCACTCAAAACATCCAACATCTTTATCTCCAATGGCTTTCGGTTGGACCATTAACGGTGACAAATATGATTTTGTCTGGTTTTTGGGAGATCAATTACCATCCTCAGTTGCAGATATTATTGTTCAAAGTAAGTGTGAAATGGAATATTTATCAATAATAACTAAAATGTTTTATAACAAACAAGAAGAATTACACTGTTTATTTTTTTTAGAAGATAACGAAAGTTCCCAAGAAGATGATATGAATGACACTGACAAAGACAGCGACGATGATGATGATATTATTAATTTTTAATTTTTATTCAAGACTTAACAATCGAATTAATGTCTGGCAAATTTATTTTAAGTTTTTCTTATCTTTAAATAACATAATATTAAAATTATAGACGTTATAAAATACTTTGAAATTTTAATTAAAAAAAAAATAACCGTGTATGGCACATGGTTAGCATTGTCAAAAATGTCTGGCAATAAAAAAAGTATGTCAAGTAGATTTATTTAAAAACAAAAAATTAAAAATTACACCTTCTAAAATATTTATAAAATCCAGGATTATTACCTGGACAGGTAGGATGCGCACTAATGAACGCAACCGCTACCACCAGCCAGATAGCCCAGATTCTAACCGAAAGTGCAAGAAGGACGACATATCACAAAATCAGCTGACCTAAAATTCTTTCTCGAAAACGTTGCTAGCTCCTATACTAATATGAGGTACTGAATAAACCCATATTAAAACAGAAACGATTGAGGGTCAATCAGACCACACGATGCACGGCAGGAAAGTCTTCTATGTGCCAAGATGACCTCTTGACGCACCAGCTGAAAGTACACTAAAAAATGTTTCGCAGTGAACGTGTTAAGCATCTACAAAAATAATTTAATTTGCCATAACTTTGATATTCAGTCCCTTAAAGAGTTGTATATAAAGATTTAATTAAAATAAATTTTCAACTTTAGATCGATCTGGCTGTTGTTTAACAATCGAATTACAGTCTGGCAAATTAAATTTCGTTTTGTAGATGCTTAAATAACATAATGTAAAAATTTCAGCCATACTGAAATACTTTGAAAAAATGTTTTTTTTTTCATTCAGAATTAGCGTCTGGCACTAATTAAACAGCACCTAACATGTCTGGCAATAATAAATTCATGTAGCAAAAAGTTCAATAAACATAATACAAATGAAATAAAATGTCTTAAAATGATTTGAAAAATCACTTTTCTACCTGCACAAATATGATGCGCACTGATAAACGCAACCACTAGCAGCAGCCAGACTGCCCGTATGACGTCCGGGAGTGTGTGAGAAATAACATACATAAAAACTGGCAATACTAAAATGCTCTCTCAAAAATGTTGCTAGCTCCTATACTAATATATCTGCGTGCAAAATGTCAGTTCAATCGAAAATCGGGAAGTTTGCCAAATTTATCTTGCAAGATTCCACCCGAACTTACATAGTTACATCCAGTGCAAGTTAATATAAAGCTTGTAAAAATTTCTCAGTTGTGTGGCTACTCCACTTAATTTTTGTTTTATCAAAGTTCAGTAAAGTATGTTTTCTTTTCGAAAAAAAAAACAGTAATAATCATAATTTCAAATACTACGAGTGCGTCTAGATTATTGAAATATGTTTTAGATTTTAATTTTGAGTTTGTTGTGAAAGTTGTGAAAAATCGTTTGTGCAGTAAAGCTTATACAATTAGTGATTTTCTAGATGACTGCACCAAGTGGGAATGAAGCTTTCGTTTTAGGTCAAAATTATAACAAAAAATTATAATATTGAGTTGGAAAGAAAAAAAAACAGAAAAATAATATAAAAAAAGACATGCCCGCTGAGTTTCTTGCCAGTTCTTCTCAGGACAGTGGCTATTTCTTTTTCCGAACTGGTGGCCTTTTGACATCAACAAGCAGTAGAATTTCATTAACGTTGAGAATAAATAATTTCATTTCAGTTTTTTGAAAAGAATAGTAAAGTTTCTTATTGGACCAGTTTTGATGATTTTCTGTGGTGTTTGTCATAGAAATTGGAAACTTGATGTTTATATGTTTCTTCTCTGAATGAACCAATTTAGATGACTTTGTTTTAGTTAGACTGGACGTGGTTTCAAAATATAAATTTGACCTAAGATCTCGGGGTTGTTTTTGTACTATTCTTGAAAAGTGAAAATCATTTGTTTTATATCGTTTTATCAACTGTAGGTAGGGACCTCTCACAAGATGAACCGACGACCTGGTCAGGATCGCGGGAGGTCACTGGATGCAGACAGCGCAGGATCGATATGGCGAGGTTAGGGTAGGCCTATGTCCAGCAGTGGACGTCTATAGGCTGATGATGATGATCATAAGTACAGATTACTTACAAACCAGTAAGTCGTGGTGGGATAGTAGTTGAAGCACTTGCCTTCCGTACGGGAGGGCGCGGGTTCAATTCCTTGGACTGCTAGTAATTTTAATGTGAAAAAAATTATGTGCAATTTTTCACAACATTACATTTGATAAGATGGCGGTGATGATGGATTCGAAAGATAGTCTTAAGAACTCTTGTGCTAAACAAGATAGACCTGTCGTGTTTGGCCTTATTTCACTTGTCTTGGCTAGCACTCTACTGATAAATTTTGGCAACATTTAGGAATCATTTATTTTTTGGACTATTACAACACGAAAAAGCGCGGTGAAATCGAACCGAAGTTCGTCCGAATTTTTCATTTTTACCGAATGTTCGACCGAAGTTCGTATTCAGTTCAAACCACATTCGGCCCATCCCTAATAAATAATATTCAGGATCTAACAAGCCTGCATTTATGTTTTCTTTAAAATAAATTGTTTACATTACTTTTTCTTTATTAATTAGGTACTAGCTGACCCGCCCAATTTCGTCTGCGTCACAGAGAGAAACAATATATCACATAACCTTCCTCAAAGTTCATTTATCAACTTTCCAAAACTGAAAGAATTTTTGAAATCGGTGCAGTAGTTTCGTAGTCCATTTGGGACAAACAAAACATTCATTCAAAATCAAAAAAAAAAAAAAAGTCTACATTTTTTTTTTTGGACGGGAGGAAATTGCCGGACTTCCACTCGCCCCGCGACTGGGGTATGTGGGGGTTGAACCGTACTAAAACCTCCCGCCGCTCACGCTCGACGTCCGATCCCCGGCCGGGACAGAACCCGGCACGAGGCTGGTAGGGGTGACAGGACGCGTTCGCGATTGTCGCTCACGTATCGCCCCGTCACCCCCGGACAAATATAGACTAGTAGAAAAAAGGTATTTCTTCTTTTATAGCCATATAGGCAGACGAGTCGAAGTCGTGGTGGCCGAGTGGTCGAAGCGCGTCCTTCCGAACGGGAGGTCGCGGGTTCAAATCCGGCTTGTACCTCTAAATCTTAATATGAAAAAGATTTATGTGCAATTTTTCACAACACCACTGGCTAAAAACGGTGAAGGAAAACATCGTGAGGAAACCTGCATGTCGGAAAAGGATTCTAAAAATCCTTTGAAGATATGTGAAGTCCCCAATCCGCACTAGGCAAGCGTGGTGGACTATGCCTTATCCCTCTTCGGAGGAGACCTGAGCCCAACAGTGGGCAGTAATGGGTTGGTACAGTACAGTACAGGCAGACGAGCGGGCCACGTGATCGTAAGCGGTTACCGTTGCTCATGGACCTCTGCATTGTCAGGAGACACTGTTCCGCTACCTACGCTATTACTATTTTCTTCAAATTGCTTTTTGAATGAATCAAATGACTTGAATACATTTTGTTTCTTACTTTCGAACAGAAAATTTGTGTCCAAAGCAATCTGATCCGATGATGGAGTCAGATGATAACTATAGGAACTCCTGTACTGAAGATTGACTGGGCTTCTAGCACTTTACTGTGGATATCTAGGATCTCAAAAGCTTGTGATTCAAGTGTTTTTTATTGAAACGAAGTTCCTTATCGCGCCTTGTGAAAGGGGGCTAGACGGAAAAAAATCTTATGAAAAAGTTGTCACGACACATTTTTGTTTTAGATGATTATCGCTAGATGGCGCTGTGATCAAAATCTTTTAAAACAATTCCTTGTCGCGCGTTACGAAAGGAAATAATTTTTATGAGATACGTTTTAATCGAAAGAAACTTCGTTCTATCCGGATGTCCCGTGACCTCTCAAGTTTTTATATTATACTAGGTGACCCGCGCAACTTCGTCTGCGTTACAAAGGGGTTCAAAAATTGTAGCCTATGTGTTATTCTGATGTATAAGCTATATTGTGGTAAAGTTTCATTCAAATCCATTCAGTAGTTTTTACGTGAAAGAGTAATAAACATCCATCCATACATACAAACTTTCGCCTTTATAATATTATTATGATTCAAATTCTCCTCCTCCTTCACTCTCCGATAGTAGCCGCCTCCTTGGCGTAGGCCTCCCCCATATTCACTCCAAAGCACTCGGTCCCTTGCCTTTGGCATCCAATCAACATCGACTCTTTTATTGAAAACAGGAGAAGATTTCTCAAGACCCAACAGAGAGACAAAAAATATATTTTATTTTATTTTATTTTTTTCACACTTTTTGTTTTTTAAATAGTTAATGTAAATTTGTGCTTATGTTTAAATTAGTAGTAATAAAGGCTTATTTTATTATTTATTATTTTTATATTCAAATTATTGTCTTATTGCAATCTTTGCCTGAGCTCATGATGAATTTTAGTTCATCATTAATCTGCTTCTACATTGTTATCATTTTTATATTTTTAGAGCATAGGTACTTATTCGTATAGTTTTGGGAATAAAGAAAACACAAGAATAGTACTTTAAGAGTTTATTTTATTCAAAGTCACATATTTTTTATACACAACTTATTAATATGAGCATATATTTATTCCGATCGTATTCAATAATAATCAATATTTTTTGGAAAACAACTTATCTATTATTGTAATTTATTAAAAAATAATTTACAATACACCTTAGAAAAACATAATTGTAAAAAATATAAAAAAATATACAGACGAATTGAGTACCTCCTTTTTGGAAGTTGGTCAAAAATCATAATAGACATAATAAAGGTACAAAAAAACACATAAAAAAATCATCTTCATTCCTTCAATATTCCAACGTTGTTCTAGCACAAGTCAAGCCCTTATCAGTTCTCCGTCCAGTAGTATAAACACACAGGCTAGAAGAATGACAAGGGCTCGTCAATGTACTAACGAAAATATTGTGTTTAACGCCATCTGTTATCGAGATTCCGAAGCATCATCAGCCTATAGACGTCCACTGCTGGACATAGGCCCAAACTTTGCCGCAACGATCCTGCGCTGTCTGCATCCAGTGACCTCCCGCGATCTTGATCAGGTCGTCGGTCCATTTTGTGAGAGGTCTACCCAGAACTTTTCGGCTCCATCGGCCATCCGTTCCTGGGTGTGTCCTGCCCATTGCCACTTCAAAGACTCAATTCTTTGGGCTATGTCAGTTAATTTGGTCTTTCTGTGGATCTCCTCGTTTCTGATTTGATTGAAAAACAACCAGTATAGTACTTTCCATTGCTCTCAGTTCGGGTTTATGTTCAGCGCCAATTGTTATAGAGATTCCGAAGCATGTAGGGTGCTCAACCTAGATACTCGTTCTGTAGTGTGATTTTCATTTTCAATTTAGTTTTCCTTTATTAATTACTAGCATTTAATTAATGATGATTACATGTATAGGACCAGTGTTTAATCAAGTATCTTGTTCCATAAATATTTTATAAAAAAATACTAGTGTTAAAGAGAAATTCATTTTTGTTCGAAAAGTGACCTTAGGCCGAGTTATTGACAACTTTTATACATTCTGTATGTAGAAATTAAAATTTAGAACAATTTTAGGTAAATGTTTTTTGAATCCATTTTTCTTCATTATAATGAATGTAATTATTATCGAAACTGATATTATTATAAAGCTGAAGTATTGTTCCATTTATTTATTAACACTGAAAATAAAAAAAAATAGTCGCGATTGACTACAGTTTGGAAGTTGTCATTAATTGGACTTCGCTCTTAAATGGGTTGGGCACCCTAGTTTCGTATTTATGTTCAGCGCCATCTGTTATTGAGATTCCTAAGCTTGTAGTTCCGTATTTGGATAATATATGTCAGCACGTGGATAGTCATACTACTGCATAGCGAGTGTCATTGGTCGCAATGCAGAAGATGATTTTTTGGTTTTCGAAGGTTTTTCGCAGGCTGTGGAGAAATTGGATTAAATGTTAACTAAAACTAAATTTTCTTTGTTACTATAATTAGTTAAGTTAATGGAAAATAAAAATGTTTTATTATGCAATACTAAATAATTTCAATTTATAGAACATAATAGAAGTCAGTTTAAAAAAAAAAAACTTATTAGTATAGTTCAATACAGGAAAATCACTAAGTCCTAAACATTACGTTTAAGATACGACTACGACGAGTCTTACAATGCTTTTATCAATAAAATAAAATTACTTAAAAATATTTTAATATTAAATCAAAACCTACAATAAAGAAAGTGTTTACTATCTCTTGTCACTGGTTCGAAACCGTAAAAATAGTGTTGTCTTGTATTGCTTGCTTGCTTTAATGTAATTTAAAATTCAACTACAAATTAGTGACAACCTAAATAATAATAATAGAGGTCCATGAGCAACGGTAACCACTTGTGATTAATCTAACCGTTAGTCTATCTACATGGTGATATAAAATATAAATAATTAACATTAAATAGTTCAATAAGTAATCTTGAATGATCCTGGATTCTTCTTGTACCTGAAACAATAGACAAAATTGGTTAAAAAAGAAGAAATATAAAATACAATTTCTTGGAACGAAGTTCCTTATCGCGCGTTATGAAAGGGTGTCACGACACTTTTTTTTCTTTTAGATGATTATCGCTAGATAGCGCTGTGATCAAAATCTTATAAAACACGTTTCTATCGCGCGTTACGAAAGGAAATAATCTTTATAAGATATCTTTTAATCGAAAGGAACTTCGTTATATCCGGGTGTCCCATGACACCTCTTGAGTTTTTGACTTAAAGTATAGTTGCGGGCTTTTAGGAAATTATGCAAAAATAATTAGAGTTTAAATTAACTCTATATTATATAATAATATGTTCAATTGAATTAGAACAACAACTGACAATGAATGCCACAAAGCCGTGTGCGACAGAGAAAGCGCTCTATAAATCCGAAGCTATTAACTGCTCTCTTTTTAAAAGTCGAAGTGCATTTATTCTTGCCCGAAACTATAGTTATTATTATTGTTAACCATACTTATGAAATATTTGAGTAAATAATGCAAGAAGTAAATTAAGTACCCATAAATTGCCACTAGCTCTATGACAATATGTGACGTAGACGAAGTTCACTATTCAAAGATAAATAAAGCAACTATAGCTATAATACATCGTAGTTTTTTCTCGTAAGATCATTAAGTACAGCTGTCCTTAACAATTCTACGATTTGTTTCGGAGACCCAAACGTCGTGTTACACGCTTACGGTCAAATGCACTTGGAGGTTTGCCAAAGAAAAAATAGTATTTCTTTTGATCGAAAAACTGTGCGGAATATAAAGATCTAATATTACTAGAATAGTACCGAATATAATATATTAATTACAAAAATTAAAACTACTACCATTGAAATTTAGTCCGTTAAAAATTCATATTTTTAAACACAGTTTCAAAAGTTCGATCTCAAAAAAATTACATGGGACTCCATCACTTTAATCTAACACCAGAATCATTCAAATCGATTCATCTAGCTAAAGTTATGGACCCAGATAAACAGTGTGTTTAAATATTAAATACATAAGTATTTTCTGATAATATAATATCTCTTTTTAATTTTTAAATTTGATTAATTAATTACCGACGCTTTAATGTTTACTATTATTCTAATCAAATTATAACAAACTTTTAGCACCAACTGAACAAACGAAATTAATACACCTTGACACAGAGTAATGACACGTTTTCAATTTTGAACGCTACCAACATTAGAAAAAAAAGGAGACCGTTTTGCCAACATAAGAACGTTACCGTTCGTCGAACATATGTTTAATCGACCACATTTGGATTTACGGCGTTCGGTTCTGTGAAATCGAGCGGACCCCACGAGTTATTAGGCTTTTGTTTTTTATTTTGATATTGAAAGAAATGGTTTCACGAAAAGTTCTTTTTGACCGATTTTCAAAAAGGAGGAAGCACTCAGTTCGTCTGTATTTTTTGTTTTTTCCTTGATAACTTTAGTTTGGGTGGATCGATTTGGATATTTCTGGTGTCAGATGAAAGGTGATAATCGCCAAGAGATCCAATTCTTTTTTAAATATTGATCTAGTACTTTTGGATCTGTATTTAAAAATGTGTATTTTGTACTGTAACAACTTATTGCTGCCCTCAGTAGAGGAATCAGGTGTAGATTAAAGACTTGACATATCTTCGAAGGCTTTTGGAATTCTTTTGAAACAAGCAGAATTTGTCACGATTACTGCCCTATCGGGTATTTGCCCACCTCTAACTCGCACCACTGTAACTCCTGTGGAGCCAGGATCCAAAGCGACGACCACCGTATTGACTCTGCTGCAGAGTTAAATACAGCTGTACTGTACTGTAACAACCCATTACTGCCCACTGTTGGGCTCAGGTCTCATCAGTAGAGAGATTAGGTAGAGTCCACCACGCTTGCCCAATGTAGCTTGGGAAATTCAGATAATATTTTCATATGATTTTTAAATCCTTTTCCAATGTGGTGGTCTCCTAACGATGTTTCCCTTCACTGTTTTTAACCCGCGGTCTGCTAAATGGCACATAGATTTGTTAAATTAACATTAAGAGGTGAAAGCCAGTTGGTTCGAACTTGCGATCTCCCGTACGAAAAGCAGGCACTTCAACCAATACCCCACCACGACTTTATAATATACATTGCATATAATATGAAAAACGCTTAAATGTCATTAAAAGGTTACGAGGGGTCATAAATAACAGTAAATGACCTCACACCCGCCGTTAAAGATATTATTAGGGTCACTGAAAGTAAATCATTGCTTTTAATTGTAACTTCTCGATTTTTTGAGATTACATCCAGATTTTTCGTGGGTAAAATCTAGTCTAAGACGTTTTTATATAATGATAACTGTATCTATAGATATACGTCAAAATAACAAATAAATTTAATGTAAGAATATATTTTTTTCTATTAACTTTCCTTTACTTAGTTTTTGTATATCCGAGCATACTTTAAGGGAGAATATGATGAAATTGACAAGAGACTACGAAGCTACAACATATGATCGCGAGAAAAATACTTGAAAAGCAGACAGCACGAATTTGTCAGTTTTCAATTTTAGTTCGGCATGTTTCAATTCATGACCATGCCATTTGGTCTACGCAACGCCCCATCGCCGGTGAGAAAACAATTAACATTTAGCATCAATAAGCCAAACGAGCTATTCCCTTTAATATTTGACATCGAAACGCCACAAGGTACTGTGAGTAATGAGTCTGGAACCACGGTTCGATTCCGGGCACGTTTTGACAAGGGTTGACATTTATCGGCCGGTAACGTAATGATGTATTTGTGAATGGTCAAATTTTGTTTGTGTAATGCTCTAATATGTTTCCTGTTAATGTGTGGAATGTATTCTAGTGATGACGCGTACTAAAATACTGTTCATAGTCCTGATGATGATGTATGTAAAGATAGAAAGGAGTGGAGAGAGAAGACATATTGCGCTAACCACATCTAAATGGTATTAGGTAGCAAACGGAGAAGAGTGTTCTTCTCAGTCGTCCACTTTCAGCAGAGCAGTCGTGGTTTTAATGTATTCTGTTACACCGCTGTCATTGCAATATAAATGAGACTTTACAATATGTTTCCAAGGGTTTTTAATTACTTCTGCAACCTGCATAAGGTTTTCTCATAATTTCTTTCACTGTTTTACTCAGTGGTGCTGTAATAAATTGCACAAAAATCGTTTCAAATCAACATTAAGAATCAAATTAATAATCTCAGTCTGTATACAGGGTGGATCTGTAACTTTGGACAATCTGACGTGAGGTGAAAGACTTGTCGACATAAAACTTAGAACCAATTTTATTTTAGGAATTGGATAAAAAAAAATTTCATCATAGTATGGGAGTCCGCAACGATAGTCGTACGTTTTCCATAGAATGTCAGAAAAAAAAGTTTAACCGATCCAAAAAATAAAAATGGTGCTATGTTGTATTTCGACAGATCATTCACCTCACGTCAGATTGTCCAAAGTTACAGATCCATCCTGTATTTCTCTAAATATTATTCTTCTCACTTAACTTCCTTGAAATCAAATGTATCAGATTTAATGTTAAATTTCTTAGATCATATTTGCGACGCCCATTATTTACTTTAATATTTTAAACACCATTTTTCCACGACATAAAACGCTCAACCAACAATAAAAAATGAGAATCACTGCTCGCAAATGCAAACGATTTAGGCGTCACGTCAGAAATTACTAACAAATGATAAATACGACGTTTTATAGTCATTAATGATATTTAAACGACGCTAAAGTATCGCTGTTATGATAATTTGTGCGTCATCAATTTTTTACGGCGTGGATGAATAAAATCGTGAGTATAGATTTTTATAGAGCATTGCTTGAGGTTCATGATGGTAACCACTTACAATCAGGATGTCTGTTGGTCGCTGTGGATCCTGACTACATAGAAGTTATATAGGTGGGAGTGAGTTGTGGGCAAATCTATACTAATATTATAAAGCTGAAGACTGTTTGAACGCTAGTCCATTGATCTATAGGTTATATTGTATCCCTCTGTGATGCAGACGATGTTGCACGGGTCAACTAATACCTGTATAATACCCGTGGGCTCATCCGTCACACAGTAAAATAACGTATACAAAATTTGTGGCAACTACCAAACTCCGCTTTTCTAATAAAATGGTTTTTTTTTACATGTTGGTACACGTAGACGGAGGTTTGTATGCATTCACCGTCATTGAAACTGTGTGAAACACCGTTTGACAGTTGGCCTACCAGTTGTCATTTAAGTGCATTGGCTAGAAAATTAAACGACTCGTCTGGGTTCGTCAATTTTCGAACTCGCTCGGAGTTCGTTCACTACGTTGTTTGACTATCTTTTGAAAAATATTTATTTTATTTCCATAACATTTCAAATACAATTTTTAATTAAACGTTTTCGTGAAAAATGATTAATAATGTAAAACTAATCAAGTTTTAGGACTGTGCTAAATTTTGACTCCTGTCACAGACTTGGCAGTAAGCAAACCAATTTTGATCCCAGTTGAGTGGATAGAATCGTATTATAATGTTGGTACTACTGTATCAGGGTTTACTACATTGCTAGTCATCAATATGTGGACGTCAAGAACAGGTCTTTGCCCGGGCCGAGTTTCCGGTCTACAGAATATCAGAATAATGTTTAATTCTAATCATTAATTTTAGCTTAACAGTAAATCGTTTAATACTTTTAATTTGAACGAGGTTTAAGAAAAGTCCTGTATAAGTGATAGATAACGGCTCTTCATAGCCCTGGTGACGGTTACCGGGTGGGCCGTAAACTCGTTTATCTATCTTGCAATAAAAAATATAAATATAAAAGTGCTGGTCTGATCTAATTTATACTAGATCAAAAATATGTACTTTCAAAATGAAACAGATGCATCTCCATCGATTCACGAAACGTGGATATTAAAAAGTGAAATTTACAATTACTTACGATCCCAAAAATTCCTAAATAACTCTTTTCATTTATAATTTAAAAGTCATACCTAAACCAATTCTACAAAAGTAATTCTCAATAAAACATTTGAAGTTACACTATTCTCATATCAAAAATCGAACGTCAAATTACCGGTCAGTTCTGCCAAACAAACACAATCAACGTTCTACCAACATAACAGTATATTCTCAAGAGGAAGCCGGGCGAGATCGTTCATTACACCTCAAACAAAAGCAGTTACCGTGCGAGTGAATATTTTACATGCCATTCCGGGCGCGGAGATAGCAATTTAGTAATATACATCGTTTCGGGAGTGTTATGATTCCCCTAACGTGGTTATAAACTATGCATGGAATATCGACGCAAGGAATTTTGAGGCGCCATCTTTTATCCAGATACGGAACTATTGTAGTTGTGCTAGTTGACGCTAGATAGCGGCTGTAGTATGTTTGTGCACACATTTTTATAAATGGTTATAAAATAGTTTCTAAAGACTATGAAGTAGATTCTCATAATTTTACTTTGTTTAGTAAGATACTAGATTCCTTTTTTCAACAAAAAAAACAAGTAGTAATTTTAAAGTAGAAATGTGACGTTACCGAAAAAATATATATTTTTTTTATCGTGAAATTGACAAACAAAAAATGATTCTAACGTAGCATCGTGCTAAAATGTGACAGTTTCATTATATTTCGATTTCCTGTGGAATACTGCAAAGCAAAATCGACTGAAATTTAATTAAAATGAGTTCCGCTATTCGACACTAGAGGGCGCTGTACGTCATGCATGAGTAACACACGAGGTTATAGGGAGTTTTAATTTAAAAGCTTTGATTAAGTGAACCAATTTTGATGACTCTGATTTTGTTTTTTGAAATAGTTAGACAGAGTCCTCTGCACTGATTACTCTTCTCGTACACAAGCAGACACAGATCCGACCTACATCTAGCCGAGAGTCCTATACTACACTACTATAGACACAGTCCTCTGCAGCTCTGTACTGATTACTCTTCTCGTACACAAACAGACACAGATCCGATCTACATCTAGCCGAGAGTCCTATACTACACTACTATAGACACAGTCCTCTGCAGCTCTGTACTGATTACTCTTCTCGTACACAAACAGACACAGATCCGACCTACATCTAGCCGAGAGTCCTATACTACACTACTATAGACACAGTCCTCTGCAGCTCTGTACTGATTACTCTTCTCGTACACAAACAGACACAGATCCGACCTACATCTAGCCGAGAGTCCTATACTACAGTACCTCCTGCGGTTGTCTTGTAAAGGTGTAAATATATTTATTTAGGATCTGTTGAGTTCAGCAGAGAGGTAATGAACATAGTACTTTGTTTTGGGTCAAACGCAAACAAGGGTGGTTCGCGGTCGTAATGAAACGTATAATGAGAGTATTTACTGTTTTTTAAATTCGTTTTCTGTTAAATTAACTTTTACCTAGAATGAACATTTTACCTATTACAATAGTCTTATTACAAATTTGTTTTTTGATGTTATGAGGTCAGTCTTTTTTTCAATTTTAGTCCAAAAAAAATGGTTTGCAAGGTAACATTCCTCGTTATTTGTACTGGGTTAAAAGCACATCTTTGCACGAAAAAAAATGCACTATAACATTCTATAAATCACTGTGATTTAAAACTTGAATTCATACAAAGATAAAAAACACTGAACGAACTATACACAAAACACCGTTTAGTATATTATAGGTAAAAATACCTAAATTAAATGTTTAAAAAAACAACATGAAATCAATAATATTATAAAATTACCCTCATTCCCGCATCCCCTACGAAAACGAGTTCTAATTCAATATTACAACCCCTATACGAGTCACCCCTTGATAATAATCTAAAACTGACATTTTATCCATCGACGGGAAAGAGTGCCGAGTACGTAACGCGTCGCGTCGTTATGCATAACACCCTGCTCGGTTCAGAGCGGGGTTTTAGTGCGGTTCACTAAAACCTCCAACTGCTCACACTCAGCGTCCGAACCCCGGCTGAGGCCAGAACCCAGCACGGGGTTTTGAAGGACGGCGCGACGCGTTACGCCCTCGGCACTCTTTCCCGTCGCCTCCCCACTAGATACAGTGTACCGAACAAAACAGTACAGAACAGTGTCTCCAAACAACATTACCTACAAACATCAAGTGTTTTACAAAACTACTTAAACACTATTTAGTTTAAAACAATCCATTGTTTGTAAAGATTATTTTTTTTTATTTTGGTAGTATTTCGTTGATGCCATTTTTACGCAATAATCATGTATACTATTTAACTTTGTTATAAATTTGTTTTTTTTGCTCTCTTAATTTTAGTTAGCGTGAACCGATTCGGAAGATTCTCGTTTCAAAAAAAGGTACGTATATTGTACTCACCAAAACTAGGTTGAAATCGCAGACGAGTGTTGAGAGAATCTGTAAAAGAAAAAATACATTACAATCATTTCAACAAAATTTAAAAAAACTACTAAATCATTTATACAGCAACAGTAACCATTTATCTCTACTAATATTATAAATGCGAAAGTAACTCTGTTTGTTAAGCTTTCCCGCTTAAACCGATTTTGATGAAATTTGACACAAAATAACCTTTGACCTTGAGAAAGAACATAGGTTACCTTTTATTGTGAATAAAAAAAACAGATTACAGAGTTCACGCAGACGACGTCACGGGCAGTAACTAGTTTACCATAACGTGAACTAAACAAAAAATCCTTAACAAAAGAATTCTCTAAAATTTCCTCATCTCTATAATTATCTCAAAACAAATAAATGAATTAAAAATGGCGGCACAAGGACTACTTGAAACCCTCACTTTTGAAATACGAATAAAAAATCATAATCACAATGCCTTAGCTTTTATTTACGTTTGCCTAAGAATGAAAAAAAAATGAAAGGTCACACGATGTCAGGAGAACAGTATGACAATAGAATTTAGTTTAATTTAACATAAATTTTGTTTGGGAATAACTAGCTTTATAAAATTGAGGTAATATTAATAGGCAAAATTTACTATATTTTCTTTCTTATTGGAATTTTCAAAATTATATTAACATGGCAAGGATCTCGTGATACAGATTTGACCAAATAATGCTGGATCTTTTTTCTATTTGTAATGTGTAAAGTATACTCAATTCGTCTGTATTATGATCGTTCTTTCATAACTTTTGTTTGAGTCAGTTGTCCGGTGAAAAGTGATGGTCGACAATGGGTTCTATTTTTTTTTTAATTTAACAATTACTTTAGGATCTGTGTTTAAAAAATTGAATTATTAACGGACAGTACAATGGAAGTCTGTTAGTTTCTTGTTGTTATTGGACAATAGGCTTTGTATTAATATGTAAGACGTAAATCATGTTAATCACTCTACCGGTAACTAACCAAAATCAGTTATTGTCTAGTGCCATTTGGCAATCACCGACGAGTGGTTAAGGTATAAAATTTTCTTTATTATGGAATTTCGAAAATCGTGAAAGCGTGAAGTCAAGAAAATTGTGAAAAAGAGGTTAGTTACATCTAACTGTTTTGTCTTAATTTTCTTAACTCAGGTGGAATATGTACCTACGTCAAGCAAAGTGAAGAATATACCGGTAGCGATGTAAGAAGATTGCAAGGGTTGATATAACAATATTATTGAAGCAACGTAGGAGTGATGTTTTCGTTCGCCCGAAGGCTCGTTCATCTAAAGGTTAAACTTCTGTACAAGATTAATAGTTTAATTAACTCTGTTCGTCTTAAATTAAATACATCTATGTATTGTTGCAAATGTTAGTCTTAGCTAGTCAGTTTATACTTGGAGTTAGGTATTTCTGTTTTAAGTTTTATATTCGGAATGGTAAGTAAAGCTACACGTGGTACCATTTTTTTTTAAATTTAGAAACATTGTTATTACATACATAAAGTTATTGAATCTATAATTTTTATTAGATCAAGTACAACAGGAAAAAACGGTAAAATAACTTAACCGCGATAACGAAATGGAATAAAATTCCTAAAATATAAAATTAAATTAATTAAACATACTTCCTTACTGTTCCCCACTGTATTGTGTAAAGCAACGACAAAGCGCGACTGATATCGTGAACGCGGCCATTTTTAATTAACAAAAAAAAAACTTTTCTTTCTAAAATGGAACGCTGTGTTTGAACGTCGAATACATTTTTGTTTAAACGCCATTTTGAATTCATTGTGGTTTTTTTACCTTCAATGAGGTTTTAATAGTTTTTTTTTGAGCTGTTTGATAAGTAGCTATCATGTTATTTGTGAAAATGTTTTTGAAGTGTAAATATAAGGTTTCTTCTTCTTAAAATGCGACTTTGAGTCTTTAAAGTTGGGTTTTACTGAGTACCTACTAACTTAAGGTCGTTAGCGCTGAGTTTGATAATAAAATCTAGCACTTTTTTTCTAAGGCAATTTTATGGCTTTTAGCATGTTTTCGATATTATTTTAATCGTAATAACTGACATATTAATGTAGTAAAATCTAGTTTTAAAGAAAACATGATTTTTACAATCCTTAAGCCGCGTTTTTATATTAGCTTACCAACGTCCAAGACACGTAAAAACAAATGACGGTGACGGGAATTTAGTATTGACCATCATTGAAACTATGTGAAACACCGTTTGACAGTTGACCTACCAGTTGTCATTTGCATTGGAAGTTGGCGAGCCAATATAGAAACGCGGCATTACATAAAATAATAACCACTCAACTGAGAACTAACTAAAATTGGCATTTATCTAGAAGTGACATTTGAAAACATAGAAGAGTAGAAAACACATTTCAAAAACAAAAACTTAATTTCGAATCGATCGAAACAATTCCAATACGAAATCACATTCGAATGTTGAACGTCAACGGACGTCCGCAACATTCAATTAGCGAACAGGATGTAGCCAATAGCGCTCGTTCCCGCCAACGCGGCGTGTGACACGCGCTCGCGTACTACGGTAGTCAGTAGACTGTCTGTTTCATGACCACAATTTTTGTATTTGTTATGACTAGGTATCTTGAATGTGGTGGAATTATGGACATTTGAAGTGTCTATGAGTTTCAATTATTTATTTCATTATAATTCAAAAACTTATGTATTTTTTTTAAATATTTAAAGTGGGCAGTACAATTCTATATAGTTTCGAAGGCCGTATAAGGATTAAATTAACTGACAAAACCCGACTGGTCGGTGTTTGGGGGAGGTCTGTGTCTAGCAGTAGAATTCTATGGGCTAATGATAATGATGGTGGTATGTACTAAGTTGTATGGAGGAGATGCGAACTCCTTAGTGTGATCAAAGAGATTGCGTATACCAATAAAAAAAGGAAAACATTACTACTAACACGTATTAGGGAAGGATAAAAGCCCTTCGAAGATATTTGAAGTTCATAACTCTCATTAGGTGAGCGGAATGTGTAATGCTGTGTTAAAGTAAACTTAGGTTGCCTCAGCCTTTTCCTAGATTATTTGTGATGTGATAGATGATTTTGTCTATAAACATTGCGCCTACCGGTTCGTGGCCGCCACTACAGAACTTTGGACCCCCACAAGATGGACCGACAATCTGGTCAAGATCGCGGGAGGTCACTGGATGCAGATGGCGCAGGACCGGTCGATGTGGCGAGGTTTGGGGGAGGCCTATGTCCAGCAGTGGACGTCTATAGGCTGATGATGATGATGATGAGATGATTTTGTATGACATAAAGGATAGACAGTGCCGCATTTACAAATTTGGCTATTACATTTTTGCCATTGAAATACGATCCGTTAGATCCGATAGTCTAATAAAAATATTCGGTCCAACCTACCCTCTAAAATTTTCCAGCCTAAGCTTCAGCAGATTTAGCCTACTGGTAAAACTATCACTGAGAAAAAAAAATAGGTGAAACATATAACGACGACCCCATTTAAATGAAGGTAAACTAAAAGAAATAACGTACATTATATACACAGGCGTAGGAGCTGTGCGCACTATGCTAAAGTGATTCGAAGTTGACTTTTTCAGATAAAAAAAGTAATCCCTATGCTACCATATAAAAATTACATAAACAAAAGCACTCTATATCCGGTGAAAAAAAACCCCGCATGACCAATCAGCGAGACTCCCGCCGAAACGCGTTCCATTTTCAAATTATATCCAACATGGCGGCGTAACGAGCTGGACAAACAGCAATTGACCCCAATTCAGCAAATGGAACGCGTAACAATCGTCAAAGCAAGTCCTTATTATTGTTAGAAATGTGTGCGTTAAACTGAAACGCGATTTAGCGAGTATTTTTGATATTTTCCAAAAATAAGTAGTTATTGAGTACTTTTTAGAAAGCCTGATTAATTTTTAAATCCTACGTATACTGTAACAACCAACAGAAGTTTTTGGTATAAATTAAACGAGGCTCGCGGAGGGTCCTTAAAGTTAGGTCGTAGGTATCGACCCCTCAGTGTGCCCTGACATTGCAGAGGTTCATGAGTGACGGTTACCACTTGCGATCAGATGGCCCGTTGACTTGTCTGACTACATGATAATAAAAAAAAATTGCGTGATCTTTATGTCTTGAAAATTTTATTGTAAAATTCCAATTACTTTCAGAGATAGAACATACGAGTACTAAATTGGTATAAGTCCTAGCGACGTCAAGAATAAGAATATTCAAAGGGCTCTTTTGTGAAATTGCGTTTTGTCATTTATACTAGTATACGTATTGTTTACAACTTGTCAGTTCGGGTGGAATCTTGCAAGCTAAATTTGACAAACTTCCCGTTTTCTGATTGAACTGACATTTCGCATGCAGATGTATATCGAGAGACAATGCAATAATATGACAAAATGGTGCTGATCTGATGATGGGTTCGGAACTATTCGGAAGGTCTATAGGAAGTCCTGTACTAAACCAGATATATTCGTGCTTGGGTTTTACTGGTCTTAGCTAGCACTCTCCTGATATTCAGAATGTAGAAGCTTGTATTTAAAAGTTTTCTTTAAAATTAAAGTCACAGAAGAGAAACAACAGAACAGAAAGTTTATCCAATTCAATCTGCAGAAATTCCACTTCAACATAGGAAAATAATTACATCCAGTCAAGTTAATGAAAAGCTTTTTATAAAATAATTTAGTCATCCCAAAAACTATCCAATCAATTTTTTATTTTTTTAATTAAAACAGTACGTATTACAATAATTCTAATATTATTTTGCAATAATGAATACCTCTATTTAGAAGTCGTTACATATTAACATTCAATGCAAGTAAAAGCGTAAAAAAGTACCATTATCCAAAACATTTTGCAGCTAAAATAACAATTACGCGAGATAAATCTATTCAATTCAGCGGAGGGGTCTAAAACCTTATCAGACAAATTGGTAACAGGGATCTGAGATTCTGGCGGTGACGTCACGTCCGGTTATCAAGAGATTAGATCGAAAACGACTCACGATTCTGTAACGGTCGTCTGGAACGTCTATTGATATTTTTTGTGTGTTTTTGATATGTTTTTACAAGCTTTATATTAACTTGCACTGGATGTAACTGTGTAAGTTCGGGTGGAATCTTACAAGATAAATTTGACAAATTTCCCGGTTTCCGATTGAGCTGACATTTTGCAGGTATATCGCGTGACAATGCAATAATATGACGAAATGGCGCTGATCTGATGATCGATTCGAAAGGTCATAGGAACTCTTGTGCTAAACAAGATTGTTGTTGTATGTTGTTGCAAACGTCACGAAAATATCTATGAAATATCGAGACCGCCCAATTAATTAAATATCGTGCTAAGAACCCGTTGATAATGCATCAAATTTAATTTCAATAAAGCATAATAATACTAAAAGTAACCGATAATGCAGTCGAAATTTCAATATTAACAGTGTAAAGGAAGTAGACGCCGATAAACGATAGGAAGGACTGACCCGGCGCGCGATAACGATATACGAAAAAAGACGCCATGTTTTATTATTATTATGTTGGCTAAAAAAAAGTTTGGTTGCACAGGAATTAAATTTTGATTTTGCAAGCTTTATATTAACTTGCAATGGATGTAATTATTTGATTTTGGGTGGATATTGTAAGTTGAATTTGACAAACTTCACGGTTTCCGATTGAGCTGACATTTTGCACGCAGATGTATATCGCGTGACAATACAATAATATGACAAAATGGCGCTGATCTGATGATGGATTTGGAAGGTCATAGGTACTTTTGTGCTGAGCAAGACAGACTTATCGTGTTTGGGCTCGTTTTATTTCACTTTTCCTATACATAATTTCGAGTATTTTGGCTTCTAAGTTATTATGTTTAATAGTGATATTATGACGATTACCAACATTAAAATATTAATTAGAGTTCGTTTACACTACTTTACACAATGACGCGTCTGTGGTCTTATCTCCATAACTGTAGACACGTGTTTGATATCATAATATTATTATCAAATATTTTCTCTCTCTTTTTATATACGAATAAACGAAATATTTTAAATATACAGTAATCTTAAACGACAGGGGAAGTTCTCGAAATAAAGTTTTTAGCGAATTTTGCTGAAAGGAAACATTCTATAATTTTTGAAAAGAAACAAAACTGCATTCGTAGATTTGTTAAAAAAATCCTAATGAAACCTGGTACCTACTAATACCTAAAATTCGAAAAAATTACACCCTGTATTTTCATTGCATCAATCGATAGACTTTTAAGAATTAAATCTCTCTAAGAAACATGATAGAATAAATCAAAGAAACTACACTACACTGCGAAATTTAAGTTTGTACATACAGTCTTGTAGATACAGTGAGTGTGGTGTGTCGTGATGTGAGTTCGAGTTCCAGTGGTACTACCCAAAAGCGAACGAGAAAGAGGGTATACAGATTTGTTTGCTCTTAAATCGACCCGCAGCATCCAGTCTTCTCGTGATCGTGACGTTTGCAACAACGTTGAAATATCGAGACAACTCAATTAATTAAATATCGTGGTAAGAACCCGTTGAAAATGAGTAATGATTAACAAAAAATCATTGCTTTTTACCGACTTCATCTTTTCAAAAATAACTGAAAAAATACTAGTTCGCACTTTGATTAAATTTAAACGAGACATCAGCAGACGTTACCTTTCAAATAAAAAAAGAATCTACAAAATCGGTTCATCCAAGAAAATCTGGCTTGTACATTTACTGTACTGTCCTCACGATACAGGCCAGGCCTAGTGTGAGGGCCACTGGAAACATATTATTTGTATAATAGTTTTGTAAAACGAAAGTGATGTTACGGTATTGTTAGAAAATGTACCTACTTTCTTTTATGTATTTATACTCTCATTTTTTTATTACAAACTAAACAAATAATGAATAAATAAATAAATAAACTGATAAACAAATAAGTACAATACCATATCAAGATTCATAGCATAAAAAATAGATCCACGTGGTTCAATATGTGAAAGGAAGTAATAGAATGTCTAATAAGTTTTTTATAAAGTAAAATTTGTAATTCGAATCTGGTTCGGCCATGTTTGTTTTTCTATAGTTTGATTTAAATTCGACCTTAAATTTAAAGATGTTTGATAAATATTCCATTTTTTCAAGAAGGTTTTTGAATAATTCAATTCGTCCCAGTTTTTTACCCTTGTTTATCTATTTTGTTTTCGTAATGGATACTTTTAAACTAAAATATTTGTTGATAGAAATCAAAAACTGTTGATCAATTTAAAATTATTACAGCATTTTCCAAATCCCAACATTGAAATCTGTTTCGAGGCGCAAATAAAAAAACAGATCCAAAAGTACTGGTTCAAGAAAATTAATGAGACTCCACTACCATCACCTTTCGGGGACGGAGCGACGGGAAAGAGTACCAAGCGCGTAACGCGTCGCGCCGTCCCTCCAAACCCCGGGCTGGGTTCTGGCCTCAGCTGAGTGTGAGCGGTTGGAGGTTTTAGTGCGGTTTAACTCCCACATACCGGGGATCCGGTGACTTCCTCCAACTGAAAAAAAACCATCACCTTTCATCTGAAACGAGAAGCATCCAAATCGGTCCACACAAACTAAAGTTTTTAGATAACCAAAAAAAAAAAAAGGAATTGATAAACTCCTCTGGGAAGTCGGTCAAAAATAGCCAACACAATATTCCCCAAATCTCAACACAATGTACTTTTAATATCCAGCAAACATCGCTCAAATCATTTATTTAAGAACAAATCATACTCAGAGTGAGATAGTCGTATATTGCTATCTCTCTCACTCTTATGCTTTATACCTCGCCCTTGAGTATATTCTGTAGTCCCATTAGGTTATGTTATTAATTTTATACTAGCTTTTATCTACTCAACTGCGTCAAAATTGGTTTGTTTACTTATGCCAAGTATGTGGCAGGATTCAAAATTGACGTTAGTACATATATCATAACCAAATAATATGAAATAACGACTTTATTAGTAAACGCCACTTAAAATTATCCAAAATTGCTTTTAAATAATTGTCGTTCGACAGCTGATGGCATGAGCAAGGTTGCGCAAGGTTGTTAGTCAATGTTCTGTTATCCATAATCTTGAGCATAATTAGGTCGAAAATTAATTGTTTTTATAACACCCCGTGTATAAGAACATAGTACTTACTCAAAGGTCTACGTTCTTTCTCAGGGTCTAAAGATTGCCAAATTTCATCAAAATCGGTTGAGAGGTTTCAGCGGGACAGCGTAACAGAGTTATTTTCGCATTTATAATATTAGTAGGGATTTATCTCCATTAATATTTACCATCACTAACAAATCGAAATGAAATGAAATTATTTATTCTCAACGTTAATGAAATTCTGATGCTTGTTGATGTCAAAATGCTACCACCAGTTCGGAAAAAGGAATAGCCACTCCTGAGAAAAACTGGAAGAAACTCAGCGGGCATGTCTTTTTTTGGTTTTCTCTAATCAATAAATAATCACCCTGTATGTGTACCTACCTACTTCAGTGTTTCAAATTATTAAATCAAATGTTTCAGAACTAATTAATTTCAAGCGAATTGAGATATTACACAATAACAGCTGTCGCCGTATTATGGCGTTATTAAAACGGTCAAATTTATTATTAGGCTGTTCAAGTTGTTATGAATTTCCGAGAACCCTTTGCCTCGATTGACATTAGTCAAATGTCACTGGCTGTATGTTCACAAACCCTTGGCTATGATTTAAAAAGTTTGATAATCGCTAATTTGTGTTTGAAAATGGTATTGCTATTAAAATATATTACGGAGTTTCTGAAATTGTGTGCAATGAAATGAATTTATTTTAAAGAAAACTTTAAATACAAGCTTTTATGATCCTGGATATCATTTAGCAGTAAAGTGATAGCTAATACAAGTAAAACGAGCCCAAACACGACGGGTCTATCTTGTTTAGCACAAGAGTTTTAATGACCTTCCAAATCCATCATCAGATCAGCGCCATTTTGACATATTATTGTCACGCGATATACATTCTGCAAACTGTCAGCTCAATCGGAAACCGGGAAGTTTGTCAAATGTAGTGACATCCAGTGCAGGTTAAGCTTGTAAAATTCAGAGTTTCTCGTACCTTCAATAATAGGTCTTATTTTAATTACATAAGAACTATTTTCTTTTGTAATCACACCGCAGATGTATCTTGGCAGCTGCGCTTCCGAGGAATTCTTTATTCGAAAACAAACAATGGTTCTAATGCATGCGAATTTGAGCCTTATTGTTAAAGCAATTACGCTATTTCAGAAACAACAATGCGTAGAATTTCTTTAGACTTCGCAATCAAAAGATCGTAAGCGCCCTTTGTTGTTAGAGACTATTTTCCTGTCTTTCAATTCTGTTGAGCATTTTGTAAAGAAATTGTTGAGATTTTTGAGTGATTTTAAAAATGGCGGTTGTTGTGCAAAAATATGAATTATTTTTTCTTTTGATTTAGCTTTTGGCTCATTTAGATGTTAGGAATTTTTTGAAGTTTCTGCGTTTGTGTACTTAGACCGATTTAGATGATTCTTTTCTTTGGTAAACTAAGTAGTTATATTTTTCTGATCGACCATCATCAAACTCGAATTTCCTTAACATCAGACCTTCAAAAATTTTCTGCCTAAAAATTATTATCGAAATTAGTTCATGAAAAAATACACGCACAAGTTAAATTTCAGATGCATTTTATATCGAAAACCGTTACATTACAAACCATTAAGTAAATCAAATACATACATTTGACTGATAATAGTATGACCTTCGTTCAGTGATAAGAGAGATAAGAAATGATTATAGCACATTTAGTAATGGCTTCGATATTTTATACACTTTCTAAGGCCCTAAGCAGTAAATTTTGACCGATTTTATAAAAGGAGGTACCTACTCGATTCGAATTTATGTCTTTTTATGTCACCTCAAAACTTTGGTTTACTGAACCGTTTTGGATGATTCTTGTTTCAGATTAATGGTAATTTTAATTCTTTTGAAGATCACATAAGTAGGTACTATTGGATCTGTGTTAAAAATGCATATTTGAAAGGAAATGATGTCACGATTTGCTGTGCGTGTATTTCTTCGTTGGATGAACTGATTTCGATGCTTCTTTTTTTGTTAGAAAGCAGATACTTTGAACATTATTTCATATAAAATTTATAAAGATTGGACTAGTAGTTTTTGTGCTATTCTTAAAAAATGAAAGTTAGTCGTTTTCCTTTTTGACCACTTCACTACATAGTATAAAACAAAGCCGCTTCACGCTGTCTCTATGCATGCTTAAAACTTAAACACTACGCAACGGATTTTAATATGTTTTTTTAATAAATACAGTGATTCAAGAGGAAGGTTTACATATATAATACATGCATGATATGGTAGAGAAATATTGATTATTTTAGAGGTTTACATAACGTCGTAAAACTCATTTTTTTATGCTTACATTGCAAACGCTCTCCGTTTGTGACAAAGACGAAGTTTCAAGTAGTTTGTTAAGCAACTAAAGAAAAAAGAATTTCCTAAAGTCTCGGATATTCATAATTTTAACACTAGGAACAAACACAAGTTTGCGTTGCCAGCATCTAGATTACATAAAATAAGTAATTCTTTCCGGGGTTTGTCTGTAAATCTTTATAACAAAATCCCAGTGGCCGTTCAAACATTGCCTATAAATAGGTTTAAGAGTTATCAAAGAACGGCTATGCAGTAAAGCATATTATAAACTTAGTGATTATATAAATGACTGCACAAAATGGGAATGAGGTGCTCGTCCCGGACCATTTCAATTGATACATTTGTTAAAAACAAAAATATTGTAAAACAATATTTAAAAAAAGAAAAAAAGACATGTCCGCTGAGTTTCTTGCGCCGGTTCTTCTCAGGACGGAGGCGTAATTTTAGCGAACTGGTGGTAGAACTTTTGATTTTATTTTTGACATTCAAAATGTATGTGTGTCCACATCTAATTTGAAATATATGATTTGACTTTGACTTGACTTGACTTTGACAACACCTTTAACAGTAATGGTCTGATATGAGGTATTTCACCCCCGCTACTTAACAGCCAGGTCTGCAGTTCAGAGTTGGGGTATATCAGGAGAACTATGGACCAAGTTTTCAGCTTGCCTCAAATACCTACACTAAAATTTGAGCGATAATTTAATAACGTCAACCTCGATTGAGGATAAGTGGTGCTTAATGGATTTCTGGTATAATATAACCACTCCTAAACAAGGTGAGGCTTAAACATTAATATTAACAAGTCAGAGTAACTGAATTTTACAAGAAAATTTAAAAAAATACGATTATTTTTGACAATCCTGAGAATTTATGCCTTCAGGGGACGGCGCTACGTGAAAGAGTGCCGTAGTGCGTAACTTGTCGTGCCGTCCCAAATAACACCGTGCTGGGTTCAACCTGTGTTGGACGATTAGTGTGAGCGGTTGGACGTTTTAGTGCGGTTCAATTTCCACATATTCCAACCGCTTTAACCTCCACATAAAAAGTACCTATGTCCGCTCCTCTCTATAGCTGACTGGGTGAGAAAAATATTGTAATATGTCCTAAAAAACTTATTTTCGGGCAAAAATTAAATTAAATAAGTATTAACATTGTATTTTTGAATCATCAAAATTGGTTCATCCAAAAAATATACACATAACAAACCATAGAATGAAGTTAACTAATACGATAGTTTTGATCAAATCAAATCATCTTTTATTATTGAGACATGAAATACTTGTCAGAATCAAAATCGGTTTAACCAACAGCTGAACTGTATGAAGTACCTACATAGTAGTGTCTGGAAATACGGCTTAACAACAATAGCCCCGGATGTTAGTTTACATCTGCCGAACTTCGACATCACGACAAAACAGTGATGGAAGTGTGACCATGGATCTGAAAACTTTAGGACATTCCTACCCTTATCTTTCATATTAAAACAATTCTAATAATATTACAAAAAAGACATGCCCGCTGAATTTCTTATCAGTTCTTATGACGGTGGCTAAAAATGTATTTTGTGTCCGAACTGGAGCTTTTAACATTTGACGTCAACAAGAATGAGCACATCATCAATATTGAAAATAAAATCATTTCATATTTTTGAAGTTTAAAGTTCACATTTAAAAAAAAACTGGTAATGTCTGACAAAAATTTTATAGATATATAGTCTGAAGGAGTCAAAATTAAGACTTCATGCTCTTTCAAATACGCTCAAACACGATGGATCTACTGTCTGTTGTCAAGTTGTTTTATTACCCTATAAACAGACGAGCTAACGGGCCACCTGATCATGGTTACTGTTGCTCATGGACCTCTGCAATGTCTGACACTGCGGGACTTTCTTCAAGCCTCGGTCGAAGGAGGACAAGTCATAGCGCTCGGGAAACACCGAAGAGGGGAGCTCATTCCATAGCCGGATGGTGCGTGGAATGGAATTAGACTTTCATGCACTTTCATGCATTATAAACGGGTTCTTATCACGATATTTAATTGAGTGATCTCGGTATTTCAACAATTTTTGCAAACGTCAATGTCATGATCACGAGAAGACTGGATACTTTATAGGTAACTAGCGGGCTCATGCCACTTCATCTGCGTCACTTTCAATTAAAAGGTAGCTTATGTTCTTTCTCGGTCTAAAGATTGTCTGTGCCAAATTTCATCAAAATCAGTTGAGAGGTTTAAGCGGGAAAGCGTAACAGACAGAATCTCTCACATTTATAATATTAGTAGGGATGCATGAAAGTAATATATAAAAACTGTGAGTGTTTGAATAATTTTATAATTTTGGTAGTCAAAAATGTCCCTATAAAGCCATGGTCACATACCGTGCCATACTAAAATAAACCGGGTGAAACATCTGCCCCACACGTGTTCCAGAAGCATGGGAACACAATGAGACCGAATTCTATGGACTCATGGGGCTCGCAAATTCACAGCAGATGCGGCCATCGATTACAATAGTTGAAGAATTTATATCGATTTTGCAGCTGAGGTTGTTATGAGAACTTAGTATAGTTAAACAAGCAAATTTTCACTGCATCTGACCATTAGAATTTGACTGAAAATCCCTACTAATATTATAAATGCGAAAGTCTGTCTGTTACGCTTTCCCGCTTAAACCTCTCAACCGATTTTGATGACATTTGGCACAAACAATCTTTAGACCCTGAGAAAGGACATGGGCGATAGTCGAGTTGTTACGCGCGATTGGTGTACTTTCAATTAGCTTCATTCTGTTCATGATGTTGATTCCAGATGTAATAATACCATAGTTTGGACTCATTTGAAAGGACATGACGAGACCTTTATTTTGGCGGATTCCCTCTACGTCAAAATATTTTGAAAATTGCATCATTAGCGAATGTATTACTTTACTATACTACTACCTACCACATACCACAATCAATGAAAACATTTAAAAACATATCAAATATCATCGACAATGATTAAAAATAGTTGATTCTGCAAAGCTTGTTATTGTTACAGGAATTCGATACGGCAGCTTACTTATAATTTGACGTTGCTATATTTTGTCTAAGACCACACAGAATGTAGCTGAGTCATAGAAGTTCGTCTGTGTCACTTTTTCAACGGGTAACAATAATTTATTTGAATAAAAACTTTTAAATACAAACTTTTAAAATCCTGGGTATCATGTAGCAGTAGAGTGCTAGCTAATACAAGAAAAACGATCCCTGACATGACGGGTCCATCTTGTTTGCCACAAGAGTTCCTATGACCTTCCGAAACCATCATCAGATCAGCGCCATATTATTGCATTGTCACGCGATATACATTTGCGTGCAAAATGTCAGCTCAATCGGAAACCGGGAAGTTTGTCAAAAGCTCATAGTTACATCCAGTGCAAGTTAATATAAAGCTTGTAAAATGGAGCCAAAAACGTTTGAGAACCACTGTTATTTGAATTGCTTTAATTGATACGCAGTAAATCATGAAATTCCACGTTGCACAGATAAAACCGTTTGTATTTCAAATGCACGCGTTCGACAATTTGAATGTTCTGTTCGTTACGTTGGTATACAATTTGGCGGGAATTTTTCGCACAAGATGGCCGACTTTTTACAGACTGAAAAAGACATGTCCGGTGAGTTTCTTGCCAGTTCTTCTCAGGACGGTGGCTGTTTCCATTTTCCGAACTGGTGGTAGCCTTTTGACATCAACAAGCATGATAAATGTCATTAATGTTGAAAATAAATAGTTTTAATTCACTTCCAAAAAGGAGGAGGTACTCAATTCGTCTGTATTTTTTTATGTTTGTTTCTCGATAACTTTAGTTTGAGTGGACTGATTTGAATGATTCTGGTGTCAGATGAAAGGTGATGGTTGAACTTTGGTCCCATAGTTTTTTTGTTGATCAAACAAGTACTTTTGGATCTGTGATTGTAGACGGACAAAAATTCACAATTTGCTAAGCGTGTTTGCGTGTAGGTATTATTTTTTATATGAACCGATTTCGATGATTCTTTTTTGTTAGAAAGCAGACATTTTAATCATTATCTCATATATTTATGATAAACATCTGACTGATAGTTTTTGTGCTATGCTTGAGAAATGAAAGTCGGTCGTTTTTATTTTTGTAATAAAAATATTATGGCTTAGTCATAGTACAATAGTGGTAATGGTTTAGGTAGTTCAATATTTTATTATTTCTACTGAAACTAGGTAGGGTTGACCGACTTCAGAGGAGGAGGTAATTAAGCATATAAGTTTGGTATTACTTTAGTGTGGACTGATTCGGATAATTCTTTTTTTTAGGATACAATTAATATGGATATCATGTCGAGTTCACTTTATAAGTTTAGCTTCATGTTATTATTTATCAGATGTTTAAGACAGTTAAATGGTCCACTCGTCTGTGGCAAAAGACATCTATAGATGACACTGCCAATTTTGGTTTGTTCCCAGTGGTTTTATGACGCAGACGAAGTTGCATACTAGTCATAAATAACAACGATAATTAATAGAATTATGATATTTAGCCTTGACTTGGGCGATGATAACATTTTCCGCATAAAATTACTTATGACACAGAATAATACTGAACAGAAGTCAAGATTTTACTTTTCATAATGTAAATTTGAGTATTGGATTAATATTGTCTGTTTCGATATGGCAATTATTAAAGACTAGCTTTTGCCCGCGACTTCGTTCGCGTGGACTTCAGGTTCGTCCCGTCTAGCCCGTCTAGCCCGCAAAAAATGTGTTTTTTTACGACCTTAAAAACCTCAAAAATTGTAGCCTATGTGTTATTCTGATGTATAAGCTATATTGTGGTAAAGTTTCATTCAAATCCATTCAGTAGTTTTTACGTGAAAGAGTAACAAACATCTACATACAAACTTTCGCCTTTATAATATATATTAGATTAGCTAACTATTTTATCTGCTTCACAAAAAAGTGTTCAGAGAGAATGTGCAACAAAAACCTCATAAATGATGAGTGTTTCTTTACTATATCATGCATGTATTATACACATAAACCTTCCTCTTGAATCACTACTAAAAACCGCTTCAAAATCCATTTTAAAGATTTTAGCATACACAGACAGACATTGTGAAGCGACTTTGTTTTATACTATTTTTTTTTATTGCTTAATAGATACACGAGCCTACGGCCCACCTGATGGTAAGCGGTTACCGTCGCTCATGGACCTCTGCAATGCCAGGACAAGGGACCGTTATCATCTATCACCTACCCATACAGGACTTTTCTTAAACCTCGTTTAAAGAGGGACATGTCATAGACTATGTGCTGATTATTAATCCTGACTGCGTGGAAGTCAAACTAAACAAAATTTACTTAAACCCTTAAATCTAGCTGTGTTTTAAACATGTAGTTTTTGTGAACCAATTTTGAAGACTCTTTTTTGTTAAAGAGTTACTTTAGACATAAGTTGTCATACATATAGATACGTATATTTTTAACCATTACTAATATTATACTGAGATAATTTCGTGATGTTTTTGACTTTGTAATCTATAGATCTACTGAACCGATTTCGAAAATTATTTTACTAATAGTTAGCTACGTTATTTGTAAATGTCTTAAACTACATGATAATACTAAAATTTAAACACTGCTTTTTTAGCAGGGAAGGTTGCGTGATACAGCTAGTCAATGAAAACTGCTTACGTTTTGTGTTTATCTTGACTTCTGTTTTGCTACTATGCTATGTTTTAATCATTTCCCGTGCTATATTTTATACTAGCAGGCGCGCAACTTCGTCTGCGTCACTTTCAATTAAAAGCTATGTTCTTTCTCAGGGTCTAAAGATTGTCTGTGCTTTTCATCAAATTCGGTTGAGAGGTTTAAGCGGGAAAGCGTAACAGACAGAGTTACTTTCGCAGTTATAATATTAGTAGGGATCAAATTTTAATGATGTTATTATAATGTAGTTCAGGCTACAATTAACCTAACCATGGGCCTTTAAAAACCTAAACCACGTGTTCGAAAAATCAAATTTGATTCGACTACCTACTTACATTAATTGATATTAGCCAAAACCGTAACATAAAAATCCATTAGGAAAATTAAAAAAAAAACACTCACTGTTTTCCCGCCATTTTTCTCAATACACACGTGAATTAACTGTTTTTACCCTTGATAGAAAAAAAAAATGGATTTTACACGATTTTTTTTGATAAAACTGCGTTAAACACGACCGGTTCGTTCGACAAATGAATTCAGACTGACACAACAGCGCGGAGTTGAATGAATGACTGTGGAAAATAAAAATAGTTTGTGGGAGAAGGTTTGCATTTCAAGCGCTTTCATCGCTGCAAACGGATTTATTAAGCTTTATTTATTTATTTTTACAAGGAAAACTTACAGCCTAAATACACATAGACATAGCAAATTATAGAAATTACATGACCAAGAACAAGTTTTAGCCAATAGTGATAATTGATAATATAACATATTATGCGCTAAAGTCGCATTACTGTTTTGATTTACTGATTTTATAGTACCTTTTGGATTTTCGTTGAGCGATTCTGTTTTGTTTTAAGTTGCTCAAAAGTGTAGGTTTTTTGTTATAAAACTGTTTTTATTATTAGAAAATTGAAGAAAATAGCAACAGAAATATTTAAGTAAATAATTGATTTAGGATCATAATTAAGGAATCCACGAATTTAAAAATAGTTTGTGATACATTTTATGGATATTACAAGTAAAATGTGTTAAAATCATGAAAATTTATCAGGACAATTATTTGTCTTAAACTATCATAGTATCAAGGTAGACCGTTTTCTATTAAATTTAGGTTTTATTGAAAGTTTCTTCAAGCATCGTAGTTCACTTCATAAATAACAAAAACCATTTCTTTCATTTAGAAACACTAATATTAATGAAATATTTATTTTCGCAAAAAAATGTTTTAATAATATTAATTCCCAAGCGCCATTTTATAAAGCGCTTTACGCTGCATTGTAATTTGTTCACAAATAATGGTCGCGCTGTAAATTGACCAATAGGGGGGCACTCGCCAAATCGAACTCTGAATTGTGGCGGCTGTCATGCTGGTAGACGATGGTTCTCAAACTGTATAAGCCCCTTTCTACAAGCTTTATATTATCTTGCACTGGACGTAACTATAAGTTAGGGTTGAATCTTGCAAGCTTTTGACAAACTTCCCGGTTTCCGATTGAGCTGACATTTTGCACGCAGATGTATATCGCGTGACAATGAGACCTGAGCCCAGCAGTAGGCAGTAATGGGTTGTTACAGTTATATATACTAAAGGTATAGACTTTAATAATTCCTTTAACCACTCAACTGGGAACGTCACTTTTCGCTAGATGGCGAAACTGGGAACTTCGTTCGGAATCAATACCCTGTTTGAGCCTGACATTTTGTACGCAGAGGTATGTATGTAGCATGACAATGATAATTATATGACATCATAGAGCTCATCTGATGATGGATTCGGAAGGTGGTCATAGGAACTCTTATGCTAAACAAGATAGACTCGTCGTGTTTAGGCTTAATTTAGTTACTTGTCTTAGCTTAGCAATTAAAGCTAAATAATATGCAGGATCTTATAAGATTGTATTTACATTGAATTATTTTCCTTTAAACCTTCCTCTATTTATTAGAATACACATCAAAATCCATTGGGTAGTTTTAAAGATTTAAGCATACATAGAAACAGATAGCGTGAAGTGACTTTGTTATATACTATGTAGCTTGATGATGATTAATGAGCTTGACGTAATTATCGAAGCCATATTCATTACAAAAACATAAAATCATTTCGATCAATCTGAAATCGGGTTAAATTACATTGTTTAAATCCATTTGATGTTAATGTTTAATACATTTTTATTCCAATTAGTTTTTTGAGTAAATCAATTTTATACTTTTCATTGACTTTGTCCCCATAGAAAGGGCAGTGTCACTATTTTATAAAGATTACTTACATTTATTACTTATATTATTACACTTCACCATTGGGCGTGTCGCGACGGGAAAGTGTGCCGCAGTGCGTAACGCGTCGCGCCACCCCGCATAACCCCGTGCTGGGTTCTAGTCTCAGCCGGGGTTCGGACGCTGAGTGTGAGCGGTTGGAGGTTTTAGTGAGGTTCAACTCCCACATACGGCGATTTCCTCCAACTAAAACAAAAAAAAACCACTTCACCATTATTTATTTTCATATTATTATCACGAAATCAAAACACGAATTTCAAATATTAATGTTACAAGAGAACGAAAAATTTCAAATATTTCCCTAATATTAGGGAAGTTTGTAAATATTTTCCCGAACTTAAGGATGTTTTTGAAGATTCCTTGCCTCAGAACTCCTGTTTGGGAATTCCTTGCGTTCCTCGTTGTATATGTTGACATTAAATTAATAATTTTGTAAAGTGAAAAGCGTTTTTAATCTGTTTGCTTTTAGTCACTTGAATTCAAAATTAGGCGCCATTTTGGAATTTGTGGGGCCATGACGTTTATTTGAGAACTACAGTACAAAAAATCTTTTCAAAAATACTTACTGTACTGTAACAACCCATTGCTGCCAACTGCTGTGGTCAGGTCTCCTTCGAAGAGGGGTTAGGCATAGTCCACCACGCTTGCCTAATGCGGATTGGGGACTTCACATATCTTCAAAGGATTTTTAGAACCCTTTTCCGACATGCAGGTTTCCTCACGATGTTTTCCTTCACCGTTTTTAGCCAGTGGTGTTGTGAAAAGTTGCACATGAATGTTTTTCATATTAAGATTTAGAGGTACAAGCCGGCCGGTTTTGAACCCACGACCTCCCGTACGGAAAGCAAGCGCTTCAACCACTCGGCCACCATGACTATTACGTGTCTCTCTTTAAACGAGGTTAAAGTCCTGTGATGGGTAACGGCCCAATACCCTACATTACAGAGGTCCAAGAGCATTTACCATCAGTTGGACCTTATGCTCGTTTATCTTACAATAAAAAACTCCTAAAAATAAGGAAGTAATCCTATGTAATCGTTTAAAACGTTCAAAAACTTTGTTTCGTCAAAGTTTTGAAACACAGGAACACTTTTAAACAACCCCTCGAACAAGGAGGGTTGTGGTCAGCGAAGTTTCTAGATTTTTCTCAAGTTTTATTTTAGACCAGCTAGCCAGAACAACTTCGTCTGCGTCGCTTCTTAAATGGAATTTTAAATGTCTGCATAATTATTTTTATTGCATTTCCAAATATTTTTATTTTATCTATGTTCTTTTAAAAAAATATCGTGTATACCTATAATAGGCATTCATATAAGAACAGTTATTATGTAATTCATATGTGTAAGTCTGCTGTTAGTGTACCTACCTGTACTGTACTGTACTAACCCATTACTGCCCACTGTTGGGCTCAGGTCTCCTCAGAAGATGGATTAGGCATAGTTCACCACGCTTGCCCGGGTTGGATTGCGGATTGGGGACTTCACATATCTTCAAAGGATATTTAGAATCCTTTTCCGACATGCAGGTTTCCTCACGATGTTTTCCTTCACCGTGTTTAGCCAGTGGTGTTGTGAAAAATTGCACATAAATCTTTTTCACATTTAGATTTGTTGTTTGTGTACCTACCTACCTAAAATAAATAAATAAGTAAATTCGAATTTATCTCGCTCTAAAGTTTAGAGTCTAAACCGTCGTTGAACTTAAAAAAAAAACATTAAAAAAATGATCGGCCATATTGTTCCAGGCGTTGTTGAGTTAAAAAGAGATCCGTACTAAAACTTTAATAATGTAAGTCAAGGTGTGAATAAATACCCAAAAACTTTCTTACATCGCGTGCGCTGCGAAAACTATTGATTATAGAACAAAATGAGGTACTACGGGTTTGTAGGGCTTATTATAATCTAACAGTGCTGCCTGAACCCCTTTTTGAGCTAGTAAAATATAATACTTTCATGCATTTTCAACGGGTTCTTACCACGATATTTAATTAATTGAGTTGTCTCGATATTTCAACGTTGTTGCAAACGTCATGATCACGAGAAGACTGGATACTGTGGGTCGATTTAAGAGCAACAACGAGAAAGAGGGTAGACAGATTTGTTTGCTCTGAAGTATCGAGACAACTCAATTAATTAAATATCGTGGTAAGAACCCGTTGAAAATGCATGAAAGTATTATAGAAAACCGCGAGTGTCTGAATAAGTTAGTAAAATATACTACTAGAGGATCAGCTAGTAAAATATAAAATACTTGGTAATATATAAGGAAAGGGCGAAACAGGTAGAATTTCATTAAATAGAATATACCTCCTAATCCGAGCCTAATCTTGGACTCATAAAACCTTCTTATTAAATATTTCCGGACTTTTTTCCCAAAAAAAATTAAATTAACTGATAATTAAGTGTTTCGGGATTTTAGTTAATTAATTTATAGGTTGTATAGGTCATTTTTGGTTAAATATATTCGAGATTTAATTTATTTATTGGTCATTTTGGATTATTAGATTAGTTAATCATCAAGGTTAGTCTTATTAGATTAAATGTGGGTTATTTTATATTTTACGGGTAAAATACATTTTTTTTGTAAATTTTTGTTTTCATAATTAATTTATAGGTTTAATAATCAGGTTTAACTAGTTTTTTGTTAAATATTTTTGCGCGAATATATTCGGATGTTAAAACAGAGAAAATAGTAAATTAAATTTTCATCTAATTTCATTTGTGAATTTCGGTTATATTTTACTTATTTTTTTAATAAACACCTTTTTTGTTAAATTGCACATTATTTCTATTTAGCAAAGAAAATAAATTTTAATTATTTAACAAAATTATTTACGTATATTGGTACAACCAACAAACTTATGAAAATTATTCCTGAAAAAAATACTTTGAAATTCCACTTATTTTCAGATATAGAACCTTACCTAGAGACAGAAATGAATGTAAGTCTACGTTACAAAATAATGGAAAAAATAAATAAAAATTGTACATTAAAATGGTTCTCCTTTAAAATTGTGTTTTGTCACTTAAATTAAGTAGTGTAGGACCCGTTGACATAGGGCTTTTATAATCCTCATTTAAAGATGGACATGTCATGAACCTGTAATATTACTAAGTAAACGTCTGCAAAAGTGTTGAAATACATTTTAATCATCGTTACAAACGTCCCACATTACGTATTAAACGAACTAAAAGGGTACGGAAGGAAGCACGTTACTTTTTATGTAGATAACGTTTACCTGAACAATATTCATTTAGTGAAAATGTGGAGTCGCTTTTGAAGTAGGTATTTGAGAGAGAAAAATCTATACTAGTATTTTTAGATGAGCTGTTGGAACGAAGTTCCTTATCGCACGTTATCGAAAGGGGGCTAGACGGAAATTCTTATAAAAAAGTTGTCACGACACTTTTTTTGTTTTAGATGATTATCGCTAGATGGCGCTGTGATCAAAATATTTTATTTAAGTTATAATAATTAGTTAGTTTAAAACGTCTGTGTCTCTCTCTCTCTTATTTATTATTTATTATAAGAGAGAGAGACAGACAAAATAAAATTTTGTTACAATTCCCTCACTAATTAATCGAAAAGAACTTCGTTCCATCCGGGTGTTGACACCTCTCATTTTCATTTTTACAGAAATCGTTTCCACTTGTTACGCGTTTGGGGGTCGAACTGCACTAAAACCTACCCTTCCACTTAGAGTTCAAACCAGCTGAGGACAGAACCCAGCCGGAGGTACGGTATCGCTCCGTCATCCCTTTTAGATCGACGAGTCAAGGCGTTGCGATATTTGGATATAAGTTCAAGATTTTTGACTGGGAAATTAGCTGCTAAAGTAATTATAATTTATTAATCGACCTGCGCAACTTCGCCAGCGTCACCAAATCAAAGCGCAAAAATATGCCATTTTTAATTCCGAGCACTTTCATTTTAATATTTATTCACTTTCTAAACCTCTGCACTACAAATAATAAAAAGGAAAGTATAAGGAACTGTTGGGGAACCAAATAAAAAAAAAACAAAATTAACCAAATGGATGCTTACGAGTTTTAACGCGACTAACACCAATAATTACCTGTAGTATTACCTGTTGTCTATTATGAAAATCTTAATGTAAATACTATCTCACATGACGCAGACGAAGTACAAGCTTCACTAAATAAACTCATGCCAATTATAAACACCAAACAGCATGTTAAAATTTAAAATCACCCATGCACACATACTGGCCATTATGGGCACTCGAAAACCGGGTAAAACCGGCTGTGGTCAGCCGGATCCGGTAATAACCGGACGGGACCGGTGCTGATAGCTTTGATGCCGGTCGTGTTTTGTTTATTTTCAATTTTCAAAACTTAAAAGCGTGAGATAAGGGCTTTTGTCGCAGTTTCGAGTTTTGTGTTTGATAGCGTTGTAGAGAAAATATATGTTATTTTTGATTAATCCTATACTATTATAAAGGCGAAAGTTTGTAAGTATGGATGTATGGATGTATGTTACTCTTTCACGTAAAAACTACTGAATGGATTTGAATGAAACTTTACCATAATATAGCTTATACATCAGAATAACACATGGGCTACAATTTTTGATAATAATCTAGACGGGACGAACCTGAAGTCCGCGCGCACGATGTCGCGGGCAAAAGCTAGTAATAAAATAAAAGTTGGTAGATTTAAGTTCGTGTAATCAAAAAGTATTTATGGCATGGGTAGGCATTACATAATTGTGTTTTTTTGGTATGTTAGATATCGGACGTTAACAATAACGATTTGAAATGATGGAAAAACTTATAAATTTGGAGTATTTTTACTGTAAAATTTATAATCCAAGATCGTCAACGAAAATTCGACTATTAAAAAAAAGGTCATTAAAAATATTTATCCACACTTAACAAAGTTGAACCCTTGCTCAGCTTAACAAGTTTTAGAAAAAAAGTTTTCAACAAAATCTAGCATTTAAACGACAATCGAATGACTAATTGGTGAGAAAGTTCGAGCCGTAACCGGTTTTTATTGTGTCTATTATAGCTTAAAAACCGGGTTCCAGAGAAAAAATGGGTATAAAATTTAAAACTTTTAATTGGAGTTGACCATTTTTTAACTTTGCAAAATTGTTGGCAGTAATTTTATAAAAATACTACTTTGGTAGTTAAATAAAATTATTTAGTAAGTTATTTTGGATTATTTGAACAATATAGCCGGGTAAAAACATTTTATTAATATTTTACATCTTTTGCGAAGTTGAATATTACATTTAAATCAACAAAAACCAACAGTGTTTTCAGCCAAATTTAATACAACTACAAATTAAAAGTATTTAAATCTGTTTAACCGGAAACACAATCAGGATAGGCAACATTACATCGTGAGATAATATTTAACCGGACAGCCTGTAATTACGAATCCAACTTTTGACAGTTAGAATTCAAAATGGCGGCTCTCGGGTTACTTTTGGAGGGAATCTTACAAACTTAACACAAAGCGGGCTGTAATTAAAAATTTTAAACTTCAAAGTTGTGTTCGAATTTAAACGTCATTTGAGTTGAATTTAAAGACTGTTTTAAATCGGTAGAATTTCTTTAGAGAATGCTTTTACCGACATTTATGAGTAAGTTTAACCTTTAAAACAACTTATTTGTTAACTTTGATTAACTCTCCACACTGATTTTTCAATAACTATAAAAAAATATTAAACAGAAATTTCACTTACAATCAAGTGAACAATGCTCAAAAATATATTAATAGCAAAATAAAAATAGAAAAAAGACAAAAACGTTTACGATTGGAGGCGCCGGGTATCGATCCCGGTACCTCTCGCATGCTAAGCGAGCGCTCTACCATCTGAGCTACGCCCCCGTTGAAGCTTTTCGACGAAATTAACCTGTACGTTCTACAGTATGTGGTAGATTTTAGTAGGGGAGATAATTGAGCTAAATATTGTAAGTTATTATAGAAGTGGTAATAACAGAGAAAAAATATTTTTGGTTGATTTACAAGAGGAATATGTTTATTAGACTGATTTTTCCTAACTTTACTAAAGTAGTAGTAGTAAAGTAGTAGTTTACTTCCAACTGAAAACTTTATAACCGAATTATAATAAAATAATGATTAAAAAAGCGCTAAGCCGCCATTTTGTTCCTAAATTTAGCGCCAAAAGTGCCAAGTTTGTATAAGTAGCTCAGAATTTCAACTCACAGATCAAAGCTGAAGTTATCACAACCAGAGCACAGAGTAAACAACCGCAAGAACATTTGACAATGGTCAAAACTTTAATCTGTGAACCGCAGAACAAACTTTAGGGTTACCAGTTTCAACAGACTATTAAAATGTTTTTTTGTTTCGATAGACGATTTTGAATTACACCTTCGATAGACTACCGAATGGTGTAACTTTTGATCAAATATAATATTAAATACACGATTATGTCTATTGATAGACTGCCTAACGGTTATTTGTTTCCTACGAACAAAGATACTAAGTCTAGATACACGATTAGAGCCTAAAAGTGGGTATTAAACATTTTGAAAAAATGGTAGTTTTTAAGAAAGTCAGTTTAGGGATTGCAGTTACACACCTATCATCAGTGTATTGATTCTCTGTCGCTTAATATTTAAATTGTTTTAAACAGAAAGTCTAGAAGTATTACAATGTTGTTCGGAGTAGCTCGGAGACACTATCCTGTACAGTTTTGTTCGATACAGTGTATCTAGCGAAGGAAACATCGTGAGGAAACCTGCATATCGGAAAAGGATTCTAAAAATCCTTCGAAGATACGTGAAGTCCCCAATGCGCATTGGGCAAGCGTGGTGGACTATATCTGATCCCTCTACTAAGGAGACCTTAACCCAGCAGTGGACAGAAATGGTTTGTTACAGATATATACGATGACTAAGTAATTAGACTTCAAAATGTTTACATTGACAAGATATTCTTACTTCCCTTGACGAAATAGTTGCTATAACTACCACATTAAATCCTAAAATACTCAGTATAAAACATTATTATATATTGACAATAATATCGACAGCCCTGAGAATCCAAGCGTTGTTATTTTAGCATAAATAACAAACTAGGAAGCCAAACTATTCGAAGGAATTCGGGAACAGCGCCATCTATTGGCGACTAGCGGATAGTTGGAGCATAATGGCGAATTCTTGGCGGGAAATTAACAATTTCATTTTAGAATTTGGCTCAGATATTTTAGTTAGGTGCCTAGGTTTCAAAATGTCGTTGAAATAACTTAAAACTATGCTGAACATTTAGTTTTACTAATATAAATTTGAAAGTTTATTGAATGGATGTTATTATAATTTGTTTACTCTTTTACGTATTAACTATTGAATCGATTTTAATGACATTTTACTGTTGTGTATTATTTATATATTTCATAAATTTGGACAAGTTTCTAAGGATTTAAGCACAAAATTTGGTGACTTTAGCTTTTTTAAATGGTTAAATTTCATATTGTATCTACTATTTAAATTAAATGACCATTTTTAATCTCGCTAAAATAGAAGAACGACTGAACGATTTGGCTGATTTTACTCTTGAAATATTCTAGGAAATCTAGAGAAGGTTTAAAGTCAGAAAACGGGAACACTCTTATTTATTCCGCTTTTGTAACGCATACGATAACAATTAATTTATTTTAAAACCTTGAGGAAGGACATAGTTTTTTTAGACGAGGGGAGCTCATTCTATAGCCCATTTTTGAACTTTAAAAGTCATAGACATCTTAAATGTTACGCTGGCATTTCCGTAATGCCTAGTTTTATATCCCTTTGCCCTTTTATGACATTTCATAATTTGACATTAGTTTTTTTGCGAAAATGGCGGGAAATTACTTAGGTGTAATTTTGAATTTTAATCTCATGTTTTTTTTTTTTTTTTTTTTAGTTGGAGGAAATCACCGGATCCCCGCCCGCCCCGCGGGCGGCGTATGTGGGAGTTGAACCGCACTAAAACCTCCAACCGCTCACACTCAGCGTCCGAACCCCGGCTGAGGCCAGAACCCAGCACGGGGTTATGAGGGACGGCGCGACGCGTTACGCCCAAGGCACTCTTTCCCGTCGCGCCGCCCCCTCCGGACGCCGAACCGGTAGCCGCCGGCGATACGGCCACCGGCTCTCTCGGTCGGCGGGCTCTCCGAAGCCCGCCAAGATGGGACCGCGTGTAACCCTCCCACGGAATACCCCGCTGGGTCAGAACCAGCGCGGGTCGGGGAGTACGCGGTCTACCATCCCCCGGTTGCTCTGACGTAAGGGCGTGCTGAGCGAAACACGGCACCTTCTTGGGTCCCCGCTCGCACTCGCATGCGTTGGGGACCCGAAACTCTTAAGGGGCCAGAGTCCGGGCGAGATTCCGGCTCCGGTTCTGACCCCTTGCTCGACGGCGGCGCCGGGCAATCGCTGGGCGGAGGGAGGAATAAATTCTCTCCCTCGCCCACGACGCCGCCTGCTTCTGCGAGATGGTGGACTCGCAGAAGTCGAGCATCGCCTTCCAGGACTCGTCGCTCTCGAGCATCGACGCCGCAACGCCCGGGAGCGACAAGTCCGGTCCTATTTGTTGGACCAGGACACACCGCTGCTGCTCCCATGCGGGGCAGAGCGCGAGCGTGTGCTCTGGTGTGTCCCGGTCACATCCCGTACAGTGATGGCACCTCGCCGTCGGCTCTGCCTGTATCAGCTGCAGATACCTTCCGAAGCACCCGTGCCCGGTCAGCATCTGCACCATCCAGAAGGTGAGGCGTCCACGTTTGCCACGACCCACCCAATCCTTGAGGACGGGGCGGATCGCCTCGACGGTCCGCAGACCCCAAGTGGGGTTAGCGAGTCGCCGTTCCCACGACTCCATTACGGACCGCCGAGATTGGACCTTCCGGTCCCGGACCGCTTCCGGCAGGGGACGCACCACGCCCCGGGCGCGAAGGTCGCATCGCCAACGGTAATCGTCAGCGAGCGCCTCCGCCTCCAACTCCCAGGGCGGCGTCCCCGCCAGCACGCACGCCGCCTCAAACGCGACGGTGCGGTACCCGCGGATGACCCTGATGGCTACGATGCGCTGTGGCCGACGCAGGCACCGGGCAACAGTTGCCCGAGTGCGAGGCTCGGCCCAAACGGGCGCACCGTACAGGGCCATCGAGCGCACTACCCCCGCGTAGAGGCGGCGCACGGCGTGGTCGGGTCCCCCGATGTTCGGAAGCAGCCGACCGAGATGGCCGGCCGTCCTCACAAGACGGGGAACCAGTGCCTCGAAATGGGTCCGGAAGGTCCAACGGCTGTCCAGCACGAGGCCGAGGTACCTGAGATGCACCCCGACCTCGATTTGGACGCCTCCAACTATGACGTGGGCGTCGACGGGCGGTACCGCCCTTGCCCTGTGAAACCACAGGGCCTGGGACTTAAGCAGCGCCACGTCGAGGCCCAGTCTTCTGATTCTGCCGACGACGAGGGCCACCCCCGCTGTGGCAAGACGGGCAGACTCTCTGTGGTCGTCCCCCCGGGCCAAGACCAACGTGTCGTCTGCGTAACAAACGACGCTTAGGCCCGGGAGGAGGGCGCCCCTCAGCACCCAGTCGTACCCGATATTCCACAGGAGGGGTCCAAGAACGGACCCCTGTGGAACACCGCGCACGACCTGGAACCGGTGCAAGGTCCCACCGTACCCGGTACATTCGACCGACCTGGCCTCCAGGTAGGAGCCGAACAGCCGGCGGAGATAGAGGGGCACTCCGTGCCTCTCCAGTGCCCCCCCAATCACGGACCAGGGTAGGGTGTTAAAGGCATTGGCGATGTCGAGCGACACCGCCAAGGCCACCCCACCCTGGGAGACGGCCTCCTCCGAGAGGGCCCGGACGCACAGAATAGCATCTACGGTCGAACGACCCTCCCGGAAGCCGTACTGCTCCGCCGACAGATCGGGTCCAACCCCGACCAGGTGCTGAACGATGCGGACAGCCAGAACGCGTTCCAGCAATTTGCCCACCTCGTCCAGCAGTACGATGGGACGGTAACCGGCGGCTGAGTCCGCCGGGCGCCCCTCCTTACGTAGGAGGACCAGTCTGCCCGTCCTCCAGAGCGAGGGAAACCGTCCCGACTCCAGGCATGAATTGTACAGCCTCAGGAGTCGGTCCCCCAGGGCATTGAGGGCCAAGGCGAGGACCCGGCCGTGGATGCCGTCCAGGCCGGGCGCCGTGTCTTTCCTGCTCATTTTGACCACGGCTTCTTGGAGCTCATCTTTGGTGATGTGAGGCACCACCTCAGCAGTGGGCTCACCGCCGGTGTGATCCGGCGGCTCGCCCATAGCAGGCGGAGTGAATCCGTCCTGCTCCTGCGGGAACAGCGCCGAAACGATGTCCCGCAGCTGCTGAGGCTGGAGACGCTCGGTCAGGGGAGGGGCCCACGGGCGCAGCTTGTCGCGCACCGCTTTATATGGGCGCCCCCACGGATCGTCGTCGAGCGTCCCCAAAAGAGTCTCCATATACCTCTCCTTGGCCTGCTTGATGGCCAGCTGCATGGCACTCCTCGCTTCAGCGTACTCGCCATACAGCCGGGCCTCCTCCTCCGCGAACGCGACGGGATCGTCGCGGCGCGCGAGGATACGGCGGCGATGTCTGGCGCACCGGCGCCTCGCCCGGACGCCACCACCAGTACGCCGACCTGTTAGAAGACCGAGGGCCGACCCGGGGCATCGAGGCATCGCTGATGCGATGCATCGCGTCCCGGAGCCACAGCGCCTCGGCCTCCACATCTACAGGGTGTGGACGCATAGGCGTCCACGCCGCCACCGTCGAGGCTTCCATCAAGCGCTCCTTGTCCAGGAGCTTCAATGCCCATCTGGGGAATGATCGGGGCGCAGTTCCGCGGGCGACCGCGGTTGTCGTGGAGGCGGAAAGATCAAACCGGATGTACCGGTGATCCGACAAGGATTCCGCCTCCACCAGCACCTCCCAACCGCGGATGCGCTGTGCGATGGCAGAGCTCGCGAACGTCACGTCCACGATGGACTCGCCCTGCCACCGCACGCAAGTCGCGACCGACCCTCTGTTCATGATACAGAGTCCGGTCGCGACCGCCCACTCCTCCAGTCGCCTACCCCGAGGTTCGGAGCGGGGGCAACCCCAAGCGACTGACTTCGCATTGAGGTCCCCCGCCAGTATCACCGGGCCGGGAGCGGAGCGCTGAGTAATCGCTCCGATCCCGCCCAGCAACTGTTCGAACTCGAGAATAGGTCGACTTGGAGGGAAGTACGCCCCGATCACGACGGTGTCTTCCATCTTTACCGCGACGAACCCTCGTCCCCTGGCCACCATTACCAGGGGCGGGATCGCCGCGGCTCTTCTTACGTGGATGGCCGCCAAGCCGCACTCGTCCCCGAACCAGCACTCATCTGCCGGGGGGACAAAGTACGGCTCCGCGACCACCGCTACGTCGATTGACCACTCCGCCATGCTCTGGAGCAAGATGTCCTGAGCCCTGGCGGAGCGGTTCAAATTCCCTTGGAGGAAGCGACGGGTGCGATCCATTACGGTTGGACCACATCCATCGCTCCCTCCCCTCCTCCATCGCCCCCGCCTTCGGGCGCACTAGGCGCCACGGCGGGGTCCGAAATGCCGGCCGGTACTCCCCCGGCCGATCTCTTCTGTTGGCGCCGCTTGCTCTTGCGGCGCCTGTTGCGCTCAGTGTTAGCACCGGACGGGGAGCAGGCTTTGCCTCCCGCCCGGTGATCGGCCCTGCGCCCGGCAGCCGCGCACAGCGCGCAGTGCGGGGCAGCCGAGCACACGGCCGCCTTGTGTCCGGCTTGACCGCAGCGGAAACACAGTCCGCTGCGGTCGACAGTGCTGGTGCACCTGGCGATGCTGTGCCCCGTGCCAAAGCACTTGAGGCACCGCCAGGTGCGTGGCTCCAGCAGCCGCACGTGGGCTGCTACCCAGCCCACGCGCAGCCTTCCGGGTTCCCCTGCGGACCTTCCGGGCGGAGGAGTAGCCAGGGAGTTGGCAGTCTCAACCGGACACCGCACCCACACGGAGCTGGCCCCGGTGTAGCCTCGGCGAAACTCGCCTACGGCTACGTTCTCCGGGGCGCACTTGCCCTGGGATGCGATGGCCGCCACCACCTCCTCCCTGGTGGTGCAGTCATCCAGGCCGGTCACCCGCAACTCGGCCATCTTGACCGGCCTGTGCACCTTGACCTCGTCCTCCGGCCAAACGACCCGGAGGCCCAATGCTAGTCGGTCCGCGACGTCGCCACTGTTGACGCCGCCGGGACACTCCAGCAATCGGGCCCCATTGGCCGTATGCCGGATGCGGAGGCCGTCCTCCGCCCCGATCTCTGTGAGGTCCACGGCCGCGCGCGCCTTTGCCATGACGTCGGGGTATGTCAGCCCCTTCGCCTGGCCGGCCGGCAGCAGGGTAACCACCACTGCTGCCTGCCGCGGCGCGCGCGGCTTCTTCGTGGCCTTCTTCTTACCTCCTCTCTTTTTCTTCTTCCCGGCGGCGGGCGCTCGACCCGGTTGGGGAGCAACCGCGGCCGCCGGAGTCATGTCCGAGTTTTGGGCAGTCGACACTCTCGTGGCCGCTGCCCTTGTCCCAATCTGTGGTGGTTGGGCCGGGGTGACCACGACCCTGGCCCTCTTGGCGCCCCGCTTCACCACCTCGGTCCAACCCTCATCCATATTCGGTGGGGGTGGAGGTAGTGGACGGGGCTGTGGAGATGGCGTGGCGGTCTTAGCTCCGCTATCCCCTTTCTTTTTCTTGGTCCGGGTCGGACCGGTTGGTGCTGGACCCGGGCATGCGTCCGGCGGGGCGAGAGCGACGGGACGCGGCGCAGGTGCTGTCGCACCGCGCAGGGCCGCAAGTTCGGCCCTGAGTTCGGCAATCTGTTTGCCGAACTCCGCCGTCAGCTCTCGCCTAACGCGGGCAGCTACCTCGTCAGGGGACTCGGCGGTCTGCCTCACCCTGCCTCTCGGCGATGCAAGCCGCTTCTCCCTCCGCCCCGGCAGCCATTCGCTGTCGGTCCCCCCGGCCCGCGCCGGCGCCTTTGCCGGCGGAGGAGGAGGAGGAGGAGGCGGCGCAGGCCGTGCCTTTCGTGGGGCGCGAGCCGACTCGCGTTCAGTCTCGGCCCGCTCGAAGGCCGCCAACTTCTCCCTGAGGAGGGCCACCTCGGCCGTCGACCTCTCTAACTCTGTCCGCAGCACGGCGTCCCGGCTGATGGCCGCCGAGATGACAGGCATGATCCTTTCGGTATCCTTGGCTACCCGCCGCCACGCCTGCGCGTAGGTCGGCCGCAGTCTTATGTACCTAGTTGTGGCAACAGCTGCGGCCTGGCGCCTTATGGCCTCAAGGACGACGACGGGGCTCTCTGAGAGCTCCCCGTCAGTCGCCTGAGCCGAGGCGAACAAAGCCACCGACTGCGTCGGTGAGGCGGAGGCCCTCCGCGGCTCCTTCTTTTTCCCTTGGGTGGTTTGGGTCTTTGTGACCGCTCGCCTTGTGGGTCCTCGTGGCATCTCCTCGTCAGAGGAGGCGGACGAAGGCCCACTGCTTTCGGAGGTCCGGCGCGCCGCGGTCTTCCGCTTGCGCCGACCCATCCCACCCTGCTCGACAGAGCAGGCATCGCTCGCGACAGTGCTCGCGCGCGATGCCCGCCCCGACCCTACGCCAGTGGCATTCTCCGTCACAGGGGCCTGGTCGCCCACCCCTGTGCGGGCTTCAGCGATGGACTCGAAGTCCATCACTCGCCGAGAAGTCGGCGGGAGTAATCGCACTAGTGCGATTACCCCCGGGCACCCAACCTCACGGCCGCTCTCCCGTCACTGTTTGGCACCACCCGGGGACCACGTGTGGGGTTAGCCTTCTAGGAAGGTGGTAGTCCCACGGACGCCAGTGACGGGGGCCCCCTTTAATCTCATGTAAAGTAATTTTGAATTGTAGTTACAATCGATTTCGTCTGCGTCACTTAGAACAGTTTTATTATAATGCTTAAGTTTTATATATTTTGATTATGTATGTCAAACATTCAAAAACTCTTTGCTTCGGCGATTACAAACAACCTAGTAACTCCTCGTTTTAGAAATCAGTAAAAATAAAGAAACAAAAACCTAACCTTTCAAATTTAATATTGCTATCTATTCTCCAAAATCTATAAAATTTAAAAACAAGCTTTTTCACAGGAAGCGTAAATCTCAAGATATTTTTATTGAAATATATTTTGTAAAGAAAAATGGGTGACTTCAATATTATCTGTTACCATTGTCACTTGAAAAGAACGTTAGGGTTGTCATAAAATAGTTTTTTTAATAATTTACATAATAGTGTTTTTTTGAGTTGGTAATACAGCTTAGTAATTTTACCTACCTAATGATTGGATGGTTGAAAGAAGATATGAAAATTTGCGGTGTGACAGAGGACGGACCAGATTAGAAATGAATGGAGAGATAAAACATATTGCGCCGACCCCATAATATAAGTGGGATAAGGTTGAGCTAAAGAAGAAGCTTCAATTAGAAAGTTTTGCAAATTGGTAATTTTATTGATTTTGATTGATTGATTTTTAATTTTGATCGTGAGGAAACCTGCATGTTGGAAAAGGGTTCTAAAACTCCTTTGAAGATGTGTGAAGTCCCCGATCCGCACTGGGCAAGCGTGGTTTACTATGCCTAATCCCTCTTCTGAGGAGACCTGAGCCCAACAGTGGGCAGTAATGGGTTGGTACAGGTACAGGATTGATTTTTGATTTTGATGTGCCCTTTTCGTATTCAACTTGCCTCGTGTTTTTGTCGCTTGCGCCATATTGGAAATATTACGCCTAAAAGCAGTGTTTATGCCGGATCCTTCTTCGGAGGAGACCTAAGCCCAGTAGTAGATAGTAGTGGGTAATTACAGTCCAGTACATGTTATTTTGTATGTGTCACATGGTTCAAGACTGAAGCTAAGTAATTTAGATTCGAAAATAGATTTTTTGAAGATTTTCTTCATTTTTAAAGATTTAATTAATTTTAATTTTGTAATTTTATTTGTTTTAAAATAGTTTCAAGTTATCCAAAAACTAAAGTTTATATTTTTTTTCGCAGAAATGTTTTTCGTCAACCCTATTACAGGCAAAGGGAGGCGTTTCAAACAGTCTTCAGAATTTCGTGTTCAAAGGACGTTTGTAATTTTCCCGTTTGCTTTGTACTACGCAGTATATTAAAAAAAATACGCTTATCGTTATAAAAGCTGAATACTAGATAATATTGTGTGAGATAGTTTTATTTATAAACACGAATATTTTTACTAAAATGAAAACGGTCGACATCCATTTTACAAGCTTTATATTAACTTGCACTGGATGTAACTATGTAAAGGTGGAATCTTGCAAGATAAATTTGACAAACTTCTCGGTTTCCAATTTAGTTGACATTTTGCACACAGATGTATATCGCGTGACAATGCAATAATATGGTACCATGGAGTTGATTTGTTGAAGTCGGAAGATGGTCGTAGGAACAAGGTAGACTCATTGTGCTTGGGCTCGTTTTACTTGTCTTAGCTAGCAATTTAGATATCCATTAAAAGCTTGTATTAAGTGGGATTCAAGAGGAAGGTTTATGTGTATAATACATGCATGATCCAATCAATTTAATAAAATCAATGTCCGTGGTGCTTTTCTCAATTCTGGCGTAATGCTTTTTCAATCTTGTTTTATTGTCTCCCGCTTTTGCGAGAAGGGAAGTCGAAACTCATGTTTTCCTACTCCTTCTATTATCTTCTGATTAAATTCGTTGCGGGGCCCAAGACAAGTTAGCTTTCCCTCAGGTTCCTGGGCTTCACTGCTCAGAGTCATTACGATGGTCGCCGCTGTGGATCCTGGCTACACAGGAGTTACAGTGGTGGGAGTGAGAGGTGCCCAAATACCCGAAAAAAATACATGCATGATAGAACAGAGTAGACCGTTGATAATTTTAACGGTTTTTGATGTGATGTCGTAATTAAGCATAAGTATTGCTTAACTGAATTCTCCATTCTTGTCGTAGATGACATTGCGCGGGTCAGCAGTTAATCATAAAGTCAGCTTTTACCCTTAAAATCTTCATACTTCAGCTTATATTTTTAGTAATTAATATTGAAGCAAAATCGTTCATTTATTCACATTTTAAGAGCAGTACTCGCTAGAATTATCAAAGGAGTTTTATGATATGCTATTTTAACACTTAACTTTATGAAAATAAAGCTTATTTTGGCTCGTTAATTTCACCCCATGCATGAGTGTGTGCAACAATGCATTAGTTATGAATAAGGGTGTTTTTAGTGATGTACCACTTTCAATTTTATCGAGTATTTTATCGATAAAAAATGGTCACACTAATTTTGTAATTTTGAAACCAATTTTGGATCCACTTCCCAAAAGGATAACGACCCAGTGCCCTGACATTGCAGAGGTCCATGAGTGACGGTAACCGTTTACCATTAGACGGGAAAGCTCATTATCTCATGCGTCATGTAATATCTAACAAATCTAAAGTTAAGACTGTACTGTAACAACCCATTACTGTTCACTGCTGGTGGCAGGTCTTTACAGGTGGACCAGTAAAGTCCACCACGCTTGCCTAATACGAATTGGAGACTTCACATATCTCCAAAGTCTTTTTAGAATCCTTTCTAATATGCAGGTTTCCTCGCGATGTTTTCCTTCACCGTTTTTAGCCGGTGGTGTGGTGAAAATGTTTTTCACATTTAAGATTGTTCACGTTGCACAAGACAAGTTAGCTTTTCCTCGTGTTCCTGGGCTTCACTGCTCAGACTCATTACGATGGTTGCCGTAGATCCTGGCTACACAGGAGTTACAGTGGTGCGAGAGGTGGGCAAATACCCAAAATGTTTCAAAATGCCTGGTGAACGAGTGCTTGAAACAGGTTAAGACTTTCGACCCTGTCCAATATTATTTGATAAACCTACCCCTAAACGTAGGGTTGTCTCAGCGTCCATTAGCGGGGGTGCCGTAAACTCATTAATTTATTTTACAATTGATTTATGCAATAATTTACCGGAAAATAATTTTGATGATTTTAATTGACAATGAAATTACACTTAGAGATTAATGGATTGTCAAATTCTAATTTAAGATGTTTGTAAGGAATAATGGGTAAAATTACTGTAAACAATAATACTAGTTGGCCGTGCTACTTCGTCGGCGTCACGTAAGATGGAATAAATAAGAGTGTTAATGTAAATTTTAGACCTATTGAATATGCATGTAAAATTTGATGAAAATTTGTAAAACCTACAAGAGTATGACCACCTTCTGAATCCATCATCAGATCAGCGTCAATTTATCATATTATTGCATTTTCATGATATACTGTACTGTACTGTATCAACCCATTACTGCCCACTGTTGAGCTCAGGTCTCCTCAGAAGAGGAAATAGGCATAGTCCATCACGCTTGACCAGTGCAGATTGGGGACTTCACATATCTTCAAAGGATTTTTAGAATCCTTTTCCGACATGCAGGTTTCCTCACGATGTTTTCCTTTACCGTTTTTAGCCAGTGGTGTTGTGAAAAATTGCACATAAATCTTTTTCACATTTAGATTTAGATATACATCTGCGTGCAATATGACAGCTCAATCGGAAACCGGGAACTTATTCATATTGTACACAAAAAAAAAGTAACATAACAGATGACACAAATGACATGAAAAGAGCAGGTTCAATGGCTTTAACTTTAACTCTACTTTGTCTTTAACTCGCAAGATTGCACACGAACTTACTTATATCCAGTGCAGGTTATTATAAATCTTGTAAATGTGTTTTAAATTTACCCCAAAATTTGTTGATATTACTGCATGAACCTTCACGTTAGTTTCGTTAATAACTTTATGTTGAAATTGATACTAAACTTGATTACTGTTTGGTTCGCCACAGCAAAGTCCATCATTTTGTTTAATAACTAGAAAATTGAGGGTAGACGGAAAATAATTAGGTTAGAAGCGGCTAGACTTCCTTAACGTTACATTAATAAAAAGATTTTTAATAAGAGGCCAGAATCACGGAAATAGAATTGGTATTTAATTAACCGACTTAAGGAGAGAAGGGTTTCTCAATTTGACCATTAATATAAAAAGCATAATTTACATTTGTTACATTACATTTGTTCGCTGAAGATATCCTCATCATTTATAAACCGATTTTGGTGTTTCTTTTCTTGTTCAATAGAGAACTTTTAAAAGATTATCCCGTGATAAGCAATTCAGGGTTTCATGATAGGAAAGAGAAATTTAAGGGCATCTAATGCGGTTGTATTTTTATTTTACTATCAAAAAATTCAGTCGTTTTCACAAAAATAAATTTTTATTTTATTATAAAATCATCGATAAATCGGTACATGTCCCATCCCTAGTTCACAGACGTGTTCTATCGATCCAGCATCCCATTCGACCTTTCCCATCTGGGTACAACGACCGCGTGACCTCTATGAGATGAAACCATCACTATTATACTGATTCGTGATGACATATCTTAAACGAGGTTTAAGAAAAGTCCTGTAAGGCCCAATGTTGGGAATACTTTAAATACAAGCTTTTAAGATCCTGGATATCATGTAGCAGTAGAGTGCTAGTTACAAGTAAAACGAGCCCAAACACGACGGGTCTATCTTATTTAGCACAGGAGTTCCTGTGACCTTTCGAATCCATCATCAGATCAGCGCCATTTTGTCATATTATTGCATTCCAATTTTTTACTTCCATTTTAAAATAGTATCAAGAATCTACAAAAATCACCTTAGATTTTCATAACATTTAAATGGGATTGGAAAATATAAATATCTAAAGCGGTTCATCCAAATTTTCGATTTGTCCATCTAGTAAAATTTGTGTTTCTACAAAAATGGAAACGACCCACTTTCAGTCCAGAAGTCCTTTCAAAGAAAAAAGGACTATTGAAATCGGTTCATCTAGAAAAGAACCATACCTACACGCATATTAAAATTTATATTTTTAATCATAGCTGAAATACTAGTTTTTGGATCTTGATTCTGTAAATGATTACTCATGACGTTTATCATTTACAAAAACAATCATCAGAATCGGTCCAATACCTACTAAAATTACAGGACCTAAATCATAAATACTTTGTTCAATTACTTTGTATTTTGTTTTTATGTAATTTTTCTTGAATTTATTACAATGTATGTGTGTGTTTCCGCCATAAATAAAGCTATGTCTATGTCTAAACATCTTCCTTCTTTTGGAAGGTTGGTTAAAAAGTTACTTGTTCTGACATTGCAATATACTTTTACTCTTTCAAGTAATTTCCTTGTAATTTTACTTGAGTGTAAAGCATATATACGACATCTGAAATCTATTGCAGTGGGCTTCGGCCTGACCGCCATACACTACCTTGCCCGCAAGGAAATCTTCCTTTGGCCTAATACCATCTATAACCACAAGTGACCCCGAAGTGATACCACATGTTATCTATACCCACATGTTATTTAATTAAGGAAGTATTATAACTTTTTTATAGTAAATGAGCAAACGGCCCACCTAAGTGGTTACTATCGCTCATGGAACAAATTACATGAAAATCTCATAGATTTCATTTTATTTAACAGTGGCTTAATTTTTTTCAGAAATATTCCAAAAATATTTTACTTAGCTATTATTATTTTATTATTTCTCGTAGCAACAAACAGTAATATCAGATACGAACAAAATATGTATTAATATAATATGTTATTTTTTGATATATTATAAATTTCATAAAACTTAAGGTTATCGCGCACAACGTTTTTTTGCTCAAAATTGATGTTTTCAAGTTACGACTTTTTTACGAATAGTGCGATATAGGCAGACGAGCTAACGGGCCACCTTATCGTAAGTGATAACCACTCATGGACCTCTGCAATGTCAGGGGACACTCTTATTAACAGACTCGCTTTTGAAGAAGGGCGTATATCAAAACGGTCCTTATTGTAATGTTATAGACTTCATTTTGCAATACACATGTGAATATGACTTTTTCATGACAAACGAGCTTACAGCCCACCTGATGTTAAGCGGTTACCGTCGCCCATGATCTGCAATGTCAGAGCAATGAGCCGTTATCAATCATTTAACACTGGACTTTTCTTAAACCTCGTTTAAAGATGTACTGTTTTATTTCTAAGTTTTTAGGTGTCCATAATTTTTGACATATTTTTTTTTTTTATTGCCATGTAGGCAGACGAGCCAACGGGCCACCTGATCGTAAGTGGTTACCGTCGCTCATGAACCTCTGCAATGTCAGGGGACACTGAGGGGTCGCTACCTACGACCTTACTTTAAGGATATTTTTCTACCTACAATATTTTTGATTGATAATTATAATTGAGACTGTCCTATAGATACGACTAAGAAGGTCGTAAGTTCAAATAGGGCGTTTATCTCAATAATCTTAATTTGTCAACCATTTTGTTAAAAATGAGAAAAACGTATTGCATAAATCAGAAAGGCTTTAAAAACCTTCAAATACATATTATATGAAGTCTTCAGACCGCATTGTGGTAACGCGGTGGACTATACCTGATCCCTCTATTGAGGATACCTAACATCAGTGGGCAGTAACGTGTTGTTACCGTGCGACCAGTAATGTGCTTGCCAGCATTCTTTACGAGTAACTTAATTGTAGCCATTATTTTAGTTTTAATATGAAAAGGCGTAAGCTCCACATAACTTGTAATATAATTATTAATATTCCAACGTGTAACGGGAGCGTAATTTGGAAGTCAGCTTGATTTTATTAAATATTAGCTTTAGTCTTAGACAACACATGGATGAAGGCCAATAATACTGCAATTATCTATATTGTCTATATTTTTACTAACGACTCCAAGTTACACCTATTTTAGCCTTTACCTAGTTATCCTAACGTAACCAGTCAGCATCTCAATATCTTAAGATAGCTCACAAGGTAGACATCGATTTAAAACCACTAAATATAAAAAAAGAAGAAAAGCTAAAAAGTTTAACTTCTAAAAATCTCGTCCTCATTTTAATTTATAGCTTATGCAATTCCCAATAAGAATACCATTTTTATTCTTATCGGAAAGCTAGAATTTGATAATTATTCCGTAAAAATGCTGTTGTATGCTTTTAAGTGTCATAAAATATTTTAGACTTCCTAATAAATAGTTTTACAAAAAATCTTGCCCCACGTTGCCATTCAAACATACATAATTAAACATATTAACTTAATATACTTAAAACTAAACTTACCTTGCATACCTAAAACACAAAAACTAGACATCTAACAATTTATCAGTTACCGCTAAAAAACCAGCATCTGAAAACTTCCCACTAATGAAAAATGTCGATTTACTCCAAAATAATGCCGTAAGTGCTCAAAAGCATTCTTCGGAGACACTTTACTTGACGTAAAAAGGTCGTAACTCCACATCACACCATTTTAGGCCTTAACTCAGAGTACCTAGGACATATTTCGGCTTGCACCCCCATCGAGGCTAAATTTAACATACAGCCGATCGATGGAACTGTTAAATACTAAAGTAATACTAAAAATACTTAAAAAATCTTACCTTGCCACGTTGCAGCAGTCACACTAAAAACAGGAAAAAATAAAACCAAAAAAAAATGGTGGAAAAACCAAAAATTTATTTCGGGACACTTAGGAAGGTATAAAATAAAATAAAACGGATATTTCGAAATTAAATCAACGGCGCTACCGACGTCCGACCTCTCTGGATGTCACTGGCGCTCTGATGTTCCGCTGGCTGGGGCGCCCTTATATACACGTAGGGGTGTGGAGGGGAGACGGCGGCCATCTTGCGCGGTTGCCATGGAAACGAGGAGATGGCCTATTACGGGAGGGTGGCGCAGATTAGATGTAGCGTCAGCACAAAAGGTTTGTTTTTGACTGACTTCAGAAAAGAGGAGGTTGTCGCGTTGGCTGTTTTTTTATAGCTATACATTATTTGAACCGATTGTAATGATTATTTGTTTGATATTATTATAAAAGCCTCACCATAGACATAGGTACCAACGTCCATACCACGTTGAAATAATGGTCCTCGTCTGATCCTCTAAGTCAAGCAACGTTGGGCGTGGTCAGTACTTGGATGGCCATTTGTTGTTGGCTTTTTAGGGGCGGCGCGACGCGTTACACCGTCCCTCATAATCTCGTGTGGATTCTGTCCTAAGGTGGGCGAAGGACGTTGAGTATGAGATTTTAGTGCGGCTCGACTCCCACATATCCACTAATGGGGTAGGTGGAATTTCAGCGATTTCCTCCTATCGAAAAGCGAAAATACAAGTCACTATAAATCAAAAAATAGTACCAACAATAAATTTCATTATAATTCATATCCCATCTATTGTGACCCAGACGTATGTGATCGTTATAGCATATACATTCTAGTAAGAATACTATCTTAAATTATACTAAAATCAAAAAATAAAAGCATTTTTGCACACTGTACTTCCTTCTCAACCCTCCGAACGCACACAATTAAAATACACACACACAAACGTCATCTGTATTTAACACACAAGAACACAGCAAGACGTTTTCCAACAATGACACAGTGTTCATATTCCAAATGCACATTGAAACAAAATACGACACGGTGTCGCACTGTGTCACAATCCTGTGCCTCCATTGTTTCACACTAAGAAAACTGAGATGTATCGATATTGTTGCCGTCTCTGCCATTCATTATGTTTTCGAAAGGGACGAAAAATCACTTAGAATATCTGAGATGAAAATTTTCATCTCACGGAAAAAATATTGCATAGTTTTCGCTGTGAGTTTTCGTTTTGGCGCGAAAAGGCGCCATGTTGTTTTACGTAACGGACATCAAAGGAGTCATATTAAATCCTTATTTTAATCGCGCGGGCTTCTAAATATTTTAGTAATCTTGTACCTTTAAGATAAATAACAAAGAAAAATGTGCTTTATTTTGATAAAGACACGGTTCAATTTTGAATGCACTCTCCCAATCCCTAATACTGTAACTTTTAGTTCCATTTTAATATTTGATTAAAGTTAGTTTTTGCTACTCGATAACAGATGGCGCTAAAGTCTGACTGAAAAATACTTTTACTGTTGTATTTCCCATTATTATATTACGTTACTAGCGGGCCCGCGCAACTTTGTCTGCGTCACTTTCAATTAAAAGATTATGTTCTTTGTCAGGGTCTAAAGATTGTCTGTACCCAATTTCATCAAAATCGGTTGAGAGGTTTAGAGGCTGGAAAGCGAAACAGACAGACAGAGTTACTTTCACATTTTAATATTAGCAGGGATAAATAAACTTCTAGCTAAAGAGAATCAGTCTTAAAACAAAATTTAAGTCATAAAAGTTGTCTTATAGTTCCGCTACTCGATAACAGATGGCGCTAGTAAATGTTTCTTTGATTCTATTTTTGGTGTATTTGTGCTCAATTTTTTTTATTTTACTAACTCTTAGGATGTTTTACTTATATGCAACAAAGTTTTAAAACAAGCTCAAATTTTAAAGTGGTTAATAATCTTTTAGAAATTGAAAAACAGTCTTGAAAAAGTTACGTAAAACTATTGAGGTTTTAATGTTGTGTATTTTTCACGATTTAACTAAATAATGGAAGTGAATAACATCTATGTTAATTATAAAATGAAAACGTTTGATTTAAATCCATAATTAATAATAAACTTATTCAGACACTCGCGGTTTTCTATAATACTTTCATGCATTTTCAATGGTACCACCCAAAAGCGATTGAGAAAGAGGGTAGACAGATCTGTTTGCTCTTAAATCGACCCGCAGTATCCAGTCTTCTCGTGATCATGACGTTTGTAATAACGTTGAAATATCGAGACAACTCAATTAATTAAATATCGCGGTAAGAACCCGTTGAAAATGCATGCAAGTATAATTAATAATATGTTAATAGGTAATTAGGTACATGAAAAAAATATTTTTTTCAATATTTCACCTTTCATTTTATACATTAATTTGTCCTCCCTTTCAAAATAATAAAAAAACCATACAAACATCCTAAAATAGATCTAAACAAACAAAATCCATCAATTTGCAAACACCAAAAGTATTTTAACAAACAATGAAAAATTTCAGTTTGATTGGATTTTTTCAAAAATTTTCACAACTTCCGCACAACAATGCACTCATATGAACAGATAAATGAAACTGCAGGTTTATTAAAAGAGTTCCTGCAATGTAATGTGTTTGTACATATTAGTATGAGAACATTAACCGACTTTGAAATGAGTCAACTCAATTTTTGACATGACAACGTCTTATAAATTGTATTGCCGCGGGTGACACTTCACTTCACTGCGTTACGCTCCGCTCACGTTATGCGCTCACAATGAGAGCCAGTGAGAGGCACGCGTGCCGCGTCACTTTTTATGTCTGTCTCTCTCGCTCTTAGGCGGGCTAACCATGCCCGAGTCGTTGTCACGTAAAACTTTCGCCTGTATACCGACTTTACAGGCAACCAATTTTTTATTTCATTTTTAGCTCCCGCGACGTCGTCTGCACTATACTGTACTGTAACAACCCATTACTGCCCACCACGCTTGCCCAGTGCGGATTGGGGACTTCACACATCTTCGAAGTATTTTTAGAACCCTTTTCCGATATGCAGGTTTCCTCACGATGTTTTCCTTCACCGTTTTTAGCCAGTGTTGTGAAAAATTGCACATAAATCTTTTTCACGTTAAAATTTAAGGTACCAACCGACGTCATCTGCGTGAACACTATTCAGTACTATCTAAAAGTAGAGAGTGACAGCTACATTTAGCGATAATCATCTAAAACAAAAAAGTGTCGTGACAACTTTTTGTAAGAATTTTTTCCGTCTAGCCCCCTTTCACAACGCGCGATAAGGAACTTCGTTCCAAAAATTTAGGGTTGTAATAATATGTGTTTTTAATGCGCCATTATAGAAAAAAACCATTAAAAATATTAAAAGTAAAGCCTTATCAGTTATCACTTAAGGGTATTATAAATAAATAGTAGTCGATTCTCAGACGTACTGAGCTTATCAAATGTTATGAAAATCAATCCAGCCGTTACAGAGGAGTATGATAAACATAGTGACACGACAATTTTAAATATCAATAAAAATCAAAATGCAGTCTACCTCGCGATGTTTTTAATCACTTTATGTTGTGTGTGGCATCGCAGCTCTTAACCGAATTTGATTCCTTTTTTTGTATCTTTTTATCAAAGATGACAAATATCAAGTTAATTTATCCGTTACAAAAGTTGTGTTTTTGGAACGAAGTTCCTTATCGCGCGTTAGCGAAAGGGGGCTAGACGGAAATTCTTATGGAAAAGTTGGCACGACACTTTTTTGTTTTAGATGATTATTGCTAGATGGCGCTGTAATTGAAATATTTTATTTAAGTTATAATAATTAGTTAGTTCAAACTAAGTAATTATTATAACTTAAAAAAATAAAATTTTATTACAATTCCTTTACTAATTAATCGAAAGGACCTTCGTTCCATCCGGGTGTCCCTTGACACCTCTCAAGTTTTTTTAATTACATATTGTCCTGGCATTGCGTTCGTGAGCGACGGTGACCGTTTACCATCAGGTGGCCGTTAGCTCGTTTATCTAACTTGCAATAAAAATTTGTAGGTTATGTCATTGAAATAAAGTCCTCAGTTCAATTTTATCTATTTTAAAATACTTGAAGGTTAATTATTAACTGGCAGTTGTAACAAATGATGGTAAACGTTACTCTGTACGCTCAGTTTACTGTTTTGTGAAAAGTACTGTAAGCTTTAATGAATTTTTTTCTCAGTGAAAATTCCACGACGTACGCCTGGTAGAGAAATTGGAACGAGGTATAGTAATTATAAGCTATACAATATTCTTTTGAATAAAAAAAAACTTGAGAGGTGTCATGGGACACCCGAATAGAACGAAGTTCCTTTCGATTAAAAGATATCTTATATTTTTTTTTCTAACGTAACGCGCGATAAGGAACGTGTTTTAAAAGATTTTGATCACAGCGCCATCTAGCGATAATCATCTAAAACAAAAAAGTGTCGTGACAACTTTTCGTAAGAATTTTTCCCTCTAGCCCCCTTTCACAACGCGCGATAAGGAACTTCGTTCCAATACATGCGTTTAAGATTTTGAATATTAAATAGAAAAGTACAAGCCAAGACGATTATTTTGCTACACGAGTCTAAGTTCGGGTGGAATCTTGCGAGTTGAAATTGACCAACTTTTCGGATTCCGATTGAAACAAAACATGCATGCAATGGTGCTGATCTGATGATTGGTTCGGAAGGTACTCGTAGTTACTCCAGTACTAAATAAGATAGACCCGTCGTGTTTGGGGTAGTTGTACTTGTGTAAACATCTATATGATATCTAGGATCTGAAAAGCTTGTATTGAAGAGTTTTCTTTAAAATAAAATTAAATCTTTCTTTCGCCTACATAAAAATTTTCCATTTAGTTTCCATACCCTAAGGTTGCCTGGAAGAAATCGCTATAGCGATAAGGCCGCCTATGTTGCACAACTACTATAACCTGTATCAGTTTTTAAATTAATTGGTGTTTTTGGTACAATAAAGTATATTCTAATTTTTTTTTTTATTGCGTGATAGATAAACGAGCCTGCGGCCCACCTAATTCTAATTCTTTCTTAAAAATTGCGCCATCGCCTGTATCCTATTTGTCTTGCTAGCGTACACCGTAATTAAGTCCGCGAGTCGGCGTATGTGTAAATACCTCATAAACTTGTTTTATTTTGAATTTTTTAATGACTTCACTTTGTTTTAACGTTTCATTTAACTTGTCTGAACGCTGGCAATACCGAGCGTTGTTTTAAAAGTAAAAAAAAAACATGCAAAATTTAGACTAAAATGCAATAAAGTACAAAGGCTTTTGTTACAAGCTTTATATTAACTTGCACTGGATGTAACTATGTAAGTTTGGGTGGAATCTTGTAAGAATTTTGACATACTTTCCGGTTTCCGATTGAGTTGACATTTTGCACGCAGATGTATATCGCGTGACAATGCAATAATATGACAAAATGGCGCTGATCTGATGATGGATTCGGATGGTCATAGGAACTCCTGTACTAAACAAGATAGACTCGTAGTGTTTGGGCTCGTTTTACTTGTATTAGCTATCATTTATACGATGACATTTTCTCGATCAAACATTTCTTGTGTCTAAACATTCACTCTTCTCGCTCGTCACCTTGGGCGATAATTGCCTCACCATGGAATAATACTATTAATAATAATATTATTACCTCTGTGTAAACAGAATTTCAAAACAATAATCGTATTTCGAGTTTTTATGACAGTTGTTGTCATTTTTCATACTAGTAAACTCGAAAGGCAATTCTCGCACTGAAAACGATTCAAACTGATTTGTACGATATTCGAATGTCAGTCGAAAAAATGTCAGGCGAGATTCTCGTAAGCAAGAATCTCGACTGGTCTAAACAAACACAGGCAATTCTCGCCTTCGATAATGTCATAAGCGAGTCTCGTATGACATTCTCGTAGGCGAGAGTTTAATTCTTGCCTGTGTGTAAACATTCTGATACGATTATGTTATGGCGAGTATTGCTTGAGATATTTTCTCGCCTCGAACGTTCGAGAAAATGTCTTCATCTAAATCAGGCGTTAGGAAATAAATGTATTGACTTTTGAGATGTTTTAGAACTTATTTGCGCAACTATTTGTAAATAATTCATATTTTATTATATTCTAGTAAAGAACATAGTTGTGTCGACGATAGCGCCATTTATAAATAGTTTAAATATTTATTATTTAAACCTCTTTTGTGTAAATACTTTTTGAATTGTAATAGAGAATAGATGTTGGCGCGCTTATTTGAATTTAGAACATTCCATTGCCGAATACAGACGTTTTGTACATTTTTCACAACTTTTATTTTCTTAGTTTTATTTATGATTCGTTCTTTACTCCTCTCTCGCTGGCAGCATTAGTATTTAACACTGTTAATCATTATTATTTTAAATGCAAAAGTGTCTGTTTCAACTTATAAATGAACTCTGTGAGCTAAGTTATAATAGAATTAGTTTTTACAATAGAACCTTACCTAGACTGAATCTATACTGAAAGTCTGGAGTTAGGATATATTCCGCAAAATATTTTTTACTGTGTCTATATTCCGGACATCTTTCCAATTGCGACGGTAACCGCTTGCCATTAGGTTTTTTTTACGCCCCAGCGACGGTTACCGCTTGCCATCAGGTTTTTTGCCGTCGCGCGGGTGTTTTTTGGGAGTTGAACCACACTAAATCCTCCAACCGCTCACATTCAGCGTCCAAAACCCGGCAGAGGTTATCTAGCACTGTATTTTTTAGTTTGTTATATAGGTTGGACCGATTTGGGTAATTTTAATGTTCAAAAACCGATTTCGATGATTATTTTTTGTTAGAAAGCAACTTTGGACATCAACTCCTATACATTGGATTAAAGATGTCGCTGGTAGTTATTGTACCATTCTTGAAAAAATTAAGTCATTTTTTTTCAAGATAATATTTTTCTATATCTCATTCGCGTTTCCATATTGGCTCGGGTTTCCATATATTAAAAATATGTTATCTCATTTAATTACTGTGGAAAAAAATTTTGGTTGAGTCTTGTATTTAGTCTTGGTCTTGCATAGTTGGTCTTGGTATTGGTCTTGTTCTTGTCCATATAGTTTTGGTCTTGGTCTTGCGAGTCAAACAATGATCTTGCTCTTTGCTTTTTTGCAAGACTAAGACCAAGACTGCAAGACTAAGACCAATTTTGCTCATCACTAGCCTTCCTCGACTATCGAACACTTTTTTTTTATTTATTTATTGTGTACACACTTATTATAGAGAAAGTTTCCAGTGGCCCTCACACTAGGCCTAGCCTGTATCGTGAGGATCTGATTGGTTCATAATATCGATTATAATACACATATATTTTTGTTTTTTAACTAGAGTAGTATGATGACAATAATAATACAGGAACAAAAAGGAAATAAATTACTTATGAAGTGAACTATTATACACTGATAAGAATATCGAATAATTTTTCAAATCGGACCACTGGTTCCAGAAATTAGCGCGTTCAAACAAACAAACTCTTCAGCCTTAAAAAATATAAATTGTCTCAAGTCCATTCAACCACAAGTTTACCTACAAACTTTGAACGCGTAGTATTCAATTTCCCCCTTATTGTCAGACGAGTCAACAGCCAGATAACACTCGCTTTGTTTCACCTCGCTACGACGCGGTATTGTTTTAATATAATAAACTACTAGCAGATCCACTTCGTCTGCGTCACAGCACTCGATATTTTTGGTGTTCTCTCAGTTTTAATTCTTCCAGTCACAGCCAAGATATCAAACTTGTTATTATAAAAAAACTTGAGAGGTGTCACGGGATACCCGAATAGAACGAAGTTCCTTTCGATTAAAAGATATCTTATATTTTTTTTCCTAACGTAACACGCGATAAGGAACGTGTTTTAAAAGATTTTGATCACAGCGCCATCTAGCGATAATCATCTAAAATAAAATAAGTGTCGTGACAACTTTTCATAAGATTTTTTTCCGTCTAGCCCCCTTTCACAACGTGGGATAAGGAACTTCGTTCCAAAAATAGAAAATCGGAATACGCTCTATGGTAGGCAAACAATCAACGTGGGCGGAGCTACGGGTAAGAGTGCTGTAGTGCGTAACGCGACGTGTCGTCCCGCATAGCCCCGTGCGGTTTTAGGCGCGGTTCAACTCTGACATATCTCACTTGCAGGGCAGGTGGAAATTCAGTTATTTCTTACGACGAATAAAAGCAAACAGTATAAAGAAAAACTTTTCCTAAAGACAGTATATTCACGCTATGATTGATGATGATGCTATATCTTTTTAATTTATGTTACTGTGTTGTTGTTTTTTTTTTTTGGATTTCTTATTGTTGTAAAGATAATATTATGTTGATTTTATTTTTGTTCCTTTAAAAAAAAAAAAATATTTTCTATACTTTTGTTTTGCAATTAAGTCGTGTGTGTGACGTCATTGCCGGGCTCCACCAGAATACCAGCGCTGCAACTTTGTGTGCAGCATAAAATTGAGGTGGTTGCCTTTTGGGCACATATATTCTATTTCTTATCTGTTTTTTTTTTAGTAATAATATTATGTATTGGATATGTGTGGCTAATAAATCATTTTCTTTCTTTCTTTCTTTCTTCTATGATATGTTCCTCTTTAAACGAGGTTTAAGAAAAGTCCTGTATAGTAGATAGATAACGGATAAAGATTCCCTCATTGCCCTGACATTGCAGAGGTCCATGAGCGATGGTAACCGCTTACCATCAAGTGGCCCGTAGTAGTATAAAAAGGTATTTCAAAATTACACCCTGTATCACAAAAAAAGTATTTCTTACACGTTTCACTATTCGTCGGATAGTTTTACAATCTACATCTATTTGGAAATTGAATTGCGTTCAAGAGCAATGCCGTAAAATTGAATGTCATCCGCATAAGTTACTGATATCTTTTAGATATTGACTGAGATATTAGCGGAAATATAAAATTTTGTAGATATAAATGTAGTTAACTAAAAATCCTTACTTAATAAATATATGTGCGTCACTCAACATTGGTACCGACTGAAAACCAGCGTCGGGAAAGTCGGTCGTTCTGATCGACGTTCCTTCGGCATATGCTGAGTCGGGGACCAATTTTGAGCACTAATGTTAAATTAGCATTAGTTACTATTACTATCGCATATCGGAAAAGGATTCTAAAAATCCTTTGAAGATATGTGAAGTCCCCAATCCGCACTGGGCAAGCGTGGTGGACTATACCTAATCCCTCTTCTGAGGAGACCTGAGCCCAACAGTGGGCAGTAATGGGTTGGTACAGACAGACAGACAGACTATTATTAAGTAATTTTGTAGTCTGGATTGTTAAATTGTGCTCAAAATAAATTATTTATTGACGTGACAACGTCTTATAAATTGGTTTGCCGGGTGACACTTCACTTCACTGCGTTACGCTCCGCTCACGTTATGCGCTCACAATGAGAGCGAGTGAGAGGCACGCGTGCCGCGTCACTTTTTATGTCTGTCTCTCTCGCTCTTAGGCGGGCTAACCATGCCCGAGTCGTTGTCACGTAAAACTTTCGCCCGTATACCGACTTTACAGGCAACCAATTTTTTTTAATATTTTATATACGAATACTTTATGAGTGCGAAAATAACTCTGTTTGTTTGTCTGTTACGCTTTCCCGTTTAAACCTCTCAACCGATGTTTTGTGAAATTTGGCACAGACAACCTTTAGACCCTGAGAAAGAACATAGGCTACCTTTAATTCCGAAAAAAAGTGATGAAGAAAAAAACTGATTATAGACTTCACGCAGACGATGTCGCGGGCGGCAGCTTGTAAGTAATATTTTTGATGAAAATTAAAACGACTAACTTCCATTTCTCAAGAATATTTCAAAAACTAGTACTTAGAATTTCATAAAATTAAGATCAGAATATCTTACACGAGAAAAAAGAATCATAGAAACCGGCTCATTAAGAAAATGAATAAACGCAAACATGCACAACATAATAATATCTGGTCCACAAAAAAGCTACATTGTTGAAACAGTTTCCGAAATATCTACCTACGGAATAATTGGATCGTACGAGAATTATGACCTTTTACTGTACTGTACTGTAACAACCCATTACTGCCCACTGTTGAGCTCAGGTCTCCTCCGAAGAGGGGTTAGGCATAGTCCACCACGCTTGCCTAATGCAATTAAGTGAAATGAAATGAAATGAAATATTTATTTAACTAAATTTAGGACATACAATATTAAGCAGTGACTGCACTAGGACAAGCCTGTGTCGCAGGAGGTCTGTGTTAACAAATAATTCTCTTAACCAACATATTAAGACACCAAACATAAAGTAAAATATCATTCTAATCGGTCCACCGAAACGAGTTATGCGTGGATCACAAACACGTAACAATAAATTTCTTACGAAAAAAACCTAAAAAAACTTGTAACACACGTAAACAAGGCTTTCTTTTCAATATACCTGGATATTGTGTTCTCCTATTTATATAAGGGTGTCCAGTGGTCAATACCAAACATTATTACAGCTCCAGGCTATTTCTAAAGCCAACGGAAAGGTTTCCTAATATTAACACCTCTAGCTACTGCTACATGAACCTTAATTCATCCGTAGTACTAGTTTCCTCTCCTCAATAGTCTGTGTGTCTATTTATAAGAAGATACGTGTGACCACCTCTAGCTACTGCTACATGAACCTTAACTCATCCGTAGTACCAGTATCCTCTCCTCAATAGTCTGTGTGTCTATTCATCAGACGATACGAGTGACCACCTCTAGCTACTGCTACATGAACCTTAACTCATCCGTAGTACCAGTATCCTCTCCTCAATAGTCTGTGTGTCTATTCATCAGACGATACGTGTGACCACCTCTAGCTACTGCTACATGAACCTTAACTCATCCGTAGTACCAGTATCCTCTCCTCAATAGTCTATGTGTCTATTCATCAGACGATACGAGTGACCACCTCTAGCTACTGCTACATGAACCTTAACTCATCCGTAGTACCAGTATCCTCTCCTCAATAGTCTGTGTGTCTATTCATCAGACGATACGAGTGACCACCTCTAGCTACTGCTACATGAACCTGAACTCATCCGTAGTACCAGTGTCCTCTCCTCAATAGTCTGTGTGTCTATTCATCAGATGATATGTGTGACCACCTCTAGCTACTGCTACATGAACCTTAACTCATCCGTAGTACCAGTATCCTCTCCTCAATAGTCTGTGTGTCTATTCATCAGACGATACGTGTGACCACCTCTAGCTACTGCTACATGAACCTTAACTCATCCGTAGTACCAGTATCCTCTCCTCAATAGTCTGTGTGTCTATTCATCAGACGATACGTGTGACCACCTCTAGCTACTGCTACATGAACCTTAACTCACCCGTAGTACCAGTATCCTCTCCTCAATAGTCTGTGTGTCTATTCATCAGACGATACGTGTGACCACCTCTAGCTACTGCTACATGAACCTTAACTCATCCGTAGTACCAGTATCCTCTCCTCAATAGTCTGTGTGTCTATTCATCAGACGATACGAGTGACCACCTCTAGCTACTGCTACATGAACCTGAACTCATCCGTAGTAACAGTATCTTCTCTTTAACAGCCTGTCTAAATTCAAATCGAAATATCCATTACATCCCAACTCTGAGCTTATCATTTCAATTCCAACTTTAAACCGGCGACACGTCCGACCACGACAAAAGTCTGCGGGGGAGTGCGATATCGAGTTCGAAATTCAAATTAAATGGCTGACCGGAAATGCGATGTCGGACGTTTCCGTCGTTCCCGTTCCGTTTTACGCTGCGTTCAGTCGCTGCGATAGTTTTGTATTTGAGCTGAAGTTTGATTTGTATAGTAGATTGAAACTGTCTGTGACTGTATATATTATTATGTGTATGTAAGTCTTCCTACTGGCATGTAGGTATAGGAGGCAATTGTAAGTTGTTACCGTCGCTCTGGATTTCTTTCACCGTTCAAGACTTTCTTCAAGTCTTTTCAAGTACATACCTATGTTTTTCTTGCGACCTTAATTGTAGTTTTATTACAAAGTTTATTTATGCTAGAAAATATCTAAATGTGTTATAAAAGAGCTGAGAATACACTCCAATAAATACTAATGGTGGTAAGAACCCATTAATTATGAATAAATTAAATCGAAAATGTCATAAAAATTAAGACACATTTCCAATAACACAGAAAGCTTCATTACAAACACAATGTAAAGTTAAATCAAACTTTACACATAATTTAGTTATGTTAACATGATTTGAAACGCGACATGTGTCTGCGTTGAACGGAACGTAACTTGATATCGGCCAATCAGACGAGTTCGCGCGCTTCCGACATCTCGTGAGCGCCATTTTGTGGTTTGACGTTTGATGGTACTGTTGTTTTACGATGGTAAGTTGTTAGAATGTCTTTCGAGTTTAAATAAACTTTGTGATTTAGTGTAATGTACTATTTAATTGGTTTTAGTTTTGTAGTACCTAGGCGAATAAAAAAAACTTGAGAGGTGTCAAGGGACACCCGGATGGAACGAAGTTCCTTTCGATTAGTGAGAGAATTGTAATTTTGATCACAGCGCCATCTAGCATTAATCATATAAAACAAAATAAGGAATTGTTTTAAAAGATCTTAATCACAGCGCCATCTAGCGATAATCATCTAAAACAAAAAAAGTGTCGTGTCGTGTGTCGTGTCGTGTCGTGACAACTTTTTCATAAGAATTTCCGTCTAGCCCCCTTTCGATAACGCGCGATAAGGAACTTCGTTACAATATTATGGTCGATTCTAAACGATATTTAAAATTAACAACTAGACGTCTAGTCGTCAATAATAAACTTTACAAGTAATAACTTTTCATAAACGACAGTTACCTAGGTATTTTTTTACAATCTTATAATCTTTAAAATAATCTTTTTCCTAATAAAAAAATACTTATCGAAATCGGTTCATCTAGATTCTAGAACAAAATATATGCAAACTAAAACGAAAAACTAGATTTTGTGTACATAGCTCCAAAAGTACACATTCGTACGAAAAACACATCCAAATCGGTCCCCACAAAACTTTCGAGTTCCCTTCGAGAACCGCTAGTAATCCCTGTTTTAAATAAGCATTTGTTTCTGAATGCATTGTGTTTGTCCCATTGTCTCGGGGATGTTTTGATGTGTGCTTTTGTGAGCCGTGAGAGAAGGGAGACTATGTTTGGTTTCAATATTGTTTGTTTTTTGATGTGAAACCGCACGTAAAACCGTCCATGAGCGACGGTAACCACTTACGATCAAGTAACCAGTGGACCTGCCTGCCTACATGGCAAAAAAATTGATTCGGAAACCGGGAAGTTGATCAAATTCAAAGTTTGTACCCGAACTTACATAGGTACATAGTTACATCAAGTGCAAGTTTATATGAGGCTTGTAAAAATCAAAATGGCCTACAACCATCTTTGAAGAATACCACATAGATAGACAACGATTCAAATCTTAATGAAATGATGTCAATACCTACGCTCAAACAACACTGAACTTAGAATTATCGAATATCTCTTTTTAAGAAATGTACAGAAAATCATAAAATTTTGTCATTTTAAAACATAACTCCGAAACTTTATCATCGATCTTTACAAAGATTTAAAGAGGCCCCACAACGACCATCACCTCTCATATACAAAAATAATAAATAAAGTAGAAATAAAACTCAATTTGACTACCATTTACAAAGTCAATCAAAAACAATAATTTCTTAAAGTTAAATAAAACTCCAAACAAGTTTAAATTTTACGATCAAAACTACACTTGAAGAATCGTAAAAAATAATTGGAAAAAATGGGCATTGTACATTGAAATTGTATTTGCATTTTGCATAAATATGTCGCAAAATGTCGCTCGGACCAGCTTTAATTTGTATTTTATACAGAAAGCTTTGGGGGAACTTTAGAAAGACAAACATGGATAATCCCTACTAATATTATAAATGCGAAAGTAACTCTGACTTACACTATTACTAAACGGGTTCTTTCCACGATTATTTTCAATTGAGCGATCCCGATATTTCGGCACTGTTTCAAGCGCCATGATCACGGGAAGACTGAAGAACTGCGGGTAGGTCATTTAAGAGCAGGCAAATCTGTCTACCCTCTTTCTCGTTCGTTCGTTGAAAATAATCGTGGAAAGAACCCGTTTAGTAATAGTGTAAGTGATGTAGATAACCGCGAGTCTTTAAAGAAATTTGTAACTCTGACTGTCTGTTACGTTTTCCCGCTTAAACCTCTCGACCGATTTTGATGAAAGGCAGGGACAATCTTTAGACCCTGAGAAAGAACATAGGCTACCTTTTAATTGAAAGTGACGCAGACGAAGTGGCGTGGGCCCGCTTGTAAAATACAAGTACATAATACTGCTTAGAAGAATACAAAAATATTATATTTTAAAGAAAACGCTTTAAGCTTTTACGACCCTGGATATCATGTAGTACTGCTACTAGTTAATACAAGTAAAACGAGCCCAAACACGACAGGTCTATCTTGTTGGAACGAAGTTCCTTATCGCGCGTTGTGAAAGTGGGCTGGACGAATCTTTTAAAACACGTTCCTTATTTGTTTTAGATGATTATCGCTAGATGGCGGTGTGATCAAAATCTTTTAAAACACGTTCCTTATTTGTTTTAGATGATTATCGCTAGATGGCGGTGTGATCAAAATCTTTTAAAACACGTTCCTTATTTGTTTTAGATGATTATCGCTAGATGGCGGTGTGATCAAAATCTTTTAAAACACGTTACTTATTTGTTTTAGATGATTATCGCTAGATGGCGCAGTGATCAAAATCTTTTAAAACACGTTCTTTATCGCGTGTTACGTTAGGAAAAAAAAAAGAGATATCTTTTAATCGAAAGGAACTTCGTTCTGTTCGGGTGTCCCATGATACCTCTCAAGTTTTTTGGTACAGGAGTTCCTATGGCTATCTTCCGACTACATTGGATCAGCGCCATCAGCATATTATTGCATTGTCACCCGATATACATCTGCGTGCAAAATGTCAATCCAATCAAACTTAACTCGTAAGATTCTACCCGAACTTACATAGTTATATCCAAGTTAATATACAGTAAAATAATATTGGACTGTCCACGTTACTATTATCGTTGATTCGGAAACGCAGTCTGCTTAACAAATACGACATCCCCTTAAGACAACCGTTTTACTTGTTGCTTTTCTTATTTTTAATGTACTATAGCTCTGAACAATGTAGGGATCCAATGGTATTATATTAACAATGTTTTAGTAAAGAAAATCTTTCTTAATCTGTATTAATCTGTGTACGAATACTAATAATCGGTTGGTGAATATCTCCCTTCCGCTTTTGTGCTCTTTATTCAATCTATCTTAAGTAGTATCTATTAAAAGTGGACAATTATGTTATGTTCTTTCTTTAAGGTTGGCAATCATCAGTAACACTTATTATTATTGTGATAATTGCGATGAATGTTTTTTCTGAGCGGATCCGCTGTAATCCCGTGATACAGGTTCGCCTAGTGCGGGGGACAGAGTTCTGTTTGTTAGATTTCTAAGCTTAGTTACATAATAGTATATTGTAAAATTAAACATCTGTAACCTACTTTTTGAACAATAAATTTTATTTTATTTTATTTTTTATTTTTTTATCTTAGGTATGTATGTAAAAATATAAGTTGGTGTACGCTTCGAAAGCTCAAAAAGTTTTGCACCGATCGAGTTGATATTTTAGAATAATACATAATCCACATCAAGGATTGTTTTTATCTAATTTTTGCGTCAGTTCCATATCCGCGACGGCGAAAAAGCAGTTTTTTTAACGATCACCTTTGTACCAATGACAGCGCCATCTGCCGGAAGCGACGAAAACACTCGCTGACATTACAATGTGACACAGCGAAATGTCCCAGGGTACAGCTAGTGCTTCATAAAAAGTATTACAGTAATCGGATTTAGTTGTAATACGCACCGTTTTTTTCGATAATCTGTTTCCATTTAGATAGCAACTTTAAAAAACCTCCTTCTTAGAACCCCTCCACCTTATTTGCGAAAAACTCGGAAAATTACTTTAAATTTTCCATCATGCTCAAGTTATAAGTGTATCGGCGGCGCAACAACAATTAAGTTTATATTTTTTTAAGAGATAAGCATTTACTTAATTACGTATATCAACTGATCAGTTTGTTTTTATTTTTTTTTATTTTTATTTGATTAAATTACACAACTTTTAAAATCGCATGATCGTACTACATTGTTAACAAAAATATAATAATACTAGTGGGCCCCCGCAACTTCGTCTGCGTCTGGCCAAACTGTAAATCTAAACCATTCTCGAATCTCCACGAACACACACAAAAAATTTCATCAAAATCGGTCCAGTCGTTTAGGAGGAGTTCAGTCACATACACACGTACACAAGAAATATATATATTAAGATGTATTACGTTGCTATATAAATGTTCGCACTTTGAAGTATCTATATTATTGTCTGCCAAAACTTACATTTTAAGTTTGTTGACTTTCATTTATTTTTGGCTGTAAATTTTCTAATCGTGAAAACCTGTTACTGGCTTTTAGTTTTAAATTATATTTCTTAATCTAACTAATGTGCTGGTGGTTTTCCTTTATATGAATAAATAAATAAATATAGTAATGGACGTCTAAACGTATTCTGTAAAAGACATTTTAATAGACTTTAAGTTTTAATAAACAATTTGAGTACTAAAAACGTCTGGAACACGTTTCTCGAACAATAAAATAAGTTTATAGTTTTTGAAATGGCGACTACGAACTGAATTATTTAATTTTAATTCTTCTGAATGACTGACTTTATGTTGTTTGTTTTCGATTTACACTGGTTTTCATGCTTTTGTTTTTTTTTTTGTTTCCCTGGTATACGTAATTTTATAACGCACACTATTATAATTACAATCTAGTCTAATTCAGACTAATAAGCAATATTGTTTTAACCTAAATTACTATATGATTTTATGCTAAGAATGTGTCCATTGGCACTTTTCTTATTGTCTCTATTATTAAGGTGTATACACAATGCTTTTGTGAACCGATTTTAATGTTTATTTCGAAAAGTTTAGTCATCTTGAGAGCTAAATTTATCGATTTTTGATTGAGTATATCGCATGAAAATGCAATAATATGGAGCTGATCTGATGATAGAGTCGGTAGCAATAGGAATTTCTGTACTAAACAAGATAGACCCGTCGTGTTTGGGCTCGTTTTACTTGTATTAGCATTCTACTGTTACATGATATCCAGGATCATAAAAGCTATTATTTTTAATTATGTATATTTATTTCACATTTTTTTAGACCTAAACTAGCTGCTTCGCGCAACTTCGTCTGCGTCGAAAAAAAAAAAATTAGGGGTGGACTACTCCTAACATTTATGAAGATGAAAAATAGATGTTGGCCGATTCTCATATATACCGGATAAGCACAATAAATTTCATCAAAATCGGTCAAGTCGTTTCGGAGGAGTATGGCAACAAAAACTGTGACACGAGAATTTTATACATTAGATGTAGTACTTTGAATTTTGATCAACTCATTGATTAAATGGCAATTGGAGACTTTCGAATTTATCTTGATGAGAGTCCTAAAGAGTATGTGATTAACTGTGACTGTCCCCCTGTCATTGCTGAGGTCCATGAGCGACGGCAACCGCTTAAATTCAAACTTTAAACCATATAATTCAATGCTAATGAGGCTTTCCAATGTCAGGGCAATAAGGGGTCGTTATCTATCACCTACCCATACAGGACTTTTCTTAAACCTCGTTTAAAGAGGGACATGTCATAGCGCTCCGGGAACACCGCGGATAGGAGTCCATTCCAAATCGGAACACGTCTCATCTTCGTGGTGGGGTAGTGATTGAGGCTTGTCTTCTATGGGTTCAAACCGACTTGTAACTCTTAATCTAAATTTTAAAAAGATTAACGTGCAACACCACTAATTTAAAATGGTGAAAGAAAACATCGTGAGGAAACCGGCATTTTGGAAAATTATCAAAATCCTTCTATGATATGCTCTGTCCCCTGCATTATGGTAACGTGGTAGACCATACCTGATCCCTCTACTCAGGAGACCTGAGCCCAGCAGTGGGCAGTAATGAGTTGTTATTACTGGAACCTCATTTAAACGGACATGGTACCACGAAAAATAAAACCTTAAACTTCAAGTCAAATAAAATTGTATTTGAAACTATTTCGTCTGAGTCATAAAGAAAGGTATTCAAACATTTATAAACAGTATTGATTTTGCTGCGGTGTTTGTTCGTCCAATGGAAATACGGTCCAACGCCTTCGGGGTGTTGTCGTGGAGCTAAGAAAATGTTTGAGCAGAGTTGGTAGGAACCGACTTTAGAAAAGGTGGTTTCGAGTTTTAGTTAAAGTTGTATATTGGTCTAAGATGGCGGTCGATACAAAATGGCGGATTACATATTTCTTACTAAGGCTAAATGAAAGGTCTTAAGACAAGTACCCTTATTTTGCCACCTCTCACTCCCACCACTGTAACTCCTGTGTAGCTAGGATTCACAGCGGCGACCATCGTAATGACTCTGAGCAGTGAAGCCCAGGAACACGAGGGAAAGCATAACTTGTCTTGGACCCCGCAACGAATTTAATCATAAGATGTTAGAAGGAGTAGGTAAAACATAATAAGTTTTGACTTCCCTTCTCGCAAAGCGGGAGTAAAAAATTAAAATGTATTACGTCAATTAACACATAAATTACATACATCTGAAATCATATTTGATGTTGATTGTCGAGGGTTTTTTATTGCCATGTAGACGACCGGGCCACCTGATCGTAAGTGGTTACTGCCGCTAATGAACCTCTGCAGAAGACACTGCCCCGCAACCTACCTTTAAGGACTGTCTTTAAGCCTCGTTTGAAGAAAGACAAGTCATAGCGCTTGAACTCCGAAGAGGGGAGATCAATCCATAGCCGGTTGAGGCATGGCAAGAGTTCCTGAAACGATCCATTGAAAATCTATACTTAATATTACAAAGCTGAAGAGTTTGTTGGTTTGAACGCGCTAATCTCAAGAACCACAGGTCCGATTTCAGAAATTCTTTCAGTGTCGGATAGTCCATTTATCGAGGAAGGCTATGTTATATCCCTCCGTGACGAATACGGAATTGCATGGTTCAACTAGTGAAAAATAAAAATGCCACATCCAAACTGAAAATTTCGTGCATCCACGTTTTTACGCATGACACGCCTACTTCACACCACGCCTACTCGAATGGGCGTGGCACATATGAAATATATTATACATAGGTGAAGTACATAAAAGTCAGAATTTTTCTCCTCGAACACATTTTTGCCTGACGGGTTAGGTTTGGTGAAACCACCCTCTGGGATAAGGGTTAAGCCTTAAAAGTAGGGTAAATGGAAAATTGGGAATCCATAAGGGATTTTAGGTGTCATATAAAAAACGGGAATAAGAGAAAGTAAGAAAAACCATTTACTTGACTCTTTAAACGCGGTTTAAGAAAAGTCCTGTATAAGTAGGTGATAGATAGCGGCCCCTTATTGCCCTGACATTGCAGATCATGAGTGACGGTGACCGTTTACCATCAGGTGAATTGTCGTTAGTCTGTCTTGCAATAAAAAAAAACTATCGGTCTATACCTCTAAACCTTAATGTGAAAAAGATTTGTGTGCATCACAACACTGGCTAAAAACGGTGAAGGAAAACATCGTGAGGAAACCTGCATGTCGGAAAAGGATTCTAATACCTTCGAAGATATGTGAACTTTCAATCAAATTGTAGTCTTGTGGTAGAAAAGTAAAATGAGCCTAAACCCGTAATACCACGAGCGCAGACATTGACGTTGCAGAGGTCTATGAGCGACGGTAACCACTTACGATCAGGTGGTTCGTTCGGTTGCCTACATGGCAATTAAAAACACGATAAGTCCATCTTGTTTAGTACATGAGTTCCTATAACTTTAGACTTTATCATCAGATCAGCGCCATTTTGTTATATTATTGCATTGTCACGCGATATACATCTGCGTCTTAAATGTCAGCTCAATCGGAAACCGGGAAGTTTGTCAAATTTAACTCGCAAGATTCCACCCGAAATTGCATAGTTACATTTAGTGCAAATAAATGTAAAGCTTGTAATAATGTGCAAATAACGACACGACATTGTTATTAAATCTAGGTACTATATTTTTGAGGTTGTTATAGTAGGCTCGCCAACATCCAACACCCATAAAAAAACAAATGACGAATTTTGTCACAATTAATCAATTCTATGTCTATGAATAATTCTTCAGAACAATATTTCATGATTTCCGTGTTTGCGTATTTCTATTTTTTGATTGAACTAATTTTAATGATACTTTTTAAAACAAATATCGTGGGTATAACGTCATAAACAATGATAAAGATCGGACTTATTTGTAGTTTTTGAGCTATTCCTGAAAAATGGTTGGTCTTTTTCATTTTGTAAAAGTGGTTTTTCCATTATGATTTTTTTTATTCACATTTTGTGTGTGGAGTACATTTACTTCCTTCCTAGTCTAGGTTATTTCTTCAAGCAAATCATGTTGACAAATGATGAAGACTCTCCACAGTAATCCAGAGATGTTGTCCCAATTTCGTTCTCCAAATAAAAAAGCCAATAAAAGCACCATGCGCACATCCCGTCCGATGGTAAGTAATCACTCTGACATTCGGTATATCGCCCTAAGGACCTCTAACCACGGAACCCCTGGCATTAGGGGATGTTTACGGCTCGTAGTACAAGGGTGAACAGAGGACATAAATATTTTATATCCGAAGCGACATTTAGTGGTCGCGCAGGGGAATCAATTTGCAAGGTTTCGTTCCTAATTAAGTGATTAAGTATTTGGCGATCAGACAGGTAATTTACGATCATTCGGGACTGTCTCATGAAGACACAGATCATTAATTGTACTACGGATGAGTTAAGGTTCATGTAGCAGTAGCTAGAGGTAGTCACACGTATCGTCTGATGAATAGACACACAGACTATTGAGGAGAAGATACTGGTACTACGGATGAGTTAAGGTTCATGTAGCAGTAGCTAGAGGTGGTCACACGTATCGTCTGATGAATAGACAGACAGACTATTGAGGAGAGGATACTGGTACTACGGATGAGTTAAGGTTCATGTAAAAGTAGCTAGAGGTGGTCACACGTATCGTCTGATGAATAGACACACAGACTATTGAGGAGAGGATACTGGTACTATGGATGAGTTAAGGTTCATGTAAAAGTAGCTAGAGGTGGTCACACGTATCGTCTGATGAATAGACACACAGACTATTGAGGAGAGGATACTGGTACTACGGATGAGTTAAGGTTCATGTAGCAGTAGCTAGAGGTGGTCACACGTATCGTCTGATGAATAGACACACAGACTATTGAGGAGAGGATACTGGTACTACGGATGAGTTAAGGTTCATGTAAAAGTAGCTAGAGGTGGTCACACGTATCGTCTGATGAATAGACACACAGACTATTGAGGAGAGGATACTGGTACTACGGATGAGTTAAGGTTCATGTAAAAGTAGCTAGAGGTGGTCACACGTATCGTCTGATGAATAGACACACAGACTATTGAGGAGAGGATACTGGTACTACGGATGAGTTAAGGTTCATGTAGCAGTAGCTAGAGGTGGTCACACGTATCGTCTGATGAATAGACACACAGACTATTGAGGAGAGGATACTGGTACTACGGATGAGTTAAGGTTCATGTAAAAGTAGCTAGAGGTGGTCACACGTATCGTCTGATGAATAGACACACAGACCATTGAGGAGAGGATGGTCATCAATATTCAGAAATTGTATGACTTTTAAAAAACTTATGAAAGTCGATTTTGTTCTTAAGCTTCTAAAGCTCAAAATAAAATAAAAAGGAAACTTCTAAGTTTAATACTTGGATTGTTTTGAGCTTGTTTCATTGCACAAGGGACGGCCGCACCTGGGCGAAAACTTTCATAATAAATATTATGAAGGATCCTTGTATTTCATTTCGTTTTATTGGCACGACTGATTTTGTTTCTTTTAGTACATAAAAGACAATAATAAGATGTATTTTCATATCCTAAAGTAGTAAAGTATGATAATATAATATGGAAAAAATAAATAAATAAAAATAAAAAAACGACCGACTTCCATTTTTACAAGCTTTATATATTAACTTACACTGGATGTAACTTTGTACTAATGCACCTATGTAAGTTCGGGTGGAATCTCGCGAGTTAAGATTTGACAAACTTCCCGTTGACTGATTGAGCTGAAATTTTTACGAGCCCAAACACGACGTGTTTGTGCTCGTTTTACTTGTAACTAGCACTCTACTGATACATGATATTCAGGATCTTAAAAGCTTGTAGTTAAACTGTGTGATTTCAAAATACGATTATTATAATTTTTGGATCGAAGTTCCTTATCGCGCGTTGTGAAAGGGGGCTAGATGGAAAAAAATCTTACGAAAAGTTGTCACGACACTTTTTTTGTTTTAGATGATTATCGCTAGATGGCGTTGTGATTAAAATATTTTATTACAATTCCCTCACTAATTAATCGAAAGGAACTTCGTTCTATCCGGGTGTCCCTTGACGCCTCTCAAGTTTTATTAATTACTAGCTTTTGCCCGCGACTTCGTTCGCGTGGACTTCAGATTCGTCCCGTCTAGCCCATCTAGTTCGCGACGTCTATAATATAGTACTATTATACCGCAAAAAATGTGTTTTTTACGACCTTAGAAACCTCAAAAACTGTAGCCTATGTGTTATTCTGATGTATAAGCTATATTGTGGTAAAGTTTCATTCAAATCCATTCAGTAGTTTTTACGTGAAAGAGTAACAAACATCCATACATTCAAACTTTCGCCTTTATAATATATATTAGATATAGTACAAACATTACATAAAGAAAGAAAATGCTTTTCTTCGCACAAAATTTTACTCAAATTAAGACTATTTTCACTGAAAATTAAGTTCTTCATAACATACCGTACAAAAACATTTCAAGGGCAAAACCGAGTACCGATAAGAAATATGATCGTGTACATCAATTTATCCGGTTTTTATTGAAATATACCCGGGTATTACGGTCGTAAACCGGTTAACCGGAACCCTAATCCATCTGGAGAGATCTATGGAACGGCGCGGAGTAAAAAAACGGTATTTATTAAGGTGGGCCTACATGTGGCCTTTTGTGAACATTTTATTTTAATATAACTTGTTTTCTCTGTGGTTTACAATGAAGTATTACTGTACTAACCCATTACTGCCCACTCCTGGGCTCAGGTCTCCTCAGAAGAGGGGTTAGGCATAGTCCACCACGCTTGTCCAGTGCGGATTGGGGACTTCACATATCTTCAAAGGATTTTCAGAACCCTTTTCCGATATGCAGGTTTCCTCACGATGTTTTCCTTCACCGGTGTTAGCCAGTGGTGTTGTGAAAAATTGCACATAAATCTTTTTTATATGAAGATTTAGAGGTACAAGCCGGCCGGTTTTGAACCCGCGACCTCCCGTACGGAAGGCAAGCGCTTCAACCACTCAGCCACCACGACTGCCGTTGCTGTTGCTATTGCTGTTGTACAAATCTATTATTTGCATAGGTAAATGTAACATCGAGGACGGCACGACGGTAAAGAATACTGTAGTGCGTAACGCGTCGTGTCGTCCCGCATAAACCCGTGCTAGGTTCTGGCCTCAGCTGGAGTCCAGACCTTGAGTGTCAGTTTAAGTTTTAGTGCGCTTCAACTCCTGGAATCTTGCGAATTATACTGTGGGTACAGTAGACTTATGGCCAAAGGGAGATCTCCGACCGGGCGAAGTAGTGTATGCCCGGTCAGGCCGAAGCCCTCTGTAGTAGATTTCAGATGTCGTATATATGCGAAGATTACTGCAAATGTCGTAACCGCGATTCAGGATCTCGCGCGTTATTATTGGTCGCCACATATACCAACTTAAAAAATAGATGTTACATGTAAACCAATCTTAAATACAGTAATGTATGAAGAAATATAAATTTTTATTCACGTCACGTTACGTACGCGAATGTGTACATAAATATTTACTTTATTTTTATATATACATACACTTACAAATATTAAACGAATGCTTAACTGTATTCAATGATATTATAAAACCTTACGAAACAAACTTAAAATATTTTTTTTAGTACTTTCATGCATTTTCAACGGGTTCTTACCACAATATTTAATTAATTGAGTTGTCTCGATATTTCATCGTTGTTGCAAACGTCATGATCACGAGTAGTACCACTGGAACTCGAACTCACATTTCAACATATTTTATCACACTGACAGTATCGGCTGTTTTTTTCTGATGTTGTATGGAAAACGAACGACTATCGTTGCGGACTTCCTTACTTTGATGAAAAAAAAAATCCAAATTCTAAAATAAAAGTGGTTCTAAGTTTTATTTCGACGGGTCATTCACCCCGCGTCAGATTGTCCAAAGTTACAGATCCACCCTGTATGTGAAACACTCCAGGAACACCAAGGACGAATCATAAAATAATTTAATAATAATACGTTTTTCTACTTAGTCGTGGTGGGGTAGTGGTTGAAGCGCTTGCCTTCCGTACGGGAGGTCGCGAGTTCAAAACCAGGCCGGCTAGTACCTCTAAATCTTAATATGAAAAAGATTTATGTGCAATTTTTCACAACACCACTGGCTAAAAACGGTGAAGGAAAACATCGTGAGGAAACCTGCATATCGGAAAAGGGTTCTAAAAATCCTTTGAAGATATGTGAAGTCCCCAATCCGCACTGGGCAAGCGTGGTGGACTATGCCTAATCCCTCTTCTGAGGAGACCTGAGCCCAACAGTGGGCAGTAATGGGTTGTTACAGTACGTTTTTCTACTTACAATGTATTTAAAAAACAGTTCTTTATTAAACACATTAATTATATTATGTAAACTAAACGCCCCCTTACCGTGGAACGCGCCGTGCACCTGTATAAGTACTTAGCACAAGTAATCGTACAAATATTTCGTTCCCGACGAAGAAATATTAAATTTTAATACACATCGGAAGTGTACGTGCTTGCTCATTACTTGTATATACAGGGTGTTCTATTTTATTATTAAAAAATAAACAAAAATTTATCTTACAGAAAACTTTCTAAAACGAACCCAAACACGACGGGTCTATCTTGTTCAACACAACAGTTCCTATGACCACCTTCCATTATCAGATCAGCACCATTTTATCATATTATTGCATTGTCACGCAATATACATCTGCGTGCAAAATGTCAGCTCAATCGGAAACCTGGAAGTTTGTCAGAATAGCTTGCAAGATACCTCCCGTTCGGAAGGAAGTGCTTCGACCACTCGGCCACCACGACTTTCGTCACGCCACAAGTTACATCCAGTGCAAGTTAATATAAAGCTTGTAATTTTTGTCCCACGCAGACAAAGTTACATTACGTTTTTTTTCGAAAATGCTTTTAACTTTCTTGAAAACATCACCCTGTATAAACACAGAAAGTATGGCCGGTAAGTGCTGTATTTTGTACGAAAATTATTGCAGTACTCGCGTTTAGGGATGGGACATGATTGTAGACTATCGATATCGATATTTTTATCCATTTTAAATGTATGTTACACCCCAACCGCGTCAGTTCGTTTTATTTTATTGTTAGATGAATTAGTCTACGGTTCATCTGATGGTAAGTGGTTACTGCAATGTCAGGGTATTGAGGGACCGTTACCTTGCTCTTATTTTCTTTCTTTACTGTCAATTTAGGTGCAATAATAGGCAAAACAACTAAAATAATAAGAATAAAACAAAATCAAAACACAAACAAAGTAAACGTTTGCAAAAATAGGCAAATAATATTATTGTATTATACACATAAAACTTCCTGGATCACTCTACCTATCAGAAAAACTGCATCAAAATCCGTTGCGTAATTTTAAACATATAAGCACATATATAGGAACATACAGCGAAAACGACTTCGTTTTAAATATAGTGACTTTGTCTACTAAACTTCATAACACTCAACAATATATCGATAGAACCACATCCCTAGCGTAATAGCGCCAAAGTGCCGTCTCGGCATCATAACATCGATAATGTACAACACTAATTATGTCGAGTATCGATAATGGCACATCACTATCCGTACTCCAACATATTTCATGTACTTTAGTGAGATTGTTTTTAGATAAACGATTACAGTTTGGAAAATGTAAAATATATTATACGTAATACTTTGAAAAGATAATATTAGATGTTTTTAAGTATTGAACCGATGTAGACATAGACATAGCTTTATTTATGGCGGAAACACACACATACATTGTAATAAATTCAAGAAAAACTACATAATAACAAAATACAAAGTAATTGAACACGTGTTAAAAAAAAATTTGTTTCCACCACAAACCAGTCGAGACTCAGCTAAATGCTAGGTGTTAAATGAGGATTAACAACAACCAACACCGAGCTGGTTTTCAGCTTCAACTGGCAGTGACGTCACCAAGGGTTGCTACAAATTACAAACAAAAAAAAATGTGATAAACAAAAACATCAAAAGAAAAACACATCAACTAAAACAAAAAAAAACAAATTAAATATTGTACGTGTGCACTATATCTTGTAGCCAATGCCCTTATCAATGCAAAAAACAACAAAAATATCAACCAATAGGAATAAGGAACGATTCGCAGAAGTAATGGCGATGATATTTTTTTCGTGAATTATAACAATTATGTAATCTTTGAAATCTCTGTTAAAGACAACGTAAATAAATATAAAAACTATTTTTTACCAATACTTACTTAATTTTAATTTAAAAATATTATAAGTCTATGACACAAATATCGTAGCTTCCTACTAGTAAAAGAATTATCGAAATCGGTTCAGTAGATCCATAGTTTTCTGCTACAATGTTTGTATCATTACTTCCTTATAATATAAGTATATTTTCTAGATGAATAAAATTCCTTGACAAAGAGGTAAACTTTGTTTGTTTGTAATGAAGGCTCAAAAACTACTGGACAGTTTTTAAAAATTCTTTAACCATTCGAAAGCTACATTATCCACGAGTAACATAGGCTAAATTTTATTTTGGAAAAAAATAGAGATCCGTACTAAAACTCCAATAATGTAAGGTGTGAATAAATACCCAAAAACTTTCTTACATCGCGTGCGTTGCGAAAACTATTGATTATAGAACAAAATGATGTACTACGGGTTTGTAGGTCTTATTAAAATCTAACAGTGCCTGAACTCCTGTTTGACGCAGACGAAGTTGCGATCAGCTAGTATACTTTCTAGGTAGTTTAACACTATTTTTATAAAAAGAAATTGTTCCTAGACCAATATTTTTTATCTAAAGTGCTAAAATCTAGAAAAATCGTTTAGAAAATGCCGTGTTTGAACTGAAAATTAAATGGCAAGAGTAATGTGTAAGGCTTAAAGAGAGAACGTGTTAATGTAACATAAAAATAAATCAAAATAAGGGTGACCATGAAACAACTACTTATAAAAAGAGTTCTATAATTTTCTAACTCTAATTGAGTTTTTTTGACCTTTTACAAGCTTTATCGAAGTCGTGGTGGGGTAGTGGTCGAAGCGCGTCCCTCCGAATGGTCGCGGGTTCAAATCCGGTCGGCTTGTACCTCTAAATCTAAATGTGAAAAAGATTTATGTGCAATTCACAACACCACTGGCTAACAACGGTAAAGGAAAACATCGTGAGGAAACCTGCATATCGGAAAAGGGTTCCAAAAAATCCTTTGAAGATATGTGAAGTCCCCAATCCGCACTAGGCAAGCTTGGTGCACTATGCCTAACCCCTCTTCGGAGGAGACCTGAGCCCAGCAGTGGGCAGTAATGGGTTGTTACAGTACATTCTTCAGGTTTATCAGTCTTCTGTTAATTCTATGTTTGTGGTTTAATCTATAATACTACAACTTTTCGCTCTATTGTGTATCTAATTTCATCGGAGTTTTTTTCATAATTATCAACTGTTTCCTAAAACCATTGTCACAGTACAACCCAAGCGCCATTACATCTACTTAAACGACAAAATGGCGGAACGAACGACGCTATTATAAACAAACACTTATAATTTAAAAACTGTTTTCAGACTCTTAGCAAAACATTGTATACTTCCTACAAAATCTGGGCTCCTGGTACTTTTTTTTTAAATCTTGATGAAATATGATGGGTGTTTTGTGTTTGTGGGTGCTCGTAAATAGATGAACCGATTTTGATGAGTCAGATTGTCCAAAATTACAGATCCACCTTGTATATAATATAGTGGGCCAGCGCAACTTCGTCTGCGTCACTTTCAATTAAAGGGTAGCCTATGTTCTTTCTCAGGGTCTAAAGCTTACTTGTGCCAAATTTCATCAAAATCGGTTCTGAGGTTTAAGCGGGAAAGCGTAACAGACAGACAGACTACCTTACTAACCTTACTAATATTAAAAGTACTTTCTCATTTATAATATTAGTAAGGATTTAATTCTCAAATACAAAAAACTAAATGAAGCAGTCAAAAATAATCAACTTTTAATACCGACAAATCTCAATTTAGTATTATTTTAAACTTAACGGTACAAACTCCATTTTCTGAACGATTAAACTCAGAAAAATTTTATTTCTTCATAAAATTCTGTTCTTGTTATGGTTTTAGCTTTTGTTTCTGTACTTAGATTAGGGTTGAAAGATTTTAAATATTCTTTTAGCTTTTTTATAAAACAACCTTTAAAATTATCAATGTTTCTCTACTATATCATGCATGTATTATACACATAAACCTTCGTCTTGAATCACGACATCTATCTATTAAAACGGCATCAAAATCTGTTGCGTAGTTTTAAAGATCTAAGTTTTCCATTTTTTCAGTTACCATTTATTTTATTTTTCTAGTTTTACCTTTTAAATATTATATCTTATTGTATTACATTTTAATATATTTTTAAGGTAATTTTACCTTTTTACACTATGTACTATACTTCATAGAATTTAATAACATTGTATATAATAAATATTAGCATTTCCTACTGCTGAAGCTGGAAACCGAACAATACTTTGGCTTAGTGTCTTAAAGACCGTGTATCTGTCTCACTTGACATTGGCGACTCGTCCCGAGTCGGGGGCGGCGCGACGGGAAAGTGTGCCGAGAGCGTAACGCGTCGCGTCGTCCCTCAAAACCCCATGCTGGGTTCTGGCCTCAGCCGGGGTTCGGCTGAGTTTGAGCGGTTGGAGGTTTTAGTGCGGTTCAATTTCCACATAACGAGGATCCGGTGATTTCATCCCGAGTCTTGGACGAGGTCCAGAAAAAAAAAGAAGAAGAAAGATCTAAGTAAACATAGGGACAGACAGACGGCGGATAGACTTTGTTTTGTACTATGTAGCGACTAGCTGACCCGCTGATTTGTCTGCGTCACAAAGAGAAACAATATACCCTATAGCCATCCTCGATAAAGGAGCTTTCCAAAAATGAAAGATTTTTTGAAATCCGACCAGTAGTTTCGAAGCCTATTCGAGACAAACATTTTTTTTTTAAATTTCATAATATTACAAAAAAGACATGCCCGCTGAGTGTCTTGCCAGTTCTTCTCGGGACGGTGGCTATAATAATTATTTTTTGTTTCCGAACTGGTGGTAGCTTTTAACTTTTGACGTCAACAAGAATGAGCACATCATCTATGTTGAAAATAAAGTATTTCATTTCATATCATTTCAAGATTACAGTGCCATCTAGCATTAATCATGTAAAACAAAATAAGGAATTGTTTTATAAAATATTTTGATCACAGCGCCATCTAGAATTAATCAAATAAAACAAAATAAGGAGTTGTTTTAAAGATTTTATTCACAGCGCCATCTAGCGATAATCATCTAAAACAAAAAACGTGTCGTGACAACTTTTTCATGAGAATTTCCGTCTAGCCCCCTTTCAATAACGCGCAATAAGGAACTTCATTCCAATAAACAGTTAAACCTTTCCTCTTTATAAGTATAAGCTATGCAGTGATTAGGATTATCCCTCCCACCCTTATACGGGGGGTTGAAAGTCCTGTACTTGCCAACCCTGTTGTACAATAACTTGCAGGCAATTTTACGAACTAGACTTCGTCTGAAAGTAGCTCTCTGGAGACGGCGGTGCATTGCAAACAGATGACTGAAATTTTAAACAATTTGACTTGTTAACCAACTTTCCAATAAAGAGGTCTCTCTCCTCTCAATTCGTCTGTATGTTTTTTTATGATTGTTCCTCGATAACTTTAGTTTGGGTGAACCGATTTGAATGATTCTGATGTCAGATGAAAGGTGATGGTTGAACTTAGGTCCCATTATTTTTTAAGATCGAACAAGTTTTGGATCTGTGTTTAAAAATGTGTATTTTTGTTTGAACCGATTTCGATCACTTTTTTTGTTAGAAAGCAGACATTTTGAGCATTACCCCATATAGATTTGATAAAGATCTGACTGGTAGTTTTTGTGCTATGCTTGAGAAATGGAAGTCGGTCGTTTTCATTTTTGTAATAAATATATTAATTTACCTTTAATTAAGCAACGTAGATGAGCTGACTACTTGATGGTAAGTGGTAACCGCTCATGAGCCTTTGCAATGAGAGGAGCTATCTATCAGCTTCTTATTCAGGACTTTTCTTAAACCTCGTTTAAAGAGGGACATGTCATAGCGCTCCAGAAAGCTCATGTTTTCCTACTCCTTCTTTCATCTTCTGATTAAATTCGTTCGAGGTCCAAGACAAGTTAGCTTTCCCTCGTGTTCCTGGGCTTCATTGCTCAGAGTCATTACGATGGTCGCCGTTGTGGCTCCTGTCGATCCTGGCTACACAGGAGTTACAGTGGTGCGAGTGAGAGGTGGACAAAGAATAGCGCTTAGGGAACACCACGGAAGAGAGTGTTTGTAATTTAAAAAAAAAAATTTGGAGACATTTTAAGGCACTTTGTCGAACGTTTTTATTACCTCGTAGACAGACGAGCTAACGGGCCACCTGATTGTAAGCGGTTACCGTTGCTCATGAACCACTGCATTGCTAGAAGACACTGCGGGGCCGCTACCTACGGCCTACCCTTAAGGACTCTCTAAGCCTTCTGAATGAAACAATAAACACTTAAAATAACATAGTATTTATTCATAACAAAACTAAATAAAAACTAAACAAAATTTTCCCTAAATTGAGGGAAATTAAGTAACTTTTTTCGCTGTCGTTATTTTTTTAGCATCAGCCATAGGCTCTATAGTAAATATCTCTTAAATTCCTTTTAGTTCTAAATTCGGGGAGAAGTTGATTTTTAGGGAAATTTTCCCCACTTTTCGAGTGATCAATACGATCGGTAACTTGTGCTTGTTCGTTTGTTTCTGGAGTAGTTTTCGTGTGTTTTTTTCCAAAATTTCTTATAAATTTCGACAATGTTCTTTTTTGTAATTTTTTGTCAGATTTTGTTGTTCTTTTGTAACGATAGTTTTGGTTAATCTGTAAACAAAATACATTATTAATGTGCTACTCTAGGCAGTCTGTCAAATATGTTTTTAGATTGACTTTATACACAGGATGGATCGGTAACTGTGGGCCAGCTGAAGTGTGTAGAATGACTTGTCGAAATACAACTTAGAACCAGTTCTACTTTTACAATCGGTTTCCCCGGTACAAAAAATATTTTTACAAAGAAGAGGAAGTAAAATAAATTGAAGAATATATTAAGCTTGAAATTGGGAGATTCTTGATGCCAAATGATGACTCAAGAACTTAATGTTTTGACCAGAGAACGTAAGTTTTTACAATCACACAAACATAAAACAAAATCTGACATCTAGCCCTATTCAAGATATTATCTACAAAATACAAATTCTTGTCCTATTTCCGATGCATCGTCGTAGTCAAATTCGATACTAATCGAAATTTTGGATTATTCGAAACTTTCCGAATTATTCGAAATTTTTCGAATATTCGTTGAATTTCGAATAGTTCGAATCTTCGAATTATTCGATTCGATTCGAACGATATTCGCACACCCCTAGTTAATTCGCAATTTATCACAACACTGGCTAAAAACGGTGAAGGAAAACATCGTGAGGAAACCTGCATGTCGGAAAAGGATTCTACGAAATCCTTCGTCTGATATGTTCAGTCCAGCATTGTGATGGCGTGGTGGACTATACCTGATCCCTCTACTGAGAAGACTTGAGCCCAGCAGTGGGCAGTAATGGGTTGTTATAGGTCTATGTGAATACTAACATTAAAACTGTCATTAGACGATATTTTTTGTTGTAGAAAATCAACTTGGTTTTGCAAGTATTCTCTTACGCCTGTCATTTTACTCTGAAAAGAAAGAACAGAGAGGTCAAAGTCATATAATTTATTTTCAAAGTTGATGAGAACACACATACATTATGAACGTCAAGACAAAATCATCATCATGCAATATGCATATCATGTGACAATTCAATGATACCATGGCGCTGATCTGATGATGGATTCGGAAGGTAGCCATAGGAACTCCTGTACTAAACAAGATAGACCCGTCGTGTTTGGGCTCGTTTGACTTGTATTAGCTAGCACTCTACTGCTACATGATATCCAGGATCTTAAAACCTTGTATTTAAGTTTTGTTTATTTTTTTTTCTGTAAAATTAAAAAAAAACAGATTTTTCAAACTACCTTATCCTCATCAGTCATTTCATCGTACTGGTTAATCAGATCTTGTACAGCATGCAAGGTTCCAAGGCAGTCAGATCTCTGGTCTTCTAGCTCCTTTTCACTGGAAGACGTACCCATGAAGTCAGGATACATTTCTTCAGAGTTTTCTGTGTAAAATATATTTTTTTTTTACTTCATCACTACATACTCAAGTCAGCTTTTTGGCCGACTTCCAAAAAGGAGGTATTCGTCTATATATTTATTTTATGTTTGTACTTTGATAACATTAGTTTGGGTGGACCGATTTGAATGATTCTGGTGTCAGACGAAGTAGCGCGGACTGGGTAGTACGTAAAAAACTTGATTGTTACAGACAACCGGGCGACCCACGCTGGTTCTGACCCAGTGGGGTATTCCGTGGGAGGGTGACACGCGGTCCCATCTTGCGACCGCGAGAGCCGGCGGCTGCTTGTTCGGCGTCCGGGGGTGACGATAATTTTTTATTAACCTTTTAATTGACTTGAATTTTATTGTATTTTATTTTTTATTAACCTTTTAATTGACTTGAATTTTATTGTATTTTATTTTTTATTAAATTTTGAAAAGGACATACCTTTTCAGTCCTTTTGAATTGTTGAGCAGTTTTTAATTTTATTTCTAGTTTTATGTTTTTATTTTTGTTGATCTTTGTATTATTATTAAATAGTATAAAATTTGTTTACACCGTCTACTAGTGTCTAAGTACTTAAACTATGTATCAATGAGTGAAAGAGCCCTGGCACCCATAACACAAGTTAAATCTTATCATGGGTGCCAGTGTTCAACTTCGTATTGTGATTATGTTAAATAGGTTTAAGAATAATGTGTTAATAATGATGTTCATTTTTGTGTGTTGTAAATAAATAAAAAATCAAAAAAAGTGTGCGTAACGCGTCATGCCAGCAAAAAACATTTATAATGGACAATTACGTAACCATAACACTTTTGGAATAATAACTAATTTGAAATTGTTTGAATAAGAATAGAATATGTATAAAGCAAGCATATATATTCAATACACCACATGTGACTTTGTTCAAGTGTAAATAATATATTAACGGGTCCTACGAATACTGATACAACCAAAACATTACGAAATTTTTTTACCGAGTCCGAAAAAAGTAAATGCACTCAATTCGTCAAAAACCATCAAAAGAAGGAAATTGGAGTATCTGGGCATGTTATGAGAAGCCCGAAGTACGATTTGCTGCATTTGATCGTCCAGGGCAAGGTCCAGGGGAAGAGAACAGTAGTAGGAATAATATTTTTATTACAAAAATGAAAACGACATCCATTTCTCAAGCATAGCACAAAAACTACCAATCAGATCTTTATCAAATTTATTTGACATAAGGACGTTAGAATTTTCTGCTTATAACAAAAAAAGAATCATTGAAATCGGTTCATATAAAAAGGAAATACACGCAAAGACGCACAGCAAATTGTGATATTGTTTCTGTTTCAAATACACTTTTTTTTAAACACATCCAAAAGTACTCGACCGATCTTTAAAAAAAATAACAATGGGACCTAAGTTCAGCCATTAATTACCTTTTATCTGACACTAGAATCATTCATCAAAGGTGATGGTCGTTATCCGATTGAATTTTAAAATCGAACAATTACTTTTGGATCTGTGTTTAAAAATGTGTACCTATCTTTAAGGTGATTTTTTTCTAAATAAACCGATTTCGATGTTTTTTTTTGCGTATACACTTTGGACATTATCTATACTTATAATAAAATCGTAGAGAGGTCAATTCTGTACATTGAAAATATCAAAAAAAAAACTAGCAGGGGGTGTTTGGTTATCGATTCTGATGCCAAAAATGCAATTAGATTTTTTTTTGTCTGTTTGTCTGTTTATCTGTTTATCTGTTTGTCTGTTTGTCTGTTTGTCTGTTTGTCTGTATCTTTGTGCACGCTAATCTCCGAACCGGCTGAACCAATTTAGTTGGGGTTTTTTGTAATGTATTATGGCAAGTCTCACTTAACATTTAGTCGTTGTTTTATCAAAATCGGTTCAGTATTAAAAAAGTTATAAGTGAAATAACGTCGATGGCTATACGTTTTCATGGCCAACATAAAGAGATCTCCAATTTATATGGTGAATCGTCGCAACTGGAGCTCTGACTAAAGTGGCCGGTGGAACCAGTGATATTGAGTAATTCGTATTTCGACTGGAAAGAGTGCCGAGCGCGTAACGCGTCGCGCCGTCCCTACAAACCCCGTGCTGGGTTCTGGCCTCAGCCGGGGTTTGGACGATGAGTGTGAGCGGTTGGAGGTTTTAGTGCGGTTCAACTCCCACATATTCGGTGATTTCCTACAACTGAAAAAAACAAAGTTAGTCTTTATTACATAAGCTCGGCCATTGAAAGTCCCATCCAAATCGACCCAGCCAATCATGTTTAGGCTCCACTGAAGCGTCCTGATGAGATCTTTGTGTAGAGGATGAATGTCAAGGTCTGATGATGGAGCTGGAAGGTGGCTATGGGAACTCCGTCATTAACCAAGATAACCTCATCGTGTTCAGGCTCTAATGAAGCGTCCTGATGAGATCTTTGCGTAGAGGATGAATGTCAAGGTCTGATGATGGAGCTGGTAGATGGCTATGGGAACTCCGTCATTAAGCAAGATAACCTCATCGTGTTCAGGTTCTAATGATGCGTCCTGATGAGATCTTTGCGTAGAGGATGAATGTCAAGGTCTGATGATGGAGCTGGTAGGTGGCTATGGGAACTCCGTCATTAAGCAAGATAACCTCATCGTGTTCAGGCTCTAATGAAGCGTCCTGATGAGATCTTTGCGTAGAGGATGAATGTCAAGCTCTGATGATGGAGCTGGTAGGTGGCTATGGGAACTCCGTCATTAAGCAAGATAACCTCATCGTGTTCAGGCTCTAATGAAGCGTCCTGATGAGATCTTTGCGTAGAGGATGAATGTCAAGGTCTGATGATGGAGCTGGTAGGTGGCTATGGGAACTCCGTCATTAAGCAAGATAACCTCATCGTGTTCAGGCTCTAATGAAGCGTCCTGATTAGATCTTTGCGTAGAGGATGAATGTCAAGGTCTGATGATGGAGCTGGAAGATGGCTATGGGAACTCTGTCAATAAGCAAGATAACCTCATCGTGTTCAGGCTCTAATGAAGCGTCCTGATTAGATCTTTGCGTAGAGGATGAATGTCAAGGTCTGATGATGGAGCTGGAAGATGGCTATGGGAACTCTGTCAATAAGCAAGATAACCTCATCGTGTTCAGGCTCTAATGAAGCGTCTTTATGAGTTCTTTGCGTAGACGATGAATGTCAAGGTCTGATGATGGAGCTGGAAGGTGGCCTCTGTCTGTCTGGCTAATCTCTGGAATGGCTAGACCGATTCGGACGGGCTGACTTTCAATGACTGATAGTTTATGTTATAAGGAGTAACTTAGGCTATATTTATTTTAGAAATTGTTGTTTTTTTAAATTCTCGATGAAGTTCAAGGATGGTATTTACAGCGAGAAAAAAATCGAATAGTTGACATTGAATTGAGATTGGCGCAGACGAAGTTGCGCGGGGCAGCTAGTCTCATATAAATTTGATAAAGATCTGACTGGAAATTTTTGTGCTATGCTTGAGAAATGGAAGTCGGTCGTTTTCATTTTTGTACTAAAAATTTTATTGCATAGTTTTAAAATTGGCTAAGCTTTATATCCTGAAAATGTTTTTTTCAGTTATTTCCAGATATGGAACATACTAAATTGGTATAAATAAGTGCTAGCAAAGTTACTGCGTAGAACAATCAAATGGTCCTGTAAAATTGTGTTTTCTCACTTATACTAGTACACGTAGGAACCGTCAATTTGAAGGCCCGATTTTTCATTTAAAAACTAAACACGATCAACAAATTCAATGATTTCTTTGCTTAACCATGAAAATTGTAAAGGTGAGTCATTTTCTATACTAATATAATATTTTTGTTCTTTTTTTTAAAATTGCGTGATAGATAAACGAGCCTACTGCCCACCACTGATGGCAAGCGGTCACCGTCACTCATGAACCTCTGCAATGCAATGTTACAAAAATGAAATCGACATACTTCCATTTCTCAAGCATAGCACAAAAACTATTAGTCAGATCTTTATCAAATTTATAAAAGAAAATGACGTCCAAAATGTCTGCTTTCTAACAAAAAAAGAATCATTGAAATCGGTTCATATAAAAAGGAAATACACGCAAAAACGCACTGTGATATTGTTTCTGTTCCAAATACCGTTTTTTTTAAACACAGATCCAAAAGTACACGTTCGATCTTAAAAAAAATAATGAGACCCCATGACGACCATCACCTTTCATCTGACACCAGAATCATTCAAATCGGTCCACCCAAACAAGAGTAATCGAGGAACAAACATATAAAAAAAACCCCGAGAAAAAATTAACTCCTCCTTTTTGGAAGGTAAAAAATTAGAGTTTTTGTTCGTAGTATTAAATTCACTGATTAAATATAATATATTGGATACGGTACACATGCTAAAGGAATATTTTTTTTCGATTTTTAGCTTATCAATTTGGTATCTGAAGCCTATTTCGTACTAGGCTGGTATTCAAGTCGAGTAGCGAATTGATCTAATGATGGATTCGGAAGATGTTCATGAGAACTCCTGTACTAAACAAGATAGACCCGTCATGTTTGGGCTCATTTTACTAGTCTTGTCTAATGATACATGATATTCAGGATCTACAAAGCTTGTATTCACTTACACTATTACTAAACGGGTTCTTACCACGATTATTCTTAATTGAGCGGTCCCGAGTTCCAGTGGTACCGGCAAACGAACGAGAAAGAGGGTAGACAGATTTGTCTGCTCTTAAATGACCTACCCGCAGTTCCTCAGTCTTCCCGTGATCATGGCGCTTGAAACAGTGCTGAAATATCGGGACCGCTCAATCAAGAATAATCGTGGTAAGAACCCGTTTAGTAATAGTGTTGTAAGTGATGTAGATAACCGCGAGTGTTTAAAGAAACTTGTATTATATGTTTTCTTCAAATTATTTCAGTTCATTTGGACCGTCGTGGTTTTCTTCATTGGATTGTCTGCGGCAAATGGTCAGATAGTAATAACGTTTGGCGAATCAAACAATACCGAAAAAGGCACCACTCGTCAACCAGTTTACTATAATCATTACTACTATTAGTACCACAATCAAATTAAAAAAAAATATGTACGAATAATTTTTTTGTTTTTTCTTACCTCTTAAAAATAATATAATTTTAATTCTAAATATTAATGAACTGTTTTCTATTATATTTTGTTGTGTGTAGGGGGATGAAAAATGGATGTTGGCCGATTCTCATAGATACCGGATAAGCACAAAAAATTTCATCTAAATGTTTTGGCAAATGTGAATAAACGATTGAAATATTCTTTCCTATGTTCTAATCTATGTTCTTTGTCAGGGTCTTAAGATTGTCTGTGCCAAATTTCATTAAAATCGGTTGAGAGTTGAGACTAAAAGTTATTTTGTTTCTATAAATAAACTGAATAATGTAATGTTTAATTTGAATACTTTTGGAAAATAAAACTAGACCAGCCTTTAATTTTATTCGATGACAATAAAGTTTTTTTGAAATCGTATCTTCCTCAGAGTAGCGTGCTCAAACATACTTTGCAACTTCAAAAAACTAGTTACCTAAATTCGGTAGTCCAATAGCATCACCAATGTCAAAACTCCTCTTAGAAGAATCACTGGAGCTATCATGCGGAGATGTCAACCACTCCAGGAAGTTTTGAAGGTCTTGTGGGAGCTCTGAAGAAAGTGAAGTCAGAAGATGGTCAAATAAGGAGGAAAACTTCGATTTGCTATATAGTATTTAGTTTACTAATAGGTGATAGATAACGGCCCCTCATTGCCCTGGAATTGTAGGGGCTCATGAGCGCTCGTTACCCCTTATCATCAGGTGGACGGTAGGCTTTCTCATGGAAAAAGGTCACTCTGGAATGATTAAAGTACAGGGTTCGTTGGCACAATTATATTTATGAGCAACTTTATTTACGTCGCTAGTCGTCTATAGGCTGATGATGATGATGATGACACAGCCTACTACTCTTATGCGAATGCTCTAGATGAGGCCTCCCTGAAGATGGACCGGCCTAGTCAGGAAGACACTGGATGCAGAGCAAACCCGGTCGTTGTGTCGAAGACTTATGTCCAGCAGTGGATATCTGTAGGCCGATGATGATAATGATGAAACAGCTTTCTAGCCTTATGCGAAAGCTCTGGTGTGGCGGCCACGGACCAGTAGACACAACGTGGGTAGACCTATCACAAGATGGACAGACCAGATCAGGAAGTCATTTGATCCAAACAGCGCAGGCAGGACCGGTCATTGTGGCAAGGGTTAAGCCCATGTCCAGCAGTGGCTGGTGATGAAGTTAAAAAGCTTACTAAGACAAGTCTTCTGCTGTACTTGGTATTCCACCAGATCAGACATGAGGTGGGTCAGTTGCTGCATCAGAGATGAGGCTGCTAGATCTTCCTTGGAGTTTTCTCTTACTGTCATAAGATAATGTCACAGACAAAAATGTTTACAAACTAATTTACTAACGCTATACAAAAACAATATGTTCTGTGAGCTATTTCTGGCAAAGACCTCCAACTGACTCCATTTTTGGCCGTCAGTAGCAACTGTTGTCTACTTACTGCCGGCTAAGGTTCTTATTTCGTCCACACAGCGGCTGAATGGTCGTTATCTTTTATTATGTTTAACAAAATGGCATGTTGGGTAATTCGTCCATTTTTGAGACCTGAGCTCAGCAGTGGGCACTAATGGGTTGTTACAGTACAGAGTGCAAGGTTAACGATAGTACATTTCGCACACGAGCAAACGGGCCACCTGATCTAAGTGGTTACAGACGATCATCGAGACCACTAAATTAATTTGATATCGCGGTAAGATCTCGTTAATTATACATGAAAGTAATGTAGAAAACTGCGAGTGTATGAATAATTAGTAGGTAACTTCATTTTTGTTTTGGTAATATTCCAATGTGACAGAAAAATAATACAAAAAAAGACATGCCCGCTGAGTTTCTTGCCAGTTCTTCTCAGGACAGTGGCTATTTATTTTTCCGAACTGGTGGTAGCCTTTTGACATCAACAAGCATGAGAATTTCATTAACGTTGAGAATAAATAATTTCATTTCATTTCGATGTAATATTGCGGAAATCACTCTAAAATCATCTCCTTTTAAAAAAATCAGTGTTACCATGAATATTTCTAGTTTCCTGCACCACTTTTGCAGCTCTCCGACAAACCTCCTTCATATTAGCATTTAATTCGTTGAAGCTTTTTCTATTCGGGCTGTAGCTGCTATCCTAAAAGGAGTCACACCAAAGTCGGTCAATTTCAGAAGATTAGCTTTTCCTTTTGATCCTTCGAGCCGGATAATTTTAAAAGTTATTTTCACCTACCTCTTCCTTGGATATTTCTCTTTTGACAGGTTGTTTACAAGGAGGTTGTATTTTATCTTTTCTGAAATCAATTTTTGATTTATTTTATTGTCAGGTAGGTAAACGAGCTAACTGGCTACCTGATCGTAAGTGGTTACTGTCGCTTATGTACCTTTAAAGGGATTTCTTCAAGCCTCGTTTGAATAAGGACAAGTCAATTAGTTAAGTATTAGCTAGTTTTTGGTGGAAAATGCAATGACAACGAAACTGTTTAAGATGAGATTTTTATGTCATTCTTTCTTTTATCACAAGTATTTCTAGAATACTAACTGACTATGTCCTTCTTTCTCTTTCTTTTCAACAGGTTTCTTTTTATCTGTCGGTTTATCCCTGAAACCACCGACAATCTTCATAACCTTATTTTCGAACCAATCTTTCGAAGTCTTCATCATACTCTTAACTGAATGTTTATCTCTTACGTTCTCAAACAAATCATTTTTGACGCCGTATTCGTCATCGTAGATATCATTCCAGTACATTTGACTTTCGTCTACACTTCTTTTATGGATGTTTTTAGTTTTTAAATCATTGTTTACAGTTTTATCCTCTTTCGTTTCGTTTGCTTCTAGTTTTGTTTTAGTAGAATTACTTTCGTTGGTATCTGTAAGAATAATGCTGGTACTATTTAAATTATGAGCTATATTAACTAGCTTCACTTTTTTTGACTTATAAACAGGATTTGACAGAAACCACAGATTAGAAAGAAAACTTGAGAGGTGACATGGGACACTCGAATAGAACGAAGTTCCTTTCGATTAAAAGATATCTTATAATTTTCTTTCCCAGCGTAACGCGCGATAAGGAACGTGTTTTAAAAAATTTTGATCACAGCGCCATCTAGCGATAATCATCTAAAACAAAAAAAGAGTCGTTTCCGTCTAGCCCCCTTTCGATAACGCGCGATAAGGAACTTCGTTCCAAAAATGTTTATATTTATGACATAGTAAAATGATTAGTGTTTCTGTACTATGCATGTACTACACATTTACTTTCCTAATCGCTCTATCTATTAAAAATTGGACCAACAAAAGTAATTCAGAGATTTAAGCATACATGAAGACAGCCCGACTTTGTTTTAATTATTGATACACCAATAAAAATTACATTAGTTATAGCTATTACATAGAATAAAGCGTCAACACACACATGAAACTTGGTTAAATCGGATCGGGACAAGTAAGAAATCTTTATAATCGGCGGTTATGTTCGTAAGCTCGTTTATCTGTCTAGCAATCAAAAAAATATGTTGAGGTCTATAAGTTAAATAGCATTGCAGGTCCCTTGAAGTCTCACTTAATCAGGTTTCAATCTATTATAGAATACTTTATTACATTTCATCTCTGTTGCAACGACATCATCCATACTAGTGATATTTGTAAAATTGTAATCATTGATAGCCATTAGGACTCTGGATCTGTGTCCAATATTCTCAAGCATATGTGCATCATAATTGACTACACTGTTTCTATCTTCAAGGGTTTTAATTATTGTATTTTCGGTGTTGGACCTGTAGTTAGAGGTATATTTAAGACTTCAATTAACCTGAGCTAGTTTTATGAATATTATTTAACGTTATTTACTTGATAAAATATGTTGTAGTTGCCTTTATAATAATATTTATACTTAAGATTAGCATGACCTCATGTTATCATACTTTTATATAATACTAGCGGGCCCGCGCAACTTCGCCTGCGTCACTTTCAATAAAAATCCTATATTCTTTTTCAGAGTGTTAAGATTGTCTGTGCCAAATTTCATCAAAATCAGTTGTCAAGTTTAAGCGGGAAAGCGTAACAGACAGAGTTACTTTTATAATATAAAGTAGGGATTCTATTGTCTAAAATGAAGTTAAATGAAAAACTAAAAATAAACAAAAAATGATGATTACCAACCCACTAATACCAATTTCATCATTACTTTCCAAACTGTCTATAAAACTGAAGAAATCAGAAAACATATTAAAAAAATCACTAAGACCCATCCTAAGAGAACTATTATCAAATTTATTACTATCTGTATTGTTTCGATCAGTAATGATTCCAGGTCCTTCTTTGTTTAACGATGCATTTTCAACTAGTTCTTTTATGCTATCATTAACATTATTAGTTATATTATAAGTGTCATTAGATTCTCTTTTAACTCTGTCTACTTCTGAATCATTTTCATCAAAATCAACTCCTATTTTGTCATTAATATTTTCTTCAATTTCTGTTTTTTCATCAACAGATTTGAGAGACCTGATACCTTTACTAAACGTAAATATGATTCCTTTATCAGGCTCGTCAATTTTTTTATCATATTTTTTCTTTATATCGTCAAGTTTTTTTTTACTTTCGTCGTTGTTCGGTGTATATATTATTTCGGAATCTGATATTGGATATTGTGGTGTTATTTGTGGTATTTGTGGTTTTTCATTGGAAAAGGAAATATGTTTTTGTAATAGTTTGTATATTTCTGCTGGGTCGTCTTCTCTTGTATCTGATGTGGTTTTATATTCGAATCTTATTCCTTCTGATGGTTCGAATCCTGTGACTGTAATGATAGAGTTATTATTTTGAACCAGAAAAATAGCAGTTGGTTATTTTTTAAGTTGAGGTAAAACCATAACATAATAGTAACTGCTTAATACGACAAATTTTCAAATTTTAGAGCTTCTGTAGTCTTTTTTTAATATTTGGTTAGTCTCAAAATTTAACTACCTAATAAAATTAGACATTTCGATTACCACCATAAGATACAGGGGATATTTTTTCCGATTTAGTTAGATTTTCACACAAACCAAACAATTAAAGAAAAATCTGCGGATCCAGTATTAAATATCAAAAATAAAATGTTTTCTCTCAGCAAAACATCCTATCTCTAATATTTAAGGTACTTCCCATTTATGTCGCATAGTCCTGAGACACTCTGCATAGCGGGACAGCCTGATAAGACTGGCGGGCTGGAGACTTTGGACTAGAGTATAGGAATCCCTGATCATTACTTACACTTTTTGTCGCCAAGCAGACGTCGTTTAGGCAAAGCTTTGTTTAAAAGTTGAGCTTTATAATCATTATTTTCTTTATTCCTATCTTTTCTTCCATCTAGGACACCGTAATCGCTGTACGCTTGAGCTATATCGACGAGTCTGTCGTATTTATTGTTAAAATAATCTTCTATGTACTCTGTGTCAGTTAGACTTTGTTCTTTATCTATAACAAGTATTTTTTTACTTCCTTTTACAAGAATAGCACAAACACAAAGAAATTCGCTTGATTTCTCTGGTCAACTATGACAAAACTCTGAATTTCCTTTTCATGGAGCCATTTTTGGAGTTTAATCTTTCCAACAAAAATAATCATTAAAATCGGTTTAAGTATAAACTATCGTGTTATCCGCAAAAAAAGACAATCGAACCGAAGATTTCACGTTTTGAAACAGTAAATTATCTACTTAAAGATCCTGGATATCATTTAGCAGTAAAGTACAAGCTAAGAGAAATAAAACGAGTCCAAACACGACAGGTCTATCTTGTTTAGCACAAGAGTTCCTATCACCTTCTGAATCCATCATCAGATCAGCGCCATTTTATCATATTATTGCATTGTCACGCGATATACATCTGCGTGCAAAATGTCAGCTCAATCGGAAACCGGGAAGTTTGTCAAATTCAACTTGCAAGATTCCACCCGATCTTACTTAATTACATCCAGCGCAAGTTAATATAAAGCTTGTAATAAAAATGTTATACCTTTAACTTCTTCAACAACATTTTCTTCTTCAATTATCCTTCGACTTCCTGCATTGTGTTTCTCAAAAGCTGTCTGTCTAGCATTCATAGCCGCGTGTTTAACCATGGCGTTGATTTCATCTTGATATAGAGGCATTGGGCCTTTCCAATTCGGATTATTCAAATTTAGTGGATGGTATTTCTTGTCTAGAGATTCCTGTTAAAGTATTTATTGGATGTAGTTCTAGGGTAAGAATGAACGCGTTGGGTGACAGCTTTTTTTTTTTAGTTGGAGGAAATCAGCGGGTCGGGTATGTGGGAGTTGAACCGCCCTAAAACCTCCCACCGCTCACACTCAGCGTCACCGTCCGTACCCCGTAGGCTCTGGCCTCAGCCGGGGTACGGAGCAGTGCCTGTTCTTGGCTCCAAAAAGAATTGCTGAATTTATGCAGTCACTTTTTGAAACCAAGGAATAAGGGAGGGGCTTAATATAAAAGATCCGAATAGGTCGATGTATCATGTAATTCCAGATCACTACCCCCTGACAGGAAAACAACAAGAAACGTAAATTTATTACATTTATACTTTCCTAGAATTTCCCACATTTGTCCAGATTTATATAGACCACTAGCTGCCCGCGCAACTTCGTCTGCGTCGAAAAAATAAAAAATTGGGGGACTCCCCCTAATATTTAGGGGGATGAAAAATAGATGTTGGTCGATTCTCATAGATACCGGATAAGCACAAAAAAATCATCAAAATCGGTCAAGCCGTTTCGGAGGAGTATGGCAACGAAAACTGTGACACGAGAATTTTATATATTAGATATTTTTGTAAATTTAAAACAAAGGATTTATTTCGAGATAATTTCATCGAATTCAAAAAACTATTTTTTATTTAGATTCCGTTTTAGAATAGATTACTTATTAGTTTTTACCCTCCTTCAAAATGTGCCTGTACGTCGCCTCAGTGCTTGTTTGGCCAATCTGCATTCGAGGAAATTTTACAGGAGACAGCAAACAAGCACGGAATTTTCGTTAAGTGCCGTGTTGAGAAAAAAATTGAAATGAGATTTTTATTGTTTTAGAATTGAATATTTTAAAAAAATATTTTACCAGTCGGATGGAAACTTTATTCTTTTAATACTGCATTAAAAAGTCACTTTCGTAAAAACTGTCAGATTAGCCAAACAAGCACTGAGGCGACGAGTAGTAAATACCATTACTGTACTATTCCTTACTTCATCTCTTTTCACTCTATCAGCTTTTCCTGAATCTCCTTCCTTTACTATCTGATATTCCAGATTATCATTGTCATTAACTTGCAGCAGTTGCCTGGTACCTTTACCATAATTGGTAAGGTAAAGGTTTCGTTTGATATCTGCATTTCTATTTAAAATAAAAGCCGAATACTCATTATTATTTTTTATTGATCGTAAGCGGTTACCGTCACTCATGGACTTCTGCATTGTCAGGGGACACTGAGGCCGTACTTACCTTTAAGGGCTTTCTTCAGGCCTCGTTTGAAGCAAAACAAGTCATAGCGCTCAGCAAACAATTTTGTTTTTATTGGAACGAAGTTCCTTATCGCGCGTTGTGAAAGGGGGCTAGACGGAAAAAATGCTTACGAAAAGTTGTCACGACACTTTTTTGTTTTAGATGATTATCGCTAGATGGCGCTGTGATCAAAATCTTTTAAAACACGTTCTTTATCGCGCGTTACGTTAGGAAAAAAAATTATAAGAAATCTTTTAATCGAAACTTCGTTCTATTCGGGTGTCCCATGTCACCTCTCAAGTTTTTTTTACACTGAAAGGTTTCCGAAGTACTATAATTTGTCCTTCTTTAAACGAAGGTTTGAGGAGAATTCTACATGGTTTGTCGTAGTAGCAGCATAAGTGTTTACTGTGGCGACCAATAATAACGCGCGAGATCCTGAATCGCGGTTACGACATTAACAGAAATCTTCGCATATGTACGACATCTGAAATCTACTACAGTGGGCTTCGACCTGACCGGGCATACACTACCTCGCCCGGTCGGAGACTTCTTTTGGCCACTGATACCATCTATACCCACATTTACTGATATTATCACCTTGACTAACCTAACAATATTTAGTTACCGGTAAAAGAAAAGAAAGGGGGTAGAAATGCTCTAAAATCGACCCGCAGTATCCAGTCTTCTCGTAATCACGACGTTTGCAACAACGTTGAAATATCGAGACTACTCAATTAATAAAAATCGTGGTAAGAACCCGTTAATTATGCATGAAATGAAACCAAATTTGGTTCGGTTTCCAGTTGCCAGAGTATATTAAAAAAATTAACTTACGTAACTTCATTATTTTCCATTGGAGCATCAAAACTAGTAGTGGTGTCGACTTCATTTTTGTTTTCGTTGGTGCTGCTTTCCAAATCTTTTGCAGTAGTCTGTTTGCTTAGTTTATGCTAAAATGGGAAAAAACTGCATTAAAAGTGTCTTTTTTTTATCTTTAATTTAACTTGCTGCACGGGCTGAACTTAAGCAATTTCTCGACTTCTAATTTTGCAAGCATATTGTATATCGCGTGACAATGCAATAATATGACAAAATGGCGCTGATCTGAAGAGTTCGGAAGGTAGTCACAGGAACTCTTGTACTAAACAAGATACACCCGTCGTGTTTGGGCTCGTTTTACTTGTATAAACTAGCACTCTAAAAACTATAAAAAAGGTTTTCGTGTATTAAATTATTTTTAGTTTTTATCTCGTGTCGAGTCCGTCAATGTTATTAGTCGTCAGTTTAGTTGCAAATAAACATCTGAAGCAAACACACGTTTTATTCCTTGCAATCCTTCCGATTAATCAATAGTCGATCTTATCACAACCACATAAAGTTCATCAAGGAAAGTAATTTGAAAATGATTGATGAAAGGAAATATTACTTTATTTTCGAAAATAAACATAACTGCATGAATAGATTTCAAGAAAAACCTTTTTACAACCGGGAATCGAAACTGGTCAATTCGAAAAAATCACACCCTGTATTTTTATTGCATCAATCGATAGAGTGACTTTTTAGGGTTTCTCTAAGAAATCATCATCATCATCATCATTCTCAGCCTGTAGACGTCCACTGCTGGACATAGGCCTCCCCCAAAGATTTCCAATGCTCGCGGTTGGTAGCGGCCTGCATCCAGCGTGTTCCTGCGATCTTAACAAGATCATCCGTCCACCTTGCAGCTGGTCGTTCCACACTGAGCTTGCCTTGACGTGGGCGCCACTCCAGAACCTTCGTGCTCCAACGGGCATCGGTTCTACGTGCTATGTGGCGTCTAAGAAATATGAATGATTAAATTAAATGAACCCAATCTACCTTGTTTTCAGAATTCCCATGCTTGCATTTATCCTTCTGCTTCTCAAATAAGGTATTAACATCTTGCCCAGAAAATACATCTTCGAAACGCTTGCCCAACATTTGCTCCAATATATCTTCCAACCTTTGCGTGTGTTGGTAAAAAGGGTGTTTCTTCGATTTCTCGTGTGTGTCAAATTCCTTTGGCGTGTGTGAACATTTTGCCACTTTCTTGTTTGATGCATCATTTTTATTATCTTTAGTGTTTTCTGTTGTATTAACTATTGCATTAGTGTTTTCATTATTAATATTTGTAGCTTTGTTATCTTTTAAATTGTCGTCTTTTGGTTTTAATTTATCTTTTTTGTGTTTGTGAAATTTTAAGAAGCAAGGAGATCTTTTGTATCTGTTTAGGTTATTCTTGTTAGAGTTCTCGTTAAAGTATGAATCGCTGTTTTTTTTAAGCTGTTGTATTTGTGATTCTGTTTCCATCAGTTTTCTGTAGAAATCTGAAACACATTTTTTTTAATGCAAGCTATTTCAATGATACACTGTATGTGTAGAAAAAGTTATTTTCTTAAAAATACTTCTATTGCATTTTTAGACTACAATCGTCCTAGATAATACAATACAATAGTAATTAAGACAGTGTATTTTTGGAACGAAGTTCCTTATCGCGCGTTGTGAAAGGGGGCTAGACGGAAATTCTTACGAAAAAGTTGTCACGACACTTTTTCTGTTTTAGATGATTATCGCTAGATGGCGCTGTGATTAAAATCTTTTAAAACAATTCCTTATTTTGTTTTATATGATTAATGCTAGATGGCGCTGTGATCAAAATATTTTAAAATACGTTTCTTATATCGCGTTACGAAAGGAAATATTTTTTATAAGATACGTTTTAATCGAAAGGTACTTCGTTCCATCCGGGTGTCCCTTGACACCTCTCAAGTTTTTTTTATTAAATGACAGATAAACGAGTCTACATCCCACCTGATAGTAAATGGTTACCATCGCTCTCGCCTCTGCAATGTCAGGGCATTGGTGGGCTCTTATTCATCATCTACAGGACTTTTCATAAACGATTTCTTTTCTCATAGATCGATTTATTTATTTATTTGGTTATTTAATTAAATTAAACAAATTGAATTAATTAGGTGAAAAAAGTCGTGATGGCCGAGTAGTCGAAGCGCTTCCTTCCGTACGGGAGGTCGCGGGATCAAATCCGGCCGGCTTGTACCTCTAAATCTAAATGTGAAAAAAAAGATTTATGTGCAATTTTTCACAACACCACTAGCTAAAAACGGTGAAGGAAAAGGAAAAGGGTTCTAAAAATCCTTTGAAGATATGTGAAATATGTCCCCAATCCGCACTGGGCAAGCGTGTTGGACTATGCCTAATCCCTCTACTGAGGAGACCTGAGCCCAACAATGGGCAGAAATGGGTTGGTACAGGACAGGTGAAAAAAAAAGCTGAGTAATTACCTTTAAGACGATCACTGTTTTGCATTTCATTAATTTTGTAATCATCTAGAATATTCGACAGAGAGTGCGGTGCAAAGCTTTTTATGTTATTCTGGAATAAAAAATAACACTAATATTGTTATTGAATAGTTAGAAAAGTCAACACCAAATTTGACTTTAGCTTCAAAGCATAAAATGTCGATATTTGGCGAAAAAAATACAGGAAAAAAGTTTGGATTGAAATTATCACGTCTGAAACAAAATGCATCGTAACTGTTCACACTCGTTTATTTTTACTAGAACCATCACAAAAACAAACTTTATATAAAGAAAGGTGCTATTTTCGATTTGTCCATAATTAGTCGAAAAATCCTAGTTTAAGAGAACGAATAAAAGATCAATTAAGGACAGGGCCATCTAGGACGAAACTTTTTCGCTCAAGTGTCTTCTGTATGGCGTCTAACATCTATAATAGTATACCAAAAGATATCCGTGTCGAAAGCAATTATTTTATATTTAAACAAAAACTTATAGAACTGTTATTGAGAAAAACATACTGCATAAATGAGTTCCTAGTGAAATAATTTAATCTAGTAAATAGTAATATCGGTAGTTGTATAATATTAACAAATAAAATAATACTAAATATATATAAAAAGATTAAATAATAAATATATATAAATAGATCCCGGCGTCGAGGTGGAGTTCATCCATATCCGGTCCGGTCCGTTTCAGGAACACTTTTTTGCCACGCACCATCCGGCTATAACAGTAGCTCTTCGGTATTCCCAGAGTGCTATGACTTGTCCTTCTTCAAACGAGGCTTGAGGAGGGTCCTTAAAGTTAGGTCGTAGGTAGCGACCCCTCAATGTCCCCTGACATTGCAAAGGTTCATGTGCGACGGTAACCACTTACGATCAGATGGCCCGTTGGCTCGTCTGCCTATATGGCAATAAAAAAAAAGTATAGATGACATAGCAATAGGATACTTTAAAATTACAAATTCAATAAAAATTTGCTTGTTTTTAAAATTTAAGTTTATAAAATATAATTTGTATGATCAACAGAGCTGATTACAGCTGAACAAATATGTAAATCAGAATAACATCTTATGTAATATCTGTATATCACAAATAAATGAATTGAATTGAATCAAAGGTTAGAAGAAATTTTTATTTTTCTCCCCTTTCTTAACACTTAAAACGCTTCTTTAATCTCTTAGACAGTTTTACAATCTATATCTCTACTATTTAGGATGCACTTCATTTTCTCTCAATTTACATTAAAAACTTAACCCTTTCGTCGCACCTGCGTTCTGAAACATTTAGTACTAATTTATAGCAACGGGTTAACACTGCCAGCGGCCGGTAATGGCCGTCTCAATCACAAAGCCATTAGCAGGTTAATATTAAGAGAAAATGTAGTGTACTTTTAACTAGTCCCAAAAAAGGGAGGTATCTCAATTCAGCTGCTTTTTACAAGCTTTATATTAACTTGCACTGGATGTAGCTATGTAAGTTCGGGTGGAATCTTGCGAGTTAAATTTGATATACTTCTCGGTTTTCGATTGAGTTGATTTTACACGCAGATGTATATCGCGTTTCAATGTAATAATATGGCAAAATGGCGCTGATCTGATAATGGATTCGGTAGTCATAGAAACTCTTGTGCTAAACAAGATAGAGTCATCGTGTTTTAGCTTTTACTTGTATTAGCTAGCACTCTACTGATATATTATGATATACACGATCTTAAGTTTTATTACTCACTTAAAAATTTTGGAACGAAGTTCCTTATCGCGCTTTGTGAAAGGGGGCTAGACGGAAAAAAAATCTTACGAAAAGTTGTCACGTAACTTTTTTTGTTTTAGATGATTATCGCTAGATGGCGCTGTGATCAAAATCTTTTAAACGTTCCTTATCGCGCGTTACGTTAGGAAAAAAATTTATTAGATATCTTTTAATCGAAAGGAACTTCGTTCTATTCGCGTGTCACATGACACCTCTCGAGTTTTTCTTTTTAACAATTTAGCAAAATAAACAATATTAACATTTACAATTAACTACAAACAATAACCTAATATGAAATTATATTATGTTTGTCAAACAATATCAATTTTATTGACAAAGTTAAATCGTTGACCGAAACTTTGCAAGTTAAATGCGAGATTAATTAACTTATTAGTTAAGGGGCAGTTCACATGTCCGGGTATATACCCATACAGGGTGGATCTGTAACTTTGGACAAGCTGACGTGGGGTGAATGACTTGTCAGAACACAACTAAGAACCACTTTTATCTTTGGAATTGACCAAACTTTTTTTCTGACATTGTAATGTACGACTACATAAATATAGACTCCCATTTTATACGAAAAAAATAACAACTTGAGAGGTGTCAAGGGACACCCAAGGGATAAAATTTTATTTTTTATTTAATAACTTAAATAAAATATTTTGATCACAGCGCCATCTAGCATTAATCATATAAAACAAAATAAGGAATTGTTTTATAAAATATTTTAAGAACAGCGCCATCTAGCGATAATCATCTAAAACAAAAAAGTGTCGTGCCAACTTTTTCATAAGAATTTCCGTCTAGCCCCTTTTATAACGCGCGATAAGGAACTTCGTTCCAATAAATAATAAATAAATAAACATCAGGCAATTTTAAGACTACATATTTATGCAAAAAATCAATTTTCGTATTTTTTTATAGTACCAGTATATGTAGGACCGATATTATTAAGTCTTACCCTTAACAAATACCGAAGTAACAACACACATTACCAACATATGCCGTGTGTGATTCTATCTCTTTCTTACATATGATGTAAACACACGTTAGAAAGAGACAGAAACTGGAGCAAGTTTCGTCGTAAAATTTGTTTCTTTAAGTTTTGGGTTCAATTGTTTATTGAAGTTATTGTAATTAGATTAAATTATTATTTAACTTTGTATAAATTTATATAAATTATTTTAACGAATAAAATACATAACAGGGGGTGAGTACTCTGTTCTAGTACAAAATACATAAAATTCAAGGAAAATTATGAAAAAAAAAAATGCAATGACCAACACCACTGGCTGAAAACGGTGAAGGAAAACATCGTGAGGAAACCTGCATTTAGGAAAAGGGTCTAAAGATTGTCTGTGCTAAATTTCATCAAAATTTTATTAATTTCACAAAACACATTCAATACATGTAAGTACACTTACAGTAAATCAGCTTAGAATAACACGGATTATATAATGAACATTAGTATCCAAACTAGGCCGAGCCTGTATCTTGAACACTAATTTGTAACAAATTACGCTTGAAGAACTGACAATATGTACACTCAAACACTATTTAATCAATACAAAGTTTATAATGAAATAAAATATAAAGTTATTGCAAAACGTATGTTAATTTTAAATTTAAAAGGGAATAATGTAGGTAGTTATCAATTTAGAAGTCGTCACTAGAATAAAATTGCCGTCATTATACATTATTAAACCACTAAGAATGTGAGTTAAGAAAAATCGGTTGTGAGGTTTAAGCGGGAAAGCGTAACAGAGAGTTACTTTCGAATTTATAATAATTAATTAGTTATAGATCACTTTCGTTCAAACAATTTCATTTCTTTCACAATACTACCCCAAAAACAATAAATTGATACAGTATTTATCGTTTCCGCCCCCCAAACACTAACTTAAGCCCGCGTCTCCGCCCGCACCTGCGCACTAATTAAATCGCTTTGTTTTATTAGCGCCAAGTAACTTACCTATTCTTAATTACTTGGCGACGAGTTATTTAAAAGGTATTAAAGTAGTAGCGAGTTATTGGTAGGGGGTACATGTTATTTGCAATCACGTAGATTAAGTAACTTAACCGATTTTAAATGAGAGGGGTTTCTGGTGGTTTGTAACATATTTTTTTCGGTACCATTTCGATTTGGAATGTACTCTAGTCCTCAGTGTTCCCGGAGCGCCATGACATGTCCCTCTTTAAACGAGGTTTAAGAAAAGTCCTGTATAGCAGTATTGGGGTTCAGTTCAGAAACACAATGAAAACTCCTTGGTTCACAATAACAGTTTATTCATCTTCCAAAATCAGTATAATCATCCTCCAAAACTTAGTCACAATTACTCCCAACTCTGTTCACTTTGAAATCACGTCGACTACTGTATTTAAACGATAGTTCACACGCCTTTTATACTTTCTTGAGAAATAAATCAGATAGCGCCACTAGTATTTCCGTTTTCATAAAATATAAAATTGTAATAAAATTAAAAGATTTTAACAACACTCTTATAAAATAACTAGCTGACTCGCGCAACTTCGTCTGCGCCGAAAAAAAATATTAGGGGTGGACTACCCCTAACATTTAGGGGATGAAAAATAGATGTTGGCCGATTCTCATAGGTACCGGATAAGCACAAAAAATTTCATCAAAATCGGTCGAGCCGTTTCGGAGGAGTTCAAGTTCGAACACCGTGACACGACAATTTTATATATTAGATTCATCACAACCGGAAGTCTTTCATTGAAATCGATGTAATACCCGCTTCTACAAACAATTAAATGGAATTCGAGACAAGTCCTAACAGCAGATAGATAACGGCCCCTGATTTCCCTATGATAGACCCGTCGTGTTAGGCTCGTTTTACTTGTATTAGCTAACACTACTACTACATGATATACATGGTCTTAAAGGCTTGTATTTAAAAAGTATTGTTTATAATAAATTACTGTAAAGTCGGTCATAAACCATACATACACACACACACTTCAAACACCTAAGTATTTTTTCATACTTTTTTTTTTGTCATGTGGACGGAGCGACGGTAAAGAGTGCCGAGCGCGTAACGCGTCGCGCCGTCCCTCCAATCCCCGTGCTGGGTTCTGGCCTTAGCCGGAGTTCGGACGCTGAGTGCGAGCGGTTGGAGGTTTTACTGCGGTTCAACTCCCACATATCGATCCGGTGATTTCCTCCAACTGAAAAAAAAGTATTTTTTCATATCTACTTTTTTCAAGCACCATTTTATAAAACTTAAGATAAAATAGCGAACATCAACATTAAACTGTTTTTTACTACAAAACTTCAACACAAATGATGAAAAAACGAAAAAAAACAAACTTTAAGAGCAAAACAGCGGTTTTTGTCGTAAAATGCACAAACAGGGCCGGTGCGATTGTAAGCCGTGACTTTTTGTTGTGACGGTATATTACCTACTGTAGTTTAAGAGCTTGCTTTTAAGATATTTTATTTAATTTTTATTGGATGTAACTACATAAAGTCAGTAAAAAAAAAAATATTTTAAAGAATACTTTCTAAATACGAGTTTTTAAGATCTTGGACATCATTCATCATCATTATTTCAACATTGTCTAGCAAAAGAGTATGAAGCAGTAGGGTAGCTAACACAAGTAAAACAAGCCCAAACACGACGGGCTTATCTTGCTTAGCATAAAAGTTCCCACGACCACCTTCCGAATCCATACAGCACCTAATAGTTTTATAGTATGTTTAATTTAGGTTTTAATTGTGAATTGTAATTCTTTGTTTGTTCCTAAACTTTTTTAAGAGCGATATTCATATAACTGTGTTCAAGAAATGAATGAATGAATTTACTTGATGCTTAACTTAATGAACTTATTTGTATATTTTAAACTGTAAGCTAAAAACTTATTGTATTAATTTAGGTAGTTTTATATTATTATTATTTAATTCTTTACGTCCACTATCTCTTTTCTGACTTGTTTAGAAAGAAAGAAAGAAAGAAAGTAAACTTTATTCGACACACAAATAAGGGACACAAAATTATAATTTAGCTAGAGGTGGAAACTTATTTGGTCTAAGTTTAGTTTATTGTGTTCCTGTTTTGATGTAATAATTTGTACTGCTGTTTCCCAAATAAATAAAAATAAATTATCAGATCAGCACCATTTTGTCATACTATTGCATTGTCACGCAATATACCTACATCTGCGTGCAAAATGTCAGCTCAATCGGAAACCGGGAACTTTGTCAAATTTAGCTTACAAGATTCCACCCCGAACTTACATAGTTACAACCAGTGCAAGTTAATATAAAGCTTGTAATTTTTTTTTATCTCAACGAAAAAATCCCAACCTCTTAGACTATACGAAAGTCAATGTATTTCAGACGGAGGCCATCATTTGTAGCTTTCATACCTGGACGAGCTCTTTGTCACTCAAGATACGAAACTCAGATATTAAATAGTACTATGAAAAATATCTAGACATTTGTCACAGAATAACTGGGAGAAGTAAATTTTAAGACAAATTACTTTCTGGGTGTTTCTTTGCGAGATCATATCAGAAATGAAGAGACCCGCAGAAGGACCCAAGTAACCGACATACTCCGAAGAATAGGCATGACGAGTGACGACAGTATCAAATATTCGGAGATTTAATGATATTATAAGAAAGTACATTTTAAAAGTAAAGGAAAAAAATTGAGATTAATTAGATTTTAATAAATTAAAACATAGTCGTGGTGGCTGAGTGGTTGAAGCGCTTGCTCTAAATCTTAATATGAAAAATATGTATGTGACATTTTTCACAACGCCACTGGCTAAAAACGGTGAAGGAAAACATCGTGAAGAAACCTGCATACCGGAAAAGGGTTGTGAAGCCCCCAATCCGCATTAAGCAAGCGTGGTGGACTATGCCTAACCCCTCTTCGGAGGAGACCTGAGCTCAGCAGTGGGCAGTAATGGGTTGTTACAGTACAAATTAAAACATTATAATATTGCAATCGGTCATATTGGCTGAATCGCCAACAACATCGGATGATGTCACTATTAGGTAAACAATATAAAATTCTTTTCAGATTGCGCCATGACACTTGACGTTTGTTTACCTAAGCGTGACGTCAAACGCGACGCCATGACACCATGTGTTATTTTCGCGCACTATTTAAAATTAAATTCGAGGTTTGGGGAAAACTTATATCCAGCAGTAGTAGCCTTTTGACATCAACAAGCATGATAATTTCATTAACGTTAAGAATAAATAATTTCATTTCATTTCAGTGGACGTCTACTGGCTGATGATAATGATGACTTTATTGTAAAGCACAAGCATTTCTTGCCTTGTATTTTAATTTTATTATAGTTTTAGTTATTTTGTTGTCGCTGTTTTACTATTGCTTACTTACTTAAAATCTAATTTATTGTAATTCTTTCACTAATTAATCGAAAGGGACTTCGTTTCATACGGGTGACGAAGTTGCCTGGGTCAGGTAGTTTATTTTTAAAATACCTATTTCTTTTTTGTCGGTAAAAACATCAATGCGTAGACGTAGACTGATTTTGTGCTAATTTTTTTTTTTTTCGTATTAGCATTTATTGTATTTTATCGCATCTCTAAAAGTCAGTAAAACCACGATTTTACCATGAAATTTATCGCAAAAAACGCTATCTTAGTAACGCAGTAGTATTTAGCCATATTTTCGAGACACTTTTTACCCTTCCGTCAAAAACTAAAAATAAACACAGAACATAATCAGCGAAGTACTCCGTATATAAAAACGAGTCGACAAAGGGCCTGGTCTGTCTGTCTGTCCAGAACAATGGGGTCCCGCGGGCAGACCACAGATTAAAAAAGTCTGAGATGAAAGATTAATCTGTGTATAGCGCATGACAATACTATAGTAGCTTTGATATTTTTTACCGACAAACAAATTTTAATGATGTTTTAAGAACAAACTGGCCCGCGCAACTTCGTCTGCGTCACTTTCAATTAAATATGAATTATTCGGATTTTTCTAGCCGTAAACCATCCTTGAACTTCAACGAACATTTGAAAAAAGATTAGCCAAATCAGTCCTGGCGTTGTTGAGTTATGCGCTTACCAACACATTTTTTCATTGTATATTATTGAAGAGGGTTCCCGATCGAATTATGAATTATCGCAATTAATGACAACGAACCGGTAAGCGCAACGTTGGTAGACCCCCCACAAGATGGACCGACGTTCTGGTCAAGATCGCGGGACGTCACTGGATGCAGATGGCACAGGACCGATCGATGTGGCGAGGTTTGGAGGAGGCCTATGTCCAGCAGTGGACGTCTATAGGCTGATGATGATGATGATGATGATGATGATGATGAATGACAACTTGAAAATTTATTGCGATGAACACATATCATTTTAAAGATAACATTATTATTACTACTTTTATTAAAACACATAGATAAGATAGATTTGAAGTAAAATTATATAATACGATACTAAAACCAAACAAACATCTTACATACTTAAAAACATCTTCTCTATACATAAATCTTAATAAAGTATAACGGAGAAAAAATGCACTCGGAAAGAGTTGCTAAATTCCCAATACGCGGTCTACAAATCAATTTAGATCCTTGAGCATTGACGTTATATAGACGGGGAATACGTATTATTATGGTAAAACAACAAAATACGAAAACCGTTTTAACTCAAATGAGGATGTTCTGAGGAATTGTTCGAGATGATACCAACATCTCCCTTCTATCATCGCACCACCCGTCGTCGAGGTGGAGTCCATCCCTACTATTTGGAACCACCGCGGTCATCCACGGTCCGTTTCAAGAATACTTTTTTGCCACGCACCATCCGGCTGTGGAATGAGCTCCTCTTCGTGGAACGTTTCCCGAGCGCTATGACTTGTCCTTCTTCAAACGAGGCTTGAAGAGAAGTACTTAAGGGTAGGGCGTAGGTAGCGACCCCGCAATGTCTTCTGGCAATGCAGAGGTCCATGAGCGACGGTAACCGCTTACGATCAGGTGGGCCGTTGGCTCGTCTGCCTGCGTAGCAATAAAAAAAAAATGACCCTCACCCATTTTACACCTCGCAAAAAATTTGAAAAAAAGAAAGAAAATTTAACTTTATTCAGAACTACTACAATAATAAAATTATTAAAATAACATTTCATATCAGAACTATATATGTAAAACAATCGTTTTCAAACAACGCCGTTTAATTGCTGAAACCTTTATATTGTATTACTATTTTTTTTTTGTATTGTCAGTGCCACTGTTTCCATCACAAATAAAGAAATGTCTATGTCTTATGAGCTAAAAAAATGCAGACAAGTTGATAACCTACTTTTGGGAAGTCGATCAAAAATCCCACTATAAAATTCCACCGCGTTCACAGTCGCGATTTCCTAAAACGTCAATGTACTTCGACACAAAAACCCCTATATAAATTGCGTCTTAGTATCGTGTACCGCGCAATGATTTGTAGCACAAGACGCGCCCGTAACTCAGCCAGCTTAGACTACGCCGACATTGTGTTTGTCGCACTACTGGGAATACGAGACGTGCCTTCAAAATACTACAGTTTAGAAAAATAGATGTGTTTCTTGATAGTTTACAAGCTTTATATTAACTTGCACTGGATGTCTACCAGGCCAGTTAGCTCGTCTGCCTACAAGACAATAAAAAAAACAATATTCTCGATAGAGATGTAATTTGGTACACATAACATAATATATAGGATCACGGGAGGACACTGGATGCAGATAGCGCAGGACCGATGGTTGTGACAAGGTTTGGGGGAGGCATATGTCCAGCAGTGGACGTCTATAGGCTGATGATGAACATAACATTAAATATCGCGTGACAATGCAATAATATGACACAATGAAACTGATCTAATGGAGTCGGTAGCTATAGGAACTCCTGTACTATTATACCAGATAGACCCGTCGTGTTTGGGCTCACACTACTGCTACATGATATCCAGAAATAATATTTTTTCTTGAATCAAAAAGCCGAATCAAAATCCGTTAGCATACATAGAGACAGCGTGAAGCGACTTTGTTTTATACTACGTGGAGATTAGCATAGATGCATTCATTCATCAAAACACATCAGTTTTGTACAAACAATGATTTGTCAAAGGAAAATAAAACAAAGCTGGTATCACTGAGAAACAATACAATGCAATGAGGAGTAAAACGAAGGGGTAAATATAGACGTAAAGTCTGTTTTAAAACTTTTTACAGGCTTTGGCTCTTTTTTTATATATCTCTTATACAGGGTGATTTCTTAGTGAGGGTACATATTGAAGGTCAAGGTAGCTGATGGTTATATACGACCAGTAAAAATATTATTACCAAAGAATATGGCTTAATGCCTTAGTAATCGCAACTTAAATATATCTAAAATTCTTCCAAAATGATGGTTTTTCGACAGCTGATGGGTGTGGCGGAGGTGCGGGGTGCGCGAGATCTCTAGAGGTTATTAGTCAACACTCTTTTAGCCGAAATTGTTTATGTTTGAGGTAGTTTTGTCGAATTTAGATTTAAAAAAAACAAAAAAAAAAATGTAATTTTACCTATTTTTTGTAATATTCCGTATTAGAACAGAGTACTCATCACCCTCCTGCAATATGTACCTTCTTTAAAAAATCACCCTGTATATAAAAATGAATTGCTGTTCGTTAGTCTCGCTAAAACTCGAGACTGAACCGATTTGGCTTATTTTAATCTTGAAATATTGGTAGAAGTCCAGGGAAGGTTTAAACGGTGAGAAAATTTACTTATGTGACGCAGACGAAGTTGTGTGGGCCAGCTAGTTCGTTATAAAGTTCATGGATGATTTTACAGTAAGATGAAATCGTGTAATTGACAATGACGCAGTCGAAGTTGCACAGGACAGCTATTAATCAATTAAAAGTACAGTAGTAGATAAATAAAAAAACTAAACTTACCCAACCACGATAATTGGGCAACCCAAAATCTGAAAAAAATACATTTTATTCAATGTTTATTTACTCTCTATACTGAGGAAACCTGAGGCCAGCAGTGGGCAGTACAGTTACAGTACAGTTACAGTACTCTAGTAGTTATCAAATGAAATTACAAGCCGAAACTGTAGAAAATTCTTAGCTTTTTAAATTATAATTTGATTTGATTGTTTGCTCGTTTAGAATAGGCTCCGAAACTACTGGACCGATTTGAAAAATTATTTCACTGTTGGAAAGCTACACTATTCCCAGTAAAAATAAGCTATGTTAAATGACTAAAATGTTTTGAAAAAATGTAAGGCAAGATGTTAAAAATTTGCCAAGTAACTTTCTAAAACGCAAACAGTTGGTACGCACGCCGGTGTTTGCTTAAAAAATATCGCGACAGCAATATGTGCTGTTGTGACGCAGACGAAGTTGTTTAGCTAGTAAATAATAAGTACCTTCGTAACTGCGTTTCACTATATCTTCGTTAGATTTCCTGAAATATGAAAAAGGGTTTGAAATTTTAAAAAAACTTGAGAGGTGTCAAGGGACACCCGGATGGAACGAAGTTCCTTTCGATTAAAACGTATCTCATAAATTTATTTCCTATCGTAACGCGCTATAAGGAACGTGTTTTTTTAAATATTTTGATCACAGCGCCATCTAGCATTAATCATATAAAACAAAATAAGGATTTTGATCACGGCGCCATCTAGCGATAATCATCTAAAACAAAAAAAGTGTCGTGACACCTTTAGGACATATACGTATACATTTACGACAGTAAAAATAATATTCCCAAAAAGTCCCATTTTGGTGGGGTTATCGCTTTCATTTTTTTAAATGTAAAGGTCCATTTATCTCCATTAGGTACTCAACCGCCAGGTCTGCAGTTCCGAGTTGGAGTATATCTGGAGAACTATGGACCAAGTTGTCAGGTTGCCTCAAATGCCCAACTAAAAATTGACGCCAGCTATTTTCACTTTTAACAGTTTTAACTTATTCAAACACTCGCAATTTTCTATAATACTTTCATACATTGTAATTGGGTTCTTACCACGATATAGAAACACATATAAATAGTGCTAAACACGGCATTGATTAAGGGTTCATGTTCGGAGAGTCTTGTAGATACAGTGAGTGTGGTGTGTCGTGATGTGAGTTCGAGTTCCAGTGTTACCCAAAAGCAAACGAGAAAGAGGGTAGACAGATTTGTTTGCTCGTAAATCGACCCGCAGTATCCAGTCTTCTCGTGATGACGTTTGCAACAACGTTGAAATATCGACACCACTCAATTAATTAAATATCGTGGTAAGAACCCGTTTACAATGCATGAAAGAATTTACTTACTTGTTTTCAAAATCATTCCATCTCCTTTTCTCCTTCAAATAATCGATCTTCCTTTTCAGTCGCTCACTGTCGAACATTCTCGATGGTTGTGTGTCCAATACTGGGGTACATTTGAACAATAGAATGTATGCTATGATGATGGTGATGACTAAGATGGTGGATATGCAGCCTATACAGGCATATTGAGAACCGGCTATTTTTTTTAATCTGAAAAACAAATACAGAAATGAAAACGACTGACTTCCATTTTTCAAGCATAGCACCAGATGTTTATCAAAATATAAAAAAAAAACTTGAGAGGTGTCATGGGACACCCGAATAGAACGAAGTTCCTTTCGATTAAAAGATATCTTATAAAAAATATTTCCTTTCGCAACGCGCGATAAGGAACATGTTTCAAAAGATTTTGATCACAGCGCCATCTAGCGATAATCATCTAAAACAAAAAAGTGTCGTGACAACTTTTCGTAAGATTTTTTTTTTTTTTTTCTGTCTAGCCCCCTTTTGATGCGGTACGGGACCGGAAGGCCCAATCTCGACGGTCCGTGCTGGAGGCGTGGTCAAGACGCTTGGCCAACCCCAGCTGGGGTCTAAGGACCGTCGAGGCGATTCGCCCTGTCCTGGAGGACTGGGTGAGTCGTGGCGAGGGACGTCTCACCTTTCGTCTGGTGCAGGTGCTGACCGGGCATGGTTGCTTCGGGAAGTACCTGCACCGGATACAGGTCGAGCCGACGACGAGGTGTCATCATTGCACAAGCGACCTGGACACGGCAGAGCATACGCTCGCTGTCTGCCCCGCATGGGAGGAGCAGCGCCGTGTCCTGGTCGCACAAGTAGGGCGGGACTTGTCGTTGCCGAGCGTCGTGGCATCGATGCTCGGCGACGACGAGTCCTGGAAAGCTATGCTCGACTTCTGCGAGTCCACCATCTCGCAGAAGGAGGCGGCGGGGCGGGAGAGGGAGAGCTCTTCCCTCCCCGGCCAACCCCGTCGCCGCCGACGTCGAGCGGATCCGAGGGGTGCTGCGCTAGGCTTCAGCGCGCACCCTCCGTGCCATCTGTGCGGGGGGTGGCAAGCCGTGCTCCCCGACCCGGGCTGGCCCTGGGCCGGCCTGGGCCGAGGGAGACCCTACACCACACGGCCCCATCTTGGCGGGCCTTGATTGGCCCGTCCACCGAGTGAGCCGGTGGTCGTTTCACCGACGGCTGCCGGTTCGACGTCCGGGGGTGACGGGGCGATACGTAAGCGACAATCGCGAACGCGTCCTGTCACCCCTACCACATCGGATGTCGAGCGTGAGAGGCGGGAGGTTTTGGTGCGGTTCGACACCCACATACCCCACTCGCGGGGCGAGTGGAAGTCCGGTGATTTCCTCCCGTCCAAAAAAAAAAAAAAAAGCCCCCTTTTGATAACGCGCGATAAGAAACTTCGGCTCCAATAGCAGAAGATCTTTATCAAATTAATATGAAATTTTCTATAGTGTCTGCTTCCTAACAAAAATAATTATATAAATCGGTTTATCGGTTCGATCTGTGTCAAAGATATTCATTTTCAAACATCCCAAAGGACTTGTTTTGTGGTTAAATTTTCATCTGATTTCATCTGAAATAAGAACCATCCGAATCGGTTCAGCCAAACAAAGGATGCAGGAGGTTAGAAAGTAGATACTTTGGATATTATCTCGTATAAATTTGGTAAAGACTCGACTAGTATTTTTTGTGCTGTTCTTCAAAAGGTTGATCGTTTTCATTTTGTATAAGTACACTTACGCACAAGACACACATGAGAATGTGTCATCTTTGTTGACCTTCCCTTTGCTGGTCTGAAAACAAACAAAACTAATTATAAAGAGCCCTAAGAATTGCGTCTTCGTATTTGTTTATTTCAAATTTTCATCTCTTCTTTCATACAATCCAACCATCTTTTTTTTTATTGCAAGATAGATAAACGAGCCTACGGCTCACCCGATGGTAAGCGGTCACCGTCGCTCATGAACCTCTGCAATGCCAACTTCCCGCTTGAGCTGATATTTTATAGGCAAGTACAAGTTAACATTAAACTTGTAATAAAAATAATATGAAAATAAATCTTGCCACAAATGGTCATTTTTATTTTTTTTATTGCAATATAGATAAACGCGCTTACAGCCCACCTGATGGTAAGCGGTCACCGTCGCTCATGAACCTCTGCAATGTCAGGGCAAAGAGGGGCCGTTATCTATCACCTACCCATACAGGACTTTTAGGCCTTTCCTTACATCCAGCCATTTTAAAATGAGATTTAGTTAATCAGCCTTAAGTCTGTATTATTAATAAATTAATTACCCGAAAACACCAGGTATCTTTTTCATCGTCAATCAGCTGAAAAAAAGAAAAAAAACAATAATTCACTCAACATTTCATACGCGACTAACGACTATTTCTTGTTTATTTGCATCGTAAGTAAATGAATCTATGGCCTACCTAGTGCTATCTAAAAGCATCATAAGGTAGACTAGGTAAACCACCATAAAGCCGTTCTGATGGTAAGCGGTTACCGTTGCTCATGAACCTTGCGTAAAATGTCAAATCCAAGATGGCCGCCGCTAAAATGTCATAGATTCAACAGGAAAACGACCCTAGACATTCCGAAATAACTATATTAATTTTTTATGATTGTAAATGGTTCTGAAGCTAGAAGTCCAAGCCTAACGTGACCTGGCAAAGGACCGAAGTGGCGAGAACTCTTATCGGAAGCCAAGACTCAGTTTCAGTCGCTAAGCCAGTAGATTAAGTAACTAAAGGGTTCCGGAGTTCGGAACTGGTACCAACGAGGGCAGACCTCCCACAAGATGGACCGACGACCTGGTCAGGATCGCGGGAAGTCACTGGATGCAGACAGCGCAGGACCGGTCGTTGTGGCGAGGTTTCTAGGAGGCTTATATCCAGCAGTGGACGTCTATAGGCTGATGATGATGATACTCGTCAACTAGTACTATTATGTTTAAATTATTGTGTAAAGCAATTTTATAACAATCTTACAGTATTCTGTCCAAAGTTATTAACGTTCGTGCGTTCCTCTCGTTCTCTTCTAGAAGATTCTGAACAGCTCGAATTATTCTAGAAAAGAAGTAAAAAATAATTTATTTTAAATAAAACTTTACAAGCTTTTAAGATCCTGAATATCGTATATCAGTAGAGCTTAGCCAAAGCAAGTAAAATCAGCTCACACAAGAAAGATAATGGAGTCGGAAGGTGGTCACATTAACTCTTATAATAAACGCGGTAGATTCATCGTGCTTGGGCTCGTTTTACTTGTATTAGCTAGCAGTCTAATGCTATATGATATTCGGAATCTTAAAAGCTTGTTTTGAAATAATACTATTTAAGAGTGTCAAGCGAAAAGATTCAGTAACCCGGACCCGACCTATATATTGTCTATGGAACTGATAGACTGCGCAGCTTATCTATGGGTTCTGGGATTGGCACCAATTTGGAGAGGTCGTGAAAAAAGATACGTTGGACTTGCTTTGGATTCAGATGCGTATAATTTTTATTATTATCCATTATTAAGTAAAGGAGGTTCCTTGCATATCATTAATTAATGCTTTTTAAAAAGTAAAACCGCTTCTGGTTTATAAAAATACATATTATTAAGTTTTTATTTTCAGCGTATCTATGATTACAGATTTTGACATAAAGACTTACATTAGTCTTCTGCTTCTGTCGTTTCTTCTTTTCCACTTTCTGTTTTAATAAATTCGTCTTTTCCGGGTCACTGGAAAAAAACAAAATTTGATAAATAGAGTGATTTTTTATCATTGTAATTAGTTTTCCTTCGTGTTCCTGGGCTTCACTGCTTAGAGTCATTACGGTGGTCGCCGCTGTCATACCACATACACACGAGTTACAGTGCTGGGAGTGAGACGTGGGCAAATATCTGTAACCCTTGCTTGAGGAAGATCAAGTCCATAGCTTGGCTAGTATATTTGATTAATTATAAATTAAAACACTCACTGTTTTTCCTTTTGTATAATATCTCTAAATATCTTCAACATTGGCGATTGTGTTTCTTTATCACTTTTTCTGCTATGACTGAAACAAACAATATAAAAATCTAGCCGAGAGTCCTATACTACACTACTATAGACACAGTCCTCTGCAGCTCTGTACTGATTACTCTTCTCGTACACAAACAGACACAGATCCGACCTACATCTAGCCGAGAGTCCTATACTACACTACTATAGACACAGTCCTCTGCAGCTCTGTACTGATTACTCTTCTCGTACACAAACAGACACAGATCCAACCTACATCTAGCCGAGAGTGCTATACTACACTATTATAGACACAGTCCTCTGCAGCTCTGTACTGATTACTCTTCTCGTACACAAACAGACACAGATCCAACCTACATCTAGCCGAGAGTCCTATACTACACTACTATAGACACAGTCCTCTGCAGCTCTGTACTGATCTTCTAAACTATCTATTTACCTTTTATTACTTATGCCCATTCTAAAATAAATAAATAAACATTTTGAAAAACTTATCAAAAGTCAGTCAAAATTGCCAAAAGTCAAAATTATTAGCTTTTTATTTATTTTATTTTATCAAAAAGACTTTGCTTCTATGTCTATGATTGATGGTATATATTTATTAACAATACATATAATTGTAGTGTATGTTTGTAATTTTAAAATACACGATTTTTACTGAGTGCGCATTGCACCATAATATATTTGTCGGGAAGCGAAAGCTTGGAACAATAATGGTCGATTCAAATTTCAACTTGTGGGAAAATGTCTACAGGCTTTCCCAACTTGTAGAAATTGAAACGCAGTGATTACAATAAGATATTGTATTCATGATTCGCAATTAAGGCGGTTAGAAAGAATAAGAAGAACAATAAAATTATCATAAATTAAAGCTTATGTCACTTATTATTAACTTATAGTAAGTTGCAAAAGTTTACAAACATTTTTAACAAGTTATCATACAATTTTATTTAAGACTGTCTGTCTTGTGACTATTCAAAATTCCGCCATCCGTTCCAAACCTTTTTTTAAGCCTTCGTTTGGAAATCAAAAAAACTGCTTTGAACTCTTTCGTTCGAAAACGCCACTACTATACTCTACGATAGTAATTTATTATACCTTTTTATTTATTATCCTTTATTAATAAAAAAAAAACAAAATGTAATAGAAAAACAGTAAACCAACGTGTCACCATTCAAGTCACCACCATCATTGTAACACCAACGAAGTTCCTAGGGCAATACCCGTGGACATTTGCAGTCTTTACCAAACAATTTCCCCATCGACACCTCAGGACCCTGGAAGGGGCGAAGCCCTGTCCCAACGGCGCCCCCGGGACACCCCGACTCATAAACCTGTTTGCTCTACTTGACTTTGAGGTTAAATCGATCAATTTAGGGATCCGTTGACGTTTTTTTTTAGGGTACAAAACGCTTGACTAAAGAATGTTTTTAATGATTTTTTTTTCATGGTGAACCGATTTGGGTAATTATTTTTCACTAAAACTACATGACCCCCTTAATATATTTATAAGTTTAAGTTTAAATAGTATAGCCTACTAACGGGCCCGCCTAATATCGTTTGCGTCACTTTCAAATATAAGATAGTCTATGTTCTTTCTCAGGGTCTAAAGATTGTCTGTGACAAATTTTATGAAAATCGATTGAGGGGGTTGAAGAGGGAAAGCGTAACAGACAGACAGAGTTACTATCGCGTTTATAGTATTAATAGGGAAGTAGGGATTTGATGTATTAAATATAAAATACAGGGTGGATCTGTAACTTTGGACAATCTGAAGTGGGGTGAATGACCTGTTGAAATAAAACGTAGAACCACTTTTATTTCAGGAATAGGATAAAAAAAAATCGTCATAGTATGGAAGTCCCCAACGATAGTCGTACGTTTTCCATACAAATGTCAGAAAAAAAATTGAACCGATCCAAAAAATAAAAATGGTGCTATGTTGTATTTCGACAGGTCATTCACCCCACGTCAGATTGTCCAAAGTTACAGATCCACCCTGTATGTGTCTTGTGACACAGACGAAGTTCTGAGGTTAATTTATACTTAATATTATAAAACTGCAGAGTATGTTTTTGGCAAAAAATTTACAACTTTTTTATTAAATAGTACGGAACCCGTTATTTTTATTAGAATAGTAATATAACCACGGGCCCTGATAGGTCGCGGGACGTGTGTGACGTGTGCAATTTATGACCTCCTGTCACTCACATATTAGCTGCTAGGGTTGGCACGAAACTATTTTTTTTTTTTTATGAAATGAAAAAATCTTGAGAGGTGTCAAGGGACACCCGGATGGAACGAAGTTCCTTTCAATTAATTAGTGAGGGAATTGTAATAAAATTTATTTTTTTTAAGTAATTATAACTTAAATAAAATATTTTGATCACAGCGCCATCTAGCGATAATCATTTAAAACAAAAAAAGTGTCGTGACAACTTTTTCATAAGAATTTTCGCCTAGCCCCCTTTCGATCGTTATCGTTAACTTCATTAAGTTCGTTCCAAAAATTTACTCTCAATCTTTTTGGCCATGTAGGCAGACGAACCAATGGGTCACCTGATCGTAAGTGGTTGGTAATGCTTAGAGACACTGTCCCTACTGTCGGCAGGAGTCGAAGTCTTATAATAAACAAAATAAATCCATCGTTTTACTTGTCTTGTCTGCCTGATATTCAGAATTTTAAAAGCTTGTATTTAAAGTCTTTTCTTTAAAATACAGGGTGATTTTTTAGAGAGGGTACATATTGCAGGAGGGTGATGAGTACTCTGTTCTAATACGGAATATTACAAAAAATAGGTAAAATTACAATTCTTTTTTAAATCTAAACCCGACAAAACTACCTCAAACAAACAATTTCGACTTAAAGAGTGTTGACTAACGACCTCTCGTGATCTCGCGCACCCCACACCTCCGCCACACCCATCAGCTGTCGAAAAACCATAATTTTGCAAGAATTTTAGACATTTTTAAGTAGCGATTACTAAGGCATTAAGCCATATTCTTTGGTAATAATATTTTTACTGGTCGTATATAACCATCAGCTACCATGACCTTCAATATGTCATGGTAGCTGATGGACTCACTAGGAAATCACCCTGGATATTATTTACATCACACACCTATTATGTATGACGGCGTAAATAGTGTGTTGAAGTGTAATGACGTTGTAAATAGTCGATCTTCATTTGGTTTGTCAGGAATGACGTCACAATGTCCACTTGAACACTTGATAATCAATACTTTTGAATAAAAACTTCAGAATAACAAGTTTTAACAGTTTACTACTTTTACATCCGAGAGGTCCGTTCACCTCGACAATACAAACAGTAATGATCAATAACAGCGGCCAACGCCTGTATTTATAGCAAGTCTCCACTTCCAACTACCCGCACGGTGAATAGGTTGGTTTCCTTTGTTATCACCTCGCCATGTATTATGTGACAGGATAAATATTGTTACCTTGTCGGTTGATAAAATATGCCATAGAATTTATTTTTTTTCATCTCGTGCCAACCCTATACAGGATGTTTTCGGGGCTCACCTCGGCAGTTTAACCTCTTGCTTTATTTATCAGAATTTTACATCCGCAGTACTTTACTGGTCCCGGCACGTTGCCACACAAACACAGAACCACACCCTGTATACCGCAATAACAGAAATAAAAGAAAAAGTTTTCTTAAAAGTAAAGAAAATTATTATTGAACAAAACTATTGAAATGATGATCTTATGAAGGTAATCAATAGCTAATACAGGGTGTCCTAAAACTATGCGACATGAACGGGAAGTACCTTAAATATTAGAGATAGGATGTTTTGCTGAAACGAAATATTGTTTTATTGTTTAATACAGCATTCACAGATTTTTAGTAAATTGTTTGGTTTGAAAATCGAACTAACAAAATCGGCTAAAACAAACACGTTTTATTTTTATGCTTCCAATCGAAAGAACAGTTAATTACAAATAATCTTTGCTAACAAACATAGCGTCTTAAACAAAAGGAACAATGTGAAACGCGTGAAACAAGATTTTAACCTTATCTTCCACCACTGACTGTAATTTTTGACCAATTTTCAAAAAGGAGGAGGGACACAATTCGGCTGGTTTTTTTATCTTTGTTCCTGGATAACTCTTGCTTGGATGGACCGATTTTAATGATTCTGATGTCAGATGAAAGGTGATGGTCCAACTTAGGTCCCATTTGATTTTTTTAAGATCGAACATGTACTTTTGGATCTGTGTGTAAAAATGTGTGTTGAACGGACAAAATTTCACGGTTTGCTTTGCGTTTTTGGGTGTATTTTTTTTTTATATGACATGATTTCGATGATTTTTTTGATGACATTTTGAGCATTATCTCATATATATTTGATAAAGATCTGACTGGTAGTTTTTGTGCTATGTTTGAGAAATGGAAGTCGGTCGTTTTCATTTTTGTAATAAAAAATGTTGAGAGGTGTCAAGAGACACCCGGATGGAACGAAGTTTCTTTCGATTAATTAGTGAGATGAATTGTAATAAATTTTTATTTTTTTAAGTTATAATAATTAGTTAGTTTAAAACGTCAGTCTCTCTCTTTCTTTGTTTTATAAAATATTTTGATCACAGCGCCATCTAGCTATAATCACCTACAACAAAAAAAGTGTCGTGACAACTTTTTCATTAGAATTTCCGTCTAGCCCCCTTTCGATAAAGCGCGATAAGGAACTTCGTTCCAAAATATTATTCTTACTAAAACTAGTGAAACCATAGTTTTCTCGAATTGAGTTATTTCCTTTACGAATCAAGGTATTGATATTTCACAAATCATGAGTACTTTTATGTATAGATTTAGCCCAATCCTGGGCATTATTGGATATCATTGCCCAAGCTCACGAGATGACGTAGAAATCTTTACTGCATATAGAACTCTATCTTGCAAATAGGTGTACGAATTGAGACGCGGTAATATCGTAAGCGATTGTCCAAAGTTACAGATCCACCCTGTATATGTCATTATTGTTACTGGTAAATTACCATCAACTATCATGACTCATCAAATCATCCTGTATAGGGAAATAGTGCGCCTGGGCTACTGCGTCTGCGTCACATTCGTCGGTGTAAATATAGCTCGAAAGCTAGTGCCAATTTTTGGGTATATATTTGAGGCAAGCTGAAAACTTGTCTCATAGTTCTCCTGATATACCTCAACTCGGAACTGCAGACCTGGCTGTATTGCAGTAAAAAATAAAAATATGAAAGCGCAGCAATAGTGTGTTGAGTAATGACGCTGCAAATAGTCGATCCTCATTTGGTTTGTCAGGAATGACGTCACAACGTCCACTTGAACATCCGACGATCCATAGTTCTGAATAAAAGCTTCAAAACAACGAGCTCCAACGGTTTATTACTTCCACATCCGAGAGGTCCGCTCGCCTCGACAATTCAAACACGAATGCCCGATAACAGCGGCCAACGCCTGTTTTTATAGCAAGTCTCCACTTCCAACTACCCGCACGGTGAATGTCGGTGAATAAGTTGGTTTCCCTTGTTATCGCCCTGTCAACTCCGCTAAAGTGGCCACTACAACTGTCACTCTTGTTAGTCATTTTTCATACACGCCAACAAATAATATGATGAAAATAACTCTTGCCAAAAATTTTGATTTTTGTATTATCTGGTTTTATCGCGAACCGCTTCCGCTTCTGAATATAACCAAGGCCTTATTTATCGATAGGTGAACCACACGTTGTGTCAACATTTTTACGGTTTTCTGTCTCATTGGTTGTCGATGTGAAGAGAATTGGCTGTCGGGAGTATTTTTATCTACTGAGTAAATTTTTGAAGCAGACATGCAAGATACAACTACAGAAAGATTATCTTACCATCAAGCGGAACGTATGAAATGGCCAAAAGAATCAATCGATTTTTCTTTTGAACACAAAAAATACAATAAAAGTGAATTAGTGAAATCTATTCTCGAAATTTGCACTGAGCAACACATTCAGTGATGCGTTTTTACAAACTTTATATTAACTTGCACTGGATGTAATTATGCAAATTCGAGTGGAATCTTACAAGAAAAATTTGACAACCTTCCGGGTTTCCGATTGAGCTGACATTTTGCACGTAAATGTATATACGCTTGACAATGCAATAATATGATGAAAATGGCGCTGATCTGATGATGGATTCGGAAGGTGGTCATTGGAACTCTTGTACTAAACAAGATAGACCCGTCGATACATGATATATAAGACCTTAAAAAATGGGAATCACGTTTCATATAGAATCATCCGAATCCGTTCAACCAAAAGACTGATTAAAGTACAGACAGCATAAACACGTTTAAATTACTATATAAATAAGTAAAATGGAAATTTAATTTGACTAAAAATATCATAAAACTTTTTTCCACAGCTTGTTAAACACACCAATACACGTCATCACAACTGTACGAAAAGAAAAAAAATACAATAATACTGAGTCTCCCCTCTTTATGTCTTTGTTTTACAGAAAACCACGTAATCAAACTGCGACATACCTCTCTACTAATATTATAAAGCTGAAGAGTATGTTTGTGTTGACGGGCCGCATCGCATCGGGTCACAAGATATTTAATGTAAAGAAACCATTCTTATTTCAGTTTTCTCTAAGACAAATCTAAAAGAAGTTCATAAGAATAATGTAGTAAAATATGAAATTGTAAATAGATGATTCTTCTTTTATTGTTTTAGACATAGAATCTGACAGAAATTTGATAAAGATCTGACTAGTAGTAGGTTTAGTGCTGTTCTACAAATAAAAGGAATATTCATTACATTACTGTAAAAATACTAGTTCTCTTTGAACCAATAACTTTGTGGTTTATGAACCGTTGTCGATGATATTTTTCTCTGTTCTGTTATAAGAAAATCAGTGTTTGATGATGGCAGATTAGAAAAATCAACAAATTAGACATCAAATGAAATAACATTTAGTAAAATTTAAAGTATCAAATAAATAGTTAGAAAAAAACTTGAGAGGTCACGGGACATCCGGATAGAACGAAGTTCCTTTCGATTAAAACGTATCTCATAAAAATTATTTCCTTACGTAACGCGCGATAAGGAACGTGTTTTAAAATATTTTGATCACAGCGCCATCTAGCGATAATCATCTAAAACAAAAAAAGTGTCGTGACAACTTTTCGTAAGATTTTTTTCCGTCTAGCCTCCTTTCACAACGCGCGATAAGGAACTTCGTTCCAAAACTTCGTTCCAATAAAATCAAATCAGCTTGGCTCTTAAAAAACAATCTTCCGTTTTATATCTGTTAAAATCATATTCCCATCACGCTATACATTGTTTGTATCCGTTTCCCTCAGGTATAAACACCGTTACAATCACCCCCAAACAGTCATGCTCTAATTGTGCAGATCGACCGTCTTGCGGGAAGCCGGCATTCTGTACTGAACCAAGTATTCACAAGCTTTATATTAACTTGCACTGGATGTAATAAGTTCGGGTGAAATCTTGCAGGCTAAATTTGACAAACTTTCCGGTTCCCGAGCTGTCATTTTGCACGTAAATGTATATCGCGTGACAATGCAATAATACGACAAAATGGCGCTGATCTGATGATGGAGTCGGAAGATCATAGGAACTCTTGTGCTAAACAAAATAGGTTCTGATTGAGCTGAAAATACCGGGATAAACCGAAAAGTTAGGTAATTTAAGTTGCAAGATTTCACCCAATACTTGTTTTTAATTAGCTACTTGAAGTATTTCCAGTAAATTTGAATAAAAATTCATCATCATTCAAATGTAATTTTTTTATGTGGTGTGAGTTCGACTTCCAGTGGTACTACCCAAAAGCGAACGAGAAAGAGGGTAGACAGATTTGTTTGCTCTTAAATCGATCCACAGTATCCAGTCTTCTCGTGATCATGACGTTTGCAACAACAACGAAATATCGAGACAACTCAATTAATTAAATATCGTGGTAAGAACCCGTTGAAAATGCATGAAAGTAAAACAAAGTATTAAAGAAAACTCGACAGTTTTGCTCAATCTCGCATGATATCATTCAGAAATATCGCGCAGTAATGCTGGATTCTTTTTAAATCCCATTTCAGTTGCACGAGGTTTAAATACAAACATATCTATACGCTTCGATAGTTTCAGCCTAGCGCGATAAGTCTAGGAATTGTACTCGTAAATGTCTAGACTTTTATGCACTGGATGTAACTATGTAGCTATGTATATTCGGAATCTTGAGAGTTGAATTTGACAAGGCTTTTTAAAGGCTATTTAATGTTTTGTTTAATAATAATTATTGTTAAGATACATTTTTTAAAAAATGCTCATAATATTACAAAAAAGACATGCCCGCTGAGTTTTTTGCCAGTTCTTCTCAGGACGGTGGCTATAATTATTATTTTTTGTGTCCGAACTGGTGGTAGCTTTTAGCTTTGGACGTCAACAAGCATGTCCGACTATGCAATAATATGACAAAAAGGTGCTGATCTGATGATGGAGTCGGATGGTTATAGGAACTCCTGTACTAAACAAGATAGACCCGTCGTATTTAGGCTCGTTTTACTTGTATTAGCACTCTACTGCTACATGATATCCTGGATCTTAAAAGCTTGTATTAAAAAGTTTTCTTTAAAATAAGTTATTGTTTAATTTTACAAGACGAGTTATCTTTAGTTTTCCAAGAATCATTCAGAAAGTACTATTTAGATCTATGTAATATTTTAAGCTCCATTTCAGTCACTTCTATTCTTATAAAAAACATCGAAATCGGTTCATCCAGAAAAGAAATACGCAAACACGTACAGCAAAACGTAAAATTTTACCATCAAAAATTTTAAAAAATAGGTAGTTCCAAAAGAACTTGTCCAATCTATAAATCAACATAATGCAAAGAGGGTCATCCAAATCGGTCCAAATTACAGATACTCCATTAAAGTTCTAGAAGTTGGTTAAAATCTGTTTCTAATCTCTATTAATTTTCCTTTAAAAGGGCTAAACAATGATATTACTTGATTTTAAACCGCGGAGGGAAGAAAACATTTTGTGTTCTTCATATTTTGATTCCTATTCGTAGGGTAAGTAACCCAGTTATACTGTATTCCAAAATATTAATTTTAAGTTGTGTTGTTTAAAAAAAAAATTCGTGTATACCTAAGTCGTGTAATAGGCAGTCATATAAGATATGTTATCATGTAACTTACACATATGTATAAGCCTTTTATGTCTGCTGTTGGTGTACCTAAATAAATAAATGATAATAATTTGTAAAATACTTTGACATATTATTAATTCATAACTATATACCTACAGTGTACCGAACAAAACAGTACAAAATATAAAAAAACTTGAGAGGTGTCATGGGACACTCGAATAGAACGAAGTTCCTTTCCATTAAAATATATCTTATAATTTTTTTTCCTAACGTATCGCGCGATAAGGAACATGTTTTAAAAGATTTTGATCACAGCGCCATCTAGCGATAATCATCTAAAATAAAAAAAGTGTCGTGACAACTTTTCGTAACATTTTTTTCCGTCTAGCCCCCTTTCGATAACGTGCGATAAGGAACTTCGTTCCAATATAAAAAATACATACAGAAGAAAAAGGCCACCTGATCGTAAGCGGTTACCATCGCTCATGGACCTCTGCACTCCAAATCACTACCCAGCTACCTACGGCCTACCTTTAAGGACTCTCTTCAAGCCTCGTTCAAGGAAGGACAAGTCGTAGAGCTCGGGAAACACCGAAGAGGGGAGCTCATTCCATAGTCGGATGGTGCGTGACAGAAAAGTATTCTTGAAACGGACCGTGGATGACCGCGGTGGTTCCAAATAGTAGGATGAACTCCACCTCCACCAGAGATGTTGGAATCATCATTGGACTTAATAAATAAATAATAATCTCTCTCCGGTGTTTCCCGAGCGCTATGACTTGTCCTTCTTCAAACGAGGCTTAAAGAAAGTCCTTAAAAGGTAGGCCGTAGGTAGCGACCCCGCAGTGTCCGCTGACATTGCAGAGGTCCATGAGCAACGGTAACCGCTTACGATCAGGTGGCCCGTTAGCTCGTCTGCCTACAAGGCAATAAAAAAAAAAAAAAAAAAAAAAAAAATAGAAAACAGGAGTAGGAAGTCGGATTCGCGACGGGAAGGAATGCCGTAGTGCGTAACGCGTCGAGCCCTCTCACCATGGATTGGATTCTGTCCTCAGTATTCGGGCCCTGAGTGTGAGCGATTAGAGGTTTTAGTGCGGTTCAACTCCCACATATCCTAGGGCGTAAAAAGGAGTAGGAAGTATAAGAGTAAAATTTGAAATGATATCATGAATTGGGTTCTTTACCCTAAATTATAATAAGATTCAGTCGAGACATCTGTCGGGAACCGGATTATCATATTATTTCCGCGCGGCGACCGTTTACCCTACGACGAAGGAATTACAACCGTTTAATCTATGTATTAAATACTTAAATAATCTCTTTGTTTCGAGATAAATAGAAAAAGAGCAGTACAACGCCATCTGTTGGTGAGTAGCGGTACTAATTTTTGGTAGAATTTAAAAGACTTCGTCTGCGTCACATATAACGGAATACATAAGTGTTTAAGAGAACTTTTTTATCGTATAAACCTTTCCTGGCCAAATCTGTTCAGTCGTTCTCGAGTTTTTACGAGACTGACGAACAGCAATTCATTTTTTTATATAGAAAACTACCTGACCCGCGCAACTTCGTCTGCGTTACAAAGGGGTTCAAACAGTACTCGCAATGCCGTCGCGTTATTATTTGCGCGGCATATACATTGTGTTTTATACTCGTGATAACTTCTAAACGAAAAGTCCGATTGGAATAAAACAAAAAGTAATTTACTTCTACATTAATACTCTTGATAATATAATACTTTATTTGGATAAGGGTTAATATAACGATACTCATGTAACGATATGTAACGTTAAATTAATTTTTCGGACAATTTTTTATTTTTATAAACATAAAAGCGGTTATTGTGACTAAACTATGGTAGTTAGATATATGCTCTCGCGAACTTTTTTGTAGGTCTTACTAACACCTAAAAACCCGTAGTACATCATTTTGTTCTATTGTCAATAGTTTTTGCAGCGTACGCATAAATAGTTTTTCGATATTTCACCTCGTCTTACAAATTCGATATTTTCATACGGATCCCTAATTTTTTTCAAAATAAAATATAGCCTATAACCTTCCTCGATAAATGGACATTCCAACAGTGAAAGAATTTTTGAAATCGGACCGGTAGTTTCTGAGATTAGCGCGTTCAAACAAACAAACAAACTCTGCAGCTTTATAATATTAGTATAGATAATGAATAATGGATGACGCTTGAATGTCTAAGCTGCATGAAATATTTAACAAATAGCTTACCGAAAGAGTGCCGAGTGCGTAACGGGTCGCGCCGTCCCGCATAACTCGTGCTGGTGTTGCCCTCTGCTCTCAGGTTTAGACGCTGAGTGTGAGAGGTTGGAGGTTTTAATGCGGTTCAACTACCACATTAAAAGTAATCCGGCTATGAGCTCTCTTCGGTGTTTCCCGAGCGTTAAGATTTGTCTTTATTCAAACGAGGCTTGAACTACTTACGATCAAGTGGCCTGTTAGTTTGTCTAAAAACAGTAGTGCAGTGCCATCTGTTGGCGAGTAGCGAAAGTATTTTTACTACGAAGCGAGGAATGTATTATTTATAACCCAATTTTAATTAAATAAAAAAAAGTCCTTTATTCTACTACCATTTTTTTTTTTTGTAAATATATATAGACAAATTAACTAATTTTAATTAAGAACTATTAAACAGTCTATGAAATTCACAAATAGCATTCATAATAATGAAATAATCATCAAATCGGTTCATTAATAAAACACGCAAAAACGCACAAAAAATCGTTACGTACTTTAAATTATACATTTTTAAACACAGATGCAAAAGTACTTGTTCGATTAAAAAAATAGGACCCCACGATCACCTCTAATTTGAAACAAGAGTCATCGTCTACCAAAACTAAAATGATGAGGTTACAATAAAAGCGAATTGAGTTCCTCTTCGTTTTTAGAAGTCGGACAAAAAATACGCAGAGTTTGAAATGAAATGAAATTATTTATTCTCAACGTTAATGGAATTCTCATGCTTGTTGATGTCAAAAGGCTACCACCAGTTCGGAAAAAGAAATAGTCCTGAGAAGAACTGGCAAGAAACTCAGCGGGCATGTCTTTTTTTTGTATTATTTTTCTGTTTTTTTCAACTCAATTTGAAAGTGTAAAGTGCTGCCATCTATTGACAAGTAGCAGATTCTTGTTCTTTTTGTAAATTCAGTAGATTTTAAACGAATTTTTGTCAGACAATGGATTCACTTTTTACAAGCTTTATATTAATTTGCACTGGATGTAACCATGAAAGTTCGGGTGGAATCTTGCAAGATAAATTAGTCAAACTTTCCGGTTTCCGATTGAGCTGACATTTTGCACGCAGATGTATATCGCGTGACAATGCAATAATATGGCGCTGATCTGATGATAGATTCGGAAGGTGGTCATAGGAACTCCTGTACTAAACAAGATAGACCCGTCGTGTTTGGGCTCGTTTTACTTGTATTAGCACTCTACTGCTACACGATACCCAGGATCTTAAAAGCTTGTATTTTAAATGTTTTCCTTAAAATTAATAATTGGAACGAAGTTCCTTATCGCGCGTTATCGACGGCTAGACGGAAAAAAATCTTACGAAAAGTTGTCACGACACTTTTTTTGTTTTAGATGATTATCGCTAGATGGCGCTGTGATCAAAATCTTTTAAAACACTTAAAACAAAAATTATAAGATATCTTTTAATCGAAAGGAACTTCGTTCTATTCGGGTGTCCCATGACACCTCTCAAGTTTTTATTTTAATGGTAAACAGGCTCCTTGGCATCCTCTAGCAAGTGAAAGCAATTGAGAATAAGTACAATGAAGTTGATTTCATATAACGATCTCTTGGAAAGTATAACATTCAACATCTAAAGTATAAATATTTTAGATTAAGAAGTACAAGTATTTTTTTCATATTATTTTGCAATTACAGATTATCTATCACTTGACTACTGAACGATTGAAAATTATATAAAAACATATAAAATTCAGTAACATATATAAAAAGATAAAAGCAATATAATTAGATTTCAATGGATAACATTAAAAGGCGCCAGAATATATCAAATCTTTGTCATAAAGATGTTATCTTTTGTCTTTCGAAATTGTATCTTTGATGACGTCACGTTCTCTATTTGTGGGAAAGATTGCCCAGCAGTGGGTTTACCCAGACCTTCGTTATTTTAACAAAGCTGAAGTTTGTCAGCGTTTGCATTCGATACAATGATACCAATAATGGACTATTTTTTTTCTTCTTACCTTTAGTTTGGGCCGATTTGAATGATTCTGGTGTCAGATGAAAGGTGATGGCCGTCATAGGGTCCCATTAATTTTTTTGTAAGATCGAAGATCGATATACATCTGTGAGCAAAATGTTAGCTCAATCGGAAACCGTAAAGTTTGTCAAATTACCTTGCAAGATTCCACTCGAACTTACATAGTTACATCCAGTGCAAGTTAATAAAAAGCTTGTAAAAACTCGCTCATTGGTCTTCCATTTTTTCCTGTTAAAATCTAATGATAATCTAATCTATCAGTTAGACCTAAACAGATCTTTTGCAGATATGAATACCTTGAATATTATATTACATCGACTTTTAGAAATAAGGAGAAATCTTTTAGAGGATGGGCTAATTTTGAAAGGATTGATTGTAAAGGAAACTCTATTTTCATGCATGAACGAGTTCTTACCACGATATATATTTAATTAATTGAGTTGTCTCGATATTTCAACGTTGTTGCAAACGTCATCACGAGAAGACTGGATACTACGGGTCGATTTAAGAGCAAACGAATCTGACCCTTACCCTTTAAACCTACCGTCTACATCTAACATTGGTGGAGATCAAATCCCAGCACTATTTCTAAAACAAATACTAGTAGTAACCATCGTTTACTTCTCTGCCTTTCGTCCAACAATGTTATCAAACCCCATCGAATTTAGATCAAGATAGTCATAAAATCAAGATCGCCATCAACAATCAATTAAAGATTGCAGATTCGTTATTATTTCTGCTAAATCAGTTTAAATTTTGTGTTTTTATCATATATTAGTTTCCAAGTATTGAGTGACGTACCAGGAAATATTCCACGAAAAATAACAGTAGCTAGAGGTGGTCACACGTATCGTCTGATGAATAGACAAACAGACTATTGAGGAGAGGCTACTGGTACTACGGATGAGTTAAGGTTCATGTAGCAGTAGCTAGAGGTGGTCACACGTATCGTCTGATGAATAGACACACAGACTTTTGAGGAGAGGATACTGGTACTACGGATGAGTTAAGGTTCATGTAGCAGTAGCTAGAGCTGGTCACACGTATCGTCTGATGAATAGACACACAGACTATTGAGGAGAGGATACTGGTACTACGGATGAGTTAAGGTTCATGTAGCAGTAGCTAGAGGTGGTCACACGTATCGTCTGATGAATAGACACACAGACTATTGAGGAGAGGATACTGGTACTACGGATGAGTTAAGGTTCATGTAGCAGTAGCTAGAGGTGGTCACACGTATCGTCTGATGAACAGACACACAGACTATTGAGGAGAGGATACTGGTACTACGGATGAGTTAAGGTTCATGTAGCAGTAGCTAGAGGTGGTCACACGTATCGTCTGATGAACAGACACACAGACTATTGAGGAGAGGATACTGGTACTACGGATGAGTTAAGGTTCATGTAGCAGTAGCTAGAGGTGGTCACACGTATCGTCTGATGAATAGACACACAGACTATTGAGGAGAGGATACTGGTACTACGGATGAGTTAAGGTTCATGTAGCAGTAGCTAGAGGTGGTCACACGTATCGTCTGATGAATAGACACACAGACTATTGAGGAGAGGATACTGGTACTACGGATGAGTTAAGGTTCATGTAGCAGTAGCTAGAGGTGGTCACACGTATCGTCTGATCAATAGACACACAGACTATTGAGGAGAGGATACCGGTACTACGGATGAGTTAAGGTTCATGTAGCAGTAGCTAGAGGTGGTCACACGTATCGTCTGATCAATAGACACACAGACTATTGAGGAGAGGATACCGGTACTACGGATGAGTTAAGGTTCATGTAGCAGTAGCTAGAGGTGGTCACACGTATCGTCTGATGAATAGACACAGACTATTGAGGAGAGGATACTGGTACTACGGATGAGTTAAGGTTCATGTAGCAGTAGCTAGAGGTGGTCACACGTATCGTCTGATGAATAGACACACAGACTATTGAGGAGAGGATACTGGTACTACGGATGAGTTAAGGTTCATGTAGCAGTAGCTAGAGGTGGTCACACGTATCGTCTGATGAATAGACACACAGACTATTGAGGAGAGGATACTGGTACTACGGATGAGTTAAGGTTCATGTAGCAGTAGCTAGAGGTGGTCACACGTATCGTCTGATCAATAGACACACAGACTATTGAGGAGAGGATACCGGTACTACGGATGAGTTAAGGTTCATGTAGCAGTAGCTAGAGGTGGTCACACGTATCGTCTGATGAATAGACACACAGACTATTGAGGAGAGGATACCGGTACTACGGATGAGTTAAGGTTCATGTAGCAGTAGCTAGAGGTGGTCACACGTATCGTCTGATCAATAGACACACAGACTATTGAGGAGAGGATACCGGTACTACGGATGAGTTAAGGTTCATGTAGCAGTAGCTAGAGGTGGTCACACGTATCGTCTGATGAATAGACACACAGACTATTGAGGAGAGGATACCGGTACTACGGATGAGTTAAGGTTCATGTAGCAGTAGCTAGAGGTGGTCACACGTATCGTCTGATGAATAGACACACAGACTATTGAGGAGAGGATACCGGTACTACGGATGAGTTAAGGTTCATGTAGCCAGCTGTCATGTGAGTACGAGACAAACTTATGCGGTAGTGTATAGCGCTGTCACTTTTGCACAACAAGCAATTTTTATGCGACTCAGAGACAAACATCGGTCTATCATTCGCTAATAGCAATTCAAATTCCGTTCAACTTTAAATATGTCATGGTACGAAACGAAGCGATTCAGTATAGGTACCTAAACTGAACTGCCTCGCATTTGAATAGTTATTGTAAAGGTGGTGGTAAGGCCCAAGGTATTCTTGTTCTTAAAGTTTTAGGAAACAATAACTTTCGGGAAACACCAAAAAAGTTTATATTGATAATATTAATTAAAATCTAGATAATATTTCTTGATAAAGATCAAAAGATTAAATCGTTTTGATTATTATCTAACATGACTCCTAGACTTTAGTAAGATATCAGATATAACTATTGTTCAAAATACACAGTATATGTAACTACTGTTGTTATCTTAATAGTCATCTAATCCTGATTTTAATCCTGAGTTTAAATTAATCAACAGTACGTACAGTTTGTATACTTATAGTCCGAGAGCTAGTGCCAATTTTTAGGTACGTGTTTAGCCCACACGATTCACAACGATTGGATCTGATGTTACATGTGTATTAGTCATTACTTTAGTTTTGTCCATGTTCATACCGAGTCCAAAGCGTTCGGTCAGTCAGTTCAAAGTTGCTCAGCAATGGAGAGAGCTGTACTTGGGGTCTCGCTGAAGGATAAGATCAGAAATGAAGTTATCCGATAGAGAACTAAAGTAACCGACACAGCTCTGCGAATCAGCAAGCTGAAGTGGCAATGGCCTGGGCACATATGTCGAAGAACTGATGCTCGATGGAGTAGGCGGGTTCTAGAGTGGAGACCGCGATGTGGTAAACGTAGTGTTGGACGCCCCGCTGCTAGACGGAACGATGACCTAAGAAAAGTGGCCGGTAACAACTGGATGAAACGAGCAGAAGATCGGGCGAGTGTGGGCTGATGATGTGATGGTGTTTCAAAAATGAAAAGGGGTTTTTCAGCCTCCTCACCAAGTTTGTGGGGTCGCCATCCTTTTCCCACGGCCGTCATCTTGAAAATAGAGGTTGAAATGGTTTATATGTTATATATAAAATTTACGATAATATTAAGATTACTATTTTCTCTGAACAGCGGAAGCGTATAAAATTATCTTCATACAATCGATATGATAATTTCTTCGTAAGGATAATTGAAAATGATCCATTCAAAAAATTGATAATTATTTGCATTACTGATAAACTTGCGGTAGTTAACTGTGGATATTTTTGATTATTAGTCATTATTTTGATTAAATTAATGAATAAAATTATTTATTTTAAGGAAAATACGTGAAATACAACGCTATGACTTGTCCTTCTTCAAACGAAGCTTGAGGAGGGTCCTTAAAGTTAGGTCGTAGGTAGCGACCCCTCAATGTCCCCTGACATTGCAGAGGTTCATGAGCGACGGTAACCACTTACGATCAGGTGGCCCGTTGGCCTACATGGCAATAAAAAAAAATACAAGCTCTTAAAATCCTAGGTATCATGTAAAGTGTGAGCTACGACAAGTAAAACGAACCTAAACACGACGTGTCTATCTTGTTTAGTACAAGAGTTCCTATGACCTTCCGAATCCATCATCAAATCAGCGCCATTTTGTCATATTACTGCAATGTCACGCGATATACATCTGCGTGCAATGTCAGCTCAATCAGAAACTAGGAATCCAGGATCTTAAAAGCTTGAATTTAAAAAGATTTTTTAAAATACTTTCATGCATTTTCAACGAGTTCTTACCACGATATTTAATTAATTGAGTTGTCTCGATATTTCAACGTTATTGCAAACGTCACGATCACGAGAAGACTGGATACTGCGGGTCGATTTAAGAGCAAACAAATCTGTCTACCCTCTTTCTCGTTCGCTTTTGGGTAGTACCACTGGAACTCGAACTCACATCACGACACACCACACTCACTGTATCTACAAGACTCTCTTAAATCAACCCGCAGTATCCAAGAACCCGTTCAAAACGCATGAAGGTATTATAGAAAACCGCGAGTGTCTGAATAAGATTTTTTAAAATTAATTATTAAACACGTTTATGTTAAATTAGCGGGCCCGTGCAACTTCGTCTGCGTCCCTTTCAATTATAAGGTAGTCTATCTTTTTCAGGGTCTAAATATTGTCTGTGCCAAATTTTATCAAAATATATAGAGAGGTAATCGTGGTGGCCGAATGGTTGATTCGCTTGGCTTCCGTACGTGAGTTCGCGGGTTCAAAACCGGTCGGCTTGTACCTCTAAATATTAATATGAAAAAGATTTATGTGCAATTTTTCACAACACCACTGGCTAAAAATGGTGAAGGAAAACATCGTGAGGAAGCCTGCATATCGGAAAAGGATTCTAAAAATCCTTTGAAGGTATGTGAAGTCCCCAATCCGCATTAGGCAAGCGTGGTGGACTATGCCTAACCCCTCTTCGGAGGAGACCTGAGCTCAGCAGTGGGCAGTATTGGCTTGTTACAGTACAGATATAGAGAAGTTTAAGCGGGAAAGCGTAACAGACAGACAGTTACTTTCGCATTCATAATATTATTGGGATTAGGGATTGTTTAACTGTATGTGTGTGTATCTTGTTGTATTTAGTAGAAGTATTAATTGTAATTTAATAAAACTCATTATTATTAGAATCAAATTACACAGATATTAGAAATGTTTCGATTTTATCTTTTCGCGTATTCTAATGAAAATACGATTATGATAATTTAGATAAATATGTTTTCTGAGAAAGTACAACAATTAGGTAGTTCTCGGTATTTCTGAGTGCATTATGATAAAAGGTGAAAGTATCACCATGGTATCTACATGGTATGAATTAAGATGTAGAAAATTGGAAACCTTCATCACCTCACATTCAGCATCCGAACCCTGGCTGAGGTCAGAACCCAGCACTGGCTTATGCGGGACGGCACGACGCGTTACGCACTAATTATTTGGCACCCATGTATTAAACGTGAAACGAATATTCGCAAATTCAGACGAGCTAACGACCCACCTGATCGTAAACGGTTACTTGTGGACCTCTACATTGCCAGAAGACACTGCGGGGCCGCTACCTACGGCCTACCCTTAAGGACTCTCTTCAAGCCTCGTTTGAGGAAGGACATGTCATAGCGAACACCAAAGATGGTTGCGTGGTTATAGAAGGAATCTAATGGAGCCAAAATAAAGGCCTGCCCTAATGAGCCAAACTCCATAGGTCTAATACCTTCTGTTGTCAATAATTTGAGGGTTTACGAGGATCAGGATCTCGGGAAGTCACTGGACACAGACAGCGCAGGATCGGTCGATGTGGCGAGGTTTGGGGGAGATCTATGTCCAGCAGTGGACGTCTATAGGCTGATGATTGAAAATTATTACAGTTCTTCCCGGACAAAAGATAACTTGTCCAAAACATAATTATCGCGTTAAATAATCTTTATTTCTCACTTATCGTTAATTATCGTGGCTACTTGATAAATATAATACATATATAAGATAATATGCGAATTACAATAGACATAATGTGTCTAAGTGCTTGTGTGACAACATCATAGTGCCAGAATTTTTGAGAAAACATTGAAATATTGCGTCTGAAGGCGCTGTCATGTTAAGTATGTATTATATTTATTTTATTCTCGCATCTTCGTAACATCATCTTCAGCCTATAGACGTCCACTGCTGGACATAGGTCTCCCCTAAACTTCGCCACAACGACCGGTCCTGCGTTATCTGCATCCAGTGACCTCCCGCGATCTTGACCAGGTCGTCGGTCCATCTTTTGGGAGGTCGCAACTTCGTCTGCGTCAAAAAGAGGTTCAACACTGTTAGATTTTAATTAGACCTACAAATCCGTAGTACATCATTTTGATAATTTTGTTCTATAATCAATAGTTTTTGCGCTCGCAGTGTAAGAAAGTTTTTGGGTATTTTTTTTTCCTTGGCTTACCATATTGAAATTTTACTACGGATCCCTATTTTTTTTTTTTTCAAAATAAAATATATCTTTCTTAACAATCACTCTATCTTTTAAAAAAACCGCATCGAAATCCGTTGCGTAGTTTTAAAGATCTAAGCATACATAGACAGACGGCGGATATCAACTTTGTTTTATAATATGTAGTGATTATATTTTCAAACAAATTGAGTTCTCTACTAAAAGTCCAATATTTTTTTATCAAACTTGTAATAAAATGACGCGAAAATTTTTGGAAAAAATAGCCTAACTTTGTGTTTGTGGTGCAGACTGAGATATTTTTGAAATTATTTAACGTGTCCTTGAATTTCCGTTTCTGTCCTTCTAAATCGGTTCAGTAAAAAACACAACACACTTATTCGTAGTAGATAAAATTCAGTAGGGGTTTTTTTAGTTTTATGACTAATAAAAGTGATAAAATTAATAAATCTTGTAATAAACATTTTTATTACTTTATTACAAGTAAAGTGATAAAAATTCAGATAAGTTGTTATTGTTTAATGCTAAAAATGATTTAATAACAATTATTTACTAATTTTAAAAGGTAAAATTTCGTCCATACTTTTCCTTAATTTGACTTTACTCAATCTTAACCGGTTTTAATGATGATTTTTTGATTTTAAATTGTCAAGTAAACACTCTAAATAATTTAAATTAATTTCGTTTCTACGTATTTATAATCGGCTTATCTTTTTATTATTTATCTTTATTCTAAATTTTCTAATCAAATTGATAAAAAAATTGAATAATCATTGCAAATTTCCGTTTTTATTAATAAGACTACTTTATATAAGACTACTTTGAAATGAAATGAAATACTTTATTTTCAACATTGATGATATGCTCATTCTTGTTGATGTCAAAATTTAAAAGCTACCACCAGTTCGGAAACAAAAAATAATAATCCGTCCGTCCTGAGAAGAACTGGCAAGAAACTCAACGGGCATGTGTTTTTTTCGTATTATTAATAATATTTTAACAATATTATACAAAAGATGAAATAGACAAAATATAAAAAAAAAACGATTATTATAATGAAACGACCTTGGCGAGCAACTCATTTCCACTTTGTGCAATCGTCCACTACTATGATAAAAATGATAGTAACAATACAATAAACAAATGACATTGTATTATCAACTTAGTGAACGCCACTTAAATATATCACAAATTCCTGCAAAAAGATTGTCGTTGCATAGCTGATTTCTTAGTCGGAGGTGTGGGGTTTACAGTTATATAATTGTTATCATTTTATTATTTGTATAAATTAGAATTATTACTATTTTGAAATAAATACAATCACTAGTTGCTGCCGGTGATGTCGTCTGCGGGAACTCTATATCTCGTTCAAAATCGGTTGAGAGGTTTAAGTGGGAAAACGTGGGGGTGGCGCGACGGGAAAGACTGCCGTGGGCGTAACGCGTCGCGCCGTCCCTCGTAACCCCGTGCTGGGTTCTGACCTCAGCCGGGGTTCGGACGTTGAGTGTGAGCGGTTGGAGGTTTTAATGCGGTTTAACTCCCACATATACGGAATACGGTGATATCCTCCAACTAAAAAAAAAAAAAACAAAAAACAAAGCGGGAAAACGTAACAGACAGACAGAGTTACTTTCGCATTTATAATATTAGTAGGGATTAAAAAATTACTATGAGTTTGGGAATTGTTCATGACTTCGAACGGAACCGGAAGAAAATTGATTCAAATATTTCAAAAACAATCATGTTTTTCGTATTAATCAAAAAACGGATTAAAATATTCAAGATAAGCTATAATCTGTAATTTGTCATAGATTAGTAAACGGAAACCTAACTAACTAATACGTAGAAGATAATAATAATCTGTTCCAAAAAATTACAAATATTTTTGTTTAATCATCATTTATTAGTCATGGGGACGGCGCGACGAGAAAGAGTACCTTGGGCGTAACGCGTCGCGCCGTCCCTCATAACCCCGTGCTGGGTTTTGGCCTCAGCCGGGGTTCGGACGCTGAGTGTGAGCGGTTGGAGGTTTTATTGCGGTTCAACTCCCACATATCCCGCCGTGCGTGCGGGGATCCAGTGATTTCCTCCAGAAAAAAAAAATAGTCATTAGGGAAATTGTAGAACACATTGGTGAACCCATTTTGATGATTTATTTTGGTTAGAAAGTCAATTCATTTTTGATACTAGTCGGTTCACCAACCTGGCAACAATTACAAGACTTAATGACTTTGCTATTATCAAAATAGGTTCAAAGTCCAACAGTGAATGAAATGAAAATAAGTATTTATTTTAAGAAGATTATTAATTAATATTATATCGTGTGTGATCTCTATCAGGATATTAAATATAATATTATATGACGTGTGTATAAACACACCTGAAAGATATTCCAATTTTTTGATAATAATATATACCTATCTATCTATCATCTTCTTAATTCTAAATAGAGGATAATAACAGATGCATTTGTGATAAAAAACTAATTAAATTTTCATTTCCTTTGACACCACTATAAAGTAAGAATGTAACAAGTAAACTTATTCAGACACTCGCGGTTTTATTTCGTTGTTGTTGCAAACGTCATGATCACGAGAAGACTGGATACTGCGGGTCGATTTAAGAGCAAACAAATCTGTCTACCCTCGCACTCGTTCGTTTTTGGGTAGTACCACTGGAACTCGAACTCACATCACTACTCAGTTAATTAAATATCGTGGTAAGAACCCGTTGAAAATGCATGAAAGTAATGTAACAAGTATTCGAATATATCTCTTTTGTAGATAAACCGAAATTAACCGTCGAAAACCTAATTGTCAAATGTATATGAGACAATATCCAAAGTGTTGCAAGCTAACAAAAAAAGAACCATCGAATTCATATAGAAAAGACATACACACAATGCAAAGCAAATCTTGAAACCTTGGCCTTTAAAAATTAACATTTTTGAACACAGCACTAAAAGTACTCATTTGATCTTAATAAAATTTAAACGGGAACCCATCACAACTATCACCTTTCGTCTGACACAACACTCATCAAAATCGTTTCAGCTATACGTACAAACATAAAAAACTAAATTGGTCAAAAATAAAGTTTTCATTTTTTTTTTCCAGAAAAATTCCTCCTCTTAACCGCCCTGGCCATTGCCCAGGGCAGGCCTCAAGACGAGTCCACCAGAAGGCACGAAGAGACCAACTTATGCCCGCCCACTGGGCACCATCTTTTACCCCACGAGTATGACTGCACACTCTTCTATTACTGCGAGTATGGCATGAGATGGGCGACACCAAGATCTTGTGCTCCTGGCACTGAATTCTCGGCTGAATTGCAGGTAATGAAACCAAATTTGGCTTTGAATGTACGCACCCATTACTGCCCACTGCTGGGCTCAGGTCTTCTCAGATCGACTAGGCATAGTCCACCACGCTTGCCGAATGCAGATTGGGGACTTATCTTAAACTGTTCGTTCGATTGGCATCATAAAATATATTAAGTTGTTGTGATTTTTACCGATTTTGTTAGTACAGTTTTCAGGCAAACCAAACAATTTAAGAAAAATCTGTGAATACTGTATTAAACATCAAAAATAAAATGATGTTTCGTTTCAGCAAAACATCCTATCTCTAATATTTAAGGTACTTCCCGCATGTCGCATAGTTTTAGGACACCCTGTATTATAGCTATAGATTACCTTCATAAGATCATCATTTCAATAGTTTTGTTCAATAATCATTTTCTTTACTTTTAAGAAAACTTTTTCTTTTATTTCTGTTATTGCGGTATACAGGGTGTGGTCCTGTGTTTGTGTGGCATCGTGCCGGGACCAGTGATAATGATGTTTTTTTCAATTATTATTTAGCTATCTATTTACGAAATATTTAAGTTTAAAATCGTTAAGATGCAATTTCACCCAGTTTTTTGGACAAAGGAAAACAAAACGTTGCCTTAAAAAATGTTTCGAGACAATGAATGAACTTCTTAAAATAAATAATTCGATTTTCCGCCAAAATTGCATATGTACTCATATCTCATATCTTATAATTAATTATATCTTGACACGATATAAGCTGATATTATCTGGATTTAAACAACAGATTTTAATTGAAAATGTCTGCTTATTTATAATTATTAAATGACAAAGATTTCAAGATTGATGAGTTGATTAGATTTTGGAAATTCCGGTTGTTTAAGTATTTTGTCGTGGGGGGTGTATGACCATTGTCTCGCTATTGGGATCTTGTCAGTAGGCACAATTCAAAACCTTGATGAACATAAGAAAATTAGATTCAGTAGAAGTGAAAGAAAGAAAGAAAGAAAACAACTTTATTCCACACACACAAAGAGGACACAAATATATAAACTAATAACATAAAAATAAAAACGTAGAACATACAATTTAAAGTGAAATAATTTATTTTAAACTAGCAGGCTCGCGCAATTTCGTCTGCGTCACTTTCAATTAAAAGATAGCCTATGTTACTTTCATGCATTTTCAACGGGTTCTTACCACGATATTTAATTGAGATGTCTCGATATTTCAACGTTGTTGCAAAAGTCATGATCACGAGAAGACTGGATACTGCGGGTCGATTTAAGAGCAAACAAATCTGTCTACCCTCTTTCTCGTTCGCTTTTGGATGGTACCACTGGAACTCGAACTCACATCACGACACACCACACTCACTGTATCTACAATGACGTGGTAAGAACCCGTTGAAAATGCATGAAAGTATTATAGAAAACCGCGAGTGTCTGAATAAGTTTATAGCCTATGTTCTTTCTCAGGGTCTAAAGATTGTCTGTGCCAAATTTCATCAAAATCGATTGAGAAGTTTAAGCGGGAAAACGTAACAGACCGACAGACAGACAGTTAGTTACTTTCGCATTTATAATATTAGTGGGGATAAAACAATTTAACTATTCAAAGTTTTAGCTCAATCGGAAACCGGGAAATTTATCAAATTCAACTCGCAAGATTCCACCCGAACTTACATAGCTACATCCAGTGCAAGTTAATATAAAGCTTGTAAAAAATCTGTGTCAAATTTACTAGATTAGAGCATGAAAACTAAATACTATCAAAATAAAAACTAAAAAAGTCAGAATACTACCATATTCTGACTTTGACTCGGGTGTATGTAATATTTTATTTTATTAATTACATACCTTTTTTTGTAGTCAAATGATCCAACGGTGATCATATCTAAAGTGTTATACAGGGTGGAATTTTTAAACGCTTTGATGACTAGTGACTAAAACTTGAATTCCGTGGTTTTCTTTTCACTTATTCTATCATGTTTCTTAGAGAGATTTGATCCTTAAAAGTCACTCTATCGATTGATGCAATAAAAATACAGGGTGTGATTTTGCGAATTGGAGCAGGTTCGATTCCCGGGTAAACCATTTTTTTTAAATCCATGAATGCAGTTTTGTTTCTTTTCAAAAATAAAAGAATGTTTCCTTTCAGCAAAAATCGCTAAAATCATTATTTCGAGTAGGTACTTCCCCTGGAGGGGGCGTTAAAATATTCCACCCTGCATAAAAGGATTCTCTGTCACATAAGATTGTTTTAAACTAAAGAGTGTTGTCGTCGTTTTGTAAAACACTTGATGTTTGTAGGTAATGTTGTTTGGAGATACTGTTCTGTACTGTTTTGTTCGGTACACTGTATCTAGTAATATTAAATCGATGCTCAGAAGTTTTTGTTTGAAAATAGTTTAATTTACCATTTATTGTACCATTCCGGTTTGGAATGGCATACGCGGTGTTCCCGGAGCGCTATGACATGTCCCTCTTTAAACGAGGTTTAAGAAAAGTCCTGAATCGGTAGGCGATATATAACAGCCCCTCATTGCCCTGGCATTGCAGAGGTTCATGAGTGACGGTGACCGCTTACTATCAGGTGGGCCGTAGGATCGTTTATCTATCACGCAATAAAAAAAAAATAGATCTTCCTTAAATACTATCTTATCGATAAAATATGATAAAATTCATGATTGTATCAATTAACGACGTAACTACTTCAGTTTTCGTGATTTTATCAAAAAAAAAATGGAAGCGATCGTAATCTTTGCATCAATTATATCATATAAATCTATAAAAAAAACTGTTTTTCTAAACACGGATGATCTGATTATATTTGTTTTTCTTTTTTTCTAAACTTTATAAAAAAATTATCAAGCGATACGTGCAAAATATTTGTCAAATTTAGCCTACAAGATTCCACACGAACTTATCCGTACATAGGTATATAGTTACATCCAGTGCAAGGAAAAAAAATAGCTTCAAAAAATACTTTTTAAATTTCAGGTGTGTGTGCACCCATCACAAGCTAATTGCAACCTACCGGGTTCATCTACTGCAGCTCCATCTACTGAGGCCCCAACTACAACAACTCAGGCCCCTACTACAACAACAACTGAGGCTACTACAACAACAACTGAGGCCCCTACAACAACGACAACGGAAGCTACCACTACAACAACTCAGGCCCCTACTACAACAACAACTGAGGCTACTACTACGACAACTGAGGCCCCTACAACAACTACTACTACACAGGCCCCTACTACAACTACAACTACTACAACAACCGAGGCCCCCACAACAACTACAACGACTCAGGCCCCAACCACAACAACAACTGAGGCTACCACCACAACAACTACCACTACAACTACCGAGGCCCCAACCACAACTACCACTGAGGCTACCACTACAACAACTACACAGGCCCCAACCACAACAACTACTACTACTACAACTGAGGCCCCCACAACAACAACTACTACCCAGGCCCCTACAACAACGACTACTACTCAGGCCCCTACAACAACGACTACTACTCAGGCCCCTACAACAACGACTACTACTGAGGCCCCTACAACAACAACAACTACTACTACCACTACCGAGGCCCCTACAACAACTACAACCACCCAGGCCCCCACTACTACAACAACTGAGGCTACCACTACAACAACTACACAGGCCCCCACAACGACTACCACTACCCAGGCCCCTACAACAACAACCACTACTACTACCCAGGCCCCAACAACAACTACTCAAGCGCCTACCACTACCACAACCCAGGCCCCCACAACAACCACCCAGGCTCCAATAAACCCAGACGATTTCCTACCCAACGGTTGCCCAGCTGATTTCGATGTCCATCAGCTGTTGCCCCATGAGAAATGCAATAAATTCTATTACTGTGTCTTTGGAGAGAAGGTGGAAAGAACTTGCGCTCCTGGTACCTACTTCAATCCAGCTATTCAGGTGGGTGAAGAGCATATATCGATGTACATATGACGAAAATCGTTTGTTTGCATAAATAGCCTTCTGTAGCAACCCATTACTGCCCACTGTTGGGGTCAGATCTCCTTCGAAGAGGGATTAGGCATAGTCCACCACGCTTGCCCAATGCGGATTGGGGACTTCACATATCTTCAAAGGATTTTTAGAACCCTTTTCCGATATGTAGGTTTCCTCACGATGTTTTCCTTCACCGTTTTTAGCCTGTGGTGTTGTGAAAAATTGCACATAAATCGTTAAGATTTTAGAGGTACAACCCGCGACCTCCCGTACGGAAAGCTAGCGCTTCAAGCACTCGGCCACCACGACTTATCAGCATAATATGATTAAAATGAAATTTTACAGGTCTGTGATCACCCATGGAACGTAGACTGCGCTGACGATGGCAGTGATGGAGGCGATGGCGGAGACGGAGGCGATGGCGGAGATGGAAGCGATGGCGGAGATGGAGGAGATGGAGGTGATGGAGGTGATGGAGGTGATGGAGGTGATGGAGGCGATGGAGGCGGCGGTGGAACTCTCCCCAACGGATGCCCTGCTGATTTCAACATCCATCAACTTCTACCACATGAATACGACTGCAATCTCTTCTACTACTGTGTTCACGGAAAAATAGTTCAGAGACAATGCCCTGCCGGTTTACATTTCAACCCTGTCATCCAAGTAAGTAAAATAACAGAGACTGATATGATGACTTCTTATTTAGCACAATCTTATCCCATTCAAATGGGGTCGGCGTAATATGTTTTATCTCTCCATTCATTACAAAAAAGACATGCCCGCTGAGTTTCCTGCTAGTTCTTCTCAGGACGGTGGCTACAATTATTATTTTTTGTGTCCGAACTGGTAGTAGCTTTTAAATTTTGACGTCAACAAGAATGAGTACGTCATCAATGTTGAAAATAAAGTATTTCATTTTATTTCATTCCTAATCTGACATAAGTCACGTCGCAAATTTTCATATCTTCTTTCACACAATGTAACACGCGATTGGGGCCATTAATAAAAAAATAATAATAATAATGGTTGGATTGTCTCTTGTGAGGCCTTCCTCTCTTCCTACATCCATCCACTTTCAAATTCCACATTCGTTTTGTAATAACTTTTAAATTATATTATATAATTCTATTTGTACTCATGTTCAAACAAATAAATATTTCTATTTTCTACATCTCAACGAAGGCTATTTAATTGACATTATTTATTGTGTCATGATGTTAATAAAAAAATATCTTTTAATTTTTGGCATTACAACCGTTCCTGCATTATGAGTATCCCTGACTTCTGTCTTCTATTCCAGGTTTGCGATTGGCCATGGAACGCAGGATGCGAAGGTGGTGATGGCGGCGATGGAGGCGGCGATGGAGGCGGTGATGGAGGCGGCGGAGATGGAGATGGCGACAATGGCGGATGCGATTGCGGAGACAATGGCAATGGCGGAGGCGATTGCGACGGTGGCGACAATGGCGGTGGTGGAGGTGGAGATAACGGCGGTGGTGACAATGGCGGAGGAGATAATGGCGGAGGTGATAACGGCGGAGGTGATAACGGCGGAGGTGACAATGGCGGTGGCGATGGAGGAGACTGTGACTGTGATGACGGAGATAATGGCGGAGGAGACAATGGCGGTGGCGACAACGGCGGTGGCGACAATGGCGGCGGTGACAACGGCGGTGGCGACAACGGTGGTGGTGACAACGGCGGTGGCGACAACGGCGGTGGTGACAACGGCGGTGGCGACAACGGTGGTGGCGACAACGGAGGTGGCGACAACGGCGGTGGTGACAACGGCGGTGGTGACAACGGTGGTGGCGACAACGGCGGTGACAACGAATCCAACAAATGCAAAGACGAATGCAACATCCTCCCTTGGGCCCACGACACCGATTGCGACAAGTTCTGGCGTTGTGAAGGAGAAAAAGCTGTCTTAGTTACATGCTCTGAAGGTCTACATTTCAACCCCAAGAAGGGTAGTTGCGATTTCATCTGTTATGCTGGTTGTGTAAGGGATGATGTCCAAGCTACGGTTTCTAGAAAAGGTATCAATCTTTTTGTGCCTTGGGCCAAATCTGAAGAGAGTGGTCTGATGACCTTGATCAGAAAATCTGTTGCGTAAATATAAAAAAAAATGGGTTTTTTTAATTGATTTTTGATTTCTTTTGGATGGTGTCTTTTCAGTTTTTTTTTATTATACATGAAAAGGTTTAGTTTTTTTATGTTGTAGATATAATTTTCGCATAAAAATCTTGCTAAAATTTATAACGGCATCTGAAGGGTTAAAAGAAAATAAAAATCAATTTTAAAAAAGTATATTTATTTTGTATATTTTTTGTATATTATATTTAATAAATAATGCATAAATATTCTATTGTACTTATTTCTAGTCACTGGTCGAAAATATATTGTAAATATAAAGAATAAAAGTATGTTATAAAAAATACGTTTTATAATTATCTCATAATTGTGGAATGTATATTGTTCCAAATTTATTAGTTTTCCTAAGACACAAAATAAAATACAGGGTGGAGCTTTGGACAATATGACGTGGGGAGAATGATCTGTTGATATAAAACTTAGAACCACTTTAATTTTAAAAATTGGATAATAAAAAATTTCATCATAGTATAGAAGTCCGCAACGATAGTTGTACGTTTTCCATACAATGTCACAAAAAAAATGGTGCAAGTTGTATTTCAACAAGTCATTCACCCCACGTCAGATTGTCCAAAGTTACAGATCCACCCTGTATATATGGGAACGTCTTTTTTAAAGTCAGTTAACTTAATTCATTATCTTTTTTCGTTATACCTTATCCCATTTAGATGGGGTCGACAATATGTCTTCTCTCCACTCGTTTCTGTCTTTACTTCATTAATTATTTTTCTAAGATAATTTCATTTATTATGCAATCCAAAATACATTACAAAATATATAATATTATAGAGGGTAAAAATTTTAATATAATACATATTGAAGGTCATGATAGTTGAAGGTATAAAATACTTTAGTAAACGCAATTTAAATATGTCGAAAAGTCCATTTATAATATTAGTAGGGATTAAATCATAGTAGGGATGGACAAGCGTGGTGGACTATGCCTAATCCCTCTTCTGAGGAGACCTGAGCCCAACAGTGGGCAGTAATGGGTTGGTACAGCAGGGTACTCAGTACTCATCCTCCTCCTTCAATATATACCATCGTTAACAAATCATTCTGTATTAAAAAAAAAACATAGTTTGAGCAAAAACACATTCTTAAGTATAAAAACTAAACTAATTTTCCCCAATTAAGTTAATTTTAAGAATTAATTTATTTTTTTCCTAATTTACTATTATTTATTCTCTGAGTCGCAGTTTGCTTCGATTACCTGGAAAAGAAACAAGAAAATTAAAAAAATACTAAACTAAATTAAATGCATTAAAAGTAAAAGTATACTTTCATGCATTTTCAACGGGTACTACCCAAACGCGAGAAAGAGGGTAGACAGATCTGTTTGCTCTTAAATCGACCCGCAGTATCCAGTCTTCTCGTGATCATGACGTTTGCAACAACAACGAAATATCGAGACAACTCAATTAATTAAATATCGTGGTAAGAACCCGTTGAAAATGCATGAAAGTATTATAGAAAACCACGAGTGAATAAGTTTAAAAGTAAAATTGTGAAGAATTTAATTTAACATTATTGTTTAACTTTAACTACAAGATTTTAAGATCCTAGATATCATGTATCAGTACAGTGCCAGCTAATACAAGTAAAACGAGCACAACACGATCTATCTTGTTTAGTACAAGAGTTCCTATGACCACCTTCCGAATCCATAATTACATCAACGCCATTTTATCATATTATTGCATTGTCGTCATATACCTACATTTGCGTCCAAAATGTTATCTCAATCGGAAACCGGGAATGTCAAATTTAACTCGCAAGATTCCACCCGAACTTACGTACTGACACACAGTGCAAGTTAATATAAAGCTTGTAAAAAATTACCCTAATTCCACTTACTACTTTTTTTACGACCGGTGCGTTATGATGAACTGGAAATTCTACAATCACTCTGCAGTTGGCAAACTAGGATAGACCATTTACCTACTCGCTTCAAAAGGTAACTTTGACCCTCAAGAATCTCGAGTGCTACAGCTAAAGTATAGCTGTCAGTTACCTTACCCTAACATTACTTTAGTTAACTTACCTTTTAACGTATTCACTCTGTAGGTAACTTCGACCTATAAACGTCAAACTGTGGACTGTTACCCAAACTAGGATAGACAACTTACCCTTTTAACTTTCTTCCCATACTCGCTCCAGAAGGTAACCTTGACCTGTGATGGTCTACCGGTCCTCGCATCGAAGACTCGGCAGCTGTCGAATGGTGGACAGTAGAGATGAAGAGATACAGCTCCATCCACGTGAGAGGGGTTCTCCATGCGATGAAGACCTAGAGCATCTGTAGAGAAAACTTATTATTTTGCTTTTTTGTTAGATAAGTTTGATTTTACAGAGAAATTTACTGTAACAACCCATTACTATCCCCTGCTGGGCTCAGGGCTCTTCAGAAAATTGAAAAATAAATCAAAAAGACATGCCCGCTGAGTTTTTTGCCTGTTCTTCTCAGGACGGTGGCTATTTCTTTTCTCCGAGCTGGTGGTAGCCTTTTCACATCAACAAGCCTGATATTTTTCATTAAGTTGAGAATAAATAAATTCAGTTTATTTCATTTGGATTAGGCATAGTCCACCATGCTTGCCCATTGTGGATTGGGGACTTCACACATCATAGAAGGATTTTTAGAATCCTTTTTCAATATGCAGGTTTCCTCACGATGTTTTCCTTCACTGTTTTAACCAGTGTCGCTCATTTTTTACTGCAATATAGATAAACGAGCCTACAGTCCACCTGATGATAAGCAGTCACCGTCGCTCATGAACCTCTGCAATGCCAGGGTAATGAGGGGCCGTTATCTATCACCTACTTATACAGGATTTTTCTTAAACCGCGTTTGAAGAGGGACATAATTTCATTTAATTTCATTTCATTCAAAAAAAATCAACTTACCATTTATATAACAAACATCATTGACTTCCAATCTCGTCCTTCCTATCTCTTTCATGTCCTGGACATCGTAACAGTCATCGTCGTGGTCACCGTTAGAATAGTTTTCATTTTGACAGCTGTCACTTTGACGTTGACAGTGTTGACGTTCGCTGTTCCCGTTGTAATCTGTGCCGTTTTTGTGGTACTCTGTGCTTTTGTTTTTGAGGACTTCCGGTTGAACGTTTTCGGGCCAATCGTATCTGAAAAAAGGTATACTGTAACAACCCATTACCGCCCACTGCTGGGCTCATGTCTCCTCAGTAGAGGGATCAGGTATAGTCCACCACGTAACCATAACGCCGGGTCTTCATCTACCTACGAAGGATTTTTAGAATACTTTTCCTCACGATGCTTTCCTTCACCGTTTTTTTTAAAAGTCTATCTTATATATAAAAATGAATTGCTGTTCGTTACTCTCGCTAAAACTCGAGAACTACTGAACCGATTTGGCTTATTTTAATCTTGAAATATTCGTAGAAGTCGAGGGAAGGTTTAAGCGGTGAGAAAATTTCCTTATGTGACGCAGAAGAAGTTGCGCGGGCCAGCTAGTCTTAGATATAACTAGACTTTAGTCTTTTAAATCACCATCGATAAAAGATATAAAGATATATAACTAGACTTTAGTCTATATTTAGTTTAGTCTATAAGGAACAAATCTCTCTAAGAAACATAATAGATTAAATGGAATTAAAACCACGAAATTAAATTTTTAGTCAATAAATTTCATCAAACGAGTAATACTTAACAAAACATCATTGACTTCATCTTTTCAGAAATAACCCAAAAATTACAAGATTTCGATTAAATTTACACAAGATATTAGCAGATGTGAAAAATACATCAAAATCGGTTCAATCAGGAAACCCTGCGTTTAGAAATTCCACCCTGTATACCATAATAAATCACCCCGTATAAACCAGCGCAATCTCAGAGGTTAAGAACCCGTTATTAATGATATTTTATACGTTTATAATTAATATGAAAATAGATGTATTATTGTAAATAGTGCCATAAAACTGATAATTGATATTGCATCAGTATTGAGAATAATATTTGTTTGAGAGAACTTTGGTAGGTATTTGTTGACCGACTTTGAATGTAAAAGTATTATTTTGTATTAAAAGCTGTTACTCAACTTGTACTGGATGTAACTATGTAAGTTTGAGTGGAATTACTTTTTTTTTTGAACGGGAGGAAGTCGCCGGAATTCCGCTCGCCCCGCGAGTGGGGTATGTGGGAGTTGAACCGTACCAAAACTTCCCGCCGCTCACGCTCGGCGTCCGATCCCCGGCCGGGTACAGAACCCGGCACGAGGCTGGTAGGGGTGACAGTTCGCGATTGTCGCTCACGTATCGCCCCGGGGTGAAATTACTAGTTATATTAGACCAACTTTGCGATTGAGCTGATATAAATTGCTGAAACTCGAGAACAGCTGAACCCATTTGGCTACCCAGGTGGCCTACAAGGCAATAAAAATAAAACAAAAAAAAAATTCTAAATATGCTGCATTAGGGTACATGACCCTGTACAGGCAGTATTTTATTTAGCTTCAATGAAAAATCTTATTTATTCCGTCTTATGTGACGCAAATAAAGTTGCAATGATCAGCATAGTATAGATTAGAGTACCTGATCTCCTCCAGGTTTCCACTGAGGAGTTTCATGAAGCAGTGGGAGTCAGCATGGTCGTGGATGGCTGAAGCATGACCAGGTCCCCAGCATAAGATCATGATGTTGAAGGCACCGTTGCCAGCATCCACCAGGTTTCTGGTGTATCTGTAATATAAAAAAAAACTATTTGTTTGTTACAAAAAATTTAAACGAACGACGTTCTTTTTAAAAATAGGACAAGGACAAGAATAGTACAAAAACTACCGGTAAGGTATATCGTCGTCGTATCGTATATGAGATAATATCCAAAGTATGCACTAACAAAAAAATAATCACCGAAATCGGTTCGTATAAAAAGAAATACATGCAAAAACGAACATAAAATCGCGAATCTTGCCCGATTAAAATTAACATTTTTGAACACTGACCAAAAAGTACTTGTTTGAATTTTAAAATAATAAATAGGACCAATTATCTGACACCAGAATTATCCAAATCGGTTTACCCAAACTAAAGTTAAGAAAGAAGAAGTATAATAATAAAGATGAATTAAGTTCCTTTTTGGAAATTGTTAAAAAAATAATTTGTATCTTGACTTCTGTTTTGTGTTCTATGACCCCACCTAATAAGATAGCATATCGCGCGAGATTTACAAAGGAAATTAATAATTACGAAACTATAACAATACATTTCATAAGAAAACAATTAATTCGGTATTGATAAACTTTTGAACCATTGCTAAAATCATTGACATATAAAACTTCTAATACGTAAGTTTTCCTGTTATCAAACAAAACCGGTTTTAGAAAATTCAAAACAGAGAAGAAAAAACAATGTTATCTACACTAATATTATAAAGAGAAAAACTTTGTTTGTTTGTTTATAATGACTTTAAAGCGCTTTTAAAAATTCTTTCACCATTCGAAAGCTACATTATCTACGAGTAACATGGGCTAGATTTTATTTTGGAAAAAAATAGAGAACCGTAATAAACTTCAATAATGTAAACCAAGGTGTGAATAAATACCCAAAAACTTTCTCACATCGCGTGCGCTGCGAAAACTATAACAAAATGATGTACTAGGGGTTTGTAGGTCTTATTAAAATCTAACAGTGCTGCCTGAACGCTGCTTTTTGACGAAATTCGAGGATGGTAAAATATTCTACTTATAGTTATTAAAAAAGGTAAATCAAAAGTACTGAAGTGGCGGCCACGAAGCGGTAGACGCAGTGACCAGACAAGATGGACCGACGACCTGGTCAGGGTCGCGGGAAGTCACTGAATGCAGATAGCGCAGGACCGGTCCTTGTGGCGAGGTTTGGGGGAGGCCTATGTCCAGCAGTGGACGTCTATAGGCTGATGATGATGATGTAAAATTCTGCTATGGCATACCTCTGTTTCAAAAAAGAAAAGTCCTGTATGGTAGGTGATAGGTAACGACCCCCAATACCGTGGCATTGCAGAGGCTCATGAGCGACCGTAACCACTTATCATCAAATAGGCCGTAAGCTTGTTTAACTATCTAGAATACATAAAACAAAACCTAACTACCTAACTGAAATTAACATCAAAGTTAAGAATGTCAGTTTATCAGATGTAGGTAGTAACAAGATAAAATGAACAAAAAATGTTAAAAATAAAAATTATCCTATCAATTTGTAAACATCAAATAACGTCATCACATCTGACGAAATTAGCACATCCGTAGTACCAGTATCCTCTCCTCAATAGTCTGTGTGTCTATTCATCAGACGATACGTGTGCCCACCTCTAGCTACTGCTACATGAACCTTAACTCATCCGTAGTACCAGTATCCTCTCCTCAATAGTCTGTGTGTCTATTCATCAGACGATACGTGTGACCACCTCTAGCTACTGCTACATGAACCTTAACTCATCCGTAGTACCAGTATCCTCTCCTCAATAGTCTGTGTGTCTATTCATCAGACGATACGTGTGCCCACCTCTAGCTACTGCTACATGAATCTTAACTCATCCGTAGTACCAGTATCCTCTCCTCAAGAGTCTGTGTGTCTATTCATCAGACGATACGTGTGCCCACCTCTAGCTACTGCTACATGAACCTTAACTCATCCGTAGTACCAGTATCCTCTCCTCAATAGTCTGTGTGTCTATTCATCAGACGATACGTGTGCCCACCTCTAGCTACTGCTACATGAACCTTAACTCATCCGTAGTACCAGTATCCTCTCCTCAATAGTCTGTGTGTTTATTCATCAGACGATACGTGTGCCCACCTCTAGCTACTGCTACATGAACCTTAACTCATCCGTAGTACCAGTATCCTCTCCTCAATAGTCTGTGTGTCTATTCATCAGACGATACGTATGACCACCTCTAGCTACTGCTACATGAACCTTAACTCATCCGTAGTACCAGTATCCTCTCCTCAATAGTCTGTGTGTCTATTCATCAGACGATACGTATGACCACCTCTAGCTACTGCTACATGAACCTTAACTCATCCGTAGTACCAGTATCCTCTCCTCAATAGTCTGTGTGTCTATTCATCAGACGATACGTGTGACCACCTCTAGCTACTGCTACATGAACCTTAACTCATCCGTAGTATATTTATCATTATGCAATGTCAATATTATAAATGCAATTGGTCTATTTACCCTACGTTATTTGTCATAGATAGTGATCTGCGTAAAGTGTGCATAATATTTTAGTATAGATAAAGTTGTTATTGCTTCTTATCATTATAGAATTGTTATTGTGATTAAATAATTGCTCTTGCGTTATCAGGCCCCCAGGGATTTGTGTACAAATAGAAAATTCTATTTATTTTATTGTAGGTATTTGTTAGGACAAGATTCTTAATAGAGCGTAGTAGTTAGAGCGCGAAAAAAATTTTAGCTGACTTTCTACACATCGTCGAATGATTTTTTGTTTTCATATTTGTCCTCCTATAACTTGAAATGATGAAAGGTAATTAATTAATGGTCGTTCCTATTTAATTTTCAGAGAATATGTACTCTTGGAGCTGCTTATGTACAAAAATAAATTTTAACAGACAAAATTTCATGATATTATAATTATTATTTGTAAGAAAGCATCTATTTTAGACATAATTTCATGAAAATTACATAAAGATCTCACTAGTACTTTTGTTTTATTCTTAAGAAATTGATGTTTTTTATTAGGTGGAGAGAATCACCGGATTCCGCCGAAACCTCTACGTGTGAGGTATGTGGGAGTTGAACCGCACTAAAACCTCCAACCACTTACACTTAGCGACTGAAACCCGGCTGAGGCAAGCACGGGGATACGCGGGACGGCGCGACGCGTTACGCACTACAGCGCTATATCCCGATGTAGGAAGTTTTTATTTTAGTAAAATATTTATTTATTTATTTCAATTGTACATACTACTTACCTATAACGATCAAATTTGGCATATTTTCTCCACTCCTTTGGGTCCGATTTGTAACTGCTCATGAGTTTTTGCACTTCTTGCACATTTACATAACTTCTAGAAAATATTACATGAAGTTCTTCAATTAATCTTTCTAGTCCTGCTATATCACTGAAAAAAAGCATTAATATAATATGATTAGATACAAGGGATGTAATGAATATTCGCATTCGCAAAAAACATGCGAATGTTATGCGAATTTTTTATTTCGAGATTCTCATAAGCAAGAATCTGGACTGGTCTAAACAAACACAGGCAATTCTCGCCTTCGATAATGTCATAAGCGAGTCTCGTATGACATTCTCGTAGGCGAGAGTTTAATTCTTGTCTGTATCTAAACATTCTGATGCAATTTAGATGTGTAAGAATTTATTTTAAAGAAAATTTTTAAACACAAGCTTTTAAGATACTGTATTTGATATAGCTGTAGAGTGCTAGCTAATACAAGTAAAACGAGCTCAAACACGACGGGTCTATCTTGTTTAGTACAGGAGTTCCTATGACCTTCCGGGTCCGTCAGATCAGCGCCATTTTGTCATATTATTGCATTGTCACGCGATATACATCTGCGTGCAAAATGTCAGCTCCGAAACCGAGAAGTGTGTCAAATTTTACTTGCAAGATTCCACCCTAACTTACATAGTTACATCCTGTACCAACCCATTACTGCCCACTGTTGGGCTCAGGTCTCCTCAGAAGAGGGATTAGGCATAGTCCACCACGCTTGCCCAGTGCGGATTGGGGACTTCACATATCTTCAAAGGGTTTTAGAACCCTTTTCCGACATGCAGGTTTCCTCACGATGTTTTCCTTCACCGTTTTTAGCCAGTGGTGTTGTGAAAAATTGCACATAAATCTTTTTTCACATTTAGATTTAGAGGTACAAGCCGGCCGGATTTGAACCCGCGACCTCCCGTTCGGAAGGACGCGCTTCGACCACTCGGCCACCACGACTCTAGTTACATCCAGTGCAAGTTAATATAAAGCTTGTAAAAAGAATTTTACTAAATATAACTTACTGGTTTATTTTTAATGGTTTTTCTATTGGTAAGATCTCCATATCAGCGCATTGCGATACTTTTAGCTTGCAGTTCGCGTTTTCTACGTCCATTTTGTCTGAAAAATAAATTGTTTTATTAATGAAGAGTTTAATTTATAAAATAGTAGGTTCGCGCAACTTCGTCCGCGTCATATAGAGAGGATTTAGACTTGCGCAAATTTTCGATGTTATTGTTAAATTGTCAATTTGGAATTCAACGGAAATCTCTCTAAAATCGTACATAATTCTGATTTAAAATATTTTACAGAAATCAATCGTGTATTTATTATTATTAAGAGGGGGGATGGGGCGACGGGCACAGGTAGCCCATCAGGTTACTGCGACCCTTGCGGATCTATTGTAACCATCCCCCTGTATTACAAATCTATACCTAGGCTTAGGTCCAGCATGAATTGGACTATTTTCCTAGAGCAGATGCCCCTAATATATGTCCCCCGAGGTAAGAGACCTAATGCTGTTAACAGCAGGGCAATCACAGAGCAAGTGAAGAAGGGTTTCCTCCTCCTCACATAGTCTGCAAGTTAGGCAAATCCAGCAATCATGTAGGGTCTAAAACTAAACTCTGTATTACCAGCTGATCCGCACAACTTTGTCAACGTCACGAACGAAGAATTCAGTGCAGAGCAATGTGCTTATTAACGACATCACATCAAAAGCCTCTAAAATTATCATTGTTTCTCTACTATATCATGCATGTATTATACACATAAACCTTCCTCTTGAATCAGTCTATCTATTAAAAAAAGTCTTTTTGAAATTGGTTGAAGCGACTTTGTTTTATACTATGTAGAGATAAGTGACAGTGGGCCACAAACAAAAGACACGAGCAAAAACTGCACACTACAGAAATGCGCATGCTACGTTGGTCCGAGGGAGTCACTCTGAAGGAGTCCGCAACGAGTATGTGTCCAAAAGGACATGAAAGGTCGTGGTCTGTCACCGGACGATGCACAGCAGCGGAGCAAGTGGCGCCTCAAAATAAAGAAAGCCGACCCCGCATAAAAGGCGAGGAGAAGGAAGAAGAAGATAAGAGACAGAATATTTATAGAAATGAAATTTAAATAGCACCCTTAGGACAAACATTATTTATTTTTAATATATTTTAATCATTGATGTAACTTGACCGACTCCAAAAAAAGAAGAGGTACATACTCAATTCCTCTGTTTTGTTTGATCCCACATATAATCCTGCCGATTTAGATAATTCTTATGTTAAAGGGATGCTCATTTATCTTCTACTGAACCGATTTCGATAATTCTTTTACTACGCTACTTCGTAAGCTACGTTGTTTATGTGTGTCATTTGATAATTTGAAGTTAGAAAATCACTTTTAGACGCAGACGAAATTGTGCCTTAGAACTATCTAGAAATTTGTGAATGAATACAAGTGTTATCTATATAGTCCTAGATTTTAGACTTTACTGTGCCTAAGTTAATTTTAGACATAATTGTAATAAATATTACTTTTACCACGTTTTAAGAATATCTTTTGAACCGACTTCAAAAAATAAGGTGTCTCAATTCGATCGTATGTTATTTTATGTTAGTTCGCTGATAACTTCGTCATTTATAAACCGATTTTGATGATTCTGCTTTTGTTAGAAAGAAGATAGTTCAAAGGTGGTCACATGATAAGGTCAGGGTTTGATGATGAAGGAGAAATCTAGGAAAACTTGAAATAGGAAATTCATTGTTTTAGTTTTGTAAAATATTACTTGACATTTGAAATTGCTTTTCATTATTCTAATTGAACCGATTTTAATGTTATTTTTTATGAAAATCAGTATTAATGGCTGCATTGGCTGTTTTAAACGAAAACTGTAGTTTAATAATCGAATTATGTAGTTGTATTAATCGATATAAAATCGCAAAAGTATAAAAAATTCAACACGTTTAATTAAAAATAAAGGAACTTAGAAAAACTCTTTATCGACGTAAATTAAAAAAAAACAAGCCATAGTATACTCACATTTAAATAAAACCACAGATTATAAACACAACACTCGAAAAAAAAACAAAAATCGAACGCTCCGTCTCTGATCGAACGCAGACTCAAAATGATCACGAACTTTTCCCGCGCAAACTTTTATTTGTTAGAATGAAAGTTTTTTAACTGCGTCTTTACTTTTAGGGATGGGAAAGTGATTGAAATCGATGAATGATACAATTATCGATTACAGTTGACATTACAGTTATAGTTAGAAGATTCGATAATTATTTGTATTCTTATATTATTGTAAGATCCAATGTCAAATGGTCTGAATTACGTAAATTTGTTTCTACCGTGCTAATTTTTTTCTCTCACTGCCGTGGCCCCAGATAAACTTTCACACGCAATATTTTGCGTACAGTTACAATAAATAGTGACTTAATCTGTCAATCGCATGGAACCTAAATTTGCATGCTTCATTCATTTTATTGCTTTCTGTCATCGCATCACCCGGCGTCGAGGTGGAGTTCATTCCTACTATTTGGAAAGACTTGTCCTTCTTCAAAGTCTTTAAGAATAGCCATAAGTAGGTAGCGAGCCCGCAGTGTCCTCTGACATTTTAGAGGTCCATGAGCAACGGTAACCGCTTTCGATTAGGTGGCCCGTTAGTACGTCTGCCTATATGACAATACAATAAAAAGAAACACAGAGATTTTAGTCTCATCAATTTAATGCTCTACCACATTTGTCGATAAACAAGTATTATTTTATCGAATAGCATTTTAAGCCTTATAAATGTGATAAATAAGTATCTACAGTACCAGTAGTGATATATCCAGCATTCTTTAACCGTTATGCAAGTGACAACCAGGAGAACAAGTTTGGTGTTCTCACCATAATTGATCAGTAGTTTACTTCGAGTTTCATTTATAAATAATTATCGATAAAATACTATAACTGATGTCAGATGTAGCTAAGAAATAGTGTAGAGGTTTTGATGAGGAGATTGAGATTGTTAGTAATTATAATTTTAAGAAATAGAGAATTGTGTAATAACTTTCATCAACATTATCAGCCGGTAAACGTCTTATAAATAATCGAACTAAAAGTACAACAAAAATCGAATAAATGCGATAAACTTTATGAAATACACTCCAATTTATTTAAATTATTATTGGTATGTATTTAGCTGAAAATTTTAACCTATATAATGTAAAGTAATATTCACACAATAGTAGCCACAACGACCGGTCCTGCGCTGTATCTTCTGCTTCTGCATCCAGTGACTTCGCGCGATCCTGACCAGGTCGTCGGTCCATCTTGTGGGATGTCTGCCTACAATGCGCCTAAATGCGTGGTCGCCACGAACACAACATTTCGACCTTCCACCCCCTTTCTAAACTTTAATGGGCACTAAGTAATTAAAAAAACCTTGAGAACGTGTTTTAAAAGATTTTGATCACAGCGCCATCTAGCGATAATAATCTAAAACAAAAAAAGTGTCGTGACAACTTTTCGTAAGATTTTTTTCCGTCTAGCCCCCTTTCACAACGCGCGATAAGGATCTTCGTTCCAAAAATCTAATTAAATCATTTAGTTTTTTGACAATTATTGTATTAAAGTGCAATAAGTATTTAAGTTTAATTATCTATTATCTAAAAATGCAGTGGTTGTTAAATGCATTCGTTTCATTGCTATTGTATAGCTTTAGGTAAAACTTTTTAAGAGAAATAATTTGGAAAGCCCATATTTGGAAACCTTTATATTATATGAACAATCTCTTAATTTTATAGTGTACCTACCATTACCAACAAAATATACATTTATTAGTTTTTCTTGTAGTTTTCAAATATCGATTGTTTAATCGATAACTTCAAGCTACATCACTATGAGTCAACAATCACAACATAACAGAACCTCAGTTCAGTTTACAAATAACTTGTTAAAATATAACGTGGTTCTTAATCCAATACCATAAGGTCCAATTTCGCTTGTTTATCTTATTTTCAAACTTTTTACTAAGTTTGTATTGGTTAATAACTATGAGATGTGGCTAGGTTAGTTATTAGGGATAGTAAAAAGACTAAATATAATTTTATCGATGTTTTTAAATACATCACTATTTTTTACGGGTATGATTTTCTAGCTGACGTGAACAACAAGAGCGCAGAAAAATTTGTTTACATCACATCAAAAACCTCTAAAATTAATACATTTCTCTACTACATCATGCATGTATTATACACATAAACCTTCCTCTTGAATCACGACATCTATTACAAAAAACCACATCAAAATCCGTTGCGTAGTTTTAAAGATTTAAGCATACATGAGACAGCGTGAAGCGACTTTGTTTTATATCTGGCGAATAAGCTGTCAATAAGTACCTATTTTCTTATATTTATCTTGGTGGGAGTCCCACATGGTTATTCCCAATAGAAAGTGCGATTAATTGCACAATAATTGCTATCAAAATAGCTGTCTGATCGGCTGTTATTAGCCAAATATTCTGTAGCAGTGAGAACCCGAAAAAAAAATGATATAGCAGTAGAAAAAATCGTACGTACGTCTCTTGCTGTTGTTAAATAGAAACTAAAAATTTTCGGGATTTTGTTCCAGGACCAAAATGAAGGAGATTACATCTTCGGCCATGGACCCGTCTAAAAAATGAGTTGCTTCCGATGAAATGCTGGGCAGCCGCCATTTTTAAAACCTAAATAAAACCTTTTTCGCAGATTATCAATTGATCTTTTTGTTGAGTCACAAAAAAATCATAAATTATGCCCATTTTTTAACGCTCTAGACCAGCTTCCCCCCTTAATGACACAGACGAAGTTACGCAAGTCTACTTCTCCACGATTTATGTGTGTCAGAACATCACTGTCTAAAATGGTGACCGGAAACATCGTGAGGATACCTGCATCTTGGAGAAGGCTTTGATACCTATGTGAAGTCCCCAATCCGCATTGTGGTCTCGCGGTGGACTATGCCTGATCCCTCTACCAAGGAGACCTGAGCCCAACAGTGGGCAGTAATGTTGGTACAGTCTCGCTACTCGAGAACGGTTGAACCGATTTGACAAATTTTAGTCTTGAAACATTTGTTGAAGTCTAGGGAAGGTAAGGTTTAAACAGTGAGAAACTCTACTTATGTGACGCAGACGACATTGCGCGGGCCAGCTTATAAAAACACAAACAATGATGACGAATATTATTTAAAATAAGTAATTAAATTTAAAAACATGTTTTTAATTTTATCAGTCGAATTCTAAAATCTATAATATGTTTTTCTATATTTTTGTAAGCCCTTGTATCTATCGTGTAGAGGCCGATAAAGCCTAGAAAACAACAATGTACAAGTCATAGTAGTATAGGAGCTAGCAACATTTTTGAGAGAGCATTTTAGTATTGCCAGTTTTTATGTATGTTATTTCTCACACACTCCCGGACGTCATACGGGCAGTCTGGCTGCTGCTAGTGGTTGCGTTTATCAGTGCGCATCATATTTGTGCAGGTAGAAAACTGATTTTTCAAATCATTTTAAGACATTTTATTTCATTTGTATTATGTTTATTGAACTTTTTGCTACATGAATTTATTATTGCCAGACATGTTAGGTGTTGTTTAATTAGTGCCAGACGCTAATTCTGAATGAAAAAAAAAACATTTTTTCAAAGTATTTCAGTATGGCTGAAATTTTTACATTATGTTATTTAAGCATCTACAAAACGAAATTTAATTTGCCAGACTGTAATTCGATTGTTAAACAACAGCCAGATCGATCTAAAGTTGAAAATTTATTTTAATTAAATCTTTATATACAACTCTTTAAGGGACTGAATATCAAAGTTATGGCAAATTAAATTTATTTTTGTAGATGCTTAACACGTTCACTGCGAAACATTTTTTAGTGTACTTTCAGCTGGTGCGTCAAGAGGTCATCTTGGCACATAGAAGACTTTCCTGCCGTGCATCGTGCGTTACATAAACATCAATGAATTACACCGAATTCTTGGTGACTCTTTATGCAAAGCTTTACCATGCTTCCACGCAATAACCGGATGTGATTACACGCCAGCTTTTTTTAGAAAAGGCAAAGTTAAGCCTTTTAAAATATTAGAAAATTCTAAAGAATACCAGTTAGCTTTTGATAATATAATTACGGATGACGAAGAAGTACTTGAAACTACGTTTGTAACGCTGGAGAAATTTATTTGTCAAATGTATGGAGTTAAAAATTGTTCCAATGTTAATGATGTTCGATTTCATTTATTTTCAAGTACGTTTAAGTCTAAAAAATCAGATGAGAACTTCGACAAAAAATTTCGAAACTTTGATTCATCCAGTTTGCCACCCTGTAAAGCGGAATTGCAACAGCATTTATTGAGGGTTCGTTACGTGACGAAAATTTGGAGAAATGCTCACTCAAAACATCGAACATCTTTATCTCCAATGGCTTTCGGTTGGACCATTAACGGTGACAAATATGATTTTGTCTGGTTTTTGGGAGATCAATTACCATCCTCAGTTGCAGATATTATTGTTCAAAGTAAGTGTGAAATGGAATATTTATCAATAATAACTAAAATGTTTTATAACAAACAAGAAGAATTACACTGTTTATTTTTTTTTCTGTTGCAGATGATAGAGTTTTAGAAGATAACGAAAGTTCCCAAGAAGATGATATGAATGACACTGACAAAGACAGCGACGATGATGATGATATTATTAATTTTTAATTTTTATTCAAGACTTAACAATCCAATTAATGTCTGGCAAATTTATTTTAAGTTTTTCTTATCTTTAAATAACATAATATTAAAATTATAGACGTTATAAAATACTTTGAAATTTTAATTAAAAAAAAAAAATCGTGTATGGTACATAGTTAGCATTGTCAAAAATGTCTGGCAATAAAAAAAGTATGTCAGGTAGACTTATTTAAAAACAAAAGATAAAAAATTACACCTTCTAAAATATTTATAAAATCCAGGATTATTACCTGGACAGGTAGGATGCGCACTAATGAACGCAACCGCTACCACCAGCCAGATAGCCCAGATTCTAACCGAAAGTGCAAGAAGGACGACATATCACAAAATCAGCTGACCTAAAATTCTTTCTCGAAAACGTTGCTAGCTCCTATACTAATATGAGGTACTGAATAAACCCATATTAAAACAGAAACGATTGAGGGTCAATCAGACCACACGATGCACGGCAGGAAAGTCTTCTATGTGCCAAGATGACCTCTTGACGCACCAGCTGAAAGTACACTAAAAAATGTTTCGCAGTGAACGTGTTAAGCATCTACAAAAATAAATTTAATTTGCCATAACTTTGATATTCAGTCCCTTAAAGGGTTGTATATAAAGATTTAATTAAAATAAATTTTCAACTTTAGATCGATCTGGCTGTTGTTTAACAATCGAATTACAGTCTGGCAAATTAAATTTCGTTTTGTAGATGCTTAAATAACATAATGTAAAAATTTCAGCCATACTGAAATACTTTGAAAAAATGTTTTTTTTTTCATTCAGAATTAGCGTCTGGCACTAATTAAACAACACCTAACATGTCTGGCAATAATAAATTCATGTAGCAAAAAGTTCAATAAACATAATACAAATGAAATAAAATGTCTTAAAATGATTTGAAAAATCAGTTTTCTACCTGCACAAATATGATGCGCACTGATAAACGCAACCACTAGTAGCAGCCAGACTGCCCGTATGACGTCCGGGAGTGTGTGAGAAATAACATACATAAAAACTGGCAATACTAAAATGCTTGTTTTCCCGACGTTGGTAGCTCCCGTACCATAGGTATAATTTTGTCGTCAGAGCTACAGAAAAGTACTGAACAGAAGTTTTTTTTTTACAGTTTTTAGGATATCACCGCAATACCGCAGTTTAATTAAATATCGTGGTAAGAACCCGTTCAAAATGCATGAAAGTATTAGGTATAGAAAACCGCGAGTGTCTGAATAAGTTGATATTCCGTATATGTGGGAGTTGAACCGCACTAAAACCTCTAACCGCTCACACTCAGCGTCCGAACCCCGGCTGAAGTCAGAACTCAGCACGGGGTTATGAGGGACGGCGCGACGCACTCGGCACTCTTTCCGTTGTGCCGTCCCACGTTGGCGAATGGGAACGCGACATTATAATGACAAATCGTATAAAATAGTCTAGAAATAGTCTTATTATGAAGGTGAGTTTTTCTATTTAAAAGTTTTTAACTTGCACTGGATGTAACAATGTATCTATGTAAGTCCGTGTGGAATCTTGCAATTAAATTTGACCAACTTCCCGGTTTTCGATTGAGCTGAAATTTGGTGCATACATACGCACCAAATCGCGTGTCAATGCAATAATATGACAAAATGGCGCTAATCTGATGATCTCATTTATAGGTACAAGCCGGTTTTGAACCCGTGACCTCCCGTTCGGAAGGAAGCGCTTCGACCACCACGACTTAGCACATTACTCTGCACTAATTGAATTCTCCATTCGTGACGTGGCAAAAAGAAATGTTTTAAGGTACACAGTACTGTGATTTCCTTTTTATTTTCATAGTTATTCAGTACTGTGTAATCATTAAACGTTTTTCTTTCATTCTAGTATTAGATTGATTTCTGTTGAATATTTTTTTGCCAGAACTACGTATGAAACTTTCCGTTGAATTCCAAATTGACAATAACAATAACATCGACATTTTGCGCAAGTAGCAACAAGTATTATATCAGTTCAAATTGATAACGTTCGGTCAAATATTGTAGTTAAGTCAAAAACAACGGTTAAGGAAAAATAAAAAAGATTAAATTGAAATTCTTTGAGGAAAACGAACTTATTTATTTATTTATTTCAGAATCACTAACAAGAGTACACTAATAATGCATACTTATCTAAATCAAAGGTTATGACTATATGTACCCTTAATTAAAAGTGATTACAGCATGCATAATATAAATTCGATACAATTAGAACATCACAAATTAAAAAAAACAATTAATACTAGATGGCGCTGTGATCAAAATATTTATTTAAGTTATTATAATTAGTTTGTTTAAAACGTCTGTCTCTCTCTCTCTTTATATAATAAAAAAATAAAATTTTATTACAATTCCTTCACTAATTAATCGAAAGGAACTTCGTTCCATCCGGGTGTCCCTTGACACCTCAAGTTTTTTTTTATTTACAAACTCTTAAAGTCTTGGATTTAATGTAAGTAGTAAAGTGCCAATATATACTCTAGAGTACCTATTAAATTTATCTTGTTTAGTACAGGAGTTTCGTTGGCCACCTTCCGACTACATCAGATCAGCGCCATGAAACCATATTATTACATTATCACGCGATATACACTCGACGCAATATTCTAGAGTGAACGAAAAGTTGTTAAGTCTCGACCACGGACTTGTAGGCGCAGTTTAGGCAGACCTCCCACAAGATGGACGAACGACCTGGTCAGGATCGCGGGAGGTAGCTGGATGCGGACAGCGCAGGACCGGTTGAAGTGGCGAGATTTGGGGGAGGCCTAAGTCCAGCAGTGGACGTGTATAGGCTGATGATGATGATCCATTGCAAGTTACAAAATAATATAACAAAATAATAAAATCAATCAATAATAGCGAAAAGCTTCGACCGTTATCTAGAGAAGCTTTCGCTCCCCGGCTGGGTAAAGGGCCTGATTCAGCGCGGCGGTCGTTCTTAACACGGCGCGTATTGTGAGGAGGTTCTTCTCTCTTGAGCCCTGACCACTGATGGCTTGGGTCGTAGACCTCGATTTCAGTGGCCCTCTGTTTTTTGTATAGTATTTTAAAAAATTTTGTTTTTCTTATTTTTTTTTAATACAATGTAAAAATAAGATAATACATGAATATGGAGCTTTTAAAATCAATCAAATTGAAAGGGAGACTACACCGCTATGTAGGTCTAAATGTTATGTATTGTTAAAGATGTATCATTTGTCTGTAAAATTCTTTGTACTATTGACTACGTTTAAGAATATTTATCAATCCTCGGTTGAAGAAGGAAAAATCCTGTACCTATACCAACCCATTACTGCCCATTGTTGGGCTCAGGTCTCCTCAGAAGAGGGATTAGGCATAGTCCACCACGCTTGCCCAGTGCGGATTGGGGACTTCACATATCTTCAAAGCATTTTTAGAACCCTTTTCCGACATGCAGGTTTCTTCACGACGACGTGAAAGAAAAATCACGTCAGTGTAATCGTTCCTGAGATTAAAAGTACCATTTAAACATCGAAATCGGTCCATCGAGTTAATTAATTAGGTACAAGTTTATAAATACATTGTTTTATGACGTTTTTAGATAAAACTGAAGAAAACAAGACGTTTGGATTGCGTCATTTTATACGAAGGCCTGGTCGCTTGCTATTGGTCGATGTTTAATAATATAGAAATGATATATCAGCGCAATCTTGAAAAACAATATTATTGTATAGCTGACCCGTACAACTTCGTCTGCGTCACAATGCGCGGTGAAAACGAAGAGTAAATTTATTTTTAAAGATAACTTTTAAATAGGTAGATAGATACTTTTTCGTCTACCTAAGACGAAAAAGAGAGAGAACCCAAGTCTTATTTAATTAGAAAAATAACACATAATATTACATGGAATTATGACTTTGTTCAAGAGAAATGTAACATGTTTTTTGTCCAAAAATGACCACAAGGCCAGTTTTGGTCTCAGCTTAATTTCGGAGGTTCTAGTGAGGATTCACTTCTTGTTGGAATTATGGAACTTTTCTTCATACAGAATCTTATTATGACTGTATAAGTCACAAAACAAATAAACACAGCTAAATAAAACTATTTCCAGGAATTTCTAGTATCTTGTAATAAATAAAATAATACAAATAAAAATAACATCAATTATGTACATAATAGAACAGCTGTTTTATTCAACTTAGAACAATTTATGCTTTAAACGTAAATTTTACATTAACCTGTATTCCACAACAGCGTCTGAATATTAAAAAGTTAAAATCTTGGCGCGTAAAAGCAAAATGGCGTATGTTGTTAACTGGCTGTATGATCATAGAACCCTTTGCGTTCGAACTTTTAAAAATAGTATACCACTTTTGCGAATTTCGCGCCCAAAACTGAAACAGCGTAAGTTTTGGTTATTTTAAAGGTTATTTAAGCATTTTGTAATGGTTGAAAAATCTTGTTCTCGTTTAAAAATGGTATACCACTTTTACGCGGTATTTTAAGTTATGAGAAAAAGGTTGTAAGTGAGTGTAAATTCGTAGGGTTTTAAGATGTTTTGTTTATAATTGTTGGACTACATTTTTTGTTTTTTATTGTGGAAAGCGGGCAAAGAATTTCTCGAGAAGTGCCTCGAATAATTATTTTGATGTTTGAATATCCTGGTTTTGTAGTTTTTTGGGACGCTCGCGTTGTCGACTTCGTAATATAAATATTTTTAGTGTATTTGTACACACAGTATTGACATTATTCACGTGTGTGAGAGGCTTTTTGTTAAATTAGAAATTTTTTTATAACGAATAATAAATTAATAATTTTATATTGTATTTTTAAATTTTATTTCTTTGTTAATTTTTTTTTAAATATAATGTAAAAAATAAGTGAAAATAAATGAATACAAAATTAGTAATAAAATATGAGCCAGAATGAAGAGTATGTTTAAGCGCGCTAATTAGAAATCCGTACTAAAAGTCCAACAATGTAAACCAAAGTAAAAGCCAACCAAAGTAAAAGTGTAAGCCAACCAAAAATTAGGTTAAAACTACTTGTTTGTAGCACAGGCAAAGTAGCTAGTAATAAGTAATTTCGGGGCGTGCTGCGTCCCCTGCAATGGCTGTGGGCACGGGTGCTTCGGGAGGTATCTGCATGGGATCCAGGTGGAGTCGATGCCCAGGGCACAACGGAGCATACGCTCGCTGCTTGCCCCGCATTAGAGCGTCATGCAAATAGGAACGGACATGTCGTTCCCGGGCGTCGTGGCATCGATGCTCGAGAGCGACGAGTCCACCATCTCGCAGAAGCAGGCGGCGGGGCATGTGAGAGAAAGCTCCTCTCTCTACGCAGGAACCCGCTGCCGTCGAGCAGGGTGCCGGGACCAGGATCTCGTCTGGAATCTGCCTCCTAAGAGTTTCGGGTCCCCAACGCTACCTTACAAGAGAGGGCCCGCGTAGCGATGGTAGCCCGCGCTCAATTTCGTCTGCGTCACAAAGGGAAGCCATATATCCTATAACCTTCTTCGATAAATGTATTTTCCAAAGCTGAAAGCATTTTTGAAATCGGACCAGTAGTTCCGGAGCCTATTCGAGAATCGAGACAACAAACAATCAAACCTTTCCTCTATAGAATATAGATGAACCGATTTCTATGACTTTTATTTTTGACATCGATCCGATACATTTAGTGCCATTCTCGATCATAATTTCGAGAAATGCGTGGAAAAATATCGTTTTGCAAATAGCAACAATAATCCAAGATGGCGCAGGTCACATTCGATCATAGTTCGTGAACTCTCTATCTCCTGGCGATTTCCATCACGTGAAGTAAATAACTCGAATTCTATCTTAATTTTAATCGTTTATTTGCAACTAAATACAGCGAAAACAATTAAATAGAACGGCATTTCTTTTTCTTATTGGTGTGAGCGTACTAATTAACATTAACCTACTATAATCTAATAGAACTAAAGTTTGTTTGAAAAATGATATGACGACCATCACCTTTAATAATTTTATTTTTACAAATATACTGTACTATAATAATTTATTTACTGTACTATAATATTTTTTAAATATAGTACAGACAGACTAGTTAAGTGTTTCAGTTAAAAGTGCAGGAAAAGCCTTGAGTAAAGTAATTTCCTCGTACTTTTCATTATTCTATTGTTTTGACTGAGTGCATTATTTTAATATAAAGACTAATTTGGCGTTTATGTTATTTTATTGGTAGAACAAAAATTTTATTTTAAAGTTATATAGCTTGATGAATTATGTTGTTATACGTTTGCTTCGTCTTTTAAAAAAAGTTAAATTTGACAGTTGTCACTAAAATATCGAACTGTCAACTGTCATATTTTTTGATGTAGGGATGCTACACGCACACAAACTATCGATGGTGTAATCGCTTTCAAAAGCCAATTCGATCAAAGTGAGGGTTAATCAAATTTTATTTTTATAATTAATTTGAACTTAATGAACAGTTTCGAAATTAAATGAACTTATCAAATTACTGCTACTGTTAGAATCACAAAAATAGTTGTAAACAGTTCGTCGCCCCAGTGCTTGTTTGGCCTATCTGACATTTTTTACGAAAATGACTTTTTAATGCAGTATTATAAAGAATTAAATTTCCATCCTACTGGTAAAATAACTTTTTAAAATTTTAAATTCTAAAGCAATAAAAATCTCATTTAAATTTTTTTCTCAACACGGCACTTAACGAAAATTCCGTGCTTGTTTGCTGTATCGGTAGTTTTTAAAAATTTCAGTGCTTGTTTGTTGTATCGCATCTCAATTGACCAATCACAGCCGGCGTAGCGCCGTATCCGCCATTTTGTATGACGTCACAGTAGTTCGAAACACAGTGAGATTCGCATGAAATCACAATAAAAAATGAGAAATAGTTTATTAAATTATGTTTTTTTTTTCATAAATTTGATTGAATATCATTTTAAAAGTATTTCTTCAACAAATCATAAAAGCAAAGATGAGCAGACATAGCTAAAAATAGAGAAATACGTATTTTTTTAATTAACCGTTGACTCAGTTGAATTTCAAACAGGGTGTTCTATTTAAAAACTTTAAACCAATTGTCAGGTTAAGACAAGTATCACGCCCGTTTTCCATACAAATAAATAAAATTCGAGTTTTCGAAATCTGTTTGTAAATTGTTCTGTACTGTGGATCCTGGATCCGGATGTTGGATTCTGCATCCTGGATCTTGAATATAGGATCCTTGATCTTAATCAAGATCTGATGATGAAGCTGGAAGGTGACTACGGAAACTCCGTCAATAAGCAAGATAACCTCATCGTGTTTAGGCTCTAATGAAGCGTCTTGATGAGTTCTTTAAGAGGTGAATGTCAAGGTTTGATGATGAAGCTGGAAGGTGGCAACAGGAACTCCGTCAATAAGCAAGATAACCTCATCGTGTTTAGGCTCTACTGAAGCGTCTTGATGAGTTTTTTGCATAGACATGAATGTCAAGGTCTGATGATGGAGCTGGAAGGTGGCTACAGGAACTCTGTCAATAAGCAAGATAACCTCATCGTGATTAGGCTCTGATGAAGCGTCTTGACGAGTTCTTTGCATATACATGAATGTCAAGGTCTGATGATGGAGCTGGAAGGTGGCTACAGGAACTCTGTCAATAAGCAAGATAACCTCATCGTGTTTAGGCTCTAATGAAGCGTCCTGGTGAGTACTTTGTCCCTAAATGAATGTCAAGGTCTGATGATGGAGCTGGAAGGTGGCTACATGAACTCTGTCAATAAGCAAGATAACCTCATCGTGTTTAGGCTCTAATGAAGCGTCTTGATGAGTTCTTTGCATAGACATGAATATTAAGGTCTGATGATGCAGTTGGAAGGTGGCAATAGGAACTCCGTCATTAAGCAAGATAACATCATCGTGTTTAGGCTCTACTGAAGCGTCTTGATGAGTTTTTTGCATAGACATGAATGTCAAGGTCTGATGATGGAGCTGGAAGGTGGCTACAGGAACTCTGTCAATAAGCAAGATAACCTCATCGTGATTAGGCTCTGATGAAGCGTCTTGATGAGTTTTTTGCATAGACATGAATGTCAAGGTCTGATGATGGAGCTGGAAGGTGGCTACAGGAACTCTGTCAATAAGCAAGATAACCTCATCGTGATTAGGCTCTGATGAAGCGTCTTGACGAGTTCTTTGCATATACATGAATGTCAAGGTCTGATGATGGAGCTGGAAGGTGGCTACAGGAACTCTGTCAATAAGCAAGATAACCTCATCGTGTTTAGGCTCTAATGAAGCGTCCTGGTGAGTACTTTGTCCCTAAATGAATGTCAAGGTCTGATGATGGAGCTGGAAGGTGGCTACAGGAACTCTGTCAATAAGCAAGATAACCTCATCGTGTTTAGGCTCTAATGAAGCGTCTTGATGAGTTCTTTGCATAGACATGAATATTAAGGTCTGATGATGCAGTTGGAAGGTGGCAATAGGAACTCCGTCATTAAGCAAGATAACATCATCGTGTTTAGGCTCTAATGAAGCGTCTTGATGAGTTCTTTGCATATACATGAATGTCAAGGTCTGATGATGGAGCTGGAAGGTGGCAACAGGAACTCCGTCAATAAGCAAGATAACTTCATCGTGTTTAGGCTCTAATGAAGCGTCTTGATGAGTTCTTTGAGAAGAGGTGAATGTCAAGGTTTGATGAAGAAGCTGGAAGGTGGCTACAGGAACTCCGTCAATAAGCAAGATAACTTCATCGTGTTTAGGCTCTAATGAAGCGTCTTGATGAGTTCTTTGCATAGACATGAATATCAAGGTCTGATGATGCAGCTGGAAGGTGGCAATAGGAACTCCGTCATTAAGCAAGATAATCTCATCGTGTTTAGGCTCTAATGAAGCGTATTGATGAGTTCGTTGCAAAGACATGAATATCAAGGTCTGATGATGGAGCTGGAAGGTGGTTACAGGAACTCTGTTAATAAGCAAGATAAATGTATATGCAAAGAACTCATCAAGACGCTTCATTAGAGCCTAAAAACGATGAGGTTATCTTGCTTATTGACGAAGTTCCTGTAACCACCTTCCAGCTCCATCATCAGACCTTGACATTCATCTAGGGACAAAGTACTCACCAGGACGCTTCATTAGAGCCTAAACACGATGAGGTTATCTTGGGTGATGACGGAGTTCCTGTGGCCACCTTCCAGTTCCATCATCAGACCTTGACATTCATCTAGGGACAAAATACTCACCAGGACGCTTCATAAGAGCCTAAACACGATGAGGTTATCTTGCGTAATGACGGAGTTCCTGTAGCCACCTTCCAGCTCCATCATGAGACCTTGACATTCATCTAGGGACAAAGTAATCACCAGGACGCTTCATAAGAGCCTAAACACGATGAGGTTATCTTGCGTAATGACGGAGTTCCTGTGGCCACCTTCCAGTTCCATCATTAGACCTTGATATTCATGTCTATACAAAGAACTCATCAAGACGCTTCATTAGAGCCTAAACACGATGAGGTTATCTTGCTTATTGACAGAGTTCCTGTAACCACCTTCCAGCTCCATCATCAGACCTTGACATTCATCTAGGGACAAAGTACTCACCAGGACGCTTCATTAGAGCCTAAACACGATGAGGTTATCTTGCTTAGTGACGGATTTCCTGTGGCCACCTTCCAGTTCCATCATCAGACCTTGACATTCATGTCTATGCAATTAACTCATCAAGACGCTTCATTAGAGTCTAAACACGATGAGGTTATCTTGCTTATTAACAGAGTTTCTGTTGCCACCTTCCAGCTCCATCATCAGACCTTGACCTTCAGCTACAGACAAAATACTCACCAGGACGCTTCAAGCGCAAAAAACCCATCAATCAAAAATCGAGAAGTTGGTCATATTTTAAAATAATATACATAACGGAACAAGCGAAATCGGCAGTAAAACTTATACTAATTAAAAACTTACATCCTGTATCAACAATATTAGCACTTAGCACAAACAAGCACGGAAAATTATCACAATCCTTTGGTCAATCTTCAGTGCACGTTTGTTGTAAGTAAACATCCGAAAAATTTTTAGTGCACGTTTGGCCTATCGTCACACAAAACATGTAAAATACGCTAGAATCATAAACTATTGTATATTATTTCTTTATAAATCAATTTGTGGGTAGCTCGTGTATTTATATTAAGTATCAAATTAAAAAATTAAACGTTATTTAATAAATAAAACAAAAAAAACGTCTCCTGTAAAATTTGCTCGAGTGCAGATAGGCCAAACAAGCACTGAGGCGACGAGTTGTGATCTGTTACTGAAAAAATACGTCGTGGTAATTTATTTAATTGAATACATAAATTACATTCATACGATTGCTGTTTATTGCAATAATTTCAAACTAAAGCAATTTTGCATGGAAAATTTTCACAATAGATATTATTATTCCCTTTAATTACAAACTCTTAAATTTCTACAAAGATGAACTCACTCTGAATGTAAAATGTTTAGATTTTTTGCTTGAAATATTTATTTATCGATTTTTAAAAACAGATGAGCCTTTACCCATCCCTTTGCGTTCATAAATAAATGTCAAAGTTGCTGTAGTAAATATTTTGTTTTGGAACTTTGAACTGATTTCCACTATTTTTTACTGAAATAGACGTTTAAGTTTTCATTAAACTAAATAAGATTTCTTAATCAAGTGAAAGTGTTCAAAGTGCAATTTGTGTATAACCTCAAAAATGTCTGACGTAGAAGTAGAAGTTCCAAGTACTTTCAAAAAAAGAAGTTTCAAGAATAAAGGCGGGAGAAAACGGAAAACTTCCAGCTCTGAAGGTAATAATGACTATTCCAGTTAATTCGTAGGAGTGTAGTATTTAGTTGCGACTTCGCCCTATCCTAAACTTTTATTTCAGTTTCGGTTACGGTAACGGATATTTTGTTTTAATTCGGATATCCGATAGTTTCGGTTACGGATATAGATACCCATAACAACACTGATACATAGTCTAGAGTTACATCCAGTGCAAGTTAACATAAAGCTTGTAAAAATAGGTTTAACATACTGTTGTGTTAATGTGTTATTTCAGAGAAAAACTCATCAGACTCGGACAACCAGCAAGTGGTATTACCAACAAAGAGAATTAGTAAACCGAACCCAAACATACAGAGTACATCAGGACCGAAAAAACAAAAAGTTGATATTGATGACGAAGCCAGTGATGATGATGAAAAGGTAATTTTAATATTAACTTAGCATAAGCAGTAGTCTTCATATATCTTCAAATGTGTTTTGGAATGTTTTCCAATATACAGGCTTCCTTACAATGTTTTCTTTAACTATTTTAGCCAGTGGTGTTATAAACAACTAACGGGTCCACGCAACAATAAAAATAAATAAATATTACAGGTTGCTCAGAGAACAACACTATCCGTACAACAGCAAAGGGAAAACGCGACGGCTACATATGAATTAGACACAGAAAGAGATCGCGATGCACAGGCCATCTTCGAGAAAGCTCAGAAGATTAATGAGGAATTGCACGGACAGGCTGATGACAAGGTAAAACAAAACATGAGACCTTACAAGCTTTATATTAACTTGCACTGGATGTAACTATGTAAGTTCGAGTGGAATCTAGCAAGATAAATTTGACAAAATTCTCGGTGTTCGATTGAGCTGACATTTTGCACGCAGATGTATATCGCGTGACAATGCAATATTATGACAAAATGGCGCTGATCTGATGATGGATTCGGAAGGTGGTCATAGGAACTCTTGTACTAAACAAGATAGATCGTGTTTGTGCTCGTTTTACTTGTATTAGCTAGCACTCTACTGATACATGATATCCAGGATCATAAAAATAATTTATTTTTAACCAATTTTAAATTCTCTTATTCCAGATATACAGAGGAATAAATAATTACGCTCAATATTATAAGAAGAAAGATACAGCTGCCGGAAACGCCAGTTCTGGTCTCGTCAGAAAAGGACCAATTAGGGCTCCGGCTAATTTGAGAGCTACTGTCAGGTTAGAATATTATTATTGTTAAATAATAATATTCTATCTTATAATTTCTTAATTATAGCAAAATTAAATACAAAAATATTTATTGCGCAACTTTGTCTGCGTCACAAAGGTTCGATATTTTCATACGGATCTCTAATTTTTTTTGATAACAAAATATGGCCTATGTTACTCGTAGATAATGTTGCTTTCGAACGGTGAATTATTAAAATCGGTCCAGTAATTTTTGTTTTTATTTGTTACATACAAAAATACGAATCATGCCTCTTTATAATATACATAAAAAGACATCTAGACAAGTACTCTTTTTTTGGAAATCGGTCAATAAAATGGTGATGCAGGTGAAGTTGCGTGGGTCAGCTAATCATTGATTTTTTTTTTTCAGATGGGATTATCAACCGGATATATGCAAAGATTACAAGGAAACTGGCTTCTGTGGATTTGGAGGTAAAATTAATAATTATTTTTTCAATAGAAATTAAGAGATTGACTTCCATTTTTTTAGGAATAGTACGAAAACTACCTGTCATATCTTTATCAAATTTATATGAGATAATGTTCAAAGTGTCTGCTTTTTAATAAAAAAGAATCATTAAAATCGGTTTAACACAGATCTAAAAATACTTGTAACTTGTAACTTTGTACTAAAGTTATCGAGGAACAAACATAAAAAAACATACAGACGAATTGAGTACCTCCTCCTTTTCGGAAGTCGGTCAAGGAATGAAGAAAAACATGGTTTATAGAGTTCACGCAGACGACGTCGCGAGCACCATCTAGTATTAAAGCCTTAGTAAACGCAACTTTAAAAAAACTTGAGAGGTGTCAAGGGACACCCGAATGGAACGAAGTTCCTTTCGATTAATTAGTGAGGGAATTGTAATATAATATTTTGATCGCAGCGTTATCTAGCATTAATCATATAAAACAAATAAGGAATTGTTTGATAAATGATTTTAATCACAGCGCCATCTAGCGATAATCATCTAAAACAAAAAAAGTGTCGTGACAACTTTTTCATAAGAATTTCCGTCTTCTTCCAATATCTCAAATTTCTGCAAAACGATTGTCGCTTAACTTATTTTTTTTCCAGATTCGTGTAAATTCCTTCACGATCGTTCTGATTACAAACATGGCTGGCAACTTGAGAGAGAGGAAACGGAAACGGCACAAGGCGGGGACTCGGATTACGAGATACACAGTGACGACGAAATGCCATTCAAATGTTTTATATGCAGAGATAGTTTCACTGACCCTATTGTTACTAGGTAAGTGGAATAAAACTTAAAATATTGGAACGAAGTTCCTTATCGTGCGTTATCGAAAGGGGGCTAGATGGAAATTCTTTTGAAAAAGTTGTCACGACACTTTTCTTGTTTTAGATGATTATCGCTAGATGGCGCTGTGATTAAAATATTTTAAAACAATTCCTTATTTTGTTTTATACGATTAATGCTAGATGGCGCTGTGATCAAAATATTTTATTTAAATTATAATAATTTGTCTGTCTGTCTTTCTATTACGATAGAGAGACGTTTTAAACCAACTAATTATTATAACTTAAAAAAATAAAATTTTATTACAATTCCCTCACTAATTAATCGAAAGGAACTTCGTTCCATCCGGGTGTCCCTTGACACCTCTCAAGTTTTTTTTTATTACAAAATAATGAACACGACCGACTTCCATTTCTCAAGCATATCTCAAAAACTACCAAGTAAATTTCATATTTTTTACCTAATAATGACGTCATCCGGTGTGATTAGCGCTTCAGCCAAAATGACTGATGTCAATATTTCAATGTTTTATTTTGGAACGAAGTTCCTTACCGCGCGTTGTGAAAGGGTGCTAGACGGAAAAAAATCTTACGAAAAGTTGTCCCGACACTTTTTTGTTTTAGATAATTATCGCTAGATGGCGCTGTGATTAAAATCTTTTAAAACAATTCCTTATTTTGTTTATGATGGCGCTGTGATCAAACTATTTTATTTAAGTAACTTAAAAAAATAAAATTTTATTACAATCCCCTCACTATTTAATCGAAAGGAACTTCGTTCCATCCGGGTGTCCCTTGACACCTCTCAAGTTTTTTTATTAAAAGTTCGTTAATCTTGGATCGATTGGAACGATGAAATTTACAATAAAATTAATAATTTTAATTACAGATGCAAACATTATTTTTGTGAGAAATGTGCCCTAGAACAATATAAGAAGTCAACAAGATGTTATATATGTAATACTCAGACTGGAGGTGTTTTCAACCCGGCTAAAGAATTGGAGGGAAAACTGAAGAAACGACTTAGTGATGATGATGATGATGATGATGATGAATAAATGATTATTTTTGTTTTCTTGTTTTCTTTGAATAAAATTGACTAAATTTGGTCTGCGTCACAGAAATTCCTTGAAAATTATGTTTCTCTACTGTAGTATGTATATTGTACCTTTTTCTTGAATTAAATTAATAAAAACAGCATCAAAATCGGTTCCGAGAAACGATTATTTTTTTAAACTAATATCTATAATTTGCTAACAAAACCCATTTGATATTCATATGTAGTTGTACAGTCGCCATTTTGTGGTTGCGGCCATCTTGGATCGGTTTTTAAATCTAATATGGAAGATTGAGACATAAAGAATAACTATTAAATCGCCTGGTGAAATGCTAGCTGAGCGAGACATTAAAATTGTATTCCTACTAGCTGATCCTCGCAACTTCGTCTGCGTCAAAAAGGGGTTCAGACAGCACTGTTAGATCTTTAAAAACTACAAATCCGTAGTACATCACTTCGTTCTATGATCAATAGATTTCGCAGCGTTCGCTATTAAAGAAAGTTTTTTGGTACTTTTTACACCTTTTTTTTTAGTTGGAGGAAATCACCGGATCCCCGCCCGCGGGGCGTTATGTGGGAGTTGAACCTCACTAAAACCTCCAACCGCTCACACTCAGCGTCCGAACCCCGGCTGAGGCCAGAACCCAGCACGGGGTTATGAGGGACGGGGCGACGCGTTACGCCATCGGCATTCTTTCCCGTCACTCCGTCCCCGGACTTTTTACACCTAGGGTTACATTATCGGAGCTTTGGTAAGGAACGCTATTTTTTAAAAATTAAACATAGCCTATGTCACTCAGGGATAGTGTAGCTTTCCAACGGTAAAAGAATTTTTCAAATCGGTCCAGTAGTTTCGGAGCCTCTTCGAGACAAACAAACAATCAAACGTCTCCTCTTTGTAATATTAGTATAAATTTACTACTGAACCATAACATACTTTTGCTACGGATTATCAAAAGGCCCTGAAAGTGGACTTTAATCCTATTCATTACTACCAGTTAAAATCTACCAATTACTGTATAATAAGTAACTAATAGTGAACTAAATATATCAGTTACACACAATTAAAAATGGCAGAGTAATTACAGCTCCAAAACTAATCAATTTCTTTCTATATCTTTACAGTTCAAATTAGTCGTGTTGAAAACTCGTGGCCCGATTTACAAACTAAAGTTGATATTATTTATCCGTACTTCTATACTCTTCTTCTATACCAATTTCGTGGTGGCCGAGTGGTCGAAGCGCGTCCTTCCGAACGGGAGGTCGGTCAAGGTCAAGGAACATTTCAGAATCGATTTTCTTCAAGTTTCGTTTTAAGATTTTCACCTTTTTTCCCGGCAGTTATTCAAATATTTCTTGACGTAAAGACCATTCTTGAATTTTAACGAACATTTTAAAAAAAACTTGAGAGGTGTCAAGGGACACCTGGATGGAACGAAGTTCCTTTCGATTAATTAGTGAGGGAATTGTAATATTTTTTTAAGTTATAGAAAGAGAGAGAGAGAGAGACGTTTTAAACTAACGAATTATTATAACTTAAACAAAATATTTTGATCACAGCGCCATCTAGCATTAATCATATAAAACAAAATAAGGAATTGTTTTAAAATATTTTAATCACAGCGCCATCTAGCGATAATCATCTAAAACAAAAAAAGTGTCGTGACAACTTTTTCATAAGAATTTCCGTCTAACCCCCTTTCGATAACGCGCGATAAGAAACTTCGTTCCAAAAAACACATTTTGCGATTCATTTTATATTATAGAAGATTATGTATAGTATAATAATTTTAAGATAAGGTAAAAACTGGTGAAATATTCGTTCCTTTGTGGCGCAGGAAAAGTCGCGTGGATAAATTATTTTGCTATTATCATTGAAATGAATACTTTATTCTTTAACGTTAATGAAAGATCATATTAATTGTTAATGTCAAAAGACCTACCACTAATCTTTATAAAAGAGAAGACCTAGCGATTAAAACCACAATTGTAAAATAATACCTATTTTTGACCGACCCAGTAACTGAATAATTGTAAACACTGCACAAACTGCAGTGACTCTTAATTATAAATATGTAGCGAAGTTCCTATGGCTACTAATCAGCACTAGAGTACCGGGACAATGGCGCTTTTGTTGAAATTAGGTAAGAATTTATTAATTTCTTAGATCTTGTGCCTTACCATTCAATATAGACGTCCACTGCTGGACATAGGCCTCTTCCAAACCTCGCCACAACCGCCCAGCGCTATTTACATCCAGCGGGCTTGACCAGATCGTCGGTCCACCTTTTGGGAGGTTTGGCCACACTGTATCCATCAGTTCGTCGTTGCCGTCTAACACTCTAGTATTACAGAGGCTCATGAGCGACGGTAACCTCTGAAAATTTATCGAACAATAAAATTTATTTATAATCAGAACACTTAATGAACAAATCTTCCATAGGTCGGCATGTTTTTCTCCAGAAACCAATTAAAAATATTGGTAATTAAGTCAGACAATAAGCAAACTTCATTAACATGGCATGTCCCCATCCCAGTTTTAAACGTATTAAAAAAATATACTCTCCAGAATAGGTCAAAAAATCCCTTTGGAAGATTCATCCTAACACAAAAAACTTGAGAGGTAACATGGGACACTCGAATAGAACGAAGTTCCTTTCGATTAAAAGATATCTTATATTTTTTTTCCTAACGTAACGCGCGATAAGGAGCGTGTTTCAAAAGATTTTGATCACAGCGCCACCTAGCGATAATCATCTAAAACAAATAAGGAACGTGTTTTAAAAGATTTTGATCACAGCGCCATCTAGCGATAATCATCTAAAACAAAAAAGTGTCGTGACAACTTTTCGTAAGATTTTTTTCCGTCTAGCCCCCTTTCACAACGCGCGATCCCAGAGTGCCACACGTCTTTTTTAAGTTGACTTTCTTTAGATACACCTACCTAAATTTGATTTTACAATCTCCACCAGGTCTTCTGCTACTGTCAGTCCTCGCTACAACGCAGAGTTTCCAAAAGTGTGATTATGACCATCCCTTGCCCCACCCCTACGACATTCGCAAGTATTTTGTCTGTCAAAATGACGCTCTTCAAGAAATGATGTGCCAAAAGGGACATATCTTCGATTCGACAGGTTTGGTATGTATGTGCATTTAGATATAGACACACTTCGTTTGTGCTAAAAACGGTAGTAAAGAATAAAAATGATATCAAAAATATATCAGTTTCATCACAAACCTGCCGGGATATTAAATAAGAGTATTCAAGTTAGAGTTAATCCCTATTCAAGGAACCACCGCAGTCATCCGGCTATGGAATGAACTCCCATCCTCAATGATTCCCAAGCGTTACTCGTCTTAAGGACATTCTTCAAACGAGGCTTGAAGCATATCCTTAAGTCGTAGGTAGCGGCCTCGCAGTGTCTCTTGACATTAATAGCAAAAACATGATAAAATGAAATGGAGTTTTATTCTTACTTTAAATAATTTATTTAATAAAACTTTAAGATCCTGAATATCATGTATCAGTAGAGTACTAACTAAGACAAGTAAACACGACAGGTCTATCTTATTTAGTAGGTACAGGAGTTCTGCGCCATTTTGTCATATTATTGCCGGTTCAATCTGACAATGGGAAGTATGTCAAATTTAACTCGCAAGATACCATCTGAACTTACATAGGTACATAGTTATATACTACATTCAGTGTAAGTTATAGCTTGTAATGGCAGGATGGCCCACCTGATGTTAAATGGTCATTTATAGATATCTGCATAATCAGAGTAACAACAAGAAAAGAAGCCAGAACTCTCCTAGTATTATCATCTTCTGATTAAATTCGTTCGAAGTCCAAGACAAGTTATCTTTCCCTCGTGTTCCTGGGATTCACTGCTCAGAGTCATTACGATGGTCGCCGCTGTGGATCCTGACACAGGAGTTACAGTGGTGGGAATGAGGGCCTATTCCTTCTACAGGAAATACTTACAGTAACTCATCTCTTCCAGAACTGCAATCCAATGAGCAATGACAATCGTGTTCAAACCTCGGGATTAGGCTTCAATTTGAAAAGCATAATCAAATCCGTCGTAGCCAAACTACTAAAAGTATACAAATTTATTACAAACAGCGTATTTATGAAAAGCGCTATAAGACTGGGCGTTAAATTGTTGACTAAAATGCTTGGTAACTGGGCGGGTGTTGTCAATTTCCGAAGAAGCAATTCCGTACCTGAATTTGCTGTCCCATCAATGAAAGATGCAGGTGAAGAAATACCCTTAAGTTATCGTAGATTTGTGACTTCAAAATCTGCTGATTGTGAGCCTCCTAAGCCAGTGTGTTCTGGAGGACATAGTAACAAGCTGGCGGAAGACCCTTTGAACTGTGATGCTTACTATTCTTGCTCTTGGGATGGAAAAGAATGGACGACCACTCAGGAACATTGCCCAGGAGGCACTCAATTCGACTTGGCAGCACAGGTAAGCTAGAAAATTAATCGCAAAATGTGTTTGTCAGCGCATAACTCGCCTGGACCAATATGGTCAATTTTTAATGTTCGTTGAAGTTCAAGGTTTTAAATAAAATTCGAATAATTAACATTTTAAATGACGCAGACGAAGTTGCGTGTGCCATATTTTTTTACAAAACACGCCTAAATCAGATAAAAGTCTAAATAGTTATTTCTCAGATATTGGCGAAAAATGGATGTCGTTTTCATACCTCGCCAAATTTCTTAATTAAACCTATTTTTTCAGACTTGCACCAACAGCCCTAACGTAATGTGCCTTCCCTGGCAAAAGCCAGAACACTGCTAAGACAGGTAACTTGGTAATCATAATAATATTATAAAGGCGAAAGTTTGTATGTATGGATGTATGTTTGTTACTCTTTCACGTAAAAACTACTGAATGGATTTGAATGAAACTTTACCACAATATAGCTTATACATCAGAATAACACATAGGCTACAATTTTTGAACCCCTTTGTAACGCAGACGAAGTTGCGCGGGTCACCTAGTCATAATATATTTTAAAGAAAACTTTAAATACAAGCTTTAAGATCCTGAATATCATGTATCAGTAGTGCTAGCCAAGACGAGTAAAATGAGCCCAAACACGACGATCTATCTTGTTTAGTACAGGAGTTCCTATGACCAACTTCCGAATCCATTATCAGATCAGCGCCATTTTGTCATAATTGTCACGCGATATACATCTGCGTGCAAAATGTCAGCTCAATCGGAAATCGGGAAGTTTGTTAAATTTAGCTTGTAAGATTCTTACTGAAATTACATAGTTACATCCAGTACAAATTAATATTAGGTTGTCAAATAATATCTCCCTTCCGCTTTTTTGCTCTTAATTCAATGCTTTATAAAAAGTGTTACAGTGATTTAGTTCAAATATGCGCCGTTTTGTTCGATGATCTGTTTCCACCTAGACGGCAACTTCATAATACCTCCCTCGTAGAAGCCCCCCTCCTTATTTGCGAAGAACTCGGACAGCCACTTTTCACAAGCCTCTTTTGAGTTCAACTTTACTCTCTGAATCATCGAAACTATTCCTCCGCGGTTCGAAGTGATAGAGTATCATCCTCCAAAACACCATTAATCTCACGGAACGTTTCTCTAGTGGATTTGCCCTTAACGAAGGAAAACTTTAAAATAGCGCGAATTTCGACATTAGTGAACTCCATGTTTACACGTCTGTAACTGTTGAACGCAATATCCAATGTAATCATGCATAGCGTCGTTTTGTAGGTTATGTCAAGATCTTTCAAATTATATATAGTATTGCCAGATACGAGCTCTGTAGCACGTTTTACATAGCCGCGAAAAAGGCGGAAGGGAGATATTTGACAACCTTTATATAAAGCTTGTAAAAAGAAGCTTAAGGAAGATCCACTGCGAAACCAATTTTTGCGATTACTGTTTACTACAACACGAGGTGTTATCGGCTCGTACTATGATCAGACGTTAGAGAGACACGCGGTCTATTAGACCCCAATTCCTTTAACAATTTTCTTCTCTTCGCACCACAGAAAGGTTGCAGGAGTTTCAGCAGCTAACGTGTCAAAGAAGGTACTAAGAGATAGGTCGTAGGTAGCGGGGCAGTGTCCCCTGACAATGCAGAGGTACATGATCAACGGTAACTTACGACCAGGAGGCCCGATAGCTTGTCTACATGGCAAAGATGTAGTGATTGAAATGATTGATGATTTTTTAGGAATACAAAAAATTGTAATGTAATTTTTAAAACAGTTTTTCTTTTCAGGTAAAATATTTTTACTCTTGGATTGGATTATATTATGTTCTTATACTATTAATTAGTACAAAATCATTGAAATAAAGAATTTTTAGCAAATGTTGCGTTTTCTTACGTAAAAACTAGAATTAATGAGCCATACCAAGGCAATATCATCATCATATTATCATCTGTCATGCAATAGGTAACGACATATTTTTTGACTGACTTCCAAAAAGGAGGATTTTTTTCAACTTTTTAACCAAAAAGAATCATCTCAATCGGTTTAACTAGAAAATAAACAAAAACCTTAAATAATTTAGATTAAAGAAACAATAATAATAATTTAAAACATTGTGGCTACCAAATATAACGCGCGAGATCCTAAATCGAGTGTGTCTATCTAATTTAATATAGCATATATATTTCTATAGACCTTTGGACTCTATCATCAGATCATCGCTATGCAATAATATATACAAAACATCAGCTCAATTGAAAACTGGGAAGTTGGTACAATTTTACTTGTAGATTTAACCCGACCTTATATATATATGGTTAAATACAGTGCTATTTTCAAAAAAAAACATAAAAATAATATTTCTTAAATATGTAAGTAATCAAATCCTGTCGAATGTATTTTTTTCATATTTCTGTAGTAGAAAGAAAGAATAATTAATTTTATCAAACTCTCAGTCGCAAACTCATGAAGAATGAATTGAAATTTGTCTACAATTTCCACATGAAAACATTAAGTGTCGCATAATTGTTTTATAGCCAGCAACTTGCCACTTAATTTTAAGTGGTCGCCATCGCTGATGGCCTCTCTTTGGGTATTTGTCCACCTCTCACTCCCACTACTGTAACTCGTCTGGTATGACAGCGACGACCATCGTAATGACTCTGAGCAGTGAAGCACAGGAACACGAGGGAAAGATAACTTGGACCCCGCAACAAATTTAATCAGAAGATGATAGAAGAAGTAAGAGTAGGTTGATTTAACTTCGATTTCCGGGCTGGTAGTATCTAACTTACGGCTTAACATTGAGGACTCTTTTACTCCGTTTGAAGAAGGACTTGATATAGTGTACAGGAAACACCTGGGAGCTTTTACCCAAGCATTAACTTTTTTCTTATAATACTTATTCTAAATTTAGTAGTCGTTATATATCATTATATATTTAACAAAATACTTGTTTGATTATCATCATTTATTGCAGTTTAAGTAATTGTAAAAATACATTTCGAATGTTTTCGTTTCGTGAGTCGATCCATGGTGTTCTAGTTGAAAAACGTTTTCTGTAAAATAAAAATAAATATTAGGTAGTTAAGGTTCATGTAGTAACTAGAGGTGGTCACACGTATTGTCTGATGAATAGACACACACAGACTATTGAGGAGAGGATACTGATACTACGGATGAGTTAAGGTTCATGTAGCAGTAGCTAGAGGGGGTCACACCAATGGACACGAGACTATTGAGGAGAGGATACTGGTACTACGGATGAGAAGCTTCATCTTGGACAAAACTTGGAATATTTCATCGTTTTATTTTTAAAAACGCACCTTAAAAACAATAATCAGGCTTCTTCCATTCGTTGCACGGTATTTTCGCGATATCAGCCGAACACACCTGTAAACAATAAATATATATTATAACTAGATGATCCGTGCAACTTCGTCTGCGTCTCAAAGAGATATAATTTAATATAGCTTATAGTCTTCCTTAATAAATGAACTATCCAACACTGAAAGTGGTTTTCTAATCGGACCGGAAGTCGACAGTCGCCATATGGACACGTTGTGCCAAAGGATTAGATACTTTGTGGTCTAAATCAAGCAACTAATGTAATAAAGTGATCAGCAGCGATTGTGGTCCTTTGTAAAACAATATCGGTACCTGACACAATACGATGTATACATAAACCTTCCTCTTCAATCACTCTATCTGTTAAAAGCTGCATCAAAATCCATAGCGTAGTTTTTAAGATTGAAGCATACACTCGCGACTTTATATCATTTAATGGTTGATGTATGTGATACCAATATTTTTTTAGAAGTCGTTGTGGTCGAGTGGTTGAATCGCTTGCCTTCCGTACGGGAGGTCGCACGTTGAAAATTGACCGGCTTTTACCTCTAAATCTTAAGGTGAAAAAGATAAATGTGCAATTTTTCACAACATCACTGGCTAATAACGGTAAAGGAAAACATCGTAAGGAAACCTGCATGTCGGAAAGATTCTAAAAAACCTTCGAAGATATGTGAAGTCCCCATTCCGCACTGGGCAAGCGTGGTGGCCTAACTCCTCTTCGGAGGAGACCTGAGTCCAGCAGTGGGCAGTAATGGGTTGTTACAGTACAATATTTTACCTGTTTGTCGTAATCGAATCTAGTGTTTCCACGGCATTCTCCTCTGACTTCAGCCCAACGATGATCAACCCACGAACATATATAATAATGCTTGCAGCTAACTGGGTCTTTAGCGAATAGTTTTCCATCTGTGCAATATGGTTTAGGAGGAACACATGCATCTGCACTTTTGGCCATACTCCTTTGGGTTTCATTGGGTTCTTCTTTGTCCATACTTCTTTGGGTTTCATTGGGTTCTTCATCTTGCCTTTCCATGTTATTAAAGCTATCTTCTTCAGGATTAAATGGTGGAGATTCGTAGTCTGGTCGTTTATCTTCGACGTCAAGCAAAGAATTGCTTCTTCGGTAATTAGGCATGGCAATTTGGAGCCAATCTGTGCATTGCTTGACGAATATGTTGTAGAATTTGAAGAAGCTTTTCCCGAATATGTCTTTGAATATGCTTTTGATGATGTCAATTAAGATGCCAAATATCATTGGTTCACCTTTGCTTGGCTGGATGGTCTGATGTGGGCCACATTGCTGGAAAAATATTAGTTGTTATTAATGTTAAGCCTGATTTAGACGGAGACATTTTCTCGAACGTTCGAGGCGAGAAACTATACACAACTATCTCAAACAATAATCGCCATAACATAATCGTATGAGACTGTTTACACACAGGCAAGAATTAAACTCTCGTCTACGATAATGTCATATGAGACTCGCTTATGACATTATCGTAGGCGAGAATTGCCTGTGTTAGGTTACACGACGAAAATTGTTTTTTTTTTATTACCACGCGGGCAGACGAGCTAACGTTTGTTCTTCTGCCTACATGGCAACAAAAAAGTGCTTCTCAAAATAATTTACTCACCAACGTGTTCAAATTGAATATTCCTTTGGCACACAACATTTCTTTAATGACAGAGCCGTGGCACACGAAGTACTTTCGTATATCGAAGGGATGCGGCAAGGGGTCCTTGAATAAACATCCTTGAGTAGCTGTCACGTATGATACAAGAACTAGAAAACCTGAAATTTTAAAGAAGACTTTTAAAATTTTGGATTAAGAGATAACTAATACAAGTAAAACGAGCCCAACGATTAGTCTATCTTGTTCAGTACAAGAGGTTCTACGAGTACTGTTGGCGACAGGCTCACTCATTGCTATTTACTTGTGACGTCAGACCTTAGACTGTAGGTAGTTTTAAGTTTATTTATAAATTTACATTTAGTTTTATTTTAAGTAGGTAGGTGATAATAAAATAGAAGCCATGTTCGATACAAACTAGCGGGCGCGTAAAACGACTTGCGCAACATTGTACGTTATTAATTCGATCTATTAGTTTAAAAGTATAAAATCTGTGTAATCTCAATAAATAAAGTGATTCCTAACTGTGTGTGTATATATTTCGTGCTCGGCTGACCCAGAACATCCACAAAAAGTGGTCCATCGAGACGGATCATCATGTTCCACACACCGCCTCAACCGAGCTCTGGAATTAGCCGTGTACGGGATAATGAAGTGCCAGCTAGCATAAAACATTTCAAAACGCCGGCACCTTCGAGTACAAAAAGCGAAAACAATAAATCACGTTCTACGACGTCATCAGCAAGGTATCGACGTTCGCAACTGGTCTTGGAAGCAGCCAAGAAAAAAGCACAGATACAAATTGACCTAATAGATCGACAGCTGGAAGCAGATTTAGCCGAATTACAGGAACCTCTCGAAAATTACAGTCCACACAAAGAAGGATCTTGTGCTAAGCAAGATGTGGAGCAATGGCTCGAACGGAGTCGCCTAGATATGCAGTCCATCCACTTTGATGGTTTACCGACGGATGAGCTGCAACCGGCAATGGCCAAGGCGGCAGATACCGTTGCTCCAACCCCACCTGTAGCAGCGTGTAATACAACGGCACCGATGAAAAAATCTGGCGTCACGGAAATGGTACAGATGTTGGCAAGCGCACTCCGGGACCTCGCACCTGCCACTACGTCATCGAACAACAGCAACCTGTTAACTCGTCTGTGTACACCCAAGGAATTACCACAGTTCTCAGGCGAACCATTGGAGTGGTTGCAATTTAAGCAGGCCTACAATGAATCTACCGAGGTTTGCAAGTTCAGCCCTCAAGAGAACATGTGGAGACTGAGGAAGTGTCTCCGCGGTGCAGCATGGGATGCCGTGTCTGCATTATTCATCTCTGCAGCATCACCATCCAAAGTCATGTCCACATTAGAACTGCGATTTGGAAACCCCGAATACCTAATTTCCAAAATCATCGCAGAAATCAAGAAATTACATCCGATGTCTCACGATTACCACAAAGACATAGTGCAGTTTTCTGTGAAAGTGAGCAATCTGGTCGAAGCAGTGCGAGCGGTCGGACATAAGGAGTACTTACAAGGTATGAGTGTTGTCTCAATTATATTGTCTAAATTCCCACCAATATTATTATCAAGATGGTCCGACTACAGTTTTCCGCTCATAACCACTCAACAAAAATCAAGAATAATAATTTTATCTGATTTCCTGAACGAAGAAGCTATTAAAATATCAACTACTTCTAATATATATTTTAATAACCCTCGCACTGACCAGTATAAATATAAAAACAACGAAAGTTACAATCGCTCACACACTATGTTATTACAAACAAAACACGAAGAAAGTACGTGTCAATTCTGCCGCAAAACAAAACACAAGCTCACCGATTGTAAAATATTCAAGAAAGCATTACGCAAGACTCGATGGGAATATGTGAAACGCAACGGGCTGTGCTACAAGTGCATAGTGTCTCGACATACGCACGACGCGTGCACCGCGCCTTGCTGCGATAAGTGCGACCGTCCGCATCATCCGCTACTACACATCGACGCTAAGGACGCAAAAAACTACGCGACGGCGACGACTTCGGTGACGACATCGACAACGACACCCTGGAACTCAGAGACGTCCCAGGTGGTCCAGAAGTCATCCTGTGAACCTGTAAATAATAATCAAGTAGTTGCGCACATAAACGCGAGTGAAACAACTGTGTTATTAAAAGTGGTGCCAGTCCGTATACATACGTATAACGGCATAGTTAATACATACGCGCTGCTAGACGACGGATCTACAGTGTCATTAATGAGTGCGGGGCTAGCGAGACGCGCGGGTGTGACCGGCCGATGTGAAACTATGCGAGTGCGCGGCGCTTGGAATGATGAAATTGTTTGTAAATCGGTAATCGCTAACGTAAATATATCTAGTATGGACAATAAGGTTTATAATATTAAAATACGATGTGTCGACAACTTAAATTTGCCTGTTCAATGTTATTCTATTCTTAATCATAAAAATGTTAATCATTTACAAAATATGTTAGTTTCTAACGATGTAAAACCTGAGATACTTATAGGACAAGATAATTTTCATTTGTTGTTACCGCTTGAGGTGCGTTTAGGTAATAATAATGAGCCGTCCGCCACATTAACTCCCTTAGGTTGGTGTGTTCATGGCACAGTGCGGGCGACGCGGGTCGCGCGCGCTCCTTGCGTTGGTTCGAATCCAGGATCGAGCCACGCAACTCTGTGCGTGAATACGAACGACGCCGCTGATGTTGCCGCTCCTGCTGTCACCGATGAGGTTCGTTGTTTGCAGAAGTTGCATGAAGAAGTGCGACGGTCGTTCACACTTGATTCCATTGGAATATCAGGTAAGCCTCGTCAAAATATTTTTGACACGTACGCCGTCGCTCAGCTGGAGGCGACCGCAGAGCTCATTGATGGGCGCTGGTGGGTCGGCCTGCCGTGGAGAAGTGACGTCGGTACACTGCCTGATTCTCGTTCCAATGCTGAGAGGAGGTTGCGGGGACTCGAGAGAAAAATGAAACGAAATGAGGAGTTTTCTAACAGGTATCAAGAAAGAATTAAACATTTATTAGATAATAATTATGCCGAAAAGGTTACCGTTGCTCATCCCGCGTCAAGGACGTGGTATCTACCACATTTCGGGGTGGACAACCCGAATAAGAAAAAATTAAGATTAGTTTTCGATGCTGCTGATGAGGTTTATGGTAGAAGTCTCAACCACTATTTGCTCAAGGGACCCGACTTACTACCATTACTACTTGGTATTATGTTACGATTTAGAGAAAACGTTGTCGCGGTAACTGGGGACATTAAGGACATGTTTTTAAGGGTAAAAATACGTCCTGAAGATCAAAGTGCGTTTAGGTTCTTCTGGCGAGACAACTCCGCCGACCCAATAGATACCTATACAATGACGTCACTGATATTCGGAGCCAGCTGTTCACCTTTCGTAGCACAGTTTATTAAAAATCTTAACGCGCGTCGATATGAGTCATCGATGCCGACCGCAGTGAATGCAATACATAACTCGCATTACGTTGACGATTATATAGATAGTTTTGCTAATGACGAAGATGCGATACAAATGGTAAAACACGTTTCTTTTATTCACAATAGCGGCGGATTTGAAATGCGTAACTGGACTAGTAATAGTGTTGCTGTTTTAAATAGTGTTCCGAAGGAGACGCTGGGTAGTACTGCGGTCAGGTTTAAAGTCGATACAGACTATCAAGGTGAACGAACCTTAGGACTTATTTGGTACCCTAACGAAGATAAGCTCGGTTTCGATCTCACCTTCAAACGTATTCCAGAAAATATTATTAGCGGTAACGAAAGGCCTACCAAAAGAATTATGTTACAAGTAGTTATGTCAATTTTTGATGTTTTCGGATTTCTGGTGCCATTCACCATTCAAGGTCGTCTGATGCTTCAGGATACGTGGCGTCAAAATGTAGGTTGGGATGACGTCATTAATGACTGCATCTACGATAGATGGCGCAAGTGGATTGAGTTGTTGAAGAAATTAAATAAAATTTGCATTCCTAGGTGCTACTTGCAAAGTGAGAGCGAGAACACGGGCGAGAGCGAGACAGCAAGAGAGGCGGATAGCGTAGCGGACGTAGCGGTCGAGACCTTCGCTACGGCTACGAGCTCCACGACGAGCAGGCGGGCTACGAGTGCAGACACTGTGCCATATACTGGAAACGCAAGTACAACTACAAATAAATATGATGACTTGCAGCTGCATACATTTTGCGATGCAGCTGTTAAAGCAATGTGTACTGTGGCATACTGGCGTTGGCGCAGTAATGGGAAGGTTTGCGTTGCATTTATAGCTAGTAAATGTCGCGTCATGCCAGTAAAACCTCTGACCATTCCTCGCGCAGAACTGCAGGCGGCCGTACTCGCTGCTCGACTTGCCGATACTGTGCTCAAAGAACACAGATTAGTACCGGAGCAAAAATATTTCTGGACCGATTCTACTACGGTTTTGCAGTGGATTCGGAATAACACTCGTTCGTATAAAACTTTTGAGGCTAACCGTTTAGGAGAAATTGATGAGCTCACTCGCATCGCGGAGTGGAATTATGTACCTACGAATTTAAACATAGCCGACTTGGGAACCCGAGAGGAATTTGATCAGACCATATTTGAAGGTCAATGGTTCTCAGGTCCCGATTTTTTGCATAGACAACAATCTTCGTGGCCCATAGATATTGTGGGGTCAACTACTGGGGATGTGAACGCGGAATATGTAACTGTTATACATAGATCGTCCATTGATTTACCGGTACCAAATCCAGAGCACTTTTCATGTTGGTTGCGCTTATTGCGCGCCACAGCTGTAATGTTAACATTTATAAACAGATGCAGAGGAGTCACATGTGAAGTGGATTGCGACGCTATGGCTCGAGCTGAGGTACTCCTACTGAGAAAGGTTCAAGCAGACTCATTCGCCAATGAGATATCTGCAATAAAAAATAAAAAATCTATCTCACGGGAAAGTAAATTACTTACCTTGTCACCCTACATCGATGATGACGACCTGCTCCGACTTGGTGGCCGTATTGATTCCACTTCCGGCGTTAACATAGAGGTAAAAAGACCAATTATATTAGAGGGAAAGCATGCTATTACGCGACTGCTTGTTAAACACGCATACATCAAAGCTGCACACGGAAATCAGGAGATGGTCGTGAATAATCTGAAACAAAAATACTGGATTATTAGAATGAGACCAACGGTGAAACAAGTAGTGTCAGCATGCATGCTGTGTCGAATCAAAAGATGTGTACCTGAAATACCCAGGATGGGAGACTTACCTGCGGGTCGAGTAGCTCACCATCAGCGACCATTTACGCACTGCGGATTGGATCTGTTTGGTCCAATGGAAGTGTCAGTAGGGAGATCGAGACAAAAAAGGTGGGGTATTATTTTCACCTGTCTCACAGTACGTGCCATTTCCTTGGACACAGTCCATTCGTTAACGACCGACTCACTGATCATGGCAATACGCCGCATGGCGTCGCGACGTGGTTGGCCTAGTCACTTGTACAGTGATAACGGAACTAATATGAGGGGGGCAGATAAAGAGTTGCGCGAATCTATGAAAGAAATAGATATCGATGCTCTGAAAACAGTCGGAGCTAACAACGCTATGAAATGGCACTTTGTTCCTCCGCTAACACCTCACTGGGCAGGAGCGTGGGAGCGTTTGATTCGCAGTGTGAAGACGGCTCTGCGAGTTGTACTCAGGGAACGTGCTCCACGAGATGAAGTGCTGATGACGTTCCTTGCTGAAGTGGAAAATATAGTAAACAGCCGACCGCTGACTCATGTTTCTGTCGATCCTCAAAGTTGTGAAACGTTAACCCCTAATCATTTTCTTTTAGGGACATCTAGCCAGTTACCACAACTTGGCATCTTTAACGAGTCTGATTTAGGTCTAAGGAAACAGTGGCGCAAAGCTCAAGCATTGGCAGACATGTACTGGTGCAGATGGGTCAAAGAAGTCTTGCCTGATTTACTTCCACGACGAAAGTGGAACGAAGAGGTAAAGCCTCTGCAGGTAGGTGATCTTGTATTTATTGCCGATCCAAACAGTCCACGGAATACTTGGCCGCGAGGTGTTATTCAACGTATTTTCCCTGGTAAAGACGACAGGGTACGATTGGTCGAGGTAAGGACTAGGACTGGCGTTTGGAGGCGGTCAGCGGCACGTGTCGCTCGCATTTCTGTCATGGAGTAAGTAGTGCTGTTCCAGCACTAGGGTGGGGAATGTTGGCGACAGGCTCACTCATTGCTATTTACTTGTGACGTCAGACCTTAGACTGTAGGTAGTTTTAAGTTTATTTATAAATTTACATTTAGTTTTATTTTAAGTAGGTAGGTGATAATAAAATAGAAGCCATGTTCGATACAAACTAGCGGGCGCGTAAAACGACTTGCGCAACATTGTACGTTATTAATTCGATCTATTAGTTTAAAAGTATAAAATCTGTGTAATCTCAATAAATAAAGTGATTCCTAACTGTGTGTGTATATATTTCGTGCTCGGCTGACCCAGAACATCCACAAGTACCAACAATTGAAGTACCGAGAAACTGGTTACGGTAAGCAAACGAGGGGTGTTCGTCGCTGCATCAGCGTTCGGACCCCGGCTGAGGACAGAACTCAGCATGAGATTGAGATTAACACGACGCGTTACACGTCAAAGCTTACGTGTCGACCCCCCTCCCAAATCAGTCGTCGGCGAAGCAATCACCAACTCGCCAAGATGGTCGCGTGAAGGGCCAGATCTCGCTAAAGATCCTGAGCCCGACGGCGGTGGGTTTTCACGTGGAGGGAAGAGCTCTCTTTCACACTCCTCGCCGCCTCCTTCGGCGCGCGAGATGGTGGACTCGCAGAAACCGAGCATCGCCTCCCAGAACTCGCCGTCTTCAAGCATCGATGCCACGACGCCTGGCAACGACAAGTCCGGTCTTACTTGTGCGACCAGGACACGGCGCTGGGAGGAATTCCATGCGGGACAAACAGCGAGCGTATGCTCTGCCGTGTCCAGGTCGCTCGTGCAATGATGGCACCTCGTCATCGGTTCCACCTGGATCCGATGCAGGTACTTGAAGTATTTATGGTGGATTCTAACGAATTGTTGATGTTGACACTTGACATTAATAAGACTGATTGTACTTACATTAGGTAACAGGAATTATAAGTGAAATTCTCTTACCAAAACTCCAAAATGGACTCATTTTTCTTGCCAAACACACCTGCACTTTAAGATCTGCATTGCTCTCTCCTATTTATATTAAAACTACGAAGTTAATTTGGAGAAAATTTCAGTAATTGATTGGTTATGGATCGATAATTAACACGTTTGCTGCGTAACAGGCCGATATCGGCCTGCCGCGGTACTTCAGTTGGTGCGGACGAAGAAACCTATGTCCCTCTCGCTTGTGCGAAACGATTACCTCAGGCGTTTGTAAATATTTGACAGAGACAAATATATATTTCATATTGTAGTCAAAATTGTAGGTGTTCCCCTTCAAAACATAACGGTAGGCTTTTATCGACCTACCATCGCACTTACGGTGAAAAACATCCACTGAGTGCGGCAGCGGGCCTCTTTCGGCCCGCCCCCGCCACCAGGCAGCTGGTGACCCGATACCGCACAGAGCGCGCGCGCCGCCATTTAGTGTTGTGCCATATAATTGATCTGACGTTGCGTTCGTAACTATTGTCATTATTTTGCATGGCCTTCGTGCTTGCTGACTCCACTATTTTTCTGCGAGCAACGTATGACGTTTTTTGCACTACTGCTTCTATTGTGGTATGTTATGGCACTATTTATTTTACACGGCCAATTTTTTTCTTTCTAATATCGACCTATGTTCTTTGGGGAAAGTTGTTCAGTGACTCGGTTGCATCTCAGGAACCACGCTTCATACTTACTACCTTTTTGCATTATGTTCTTGTTTAGACGTTTATTAAGTGAATAATTATATTCCTACAATGCGATTAAAATGCTAAGCGAACAAAGAGCCTCCACGCCATGTTGCCATTTCCATTGGTCAAACCTTGGTCAACAACTTCAGATTTGTTTTCTCACTCTCTCGCACTTATTGTGTTAGAAAGAGACAGCAACACTTAAGGGAAGTTTGTCACTAACGCCGTTAATAAATGATTTTGATTTTTTTGACAGTATTAATATTGTTCCTCTTTTTTGAGATAATTTAAGAAAAAAAAAAATCATTTCAGAAAATCAAGTAAAACATAAGGACAATGACCATATCCTTGAGATGAGCGCTAAACGAAGAAATTGTGCAGGGTACTAGTACCCAAGCAAAAAAAAAAAGGTTAAGAAAATAAAAAAATATTGCAGGAAATGCAACCAACATCTTTGCGTAACATGTTTCAAAGACAGGCATGAGTAAATAAAAACATTTTGCAGTTCTTTTACGATAATTCTGTTTTATTTTCGATATGCCCTTATTTTTCTCTGTCCCATCACTACTAAAAATACTTTCTAGTGCGGTTCAGGTCGATATCGATCTGCCGCTTTTCCTGCTTTATTTCTCATTTCCTGTTTGGCAGATCCCGGGGCGAATCAAACTTAAGGAAGTTGGATTCAAGGTCATTCTAACAATATAAAAAAAAATTATGCATTATGTTTCCACAAATTTATAGCAATTATCAATTAATCTTAGTGCTGGTGGGTCTAGAAAGACCTGCCACGCACTGGCGGAAATATCATTGGGGGCGCATTTTGGCCCGCCACCGCACCAGATGAAGAATTATGATTTTACTTGCCGCAGTAAACGTGTTAAGAGTAACTTTAGTGGCAAATTACGTGTTACAAATGGGTGATTCTCAAAAGCAAAAAAAACACACGTCAATGTTGAAAACTGTAGTGCAATGTGTTGATTTTACGATTTTGATTACTTTTCATAATATAATAGGTTCTTATCTTCTATAATATATCAAAAAAATAGTTGTGTAACGTCCTCTATAACATAAAAAAAAAATACAAAATGTCATTTTATCATTACGGTGACCTGTCCCGAATCGTTCTTCGTCATTTCACTTACGTTCTTTTTTTTTTTTAATACAACTTTGATGACGTACTCATTCTTGTTGACGTCAAAAGTTACAAGCTACCACCAGTTCGGACACAAAAAAATAATAATTGTAGCCACCGTCCTGAGAAGAACTGGCAAGAAACTCAGCGGGCATGTCTTTTTTTTGCTTAATGAGTTCGTAAAATATCTTAAATTATTCGGCAGTTGTATTTAATATTTGTACTAAAATCGACTTTTGTATTAATAATATAAATTATAATATAACTCATTTAAAAAAACTAATATTGTTTGTTTATCTTATTTCTTGTTCATTTTATTGAAAGTCGAATTTTGTCCTGGAAAAAGTTATCATTTTGGTGGACAGTTAGTTTTAGTAGAATAACTTCGTCAGCATAGCGATCTTGTGGTCCCTGTGCCTTTCCTCACTTGCCTCGGTCCACCTCCGTTGGTCGGAGCGCACGAACATGTCACAGCATCATCGAGGACTCTCCCCAGAAAGTAAATATATAATTTCAGTGATATGGGGACAAAAATAGTGAAATTTCGGTGGACGTTTCAGCCTATTTCTTTAGTCTTTAGCCTATGTTACTTCTCAGGGTCTAAAGATTGTCTGTGTCAAATTTCATCAAAATCGGTTGAGAGGTTTAGACAGATAGACAGAGTTACTTTCGTAATTGTTAGGGATGAAAAGTCGTGTTGGCCGAGTGGTCGAAGAGCTTCCTTCCGAAAGGGAGGTCGCCGGTTCAAGTCTGGCCGGCTTCTAGGTACCTCTAAATCTAAATGTAAAAAAAGATTTATGTGCAATTTTTCACAACACCACTGGCTAACGGTGAAGGAAAACATCGTGAGAAAATCTGCATGTCGGAAAAGGGTTCTAAAAATTCTTTGAAGATATATGATGTCCCAAATCCGCATTAGGCAAACGTGGTGGACTATACCTAATTCCTCTTCTGATGAGACCTGATCCCAACAGTGGCCAGTAATAGGTTGGTACAGAAGACAGATCACCGGGGTAAAGCTTTTAATATTCTAGATATCATGTTGCAGTAGAGTAGCATATACCTACAAGTAAAAAGAGGCCAAACACGATGAGTCTATCTTGTTTAGTACCTACAGGAGTTCCTATGGCTACCTTTCGACTCCATCATTAGATCAGCTCCATGGTATCATATTATTTAGTTTATTGGTAATTTTAGTTCAATCAGAAACCGGGGAGTTGGTCAAATTTAGCTTGCAAGATTTCACCCGAACTTACATAGTTATATCCACCCGTTGTAATGACACTGGATGCAGATGGCGCAGGACCGGTCGATGTGGCGAGGTTTGCAGCCAGCAGTGGACGTCAATAGGCTGATGATGATGATGTTGTAATGTCACTTATTTAACGTACATTATCGTATACTATCACAAACAATGCATTTTCAGGCTTATAAGGGGTGGGCCATATAAAGTTTGCATTTTTCAAAAGTTCCACTGTCATGTTGGCTGTGTAGCATAGTGCGCCATCCTGTTGAAACCAAATGTCGTCCATGTCTTACTCTTCAACTTTTGGAAACAAAAATTCGTTGAGCATGGCACGGTAACGCTCGCCATTGACCGTAACGGCGGCTCCTTGCTCATTTTCCAATGATGCCGCCGGACCAAAACCGTAACTCTTTGTAGGTGCATTAGCTTCTCAATGGTGACGTGTGGATTTTCCGACCCCCAGATGTGATAATTTTGCTTATTGACATAGCCTCCGAGGTGAAAATGGGCTTCATCTGACACACACACACACAATTCTTACAGTTTGGACGGAAGACTTACCCCTCTTTGGAAGTAACTGCAATAATATTTATAAAACATCAGCTCAATTTAAAACCAGGAAGTTGGTACAATTTAACTTAAAAAATTCAACTAAACTTACATAATTAAATCTACCTAGTGCCATTTAAATAATAGTTTTCTAAAAATAAGGGTATCAACATTTTAATGCAATCAAATCCTGTCGGATTTTTTTTCTTTCATGTGTCTATAGTATAGTAGTAGAACGAGGGAAGAATTAATTTTATAAAACTCTCAGTAGGTACCAATTGTCTAAAATTTCCACAACAAAACTTACCCAAAGCATTATTGTTTTATTGCCAGCTACAGGCATTTTCAGGTATTTGCCCACCTCTCACTGCCACCACTGTAACTCCTGTGTAGCCAGGATCCACAGCGACCATAGTAATGACTGAGTAGTGAAGCCCAGGAACACGAGGGAAAGCTAACTCGTCTTGGACCCCGCAACGAATTTAATCATAAGATTGATGAAGTAATATTATCAGTACCAATCCATTTCTTCTGCAGAACACTGTGAGAACCTATGGTCTAACTTAGAGGTTTTTCTTTAACCTCGTTTACAGAAGGACATGTCATAGTGTACAGGGAACACCGAGATTTTTTCGCAATCATTACCTTCTTCCCTTAAATTATTCTAAATTTACCAGATATCAATATTGTTAACAAATAATACAAAAGGCTGAATGATTTTTATCATTTATTGCTGTTTAAGTAATTGTAAAAATACACTTCGAATGTTTTCGTTTCGTGAGTCCATCCATGGTGTTCTAGTTGAAAAGGTTTTCTGTAAAATAAAAATAAATATGAGTTAAGGTTCATGTAGCAGTAGCTAGAGGTGGTCACATGTATCGTCTGATGAATAGACACACAGACTACTGAGGAGAGGATACTGGTACTACGGATGAGTTAAGGTTCATGTAGCAGTAGCTAGAGGTGGTCACACGTATCGTCTGATGAATAGACACACAGACTATTGAGGAGAGGATACTGGTACTACGGATGAGTTAAGGTTCATGTAGCAGTAGCTAGAGGTGGTCACACGTATCGTCTGATGAACAGACACACAGACTATTGAGGAGAAGATACTGGTACTACGGATGAGTTAAGGTTCATGTAGCAGTAGCTAGAGGTGGTCACACGTATCGTCTGATGAATAGACACACAGACTATTGAGGAGAGGATACTGGTACTACGGATGAGTTAAGGTTCATGTAGCAGTAGCTAGAGGTGGTCACACGTATCGTCTGATGAATAGACACACAGACTATTGAGGAGAGGATACTGGTACTACGGATGAGTTAAGGTTCATGTAGCAGTAGCTAGAGGTGGTCACACGTATCGTCTGATGAATAGACACACAGACTATTGAGGAGAGGATACTGGTACTACGGATGAGTTAAGGTTCATGTAGCAGTAGCTAGAGGTGGTCACACGTATCGTCTGATGAATAGACACACAGACTATTGAGGAGAGGATACTGGTACTACGGATGAGTTAAGGTTCATGTAGCAGTAGCTAGAGGTGGTCACACGTATCGGCTGATGAATAGACACACAGACTATTGAGGAGAGGATACTGGTACTACGGATGAGTTAAGGTTCATGTAGCAGTAGCTAGAGGTGGTCACACGTATCGTCTGATGAATAGACACACAGACTATTGAGGAGAGGATACTGGTACTACGGATGAGTTAAGGTTCATGTAGCAGTAGCTAGAAGTGGTCACACGTATCGTCTGATGAATAGACACACAGACTATTGAGGAGAGGATACTGGTACTACGGATGAGAAGCTTTATCTAGTACACAGCTTCGATTTTTATAGTTTAGTAAAGAGACTAACCTTAAAAACAATAATCAGGCCTCTTCCATTCGCTGCAAGGTATTTTTGTGATATCAGCCGAACACACCTGTAAACAATAAATATAATATTTTATTTTATAACTAAATGATCCGTGCAACTTCATCTGCGACACAATGTTATATAAAACTAGCTGTACCGCGCTACTTCGTCTGCGTCGAAAAAAAAATTAGGACTACCCCTAACATTTAGGGGATGAAAAATAGATGTTGGCCGATTCTCATAGATACCGAATAAGCACAAAAAAATCATCAAAATCGGTCAAGCCATTTCGGAGGAGTATGGCAACGAAAACTGTGAATGAAAAAACATGAGAATTTTATATAGTAAAATAGTCTATCGTCTTCCTCGATAAATGGACTATCGAACACTGAAAGTATTTTTCAAATCTAATCAGCAGTTTCTGAGATGTTCCTGAACAAAGGTGTAGAGACCATTTGGAATGTAAGATCAGATCAACGTGCTTTTTACGACATCAAAAATCTTTTAAATAAACAGTGTTTCTCTACACGTGTTAAGAGTATACATGTATCATACACATACATCTTCCTCTAGAATCACTCTATCTACTAAAAAGCCACATTAAAATCCATAGCGTAGTTTTAAAGATATAAGCATACATACGCGGACGTCTTTATATCATGTAATGGTTGATGTATGTGATACCAATATTTACCTGTTTATCATAATCAAATCTAGTGTCGTTATGGCATTCTCCTCTGACTGCAACCCAACGATTACCAGACCACGAACAAATATAATAATGCTTGCAGCTAACTGGATCCTTAACATACATTTTTTCACCACTACAAAATGGTTTAGGTGGAACACAAGCATCGCCACTTTTATCCATACTCTTTCGGGCTTCATTATCGTCTTCATCTTGCCTTTCCATGTTAGTAAAGCTATCTTCTTCAGGATTGAATGGCGGAGATTCGTAGTCTGGTCGTTTATCTTCGACGTCAAGCAAAGAATTGCTTCTTCGGTAATTAGGGATGACATTTTGGAACCAATCAAAGCATTGCTTGATAAAAACGTCGTAGTTTTTAAAGATGCTTTTCCCGAATATGCTTTGGCTTATAGTTGTGATGACGGCCTTAATAGCGTTTATAGAGGTAGTGAAGATACGTTTGACGATTCCAAATAATGACATATGTCTACCTTCGATTAAATGAGAGACGTGATGGACTGGGCCACATTGCTGGAAATATATTAGTTATTTAGGATTGTACTTCTAAATCTTAATTTGAAAAAGATTTATGAATTTATCACATCACTACTGGCTAAAAACGGCGAAGGAAAACGTCGTGACGAAACATGCATTTTACAAAAGGATTTCAAAGTCTTTGAAAATATGTGAAGCCCCCAATACGCATTGTGGCTACATGTTGGACTATGCCTAATCCCTCTACTAAGGAGACCTGAGCCTAGCAGTGGATAAAATGGGTTGTTACAGTACATCTTAAAACTTCATAGAAACAATGATTTTACTCACCAATGTGCCTAAATTGAATATTCCTTTAGCACACAACATTTCTTTAATGACAGAGCCGTGGCACACGAAGTACTTTCGTATATCGAAGGGATGCGGCAAGGGATCCTTGAATAAACATCCTTGAGTAGCTGTTAGGTGAGATACTACTACAAGAAAACCTGAAAAAATAAAAAACTTTATAGGTGTCATGGGACACCGGAATAGAACGAAGTTCCTTTCGATTAAAAGATATCTTATAATTTTAAGATTTTGATCACAGCGCCATCTAGCGATAATCATCTAAAACAAAAAAGTGTCGTGATAACTAAAAAAGTGTCGTGACAACTTTTCGTAAGATTTTTTTCGTCTAACCCCCTTTCGACAACGCGATAAGGAAATTCTTTCCAAAAAATACTAGGTTAAGTCTACTAAATCAAATAAAACGAAACCAAACACAATGTGTCTATGTCCGCGGACATTGCAGAGGTCCATGAGCGACGGTAACCACTCACGATCAGGTGGCCTGTTGGCTCGTCTGCCTACATGGCAATAAAAAAAGAAACTTGAGAGGTGTCAAGGGACACCCGGATGGAACGAAGTTCCTTTCGATTAATTAGTGAGGAAATTGTAATAAAATTTTATAAAATATTTTGATCACAACGCCATCTAGCATTAATCATATAAAACAAAATAATGAATCGTTTTATAAAATATTTTGATCACAGCGCCATCTAGCGATAATCATCTAAAACAAAAAAGTGTCGTGACAACTTTTTCATTAGAATTTCCGTCTAGTTCGTTCCAAAAGTAAAACTCAATACCACAAGTTTTTTTAATGTACTACTTATAATAACAGTAAAATTCTCTTACCAAAACTCCAAAATGGACTCATTTTTCTTGCCAAATACACCTTCACTTTGAGATCCACATTGCTCTGTTCTATTTATATTAAAACTAAGAAGTTAATTTGGAGAAAATTTCAGTAATTGATTGGTTCTGGACCGATAATTAAAAGTAATTTTAGTGGCAAATTACCTGTTACAAATGTAACATAATTAATGTTAGTTTAGACTAATTGGTAAACAATTTTAAGGCGTAGATCTAAGGACTATGCGTAATTAGACGGGCCGCAACGCAGTAATTTTTGAGTTCAAATCAACAATCAAATCAAATAATAAGTATGAATTTAAATAAAACGTTGTTGCAAACGTCATGATCTCGAGAAGACTGGATACTGCGGGTAGATTTAAATATCGTGGTAAGAACCCGTTGAAAATGCATGAAAGTATAATTGACCGACTTCCAAAAAGGAGGAGGTACTCAATTCGTCTGTATGTTTTATTTCATTGTTATTTTTATGTTTGTACCTCGTTAATTTTATTTATGTGGACCGATTTGAATGATTCTAGTATCACACGAGATCTGTCTGGTAGTTTTTGTGCTATGCTTGAGAAATGGAAGTCGGTCGTTTTCATTTTTTTAAATAAAAATATAGGTACTTTCAAGTGCGTTCACTGGAGGGTGCGTTTAAAAACTCCACCCTGTAATACAGACAGAACAAATAACAATACTCGTGTTTCAAGTTGAAAAAAAAAACAAAATTAAATAATAACTAATTTTAATTTAATAACAACAATTTTTCAATGCGCAATACATTTTTCATTTATTTTAACTACAATAAATAACATGATAAGTATAAAAACAATAAAAAAAACTGATATTTAAACTAATGTCAGCTTGTTATATATATATATATAGAACCCAGCACGGGGCTATGAGGGACGGCGCGACGCGTTTCGCCCACGGCACTCTTTCCCGTCGCGCCGCCCCCAGCTCGTTATACTTCAGTTAAGCGTTTATCATGTCGGGTTGGAAAGGGCCTGTCATATTTGAAGTTACATTTCGACCTGCCCATTTTACTATATTTATTCTTCAGTTTATTATAGTTACGTATTTCTTGGAGTTCGAGAAAGACCTACTATGGGGGCTATTTAGATCTAACCATTGTCATAATCTTGTTCTTCAGCTTGTTATATTTTGTCTTGTCTTGTCTTGTACCAACCCATTACTGCCCACTGTTGGACTCAGGTCTCCTCAGAAGAGGGATTAGGCATAGTCCACCACGCTTGCCCAGTGCGGATTGGGGACTTCACATATCTTCAAAGAATTTTTAGAACCCTTTTCCGATATGCAGGTTTCCTCACGATGTTTTCCTTCACCGTTTTTAGCCAGTGGTGTTGTGAAAAATTGCACATAAATCTTTTTCACATTTAGATTTAGAGGTACAAGCCGGCCGGATTTGAACCCGCGACCTCCCGTTCGGAAGGACGCGCTTCGACCACTCGGCCACCACGACTTTTTACCACTCGGCCACCACGACTTTTTATATTTTTATCGGGTCGGAAAAGACCTGCCACAATATGGGGGTCCATTTCGACCTCCTAATCCTGTTCTTTACCATCCGAATCGCTATCAGCATCGCTATCTTCATCACCTTCACTCTGACCTTCAGCATCACCACCTTCATCACCAACACTCTTGCCTTTAGCTTCTACTGGAGCATCACGATCCACTTCATCACTTCCAAGACCCTCTTTAGGCTCTTCATCACCTCCTAACATCTTCTTAACAGTATCATCTTTGCCCCCAGTGTTAAAAGTGCCCATTTTGGTGTCAGTTTTCGTGATAGGTCCATTTTCGCCTGTCGCACCAGAAGTGGCAAAGTCTCTGCCAGCTATGGCTATTGCGACGTTTTTGTTGCCAGAAATGGCGACGGCTGCGGCTGCGTCCTTGCCAGATGTGGTTATTACGGTGCCAGAACTGTCCTTGTCTGGCAAATCGGCGCTTGTTAATGGAATCGCGCCGCCTCCGAATGTTGTGAAAGGAAGTGACTCCACTTTTAATGCAAAAAAGAGAGATATCTGTGAAAATTAGTTATCAATTAGATGAGCCTTTATTTCAACGACTAACATGGTTGTTTTGCAAGGTTTATTGGATGTAACTATGTACCAATGTATTTATGAGAGTTCGGGTGGAATCTTGCATGCTAAATTTGATAAACTTCCCGGTTTCCGATTGAGCTGATATTTTGCATGCAGATGTATGTACGTATATCGCGTGACAATGCAATAATGGCGCTGATCTTATGGGGTTCGGAAGGTAATCATAGGAACTCTTGTGCTAAACAAGCTAGACCCGTCCTGTTTGAGCTCGTTTTACTTGAATTAGCTAGCACAGCTGCATGATATTCAGGATCTTAAAAGCTTGTATTTAGTTTTCTTATTTTTTTTAATTAACCACAGTTTTGATAACAATTCTCTCTTTGCCCTTTGGCATTGCAGAGGTTCATGAGCGACGGTGACCGCTTACCATCAGGTGGGCCGTATGCTCGTTTATCTACCTTGCAATAAAAAATATATATATATATATATACATAGATACACAATTCGAACCTACACATTTAATTTTAATATAAACTGTGAATCTTGTACTTTTTATTATGATCTAAGGACCAAAAGTATTCCTCCCACAATCATCACGATTATTTAAAGACCATTATTGGTACCAACAAACCCACTTTGAGCAGAAGGAAAAAAATTCTACGAAATAGCAAAGTATTATTATACATACCACAATAACCTTCATGTTGTTTGTAATTTCTATTTATTGGTCGATGGTTTTATAATAAATCTTATGAAAACAAACAAAACAAAGATTATTAATAATTATTTGCTTATTAATAATTATTATAAGACAATTGTGTACATAATTATTGTTTTAAACGATTTTATTGTAATTTATTATTTTATTGAGGTTGTTACTCCGTGGGACGTCATTAACAAAAGCATTCTCTCTCTATTTCAATAAAATAAATGGTGTTTTTATCTTGAAGTAAACTTTTCTACGGCACCATATTATTACATGTAGGTATATTATTATATTGTAAAACCTCAAAGTGAGAGTTAAATAATGAATAGCCATGCATGGACATAATAAAATATATTATATCTATTCAACAGTGAACATAAACTAAACTACATCACTTACACTATTACTAAACGGGTTCTTTCCACGATTATTTTCAATTGAGCGATCCCGATATTTCGGGATTTTATGATCACGGGAAGACTGAAGAACTGCGGGTAGGTCATTTAAGAGCAGACAAATCTGTCTATCCTCTTTCTCGTTCGTTCGTTCGTGATCATGGCGCTTGAAACAGTGCCGAAATATCGGGATCGCTCAATTGAAAATAATCGGAGAAAGAACCCGTTTAGTAATAGTGTAAGTGATGTAGATAATCGCGAGTGTTTAAATAAATTTATAAACTAAACACACTGGTTTTTTTAAACTATATAAAATATTCTAAACTGTAAAACCTGTTTACAACAACATACATACATACTAGGTCCAAAAATACAGGGTGTATAAAGAGCACTCCCGAAAACGAAGACTGGTGGTAGTACTATTAATACCTGTGATGATAAGACAGGAAATCGAGCCATTCAGACGATTTTTTTTGAAAAAGCTTAACATCCCAGGTATCACTGCTAACCCAGCCTTCATTTTCGGGAGTGTTCTTCATACAGGGTGTATATTTTTATTTATTTGGGAAACAACAGTACAAGTTATTACATCAAAACAGGTACACAAAAAAAAAAAAACTTATACCAAATAAGTTTCCCCTTCTAAACAAGTCAGAAAAGAGATAGTGTACGTAAAGAATTAAAAAATAATAATATACTACCTAAATTAATAAAATAAGTTTTTAGCTTACAATTTAAAATATACAAATGAGTTCATTCATTCATATGCCATATTAATAAACGAGCTAACGGGTCACTGTGCCGATTCCGTGTTTTTCTTCGAAACGTTAACGTAAACTCTAATTTGTATGGAATTGAAACTGCACCATCAGGTGGCGCTGCTTCAATTCCATACAAATTAGAGTTTACGTAAACGTACTGTACTGTAACAACCCATTACTGCCCACTGCTGAGCTCAGGTCAGCCGGTGCATCGGTACTGGTCGCGACAACTGTGAGTTTCGGTGCTGGCCACAGTGCGGGTAGGAGACTTAAATCGAGTGCGGTTCGACCCTTGATTTTTACCCTACCGTCGCGACTTCGTGAGCGTGCCCAGTCCCTGCTGCTGCCCCGGGACCGCCGTATTCGACGATTCCGGACAGCGGAGCAAGGGAGCCGGCGACACAGGTGAGTGGAGACACTTTTATTCTTTAATTAAGTGCATTTACGGGTGGTAGTCTTCACCCTGTTGTAGCTGTGTCCCTATTTTATCGTTCCATGATAAAATTAGGGACTCGAGCGCCACATCGAGAGTTGCCTGACTGTGTCAACCCCCTTAACCCCCCCTGCAGGGGGGGTGAGGCTAGCGAAAGACCCGCACTTGCGCTGCTAGGAGGTTCGAGCCCTCCCCTAGTTTTAACTTAGTTTTATTTAGTTATAATTAGGTGTAAGTTAGTGTAGGAACCTCATGGGACCCGCCTAACGATAAGTGGTAGCCGAAGTCATGCCCGGGGGGGACTCACCCCCCCTTGTTAGCACCCCCGGCCCGTCCCGCGATGCTCGCGGTGGACGTAAATCAAAGAGGGTCGTCGTGTCACGCGACCTCTTTACGAACCAGATACGGGAGGTGGTTCCCGTAGCTCAACCGGGTTCGCCGGACCCGGTAGTCGATCCTCCCGTTCCTCGGGCAGGGCCCTCCTCTGAGAGTCAGGGGGTAGGGGGCATCGGTTCGGGGGAAACTGTGTTTTCCTTGCCGACCGATGCGTCTATGCCAGCCAGGCCTCAGAGGAGGGCCAGGTCCGGTTCGGATCCGGTCCCGGAGGACAAACGTCCTCGCACAGGCCCTTCTTCATTCTCCCTCGAGGTCGAGAGGGGTTTGAAGGAGATTTTTGGAAGCTCCGATAGCGAGTACGCTTCGGATGCTTCTATAGAAACTACATCAACATCATCATCGAGGGGGCGGGGCCTCGCGCAGCCCTGCGTGCCGTCTCACCCCTCGACCACGACCACACCGACCACGACCCCCGGGAGCAGGCCAATACCTGCGGAGCGCAGGTTTCGCACTCCACCAGCCTCTCCGACGCCTCCTACCTTCTCGCCGATCTCCGGCGGGGCGCCGGCGCCGCTGTCAACTTCGGCCGCGGCTCAGCAGCAGGTAAGTAGGGGTTTCTTAGACTCTACACGCTACGCGGAGTTCGGTGGGGGCCCTACGGGGTATGCGGATGCGGCGAGACAGCCGGCATCCCCACGTCCGTCTTCATTGGCGGCTCCACCGGCTCCACGCCCCCAACCACAACCTCAAACCGCGCGGCGCGCTGCCGCAACCACGGCGACAGCACCGGCCGCCAGTGCAGCCCTACCCGGTTCGAATAGAACCGGAAGGGGGGACCTCGACTTGCGTCGTCATCCCCCAATTGAAGTGCAGTCGCTCCCCGACTGGCCGCGGCACTTCGCGATTCTAAGGGAGCGTCTAGGAGCTGCCCCGAATGGCAGAGCCACCCCGGCGGGTGGCTTTAAATTCCATCCGGAATCCGTCCGGGAGTTCCGGGTGATTCAGGCGTACCTGACGGAGGCCTCCCGGGAGACCACAATTTCGTGGAATTGTTGGTCGCTCCCGGAGGACATCCCCTCCAAGGTCGCAATCCGAGGACTCCCGGGCAATACTGACCCCGCCATAATAACCGAGGCTCTGAAAGAGCTCGGTTTCCCGGCGCGGTACACCAGGGTGGTCCTGGCTAAAAGAGGTCGGTCCTCCAGCGTATTTTACGTTGAGTTGGACCACCTCTCCAGGGAGGACCTCGCCCGGATCTACAGTGTAGAGGAGCTCCTCTACCTGCCGGGGGTGGTGGTCGAGGCTTGGAGGCCTAAGAAGGGACCTGCGCAGTGTCACCGCTGCCAGGCCTTCGGGCACTCCAGCACCAACTGCCACCGTGCGGTCCGCTGCGTGCGATGTGCTGGTGAGCACATCGTGGCGGACTGCCCGAGGCCTCGGGATGCCGCACCGACCTGTGCCAATTGTGGCAAAGGCCACGCCGCAAACGACCGGCGATGTCCGGTCTTTGAGCGGAGGGCACGGGCCACCGGTGCGGTTATCCCACCACGGATACCGGAGCCGCCGCGCTCCAGGGACCCCCGCCTGAGGCAACAGCCTCAAGCACAGCCGCCACAGCGGCCACAGCCCACTCCCCGGACTATTCCGGGCACATCCGCCCCCGGGCATCAGCCCGAAACCGCTCAAAAGAGGTGGAAGGGCAAGGGGAAAGGAAAAACTTCCCGACCCGCCCCTCCACCCCCGACCCAGACCCCTACGGTCCCTGCCAACCCACAGGCGACCTCGCTCATGGCGGAAGCGAACGCTCCCCGTGAGCAAAGGCCGCCAAGACCCAGACCCCGCGAGAGGGTGACGGCCGTTGCTACTTCGGCGACGCTTCCTCTGACTTCCTCGGCACCCGCCACCCAGGTGGCGGCGCCGTCGAGGAAGAAAAAGAAGAAGAAGAAAAAAAAAAAGAAGTCGAAGAGCAGCCAATCTGCGGCGGTGGGTACGCGAGCTGCGCAGGAGCAGCCCGTGGCCGCTACATCGGTCCCTTTGCCTCCTCGGCCACCACGTGCCGGAGAGAGGCCTGTGTTGGAGGCTGTAGCCCCTCCACAGTCACTCCAACACGAACCCATGGAGGTAGGGTCTGTGCAGACTCCGACGGGGGCTCCGTCGTCTGCCACCCCACCCCTCCGCACGACGGTCCAGCCTCGAGCCCACCCACGGCCTCAGCAGCGCGACGGAGGGATAGCCCCAGGGCATCCCTTCTCCGCCGCAATGCTGTTGGAGCTGTGGGAGAGAGTGTCGGAGGCGATCCGCGAATTTATTCGCGCGATCGCTTCCCTCATAGCCCCCCTCGGGGGACTAATATCGGGATTCGGCCCATTCGCCCCGCAGCATGGATAGGGAGGAGCTGCGGGCCATATATTGGAACCCCGGGGGGGTCCTCTCTAACAGGCTGGACCTCATCCGTTTAGCCCAGGAGTACAGACCGCATGTCTTGCTCCTGGGAGAAACAAAACTTAGACCGACTACGAGGTTTGTGGTGCCTAACTACATCGTGTACCGAAGGGACGAACTGACCCCTGATGGGTTGCCGTTCAGGGGAACGGCGGCTCTCGTCAGGAGGGATGTCGTGCACGATGAGTTAGAGCTACTGAGCTTCACCGACACCAGAACGGTGGGGGTGAGAGTGCAGGTATCGGGGGTCGAACTGCGGATTTATGCCGCGTATCGTCCCCCGGGCTACTACCTCGAGCCGGCAGACATTAGACGGGTCTTGGACTATGACCGTCAACCGACATTGATTCTGGGAGACCTCAACGCAAAACATACTGCGTGGGGCTCTCGGACTATATCGATGGCGGGGAGGCGGTTGATCGATGATGCCGAAAGGGGGGACTACTGCGTGGTCGGCCCCAATGAACCAACGCACATCCCGTACACGGCGAGTCATCGTCCGGATGTTCTGGATGTGTGCGTTCACAAGGGGTTACGGTGCCCGATTAACATCGAGGTACTGTACGACTTGGGTACCGCTCACCTGCCGATCTTGGTCACGGCGAGTTTGGGGATCACCCGTGCCGCGGCCCCCCCTTGAGGCCCAGGGTCGACTGGGAGGCTTTTCAGTCTTCGCTAGTCGACCAATCACCGTTCCAGGATCTATCTACCCCTGATGACGTCGATGACGCGGCCGTCCGCCTCACTGATTTCATCAGGGGAGCCATAGACCAAGCGACGACTATGGTGCCCAGCAGCGGGCCCAGATGCAAACTCCCGGCGTCGATTGAGGCGTTGATACGTCGCAAACGGCGTCTGCGGAAGCTCTGGGCGACCACCAGGTGTCCCAGGGTGAAGCGCGAGCTTAATGCGTTGGAGGAGGAGGTGAAGACGAAGGTCCGTGCCTTCCGGGGCGAATCCTGGGAGGAGCACGTGAGGGAGGCTGGTGATGACCGCACCATGACCTCGCTTCACAGGATCTGTCGTCGCCTCTCCTCCAAACCTAGCCCTGTTTATCCACTTGTGGATGATCAGGGCCTAAGGTGCTTTACGCCGCAGGCTCGCGCCGAAGTCCTGGCTGGCTCGCTGGAAAGGCAGTTCACTCCGAACGCCTCGGTCCCGGAGATGGCTCACTTCCACCGTGTCTTGGAAGAGGGGGTTACCGAATCCCTAGACCCTCGTCTCCCGATGCCAGCGCTTGAGGAGGATCAACTGATCACACCTCGTGAGGTGTATCAGACGATCAAGACCCTCAAGCGCCGTAAGGCTCCCGGGGACGATGGTATCCCTCCCATGGCACTACTATCTATCCCTTCCAACGTTCTGGCAAATCTGTCAGAACTCTTCAATTCCATTCTCCGCACGGGTCACTACCCACGGACCTGGAAAGTGGGTAAGATCATCGTCTTGCCCAAGCCCGGCAAAGATAGGCGTCAAGCTTCCAGCTACAGGCCCATCACCCTGCTCTCGCACGTCGGCAAGTTGTTTGAGCGGTTGCTCCTGAGGAGGATATCTCCGCATATCCACCTCAGACCGGAGCAGTTCGGTTTCAGAGCAGACCACTCGACGACTCTACAGCTAGTCCGTGTATTGCATCACCTTGCGGACCAACGTAACTCCGACCGGTACACGGTCGCAGTCTTTCTCGACATCGAGAAGGCCTTCGACCGGGTATGGCACGGGGGGTTGGTCAGCAAATTGCAATCCACCGGCCTACCTCATGCCTACTGGCGACTGCTGGGGTCTTGGCTGGAGGGGAGATCCTTCTTTGTCGCGGTCGAGGGGTGCAAGTCGTCTGTGCGCCCCATAACGGCCGGGGTACCACAGGGTAGTGTCTTGTCCCCGATCCTATACGCCCTCTATACCAACGACATTCCCACCCTGGAGGGGCATCTCCGTTGGTGGGAGGAGGATGTGAAACTGGCCCTTTTCGCAGACGACTCGGCCTATTTTGCATCCTCCAGAAGTGTTAAACTTGCCATCTCCAGGATGCAGAGGCTCCTGGATGTTCTGCCTCCATGGTTGGACCGGTGGAGAGTCTCGGTCAATGCGGGTAAGACCCAGGCCCTACTCTGCGGTCCGACCCGCATCAGAGTCGTCCCCCGTCTCAGTCTTCGTGGTGTGGATGTTGAGTTTAGACCCACTGTTCGGTATCTCGGGTGCGAGATAGACCGTTTGCTTCGCGCGAAACCTCAGGTCGATCACGCGATTGGCCTGGCTCGCGCGGCGCGGTTTGTCTTGCGACCGATTCTCGCGTCCGCGTTGCCGATCAGAACTAAGCTCACTATCTACAAGACTTATATCCGTCCACGTATTACGTACGCTGCTGAGGCTTGGTATCACCTCGCACCGCCGTCCCAGCGGAAAAGGTTGCAGGCCCAGCAGAATCTCTCCCTCCGAGTCATCGTCGGAGCAGGCCGTTACGTGCGCAACGACGTAATAGCCCGGGACCTTGAGGTGGAGTCGCTCGAGGAGTTCATCGTCCGGCTCGCCCGTAACATGTACGAGCGGGCCGACCGAGGACCCCACGAGCATCTCCGCAATATAGCTCCCTTGCACGCCAGGCCGCCTGAAGGTGCGGCGTTGCCAAGGGAGCTGCTGGGTCCCCCGAGATTCCTCGGAGTTAACTACCCTACGGCGTAACAACGTTGTAGGATATAGGCGATCCCCTCTACGTGACTGAGACATTGTGTCGTCCGTCCCGCATGTTTGTCTGCCCTAAGATGGAGCCCACGGGGGCTACCATCACCCTCCCGGCAGGGAGGTGCGACCCCGCTCCCCGTTAGGGAGCTGTTCCCCCTTCAGGGGACCCCCCACGTTTCAGTGGGGCTTGTTTTTGTTTTGTAAGCCCCCTTATGGGGCTTGTATACCCCCCCCAGGGGTTTGGGTCGCCCAGACTAGGTCTGGGGACCTCTTATAGAGGTCTGGGGTCGCGGAACGGAGCCACGGACTTGTCCGGGACTCCGCCCCGCGTCTCCGGGTCCCACTCCCCATCAGGGAGTCTAATATCTCTTCAGAGATTGTGTCACCCCACCTAACGGTGGGGTGACAACTCTTACTAAACCTTTTTGTCCCCTTCCGGGATCAGTCAATCCCCCTTCCGGGGATGGGACTCCCAATCGGGGGCCCTTCTTGTACTGCGGACCTTGGTCTGCGGTCCCGCTCCCCTTATGGGTGCGGCCGACCTCAGCGCGGGCCCTTCCCTCTCCACGTTTCGTGGTGTTGTCGTGGAAGGGAGGGGCCGGCGGGGGCTGGACGGGGCCTCAAACCCTTTAGTATATTTTCTCTTCAATTTGAATTTAAATTTTAACTTCATCTCAAATTTTAAGCTCTACTCAAATATTAACTTCAGCTCATATTTAACTTCAACTTAAATTTTAATTTCTGTTTTAACTTTTACTTTTATTTTAATTTTTGTTTGATTATATTCATTTTTCTTTTACTGTTACTTTTTCTTTTTGTATAATTTGTTTTGTTTTGATTAATTTTGAATATTTTTCTGTTTGATTTATTTTGTTTTTAAATTTATTTTTCATTATCTCACATTTTTTGGTTTTTGCTTGTATAGATTTTTTTTTTTTTTTTTTTTCTTTTTGTGTTAGCCAATAAGTTTTTAATATTGTAAATAGAATAAAGGGTTTCTCCCACCCCCACAAAAGGGAAAAAAATAGTAGGGCCCGATTGACTTTAAATCATCAATTATAACGTTCTTCTTCGTTTCTTCGTTGCTGTGGCCTTCGACTTGAAGACAGCCCAGAATGGACAGGATTCCGGCCGGAGCTGGCGGTGACCCAGAAACAGTCAATCCAGAACGAGTACCAGTCCATGGGAACAACCCCAGAAAGGGGTAAGATACATCAACACCACACTTACACCTACACCTCCGCCCAGAGTGGCGGAGAGATTAAGCCCGGGCAGAGGGGTGCCCCCAAGGCCCGTCCGTGTCCCCCTTCGGGGGACACGAAGACCCCCATGGCTGGAGCTCAGGTCTCCTCCGAAGAGGGGTTAGGCATAGTCCACCACCCTTGCCTAATGCAGATTGGGGACTTCACATATCTTCAAAGGATTTTTAGAACCCTTTTCCGACATGCAGGTTTCTTCACGACGTTTTCCTTCACCGTTTTTAGCCAGTGGTGTTGTGAAAAATTGCACATAAATCTTTATCATATTAAGATTTAGAGGTACAAGCCGGCCGGTTTTGAACCCACGACCTCCCGTACGGAAGGCAAGCGCTTCTTCAACCACTCAGCCACCACGACTATACGTCACGTTAACGTAGCGGACAGTGAAGGAAAACTCGGAATAGGCACACTGATCGTGCGTGGTGACCATCCCTCACGAACCTTTGCAATGTCTCTGTTTTCATGTATGATAAACCGTTTCGACATAGTTCACGGACAAAGCGAGTTTCAATATTTTTTGGAACGAAGTACTTATCGCGCGTTGTGAAAGGGGGCTAGACGGAAAAAATTCTTACGAAAAGTTGTCACGACACTTTTTTTGTTTTAGATGATTATCGCTAGATGGTGCTGTGATCAAAATCTTTTAAAACACGTTCCTTATCGCGCGTTACGAAATATTTTTTATAAGATAGTCGAAAGGAACTTCGTTCTATTCGGGTGTCCCATGACACCTCTCAAGTTTTTTATATTAAAACAGTGCAAGTATTTTTGAAATCGATCTAGTACTTTTTGAGTTTTCTCGTTACAAAGATCCGTCTTTATCATTACCATCAGCCTATAGACGTCCACTGCTAGACATAGGCCTTCCTCAAACCTCGCCACTATGACCAGTCCTGTAGGTACTACACCCACTTCCCACGACTTTGACCAGGTCGTCGTTACCAATATACCCTCCAAAATAAAACAAAATTATCTCCAAAACTCATTTATTTATCTTCCTCATCACCTTCACTCTTGGATTCACTGATGGTCTTCCCTTTATCCTCCCCTTCAGGCCCAGTCTGAATTCCAGGGTCATCGACAGCAGTCGCGGATGATGCGGCTGCTTCTTCGCCTTCAGCTTGGGCAAAGGCAGAGGCTATCAACCCACTACCACCTTCATCAACTGGTGCTCCTATAGAGATGGCTTTGTCGCTTACTTTTTTTGATGTGGCGAGGGTCAGGCATATTGAGAGTATGATAAGCTGTAATTAATAATTTATTTTAAAAGAAATTTTTTAAATTTTATGATCCTGGATATCATATAGAAATGCTAGCTAATACAAGTAAAACGACCCCAAACACGACGAGTCTATCTTGTTTAGCACAAGAGTTCCTGCAACCACCTTCGGAATCAAACATCAGATCGGCGCCATTTTGTCATATTATTGCATTGTCACGCGACATACGTCTGCGTGCAAAATGTCAGCTCAATCGGAAACGGTGAAGTTTGTCAAATTTATCTCGCAAGATTCCACTCGAACTTACATAGTTACATCCAGTGCAAGTTAATATAAAGCTTACACTATTACTAGACGGGTTCTTACCACGATTATTTTTAATTGAGAGATCCCGATATTTCGGCACTGTTTCAAGCGCCATGATCACGGAAAGACTGAAACAGTGCTGAAATATCGGGACCTCTCGATTAAAAATAATCGTGGTAAGAACCCGTGTAGTAATAGTGTAAGTGATGTAGATAACCGCGAGTGTTTAAAGAAATTTAATATAAAGCTTGTAAAAAGTAACACTTACGGTCAGAATCTTCATGTTTCGAATGTAAAAAACAATGATGATTAGAAATAAGATCTTGTTTTTATATCTGCAACTGTACAAAGTTGCATTTTCTGAGAAATTTACTGTTTTCTATTGTTTATCCATTTATGTATATTAAATGATAGAAAACTCGTGTTGTATGTCTGTTGAATTATTGACTGACTTTCAAAAAGGAGATGTTATTGGTAGGTATTGGAACGAAGTTCCTTATCGCGCGTTATCGAAAGGGGGCTAGACGGAAATTCTTATGAAAAAGTTGTCACGACACTTTTTTTGTTTTAAATGATTATCGTTAGATGGCGCTGTAATTAAAATCTTTTAAAACAATTCCTTATTTTGTTTTATATTATTAATGCTAGATGGCGCTGTGATCAAATTATTTTATTTAAGTTATAATAATTAGTTAGTTTAAAACGTTTGTTTCTCTCTCATTCTATAAGAGAGAGAGACAGACAGACTTAAAAAAATAAAATTCCATTACAATTCCCTCACTAATTAATCGAAAGGAACTTCGTTCCATCAGGGTGTCCCTTGACACCTCTCAAGTTTTTTTTCCTTTTGATCCTTCATAACATTAGTTTGGGTGGTCCAATTTTAATGATTCTGGTGTCTGATGATGGTCGTCGTGGGGCTTCATCAATTTCCTCAAAATCGGTTGAGAGGTTTAAGCAGGAAAGCGTAACAGACAGACAGAGTTACTTTCGCATTTATAATATTTATAGGGATAGTAGATATTGATAAAATACCTCCTATTTTGTAAGTAAATACGCAAAGAAAATCTAGTGCAATAGCTTGTGTTGAAGTCTATAAATAACGTCTAATATCAGCTGTGTAATTATGCTACAAGATATTTATTTACATTTATGTAGAAACTAGCTCAACATCGTCTGCGTCACAATGCTAGGGTTCATACAGTATTTGCGGTGTCAAATGTTAATCCATGTCACATCAAAAACGTCTGAAATTATTAGTGTTTCTCTACTATGTTATGCATGTATTTATTATACATATGTTTTTTTTTTTTTTTTTTAGTTGGAGGAAATCACCGGATCACCGCCCGCCCCGCGGGCGGGGTATGTGGGAGTTGAACCGCACTAAAACCTCCAACCGCTCACACTCAGCGTCCGAACCCCGGCTGAGGCCAGAACCCAGCACGGGGTTATGAGGGACGGCGCGACGCGTTACGCCCAAGGCACTCTTTCCCGTCGCGCCGCCCCCTCCGGACGCCGAACCGGTAGCCGCCGGCGATACGGCCACCGGCTCTCTCGGTCGGCGGGCTCTCCGAAGGCCGCCAAGATGGGACCGCGTGTAACCCTCCCACGGAATACCCCGCTGGGTCAGAACCAGCGCGGGTCGGGGAGTATGCGGTCTACCATCCCCCGGTTGCTCTGACGTAAGGGCGTGCTGAGCGAAACACGGCACCTTCTTGGGTCCCCGCTCGCACTCGCATGCGTTGGGGACCCGAAACTCTTAAGGGGCCAGAGTCCGGGCGAGATTCCGGCTCCGGTTCTGACCCCTTGCTCGACGGCGGAGTCGGGCAATCGCTGGGCGGAGGGAGGAATAAATTCTCTCCCTCGCCCACGACGCCGCCTGCTTCTGCGAGATGGTGGACTCGCAGAAGTCGAGCATCGCCTTCCAGGACTCGTCGCTCCCGAGCATCGACGCCGCGACGCCCGGGAGCGACAAGTCCGGTCCTATTTGTTGGACCAGGACACACCGCTGCTGCTCCCATGCGGGGCAGAGCGCGAGCGTGTGCTCTGGTGTGTCCCGGTCACATCCCGTACAGTGATGGCACCTCGTCGTCGGCTCTGCCTGTATCAGGTGCAGATACCTTCCGAAGCACCCGTGCCCGGTCAGCATCTGCACCATCCAGAAGGTGAGGCGTCCACGTTTGCCACGACCCACCCAATCCTTGAGGACGGGGCGGATCGCCTCGACGGTCCGCAGACCCCAGGTGGGGTTAGCGAGTCGCCGTTCCCACGACTCCATTACGGACCGCCGAGATTGGACATTATACATATGTAAACCTTCCTCTTGAATCACTCTATCAAATAATATTTTGATTACAAAAATGAAAATGACCGACTAGTATTTTTTAAAATTAGCACAAAAAGTAAAAAAAAGATTAGTCCCAAAAAGACAGGTCATTTTGTTGTGGTTTTCTACCTTTTTTTTTAAATGTCCGTTATCCCCGCTACTATGCCGTTCCGAGTTGAGGTATATCAGGAGAACCATGGACCAAGTTTTCAGTTTGCCTCAAATATGTACCCAAAAATAGGCACTAGCTCTCGGGCTAGTAGTTTAGTAAATAAATTACAAAATTGACATTTAGTCAGATTAATGTTCATTTCAAAATAATACATGTTTAACAACTTTTCAGGTAAATGAATGATATTGACACAGATGAAAATTTTAGCTAAAAATATTTATCTTAATGAGTAACAGAATTAATTTTAAAGATTTCGTAAGAAAACCTCGAAATAACTATTGTAAAGAATAATGTTTTAAGTAAATTATTAATTAAATATATTAAATGATGTAGGTCAAAATATGCCTATAAGAAGGTTTTTAAAATACAACAAAACATTCTTTAAATTGGACACTCCGACATGAGACTTATTTTGGTAAGAATAGATTAATTTAATTTATGTATTACTGCCCACTGAGGTCTTTTCAGAAGAGGGATTAGGCATAGCCACCATGTTTACCGAATGAGGATTGGCGACTTCACATATCTTCGATGGATTTTTAAAATCCTTTTCGTACCCATATCGTCTGATGAAAAGACACACAGACTATTGAGGAGGGATACTGGTACTACGGATGAGTTAAGGTTCATGTAGCAGTAGCTAGAGGTGGTCACACGTATCGTCTGATGAATAGCCACACAGACTATAGAGGAGAGGATACTGGTACTACGGATGAGTTAAGGTTCATGTAGCAGTAGCTAGAGGTGGTCACACGTATCGTCTGATGAATAGACACACAGACTATTGAGGAGGGATACTGGTACTACGGATGAGTTAAGGTTCATGTAGCAGTAGCTAGAGGTGGTCACACGTATCGTCTGATGAAAAGACACACAGACTATTGAGGAGGGATACTGGTACTACGGATGAGTTAAGGTTCATGTAGCAGTAGCTAGAGGTGGTCACACGTATCGTCTGATGAATAGCCACACAGAATATAGAGGAGAGGATACTGGTACTACGGATGAGTTAAGGTTCATGTAGCAGTAGCTAGAGGTGGTCACACGTATCGTCTGATGAATAGACACACAGACTATTGAGGAGAGGATACTGGTACTACGGATGAGTTAAGGTTCATGTAGCAGTAGCTAGAGGTGGTCACACGTATCGTCTGATGAATAGACACACAGACTATTGAGGAGAGGATACTGGTACTACGGATGAGTTAAGGTTCATGTAGCAGTAGCTAGAGGTGGTCACACGTATCGTCTGATGAATAGACACACAGACTATTGAGGAGAGGATACTGGTACAACGGATGAGTTAAGGTTCATGTAGCAGTAGCTAGAGGTGGTCACACGTATCGTCTGATGAATAGACACATACACTATTGAGGAGAGGATACTGGTACAGCGGATGAGTTAAGGTTCATGTAGCAGTAGCTAGAGCTCTGGTAAAAGACCATTGGAAAATGTCAGTAATAATTGTTATCTTTTCACAGCTATCCTGCTTCCTAATCCTCCTACAAATTACAGCATCAGAAGCTCATAAGACGAGTAGAAAAGAAAATAAAGACAATGATAAAAATAATACAAACAGCAAAGATTCTAGCCGAGAAAAACGTGCTTCTGAACTAATAGATAGTAACAATGATGAAAAATCAGCCGGTGCAATCTCTAAGGATCGTTTACTTTCTATTTTTGCAGCAATCAAAGATAATATAGCAAATTCCAAAATCCAAGCAGTCAGTAAACCTGTAGCTAAAGCATATCCCGAAAAAGAACCTAACAATTGCCAGAATAATAATGCAGTTGGTGTTGCCAAAGTCAAAAAAGATCCTGAACCTAATCCTTCAGAATTCAATAAAGTTTTAGAACCTGTTGGGTCTGAAGATGGAACTAAATACTTTAATAAGGAAGATGATAAACCAGTGACGGTTTTAGCAGCTGTAAGTGTTGCTAAAGTAACTAAAGATGGAGTATCTTCTGATAGTAAAGCTGTAAAAGTTGAAATACAATAAATGCTTTAAAAATCATTTGTCTTTTAAACTTAATCTTTTACCTCTGTCGTTATCAAGTCTGTATGTGGTATCAGAGGTAAACAGATGTACCGATTTTGATTTAAGTTTTTGGTTTAAAAGGTGGATTAGTCGGGATATTTCTTGAAAATCTTATTGCTATGACTTGTCCTTCTTCAAACGAGGCTTGAGCCTTAAAGTTAGGTGGTAAGTAGGGACCTTTCAGTGTCCCCTGACATTGCAGAGGTTCATGAGCTACGGTAACCACTTCCTATCAGGTGGGCCGTTGGCTCGTCTCTGCATACATGGCAATAAAAAAAAATCCTATCGCTCACTCTCAGCGTCCAGACCCCCGCTGAAGACTAAGTCTTACGGCACACCCGAAGGTCTAGACTAGTAAAATACCATCTGAGTATGACGAAAGGAATATATTTCAAAATGGTCACTACTATAAAATATTGAATTACAATTATAATATAACTAGGTACCTCAATCTAATTTAAAACGGCCTTGACTTTTGCTTATTTATTAATCATATTTTTTTATTGATAGGCAGATGAGCCAATAGCCTCCTAGAAAACGAAATCTCAAGTGATTTCAACGAACGGAAAAGCTATTTAATGTTTTAGTATTTTTTTAAAGCTGGACATAAAAACCAGGGTGATTGAAAACCCGGCATATTTCCTTCTACTAAAATACTCTTTTTACAACCAGGATAGAATTAAGCATAGAAATAAAACGAAAAAGATATTAGAATAATAATTTATTTTTCAATTATTCCGCCCCCAACACCCGAGACGAAGTAACTCCACCGCCTCCTCAAACATTTTCTCTCTCTTGCTGTTTACATTTTATTGCATTTCTTAGCCGGATCTCCAGAAAATCCAGCGTCACAATAGCATGACGGAACATGATCAGTAACAGTGCAGTTTGAATGGGCTGCGCAATTGAATTGTTTGCAAGGAGATTGGCATTTACCTTGTTCGCAGGCTAAATCGGAAGGGCATTGGTTGTTTTTACTGCAAGTTTTTAAGCAAGATGGACCCTCATAACCTTTGTTACATGTACATTTGGCCTTGCTTCCTTCTGTAATGGTGCATTGACCGTTGGACCCACAGGGCGAAGGGTTGCAGGGATCTGAATAAGAAAAAAAAAAACGATCGATTTTTGATAAAAGGCTTCTAAAGAACTAGTCCGTTTATCATAAAACTAATTTTAGAAAACCCATAGTATGTGTGATAAATATGTGTGTAATTAATGTATAAATATACGCGAAAGCACACAACCAATTTTGAACTTTTCTCAAACAGGTATTTGCCCACCTCTTAGGCCTGATTTAGATGAAGACATTTTCTCGAACGTTCGAGGCGAGAAAATATCTCAAGCAATACTCGCCATAACATAATCTCAACATAATGTTTAGACACAGGCAAGAATTAAACTCTCGCTTACGAGAATGTCATACGAGACTCGCTTATGACATTATCGAAGGCGAGAATTACCTGTGTTTGTTTAGACCAGTCGAGATTCTCGTAGGCAAGAATCTCGACTGGTGGTGGTCTAAACACGATCTCGCCTGACATTTTTTCGACTGACATTCGAGTATCGTACAAATCAGTTTGAATCGTTTTCAGTGCGAGAATTGCCTTTCGAGTTTACTAGTATGAAAAATGATAACAACTGTCATAAAAACTCGAAATACGATTACTGGTTTGAAATTCTGTTTACACAGAGGCAATAATATTCCATGGCGAGGCAATTTTCGCCCAAGGTGACGAGCGAGAAGAGTGAACGTTTAGACAAGAAATATTTTATATTCTTTCGATAATCGTATCTTCGAGGCGAGAAAATGCCATCGTATAAATGACGCTTAAATGGGATCCACAGCGGCGACCATCGTAATGACTTTGACCAGTGAAGCCCAGGAACCCGAGGGAAAGGTAACTTTCTTTGACCCGTAACGAATTTAATCATAAGATACAAACGATGGAAATAAGATTTTTTCACACTATCAATATTTTGATTAATGCTGATTTTCAACGTACCTTTTTTCTGCGCTGTTGTACTTTGACTAGCGTACAAAACTGCGATTGCAACGAGTAACTGCAATAAAAATATTAATATTGTATTTCTTTATAGTAAAGGTCGTTTTGTATGAAAAACTATGAAAAATCCTATATTAATTTAATGAATTAGCTTTTAAAATCCTGTATATCATGTAGCAGTAAAGTGCTAGCCAAGACAAATAAAACGAGCCCAAACACGACGGGTCTATCTTATTTAGTACAGGAGATCCTATGACCTTCCGAATCCATCATCAGATCAGCTCCTTGTTACCATATTATTGTGTCACGTTATTTAAATATGAGTTCATATTGGTATATATAATATAACAACCAAATCAGAATTCGGGAGATTGATCAAATTATCGGCACACTCCGACGATGAGGTGGAGGCTATGTATGAGGATATATCCAAAGCCATGCATAGCTGCAAATCTCACTTCACCGTTGTCATGGGGGACTTCAACGCCAAGCTGGGCAAACGTTCGGAGGGAGAGCTGCGAGTGGGGCAATTTGGAGTCGGGCGTCGGAATCACAGGGGAAACATACTGGCGGGCTTTCTGGAGAGGGAGTCATTATACATGATGAACTCCTTCTTTAGAAAGCGAGAACACAGGAAGTGGACCTGGATGAGCCCCGACGGTGCTACCAAAAACGAGATAGACTTCATCATGTCGACGAAAAGGCATATATTTAGCGATGTCTCTGTGATCAATGCCATTAAGTTTGGAAGTGATCACCGAATGGTAAGAGGCACGCTAAATCTTAAGATCAAGCTGGAGAGATCTCGGCTGATGAAGTCTACGCTCCGACCAGCACAAGCCCACATCCAAAACCCCGAGAGCTTTCAGCTCGAACTCCAGAACCGCTTTAATAGCCTGGCCGGCACAGTGGACGAGTACAATGACGGGTTTGTACAAGCTGTCCAAGCGGTAGGGTCCAAGTTCTTCAAGGCCCACCGTAAAAATAGAACTAGGAGGCTATCGAACTTTACCCTGAGGCTTATGGAACAGCGCCGTGAAATGACTCTGCAATCCTCAGATGATGCCACTAAACAACGGCGTCTCAATAGACAAATCTCAAAATCCTTAAAACGAGACCTGCGCCGATTCAATACTAAGCGTATTGAAGAAGCCATAGCGCGAAACAAGGGCACTAAAGTATTCGCGAGAGATTTGTCTATTGGGCAGAGTAGGCTATCAAAACTGAGGACCATTGACGGCAGGGTTGTTTCATCGGGTCCTGAGCTTATGGGTGAGATCGAGAGGTTCTACGGACAGCTGTACACGTCCACTCGACAACCCGTGACAGGCTTGGCGAAAGACCCAAGAGCCAAACTTACCCGACACTATACCGAAGACATCCCGGACGTCAGCTTGTACGAGATTAGGATGGCCCTCAAACAGCTTAAAGACAACAAGGCGCCGGGTGATGACGGTATCACGGCTGAGCTTCTGAAGGCGGGAGGGAAACCTATCCTTAAGGCTCTTCAGAGGCTGTTCGATGCCATCATACTTGAAGGGAAAACGCCACAGGCATGGACCAGGGGCCTAGTCGCACTATTCTTTAAGAAGGGTGACAACACTCTTCTGAAGAATTACCGGCCCATTACGCTCCTGAGTCATGTCTACAAGTTGTTTTCGAGGGTCATCACGAATCGTCTCTCACGCAGGCTTGACGACTTCCAGCCTCCCGAACAAGCCGGTTTCCGAAAGGGCTATAGTACCGTAGACCACATACATACGCTGCGACAAGTTATACAGAAAACCGAGGAGTATAACTTGCCTCTTTGCTTGGCGTTTGTGGACTACGAGAAAGCCTTTGATTCGGTCGAAACCTGGGCTGTATTGCAGTCCCTTCAGCGGTGCCAAATCGACTACTGGTATATCGAAGTGTTGAAGTTTCTGTACGATAACGCCACCATGTCAGTTCAACTCCAAGGCCAGGCCTCGAAACCAATCCCTCTACAGCGCGGTGTAAGACAGGGTGATGTTATATCACCAAAACTGTTCTCCGCTGCGCTGGAGGATGTCTTCAAGGTCCTGGATTGGAAAGGGCTAGGCATCAATATTAATGGCGAGTACATAACTCATCTTCGATTCGCCGACGATGTAGTGATCATGGCTGAAACCGCGGAGGAGCTATCTACAATGCTCAATGATCTCAGCAGAGTTTCCTTGGAAGTGGGTCTAAAAATGAACATGGACAAGACAAAACTCATGTCAAATGTCCATGTCGCACCTTCTCCAATAACCATCGGAGACTCTGTGCTCGAAGTTGTCGACGAATACGTATACCTGGGACAAACTGTCCGACTAGGTAGGTCCAACTTCGATGCGGAGATCAAGCGACGAATCCAACTCGGCTGGGCAGCGTTCGGGAAGCTTCGTAAAGTTTTCTCATCCACAATACCGCAGTGTCTCAAGACGAAAGTCTTTGACCAGTGTGTGTTGCCAGTGATGACTTATGGATCCGAGACTTGGCCGCTTACAATGGGTCTTGTAAGACGACTCAGAGTCGCTCAGAGAGCAATGGAGAGGGCTATGCTGGGTGTTTCTCTGCGTGATCAAATCAGAAATGAGGAGATCCGCAGGAGGACCAAAGTTACCGACATAGCCCAAAGAATTGCATCTTTGAAGTGGCAATGGGCAGGACACATTGTGCGCAGAACTGATGGCCGATGGGGCCGAAAAGTTCTAGAGTGGCGACCACGAACTGGTAGGCGCAGCGTAGGCAGACCTCCCACAAGGTGGACCGATGACCTGGTTAGGACCGCGGGAAGTGGCTGGATGCGAACAGCGCAGGACCGATCGTTGTGGCGAGGTTTGGGGGAGGCCTATGTCCAGCAGTGGACGTCTACAGGCTGATGATGATGATCAAATTTAGCTCGTAAGATCCGTTCGAATTTACATAGTTATGTACATACATACATATATAGTTACATCCAGTGCAAGTTAACATAAAGCTTGTAATAAATAAAAGTTCTTAATACGTTCGCTGCGATACGAGGTGTTGTCGGCCCGCACCATGACTAGACGTTAGGGCGATACGCGGTCTATTAGACCCCACCTATATCATAGTTATGTTCTTCGCACCGGAAGTTGCCGTTTTTCCTTGCTGCAGGAAAGTTGCAGGAAGGGTCATTTAGGCCTCGTGTAGCAGTGATCGTGTTAAATACGATCGTGAACACATTTTTTTAAATATTTATTACTGACTGACCGCGCGATAAGCGTAGTTTTAAAGATCTAAGCATACATGGGGACAGACAGGCGAATATGACTTTGTTTTATAATATGTATATTTATGATACGGAATGGATACCGAGACAAAACCGTAAGAGGAATAGAGGAAGGCAGACTACGAGATGGGCGGATCCAATCAAGCAAACAGCTAGGAATTGTTGGACTAGGGTTGCTTTGGACAGAGACAGGGAAATCTGGATGAGGCCTTTACGTCACAAGGATGTGCTGCAACCTTATGTACAGAATTAACTTTAACATGATATTGTATATTAAATAGTTTTCCAGTAATAAAAGGCAAATAAATAAATATTGATGATATAAAATATACAGGGTGTCCCAAAACTATGAACGGGAAGTACCTTAAATATTAGAGATAGGATGTTTTGCTGAAACGAAACATCATTTTATTTTTGATGTTTAACAATACTGTAATCACAGATTTTTCTTAAATTGCTTGGTTTGTCTGAAAATTGAGCTAACAAAATCGGTAAAAATCAACACCCTGTATTTTTATGATGCCAATCGAAAAAATAGTTTGTTTGTACCAACCCATTACTGCCCACTGTTGGGCTCAGGTCTCCTCGGAAGAGGGATTAGGCATAGTCTACCACGCTTGCCCAGTGCGGATTGGGGACTTCACATATCTTCAAAGGATTTTTAGAACCCTTTTCCGACATGCAGGTTTCCTCACGATGTTTTCCTTCACCGGTTTTAGCCAGTGGTGTTGTAAAAAATTGCACATAAATCTTTTTCACGTTTAGATTTAGAGGTACAAGCCGGCCGGATAAGAATCCGCGACCTCCCGTTCGGAAGGACGCGCTTCGAAAATTTGGCCACCACGACTTAAAAAAAAAAATGTTAATTGCAAATATTTTATAGTATAGATGAACACTTACCAACACGTACTTCATGATTACAGCCGATTTACTAACATAACCGAAAGAGATTTACTTACCATTTTATACGATCGCTTGGCCCAGATTATATATTTACTTTTCTATGAACAAAGCCGTATTTCAAAACTTTAGTTTACATTCATCCATAGAATTTGAAGACCATGAAAAAAGTAGGTCAAAAATGTCAATACGAACATTTTTCGATTGAGACGTTGACCTTGTAATAAAGATGGTGTTCAAGAAATTAGGACAAGACGGTTTGAAGTGTTTTGTCCTTAATTTGAAAGGAGCCGCGCAAATAATAACGCGACGGCATTGCAAGTACTATTTGAACCCTTTTGTAACGCAGACGAAGTTGCGCGGGTAGGCTAGTGTCTCATAAGCAAATAAAATGATACCTACATCATTTTATTTATGACTTATTTTTAGGTAAAGTAATCGCTGGTCTTCCACCCTCCCTTCAGGTATGCTATGTGTGAATCGAACCGCACCTCCTGCTGTTCAGTGTCCGAAGCTCGGTTGAGAACAGAACCCAGCACGAGTACGGGGTGACACGACGCGTTACAAACCAAGGCTTACGTTTCGCCCCATCATGACAAGGCTTAAGCCCGTATCGTAATCACTGTGACCTTAAAAACAAATGACAATGAAAAATACTTGTGATTGATTTATTCTTTTTCATCCATTATTAATATAAATAATACTAGCTGCCCCACGCAACTTCGTCTGCGTGGAAAAATTTAAAAAAAATTAGGGGTGGACTACCCCTAACATTTAGGGGGATGAAAAATTGATGTTGGCCGATTCTCATAGATACCGGATAAGCACAAAAAATTTCAACAAAATCGGTCAAGCAGTTTCGGAGGAGTTCAAGTTCGAACACCGTGACACGAGAATTTTATATATGTACTAGCTGCCCCACGCAACTTTGTCTGCGTAGAAAAAATAAAAAAAAAATTAGGGGTGGACTACCCCTAACATTTAGGGGGATGAAAAATAGATGTTGGCCGATTCTCATAGATACCGGATAAGCACATAAAATTTCAACAAAATCGGTCAAGCCGTTTCGGAGGAGTTCAAGTTCGAACACCGTGACACGAGAATTTTATATATTAGATTAGAAGAAGATATCTAGGCCAATTATCTCCTATATAAACCTTGTATTAATAGTAGTTTTAATTGGTATTGTGTTATTTCTGTCATAATCATGAAGCCTCTAATTGTAAGTTTGTTTTCATTATAATACTTTTAAATATAGTTATTTAATTTACTTCTATAAAATATAATATAATCACAAACTGACATATTATACGGGTTCTTACCACGATAATTCTTAATTGAGCGGTCCCGATATTTCAGCATTGTTTCAAGCAGCGTCTCAAAACTAGATTTTTTGGCAGCCGATACTGTCAGTGTGGTATGTCGAAATGTGAGTTCGAGTTCTAGTGGTACCGGCAAACGAACGAGAAAGAGGGTAGACAGATTTGTCTGCTCTTAAATTACCTACCCGCAGTTCCTGAGCCTTCCCGTGATCATGGCGCTTGAAACAGTGCTGAAATATCGGGACCGCTCATTTAAGAATAATCGTGGTAAGAACCCGTTTAGTAATAGTGTAAGTGATGTAGATAACCGCGAGTGTTTAAAGAAATTTATGACATATTATACATCACCTCATAAATATGTTTTCGATTTTACACCTTGTGATACAAATTCAATATTTTTATCACAAGGTGTAAAATCGAAACACTTTAAACTAAAAATATTAATCTAAATTAAAATCTCTATTAACAGTGCCTTTGCATCGTCTTGTTCATAATTGAACTATCTGCAGCAGTAGTCCATACAGCAGGCAACGCAGCAAGTGCTAAATATGGCACCGAAGAGACTACAACTCAAAATATTCCACTAGCCCTAGGAATAGCCACAAGCTACGCTGAGGCCAACAAAGAAGGCGTCTCTTCAGGGAGTGGTGCCACGAAGACTGAAACAAAACAGACAGGGGGCAATGAAGAAACCAATAAATCTTTAACTTCTAGTAATACGAAGGCCAATAAAGGTGGAGTGGCAGCCATCAGTGGCGCTGAAAAAGTCAAAGAACAACGTAAGAAGCCGCCTTGTAGCCGTGGGGGAAGGAAAAGCTAGTTTTTTTATATACAGTCATCAAAAAAAATAGTTTTAAAACTTTTTGAGTAATTTATTTAAAACTAGCTTTTGCCCGCGACTTCTCGTGGATTTCAGGTTCGTCTCGTATTATCAAAAATTGTAGCCTATGTGTTATTCTGATGTATAAGCTATATTGTGGTAAAGTTTAATTCAAATCCATTCAGTAGTTTTTACGTGAAAGAGTAACAAACATACATCCATACTTACAAACTTTCGCCTTTATAATATATTTATTTAAAATAGAAGCACAAAACACCATTTATATTTGTTTATCGAAAATTTGTAAATTTTTGTACTTAATTTATATATTAATGTAATAGGCACATACACGAATAACGAGATTACATATAGGTACGACATGTACAGCTTCTGTTTGGGTTTTATACAAGACATAATAATATTACATTATGTTTTTTAAATAAATAAATATATATCAAAATAACGTTTTATTTTCTCTTTCTTTTACTTTTACAAGCTTGTAGATATTTTACAAGCTTTTATAAAAAAGCTGTACTGAGTTTACCCATTTCTACGTCATAGCTATTTAGTGCAATGATTGAATTGAAAGATGATCATAGAAACTCGTGGAAACTTAAATGGAATGGTAGAAGTGGCATAATCCTACCAACTTTGGTTTACTTTGTCAATGGGAAGAAGTATTATGAGCGACGGTTACCATATACGAGACGGTTTAAATAAAAAGTATTTATTGATAGTTAACCTTTAATGGTAGTATAAAGAAGAACTGAAAACAATAAATAAGTGTGTTCACGGAGCGCTATGACATGTCCCTCTTTAAACGAGGTTTAAGAAAAGTCCTGTATCGGTAGGCGATAGATAACAGCCCCTCATTGCCCTGACATTGCAGAGGTTCATGAGCGACGGTGACCGCTTACTATCAGGTGGGCCGTAGGCTCGTTTATCTATCACGCAATAAAAAAAATGAATGAAGGTGAAACTATTTTTTTTTACACTAAATCAAAGAAATTTATAAAATAGATTAAAAATATAAATAGACTGTGCACCATCTCTGAGACGGCTCTGACGCCTCTATCTACCTAGTAAAGAATTTAATAGATTTGACATCGACGTATCACCATTCACTCAAATTATAATTATTTGTTACTTGCTTCCAAACACAAAATTATAGATACAAGCTATTAGAATATTAAACTATACATAAATCAAACGATATTTTGAAAACAATAATTTATTTTTCAATTATTCCGCCCCTTAATATACACACCGGGGCGGAATAACTTTACCGCCCCATTCTATTTTGCAAAAATTGAATGTTCTGTCGCCATCTTTCATTTTAAAACTATAATTGTACAATTCTTACAGCCTCCCGCGATACAGGCCCGGCATAGTGCTGGAGCCATTGTTGAACTTTTTTTGGCACGTAGGCAGACGTGCCAACGGGTCACCCGATCGTAAGCGGTTACCGTCGCTCATGGACCTCTGCATTGCCAAAAGACATTGCGAGGTCGCTAGCTACGGCCTTCCCTTTAAGGACTCTTTATGTAAATTGGTTTCAGTTTGAAAATAATTTATTTGTAATTTTATTTTGTCATTCTCATGGAATACAGAGTATTTATTAATTAGTTCCATGTTAGGTATGTTTTGCCCCTTTCAGTAGGATTAGTGAAAAAAACTACACACACACACACACACATACAAACTTACTCACACACTTTTCATTCATTTGTTACTCACACACTTTTTGCTAGTTCTTGTTCATTTGTTTTATATTTCTGTATTTACTTTTGGAAAATTTGTTTTGATGTTCGGTGTCTCATAGTTAAGAGAATTATTTCTTATCACAAACCTGAGATATAGGCTTGTCCTAGTGCATGGGCCATTGCTCAATCTCTACTTACCTACAATAATATTATAAATGCGAAAGTAACTCTGTCTCTTACGGCTCTCAACCGATTTTAATGAAATTTAGCACAGACAAGCTTAATACCCTGACAAAGGACATAGACTACCTTTTATTGCGAAAAAAAAAGGGATGAAGAAAAAAAACAGGTTATAGAGTACTTAGTATGTTGTATGTATGTGATACCGAACCGGTAAGCGCAACGGTGGTAGACCCCCACAAGATGGACCGACGATCTGGTCAAGATCGCGGGAGGTCACTGGATGCAGATGGCACAGGACCGGTCGATGTGGCGAGGTTTGGGGGAGGCCTATGTCCAGCAGTGGACGTCTATAGGCTGATGGTAATGATGTATGTATGTTATTCTTGTTCAGCCATTAAAACGCATCCCTTTAAGGGATCTCCAGTGTAATTTGTTTTACAATAACAGAAAGGGTAATGATTCACAGCAGCGCAATCGGTGTTTGCTCCACAAGAATTTTCGCAAGAATTTACACATGTTTTATTTCTGCATTCATAATCTGAAGGACATTGCTCATTTCTGTCGCATATTTTTAAGCAATCCGGTTCTTTATATCCCTTTTTACAAGTACAAGTAGGTTTATTATCTTGGACTGAGCATTCGGCATTGGGCCCACAAAGTGAAGGTTTACAGGAATCTGAAACATGAATAATGATTTATAACAAAAATGAAAACGACCGAGGTCCATTTCTCAAGCATAGTACAAAACTATCAGTCAGTTTATCAAATTTATATGAGATAATGTCCAAAGTGTCCGCTAACAAAAAGAATAATCGAATACGGTTCATTTAGAAAATAAATACATGCAAAACCGTGCAGTAAAATATAAAATTTTGTTAGTTTTAAAATAAGGGGTAGGCCATATAAAGCATTAATAATAAGCATTTTTTACCGAAAAATCGTATTTTCAGATGAAGCCCATTTTCACCTCGGAGGCTATGTCAATAAGCAACATTGTCGCATCTGGGGGCCGGAAAATCCACACGTCACCATTGAGAAGCCAATGCACCCACAAAGAGTTACGGTTTGGTGTGGGTTTTGGTCCTGCGGCATCATTGGAAAATGAGCAAGGAGCCGCCGTTACGGTCAATGGCGAACGTTACCGTGCCATGCTCAACGAATTTTTGTTTCCAAAAATTGAAGAGTATGACATGGACGACATTTGGTTTTAACAGGATGGCGCAACATGCCACACAGCCAACATGACAGTCGAACTTTTGGAAAATGCAAACTTTATATGGCCCACCCCTTATTTAGTGCTTAAGTACACTATTACCTTCCGCCGATGTAGATAGACCGAAGATCAAAAACACCACGAATCCAAAAAACTGGAAGCACATTGTTTCATTAATATTCTGACTTTGTATATTAGTACTGATAATAATTTATTAAAAAAAAAACTTTAATTAGCAGTGAAGTGCCAAGACAAGTTAAATAAGCCTGGTATCTTTCATTTAGTACCTACAGGACTTCCTATGACCACCTTCCGAATCCATCATCAGATTTTGCCATATTGCATTGTCACGCGATATACATCAGCCCGCAAAATGTCAGCTCAATCGGACAACGGAAAGATTGTCAAATTTAACTTCCAAGATTCCACCCGAACTTACATAGATATATACATAATTACATCCAGTGCAAGTTAATATAAAACTTGTGCAATATACCTAGCGTATTCAGACAATTCAACAGCAGATATTTTTTAAATTATATCAATTACTAGCTGCTGCCCGCGACGTCGTCTGCGTGAACCCTATGACCCGTTTTTTTCAATTCTTCCCGGCAACTATTCGATTTTTTCTCCCCGTAAAAACCATCCTTGAACTTCAACGAACATTTTAAAAAAAGATTTGGCCAAATTGGTCCAGGCTTTGTTGAGTTATGCGCTTACCAACACATTTTGCGATTCATTTTTATATATAAGAAGATAAGCCATTAATACAAGAATGCTTACCAGTAAATATCCCATGATAAATAAAATTCAATAAATAAAATAGTAAATCACTTCAATAGGTATTTATATGAATATAATATCAGCTGTGTTATTTACCTTCATGTCAACTTAAATGGTAATTTTAACTAAAGGTTAAATTGCGCAATTTCAAAATCTTTTTCATATTGTATTAATTTTAATTTATGCAATATTGAAATATTAACAAACAATAAATATTGAGGTTAAGGAATAAAAATATCCATAGTTATTATATTTTCTACACCGTAGCTTAGGTACTGTAACTGTAATAACCCATTATTGCCCACTGTTGGGCTCAGGTCTCCTCAGAAGAGAGGTTAGGCATAGTCCACCACGCTTGTAGGCAAGCGTAGCATTAGGATGCGAATTGGGGACTTCACATATCTTCAAAGGATTTTTAGAACCCTTTTCCGATAAGCAGGTTTCCTCACGATGTTTTCCTTCACCGTTTTTAGCCATTGGTGTTGTGAAAAATTGCACATAAATCTTTTTTTCATATTAAGATTTAGAGGTACAAGCCGGCCGGTTTTGAACCCGCAACCTCCCGCACGGAAGGCCCGCACGGAACGCTTCAACCACTCGGCCACCACGACTACGCTTAGGTACTAGTAATTTATTTTAAAGAAAACTTTAAATACAAGCTTTTAAGATCCTGAATATTATGTATCAGTAGAGTGCTAGCTAATACAAGTAAAATGAGCCCAAACACAAGAGTCATCTTTTTACAAGCTTTAGATTTATTAACTTTCACTGGACGTAACTATGAAGTTCGGGTGGAATCTCGCAAGCTAAATTTGACAAACTTCCCGGTTTCTGATTGAGCTGACATTTTTCACGCAGATGTATATCGCGTGACAATGCAATAATTTGACAAAATAGAGCTGATCTGATGGATTCAGAAGGATGGTTGTGGGAGTAAAATGCAGAAATACCGCAGGAAATAAATAAAATGTGACTTTTTGGTTTTACAATAATTATATTTTCAATTTTTACATTTTGGCGCTTAAACATATTTGACAGATAACACTTTCTTTTTTATTTTTCAAATTTCGAACACGAAAGAGGTTTTATGCTCGAACAATGGTCATAGGAACTCTTGTGCTAAAACAAGATAGACTCGTCGTGTTTAGGTTTTACTTGCATTACGATATCCAGGATCTTAAATTATTTTAAGTCTTTAAAAACTTTTATTTTAAATAAATTTTACTATGATTGCGTAAATACTATAAATGCGTAATTTCATTTGTTTAAATAGATTTTCTTTATTTCGTGACCTTACATTTTATTGAAACTCCAATATTGTGTAACTTAACCTCTCTTTGAAACATTTTAAGGTTAACCCATTGAACCTCGTCATAGTTTATAAAAGTAAATAATCTATCTGGGTCACATTTCTCCTATATATACCTTATGTTTTAACCAATTAATTATATAGTGACATACCTTTGAACTAATCATGAAGAATCTAATGGTAAGTATTTAAATATATTTTGACCGACTTCCTCGAGGAGGTACTCAATTCGTTTTCAAGGTACAGTTACACATGCAAGTTAGTAGCATGCTTTTTAGTATGCTCATTAGCATACTTGTTTCAATCACTTGTCTCAAATGTCTGTCTTGTCTCATTATTAGCAATGTTACGACACACGTGCCTCTAAGTAGCAATTGCTCAAAAGTAGCATGCTTTCGTGCTATTAACTAGCATGTGTAACTTTATTGTATTTTATGTTTGTTCCTCCATAACTTAGTTTGGGTGGACGATTCTGGTGTCAGAAGAAAGGTGATGGTTGTCATGGAAACCCATTTTTTAAGTTGGAATATTTGTTTTTAGATCTGTGTTTAAAAATATTACTAAAATTTTCACGATTTGTTGTGCGTTTTTGCATATACTTTTTTAATGTACATAATAAAAATGTAATCTAACGTTAAAAACTATTTTCAGTTCCTCTGCCTTTTCGTGGTCGTCACCATTGGACTGGCTACTGCTAATAACAATGCTGCAAGTGCGAAATATGGAACAGAAGACACCGTTACTCCACTACCATTGGCTTTAGGAGCTGCGGTTAGTGGCGCAGAAGCTACCAAAGATGGAGTGGCGGCCACGAGTGGTGCTGTCAAGCTAGACGTAGGAAATAAGAAGACTTCATGTAGTAGTGGAAAATAGGTTGCTATAGATCATATTTTTGATAATATTTCAAATTAGTAAACTGTCGGGAAAAAAAATTGGAAATTTTTTTATTTTTTAATTGAGGTTAAATGACGATCCGACAATATGTTTATTTTTTGAAATATTTTCAATAATATGGTATTTGCTTAAACATTAATTATTAACTTTTATTTTTGGAACATTACAACAAACCTTTTTAAATATAAAATTTGAAATAGAAATTCTAAATGATAATTCGACTCAGGAGTTATTACTACTGGTGTTTTATGCTTATATTTTACTTCCTGTATACTTTTAGTTTCTGTCCGTATTTATTTACAATAAAAACTTTATAAACTAACTTGTTTTATTGCACTGTCAGTTTGTTCCGGTATGGCTAATTTAATTCACTGAGTTATTTGTTGTACAAACTGTTTCATTGAAGACAAGACGTTATAATTGTTTTGAGTTAGAGGTAATCGCTGGATCAATATGAGGGAGTTGAACCACTACAACCTCCAACCGCTCACACTCAGCGTCCAAACCCTAGCTGAGGTCAGAACCCAGTAGCCACCAGTGATACAACCTCAAGTTATCTCAGTCCAAAAGCCCGTCAAGATGGGACCGCCTGTCACCCTCCTACGGAATACCCCACTGGGTCAGAACCAGCGTGGGTCGGGGAGCGCGGCCTTCCATCCTCCGATTGCTCTGACGCAAGGCACGTGAGGGAAACACGACACCTTCTTGGGTCCCCTCTTGCAGGGAAACGTGGTGACCTAAAAGTTTTAGGGAGCCGAATTTCGAACGTGTTTATACCAGACATATGTGCAAAGCCTATGGCCATTCTGATAGTATCATCACTAAATATTATAAAACAAAGTCGCATCCGTTTGTATGTCCCTATGTATGCTTTTTGAATTTTTTTAGTTGGAGGAAATCACCAGATCCCCGTGGTATGTGGGAGTTGAACCTCACTTAAACCTCCAACCGCTCACACTCAGCGTAAAAAAAACTGTTTCAACCCTACCCACAAATTTTGTTTCAACTGTCCCCAACCCCTTACTCTTAATGTAATATTGTTTGTCTCGAACAGACTCCGAGACTACAGGTTCGATTTCAAAAATCCTTTCAGTTTTGGCAAGTTCACTGACGCAGACGAAGTTGCGAAGATCAGCTAATGATAATCAGGTAAGCTCGTTTAACTATTTTTCAAAAAAGGTAATTTATTCCGCCCCGTTGTGCAATTATTCCGCCCCGAGTTTCACGACGTGATGATTAAAATATTATTATCAGAGCACGTAATCTTTTATTTATTTAGACAAAAAAATATTAGGGAAAAGAAACAATAGACAGATTTATTTATTAAGAGTATAGCAGAACACACAATGAAATTAAACCCTCATTCTAATAAGAAGTAGATATGCAGTACAGTTATAGTTAAACATAAAATAAAAAAGGATACTTTAAATAATACTTAAAAAATAATAATTTATTCCGCCCCCAAAAGCATACCGGGGCGGAAAAATTCTACCTCCCCCTGCTATTACAAAAATGTATTATCTGTTGTTATTCCTTTTTAGTCTTAAGATTACATTGAACAAAACCATCGCCAGTGTAAATCTTTTTACAATGGCAGAGTGGAATATGGTTTGCAACAGAGCAAATGGCATTTATAGCACATGAATCCTCGTTGCAAGGGGACGAGCAGGTTTTTCGTATGCATGCTAAATCTGGAGGACATTGGTTACTAATTTCGCACGATTTCATGCATTTAGGTCCTTCATATCCCTTTTTACAAGTACATTCAGGTTTATCGTCTTGTACTGTGCATTTAGCGTTGGTCCACAAGGGGAAGGGTTACATGGATCTGAAAAAATTATTAAAGAGACTTACTACGATAAAATACTGAAGACAACTAGACTTGAAGAAAATGTTACTCAGTCTTAGTGGGCTTGTGTATGTGTCATGCAAAGACATTCAACATCATGTATGTGTTATGTAATAAAAATAAAATAACAAATAATATTATGAGGGAAACTGATGGCTTGGATCGTAGCTCTCGTCTTCAGTGGCCTTTTCATACTGTATTTTTTAATGATTTTTTTGTAAATGATGTTATAAATATAATGTAAAAATAAGTTAATTAATGAATATAGACTTATGATATAAATAATTATTCACCTTCCGTGGATGTAGATAGGCCAACGACCAAAAACACGACGAAAAAAAACAACTGGAAAATAAACTTACAGTAATTTAGTTCAGTAACTAGTTTATTTAAAAATACGGGTTCTGTGAAAATAAAATATTCAGTATCAGAAGATGAACTCCGAAGTTGCACGGGGCAGCTATTAACATTACAAAACTTACCGGGAAGTGTTTCATGATGGAATAATTATTAAATTATAATTTAAATATAAATGTATTAAACAGAGTATTTATATAGGTTAACATTTGAAAAAATCGTATAAAGAAAACCATTTGACATATTTTTAAAATTGTTTATTTACAAGAAAGTTAATTATTTGGAATTTATTTTTGTAAAAATAACATCATCTAAATGACAACCGTTTCGATTTTTGCACTCTTCTAAGCGAACACCGAAATTTTCGAGTACTCGTCGACAAAGAGACTGCGAGATCGCCGACATTTCTTCGCTAATTTTTTCCTTTAGTTCACGTAGTGTAGGGTTCGATCGAGTGTAGGGTTCCGTAGCCATTCTGAAAAAATCTTTTGGGGGCGGCGCGACGGGAATGTGTGCCGAGAACGTAATGCGCCGCGCCACAGCATAACCCCGTGCTGGGTTCTGGCCTCAGCCGGGGTTCGGACGCTGAGTGTGAGCGGTTGGAGGTTTTAGTGAGGTTCAACTCCCACATACCCCACTCGTGGGACGGGTGGGGATCCGGTGATTTCCTCCAACCTCCTGCTGATCACACTCAACATCCGAACCTTAGTTGAGGACAAAAACCAGCAAAGAAATAAAGAAAAAAAATACATTTATTCAGACACACATCTTACACATAACATCAACAATATATTATTATCCTTACTAATATTACAAAAGCGAAAGTAACTCTATCTGTCTTTTACGCTTTCCCGCTAAAACCTCTCACCCAATTTTGATGAAATTTAGCACAGACAATCTTTAGACCCTGAGAAAGAACATAGGTTACCTGTTAATTGATTAATTAAAATTACAGACGAAGATTCGCGGGCCCGCTAGTGTATAATTTTAATGAAATAAAAGTAAAAAACAATGCCCTGTGTAACTATCTGCGTTATTTTATACATTGTATATTTCTGTTGGTTTCCCAAATAAACAAATTCCAATTTAATGTCAGGAAGTGTTTTCGGAGAATGGCGCGGTCATATTTCAATATCATTGTAAAATATCAGCTCGACCAGTGCTGAACTTTTTGAGTTTTTGAAGCGTACAAAAACACAAATTTATAAATGGGTCCCCAAATACAGACAATGAAAAATGTGGTCTTATATTGCATGTAAGTAAATACCTAATTGTAAATCATGTTTAATTATAAAATTTCGCGTTAGCAAATTGTCATGCAAATAAAGTTTACAAGGACAACCATAATTTTATATGTTTTTAATACTTTATACTACCTACATACTTCTAAAATAAAAATCATTCAAGTTGGTTGTATATTTACAGATCGGAATCGATTTGGATCGTTATTATTGACCGACTTCCGAAAAGGAGGAGGTACTCAATTCGTCTGTAAGTTTTTTTTATGTTTGTTCCTCGATAACTTTAGTTTGGGTGGACCAGTTTGAAGGATTCTGGTGTCAGATGAAAGTGATGGTCGAACTTAGGTCCCATTTTTTTTTTAAGATCGTACAAGTACTTTTGGATGTGTGTTTAAAAATGTGTTTTTTAACGGACAAAATTTCACAATTTGCTATGCGCTTTTGCGCATATTTCTTTTTTATATGAACCGATTTCGATTACTTTTACTTTTTTTTTGTTAGAAAGCAGACATTTTAAGCATTATTTATATATTATTGCCGGGCGATGCGTGGCAAAACAAATCCTGAAACGTACTGTGTGTGTGGTGGTTTCATAATTATAGTTAGAAAGAACTCCTCATTGCAGAGTGATGCGATGTTAGAAGAGACACGATATAGCATGACATAGTGTCATCTTTTTTTCCTTATTGCCACGTAGGCAGACAAGCCAACGAACCATCTGATCGTAAGTTGGTACCATCCCTCATGAATCTCTACAATGTCAGGGGACACTGAGGGGTCGCTACCTACGACCTAACTTTAAGGACCTCCTCAAGCCTCGTTTGAAGAAGGACAAGTCAATATCGCTCTGGAAATACCGAAGAGGGGTACTTTACTGTAACAACCCATTACTGTCCACTGCTGGTCTCCTCCGGAAAGAGTTTAGACATAGTCCACCACGCTTGCCCAATGCGGATTGGGGCCTTCATATATCTTCGAAGAATTTTTAGAATCTTTCTCCAACAATAGGTAAGTATGTATAAAATGCAAAGAAAGCCAAAATGTACCATTATGTATACAGCTGCGTGCAGAATGCGGAATCAATTGACGTAAAGTATTGACTTTCCTCTTAATATTGCCTGTGCCGAGGTAATGGCAGATCAATACACTGGGAGGCTGGTTTGTTTAAAAGTAGTCCACACGTTTATAAATTACCTACATAGAGAATATTATTTAGTTGTCAGAGCGTTGTTGGAAATGAAGAATATTTTGGTAAGGTTTTTCAAAATTTTATTACACTACAAAAAGTGTAGCACGTGTCTTGAACATCATATCACTTTCGCTCGTTTCTACATATTTTTTAGCACGAACTATCACGCTTTGGAATATATTCTCAGATATTCCTTAAGCAATATGACTTGTCCTTAAAAAAGAAGACTAAAAATGCATTAGAATAACACAGTTTTTAAAGATTTTCAGTTATTCCGCCTCCACATTTTTGAAATTGATTAGCATGAAATATGGGGCGGAAATATAAACATAAGTGTTCAACATAAAAATACAATAATTAATTGTCCGGTACACGGGAACACTTCCCATTATAATTAGAACATAGGTCATTAAGATATACCTGGATTCTGCCTAGAACTGAAAAACAGTCTTTACTTCTGGTATGATAGGATCTACGAAAAAAGTTTTGGGAACTGTAGGGAGTCAAATATTGTTAAAAGACGCCTAAAAATACAAAGGTCTAATATAAAAAATACTTTTTCAGCTTTTTGGTTTCTTCACTGGTTTAACTCTTGGACTGCCTGCGTTGATAGATTTGAATTTACTTGGCATCGAACTCCAACTTGACTCAGAGCTTGCATCAGGTGAAATTAATTTAGTATAAATATTTATTTTGAACTTCGACTTGAACACAGCCAGCGTGTCTTAGGAAAATGTTTTCGAAGAAACTTGACTAGACTTTTTTATAAGACAGATAAATGAACCTAAAGCCTAACAGATGGTTACCGTTGCTCATCACCACTGCAATGCCAGCGCCATTAGACGTCCACTGCTGGACATATCCTCCCCCGAACCTCGCCACAACGACCGGTCCTGCGCTGTCCGCATCCAGATCACCCGCGATCGCGACCAGATCGTCCGTCCATCTTGTGGGAGGTCTGCCCATGCTGTACCTACAAGTTCGTGGTCACCTCTAGAACTTTTCATAACCTACTAATATAATGCGATACTTTTATTAAACTTCGTTTAATAAGATATTAGAAGTCCCAATCTCAGTGGACTGTGCCTGATCTCTCTACAGAAGGCCTGAACCCAATGCACAGTAATAGACTTTAAGTAGGATAATACAATAAAATTTATTATTCTTTCAGCGATTTCAGACCCTTGTAATCCATCCCCTTGTGGATCCTACAGTGAATGCCAAAATTACAATGGTATAGCAGTCTGTTCCTGTCTAGACGGGTACCACGGAACCCCGCCATCTTGTTATTCAGTATGCACTATTAATTCTGATTGTTCCAATGACTTAGCGTGTGTAAACACAAGATGTGTGTCGCCATGCGAAAACTTTTGTGCGGCAAACATAGAATGTGTTGTCGTAAATCATATAGCTAAATGTCAATGTATTACACAGATAGACGTGTTGAATTTTGCTAACATTAATATGTTAAATTGCTTTTCTTGAAAAATATACTGGTTACTTTGAAAACAAGCAGCAGAAAACCGAACTGAAACACACCTGAAACTCACCCCTTCGATTAAACAAACAGTTAAAACATGGTTTTAGACGAATTCAATAAAATGTAAACAAAACAAGGTTTTGAACTAACGTTACGTCATGCTCAATTTTGGCTCCTGCCACAGACCTGGCAAAAGTAAACAAACCAATTTTGACGAAGTTCCAAGTTGAGTGTTTAATTAGATACATATTAATTATAACACTAAACAGTTTAAAACAATTTGAGATTAAATAAATTATAATTATCTTTGTTTTACTTATTTATTTATACATATACAACTTCTACATATCTAATAATCTAATATAAAGGCGAAAGTTTGTATGTATGGATGGATTTATGGATGTATGTTTGTTACTCTTTCACGTAAAAACTACTGAATGGATTTGAATGAAACTTTACCACAATATAGCTTATACATCAGAATAACACATAGGCTACAATTTTTGAACCCCTTTGTAACGCGGACGAAGTTGCGCGGGTCACCTAATACAAGTATAAAGTGACTTTAATATATGATTATTTTTTTTGATTTTGATTTGACTGTGTGTTAGAGATGCCACTACTTTTGTTCACTTCGTTAAATCAAGATATTTTACGATTTTTCTACAACATGATATACTAATTAATAATTTACTAGATAAATTATATAAAATAGCAACTACAAATAACTGCGACCTCCATTGTTTTTTACTTCCCACTATTACCGTGTGGGTTTGTACTAGCTTGACCGCTGTTTTATCCTTTTTCAACTGGTCTGCCGTATTCTAGGTTTCCTTTTGGACTATTTTTAGCCCCTGCACTGCCTCCACTATTATTGACTGATGAGCTGGACGTTTCAGACAGTCCAATAGTTAGGACTAGGATAAGACAAAAGAGCTGTGAACAAATCGTTGATTTTAGAAATGAAACAATTGTTATGATATCAAAATAATTTCTGACTTTTATTTTTCAAGAAAAGCGCAAAAGTGATCAAATTTATGAACCTCTTCAAAAAATATGTTTTAGAAGTCTTGACATCTTTTCCATTGTATAAATAAACAGCATAATATTATGAAACATCTAAAATCACATGTTCGATCTTGATTTGGTTAGTGTTCTACCTTTAAAATTCGACTTACTCAAATTAGAAGGAATGATGTTCAATTATATTATTTGAATTATTATTTTTTTTTAAAGAAAACGAGTTTTGTCACTTAGTGACCATGCCACTCTTATTGGTAACATACTTAATCTAACAAATTATAGCAATAACTAGTAAACTAACAATAACAAGAAGAATACAACACAACATGCCACGCCGGGACAAAGATTAGACTAGTCTGGCCCTTAGACCCACCGCGACCAGGTGTACTTTTAATTATTGAAAAGTAGTGAAAGAAAAGAAACAGACAAAAACTAAAATATAAAATAGAAAGAACTAAGGTAGGCCGTAGGTAGAAGTCCATGAGCAACGGTAACCGCTTTCGATCCGATGGCTCGGTAGCTCGTCTGACTACAGGGTAACAAAAAAAAATCATACATATTAAAATTGTAATTTAATTGAACACAAAGAACAACTTACCATTAAAATCTTCATTGTTTTAATCGAAGAAATAATGAAAATGAGTTATGTATAATGTTTTTATAGGTAAATCTGACCTCGACACATTATTTACTCTTTCAAACTATATTATGCATATAATAGAATAAAAGACATACCTTATGTAATGTTCTTTACTCTAAATTTACGGATTTACTCAGCAAACTTACCTTATGTGTTCCCTCCAGATCTAGAAGATGTAACCCTACTCTGTATGAATACTTCGTGAGCACAAAGTACCGAAGAAATTCTTTTTTAATAAGAGCTGTTACTTCCTTTAATCAGTCAGCAAGAAATTTTGATCTAGATGTATTTAACACGCCGCTAGCAGTGGCCAGACGCCTAATCAGTAATTATTACTTCTCGTTGCTTCAATAACAATTTCATTTGTTAAACATTATTCTTTCTTTGTTATTTTGTTTTTGTTTGTTTGTTCTTTTTTTATACTATTTTTTAGATACGCCTAGTTTTAGAGCACCGGAAATGTTTGTTTCTTAAGTTAAGTCATATAAGTATACCCCTCACAACTTTTGTTATTGATAATTCTGTTATCTTATTAGTGAGGACCATTAATTGGCTTTATGTTTCTACCTTTGTAAATTTTATCATGTAATTTTAGCTGTAGGTCTTCCTTTAAATAAATAAATTAAGATCGTTCAATTCGTTTAGTATTCAGTTTCGGGGTAGACTGTACGGTTCAGTACTAATTGACAACAACCTATTACTGTCCACTGCTGTCTCTTCACTATAGGGATCAGGGGCCTTACCACCACCTTTACAATAACTATTCAAATGCGGGGCATTTCAGTTTAGGTACCTATACTGAATCGCTTCGTTTCGTACCATGACGTGTTTAAAGTTGAACGGAATTGGAATAGCTATTAGTGAACGATAGACCGATGTTTGCCTCTGAGTCGCATAAAAAATCGCTTGTTGTGCAAAAGTGACAGCGCTATACACTACCGCATAAGTTTGTCTCGTTCTCACATGACAGCTGGTTTCGTTCAAAAATCAACATGATTTAGGCTTGGTTTACACTTTTAACTTTACCGGTTTTTGAAAACATGCAATAATAATTTCTAAATCCATAATTATAATAAAATATATGACTTTCAATAAGAATGGACGTTTCTTTGTTTATTTTCAATGTATTTAACAAAAGTAAAATATTAATAACGAATTATTGTACTGTTGCGTTAATCTTGACATCTTCTGTCAAAATATTTTTGAACGGATTTTTTGTTTATGTTCGATAATGTCAGTTACAACTTGTCTCAATGTTGATTTGGCGGCTACTCAAATTTTGAATGTTTGATAAAGTGTTGAAGTTTTCCAGATTATTTTACTTAAAAATGTCGTAAGTATGTTTTATAAATTGCAAATGTTTCAATTATTTGGTTTACGTGAGACCGTTTTTTTAGATCAAGATCTCATCCACATAAGATTTCCTCAAATTTGAAGTGTTTTTATAACTTTCAGCCGACGACGAGTAACATATACTCAATTGGAGAGCCTTTGGGAGTTTTTGAACCAGCACAGGAATATTGCAACCGGCTACAATAAAAGTGCGCATGCAAGGGAGTATTCGAGGAGAATGTGGGAAGCCTTAGCAGGTATTCTAAACTCCCAAGGTGAAGGAGCACGAAAAGACTGGAAAAGTTTGAACAAGGTTTATATAAGTCTTTTAATTATTGTGTTTTATTAGGATCAAGCTAAAATAGTGTACTCTAAACTCTACTGAAACAATAGTTTGGTATATGTTTAAAATATCTCGAAAATAAGTGAAAAGGCAAATTGTTTTTTTTTGTCGTTTTCACGGTATACTTGTTCCATAATTATATCATTTATAAAATATTTATTATCCACTTTCAGTACTGGAATGACTTTAAGTCAAAATTAAAAACTAAAGTTGCAAGCATAAGAGCTTCGCAACAGCGAACTGGAGGTGGACCACCTAGGGAAGGTCAGTTATCTGAATTAGAATTAAAGTTCCTAGAACTTTTAGGGGACAATTTTGGGACTGGCCTCCCTGGGGCCAGAGTTGAGCCATTCAATCAAGTATGTATAGTATTGAGATTATGTATACAGTACTGAGAACTTTATTATAAAATTGTAATTTTTTTTATATTTTTCATTTCCAGCCATTACTTGATGAGCCACTAGCATTATCTGGGGCAGGATCAGAGAGCCTATTGCAAAATTTTGCAGTACCAATCCCGCCCCAACAACCAATACAAAATTCGGTGAACCACCAGTCACCACCACTAGTTCTGCATTCACCAGATGTACCACCTTCTCCAATTGTCGCACCAACACGTTGGCGACCACGGCCTGTGCAAAGTCCCAGAACAGTGCCATGATGCCGACACCGGCGGAGTCGCCGTCAGGAGTTGCCCATAACTATGGACTCAGCACGACGCTCCTTAATAAGGATTTCCGAGGAAAGGGCAGTGGATGAAAGACGGAGAACTGTTTTACTAGAAGCTTTGCTCCAGGAAATAAGGGAAATAAAAGAAATGTTTATATCAAGGTACATTCTATATTATAAACATTCAAACAGTACCCTCAATGTTGTCGCGTATTTAAGCATTCAAAGGGACAGATTATAATATATATTATAATATATTGATACATTTTTAGATATCCTGTACCATCTGACGGATAAGAGCAGCTCTTGTGGACTGGCCCTGTTGCAACGCCTGGTTGTGATGGCTCACATCGCTGCCATTAATGTGCAACTGCAGAGATACCTCTTGTGATGCTTCTTCCTCCTCAAGCGATGGTTCAGGGAGTTGAGCCTTATTGCAAATGTTATGCAAAATAACACAGGCATTGATCATTGAAGCAGCCATGTCGGGCTTGTAGTGCAGCATCCTATGCACCAGCAGACACCGAAAACGTGCTTTAAGAAGACCAATAGTCCTCTCAATGACATTTCGGGTCCGGACATGCACGTCTGTGTAAAATCGTTCCGGTGTACCTGGTGCTGCATTCACTATGGGTGTCATCAAGTATCTTCTTAAAGGATATGCGGAATCACCTGTGAAAAGCAAATTATTACTTTAATAAGAACACTTTATGTTGATTATTTAACAAATTTTATTATTTTTTAAACTTAACTATAATTTGAATTTATATTTAATATTGTAAATAGTTAATTACAAAATACTTTTTAGGTTAAGTTTTATTTGTTATTAGAATATTAAATAAAAAATTCTTACCAAGAAGCCATGTTTGTTCATTGAGATTTTCTAAAAATGTTTTTATAGGATGATTATTAAAAATGAACGAATCATGTGTGGCTCCTCCGAAGCTTGAGTCCACACTGGTAATGTCCATATTGGCATTGCAAATCTATTAAAAAAAAGGATTTTTAGGAGTAAGAGGAGAGATAGTAGTTAAATAATTATAAAATATTACTGTAGAACATCTTTTCTAATGGATTTCTTTGCGTTCTGATAATGAAGCAATGAGAAAAAGATGATTTGAATGTTTACCAGTTGAACATTAATTGAGTGGTAATGTTTTCTACAAAAGAAACGTTCTTCATGCTCAGAAGGTCTTATAATGGCAACCTGTGTGCAATCAATGCATCCCAGAACACCAGGTATACCAAACTTAGTATAAAATCTGAAAAGTTTAGGATATCATTATAATTTGTAACTAATAGAAATACATATATTTATTTAGTTTTCGAACTTACGCTGCCCTTGTATTGTTTCTCTCATTTAAAGTTCTTGGGAAAACAATATATTTATCCCTCATTTGTTGACTATTTAATGCAGCAGTCACTTGAGCCAGTGCCGAAGAGACCGTCTGTTGTGCCATGGAATGCGCAGCAACATCCCCGATAGGCCTCTGGTACGCACCAGTAGCATATATTGACAGAGCAGTTAAAACCTTGAATAGTCAATAAAATTTAAATACATCTTGTTGAGGAAAGAGATACTTTACACTGATTTTATTGTAATAAATTTATTTACACGAATTACCTTATCTTTTACTGATAAATCAGTTCCTTTTACAGGCTCTCTAAACAAAGGTTTTAACTCTTCACATAGTTCAAGAGTTAATTGTTTAGAGAGCCTGTAACGCCGCATAAATTCTACATCCTCCAAGTGAAACGGGTCCGACATGGAGCGTGATTCGGCCCTGTTTTGCTTTTTAGCTGCATTTTCAGCGTAATCACTCTCCAAAAATTCGAACAGAATCAATTCATCAGACATCTGTAAATTAAGGTTATGTGTGTAATTGTTTCAGCATTTACAGAAAATTATAGCTAAAAATAGCATTTTAAGTTTTAATACTTACTTTTCCTTCTTAGATCTATGAAATTCACAACTTTTTTCTTGCTATGACACGATATTTCTCAAAAAGATTCAGTTAGTGAAACGAAAATAGTAACTTTTATTGAATTGTTGATTTTGACAGAATAGCTACTCAGTGTAGGTTCTAAAAAGAGGTCATGGTACGAATTATAGCGCAATTGAACGAATGAAATAACATGGCGGTGCAACTTCACTCTAGAATCGCTATACGACAATTGACCGTAAAGTCGATCGCAATAAAGGACTTGTGGTACGAAATAGCAGAACAGTTCAGTATAGGTCCTATATTGGATAGCAATAAGAGGTCGTGGTAGGCCCCCTGGTAAAGTTCACCACGCGACTACAATGCGGGGGTTTCTGATGTCTACGAAGGAATTTTAAAATCCTTTTCAGATATGCAGGTTTCACGATGTTTTCCTTCACCGTTTCTAGCCAGTGGTGTTGTGAAAAATATCGTTTTCATATTAAGATTCAGAGGTACAAGCCTGCATCTTCTGCCTGCATGGCAATCAAAAAAAAAAAAAAGAAACATATTTATCTTTATCTTTAGTTTCCTAGTAATGGACTAATATCACAAAGTTAAAATTTTCGAGAAAAAGCTTAGACAGACGAAAATATGTTCACTTATTGCTAACCACATAGGCAAATGCATTATCGAATCACAAATTAGTATCGGTCATCATGGACCTCTTCGATTTCAGGAAACCTGCGGCCTACGTCTTACTATTTCGCAAAAAACTAAGTAGTTATAGAAAACTACTGAACCCTACCGAAATCGTGGTGTAGTGGTTAAAACGCTTGCCTTCCAAACGAGAGTTCCGTATTCAAAAACGGCTTGTTTCTCCAAATCTTAATGTGAAAAGGATTTATGTGCAATTTTACACCACACCGCTGACTAAACACGGTGAAGGAAAACATCGTGAGGAAACCTGCATGTCGGAAAAGGGTTCTAAAAATCCTTCGATAATCATCGAAATATGAAAACAATAAAAAATGTGAATAATCATATTTATTTATAAATTTTTCTGCAGGTTTAAAATTTAAATGCTGTCCCTTAAATCATTTTAGCCAACATAAGTAGTAAATACATAGAAATTATTACATAGTATGTATACATATGAACATTAATCACTATTACATGGATAAAACTCGCTACTTACATATATTACATTACAACTGAATGAAATAGCTTTATAATGATAACGTATTTTAGGAAGCTGTAAACAAGTTTTTACTAAAATCTATCCTTCTTAGTGAATTTAGTTCAGAATGTGGTAAGTTTTAATACTTAAGATAAACTAATAATAAATGAGAAATAAATAAGTAATCGATATATATATATATATATAATGGAGTTACATTAATAATTGAAATAATACAAATAGAAGATAATAACAAGATACCTTGCGTTTTAAAATTATTTGCACGCCATAGTTACTCATTTTGAATTACTCAGAACAAACCAACATATATGTAGATAAAAATGGTCAAAAATGTTAGTTTAATGTTTTAAACAGACACTTCAATGTAATGTAATTAAATAGATAAATTGTGATGTAAATAAAATTAATAAACATGATTTTTGGATCATGCGGCCTCCACTTTTTACTTCCCAGTATTTTTTGGGTCTTTAGTAGCTGTAGCGGCTTGGGCTGGCGGGTCTGGGTTTGGTCCTTTGCCTGAACTTCCTCCTGAACTTCCACTTGAACCTTTGCCTGAACTTCCGCCTGAACTTCCGCTTGAACCTTTGCCTGAACTTCCTCCTGAACTTCCTCCTGAACTTCCTCCTGAACTTCCACCTGAACTTCCTCCTGAACTTCCACCTGAACTTCCTCCTGAACTTCTACCTTTAGCAGGACTAGCTATCGGACTGGATTCAGATAGTCCGATAGTAAGGACTAGGACAAAACAAAGTACCTGTGAACAAATCATTTATTTTAATATAGTAACAGCACACTGTTGATTATGGGGCGGAAAAATTGACGGGGGCGGAATAATTGACTGGGGCGGAATAATTGAAAAAAATACATTAAATGTGTCTTCCGTAAGAGTTTTCATAGCATTTTTTTTTAATTAAAACAAAAAATAAATTATAGTTATTACAATGCATTTCTTTTGATTGTTCTTTTGATTAAAACTATATTATGTGTATTCGTTCAAAGCGAACCGTAGGCACAATGTTGGTAGACCCCACACAAGATGGACATTTTGACATGACGGACATTTTGAGATGGATATTGGACGATCTGGTCAAGATCGCGGGAGGTCACTGGATGCAGATGGCGCAGGACCGGTCGATGTGGCGAGGTTTGGGGGAGGCCTATGTCCAGCAATGGACGTCAATAGGCTGATGATGATGTTCAAAGCGAAAACATTTGTGGCAGAATTCCTACGCTTACGCTAGTGTTCTTCTGACCTACGTAGTAGCAGTGTACCATAGGTTTTAGTGTCTTATGAAAAAAAATATCCTACTCTCTAAAACATCAACTATTTGCTAGTTAAAATTCTATCATGTGGTAGGGCACTTGACGGGCTTTGGATAGCCTACTGAAGTAACTAGGTGACACATCGCTGCTAAAGTAGGCCTTTTGTTTTTGAAAGGAGTGACTCGAACTGCCATCTGCCCTCTTGGTAACGTATGTGGGAGCAGCTCCTGCAGCTCATAATCAGCGTCCGAACCCCAGCTGAGGACAGAACCCAGCACGGCATTGTGTTTATGTGCCGCCCCGTCACCCCAGGACGCCAAACAAGCAACGGCGATAACTACCGGATCTCTCAGTCAGCGAGCTAACCTAAACCCGCAAATATAGGGCAAGTCGTAATTCAGTGGCGACTTACCACAAAAAAAGGGATTCATAGATTTAGAAATACGATTAAGAATAAAATCCGGCTATGGAATGAGCTCCACGGTATTCCCAGAGCGCTATGACTTGTCTTTCTTAAAACGAGGCTTGAGAAAGGTCATTAAATTTAGTTAGTGACCCCTCAGTGTCCCCTGACATTTCAGAGGTCCACGAGGATCCACTTACGATCAAGTGGCCCGTTGGTTTGCCTGCCTACAGGCCATAAAAAAGTGTTAGTGTACTTTCATGCATTTTGAATGAGTTATTACCACGATATTTAATTAATTGAGTGGTCTCGATATTTCAACGTTGTTGCAAACGTCATGATCACGAGCAAACTGGATACTGCGGGTCGATTTACGAGCAAACAAATCGGTCTACCCTCTTTCTCTTTCGCTTTTGGGTAGTACCAGTGGAACTCGAACTCACATCACGACACACCACACTCACTGTATCTACAAGACTCTCCGAGCATGAACCCTTAATATGCATGAAAGTATCATAGAAAACCGCAAGTGTTTGAACAAGTGTTAGTGTAGTTTCACAGATCACCCATTATTTCTATTACAATTGTTATTTTGATTGTTTTTTCTTGTTTTCGCTTTAGCTTTATTTGCGACTTTCTTAGATTAGTCTACTTATATGTAACCTTAATAATTGATAGGAACCATATTAGTTGCGCTGTATAAACTTATGAGTCACTTTAATTTGTGAAAACTTTGTTGGTCTCTGTATTATTATTATTCATAAAATTATCTGTAACTTTATGACTGTTTGTTTCCCAAATAAATAAATTATTTTAAATTACAATATTGTTATCAAAATTAATATTAACAGAAAACTGCTTACCAATAGAAGCTTCATGATTGTATCGAAGTGATAATGAAAAATATTGAACTAGTCAAGTTTATATAGGTAAAATCTGACCTAGATATCACATTACTCCTTCAAAATCACATGTATTGAGTAACATAGATAAACCTTATGTATTGTTAAGATTACTCAATCCTTTTTTTCTTAATATTCCAATAGATATACCTACCCTATGTATTGTCCTGAGTTAAGATTACGAAATACAAATTTTCGTAATATTTCAAGGGTGTTTAAGTGAGTTTCGTATAGAAGTATATCTTTTTAAAATAAAAATCAAAATCAAATATATTTTACTGTCGACATAGGTATTTACATTTAGGTCTTGTATTTGAAGTAGTCTGGTCTGCCATGCTGCGCCATTTTAGGCTTACAATATCTAGGTAAATGATTGCGAATGATGTCATTCTTGTCAGTTAACACAAATTTAACAATTTTAAAAATGTATTAACTTGCACTGGATGTAACTATGTAAGTTCGGCTGGAATCTGGTTAGCTAAATTTGACAAACATCCCGGTTTCCGATTGAACTAACATTTCGCACGCAGATGTATATCGCGTGACAATGCAATAATATGACAAAATGACGCTGATCTGATGATGGACTCGAAAGATAGTTATAGGAACTCCTGTACTATATTATAAGAAAGACCTGTCGGTTTTGGTCTCGTTTTACTTGTCTTGGCTAGTACTCTACTGATATTCAGGATCTTAAAAGTTTGGATTGAAAGTTTTCTTTAAAATAAATTATTTTATTTTTAATTAGAATAGAATAAATATTTATTTCAAACTATAACAGAATACTTATACTAAACTAAATCTGAGTAACAAATATAGTTTGAAAACGGTTACTGTTCGGGACGACGACAGCGTTCCTTCCCGAGTCGTTGGATTGCAGAATTTCGACTGTGGCAAGCAGTTCAAGTGCCCTTGTACTTCACGGCTTGGCTCCAATAAAAATCCGGATGATTATAAATCTTGATTTATTCGTCCATAAATACACTATTATTATGGCGGTTCCAGATTGATGCTTGAGTTCGTTCCGTATGTCTGTTCCGTTTGAGAGCGAGCGCCGGACTGCGTTGAATTGTTTTTTTTTTTTTTTTTTTTGGGATAGGAGGAATCGCTGTTGGCCCTCAGGCCTTTACAGCTTCGCCAGGATGGAGGTGCGAGCTCAGAAGGGGCTCAGCTGAGAAAGGGTAGGAAGGGACTGCTAAAAGTCGCCGCAAGGCAACTTGTTAGCACATAATGATTCTACCACTGGATTCGGAACGCGACCCAACTGAGAAGAACCAGCAAGAAACTCAGCGGGCGTGCAAATAATGAAAAGCAGTACACCAGAAAATAATTTATTAAATAACAAACTAAAACGAACTTGCAGGAAACGGGTGATGATGATGATGCTTCATGGGGCACGTTGAACTCTGCGTCGAGCTCGACGATGACGAGTGAGGAATCCGGGGCGCCGTCTCGGTCTGTCAGCATTAGGGCTGTCAGCGAGCAGCGTCGTCAGCGCGTCGGGAGGGTCCGTGAGGACGTGTCGCGGGCGTCGGCGTTTCGCCTTACGGGCGTGGGCGGGGTCGGGCGCGTAGTTCGCGGCGGCTACGATGAGAGGATTACTATGATCCTCCGCGGTCTTGAAGTATCGCTCGGAAGCTTGCTTCAAGAACTTAGAGACGGGGACGAGGTCGAAATCGTCATGAAGGTCGACGTTCCGCATATACCACGGAGCACCGACGGCCTTTCGCAGAAACCGATTCTGCAGAACCTGGAAGGACTTTAGGTGGGAACGCGCCGCATGAGCGAACGCTGGACTTGCATAAGTCATGATGGGTCTGACGCAAGTTTTGTAAAGAGTCAACTTATTACGAAGTGACAATTTACTACGCTTGCAGATCATGGGGTTGAGTCTACCGAGGATGAAAGCGGCGCGATCGCGCACGGCTTTGATGTGCTGACGGAAGGTCATGGCACGATCGAAGATGACACCTAAGTATTTGACCTGACGGGCCCAGGGAATGGGGCGACCGTAGAGAGTGACTGGGGGAGTTTCATTCCTCCGGAGAGTACGACTGCGGGACTCCGCAGTCGGGAGACGCCTCGAGGATCTTTCGAAGAGCACAGCTGTACTCTTCGCAGGGTTCACTTCGATGCGCCACTTCCGAAACCAATGACCTAATGCTGCGGCGGCTGCCTGAAGTTGTTTGACGATGAATGCCCTGTTTCTATCGGAATAGAAAACGGCAGTGTCATCGGCGAAGAGAGCCAGTGAGGTGGGGAAAGTACGAGGAATATCACTCGTAAACAAACTGAAGAGTAGGGGGGCGAGGACGGAGCCCTGAGGGACTCCGGCGTTAATGGGACGAGAGGAGGAACGGACGCCCTCCAATCGATACCGAAACGAGCGATTCGACAGGTAGTCTCGAATGATGAGCACGAGACGATCTGGCAGACCCAGTTCGTACAGCTTGTACAGCAAGCCGTTGTGCCAGACTCTGTCGAACGCCTTCGCGATATCGAGAAAGAGAGCGCCCGTGTAGACGGGCCTGACGGGACTGTTCAGACCGGTGAGGATGTGCTCCGTGAGGCGGTGCACTTGTTGGGTACACGAATGTCTGGCGCGGAATCCAAACTGTTCGTCGGGGAGGAGGTGGTTGGAAGACACAAAGTCCCAAAGGCGTCTGTAGAGCACCCGCTCATACAGTTTGCCTAGGGACTGAAGGAGGCTAATGGGACGGTAACTACTCGGGTCGTTACGGGGTTTACCGATTTTAGGAATGCCGATAACTTCTGCTTCTTTCCAGATATCCGGAAAGGCGCAGTGTGTCATAGCGGCATTGAAAATGGTGACGAGGAAGCAAATAAGTTGCCCGGGAAAGAGTTTGAGAACTCTATTGGAGATGCCGTCGGAGCCGGGCGCCTTGCGAGACTTCGAGTACTTAATGAGATCTTTCACCTCGTCGGTGGTGACGGGGGGTAAAGAGACCGTGGGCGGAAGGGAAGATCTGCGCGCGACTTCCCTGTCCACCATTTCGACGTGCGCGGGGTCCGCGGTGGCATCGCTGAGCGTACACTGGGCTTCCAGTGAATCCGCCAACAGCTCCGCCTTCTCATCGTCATCGAACGCTACGCGACCACCAGCGGGGTGGTTGAGAGGCGGCAACGTCATAGTCGAGTCGTTCCTTAGAGTCCGAGTTAACTGCCAGTACGCTAAGTGGGAGGGTTTGATTCCTTCAAGAAAGGAACCCCACCTGGAGTTCCGATGCTCTGCAATGCGACGCCTCACATCACGCTGCAAGGCGCGCATGCGAACCCGGTTCTCCACGGTGGGGTAGGAGTCGAAGGCTCGGATCGAAGCGTTTTTAGCTCGGATGAGCTCCCTAATTTCATCGGGCAGTTTGAAGCGGAGAAAAGCATCCGCCTCGACCTGCCTCGATGCCCTATCTATGTGAGACTTAATGTCTGAAGTGAATGCGTGAAGCGCCTCTGTGGTTTCCTGAAGGGAAGGAGTGGACTGATCCGGGCCTTCAGAGAGAGAAGGAGGAACGGCGTCCGCCAGGCTGGCGCCTAAGACGTGCCAATCGACGACGGTTTTCATGATGGGTTCCGCTGATGGCGGGGGGCCTAACTGCATGATAACCGGGCGGTGATCCGAATCTAATTCAGAATGCACCTCGATAGAATGCAAGCTCAATGTCACATTCTTGAGAAGGGCCATGTCCAGGATATCCGGCCGATGCTGGATATTGTACGGATAATGAGTCGGTTCGAGAGGGGCTACGATATCGAACTCCAGGACGTCAATCAGACTATCGAGACGTCTGCCGTTCGGGGTTGTGGCGACGCAACCCCACCTAGCATGCTTGCAGTTGAAGTCCCCCGCCAGAATGACGGAGTTCCCCATACCGAGAAGCGCCTCGAGGTCGCTTTGCAAGACTGGTTTGTCGGGAGGGAGATAGACGGACGCGATGACGATGGACGAGTGGCCCGTCAGTGCGATGCGGCACACTGACGCTTCCATGTTAACGAGCGCGGGGGGATCGAGCGGCACGCAATGCAACACTCTCCGGTAGTAGATGGCAGTCCCACCTCCGGATGAGGTGAGTCTGTCGTTCCTAATCATGACGTAGTTCGCGATTCGGGGGTCACGCGTCGAAGGATTGAGGAACGTTTCCTGCACTAAGAAAATATCAACTTGATGACTTCGTAAAAAGTCAGCAATTTGATCGCGTTGAGAGTAGAGACCGTCGGCGTTAAAAAGACCGACGGTGAGGGCGTGGGGCCTACTTCTTTGTGGTGTACTACCCATAATCAAAGTTAATTAATTTTAGGCACACGAGCGGATGTGCTGGGGACTGCGTTTTGGTTATTATTATGGAGACCGGACGAGAAGGCCTGCCACACATCGATGTATGCCAGGAACACCTCCATACGGTCTCCCTCCGTGTTGCAGGCGTTATGCGCCTCAATAAACTCAAGGAAACGCTCGGGCGTTACCGACTTAAGCACGTGAAAGAACGCGGCGTTTTCTTTCATCAGTCCGGAAGAGAGCGCCGGGCGCTGTGAGACGGGGGCGCGGGGCACCGGTTGTGCCAAGAGGGCGGGCGGAGCCGGGGCGGCGGCGGGGGGCGCGCGTGATGTTGACTGCGCTGCGGGTGCGCGAGAGGAACGGTTAGTGCCCGGAAGGGGCCACGCGTTTGTCTTGGGCAGCGGTGCCGGGACGAATTTTTCCACCGGCGGCGGTTGGGGGGCCCTAATCTTATTTTGACGCGCGGTGCGTCGGTTAGGCTTCGGAGCCATCGGGCAGCCGCGGTAGTTGGCCGTGTGGCCAGCTCCGCAGTTCACGCACGACGGGGGCTCCGTCGCGGTGTCCCTACGCCGTGGACAGTCGGCTGTCGCGTGGTCGTCTAGGCACTTCACGCAGCGCGGGCGCGCGAAGCAGTTCCTGGAAGAGTGACCATATTGTTGGCAGTTGTGACACTGCCCGGGCATGTCCCTCTTGTGAGGGGCCTCAAATTTGAGACCCGATAGCTGGCAGACAGTCTTCAGTTTGAAGATTTGTTTGCCGCGGTCGGAAGCCTCGACGATGGCAAGGACCATGTTATATGGTTCCCTGCCTCTGGCCTTGTACATCCGGTGTACGGCCACTGTTGGGACTCCTTGGGAGATGAGATCCTCTTTGATGAGATCAACCTCAATCTCCTTCGGAAGTCCGCGGATCACAACCCGGAGATCGCGCTCTTCTTGGAGAGTATAGGTGTGAAAACCTATACGCTCCCTACGGAGGAAGCTGGAGAGAGCTCGGTGGTCCTGGGAGGTTGCCACCTTAACTTGAATGCCGGCGGCAAGGTTGCGCGCCGACAGGAAAGTGATGCCCTCCTCGCGGTTGTGGAGGGCATGGGAGATGTACTGCCACTTGCTCTTGTCGCGGATGACAAGAGGTGGCGGGGGAGGTCCGTCCGGCCGGCGGGGCGGCGGAGAAGGGGAGGCACGCGACGAGCTAGCGGAGGATGACGAGGCCGGCCTCGGACGAGGGCCGCCGTCGGCCCTTGTGATCTTAGTAGCGGCCTTCTCGCGGGAGGAGGCCGCCCTCTTTTTGCCCTTGGAGACAACCTCGGTGAAGCCGTCTCCTTGGGCGACGATCTCCTCGACTTCCATGTCGAGGAGATCGACCGAGGGCGAAGCGCCCCCGCTTCGCCCTCGGTGCGGCGCGACGCACCGGGCGCGGGCGCGGGTTGGGATGACGCGGGAGGCGCGGCGGGGGTGGACGCGGAGTCCGCTGTCCGGAGCGGAGCGCACGCGGGCGCCGGGGATTTGCGTGATCGCAGGACGGTCGCCTTAAGGGCAGGGGGTATCGGGGTACCGGGTTTAGCCTTAGGGGCTGCAGGGGTGGGTGAGACGCGGGCGGCATTCGCGGATGCCGTGGTGGTGAGGGCGGGGTTTCGGCGAGGGTCCCTGGACGCGGACGGGATCTGCTGCTCCAGGAATCGCTGGTACTCCTCCCAAATCTCCGGGCTGCGCTTCTTGAGGAACTCCGCAAGGCCCCTCTCCGCTTGGAGAGAGGCCATCTCGTTCAAAGCTAAACCGCCTTAAAGAAGGCGGGTCCCTAAAACGACCTCGCTCCCTGGGCAGTGAATGCCACTGCAAGCAGAAACGCAGGGAACGGCAATTCGCCTTGAAAAAGGCGAATTGTTTTGACGGTTGCCCTAAGCTAACTAGCCCTCAAGGCGGTGAATGGCACCGCAAACCGATACAAGAGGGGCAACAGCGCCTTGAAAAAGGCACTGATGATACAAAAAAAAAAACAAAAAAGGATCGCCGACAAACGACCGCAACGATCAAACGAAGACCGCGCCGAAGCACAGTCAACGTGACGTCAGGCGCGTGTGAGCGAGATGGGCGTATCGTACGGACACAGCGAGCGTTCAATACAGAGCGTACAAGAGCACGTCTGCACCGGACGACGACTGCGAGCGGACCCTGCGTTGAATTGCACAAAAACGCGCCTCTTTATATATCGTACGCGGGAACGATGCCGCTAGCGCTCTCGCTCTTTCAAGTCAACAGTCAAGGATCAATCTGTTACAATCTTAATATGATACTTATCTTACTCGTTACATTACTTGAGTATCTTAATACAATACAAAAACATTAATATTTACTTAATTTTAATAATTACATCACAATTTCACTGTTCTACACGTACTGGCACTGTAACACTCACTGTTAGTCCCGAATAGTTACCGACTCAGCAATGTCGACAGCACCGAAAAACGGTACCACGACACTGGTCTTCCGTTGGCACCAAGTGACGTGCACGCAGGCACTGTGCTAATTAGCTTCAAATAATAATAATAAAGAAAAACAACTATAATGCAAGACAAAGAGTTCAAATGATGAGATAAACGACTACGTGCGCCTCCATCAAAGAAATCAATCATCTAAGCATAAATTTAGTGTGGCTGAAAACAACTTAAACACAGTAAAGCTTATAAAAGCTTGTAAAATATCTCTAAGTTAGTAAAACTACAAAAAAGAAACAGTAAAAAAGTCGTTTTGATAAATATTTATTTAAAAAAAAATTGTTTGCCTGTAAAGTCGGTATACGAGCGAAAGTTTTACGTGACAACGACTCGGGCATGGTTAGCCCGCCTAAGAGCGAGAGAGAGGCATAAAAAGTGAAAAGCACGCGTGCCTCTCACTCGTTCTCATTGTGAGCGCATAACGTGAGCGGAGCGTAACGCAGTTTCTTGAAGTGTCACCCGGCAAACCAATTTATAAGACGTTGTCACGTCAAAAACAATTATAGGTAATAATATCATAAAACAGAAGCTGAACATTTCTTACTTTCATGTGTTTCTTCCGTATTTACAAGCTTTATATTAACTTGCTATGGATGTACCTAACTATGTAAGTTCGGGTGGAATCTTGCGACTTTAATTTCACAAACTTCCTAATTTCATTCACAATTCAACTTGCAAGATTCCACTCGAACTTACATAGTTACATCCAGTGCAAGTTAATATAAAGCTTGTAAATACAGATACCCTGGAAACAGCGTCCTCGAAGGTCACGACGTTGCTGAGGAATTTAATAATGATGATTATGATAGCAATGATGATGAACAATTAAATGATGATAATCAACAATAACTAGGCAGTCTTATTTATAAACAATTACTGGTCCTTCTGCTATTGATTAAAGCTTAGTTTATCCATTTTTTCAGCTTCTCTCAGATGAAAAGTGAAATAATATATTTCAAAGTAAATATACAGGGTGATTTGCTAGACAGGGTACATATTGCAGAAGGGTGATGAGTACTCTGTTCTAATACGGAATATTACAAAAAATAAGGAAAATTACAAATTATTATTATTTTTTTTTAATCTAAATCCGACAAAACTACCTCAAACATAAGCAATTTCGGCTTAAAGAGTGTTGACTAATGACCTCTAGTGATCTCGCGCACCCCACACCTCCGCCACACCCATCAGCTGTCAAAAAACCATCATTTTGCAAGAATTTTAGGTATTTTTAAGTTGCGATTATTAAGGCATTAAGCCATATTCTATGGTAATAATATTTTTACTGGTCGTATATAACCATCAGCTACCATGACCTTCAATATGTACCCTCACTAGGAAATCACCCTGTATATGTAATACATTTTGAAAGTCAAGACAAAAAAAACTTTGGAAAGGTGTCATGGGACACCCGAATAGAACGAAGATCCTTTCGATTAAAAGATATCTTATAATTTAAAAGGAACGTGTTTTAAAAGATTTTGATCACAGCGCCATCTAGCGATAAACATCTAAAACAAAAAAGTGTTGTGACTACTAAAAAAGTGTAGTGACAACTTTTCGTAAGATTTTTTTCCATCTCTTTTTTTCGATAACTCGTGATAAGGAACTTCGTTTCAAAAGATAATTACACTATTACTAAAGTTTCTCCTCGTTAAGAAGTTAGAAAATTATTTATTGCACACGAAAATAAATGTATATGGGCGAACTTAATGTTAAACAGCATTATCTACCAGCCAACCATGGTGAAATGTAGATAGTATAAGGTAGTGCATGAAACATTTAAGTTATAGGTGAAGAAAGGAATAGACTACAGGCCCATGAAGAAAAATTTGTGGCCCATTTTTGTACGGCATCTGTATCATACTATTTAAATACTGCTTCTAATCCATTATTCCTCAACGCCGTCCAAAAATCATGCGACAAGGGGAAAAAACGATGGTTGCAATCCCCTGAATGATCACCTGCACTCACTTGGACAGCTTACAAGTGACGGCATAGTACTGAATCTTATTATTTTATGCTAGAATTTCGTTTTAGATAGGTCACCTGGTGGTTCAAATGACCCATAATTTTTCTTCATGGGCCTGTAGTCTAGAAGAAACTCAGAGAGGGAGAGAAAATCATAGCTTCCGATTTATAGAGCGCTTTTTCTGTCGCACGATTCTTTGTGACATTCATTGTCCATTGTTGTTCTTATTCAATTTAACATTTAATGTATTATAGAATCGTTTAAAACTCTAAATATTTTTGCATAATTTCCAAAAAAGTCGAAGTGCATTTATTCTTGCCCCAGTCATACATGATTACATAGTTACATCCAGTGCAAGTTAATATAAAGCTTGATATACGTCCGTAAGGTTTGAAATCAAATCAAAAATCAAGAATAAAACATAATATGATGTATTAAAATATTTATTTAAACTTTCTATATATTTTAGCTTTGCTTTTCCAAAACAATTTTCTTCAGACATTTTTTTACAAACAGACAAAAATGGTAAAGAATAACTTATAAAGGGTGATCAATGATGGTAGATATTGAAGGAGGGGGATGAGTACTCTGTTCCAAAATGGAATTTTAAATAATAATATTTTTATTACAAAAAAATTAAAACGACCGACTTCCATTTCTCAACCATAGCACAAAAACGACCAGTCAGATCTATATGAAATTTATATGAGATAATGTCCAAAGTGTCTGCTTCCTAACAAAAAAAAACAATCATCGAAATTGGTTCATATAAAAAAGAAATACACGCCAAAACGCCTAGCAAACCGTGAAATTTTGACCGTTAAAAATACACATTTGTAAACACAGATCCAAAAGTACTTGTTCGATATTAAAAAAAAAAAAATGGGACCTAAGTTCAACCATCACCTTTCATCTGACACCAGAATCATTCAAATCGGTCCACCGAAACTGGAGTTATCGAGGAACAAACATAAAAAAACATACAGACGAATTGAGTACCTTCTCCTTTTTAGACGTCGGTCAAAAATCAGAAAAAGATAGGTACCTACTAAAAAAATTTGGTAAAAATCTAAATTCGACAAAACTATCCCAAAGAAAAACAATTTCGGACAACAGAGTGTTGACTACCTACCTGAAGTGATCTCGCGCACACACACGACACACACATCAGTTGTCGAGCGACAATCGTTTTTTTTTTTTTTTTTTTTTGTTTATTGCCATGTAGGCAGACGAGCTAACGGCCCACCTGATGGCAAGCGGTTACCGTCGCTCATGAACCTCTGCAATGTCAGGGGACATTGAGGGAATTTTAGATATTTTTAAGTTGCGTTTACTGGTAAAGGTGATATTTAATATTCTCCAGATATAATATTATTACTGATCATCAATCATTAACAAATCACCCTGTATACTTAGATATATAAATTGTAACAAAATAAAAGTATAAAACATTTGATCATGTGTCGTCCATTTTTATTCATCATAATCTATATATTCATCTTCTTCCAATTTCAAAAGGCTGGATACATTAAAAATTCTTGAATTATTGCCAAACCTTCTTGATGAAGATGCAGCTGAACTTGATGGTCCAGATCTCTGATCTCCTCTTCCAAAACTAGTTTCCGGACTGGACTCAGATAGTCCGATAGTAAGGACTAGGACAAAACAAAGCACCTGTGAAAAAAGTATTTGATTTTAATTTTACATTAAATGAATCAGCACGCTAATGAATGAACTCCGATAGTATAACATCCATCAGCAATGGTAACTACTTACGAGCAGGTGTCCTGTTCGTTAGTAGACGTCTACCTATCTATTATCTATATGGTTATAAATAATATTTTATTCCAAAAATGAAAATGGTCGACTTCCATTTCTCAAGCACAGCACAGAAACTACCAGTCGGATCTTTATCAAAAACTAGGGAACTTCGTCTGCGTCACTTCGATGAAGAGGTAGCTTATGTTCTTTCTCAGGGTCTAAAGATTGTCTGTGCCAAATTTCATCAAAATCGGTCGAGAGGTATAAGCAGGAAAGCGTAACAGACAGACATACAGACAGACAGAGTTACTTTTGCATTTATAATATTAGTAGGGATATATGAAACTATGTCCAACTTATACCATATTATGTCGACTCCTCACCTAGTGGAAGCCAGTTGATTAAAAAATTGCCCAGTAATTTCAATTAAGAAAAAAGTGTTAGCAAGTACCTATTCAGATCTCACATTATTTTAATATAAAAATATTATTTGAATGAAAATTGACTTACCAATAGAAGCTTCATGATTGTATCGAAGTGATAATGAAAAATATTGAAATTGTCAAGGTTATATATGTAAAATCTGACCTTCAAAATCACATGTATTGCAAAGTAGGGGAGATCGAGGGGAGTTGAAACAATTTTGACATTTTGTTTTATACACCAAACGCTATAGACAGGAATCATATGAGATTGATATCAATCCATAGATCATTCTCTAGAATTGCGAATGATTAACATAAAGAAATTGTAAACGTTAAATTTTGCGGTGAAAAATCGACTTAACCGTAACAAGTCAACTTGTTTCAACTCCCCTCATACCGAGGTAAGATGAAACAGGGATCGAGGAGAGTTGAAACATATGATTTTTAAGAAGTAACAAGGGCTGTATAATGATATAATTTAAAGGTATTTAAAGAAATAAAACTGTTGAAGTACGAAACAAACTTATTTATCATGTGTGTGTATTAGTTATGTGGTTTTGCACTGATACAATTTTCATTTAAGTAGTTAACTACAGGTCTAGTTTTTCTAATCAATAATAGTACGATTCATCAACACTTAAAGTAATGACCTATTTGTAACATCAATCAAAATAACAACCAGACAAAATGTTTTACGTTCTTCTTTCTAAGTCTATAACAAATATCTTACAATTATCTCACAAATGTATTGAAATATTACATAATTTACTAAATATATTCCAAATGTTTTGATCTTTTTCTGGTTTTTGTTTCTTCTAAGTTAGGTTTTTTCACCTTTTTCTTGGCTCTTCTAACTTATTCGATATCAGCCAGTTCATCTTTTATAGGAGTATCGGTTAATATAGCTGATTTTACTTTGCGTCTATTTCTTTGATTTCCTTGGTGAAGCCATTTCCGTCGCAAAGTTATCTCTTCTGCTGCGAGATCATATATTTCGCGAATTGCCATACCTCTGTCAGTCTTTCTTTTATAGGCATTCTTAAACAAAATAAAAAAAATAGATCAACCATAATACATAAAAATCGAAAACGAGGAGAGTTGAAACAGCCTTTTTCAAATCTCCTCAGTATGAAAAAGTGTTCCTATTTATATTCATTCTATTATTAAAAAACAAATATACAGAAATCAATTGTACCAAATATATAAAAAAATCTTTACTTAATGACCTTTCGAAACATATATAACTTAAAACAAAATACAAAACCCCTATCAAAATATAGGCATCGTAAAAAAACGTTTAAAAAATTATTTTCTTGATTTTTGACACATGGTACACATAACTCCACTACCACGCAACTCACGCGACTGACTGAACTGACACGGTCGCGGGTAGGTGGGTAGTCGTTGAAAAGCGACGTTGGAACTCGCTAACGGTTTTGAGTTCTAAGTAATCAGTAGTGTTTCAAATTCAAAACTAAGGTGTAGTTTCAAAACCCCTCGGTCTCCCCTACCTTATGTATTGTCATGCGTAATTACAAAATTCTAATTTTCTTACCATTCCATATATGTTAAGAGCGTATCAAATTAAAGTGTAAAGTTCTGTCCATAACCATATCGACGGATCCTATTTATACCAATTACCAACAAAAAGAAGAAAATCGTTTTTGACTGACTTCTAAACAGGAGATACTCAATTCGTCTGGTTTTTTTCGGGTATTAATTTTTTATATGAACCGATTTCGATGATTATTTTTTGTTAAGCAAGTTTAAGCAAGCCTTAGATCAAATATACTAAATCCAAACTATAATAGTGTAAAAATGATATAACAATATGTGGGAGTTGAACCGCATTAAAACCTCCAACCGCTCACAATCAGCGTCCGAACCCTGAATGAGACCAGAACCCGTTATCCGGGACGACACGGTGCGTTACGTCCATTGTTGTTCTTATTCAATTTAACATTTAATGTATTATAGAATTGTTTAAAACTCTAAATATTTTTGCATAATTTCCTAAAAGTCGAAGTGCATTTATTCTTGCCCCAAACATACATGATTAGATAGTTACATCCAGTGCAAGTTAATATAAAGCTTGATATACGTCCGTAAGGTTTGAAATCAAATAAACAATCAAGAATAAAACATATTATGATATATTAAAATATTTATTTAAACTTTCTATATATTTTAGCTTTGCTTCTCCAAAACAATTTTCTTCAGACATTTTTTTACAAACAGACAAAAATGGTAAAGAATAACTTATAAAGGGTGATTTCTCAATGATGGTAGATATTGAGGGAGGGGGATGAGTACTCTGTTCTAAAATCGACAATCGTTTTGAAGGAATTTTAAATATTTTTAAGTTGCGTTTACTAAGGCGATATTTCATATTCTCCAGTTATATATTATGACTGATATGATCATCAATTATCATGACAGAAATCACCCTGTATACTTAGATAGATAAATTATAACAAAATAAAAGTATAAAACATTTGATCTTGTGTCTTCCATTTTTATTTACTTTCCAGCTTTGGGGCTGGTTCCACCGGAACCCCCACCTGAACCTTTGCCTGAACTTCCTCCTGAACTTCCACCTGAACTTCCACCTGAACTTCCACCTGAACTTCCTCCTGAACTTCCTCCTGTACTTCCACCTTTTCCAGCACCGGCTCCCGAACTGGATTCTGATAGTCCGATAGTGAGGACTAGGACAAAACAAAGTACCTGTGAAAAAAGTAATCCAATCAAAACCCAACTCTCTAGGTCATCTGGAACTGATCTGGTTTTGATCTATAGGTCAGTCAGTCAGTCAATGATAAAAATAGGATTTTTGGACATTAATATCTAAATAACCGTTTGATAAGCTTATAAAATTTATAACACTTATGTATATCGCAAATCTCAATATATGAGCCTTTGAAATTTGATACGTTTATGTGAAGTAGATTTTTTTTTTATTGCCTTGTAGGCAGACGAGCTAACGGGCCACCTGATCGTAAGCGGTTACGCTCATGGACCTCTGCAATGTCAGCGGAATCTGCGGGGCCGCTACCTACGGCCTACCTATTAAAGACTTTCTTTAAGCCTCGTTTGAAGAAGGACAAGTCATAGCGCTCGGGAAACACCGAAGAGGGGAGCTCATTCCACAGCCGGATGGTGCGTGGCAGAAAAGAATTTTTGAAACCCGCGGTGGTTCCAAATAGTAAGGATGAACTCCACCTCGACGATGGATGGTGCGATGGTTCGTGTAATATAACACACGGTGCGGTCGCCAGTTCTCTCTCTTGAACTTGGCTTGACACGCTACCGAGTGTCTAGATTGATTTTAATTTTACATTGAATGAATCATCACGCTAATGAATCAACTCCGACGAAGCAACGTTCTATAAGCGATAATCACTTACAATCAGGTGACCTGCTACCTCTATCTACCTATCCTCTATTTATCTACATGGCTATAAATAATATTTCATTACAAAAATGAAAATGACCGACTTCCATTTCTCAAGCACAACAAAAAAACTACCAGTCGGATCTTTATCAAAAACTAGCGAACCAACTGCGTCACTTTCTATGACAAGATAGCCTATGTTCTTTCTCAGGGTCTAAAGATTGTTTGTGCCAAATTTCATCAAAATCGGTCGAGAGGTTTAAGCAAGAAAGCTTCAGATAGACAGACAGAAAGACAGAGTTACTTTTGCATTTATAATATTAGTAGGGATATATGAAACTATGTCCAAAGTGGACTAACCTAGTGGAAGTCGGTTGATTAAAAAAAATCCCAGCCGTTCAATTAAGAAAAAAGTATTAGTAAGTACCAATACAGATCTCACATTATTTTAATATATTATTATTTAAATGGAAATTGACTTACCAATAGAAGCTTCATGATTGTAACGAAGAGATTATAAAAAATATTGAAATAGTCAAGTTTATATAGGTAAAATCTGACCTAGATAATATATTAAGCCTTCAAAATCACATGTATTGCGTAAAACAGTACCTTATGTATTCTCCTGCGTGATTACGAAATTCTACTTTTCTTACCATTCCATATTATGCTCCACGACCCACGCTGGTTCTGACCCAGCGGGGTATTCCGTGGGAGGGTGGCACGCGGTTCCACTTTGACGGGATTCGGAAAGCTCGCCGACCGAGAGAGCCGGTGGCCGGGGTTCGGACGCTTTGTGTGAGCGGTTGGAGGTTTTAGTGAGGTTCAACTCCCACATACCCGATCCGGCGATATCCTCCAACTAAAACAAAAAAAAAAGTGTAAGGTTCTGTCCATAACCATATCGACGGCTCCTATTTATACCAATTACCAACAAAATGAAGAAAACCGTTTTTGACTGACTTCTAAACAGGTGGAGGTACTCAATTCCTATGTTTTTGTCGTGTATTTATTTTTTATATGAACCGATTTCGATGTTTCTTTTTTGTTACGCAGCAGACACTTTGGACATTATCTCATATAAAACGACCGACTTCTATTTCTCAGGCATAGCTTTATGCTACCAGTCAGATCTTTATCAAATTTATATGGGACAATGTCCGAAATGTACCAGTCATTCAAATCGGTCCACGCAAACTAAAGTTATGATACAAACATAAAAAAAACATACAGACGAATGGAGTACCTCCTCCTTTTTGGAAGTCGGTCAAAAAAAACCTTCATAAATAGGTAGGGGAGCGAGGGGCTTGTTGTAACAGTTTTCATGAAAATTAATATATTTTGAGATCTGTTGATTTTATTCCAACCAAATAAAGGTGGATGGATGCTATAACTCTTCCTCTACCAAACCAAGTAAAAATAATACGATAACTGTTGGTCATTACTTTACAATCAATTATTTTCTAGAAAAAGTGCCGTGTTACAGTTGTACCCCGTGCTTGGGGCAAGTTGTAACATCTACCGGGGCAAGTAGTAACGACAAAAAAACAACACTAATATCTCTAATCATTTCTTCTTTGTTTATTTTAAACAAAATTGACATCTTTTATATATTATATTCTGTATACAGGGTGTTGGTGCCCGGTGAAACAATACGTTAAGGGCTTAATCTATATCACATTTCAAATCATATACACATACTTTTGAAACCGAGATAGTTACTTTATTTTCCCATACAAAGTTGAAAAATTATTATTTTGTATTATTTTTGACAACCCTACCCTGACCTACATTTAGCGTGCTATATCTATTTTCACGTACACAGGCGCATGTATCCTGTTTAGAATGTGATTTTTGTCCCGTGTATTATTACAATGTTCTATGATACAGGAGGTGACTAGCCGGCTTAAGTCTTTAGCTGTTGGTGTAGGTCAGTACGGTAGGGTTGATCCTGCACAAATTAACACGTAGTTTTGATTAGTGATAACTTATGATATATTATGCCTAGAAAACCCAGACTTGGTGGATGGCTTCTACATCAAGTATACTTTTTGCTGTGAAAGTATTGTTTTGTCGGATTTTAACACCCTGTATATTATATAATTCTTATCAAAAATCAATATTACATTTTTTTCCAAAACATCAGCTGCTGCTAACTCTGACACCACTTGGCTTTGTGTTGCCCGCTCTGACTTTCTTTTATACACCCTCATTCTAGAAGTAAGAAAAAAACTAAGTAGGTGTCTAAATCATAACATGGGGCATGTTACAACATGCCCCGGCATTTTGTTACAACTAACCCCATGGTATGATTTTTAATATTTATTAAGATAACTATTTAAACAATTAAGCAATCTCGAAAACAGTTATACATTATCAGAGGTAGATAAATTTGAATGTAAATAAGTTATGGAAAGTTTATTATTAGTCGCATTAATAGCGCAAACCAAAATTTTACTACAGTTAAATTTTATATTAGGGGCAAAAATGAAGCGCGTGCACAATTCCACTCACTGCGTCGGTCGGCGGGACACTGGCTATGGCAATACGACGCGACGTGGTTTATAGGTTAAATCAAGTAAAACAAATACGTTAATAAAGTTTAAGATCTTAGAGAAAAAAGCCTGTTACTACTTACCCCTGTTACAACAAGCCCCTCGTTCCCCTACTTGTAAAATTTTATTTGAACAGATGATTTTAGAGCCATAAGTAAACATTCTCTCTAGGTCAACCCTAATCTATATAAAACAGATTTTAATTGTTACTTAAAATTATTAATTAATTTCACAACAGAAGATGTCATAATATTTTAATGAAAAAAATCATCATGAAAATTTTAACAGTAAGTATTACTTATCTTTTGAAAAGTGTTTTTTTTTTTCATAAAATGTCTACTGTAACAGACCATTTAGTAATAAGTAAAATTTGCTAGAACAAAAAATGAGTATTTATATATGTGAGTCGTGGTGGGGTTGTGGTCAAAGCGCTTCCTTCCGTACAGGAGGTTGTGGGTTCTCCCGGCCGGCTTGTACCTCTAAATCTTAATGTGAAAAAGATTTATGTGCAATTTTTCACAACACCACTGGCTATAAACGGTGAAGGAAAACATCATGAGGAAACCTGCATATCGGAAAAGGGTTCTAAAATCCTTTGAAGATATGTGAAGTCCTCAATCCGCATTGGACAAGCGTATACCTATGCCTAATCCCTCTTCTGAGGAGACCTGAGCCCAACGGTGGGCAGTAATGGGTTGGTAAAAAACAAATGAAATGACCAGAAATAAATAAATCTTAATTGTTATTTAATTTAATAACATTAATGATTAATTCATAACATATAATCATCGTACATAAATTAAATATACAAGATACACGATAACAGCGTAAAAATAGCACCAACGAAACACTACCAAAATCATACATTGGTTGTCTTTTGATCGATGACCTGTTCAAGGAAGTCACTGGATGCAGACAGCGCAGGACCGGTCGTTGTGACGAGGTTTGAGGGAGGCCTATATCCAGCAGTGGACGTCTATAGGCTGACGATGACTCAGTCACCGCGCATGTCCGATAGAATATTATAAAAACCTTTTTTAAGCCACATTTACTTTTCAGCTCATCTGTTTTTTACTTGTAATAGGAGAATCTATATGCAAACCAGCAGAAAATAATGATTCCGAAACATCCATTGAAACAGACAATAGGAATTCTAAAACTGAAGATGATGACAATGTAAAGTTTGACGGCAAAAATATTGATGAAAATGTAGATGAAAAAAATAATATTAAAGTTAAAAGAAGTATTAATGTATTAAATAATGGGCAAGAAGAAGATACTAATATCAATAAAACTAATAATAAAGAAGTAAAACGTATTGTTAGTGAGAGTAGCTCAGAAAGTGACGATAGTGAAAATGAAAGAGACGATTATGATGAGGAATCTGATGATGATGATTATGACGATGATGATGATGATGGTGGTGGAGGTGTTGATGATGATGATGATGATGATGATGATGATGGTGATGACGATGATGATGATGATGGTGGTGGTGGTGATGATGATGACGATGATGATGAATTTTTTAATCCTTTACGTGGGTAAAAGACTAGACTTCTATTTTTCGAGGCCAGCACAAAAACTACTCGCCAGATCTTTATTAAATTCATATGGAATTCCAATGTAGGTATCTAATTTCTAATAAAAACAAGTAATCGAAATCCGTTCATAAAAGAATTAAAGTACGCAAACATGAAAAACACCTTATCCCTTAAAAACCTACAATTTTAAACCAAGACAGAATAGAAGAAATGATGATGTAAAGATATAGATTAGTGGAGAGAGAAGACATATTACGCCGACCACATCTAAATGGGATAAGGTGAAGCGAAAGAAAGAGAATAGAAGAAAATATGTTTACTAATTTATTTATAGAAAAAATATTAAAATATTGACATCCAGGATCTTAAAAACTTGTATTTAAAAATACTACTCTTGAGCGCTAACAGAAGAGGCAGTAACTGGATTCTTCCCGGAGGCTGCCCCGGCCGCTGAAGAAGTTGGTCCTCCTACTACAGCCGCGGCAGCAGCACTGTCATCTCCTGCCGCCCCTGCTGCGGCGGAATGTTTGGTAGCTGCAGCGGCAGCGGTGGAACCACCGCATTTGCTGCCGTCGGGACATTTGCTGCCTTTTCCTCCTTTGCTGTCCCCACCTTTTGTTTTTCCGCTTTTACCCTCGCCATCTTTTTCTTTGCCACTGTTCCCACCTTTTCCTTTTCCTTTATCTTTTCCATCACCGCTTCCACCACCTTCATCACCTCCATCTACACTACCGGATCTACCATCACCGCCTTCTTCTTCGCCTTCTTCTCCACCTTCTTCCCCGCCTTCTTCACCCCCTTCACCTCCTTCACCTCCTTCACCTCCACCTTCTCCACCTCCGCCTCCTCCACCACAGAGTCCTCCTAAAGTATCTAGAATTGGTTGGAGCCCAGGTGCTGGGTTAGATTCCACGTAGGCAAACGCCGTTACAAAGAATAAGAGCTGTTGAAAAAAAAATTGCACGTTATTTGTCTTGTTGTTGTATATTATATTTATACTAGCTGACCCTCGCAACTTCGTCTGCGTTACAAAGGGTTTCAAACAGTACTCGCAATGTCGTCGAGTTATTATTTGCGCGGCCCGGGGAGTATTTATGTTTTATACTCGTGATAACTTCTAAACGAAAAGTCCAATTGTAATAAAACAAAAAGTAATTTACTTCTACATTAATACTCTTCATAACATAATACTTAATTTGGATAAGGATTAATATAACAATACTAATTTAACGTTAAATTCATTCTTCGGACGAATTATTTTTTTTTTGAACATAAAAGCAGTTGTTGTGACTAAACTATGATAGTTAGATATATGTTGTCGCGGACTTTTTTGTTTGTCTTTAAAAGACCTAAAAACCCGTAGTACATCATTTTGTTCTATTGTCAATAGTTTTAGCAGCGTACGCATAAATAGGTTTTCGATTATTCACTTGTATTACATATTCGATATTTTCATACGGATCCCTAATTTTTTTCAAAATAAAATATAGCCTATAACCTTCCTCGATAAATGGACTTTCCAACAGTGAAAGAATTTTTGAAATCGGACCTGTAGATCCTGAGATTAGCGCGTTCAAACAAACAAACAAACAAACTCTTCAGCTTTATAATATTAGTATAGATGTGACCTTTTATTAAGAAATATTTATAACTTATGATCACTTCAAAAACTAAACTGCATTTAATAATATCGACAATCCTACATCTTATTAATAATAAATATAATTTTAAAATTTTATTTTCTTGTAAATAAATGTTTTTAAAAATAGAATGTAAAAAATATTTGTATAAATAGATATAAATATTTTAATTTATAAGTAAATAATTTAACAAAAGAAACAAAAATACATTTTATATTTACCCAAAAGCACTTCATTTTGTTTGAAGACTTCTAGATTACTAAATAAAATGCAAGCCAGTGTGCTTTATAAGAAACCAAACAACTGAGTGATAATTATAATAGACTAGCTGATAGATGCTACTTCGTCTTCGTCTTAAAAGAAAGGAAAATTTTGTAGCCATTTTTGAACCGGGGGATGGTGGACTGCGTACTCCCCGACCGACGCTGGTTCTGACCCAGCGAGGTATTCCGTGGGAGGGCGACACACGGTCCCATCTTGACCGAGAGAGCCGGTGGCCGTATCGCCGGTGGCCACCGGCGTCTAGAGGCGGCGCGACAGGAAGGCGTGCCGAAGGCGTAACTCGTCGCGCCGTCTCTCAAAACCCTGTGCTGGGTTCTGGCCTCAGCCGGGGTTCGGACACTGAGTGTGAGCGGTTGGAGGTTTTAGTGCGGTTCAACTCCCACATACGGATCCGGTGATTTCCAACCACCTCCAACTAAAAAAAAGCCATTTTTGAATAGTTATTTCTTTACAATAATTTATTTAAAATATTTTTTTTAAATATAAATTTTAATGATTCTGGATATCATATAGCAGTAGTGTGCTAGCTTACACAAGTAAAACGAGCCCAAACACGACGAGTCTATCTTGTTTAGTACAAAAGTTCCTATGACCACGTTCCGTATCCATCATGAAATCAGCGCCATGTTGTCATATTATAGCATTGTCACGCGATATATCTGCGTGCAAAATGTCAGCTCAATCGGAAACCGGTAAGTAGGTATGTCAAATTTATCTTGCAAGATTCTACTCGAACTTACATAGTTACATCCAGTGCAAGTTAATATAAAGCTTGTAAAAAGTATAAATCTGACATACGGATACTTTTATTTTATTAATATATATAGATACAATACAATAATTGCAATATAATAATTATATGTTTAATTACGACTATTAATTATTGTAATAAAATAATGATTTATAAGTTGTACATAGAAAATAGAATATAATTCAGAATTGTTCAAGCAGATATTTTAGAAATTTACATTTAGTACATGAAAGTAGTTAAATTTTTAATTCAAATAACAATAGTACCTTTTTATTATTTAAATACATAGTAAATAGTTTTTATTATATTTTACTACTTTTCTTTAAGTCGTGGTGGGGTAGTGGTCGAAGCGCTTCCTTCCGTACGGGAGGTCGCGGGTTCAAAACCGGCTTGTACCTCTAAATCTAAATAAAAAAGATTTATGTGCAAACAACACCACTGGCTAAAAACGGTGAAGGAAAACATCGTGAGGAAACCTGCATATCGGAAAAGGGTTCTAAAAATCCTTTGAAGATATGTGAAGTCCCCAATCCGCACTGGGCAAGCGTGGTGGACTATGCTTAATCCCTCTTCTGAGGAGACCTGAGCCCAACAGTGGGCAGTAATAGGCTGGTACAAACAGACTTTTCTTTAATAAAATACATTTCCATAAACTGATTATCATCATATTGATTTAAAACAATTTTATTCTTCTTAAGCAATTACTTGTATTATGTATAGATTTTTTACATTGCATTTAAAGTAAAGTACAAAAAATATTTAATACGTTAGTGATTTCAAAACAAAAATACATATTCCATACAAAGAACTTTTACTATTATCAACACAAAGAAAAGAATGATATCTATAAATACAATCACTCAAAAGAAAGAAAACTATTACCTTTGTTACGATCAACAAAGTAAATTACAAATAAAACAAAGGAATCATTTATAAATCGATTTATTGACAATACAACACCGACATAATACAAAACAATTGAAAAACTAATTATTTACAAAAGTTTTAAATTGTTATTGAAATGAAAATGCTTATTCTTCTATACAAATTTGGATTTCGCAATAATATAATATTATTCACTGATAAAAATAGGGCATACTATTCTTAAGAATAGCGTAATATAAATTGTATCATAAAATATTTTAGAGGAAAAATATATGAATACAAGCTTTTAAGATCCTGGATATTATGTAGCAGAATGCTAGCTAACACAAGTGAAACGAGCCCAAACACGACAAGTCTATCTTTAGTACAGGAGTTCTTTTTTTTCCGACTCCATCATCAGTACAGATTCATGGTACTACATTATTGTATTTACACACTATAGAAACGTGTTAAAGTTACAACACAATCGGGACAAATAGAAAAAAATATTAACATTTTAATATGAATAATGATAACTAATCACAAATTATAATTGTTTTTCATTCCATTCCATTCCAAAATTCTTGACACGTTCGCTGCGAAACCAATGTTTGTTTACTTGCCGTTGGCTGCGAACCGAAGTGTAATCGGCCCATATGACCAGACATTAGAGCGATACGCGGTCTATTAGACCTCACCTCTTTTAACAAATTTATGCTCTTCGCACCACAGAGGAGTGCCTGTTGTTCGTAGCCGCACCACAGGAAAGTTGCAAGCGGGATCATTTAAGCCTCGTTTAGCAGTGAACGTGTTAAAATACATGAAACTGAACAATGATTACTAAAACTCCTACAAAATTTTCTAAGGTTTGAAATCATGACACTTTTTATTACAAGACAAACGAGCTTACGACTTACTGGTAAGCGGTTACCGTCGCTCAAAATTTCTTTGTTTCGTTCAGAATCATAAAATCACTGTAAATTTAAAATCATGCTGGTGTTTATACTGAGGTATTGTTCTATCTCGATGCCGCTGCGGCCGCTGCTGCGGCGCCGTCGCCTGAAGCGGCTGCTGCTGCTGCTGCTGCACTGTCACCGGAAGCTGCTGCTGCTGCGGCTGCCGCACCGCCTCTACATCCTCCACAACCGTCATCTTGTCCATCACCTCCTTCTCCTCCTTCTTCAGGGATCCCAACATCACCGCCATCACCACCATCTCCGCCGTCACCTCCATCGCCACCGTCTCCTCCATCTCCATCATTAGCTCCATCATCACCACCATCCCCGCCGTCTCCACCATCTCCGCCATCACCACCGTCTCCTCCTTCTTCTTCAGGGATCTCAACATTACCTCCTTCTCCACCGTCTCCACCGTCACCTCCATCACCACCATCTCCGCCATCTCCTCCTTCGTTGCCATCGGCATCGCCACCATCCCCACCTTGTCCGCCATCACCTCCATCTCCTCCTTCGTTGTCTTCAGCGTCTCCGCTATCACCACCATCGCCTCCATCACCACCATCTCCTCCTCCGTTACCTTCAGGGTCACCACCGTCACCACCTTCTCCACCATCACCTCCATCGCCGCCATCTCCTCCTTCATCAGCGTCTCCACCATCACCTCCTTCTCCGCCGTCACCTCCATCTCCGCCTTCATCAGCGTCACCACCTTCTCCGCCATCGCCGCCATCGCCTCCATCACCTCCATCTCCTCCTTCATTGTCATCAGCGTCGCCTCCATCGCCACCTTCTCCACCGTCTCCGCCGTCACCTCCATCTCCTCCTTCATTCTCATTAGCATCGCCACCATCGCCACCGTCTCCACCATCACCTCCATCGCCACCATCTCCTTCATCTCCACCTTCATCACCGCCGTCTACACCTCCAGTTCTATCATCCCCACCATCTTGTTGTTCATCATCACAATCATCGCCTCCATCATTGCCAAGATCTACACCACCGGTTCTACCATCTCCATCTTCTTCATCTACGACTTCATCAACAGTGTCATCAACATTATCAACGGTATCATCTTGGTCACCATCGTTGCCTCCACCTAACAGGTCATCTAAGACTCCATCTACGAGTCCACCTCCACCACCACCATCACCACCATCGACGTTGCCACCATCCTCACAATTTTGGTCTCCCCCTTGATTTTCATCGCCTCCTCCTAACACTTCATCTAAGACTCCATCAACAAGTCCACCATCGCCACCTCCTCCTACCACTTCATCTAAGACTCCATCTACAAGTCCACCGCCATCATCTCCTACGACTTCATCTACGACTCCATCTACGAGTCCACCGCCATCATGTCCTACGACTTCATCTACGACTCCATCTACGAGTCCGCCGCCATCTCCTCCTACCACTTCATCTACGACTCCATCTACGAGTCCACCACCACCTTGGTTACCGCCATCTCCTCCTACCACTTCATCTACAACTCTATCGACGAGGCCTCCGCCTTGATTTTCATTACCTCCTACAACTTCATCTAAAACTCCTCCTACAAGACCACCGTCTCGATCATCACCGTCTCCTGTCACTTCATCCAGTTCTCCACCTCCTTGATTTCCACCTGTCACTTCATCTACGACTCCGGCTTGTCCTCCCTGGCCTCCCCCAAGACCTACAGTGTCGAGGACTGGGTCTACTGCCCCGAGGACTGGAGCTGATTGTACATGGGCCTTTCGACGCAGTTCTACAGTCGCTATTGTTACTAAAACCAGCTGTAAATAAGAAACAGGATTATACAGAGTGATTTGTTAATGGTGACGAGTAAGTACTCAGTTCTGATACGGAATGTTAAAAAATATAAGTATAATTTTGGTAAAAGAACAAAATTCAATAAAACTATATCAAATCAAAGTAATGTCAATTAAATTTTAATTTTTTTTTCGTGCCATAATTTAGATATAAATATTACAAAAAAAAAACTAGACAAAAAGAACGCTTCTGTGTAATATTTTATGAAAGATACTTTAATTTTTACTTTGCAAAAATCGCCTATTGAGTACAAGATTTTTTTCAACACTTTACACTCTAACTCAATATTTAATTTTCCTTAAATTAAATTTAATAAAAGATACATTTAATAAACAAATGCATATCAGACAATTTTAAGAAAATTAATAATTAAAAACAATTTCAACTATTAAACTTTAACATTTAAGCTAATTAAATTCCATAAAAAATATTTACCCAAACGAACTTCATTTTGGCTGAACTACTGCAAACTGAATTTCCTTCACAAAAAGTCCTGTTTTATAAGAATCTAAACGCGAACTGACATTCATAATTTACGATGCAAAAAACAGTCGCATCAAAGTGAAAATACAAATGATTTATAGGTAAATATATAACAATGGGGTGATAATTAACGACATACAAACTGCACTCGTTTTTGATCTATATATGTTTAAAAATTCGTGTTTATGTATGTTTTTACACTACATATAAAAAGAACTTGAGAGGTATCAAGGGACACCCGGATGGAATGAAGTTCTTTTCGATTAATTAGTGAGGAAATTGTAATAAAATTTTATTTTTTACTTTTTTATTTTTAGTTTAAACTAACTAATTATTATAACTTAAATAAAATATTTTAATTGCACCGCCATCTAGCGATAATCATCTAAGACAAAAAAGTGTCGTGGCAACTTTTTCATAAGAATTTCCGTCTAGCCCCGTTTCGATACCGCGCGATAAGGAACTTCGTTCCAATAATATATTAAAAAAAACACTAATATACAAGTTCTTAAGATCCTGATTATGTAACAGTAAAATGCTAACTGAGATAAATAAAACGAGCCTAATCACGACGAGTCTATGTTGTGTAGTACAGAAGTTCCTATTGCTATTTTCAGACTCCATCATTAGATCAGCTCCATTGTATCACATTATTGTATTGTCACGCGATATAAATCTGCGTGTAAAATGTCAGCTCAATCTAAAACCAAGAAGTTTGTCAAATTCAACTCGCGAGATTCCATCCATACTGTACTGTAACAACCCATTACTGTCCACTGCTGAGCTCAGGTCTCCTCAGAAGAGGGGTTAGTCATAGTCCACCACGTTTGCCCAATGCGGATTGGGGACTTCACATATCTTCATAGGATTTTTAGAACCGTTTTCCGACATGCAGGTTTCCTCAAGATGTTTTCCTTCACCGTTTATAGCCAGTGGTGTTGTGAGAAATTGCACATAAATCTTTTTCAAATTAAGATTTTAGAGGTACAAGCCGATCGGTTTTAAACGAAGTCTAGTATAATAAGTAAACTAATTTTATTGAAATTTAGAAAGAATTTCAATACTATCGCAATCTTTTCTTGACACATTATAATATAATTCATTATATTTTGAAAACTCTTTTAATTTTAAATAACTGAGACAAGATTGCTAAAATTATTAAGGATACAAGAAAATACAAAGAAATTTTACGTGAAACGAAATTTATTCTCCAAAAAACAAAACATTTAGAAAAAAAAAACAAAAACTAAAGTAGTATACAATATTTGACTCAATTGTCATCTTAATTTGGAACCAAAATTAATCAAAATGTTTTTAAAAAGAGTCTATAAAACCTGCTATACTTATTGGCATGCCATCTTAATCTCAAAAGTTAATTTTAACTTATACAAAAACGTAACGTTTTTCTCCACAGATACAAAAAAATTACTAACAATTATAATTTGAATTTTAACATTTTTTTGAGTTATATTTAGGCTCAATTAGAATTAACTGATCATGCCGTTCAACTGTATAAAAGGTTTTTTAAACATAAAACTGATATATTATAATACATATCGAAGGAGGGTTAGTAATAGGTACTTAAAATTTTGCCAAAATATCATCAATCATCATCATTTCAAAATAACGGCTTAAAATTTGCATCGAATTTTAGACATCGTAAAATTAACCTTAAATTTTTTACTAATCGTGTATCATGTCCTTCAATATGTATTATTATCTTTTATATTTCGTCTTAGTCACAGTCACCGCCGCCGACCACCGCTGCGACAGCGGACGCACCGCCGGAAGACGCAGCGGCTGCGGCAGAGTTCTTAGTTGCTGCAGCGGCAGCGGCTGCACCACCACTGTTGCAACCTTTGCAGCCTCCTCCGTTACCTCCATCGCCTCCATCACCTCCATCGCCACCGTCACCTTCATCGCCTCCATCACCACCGTCACCTCCGTCGCCTCCATCACCTCCATCACCTCCTTCTTCACCGCCTTCTTCACCGCCTTCTTCACCGCCTTCTTCACCTCCTTCTTCACCACCTTCTTCACCTCCTTCTTCACCGCCTTCTTCACCGCCTTCTTCACCTCCTTCTTCACCACCTTCTTCACCTCCTTCTTCACCGCCTTCTTCACCGCCTTCTTCACCTCCTTCTTCTCCCCCTTCTTCACCTCCTTCTTCACCGCCTTCTTCACCTCCTTCTTCACCTCCTTCTTCACCTCCTTCTTCACCGCCTTCTTCACCTCCTTCTTCACCACCTTCTTCACCGCCTTCTTCACCTCCTTCTTCTCCCCCTTCTTCACCACCTTCTTCACCTCCTTCTTCTCCTCCCTCCTCACCGCCTTCTTCTCCTTCCTCACCGCCTTCTTCACCACCTTCTTCACCACCTTCTTCACCTCCCTCTTCACCTCCTTCTTCACCACCTTCTTCACCTCCCTCTTCACCTCCTTCTTCACCACCTTCTTCACCTCCCTCTTCACCTCCCTCTTCACCTCCTTCTTCTCCCTCCTCACCTCCTTCTTCTTCGTCACCTCCATCTACTCCACCGGTTCTGCCATCGCCCTCATCCCCGCCTTCATCACCGCCGTCACCACAGTCACCTTCGTCTCCACCATCTGCTCCACCGGTCCTGCCATCGCCTTCGTCTCCGCCTTCATCACCTCCATCTCCTCCATCACCTCCATCTCCTCCATTTCCACCGCCTCCACTGCCTCCACCGCCTCCACCACAGTTTCCGCAATCTCCTCCTCCTCCTCCCAGGCCAACGATGTTGAGTACTGGATCCAACGCTCCAAGAATTGGAGATGATTCCACGTACACAGCCGTTGCTGTTAATAATAATAATGCCTGTGGAAAAAGAAAGAGGTTATGGATTTTTCTCGAGTTTCTTCTGAAGACTTTATTTATATACTTTGTTTTGACTTTTATTTTTTAAAAATGATTCTTAAGCAAGCACATTACTGTCCAGTGCTGGACTTTTGAAGTCTTAAAATATATCTTCGACTCTAGAAATTTGGAATTCAATCTATTTATGCAGTGTTAATTAATTTAATTTATAATGGACCGTATAATCCCTAGTTCAAAGTTTCTAAAAATAATACTATTTTTAATTGAATAATTATGTATTTACAAATTTAATTTAAAACTTGAATGGAGTCACATTTTAGAAAGAATAATATTATAATGTTATTAAATACATCATGGGGTCACTTTTCGAAAAATTTATCTTTAACAAAATCAAAATTATTTAAAAATAGGTTATCATGAATCTTGCTCAAATAGCCATCTTGGTTTTTCAACTAGTAATTAATAAAAAAAAACTAATTTGAAAATGGATGGCACCGTCATCTACCGGCTACTTATATTAATCACTTATTAATAAAATAATAATATATTTACCCAGAAGAACTTCATTTTGGCTGATGGAGTGGTAGATACTGATTTCAAAATTAAAACTAGAGATTTATATAGCAAAAAATCATACAGTTGGCGACAGATTATTAATAATGTGTGAAATTGCAATTAATAATGCATTTAATAGTTATAATAGTATCATTTATTATAATAAAACAATAGTTTTATAATAAAATATACATACTATATAATTATATTTAGATCTATGTATAATAAGTATAGAAAATATAGTTTTGTGTCTGTCTGTACTCGTTTCACATTATAGTTAACAATAAACTTATTTTTAAAAGCTTAACTTTAACTTGCACTGGATTCGACTATGTAAATTCGGGTGGAATCTTGCAGGTTGAATTTGACTAGCTTCCCGGTTTCCAATTATTGAGCTGATTTTTTGTGTATTAAGAAATAATTTGTCCTTCTTCAGACGAGGCTTGAAGAAAGTCATTAATAGGTAGCAGTGCAGTGTCCTCTGACATTGCAGAGGTCCAACGGTAAAAACTTACAATCAGACTAAAAACTGTATATTATTTACATCTGAAAAGTTTCTAGAGTGGCAACCACGGACTGGTAGGTGCAGCGTAGACAGACCTCCAACAAGATCGCGGGAATGCAAGATCAGGAGCGCGGGAATTCGCTGGATGCAGATAGCGTAGGACCGGTCGTTGAGACGAAGTTAGGGAAAGCAGTGGACGTCTATAGGCTGCTGATGATGATGATAATTAATACTAATATTGCCGTGTAGGTATATTATATTTCTTTGGTCTTAATATTATTAAAAATCTATAGAAGCAAAGCCACAGTCTCAACAAAACTACAAAACTAGATGTCAAAGTCATTCTAAATCGCAGTTTTGTATCGAACATTAATTACTGCATATTTGTACAAGTGTTTTATTGGAATCTATAAATCGATATGCATAAATAAACACTTAGAATAATAATGTAGATGAACGGTGCAAGGAACAGCTGTTGACATCGACGCCATTTTGAAATGAGTCACACAAAGACCTCTTTTCAAGTTGTTACTGGCTGGAATATTGTAATGTTTTCTAGAAATTTCTAAAGTTAAAAGTTTGGCAAGCAAAAATGGGATTTAAAGTTAACAACTTAGGGCATTTTGTTGTAAAGTCTAGCCCTTTCCACGGGCTTAAGAGCGATTTTAAAGCTTCTTTTGTTTTTAGTAGTGATTTGAATCTTAGCACTAGATAGTATAAAACAAAGTCGCTTCACACTATCTGTCCTTATGTATGCTTAGATGTTTAAAACAACTTAACGGATTTTGATGCGGTTTTCTTTAATAGATAGAGTGATTCAAGAGGAAGGTATATATGTCTGATACATGCATATCAGTAAGAAACACTGGTAATTTTTGAGGTTGAAGAATCCGAAATAAAGATCTCTTACGCTTTTAAATGAGCTCGATGACTACTCTTTCCGCTGAGATGATAATTTGCGGGAGAATTTTTATTAAAAATAGGTACTTAGGTATAGTTTTATCTTTTATGTATGAATTTAGGAAGATGTGCGTAAGTACTTATCAGTTATCGAAACTCTAAAATTTTTATATAAAGGTCTTTGCAAATTTTAATATCTAGTTATACAGGGTGAGTTGTTAATGATGATATATATTGAAGTTGTTAGTCAACACTGAGTTGTACGAAATTATTTTTGTTTGGAATAGTTTTGTCGAATTTTTAATTTTGACCTTCTCTTTTTTTTTTCAGTTGGAGGAAATCACCGTATGTGGGAGTTGAATCGCACTAAAACCTCCAACCGCTCACTTTCAGCGTCCGAACCCCGGCTGCGGCCAGAACCCAGCTCGGAGTTTGGAGGGACGGCGCGACGCGTTACGCGCTCGGCACTCTTTCCCGTCGCTCCGTCCTCTTAAGTTTGACCTAAATTTCTTTTTTTTTTTTTTGTAAATTTCTCAATTATATTTTAAATTTTTCTTAAATATGTACCATCATTAATAAAACTTTCTGTATAACCACCGCTTACTATCTGGTGAGCTGTAAAAAGTCTGTACAAATTCTGGTTCAATCTTGGCAACACGGAATTTCATACGTATTTTTATTTATCAAGTTATTTATAGGTATATTAAATTCCAATATTTTTATTTGGGGGAATTCGTCGGACAACTTTTTCATTTTGTATCGTGGCCTAAGCTTCTAAAAATCGACCTGTTAATTCGACATAAATTTTGTTCACATTTTACATCCAAATAAAAGATGTCAAATTATAAGTATACTAATAAAAGGTTTAGTTAAACTAGAAATTAGAATCAAATCTTTTTTAAAAGTGACACTACGCCATCTTGTATTTAAACGTACACACTAAATGGCTTCTGTGTTGTGTCAAAACTTTTATGTTTATTGTTCATTAAAGTGTTTAGTTCACAAATCTTCGACCTTATTCTTTGTTTTCTTTTTAACCATATAAACTAAGCTTATTTAATAGCTTTGAGTACCTAATACGCAACTATTTCTAGAGATTTCACCTGAAGCTCGCCGAAAACTTTGTTAACGCCATCTATTGTGCAGAAAAAGAACTTTGAAAAATTTGTGCGTAAAATTATTTTTTTTGTACTAAAAACATATTTTATACGTTGTAAAATTAAAATTAAATAATCATTATTATTATATCCAATTATCAACTGTTAAAAAGTAACATTTAGATCTTTATAATAAACTGGATCATATTAATTTCTTAGTACATTATTTTAAAAAGAAACTATGTTGCCAACTAATAAATTTTTGTACAAAATTAGGGAAAATAAAAACACATGTGAATTTTCCACTAGTGTTAATAAATCAATCCTTTGTTTCTAGAAGAAAAAATGAGTAAAACGACACATATTTTAGTTACTTTATTTGCTGTTATTTTTTTCAAAACAATTAAATCTCAATAAGAATGTGATGAAAAGTATAAAAACTCTGAAATTTTGGGCGAATTTGTGCAAATTTTACATCACGCTCTGGCAACTCAGCCGCCATCTTTCTTTCGCATCTGTCAATTTCGTGTACCGTGTGCATCTGTAGGTTATTTCATGTTTTATTGACACAATAACAAGATTTTTAGCAGTATCAAACGTGATTTTACATCGAAACTTTCCGTTTCAGACATACAAAATGCAGAACGACGCTGGTGAATTCGTTGACTTGTACTGCCCGAGGAAATGGTAAGTCGTTTTGAGGTTATAAACTAAAGCCACATTGTCTTGGCTTCTTAACTGTTTGTACATCAGTCTTGATGATAGCTTACAATCAAGAAGACTCTAAACCAATTTTTCCGTAACCTGTGTGAAAATATCTCAAAAAACCCAGTATTTGCACCTTCAAAACCAACTTCAAAAAATTGTTCGAAAATTTGATTGTTTGAGCATGCTTGAACAAAATACATCACGACTACCGTTTATTTAACCCTCACTAAACACAAAATATAATAATCTTCTTAAGTTGAAGACAATCTGTAGTCTATGAGTTGAGAAATTACTGTTGTTTACAAATAGAAAACCTTAATATAATGCACACATTCAACCAAATTCCTTTCAACCATTTGTCTGTGCTCGTCCGTTCGAAATCACTACCTTGATTGACTATCTTTTGAAATTTTTGCCGAAAATATACTCAAGATGTTAATGAAAATTTAAATAAAATATTTTAGAACCACCATCACGTCATGCTCAATTTTGTCTTCTCCAACTCTCTCAAAAATACTTGTGCATTTTAAACAATCATTTCAAATTTCATTCCACAGCTCGGCAAGTAACCGTCTCATCCACGCCAAAGACCATGCCTCGGTCCAGTTAGTCATCGCTGATGTGGACCCAGCCACCGGCAGAGCCACCGACTCTGCTAAGATGTACGTTGTCTGCGGAGCCATCAGGAGGATGGGAGAGTCCGATGACTGCATCGTCAGGTTAACGAAGAAGGACGGGATATTGGCTAAGTATGTTATTTAAAAATTCGTTATCCAACCATTTTCAGGTTGATTTGTTAGACTGATGATACTGTACTCATGAAAGAGATTAATAAGTAGACTGTAAAACATGTTGGTCATTTCAATGAGCAATGCAAAGAATAATAACATAAAATAAAATTATACTTGTTATATTAGTGATCAAAAAATAAGTTGGTGATTATTTCGTTCCATTTTTACGAAATTGACCACTTCTCATATCATAATAATATTATAAAGGTGAAAGTTTGTATGTATGGATGTATGTTTGTTACTCTTTCACATAAAAACTACTGAATGAATATGAATGAAACTTTACCACAATATAGCTTATACATCAGAATAACACATAGGCTACAACTTTTGAACCCCTTTGTAACGCAGACGAAGTTGCGGGGGTCAGCTAGTCTTATATTATTGCTCATAGGCCACTTCTATATTAGAATTAAAAAATTTAAGGTTTTCTCTAACATTTACTTTGCACTAATAAAAAAAATATTTTTATTGCATTATAGGTAATCTAGCCCACCTAGTAATAATTGCCATCTCTCGTAGACCTCTGCAATGCCAGGTCAGAGGGTAATTATTGAAATAAAACTATTTACAAATTTAATTGTTTTTTGTTTCAGGAACTACTGATGTTAGCCGACTAAGTATTCTCTAAGCTAAAAAAATCAATAAAAATCCAAAAAAATATTAGCTTGTTTTATTTAAATATAAACATTTTTAAATTGAACAAAAATATCTTCATGTTAAAAAGTTACGCCATTTTTCCAGTTTTTACGTCGTTTAGCAGTTCTGTAAAGAAAAAAATGTTTACAAGCTTTATATTAACTTGCACTGGATGTAATTATGTAAGTTCGGATGGAAACTTTGCAAGCCAAATTTGTAAAACTATCGTGTTAAGGCTGCGTTTCCACCAGAGATGTGCCTACGAGGATGTGTAGAGGAGCTGTGAAAATCCGCAATTATCCATATTATTATCTATTTTGCGCACTTCTACTTCCAACAAACTCCGTCTATGGACTGGCTGGTACAGTATGCGCAAACCTCGCAACGCATCTTTCTCAACACACATTCCTCGCACACTTCCCTCGTACACATCCCGCGCTTGTTTTGTATGCGCAAAAATCTAGCTCCGCTGAGCCGTTTCCACCAGAGCTGTGCTGACCGAGGCAAGGTAAATGAAGCGATCCTATTGGTTCTTTACAAACACATCCCTCGCTATGCATCCTCGCACATCTCTGGTGGAAACGCAGCCTAACTGTCATTTTGCATGCAGACGTATATCGCGTGACAATGAAATAGTTTGATACAATGGAGTTGATTTGATGATAGAGACTAAACAAGATAGACTAATCGTGTTTGAGCTCGTTTTACTTGTATTAGCTAGCACTTCACTGCTACATGATATCCAGGATCTTAAAAAAAACATTCAAAAAGGCTTCTTTAAAAAAATGTATTTAAAGATAATTTCTTTAGTACAAGGTTTTAACATCATGAAGATAATGTGTCTCTCAAATGTACCATTTTATTGCATTGTCACGTTATATACATATGTACCTAAAGTTTTTGATCAACCGGAAAGTTGGTCAAAATCCATTCGTAAGATTCCACCCGAACTAATCGTGTAGATATTTTACTTTCATTCAGTGGTAAGTTAATATATAAAGTTAATATAAACCTTTTAAAAACTATCTTCCAAATAAAGTATGTAATTGATTTCTCACATTGTACAAGATAAACTTATTTCCCCCGTCCGCCACAGCCTGCCTTCCCTCCCGGTGGGGGCCGACATATTGTCTTCTTCTTACAGCAGCTGACACCAATGGTTTCCAGCAACAACCACGCCAGCCACCAACAAAGCTTGAAAGTTGTCGACGCCATCTATAATGGAATATCATAATAATATTATAAAGGCGAAGTTTGTATGTATGGATGTATGTTTGTTACTCTTTCACGTAAAAACTACAGAATGGATTTGAATGAAACTTTACCACAGTATAGCTTATAGGCAGTATAGCCTACATCAGAATAACACATAGGCTACAATTTTTGAACCCCTTTGTAACGCAGACGAAGTTGCGCGGGTCACCTAGTTTATTAAAAAAGATTTTTAAGGACAAGATTTTTCTTTAAATCCGATTACTGTTTTAGCTTGAAGTTCGTGCAGAATAGTAATAATTATTTAAAATTATAAGTAATGATGAGATGTGTTATTTAAAGTTGAATTTATGAACTAAATTTGTTTAGAATCATTACATTTAACAATTTGATGCGCCTGATACAAAAGAAGAGCAACGATCCCAACTTCCTCTCAAAAGCTGTTGCCATTAAAATTGTAAGGAGACTTTACCAACAACATGAAACATCACATCAATTTTATTTCTACTCGTCACCTATGTACTCACTATTATTTCCTAAATTAAATTCTCTTTTATAATCACCAATATTTCGGCTTGCAACCGCCCGGGCACCGCGGAGGACGACACGAAGCCTGTTTCTTACAAGCAAGAGCGCCCGCTATTTGAAGGAACAAAAATAGGAAAAACCACAGATGACTGTTCTTCATTTTAAACGGGATATAATGATTTGTTTATTTTTTATAAAATTAACTACATTTTGTTGGTTTTTTTACACTTTGAATTTTCATTTTGATTTGACGTAACTTTGATTTTTGGTCATCTTTTGTTCCGCTGTCATTATTTTTCTTCTTAAATACTTCTTGAATGAAAAGAGGTATTTAATCTTCTCGCCCATAGATTATAAATGCTCTACTATGAGACCGTATTTGGAAATTGGAATCTAAAATTGTAGTTCCTAGGACTCATACCACAGTTTACTTCTAAATTTAATTTTATATTTTTGTAATTTATAGGTAGGAATGTAGTCAAACACACTATTCGCTGTTATTGCAGGGATCTGAGTAATGGTAACCACTTGCTATCTGTACTATCTGACTCTTTCACTGAACAGTTTTGTACGGTACCGTTTGCATATTTAAGTAAATTAGTAATATTAGGTACATCAAAGACAAAACAAACTACAAACGAAAACATTTCAAAAAAGTTTTATTTAACAATCAACTTTTACATTGTTCGCTCAGTTGCGAAGTGAAATACTTCCACAGTGACTTCCAGTATCCTCTGCAGACTGCACATAGAGATATGTTTCTAGGATTCACTTGAACCGGACTCTGGCGATGAGTGTAGTAACCCGCACGTTTTTGCGCGTGATGTATTTCAAGGTTTTTTGCTTGCGAATAGAACTATAAATGGTCAACAAAGTTAATTTTGGTGTGGATAACTTGGACTTAAAAATACCAAACTGGCATAATCGATCTAATGGAAAAATTCAAATGCTTTAAAAAATTAATAGCAAAATATGTTCTAATTATTGCTAAGTGTAGTTTTTGTTAGGCACTCTGCAAAAAAAATCACTTTATTATAATTCTAGTAGACTACTAGAAAAATCCAGTGAAGGTTTTGATCTTAGTTTCATGTGATTAAATAATACTATCATTTAGCCTAAGCAGATGTCGGACGTCATGGCCTGAAGATGATGTGTTTACAAACATATTTTAATTATTTGTCACCGGCAGTACAAATAAACTTACTTTTAATGGGTCATTGAGATCAAAACCGCATCTTGGATCACAGTCGTTCTCCGACGCATTGGAACTATCATCAGATTTCACCACACTACAAAAGATAAGATTATTTTAATTAAAAATTCGTGAAAAGATTCTGCGGGTAGATTTAAAAACAAACAAACCTGTCTACCCTCTTTCATTACGTTTGCAACTACGTCAAAATATGTAGACCAGTTAATTATTTAAAAATCGTGGTAATCCGTTAATCCCTTGTTCCTACTAATATTATAAATGCGAAAGTAACTCTGTCTGTTACGCTTTCCCGCTTAAACCACTCAATCTATTTTGATGTAATTTGGCACAGACAATCTTTAGACTCAGAAAAAGAACATAGGCCTTTTAATACAAAGTGATGCAGACGAAGTTGCGCGGGCTTGCTAGTTGTACAAGAAAGAGAACTAAGAAAACTCATATTTGAGTTAAGCTCGATTTTTGTGCTTATTTTTAAGTTACCATAAGTCTCTCTAAGTTTTTATTTAGTGTATGTTTTAAATAAATAAGATATCGTTTGGAATCAACCGTTCCTATAATTATGTTGGCATTGATTTTATAATCTATGTCGATATTCAGCAATACGCTGAGTCTCGGCTGGTTTGTGGTAAAAATGTAATAGGTATGATTATGTAAATTGTATTTTTTATCTTTTGTACCATTTTTATCTCAAATAAAGTATGTCTATGTCTATGTAAAGAAATTAATTATTTTGTCATTTAATTCCTCAAGTAGGGGAACGAGGAGCTTGTTGTAACAGGGGTAAGTAGTAACAGGCTTTTTTCTCTAAGATCTTAAACTTTATTAACGTATTTGTTTTACTTGATTTAACCTATAAACCACGTCGCGTCGTATTGCCATAGCCAGTGTCCCGCCGACCGACGCAGTGAGGGGAATTGTGCACGCGCTTCATTTTTACCAGGTAATATAAAATTTAACTATAGTAAAATTTTGGTTTGCGCTATTAATGGGACTAATAATAAACTTTCCATAACTTACTTACATTCAAATTTATCTACCTCTGATAATGTATAACTGTTTTTGAGATTGCTTAATTGTTTAAATAGTTATCTTAAAAAATATTAAAAATCATACCATGGGGTTAGTTGTAACAAAATGCCGGGGCATGTTGTAACATGCCCCATGTTATGATTTAGATACCTACTTAGTTTTTTTCTTACTTCTAGAATGAGGGTAAATAAAAGAAAGTCAGAGCGGGCAACACAAAGCCAAGAAGTGTCCGAGTTAGCGGCAGCTGATGTTTTGGAAAAAAATGCAGTTTTTATTTTTGATAAGAATTATATAATATATACAGAATATAATATATAAAAGATGTCAATTTTGTTTAAAATAAACAAAGAAGAAATGATTAGAGATATTAGTGTTGTTTTTTTGTCGTTACTACTTGCCCCGGTAGATGTTACAACTTGCCCCAAGCACGGGGTAAGTTGTAACACGGCACTTTTTCTAGAAAATAATTGATTGTAAAGTAATGACTAACAGTTATGGTATTATTTTTACTTGGTTTCGTAGAGGAAGAGTTATAGCATCCATCCACCTTTATTTGGTAGGAATAAAATCAACACATCTCAAAATATATTAATTTTCATGAAAACTGTTACAACAAGCCCCTCGCTCCCCTAATCAATTTATTGACCTTTCAATAAACACATTAGGTGTCTCCCTTTGAGGTCTTGAGACATCTTTTGGGGCTATATCAACGGAATAAGCTTGAGTCGTAGACCTCATCACCACTTGGTCTCGACCGAACGGTGACTGGTGGACCTTTTCGACGGTTTGGTTTCTTTCTTGTGGTTGCTGAAACCATAAAAAGTATTAAAACTATTTATGCTGATCTGATGATGTATTCCGAAGGTCATAGGAACTCTTGTACTACACAAGATAGACCCGTCGTGTTTGGGCTCGTTTACTTGTCTTAGCAAGCACTGTACTGCTACATGAATTCCAGGATCTTAAAAGCTTGTATTTAAAAAGTTTTCTTTAAACAAATTATTTGACAAACCTGTGTATTACTGATAATCTTGTCAATCATATTGGTAGGTGGTAAGGATCGCGCGGGCGGAGACCTGCCTCTCTGAACGAAGACTCTGTTCAACTCGTCTAGTTTGTTCATTATTATCTTGTATGTTTTGCACTCTTGGCTCTGAAAATGGTTTATTTTATAAGTTTTACCTATATTACTTGCAATGTGTTAAGGCTCCAGCGCCTGTTTACAATCGAGAGAAACAATTGCTATTTAAAGGCGACAGGCGCTTCCTTACATATTCATAAATTTAACTGTCATTATCACTCGACCATTAGAACTCGGCACGCGAACATTGTACTCATTAAGAATAATAAATTTGTAACCACGTATACCTACGGAACTTTCATTTTGGCACCTGTACGTCCGCTAAAGTCGTAACATGGTGGCCCATGAGGGGAGCTACTAACAAAAACCACAAGAAGAACCGCGACAAAACCGAGAAAATACAAGAATTGGGTGACGCAACCGAACACGACGACCACGTCACGAGGGACAAGAGGAGCCTTCCAGTGAGCAGCCTAAAGCCACAGAGCTCCAGGGATCGGTGCAAGCCAACTATACAAGGCAGCGAGCAGTAGTACAGCTAAAGTATCACATCGTATAGCAGCGTTCTACCAAAGATAAGTGTCCTTCCTATACCAATATCATATTTTGTTATCCAAAACTCCAAAAACCTATCCAAATCTATTGTAACTTTTCAAAATACTAATCTATTTGTGCAAATAAAGGCATTTCCGTGCTATTTTTGTCAAGTTTCCGCAAAGGGAAACGTGGTTGCATCATTATATTTTTTTTAATTACCCACCGCTTCGAAAAAATATTTTACAAAATCGAAGTATTTTTTGATTTATTGCTTTAAAATAATAAAACTAATATTAAATAAGGATTTTGTAAAGACTTTTGTAATATTGCATTATAATTTCATTAGTTTCTCTAACAATTACGTACGAAAATTAAATATTCGTTTTAGTTGTGCCGGTGGTTGTATTTTCCTTTGTTACATTCATTCCTTTGTTAAATTTTATACTTAAATCCTATCAATACCAAGCACTTAGCATAGTTTGCCGACTATTTCAGGGTTCATGTTCATTGCGTCGTGCGTATTTATGTGCGATAGCGACTAACGAGCAGCGAGCCAGCTGTAGTAAGTGCGCCGTTGAGGTCGCTGCACCGGTTTCCTGTTCGGCAAGTGTCACCGTTAGGAGGAGCGTGAGCCAATCAATTTATTTGTTTTAATTTTATTCACATAAAAATAAAAAGGTTTTAATAATGTCTAGCGAGAATAAGCAACGATTTAGAGAATTATTAGCAAAAAGAATGTCCACTAAGGGACAAATTACAAAATTTAGAAATTATTTAAATAGTATTTCTGACCTTGATGAACTAACTAATATTCAATTAACGGAATTAAGTTTGAAACTTACAAAATTTGAAGCTTTATCATTGAAATTCGATGACTTGCAAGGTGAGATAGAGGTACTGAATTCTGAAAATATTTCGATTGAAATTGAAGAACGCGAAAATATTGAACGTGAAATTATAACAAACATAGCCACTGCAAAGAATTTGGTCGAGATATTTTCCAGAAAAAATGAGAACGAGCAGAGACGACATTCTGCTCATAATAGTTCTTGTTGTGTTGATCATCAACAACAGGAGGTACCATTGAAGCTCCCACAAATTCAGATTGCGAAGTTTGATGGACAACATTTCCGCTGGTTGGAATTTCGAGATACGTTTGAGAATTTAATCCATAATAATGCAAGAATTTCAGCAATCAATAAATTTCATTATCTCATATCGTATTTACAAGGTGACGCGGCCAGAATAATATCGAATCTCGAAGTTTCCACCACCAATTATGCTGAAGCATGGAAGCTGATATGCCGTCGCTATAATAACAAAAGAATATTAATAAATCATCACTTAAATTCATTAATAAACATTAAGCAGCTTCCACGCGAATCAGAAAAGTCATTGAGATTTCTAGTTGATCATGTAAATAAAAATCTGCGCGCGTTAGCCGGCCTCGGTCAACCAACAGATAAGTGGGACGTGTTAATCATATTTATGCTTACATCTAAATTAGACTCTACTACTTTACTAAAATGGGAGGAATATCGAAACAATATTGAAGGTGATGTTCCTACCTTAGAGCAATTTTATAAGTTCATGACAGACAGAGCAGACGTTCTTGAATCTCTAAATCGAAATCGCCCTGAGCACATGGTCTCAAGGGCACCTGCGCAATTAATACAAAATAACAATAATCTAAAACATGGTGTTCCATTTACAAAAACATTTGCAAGCGTAAATAATAAAAATAAAAATTATAAACAAAATCAAGTTAATTTCTCGTGTATAATATGTGATGAAGGTCATAGGATATATGACTGTCCTACCTTCAAGGCTAAAGGAGTTGATGAAAGATTGTCGGATGTAACAAAATTTAAATTGTGTATTAATTGTCTACGCCAGGGACATGCCGTGCGTGAGTGTCGTATGGGACCATGTCGTGAGTGCAAGCGGAAGCACAATAGTTTGCTTCATCGCCCATCATCTTCCAATAACAATATCACTTGTCTCGAAGAACAAGGTGAGATTATAGCAAATTGTACAAATCAAGTTACTAATTTAAATACAAGTCAGGTTCTGCTGTCCACTGCTATGGTTGAAGTATCGAATCCATTTAATCATCAAAAGGTTAAAATTCGTGCTCTTTTGGACAGTGGAAGCCAATCATCTTTTATATCTGAGTCTCTAAAGACTAGATTATTTCTTAAACCTAATCCCGTTGACTCGCTAAAGGTCATAGGAATAGGAAACACAACTGCGTCCAATGTGGTCGAAAGTTGCAATGTACACATCAAATCGATACATACAAAATTTAAAGCTATACTACCATGTCTTGTGATGAAAGAATTAACAGGTTGGTTGCCAAGATCACCAGTTGCCGTTGATTCAATGAGACTGCCAAAAGGTATACAGCTGGCTGATCCGTCGTTTCATCAGCCGGCCCCAATAAGCATGATAATTGGAGCTGACTTATTCTGGGACCTTCTAGAAAACGAGCAGCGTACTCTAAAATTGGGAGCCAACAATCCAAAATTAATAAACACAAAGCTAGGCTGGATTATATCCGGTCCTATGAATAGCTGTAAGAACGCTAGTAAAAAAACGCTATGTAATCATAGTACGATTTCAATACCAAATTCGCAACAAGAAAACGTTGACGAAATGTTAACTAAATTCTGGGAATTGGATGGAGTTCCTGCAAAAAGGGTATTGAGTCAGAATGAAAGAGAGTGCGAAACTCATTTCTTAACTCATACTTCTAGAGACAATACTGGTAGATTCACAGTTAAATTGCCATTAAACGATACAATCGACTGCCTTGGCGATACATATTTATTAGCTAAAAAAAGATTCATCAATTTAGAAAAGCGATTTAGGTGTAAACCATCGCTTAAAATAGAATATGCAAAATTCATCAACGAATATGCTGAGTTGGGACATTTGTCTATATCCCAAAATTACTCAAAATGTATGTCATCTTATTATTTGTGCCATCATCCAGTTTTCAAACAAGAGAGTGAGTCCACGAAGCTCCGAGTGGTGTTTGATGGTTCTGCACCCTCCACTTCAGGGTATGCACTCAATGACATTTTAAAGGTAGGTCCGAACGTCCAAGATTCACTCTTCTCAATACTAGTACGCGCTAGGCAATATAAATATCTACTCACCGGCGACATAGAAAAAATGTATCGCCAGGTTCTAGTTCACAAAGACGATCGTGTCTTACAGATGATACTTTGGCGAGAGGATGAGTCACTTCCTATTCAAACATTAACATTAAACACCGTAACCTATGGCACTGCAAGTGCCAGTTACTTGAGTACACGCTGTCTTTGGCAAATAGGAGAAGAGCAAAATGATGGCATCATAAAAGACATAATCCAAAGAGATTTTTATGTTGATGATCTAATCACTGGTTCTGATGATTTACAGACCCTTAAGTATATACAAATTTCAGTATCAAATGCCTTAAAATCCGGATGTTTTAATCTCAGAAAATATAAAAGTAATTATCCACTAATATTTGATACTATAGATATAAATAAACAAGATAATTTAACGTTTAGTGAGTCATCCGCCACACTAGGGCTTGGATGGACTCCATCTAGTGACACTCTGCACTTTCCTATAAAGGGTTTCTCTTACGATGATAATGTACTGTTGTCAAAGCGATTTATAATGTCAAACTCATTTAAGATATTTGATCCACTGGGCCTTCTAAGTCCAGTGGTCATTCAACCTAAGATTATGCTGCAAAGGCTGTGGCAGCATAAATTGGATTGGGATGATCCTGTTCCACAAGATATAAAAGACGATTGGACCAAGTTTACTAATAATTTAAAACATATTCACAATTTGCAGATTCCAAGAGTAGTTCTAGGTAAATCTCCTAAGCAGATAGAACTTCACTCATTTAGTGACGCTTCCCAGTCCGCCTATGGCGCATGCATATACATGAGGTCTATTGGCAACAACAACGACGTTACAATTCGACTTTTATGTGCGAAATCGAAGGTAGCACCTCTAAAGCCCACCACCATACCACGCCTTGAGTTATGCGGGGCCCTTCTAGCCGCTAAGCTTGTCAAAAATGTATTAAATTCAATCAGACAACGGCCGGGAAGGATACTTTACTGGTGTGACTCCAGTGTGGTGTTAGGATGGATAAGTAGCGATTTGTCAAAACTAAAGACATTCGTCGCGAATCGTATCGGGGAGATAACAGAACTTACCGAAACGTCTTCGTGGCGATATGTTCCCACCGATTCAAATCCCGCAGATTTAATCTCTAGAGGAGTTGACGCAGGAGAATTAATGTCAATGAATCTGTGGTGGACAGGTCCAGAATATTTGTACAATCAAAACGAGGCCGAGTGGCCAAGATTAAACAATAACAAAGTCAATATTCTACCTGAAATAAAATCTCATTCAACTATAATAGATCATAGCTCCGTAATAAATTTCGAAAAATATTCATCTTTAAATAGACTTAAAAGATCATTTGCATACGTTCAACGATTCATATTTAATTTAAAATATCCTAATAAAAGGTGCATCGGCCCATTATTGGTTGATGAACTGCGTGAAGCATTCTATGCACTTTGCATTATAGCTCAACGTCAAACATTCCGCGTCGAATACGACGCACTCGCAAACGGCAAGCCACTGAGTAAGAAAAACAAAATTTTATCTCTTTCTCCGTTTATTGACGCTAAAGGGTTAATTCGTGTCGGTGGAAGAATTGAAGCGTCGGATTGTTCATACGAGAAAAAACATCCTGTTCTTCTCCACGCTTCACACAGACTTACCAAATTGTACTTTGAAAACGAACATTCAAACAATATGCACGCTGGCCCGCAATTGTTATTAGCGACAGTTAGAGAAATCGTATGGCCAGTTAACGGACGTTATCTTGCAAGACGTACAGTTAATACTTGCGTGCGATGCAGGCGTCTTCGGGGGAAAACTCTTTGCCCCAAGATGGGTGAACTGCCCATTCAAAGAGTTAACCCAGGTTATCCTTTTTTATCTGTTGGTTTAGACTTCGCCGGCCCGTTTTTTATAATTAATCGTAAAGGCCGCGGAAGCCGCGTTATAAAATGTTATTTGTGTATATTTGTATGCCTACGTTATAAGTGCGTTCATCTCGAGGCTGTCAGTGATTTAACGAAAGACGCATTTATAATGACACTCAGGAGATTCATCGCTCGGCGAGGCAAACCAGCGGAAATGTTCAGCGATAATGGAACAAACTTTGTGGCAGCTGCTAAAGAAATTGGTAATTTCATTAAACAATCACAGGTTCCGATATCTGATTTTGCAAGTCAACAAGCTATAACTTGTAAGTTCATACCTGCGTACTCTCCTCATTTCGGTGGCATATGGGAAGCCGGGGTAAAGTCGGCTAAATATCATATAAAACGTGTAATAGGAAATAGTCACTTAACTTTCGAAGAATTGTCAACTTTGTTTGCACAAGTGGAGGCGATTTTGAATAGCCGTCCCTTGTGCCCTCTATCCTCATGTCCTGACGATCTCCTTCCACTTTCTCCAGGACACTTCATCATTGGGAGGCCTTTGACCGCGCTACCACCATCGATCCAAGACGGCAGCAGCAGTCATCGTAAACGTTACGAAGCCCTCGAGCGAATACGACAGCACTTCTGGCAAAGATGGAGCAAGGAATATCTATCTGAGCTACAGCAGAGAACGAAGTGGCAAACCAATAGTTCAAAGCTGAGCGTCGGAGATATGGTGTTGTTGGCTGACGACAATTCTTCACCACTACAATGGAGGCTTGGACGCGTTCTGCGTCTTATCTATGGACCAGACAACATACCGCGGGTCGCAGAGGTCAACACTACTAAAGGCCGTATACTTCGGTCATTAATCCGCCTCTGCCCACTACCAACAGCAGAAGAACTAAAGGGTTGAAAACCGCAGCTTTTCAACGGCCGGGAAGATGTTAAGGCTCCAGCGCCTGTTTACAATCGAGAGAAACAATTGCTATTTAAAGGCGACAGGCGCTTCCTTACATATTCATAAATTTAACTGTCATTATCACTCGACCATTAGAACTCGGCACGCGAACATTGTACTCATTAAGAATAATAAATTTGTAACCACGTATACCTACGGAACTTTCATTTTGGCACCTGTACGTCCGCTAAAGTCGTAACACAATGTATGTAACTATGTAAGTCCGGGTGTAAACTTGCAAGTAACATTTGACAAACTTCCCGGTTTCTGATTGAGCTGACATTTTGCACGCAGATGTATATCGCATAACAATGCAATAATATGACAAAATGGCGCTGATCTGATGATGGATTCGGAAGGTGGTCGACGTGGTCGTAGGAACCCCTGTACTAAATAAGGTAGACCTGTCGTGTTTGGCCTCATCCTACCCTACTACGATCTTACTCCTCTCATCTCCTAAGAGAATCACTGGTGTCAGAACTCTCCCTTTTGGCTTCTCAGTCAAGGCAAGTATAACAAGCCTAAACATGATGAGCCTATAGGTATTGGAGTTCCTACGTTCCTACTCCATCATTAAATCAACACCATGGTACCATAAGAATGCATAGTCACGCGATATACATAAAGAGGTATAAAAAAAATGCACATTATACAAAAAAAAAAAAGCCATGCCCCCTGAGTTTCTTGCCAGTTCTTCTCGGGACGGTGGCTACAATTATTATTTTTTGTGTCCGAACTGGTGGCTTGTAACTGTTGACGTCAACAAGAATGAGTACGTCATCAATGTTGAAAATAAAGTATTTCATTTCATTTCATTTAGTTCAATCAAAAACCAGGATGTTGGTCAAATTCAACTCGCAGCCAACAAAACTTACATCGATACACAGTTATATCCAGTACAAGTACAATATAAAGCTTGTAAAATATATCTAACCCTACTACGACCTCTTCTCTCATCTCCCGTACTACTAGAAGATAAACTGGTCTCCGAACTCTGAACTCTTCGTTTCTTCTCAGTAATCTTCTCACACAACTGGGTGACTCTTGCCAGTTGTTCCTGTTGTTCTAGAAGTGCTCTCTCGCAGACAACTCTGAACTCTCGTATTGAGGAGTCTTCTTTCAAGGTTTCTGGACGTTTGGGCTGGACTGGTAGACGCCTGTTTAGATATTAAGCTTAAGGGTATAGATTGAGGCCAGATTTATTAAATTACGACCAACGTACTTCTTTTAAGAGTAGCACAAAAACTATTATTCAAATCTCTACCAAATTTATAGAAGATTATTGACAATGCGTTTACATTGTAACAAAATAGAATCACCGAAATCGGTTCATCCTTAAAAGAAATATACGCAAATACGCACAGAAAATTCGGAAACTGAGCATGAGCGACATAAGTTTTTAGTGTAGTTCGACTTCCCCATACCCCATGTGTGAGGCGAGTGGAAGTTCAGCAATTTCCTTCTGTCCAAAAAAGGTCTCTTTTATCTTACTTGTGCGTCCTATGCCTTCTCTTGACGTAGCTACCGTCTGAAAGCCCTGAGTCATGAGAGTATCTCTTGTACTGAGTCGTCTGTTCTCTGGAACTCTCGCTACTACAGTCCCGTAACTTGCAGGCCAAACCACCAGCATCCACGACGAGCTGATCACTAGAATTAGAGTAGTGTACAGCACTGTAACTCGTGTGTATGTGGTATGACAGCGGCGACCACCGTAATGACTCTGAGCAGTGAAGCCCAGGAACACGAAGGAAATATAACACGTCTTAGATCTAGCAACGAATTTAATCAGGTGGTAGAAATGGGGAGTATAATTTCTTACTTAAGGGCAATTGAAATTACTTTTACGGATATTGGCTTGAACGGTGAGCTATTGAACCGCTGAACTAACCTCCCTTGGTCAGAATTATCATCAGAAGGCCGTACTCCTGCCCGCATGTACTTATCTAGGTCTATTATATCTGGTTGAGTTCCACCACGCCATGATGCAGAAGATCTTGCCATTACTCCAGGAACACTGTAGGATAAGAAGTCAATACAGAGTGGACTGTGTCTATAGTAGTGTAGTATAGGACTCTCGGCTAGATGTAGGTCGGATCTGTGTCTGTTTGTGTACGAGAAGAGTAATCAGTACAGAGCTACAGAGGACTGTGTCTATAGTAGTGTAGTATAGGACTCTCGGCTAGATGTAGGTCGGATCTGTGTCTGTTTGTGTACGAGAACAGTAATCAGTACAGAGCTACAGAGGACTGTGTCTATAGTAGTGTAGTATAGGACTCTCGGCTAGATGTAGGTCGGATCTGTGTCTGTTTGTGTACGAGAACAGTAATCAGTACAGAGCTACAGAGGACTGTGTCTATAGTAGTGTAGTATAGGACTCTCGGCTAGATGTAGGTCGGATCTGTGTCTGTTTGTGTACGAGAACAGTAATCAGTACAGAGCTACAGAGGACTGTGTCTATAGTAGTGTAGTATAGGACTCTCGGCTAGATGTAGGTCGGATCTGTGTCTGTTTGTGTACGAGAACAGTAATCAGTACAGAGCTACAGAGGACTGTGTCTATAGTAGTGTAGTATAGGACTCTCGGCTAGATGTAGGTCGGATCTGTGTCTGTTTGTGTACGAGAACAGTAATCAGTACAGAGCTACAGAGGACTGTGTCTATAGTAGTGTAGTATAGGACTCTCGGCTAGATGTAGGTCGGATCTGTGTCTGTTTGTGTACGAGAACAGTAATCAGTACAGAGCTACAGAGGACTGTGTCTATAGTAGTGTAGTATAGGACTCTCGGCTAGATGTAGATCGGATCTGTGTCTGTTTGTGTACGAGAACAGTAATCAGTACAGAGCTACAGAGGACTGTGTCTATAGTAGTGTAGTATAGGACTCTCGGCTAGATGTAGGTCGGATCTGTGTCTGTTTGTGTACGAGAACAGTAATCAGTACAGAGCTACAGAGGACTGTGTCTATAGTAGTGTAGTATAGGACTCTCGGCTAGATGTAGGTCGGATCTGTGTCTGTTTGTGTACGAGAAGAGTAATCAGTACAGAGCTACAGAGGACTGTGTCTATAGTAGTGTAGTATAGGACTCTCGGCTAGATGTAGGTCGGATCTGTGTCTGTTTGTGTACGAGAAGAGTAATCAGTACAGAGCTACAGAGGACTGTGTCTATAGTAGTGTAGTATAGGACTCTCGGCTAGATGTAGGTCGGATCTGTGTCTGTTTGTGTACGAGAAGAGTAATCAGTACAGAGCTACAGAGGACTGTGTCTATAGTAGTGTAGTATAGGACTCTCGGCTAGATGTAGGTCGGATCTGTGTCTGTTTGTGTACGAGAACAGTAATCAGTACAGAGCTGCAGAGGACTGTGTCTATAGTAGTGTAGTATAGGACTCTCGGCTAGATGTAGGTCGGATCTGTGTCTGTTTGTGTACGAGAACAGTAATCAGTACAGAGCTACAGAGGACTGTGTCTATAGTAGTGTAGTATAGGACTCTCGGCTAGATGTAGGTCGGATCTGTGTCTGTTTGTGTACGAGAAGAGTAATCAGTACAGAGCTACAGAGGACTGTGTCTATAGTAGTGTAGTATAGGACTCTCGGCTAGATGTAGATCGGATCTGTGTCTGTTTGTGTACGAGAACAGTAATCAGTACAGAGCTACAGAGGACTGTGTCTATAGTAGTGTAGTATAGGACTCTCGGCTAGATGTAGGTCGGATCTGTGTCTGTTTGTGTACGAGAACAGTAATCAGTACAGAGCTACAGAGGACTGTGTCTATAGTAGTGTAGTATAGGACTCTCGGCTAGATGTAGGTCGGATCTGTGTCTGTTTGTGTACGAGAAGAGTAATCAGTACAGAGCTACAGAGGACTGTGTCTATAGTAGTGTAGTATAGGACTCTCGGCTAGATGTAGGTCGGATCTGTGTCTGTTTGTGTACGAGAAGAGTAATCAGTACAGAGCTACAGAGGACTGTGTCTATAGTAGTGTAGTATAGGACTCTCGGCTAGATGTAGGTCGGATCTGTGTCTGTTTGTGTACGAGAAGAGTAATCAGTACAGAGCTACAGAGGACTGTGTCTATAGTAGTGTAGTATAGGACTCTCGGCTAGATGTAGGTCGGATCTGTGTCTGTTTGTGTACGAGAACAGTAATCAGTACAGAGCTGCAGAGGACTGTGTCTATAGTAGTGTAGTATAGGACTCTCGGCTAGATGTAGGTCGGATCTGTGTCTGTTTGTGTACGAGAACAGTAATCAGTACAGAGCTACAGAGGACTGTGTCTATAGTAGTGTAGTATAGGACTCTCGGCTAGATGTAGGTCGGATCTGTGTCTGTTTGTGTACGAGAAGAGTAATCAGTACAGAGCTACAGAGGACTGTGTCTATAGTAGTGTAGTATAGGACTCTCGGCTAGATGTAGGTCGGATCTGTGTCTGTTTGTGTACGAGAACAGTAATCAGTACAGAGCTACAGAGGACTGTGTCTATAGTAGTGTAGTATAGGACTCTCGGCTAGATGTAGGTCGGATCTGTGTCTGTTTGTGTACGAGAAGAGTAATCAGTACAGAGCTACAGAGGACTGTGTCTATAGTAGTGTAGTATAGGACTCTCGGCTAGATGTAGGTCGGATCTGTGTCTGTTTGTGTACGAGAACAGTAATCAGTACAGAGCTACAGAGGACTGTGTCTATAGTAGTGTAGTATAGGACTCTCGGCTAGATGTAGGTCGGATCTGTGTCTGTTTGTGTACGAGAAGAGTAATCAGTACAGAGCTACAGAGGACTGTGTCTATAGTAGTGTAGTATAGGACTCTCGGCTAGATGTAGGTCGGATCTGTGTCTGTTTGTGTACGAGAACAGTAATCAGTACAGAGCTACAGAGGACTGTGTCTATAGTAGTGTAGTATAGGACTCTCGGCTAGATGTAGGTCGGATCTGTGTCTGTTTGTGTACGAGAACAGTAATCAGTACAGAGCTACAGAGGACTGTGTCTATAGTAGTGTAGTATAGGACTCTCGGCTAGATGTAGGTCGGATCTGTGTCTGTTTGTGTACGAGAACAGTAATCAGTACAGAGCTACAGAGGACTGTGTCTATAGTAGTGTAGTATAGGACTCTCGGCTAGATGTAGGTCGGATCTGTGTCTGTTTGTGTACGAGAAGAGTAATCAGTACAGAGCTACAGAGGACTGTGTCTATAGTAGTGTAGTATAGGACTCTCGGCTAGATGTAGGTCGGATCTGTGTCTGTTTGTGTACGAGAACAGTAATCAGTACAGAGCTACAGAGGACTGTGTCTATAGTAGTGTAGTATAGGACTCTCGGCTAGATGTAGGTCGGATCTGTGTCTGTTTGTGTACGAGAAGAGTAATCAGTACAGAGCTACAGAGGACTGTGTCTATAGTAGTGTAGTATAGGACTCTCGGCTAGATGTAGGTCGGATCTGTGTCTGTTTGTGTACGAGAACAGTAATCAGTACAGAGCTACAGAGGACTGTGTCTATAGTAGTGTAGTATAGGACTCTCGGCTAGATGTAGGTCGGATCTGTGTCTGTTTGTGTACGAGAACAGTAATCAGTACAGAGCTGCAGAGGACTGTGTCTATAGTAGTGTAGTATAGGACTCTCGGCTAGATGTAGGTCGGATCTGTGTCTGTTTGTGTACGAGAACAGTAATCAGTACAGAGCTACAGAGGACTGTGTCTATAGTAGTGTAGTATAGGACTCTCGGCTAGATGTAGATCGGATCTGTGTCTGTTTGTGTACGAGAACAGTAATCAGTACAGAGCTACAGAGGACTGTGTCTATAGTAGTGTAGTATAGGACTCTCGGCTAGATGTAGGTCGGATCTGTGTCTGTTTGTGTACGAGAAGAGTAATCAGTACAGAGCTACAGAGGACTGTGTCTATAGTAGTGTAGTATAGGACTCTCGGCTAGATGTAGGTCGGATCTGTGTCTGTTTGTGTACGAGAACAGTAATCAGTACAGAGCTACAGAGGACTGTGTCTATAGTAGTGTAGTATAGGACTCTCGGCTAGATGTAGGTCGGATCTGTGTCTGTTTGTGTACGAGAAGAGTAATCAGTACAGAGCTACAGAGGACTGTGTCTATAGTAGTGTAGTATAGGACTCTCGGCTAGATGTAGGTCGGATCTGTGTCTGTTTGTGTACGAGAACAGTAATCAGTACAGAGCTACAGAGGACTGTGTCTATAGTAGTGTAGTATAGGACTCTCGGCTAGATGTAGGTCGGATCTGTGTCTGTTTGTGTACGAGAACAGTAATCAGTACAGAGCTACAGAGGACTGTGTCTATAGTAGTGTAGTATAGGACTCTCGGCTAGATGTAGGTCGGATCTGTGTCTGTTTGTGTACGAGAAGAGTAATCAGTACAGAGCTACAGAGGACTGTGTCTATAGTAGTGTAGTATAGGACTCTCGGCTAGATGTAGGTCGGATCTGTGTCTGTTTGTGTACGAGAACAGTAATCAGTACAGAGCTACAGAGGACTGTGTCTATAGTAGTGTAGTATAGGACTCTCGGCTAGATGTAGGTCGGATCTGTGTCTGTTTGTGTACGAGAAGAGTAATCAGTACAGAGCTACAGAGGACTGTGTCTATAGTAGTGTAGTATAGGACTCTCGGCTAGATGTAGGTCGGATCTGTGTCTGTTTGTGTACGAGAACAGTAATCAGTACAGAGCTACAGAGGACTGTGTCTATAGTAGTGTAGTATAGGACTCTCGGCTAGATGTAGGTCGGATCTGTGTCTGTTTGTGTACGAGAACAGTAATCAGTACAGAGCTACAGAGGACTGTGTCTATAGTAGTGTAGTATAGGACTCTCGGCTAGATGTAGGTCGGATCTGTGTCTGTTTGTGTACGAGAACAGTAATCAGTACAGAGCTACAGAGGACTGTGTCTATAGTAGTGTAGTATAGGACTCTCGGCTAGATGTAGGTCGGATCTGTGTCTGTTTGTGTACGAGAACAGTAATCAGTACAGAGCTACAGAGGACTGTGTCTATAGTAGTGTAGTATAGGACTCTCGGCTAGATGTAGGTCGGATCTGTGTCTGTTTGTGTACGAGAACAGTAATCAGTACAGAGCTACAGAGGACTGTGTCTATAGTAGTGTAGTATAGGACTCTCGGCTAGATGTAGGTCGGATCTGTGTCTGTTTGTGTACGAGAACAGTAATCAGTACAGAGCTACAGAGGACTGTGTCTATAGTAGTGTAGTATAGGACTCTCGGCTAGATGTAGGTCGGATCTGTGTCTGTTTGTGTACGAGAACAGTAATCAGTACAGAGCTACAGAGGACTGTGTCTATAGTAGTGTAGTATAGGACTCTCGGCTAGATGTAGGTCGGATCTGTGTCTGTTTGTGTACGAGAAGAGTAATCAGTACAGAGCTACAGAGGACTGTGTCTATAGTAGTGTAGTATAGGACTCTCGGCTAGATGTAGGTCGGATCTGTGTCTGTTTGTGTACGAGAACAGTAATCAGTACAGAGCTACAGAGGACTGTGTCTATAGTAGTGTAGTATAGGACTCTCGGCTAGATGTAGGTCGGATCTGTGTCTGTTTGTGTACGAGAACAGTAATCAGTACAGAGCTACAGAGGACTGTGTCTATAGTAGTGTAGTATAGGACTCTCGGCTAGATGTAGGTCGGATCTGTGTCTGTTTGTGTACGAGAACAGTAATCAGTACAGAGCTACAGAGGACTGTGTCTATAGTAGTGTAGTATAGGACTCTCGGCTAGATGTAGGTCGGATCTGTGTCTGTTTGTGTACGAGAACAGTAATCAGTACAGAGCTACAGAGGACTGTGTCTATAGTAGTGTAGTATAGGACTCTCGGCTAGATGTAGGTCGGATCTGTGTCTGTTTGTGTACGAGAACAGTAATCAGTACAGAGCTACAGAGGACTGTGTCTATAGTAGTGTAGTATAGGACTCTCGGCTAGATGTAGGTCGGATCTGTGTCTGTTTGTGTACGAGAAGAGTAATCAGTACAGAGCTACAGAGGACTGTGTCTATAGTAGTGTAGTATAGGACTCTCGGCTAGATGTAGGTCGGATCTGTGTCTGTTTGTGTACGAGAACAGTAATCAGTACAGAGCTACAGAGGACTGTGTCTATAGTAGTGTAGTATAGGACTCTCGGCTAGATGTAGGTCGGATCTGTGTCTGTTTGTGTACGAGAACAGTAATCAGTACAGAGCTACAGAGGACTGTGTCTATAGTAGTGTAGTATAGGACTCTCGGCTAGATGTAGGTCGGATCTGTGTCTGTTTGTGTACGAGAACAGTAATCAGTACAGAGCTACAGAGGACTGTGTCTATAGTAGTGTAGTATAGGACTCTCGGCTAGATGTAGGTCGGATCTGTGTCTGTTTGTGTACGAGAACAGTAATCAGTACAGAGCTACAGAGGACTGTGTCTATAGTAGTGTAGTATAGGACTCTCGGCTAGATGTAGGTCGGATCTGTGTCTGTTTGTGTACGAGAACAGTAATCAGTACAGAGCTACAGAGGACTGTGTCTATAGTAGTGTAGTATAGGACTCTCGGCTAGATGTAGGTCGGATCTGTGTCTGTTTGTGTACGAGAAGAGTAATCAGTACAGAGCTACAGAGGACTGTGTCTATAGTAGTGTAGTATAGGACTCTCGGCTAGATGTAGGTCGGATCTGTGTCTGTTTGTGTACGAGAACAGTAATCAGTACAGAGCTACAGAGGACTGTGTCTATAGTAGTGTAGTATAGGACTCTCGGCTAGATGTAGGTCGGATCTGTGTCTGTTTGTGTACGAGAACAGTAATCAGTACAGAGCTACAGAGGACTGTGTCTATAGTAGTGTAGTATAGGACTCTCGGCTAGATGTAGGTCGGATCTGTGTCTGTTTGTGTACGAGAACAGTAATCAGTACAGAGCTACAGAGGACTGTGTCTATAGTAGTGTAGTATAGGACTCTCGGCTAGATGTAGGTCGGATCTGTGTCTGTTTGTGTTCGAGAAGAGTAATCAGTACAGAGCTACAGAGGACTGTGTCTATAGTAGTGTAGTATAGGACTCTCGGCTAGATGTAGGTCGGATCTGTGTCTGTTTGTGTACGAGAACAGTAATCAGTACAGAGCTACAGAGGACTGTGTCTATAGTAGTGTAGTATAGGACTCTCGGCTAGATGTAGGTCGGATCTGTGTCTGTTTGTGTACGAGAACAGTAATCAGTACAGAGCTACAGAGGACTGTGTCTATAGTAGTGTAGTATAGGACTCTCGGCTAGATGTAGGTCGGATCTGTGTCTGTTTGTGTACGAGAACAGTAATCAGTACAGAGCTACAGAGGACTGTGTCTATAGTAGTGTAGTATAGGACTCTCGGCTAGATGTAGGTCGGATCTGTGTCTGTTTGTGTACGAGAACAGTAATCAGTACAGAGCTACAGAGGACTGTGTCTATAGTAGTGTAGTATAGGACTCTCGGCTAGATGTAGGTCGGATCTGTGTCTGTTTGTGTACGAGAACAGTAATCAGTACAGAGCTACAGAGGACTGTGTCTATAGTAGTGTAGTATAGGACTCTCGGCTAGATGTAGGTCGGATCTGTGTCTGTTTGTGTACGAGAACAGTAATCAGTACAGAGCTACAGAGGACTGTGTCTATAGTAGTGTAGTATAGGACTCTCGGCTAGATGTAGGTCGGATCTGTGTCTGTTTGTGTACGAGAACAGTAATCAGTACAGAGCTACAGAGGACTGTGTCTATAGTAGTGTAGTATAGGACTCTCGGCTAGATGTAGGTCGGATCTGTGTCTGTTTGTGTACGAGAACAGTAATCAGTACAGAGCTACAGAGGACTGTGTCTATAGTAGTGTAGTATAGGACTCTCGGCTAGATGTAGGTCGGATCTGTGTCTGTTTGTGTACGAGAACAGTAATCAGTACAGAGCTACAGAGGACTGTGTCTATAGTAGTGTAGTATAGGACTCTCGGCTAGATGTAGGTCGGATCTGTGTCTGTTTGTGTACGAGAACAGTAATCAGTACAGAGCTACAGAGGACTGTGTCTATAGTAGTGTAGTATAGGACTCTCGGCTAGATGTAGGTCGGATCTGTGTCTGTTTGTGTACGAGAACAGTAATCAGTACAGAGCTACAGAGGACTGTGTCTATAGTAGTGTAGTATAGGACTCTCGGCTAGATGTAGGTCGGATCTGTGTCTGTTTGTGTACGAGAACAGTAATCAGTACAGAGCTACAGAGGACTGTGTCTATAGTAGTGTAGTATAGGACTCTCGGCTAGATGTAGGTCGGATCTGTGTCTGTTTGTGTACGAGAACAGTAATCAGTACAGAGCTACAGAGGACTGTGTCTATAGTAGTGTAGTATAGGACTCTCGGCTAGATGTAGGTCGGATCTGTGTCTGTTTGTGTACGAGAACAGTAATCAGTACAGAGCTACAGAGGACTGTGTCTATAGTAGTGTAGTATAGGACTCTCGGCTAGATGTAGGTCGGATCTGTGTCTGTTTGTGTACGAGAACAGTAATCAGTACAGAGCTACAGAGGACTGTGTCTATAGTAGTGTAGTATAGGACTCTCGGCTAGATGTAGGTCGGATCTGTGTCTGTTTGTGTACGAGAACAGTAATCAGTACAGAGCTACAGAGGACTGTGTCTATAGTAGTGTAGTATAGGACTCTCGGCTAGATGTAGGTCGGATCTGTGTCTGTTTGTGTACGAGAAGAGTAATCAGTACAGAGCTACAGAGGACTGTGTCTATAGTAGTGTAGTATAGGACTCTCGGCTAGATGTAGGTCGGATCTGTGTCTGTTTGTGTACGAGAAGAGTAATCAGTACAGAGCTACAGAGGACTGTGTCTATAGTAGTGTAGTATAGGACTCTCGGCTAGATGTAGGTCGGATCTGTGTCTGTTTGTGTACGAGAACAGTAATCAGTACAGAGCTACAGAGGACTGTGTCTATAGTAGTGTAGTATAGGACTCTCGGCTAGATGTAGGTCGGATCTGTGTCTGTTTGTGTACGAGAACAGTAATCAGTACAGAGCTACAGAGGACTGTGTCTATAGTAGTGTAGTATAGGACTCTCGGCTAGATGTAGGTCGGATCTGTGTCTGTTTGTGTACGAGAACAGTAATCAGTACAGAGCTACAGAGGACTGTGTCTATAGTAGTGTAGTATAGGACTCTCGGCTAGATGTAGGTCGGATCTGTGTCTGTTTGTGTACGAGAACAGTAATCAGTACAGAGCTACAGAGGACTGTGTCTATAGTAGTGTAGTATAGGACTCTCGGCTAGATGTAGGTCGGATCTGTGTCTGTTTGTGTACGAGAACAGTAATCAGTACAGAGCTACAGAGGACTGTGTCTATAGTAGTGTAGTATAGGACTCTCGGCTAGATGTAGGTCGGATCTGTGTCTGTTTGTGTACGAGAAGAGTAATCAGTACAGAGCTACAGAGGACTGTGTCTATAGTAGTGTAGTATAGGACTCTCGGCTAGATGTAGGTCGGATCTGTGTCTGTTTGTGTACGAGAAGAGTAATCAGTACAGAGCTACAGAGGACTGTGTCTATAGTAGTGTAGTATAGGACTCTCGGCTAGATGTAGGTCGGATCTGTGTCTGTTTGTGTACGAGAACAGTAATCAGTACAGAGCTACAGAGGACTGTGTCTATAGTAGTGTAGTATAGGACTCTCGGCTAGATGTAGGTCGGATCTGTGTCTGTTTGTGTACGAGAACAGTAATCAGTACAGAGCTACAGAGGACTGTGTCTATAGTAGTGTAGTATAGGACTCTCGGCTAGATGTAGGTCGGATCTGTGTCTGTTTGTGTACGAGAAGAGTAATCAGTACAGAGCTACAGAGGACTGTGTCTATAGTAGTGTAGTATAGGACTCTCGGCTAGATGTAGGTCGGATCTGTGTCTGTTTGTGTACGAGAACAGTAATCAGTACAGAGCTACAGAGGACTGTGTCTATAGTAGTGTAGTATAGGACTCTCGGCTAGATGTAGGTCGGATCTGTGTCTGTTTGTGTACGAGAACAGTAATCAGTACAGAGCTACAGAGGACTGTGTCTATAGTAGTGTAGTATAGGACTCTCGGCTAGATGTAGGTCGGATCTGTGTCTGTTTGTGTACGAGAAGAGTAATCAGTACAGAGCTACAGAGGACTGTGTCTATAGTAGTGTAGTATAGGACTCTCGGCTAGATGTAGGTCGGATCTGTGTCTGTTTGTGTACGAGAACAGTAATCAGTACAGAGCTACAGAGGACTGTGTCTATAGTAGTGTAGTATAGGACTCTCGGCTAGATGTAGGTCGGATCTGTGTCTGTTTGTGTACGAGAACAGTAATCAGTACAGAGCTACAGAGGACTGTGTCTATAGTAGTGTAGTATAGGACTCTCGGCTAGATGTAGGTCGGATCTGTGTCTGTTTGTGTACGAGAACAGTAATCAGTACAGAGCTACAGAGGACTGTGTCTATAGTAGTGTAGTATAGGACTCTCGGCTAGATGTAGGTCGGATCTGTGTCTGTTTGTGTACGAGAACAGTAATCAGTACAGAGCTACAGAGGACTGTGTCTATAGTAGTGTAGTATAGGACTCTCGGCTAGATGTAGGTCGGATCTGTGTCTGTTTGTGTACGAGAAGAGTAATCAGTACAGAGCTGCAGAGGACTGTGTCTATAGTAGTGTAGTATAGGACTCTCGGCTAGATGTAGGTCGGATCTGTGTCTGTTTGTGTACGAGAAGAGTAATCAGTACAAAGCTGCAGAGGACTGTGTCTATAGTAGTGTAGTGAAGCACTCTTTACATATAAAATGGGATACTTACATAAAAACGGAAACATTTTCTCCAATTTTCGTTTATTTACATCATATTTAATGACAAGACATGAACTGACAGAATTTGCCGGAACCAAAGATATTAAAATCTTGATCTGTCAATATGACAGAAAAGTAAATCTATGGGTTAACTATAGCTAGGACCTTGAGATAAGTAGGGATTGATGATAAATTTCGATTTACACAAAAAAAAACAACTAATATTCACTATTCATTTATTCATACTAATACAATACAATAACATAACTAAACTACATTCTACACAAAATTCTAAATAATAAATAACATAAACTCTCCATCTTATAATACTTAAAGGTTAGCTGCCTTAGTGACCCCATCCACGGTTTTTGTAACCCCATCCACAGATTTAGTGACCCCATCCACAGATTTAGTGACCCCATCCACTGTTTTTGTTACATCTCCCACTGTTTTGGTGACGTCCACAGTTTTGGCGATGTCTCCTACTGGTTTTGTGACTCCATCAACAGTTTTGGTGACGGATTTGACTGTTGATGCCGCATATGCAGCTGTCAGTAGGGCTAGTAGCGATAGAACCTGGGAAGTATATAAATTTATTTTAAAGAAAAAATGCAATAGCTAATACAAGCTGTTACATCCAGTGTAAGATAATATAATATCCCTCTTCTGAGGAGATCTGGGCCCAACAGTGGGCCGTAGTGGTACAGAAGATAATATTAATTGTAAAGCTTCTAACAAAGTCGCTTCACGCTGTCTGTGTCTATGTATACTCAAATCTATAAAAATACGCAACGGATTGTGATGCGGCTTTTTAAATAGATATAAGGAGAGTATTCAAGAGGAAAGTTTATGTGTATAATACATGTATGATATAGTAGAGAAACACTGATAATTTCAGAGGTTTTGACCTCACAGGTCGTACCTAAGTCGTAAATAAGTCGTATATTTTTTGCTTACAAAAATGCTGTGAAATATACTGTCTGAATCCACGTTTTGTGACACAGATGAAATTGCGCAGCTCAGTGCGTAAGAAATAAAATACAAACATAAAAGAAAAACGGTAAAACAGGTGTCTATAATCATATTAATTATTAAATATTATATACAATTAAATAATACGCACTTGTGTACATAAAAAACAATATTTAAATTAAGAAGCAGCTGTATTGTTTAAAATGAAAAAGTTAAAACTAAATACTTACCAAAAACAGCCTCATTTCTTTGTAAATTCAATAAAATATATGAAAAAATCATTTAGAGAACATCTGTTGTATTTATAGTAGAAAATCTGTGCATCTGTGATTTCAGTACCAAGAATAACGAAATAACAGAATGGATATTTTTTTCTAATATATATATAATGATTTCATGCATTTTCAACGGGTTCTTACTACGATATTTAATTAACTGAGTTGTCTCGATATTTCAACGTTGTTGCAAACGTCATAATCACGAGAAGATTGAATACTGCGGGTCGATTTAAGAGCAAACAAATCTGTCTACCCTCTTTCTCGTTCGCTTTTGGGTAGTACCACTGGAACTCGAACTCACATCACGACACACCACATCTGTATCTACAAGACTCTCTGAGCATGGACCCTTAGTGACTGTTGTGTTTAGCACTGGATTCTACATACTCGATAATCTGAAGCCGTCACCCCTGTTAAAAGTGCTATGTCTTGAAATCTCGATAGATTTTTTTTTCTAATTCTAAAAATTTTTGTCCTTTTTTACAAAAGTTATAATAATTTAATGTTAAAGATAATACATATTTTACTTTTCATCAGTTTAAAGATCTTAAAGAAAACCTTTAACAACGAAATTGTTAAGTTTCCTTGACTCTTTGTTTGGAAACGGAACCATAAAATAGAGATGATGAATAATGAAACATTATAACGATGAATCATTTAAAAATAATTCGTTCAAAAAAGTATTGAAAACGCCTGTCGAAGAGAGTTGATTAACCACTATACTGGGATCGACATAAAAATCGGTTTGTTTACTTTTGCCAAGTCTGTCGCGGGAGCCAAAATTGAGCACAGTTTTAAAACTTGTTTTGTTAACATTTTTTAATTGTCTCATATTTTATGTAGGTAATATATTTTTGCTGAAAATGCAATACAGCGTAGTTTAATAATTAAAATGTACAAAAATTTTAGGTTGAATAAAAAATCTAAATTAAATTTTATTTGAAAAAAACATGTTTAAAAGATAGTCAAACAAGGTAGTGATTCCGAATGAACTACGGGCCAGCGAGCCAAATTTCACCATCTTCTCGTCTCGAACAAAATTACTTATTACCAAAATGGTACAAAAAAAATGGTCAACAAAATTAAAATTGTCCCATCTGTAAATTGATTTATTATTTTACTAAAACAAAGAAAAGAAATGAATTCAATACAACATGTTGTTGATTTCGTTACTTGTTTTACAACAATAGTTTTATAAACAATGTTGAAAAACGTGATTTTTCTTTAAACAAATAAATTCAATTTTCTTTGTCTATTTTAGAATAAAAGAATTTCGAAAGAAAGAAATTCTTTCTTCAGAAATCGAAGTTAATTAAATACAAACAAGTTTTATAAATGTTTAATATTTTATTTTAGGTATAATACCTACGGGTCCTCGTATACTCAATAAAATGACAAAAACCTTTTTTTTGCACAAATAGTCTACTAATACTACGTAATCCTTATATCCTGAAAATTTTATTGTAAAACTAGCTGCCCCGCGCAACTTCGTCTGCGTAAGCACAAAAAATGTCATCAAAATCGGTCAAGCCGTTTCGGAGGAGTATGACAACGAAAAGTGTGACACGAGAATTTTATAAATTAGATTGCAATTAGTTTCAGAGATTAAAAAATAGAGATAGAACCCACTTAATCGGTATTAGTCCTAGCCACTCCTAGCAAAGTTGCAAAGTAAAACATTCAAATGGCTCTCCTGTAAAATTGTGTTTTGTAATTTTTCAAACAGTACATACAGTCTCTGAAAGAAATATGTAATTAAAATTGCTCCAGTAGGAAAAGAAAAGAAATGATATTTAATGTACAACGAGGCTTGAGGAGGGTCCTTAAAGTTAGGTCGTAGGTAGCGACCCCTCAGTGTCCCCTGACATTGCAGAGGTTCATGAGCGACGGTAACCACTTCCTATCAGGTGGGTCGTTGGCTCGTCTGCCTACATGGCAATAAAAAAAAACACTAGGGTAGTGCTACTGACAATAAAATTAAGAGATGATGAAACACTTGTGTGGCATTAACACCTGCCTATAGAGATTTAAAAACACATCTTCAACCATAGATTTATAATTCTTTAAAGATCGCTGAAGTCGTGACTGAAAGAGATACCAATCAGTGCAAATAAGACGAGTATAGAGTCACCCCATTTCCTGCAACGAGACATTTCATTATCTGTCAGTATCTCTCAATAAGTCAATCTTCTTCTTCTTATATATAAAAATGAATTGCTGTTCGTTAGTTTCGCTAAAACTCGAGAACGACTGAATCGATTTGGCTTATTTTAATCTTGAAATATTCGTAGAAGTCCTAGGAAGGTTTAAACGGTGAGAAAATTTACTTATGTGACGCAGACGAAGTTGTGTGGGCCAGCTAGTAAGAGTATAAAAATAACGTTGTGACGTCTCATATAAAATTAGGTCTAGGTCAGACTTTTAAGTTTTATCCTTCGATTTTGTGGACTTTATCAGTTCTGTTGTCTAAATTCTATGTTTATGTATTCGACCATTCTCGCGATAAGTGACATGAAAGCAAGAATTATAAAAGAGCTTTATAAATAAATAGATTGTCGAGTACCCCAAATTAGATACTTTCTTTCTTGGAGTTTAAGAATTACTCAAAAACTACTTTAATATCATGTGGGAGTAAATTGCAGAAATACCAAAGGAAATAAATAAGATGTCACTTTTTGGTTTTACAATAATTATATTTTCAATTTTTACATTTTGGCGCTAAAACAATTCTGACAGATAACCATAGAATTATTACATCTGGAATCAACATCATGAACAACAGAATGAAGCCAATTTAAAGTGCACCGATCGCGCGTCACAACACAATGTTTTGAATCAACATCATGAATAACAAAGTGAAATTTTAAAGAACTTGTGTGTATGTAATATTTTATTAGTGTGTTAAGCGAATTGGGTGTCATCGGTACACTAACGCCAGAATATTGTGTTGTTACGCGCGATCGGTGTACTTTAAATTGGCTTCATTCTGTTGTTCATGATGTTGATTCCAGATGTAATAATTCTATGCAGATAACACTTCTTTTTATTTTTCAAATTTCGAACACGAAAGAGGTTTTATGCTCAAACAAATCACGATATACTCACAAAACTTTTCGACAGCTAAGTCCTACGATTACAGCCACTGTGATTGAAACATTATGTCCAACATTGGACTTGCAATCAACGTCAGCAAGTTGACAAACAGTATAAAAACAATAACAAAATGATTTATATTGTTTAATTTATGTTCTTTGTTTTACTTTAAAAAAACATGACGGATTAAAAATCTATTTTGTAGAAGGAATAACAGTGTAATCGCTCATTTAGGTTGGTCTATATACCAGGCTAGCCAGGCCAGGCTTTTAAGATTCCGGGTATCACGATATTTATTTTATTCGAAAGTAGATATACTTTTGACATAATTCTCATATAAATCTGATAAAGATACGACTATACTTTGTGTTATTATTACCATCCAAAAAATGGATTTCGGTCGTTTGCTTTTTTTTTAAATTAACTGTCCCGCGCAACTTCAAAGTTCTGACAGTATAATGTTTTTATTTACGAAGTTCACCAAAAACCTAGAAAACATTTCTCTTGAAACTATCTTTTGAAGACCGCATATAGAAAGAAAGAAAGAAAACAACTTTATTCCACACACACAAAGAGGACACAAAGATATAAACTAATAACATAAATAAACGTAGAACATACAATTTTCTTATTTAACAACACATGTATAACATTATAATAATAACATAAAAGTAAAACAATCTTCTTAAAACAGACAGACAGATAGGGACAGACAACATGAACCGACTTTGTCCTATTATTACAAGCTTTATATTAACTTGCACTGCATGTATATATGACTTATATACACAACTCTAAGTAAATTCTGACGAAATATTTCAAATTACATTTGACCAAATTCCCGGTTTCCAATTCAGCTTAAATTTGACATGTATATCGCGTGATAATGCAATAAGATGAAACTGATCTGATGATGGATTCGTAAGGCCATAGGAACTCCTGTACTAAACAAGATAGACTTGTCGTGTTTGGGCTCGTTTTACTTGTCTTAACACTACTGCTACATGATATCCAGAATCTTAAGCTCGTATTATTTTTAAATTCTTTGTAGTATATTTCAATATTACTTGTCCACTCTAGAAATTGATTCATAGTTATTACTATTTACTTCGTTTTGCGTACATAGGCAATAGATCACTGAACTCTAGTGCGGATATACAAGTAGGTATAAATATGAAGGTACTTCCTAACTATCATAGGCAGTTTGGTTTCAAAGTAGCTGAAATGCGGTTTATTTTGGTGAGTAAAGTGCTTTCATTTTATGTAACAACAATGTATTAATGGTGGAATAGAGAAAAAGATTCTTAGCGACGTTTTGTAAAATTTTAATTGGCAGAGTTATGCATGCTTTTGATTCTAAATATTCAATTTTGTAAATTTAAGGATAACAACTGCATTTATTGAAATAGTTCGATAATCTTCCTTATTAACTTACGATAATGGTTATATTTCAAAAACTTATTTTACCTCTCTAAAACCTCTTTTTAGCCTATATTAAAATTATACCTCTCTTCAACACGCTAAGGTCGACTGGTAGAGAATGCCTGTGGCATTAAGTCCGCCTTTGTAAAATAATTTTGTATTTTTGTGCATAGAGAATAAATAAATAATCAAATTCTAATCAGTAGTGTTTGATTTAGGAAATCTTTCCAAAAGCTTTAGGTAGACTATTCCTATAAAAATTTAGCCTCATTTTTCAAAAACAGTTCACAAATACTAGTTACATCGACTAGTATTGAAACGCACATTGAAAACTCAAAATAAGTATCGAAATCGGTTCAGTGAACTTATTAACCTTATTTTGGAAGTCAGTTGGAACAGTTATAGCAAGGTTATGTTGAGAGCATTCATTTAAAGTTTCATTAATATTCATATTTAATAAATAACAATATAATCGACATTAAAATATTGTCTATTATTTAGTTTCTTAATTAAATTTGTTACAGTACATTACCATTGCAAAATATAATAATTATCTTTAATAAGTTAAAAACAGTTAAGTTCAATTCGACGATTTTTCCACCAAAAGCTTTATATTGACTTGCACTGGATGTAACTATGTAAGTTCGGGTGGAATCTTGCAAGCTTCTGACAAACTTCCCGATTTCCGATTGTGCTGACATTTTGCACGCAGATGCATATCGCGTGACAATGCAATAATATGACAAAAAGGCTGATGATGATGGATGATCATAGGAATTCTGTACTAAACAAGATAGAGCCGTCGTGTTTGGGCATTGAATACAAACCTCTCAGCTGTCATGCAACAATCGTTTTACAAGAATTTTGGATATATTTAAGTGGCGCTTACTAAGGCATTATTCCATATTCTTTGGTTTCAATATTGTTGGTATATTCAGACCATCAACTATCATGACCTTTAGTATGTACCATCATTAAGTATGCAATATTTTATACATAGATAAATAATTTTTATTTAATGTTTATGATCTGTTTTTTATGCTAGCAAATAAACATACTTATAAAACGTGTGTGACGTCATAGATGCTTTTCAAAACATAAAGTATTATTCACCTTACACTACATGGTCCGATTTACCTGTAATAGCCAAGTATACCCTTACGCCACGTTTCCATATTGGCTCGCCATTCACCAACTTTCAATGCGCGCAGATGACAACTGGTATACCAACTGTCAAACGGTGTCTCACATAGTTTCAATGCCGGCCAATGCATACCTACAAAGCCCCATGCATGCAAAAAAAAAAGTAAAATCATTAGACATATTGAGTTTCAAAAAAATGTTATATTTTTAAAATATTTCATTGTTTTACAGGTTTTATTATTTGTCACGGTGGCGGTAGCCTATGTGGAAGCCTCCCCTATTTTGGGCTCACTCCTAGGAGGAGGCGGTGGTGGTTGCAAAAGCTGCGGAGGAGGCGGAGGAGGTAGTGGCGGAGGCGGGGGAGGTAGCGGAGGAGGGGGCGGTGGTAATGAAGAGGACGGCGACGAAAGACGAGGAGGAACCGGTGGAAACCAAGGAGGAGGTGGAAGTAAATGCGGTGGAGGAGGCGGTGATAATGATGGAGATGAGAGACGAGGAGGAGCTGGCGGAAATCAAGGAGGAGGCGGAAGTAAATGCGGAGGAAACAAGGGTGGAGGTGATGATAGACGGGGTGGAACTGGCGGAAATAAAGGAAGCGGAGGAAACAAATGTGGAGGTGGAGACAATGAAGATGAAGGAGATGAGAGACGAGGTGGAACTGATGGAAACAAAGGTGGTGGAAGTAAATCCGGAGGAGGAAACCAGGGTGGAGGTGATAATAGACAGGGTGGAACTGGTGGAAATAAAGGAGGAGGTGGAAAAAAATGTGGAGGAGGAAATCAGGGAGGAGATGATAGGCGAGGTGGAACCGGTGGAAACCAAGGTGGAGGTGGAAGCAAGGGTGGTAAATGCAAAAGTTGCGGTTGTCAGTAGTAAATAGTAATCAAAGTAAAAACTTTTTTTTTGGATAAATAATTGAAATGATTATTGTAATTAAAAATTAGAGAATTTGTTTGTCGAATCTTAATTTTTGATTTTGGATTTTTTTTGAAATTGTAATTTGTTTTGTCAACTGTATTGTTTTGGTAATAAATTGTTTTTTTTTTAATTTTTTATTTTATTTACTGGAATTACATTACTATAAATCAAGTTTTTTCAAACAGAAATATGACTTTAGAGTTCAATTTTGGTGGTGTTTATTTTGGTGCCATTTTTGGTTGATATTAATGTGTTTTCTTTGCAAGACAGATAAACGAGCTTACGGTCCTTTTGTTAATAAGTGGTTACTGTCGCTCATGAACCTCTGCAATGAGGGGCCGTTATCTATCACCTACTTACACAGGACTTTTCTTAAACTTCATTTAAAGAGAAATGCGTTGTTTTTGTTTAATTTGTTAACTCAATATATTTACGATCTCACTACGACAAAAACAATAATAAAATTGTTTTTCCAATATAATAAAATTTAATTAAACTGAATATGTAATGTGTGTTTTTCAAATATGTTAATTAATTTTGGTTTTCTATAAAATGCAAAAGGTGGTCATGGTCTGTTATCAGTTAACATCGCTTCTTCACAAGATGAAGTTATTTTGGGTAAATATTAAATTCATATATTTTCTTACTTTGGTAATTTAATGAGAAACTTCTACACATCGTTGTAAGTTTTTTTTAATTGCCAAGCGAATGGGCCACCTGATTGTAAGTGGTTAACGTCGCTCATGGACCTCTGCAATGTCAGGAGACACTGGAGGGTTGCTACCTACGACCTAACCTAGGTAGGTTACCTTTCGGGTCCCCAACGCATGTGAGTTCGATTGGGGACCCAAGAAGGTGTCGTGTCTCGCTCAACACGCCCTTAACGTTAGAGCAACCGGGGGATGGTAGACCGCGCTCCCTGACCCACGCTGGTTCTGACCCAGCGGGGTATTCCGTGGGAGGGTGACACGCGTTGCCATCTTGCCGACCGAGAGAGCCGGTGGCCGTATTCGCCGGCAGCTACCGGTTCAGCGTCCGGGGACGGAGCGACGGGAAAGAGTGCCGAGCGCGTAACGCGTCGCGCCGTCCCTCCAAACCACGTGCTGGGTTCTGGCCTCAGCTGGGGTTCGGACGCTGAGTGTGAGCGGTTGGAGGTTTTAGTGCGGTTCAACTCCCACATCCTGATTTCCTCCAACTGAAAAAAAAAGGTAGGTTACCTACCTATCTACTACAATGCAGTGCAGAAGAACACTTCATTAGCATAACATGAAAGAATTAACTCCGCACTTAATTTGGTTTTTGACCGACTTCCAAAAAGGAGGAGGTACTCAACTCGTATTTTTTGTATATATATTTTGTTTTGCTGGTTCTTTTGTCAGATGAATTGTGATAGTCGTCGTAGGGTTACATTTAATTTTAAAATGGAACAACTGCTTTTGAATCTAGGTTTGAATTGTTAATTTTTAACCGAAAAGATTTCAGGTTTTGCTCTGCGTGTTTGCTTGTAGTTTTTCTGTATGAACCGATTTCAATGATTCTTTTTTGTTCAAATAATTTTACTGGTAGGTTTACGCTATTCTTGAGTAATGAAAGTCGGTCGTCTTCATTTTTGTAGTAGAAATATTATTATTTCACAGTTGCTATTATTCGTCGCAGCGACGGTTGCTTATTCCGAAGCCTCCCCAACTTTCGGATTGCTAGGAGGCTGCCATAAGTGTAAAAAATGTAACGACGGAGGACGAAGCGGCGGCGTAGACAAAGGTGGAAGTAAATGTGGAGGCGGAGGGGGTAACCAAGGAGGAGATGGAAACAAAGATGGAGGAGGTGGAAACAAAGATGGAGGAGATGGAAACAAAGATGGAGGAGGTGGAAAAAAAGACGAAGGGGATGGAAACAAAGACGGAGGAGGTGGAGACAAAGACGGTGGAGGTGAAAACAAAGACGGTGGAGGTGAAAACAAAGACGGTGGAGGTGGAAACAAAGACGGTGGAGATGGAAACAAAGACGGTGGAGGTGGGAACAAAGACGATGGAGGTGGAAACAAAGATACTAACAATACTGGTGGCGGTAATGGTGGCAACGGTGGAGATGGAGGAAACGGAGGAAATGGCGGTGGTGGTGGTGGAGATGGGGGAAATGGAGGTAATGGAGGAAACGGTGGCAGCAGTACCGGTAGTGGTGGTTATGGTGGCGATGGTGGTGATGGCGGAGACGGTGGTGATGGCGGTGATGATGACGATAGTAATGGTGGTAATGGTGGCGACGGAGGTGATGGCGGAGATGGCGGCGATGGTGATGGTGGAGATGGTGGAGACGGTGGCGATGGTGGGGATGGTGGCGATGGTGGTGGAAACAAGAAAACTAAATGTAAAAAAGATAGCAAATGCGGCAATTGTAGAAAATGATAGAATATTAGGATCGCATAAAAAAATAATTTTGTTTTAACAATGAAAAATGTGAATTCCATTTTATGAAAAAAATAAAGGTTTATTTCTTCATCTGTATTGTTCTATTACGTGTATGTGAATTAATGTGTACGCAAGTTGTTGTGTATGACTATTACATATAAGCTCTCAGATATTATGTGAACTGATATTGATAGTTTTATTTTATTAAATAATATTTATGCGAAAGTGTTCTTAGATATGTTTGATGAAAATTGGTCCAAGATGGCGGTCACACAAAATGAGTTCCATGCTAGGTTCCAAAGTTACAGATCCACCCTGTATGTATGTTCTTTGCATAGATCGGAATTTAGGTATTTATTATAATCATTAAAATGGAAATTAACATATTAAACATATGTGAGACGTCACTGCCAGTAACGGTATCGACAATGTCAAATTAAATAATTAAGAACAAAACTGACACTGCAGAGGTTCATGAGCGACGGTAACCACTTACGATCAGGTGGCCCGTTGGCTCGTCTACCTACATGACAATGAAATAATTTATTTTAAAGAAAACTTTTTAAATACAAGATTTTAAGATGCAGAATAACACGTATAAGTGGGATATTATTTAGACAATATTTCTATCGCTTTGTTCTATCTAATCGAAGAGTGGCAATGACTCATTTGGCTCAAGTAATTTTAAACACTTCTAAGATCGTGGATATCATGTAGAAGTATGCTAGCCAAAACAAGTAAAACGAGCTCAAACACGATACGTCAATCTTGTTTAGCACAAGAGTACCTATGACCCTCCGAATCCATCATTAAATCAGCGCTATTCTGTCATAATATTGCATTGTCACGCGATATACATCTGCTTGCAACATGTCAGTTCAAACAGAAACCGAGAAGTATGTCAAATTTAGCTTGCAAGATTCCACCCGAATTGATTTGATTTGATTTGATTTGACATAGTTTCATAGTTGCTGCAAGCTTGTCATATACTCACAGTAATTGGGCTCATTTACTTGTCTTAGCTAGCATACTTCTACATGATATCCACGATCTTAGAAGTGTTTAAAATTACTTGAGCCAAATGAGTCATTGCCACTCTTCGATTAGATAGAACAAAGCGATAGAAATATTGTCTAAATAATATTTGCCACCTAAAAACTTAGATTTGAAACAATAGTATTGGGGTTCAGTTCAGAAACACAATGAAAACTCCTTGGTTCACAATAACAGTTTATTCATCTACCAAAAACCGGTATAATCATCCTCCAAAAGTCAGTCACAATTAGGTACTCCCAACTCTGTTCACTTTGAAATCACGTCGACTACTGTACTTAAACGATAGTTCACACGCCTTTTATACTTTCTTGAAAAATAAATCAGATGGCACCACTAGTATTTCCGTTTTCATAAAATGTAAATTGTAATAAAATTAAAAGAATTTATAACACTCTTATAAAATTATTCATCACAACCGGAAATATTTCCTTTAAATCGATGTAATAACAATTAATGGAGTTAGAGACAAGTCACCTAACAATAGATTATTTTTAAATTGTAAAAGAAGCATTAGTAACAATCGTGGTAGGAAGATCAGCGTCGCAGTGCTGGCATTGCTGAGCCGGAAACCGTTTCTGAGCATTTTTTTGTATTAAGTTTAAGTTGTAGATATAATTTTTTATTTATGTGCTCAGAATAAATATTTTTTGTTTTGGTTTGATTTAGGTTACCTACCACTTGGTTGAGAACTCACCTCTCTCTGTCGTAGTTGAAACCCTGGAGACAAAGCAACTTCTACGACACTATTATCTGATATACCAGTTATACAGAAAACTATAAACTTCATAAAGAAACCGTAGTTCACATTTGGGTCTATCAAAACTAGAATGTTACTCATTTTTAGAAATTCTAAGAATTACTAAATGATTATTTTTTTTTTAGTTTGAGGAAATCGCCGGATCCCGCGATCTGGAGGTTAAACCGCAATAAAACCTCCAACCGCTCACACTCAGCGTCCGAACCGCGACTGAGGCCAGAACCCACCACGGGGTTATGAGGAACAACGCGACGTTTTGCATGCTTTTCTCCCGCATAGGTATTAAGACAGTCAATTATTTGACATTAACGACCCCAAAACAACCTTTTGACCTATGAAATATTTGCAATAATGAACTCATTAAACTTTAATTTAATTTCGCTACGGTGTTCGTATTTTCGAAAAACACACAAATAACAGAAACTAATAAATTTAACGGATCTCCTCGACTTTTATTTGGATTAAATGGATGTTGAAAATGTACCTACTGTGCCTTCAAAAAATAAAATAAGTATTAAAGATTTTATTTTGCTTCAATTAATAACCACTTTTGCCAGTCGGACATTTCTAATTTCGCTGGATAGACAATACTGATTTCGCTATATAGAAAATTATAACTTTGCTAGATAGACAATTAAAATTTTAATAGATAGACAATCCTAATTTCGCTGTATAGACAATTCTATTTTGATAGATACACAATTCTGTTTTCGCTCTATAGACAATACTGAGTTTGCCAGATGGACAAAGCTGATTTTACCAGATGGACAATTCATGTTTTGCTAGATAGACAATACTGATTTTGCCAGATAGACAATACTGATTTTGCCAAATGCACAATACTGATTTTGCCAGATGGACAATACTGATTTTGCCAGGTGGACAATACTGATTTTGCCAGATGAACAATATTGATTTTGCCAGGTGGACAATACTGATTTTGCCAGATGAACAATATTGATTTTGCCAGATGGACAATACTCATTTTGTCAGTCGGACAATTTAAATTTCGCTGAATAGAAAATGTTGATTTTGCCAGATGAACAATACATGTTTAGCCAGATAGACAATTAAAATTTTCTCAGGTGATAATTCAAATTTCGCTGGATAGACAATACTGATTTTATCAACTGGACAATATTTTCCGCAGAGTGTCAAATTCGCCCAATTCTTTCCTTTCAGTATTATCTGCAAAGGGAATATAGTATCAAAAAATAATATACCTAATAGAATAAAGATGCCGTTAAGGACACAAGTGCAATGAATTTTTTAATTAACATGGAGCGCAAACAAATATGTTACAACAACAATGCTTATTACATATTCAATGTAATTAAAATGTGTTTTTCATATATTATAATTAATATTTTTGTCAATTATCGTGCCCTATAAAAAGCGACTTTATCAGGTCTTCAGTCAGTATTCATAGAATCTTCAGCAAAATGAAGTCGCTTTGGGTAAATATAACATTTAATAAGATAATTTATACTTTAGTTTTATAGTATATAGGGTGTATGAAGACCACTCCCGAAAACGAAGGCTGGTGTTAGTACTAGTGATGGATGTTAAGCTTTTTGAAAAAAAAAATCGTCTGAATGGACCGATTTCCTGGCTTATCATCACAGGTATCACTAGTACTACCACCAATCTTCATGTTCGGGAGTGTTCTTTATACACCCTGTATAGTGAGGAATTTTTACACGCTCCTGATTATGAAGATTTTTTTTTCTGAAAACACGTTGTTTCTATTCAATCTTAATTAGACTAGTAATCTTGAGTTATTTCTGAAAAGATGAAGTCGGTTCCAATGTTTTTTGTTAATAACTGGTCTGATGAAATTTTATGACTAATATTTAAATTTCATGGTTTTTCTTTCATTACATTGCTTAGAGAGATATTTTTCCGTAAAAGTCACTATCAATTGATGCAATAAAAGTACAGGTCGTATTATTTTCAAATTGTAGCATGTGCGATTACTATGTGCGATTTTACAAAAATCTATGAATGCCATTTTTTCGAGTTCTTTCGAGTACTTTCCCTGGAAGAGGCGTTTAAAAATTTCACCCTGTATAGTTTGTTTCTGTTTCTTATCTAATTTACTGATACACAGAGCTTATATTTTGGATTCAACACATACCATCAGTTCAATTCTGGCGTAATACCTTTATACCTTTATTATTATCGTATCTGATATTTTACATTTGGTTTTCCTATTCCACTTGTTAAGAATAAGAATAATTTATTTATCTCATAATGCATTTTAAGTTTATTTTTGTCTCCCGCTTTGCGAGAAGGGAAGACGAAACTCATGTTTTCTTACTCCGTTTTTCATCTTCCGATTAAATTTCGTTGCGGAGTCCAAGACAACTTTGCTTTCCCTCAGGTTCCTGGGCTTCACTGCTCAGAGTCTTTACGATGGTCGCCGCTGTAGGTCCTGGCTACACAAGAGTTACAGTGGTGGGAGCGAGAGGTGGACAAATACCCGAAATACTATCAGCTCACACAACACGCTCAGCCAACCCTTTTTGACGCTATTGGTTGCTCAAGTATATCGAAATTATCCCTAGCGTTTCGAACTTTAATGTCCATAGGTATACTGTCCTTAAAGTTCAGGTATCAGTGCTAAGTATCGCAGTATATTATTTGGTTTTAGTTCTTAATATTATTTTGTCTTTACAGATTTTATTATTCGTCGCGTTCACTGTTGCGTATGTGGAAGCTGCCCCATGTTTTGGCCCGATCCTAAGAGGTGGAGGTTGCAATAAATGTAGAAAATGCGGCGATGAAGACGGCGGAAGCAAAGGTGGAGGTGGAGGAAACCGAGGTGGCTGTGGAGGAAACCAAGGTGGAGGTGGAGGAAACGAAGGAGGAGGCGGTGGAAACCAAGGTGGTGGAAACAATGGCAGTGGAAGCCAAGGCGGAGGAAGTGGAGGACAAGGTGGAAACGGCGGTGATGGTGGGTCCGGTGGAAATGGTAGAAGTCGAAGTGGAAATGGTGGAAACGGCGGAGACGGAGGATCCGGTGGAAATGGCGGAAAACAGAGTGGAAATGGTGGAGATGGTGGAAACGGCGGAGACGGAGGATCCGGTGGAAATGGCGGAAAACAGAGTGGAAATGGTGGAGATGGTGGAAACGGCGGAGATGGTGGGTCCGGTGGTAATGGCGGAAAACAGAGTGGAAATGGTGGAGATGGTGGAAACGGCGGAGACGGAGGATCCGGTGGAAATGGCGGAAAACAGAGTGGAAATGGTGGAGATGGTGGAAACGGCGGAAATGGTGGGTCCGGTGGAAATGGCGGAAAACAGAGTGGAAATGGTGGAGATGGTGGAAACGGCGGAGACGGTGGGTCCGGTGGTAATGGCGGAAAACAGAGTGGAAATGGTGGAGATGGTGGAAACGGCGGAGATGGTGGGTCCGGTGGATCAGGTGGAAACCAAGGCGGAGGTAGCGGAAATGAAAGCGGAGGCAGTGGTAGCCACAGCGAAGGTAGCGGAAATGAAAGCGGAGGCAGTGGTAGCCACAGCGAAGGTAGCGGAAATGAAAGTGGAGGCAGTGGAGGCCACAGCGAAGGTAGCGGAAATGAAAGCGGAGGCAGTGGTGGCCACAGCGAAGGTAGCGAAAATGAAAGCGGAGGCAGTGGTAGCCACAGCGAAGGTAGCGGAAATGAAAGCGGAGGCAGTGGTGGCCACAGCGAAGGTAGCGGAAATGAAAGCGGAGGCAGTGGTGGCCACAGCGAAGGTAGCGGAAACGAAAGCGGCGGCAGTGGTAGCCGCAGTGGAGGTAGCGGAAATGAAAGCGGAGGCAGTGGTAGCCACAGCGAAGGTAGCGGAAATGAAAGCGGAGGCAGTGGTAGCCACAGCGAAGGTAGCGGAAATGAAAGTGGAGGCAGTGGAGGCCACAGCGAAGGTAGCGGAAATGAAAGCGGAGGCAGTGGTGGCCACAGCGAAGGTAGCGGAAATGAAAGCGGAGGCAGTGGTAGCCACAGCGAAGGTAGCGGAAATGAAAGCGGAGGCAGTGGTGGCCACAGCGAAGGTAGCGAAAATGAAAGCGGAGGCAGTGGTAGCCACAGCGAAGGTAGCGGAAATGAAAGCGGAGGCAGTGGTGGCCACAGCGAAGGTAGCGGAAATGAAAGCGGAGGCAGTGGTGGCCACAGCGAAGGTAGCGGAAACGAAAGCGGCGGCAGTGGTAGCCGCAGTGGAGGTAGCGGAAATGAAAGCGGAGGCAGTGGTAGCCACAGCGAAGGTAGCGGAAATGAAAGCGGAGGCAGTGGTAGCCACAGCGAAGGTAGCGGAAATGAAAGTGGAGGCAGTGGAGGCCACAGCGAAGGTAGCGGAAATGAAAGCGGAGGCAGTGGTGGCCACAGCGAAGGTAGCGGAAATGAAAGCGGAGGCAGTGGTAGCCACAGCGAAGGTAGCGGAAATGAAAGCGGAGGCAGTGGTGGCCACAGCGAAGGTAGCGGAAATGAAAGCGGAGGTAGTGGTAGCCACAGTGGTGGCTATGGTGGAGAAGGTGGCAGTACCGGCAATGGTGGGGAAGGTGGAAATGGCGGTGTGATAGGTGGAGATGGTGGTAGTACCGGGAATGGTGGAAACGGAGGAAGTGGTGGTGTGATAGGAGGAGATGGTGGTAGTTCTGGAAATGGTGGAAATGGTGGGAGTGGTGGTGTGGTAGGAGGAGATGGTGGTAGTTCTGGTAATGGTGGAGATGGAGGAAGCGGTGGTGTGATAGGAGGAGATGGTGGTAGTTCTGGAAATGGTGGAAATGGTGGGAGTGGTGGTGTGGTAGGAGGAGATGGTGGTAGTTCTGGCAATGGTGGAAATGGAGGAAGCGGTGGTGTGATAGGTGGAGATGGTGGTAGTTCTGGAAATGGTGGAAATGGTGGGAGTGGTGGTGTGGTAGGAGGAGATGGTGGTAGTTCTGGAAATGGTGGAAATGGTGGGAGTGGTGGTGTGGTAGGAGGAGATGGTGGTAGTTCTGGTAATGGTGGAGATGGAGGAAGCGGTGGTGTGATAGGAGGAGATGGTGGTAGTTCTGGAAATGGTGGAAATGGTGGGAGTGGTGGTGTGGTAGGAGGAGATGGTGGTAGTTCTGGCAATGGTGGAAATGGAGGAAGCGGTGGTGTGATAGGTGGAGATGGTGGTAGTTCTGGAAATGGTGGAAATGGTGGGAGTGGTGGTGTGGTAGGAGGAGATGGTGGTAGTTCTGGCAATGGTGGAAACGGAGGAAGCGGTGGTGTGATAGGTGGAGACGGTGGTAGTTCTGGAAATGGTGGAAATGGTGGAAGTGGTGGTGTGGTAGGAGGAGATGGTGGTAGTTCTGGCAATGGTGGAAACGGAGGAAGCGGTGGTGTGATAGGTGGAGACGGTGGTAGTTCTGGCAATGGTGGAAATGGTGGGAGTGGTGGTGTGGTAGGAGGAGATGGTGGTAGTTCTGGCAATGGTGGAAATTGTGGGAGTGGTGGTGTGGTAGGAGGAGATGGTGGTAGTTCTGGCAATGGTGGAGATGGAGGAAGTGGTGGTGTGGTAGGAGGAAATGGTGGTAGTTCAGGCGACGGCGGAAATGGAGGAAGTGGTGGTCTGGTAGGTGGAAATGGTGGTAGTTCCGGCAATGGTGGAAATGGAGGAAGTGGTGGTAGAAAAGGAGGAGATGATGGTATGAGTGGTGATGGTGGAAAGGGGGGAAGTGGTGGTAGAAAAAAAGGAGAGGATGGTAAAAGTGAAAAAGGTAAAGGATGCGGCAAAGATAAAGATAGTAAATGTGGAAAGGGTGAAAAGAGCAAATGTGGAAAAAAAACCAAATGTAGTAAATGTGAAAAATGTTAAGAGTTGTAAGAAATTTTATTAACAAGAGAAAAATGTATTAGAAAATTTTATTTGGCATATAATTAAGGATGTTTAAATTATTTGGTAATTATATTGTTAACATGTGTTTTTTTATAAATTTGTGTTTGATAATAAATTGATTTGTTTTTGTAAGTTTTGTTTATTTTATACCATGGTTTTAGAAACCATAATATCGAGGGTATAGTGCTAAAACCCAATAAGTGTCAAAACAATCTAAAAATGCTTTTTTTGTCTATCTTGATCAGTTTTTTCCGCTCTTTCTAGTAGTGTAATCAAATAAGAAGAATTCAGTGTAAAGAAGTTTAGTTGACGTAAAAAGCCAATAAATTCCCCTTGTTTATCTTGTTTACAAACTTTAACTTTGAACATTTCGAGAGTAACATTTTTACACTTATTGGCTTTTAGCACTATACCCTCGATATACAGGGTGGATCTGTAACTTTAGACAATCTGACGTGGGGTGAATGACCCGTTGAAATAAAACTTAGAACCACTTTTATTTTAAGAATTGGATAAAACAAAAATCATCATAGTACGGAAGTCCGCAACGATAGTCCTACGTTTTCCATACAATGTCAGAAAAAAAAGTTTAACCGATCCAAAAAATAAAAATGGCGTTATGTTGTATTTCAACAGGTCATTCATCCCACTTGAGATTGTCCAAAGTTACAGATCCACCCTGTATAACATCTTCCTGAGATTGTAAGATCTTTAGGCATTCAATATTATTTACTAACCCGCACAACTTCGTCTGCGTCACAAAGGGAAACAATACATCCAATAGGCTTCCACGATAAATTAACATTTTAAAACTGAAAGAATTTTTGAAATCGGTGCAGTAGTTTTGGAGCTTATTCAAGACAAACAAACAATCAATCTCTTTATAGTATTAGTATAGATAAAAAAAAACTTGAGATGTGTTAAGGGACAGCCGGATGGAACAAAGTTCCTTTCGATTAAAAGATATCTTATTTTTTTTTCCTAATTTTTTTTTACGCGCGATAAGGAACGTGTTTTAAAAGATTTTGATCACAGCGCCATCTAGCTATAATCATCTAAAACAAATAAGGAACGTGTTTTAAAAGATTTTGATCACAGCGCCATCTAGCGATAATCATCTAAAACAAATAAGGAACGTGTTTTAAAAGATTTTGATCACAGCGCCATCTAACGATAATCATCTAAAACAAAAAAAGTGTCGTGACAACTTTTCGTAAGATTTTTTTCCGTCTAGCCCCCTTTCACAACGCGCGATAAGGAACTTCGTTCCAAAAATAATTAGTACAGAACTAGTATTTGTCATTGTACCTATGTTCTAAAACCTCAACTTGTTTGTTAATGAAACTCATCAACTCGTTAAATGTATGTAGAAAGTTCATTTTTTTTTATTGCCTTGTAGGCATACGAGCCAACGGCCCACCTGATAGTAAGTGGTTACCGTCGCTCATGAACCTCTGCAATGTCACGACTTTCTCTTAACAACTTTTAACAAGCTTTATATTAACTTGCACTGGATGTAACTATGTACTAATGTCCCAGATGTAAGTTCGGGTGGAATTTTGCAAACTAAATTTAAAAAACTTCCCGGTTTCCGATTGAGTTGACATTTTGCACGCAGATGTATATCGCGTGACAATGCAATTTAATATTACAAAATGGCGCTGATCTGATTTTGGATTCGGAAGGTGGTCATAGAAACTCGTATGCTAAATAATATAGACTAAAGCCTTAGTAAACACAACTGAAAAATATCTAAAATTCTTACAAAACGATGTCGCTCTACAGCTGTGTGTGTGGCGGAGGTGTGGGATTTGTGAGATCAGTTGAGGTTAGTTAACACTTTGTTATTCGAAATTATTTTTGTTTGCGATAAATGTATCGAATTTTTATTTTCTACCTAAATTTTTTTTTGTAAGTATTTTACCTAATTTTCGCTAAATAAAAGTGTAAATTTATATGACATTTTTTCTTGTTATCATCTAAGCTTTGCAATCCTTATGCGAGATCGGTCTCTTAGAGTTTAGACGTTCGAGTCACTCCCTGGACTCCTTTGCTATTAGTAAACTTATGATATAACAGTCTAATATAGAAAACCACTATTTTGCAATATTCCGTTATAACAATAAAACTTTTGAAAATAAATATAAGACAGTAGATTGTACTTCGATTGCAAGAGGCAAAATAAAACTTCAATTTGTTTCTCTGAAAATAAAGAAACGACCTTAAAAGTTTATTGCTATCACCTCTCGATTTATATAATCTAACAAACTTTGAAATTAATCTATAAACAAACTAAAATCATAATACTATTATAAAGGCGAAAGTTTGTAAGTATGGATGTATGGATGTTTGTTACTCTTTCACGTAAAAACTACTGAATGGATTTGAATGAAACTTTACCACAATATAGCTTATACATCGGAATAACACATAGGCTACAATTTTTGATAGTAATTTTAGCAATAAATGAACTTCAACTAGATGGGACGAACCTGAAGTCCATGCGAACGAAGTCGCGGGCAAAAGCTAGTGTTATTATAATTAAATGATCTTAGCATATATATTGCTTTTTTACGTTTGACAATGACAGCCCGATCGACGCGACTCCCTCTCGAACTAACAATGCCCGCGCATAATTAAGTTGAAGAGATAATTCTCTTTATATAAATATTATCAAATTATTTTCACAAAAACTTTATTAATAATAAATATATTTATGACTTTATTAAGCATGAAGAACGCTTTATGCAAAGTTCAAGTTACAGTTGTCATGGGAGGTTATTTAACCTGCAAATACAATAGTTTTCAGCATCCACCGTTACACAATAACATGACATTGACACAGTCTGCAAAACAACCTCTCGACCTATAAAATATCATATATTATTAATTCGTTGAATTTTTCTTGCTACGGCGTATTAACATTGTCGAAAAAGTATAAACAGCTAAATTGTAATCCCCTGGTTGTTCTCGACTTTTTTTATCAAGCTCTTAGGATCCAATCTTCGGAGTCACTTTTAGAAATGGTATTCGGCAATATCGATTTTGCTGAAGGACACCATTGATTTTGCCGACATACAACATTAATTTTGCTGAAGGACAACATTGATTTTACCGAAGGACAACATTGATTTGCTGATGGACAACATTGATTTTACCGAAGGACAATATTGATTTTGCCAAAGGACAGTATTGATTTTGCCAAAGGACAACATTGATTTTACCGAAGGACAACATTGATTAGCTGAAGGACAACATTGATTTTACCGAAGGACAATATTGATTTTGTCGAAGAACAACATTGATTTTGCTGAAGGACAACACTGATTTAGCCAAAGGACAACATTGATTTTTCCGACGGATTTAACCGGAAGGGATGTACCAAATTTCTATTCTTCTGTCTCTCTCTTAAATATTACTTTAATTAATTAATAAGCTACAACTTTCTTCCAAAAATTCGACAGAATATACTTGTACAGACAAAATGACATGTAATATTATCAATTATAATGCTTCTTATTATTCGGTGTTGTCAAAATATGTTTCTCATACATAATAATTAATTCTGTCAATAACTATTTTTAATAGTGGCCCTATATAACGTATCATTTTTAGATATTTTGTCAGTATTCTCTGGATCTTCAGCAAAATGAAATGCATTTGGGTAATTATATAACTTTTGTTTTAAATTACAGTTACTTTAAATTTTGACTGGTTTTCAATAAGCATGGTTGAATATAATTCTTATTTAATGTATTTTAACCTGATTGCCCTTCAGTCAATCGGTTCCAAGTTTCAAAGCTTCAGTGTGATGTGGTGATGATGAGTTATCCATGATCAACCCATGATTACTATTCACTGCTGGGGTCAGGTCTCCTCAGTAGATGGATCAGGTATATCCACCACGCTTGCCTAATGCGGGTTGAAGACTTTGAAGGGGTCTCAATGCTGTTCCATAATGCACCTTCTGAATCAGGCCCCATAGCAGGGGTGCGAGAACTCCTCAAGGTGATGGTCGAGGCTTTTCGCTATTAGACCGTGCACAGATACAACGATCGGAACAATGATGGTCGATTCAACACGACACATGTCGGTCACCTCGTGGGTCAGGTCCAAATATTTTAGTATTGTTTCATTTCTGTCATATTGTAGGTATAATGGTTTGATATGCAGTTTGCCAGTGAAATAAATCTATTTGATAGTGGTACATACCTATTTGAGATTTTTAAGTGAAGGTTTGGGGGAAGCCTATGTCCAGCAATTAACAGCCTTATGATGATGATGATTTTTAATACATTGTTTTTTTACAGCTTTTGTTATCCGTTGCGGCAACTGTGACGTTTGTGGAAGCTGGTCCACTTATGGAATCGCTTTTAGGAGGTGGAGGGTGCGATAAGTGTAAAAAAGTCAACAATGGAGCAGGAGGGGGTGGGGGAAGTGGAAGCCGAGGCGGAAATGGTGGGGGTAGTGGATCTGGAGGAAATGGTGGAGATGGGAGATCTGAAAATAGGAACTACAGTGGGAACGACCGAGATAAATCTAGGAGTAATGGTGGAAACTACAGAGGTGACGGTGTTGATGGCGCAAACGGTGGACGTGGTGGAAATGGCGGAAGAGGTGAATCTAGTGAAGGCGATAAATACAAAAATGAAGGTTATGAATACCAAAGTAAAGGCAATGAATACAAAAATGAAGGCTATGAATATAAAAATGAAGGCAATAGGTACCAAAAAAAAGACAATGAATACAAAAATGAAGGCTATGAATACCAAAGTGAAGGCAGGGACTACAAAAATGAAGGCTATGAATATAAAAATGAAGGCAATAGATACCAAAGTAAAGGTAGTGACTACAACAATGAAGAAAGCAAATACCGAAGTGGAGGCAATGAATACAGTGGATCCAATCAAGATGACACTGATAATAATCAAGCCGGAAATGGTGGTAATAGTGGCAAAGGTGGGAATGGTGGAAACGGTGGTATAATAGGTGGTGATGGTGGCGATAGCGGCGATGGTGGAAATGGTGTATTAGTAGGTGGTAATAGCGGTAAAGGTGGAAAAGGTGGTAACGGTGGTATAATAGGTGGTGATGGTGGCGATAGCGGCGATGGTGGGAATGGTGGTTGTAGCAAAAGTGGGAATGGTGGAATTGGTGGTATGATGGGTAAAAAAATGGAAGTAGTCACCGACTGGTTGTCTTAGAAATAAATCCGGAAGGTAGAGAAAAATTTAGGGTAGTTAATGTGTAAAGGGTAGCAAGAGTAATAGTGGAAAATGTTAATAATTAGAATTAAAGTTTTAGTCAATAATTTATAGGAAAGTTAGTTCGTTTGTATTAACTATAATAATGTTAGTGTAATTATTTAATAAATAAGATTAATAATAGCTTGATTACTGTATCATGTTTCTGATATTTATTAAATGTTTTTATGTAGTTTTTATTTTGATAATAAATGGATTTGTTTCTTATAATTTTCGTTTCTTTTTAATAAAGTAGTAGCTTAGGATCCTAGATATTTTAAAAGTTATGATAAAACGAAGTTAACACCAGCAATAAATTATAAAAATAAAAGTTTTTGTACCTCCACCACCCACCTGAGTCCTGGAGGGCGATGCTCGACTTCTGCGAGTCCACCATCTCGCAGAAGAGGGTGGCGGGGAGTGCGAGGGAGAGAATTTATTCTTCTCTCCACCCCGCACCAACCCGCCGCCGTCGAGCAAGGTGCCGGAACCGGGATCTCGCCAGGAATCTGGCTCCTTAAGAGTTTCGGGTCCCCAACGCATGTGAGTGCGAGCGGGGACCCAAGAGGGTGTCGTGTCTCGCTCAGCACGCCCTTGCGTCAGAGCATCCGGGGGATGGCGGACCGCGCTCCCCGACCCACGCTGGTTCTGACCCAGCGGGGTATTCCGTGGGAGGGTGACACGCGGTCCAAAAAACGAATCAACTGGGAACAACGTCAATCATCAATTAAATCAATGTTAACCGTTTCAAGCGTTTAACGTTTTGTTTTTGGGCTCTTTTACTTTTTTCGTTTTGTGTCTTTATTTTTAATTTACATTATTTTTAGGCACTTTCAAGTAACTTTGTTAGTTTGTATTTAATTTATTTATATGATGATAAACTGTAGGCAGATGGCATCGGGTTTTCAGGTTTCAGCTCAAAATCAGTGCTTTTGGCTTTCTTTGAGACCACAAGCTTTTGCTGAGCTGAAACCTATTCGCACGCCACTAAGGACAAGCCTCTATCTTGTTCGATTTTATTTTATTTTTTTATTTTATTGTACCTTGTATATACAGGGTGCATCTCTAACTTTGGACAATCTGACGTGGGGTGAATGACCTGTTGAAATAAAACTTTAAACCACTTTTATTTTAGGAATTGGAAAAAAAAAATCATCATAGTATGGAAGTCGTACGTTTTCCATACCATATCAGAAAAAAACAGTTTAACCGATCTAAAAAATAAAAATGATACTATGTTGTATTTCGACAGGTCATTCACCCCACGTCAGATTGTCCAAAGTTACAGATCCACCCTGTATATTATACCGTTTAATGTTATAATAAGATGAATGTCCTCTATGTGCGTGTCGAATAAACGCTTTTCTTTCTTTCTTTCTTTCATCAATTGGTTTGTTTACTTAATATGCCAAGTGTGTGGCAGAAGCCCAAATTGAGCATGAGGTGACGTTAGTTCGGAAACTTGCTTTTTTTACATTTTATTATCGTCTCATTTTTTACGCAAATAATATATTTTTGTCCAAAATGCAATACAGCGTACATTAGCATAGCTTAACAGAGAATAATTGAACAGATGAAAATATTAGGCTTAATTAAAAATTCAATTTCAAATTCCGAACGGCCCAGTTTCCTGTCTGATTTATCTTGTACTAGCTGACCCGCACAACTTCGTGATAACTTCTAAACGAAAAGTCCGATTGGAATAAAACAAAAAGTAATATACTTCTACATTAATACTCTTGATAACAAAATACTTAATTTGGATAAGGGTCAATATAACGATACTCATTTAACGTTAAATTCAATCTTGGGACGAAAAAATATTTTTCACAACCATAAAAGCGGTTATTGTGACTAAACTATGATAGATAGATTAGATATATGGTGTTCCGGGCTTTTTTGTTTGTCATCAAAAGACTTAAAAACCCGTAGTACATCATTTTGTTCTATTGTCAATAGTTTTTGCAGCGTACGCATAAATATGTTTTCGATTATTCGCCTTGTGTTACATATTCGATATTTTCATACCGATCCCTAATTTTTTTGCTCTCTTTAGCTTTATAATATTAGTATAGATATCTTTAGCAGTTTGTGAAACAGGCGTGACAAGGCGATACGTATGTAAGCCTTGGCGTATATTTTAACGCGTCGCGTCACCCCGTACAATCCCGTGCTGGGTGCTGTCCTCAGCCGGGACGCTGAGTGTGAGCTACAGGAGGTTTTAGTGCGATTCGACTCCCGTATATCCCAACTGCGGGGTAGGTGGAAGTCCAGTGATTTCCTCCTGATCAAAAGAGGAGTTTTTGAAAAACGCACAATTAATGATTTCAATGTGGAAAAAGCGGTTAATCCATTATCACAAACAAACATTAAAATTTTATTTATATGTTAGATTTAATTACAGTATTTCTGTAATTATTATTAAACATCGACTCCTACTCCCACTCCCACTCCCACGTCAGCCCCTACTCCGATTCCAACATTATATTTTTCATCATCATCAGGAATCGGAACAGCTCCTACTAAAGCCATCATCGCTGCTATTAATAAAATCTGTGGAAGAAAAAAAAATCTTAAATACAAGCTTTATAATCCTAGATATCATGTAGCAGTAGAGTGCTAAAGTAAAACGAGCCCAAACACGACGGGTCTATCTTGTTTAGGAGTTCGACACCATCTTCAGATCAGCGACATTTTGTCATATTTTTCCATTGTCACGTGATATACATCTGCGTGCGAAATGTCAGCTCAAACGGAAACCGGGAACTTTGTCAAATTTGACTGCAAAATGATGTCTTTTTAAAAGCTTATATTTAACTTACACTGGATGTAACAACTGTGCACCTATGTAAGTTCGAGTGGAATTTTACGAGTAATATTTGACAATTATAGAAGAATAACTTACCCAGATAAGTTTCATTATCTTTGCGTTTTTGTTGAATTCTGTCTTCAAACTACAAATGCCCGTATTTTATATGACTGCTAATCAATAATAAATTTTATTAATTAAACATGAAACAGGTACATCAAATATTTTCACAGCATTAAAATAAATATGACAAAGTTCATTTTGAAAATTATATTTAAAAAGATTGCGCAGGAATTTTGTCCATCAATTATGTGCTAACATTATTTGGCTCAAAAACTACTGGACCGTTTCTAAAAAATGTTGCACCATTAGAAACCTACATTATCCACGAGTAACATAAGCTACATTTTATTTAAGAAAAAAATAGAGATCCGTACTAAATCTCCAACAATGTAAGCCAAGGTGTGGAACAATTAATACTCAATAACTTTCTTACATCGCGTGCGCTCCGAAAACTATTGATTATAGAACAAAATGATGTACTACGTGTTTGTAGGTCTTATTAAAATCTAACAGTGCTGCCTGAACCCCTTTGTGACGCAGACCAAGTTGCGATGCTCAGTTAGGAACTAGATATAGCAATAGTTTCAACTAGACTTGGTCATTATTCAGTAAATATAAAACGTCCAAGGTTTCAGTTATAGATTCGCTACAACTATTACAAGCTTAATATTAACTTGCACTGGATGTAACTATGTAAGTTCGGGTGGAAGTTTGCAAGCTAAGTTAATTGACAAACTTCACGGTTTCTTATTGATCTAAAACTTTGCATATGTATGTATATCGCGTGACAATACAATAATATGACCAAATGGCGCTGATCTGATAATAGATTTGAAGGTGGTCATAGGAACTCCTGTTCTGAATAGTGTAGACCCATTGTGTTTTGGCTCGTTTTACTTTTCTTAACACGTTACTGCTATATCGACGGCAGCAAAGAACAAACAGATATCTACAAAATCGTTAGTTTCCAGGAGAGCGTTTTTTGTGAGAAAGTTTGATAACTTTTACTATAAGAATGCCAGGTTTTTCAAATTTGGAATGTTTAAATAAAATAATGTTTCGCAGCAGATAGCGACATATTTTAAATAAATTATTGTTTTTTTTTCGTATTACTGCAGATGTCTTTTTCTACATCGCATCAACTGCCATGTATTCGTTTCTACGTAAGACTTTTTCCTTAGAAAAGAAGTAAAAAGTGAAGAACGCATCCAGATCGCGAAATATAATTTCACACCATTTCCATCAACATCATACCAATCGAATAAAGAAGGTAAAGAACCTACAGCAAATGTTTTTTCTAACTGATATCTTTGTTTATACTAAGAGGCTTGCTAAATTGTACGACGCACACACGGTTATCCGGTAGATGTGCGGGTGTACTTCGTTTTTTTTCAAAAAAATAGTGTATATGTCTTTATTTACGCAACAAAAAACACATAAAAAACACTTTTTGTTTGAAAAAAAAATTTTACCAGATAAAATAAAGAATTCTGGATTCAAATATCCAAAAAAGTTAAATTCGGCAAAATGCAGATGTCTTCTTGTTCTTTGCTGCCGTCGATATGATACCCAGAATGTTAAAAGCTACTATTTAACACCGAGGACTTTCGGTGTGCTTAACTGTCATTGGCGACCTCTAACGTCAGAATGTTGAAATGAAATACTTTATTTTCAACATTGATGAAGTGTTCATTCTTGTTGATGTCAAAAGTTAAAAACTACCACCAGTTCGGACACAAAAAAATAATAATAACAGCCACCGTCCTGAGGAGAACTGGCAAGAAACTCAACGGACATGTATTTTTTGTATTATGAGCATATTTTTTTTAGTATTTTAACAGTATTAAACAATTTTACATTAAATATAAAAAAAAAAAAACGATTATGATAATGAAGATGAAATGACCTTGGCGAGCAACTCATTCCCACTTTGTGCAATCGTCCAAGTAATCATTGACTTTATAGGCTTTCTTGCGCAGACGTTCTTTAATAGTTCTCTTAAACCTATGTATAGGTACATTGAATATCTTGTGGGATTTTGTTGTACAAGCATACAGACAAACACCTGAAAGAATTTCTTATTTTATGCAATCGACTCATCGGTAAATGCGGTTTGAAATAGTATATTTCCAAAAGATTACAAATCACTTACTGTATAGAAATAAACACTAATTATAACTTAAAAATAACATATTTCACAGTTCTGAGACACAAGTTACAACTTAGTACATTCGATAAAACCAAATGTCGGTACATCGAAATTAATATTGTTAATATGCAGTGAATTTACAATTCTTGACACAAAAGATAAATCAAGTTTATGTTTGTTCCTTGTTGTGTAGTTATGCGCGACTGGCATACTTACAATTGACTTCATTCTGTTTTTCATGATGTTAATTAAATGATGACAATAGTGAGTCTAATTATAAGCATATCTAAGCTTTTTAATTTCAGCGATTTTCTGTACAAAAGTGGAGTCAAACCGGCGAAATATATTGTATGCGTTCAAGTGTTTAATTTTGGAAAATACAATATTTGATTTATAAAATCAATAGTAAGTACGTATTATACAGTTTTTCTTTATGTTAAATGGCTGTAGCTGTATGTTTTTTGGTAAAATGCAAATTTACCGTGACAAAGTTTTTTTTTTACATGTAGGCAGACGAGCCAACAGGCTACCTGATCGTAAGTGATTACCGTTGCTCATGAACCTCTGCAATGTCAGGGGACCCTGAGGCCCGCCGCCGTCGAGCAGGGGGCCGGGATCTCGCCCGGATTCTGGCCCCCTAAGAGTTTCGGGTCCCCAACGCATGTGAGTGCGAGCGGGGACCCAAGAAGGTGCCGTGTCTCGCTCAGCACGCCGTTAGCGTTAGAGCATCCGGGGGATGGTAGACCGCGCTCCCCGACCCACGCTGGTTCTGACCCAGCGGGGTATTCCGCGGGAGGGTGACACGCGGTCCCATCTTGGCGGGTTTCGAAAAGCCCGCCGACCGATGGAGCCGGTGGCCGTATTCGCCGGCGGCTACCGGTTCGGCGTCCGGGGACGGAGCGACGGGAAAGAGTACAGAGCGCGTAACGCGTCGCGCCGTCCCTCCAAACCCCGTGCTGGGTTCTGGCCTCAGCCGGGGTTCGGACGCTGAGTGTGTGATCCGGTGATTTCCTCCAACTGAAAAAAAAAAAAAACATTATTTAGAACAGGATTTCCTATGACCACCTTCCGAATCCATCATCAGATCAGCGCCATTTTGTCATATTATTGTATTGTCACGCGATAAACATACATATGCAAAGTTTTATCAATAAGTAACCGGGAAGTTTGTCAATTAGCTTAACTTGCAAACTTCCACCCGAACTTACATAGTTACATCCAGTGCAAGTTAATATTAAGCTTGTAATAGTTGTAGCGAATCTATAACTGAAACCTTGGACGTTTTATATTTACTGAATAATGACCAAGTCTAGTTGAAACTATTGCTATATCTAGTTCCTAACTGAGCATCGCAACTTGGTCTGCGTCACAAAGGTGTTCCGGCACTGTTAGATTTTAATAAGACCTACAAACACGTGGTTCATCATTTTGTTCTACATACATTCAATAGTTTTCGCAACGCGCGCGATGTAAGAAAGTTTTTGAGTAGAAATTAAAATTTGTACCATACCTTGGCTTACATTATTGGAGTTTTAGTACGGATCTCTATTTTTTTTGTTAAATAAAATGAGGTATTAATTTAATTTAGGTAATTACAACCAAATAACCAAAGCTTAATCCTCTATAATGTTAGCACATAATTGATCGACAAAATTTCGACGCAATCTTTTTAAATATAATTTTCAAATTGAACCTTGCCATATTTGTTCTAATGCTATTAAAATATTTGATGTACCTGTTTCATGTTTAATTAATAAAATTTATTATTGATTAGCAGTTATATAAAATACGGGCATTTGTAATTTGAAGACAGAATTCAACAGAAACGCAAAGCAATGAAACTTATCTGGGTAAGTAACTCTTCTATAATGGTCAAATAAGGGGTGGGCCATATAAAGTTTGCATTTTCCAAAAGTTCGTCGTCCATGTCATACTCTTCAACTTTTGGAAACAAGAATTCGTTGAGCATGGCACGGTAACGCTCGCCATTGACCGTAACGGCGGCTCCTTGCTCATTTTCGAATGATGCCGCCAGACCAAACTTCTCAATGGTAACGTGTGGATTTTCCGACCCCCAGATGCGACAATTTTGCTTATTGACATAGCCTCCGAGGTGAAAATGGGTTTCATCTGAAAAGACGATTTTTCGGTAAAAATGCTCATCTTCGGCCAAATGATCTTCTGCCCATTGGGCGAACCGAAAACGTCCCATTTCATAAATGTCAAACCTTTAGCTAAATTATGAACACAAATTGAATGACATTTCAGCTGTCATTCTCTAAATAAACAGTACTTCAAAATGCAAACGTTAGATTGGCTCACCCTTTATTACTCTTAAAATTCCACTCGAACTTACATAGGTACACAGTTGTTTACAAATTAAAGCTTTTAAAAAGACATAATTTTGCAGTCAAATTTGACAAAGTTCCCGGTTTCCGTTTGAGCTGACATTTTGTATTATTTACATTTACATTTTGATGTATATCACATAACAATGGAATAATATAACAAAATGGCGCTGATCTGAAGATGGTGTCGAACTCCTAAACAAGATAGACCCGTCGTGTTTGGGCTCGTTTTACTTTAGCACTCTACTGCTACATGATATCTAGGATTATAAAGCTTGTATTTAAGATATTTTTTTCTTCCACAGATTTTATTAATAGCAGCGATGATGGCTTTAGTAGGAGCTGTTCCGATTCCTGATGATGATGAAAAATATAATGTTGGAATCGGAGTAGGGGCTGACGTGGGAGTGGGAGTGGGAGTAGGAGTCGATGTTTAATAATAATTACAGAAATACTGTAATTAAATCTAACATATAAATAAAATTTTAATGTTTGTTTGTGATAATGGATTAACCGTTTTTTCCACATTAAAGTCAAACGTGATGTTAATTTAAAACTTGTTTTGTTTTTATGTTATCGTCTCATATTTTACGAAGATATCTTTTTTTTTTTTTTTTCTTCAGTTGGAGGAAATCGGGTATGTGGGAGTTGAACCGCACTAAAACCTCCAACCGCTCACACTCCGCGTCCGAACCCCGGCTGAGTTTGGAGGGACGGCGCGACGCGTTACGCGCTCGGCATTCTTTCCCGTCGCTCCGTCCCCGGACGCCGAACCGGTAGCCGCCGGCGAATACGGCCACCGGCTCTCTCGGTCGAAGATGTGACCGCGTGTTACCCTCCAGCGAAATACCCCGCTGGGTCAGAACCAGCGTGGGTCGGGGAGCGCGGTCTACCATCCCCCGGATGCTCTTACGCTAAGGGCGTGCTGAGCGAGACACGACACCTTCTTGGGTCCCCGCTCGCACTCACATGCGTTGGGGACCCGAAACTCTTAGGGGGCCAGAATCCGGGCGAGATCCCGGTCCCGGCCCCCTGCTCGACGGTGGCGGGTTGGCAAGTTGAGAGTGGCGTATAGCCTCTCTCTCGCCGCCCCCGCCACCCTCTTCTGCGAGATGGTGGACTCACAGAAGTCGAACATCGCCTTCCAAGACTCGTCGCTCTCGAGCATCGACGCCGCGATACGAAGATATCTAATATATTTTCGGCCAAAATGTAATACAGCGTTATTTACTAATAAAAATTAACTAAAATTATACGTTTAATTAAAAATGCAATTCAATATTTTATGCCTTTCTTTAAAGATTGTGAAACAACGAACGAATGAAACAGTTCCGGGCGAGCGCTCCAGTTTCGGCGTTTAGCGAAAATTGACGAACGCAGACATGTGGATAAATAGTTTAGGTTCAAGCTAGAAATTCCAGAGCAACCTTTCATTTTGACCTAATGACAGTTTACATGTAGATCCCAGATAAGAAGTAGGGCGAGAAAATAACATTATTTAATTTTATTTGTAGCGTTTTTCATAAAATATTTTTTGACCAAGAGGAAATCATTATACTTCCACCTACCCCGCAGTTGGGATATATGGGAGTCAACCCGCACTAAAACCTCTGACGCATCGCACCGTGACCCCCGTTTTAAAAACTAGTAAAGTTATTGTAACAAAATTTTATATTTGGAGCTGTCAGTAGCTTTTTAATCGGGGTGACGGCTTCAAACTATCCTGTATGTGGAATCCAGTGTTAGACGAAAATAAAGCCAAGAAATCTAGTTGTGAGACGGCAGCCGATACTGTCAGTGTGGTATGTCGAAATGTGAGTACGTGTTCCAGTGGTACCGACAAACAAACGAGAAAGAGGGTAGACAGATTTGTCTGCTCTTAAATGACCTACCTGCAGTTCCTCAGTCTTCCCGTGATCATGGCGCTTGAAACAGTGCTGAAATATCGGGACCGCTCAATTAAAAATAATCGTGGTAAGAACCCGTTTAGTAATAGTGTAAGTGATGTCAATAGCTCTACTTAAGGTCCATAATCATAACCCATCCTTCCTGGGACACCCTGTATACTCATAACTTACTGATCCTTACAACTTCATCGCATCAAAAAGAGGTTCAGGCAACACTGCTAGATTTTAAGACCTAATCCTGATTTTAAGATATAAGACCTTCAAACTCATAGTACCTCACTTTCATTTTATTAATCATCATCATCATCATCAGCAGCCTGTAGCCGTCCACTGCTGAACATAGGTCTCCCCCAAACCTCGCCACATCGATCGGTCCTCCGCTGTCCGCATCCAGCCACCTCCCGCGGTCCTGACCAGGTCATCGGTCCACTATGTGGGAGGTCTGCCTACGCTGCGCCTACCAGTTCGTGGTCGCCACTCTAGAACTTTTCATTTTATTCAATAAATAATTAATAGTTATCTGAGTGCACGCCATGTAAGAAAGTTTTCGGGTATTCTTGTCACTTGCTTGTTTATTGAACACACATTATTGAAGTTTCAGTACGGATTCCTATTTTTTTTCCAAATAAAATCTATGTATGTTACTCGTGGATAATGTAGCTTTGGAATGGTGAAATCAATTTTAAAAACGAACTAGTAGTTTTTGAGCCTATTACAACCAAACAAAGTTATCCTTTTTATGATATTGCTATAGAAATCAATGGACGAAAATTAAACAAAATGTTTTAAAAATATTCACATATTTAACTTTGTCATGGTCATATTCTAATGCTGAACAAATATTTAATATGAATGTTTCATAAATTATTTAATAATTACCAAAAATTTGTTATTCACCAGTATAAAATGCGGGTATTGGAAATTTAAAGACAGAATTCAACAGAAATTGAAACAAAATGAATCTTATTGTGGTGAGTTTTTCTCATAGAATTACTACATCTGGAATCAACATCATGAACAACAGAATGAAGCCAATTTAAAGTGCACCGATCGCGCGTAACAATATTTTGAATCAACATCATAAAAAACAAAGTGAAATTTTAAAGAACTTATATGTATGTAATATTTTATTAGTGTGTTAAACGACGGTTGTCATCAGTACACTAACGTCAGAATATAGTGTAGTTACGCGCGATCGGTGCACTTTAAATTGGCTTCATTCTGTTGTTCATGATGTTAATTCCAGATGTAATAATTCTATGGTTTTTCTATACTTCTATACTATTATTATAAAGAGGATACGTTTGATTGTTTGTCTCGAATAGGCTCCGAAAATACTGCACCGATTTCAAAAAATCTTTCAGTTTTGGAAAGTTCATTTATCGAGGAAGGCTATGAGATATATTGTTTCTCTTTGTGACGCGGACGAAGTTCCGGGGCCGGCTAGTCTTTTACATACTAGGGATGTTGCAAATCTGAATGTTGACCTTTTCAAGAAAAAGTTCAAGGTTTTTTTATTTACAAGTATTGGGTTCAGTTCAGAAACACAATGAAAATTCCTTGGTTCACAATAACAGTTTATTCATTTTCCAAAAACAGTATAACCATCCTCCAAAATCAGTACAATTATCCTCCAAAACTCAGTCACAATTACTCTCAACTCTGTTCACTTTGAAATCACGTCGACTACTGTATTCAAACGACAGCTTACACGCCTTTTATACTTTCTTGAGAAATAAATCAGATGGCGCCACTAGTATTTCCGTTCGCATAAAATAAAATTAAAAGAATCTAACAACACTCTTATAAAATGATTCATCACAACCGGAAGTCCTTCCTTTAAATCGACGTAATACCCGCTTCTACAAACAATTAAATGGAATTAGAGAAAAGTCACCTAACAGCTCGGCCATCCTGTAACTAAGCGAGTCCTCGCGCTTGTTTAACTCTCCGTAAATCCGATCAATTGCAACCATTACTAAAAGATGAGAAAAAAATAAAAAATAAAAGGAGACCAAAACAACCAACTAAAAATCAAGCAACGTAGAATTCAAGTGTCCACACAAAAAGCCATGGTTGAATTTTACTCCTCGACACTATAGCCTCGTAGCACCATAGCTGAAAGCCATAAAAACGTTACGTGCCCAAAAGCCTCCTTCATTCCACTCCTGTCTTCAGCCGTTTCTTCATTATAATATCCCTGTTATTTAGTATTCCCACCATCGAAAAGGCCTACCTCTTTTCCTCTTCTGTCCGGTGTATCAGTTCATATAGTTTGTTTCATTTATTGAATCATCTGATAGTATGTCAGTCCACCCCTTCAAATTTCTTTACCGTTATAGCATTCTGCAAGCCTGATAACATTTTTGATGTTTAATTTGATGAGGTCTTGAGTTTGACATTCAGATGGGAGAATTGGAAGGATACAGCCTTCGAAGACTTCTCATTTTCACGTTTTTGTTCTTCACTATATCTTGAGATTCCAGTTTCTCTTCCTAGCGTTGCCAACTCACGTATTCCTACTTCTTTTCTCGCAAAATCCATTAGGGAGATGACCTGTCCGAAATTAACAGTATCCGATTTCATTAAATAAATTATTTCCTCTATTCTGTCCATTTGTGTCCTTCTGTTCATTGCCTTGTTTTATCAGTATCACATTCCCACTTTTCGACTTTTCCTATTTAAATCCTCCGAATTTGTTCAGCTCTACTAATCACACTTTAATGATGGGTCCAAGTGAAGTGGTCCCTCTATCACATCCACATGCTCCAGCCCTGACACGGCCGCACTCCAAGCGAACGAAACTTCGCACCTCCGGGAAACAATACCTATCCTTCTATCTTGAATAGGTCACAACGTCTCTTACAACACAAGATCCTCACCATCGTGCCTCACTTCGAGAATCTACCAGATAACTCCTTTGAGCAAAAACCCACCAAATACAAATACAATACTCGCATAAACTTCAAAAAAAACGTAAGGCCTTGATCAATAACAAAATTTCCCAGTTATCCTAATAGTCCGAGCTTCCGCACCTGCCGATTGGGCAGTTACAATCCGACGTCATCAATGGCCACAACAGCTCTATCAATGGGTCTCCGACTAAAACAAGATACCAGCTGTAATCAGAGAGGGACTAGAGAAGTTGTGTTACAGACGTACACCAGCCAGGCCTTCTACTTGCATACGTCGCATTTTGCTCCAGGATCATATAGAGCCAAGAACGATACGCCAACAATCATTCGTCCACAAAAAGCATTAATCTGACTCTCATCTTCTCACTATCCAATATTTCCTGCAACATACTCTCATCAGTTCACAATCCACATCCGACACTATAAGGGGTTCAGATCCTCCGTCTCAGTCACCATCCGATAGGCTTTTGTAAATTCTCGACCTTGCAAATCACATGAAACAATCCCTACACAACAGCATATCTGGAGCTAGAAGCGCTCGATGTTGTCGATCACTACAGTTGTTGCTCTGGTCAACCGCGTTTTCATGGAAGTCAACTCTACAACAACCCAAAATGGTATCCTTTCCAACATTAATTTCCAATCGTATATTCTCTAGGACAATACTCCCTTCTACTTCAGACACAAACTCTGCAAGCGTTTACACATGTCGTTTGAACATTCGATTCATCTGGAATTCCAGCGACAATTATATCCGGACCTTCTGTAAAAAGTATTAACTCAAAACATAGGAGTGAATAACACTGCCATCAACAATGCACATTCCTGCAACACCGGCATAAACAGCACCAATAAAGCAGGCAAATTGTTATCGTCCCCCCATCAAGACTCATAAAAATAATAGACTTCTTCTTAACACAACGTTCGTCTTTCGCGTCTTTTGTCCATCTTCTTTATCTGTCATCCCTTTCACTCTGAGCTTCGTCCAAAAACATCTTTCACAACATTGTTCGTTCAGAAACTACCATTCTCACACAAATCCAGCCAGTTCCGTCCGACCCTTTAATCAAGGAGAACTTTGACTGAACATCAACGTTGACATGCTGTAGGTAAGCATTTATTTGGATTTCTAGGACTCTTGCAGGGCAGAAAGCCTTTCCAACCTTCCCTTGCTACCAGATATGTCCAGAGTGATCCAGACCCAAACTCCCTTGATTGGTAACGCGCATTGGTCAGAAACAGTCCTTATCTAGTAATTCAAAAGGCGATCGCTCCCTCGCAATCGAAACACCTATTACCGCCACTGTATCAACCTCAGAAGCACCAGGTAGGTTCCAATGAATAGTTGTCTGCGTAATGATCTGTCACTTGTATCTCACGACTCCCCGAATTGCCCTACTTTGATGGTTCCGCAAGTTCTTCTTCGCTAAATTACGCCACCTACGCACTAATGGCTCTATGATCCACCCCGTGAAGTAAACAAGACACATCCTGCTAACCTGAGATTTTATAGCGAAATAGTAGATTAGTCATCGTGTATAATGCTCTAATGATTCTTCAAACTCAACTATTTTGCTCAACAATCTGTGTGAAGTCCGGCGTAACTCTCACGACAAGGAGAGGGTTCCATCAACTTTCGCTTCTATCCCTCCCAGACATGTTCCATAATGAATCAAATCTATTCTCCCCCTTTTTTTTTCTTCCTTTATTCAGTCGGTCTCTTTGTTTAGTTGAAACTGAATAGTTTTATCTTTTGCCATAAAACGATGTAAGGCAGAATTAATATCATTTGGCTTACTTGTCCATATTCCTCGTGGTGACTGCCGCTCCGCCGTTCTGTTCAATCATTTAAGAACCCTGATAACGTTTCCGAATGTTACCCCTTATCTGTCTCTTTGTGCCATTATTCATCGAAATCCTGGAGACAGTCTCCGCGTCTTCCTTTGTATTTCCTAGTTTTGTTTATCTACTCCAATATCAGATATGCCTGATCATTCGGCCTTGTTCCTTCCCGCAACCTATCAATCTGGTCCAGCTCCAATCCAGCTCCAGGTCCCATCCAGCTCCAGGTCCCATCCAGCTCCAGGTCCCATCCAGCTCCAGGTCCCATCCAGCTCCAGGTCCCATCCAGCTCCAGGTCCCATCCAGCTCCAGGTCCCATCCAGCTCCAGGTCCCATCCAGCTCCAGGTCCCATCCAGCTCCAGGTCCCATCCAGCTCCAGGTCCCATCCAGCTCCAGGTCCCATCCAGCTCCAGGTCCCATCCAGCTCCAGGTCCCATCCAGCTCCAGGTCCCATCCAGCTCCAGGTCCCATCCAGCTCCAGGTCCAGTCCAGCTCCAGGTCCAGTCCAGCTCCAGGTCCAATCCAGCTCCAGGTCCAATCCAGCTCCAGGTCCAGTCCAGCTCCAGGTCCAATCCAGCTCCAGGTCCAATCCAGCTCCAGGTCCAGTCCAGCTCCAGGTCCAATCCAGCTCCAGGTCCAATCCAGCTCCAGGTCCAATCCAATGCAGGCCCAATCCAATGCAGGCCCAGTCCAATACAGGCCCAGTCCAATACAGGCCCAGTCCAATACAGGCCCAGTCCAATACAGGCCCAGTCCAATACAGGCCCAGTCCAATACAGGCCCAGTCCAATACAGGCCCAGTCCAATACAGGCCCAGTCCAATACAGGCCCAGTCCAATACAGGCCCAGTCCAATACAGGCCCAGTCCAATACAGGCCCAGTCCAATACAGGCCCAGTCCAATACAGGCCCAGTCTAATACAGGCCCAGTCCAATACCAATCCAGGTCCAGTCCAATCCCGGTCCAGTCCAATCCCGGTCCAGTCCAATCCCAATACCAATCCAGGTCCAGTCCAATCTCAATACCAATCCAGGTCCAGTCCAATCTCAATACCAATCCAGGTCCAGTCCAATCTCAATACCAATCCAGGTCCAGTCCAATCTCAATACCAATCCAGGTCCAGTCCAATCTCAATACCAATCCAGGTCCAGTCCAATACTAATCCAGCCCCAGTGCAATCCAGTCCAGCCCCAATTCAAGGCAGTGCAGTCTAGTCCAGCCCCAATTCAAGGTAGCGCAGTCCAGTCCAGCCCCGATTCAAGGCAGCGCAGTCCAGTCCAGCCCCAATTCAAGGCAGCGCAGTCCAGTCCAGTATCAATCCAGCATCAACCTAGTCAGTACCAATCCAATTTAGCATCAACCTAGTCAGTACCAATCCAATTTAGCATCAACCTAGTCAGTACCAATCCAATTCAGCATCAACCTAGTCAGTACCAATCCAATTCAGCATCAACCTAGTCAGTACCAATCCAATTCAGCATCAACCTAGTCAGTACCAATCCAATCCAGCATCAACCTAGTCAGTACCAATCCAATTCAGCATCAACCTAGTCAGTACCAATCCAATTCAGCGTCAACCTAGTCAGTACCAATCCAATTCAGCATCAACCTAGTCAGTACCAATCCAATTCAGCATCAACCTAGTCAGTACCAATCCAATTCAGCATCAACCTAGTCAGTACTAATCCAAGTCCAGCATCAATCAAGTCCAGCATCAACCCAAGTCCAGCATCAACCCAAGTCCAGCATCAACCCAAGTCCAGCATCAACCCAAGTCCAGCATCAACCCAAGTCCAGCATCAACCCAAGTCCAGCATCAACCCAAGTCCAGCATCAACCCAAGTCCAGCATCAACCCAAGTCCAGCATCAACCCAAGTCCAGCATCAACCCAAGTCCAGCATCAACCCAAGTCCAGCATCAACCCAAGTCCAGCATCAACCCAAGTCCAGCATCAACCCAAGTCCTGCATCAACCCAAGTCCTGCATCAACCTAGCCCTGCATCAACCTAGCCCTGCATCAACCTAGCCCTGCATCAACCTAGCCCTGCATCGACCTAGCCCTGCATCGACCTAGCCCTGCATCAACCTAGTCCTGCATCAACCTAGTCCTGCATCAACCTAGTCCATTCAAGTCCCAGCCATGGTCACTCGACTCTTTACCTCGAGCCTTCCCGCAACCATGACATATCAATCCAATCCAGTCCAGCCATAGTTACTCGACTCTTTACCTCGAGCCTTCCCGCAACCATGACATATCAATCCAATCCAATCCAGTCCAATCCAATCCAATCCAATCCAGCCATAGTTACTCGACTCTGTACCACGAGCCGTCCGCAACCATGATATATCAATCCAATCCAGTCCAGTCCAGTCCAGCCATAGTTACTCGATGTTACGTGAAAAAGAGAAAAAAAAGAGACTTTAATGTAACGGAATTCAACTAAGTAGTATTCAAACCAGAGTGTGGGGAAATGAAAATAAAATAGAGAAAAAAAAAAAAAAAAAAATGGATCCTCTCATACATAATGAGCGTCCATTTGAAACTCATTTTTTTTGTAAGCTGAGCTCAGTATCATCCATAATGAATACTTTAAAAAAGATGTAATATCAGTGACTTACGGTTTTCTGTGGGCGCAGTACAAGAAAAAGTGGTACCTTTTTCCGTCGATCCCGCTTCTGAACTATTGGGTTCAGTTCAGAAACACAATGAAAATTCCTTGGTTCACAATAACAGTTTATTCATTTTCCAAAAACAGTATAACCATCCTCCAAAATCAGTACAATTATCCTCCAAAACTCAGTCACAATTACTCTCAACTCTGTTCACTTTGAAATCACGTCGACTACTGTATTCAAACGACAGCTTACACGCCTTTTATACTTTCTTGAGAAATAAATCAGATGGCGCCACTAGTATTTCCGTTCGCATAAAATAAAATTAAAAGAATCTAACAACACTCTTATAAAATGATTCATCACAACCGGAAGTCCTTCCTTTAAATCGACGTAATACCCGCTTCTACAAACAATTAAATGGAATTAGAGAAAAGTCACCTAACACAAGTCAGCAACAATGTCCTAGAGTTATAATAATTTATGAGTATTATAAAAATTCTTTATTTTACCTACTCTAAATCTACTAGTATGGAGGGGATCGTCCGAAAGAAGAGAGATCATTTTTCGTTTACCAATGAACATGTTACTAATTAATGTATTTATCCAAAACTACTTGTTCGATATTAAAAAGAAAAAAATATTTGTTGGGGTGGAGGCAAGTACCCCCAAGTAAATCCAGTATAGATAAAATATAGGGACTTAATTTGTATTAAGATCTATCTAATATATAAAATTCTCGTGTCACAGTTTTCGTTGCCATACTCCTCCGTTTCGGCTTGACCGATTTTGATGAAATTTTTTGTGCTTATCCGGTATCTATGAGAATCGGCCAACATCTATTTTTCATCCCCCTAAATGTTAGGGGTACTCCACCCTAAAAATTTATTTTTACGTAGTTTCGCGGGTCTGCTAGTAAATTAAAATGATTTTTGAAAGATTGACTTGTCAGTAAAAAACCTTTTAACATTCACGACATCCCTAATACGCAGTAGGATAAAAGACGGGCATTTAATTTTGAATAATGGAAACAGAATTCAACAGAAACTCAAATAAAATGAAGCTATTCTGGGTAAACTTTTGTCAAATTTAATTAGTAAAATTCAAGGCGAACTACATAGGTAAAGCAAGGTATATTAAATAAAAGATTTAAAAATACATGTATTTTTTTTTATTAAATTTGACAAACTTGCCTATTTCTGATTGAACTAATAAGGGGTGGGCCATATAATAGTTTGCATTTTCCAAAAGTTCGACTGTCATGTTGGCTGTGTGGAATTTTGCGCCATCCTGTTGAAACCAAATGTCGTCCATGTCATACTCTTCAACTTTGGAAACAAAAATTTGTTGAGCATGGCACGGTAACGCTCGCCATTGACCGTAACGGCGGCTCCTTGTTCATTGTCGAATGATGCCGCCGGACCAAAACCCACACCAAACCGTAACTCTTTGTGGGTGCATTGGCTTCTCAATGGTGACGTATGGATTTTCCGACCCCAGATGCGACAATTTTGCTTATTGACATAGCCTCCGAGGTGAAAATGGGCTTCATCTGAAAAGACTGATTGGCCGAACCGAAAACGTCCCATTTCGTAAATGTCAAACCTTTAACTAAATTATGAACACAAATTGAATGACATTTGAGCTGTCATTCTCTAAATAAACAGCAGTTCAAAATGCAAACGTTAGATTGGCCCACTCTATATTTTGCACAATCGGGTACTAGAACTGTAATTGAAATCCCCCACAAGATAGACACCCTCTGTCGTGTTTGGGCGCGTTTTATTTATCTAAGCTAGTATTTTGCTACCACATGATATCCAGGACCTAATAGTTTGTTTTTTTTTCTTTCACAGATTTTATTCATTGTAGCGATGATGACTTTAATAGGAGCTGTTCCAATACCTGATGATGATGATTTTCGTAAAGGAGTAGGGGCTGACGTCGGAGTGGGAGTAATACTCGGTGTTTAATATTAATTACAGAAACAATAATAATGTAATTAAACATAGATACATAAACCTGCTTAAATACAATTTGAATATCTCATTGTATTTAAATTTTCTCCATTATTTTAATCTATTTTAATATTTAAATTTTAAATATAGTCAAACAAGATAGCAATTCAATGAGCTCCTGGCGAGCGCCCCAGTTTAGGCATTTAGTGAAAATTTACGAACACAGACGAGTGGAGGAATTAATGAATTTTTGACCGACTTCCAAAAAGGAGGAGGTACTCAGTTCGTAGTACATCATTTTGTTCTATTGTCAATAGTGTTTGCAGCGTACGCATAAATAGGTTTTCGATATTTCACCTCGTCTTACAAATTCAATATTTTCATGCGGATCCCTATTTTGAAAAAAATTAGGGATCTGCATGAAAATATCGAATTTGTAACCTATAACCTTCCTCGATAAATGGACATTCTAACAGTGAAAGAATTTTTGAAATCGGACCGGTAGTTTCTGAAATTAGCGCGTTCAAACAAACAAACAAACAAACAAACTCTGCAGCTTTATAATATTAGTATAGATAATTTTCTTTATAACAATCCAACCGAGTTATGTTTAAGAAGAAAGTTATAGAAAGGATATTCTAGATATGGCGATATTCTAGATGTGGCCAGTATCCTTAACACCAAGCATAGGATTGTGCGGGGTGACGCGACGCGTTACACGTCAAGGCTTACGTATCGCCCCGTCACTCCCGTTTCAAAAAGGTTATATAACCACCCGACTGGACACGTCAATTTTCGCTAGATGGCGAAACTGGGCTCGTTCGGAATCAATAAAATTATGAATTCGATTTTTAATATTTTTTTTTGTAATTCTTTATCACTAAGCTACGCATACATTTTGGGAAAAATTATATTATCACCGTTAAATAAAACGATAATAAAATGTAAACAAAACAAGTTTTAGAACTAACATTGTAGACTATCTTTTAAAATTTAAATATTAAAATAACAAACAGATATTCAAATTATATTTATATGTATCTAGGTTTAATTGAAATGAATAAAATAGAATAGAATATAGTTTATTTTTCTCACCACAAACACACAACAGAATCCTGTATCCTGTACCAACCCATTACTGCCCAGTGTTGGGGTCAGGACTACTCACAACAGAATCATCAGAAACTAATAATTTAAAATTAGCGCTACAATAAAATGTATGATAATAAGTTTTATTGCCGATTCATGTTTGCGGGAATGAAACGAAATAGTTTATTTGTCCAAAAACACACTTTTACACAATCTAGTAAGGGGTTGTCCATTAATCACGTGAGGCTTGAAAGGGGGGGGAGGGGTTTGATAAAAATCACGAAAATAACACAAGGGGGAGGGGGGGTGTAGTAAGATATCACGTGTATTTATTTTTTCGTCAAACCTGCATGATGCTTATCCAGTTGTTAGTGTTGAAGAATGTCTTGCTAATCCGTGGTCCGAGGACAATATACATTAAATATATTCATGTACTAGTACATTACATGTTTTTCCTATGATTACACTCTTCGTTTATTATTATTGTTATGGCAATAAAAAAAACTTGCAACCTGGTGTAGACATTTTTATTATGGTCCTTAATTTCAGAATAAAATAAGATTATAGTTTATACCTGTATTTAAATTAAGATAATATTCAGAAAATTTTAAGATTCGTTGTAGGTGCTAAAAATACACGTGATGTTGAGAAGGGGGAGGGGGGGTGGTCTTAAACCTCACTACGTATCACTGATGGGGGAGGGGGGGTTAAAAAATGCTAAAAAAAGATCACGTGATTAATGGACAACCCCTAATACTATGATCACCGCACACAGACTGTATCTGACGTATCTGGAGACCGCGCCATGTTAAAACATTTGAATAAAACTAAGAACAAGTCTGGAGATACAGTAAACTATACAGGGTGGATCTGTAACTTTGGACAATCTGACTGTGAATGAAATAAAAGTTAGAACAACTTTTATTTTAGAAATTGGATAAAATTTTTCATCATAGTATGGAAGTCTGCAACGATAGTCGTACGTTTTCCACACAATGTCAGAAAAAAAGTTTAACTGATCCAAAAAATAAAAATAGTGCTAAGTTGTATTTCGACAGGTCATTCACCCCACGTCAGATTGTCTAAAGTTACAGATCAACTCTGTATAAAATTAAGTAAACCATAAATTATGCATTATATTATGATAAGCTTAGGCAAACATTAACGTTTCTGTTATTCAACATCCACTCCCAATCCAATTCTGCGTTCAACGTCTGCTCCGACTCCATCAGGCATTGGAACAGCTCCTACTAAAGCCATCATCGCTACAATGAATAAAATCTGTGGAAGAAAAATAAATAAACTCTTAGGTACTGGATATCATGTAGTAGCAAAATACTAGCTTACATAAATAAAACTATGCCCAAATAAATATAAGATAAGAAATAAACCCAAAAACGCGTAGAAAATTTTTAAACTTTGTTCATTTAAAATACACTTTTTGAATACAGATACAGTTCTTGTTCGATTTTAAAAAAATCAAATAGGACCTAAGTTGGACCATCACCTTTCATCGGACACCAGAATCAGCGCAGCAGAGCTATCGAGGAAAAAAAATAGACGAATAGAGTAAGTACCTCCTCCTTTTGGATGTCGGTTAATTATAGAAGAATAACTTACCCAGAATAGTTTCATTTTATTGGAGTTTCTGTTGAATTCTGTCTCCATCTTTCAAACGGCCGTCTTTTATATTACCCATTAGGGATGTTGCGAATGTCGCGGATGCGAATGTTATCATTTCAAACAAAAAATACAAGGTTTATTACTGACAAGTCAACTGTATCTTCTAAAAATCATTATATTTAATAGATTATTTTAAAGGGCAGTTAAATTATTATTATTATTTATTTATTTATCAATCATCTTAGGATCACAATACACAATTAAAACATTAAAATAAAGATAATTATAATTAATTCAAACAAATATTTTCATCATATAAAAATTAATATAAATTATTAAAATTTGATAATTAAATACAAAACTGATATAATAATATATTAAAGTAAGTAAGTTAGTCTTCTTTATTTTGGCTCTGTCAGATTTTTCTACATCCACACAACATCCGCCTAACTTTTGTCAAAACATTCGCATGGTTTTTTGCGAATGCGAATATTCAAAAACATGCGTGCGTTACGTCCCTACTACATATCAATGATAAAATTAATTAACTATTAATTAAATATGAAACAGGCACATCAAATATTTTATTAGAATTAGAATAAGAACGGCATGGCTATTGACAGCTCTAAACAAAACATTTTGTTAACCTCTCAACTGGAAACTGCGTCAAAATTGGTTTGTATTATGTCAAGGCTGTGGCAGAAGCCAAAATTGAGCACGAGGTGACATTAGTTTTTGAGCTTATTATGTACAACAACGTTTTCCTCTTCATAATATTAGCATGGACTGCATGGAAATCGATGGACAAAAATTCGACACAATCTTTTTAAATATTCTCACGTTTAACTTTGTCATATTCTAATGCTGAACAAATATTTGAAATGAATGTTTCATAAATCAATTAATAAATCAAATTATTATACAGGGTGATTTTTTAGAGAGGGTACATATTGCAGGAGGGTGATGAGTACTCTGTTCTAATACGGAATATTACAAAAAATAGCAAAAATTACTTTTTTTTTTCAAAATCTAAATTCAACAAAACTACCTCAAACATAAACAATTTCGGCTAAAAGAGTGTTGACTAACGACCTTTAGTGATCTCGCGCACCCCACACCTCCGCCACACCCATCAGCTGTCGAAAAACCATCATTTTCCAAGAATTTTAGATATTTTTAAGTTGCGATTACTAAGGCATTAAGCCATATTCTTTGGTAGTAATATTTTTCCTGGTCGTATATAACCATCAGCTACCATGACCTTCAATATGTACCCTCACTAGGAAAACACCCTGTATATATTTAAAAAAAAATACAAATAAAACTTAATAAATCTAATACAGGGTGGATCTGTAACTGTGGACAATCTGACGTGGGGTGAATGACCTGTCGAAATAAAACGTAGAACCACTTTTATTTTAGGAATTGGATAAATAAAAATTTCATCATAGTATGGAAGTCCGCAACAATAGTCGTACGTTTTCCATACAATGTCAGAAAAAAAAGTTTAACCGATCCAAAAAATAAAAATGGTGCTTTGACGAAGTTGCGCGGGGCAGCTAGTAATAAATAAATTCTTCTTTCTCAGATATTATTATTTGCAGCAACACTGGCTATAGTAGGAGCTGTTCCGACACCGGGTGATGATGATGGTGTTGATGTGAGTCTTGCTAGAAACATTGTTTATTTTACGCAATAAACAGTTGCTATTAAATGTTTTTTCTTTCTTCGACTTAAGGTAATATTTTTATTACAAAAATAAAAACGATTGACTTCCATTTCTCAAGCATAGCACAAAAACTACCAGTCATATCTTTATCAAATTTATGTGAAATAAAGCTCAAAATTTCTGCTTTCTAACAAAAACAGTAATCATCGAAATCGGTTCATATAAAAAAGAAATACACGCAAAAACGTAATGTTTTTCCTTTACAACTTTAGTTTGGGTGAACCGATTTGAATGATTTGTCAGGTGAAAGGTGATTGTCGTCATAACATCAGGTGGTTCGTGGGTCGTCTGACTACTTGGCAAAAAATATGTTTTTCACTTTAAAAATGTAACAAATAAGTAAATTAACGGACATATTCGAATAAGTATTTATTGTTATTTCCATATATTTACTAATTATTGAACTATTTAATTGTACTAGCGATCGCTCCTGCGATTGAACCAACGTCAGATGCAGTAAGAATACTGAGCACAGCGTCCTCTGGACCCATAGATACTGGACCACAGCTTACGCAAGAGAGTGTCAGTATAACTATAATCTGAAGAAGAAAACATACAAAAAACATACAACAATATTACAAAAAAGACATGCCAGGCATTATTATTTTTTGTGTCCGAACTGGTGGTGGCTTTTAACTTTTGGCGTCAACAAGAATGTTGAAAATAAAGTATATATTTAATTTCATAGATTATATATATCGTTACTGAAAAAGTCATAATTTATTTTAAATACAATCTTTTAAGATCCTGGATATCATGTATCAGTAGAGTGCTAGTTAATACAAGTAAAACGAGCCCAAACACGACGGGTCTATCTTGTTTAGTACAAGAGTTCCTATGACCTTCCGAATCCATCTACAGATCAGCGTCATTTTGTCATATTATTGCATTGTCACGCGATATACATCTGCGTGACTACACTATACTGCATAATATATAATGTACAGCAAGACTTGCTGTCATGAAATCTTGTCTGTTAAAAATATTTTTTTTAAACACAGATCCAAAAGTACTTGTTTGACGTTAATAAAATAAATGGGAGTTAATACTGTATTTTATTTCTAAAGTTACAGAGAAAAATACATACCAAATACAAGTTCATATTTCTTTTCATCGTTAATTACTATTTTCTTGTGTCAACAACGTGTCTTTTATACAACACGTTTTAATAAAGATTCGTCCACAATGAAGTCGTATGAATCAGCGATTGTCAAAAATTATGTGTGCAAATTTTCAGCTCATCCAGAAACCGAAAAATAGTGCAAGTTTATAAAGCTTTTAAATACAATTTGCCCTGATTTCTCTCCGCTTATCATCATCATCGTGAAGACGTCCACTGCTAGACATAGGCCTCCTCTAAACCTCGCCACAACGACCGGTCCTGCGCTGTTTCTATCAAGTGGCCTCCCGCGACCCTGACCAGGTCGTCGGTCCATCTTGTGGGAGGTCTATCAGCTCCCCTTTTCGGTGTTTCCCGAGTTCTATGACTTGCCCTTCTTTAAACGAGGCTTGAAAAGAGTCATTAAGAGTAGGCCGTAGGTAGCGGCCCCGCAGTGTCTTCTGGCAATGCAGATGTCCATGAGCGACGGTAACCGCTTACGATCAGGTAGGCCGTTAGCTCGTCTGCCTACGTACTACTAATAAAAAAAATGTCTGTCCACACTGCGTCTACCGGTTCGTGGTCGCCACTCCAAGACTTTTAGGCCACTCCACTTCACTGCAATGGGGACGTACCCTAAGACATGTGATCATGACTCAAGTTCAGAACAACAGAATTTGCAAATAAAAAACATATGAAAAATTTACATAATAAATACAAAAATGTGAGTCTCAAAATAGCATCTACCTTTTCTACATTGTCTACTAGTTTGACTTCGTTACGGTTAATTTGAATTTTACTAAAAAAATATTCAGCCATTTAATACAAAAGAAAACTGTATAATGTTATTGATTTTATTAATTACATTTTGTAGCGGTTAAATTTTTGGTTTCCAAAATTAAATAATGCTTACATTATACACGGATACGACTTATTTCTTCGACTTTTCTTAACTTTGTACAAAAAACAACTTAACTTTAAAAATGTTGTACATAGGTGTGATATGTACGAGCTATGTAGTGTATGATGTAGTGTAAAAATTATATTTCATTTTGACGAAAACACTTCAAATGCAAACTTTGAAGATCCGGGATATCATGTAACAGTATAGTTCTAGCTAATACAAGTAAAACGAGTCCAAATACGAAGATTCTATCTTGTTTAGCACAAGAGTTCTTAAGACCACCTTCCGAATCCATCATCAGATCAACGTCATTTTGTCATATTATTGTAGTACAAAATGTCAGCTCAATCAAATACCGAGAAGTTTGTCCTATTTAGCTTACAAGATTCCACCCGAACTTACATTATGCAAAAATAGGTTTCACAGTGACCGTAGTCAGAAAACTGTCCTTTTCAGCGAATAACCAAATCTAAAATCAAACAAAAGTATTGATTTGGTAATGTTTAGTTTTTTTTCTATTTTTACTCTCTAATTCTCTACCCAGCATTTGACAAAATCCATGAACAAAGATCAACACATTTTTTTTTAAATATACGATACAAATTGAACTTTGTAATATATATGTTAAATCTGTTCAAATATTTGATGTAACTGTTTCATAATTAAATTCATAATTAGTAATTTGTCAATGACCAGAATTGGTATAAAATATGGGCACTTGTTATTTGAAATCAGAGTTCAACTGACACTCAAGCAATATGAAGCTTATATGGGTAAGTTTTCTTTCTACTTATTACTTCACTTACATAAATATTAAACGGGTTCTTACTACGATTTTGACGTGACAACGTCTTATAAATTGGTTTGCCGGGTGTCACTTCAAGAAATTGCGTTACGCTCCGCTCACGTTATGCGTTCACAATGAGAGCGAGTGAGAGGCACGCGTCAATTTCATTTTTTATTAAACAAGCGATCTCGATATTTCAACACTGTTGCAAGACCCATGATCACGGGAAAACAGTACTGCGGATAGATTACTTAAGAGCAGACAAATCTGTCTACTCTCGGGTTTGATACCACTGAAAGTTCTTCCCTCTTCGGATCCCACTTCTGATGGGACCTGAGCCCAGCAGTGGGCAGTAATGGGTTGTTACAGTACAATACAGATCCTGAAAGTAGGCATTATTGAAAGCAGGACTTTGAAGAGAGTTTTTCTCTGCAAAATCAGAAATAATTAATCTCAGGCACGTCGGTGCACTATTCTTTTTTACCACGGAAACCTAATTACCGAGTAGTGTGAATTAAACGAGGTTCATTATAAACCGAATTTGGAAAATGAACAAGTCTGGTAGGCCCGAGCGACTCCGTTTTTAGGAGACAAGGGAAGGATTTTTTGAGGTGAGGAGGTGACACTCACTAAAAACGTATCTAAAACGACCCCTTAGCGTCCTATTTAGGATTCATTCTCTAAGAAATATGATAGATTAAATGCAAGGAAAACCACGAAATTTAAGTTTTAGTCATTAAATTTCATCAAACGAGTATTAATTGACATTCCACCCGAACTATGTAAATAGTTACATCCAGTGCTAGTTTATCTAAAGCTTGTAAAAATAATACTTATATTGACACTAAATTCTTCCCAGCATTAAAACGCTCTTTTCTTTCACAGATTTTATCACTCGCAGCGACACTAGCTTTAATAGAAGCTGCCCCCTCTCTTATAGGGGGGCTTCTCGGAGGAAATACAGCAGACGGGGGCAACGGGGGTGATGGTGGTGACAATGGTTCTGGCGGAGATGGTGGTGACGGAGCAGCAGCCCCAACTGTGGGCATCGATGGCCCACTCGTCAACATTCTAGGGAATAGTGGAAACGGCGGTAATGGCGGTGATGGGGATGGAAGCAGTGGCACCAGAAATAGCAGAAGACGTGACAGGTCTGATGGAGACGGCGGAGACGGCGGAGACGGTGGAGATGGTGCAGCTGCTTCGCTTCTGGGTGTAGACGGTCCACTTGTAAACGTTCTAGGGAATAGTGGAAACGGCGGTAATGGCGGTAATGGCGGAAGTAAAGGTGAAAATGGCAGAGATGGTAGAGATGGCAAATCTAGTGAAAACGATGGAAATGCAAGTGATAAAGGAGGAGACGGTGAAGATGGCGGAAATGGGGGAAATGCAAGTGATAAAGGAGGAGACGGTGGAGATGGCGGAGATGGCGGAAATGGTGGAAATGCAAGTGATAAAGGAGGAGACGGTGGAGATGGCGGAGATGGCGGAAATGGTGGAAATGGTGGAAATGCAAGTGATAAAGGAGGAGACGGTGGAGATGGCGGAGATGGCGGAAATGGTGGAAATGCAAGTGATAAAGGAGGAGACGGTGGAGATGGAGGAGATGGCGGAAATGGTGGAAATGCAAGTGATAAAGGAGGAGACGGTGGAGATGGCGGAAATGGTGGAAATGGCGGAAATGGTGGAAATGCAAGTGATAAAGGAGGAGATGGTGGAGATGGCGGAGATGGCGGAAATGGCGGAGATGGCGGAAATGGCGGGGATGGCGGAAATGGCGGAGATGGCGGAAACGGCGGAGATAGCGGAAATGAACTTGGTAAACATGTTGGAGTTGGTTTGGGAGTGGAGAAAGACATTTAATGTTTTATTATTATTAACAGTAACACAGTTTAAATTACAAATTAAATTCTCATTAAAATAAAACCCATGTTTGAGTTACTCTAGCTGAAACAAAAGACATTAATCTAAGATAAATACAAAATGGTAAACCAAAAAACAAGTTATGAATGTGTAGGTAATTATTACACGGTGAATTTTGGGTAAATAAATATTTTTAGAATATTATTACTATTTATTTATGAACAAAGTCTGTAGTTTATTTCTCCATTGTTTTGGCTTGAACGAGAACTCCAAAATGTTTTAGTCGGTGACGCTTTGCTGCACTTATCGTGTCGACACGAATATTCGTCGTAGCCCGCTAATGTCAACACGCAAAAGTGTGTACGATAGTCGATAACTATGTAGAAGTAAATTTTGTAAATCACTTATTGTATTACTTTTAATATATATGTTGTGATTTTAATAATAAATTATTCAGACACTATATGTTTTTATCTTTGCAATGAAAAAGACAGGAGAAAATACTGGGTGTATCTGTAACTTTGGACAATCTGATGCGGGTGAATGACCTGTCGAAATACAACTTGGCACCATTTTTATTTTTTGGATCGGTTAAACTTTTTTTTCTGACATTGTATGGTGTGGCGATCAATCACGTCAGGGTCACCAGTTGTGGGTACCTACAGTGGACTTATGGCCAAAGGGAGATCTCCGACCGGGCGAGGTAGTGTATGCCAGGTCAGGCCGAAGCCCAGTGTAGTAGATTTGAGATGTCGTATATATGAGAAGATTCTTGCAAATGTCGTAACCGCGAGTCAGGACCTCGCGCGCTATTGGTCGCCACATATGAAAAACGTACGACTATCGTTGCGGACTTCCATACTAGGTATGATAATTTTTTTTTTTATCCAATTCTTAAAATAGAAGTGGTTCTTCCCACGTCAGATTGTCCAAAGTTACAGATCCACACTGTTTTGAAGGAGGGTGATGAGTACTCTGTTCCAATACAGATTTTTTAAAATAATTATGAAATGACTAAAAAAGTTTAAAACATGACAAAACTATCCTAAACAAAATTAATGTCGGACAACAGAGTGTTGACTTACAACCTCAAGCTTTTTTTTTTTTTTTTAGTTGGAGGAAATCACCGGATCCCCGCCCGCCCCGCGGGCGGGGTATGTGGGAGTTGAACCGCACTAAAACCTCCAACCGCTCACACTCAGCGTCCGAACCCCGGCTGAGGCCAGAACTCAGCACGGGGTTATGAGGGACGGCGCGACGCGTTACGCCCAAGGCACTCTTTCCCGTCGCGCCGCCCCCTCCGGACGCCGAACCGGCAGCCGCCGGCGATACGGCCACCGGCTCTCTCGGTCGGCGGGCTATCCGAAGCCCGCCAAGATGGCTGGACCGCGTGTCACCCTCCCACGGAATACCCCGCTGGGTCAGAACCAGCGTGGGTCGGGGAGCGCGGTCCGCCATCCCCCGGATGCTCTAACGCTAAGGGCGTGCTGAGCGAGACACGACACCTTCTTGGGTCCCCGCTCGCACTCGCATGCGTTGGGGACCCGAACCTTTAAGGGGCCAGAGTCCGGGCGAGATTCTTGACACCCAATCCTTGAGGACGGGGCCGATCGCCTCGACGGTCCGCAGACCCCAAGTGGGGTTAGCGAGTCGCCGTTCCCACGACTCCATTACGGACCGCCGAGATTGGACCTTCCGGTCCCGGACCGCTTCCGGCAGGATACGTACCACGCCCCGGGCGCGAAGGTCGCATCGCCAACGATAATCGTCAGCGAGCGCCTCCGCCTCCAACTCCCAGGGCGGCGTCCCCGCCAGCACGCACGCCGCCTCAAACGCGACGGTGCGGTATCCGCGGATGACCCTGATGGCTACGATGCGCTGTGGCCGACGCAGGCACCGGGCAACAGTTGCCCGAGTGCGAGGCTCGGCCCAAACGGGCGCACCGTACAGGGCCATCGAGCGCACTACCCCCGCGTAGAGGCGGCGCACGGCGTGGCTGGGTCCCCCGATGTTCGGAAGCAGCCGACCGAGATGGCCGGCCGTCCTCACAAGACGGGGAACCAGTGCCTCGAAATGGGTCCGGAAGGTCCAACGGCTGTCCAGCACGAGGCCGAGGTACCTGAAATGCACCCCGACCTCGATTCGGACGCCTCCAACTATGACGTGGGCGTCGACGGGCGGTACCGCCCTTGCCCTGTGAAACCACAGGGCCTGGGACTTATGCAGCGCCACGTCGAGGCCCAGCCTTCTGATTCTGCCGACGACGAGGGCCACCCCCGCTGTGGCAAGACGGGCAGACTCTCTGTGGTCGTCCCCCCGGGCCACGACCAACGTGTCGTCTGCGTAACAAACGACGCTAAGGCCCGGGAGGAGGGCGCCCCTCAGCACCCAGTCGTACCCGATATTCCACAGGAGGGGTCCAAGAACGGACCCCTGCGGAACACCGCGCACGACCTGGAACCGGTGCAAGGTCCCACCGTACCCGGTACATTCGACCGACCTGGCCTCCAGGTAAGAGCCGATCAGCCGGCGGAGATAGAGGGGCACTCCGTGCAGGCGTTGGCGATGTCGAGCGACACCGCCAAAGCCACCCCACCCTGGGAGACGGCCTCCTCCGAGAGGGCCCGGACGCGTAGAATAGCATCTACGGTCGAACGACCCTCCCGGAAGCCGTACTGCTCCGCCGACAGATCGGGTCCAACCCCGACCAGGTGCTGAACGATGCGGGCAGCCAGAACGCGTTCCAGCAATTTGCCCACCTCGTCCAGCAGTACGATGGGACGGTAACCGGCGGCTGAGTCCGCCGGGCGCCCCTCCTTACGTAGGAGGACCAGTCTGCCCGTCCTCCAGAGCGAGGGAAACCGTCCCGACTCCAGGCATGAATTGTACAGCCTTAGGAGTCGGTCCCCCAGGGCATTGAGGGCCAAGGCGAGGACCCGGCCGTGGATGCCGTCCGGGCCGGGCGCCGTGTCTTTCCTGCTCATTTTGACCACGGCTTCTTGGAGCTCATCTTTGGTGATGTGAGGCACCACCTCAGCAGTGGACTCACCGCCGGTGCGATCCGGCGGCTCACCCATAGCAGGCGGAGTGAATCCGTCCTGCTCCTGCGGGAACAGCGCCGAAACGATGTCCCGCAGCTGCTGAGGCTGGAGACGCTCGGTCAGGGAGGGGGCCCACGGGCGCAGCTTGTCGCGCACCGCTTTATATGGGCGCCCCCACGGATCGTCGTCGAGCGTCCCCAAAAGAGTCTCCATATACCTCTCCTTGGCCTGCTTGATGGCCAGCTGCATGGCACTCCTCGCTTCAGCGTACTCGCCATACAGCCGGGCCTCCTCCTCCGCGAACGCGACGGGATCGTCGCGACGCGCGAGGATACGGCGGCGATGTCTGGCGCACCGGCGCCTCGCCCGGACGCATACAGCACGAAGCTGCGCTATCTTGGGCGACCACCAGTACGCCGACCTGTTAGAAGACCGAGGGCCGACCCGGGGCATCGAAGCATCGCTGATGCCCCGGGTCGTCCCTGCGATGCATCGTGTCCCGGAGCCACAGCGCCTCGGCCTCCACATCTACAGGGTGTGGACGCATAGGCGTCCACGCCGCCACCGTCGAGGCTTCCATCAAGCGCTCCTTGTCCAGGAGCTTCAATGCCCATCTGGGGAATGACCGGGGCGCAGTTCCGCGGGCGACCGCGTACAACCTCAAGCAATCTCGCGCACACACACGACTCACACATCAACTGTGTATTACAAAAAATAATGTAAAAAAAAATAATTAAACATCAATTTTCTTACACAAAGTTTATTAAATAAAACAGTTTCCAAACACCCTGTATTTAGATACAGCGTGATTAAACAGGAACAGCTTTCCCGGCTCCTCCTACTCCTCTTGAGGCTCCTGACATGGCATCTGCAGTAGCTTTGGTAGCTTCAGTAGCCAACGGTACACCGAACACGGCAGCACACAGCATCGCAATCAGCATTAGTATCTGAAGAAACATATTACCTTGAAAAAACCGTATTTCTGTGGGCTTGTTTACCTTTCATGAATAAAATAATTAATTAAGAAAACTTTTAAATACAAGCTCCTGGATATCATGTAGCAGTAGAGTGCTAGCTAATACCTATATGTTAAAACGAGCCCATACACGACGGGTCTATCTTGTTTGGTACAAGAATTCCTATGACCACCTGCCGAATCGCGCCATTTTATATTATTGCATTGTCACGCGATATACATCTGCGTGCAAAACGTCAGCTCAATCGGAAACTGGAAAGTTTCTCAAATTTAGCTTACAAGATTACACCCGAACCTACATCCAGAGCAAGTTAATATAAAGCTTATAAACAATAATAACATAAATGAAAACGAGCGACTTCAATTTTTCGAGAATAACACATTAACTACAAGTTAGATCTTTATCAAATTTATACTAGATTTGATACAAAGTGTCTTTTGACGTGACAACGTCTTATAAATTGGTTGACCGCGGGTGACACTTCAAGAAACTGCGTTACGCTCCGCTCACGTTATGCGCTCACAATGAGAGCGAGTGAGAGGCACGCGAGTGGCTTTCACTTTTTATGTCTGTCTCTCTCGCTCTTAGGCGGGCTAACCATGCCCGAGTCGTTGTCACGTAAAACTTTCGCCCGTATACCGACTTTACAGGCAACCAATTTTTTTCTAACAAAAAAAGAATCATCGAAATTGGTTTATCAAGAAAAGAAATATACGCAAACGCGCACAGCAAATCTAAAAACTCGATTTGAAGAGCAAATCGTGAAATATTGTAGTAGATTTGTTGTGCGCGTTTACATGTATTTATTTAGGATTTAAAATAAGACTAGATAAAAATGATAACTAGAATTAGTGAAGACATACGTACCAAAATTAACTTCATTATATGTACTTTGAATTTAATGACGTTTTGCAGTAACACTAACAAGATGGCGACACACTTGCATCTTAAATACCGATCTGTTTATTTACTAAGAAAATATTCTAGAATAAAACAATAGATGCTTGTCGTAATAAATCATTGGATTTCTATTTAAATATATAATTTATAGTTTTATAAGAAACGTCTGGCTGTTATGACTCGCTTTTTTTCAGAATTTTACTATTTTTATTACAAACATTAAATCGACCGATGTCTATTTTTCAAGAATATCACAAAGTTTACAAGTCAGATCTTTATCAAATTTTATACGAGATAATTTCCTACTTAGTAGGTACTTATATGATAAGTAGTTTTCCAAACGAAAAATGGATCATCAAAATCTACACAAAAATATTTATTTTATTTATTTATTTCAATCAATTATACCTATATCATATTATTATTAGGCAATTATAAAGTTTCATTCAATTAAATTATATTTATTATGTTAACAAATACTATTAGTTAAAGAGGGACACATCAGTTGTTTGTTTGTCAGTATATGAATCCTATCACAATGATTCATATACCGACAGTCAAACCTCTCTGCGAATACTCTCAGAATGATGTAAAAATAAACGAATATTATAAAGAAGAAAACTTTGTTTTTTTTTGCTTAATTGATACACGAGCCTACGGCCCACCTGATTTTGTTTGTAATGAATAGGCTCAAAAACTACTGGACAGTTTTTAAAAATTCTTTCTGTTGTTATTTGCACTGGGTATATTTTTTTGCGTTTTATACTCGTCATAACTTCTCAACGAAAAATCCGATTGGAATAAAACCAAAAGTAATTTACTTCTACATTGATACTCTTGATAACATAATACTTAATTTGGATAAGGATTAATATAACGAGACTATTTTAACGTAATTTCAATCTTCTGACGATTTTTTTTTCTTGAACATAAAAGCGGTTTTTGTGACTAAACTATGATAGTTACTATATATGCTCTCGCGGCCTTTTTTTTGAGATCTGCCTAATACCTAAAAACCCGTAGTACATCATTTTGTTCTATTGTCAATAGTTTTTGCAGCGTAGGCATAAATATTTGACCTTGTCTTACAAATTCGATATTTTCATACGGATCCCTAATGTTTTTCAAAAGAAAATACAGCCTATAACCTTCCTCGATAAATGGACTTTCCAACAGTGAAAGAATTTTTGAAATCAGACCTGTAGATCTTGAGATTAGCGCGTTCAAACAAACAAACAAAGCTTTATAATATTAGTATCGGTTTCGGGGCGGGCGCTTAGTAGATCGAGCGTGTGGCTCGTGAAGACAAGTTCTCTGAAAACATATGTATAGATAAATTAGATTACATTTTGGAAACCTGTACCGAATAATACCTACTTTGTATATTCTTCACATTTTCAGCCATTGTTTTGACAAAATCGTTCAGCCGTTTCAGAAATTACCCGAAACACAAAATTGTTATATGTTTTTCTAATGACATGTATATCTAATATACATTATGTATTTAGTAAAACAGGTTATTTTAATTTAAAAACTCGATTTAAACTACAAATTCATTTATTAGCATAGATAATGGAAACAAAGGTAGGTATCGTTTCTAATTTTTACAAAATATACATGAATATTTTCCATGAACCATAATGTTTCTTAGCGAGATTTCATCTTCAAAAGTTACTATAACGATTGATGCAATAAAAATACAGGGTGTGATTTCAAAAATAAAAGAATGTTTCCTTTCAGCAAAATTGGCTAAAATGATAATTTCGCGGACTTTTCCTGATCCTGGAAGGGGCGTTTAAAAATTCCACCCTGTATAGCATTCACATAACCGGTGAACAAAAATTCTGCGCAATATTTTAAATACAAACTGTATTGAACTTTACCATATTTATAATAATTCTAATAAAATATTTGTTTTACCTGTTTTATATTTACCTAATTATTTAATTAATAATGAATAATAATTGGTAAGTAATAGTTAGGGATGGGCCGAATGTGGTTTGAACCGAATACGAACTTCGGCCGAACTCCGGTTCGATTTCGCCGCGCTTTTCGTGTTGTAATAGTCCAAAATATTAAAAAATAAATGATTTCTTTTTGATAAATAATTTGTTTGCCAAAATTTTGAAAATACTTAATTGCTGGCGTAGGTAGGTGGTTACATTGAAGTATTCATTTTTCTAATTAAATTTGCGAATGAACCTTTACAAATATGTGTGTCAGAAAAATGCAGTTTATTTATTTTTTTTACAGATTTTGTAAAGATTTTTTATACAAATATAATTTAGTATTTTTAATTTTTATTAAGTTAAGTAGTCTACCTATGCAAAAAATTGTAAAACTCATTATTGAAATCTTCCAGGTTCGTTGTGTGTTCTGACTAGGTAAGAGAGATTTGTTATGGTTGGTTGTTAATGTTATTATTACTGTTTAAAAAGTAGTTTAGTTTTTTGATTAAGAAATAAATATTTATTTCTAAGGCTGGTCTGGTTAGTAAGGAGAGCGATTTAATTTTGTGTAAATTTAAGATTTTTGTTTATTACATATGATTACTTTTTCTAATTCAAATAAATAACTATGAGCATGTCAAACTTATTATTAAACGGTTTTTTTTTAATATTTAGCTCACCCCGTTTGTTTTTTTTTTATTTATTGTTGCGTCAAATTTAGTAATTCAAATTTCACCCTCTTCCTTTCAACCGATTAATCTGAAATTTTGTATACACTTTGGATTTTGGTGACAATACAATTATGTTTATTCATTACCATTTTAAATCCAAGATGGCGGCCACTACAAAATGGCGGATAACGTAGGTTTTATCAATCCCACCAATATGAGTATCAAATGAAAGGGCTAGACAAGCAGAATACAATATACTGTAAAAAATTGAAATCCAAGATGACCCTCGCTACCAAATGGCTGATAATTTCTTTTTATCAAACTAAAAAATAAAAATAGGTAAAAAACTTTTTAAGTTTTATGTTAAACATACATTGCAATGTTTAAGAGAAATGTACTAAAAACCAAAAAATATTAAAATAGATACAGTCGTGGGAATTATAAAACCGTTGGGCACGTCAATTTTCTACAATCGTTATTACAGATTATTTCACTGTTATTACAGATATGTTTTTTCATCAATCTTGATTATGCAGTACGCAAGTATATTTAGTGCCGTTCGGCATTTTAACCAAAATTCGGCCAAATGTCGAAGTTCGGTTCAAACTGCCGAATTTCGGTTAAACCGAATGTAAAATGAATGTCGGCCCATCCCTAGTTATAGTATAAAAACGGGCATTTGAAGTTTGAAGACAGAATTCAACAGAAACTCAACCAAAATGAAGGTTATATGGGTAAGTTTTACAAGCATTATATTAACTTGCACTGAATGTAACTATGTAAGTTCGATGCTAAATTTGACAAACTTCCTGTTTCCGATTGAGCTGATATTTTGTACGCAGATGTATATCTCGTGACATTATAATAATATGACAAAATGGCGCTGATCTGATGATAGATAAAATACTTTTTGTGTTATTCCAATCCGTCATAATTTCTCAACAGTTCGTTGAGAAATTATGACGACAGCACCGCGAGTGCTGATTGAACCCCTTGTGACGCAGACGAAGTTGCGCGAGTCATCTAGTATTATGTAGTTTTTCACTAAATGTTTCAGATTATGGTGTTCCTGATGTTGTGTGCCTCTGCGAGAAGCCAAACGGGTTCTGAAGAAGGAAACACATTAAATAATTCGTCAGAGGCAGAACAATTTATTGCCAAATTGTTGAGAAGCTTGTCCCAATAATAAAATGTAATAAATATTTTTTTATTTTATTCTATTACCTAAAGAAAAAAGTTTTAAATATTATTAGGTAACTAATTAATCTATACTAAACATGAGTTCGCTAGGAGAAACTATCATTTTCTAGGATACAGCAAAATAAGATCTAAATCTGCAATCCGTAGTTATTCAGATTATCAGATAAAGAAGGAACTAATTAAGTTTTTGAATGCACTAGATTATAATGGTACAGAGTCATTACTGGAACCTTTACCAAAGTAAACTCAACATTTTTATTGTAAAAGCTAGGTATATACATAGCAACCAAATTATACCTTTGTAACAACTTAACTACAACTAAGTTGGCTATAGGAATCTAAAAATCATTGTCTTGGTAAAAAAAATATATATGTATATACAGGGTGATTTGTTAGACAGGGTACATATTGCAGGAGGGTGATGAGTACTCTGTTCTAATACAGAATATTACAAAAAATAAATAAAATTACATTTTTTTTTTTTTTTTTTTTAAATCTAAATTCCACTAAACTACCTCAAACATAAGCAATTTCGGCTTAAAGAGTGTTGACTAATGACCTCTAGTGATCTCGCGCACCCCACACCTCCGCCACACCCATCAGCTGTCGAAAAACCATCATTTTGCAAGAATTTTAGGTATTTTTAAGTTGCGATTTCTAAGGTATTAAGCCATATTCTTTGGTAATAATATTTTTACTGGTCGTATATAACCATCAGCTATCATGACCTTCAATATGTACCCTCACTAGGAAATCACCCTGTATTGTATGTAGTATTAAAGAAATGCATATATGGTATTGTTTGATACATTTGTAATTAAATAGTGTTATTGTGCTTTGTTTGCTAGGCTATTCCTTTTTTTCTTCTTTTTCTTTTTGTATTTACTTTGTTGATAACAACCTACAAATTTAATGCTCCTATGTTTTGTTGGGAGAGCACTGGCTCCCATAGTACAGTATTTTTACTAGTTTGGGAGCCTGGGTTTGCCCTAATACTAATTGTAAAAATTGTTTCAATAAAATTTATTTCAAATACTAATCTATACTAATATTATAAATAGTCTAGTCAACAAGCTGAAAATGGTACAAAATAGAGATACTGCTCTTAAAATTATGTGCGATAGCTCATTGGACCCGGAATGACGTCTAGAAAAATGTGCCAAAAGCGTGTATTAGCACATAAAAAATTGCAAAAGTTATAAACAATTAAAGATGAAAAAAAATGGCTTTTCGTTTTTTGCCAATATTTAATAAACTATTAATATTTAAGAAATTTCAAAAAAAGATTCTAAAAGAGGAGGAAATTTCCAATAAAAAACTCCGAACTCCCGGAACTCTATCTCCATTATTTATAATTTTAATTTAACGCTGAAAATAGGTCTGCGCGTGACATTTTTAGGATGCGCGCGTGGCGTCAAAAGCGAGTACGGCACATTAATTAATTTATTTAAGGTATTGAATATTTTTTTTTAAATTTGAAAAAATTATGGTGTGTTCTGAACACTATAATTAATTTATTCCCGTTGAAAATTTTACTTAAAGTTAATTTTTCAAAAAGTAAACAATTGTTAACTAACGAAATTTTCTCGAACTACCGTCTTAGTTGTAAGTGAAAAAAAATGTTTAAATAATGGTCGTAAAAAATTTTCGCTTCGTAGAGCCTTTCTTACATACATACTTAACAAGATCGTGCCATAAAAGTTAAAAAAATATTTATACTTTGTTTATAACAATTTTTTTACTTAAACAAAAACTTTAAAATCCAAGTAATGTTGTTAAAATTTTTTTTTTTTTCTAAATCATCATATTATCGTTTTTTTATTAATACAAGATATTTATTAATTTGCAAAAAAAATTTTTCCCGCAATTTGTTGATAAATTTTTTATAAACAAATTGATTAAATCAATATTTTTAAAAAAATTTTTTTCACAACTTTATTACATTACAAATATTATGATGTTTAAAAAAAAAATTTTTCCTTAATAACAATTTTTAATTGTTTATAATCGTTTTTTTTATATTTCTATTGTTTAAATTATTAGCTAAGAAATTATTTTTTTTCTAAAAATCATAATTGACAGTCCTCTATAAAGTAACAAAAAAAAAATTTTTTTTATCAACAATTCTATTGTTTATTAACTTACCAATTTGTTATAAACAAATTTTCAACTTTTTTTTATTTTTTTTCTAATACTTCTAAAATTAACAAAAACAACCATATATAACAAAGTATAGAAAAAATTTTTTTTCAATTTTTTATTGTACTTTTAAAAAACACGTGTTACAAAAGTTGCAGCGGCTGCTTCGTTTGTCTACTAAAAAACTAAAATAACTTTTAAACTATTAGAGATACGAAAATAAACATTCTAGTCGATTTTATAAACGGTTAAACGATCTTTTAAACGAATTATTAAAAAAAATTTTAGTTATTACTAATTTATTGTTACGCGCATTTGTTTATAAAAACTTATATTTTTTTCGATGTTTTTCGAACTTTCGTGACTCCTAACTTTTTAAATAATGCAGATACGGTTACAGACCTTCAAGGCTATTCTGTCAAGTAATAAAATATATAAACGTTGTAGTTATTTATTTATAAGTCATGTCATTTTTTAATTGATTATTGGAATTTTTTTCTCTTTTACGGCTCTCTCGCTTTTCACAGTTATTATTTTTCTTGTAATATTCATCATTTACTTCGAGTTCTGTACTTAACAATGAACAGCTGCTTCTTTTAGAGGCCATTTTTTCTGTCCGACCCTTGAATCTTGTCCCTTCTGTTACCTGCTTTCTTTCCTGACGTGGCTTATAGTTTATACCTGCTTCAGTTGAAAACGTGGCTCATGTAGGTGTCCCGACTATATTTACGTATATACGACGACGACGACTTGCGCCTACTTTTCACCCGTATGAAAGACTACGGCGTCCTCATCAACCCTGCCAAGTGCGTTTTCGGCGTGTCCGAAGTCACATTCCTCGGATACCACATCTCTGAGAGGGGCACAAAACCACTGGATAGCAAGGTGGAAGCGATCAGCAGTTTCCCCCCCCCAAAAACTGTCAGGGAGCTTAGACGATTTTTAGGGATGGTAAATTTTTATAGGCGATTCTTACCTAACGCCGCCCAAATTCAAGCCCCGCTGAACGCCTTGTTATCCGGTTCGGTTAAAGCTTCTCACCCGGTGGTCATGGAAGGAGACGCACTCAGAGCTTTTAGCGACTGCAAGAAAAGTCTTGCAGATGCAGCCCTTCTGGCTCATCCCGATTCGCAAGCCAAGTTAGGGTTAGTTACGGATGCCTCCGAAACCGCAATTGGGGGGGGTACTTCAGCAGCTCAAAAAGGAAGGTTGGCAGCCGTTAGCGTTTTTCTCTCGCAAGTTGAGCCCGTCACAGGTGAAGTACTCACCGTACGACCGCGAGCTCCTTGCTATTTACGAGAGCATACGCTACTTCAGGCACATGTTGGAAGGCACTCACTTCACAGTCTATACTGACCACAAGCCGCTATGTTACGCTTTCCACGAGCGGAAAAGTAACTGTTCGCCGCGTCAGTATAGGCACCTGGATTTCATCTCGCAATTCACCTCGGACATTGTCCACATCGCCGGTAGAGATAACGTAGTTGCGGATACCCTATCGCGCGTAGATGAATTGCAGATGCCCGCCGACTTTGAAGTGATGGCCAAATTACAAACTTCCGACCCTGAACTCCAAAACCACCTTACAGGCGAGAGCTCTCTTCGCCTAGTCCAGACGAGCGTACCTGGGAGTCGTACTATTTTGTACTGCGACGTCAGTACACCGACACCCAGGCCCTTCGTTCCGCAACAACTGCGTCGGCAGGTTTTTGACTGCCTTCACTCGCTCAGCCATCCAGGTGCAAACGCGACAGCCAAACTCGTCGCGCAACGCTTCGTTTGGCCGCTGGTGCGAAAGGATTGCCGCGAATGGGCCAAAGCATGCTTGACTTGCCAGCGCGCGAAGGTAACCAGACACGTAGCCTCACCGCTCGGTACGCACGTCTTACCTTCAGCGCGTTTCAAGCATGTCCATTTGGACCTGATCGGCCCACTACCTCCTGCTGGTGATTTTCGGTATTGCCTCACAGCCGTCGATCGCTTTACGCGATGGCCTGAAGCTGTGCCTATTACCGACATCACAGCCGAAACAGTGGCCAAAGCGTTCATCTCCTGTTGGGTGGCAAGGTACGGTTGTCCTACCGAGATCGTTACCGATCGAGGCGGACAATTCCAGTCGGCGTTGTTTGAACAACTGTCCAGGTCCATCGGTTTCGATCACCGGAGGACCACTGCTTACCACCCACAGTGCAACGGCTTGGTGGAGCGCTTCCACCGACAACTGAAGGCAGCAATCACCTGCCACGCTGACGTCAACTGGACCGAGTCCCTCCCCCTCGTGCTTCTCGGCGTAAGATGCGCCTTCAAAGAAGACCTTCAGTCTTCTTCAGCTGAGTTGGTGTACGGTGAGCCGCTTCGTCTGCCAGGCGAATTCTTCGGGCACGACGTCGCTTACTACACCACCGACCTAACCGAGTTCTCAGCTCGAATGAAGTCTTTCGCCGAGAAAGTACGACCCGTTCCACAAAGAGGTGGCCCATTCCGTTCCACATACAGGAGAACCGAGTACTTCTAAATCTCCCCAAAAAAAACGAAGAAAACGATGTATTTAACTCCATATAAATACTATTTTTAAAATTTTCATTGTCATTAATATTACTTTTATTATCATTTTTGTAATTCATGCAAATAAAATTCTGTTATTAATCAAAATCAAAAGTTTTTTTAATAATACAATTATATCCTAACATTGGTTGTATAAATTTTTGCTTGTGATAAATGAATAGATAGTAATCGACATTAATTTTTTATAAAATGAAAAAAAAATTAGAGAAAAATGCCTATAATCAATTAAAAAATGACATGACTTATAAATAAATAACTACAACGTTTATATATTTTATTACTTGACAGAATAGCCTTGAAGGTCTGTAACCGTATCTGCATTATTTAAAAAGTTAGGAGTCACGAAAGTTCGAAAAACATCGAAAAAAATATAAGTTTTTATAAACAAATGCGCGTAACAATAAATTAGTAATAACTAAAATTTTTTTTAATAATTCGTTTAAAAGATCGTTTAACCGTTTATAAAATCGACTAGAATGTTTATTTTCGTATCTCTAATAGTTTAAAAGTTATTTTAGTTTTTTAGTAGACAAACGAAGCAGCCGCTGCAACTTTTGTAACACGTGTTTTTTAAAAGTACAATAAAAAATTGAAAAAAATTTTTTTCTATACTTTGTTATATATGGTTGTTTTTGTTAATTTTAGAAGTATTAGAAAAAAAATAAAAAAAAGTTGAAAATTTGTTTATAACAAATTGGTAAGTTAATAAACAATAGAATTGTTGATAAAAAATTTTTTTTTTTTGTTACTTTATAGAGGACTGTCAATTATGATTTTTAGAAAAAAAATAATTTCTTAACTAATAATTTAAACAATAGAAATATAAAAAAAACGATTATAAACAATTAAAAATTGTTATTAAGGAAAATTTTTTTTTTAAACATCATAATATTTGTAATGTAATAAAGTTGTGAAAAAAATTTTTTTAAAAATATTGATTTAATCAATTTGTTTATAAAAAATTTATCAACAAATTGCGGGAAAAATTTTTTTTGCAAATCAATAAATATCTTGTATTAATAAAAAAACGATAATATGATGATTTAGAAAAAAAAAAAAATTTTTAACAACATTACTTGGATTTTAAAGTTTTTGTTTAAGTAAAAAAATTGTTATAAACAAAGTATAAATATTTTTTTAACTTTTATGGCACGATCTTGTTAAGTATGTATGTAAGAAAGGCTCTACGAAGCGAAAATTTTTTACGACCATTATTTAAACATTTTTTTTCACTTACAACTAAGACGGTAGTTCGAGAAAATTTCGTTAGTTAACAATTGTTTACTTTTTGAAAAATTAACTTTAAGTAAAATTTTCAACGGGAATAAATTAATTATAGTGTTCAGAACACACCATAATTTTTTCAAATTTAAAAAAAAATATTCAATACCTTAAATAAATTAATTAATGTGCCGTACTCGCTTTTGACGCCACGCGCGCATCCTAAAAATGTCACGCGCAGACCTATTTTCAGCGTTAAATTAAAATTATAAATAATGGAGATAGAGTTCCGGGAGTTCGGAGTTTTTTATTGGAAATTTCCTCCTCTTTTAGAATCTTTTTTTGAAATTTCTTAAATATTAATAGTTTATTAAATATTGGCAAAAAACGAAAAGCCATTTTTTTTTTCATCTTTAATTGTTTATAACTTTTGCAATTTTTTATGTGCTAATACACGCTTTTGGCACATTTTTCTAGACGTCATTCCGGATCCAATGAGCTATCGCACATAATTTTAAGAGCAGTATCTCTATTTTGTACCATTTTCAGCTTGTTGGCTAGACTAAAAGCTGAAGAGTTTGTTTGTTTTGAAAAATTATTTCACTGTTGGAAAGTCCATTTATCGAGGAAGGCTATGTTGTATCCCTCCTGACGCAGACGAAGTTGCGCTAGTCACCTAGTTTAATAATAAAATTAGAGGTTTTAATTTCCAAAACAACACAAAAAACGCTGTTTTCAATATTGCGTTGGCTATTTCACACGATACCGTCAGTTACAAGTGAAAAGTAAACAATCCAAAACATTTTGCATTTGACAGATTGATTTGTTTACTTGCGTGTGACGTCACTGATTTCTGTAACGAATTACAGGGCGTTTTCGAGGTAGACGAAATTTCAATAATTAACAAATTGTATTCATCGGATTCGCAAAAACTATTCATATTTTCATTTATATTTGCCATAAAGTAAAATATAGTTTTTGGTGGTATTATCTGTTAGGATGGTAACAAATTATTTTTATTTATTTAATTTCCAATTGTTTCTATACTCACTTCGTGAAAATTGTCCCCCAATCAATCTGTCATTTAATTAAGAGCACCGGTTGGTCCCAAACAACGGGGGACTTAATTACGTTACCTACTTTACTTTTTGACCGACTTCCAAAAAAAAGGAGGTACTCAATTCGTCTGCATGTTTTTTTTATGTTTATTCCTCGATAACTTTAGTTTAGGTAGACCGATTTGCATGATTCTGGTGTCAGGTGATGGTCGTCATGGGATCCTATTTATTTTTTTTCAAGATGAAGGAGAGTACTTCTGGATCTGTGTATAAAAATATTTTAATTCAATATATCACAAATGTTATCAAATCACACTGTATACCTACTACTTTGATTCTAAATAAAATAACAATTAACATTATTTAATATTTATTCATCTGGTATAAACGTAACGTACGTACATACAAACGTACATTCTCACAGCGAGCGCAGCGCAATCGTGAACGAAAAACTTTAACAACATGAAGATTTTCGTGGTAAGTTCTTTTATTGCGTTGTAGGCAGACGGGCTAACGGGCCACCTGATCGTAAGCGGTTATTGTTGCTCATGGACCTATGCAATGTCAGGGGACACTACCTTTAAGGATTTGCTTCAAGCATGAAAAAGGATAAGTCACACCGCTCGGAAACACCGAGGAGAAGCTCATTCCATAACCGGATAGTGCTTGTTACCTATACCAACCCATTACTGCCCACTGTTGGGCTCAGGTCTCCTCAGAAGAAGGATTAGGCATAGTCTACCACGCTTGCCCAGTGGGGATTGGGGACTTAACATATCTTCAAAGGATTTTTAGAACCCTTTTCCTACATGCAGGTTTCCTCACGATGTTTTCCTTCACCGTTTATAGTCAGTGGTGTTGTGAAAAATTGCACATAAATCTTTTCCACATTTAGATTTAGAGGTACCAGCCGGCCGGATTTTAACCCGCGACCTCCCGTTCGGAAGGACGCGCTTCGACCACTACCCCACCACGACTTCCGACCGGATAGTGCGTGGCAAACGAAAACAGGAAACAAAGTATATTAAAAGGTTTTAATCCCAGCCATCGAGCGATAATCATCTAAAACTAGTGTACAATTTTTTCTTAAATTTAAGACGCTTGATCAGGTTCGTTCCAAAAGTGTTTCGAAATGGTATTTCGATAGGTCATTCACTCCACTACAGCTGGTCCAAAGGTACAAATCCGCCCTGTATAACACACAGGGAGTTCCCGATAAACAAAATTGATCGTGCTAATCTGTCACTAACAATAAAATAATACAGGGTGGATCTGTAACTTTGGACATACCCAAGCGGGGTGATTGTCCTATCGATTGTCATTTTTGGAATCGGTTAAACTTTTTTATATGACATTGTATGGTGTACGTATGAAAATTGTTGCGGTGTTCCATATGAAATTTAAAAACAAAGTTTAACCGATTCAAAAAATAAAAGTGGTTCTAGATTGTATTTCGACAGGTCATTCACCCCACTTCGGTATGTCCAAAGTTACAGATACACCCTGTATACTGTTCTGTAGTAAGAATCTCGTAAGAATATTACCCTCTTTCGTAACGAGGGAACTTCATTCCAAAACGACATGATTAGGTAGCAACTGCTTCCCTTTGTGACGCAGGCTAAGTATCACGGGTAAATATAATGTTAATGTTTTAGGTCCTAACGCTTCTGACGCTCATGGCAATGGTCGTTTACGGTGATTCTGGAGAAAATGACATCCTCAAGATAGCGATCGAATCTGTCGGAGGCCTAGCCGGTGCCATTGGCAGTATATTAGATCAGAACCCGGTGGAAGAAGTACGAAGTTCAGAAGACATTATTCAGACTGCAGAACAAGCTGTATGAGGCTTACCTTTTGCTGTTGGCAGTACTTTAGATTAGATCCCGGATTTTTGCTGAGAAATTATATAAAATCGTAGTAGTGGAAGGGATGGTGAAAGCGAATTTTATGTTTTTCAAAATGTCGAAAAATTGTACCTAAGATCTGTAATAATTCGCGTTATACGGGTTCATTGGTTTTGGAAGATTGTATCTATTAGTCACTATTTAGTCACAATTGAACAAAACAAATCAAATTTATCTGACTCTTTTATCTGCTATCTTTGACGTCGTGTTGGCAGGCACATAAAGACTATCAAATATGTTTTAAAGTACAGCAGCACTATTAAGTAATATGGGTCACTATTTAGGCACAATGTTTGAAACATAAATCAAATCGATCCGTCCAAATCAAATCAAATATATTTTATTGTCAACATAGGTGAATTGTATTAGATACATTTATTTAGGTCTTGTATTTGAGATGGTTAGATCTGTCATGTTGCGTTAGGCTTACAATATATACCAGTACTAGCTGGCCCACACAACTTCGTCTGTGTCACATAAGGAAATTTTCTCACCCTTTAAACCTTCCCTGGACTTCTACGAATAGTTCAAGATAAAAATAAGCCAAATCGGTTCAGTCGATCTCGAGTTTTAGCGAGACTAACGAACGGCAATTCATTTTTATGTATAAGAAGAAGAAGATATCCTATGTGCCTGCTATCTTTGACGTCAAGTTGTCAGGCACATAAAGACTATAGAATATCTTTTAAAGTACAGTAACACTATTTGTGTGGTATCGGTCACTATTTATCACTATTTAGTCACAATTTTTCGACATTAATTCCATGTGTGCCTTCAACTTGACGCACACGTGCAAGCATTACACTAAAGTTATGGATATGTAAAAATAAAACCACTTAATACGGCAAGTTATTTTTATTAATTATATTAAAACTAAAAAAAAACTATAATTGATTCATTGCATGAGGTTCATTGCGTCGACTGTAAACGGTACACTTGATAGTAAGTGAACACACAATGTATTACAACTGATGCATTTTGTTTTATATGTGACCAACTTCAAAGCGATCTTTTTCATGTATTTTACAAGCTTTATATTAACTTGCACTGGAATTCACTGGATGTAACAAGCAAGAGTCCACCCGAACTTACATAGGTACTAGTGGCGAAGGGTCTATAGAACCTCATTCCTATCGGCATCCCTTCAATATTCAAAGAATAACAAGAGAACCAATGGAGCTCATGGTAGTCTAAAGAAAATTAAATATACCTGTTCTTATGAGGAGTATCTTAAATCGGCTTCTTTCTCTAGTAAATTCAATCTTCGCTACTGATAGGTACATAGTAGTATTACATGTTTTTGAATATTCGCATTCGCAAAAAATCATACGATTGTTTTGGCAAAAGTGGTGTAGATGTTACATGCTTGTAGAGGAATTCTGATGAGCCAAATTATAGGCCTCTACTTGTCCTTTAAAATGAGCCCAATTTCGATGGGTCTACGACCTTCCGTTCCCAAGATAATTTGCAGGAGTGGTCAGATATTAGGTGGGGGGGAGTAACGTACCCCCTTTTTTTGTGACGGGAGGAAATCGCTGGACTTCCACTCGCCCCGCGATTGGGTATGTGGGGGTTGAACTGCACTAAAATCTCCCGCCAATCGCGCTCGACATCCGATTTAGTAAGAGTGACAGGACGCGTTCGCGATCGATGCTCACGTATCGCCCCGTCACCCCCACCTCCTCCCATCCTAGTACATTTATTATAGGTAAAATATAGGTACATATTTTTTAAAAATCATACTAACTTGAACTTTTTGATACAAAGGTCAAAATTGAATAACCAAAACCGAGATTCGCAACATCCCTAGTGTACTACGTCACATCCAGTGCAAGTTAATATAAAGCTTGTAATAATGGTATTGATTATTATTGATAATTCACAATCAATAGTCTATCTTCTGCGGAAACCTGAGCCCAACAGTGGGCAGTAATAGGTTGGTACAGTACTATCAATAGTACCGAATTTACGACAAACTACAAACTAACAATCAGTTCATTTTTGTTAATTAATTATTAGGTACATACGCCCATTTATATAATAAATTTTGATGTTAACAAAATAAAATGTACAAAAAAAATCAATTTTGTTAATAATAAAAATATATACAATAAACAATTGATTTTAAACAAATTTAACTATTTCAATACATGGTGGATCTGTAACTTTAGACAATCTGACGTGGAGTGAATGACCTGTCGCAATACAACTTAGACACCATTTTTATTATTTGTATCTGTTAAACTTTTTTTCTGACATTGTATGGAAAACGTACGATTATCGTTGCGGACTTCCATACTATGATGACATTTTTTTTATCCAATTCTTAAAATAAAAATGGTGCTAAGTTGTATTTCGACAGGTCGTTCACCTCACGTCAGATTGTCCAAAGTTACAGATCCACCCTGTATTTAAAACATATATTTTTGAGATTACTGAAACTAATAAAATAAATGATGATGCAAACGCTTTTTTTAGACAAAAAAGTGTAGAAAAAACGTCTCGATATAATAATAATAGAGTTTTGTCAAACAAACAAACAAACTCTTCAGCTTTATAATATTAGTATAGATTTTCATGTTTGCTGCTGAACGAAAACCTCCTGTAACTTTCGGAAGAAATAACCCTCTCATATTAGTAGATTTAGCGTGCATTTTTTAATAATACTCATAAATTACTATGACTCTAGGAAGTTGTTGTAAAAAAAAAACCTTCAACATTTTGTTACAAAGATCAACAGTCGCATTCGCAACACTCCTGATAGGACAGTAACGAAAAATACAGTCTAATAGCGAAAAGCTTCGACCGTTATCTAGAGAAGCTTTCGCTCCCCAGCTGGGTAAAGGGCTTGATTCAGCGCGGCGGTCGTTCTTGACACGGCGCGTATTGTGAGGAGGTTCCTCTCTCTTGAGCCCTGACCACTGATGGCTTGGGTCGTAGACCTCGTCTTCAGTGGGCCTCTGTTTTTTATATTGTATTTTTAAATTTTATTTTCTTGTTATTAATAAATGTTTTTTTTTTTAAATAGAATGTAAAAAATAAACTAATAAATGAATATGGATATTAATAATTAAATATTGATTCTAATTATTTTAGTTTAACGTTTTTGGAACGAAGTTCCTTATCGCGCGTTATCGAAAGGGGGCTAAACGGAAATTCTTATGAAAAAGTTGTCACGAAACTTTTTTGTTTTAGATGATTATCGCTAGATGGCGCTGTGATCAAAATCGTTTATTTAAGTTATAATAATATATGTCTCTCTCTCTCATCCGGGTGTCCTTTGACACCTCTCGAGTTTTATATAGAAGACTATCTTTATTATATACTTGTGCCGAATCTTAATACGTGGGTAGAAGGAACAACAGGGTTATTGTTACACATTGTATACTTCTTAGTAATATTCGTGTCAAATTTGAAGTAACGTGCAGTAGTTTTCGGTTTTATCCCGGACAAAGCTGACTTTTCTACCATATTATTTTGTACGGATTCTGAATCGCGCCATCATTGTGTGTCACGGTCGCTTGACCTGGGCGAGTGTGTTTTAGAGTTTTGAGTCATGTATTTTCAAACTTATTCAGACACTGGCGGTTTTCTATAATACTTTCATGCATTTTCAAGTATCCAGTCTTCTCGTGATAATGACGTTTGCAACAACGTTGAAATATCGAGACAACTCAATTAATTAAATATCGTGGTAAGAACCCGTTGAAAATGCATGAATGTATTTTCAAAACATAAAATACTAATAAATGTGGGAAAAAAAAAAAACATTTTTTTCTACACTTTTTTCCTTCAACACAGTATATAACACAGCCTCATTAAAATGACCAATAAAATATTGCTTGTTCATTGTTCGATATCCTTCGTGATCGTATGTCACTGACTGTTTGCTAATTCGTCCATTCTACATCTGAAAAAAAAAAATTTTTATTTTAGTTCGGGTAAACCGATTACGATGTTTTTTTACGAAGTTCCTTACTTAGTGAAAGGGGACTAGACGGAAAAATTCTTACGAAAAGTTGTCACGACACTTTTTTTGTTTTAGATGATTATCGCTAGATGGCGCTGTGATCAAAATCTTTTAAAACACGTTCCTTATCGTGCGTTACGTTAGGAAAAAAATATTAGATATCTTTTAATCGAAAGGAACTTCGTTCGATTCGGGTGTGACAACTCTCAAGTTTTTTTTTCAAATGGAAGGTCTGTTTTGTGGAGCTATAAGTACATTTATTTTCTAGATGAACCGATTTCGATAAATCCTTCTTTGTGAGAAACTTGAGACGTAAAGTCATATAACTTCGAGAAGGGTATACAGGGTGTCCCAATATGCGACAAGAACGGGACACCCTGTATAATGACCAAGTGAATGTATACCTGACAGCCATCTCAGCTACTTCCAAACTCGGGTAATCAAGCTCCTTGACTAAACATAGCACCGCTGACAGTAAGTTGGAGTTCTGAAATAACGAATAAATATTTGAAACATTGTTTATTGTTAAATGCCAGGACAATGGCAAATTAATGTCACATCTTGTCATACAATGTCAGAATTGTTTGATCCATCTTTTCACCTCGTCACATTCTGTCACACTCTACCATACCTTGTGACACTTCGTAGGTCTACCTTCGTAGGTAGTTGTGCCTTGTCACACTTCATTGGCTCATCCTTCAATTTTGTAACTAAATGTCACATTATTTCACACGCTGTCCCACTCACCCGGCTGTCATAGCGAGCCGGTCTCCATGTGAAGCCTCTATGCTCGACTGTAACAGCGGATGTTTCTTTCATGTCACATTATTGTCATATCTTGTCACACAATGTCACAATATGCCTACCTTTGACACACAATTTCACTCCTCATCAAACAATGTCACACCTTGTCACACTCTGTCACACCTTGTCACACTCTGTCACACCTTGTCACACTCTGTCACACCTTGTCACACTCTGTCACACCTTGTCACACTCTGTCACACCTTGTCACACTCTGTCACACCTTGTCACACTCTGTCACACCTTGTCACACTCTGTCACACCTTGTCACACTCTGTCACACCTTGTCACACTCTGTCACACCTTGTCACACTCTGTCACACCTTGTCACACTCTGTCACACCTTGTCACACTCTGTCACACCTTGTCACACTCTGTCACACCTTGTCACACTCTGTCACACCTTGTCACACTCTGTCACACCTTGTCACACTCTGTCACACCTTGTCACACTCTGTCACACCTTGTCACACTCTGTCACACCTTGTCACACTCTGTCACACCTTGTCACACTCTGTCACACCTTGTCACACTCTGTCACACCTTGTCACACTCTGTCACACCTTGTCACACTCTGTCACACTCACCCTGGCGACCGGTCTCCGTGTGAAGCCCCTGTGCTCCGCCATCACAGCGGATGGGTAGTCTCTCTCACGCGCGCTACTCCTGTCCTGCTCCCACGTCTCTGAACGAGGCTGGGGCATTTGCTGGTATGATTCCGATCTGAAATATTACATTTTTATAGGGTAAATAGACCAGTTTTGAAAGGAATAGTTTAATATACTAATAGTAAATGATCTTGGATCTTGTTTAACACAAGAGTTCCCATGGTGGTCATTTGAATCCATCATCAGATCAGCGACATTTTGTCATATAATTGCATTGTCACGCGATATACATCACACAAAATGTCAGCTCAATTTGAAACCGTTTGTCAAATTTACTCGCAAGATTCCCGAACTTCCATAGTTACATGCAGTGCAAGTTAATATAAAGCTAGTAAATACTCAAAGTACTCACCTGTCCGGTTTCTCATAGTACGGTTCGTGGTACTGATGAGGAGGGGAGGTCACCCCTCCCCCCGGGCGAGCCTCGCCCCCGCTGTTACCGTTAGAGTAACGACACTCCCCGTTTGACGAATAAGAGTAATCCTGCAGTTGTAAAAACATATCACTTTTCATTGTTGGAGTCAGGTCTCTTCAGTGGAGGGATCATGATATGTATCTCAACTGATTTGGGATGAATGACCTGTCGAAATACAACTTGGAACAACTTCTACTTTTTGGGATCAGTTTAACTTCTATTATAAGAAATGAAATGCTTTATTTTCAACATTGATGACGTACTCATTCTAGTTGACGTCAAAAGTTAAAAGCTACCACCAGTTCGGACACAAAAAAATAATAATTGTAGCCACCGTCCTGAGAAGAACTGGCAAGAAACTCAGCGGGCATGTTTTTTTTTCTTTTATAATCTTTCTTGTATGATATTTTTAGTGTATGTAGTGTACGGCTATCATTTTAGGTTGCCATTTAAAAACTAAAAGTAATTTTAAGTTGTATTAGGATAATTCACCCCACTTCAGCTGGGATAAAGTTACAGATCCACCCTGTATAAAGTCATATTTGTTGATAAAAAATGCATTTTTCTACACTTTTTTCCATCAACAGTCTCATTAAAAATAAACACTTAACACAACATTAACATTTTTGGAATTGGTAAAAGTATTTGATATTGGTAAAAAGTTAAACCAATAGTAAAAGTGGTTCCAAGTTGTATTTTGACAGGTCATTCACCCCAATCAGCTGATCTAAAGAACAGTTCCACCTCAAGCGATTCGCTAACATAGACGTTTCAAGTTAAAACCAACGGCCGTATGCACACACACAGACACACACGATATTTTCAGTAAAGGCAATATTTTTTTAACTTACCTTAACAGACTGCGCAGAGAAAGAGTGCCTCAATGTACCAACGTCAGGAGATCTAGGTCCATTTCGAGGCTGTAAAAGTAAATACATTATTAGTAAAATCTCAATTTCTTAGAGCCAATTGTAACAACTTGTTAGTCTATAAACATCGAAGAGGAATCCGATGGGAATGGAGTTATATAGAGACCTCGCCACTATGGTATACGAGTATAGAAAACATAGGTAACCAAATTTCAAAAGATGCTTATAATATTACAAAAAAAACATGCCCGCTGAGTTTCTTGCCAGTTCTTCTCAGGACGGAGGCTACAATTATATTTTTTTTGTTTCCGAACTGGTGGTAGCTTTTAACTTTTGACGTCAACAAGAATGAGTCACATTTTTACCAAATCTATATGAGCATCATCCAAATTGTAACAAAAAATAATAATCGAAATCGGTTCATGTAGAAAAGAAATAGACGCAACCACGTCCCCATGAAGACCAACACCATCGTCTGACATAAGAATCATTCAAAAAAACAAACAAACAAAAAAATACAGACGATTTGAGTACCTCCTCTTTAATGAATATTTCTCAATGCCTTAAAATTGCAGAGAGTGACGGTAACCGCTTACCATCAGGTGGGCCAACCTCAAAAATGAGCATTAAAATCTATAAACTTACCTCATAATGAGATCTAGTCATGGCCGGATGTTCGTATCGCTCGTCTGAATCCGGCGACGCGCGAGCGACAGCTTGACGACGAGTCGGCGACATTGGACACTAGACAATACAAATTGCTTATACAGGGTGTCTCAATGTGCGACATGAATGAGAATATGGCAATCAATAGCGTGCGAGATCCTGAATCACGATATTTACATTTGCAACGTTCGGCGCATATGCAGGGTGAATCTGTAACTTTGAACAATCTGACGTGGGGTGAATGGCCTGTTGATGAAACTTTTTATTGTAGGAATTGGATATAAATATTTTATTTTAGATAGTCTTACGTTTTCCATACAACGTCAAGAAAAAAGTTTAACCGATCCAAAAAATAAAAATGGTGCTAAGTTGTATTTCGACAGGTCATTCACCCCACGTCAGATTGTCCAAAGTTACAGATCCACCCTGTATATAATGATTTAAGAGGACACATGTAAACAACACATTTAAATTAACATTTTAGTGATAAATACTATTATGTTAGAATGAAGTCACGTGACGTACCTGTGTAGGTGTGACGTCACTCCTCTGTATTTCATTGTGTTCGTTCCCTTCTGAACTGTCGCTTCCGGCAGTCTACATGCAGTAATGTTAGTTAAACATATATATTATTAAAACACAAACACAGGGTGTAAAAATAACTCCTCCAAAAACGAAGTCAATACATACCTACATACTTGATATTTTAATCTATTTCATAAAATATTTTTTTTTTTAGCTTTACTGTTTCAATAAGCTAGATAAAAATGTTTCCAAAAACTAAATGGACTTGCTTTCTGTCTTATCATCACAGGTACTATCACCAGTCTTCGTTTTCGGGATTGCTATTTTTACACCCTGTATAAATTATTGTATCAATATTATAAGTAAATTAATTAATAGTTTAGCCACAAAAAAACTATTTTAGTTAAATTATTTATTCATTAGTGACATGAGTAGTGTAATTTATGATTATTAACACCCTGTATGTCATTAGAACACAAATATCAATAATAATATCATGAATAGTTTAGTCACAAAAACAAACAACTTTGGTTAAATTATTTCATCGTTAGAAACACATGAGTAGTGTAATTTATGTTTATTACCACTCTGTATGTCATATACAGGGTGGATCTGTAACTTTAGAACAGTTGTACTGAAGTGAATGACCTTTCAAAATACAACTTAGATTGACTTAAAACCACTTGATTTTGGAATTGATTAAACTTTTTTTCATTCCAAAAATGTATTGTATTTCAATAGGTCATTCACACCACTACACCTGGCACAAAGTTATAAAACCATCCTCTATTCCGAACACCCTGTATGTTATATATACAGGGTGGAGAACCACTGTTATTTTTGAAATTAAAAGTGGTCCTAAGTTGTATTTCGACGAGTCACCCCACTACAGCTGGTCCAAAGTTACAGATCCACCCTGTATTCGGAACACCCTGTATACCTGTTCGTGTCTATTATTGGGCTGTCGGTAGTACTGTTCTGATTCTCGATCGGGACTCGATTCACAGGACCGCTGTCTCCTGTACTGACTGTATGTTTCTTGCTGAAAATATAGTTTCATTAAGAAGGTCTCCTCCGACAAGGGTATTAGATTTTTCAGAATCCTTTTCTGATGGTTTCCTCATGAAGTTTTCCTGCACCGTTTCCAGTCAGTGATGGTGGTGGTGGCCAAGTCGTCGGTCCATCTTGTGGGAGGTCTACCCATGTTATGCTGAATTTTGGGGGAGCCCTATGTTCAGCAGTGGACGTCTATAGACTGATGATGAAATCTTTTTCAAATTAATATTTACGTTGATGATATTTAAACTCACCGGTTGTGGATACCCTTCATCATCAGAATCAGGAATGTGAGCTCCACGGCGCATCGCCTCTTGAATCTAAAAAAAAACATTAAATATATAATTGCCAAAGAAATCTTTATAAAAAACTATCATCTTAAACGGTACAGTCTGTCTGTTTGTTTGTTTGTTTGTTCTGACTAATCCCTGCAACGGCTAGCCCAATTTACACAAAACTTTCACAGTTAATGTTCTAAGAAGTAATGCTACTTTCAAATGGTAAACAGACATTTTGTGACGCAGACGAAGTAACACGGGTCAGCACTCACCTCTTCAGGTTGTACTTGAACATTATCTAACTTCTCCAAGTTGGGTAAATTTCTTAACACCGTCATTCTGTACCTGAAAACGAAAATTAATACTGTCAAAATAGTGTTTTTATTGTAGTCATTTCATTTATTTTCAAAGCTGATGTTGTAAATATAAGTTTTTATTTATGTGCTCAGAATAAATGTTTTTTGATTTGATTTCATTTGATTTGATGTGGACACATGCATTTGGAACATCAAGGCAAAACAAAAAAGTACTACCACCAGTTCGCTAAAGTAAAGCCTCCGTCCTGAGAAGAACCGGCGCAAGAAACAGCGGGCATGTCCATGAGCGACGGTGACCGCTTACCATCAGGTGGACCGTTGGCTCGTTTATCTATTTTGCAATAAAAAAAAATCTAATTTGACCCCACAACGATCATCTAATTTAGTCTAGAATAAGAATCATCCGAATTGGCATCCGATTGGTGTACTTTCAATTGGCTTCATTCATGATGATTTATTGATTCCTGATTTAATAATTCTATGGTGGTTAAATTGTAGAAAAACAGTAAACTCCACTAACTCGTTCCAGAAATAAGGTAGAACCAACTTACTCTGGATGCTGAGTGCAAGGGTTCTCGTCCAGCCACAAATTGGTCAGGTCGGGGAGGTGCCTCAGATGCCGTATCTCATTCAGGTCCCTGATCTCGTTCTTCCTGATGTACAGCTCCCGGAGACGTCTGCAGCCGGCGAAGTCGCCTAGGGTACGGATTTTGTTTATACTGGAAGTAGGAAAAAATATTGTTAAATATCTACAGGGTGATTATTTTCATCTATACAGGGTGGATCTGTAACTTTGGACAAGCTGGAGTGTGGTGAATGACCTGTCGAAATACAACTTGGAACCCCTTTTGTTTTTGGAGTCTTTAAACTTTTTTTTAATGAATAAAAAACTATATGAATAAATCTGATGAGTTTTTTGGTTGAACGCGCTCATCTCTGGAACCATTCGTCTATTTATCGTAGAATGTTATACAAGGTGGAATTTTGAATCTAGGGAAAATACTCTAAATAGTGTTTACAGCATTTTTTTCTGAAAGGTAGCATTCCTTAATTTTTGAAAAGAAATACACAACTAAGTACAATACTCGAACCTGCTAAAATTTTAAATAAATTACACCCTGTATTTTTATAGCATTAGTCGCTAATATATCTATACTAATATTATAAAGCTGAAGAGTTTGTTTGTTTGTTTGAACGCTTGAAAATATCGAATATGTAACAAAAGGTGAAAAATCGAAAACCTATTTATGCGTACGCTGCAAAAACTATTGACTGTAGAAAATGATGTACTACGGATTTTTAGGTCTTTTTAGACAAACAAAAAAGTCCGCGACAGCATATATCTAACTATCATAGTTTAGTCACAATAACCGCTTTTATGTTTATGAAAAAAAAATTTTCGTCCCAAGATTGAATTTAACGTTAAATGAGTATCGTTATATTAACCCTTTTCCAAATTAAGTATTTTGTTATTAATGTAGAAGTAAATTACTTTTTGTATTATTCCAATCGGACTTTTCGTTTAGAAGTTATTACGAGTATAAAACGCAATGAATATGTGGGTGCAACAGCCGCGAAAATAATAACGAGACGGCACTGCGAGTACTGTTTGAACCCCTTTGTAACGCAGACGGAGTTGCGCGGGTCAGATAGTTATATATATAAAAGTCAATGAACATTAGGGGTACAGGTCAAGTTGGCCAATGACCGACGTTGGCGATCGATTGGCCAACACCTCACGCTCTGATTGACACCGTCCTTGCGTTTCCCGGTGCCGCGTTAAATATTCTACACAATGGGGATATCAAATTAATTGTTATTGTGTTTGACGAGGTTGAGCTTGGAGAATGTTGTCGGGGCACCATGATAATACTTGTCTACTGTCTACCTATAGCGGTAAAATAGAATGAAAGAAAAAACGTTTACTGATTACACAGTACATAATAACAACGAATAAAAAGCAAGGTACACAATAAAAAGAATAAAATGTTGGAGCAGCTACCAGTCAGATCTTTATCAAATCTATATGAGATTCGAATCATCGAAATCGATTCATATAGAAAAGAAAAACACGCAAAAACGCACAGCAAATAGTGAAGTATTTTCCGTTAAAAATAATATATTTTAAACACAGACCCAAAAGCACTTGTTCGATCTAATAAAAAAAATTAAATGGGACGATCATCATCATCCTTTCATCTAACACCAGAATCATTCTGATCACTGATCAGTCCACCCAAACTAGCTATGAAAGAACGAAAACGAACTGAGAACCTCCTCCTTTTAGGAAGACGGTCAAAAATAAAATCTAGTAGCTTTTGAATGGTGAAAGAATTTTTAAGTACGATCCAGTAGTTTTTGATGGGGTAAACACAGCTTCAGAGATTGCAGACATCGAGACATATAACGTTATTAAGGTCATGAACCGTCTGGCAGGGGGGTAATGTTTGCAGTAACTCGATACTTTAGATATCTAAAAGGGGTTCTCAATCTTTTTGATGGGCCCTTTTGTGAAGTGAAATATTTAACGGAACCCTTAAATCCCTACTATTCCACATATTATAAATATAAAATAAAATGACAGTATAAATGCGAAAGTAACTCTGTCTGTCTGTCTGTTACGCTTTCCCGCTTAAACCTCTCAACCGAATTTAATGAAATTCGGAAAAGACAATCTTTAAACCCCGAGAAAAGATTTAGGCTTTTATTGCGAGAAAAGGGCATTTTTTTTAAAGGACAAAATTTCACAATTTGCTTTGCGTTTTTCAGTGTATCTTTGTGAACCGATTTCGATGATTCTTTTATTTATAAGTACATACGCGAGCTTTCTAATCTAGAAATAGGTATTTGTCACAATGAAACAACTATATTATTAAAATAGCACGAGATTGTGACTCACTCCTATATCTATCGCAAAGTGAGTGGTCCAATTCAAAATAGTTATTTAAATACTGTTATTTTAGTCTGCAGCATGTGACAATTATCTGTCCACTGTTATAAATGTTACTACCGAGAGTGTAACACGGAATACTGACCCATTAATGCTTTCGTGTTATGATTACAATGCTGTTTACTGACTAAAGAACCCTTAGAGTTTCGGGCCCCCAACGCTAACCTGCAAGAGGGGCCAAGAAGGTGTGTCGTTCAGCACGTGCCTTGCGTCAGAGCAAGCGAGGGATGGTAGACCGCGCTCCCCGACCCACGCTGGTTATGACCCAGTGGGGTATTCCGTGGGAGGGTGACACGCGGTCTCATCTTGCCGACCGAGAGAGCCGGTGGCCGTATCGCCGGGGCGGCGCGACGGAGAAGAAATTCGTAGTGCGTAATGCGTCGCGCCGCCCCTCATAACCCCGTGCTGGGTTCTGATCTCAGCCGGGGTTCGGACGCTGAGTGTGAGCGGTTGGAGATTTTAGTGCGGTTCAACTCTAACATATCCCTCCCAAGAGCCTGTGTCAAGTAGACATGGTCTCCACTTACCTAAATGCAAGTACTTCTACGTTGGGCATCCTCCGTAGTAGGGTGACATCGCCAAGTTCCGCTCCCCTGAAACAATAACAATACTATAATTAGTTAATCGATAAAGAATACTTGAAGCATGCTTCATTAAGAAAAAAAATATCGTAACCTAGGGTATCGATCCAATCACAAGTTGACTTTATCACTGCATAGTATAAAACAAAGTCGCTTCACGCTGTCTGTCTCTATGTATAAATGCTTAAATCTTTAGAACTACATAACGAAATATGATACGAATAGATACGAGTGATTCAAGAGGAAGATTTATGTGTATAATACATGCATAACATAGTTCAGAAACATTGATAATTTTAGGGGTTTCTAGTTTGATATCGCAAATAAGCCAATTTACGCAAAGTCAATCAGTTAGTTAAAACAGTAAATAAACAATTACAATCACACTAATATCGCCCATAACATGTTTAACAAACAATGCAAGGTCACACGATCGATTCCCGGTTGTATCGCGTACGTGACATGGCGTCGCGCGCGCATGTGTACACAGTGTATGTGACAAACAGATGTACAACTCATCATTTGCCTATAGACGTCCACTGCTGGACATAGGCCTCCGTCAAACCACAGCGACCGGTCCTTACCAGAAATAATTTATTTTAAAGAACACTTTAATTACAATCTTTTAAGATAGCGTCAGTAAAGACATAAAACGAGCCCAAACACGACGGATCTATCTTGTTTAGTAGGTACAGGAGTTCCTTCCGACTCCATCATCAGTTCAGCCCCATTTTGTCATATCATTGCATTGTCACGCGATATACATCTGCGTGCAAAATGCTATACGATATTCAAGATCTTAAAGAAGATATCCAAGTTTTCTTGAAAATAAATTATGTTAATTGACCCTTTCCCACGAAAAAGTGTATACATGTATATTAAGCGTTTTGTTCATTACAATTTAAAGATATGATGTCTTATTATATCTCATAAATTATATTACTTAACCAGTAACAATATTACGTAATGAAAAAGGTCATGCCCATTGAATTTTAGCCACTTTTTCTCAAGATGAAGGATAATATACGACAGTAGAAACTTTCACTTTCAAAAAATATGCAAAAGACCACCAAAAACTTCTTATAGAATCAACCATATCAGTTTACACAGACCTAGTTATTCTTTGACAAACATAGATTTTTTTAGGAAGCCTGCCAAGAAATATCGTGAAAATTTTGCAAAGATATTTAAACTTGATCTATTATAACCACTTGTAAATTAAAAAAGAATAAACAAAATCGGTTCAAAAAATAATTACAGAAGAAACTTTACAATCTAAAAACATCTTATTGAAATGCCACGATTACATAGTGTTAAAGCGTTCTCTTCCAGGCAACCATGCAAGGAAAGAAAACCATTAATAGAAGAAGACGGTGAAGACTATACTCGCTGATCGTCATTCAACTGTGACACACACATTTATTGATTAAAATCACGACACAATACATTATGTCACATATTCTCGTAACAAAAACAGTAGCAAATAACACTAAAGCTAGATTTTATTACCGTTAGAAGTATAAAAGGAGCAAACTGAACATTAATGGTGTAATGTCAGAGATAAAGTAATTGTAACAATATTACTGTAACAACCCGTTACTGCCCACTGCTGGGCTCAGGTTTCCTCAGCAGAGGGATCAGGTATCGATCACTACGCGTCACAATGCGGCTTGGGGACTTCCTCACGATGTTTTGACCCAGTAGTGTTGCCAAAAATATACATTTTTTTATTTAAGATATGGAGGTACAAACAGGTCGGTTAGAATATTATTCGATTATAGAAATAGTAACGGAAAAGAGGACGGAATATAATATGTGGAAATCAACGGTTTTGTTGTGTCGATCGGTGAGTGGTGCACTGGTTTGAAATATGACTTTTTATGGACAAGATTTCATGATACCTCTACCATATTCTTTTTTGGATGAACTGATTTTGATAATATTTTTTTAGTTAGAAAGCAGATACTTTGAACACAAACCTAAATAAATCTAATAAAGATCTGAGGATTTGTTGAAATATTTTTTTAAAATAGAAGTTAGTCGTGTCTTTTTGTAAAAAAAAAATATTTCTACCCATTGTTGTTGTGTTACATTACACATAAGTGTGACACTAGGTGTTTACAGTAGAATGTAGATATTATGAAATAAGTTTACGTCAAAAGACTCAGCACGTCAACAGGAACTCCGTGATAGGAATTTAAATTTGTAGGTTGCCCGCACACCGTAACAATATTGACAATAAGTACGAGTACATACATATTATCGAAATCAGCTTTATTCCACCAGTGCTTAGGGCTCTAGAATGAGGACCTTCTCATCATTTTTATCTACACTAACAATATAAAGAGGAAAACTTTGTTTGTTTGTAATGTTCGGCTCAAAAAGTACTGGACCGTTTTAAAAAATCTTTCACCATTCGAAAGCTACATTATCCAAAAGTGCCATAGTCTAGATCTTATTGTGGAAAACAATCCGTACTAAAACTTCAATAATGTCAAGGTGTGAAAAAAATACCCAAAAACTTTCTTACATCGCGTGCGCTGCGAAAACTATTAATTATAGAACAAAATGATGTACTACGGGTTTGTAGGTCTTATTAAAATCTAACAGTGCCTGAACCCCTTTTTGACGTAGACGAAATTGCTAGTTTTCTTATATATAAAAATTAAAAATGAATCGCAAAATGTGTTGCTAAACGCATTAACTCTTTTCTTTTTTTTAAGTATTCGTTGAACTTCAAGGATGGTTATTATTGCGAGAAAAAATCGAATAAAATAATTGCCGTAAAATAGTTTCTATATAGGGTTCACGTAGACGTCGGGGGCAGCAACTAGTATTAATATAGATATAAATAAACTCAGCACAATACTTGTCTAAATCACAATAATTTATTATAATAGTTTGATTATCTAAGAGCAAGCTTTCATTTTTGTATGTCAACATCATTAAAACCGGTTCTGTACAAAGTCTGACGAAAGTCAACACTTTTACTTTCAATGAAGCATTTGATGTACTTAATCATTAGTATTTGTTATAAGTACTTATGTTATAGTCTATGTAAATAGTACTTAAATGACTCAAGACATCGTCTGCGTCACATAAGAAAATAAATATTTTATGTAGGTAGTTACTTTTATTTAACCAATTTTGAGAAACAGACATTTAATTTCAGTTGCATTTTTAGACGTGAACCGATTTAGATGATTACTTGAAATTCTATGTATGTACCTATGCACTAAGGTAGGCAGTTTTTACCTAATTCTGTTCTTTTTATTACACGTTGGACAATATTGGATTTTTGGAACACTAATTTTTTTGGAAAATATTATACCATTAACCATCCTCAAATTTATCAAAGCGGGCCCTTAGATTACAAACGGACAAACAAACACTTAAAATTTTAGTATAGATACAATACAACTTTAAACACTAGAGATCGTTCACCTCGCCTCTTGCGAATTGGCCATTACCCAAGTTTAGGCCATTTCTGACCTACTTCTATCTCTAAATTGTCATATTACCAACGATGACTATTTTTGGACATCTAGTAGAGAACGGGTTAACAAGGTGTGTAGCGATAGCGATCGAATAATCGATTTTACGGTATAATATTGTTTTTTTTTGTTATTGCATAGTTTTCGATTACTTTTAGCATCGTTGAAAAACTTTAGTTTTTTGTTTTGATTGACTGTTGTGACGATTTATAATCGATTTTTTGAGATCGAACTTGATTTTTTTCGATTCGATTTTTAGACTAATATTGAAGTAAAGTTTTAAAAGAGTCGGCGTTCATATCTGTAAGATGTAAACAGTGTGTATGTGTATTACTATGAGACAGTACATTGACACGCATAAAACATAAAATGCGTACCATATAGAAGTTATTAGAACGAAGTTCCTTATGTCGCGTTATCGAAAGGGGGCTAGACGGAAATTCTTATGAAAAAGTTGTAACGACACTTTTTTTGTTTTAGATGATTATCGCTAGATGGCGCTGTGATTAAAATCTTTTAAAACAATTCTTTATTGTGTTTTATATGATTAATGCTAGATGGCGCTGTGATCAAAATTTTATTTTTTTTAAGTTATAATAATTAGTTCGTTATAAGAGAGAGAGAGAGAGAGAGAGACAGACGTTTTAAACTAACTAAATTTTATTACAATTCCCTCACTAATTAATCGAAAGGAACTTCGTTCCATCCGGGTGTCCCTTGACACCTCTCAAGTTTTTTTAATATAGAAATTCGCATAAAGGTAGTCAGAAACATATTTATTTAGAAACTTCCACTTTAGGATCAAATTCTTTGTTAGTGAATTTCACACAAAACTTACGCAAAAATAAATAGAAAGTGTATATTAATGAGGTATAACGTATATATACGTGTTAAAACTATTTTATTAATCTTTCACCTTTTAGCGCTGTTGTGATTTGCACATATAAATCTTTTTCAAATAAAAATTTACAAGTCGACAAGTTCGAACCCGCGACCTCCCGTACAAAAGGCAAGCGCTTCAACCACTACCCCACTACGACTTTTTAAACGAGGTTTAAGAAAAGTCCTGTATAAGTAGGTGATAGATAACGGCCCCTCATTGTCCTGGCATTGCAGAGGTTCATGAGCGACGATAACCGCTTACCATGAGGTGAAAAAAAAAAACATATTTCTTTGCAATTTAAAAATAAGTACATGCTCGCTGATTTTCTTGCGCCGGTTCTTCTCAGGACGGAGGCGTAATTTTAGCGAACTGGTGGTAGTATATTTTTTTACTTGACATTCAAAATGTATGCGCGATGTCTCTACTTTGAAATAAATGATTGAACTTTGATACGAGAACTTTCACAGCTGACTATAAGTGTGACCGTAACATTACATTTAATAATAGATAGTCGATAGACCTTGTAAATAATCTATTTAACGTAGGTAGATTCTCAAGTACGGAATAACACACCTTCGTTTATGTTGTAGGCAAAATTGGAAGAGTCAGTTTTATAAAATTAACATTGTCAGTATCATCATCATCATCATCAGCCTATAGACGTCCACTGCTGGACACTGCATCCAGTGACCTCCCGCGATCCTGACCAGGTCGTCGGTCCATCTTGTGGGAAGTTTACCTACGCTGCGCCTACCAGTTCGTGGTCGCCACTCTACAGTCTACAACTTTTTTAACATTATTAGCAGTTAATGACCAATAAATGATAGTATTAACGTCATTACGTGACATGATAATAAATTGTTTCACACACGATCATATGAGCAAGCAATTAAGAATACATTATTAATTTTACTAACACTACAAATAATATTATCATATTTTAGGAAACGACTAGGGTTGTAAAGATGGAAACCAGGAAATTTGACAAATTTAGATTGCAAGATTACATCCGAACTTACATTCAGTGCAAGTTAATATAAAGCTTGTAAAAGAGCTGATAGAACCGCCTAGCTTAGACAGCAAACCAATATTATACCCGTAGTATCGATGAGTCATTTTCGGTACCACACACCACACCATTACACATAAAACAATGACAGAGTGTGACACGCTTTACCGTGAATACTCGTGAAGTCGTAGCACACATAATATATTCTATACAGAAATAAAACCTATATGTGTATAGCTGCTGCCCGCGAGGTCGTCTGCGTGAACTCTATAACCCGTTTTTTTCTTCATCCCTTTTTTTGCAATAAAAGGTAAATTATCAAAATCGGTCGAGAGGTTCAAGCGGGAAAGCGTTACCGACGGACAGACAGAAAGACAGAGTTACTTTCGCATTTATAATATTAGAAGGGTAGCCTGTATGTACGTTTACATAATGGATCACCAACCGCCAATGCACGTAAATGACAACTGGTAGGTCAACTGTCAAACGGTGTTTGACATAGTTTCAATGCCGGCCAATGCATAGGAATTTTCTTAAGCCTTTGGAAGACATATGCGAATGCGAATGTTGGCCTTTTAAACAAAAAGTTTCAAGTTTTTGACAAGTCAGCTGCCTATGCCTATAGAGACCAGGGTACTTGCAAACCAACCTCCCCATAAAAAATTAACACCCCCCTCAAATTATCTTGAGAATAGATTATAGACTCATCGAGTATGGACTCATTCAAAAGTGTTTAGATTTTGTCAAATTTTCGCATCATTTTTGCATTTATTTATAAAGAAGAAGAAGAATAAATTTATTGTCAAGAAGTCCGTAGTTACATTTTTTTTTAACTATTGCTATAGTCCCCGCACTATACTTCTGTATTTATTATTCTGTGTTCATTGCGTGTATCACGCGACTGTCCGTTTGTGTATTGACATAATGAGAAGCTATCACTGGCTTCGAATACCTCACATTACAGAAAGAGGAAGCACTCGTCAATGTTACTGTCACGAAGGTCTGAGAGAGACTTGAAGAGAATTCATAGTTAATAGGGATGTCTTTATATTAACTTGCACTGCATGTAACTATGTAAGTTCGGGTGGAATCTTGCGAGTTAAATTTGACAAACTTCCCGGTTTCCGATTGAGCTGACATTTTGCACGTAGATGTATATCGCGTGACAATGCAATGTGACAAAATGGCGCTGATCTGATGATGGATTCGGAAGGTGGTCATAAAAACTCCTGTACTAAACAAGATAGACCCGCCGTGTTTGGGCTCGTTTAACTTGTATTAGCTAGCACTCTACTGCTACATCATGTCCAGGATCTTAAAAGCTTGTATTCAAAATAATTTCATTTTATGTTTGCAGTCGACGGTACCAGTCGATCGATTGATAAGTACCTCGAGGTCGTTGACCCCGGCACGTATCCGCAATGCCGTTGTAACTTTGCTTACTCAGCACTTTGTTACGCTTTCTACAAATATACGAGCTGGCCCGCGCTATTTCGTCTGCGTCACATAAGATGGAATTAATAAGAGTGTTTCCGTAAATTTTCTTACCGTCTTCTTCTCACTGAAAAGAAATGTTAAGAGAGAGCAACCCTTATCACAGGATACGAAAAATGTCAGCTCAATCGGAAACCGGGAAGTTTGTCAAATTTAATTTTCAAGATTCCACCCGAACTTACATAGCTTGTAAAAAGTTTCCTTTAAAATAAATTTATTCTAACTAACGACGAATGATTTAATTTTCTCAAATGACCAATTTACAATTTCCATTTAAGCGTATGAGATATGAATGTGTCACACACTTGTTCCCTTAACTCACGCACGGTCGGGGTCATTGTATTTAGTCATACATCTCATAGATGTCCATATGAGGATGTGACGTGTGACCAGAAGATTTTATATCCTTTTCGTTCATTAGCTTACATCTTTGTCCACGTTCCACGAACGTAACTAAACACCAATTTTTTTGAAAAATCTCTTTTTGCGTAGCGGTCATTTCATATTCGGTTTCACATTATATTTTGTACCGAATGTAATGCGAAAATTCATTTTCCGATTTCTCTTGCCTTCAACCCAATAATTGAAATCCCCGTAAATTATACAACGAAGGGTCCTAGACCCATTCAGTTTGCGTTCAAGGGCTGATTATGACCTTTATTTTAGCCCCAACTGATTCTCTCTTCATCCGCGCAAAATCCACCCAACTTTTGTCAAAACATTCTCATGAATTTTTGCAAATGCAAAGTTTTGTGTCTTCGAAAAATTTTGTATAAAATATTTACTTGTCTAGTGTAAATGTAGGTACTTGTATGTAAAGTAATATTAATTAAAAAATAGAAACGGTAATTACGTACAATAACACGTTGAGAAACTCAATAGGTATGACGACCTCTAGTAATAAAGATTACATTCATTGTTTTAGGTCATTATTCTAGTAATTAGTGGTCGTCGACATAACGTTGTATAAATAAACAGTTTAATTAGTTTTCTTATTGCTAAGTAACTAACGGGTCATTTGATCGTAAGCATAGAATTCTTATATCTGGAATCAACATCATGAACAACAGGATGAAACCAAATGAAAGTACACCAATCGCGCGTAACTAACTACTCGACTATCTGTCTGAGTAAGGGGCGGCGCGACGGGAAAGAGCGCCGAGGGCGTAACGCGTCGCGCCGTCCTTTATAACCCCGTGCTAGGTTCTGGCCTCAGCCGGGGTTCGGACGCTGAGTGTGAGCGGTTGGAGTTTTTAGTGCACAATCCGGTGATTTCCTCCAACTCAAAAAAAAAGCTTATAGATCTTTGACATGCAGTTACTTACGATATACTCTTAAGCCTAGTTCACAGTAGGCGAGTATTTTAATCGAGTAGCGAGTAACTAAATGTGTATGAACACCAAAAATTTACTCAAGTAACAAATGTCATACAAATTAGCTACTAAACTACTCGATTAAAATCCTAGCCTAGTGCGAGCTGGGACTTAGGACTTTCTTCAAGACTCGTTTGAAAAAGGACAAGTTATAACATTTAGGAGCTCATTCCATGACCATTACTTTATTATGATTCACGTTACCACTGACTGTTACTACTGCCGGGTCACCGCTGAGTCGGCAGAAAATCGTTTTTTTTTTTTTTTAGATTAATGTGAGAATTGTTATTATTTACAACCAAAAGACCGAATATTGAACGCAATTTTTCCGTCCAAAAGTAACGTACCAAACGATAATGTAGGTAGCGACCCTTCAGTGTGACATTGCAGAGATCCATGAGCAACGGTAACCACTTACGATCAGATAGCCCGTTAGCTCGTCTGCCTCCACGGCAATAAAAAAAAAAGAAATTTTAGTAACAACTGTTCAAACGAAAAATTTTACAAACATTGTAAAACAATTGTTTAGACATGTTTGTAAGTGAAACAATTGATCAAAGTGTCATGTCTGCGCCACGTGGCCCAGTTTTTATGAGGTCATGCGATGACACAAATCACCTGTCTCGTTGAGGTCAAGGGGCGGTCTCTAGTACTTGGCTGTGGTATCGATTTTAATCTATTGTTAGTAACGTATTAGTGTATGTCTTTGCTTAGAAAAGGGAGACTAATATTTTAAATGCGAAAGTAACTCTTGTCTGTCTGTTACGCTTTCCCGCTTAAACCTCTCAACCGATTTTCATGAGATTAGGCACAGACAATCTTTAGACCCTGAGAAAAGACATTTTATTGCGAAAAAAAGGATGAAGAAAATAACAGGTTAGAGTTCACGCAGACGACTTCGCGGGCAGCAGCTATACGGTATAAAGCCTTAAAAATATCTAAAATTCTTGCAAAACAACTATCGCTCGACAGCTGATGGTATGTGGCTGGAAATCATCATCATCAGCCTATAGACGTCCACTGCTGGACATAGGCCTGCCCCAAACCTCGTCACAACGACAGGTCCTGCGCTATCTGTAACCAGTGACCTCCCGCGATTTTGACCAGATATCGTCAGTCCATCTTCTGTCTCGTGGCCGCCACTCCAGAACTTTTCGACCCCATCGGCCATCAGTTCTTCGCACAATATATCCTGGCTGGCAATATGGTAAAGTAAATAAATACAGCCTAGTTTTTTGCCGGATAATACACGACAGATAATAACATGTAATTTATAAAACACAATCTTATCGTGCGATAATGGAGTTGTAATACTGCCATTAAAAACGATACGATACGATAATCCTATTTGTTTACTACTGTACTAAGATATTATGACGATGACGTCATTATTGTACATTATGTATTTTTACAAGCTTTATATTACCTTGAACTGGATGTCACTATGTACACAACTGTGAGCTGACATTTTGCACGCAGATGTATATCGCGTGACAATGCAATAATATGACAAAATGGCGCTGATCTGATGATGGATTCGGAATGTGTCATAGGAACTCTTGTACTAAACAAAATAGACCCGTCGTGTTTGGGCTCGTTTTACTTGAATTAGCTAGCACTCTGCTACGTGATACCCAGATCTTATAAGCTTGTATTTAAATTATTTTATGTTTCTCGCTTAACTTTAGATCGGGTGAACCGATTCGAATGATTATTTTTCTATTCAAAAACTGATAGTCATCGTGAAGTTCAATTATTTTACAAATCGACTTTTGGAGTTATGTTTAAAAAGGAAACTACAGTAAAAGGCATGATTGGACACTTTTAATTTACGAAAATTCGGTCTTATTTCTACTGTAGATTTAGTTCATGGCGCTAACATATTTACATATTATGTATGTACATATTAATGCACAATTTTAGCAAGGTCCCACGCGAAAGTGGCACTCAACTACGAAAATACAGCATAATTAAACACAGAAATAAAGCTTATGTACGTACTAGAAATGTTGTTATTTTATCATGAAATGAAATGAAATTATTTATTCTCAACGTTAATGAAATTTTCATGCTTGTTGATGTCAAAAGGCTACCACCAGTTCGGAAAAAGAAATAGCCACTGTCCTGAGAAGAACTGGCAAGAAACTCAGCGGGCATGTCTTTTTTGTATTATTTTTCTCTTTTTTTTTTCTTCTTTATCTTTTCAACTCAATATTACAATTTTTTGTTACAATTTTTGTTACAGTGTTGACCTAAAACGAAAGCTTCATTCCCACTAAGTGCAGTCATCTAGAAAATCACTAATAAAAGGTTTTTGACTGGATGTTAAAGAAAAAATGTATTTAAGGTTGTATCTCTAATTTTTACTATTACTAGGTAAATTTACAAATGCGAAAATTAATAAAGTATGCGAATATTCGTTGTGTATTATTGTCTTTTTTTTTCAGTAGGAGGAAATCACCGGATCGGCCAGAACCCAGCACGGGGTTTGGAGGGACGGCGCGACGCGTTACGCGCTCGGCACTCTGCCCCGGTGTATTATTGTCTACCACTCTTTTGTAGATAACGTTGAATAGGAATTTATTGTTGTATAGACAGACGAGCCAACGGGCCACCTGATCGTAAGAATTTACCGCCGCTCATGGACCTCTGCAATGTCAGGGGACATGCAGAACCTTTAAGAACTTTCCTTAAGTCACGTCACTGAAGTTTTTTTTTATTTCAAGCTAGATCAATGAGCTTACAGCCCACCTGATGGTAAGCGATCACCGTCGCTCCTTTGTCAATACCAGGACAATGAGGGGCCGTTATCTATCACCTACTTATACAGGACTTTACTTAAACCTCGTTTGACACTCTTCCGTTCGTTTGAAACATGAAATTTCAAAGCTTTCTGTGAAGTTATTCTGCAGTCGTATTTAGTGGTTCGAGAGCTTCACAAGGTCGTCGCCCACCTTTTGTGTCCGGGCCATATATGGTCGCATCATACCTTGGAACATCGAGTGGGTATTATGACGCATCGGGTCGGTATTAAACCTTTCCGTATTACTGATTAATTGGTAATTTTAGTTCATTTTTGATCTTCTTCTAAAAAGGAGGAGGTACTAAATTTGACTGCTTTTTGTTTGTGCCTTCATAACTTTAGTTCGGGTTAGCCGATTTTAATGATTCTGGTGTTAGATGAAAGGTGATAGTCGGCATGAAGTCTCATTATTTTTTTTATATCGAACATTTGGATCTGTGTTTAAAAAATGTAAATTTCATTCAGTCATTTTAATTTTTGTGATAAAAATATTTAATTTGAAACTAGAATACCTTCTTTTTGGATGTCGGTTAATAAAATGCCCCCCAAGTGTCAGAGTTTCACAAAGTTCACGGTTCGTTTGAAATGTAATGCAATTAAATATAGTTGTATAATAACAGTAATTGTTTTAGTTTGAGTAGCGAGAGCGAATCTTCCGACTCGAATTCTTACTTTCATTTTGTTTGTGGTTTGCACATTTTGGCTTTCGATTCTAAAATGATCTCTAAAAGAGAATACATTTATAATATCCAGAAATACGCAATACGGTGACCGCTTACCGTCAGGTAGGCCGTAAGCTTGTTTATCTGTCTAGCAATAAAAATAGCTAGCAATGTTTAATATTGTAATTTTAATTGTCTAATTTATGTTTTAGTGTTCGTACCTATAGGGTAACACAGGTCACGTAGTTTCGTAGCATATTCTTTTTTTTTTTTTTTTAGTTTGAGGAAATCACCAGATCCCCGCCCGCGGGTATGTGGGAGTTGAACCGTACTAAAACCACCAACCGCTCACACTCCGCGTCCGAACCCCGGTTCAGGCCAGAACCCAGCACGGGGTTATAAGGGAGGGCGCGACGCGTTACGCCCACGGCACTCTTTCCCGTCGCGCCACCCCCTTGCGTATTCAATACAAAAAATAAAATCTTTCCTTTTTATAATATTAGGATAGATACTCCATCACAATCACAATACACTTATTTTTCTATAAACTACTAGCTGACCCGCGCAACTTCGTCTGCGTCACAAAAGCAAACAATATATCCTATAGTGTTCCTCGATAAGTGAACTTTCCAAAACTGAAATAATTTTTGAAATTGGACCAGTAGTTTCAGAGCCAATTTGAGACAATCAAACTATTCCTCTTTTATTGTGTAGATGAAAGAAAGGGAGATCTCCTTGCGAGGTAGTATATGCCCAGTCAGGCCCACTGTAGTAGATTTCAGAAGTCGTGTATATGCGCTGAACGTTGCAAATCGTCGCCTCAGTGCTTGTTTGGCCTATCTGCACTCGAGCAAATTTTACAGGAGACAGCAAACAAGCACGGCATTTTCTTTAAGTGCCATGTTGAGAAAAAAATTGAAATGAGATATTTATTGTTTTAGAATTGAATATTTAAAAAAAATATTTTACCAGTCAGATGGAAATTTTATTATTTATAATACTGCATTAAAAAGTCATTTTCGTAAAAAATGTCAGATAGGCCAAACAAGCACTGAGGCGACGAAATGTCAATACCGCGATTCAGGATCTTGCGTGTTATTGGTCGCACATTATGAATCACAGTTTCTCTACAGTGTATTAATAATTACTTAATTACGGTACATTGTGAAGTCATATTACGTTAGGTAAACCATGAATCATGTAAGCTAAGAATGATGAGATAATAAGGTGAATGAGGAATATTCTTAGTGTTATCTATACTGTTATGAAGAGGTAATGTGATGTAGAGACTTGGATCTATTAAACCGATTTGAAAAATATTTTACTAATAGGAAACTAAGCTATTTGTGAGTGTCTTTTTTGTGATGAGATCAAATTGAAAGCATAGTATAATAGTTCCCGGAACCTTTGATTAATTTGTAAAATAATTTCATTTATAATTTCATTTTTAACTGCAATCATTTTTTTTAATTTTAAAAGTAGAAATAAAGTGTCTGAACTAAGTTCCTGTGCCATTTTTTTACCTTAGGTATGTCAGAAGCAGAATCCTTTGTCTATCAATAAGCAAATGTTTTGTCGCTTACAGCCTAATTTATGTGCAATTCTAATTGATTATGTAAAGTAATGTACACAGCTACGTCAGTTTGTCATTATTTACACAGTACAAGGTCTTCGGCATCGCTCTTGCACGTTACGCGTTTTGAACCGCGATTTCACATAAAACATTACGGGCCGCGAGAAATTCGCTTCTTTACCATTCTAAAGGTCGCTAGAAACGGAACACTACTATTATTTACGCTACAAACAGTAAAGAATAGTTCACGCATAAAATTTAAGCTTTAATTTTGACTTTTCATTGGTTTTGTTCGATTTTTAATTTTGTTATTCTAGGATTTTGTGGTTGGATATCTTAGTCACGTTCTTAATTAGTTTATAATACACTTACCAGCAGTTCAGCTTCTTTATCGCCGATAAATCCGACTGCTTTGATCGGGCGATCACCATTTCCTCTGTTAGTCGGGCCATCATCACAGCACTCACTCACTATTTAGAACAAAGCACGAGTATTATGTATTTGTGATGGATTCGTGGCGAAACATATTGTTGAAAACGACACAACAACACAACAAGACTGCGTAGAAAAAACTGAAGAAATTTCTAAAACAATACACAATCGCATGTCAAATTGCATACTTTTTTGACAGCTGACACTTAGATTTTTGACAGTTGACATGACCTCAAAATTGTCATTTTAGTTTTTTTTTTCCAGTTTTGCTTTGGTGTTACAATCATTCCGCTTTGAGATTTTTATTTTATTTCCATTCGTAGTATGTTTATAAACCATGGTTTTAACACTAAGTAAAGAAAAAAGAACAAAAGCAACTAAAAACTTTAATTTTAGACTTTAACTCAAGATTTTGCAGCATATTAAAAATTATTTTGCAAGTCAAAGGAAAAATTTCTTCAACAATTTTTTTGACAATCAAATATAATTGTTTTTCCTTTGCGTTTTCACTCTGAAGTGTTAAAATTTTATTTATGTCACTGTCAATTTTACAAGCTGTCATGACGTGATTTAGAAGCACTTTGTTTACACTTGAATTTCCGTGAATTCTCAAAAATATGGATTCCAATGATACTTTAGAAGATAAGGACAGCGGTCCTGAAGTCCAAATAAACTTCCCCAGTTCTGTAATGAGCCGCATTGAGGAGTTAATGGGAGGAACTGAGCAATTCGATAGCGACGAAGTAATAACCATTTTAGCCAATAAATTTGCTGTATTTTACTATAATCGTAGTCTTTTCCAAGTTTTTATGCAATTATTTAAAACCTCCTTAATGTCTGATACAATATAATCTTTAGACAACTCCAGAAAATACATTTTTCGAACTAATATTTTTTGTACATTTTTACGAAAATTAACCTATTTACTTTCAGTTCGATGCTGTAGCATATATAAACAGAGTATTCCCCACCGAGCAGTCCCTATCTGGTGTTGAGAGTGCTGTGGCGAGGTGTGAATTCCGTTTATCTGGAGTGGAGCAAGACATCAGAAGACTGGTCAGGGCTCAGGCGGAACAAAGAGACGCAGGACAAGACGCCTTGACTGAAGCACAGAGATGTATAGGCGAGTTGGCATTGCAGGTACTGAATTTTCTATAGTAGTAGTAAAGTCAATATCAAGCTTGCAAAAACAGCCTAACTTGTAACTAATACTTGAAAACTACAGAAAAACTATATGACGTTTAGTATTTAAAGGCATTTAAAAATAAAGGACAAATTAATTGCAACACTCTGAATATTTTTCCTTAATAATGCTAAATGCAAAAGATAGCTACAAGATACCATGTCTAAAGAAACCGCTTATGATTAGGTGGCCCGTTAGCTCGTCTGCCTACAAGGCAACAAAAAAAGTTTGCTATTTCTGCTATTTCATTTCCATTTAAATTAAATCTATTTTCCATCCACATCCTCCAATCAAAAGTATTACCATAACAAATACTTCTATTACAACTAATTAAATAATATCGCCAAATAAAAATTTCGTCAGGTAACAGACATAAACAAGAAAGCTGAACGTAGCGAGAGTATGGTTCGAGAAATAACCTGCGAGATCAAACAGCTGGACTGTGCCAAATGTAACCTCACCGCAGCGATCACCGCTCTCAACCATCTTCATATGCTGGCTGGCGGTGTGGACACTCTGACCACTATGACGAAGAACAGGCAGTATAAGGAGATAGCCTTACCGATGCAGGCTATTATGGAGGTGAACTTGCTATCAAATTTAATTTAAAAATAAAACTGCGTAGAATTAAAGATTATTTTAGGTTGATAAAATGCTAAAGTTGAAATAAAAACTGTTAATTAAACTATTTACCAAAAGGTCCATAATATGCTTATTTGTTGATCATTGCAATTCAAAAGTATAGGGTTTATGGTCACTAAATATTTTCTTTGTTGAACTAGTTTTGATGATGCTTATTTACAACAAATAATATTCCTTATTATTATAAAAATCTCACTAGTTATTTACAGTTACAAATACCTATTAGATTCATAGACATTATTGTATTACCTGACTTTTAAAGGAAAGAGGTACATAGGTTAGCTAAAACATGCTTCTGCCTACAGGTACTTCAACATTTTGAATGCTATCGGGATATCAAAGAATTAAGTGTGTTAAGAGATCAAGTGCATTCAATAAGAAATGACCTGGCTAATCAGATATTGGCTGACTTCAAACAAGCATTTACAGGTACATAAGTTATTACTCAGTTCTGGAGTGGCGACCATGAACCGAAAAGCGCAACGTTGGTAGATCCCCACAAGATAGACCGACGATCTGGTCAAGATCGCAGGAGGTCACTGGATGCAGGTAGCGCAGGACTGGTTGATGTGGCGGGGTTTGGGGGAGGCCTATGTCTGGCAGTGGACGTCTATAGGATGATGATGACGATGATGATGAAGCATGGAACATTTACTAAAAATAAAGATAATAGGCATGACAAATGATTATGTAATCCTCTTCCATATTGTGGATATACGTTTACTATTTACGAAAGCTCCTTTATTACGGTAATAATGCAAAGTTTCATTATGTTTCAAGCCATTTTTGAATATCATTTCAAATAGTGCGCAAAAACAGTCCATAGTGTCATGGCGTCGCGTTTGACGTCACGCTTAAGTAAACAAATGCAAAAGTGTCATGGCGCAACACATAAAGAAACTCATATTATTTACTTAATCCTGCCATCACCCGATGTTTTCGATTCAGTCAAAATGGCCGATTTTAATGAATCTTTGATGCTGTCGTCATGTCTATTCACACATCTCCATATTACCATCATGAGCGACGATATCAGTTACTTAATTATCATAACAAGATGCGACTTATTAAAAAAAAAATGGGCTCCTTCTTTTGATGTTCCATTATGACTTGTCCTTCTTTAAACGAGGTTAAGAACAGTAATTCTAGATCGTAGGTTTTAGGGCAGTGTGACATTACATAGGTCAATGATCGACATCCTTAAAGGTAGGCCGTAAGTAGTGGTCTCGCAGTCTTCTGGCAATGCAGAGGTCCATGAGCGACTATAACCACTTACCGTCAGACCGTTAGCTCATATGCCTACATGTAAAATAATATTTATTACAGGTGGAAGTAAAAGCAATATTACTCACAGAACGTTATCCGAAGCGTGCGGTGTGGTGGATATATTGGATCCGAAAGTTAAACAGGAACTTCTAAAATGGTTCATAAATATGCAATTACAGGTAAGGTTTAAGAAAAGTCTTGGATAAGTAGGTGATAGATAACAGCCCCTCATTGCCCTGACATTGCTGAGGTTCAGACAGTAACCTCGCCCCATCAAGGTCGTAAGCTCGTTTTTATACAGGGTGGAATTTTTAAACGCCAGGGAAAGTACTCGAAATAATGATTTTAGTGAATTTGGTTGAAAAGAAACATTCCTCTATTTTTGAAAAGAAACACAACTGCATTCATAGATTATTTAAAAATTCTTGGTACACCCGGGCATCGAACTTGGTAATTCCAAAAAAACCCCCCCTTTATTTTTATTGTACCAATCGATAGAGTGACTTATAAGAATTAAATCTCTCTAAGAAACACGATAGATTAAATGAAAGGAAAAGTACGAAATTCAAGTTTTAGTCATTAAATTGCGCTTAACTTCCCATCGGCCATGTTTTATTTTTCGTGTTTTTAGGAATATCAACATTTATTTTCTTCTGAACAAGAATGCGCTTGGCTCAGTCACATTGAACGCAGGTACGCCTGGTTGAAAAAACATCTACTTTCCTTTGAAGACACGCTCGGTAATATATTCCCCTACCAGTGGGTTCTGAGCGAACACATAGCGAGACAGTTTTGTAAGGTAAGTGGTTCTCAAATTTTCGGAGCCTAATTTTAAAAGATTGAGAACCGGTGTCTTTAATGTTGTTCTATTTCTTACAACTTGTAATTTTTTTTTTTCAGTTAAATTTTCAAGTAGTAATTGTCTATGTTCTCCAACTTTCATAACACGATTAATATCATTGTTTCTTAAACATTAAATGCCAGTGTTTCTCAAACTTTACTGAACTAAAAACGAAAAATAATTTTTAAAATTATTTTTTAGATAACATCAACAGAATTAAGTACATTAATGGCGGCTCGTAAAAGTGAATTGGATGTAAAGTTACTGTTATACGCGATACAGAACACATATAACTTTGAGTTATTACTACACAAGAGATTTACAGGTAATATATAATAAACCACTACTTCGTCTTAGTCACAAAATAAGACATGTTGTTGTCAATTTCACTAGTTTACGTGTAAAGAAAAAAAAAAATTTTAGTGGAGTAGTGGTTGAAGCGCTTGCATTCCGAACGGAAGGTCGAACGGAAGGTCACACCGGCTTGTTCCTCTAAATATTAATGTGAAAAAGATGTATGTGCATCACAACACCACTGGCTGAAAACGGTGAAGGAAAACATCGTCAGGAAACCTGCATGTCGGAAATGGGTTCTAAAATCTTTCGAAAATATTAACTTTTTTATGTTTTTACTAGTTTTTAGCTTAATGATGTAAAATAGTTTTTCTTTACAATTTAATTAAATTGAATATTATTTTTCAGGTACGGATCTAAAACCAGACAATGTTGATATGAATGCAAAACAAGCATTTGATACAGAAATGAAAGATGTAAGTTATTGAGTTAAAACACATACTAGTTCTTGCTTTTATAATTTAATCGAATATCTGATAATAATATAATATAAGATAACCGTCCTTCAACAAAACATGGTGAATTACTTGAATAATTCTTTATGATAAACCTTAAAAGTTTATTTTCAGTTTCATGAAATCAAAAATGTAAAGGACGGAGCTTAGGAATGTACTATTGGGGTTTTTACCAATATGTAAATGATTAATTTTCAATCATTAAAATTGGTCACTATAGAAAATGCTGATTCCTGACGATGATATACTAAAAAAAATCCACTTGGCTACTACCGCTCATTCTGCTTTGGAATTTTCCTTCTTGTACTGACTCCATAAGATAATAATTTAATATTAAATTCTTCAACAGACCACTCCAGATACAGATAATCAACCAAATGAGAACACCTCGACGTGGGTCGGGTTGATAGGTTCATGTTTTGAGCCCTACCTGTCGTTGTATATCAACAGCTTGGACTCGAACCTGAGCTCATTGATCGACAGATTTGTACAGGTAATTATATTGAAATATAGGATAGTTGAAACATTATTTACAGACTTCGACTTAATGGTTTTTATGTTTGTACGCGGATAACTTTGTCGTTTATGAATCGATTTTGATGATTCTTTATTTGTTAGAAGATATTTCAATGGTTCAGGATCAGTTTGATAATGGCAGATCAGATAAATTTGAAAGGAAGAAGGTTGCTATAACTTTTGAAAAAAAAATACTAGGTTTAATTTTAACACGATCACTGCTACACGAGGCCTAAATGACCCTTCTTGCAACTTTCCTGCGGCAAGGAAAAACTGCAACTTCCGGTGCGAAGAACATAACTATGATATTATTATAGTCTAATAGACCGCGTTTGTCAAGATACACAGATAAGAGATGGTCCCTACAAACTACCAAATGGACAGGGCCTACTGGAAAAAGAAACAAAGGCAGACTACTTAAACGTTGGGCTGATGATATAAGAGACTTTGTAGGCAAAGACTGGATGACAGTTTCTCAAAATAGAGATAACTGGAAGGAATTAGAGGAGGCTTTTACCCGAAAGGGTTTCGTGTAAAGGAACAACTAAAAATATTTTACAACAAATAACTATTTAAGATAATTATAAACTAACCTAGTTTTTAAGTAATCTACTAACACTTTGAAAATGTTACTTTATACAGAAATAAAAAGCTTATTATTATAATAGACCGCGTATCATCCTAACGTTTAGTCATGGTGCGGACCGATAACACCTCGTATCGCAGCGAACGTGTTAAGCTAGTTTCTTTTGTTTACTGAAAAATCGGCGGACTTCCATCGGTGAGGAGTATGTCGGATTTGAACTGCACTAAAACCTCTTACCGATCACATTCTGCATCCAAACACTGGCTAAGGTCAAAACCTAGCACGGGGTTGTGCGGGATGACGCGACGCGTTACACATTAAGACTCACGTGTCGTCCCGCCATCTCTAAATGACAATGATATCTATCGATCAGAAATTTTGACATAAACTAAAAAAATGTCCAAGCTTAATACAATATAATTATTGAAGTTTCAAGCGACTAAGAAGCCATGTTTACTTTTCACATGATATATAAATGTAATTTTGCAACGTCAAAAACTACCAACTCTTGATTTTGTTAGTGTTTCCTTTTTATCCTCTAAATGTGTATCTTTTTTTTTTTTTAGTTGGAGGAAATCACCGAATCCTGGGGGTATGTGGGAGTTGAACCGCACTAAAACCTCCAACTCACAATCAGCGTCCGAACCCCGGCTGAGGCCAGAACCCAGCACGGGGTCATGAGGGACGGCGCGACGCGTTACGCCCACGGCACTCTTTCCCGTCGCGCCGCCCCCAAACGTGTATCTAGTATTGGAGCTTAAACTATATTTAATTTCGGTAATAGGACGCAAAGTCATCGCCATCGGATTCGAATCTGAACGCGAGCGGCGAGGGAGCCGTCATATCTAGTTGTGCTGATCTGTTCTTATTCTATAAGAAATGTTTAGTGCAATGCGCTAGGCTTACCACTGGAGAACCTATGTTGGGTAAGTATTATCATATCATTTATTTGTAAGAGAACTTCTTAAATACAAGCTTTGAAGATCTGTCTTGTTTAGTACAGGAGTTCCTATGAGCTTCCGAATCCATCATTAGATCAGCCATTTTGTCATATTAGTGCATTGCCACCCGATATACATCTGCGTGCAAAGTCTCAGCTCAATTAGACAACGGGAAGTTTGTCATATTTCACTCGTAAGATTCCACCTCTGCCAAGGAACACTGCATACCTTTAAAGACTATCGTGTTTAAAAAGCTATAAGTTTCTAATATTGTTAAAATCCCACAGAACTAGCAGGCGTATTCCAGAAGTATTTACGTGAATACGCCAGCTCAGTGTTGCAAGCAGCATTGCCTAGGACGAACCCTACGTCAGTATTATCGCTTTCATTGAGTGGCAACACTGTTCCTAGTATTGTCACTAATCTACACACGCTGTTGAGAGATGAAGCTGGGAATGTTGCCAGGTGAGGAATTGTGTTTTTAGGGATTAGTTTTATTGTTATTGAAAATTTTAGAATTTAAGTGAGAAATAGTCAAATAAGAAAAGTAACAAATAGTCAAAAGTCCTTTTATTTTCTATTACCCATAAACTCCTTGAAACTTCTAGATAGTCTAGTCAACAAGTTCAAAAACGTGAAAAATAGAGATAAAGGTCCTAAAAATATGAGCGATGGCTCATTCGATACGGAATCACCTCTAGAAAAATGTTTTTGAAGTATTTTGGTGCAGGTTAAAAATTATGATTAAACTTTTTTTTGTTCAGGGCTCGATTCTTTCAAGTGTTAAGAAGATACCTACTAGAATTTAAAAAAAAAATTTAAATCACATTTCATGTTATAAAAAATATATTTTTAGGACCTTTATCTCTATTTTTCACGTTTTTGAACTTGTTGACTAGACTAAGAAGGAAGAACTAGAGCAAAAATACTAGAAGAAAAAATCATTGTTAGGAAACCTGATCGTTGGAGAAGGATTAAATATCCCATAATATTACTGTTCAGTAATATTTTACAGTATTAAAATTATTGTTCTCTTCACAGATACACAAAACAAGAAATCTCCAAGATCACAAGCGTAATCACAACTTCAGAATACTGTCTCGAAACTACAATACATTTAGAACAAAAACTAAAAGAAAAAGTCAGCCCGAAACTATCGGACAAAATAGATTTAACTCCCGAACAAGATTTATTCCACAAAATAATAAATAATTGCATTCAAATGCTTGTTCAAGATTTAGAAATGGCGTGCGAACCAGCGCTTCAAGCTATGACTAAAATATCTTGGCTTAACTTTGACAATGTAGGCGACCAAAGTTCTTACGTCACTCAAATTATAATGCACCTCAAAAAAACAGTTCCTAATTTAAGAGATAATTTATCTTCATCTAGGAAATATTTCACCCAATTTTGTATAAGATTCGCTAATTCTTTTATACCTAAATTCATTCAAAATGTGTATAAATGCAAGCCGATTTCGACTGTTGGGTCCGAACAATTATTGTTAGATACTCATATGTTGAAAACGGCTCTTTTGGAATTACCTTCAATAGGTTCTGAGGTCAAAAGGGCTGCCCCGGCCACTTATACGAAAGTGGTTCTCAAATTGATGACAAAAGCGGAGATGGTTCTCAAATTGGTTATGGCTCCTTTGGAAGGGAATTTAGAGGGCTTTGTCGCACAGTTTGTGAAACTACTACCGGACTGTTCTTTAGCGGAATTTCATAAAGTATTAGATATGAAAGGTGCTAAGCTGTCTAAAGCTCAAATGAGCAATTTGGACGCTGTTTTCAAAGATGCTTGTAAGTCTGGTGAGGTTAAATAGACAAAAATGGCGGGAAATTTGACGTTTTGTTTATGAAGTTAACGGTTACTGGTTACAAGATCTTATAGCTTATTAAAATTATTGCTTATTCGATAATTTTGTAAATGACCTTAATGTCGAATTGTTTTTTTAATAAATGCAGGTCATTTACTTTAAGCTTCACGAGAGTTTTTTTTCTACAGAAAAGTGTTACATTTAAATATAGTTAAGGACAGAAACATTCCATTAGATTATATAATTAAATAAATTGTGTTAGTATCTATTTTTGTCATCTACAGTTTATATTAAGATGCTTAAATACTTTAGTCCTGGAACCAAGTGATAAATATTCTACATTTATTTTAAATCATTGTAGTATTTAGTTTATAAGTACTTACACTAATTTATTTTTAATTAAATATTCATATAATTAAAGGCAAAAAATACTATTTTTTTGTTGTTTTTTTTTCTCGTATACTCAATAATGACGGTGATTTCCTCCAACTGAAAAAAAAGTTCTTTGTGTAGAGGATGAATGTCAAGGTCCGATGATGGAGCTGGAAGGTGGCTAAGGGAACTCCGTCATTAAGCAAGATAACCTCATCGTGTTCAGGCTCTAATGAAGCGTCCTAATGAGATCTTTGCGTAGAGGATGAATGTCAAGCTCTGATGATGGAGCTGGAATGTGGCTATGGGAATTCCGTCAATAAGCAAGATAATCTCATCGTGTTTAGGCTCTAATGAAGCGTCCTGATGAGATCTTTGTGTAGAGGATGAATGTCATGGTCTGATGATGGAGCTGGAAGGTGGCCATGGGAACTCCGTCATTAAGCAAGATAACCTCATCGTGTTCAGGCTCTAAAAAAGCGTCTTGATGAGTTCTTTGCGTATAAGATGAATGTTAAGGTCTGATGATGGAGCTGGAAGGTGGCCACTGTCTGTTTGTTCTGGCTTCGGACGGGCTGACTTTCAATGGCTGATAGTTTATGTTATAACGAGTAACTTAGGCTATACTTATTTTAGAAATTGTTGTTTTTTAAAATTCTCGATGAAGTTCAAGGATGGTATTTACAGCGAGAAAAAATCGAATCGTTGACATTTAATTCAGATTGGCGCAGACGAAGTTGCGCGGGGCAGCTAGTAATATTATAAAGAGGAAAGATTTGTTTGTTTGTAATGAATAGGCCGAACTACTGGATCGACTTCAAAAATTCTTTCACCTTTGGAAAGCTACATTATCCCCAAGTAACATGGGCTATATTATATTTAAAAAAAATTAGGGATCCTTTCTAAAACTCCAATAATGTAACATAAGGTGTAAAAAATTACCTGAAAAATTCCTTAAAAAAACTATTGACAGTAGAACAAAATGATGTACTACGAGTTTTTAGGTTTTAGTAAGACAAACAAAAAAGTCCACGACAGCATATATCTAACTAACTATAACTATAGTTTAGTCACAATAACCGCTTTTATGTTTATAAAAATATTTTCCCAAGATTGAATTTAACGTTAAATGAGTATCGTTATATTAACCCATATGCCCCGCCCGGGTTTGTGTTGAACCGCACTAAAACCTCCAACCGCTCACACTCAGCGTCCGAACTCCGGCTGAGGCCAGAACCCAGCACGGGGTTATGAGGGACGGCGCGACGCGTTACGCCATCGGCACTCTTTTCCGTCGCTCTATTAAGAGTATTAATGTAGAAGTAAATTACTTTCTGTGTTATGCCAATCGGACTTTTCGTTTAGAAGTTATCACGAGTATAAAACGCAATGAATACCTATGTGGATGCACAGTGGGCAGCGCAAATAATAACGCGACGGCATTGCGAGTACTGTTTGAACCCCTTTGTAACGCAGACGAAGTTGCGCGGGTCAGCTAGTAAGGAATAAACCTTTAAAAATCATTACAGAACAGATATCATTACTTAATTTAATTTATTACATTAAATCATAGTTTTTCAATTAATATAATATTTTTAAGTTATCAAAAAAAAAAAGGGAAACCATCTTCAGGTTTCTCCATTCTGATAAGTAAGACTAATAATGATATAAACATATCAAATATTTATCATAATAATATTATAAAGGCGAAAGTTTGTATGTATGGATGTATGTTTGTTACTCTTTCACGTAAAAACTACTGAATGGATTTGAATCAAACTTTACCACAATATAGCTTATACATTAGAATAATACATTTTTGAACCCCTTTGTAACGCAGACGAAGTTGCGCGGGTCACCTAGTTATTAATAAAAGTAATACATTTTCTTAAGTCTATTCTTCAAAACTCGTGCCAATCGTGTTCCGCCTCCTTCGTTCGGAAATAGAACGCCACAAAAACATATAATTAAATTATTAGCTATGAGTAAAAACAAAAGAGGAATGGTTTTCTTCTTCTTTTTTCGAGTTCACATTTCCGACAGCGATTAGACTGAACGACATGTTTGCATTAGCATTTCCTGTTTACGAAAAAGTCAAACTGTAAACAAACATGGTGCGGCCGAGCTGTCAAACTCAGTCACCCGTGGAACACCGCTAGATGTGGTAGTACCGTTAAATTCTGGAAAATGTTTCGTTTTCCAGCAAGAAAATGCATTTATATAATTAAAGTAGCAATATTATCTACGTTAGTGATCGCTTTAATAACTTTTTTCGAGCAATGGCGGGGCGGAAAACGTGTGGTGAACGCGGTTTTTTCAGATCCTATTGAGGCTGAATATGAAAAGCAGATACTGGAGGATGAGGCTCGTATCATCCCAGGGTTGGGAGATGGGGGTGTGGCGGCGTATTTGACGGGAGAAGACAAGCGTCTTGGCGAGGAATCGGAGAAAAAACTTGCCATGAACGTGTACTTAAGCGACAGAATAGCATACAATCGAACACTAAAAGGTGAGACGATTTCACTGTTTTTTCTTCGATAAAATCTAGTACAAATCTTCATATAGCGACATATACTCGTGTGAAATGTCTGAGAATATTGTCGAGAAAGTTCCAATCGCTTTGGCTAAATTTTTAAGTGAAGTTTGTTACTTTTATTCATCACTATAATCAGACTGGAAGTAATAAAAAACTCATAAACCTAAAACTGCTTAGAAGTTTTCTAAACAATAGTTTTATTGTGTTTGGGAAACAAGTTAATGATAATTAAGTTTGATCCAAGATAGTTTTAATAAATTTTGGATGTAAACATTATTTTCAGTTATACAAAACAAATATCCAATAAATAAAATTTACACATCTATTTAAATATCATTGATTTATTCAATTAAAATACATTATTTACAAAAAATTTGAACATAACATATAGTACTTAACCAGTATAGTGTCCGACGTATGACCCTTACTACATATTAATTATAATTTTGACAGATTACCGCAACCCAGCATGTGACCGTGTAATCTACGATGCAGAACTACCGTCTGTCTCGGTCATCCTGATATTCCACAATGAACCATACTCCGTCGTAATAAGGACTATTTGGAGTGTCATCAACAGTGCAAGAAGAGACCAGCCTTGGTATTCGAAGGCGAATTTCGTTGAACGAAGTACAGGAAGAACTATGCAGTTAGGTATGTAAATTTGAACTAAACTTTCAAATAGAGAGGATTTTTCATTGCATTTTAAGTCTTAAGGGACTTGAGTATTAACTTGAGAAAAGCAAAATAATTTTAACTCAACTCTAATTTAAACCTCCATTGGGGAGGTTATTTCTACTCTCATTATTATGAAGGATTTATCATTGCATTTTAAGCAAAATATCTCCATGTGAATGAGATTCAATACTGGATTTTCGTATATGTGTATCACGTGAGAAAGAAGAAAAAGAAAGAAGATAAAGTTAGAAGAGATATTTGTTATTCTTTCAATTTCAAAGTTTCCGGCACCCATCATCTACAATATTAAAATTTTCTTAAACCTCATTTAAAAAGGGACATGTCAGCACTCTTCGAACACCAAGGACGGGAGTCCATACTATTACGGGGCAAAAACATACACAGCAGTTCCAAGTAAAAGCAATTCAACATTTCTAGGTTACCCAGGCCAAGACCCGACATCGCCATTTGTCTATTTAAAAGAGATTATATTAGTGGATGATAATTCCACTCTACCGGAGCTTAAAGGAAAACTGAGCTATTACGTCAGAACGCGTCTACCTCCAGATCTAATTAGGATTCTTCGTTTACCAGATCGGTATGTACTTTTCACTTAGTTCATAGGCACATGAACAACAGAATGAATGCAATTGAAAATACACCAATCGTGCGTAACTACACGACATTTTGAATCAACATCATGAATAACAAAATGAAGTTTCAAAGAACGTGTGCGTGTAATATTTTATTAGTGTGCTAAACAAATTGAGTGTCATCGGCGCCCTCTAACGTCAGAATGTCGTGTAGTTACACGCCATCGGTGTACTTGCAACTGGCTTCATTCTATTGGATCCAGACATAATTTTATGATAGGCACTGGCACATGGTGCAATGACAAGATTTTTAAACGGTTTTATTTAGCTCACCCCGTTTGTTTTTTTAACGGCAACTGTTATTAGTCTACAAGTGTTGCCAGCGTCGTGTTATAGCTATGCACAGCGAGAGGAAAATAACTATTTTAATAAACATAGAATCCAGTAACCTACCTGGCACCTAAAATAAATACATTGAATAAAGGACAAGATTTTGTCCATCTTCAAACGAGGCTTGGAGGGAGTCCTTAAAGGTAGATCGCGAATTCGAACCTACTGCCTGTAAATCTTACTTTGCAAAATGGTTTATGTGCTATTTTAAGCCATTTATCACTACAGTAGGACCTCGATTATCCGGACTAATTGTTGTCAGTAGGCATCCGGATAATTGAAAGTCCGGATAATCCAAGATATGAAGAAAAACGGACTTTTTGCATATGTACATATGTAGAGTCTGTATCATACATATGTAATGTTAAGTGTTTATTTAAAACAACAAATACATATGAGCGAAAATCAACGTTTATTAAGAAATTGTACATAATGTACGTATAATTTGCTTACAATAATTATGTATGTATTTGGTAATTTGCATTAGGTAATCATGAAATAAAATAATTAGTTTAATTTGGTTTAAAATATTTGGTAATTGTCGTTTTTAAGCGTCTTCTAAAAGTTCATGTTTCGGTTTCTTCATCATTTTCCGATGTTTACTCCCGTCATCACAATCCAATTTGCAGGTGTACGACAAAATTGAATCAGTATTTTTCTTGATATCACTTATCGTGGATGTACCCACACCATACTTATCAGCTAACTTACGACCGGTTTCTCCTTTTTTTAATGAATCAATAATATTTATTTTATCTTTAAGTGATAACACCACTCTTTTACGCTTTGACATTTTAAAATTTGTTGACGTGACACGCACGTTAAAACGAAGTAACAATTGCCGTCTAACTAAAACAATAAGAAACGCGTGTAGCGGCTAGGCCGTCCCGCCGCCCGCACCCTGCGGGAGGTGCGGGTGGGGCGACGGGCGCGGACGGCACGAGTGGCGCGGCGTTATGCAAGTTTTGACATGTTAATGTTAGAATAAACTCGTCGCGATTGGCAGTCCGGATAATCGCGAATCCGGATAACTGAGGTCCGGATAATCGGGGTCCTACTGTATTTAAAAAGTATGAAAGAAATCATCACGTTTTACGTAACATTACTCTGCATATTTTTTATTGCCATTTAGGCAGACAAACCAAATTATCATCGCTCATGGACCTCTGCAATGTCAGAGGACTCTGCCCCGCTACCTAAGACATACCATTACGGACTTTCTTCAAGCCTCGTTTGAAGAAGGACAAGTCATAAGTGGAGGAGAGCGCATTACATAGCCAGACGGTGCGTGGCAGAAAATCTTGAAACGAACCGTGGATGGCCGATGGTACCATTTTAGAAAGAATTAAAAACCCTTTTTAAAGTATGCAATTCCACCACCCTGGGTCAACCATGGTGGATTACGCTGACTTCTAAGTACACCTGAACCAACCAATTCGATATTGTAGAATAGGGCTGACCCAAGCCCGAATGGCGGGTAGTCGGGCCTCCACAGCAGAGGTCATGATATTCCTCGATTCCCACTGCGAAGGAAACCGCGATTGGATCAGACCTCTATTGCAAGAGATTAAGGATACGAATGCGGTGGTCGTACCTCTTATAGATATTATTGAACAGGACAATTTTAAATATGAATCGGGAAGAAGGGAGTTCGAGGTGATTTTATATGGGGTGTTTCGGAATACTGGATGTAGTGTACAGGGTGGAAATACATTTAGTGGGCATTGTTTTTATTTAAGATGCTACGGCTTTCCCAAGCCTTTCCCAAGCCATATACCAGACAACCATTAAAACCGTAAATTTATAAATTTCCTAGGTAATTTATAAACTATAGATTTCCAAAGGACAGATAAATTGCGCTATTTTACGACCTCACTTTCGCAAATTTATCACTACGACGTTTTCTGGTATAATTATAAACCAATAACAGAAAAGCAGGTTTTTATATTTACGAAAACGTAGTCGTAAATTTATACAATTTATCCCACGAAAGTTTATAAATTTCCTATTATTTATAAATTTACAATTCTTGTTGTTTTTCGATGACATGCATCTTATGACATGGAAAAAGTTTAATCGATCTCAAAAAGAAAACTGTATAAAAATGTCATGTAACGTCACTAATAGTATCTTATTAAAATGATGCTCACTTGTTTGGTAACACCCTGTATAGTAAACGTGTGATAAATATATTATCAACTCATTTAGTACACCCTGTGTATAACAGTTCCTTATAAAGTCGTGATTAAGATGGCGTAGTTTGTGAACGTAATTTTAGGGGGTTTTATAGTATAGTAATTTTTCACTGTTTTTTTACAATAGTTAACTAAAAACATTTGGGTGTGTGGGTTACACATTTTGTGTACTAAAGTAAAGTAGTTGGATAGTACAGTTTTTTCAGAAGATGAAAAACTTAATGGGTGAAAAAAATAATAATTTCCATCGAAGTCAATAAAACTATAAAATTTGCATAAAAATAATAAAGTGACGTTTTAAAAGTAAAGTTATTGAATTCGATTCGGGCATTAATAATATATCGTAAATAATATGCAAATATAATATTATTTAAACTATACAATAAATAGACACATGAATATTATTATACTTTATAATTATGTAACTGAAAATTATAATTTTACGTTTTAGGTATAACTAAATAAAATTTTCACGAGAGGACATTCACTAAAAAACATATTTTGTGATTCAAAATTATCTATTGTCTAATAAAATTACCAGAAAATAATTAATTAGATAACTTTTAAAATACTTTAAAATATTTAATATCATGTAGCAGTAAAGTGCTAGCTAATAAAAGTAAAACGAGCCCAAACACGACAGGTCTATCCTTAAGTACAGAAGTATCCGATTCCATCACCAGATCAGCTCCATGGTACCATATCACGCGATATACACATGCGTGCAAAATTTAAGTTCAATCAAAAACCGGTCTGGTCAAATTCAACTCTTAAGATTCCACCAACTTACATAATTACATTTAATGAAAGCTTTTCAAAATGTGTTGAATTTTTTGACAACTTCTATGCTATGACAACGAAGTTTGAAGAAACTTGGGACAGTGTCCCCTGACATTGCATGGGTCCATGAGCCACGGTAACTTCTGACCAAAAAAAACTTATGCCTCAAGACGTTTCCAGCGTGGGTCTGATCAGAGCCCGCTTAGCAGGCGCAAGATACGCCACATCAGACACCATGGTGTTCTTGGACTCTCATTGCGAACCCCAGAGAGACTGGCTTCGACCCCTGCTTCAGGAGTTGAAGACTTCCACCAAAAGCGTCCTGGTTCCTATCATTGATGTGATAGACCATTCCAATTTCTACTATAGCGTCCAGGAAACCAACTCGTTTCAGGTCAATAGATTTGTTTGAAAACTACGCTATTTCAAGTTGTAGATGTCGTATTATGTATATTTGTCTTTTTGCTTTTTTGTGTTGTTTTTTTATTTTATTCCACAAAACTCAAAGTTGTAGAGCATGATGACTGCTTTAAAAATTTCATTCTGTGAAGTTAACAAGTGTGCATTTTGTCTATTTGTAGACAAAAATAGTATTTCATTGATAAAACTTTAACTCTTATACCACGTTATATTCTATTTATATAAATACCGCTAAAACGCAATTTGGCGTCACTATTGATTTAAAAAATACATTTTGCCTATGGTTTTCTCTACAAAACAGTTTTTCAGTCAATCGTGACGTCACTCTCTTAGAGCGACGTTTCAGCAAAGATGGCGGAAAGCAGTAATTTTTACTTTTTTTTTATTAAGAATTTTGGTAATCTCAAATAATCAATATTCATTATTGATTTGATTTTTTTTAAACATTCATCATGCCTATAGTCTCAAGATCTCTAGTAAACGTAACGTTTCTTGCAATTATTAATGAAACTCGATACAAATGGATACTTCTGCTAATGTAATTTTGATTTTAGTATCTGTACTTACATTTTTTAGACTTTAGTTTTCTTTTCACTCAATTCCTTACAAATTTAATATCAGAGTATTTAGTCAATGAATTTGATTTAGCGTAGTTTTCTAGTTGTCTAGTGTTGATAATTCTGCTTCTGCAGTCAGTACACGGGTCGTTTCATAAATTAAGATTTTTTGCGTTTTTGTAACAGCACAGTTTTTATTTTTTGCACGATTTTATGCACCTTTGCAAAATCTATGATTTCTGGTTGGCAATAAGCTGTTGGTAAGATAATATGTAGGATGTGTTTTTATTACTTTAATCTTCGTATTTTCAGAAAACTAGAAATCCCAGTTAAGTTTTTTTTTGCTTTAATGTATTTTCTGCAATTCCAAAATTTAAATAGCTATGTAAATTATCATAAATTAAAGGCTAGTAAGACACTTATATATATTTTAAGCATAAGGCAAAATATATTTAGGCTATTCATCTATTTAAGTTGATATGATATCTTTTTCACAATACAATTCTTGATCTTAGATTCTTCAAAATTATTAATGTGATGATATAAATAAAAAGAAAGGTATATAAAATTATTTAATGATAGTTTCAAATGTATAACAATCATTTTCGGACCCAATGAAGGTGGACGATGCAGTGCTTCAATACAGTATAAAAGAAAAATGGCTTCCGCTCTGGGCATCCGACGTAGTCTGAAGACCTTTTCAGAAGAGGACCTTATTTTCACCAATTTATGCTTTTTTCGTGTTATTTGTTATTGAAAGTACTAGCTGTTACATTTTGTCGTTTTGTTGCCGTTGTGGCAATTAACAGTGTTGTGGCAAATTCATAAGCTTTGTTTTGTTTTCGTTCACAGTGTTATGAGGTGCACTTTTTTTCTTTTTTGCAGCAATAGTTGCTTACACTTTGACGTAATTTTACTCGATTTTACTCTTAACTATTACGAGAAGATAAGTATCGATGGTGTAAAAATGAAGAAATTATTACTTAATGTAAAAAAACTTAATGACTGAACATGAAAAAATAACGTTTCACCACACTATATATAAATTAACACGTTATAAACAAAAAGTTAACGTACTTTAAGAAACTAGGGAATAACGTACATCGCATCTGTGTCTATGTCTGACTCTATGTTTTGATCTTAAAATGAGACCACACGAAAAAATCATTGAAAACAACCATAGACAACAAAACAAGATTACCTCAAAAAAAAAATACAATTTCAAGACTACGGTTCCAGGCAAGGTCTGATGAAGGCCCGTCTGACGGGAGCAAGGGCAGCCAGGGGTGATGTCCTCATATTCCTTGACGCTCACTGCGAAGCCGGTACCGATTGGCTCAGACCACTTCTTCAGAGGATCACCCACAAGCGTGACGCGGTTCTCACACCACTTATAGACGTGGTAGACCAGACCAGCTTCAAGCTGGAGGCTGCTGAGTATTTTCAGGTTATTACTAAACAGCATGTGGTGGATTGTTAAATTAGTTGTCCACGAGCAACTTCGTCTGCGTCACAGAGGGATATAATCCTATAGCCTTCCTCTATAAATGGTCTATCCAACACTGAAAGAATTTTTCAAATCGGACCAGTGGTTCCTAATATAAGCGAATTCAAACAAACAAACTCTGGAAATCAACTAAAAACAAGTTAAGACTAACTGACCAATCTGACAAATATATCAGATTTTTTTGATACTCGAAGAACTAAGGTCATGGTATTTTAGCTTTATTACTAATAGCATGATCCGGTGGATTAAGAATTTAAATCCGGCTCGAAGGACCAAACTCTGGATTTCACTTTTATTACTTGAACAAGATTATAGCATTATTGTCAATGCTGACTAACAGCATGTTGGAGATTTCGCTTCAGGTGCGAATGACCAAGTGAATCTGAAGTATTGGCTCGAAAGACCACGATAGTTAATTTGTGGTTGTAGGACTGTCTGATTGTCTTGTAGACTTTGGATGTGTTTCGAAGAATAAATAACATGATCCAGAGGATATTGAGCTTTAACTGTATGGTTTAAGGTGTATTTTGGTTGTGGTGCAGGTTGAGCATGTGAATAGGATTCTAACTTATTAAAAAAAATATTGGTACAGACGTTGAATTATGCGCTTAGCAACATATTTTGCGATTCGGTTTTATACTATAGACTAACTGGCTCTCGCAACTTCGTCTGCGTCACTTTTAAATTATATGGAACATAAAAAAAGATTTGGCCAAATTTCACATTTTGCGAATCATTTTTATACCATAGATTATTATATAGGCTTTGTATTTTAATTCTAAATGCAAAATCATATAAAAGAACGGTTTTATCAGTTTTCACGCTTCATACGAAGTTAATTGAATGAACGTGAAACGATTATGAACAAGTACTATTTGTACAGTAGTATTTTTGAATAGAATTGCATTGCAAAGGTTATTGACCAATGGAATTAGAAAAAAAATAAAGGAACAACAACCTATAAATTCTACAGGCTGATTCGTCAATGATGGAACATATATTGAAGGTCATGTTAGTTGATATAAAAAATATAGTAAAATAGTAAAAATATAACAAAAGAACATGGTATACAACTTTACTTTTCTGAAATCGGGAAACGTTAGTAAAAAAAACTACACTCAAAAATAAAAAACACGTCAATGAAAGTATTTATAGAACAGCTGAAAATATTGATAAAGTTTAGAGAACAAAGAAGGTACATAGAATACTAATAAAAACTAAAACAAAAAACTACGTTATAAGTAGAATAGTAGCTACTCAACTGGGATCGGCAACCAAATTGGTTTGTTTACTTTTGTCAAGTCTGTGGCTGGAGCCAAAATTGAGCACAGTTCAAAAACTGGTTTTGTTTACAATTTTTTAATTGTCAGCGTCGTTTAGTAATAAAAAATTACAAAAATATAACTTTTAATTAAAAATCAAAATTAATAAATGTTGGAAAAAAATGTTTTCAAAAAGGGGCTCAAACACGGTATTGATTCAAAACGAAGTCCCCAGTTTCGCCATCTAGCGAATAGTGAGTTTGCAATAAAAAAAAATTTAGGTCCTTCATCATACCGATATCACTAGATTATTTTAATAGCAAAATTTTTGGCTGGTTTTTATCAATTTTCACTAACACTGGGCTTGTAGCTATTATAACTTAATTGTAAGTACTGTAAGTAGCTTAGCTTGGCTTATTTTCTGTAGTATTTAATATGTGGTAATAGTTGAAATATGATACAATTTAACTAACTGAATCTTGACCTACCATAAGCTCATTTTGCTAAACCCCATAAAAGTAAGTAGGTCGAAATTAGCTTGAAACGTTGAAGTGATTTATACGCGATAGATCCATACAATTATTGTATATGGAGTCAACATCATGAAGCCAATGAAGCCAATTTAAAGTACACCGATCGTGCGTAACTACAAGACATTCTAAAACATTATGAATAACAAAGTGAAGCAAAGATCTTTGTGTGTGTAATATTTTATTAGTGTGCTAAAATAATTGAGTGTCATCGGCAACTTCTAACGTCAGATAGACGAGTTGTTACACGCGATTGGTGTACTTTCAATTGGCTTCATTCTGTTGTTCATAATGTTGATTCCAGATGTAATAATTCTATGGATAGATCTTACAAATATGATCTTACTTCGAAAGTTACAAACGAAAAGACAGACAAATGTGTCATGATTCAGTCTGTTTGATTGTACATATTAATGGATGTTGTTATGTCGATTCGTTAGTTTCGATTTAGTCTTTTTACCTTTACTATTACTTGTATACCTTCTTACCTGCTATTAAGACTCTTTTGGACCGACTTCCAAAAACAAGGAGATTATCTTTTGTATTTTTTAAGGTAACCTCATTACTTAAATTTGTGTGGACCGATTCAGGTGTTTCTTCTTTCAGATAAAAGGTGTTGGGGCTTTGGATCTGTGTTCAATAACGTATATTTTTTGTGCGTGTATACGTGTACTTATATCTTTTCTAGATCAACCGATTTTGATGATTTTAAAGCAGACACTTTGAACATAATCTTTCATAAAGACTGGTAGTTTTTGCGCTATTCTTGAAAGATTGGAAGTCGGTCATTTTTTTGTCAAAACGTTACATAAATTGGCTTTTTTTTCTTTTTTTTTTTGGGATATGTATTCATATAGCCGGATTTGGGTACAGGTTGGTGGATTCACGTTTACTGGTCACTTCATGTGGATAGATGTCCCAGAAAGAGAGAAGAAACGACGCGGCTCAGACATTGCGCCGACTTGGTAAGCCCATTTTGTTATTTAGGTAAACCACATTTCATCATAAGTCCGTAAACGTCCAATGCTAGACATAAGAGGAGGAACCTCACCACAACGACCGGACCAAAACCACCAGTGGCTCACACTCAGCCAGTGGCGAAGAGTCAATTTCCTTAAGAGAAAAGTCGATACAAGAATATATTTTGTTTTCATTCCATTATCGTACGAACTGTCGTTTTAGTCGCGTAAATGGGAATGGGGTTATATAAAGCCTTCTCTGCTGCACTCAGCATCCCAACCTTGGCTGACACGATGCGTTACACACTACTAACATAATATATTGTCAGAATCACTCATATTTTTAAACAGGACACAGTGGATTAGACTGACTTATTTCATTTGACAGATTCCATTCTTCAATAAATATCTAAAATACACAATAAATCCAGATCTAAGATCAAAAGCTTGCGAAACTCGTGTTTTCCTACTCCTATCATCTACTGATTTAATCCATTGCGGAGCCCAAGACAAGTTAGCTTTCCCTCGAGTTCCTAGGCTTCACTGCTCAGAGTCATTACGGTGGTCGCCTCTGTGGATACCACCTACACAGGAGTTACAGTGATGGGAGTGAGATGTGAACAAATGCCCGAAAAGATCCAAAATCCTTAATATCGAGTTCCCCCAACTTCAGGTCTCCAACAATGGCAGGCGGTCTGTTCGCCATCAACCGCGCGTATTTCTGGGAGCTCGGAGCGTATGACGAGCAAATGGCCGGCTGGGGCGGGGAGAACTTGGAAATGTCGTTTAGGATATGGCAGTGTGAGTACATAATAAACTGGAGTTACAGTGTAAACTATAATTATACAGGGTGGATCTGTAATACTTTTATTATCGGGTTATCGGTGTGGTCGGGTGGAATCTTGCAAGCTAAATTTGACAAACATCGATGGTTTCCGATTGAGCTGACATTTTGGACGCAGGTGTTTATCGCGTGACAATGTAATAATATGATCAAATGACTGATCTGATGATATATTCGGAAAATCATAGGAACTCTTGTACTAAACAAGATAGACGCGTCGTGTTTAGGCTCGTTTCACTTGTATTAGCTAACACTCTACTGCTACTTGATATCTAGGATTTTAAAGCTTGTAGGTTTTTAAAAAGTTTTGTTTAAAATAAATGACGCATTTGGAAGTTCGCATTGATAATCGCTAATACACCATATGATATTGAAAAAAGTTTAATTGATTTCATAAATAATAGTGGTTCTAAATTGTATTTCGACAGATCATTCACCACACAGCTGGTCCAAGGTTACAGATCCACCCTGTATACAGGTCGAATATCAAAGGCTCAACCTGCCCTTTTAAATGAGCCCATACTCGATGTATTTACGACATTCCATTCTCAAGATAATTTGTGCGGTGATTTCAATTGTTTGGTGGTAAGAGGCAAGAACCCCCTCCCTAGTCAAAACATTTTAATACTTCGTCTTAAATGAATATTCGGCCTAAAATCGACATTTTCAACCCCAACATTTTGATAAAATTCGTTAATTATCCCTGCAGGTGGTGGAACATTAGAAACGGTGCCCTGTTCAAGGGTAGGACATGTGTTCAGAAGTTTCCACCCCTACGGACTTCCCGCACAAAGCGATACTCACGGTAAGATCTTTTTTTTTTTTTTTTTTTTCAGTTGGAGGAAATCACCGGATCCCCGCCCGCCCCGCGGGCGGTGTATGTGGGAGTTGAACCTCACTAAAACCTCCAACCGCTCACACTCAGCGTCCGAACCCCGGCTGAGGCCAGAACCCAGCACGGGGTTTGGAGGGACGGCGCGACGCGTTACGCCATCGGCATGCTTTCCCGTCGCTCCGTCCCCGGACGCCGAACCGGTAGCCGCCGGCGAATACGGCCACCGGCTCTCTCGGTCGGCGGGCTCTCCGAAGCCCGCCAAGATGGGACCGCGTGTCGCCCTCCCACGGAATACCCCGCTGGGTCAGAACCAGCGTGGGTCGGGGAGCGCGGTCTACCATCCCCCGGATGCTCTAGCGCTAAGGGCGTGTTGAGCGAGACACGGCACCTTCTTGGGTCCCCGCTCGCACTCACATGCGTTGGGGACCCGAAACTCTTAGGGGGCCAGAATCCGGGCGAGATCCCGGTCCCGGCCCCCTGCTCGACGGCGGCGGGTTGGCAAGTTGAGAGCGGCGTAAAGCCTCTCTCTCGCAGCCCCCGCCACCTGCTTCTGCGAGATGGTGGACTCGCAGAAGTCGAGCATCGCCTTCCAGGACTCGTCGCTCTCGAGCATCGACGCCGCGACGCCCGGGAGCGACAAGTCCGGACCTATTTGTTGGACCAGGACACAGCGCTGCCTCTCCCATGCGGGGCAGCGCGCGAGCGTATGCTCCGGCGTGTCCTGGTCACATCCCACGCAATGGTGGCACCTCGCCGTCGGCTCGGCCTTGATCCGGTGCAGATACCGACCGAAACACCCGTGCCCGGTCAGCACCTGCACCATCCAGAAGGTGAGGCGTCATCTGCCACGACCCACCCAATCATCTAGGATCGGGCGGATCGCCTCGACGGTCCGTAGACCCCATGTGGGGTTAGCGAGACGTCGTTTCCACGCTTCTACTACGGACCGCCGAGATTGGACCTTCCTGTCGCGAACCGCTTCCCGCAGGGGACGTATCACGCCCCGGGCGCGGAGGTCGCATCGCCAGCGATAATCGCCAGCTAGCGCCTCCGCCTCCAGCTCCCAGGGCGGCGTCCCCGCCAGCACGCACGCCGCCTCAAAAGCGACGGTGCGGTAACCGCGGACACGGTAAGATCGTGACAACTTTTCGTAACATTTTTTTCCGTCTAGCCCCCTTTTACAACGCGCGATAAGGAACTTCGTTCCAAAAACCTTATAATCAGCTATAAATAACTATAATTTACAACACTTAATTTTAATCCAGGACATAGAACGTAACTTCATTAACTTAACGTTTTTTACATAAACCTTGTATTTTTGTATGCTATTACGTTCTATAGTTAATTTTCTGAAATAGGTATAAACACAGCTCGAATGGCCGAAGTATGGATGGATGAATACGCAGAACTATACTACTTGCATAGACCAGACTTGAGGGTAAGTGGGTTTAAGATCTCCTTTTACAGGTCAAAGTATATTTTTCCTGCTCCAAATTTGGTAAAACTTTACCTTTAGTCTGAGAGCTAGTGCCTATTTTTGTACAGATATTTGAGGTAAGCTGAAGCTATGGAAGCTTGGTCCATAGTTCTCTTGATATACCACGGAAGTACTCGGAACTGCAGACCTGGCTGCTAAGTAAAAAAATAGATCTACTCAAAGTAAAGTTATGAAGGAACAAACATAAAAATATAAAATAATAGTTTTATTACAAAAATGAAAACGCTATGCTACCAAAACTACCAGTCAGATCTTTATCAGATGTATATGACACTAGCTGCCCGCCGAACTTCGTCTGCGTCGAAAAATAAAAAAATAAATTTAAGAGTGGACTACCTCTAACATTTAGGGGGATGAAACATAAATTTTGGCCTATTCTCAGAGATACCGGATAAGCACAAAAAAAATCATCAAAATCGGTCAAGCCGTTTCGGACGAGTATGGCAACGAAAACTGTGACACGAGAATTTACCTATATTAATCTAACCTAATTTACCTACGTTCAGCTTTCACCTTTCATCTGACACCAGAATCATTCAAATCGGTCCACACAAACTAAAGTTATCGAGGAACAAACATTATTAAAAAAATACAGACGAATTGAGTACCTCCTTGTTTTTGAAGAACACTTATTTTCGATGTTAATTTTCCAGAATAATCCTAAAATCGGCGACGTCACCCATAGAAAGATTTTACGCGAGAAACTCAAGTGTAAAAGCTTTCAATGGTTCCTCGATAATATCTATGAAGACAAGTTCGTTCCCGTACGAGATGTCTACGGTTTTGGAAGGTAAGAATCGAGCGGAACCTCGATTAGTCAAATTTAAAGGAAACTTGAATACAAGCTTTGAGATCCTGGATATCATGTAAAGTGCTAGCCAAGACAAGTAAAATGAGCCCAAACACGATAGGTGTGTCTTTTTAAGAGTACTACCTATACATAGGTTTAAGAAAAGTATTAAAGAACGTCTGTGCAAGAAAGCCTACTATAAGGTCAATGATTACCTGGACGATTGCACAAAGTGGGAATGAGTTGCTCGACAAGGTCGTTTCATTATCATAATCGATTTTTTTTTGTATATTTAAGGAAAAATTGTATTGTATTGATAAAATAACTAAAAAAAAAAAAAAGCTCGTATTACAAAAAAGACATACCCGCTGAGTTTCTTGCCAGTTCTTCTCAGGACGGTGTCTACAGTTATTATTTTTTGTGTCCGAACTGGTGGTAGCTTTTAACTTTTGACGTCAACAAGAATGAGCACGTTGAAAATAAAGTATTTCATTTCATAAGTACCATCAGATCAGCGCCATTTTGTTATATTATTGCATTCAACATAATTGGACATTGTGCGCCACTGAGTCGCACTATGCTCTGTAATTGGAAAACTACCTTAGTTTACAAGAGTATTCGACTCTAATGTTTTTTACAAAGCCCTTTAAACTAAAACTTATCCTCAAGGTTCAAAAACCCAGCATCAGGGTTCTGCCTGGACACCATGCAACGAGACGGCGAGGCTGCCCCTCTCGGCGTGTATCCTTGTCACTCCACGCTGCAGGCCACGCAGTACCTGTCTCTGTCACTGGCGGGCGAGCTGCGGGGCGAGGAGAGATGCGTTCAGGTGCAGTTTACCAGGTATCTGATAACATTTAGGGCTGTTTAGTACATCAGTGGGCCATTTCAGGTGAAATTGACGATGATGGGAACCATTTAAGGGGGCGTCCATAAATTACGTGAGGTGTTTTTTGAAATTTTCAGCCCCTCCCTCCCCCCTTGGTGAGATTTCGTGAGATTTTATTCAACCCCATCCCCCAATCTCACGTTAGTTTTTTTACATAAACGCGTTGAATTGTTATTCTAAAAACAAAAAAACAATTTGCTTCGTGGTTTTGTTTACGACTAGTTAAGACTAGTAATGAAAATTGCTGAGAGTTTAACCATAAGTGTGATAAAAAATTTACAATTATACAATACTTCTTTTTCCGAGAATCTGGATTAAGTGGACTAAATAGAATATTTTTTTTTGTTTCAATCAGAAAAAAATTTACGTGATATTTGCAAAGACTCCCCCTCTCTTCAACGTGAGACAAGATGAGATTTGACTCGCCCCCCTACCCCTTGAACACCTCACGTAATTTATGGACACCCCCTTAGATGTAGTTGTGAGTGAAGAACGAGCCATTTCGACACACCACACTGACAGTATCGGCTGCCGTCTCAAAACTAGATATTTTTATTTTCGTCTAACACTGGATTTCACATACAGGATAGTTTGAAGCCGTCACCCTGATTAAATCCCGATTAAATAATCGTGGTAAGAACCCGTTTAGTAATAGTGTAAGTGATGTAGATAACCGCGAGTGTTTAAAGAAGTTTATCATATAAAATGTTGCCATTTAGTGACCGGCTTTTATAATATGTGTAATTCGTTATTCATCTGTTCCTAAAACTGCATTAACCACAGTGTATGTTAAAGTGATTTGAAAATTTTCTTTTGGTGTATGTCTTGTTGGTGAATCATTAATAAATAAATAAATGAATATAGTGAAAATCGCTACTTATAGCCTGAAATCGTCTAAATGAAACCGATTTTGGTCGAACTTTTATAATGCACCTTATAAGTAGCATACAAGAAATATGTGAATTACACTTCATAATATTTTTTTCAGACGAGAGAAAAACGACTATTCCCCACAGAAAGTAGTTATGACTACTTGTCATGGAAAACAAAGAGATCAGGTGTGTATTATTATTTGTTTATACTAGCTGATCCTCGCAACTTCGTCTTCGTCAAAAAGGAGTTCAGGCAGCACTGTTAGATTTTAATAAGATCTACAAACCCGTAGTTCATCATTTTGTTCTATAATCAGTAGTTTTCGCAACGTACGCGATGTAAGAAAGTTTAAGGGTATTTTTTTCACACCTTTGCCTACATTATTGTAGTTTTACGTACGGATCTCTATTTTTTCCAAAACAAAATCTAGCCTATGTTACTCGTGGATAATTTAACTTACTAATAGTGAAAGAATTTTTATACTCTTACAACCAAACTAATAAAGTTTTCCTCTTTATAATATTAGTGTAGAAAAAAATTGTGGCGCACACAATACAAGCCAATAAGCAGTGCATACCCACAATACTAGTTTTACCCCCCTCAGAAATGGAGGTACATCCCCTCAACCAGTCAGCTGAAGCACGTATCGACGGGTCTGTGCCTCGACGCCGGGTTCGAGTCGGGCGCGGACGCGACGGCGGACGCGACGGCGAGCGCGTGCGACGAGCGCGCGCAACAGAAATGGAATATTGATTACGCTGAATATAATAATTTTAGTGGACCTGGTAAGTAAATATTTTTATTACAAAAATTTAAACGACCGACTCTTCTTCTATTTTTAAGCACAAAAACTTCCTGTCAAATATATATCAAATTAAATGAGTTCATGACAAAATTAATGTCTGCTTTCAAACAAAAAAAAAAGAATGATCGAAATCGATGTATATAGACCAAAACACATATTCACATTACAAGTACAATTCACATTTTTAAATCACAGATTCAAAAATTCTTATACATCTGACACCAGAATCATTCAAATTGGTCCCAAACTAAAGTAATAGAGAAACAAACATAAAAAAAACATACATATGAATTAAGTACCTCTTCTTCTCGTTAGTAAATAATGTTGTTTGGTGACACTATTTTGTTCGGTATATACTAGGGGTGTGCGAATATCGTTCGAATCGAATATTAAAATTCGATTCGAAATTCGAATCGAATAATTCGAAGTTCGACGAATATTCGAAAAATTTCGAATAATTCGAAAAGTTTCGAATATTCGTTGAATTTCGAATAGTATCGAATTTGACTACGACGATGCATCGGAAATAAGACAAGAATTTGTATTTAGTAGATAATATCTTTAATGGGCTAGATGTCTACAAAATAGTCGTAGTCGTCGTAGTCGAATTCGATACTATTCGAAATTCGACGAATATTCGAAACTTTTCGAATTATTCGAAATTTTTCGAATATTCGGCGAATTTCGAATAATTCGAAGATCCGAATTATTCGATTCGAGTTTCGAATTGAATATTCCTATTGAAAAATTTCGAATAATTCGAAAAGTTTCGAATATTCGTTGAATTTCGAATAGTATCGAATTTGACTACGACGATGCATCGGAAATAAGACAAGAATTTGTATTTAGTAGATAATATCTTTAATGGGCTAGATGTCTACAAAATAGTCGTAGTCGTCGTAGTCGAATTCGATACTATTCGAAATTCGACGAATATTCGAAACTTTTCGAATTATTCGAAATTTTTCGAATATTCGGCGAATTTCGAATAATTCGAAGATCCGAATTATTCGATTCGAGTTTCGAATCGAATATTCCTATTCGTTTCGGAACGAATAATTCGTGAGTTCGAATTATTCGAACACCCCTAGTATATACAGGGTGGATCTGCAACTTTGGGCAATCTGACGTGGGGTGAATGACCTGTCGAAGTACAACTTAACACCATTTTTATTTTTTGGATCGGTTAAACTTTTTTTCTGACATTATGTGAAAAACGTACGACTATCGTTGCGGACTTCCATACTATGATGATTTTTTTTTTATCCAATTCCTGAAATAAAAGTGGTACTAAGTTTTACTTCGACAGGTCATTCACCCCGCGTCTGATTGTCCAAATTTACAGATCCACCCTGTATAATAATATTTCTTTAAAACCGTTTTTTTATATTATAGATGGTGAAATGAGCGAACGCGATGAAAAATTAAGAAAATTGACAGGACAGAGGTATGTAATCTATACTAATATTATAAAGCTGAAGAGTTTATTTGTTTGTTTGTTTGAACGCGCTAATCTCAGGATCTACTGGTCCGATTTCAAAAATTCTTTCACTGTTGGAAAGTCCATTTATCGAGGAAGGTTATAGGCTACATTTTATTTTCAAAAAAATTAGGGATCCGTATGAAAATATCGAATATGTAACACAAGTCGAATAATCGAAACCTATTTATGCGTACGCTGCAAAAACTATTGACAATAGAACAAAATGATGTACTACGGGTTTTTAGGTCTTTTGAAGACAAACAAAAAAGTCCGCGACAGCATATATCTAACTATCATAGTTTAGTCACAATAACCGCTTTTATGGTTATGAAATATATTTTTTCGTCCCAAGATTGAATTTAACGTTAAATGAGTATCGTTATATTAACCCTTATCCAAATTAAGTATTTTGCTATCAAGAGTATTATTAATGTAAAAGTAAATTACTTTTTGTTTTATTTCAATCGTACTTTTCGTTTAGAAGTTATTACGAGTATAAAACGCAATGAATATGTGGATGCACGCTGTGCCGAGTGCAGGCCGATAATAACGCGACGGCATTGCGAGTACTGTTTGAACCCCTTTGTAACGCAGACGAAGTTGCACGGGTCAGCTAGTAAAATCATATAATACAACTATAATAAATAAGTTTAATATAACTTATGTCTGGTGTTTCCGGAGCTATGACATGTCCCTCTTTAAACGAGGTTTAAGAAAAGTCCTGTATATCATGAGCGACAGTAACCACTTACCATCAGGTGGGATCATTTATTTGTCTTACAATAAAAATAAATGTAGCACGAAATTTGAATTATCTTTCTTGTTGTCTACCCCAAAAAAAAATTAGCAAAACAAATCAACTTGAATGTCTGTTTTAGAATTATTTATCTAGATATTTTTATGAATCTAGTTTAAAAAATAGAAAATGTGTGTCGAATAAATATGCTTTGTTTCTTTTTGGAACGAAGTTCCTTATCGCGCGTTGTGAAAGAGGGCTAGACGGAAAAAAATCTTACGAAAAAGTTGTCACGACACTTTTTTTTGTTTTAGATTATTAATGCTAGATGGCGCTGTGCTTAAAATATTTTAAAACGTTTTAATCGCAAGGAACTTCGTTCCATCCGGGTGTCCCTTGACACCTCTCAAGTTTTTTTCTTTCAAAACAATCGATTATGATAATGAAACGACCTTGTCGAGCAACTCATTCCCACTTTGTACAATCGTCCAAGTAATCATTGACCTTATAGTAGGCTTTCTTGCACAGACGTTCTTTAATAGTTTTATATACAGGATGGATTTTTTAAACGCCCTCCAAGGGAAGTTCTCGAAATAGTGATTTTAGCGAATTTTGCTGAAAGAAAGAAAGGAAACCTTTTTAAAAAAAAAACTGTACAATACCTTTTTTTTAATAAAAAACTGTATTCAGCACTAATATTTACGATGTTAATTTTCAGACGTAAATCCCGTTCCCTTCTATCATACGACGAGAAATCACGCAGACACACGCACAAACGTAAATCTAAAAAGAAAAAGAAAGATACGAAACGCAAAAACAAGAAAAAAGATAAATTTATACTAAAATTACTGAGAACCCGTAACAATGGAACTGAAGAACATTTAGAAGTTGATATACATTGTAAACATAGGAAATTATATCCTAATAACACTTTTGTCAGAGATATAGTAACTATATTAAATGATAAAGATATTAAGGTAAGTTGATACTCATTTTATTATTAATAAAATTTTACTTTCATGCATTTTCAACAGGTTCTTACCGCGATATTTAATAAATTGGGCTGGATACTGCGGGTCCAGTCTTCTCGTGATCATGACGTTTGCAACAACGTTGAAATATCGAGACAACTCAATTAATTAAATATCGTGGTAAGAACCCGTTCAAAATGCATGAAAGTATTATAGAAAGAAAACCGCGAGTGTCTGAATAAGTTTATGTTAAAATTTTATTAGGGGTGTGCGAATAATTCGAACTTACGGATTATTTGTTCCGAATCGAATATTAAAATTGTTTGTGTGATTGTAAAAACTTACGTTCTCTGGTCAGATATTTTTGTACCGTGGATCCAGAAAAGTGATTTTCTTAAAAATAATATCACGATCAACTTCACACAATCTGACATCTAGCCCATTCAAGATATTATTTACAAAATACAAACCTTGAATTTTTGGTTGAAAATTTCAACATCCCTAATATATTATACAGGGTGGATCTGTAACTTTAGACAATCTGAGGAGGTATGAATGACCTGTCGAAATACAACTTAGAACCACTTTTAGAAATTGGATAAAAAAAAATCATCATAGTATGGAAGTCTGCAACGATAGTCATATGTTTTCCATACAATGTCAGATAAAAGTTAAACCGATCCAAAAAATAAAAATGGCGCTAAGTTGTATTTCAACAGGTCATTCACCCCACGTCAGATTGTCCAAAGTTACAGATCCACCCTGTATACATTTTAATTTATTATAGGTAATAAACAACGGTCGTCTATTTGAACGTAACAAAGTAACAGATTTGAAGGACGTTGAAATTAAAAAGATGAAAGTAAAAGATCATGACAAAATGGAGGATTATGAAGAAAACGTCGTAAGTAAAATCATTTATTTTATAGTTTTTAAGATCCTGTATATCATTTAGCAGTAGAGCGCTAACTAATACAAGTAAAACGAGCACAAACCGACGAGTCTATCTTGTTTAGTACAGAAGTTCCTATGACCTCTTTCCGAATCCATCATCAGATCAGCGCCATTGTACATTGACACGCGATATACATCTGCGTGCAATATGTCAACTCAATCGGTAACTGAGAAATTTGTCAAATTTAACTCGCAAGTTTCCACCCGAACTCACATAGTTACATCCAGTGCTAGTTAATATAAAGCTTGTAAAATATTTCATAGACGAAAAAGTCGAAACACAAAAAGTATAAGACAACGCCATCCATCGAACGCAACATGAAGCGCGTCCCCGCCGTCAACATGGCCGCCGCGACGCACAAACAGGCAGACAACAAGATTATTATAGAAGAGTTTGTAGCTGTTAAACCTGACAGAGTGAGTTATTTTAAATACATGTCATTTTTTATATGAAACATTTATAAAGTAAGAAGACAAACGGCAGTTAATTTGTATTATTTTTGGGGGCAGCGCGACGGGAAAGAGTGCCGTAACGTAACGGCGTCGCGCCGTCCCGCACAACCCCGTGCTAGGTTCTGACTCCTACCGGGGTTCGGACGCTGAGTATGAGCGGTTGGAGGTTTTAGTGCGGTTCAACTCCCATATATCCCGGGGTGATTTCCTCCTCCAACTAAAAAAAAGAGCACATTTTCACTATTTTAAATTCTTAATATTTTTTGCATATTACTTTGACAAAATAATGTCGATGTTTCACATCTGCCAGGTGTCCCGGGACGACGATAAAAATGATTTTTATTGTTTTATTACATATTTATTTGCAGTTAAAATCATATGATCACCCTGTATACATGTATATTATTATTACAGAAGATAAAGAAACACAAACGCAAACACAACAGAGCCACCCCCCCACCCCCCACCACTGAAAGGGAAGGGGGGGAACTGTTACCGGGAACTAAGAAACACTTCAAGTAAGTTATAGTACTTTGAGAATAACTAATTACATCAACACTATATCTATACTTCTATACTAATATTATAAAGCTGAAGAGTTTGTTTGTTTGTTTGAACGCGATAATCTCAGGATCTACTGGTCCGGAGGTACGGAGGTGGCTACCCCCTGCGCTCTAAACATAACATAAAAACAATCCAATGAGTACTTTTCCCTTTCGGGTCGGTTCAAAATTGGTATTTAAATTACATTCTTTTTTATATCTGACTAGCTTTTGCCCGCGACTTCGTTCGCGTGGACTTCAGGTTCGTCCCGTATGTTTTTTTTTTCATAAATTAATTATAATTTCACGTCTAGATCTGAAGAAGTAATGGATACTCCTATGCTCTCATCTGAAGATACTCCAATGTTGATGGACAAGGATATTGATAGGAAGGTCAACACGATCGTAAGGGAGGACAGCGATAGAGAAAATTGGCCTGTCGGTATGTGTAATACTTATACAGGGTGATTTTCAAACGCCCACTCCAGGGAAAGTACTCGAAATAATAATTTAGCGCACTATATCCCTTTACTGAGGAGACTTGAGCCAAGCAGTGGGCAAGTAGTTGTTACAGGTACAGGGTGTCCCAAAACTATACTACACGAAAGTACCTAAATAAATAATAATACTTGATAATTGGAGCTAGGATGTTTTGCTGAAAGGAAACATTTTATTTTTGATATGAAATAATACTACATTCAAATATTTCTTGCACATTAACACCCTGTATCTTTTGATACCAATCGGTTTTTTTTTAGTAGTGTTTAATTAACATTTCTACCTTATTATCTGTATTAGATCAAAATATAAATGTTTTTTTTAATCTCAGGTGAATCTCGTTTCCGTCGCAATAATAGCCACTACATGATGCAACCGATACGAAGACAAGATATGGAAATAAACGATGGAAGCTATGAAGTAAGTTATTTAGAAACAAACACTAAATATCATGTATCAGTAGTAGTGTTAGCTAATACAAGTAAAACGAGTACAAACACGACGGGTCTATCTTGTTTAGTACAAGAGTTCCTATGACCTTCCGACTCCATCATCAGATCACCGCCATTTTGACATATTATTGCATTGTCACGCGATATACATCTGCGTGCAAAATGTCAGCTCAATCGGAAACCGGGAAGTTGGTCAAAACCTTGCAAGATTACACCCGAACTTACATAGTTACATCCAGTGCAAGTTAATATAAAGCTTGTAAGTTTCCTGTCTTCAATGATTAATTTATATTATTATTATTTTTAGAAATCAATGGATGATTCCGAAAATAAAGACCCAGTTAAAGTTGTATTGAGAAGCAACTTGACGTTTAACATAGGAGATGATTTCTTTGCGTGGAGACCAAACGATAAGTAAGTGTATACTTATATTTTTATAAATAGGTTTACCATCAAACGGGTTGTATGCTCGGTTACCTATAAGAGCAATAAAAAATGTTTCAACCTTCTCCGGTTTCATTTTTTGTGAACCGATGTTGATGATTGCTTTATAATGTGACGGTGAATGAAAAAGTTTTTGAGAAGTGAAATTGTCTTTAAAGAATGAATTTTTATGTAAATAATACTTTGTCTTCCGGCGCTGTTGTATTAAACCGATTTTGATAACTGTCTATGAAATGGATCAACCTACCTTGTTTACTATTTTATGAGAGTTTAAAATTATTTATTCCAGAAATGAACAACAAAAAGAAGTAAAAACACAACCAATGCAACTGTTAATAAAACCGAACACAGCTTACGTAGAAAAACTGAAGTCAAGCAAAACTGACAGGAAACCCGTCAAGCCTGACAAGCTTGACGTAGAGAACATTGACCAGTTTGACAGACAGTCAAATGCCGTGAACGATGACAGTTTGGATGATGGTTTTAGGCATCGAGCTGATGATAATAGATCTGATGGTTCTTCAAGTTCTTCGGAAAGTTGTGATGACTGAAAAACTATTTTTCTTGATTTTTATTAAGACATTTTCAATAAAAATGCGTTCATAGTGTTTTTGTTCAGTGTGAACGCAACTTTAAAGGATTTCAAAAGAATTGGATTTTTTTTTATTTCTGTGATATTTCTATATTATAAAGTTGCAGTTTCGGCAAAAAATTACATTATCTTTTATTTCTTGATCTCAAAAAAATCATGTAAGTATACAGGGTGCCCCAGGACAATGCGACATGACCTACCTTAAATATTAGAGATAGGAAGTTTTGCTAAATGGAAACATTATTTTATTTTAGACTAATAATACTGTATTTAAATTAGAAAAAAAACAAAATAGAAAAAATAACACCCTGTACTTTACAAGCTAATCGAAAGAACAGTTAATTACTAATAATCTTTCTTAATAAACAGTGTCTTTTCAAAACTATTTCATCTTTTACACTCTGTATGTAAAAATTACAAGATGGCGTCACTGTGACTTTCGCTGATTATGCTAAAAATAAAATTACATTTTATTATCGTATTAGGGAGATATAATTTAGCTAAAAATGTCATACTGCTTAGGAAAAACGAATTAGAAAAGGCTATCCTGTATTACTACTTATTCTTAATTAAAAGTGCCTGAGATTGGCGTGTTCAAACTTATACAGGGTGGATTTGTTAGACCAGCTGAAGTGAAGTCACTACGAGTATTTAGCATAATTTTTCGACGAAAAAAACATTAAATTCCATACTGTGCCTGCCAACTTGACGCACGCAAAAGTGGTTCTAAAGTTACAGACCTACCCTGTATATTAATTATAATATTCCGTCCGTTAGACTTTAAATATTTTAAGTACTAACAATATGAAGCAATGCTTGGTTATTTATCTGTATTATATCTTAAAAAGCTGTATTTTTTAACATGAGCATCTTTGTTTTTGTGTATATAATACTTTGATTCCATGTGTAACTCGCGCGAGTTAACTGTGCACCTCCGTCTGTGACGTCATTGGGACGATAACGTTTGCATGAAAGTGTTATCTACTCAACTGGGAACGTCACAATTCGTTACATGGCGAAACTGGGGACTTCGTTCGGTATCAATACCCTGTTTGAGCCCCTTTTTAAAAACATTTTTTTCCAGTACATTTTAATTTTGATTTTTAATGAAACCTTATATTTTTGTAAATCTTTATTACTAAACGACGCTGTATTGCATCATCTCCGTAAAATATGAGACGATTAAAAGATGTAAACAAAACAAGTTTTAGATCTGTGCTCAATTTTGGCTCCTGCCACAGAAATTAGAATAATAACTCTCTAAATACTCGACTATTATTATTGTAAGACTGCAAAATCAACAAATATGATATCGCTACTGAGTGCTGAGGGCGAGCGCGGGGAGGGGGCGCGGGGAAGACACGGGAGGGGGTCGCATTCCTTGTATGTGCAGAGTTAACTCGCGCGGGATAAAAGTAAAGTATTCATTATAATTATAAATGATTTTTGTTTCAAATAAGAATATTGAGTTTAAGTATGGATTAATTTTATGTTATTTTAAAGTATTCAGTTTTGTTTATTTAGCATCAGGACATTTTAAACATATCAATATTTATTATATGTGAAAGTATGTTGAATGTTAATGAGTTGTTGGAAGAAATAAAAGTATATTTTTTTAAGATTAACACGTTTTTTTATTTATAGCACTAAACTGGGATTTGCACCAAAATTGGTGTGTTCAATCATGTCTAATATGAATGTGGAAGTAACCAACTTTGATCACAACATGACGATAAAATTGGTTTTGTTTGGCCATATTTTATAATCAAATAAAATTCTCGTGTCACAGTTTTCGTTGCCATACTCCGAAACGGCTTGACCGATTTTGATGAAATTTTTTGTGCTTATCCGGTATCTATGAGAATCGGCCAACATCTATTTTTCATCCCCCTAAATGTTAGGAGTAGACCATAATTATTATTTTTTTTCGACGCTAACGAAGTTGCGCGGGGCAGCTAGTTTATTATAAATATTTGTTGGATTTAATACTACCTAGTCAAAATAAACATGATATGTTGGTTTGTGGTGTGCCTGATGATGTATGTAAAGATAGAAAGGAGTGGAGAGAGAAGACATATCGCGTCAACTCCATCTAATTGGGATAAGGTACAGCGAAAGAAAGATTCTAAATAAACATTAATTGGGAAACTTACTTTCTCTGGAAGTTGTGATGAACACGAAATTTTGAGGGTCAACTTTTAGTTTAAAAAAAAAACAAGTTTCTAAGAATTACACAAGTTTAATACAAAAACATTTCTTATAACAAAATAAACTTTGAACAATTTAAAGTACAAATAAAATGAAATACTTTATTTTCAACATTGATGATATGCTCATTCTTGTTGACGTCAAAAGTTACAAGCTACCACCAGTTCGGGCACAAACAATAATAATTATATCCACCGTCCTAAGAACTGGCAAGAAACTCAACGGACATGGTTTTTTTGTATTATTATGAGCATTTTTTTAAATGTATTTTTACAAAATATTAAAAATACAAAAAATCGATTACGATAATGAAATGACATTGGCGAGCAACTCATTCCCACTTCATGCAATCTGGACGATTGCATAAATCATTAACTGTACAGTAGACTTTCTTGCACAGACGTTCTTTAATAGTTTTTTTAAACCTATGTATAGGTAGGTTTTGGACATCTTGTGGGATTTTGTTGTACAAGCATACAGACAAACACTTGAAAGAATTTCATGCAATCGGCAAGTCAAGTTTATGTTTGTTCCTGGTGTTTCTACTGTGTAGGTCAGACTTTTTAGGAAATTCGTCAATAAACTTTCTAACATAAATTAAATTTTCAAAAATGTATTGGGATGGTAGAGTGAGAATTTTAATTTCTTCCCTCAGGGATTCCCTTGAGTGCATATTATAAATAGCGCGTATAGCTCTTTTCTGCAAGATAAAGATCGTGTCTATATCGGCTGCATTGCCCCATAACAAAATGCCGTAGGACATGACACTATGAAAATAACTGAAATAAACTAAACGAGCCGTGTCTACATTAGTAATGAGTTTATTTTTTTTACCGCGAAATCAAGTACTAAGATTTTGAAACCAAATCAACATTTTTATGTAAAAGTGTTAATTTTTCTTCTGTACACAATATACTGATACAGAAATAAAGTCTTATAAGATTTAATTTTATATACACTAATACATCTTTTAGTGACACAAAATATCGGTTTCTTACTAGGGATGTGGCGAATGCGAATTCAAATATTTATTTTCGATTTCGCCTTTTTTCGTCCAAAAATGTATAATAAATCGATATTCGCGACATCCCTAATACATACATAAACTTTTTCTATATATTTTATTTTTTTTCAGTCTAGTTAAACTATTGATATAATCTAAAAGGCCTGCCCATGCCTATGCCTATAAGGTTAGCGTTTTGTAATCGTCCTCTGCCCCTGCCTAGGTTACTTATGTTGCCTAGGGTGCCTATGTCATTATCGTCTCGGGTAGGAACATCCAAAGATGGTGGTTGATGCTAGAAAATAAATAATTTAATATGTTGTGGGGTAGTGTTTCAAAATCCGCCTGTACCTCTAAATATTAATTTATCACAACACCACTGGCTAAAAACGGTGAAGGAAACCATCGTGAGGAAATCTACATATTGGAAAATGATTCTAAAAATCCTTCGAAGATATGTAAAGTCTCCAAACCGCACTGGGCAAGCGTGTTGGACTATGCCTAATCCCTCTACTGAGGAGACCTGAGACCAGCAGTGGGCAGTAATAAATTATTACAGATATTATATACAGTTATTCTAAATTCTCGCTTTTACAATGAAACATTCAAATTGAAAATAGACGGAACTACTTTTATTTTTATAGTGGTCCTTCGAGCCGGATAAAACCTACAAGATATTTTTTTAAGTTAAAGTTAAACCTACCTTATCTCTGTCTCTAATAGCAGTTTCTCTGAGCAACATAGATAGACTCCTGATATTCCTATTGATACCCTCCGATAATTGTTTGGAAGACATCCTTGCTACGGACCAGCTGACATCAATGTTGAAATTACAAGCTGAAATAAATATACTAGATAAAAACTTATTTAAACTCGCGGTTGCATTTTCATGCATAATAATATTTATTTTATTTTCAGAAAAAGTTGAAACAACAGAGTTTACATCAAATTAAAATTAATTGAAACATTCAATCAACAAACGTTGAGGATAAATAGTTTCATGACGTCACGCTTAGGTAAACAAACGTCAAATGTCATGGCGTAGCTAGAAAAGAAACCAAATTTCATATTGTTTACCTAATCGTGACATCATCTGGTATGATTAGTGTTTTATCCAAAATTGTCGATTGCAAGGTCTACTTTTGCTTGGATTACGACCAGTTTTAACACAGCTCAATTCTCACTTAATTTTACTAAATTAAATAAATAAATATAACAGTATTTACCATCCTCAGCGAGGTCTAGTTCTGACGAGTGCGGTGCGATGTGAGCCCCGCGTATGAACTCTGAGAGACTGTCTATAGACTGACTACGATACAAGCATGGGCTGTCTATCTGTAGACATATACGAGGCTTGAACGACCCTGACATGACAGAGGTCCATGAGCGACAGTAAAGGTCCATAAATTTTATGTATTTTTAACGCCAAACAAAAATAGATTAATTTTACATTAATTAACAAAAAAGTACTGTTTTTTTAACTAATTAAATAGTTCAAAGTACACTTAGATTATAATAGATTTTGAAATGTGAGGTTACAAAATTGAAAATCACCCCTTGTCAAACTACGTCTCACTTCATCATCCCCTTAAGGTTTATGGATAGCCCCTATCGGGTATTTAAAGTTATTCAAACACTTGTGGTTTTCTAAATTACTATAATGCATTATGAACGGGTTCTTACCACGTTATTTAATTAACTGAGTGGTCTCGAAGTTTCAAGAGCCTGTTTATAATGCATGAAAGTAAAATAGGGTATTGGCCCACCTCTCACTCCCACCACTGTAACTCCTGTGTAGGGGGGATCCACAGCGGCGACCATTGTAATGACTCTGAGCAGTGAAGCCCAGGAACTCGAGGGAAAGTTACCTTGTCTTGGACCCCGCAATGAATTTAATCAGAAGATGATAGAATGAAAATGAACAAACAATCATCCAAATCGGTCTACTAAGTTGTTAACAGACCATTTTTGGTATTCTATTTTTAGTTAAATCGACCTAGCTTTGCATAAGTCTAGTGTTGATAACCACTTAACATCAGATGGACGGTAGGCTCATTTATTACAAGCTTTATATTAACTTGCACTGGATGTAACTATGTAAGTTCGGGTTGAATCTGGCAAACTGAATTTGACAAACTTCCCGGTTTCCGATTGAGCTGACATTTTGCACGCCGATGTATATGACAAAATGGCGCTGATCGTCATAGGCACTTCGTCACGACTCCGCCAACTCCGGAACGTCATACTAAACAAGATAGACCCGTCGTGTTTGGGCTCGCGGCTCGTTTTATTTGTATTAGCTAATACTACTGTTGCCTGATATCCAAGATTTTATAGTTTGTATTTAAAAAGTTTTTTACTTCAAAATAAACTATTTGTTTAAAAGTAAATTAATTTATATAGTTACCTCATCTGTATGTATTTGATCATTTGTATCGTAACAGTAATTGTTATACATACAATGATCATATTCCTGAATATTCATATTGTATTGATTTGTTTGTGGTACTAAAGCTGAAAATGAAATTAACAATAAGAACAATATCTTTTAAACTATACAGTGATCTGTTGATGACAGGATTACATCTTGAAGGAGGATAATAAGTATTTTGTTCTTATATGAAATTTTTAAGAGAATGTTACAAAAAAAATTGCTAAAAATTCGAAATTCGACAAAACTATCTCAAAACAAAGTAATTTCAAACTACAGAGTGTTGACAAATAACCTCCATTGATCTCGCGCACACACACGACACACACATCAGCTGTCGAGCGACAATCGTTTTGTAAGAATTATAGATATTTGACCGACTTCCAAAAAGGAGGTGGTACTCAATTCGTCAGTATTTTTTTTACTATTTTTTTTTATGTTTGTTCGTCGAGAACTTTAGTTTGGGTGGACCGATTTAAATGATTCTGGTGTCAGATGAAACGTGATGGCTGAACTTAGGTCCCAAAACTAACAACAAAATTTCACAATTTGCGATGCGTTTCCGCGTGTACTTCTTTTTTCTATGAACCAATTTCGATGATGTTTTTTTTTATAAAGCAGACATTTTGAAGTGGAAGTCGGTCGTTTTCATTTTTGTAATAAAACTATTATTTTAAGTTATATTTACTAAAGCATTATATATTTGGCTATAATATTGTTACTGGTATATGACCATCAACTATCATGAGCTTCAATTTGTCTCATCGTTAACAAATCACCCTGTATACAGTCTGTTAAAAGTGAACATCTGAAAACGAAGACTGCATCTTACCTGACTGTTGATTCCAGGCCTGGTCTCCGAACCAGTCGTCCAAATTGACTCCGCAGCTATAATTTTCGTCATTTGTATTTAAATTCTAGAAATATATAAGTTTACATATAGCAGTTCAAAACAAATATAATATACAGGGTGTATCTGTAACTTTGGACCGGCTGTTGTGGGGTGAATGACCTATTGAAATACAACTTAGAACCATTATAATTTTTGAAAATAATAGTGGTTCTAAGTTGTATTTTGATAGCTCATTCACCCCAATTCAGTTGGTACAAAGTTATAGATCCACAACACATAACATAGATTTCTATTAATAAAAGAATTCTCTAAATCGGTTCAGTACATCTAAAATTTAACACTATGATGTATCATTGTTGACTTTTATATGATATTGAAAATATTATTATTATAATTTTTTATAATTTAGAACATTCCATTGCTGAATACAGACGTTTTGTACATTTTTTCACAACTTTTATTTTCTTAGTTTTATTTTATGATTCGTTCTTAACTTCTCTCTCACTGGCAGCATTAGGTTTTTTACGACCCAACCAACCAACGATAAACAAGCTTACGGCCCACCTGTTGGTAAGCGTTTACTCATGAACCTCTTAATCTTATAGTTAAAATTAACTAAACACTGTCTTTCTCTATGATGCAGACAGAATGCGGTTTAGTGTAAATAAATCATGGTTTTTTCTTACTTGTTCTTCTTCCTGCCAGATTTCATGTGAAGTTGTTGATTCTTTCGTAATTTTCTCCGGTACATCATCACATGTATCAGATCCTGGTGTGTTTTCGTCTGCATATAAATATGGGACATTTATAAGGGACTGAGAAATACTTAGAAATTTATTTATATTATTTATTATATTTATACTTTAATAGTTTTATTTTGTGTCTCTTTTTAACTATTTTTACAAGTTTTTTCTTTTATCTTATTTTATTTACCTATTATAGGGATGTTGCATGTTAGATTTTAATAATATGTGAATGTGTCTTTTTAAAATTTGTTTTAAAAAACAATTTGTTTGTGGTTTGTGATCGAAATTCATAGAATAAAGGATTTTCAAGTCAATTCTACGAGGGAAGAAAGCCCTTAAAGGAAGTTGGTAGCAGCCTCACAGTGTCCCCGGACATTGCAGAGGTCCATGAGCATTGGTAACTGCTTATGAATAGATAGTCTGTTGGTTTGTCTTCCTGCAATAAAAAAGAATAAGGGAGGAGGTACTCTCCCACCAAATAACTGAACTACCCTGCAAATTATCTTGAGAAATCTTAGTAATGAATGCATTACCTCGTTTTTCTTCAAGATGACCTATATTTAACGGTGAGTCGGAAGATTCTGGATCTATTTCATACGTACTTGAATGTATTTCTCTGAAATTGTGTAGTTATTAACTTTAATAGTTACATGTGTGTCAAACGTCACTAGATGGCGTTACAGTGGACCATGTTTTGAGTTCACTATCAATACCTTGCTTGACCTTTTTAATTTTTTTTTTTTTTAATTATGTATATGAGATTTATACTTATAAACACTATCCTTTTTAGATTAGACTATGTAGTACTAAAATTTTAGTGAAAAGTCATTTTTGTGTAGCGCAATATTAAGGCTTACCTGATAGTAAGTGATACCATAACTTAACAATAACAATTATAGCTTTCGCACATTCAGTTACTGTGTTACCAAGACCTTTTCAATTATGTCACCATTTTAAAATTATGTTTAAAATTTATTAGAGATTCTGGAGAAAAGTTTCATCGTGGCCGATAGTAAAAGTATTCTACTTTACAATATCACTTATTTGTAGAAGGTCGTGTCATAACACTTAAGAAATACCGTGAAGTATCTAAAATGCGTAATAAAGTGCTTATTCATTAAAAACTACAAACTCACTTTGATTTCTGTTTAGACTTAGCTTTATACTCGTTTGATAACTTCCAGTTTTTCTGTTTTTTATAAAACTCTAGCCGATATAAAGCCACTAGTTCGGATTTTTGTTGTTTATTAGCCATTTTTGTAGCGAAATAATAATGTTATTGAGAATTTGGAAGAGTTTTGTGAAGTTTGCAAATTTTTTTCGTCTACCTCAACAAGAACGAAAATTCAAATTCGAGAAAAGTGACGTTTGTCATTTTGACAGTTCAATAAATGGGATACCAAGTCTTAAACATTTTTTGCCGAACTTTGACAATTTTTACTTAAAAAAAAACAATCTGAAATGATAGCTTCTTATTTAACTTTTAGACGCTCATGTATACAAATTAATTAATTATTGCCCTAAAACGTAGGTATGCAACATAGTAAAAAGTACTAAATAGTTATAAGAAATAGCAATAATTGAGTTTTGTCTTTATTTAATTTACAGAGGGTGGTGAACGTGAAATTCATTTTACAGTCTGGTGTTTGCGACACTAGAAAAACTGTAATCATGGATAAAACAATTAATCTGGTATCCCTAAAGGATCAGTTGACATTTGACAATATTTTTTTTAAATTATTTCTTGTCCTATGCTTTATACTCCTAAAATCCTAATCAAAGAAATAAGTACTCATTTATTGAACGAATTTAACTTCTTTAATACTTAGTGAAATAAAACAAAGAATATCAAAAAAATATTTTTATTACAACCGTTTTTACATACATTCGCATTCATCTCATTACTAAGTAGGAAATATTTCAGTACGACTCCAACCACCTAACATCTACTGCTAGAAATACTATTTTGTATAGCGCTATCTCTTTCACACATTCCGATTTCTCATATGAGTGAAAGAGATAGCTGTCTAACCACTTACACTTTTCTACACAGAATGTTGATAAAAATATGAAAACGTCGACAATAAATTAAAGAAAAAAATAGTATAAAAAGTCGTAAAATTCTTAGATGTAGAAAAAGAGAGAAGTATTTACAGATAGTCTTGTCTCGCTCACACACAAGTAAAAAAGTTTTTTAACCATAAATACCATAAAGTATAGAATAGTAGTATTGGCACAACGGGGCTCGAGATCAAATTATTTGTGACATTTAAATTACACATTAAAATTGGCTGTATGTTTCGTTATCTTTGCCCTAAAATTAAAAAAAAATCGAAGGGCAACTTTGATGTTTAGACAGACAGAATGACCCTAATTATCATATAGGGCCATTTTAACCCGTAAAAGGGCAGTAATTACTTAGAATGAGAAATATAGAAACTATAGTGATAAAAAATCTCAGTGATATTAATCCTAAAATCTCAAAAGATCATAGTGATCCAAAATCTCATTGATCCATAGTGATCCACGACGATCCAAAGTAAAAACTATAATGATCCAAAATGTCAAATTAATGATCACACTAGTTAAACTAATCTAAAATCTCAGGAAAAGTCTAAATCTCATCAAAATCTAGTCTGAAAATGTAAATCCATGTTGATCCAAAATCTAATCAAATCCATTTTTTTCATGAAAAAATTGTAGTGTTCTGAAATATCACCAAATTTAACTAAAATCACTGTTTTAATGATTCTATGATAATATAAAGATAGTGTATTTTTTTTTAATCATACACAATATGGTATCTATGATTTATTTTCCTAAAAAAAAACTAAATTCTACCCACTTTTTTGTAGAAGAGTATAAAGTAAATTATTATATTGTAATAATTATATTACAAATTCAAAAGATATTTTGTTAAAAAGTGGATAGAACATAGTTTCGTAATTTAAAAACTTATTTAGAAGAATTTCTTCGCTTGTGCTTCTTTTCTTTCTCTGAAAAAAATAAAATAAATAAAAATTAAATTTATTAAAAAAAACTAATATTAGGTATTCTAATTTAATAAATAGTAAATACTCTAAAATAGTTCCCCGGAGGAATTTCATTTAATTAGATTGGTATAAATTTTTTATAGCATGTCTAACGTATCTGCTCACTAACAAAAAACAATCATCGAAAACGGTACAAAACCGCGAAATCATGTCCATTACAAAGCAACCAAATACTTCTTCTTGTAAAATTAGAAATGGCATCATAAAAATACAGGGTGTTGATTTAAGCCGATTTTGTTAACTCGATTTTCAGACAAACCAAACAATTTACGAAAAATCTGTGAATGCTGTATTATTAAACGTCAAAAATAAAATGATGTTTCCTTTCAGCAAAACATCGTATACGTAATATTTAAGATACTTCCCGTACATGTCGCATAGTTTTGGGACACCCTGTATATACTTACTTGTACAGTGCGTATATAAACATGAGCGCCAGTTGCGTGGCCGCCACGAACAGGATCGACGTGAAACTAACACAGGAGACGGCCGGACACGGAGATTGAGATATTTGAGGCTGAGCTGTTAACCTGGAAAGTATAATATTAATTATACAGGGTGATTTATTAGTGGTATATACAGAGTGGATCTGTAACTTTGGACAATCTGACGTGGGGTGAATGACCTGTCGAAATACAACTTAGCACCATTTTTATTTTTGAATCGGTTAAACTTTTTTTTCTGACATTGTATGGGAAACGTACGACTATCGTTGCGGACTTCCATGACATTGAAAAAAGTTTAACCGATTTGACAAATAAAAACGGTTCTATGTTGTACATCGACAGGTCATTCACCTCAGGTTAGATGGTCCAAAGTTACCACCCTGTATATAAACTTTTAAGATATTGAATATCATGTATCAGAATAGTGCTAGCTAATACAAGTAAAACGAGACCAAACACGATCTATCTTGTTTAGTACTAGAGTTCCTATGACTACAGACTCCATCAGATCAGCGCCATTTTGTCATATTATTGCTTCCATCCGAACTTACATAGTTAAATCCAGTGCAAGTTAATATAAAGCTTGTACAAGCTTACCTCTGCGACATCCCAGCGGTGGTCTGTTTGATGTGTTGTACTGAATCTCTGAGTTCAGTCAGGAATTGCGGGTTGATGCCGGATCCGGCGCCGGTTCCGGTTCCGGTCCCGCCGGCCGCTAGTAATGAATCTGACTTGCGAGCCACGTCGATCACGAAACCCCTGGAATTATAATTCATGATTTTTATTTAACATAAACGGTTTCCATGGCAACGGAAGTAGTCACAGAGTGATAGATTAGTCACTCAACTGGGATCGGCAACCAAATTGGTTTGTTTACTTTTGCCAAGTCTGTGGCAGGAGCCAAAATTGAGCACAGTTCTAAAACTTGTTTCTGTTACATATTTTAATCGTCTCATATTTTACGGAGATGATATATTTTCGCTGAAAATGCAATACAGCGTCATTTAGTAATAAAGATTTACAAAAATATAAGGTTTAATAAAAAATCTAAATTGAAAATTATTGGAAAAAAATGTTTTTATAAAGGGGCTCAAACACGGTATTGATTCCGAACGAAGTCCCCAGTTTCGCCGTCTAGCGAATAGTGACGTTCCCAGTTGAGTGGCTATTAGATTAGAGATAGGATGATTTGCTGAAACGAAACATCATATAATTTTTGATGCTCAATAATACTGCATTCACAAATTTTTCGTAAATTATTTGTCAGAAAATGGAACTAACAAAATCGGCAAAAATCAACACCCTGTATTTTTACGATGCCAAGAACAGTTCATTATGAATAATCTATGCTAACAAACATAGGGTCCATTGTATACGTACTTGAGTTCAGCGATAGTGTTGATCATGAGTTGGTTGTTGGCGACGAGGGCGTCCCAGTCGTGGCGAGCTATGGGTAACGATGGCATCTGAAATAATAAATAATAACTATTAATCTTCACATATCAATACACGTTAAATAACTTTAAAAATATATTTAAAATGTGGCCATTTTGAATTTATCTAAAGTATTATATTGTACTAAACAAGGTTTTTCAATTGATACTCATAAATAATAATTTGTCTAATGAGATAGATCCACCATTTTGTAACACTGAAATTTTTTTAAAACGTTAATCGCGTCGTCCCTCATAACCCCGTGCTGGGTTCTGGCCTCAGCCGGGCGGAGGGCGCTGAGTGTGAGCGGTTGGAGGGTTCGTACGGTTCAACTCCCACATACCCCGCCCAAAAAAGGCGATAGGTAAAGGCCCCTCAATGTCTTGACATTGTTTACCATCAATTGGCCCGTAAACTCATTTTTTGCATTAAAACACACACACACACACACACATATATATATACAGCCCTCCTTTTTCCGGGGAGGTCAATTAAGACCCCAATATTTCCAACTTTTTTTTGTATTTATTCCGCTCACAAAACACCTTACAAAGTTAAGATCCCCATATTTCTTAGAAACTTAATTTTGTCTAACTTATTTACCACACAAAACACTATACAATATAACACCTCCCTTTCTTGGGGGGTCAATTAAGACCTCCCATTTCTTAGGGGGATTGATAAAGACCCACCTGTGGGGGTGCTTGCCCCTGTCCCACTTGTAGCGGTTGACCTTGAGCCTGACTGTACACAGCTGTTAACATTGAGAGGGAGTTTATTTGTTTTCCTATAACCTGTAATAATAAATAATATGTAGGTTAAATCATTTTATTCCATTAATTAGTCCAAAATAAATAACATTTGGGATCAATAAAAAATTACAGACTTCTATTTATCAAGCACAAAAACTACCAGTCAGATCTTTCAAACGAAAAAAGAATCATCGAAATCGGTTAATACAGAAAATACATATACACACACACAAAAACACGCACGGCAAATCGTGAAAGTTCGTCCGTTAAAAAATATACATTCTTAAACACGGATCAAACAGTTATTGTTCGATCTTAAAGAAAATTAAATGGGAGTCCATGACACCCATCACCTTTCATCTGACACGAGAATCATTCAAATCGGTCCACCCAAACTAAAGTTATAAAGGAACAAACATATAAAGTCCTTCTTGGAAGTTGTTGAAAAAGAGCATCAGCAAAAAAGTTTCAGTTGAAAATGTCAATATTTGCAATATCAATAAAAGTAATAAAATTGGACACTGACCTCGTCAACCTTCTTGTTGAGATCTCTCAGGATGTCATGGATCTGCCCCTGACCCTGGAAGATCTGACGCAACTCCCTCTGACCGTCAGATTCGAACCAGTCGTCGAATTCGCCGTCCTTGTCTCGCACCTGTAGGTCAGAAAGAGATGAATAGATACAAAACTATTATGTTAACTTTTGGATCAGGAAAAAGTCAGCAATAGTGTCAATGTATTTTTCTTAATCGTGAGAAGTCGTGGTGGGGTAGTGGTTGAAGCGCTTGCCTTCCGTACGGGAGGTCGCGGGTTCACACCGGCTTGTACCTCTAAATATTAATTTATCACAACAACACTGGCTGAAAACGATGAAGGAAAACATCGTGAGGAAACCTGCATATTGGAAAATGATTCTAAAAATCCTTTGAAGATATGTGAAGTCCACAATCCGCGTTGGGCAAGCGTGGTGGACTATACCTGATCCCACTACTGGTTAGCAAGTTCTAACAAACAAACAAACACTCTTCAGTTTTATATATTAGTACAGTTTTTATGAGCCTTACCTCATCAGGATGTTCTTTTCTGTATTCTTCTTTCTGTTGTTCCAATTTCTTCTGGTACTCTTGGTACTCCTGAGATAACTTCTGTTGCTCATCGGAACTGATTTGTTGAGTACCTGGGACATAATTATTTATTAGTAAAATATTCTTCATTTAATGTAATATTTTATAGCAAATGTAATATATTAAATTTATATTTGGCGCCAATTTTTGTGTAAGTATTTGAGGTAAGTTGAAATTTTGGTCCATAGTTCTCTTCATATACTGCAGACCTGGTTGCTGAGTAGCGGAGATAAATGGACCCCTACGGTTTTGGAACGAAGTTCCTTATCGCGCGTTATCGAAAGGGGGCTAGACGGAAATTCTTATGAAAAAGTTGTCACGACACTTTTTTGTTTTAGATGATTATCGCTAGATGGCGCTGTGATTAAAATCTTTTAAAACAATTCCTTATTTTGTTTTATATGATTAATGCTAGATGGCGCTGTGATCAAAATATTTTATTTAAAAAAATAAAATTTTGTTACAATTCCCTCACTAATTAATCGAAAGGAACTTCGTTCCATCCTGGTGTCCCTTGACACCTCTCAAGTTTTTTTTTAAATAAATGGTAGAAAGGCCCACTAAAAGGGTATGGTATTTTTAGATATAAATAAAGAAATAAAAAGAAACTTCGTATTATCCTCAATTTTATCAGAGATTAGCTGACCTGTGCAATATTACTTGCGTGATAAAGGGTATACTTTTTTGTTATTTTTTGGGATATTTTATTATACCTTGTGATTATTGGACGTACCCATTTACAAACTTTACATTAACTTGCACTGGATGTATCTATGTAAGCTTTGCTACAATCTTGCAAGATAAATTTGACAAACTTCCCGGTTTCCGGTTGAGCTGACATTTTGCACGCAGATGTATATCGCGTGATAATACAATAATATGACAAAATGGCGCTGATCTGATGATGGATTCGGAAGGTGGTCACAGGAACTCCTGTACTAAACAAGATAGACCCGTCGTGTTTGAGCTCGTTTTACTTGTACTAGCTAGCACTCTACTGATACATGTTATAGTATCGTCACCTTGTTGTTGCGTGGAGTACAGCGCAGTGGTCAGGAAGTGTATGACGTCATGGTCGTCGGCCAGGCCTCCCGTGGCGGCGGACAGACCGAAGTACCCTCCGCGGGGGAGCACCACGTTCTCGGCGCGGAAACATAGCTCGTAGTCCTGCTCGTTGTTCGTCATACCTGTGTACAGGGTGATACATTATATTATATACAGGGAGGATCTGTGACTTTGGACAATCTGTCGTGGGGTGAATGACCTGTCGAAATACAACTTAGCACCATTTTTATGTTTTGGATCGGTTAAACTTTTTTTCCTATGAAAATCGTACACACACAACACAATGTGTGAAAAAAAAAAAGATATACTGATACCAAAAATGATAGTGATTCTAAGTTGTATATCGACAGGTCATTCAACACATATGGAATAAAGTTACTCCTCCGCCCTGTATGTTAGAGGTAATTAAAACTGTTAAAAGGAAAAAAAATGGAAAAAACACCGTAGTGCGTAACGCGTCGTTCTACCCCGTATAACACCGGTGACCTCAGCCGGGGTTCGGATTCTCAGTGGTTGGAGGCTTTAACGCGGTTTTCCGAAAATCATTTTAAATAGTCCGCGAAAACAGTCCATAGTGTCATTTCATCGCATTTGATGACACGCATTAAGTTATGCTCAATTTTGGCACATTTTTGACAAACAAATCAATTGTGGTGCAGTTCCCAGTTGAGTGAACTTACCATTGTGGAAGTACACAGTTAGGGTGTTCATATAATATTCTATCTTTGCTCTCGTCGGGAACGGCTTGTTCCTGAAGTCTCTCAGACAACCGGAAGTCAGCTGAGTGGCGCCATCACTGAAACAAATAATATTTATATCACAAAAATGTAAACGACCGACTTCCATTTCTCAAGCATAGCACAAAAACTACCAGTCAGATCTTTATCATTTTTTTATGAGATAATGCCCAAAATATCTGCTTTCTAGCAAAAAAGAATCATTGAAATTGGTTTACAAAGAAAAGAAATACACGTAAAAACGCATAGCAAATCGTGAAATGTTGTCCGTAAAAAATACATTTTTAAACACAGATCCAAAAGTACTTGTTCGATCTTTAAAATCGGTTCAACTAAACTAAAGTAATCGAGAAACAAACATAAAACAAATACAGACGAATTGAGTACCTCCTCCTACATTCAAAAAGAAAGTCGGGCAGTTAAAAAAATTTAGATTAATAAGATTTTTAATAAATCAAAACAATAAAATACCGCAATCGGTCATTTTGGCTGAAACGCCAACAACATCGGATGACGTCACCATTAGGTAAACAATATGAAATTGACGTTCTCTATTGGTTGCGCCATGACACTTGCGTTTGTTTACTTAAGCGTGACGTCAAACGCGACGCCATGACACTACAGGCTGTTTTCGCGCACTATTTGAAATAATATTCGAAAAATTGCTTGATTACTTAGTTAACTTCACAATGTTACCTACATTATGAAAGAGGATTTCAAAATCTTACCTCTTATGATCGAAGACCTTAGTGCCGTCATTGACGACCGCCATGATGTAAGGATTATTGTGTTTGTTATCATTATCAAAGGAATCGAATATAACTCCTAATCCGTTCCACTTGTCAGATGAACCGAACACTTCGCCGGTGTAATCACCACGTTGGGTCGTGTACCAGAACGCCTGAAATAATATTAAATTGTAGTCAAGTTATAATTTATTTTACAGAAAACTTTTTAAATACAAGCTTTTAAGATCCTGGGTATCATGTATCAGTAGAGTGATAGTTAAGACAAGTAAAACGAGCTCAAACACGACGAGTCTATCTTGTTTGTTACGGGCTACCTTTTGACTCCATCATTAGATCAGCGTCATTTTGTCATATTATTACATTGTCACGTGATTTACATCCGCGTACAAAATGTCAGCTCAATCGGAAACCGGGAAGTTGGTCAAATTTAGCTTGCAAGATTACACCCGAACTTTATAGTTACATCCAGTGCAAGTTAATATAAAGCTTGTAATGAAAAGGCCTTCTATTTTTCAAGCACAGCACATAAACTACCAGTCAGATCTTTATCACATTTAAATGAGATAACGCCCAAAGTGTCTGCTTCCGAACAAAAAATAATCATCGCAATCAGTTCATATAGAAAAGAAATACACACAAACACGCACAACAAATCTTTAAATTGTGTCCGTTTAAAATACCTAAACATATAACGACAAACACCTTTCATCCGACAGCATCATTCAAAACAACGAATATAATAAAAAAATAGACGAATCGAGTACCTCCTCCTTTTTGGAAGTCAGTCAAAAAAAGAGTATTTCTTACCAAACCATCAGCACCTATTCTTCCTCGACCAGTTATCTTGAACATGATATCCACCTCCCACCAGTCAAAGTTGATGGGTTGTTTGGTCCAAATAGCTCCCTTCTGGCTTCGGAGCGAAGGGGCAAGACGGACGCTTTCTCCTGACGCGATGGCATCTGAAACATTGACGCGTTATTGTAGCGTTAGCGAACCGAAGGCGTGGAAACGAACTGTGTTAAGACCAGTCTTCCTATTTCTTGTATTGTAATATCCCTACTAATATTATAAATGCGAAAGTAACTCTGTCTGTTACGCTTTCCCGCTTAAACCTCTAAACCGATTTTGATGAAATGTGGCACAGACCCTGCAGGTTGCGCGACAGAACAATTGCTACAGGGATCAGTTCGTCTATACTAATATTATAAAGAGGAAAACTTTGTTTGTTTGGTTGGAAAAAGTAGAGATCCGTACTTCAATAATGTAAGCCAAAGTGTGGTAAAAATCCCCAAGAGCTCTCTTACATCGCGTGCGCTGCGAAAACTATTGATAATAGAACAAAATGATGTACTACGGATTTGTAGGTCTTATTAAAACCTAACAGTGCTTCCTAAGCCCCTTTGTGACGCAGATGAAGTTGCGAGGATCATTTCATTATCTAATGACGATGTCACAATCTAGTAGCAATATAAAACAGGTAGGTCTACGATCTTCAATATATCGATATAATTATTTATCAACATAATATAATTTACGATTTTGATTAAAAGAGTACCGTGAGCCGTTCTGAATTGATAATAATATTATTATACTTGATTGACGCCTATTTATCTTTTAGACACGTGGACAAATGAAAATGGGATTGGCAAGGTCCTGAAATGTGGTTGTTGAGCGAATGGATAGTATGAAAGTATTTGTGTTAAACAGAAGCTCTCTCTCTCTTCTCATATTTTATTTTATTTTTTTTATTGCAAGGTATATAAACGAGCATACGGCCCCCCCGATGGTAAGCGGTCACCGTCGCTCATGAACCTCTGCAATGCCAGGGCAAAGAGGGGCCGTTATCTATCGCCTACCGATACAGGACTTTTCTTAAACCTCGTTTAAAGAGGGACATGTCATAGCGCTCCGGGAACACCGCGGACGGGAGTCCATTCCAAATCGAAATGGTATAATCTATTCAAAATACAAATACGTGTACGTGTTTTGGACAAGTTAAAAGAATCATCTATATCGGTCAATAATACATGCCTACATGGCAATAATACAAAAAAGATAGCAAAGACATACTGAACTAGTAATTGCGGCCTGATCTAGAGAATTAGAATGAATATTTGTGGATAAAATGTGGATGAAAAAAAGAAATAAAAACCGGCACTCTAACCATGTGATGAGTGTGGATTTCAATACTTCATAATAAAATAGTATTATACAAAAGCCGGTTCAGATAGGGATTTCCGGCCTTATGTAAGCGTTTTTTTTTATAAAAACTAAGCAACGGATTTTCATGGGATTATTTTTATAGATTGAGCGATTCAACAGCAAGGTTTATGTTTAAAATACACGGCTCGTTTTACTTGTCTACTCTACTTATATATTATTAGACATTCCTGCTGAGTTTCTTGCCAGTTCTTCTCTGTCGAAGGCTGTAATTTTTTTTCCGAACTAATTTAATTTCATTATGATCTATACATATAATAAAATGATAGAAAAGTCAACACTTCAAAATACACTCTTCCAAGTCAAGCAACCGTTGCACATAAAGTCACCGCGATGCAGAATCAATACATTTAGTTTGGTAAAAAATTCAGCTTTGTCCGGGGTAAACTAGAAAACTACTGCACGGATTTACTTCATATTTGGCAAGAATATTGCTTAGAGGTCGGGTCAACACATAGGCTATATATTATGGTACTATCATCTCCGAGGAACGGGATATAAATATATTAAATTTCATTCAAAAATTTTAGAGCACCGACATCTATCGGCGTTTAAGTCAAATTTCATGTGGAAGCATTTTTTTATTAGTACAAGAGCTAGCAACGTCGGAAAAACAAACATTTCAGTAAAGCCAGTTTTTATTTTTATATGCTATCTCTCATACTCTTTCACTTTTATATCAGTTGGCAAATTAATTTTAGGTTTTTTAGTACTACTAAAAGATTCATTAAAAAAAAACACTCAGAATTAGCGTCTGGCACAGAAAAACAACAAAAAATATCTGGCAATAATAAATTCATGCAGCAAAAAGTACAATAAAAATAATTTAAAGAAAAATGTCTTAAAAAAAAATTTAAAATCGGTTTTTTATCCAGACCTTACCACTACCGGCTGGAGGCTACTACTAGACATTCCGTATCGGTAAATACTCTGTCAAAAACGTTACTAGCTCTTATACCATAATTTAAATTTGATTGTGTCATTTTTGGCACTGTCAATAGTTCGTTTTTAATTGTCATAGATACAAAGAGTTCTGTTCCTTCTTAAAAAATGTGTATTTAATTCGTTTCAGAGATTAGCAAGATCTATACATATAAATAAATTTCATTAAGCAATTTTAAAGTTATGTAAGTTAAGTCGTTATGGCGAAGTTTGGGGGAGGCCTATGTCCAGCAGTGAACGTCTATAGGCTGATGATGATGATGATGATGAAGCAATTTTAGAGCAACGACATCTATTGGCCTTCAAGTCGAATTACATATGGAAGCATTTTTTTGTTGATATAAATAATTTAAATTTGATAAGTCATTGTGGGACAATGTTTCCTATTTGCTAACTAGATGGCGTTGGTGTATAAATTTGAATTATTTTGAATCGCGCTATCATTTCGTACACCAAATGTCAAAACTGAGGTTACCTGCTTTGCTATAGGTCATCGTGTGGTTAGTCAAATTGAACTCTTTAGCTATCATTATATTATTACTAGCTGCCCCGCGCAACTTTGTCTGCGCCAATCTCAATTAAATGTCAACGATTCGATTTTTTCTCGCTGTAAATACCATCCTTGAACTTCATCGAGAATTTAAAAAAAACAACAACTTCTAAAATAAATATAGCCTAAGTTACTCTTTATAACATAAACTATCAGCCATAGAAAGTCAGCCCGTCCGAAGCCAGAACAAACAGACAGTGGCCACCTTCCAGCTCCATCATCAGACCTTGACATTCATCCTATACGCAAAGAACTCATCAAGATGCTTTATTAGAGCCTAAACACGATGAGGTTATCTTGCTTATTGACAGAGTTCCCATAGCCACCTTCCAGCTTCATCATCAGACCTTGACATTGATCCTATACGCAAAGAAATCATCAAGACGCTTCATTTGAGCCTAAACACGATGAGGTCATCTTGCTTATCGACGGAGTTCCCATACCCACCTTCCAGCTCACACGGGAACGCTGTCGAACGGGATAAGATCCCGCAGATCTCCGCAATCTTAGAAGAAGTGTGCGCCCTTTGTCGAGCCCGCAAATGGAGAGGGGGGGGCAATGGGGTGTGTTGTGCATCTGGTAAGGTACGCTTGGAGTCTATGCAAGACCTACCAGAACTGTTGAAACTCTTACTAAGCGGCGAACATCCGGATCCAGCCATTTTTTAAAAAACATTCGATCCTATAATAGCGGCTTCCAGATGACTTCGTTTGGTGCAAATCAAATCGTTAAAACAGGGTTCATGCCGACATTCAAGATCCAGGGACAAGTTTACCATCAAATTGGTTCGCTGCTACCTACAGATATTTCAAAATTTTTGCAAATTTATTTTGTGAGTGATTTTGAAGAACAAGCAAACCTACGAAGTAGATCCATCCCCAATTTAAACGTGCTCAAGAATTCTCCGATGTCCTTCTAAGTCTTGGTGAAGGTACTCTTCCAGAAGAGAGAAGTGGACAAGTGGTGCTTCCAATGTCTCTCAGTAGAGTTGTATCCAGCTTAGAAGAACTCATTCGCTGTGTGTACAACGACATCAGTCGTATATCACACCAGCAGAATTCTTGGGTGTATGAGCGAGCCATTTTGACACCCTCAAATGACCAAGCTGCAGCAATTAACGAATTCTCTCAGAAATTGAGGGATGTGAACTGTCGTCGAGCAAGATGATGCTACACATTATCCTGTAGAATTTTTGAACTCTCTGTCAGCAAGTGGTTTTCCAGCGCATACTGTCAAGCTGAAGGTCAGTGTCAATTATGCTTCTTCGGAACCTATCTCCTCCGAAGTTGTGTAACGGGACCCGTCTTAAAGTCATCTCGCTCCACAAACACACAATTGAGGCGGAAATTCTTACGGGTTCTGGCGTCGGCGACGCAGTATTTATATCACTCATTCCTCTCATACCATGAGGTATGTTCCTGAACTTTCCGTCCCAGTTCAATCGCGTACAGTTCCCCGTGAGTGTTTGCTTCGCGATGACTATCAATAAGTCGCTGGGGCAGACACTGGGGACAGCGGGTGTCGACCTCAGCACGGGCTGCTTCTCACACGGGCACCGATACGTCTCTTTATATTTTGGCTGCGGAGAGCCAAACCACTATTGTGGTTCATTGAGAAGTTCTATAAGCATGTTTTTTTACGCTATCTTCTAATCTTATCTTATTTTTTTTATTTATTTATTTAATTCAGACCACACAGTGAGTCCATAGGTGTTAGTAAACTTATACAGGGTGATTTGTTAGACAGGGTACATATTGTAGGAGGGTGATGAGTACTCTGTTCTAATAAGGAATATTACAAAAAATAAGTAAAATTACAAATTATTATTATTATTTTTTTTTAATCTAAATTCGACAAAACTACCTCAAACATAAGCAATTTCGGCTTAAAGAGTGTTGACTAACGACCTCTAGTGATCTCGCGCACTCCACACCTCCGCCACACCTATCAGCTGTCGAAAAACCATCATTTTGCAAGAATTTTAAGTATTTTTAAGTTGCGATTACTAAGGAATTAAGCCATATTCTTTGGTAATAATATTTTTACTGGTCGTATATAACCATCAGCTACCATGACCTTCAATATGTACCCTCACTAGGAAATCACCCTGTATATGTCTTAATTTGATTATTTTCTACGTCTGCTTTAGTCACAACTTTTGCCTTAATTCAGCAAAATCACCTTAAAGTCATTTATCCGAAGCGGGTCGAAATTAGCACTTTTTGCACTTCAATTTTACAAAAAAAACAGTCTTATTCTGTTACTCTGTTTAGTGTAGATATGAAAGGTAAAGAAGAAAACCAGTAAATTAATGTTAGTTTAAAAGATACAATTGTTGGTATATTATTATGGCGCTGTACATAGCATTCACGCAGACGACGTCGCGGGCAATAGCTAGTATCTTATAAGCTTGTATTGAAGACTTTCGTTGCCAGCGCGGTCAGTGCTGACCGGCACGCCTTTGAAAAGACAATAGGGTTGTTTTCTTGGCCGTTAACGTGTTAAAAAAGTATTATTAAAAATAAAATGCTAAAATTAGCGCCACGAGTCGCCACCGACGGCATTTTAACACGTACTTTTACAACTCAAATTAGCAACGGTAAGAGTTCACACTCGACTTTAGTCACACTTAACCGTACAGATTGATATTTCCCAAGCAAAACTACTTAGTCATCATTGTTATATTAAACAGACGTAATCGAAATTAATATTGTTTTACACAGCATAATATGGAAAGTAGGACATGCAGTATTTTTTTTTTAATAATTTTGTTTTGTAGTTTCTTTTTAGTCATGTAGGTAGACGAGTCAATGGGCCACCTGATCGTAATTGGATACCATTGCTCTTGGATCTCTGCAATGTCAGGGAACACTAAAGGGCCGCGACCTACGTCCTAATTTTCGCTAAATTCAATAATTTATATTATAAACTGAATATCATGTAACAGTAAAGTGCCCATACACGATTAGCCTACCTAGTGGACTCACTGAAAAAAAAAAAAAAAAAACCTAGTGGACTCGTCATCAGTGATCCTATATGGTGATGGGTTACAGCTCAAGGCTGTTAAAGAAAGAAAGAAATATGTTTAATGAAAAAAATTCAGTACAATTATAAACTTAAAACTAGTAAACACACAATAAGAGGTAGGTGATATGTCTAGAGACAAACATATAACATTAAAAACATTATAATTTCGGGATTGTACTGAGTTTCACAAGGCTTCAACTCAGCACTTGCTACGGATGACCACATCGCTGGTTTTCAGTTGAAGCCTGTGGTGACTCACGAACGCTATCACGGCGCAACGGTCTCCTTGGCCCTCAGGCTTTTCTTCTTTTACCATTTCTTTAGTTTCGTATGAGAAAACATGTTTTAAATATTGCCTAGACTATTAATAGTTAGTACATAAGTTTCATTTGTTTATTTGTGGGGTGGAAGCCTGGTGATCCTTAACACAGGTCAAACCTAGCTAGGACACCAGTCTCCTACACTATATTATGTTAACATTATTGTGTTCTATTTTATTTTTACTTCTGTAATTATGATTTTATTGTAGGAGAAAATAAAGTATTCATTCATTCTCTGTCTGAAATGATGGTAATCACTTACCGTCATTTGGAATGTTATCTGTCTTATAATAAAAAGTCTTCATGTATAATATAAAAATGGACCGCAAAATGTTTGTAAGCGCATAACTCTCCGCCTGGACTGATTTGGCCAAATCTTTTTTTTAAATGTTCATTGAAGTTCAAGGATGGTTTTTACGGCGAGAAAAAATCGAATAGTTGCCGGGAAAAATGAAAAAAAACGGGTCATAGGGTTCACGCAGACGACGTCACGGGCAGCAGCTAGTAATTAATAAACTATAATATCTATGGTCTCTTTGAAACTAACTTTACACATATGCTTCATAAAATATTTTCAAACGCTGTATATTTGTAATTATGTACGGTATAGTAACAGAACATTTCTGTACCGAAAACAATTACATTATTTGAATACATTAGCATTAATATTAGTATGTAGAATAATTTAGAATATTAAGCTAACCATATAACACAAGCCTGGACCAATTTGGGTAATTCTTTTATGTTCAAGGATTGTTAGAAAAAATGGAATAATTGCCAAAAAGCTATAATTGTTGATGCTGTATAGGGTTCACACAGATTTCTTTGTAATAGTTATGTAGCTGTTTGTCAACTAGTGTATAAGGTTTAGATATAACTACTTATAACACTGTGTAAGACTGAACAGAAATCATGTCATCCAGCTGGATACATAAGGGAAGGAGGGGTGCTAATGGTCTCCTAGAACCGTGATCTAGTCTTTCACCACACTTGCTCATAGTCCAGGGACTGATTGCAAGTAAAGAGAAAAAAAAAAAAACACTGTTTTGTGTTCTGAAGAAATAAATAAGTAATTGTTGTGGGCAGCATGAGTTTAAAATATTTTTTGAAGATAATCTAATATGATAGTCAAGATGATCAAGTTACTAAGCAAATGTTGACAGATGTAAGAGAGGAAAGTGTTTATTACATGGTATGTGTACATGGAACCGGACTAAATTGAGTGGCCCCTCATTGCCTTGGCATTGAGAGGTTCATAAGCAACGGTGACTGCTTACCATCAGGTGGGTAAGCTCTATCTTGCAATAAAAAAAACTAAAAAGACTATAACCTACCGTTCATACTCAGTGTCCGAACCCGGAAATCATTATAAAAATTGTATATTATCTTACTTAGAGAATTGTAATTTATAGTAAGGATTGTAGTATAACTGTTTCATTTAGAAATGAATAAGAAAGTTGTTACTGTAAGAGACAAAAGTAAAAGTAGTTTGTACACATAACAAATTTATTCTGTGAGTAATAAAAAAAAATATTTTGGGATTTTTTTTAATTGGCTGACAAGCTATTTACAGTCGTGAGTAGCTAAATTTAGAATTTATTCTAAGTTTAAGTTCATATTATTTTAAAAATTATCAAAGAAACTTTCTACTCTGAAATTTTTAAGATGAACAGAATATTGCAGTAGATTAAAAAGATGAGGTTTGATGCTTTTATTTGCCCATCTAGTCACTTATCATCAAGTAACCATAGAATCCTAAATATTATTTTAGAAAATTATAAATTAAAATAAAACTTATGTATCATAATTACAAAAAAATTGATATTTTCTATATACTAAAAATCTATCTTTTTTTACACATTAAATTGTATGAATGAATTTAATATTTATAATTTATTTTCGATTCAAAAATTATCTTAGCAGCCTTGCTGTCGTGGAAGTGAAACATGGTGTATTTCCATCTCGCTCGCACTCGTACAACAACGCATGCAGCTATCTCTTTCCATTTTGACACTTTTCACTGACGTGTCGTGCTGAGTGTCAAGTAAATGTGAAAACATTGCGAATATTTAATTATAACTTCAAAATTATAAATAAAATCCTACGTAAAACGCTTCCCGAATGTCAACAGATATATTTATAATGTATTGGCAACGTGTTCCGCTTTTGTGTGACATAAATAACATTGAAAAATGAATTATACTTACTTCCACCATACTCCCAGAAGGGAACCGAACCATCTTTTTGCGCTAAATACGGTGGTTTGAATGAATATTTGTATTCAAAACGTCTGTGCACCGATTGCGTATTTACACTAACAGATAGACACAATAAAAACGCGCACACAATTAATTTTAAATTTAAAAACTCCATCGCGATTTCTGTACGCGAACTCGCAGAAGTGAAAAGTTGTTGATCGTGCGAAAATCGTTGTGACTTGTCAATGAAAATGCGTTTGGATACACTGTTGAAATTAGTTTTAAGCAGAACCGATACGTGAAACACTATAGATGGCAGCACTTTCGGAACTTTCGTGCACTTAATTTTCGAGTTTAAATTTTCATTTAGATACTTCTGAAATTTATTCAAAGGAGTGCATGATTAGAAGTTTGTGGTTTTGGCTGTTGGGTCGTTAGTTTAATTGGATTTTTTTTTAATTATTCTTTTCGTTGGTCCCATCCATTCGAGCCTAAAATCTAAGATTTAAATTGTAAACGGTGCTTTTTGCCAAACAACGACGAGTTTAAATACCGATACACATTCAGTAATTGGAAAGTTGTTAAGAAAATGTAAAATTTACCGTTGGTATTGTACATTCCCGCTTGTTACCCTTAAATATGCGAATGATAGGTGAATGTTTTATACTAAGAAAAGTTGCATGGATGTATAGGTAATCGAATAAAGCCAAAGTATAGGCCTCTTACCTTTTAAATGAGCCCAAACTCGATGAGTCTACGACCTCTCGTTCTCGAGAAAATTTGCGGGGAATTTTAATTATTCGGAGGGGGAGGCAAGTACCTTATCTTGTCATAGTAGATCTAGTAACCTTGAACTTTTGGTTGAAGAGATCACATTCGCATTCGTATTCGCGAATGTTGCTACTGAATATTCGACATTCGTTATAATGCTACTACCCAATCATAATTTAAATTAAGGTAGTTCTTCAATGAAGTATTGTTTTGGGATTCGAGTATTGCCCACCTCTCACTTCTACCACTGTAACTCCTGTGTAGCTAGGATCCACATAGCAACCATCGTAATGAATCTGAGCAGTGAAACCCAGGAACCCGAAGGAAAGTTAACTTGTCTTGGGTCCCGCAACGAATTTAATCAAAACATGATACAAGGAGTAGAAAAAAATATAAGTTTCGACTTCCCTTCTCGCAAAGCAGAAGACGATTAAATAAAATTAAAAATGCATTACGCCTGAATTGAGAAAGTACCACGGACATTGCTTTTATTAAATTAATTGGATCTATGCGGTGAGCTGTTGTGTTATTTATGATGCCAAATACTAGTAATTATGGCAAAAAAATATGAAAAATGTTTTGGGATGTCCATTATATAACACGGTTTTATATGAAACGTTTATGACTTGTATATATGACTTTTCAAATTCAAAATGTCTTTATTCGGACATCAGTGGTCCTTTTAGTACGGTTACTTTGAGTCCGTCCAATTACAGACCATGCATTAATGTATCACCCACTTGAATGACTTCGTAACAGAAAGTGCAGAATTAAAACAAAATGAAGTTACTTAGTTGGTATATTGAATACAATGAGATGCAATTTTTATAAAAAAAATATTTTATGTTTTCTTATTTACACTACGTGTAACTCGACACGAGCTTAATGACGTTTTCTGAATTTATTGATTTCAGAAACTCATTGAAAATGTAATTTGATTTTCTAATGTTATATTTGTGCTTACAATACCATTTAAAAAAAAACTACAACCAATCACGTATTGGTATTTTCCTTGTGTATCCGAAATGGGAAGTGTTGTCAAGTTGAGAAAATTACGGAATCCTCGACTTTTATAATGGAGCACTATTGATAATTTTCATAAATTCTTAACATTTTTCTGTGTCTTAACATTCTTGTTTCAGAGCTGTTAAAGTTATTTGGTCTTTTCACATTTTTAAGACAAACATAGTTTTAGTTACTGCACACCTTAAGTAATGACTGCTGAACTTCTTCGCTGATGTACATGAATTGAGTATCTATCCATTTCTTTTTGTTGTTTTATTTTGTGAAACAATAAACACTCGTCTTTTTGACTTCCTTCTTTGATTATGAGTCATTCCATTTAAAATCGTCTAAAAATGAAAAAAAATGGTTGCTGCATGATTTTAGATTTTGATGAAAATTTGAGGGATTCATCTCTAGGGTCCCTAAGAATGAAATTTATACATATTTGATTTCTATAAGCACCCGTTTCCGAGCATTTAAATAAAAACTTTCAAAAATCTCCTTTTTTTAGGTTATTTAAAATTTCCTCAAAGTTTTGTCTGTTTAAATTTTGTTTCATTATTAAAGCGGAATCCTTAGGGGGACAGACTATAGTTTGATAAAACTCAACGATAATTTTGTTTATAGCGACCTACCATTAGCAAGAGCAAACCAAAAATGAGTGTTTTTTACTCATTTTTCGTGAATTTCAAGCGACTCTAGCGACTAATCGGTTATGAGTTAAGAACTTCTGGTTGACAGGAATTAAGTACACATGTTAGAGACAAAATTTAGCCATTGATCGACCTGAGCAGCCCACTCTTTCTGGAAGAAAACATTGCTTGAAGTTTTGAATTTTTTAAAAATCCCATTTTTCAGCCTACAAAACGAAGGTGTCTACTGCGAGATAAAATTCTAAAATTTTCAGAATCTTTTGTTCTTAGCTTTAACTTTGAAGGACTGCATCGCTTGTTTTGTTATTTTAATGTGTAGTGCACTTACCGGTCATTTATTGGCAGCAAAAATTATGTCGATATTTTTTATTTTTTCCTAAATTATATATAAGGTACGAGCCTAAACACGATGAAGTTATCTTGTTTCGTGACGGAGTTCCCATAGCCACCTTCCAGCTCCATCATCAGACCTTGACATTCATAGCAACTCCGTCAATAAGCAAGATAACCTCATCGTGTTTAGGCTCTAATGAAGCGTCTTGATGAGTTCTTTGCGTAGAGGATGAATGTCAAGGTCTGATGATGGAGCCGAAAGGTGGCTATAGGAACTCCGTCAATAAGCAAGATAATATCATCGTGTTTAGGCTCTAATCAAACGTCCTGATGAGATCTTTGTGTAGAGGATGAAATGTCAAGATCTGATAATGGAGCTGGAAGGTGGCTATGGGAACTCCGTCATTAAGCAAGATAACCTCATCGTGTTCAGGCTCTAATGAAGCGTCCTGGTGAGATCTTTACGTAGAGGCTGAATGTCAAGGTCTGATGATGGAGCTGGAAGGTGGCTATGGGAACTCCGTCATTAAACAAGATAACCTCATCATGTTTAGGCACGTACCCTTATATATAATTTAGGAAAAAATAAAAAATATCGACCTAATTTTTGCTGCCAATAAACGACCGGTAAGTGCACTACACATTAAAATAACAAAACAAGCGATACAGTCCTTCAAAGTTAAAGCTAAGAACAAAAGATTCTGAAAATTTTAGGATTTTATCTCGCAGTAGACACCTTCGTTTTGTAGGCTGAAAAATGGGATTTTTCAAAAATTCAAAACTTCAAGCAAGGTTTTCTTCCAGAAAGAGTGGCCCGTTCAGGTCGATCAATGGCTAAATTTTGTCTCTAACATGTGTATTTAATTCCTGTTAACCAGAAGTTCTTAACTCATAACCGATTAGTCGCTAGAGTCGCTTGAAATTCACGAAAAATGAGTAAAAAACACTCATTTTTGGTTTGCTCTTGCTAATGGTAGGTCGCTATAAACAAAATTATCGTTGAGTTTTATCGAACTATAGTCTGTCCCCCTAAGGATTCCGCTTTAATAATGAAAAAAAAATTAAACAGACAAAACTTTGAGGAAATTTTAAATAACCTAAAAAAAGGAGATTTTTGAAAGTTTTTATTTAAATTCTCGGAAATGGGTGCTCATAGAAATCAAATATGTGTAAATTTCATTCTTAGGGACTCTAGAGATGAATCTCTCAAATTTTCACCCAAATCTAAAACGGTGCAGCTTTGCTGATTAGACGATTTTAAATGGAATGACCCTTATACGTTCAGGAGGAAAATCGATTTTTTATTTTTTCTAGATAAATGCGCTCTTAGCATTGGCAACCCAAAATTTAACGTCAAAATTTCCTCAAAAGAAAAGTAAATCACAGAGTAAAATGAAAATATTGCAAGTTGCAAAACAAAACAACTTAACCAAAATCTTCGAAAATAACTACGTAATCGGCTTAGACATCTACAAAACACTATTATTTAAACATTTTATGTTGATTTTACCGCTTAATTCTCACAAAAATACCGGAAAATGGGCGAAGGACGGATGGGGTATCGTCGTTTAGTGTCCCGAAAACATTGGGAAATACTTGTCAAATACATGGAAAAGTATCCAGTTCTGGCGCTCTCCTGCGCCCGAAGCCGAGAGGAAGTAGATGACGCTAAGAAGCTGTGGGAAAAAATAGCGCACAGCCTGAACAAAGTCGACGGAAAAGTTTATAAAACTGGATTGCAATGGTCAAGGGTATGTATCAATTTTTTTTTTTAAATCTCCAATTTTTTAAATCTTTAAATAAAATAAAAATATGTATCAAATTTTTGTTATTTTTTGAGTGAAACGTTTTGGATGTTTTTTTTTTTCGTTCTCGATTTATAAACTAACTTGATATGATTGCTTGATTTGTGCGAAGGTGACCGCTTACGATCAGGTGGGACGTAAAATTGTTAATCTTGCAAAAAAAAGTTTCAAACATTTTGATTTAAAACATAAAATAATATTCCAGTACTGGGCCGACTCGAAATTCAAAATAAGAAGAAAGTACACTTGTCAGAGACAGTGCGAGTCGAGTGGGAATGCTTGCTCTGTCCGTCTGTCACCGTTTGAACAGAGGATCATCAAGATATTGACTGATGATGACGGAAACCTTATCAGGCCTAGCGCTTTGTCTCATGTGTCGTTGTTACAGGTAAATTTGCTTTTTATATTTAACTAGCTGACATTAATACAGCAGAGAACATTTATTAGAAAATTATTTGTAATGTCATTTTAAAGTAGGTACTTGTGTTTCTTTTATAATGAAAAGTAATGACAAGTACAGGTAGTCTGAAATATAAGTCATGTTACCTAACACACTTGCTCTTTCATTCAACAAACAAAGGAATATTAATGAAAATAATATTATTAAAGGACATGTGTACAGTAACACCTTCTATGAAGTCGTCCAATGTGTACTGTCCCTTGCCACTTGAAATACGCAATTTCTTGAGCTATGTTTACATCTAACTTAAAAGTTTATGTAAAAAAAAAATCCTACTTTTTGCAGGAATCAGTCGGTGAACTTCTAAAATCTTCAAATCGCTGCAGCGACGAGTCTGACAATGATCGCACATCACAAGTTAATGACAGCGAAACGGTCATAGAATTCGAAGACGTCAAACCAAATTTAACACAAGATCCAATACAACTCGACCGCAATGCAATGACATTCGAGAATACAATGCCCTACGACAATACAGTGCATTTCGACAATACAATGCAATTCGACAAAGATCGGCGACAATTTGACAAAAAAAGTATAGAAGACCTACGTAGAGAGTTACTTGAATTTGAATTGAAAAAACAGAGAGAGTTGTTTGAAATTGAGAAAAGGGAAAGAAAGGAGAAACATGAGATGGAAATTTCTATAATGAGGCTCAGAAAACAGTTGTTGATGAAGCAGATTGATAGTTGATCTACGGCTGACGGTAATCATTTACCGTAAAATGATTTGATTTATCTGAACTATTGGAAAAGTACAAATATTTAGTAGGTCTGAGTTAGGAGTAGGTGAATCTTTAATTAACTTGCACTGGATGTAACTATGTAAGTTCGGGTGTAATCTTGCAAGCTAAATTTAACAAACCGGGAGGTTTACAACATGACGCTGATCCGATGATAAATTCGGAAGATGGTCATAGGAACTCTTGTGCTAAACAAGATAGACCCGTCGTGTTTGGTCTCGTTTTACTTGTATTAGCTAGCACTCTACTGATACATGATATACAGGATCTTAAAAGCTTGTATTTAAAGTGTTTTCTTTAAAATAAATTTATTTAAAGCAGTTTCTCTGCATCTCATCATTTTATTGCGGATGCGGATGCGAATATTCGTTTTCCTACTACGCAATATTAAATAAGGTATATCGCCATTACATCTTTGTTAAGTCATAATAAATAAAATAGTATTTTTAGTGTAATCTTAAATAATAATGTTAAGTTTAGTTAAGTATTTGGTAATTGTATTTATTTAAGTCGTTTTATTTTATTTATTTTATAAATGTTGTGTTTTGTTATTAAAAAGTTTTTGAAAAAATTGTTTTATTTCACGGTTTAAAAAGTCGCAGGGTTAATATCTTTTGATAAGAAAATAGCGTTATGACTCGTCCTTCTTCAAACGAGACAAAAAAGTTCTTAAACGTATGGCTTAGGTAAGCAGTGTTCTCTGACATTGCAGAGGTCCATGAGCGACTGTAACCACTTCCCATCAAGTGACCCTCATCTACCATGGCAATTAAAAGAATCACGTACAGGTGTTAAAAATAATAAATTTCAAATCAATTTATTAATTTTTTATCTCAAATGGATAGTCAGGATGCTCTAGCCACTTCAACTGAGGCAAGGTTCTGTATCCGACATCGAAACTCTTCAGCAGAGCAAACTCCTCAGGGGTCAGCGAGAAATCGAATATTTGTATATTCTGCTCAATTCTGTCCTTGTGAACCGATTTCGGTAACACTACCACTCCTAACTCCACCTGAAAAAAGATAAATTTATGACTGAGAAAGGTACTGTAATAATCTATTACTGTCCACTGCTGGGCTCAGGTCCCCTCAGTGGAGGGATCAGGTATAGATCACAATGCAGGGGATTTCACATGTTTTTGAAGGATTTTGGACGTCTTTTCCAATATACAGGTTCCTCACGATGTTTTTCTTCATTGTTTTCAGTCGGTGGTGTTGTGGTAAATTGCACATGGATATATCTTTTACATATTATAAAGATTTAGAGGTACAAGCCTTTGAACCCGCGACCTCCCGTACTAAAGGCAAGCGTTTCAACCACTACTCCAACACGATTGTTAATTGTCGTCATCGTGATGGGTTCTGTCCTCAATCGGGCGAAGGATACTGAGCGTTAGTGGCAGGAGGTTTTAGTGCGGTTCGACTCTCACATACTCCACCTGGCAGGCGGAAGTCCGGCGATTTCCTCCTGTCCAAAAAAAGGTATTCTTCAACTTACCAGATATCTAAGCGTAAGTTGCGGCACAGTTTTGTTGTATTTCTTGGCGATGTTCACCAGCCTCTCATCGTCAACTCTTGGAGGAGGAGCGTTCTTTTCCGCTTTGAAAGGGAACAGTGATCCGAAGGGAGTGTACGCCATCACCACGATGCCATGGTCACGACAGAACTTGAGGAGTTCTGATTGTTGGAGGTTTAGGTTTAGCTGGAAACAAAAGGAATTTAGGAAGAATAGTGTCTCCTAATGTATTTCAGTGTTATAAGTTTTGTTCCCTTGGACCGATGCCGATGATTCATATTGCGTATGAAAAGGGATGTTCGTGGTGAGGTCTCTTTTAATTTTCAAGAGCGGATAAATTTTATTTGGAGTTTAAAAGTGTAACTTGTTATAGGATACAATTGCACGTTATACTACGTGCATTTTTTCGTATATTAATAAATAGTTAAATAGTCTACTGTACTTTAAAAGATATTCGATAGTCAATACGTGTCTGCCAACACGACGTCAAAGCAGACAGGTAAGAAATACGGGACGGATCAATTTGATTTATGAATCAAGAAACTGCATGACAATAATATTATCTTACTTCAATCTGCAAAGCGGAAGGTTTCTCCAAGCCACTGTCGATGATCCTCTGAAGCTGCGTCACGTTAAAGTTGGATACTCCTATGGCTCTCGTCAGGCCGAGGTTCTTAGCGTCGATCATACCTCGCCAGGTGTCTAAATAGTCTACCTCGTTGAACGAGTTGTTCTCCTGAAAATACAAGATTAGAGATTAGTACTTTGTTCTGAAATGGAATTATTATGGAATATAAATTAAGTATAGGCACTTCAAATTAGATTAAATTTTTAATAACGTACAACAGAGCCCCGACTAACAATCTCACATCTGCTAATTAAATATTTCCGGGATCTATGACATGTTATCTTTCCCTCGGGTTCCTGGGCTGCAGTCATTACGGTGGTCGCCGCTGTCGTACTAAATACCATACTATAAAACAAAGTCGCTTCACGCTGTCCTGTCCCTATGTGTACTAAAATTATTAACACGTTCACTGCGAAACATTTTTCAGTGTACTTTCAGCTGGTGCGTCAAGAGGTCATCTTGGCACATAGAAGACTTTCCTGCAGTGCGTCGTGTGGTCTGATTGACCCTCAATCGTTTCTGTTTTAAAATGGGTTTATTCAGTACCTCAAATAGTAATTTAAAAAAAATATATATGCAGGCCAAAGACCAATATATGAGCGATATATAACTGGCTACGTTTTTAATTCGCTCTTTGCGTTTGTCCTACAGAAGTGAAACAATTTATGAATTCGTTTTGACCTCACAACGCACAGAATATTAAAAAAAAATAGTGATGGGAAACACCTAATTACTATTGAGTATCTAACAATAAAGGGGAATACCTAATTATTGAAAAAAATTCTATAATTAATAATTATTGAAATTTTCTTGAATCAGCATCTCAAAATGAAGTTTGGAGTGAATTTGTCTAAAACCTGGAAACAACACAAATATATATGGTAGAGTTAGATGGGAAAAGCTTGAAGATTGTTAAGTGTAATTAAAACATTTACAATACATCAGATCACAATCTGTTTGTTAATTTTTATTATTCTAGAAATTGAAAACATGCTTGTGTTCTTCATTGAAACATGGCAAACATAAATATTTTTGACATTGTTTGCAGAGAGTAGGCACTTTTTTCCTTGCTTCAATACTAGAAAGCCTTTAATTTGGTCCGCTCACAGCAACACGTCGTCACAGGTAAATGTGCAGCACATCACTAAAGTCACAGAATGGCGCCCGCGCATCATCTAGTGCGGGTGTGGGGTGCAGGGAGTGCTTGGTCATATTGACCTCACACCGCACCAGATTTAATTATTTTCACTTCAATGCGGGTGAGGTCAATTTGGTTCACGAGTTTTAAAAAATGTTGAGTTGTTCACATTCAAGTGACTACAACAACGTTATATTTATCTTTTTCCTACGACAGCAACACACAAAGTTATGCCTTCCGCACCAGGGGAGTAAACGCTATTTTGCGGTGCGCACAGAATGAAAGTTAGCTATGGGTCAATATGACCACACAACGCAGTGAACGTGTTAAAACTACGCAATTAATTTTAATGCGGCTTATAGTGATTTAATCGGTATCTTTTGTTTTGGTTTAAAAAGTGTTATTCGCATTTTCCTGGACCTAAATTCCCGTAAGATACAGTTTGGGCCACCCACCAAAATAGTGCAAATATAGAAAAGAGAGGAAAAGAGTTAGAATATCAGTTATACTTACAAACAGAGCTATAGGCCAGTGAATGAGGTACAAGTCAACATATTTCACGTTGAGGTCTGTCAGAGATTTGTTCAGAGCTGGTATCACTTTTTCCCTCTCGTGGTAAGCGTTCCAGAGCTAAAAAAAATGTAGTTACTGACTTGTGTTCTAATCAAAAATGTATAGTGCAGAAGTTGTAAATGCAATCTGCAATAGGTAAGCAGTCCTCATAATGCAAAAAAGTAAATTATTATTCTCTTCATTCATCATCAGCCTATAGACGCCCACTGCTAGTCATAGGTTTCCCTTGCGCTATCTGCATTCAGTGACTTCCCGTAATCCTGACCATGTCGTCGGTCCATCTTGTGGCAGTGTATTATTACTGGGAATCTTTAACAAACACCGCTACTAGTATTTTTGGGACAAGAGGAAATCACCGGACTTCCATTCGCCCTGCACCTGGGCATGTAGGAGTCGAACCGCACTAAAACCTTCTGCCAGAACCCAGCACGAGATTGTGCGGGGTGACACGACGTTTTACCCTCATGCTAACCTAGCTAGACTAGCTTCAACCTAATCTAAAACCTCAACTTAAGCTATACCTACCTTAGTAGTTATAAAAACATCTTCCCTCTTGACACCCTCGGAGAACTTCTTGGCCAGTCCTCGTCCAACCTGGTCTTCTATACCATACCTGGCTGCGGTGTCGATGTGTCTGTACCCAGCTTCCAGAGCATAGACAACAGCTTGCTCCGTGTCGTTGGTTAAGTGCTAAATATTGACGAAAGGAAACATATATTACAAAAACAAACTTAAATCAGTATAAGGTGAAATTTTGAAATGCCCTCTCTAAGAAAAGAACTCTAAATAATGTTTAGTGTGTGTATTAGAGAATTTTGATAAAGAAAGTATTCTTTTATTTTATAAAGAAAACAAAGAATTCGTAGATTTTTAATTCTTTTGGCACCTGCGTAAAAAATAATTGCAAAAATCACACCCTGTAGGTTTTATCACATCAAAAGAAAAAATTAGCTACAATCACTGCTAGAATATATTCTCTGACAAGTTATCTTTCCCTCGGGTTCCTGGGCTTCACTGCTCATTACGATGGTCACCGCTGTGGATCCCACCTACACAGGAGTTACAGTGGTGGGAGTGAGAGGTGGGCAAATATAATTTTATATTAATAAAATAGGTACTGACTGGTGGTGTGTTTCCTAACCAGGTTCCGAGTGCGATGACTGGTATTTTACCACCAGTGTTCAGCAGCAGTGATGGTATATTATCAGCCGCCTGTGAAATAAGTTATCATTGTTTATACTAATATATTTAATCTCAGTAATCTAATATATATTATAAAGGCGAAAATTTGTAAGTATGGATGTATGTTTGTTACTCTTTCACGTAAAAACTACTGAATGGATTTGAATGAAACTTTACCTCAATATAGCTTATACATCAGAATAACACATAGGCTACAATTTTTGAACCCCTTTGTAACGCAGACGAAGTTGCGCGGGTCATCTAGTAGGTCAATAAATACGTAAATACTCCCGTAGTACCTACAACTAAAATGCCGATATAACCGACATTTCGTTGATTTTCGCACTGTAATAATTGTCAAGAATGTATTGCTAAAAAGTTTTACCGTTAAGTGTATCAATAGAGCTGTATTTTCGAAATCTTTATTAGTTTTTGAAATTTAATTAACATTGTTATCGTTGAAAAGTCACATCGTAAAGTTTTACTTTAGTTTATATGAGATAACGCCTGCTTCCTAACTAAAAATATACATTTTCAAACACAGATCCAAAAGAACTTGAAAAATTAAATGCGACCCCACGACGACCATCACCTTTCATCTGACACCAGAATCATTCAAATCGGTTTACGCAAACTAAAGTTATGAAGGAACAAACATAAAAAAAAATATCTACAGATGAATTGAACCTTCTCCTATTAAGAAGTCAGTCAAAAACATAATATAAAAAATAAATAAATGAATATATAAAACGTAAGTATTTTAATACAACTCACCCCTATATAAAACAAGCTGAAACACAGCAGTAGTCCGCTGAGAGCCGCCATTGTTAGTACAATGACCGAACACAGCTAAGAGCCGTTCCCTTGTCTCAGATAAGCAGTCCAAACACGTACTTAGAACTGGTTTTTTACTAAAACATAGCTAACAAAGATTTAACAAATACACTGGATACACGATTAGAGCCTAAACATGGCATCAACACTAGAAACATCAAGAATTAATAGTCTAATAATGTCATTCACTAAGGACCAAGAGTTGAAACATTTTAGAAATCACTTCTAAAGTGCTTAATAGGTAGTTTTAAAATGAAGACTGTTTAACACGTTCAATGCGAAACCAGTCAAAAACGCCTGGTTCGTATCTCGCTTACAGTGCGGTTAAGAAAAGTATAGACCTTCCTATCTTGCGGAAGACATAACTTTAACGGGACACAAAATTAGAACACCTGGTACCGTATTGATAGTTTTATCTCCAGTCTTTTACACCTGGTACCGCAGGAACGAAAATAACAGAAAAAATCGTGGCCGCTGTGAACGTGCGAACGTAAGACTTGTTGTAAAACGCTTGGGGTTTGTGAGTAATGTTGTTTGAAGACACTATTCTGTATTGTTTTGTTCGGTACACTGTATCTAGTAATACTAGATTGTAAAATATCAAATAGACAAACTAAAGAAACAATATTTATTTATTTATTTATACCTAACAGAAGCACCAACTACATTCACACTTAACTCTATTTATACTAAAAATACATAGTTAACTCTTGGCCCGAGTGGAATGTAAAATAGAGGTGCATACAGCTTTCACAAAACTAGTATTAACTAAAAGAAACAAAAAAAAAATCTAAAAGTCATAAAAATCACAAAACAAGAAAAAGGTAAAAATAAAAATAGCTTATTTCAGCAATTTTATCACATGTATAGTTCAATATTATTTGCACAGAGTGAAGTAGCTTGATTAAAAAAAAAATGTATAGGTACATCATAGTAAGAAAAATACAGAATTGATAACCTACTTTCTTGTAGTCAATTAGAAAGCACGGCGCATGGTAAGTAAATCAGGAAAAATACCTATTTCGTTGCTCATTAACTATTAATAAGTATGCTAAATGATCATCTTCTAAATATGCATTATCATCATCATATCTGATGTCCGCCATTTATCAAAGACCTTTCAACTATTAATGTATATTTTTATCAAAACTTGCTACCCTTGACCCTCCTTGACCTTTTATCTACTTTGTTAAAATACGCTACAAGGCATCGGACATCTTGATGAGTTTTTTGCTCAATTAACGTGTGTTATGGAGTAATAATAATACCTATAAGTAGCCCAATATCTGACTTAGAGATAATAGATCGAGATTCGCATCAATTCCACCTGACGAGAACCTTGATACACGATTAGACCCTAACAATGGCATCAACACTAGCAAAGTCAAGAATTAATAGTCTTATAACGTCATTCACTAAGGACCAAGAGTTGAAACATTTTAGATATCACTTGTAAAGTGCTTAATAGGTAGTTTTAAAATTAAGACTGTTTAACACGTTCACTGCGAAACCAGTCAAAATACCTGGTTCGTATCTCGCTTACAGTGCGGGTAAGAAAAGTATAGACCTCCCTATCTTGCGGAAGACATAACTTTAATATGGAGCACAAGGTTAGAACGCCTGGTACCGCCGTAATGATAGTTTTATCTCCAGTCTTTTACACCTGGTACCGCAGGAACGAAAATAACAGAAAGATCGTGGTCGCTGTGAACGTGCGAACGTAAGACCTTTTGTAAAACGTCGTTTTGTGTGAGTAATGTTTTTTGGAGACACTATTCTGTACTGTTTTGTTCGGTACACTGTATCTAGTAATACTAGATCGTAAAATATCAAATAGACAAACTAAAGAAACAATATTTATTTATTTATTTATACCTAACAGAAGCACCAACTACATTCACACTTAACTCTATTTATACTAAAAATACATAGTTAACTCTTGGCCCGAGTGGAATGTAAAATAGAGGTGCATACAGCTTTCACAAAACTAGTATTAACTAAAAGAAACAAAAAAAAAATCTAAAAGTCATAAAAATCACAAAACAAGAAAAAGGTAAAAATAAAAATAGCTTATTTCAGCAATTTTATCACATGTATAGTTCAATATTATTTGCACAGAGTGAAGTAGCTTGATTAAAAAAAAATGTATAGGTACATCATAGTAAGAAAAATACAGAATTGATAACCTACTTTCTTGTAGTCAATTAGAAAGCACGGCGCATGGTAAGTAAATCAGGAAAAATACCTATTTCGTTGCTCATTAACTATTAATAAGTATGCTAAATGATCATCTTCTAAATATGCATTATCATCATCATATCTGATGTCCGCCATTTATCAAAGACCTTTCAACTATTAATGTATATTTTTATCAAAACTTGCTACCCTTGACCCTCCTTGACCTTTTATCTACTTTGTTAAAATACGCTACAAGGCATCGGACATCTTGATGAGTTTTTTGCTCAATTAACGTGTGTTATGGAGTAATAATAATACCTATAAGTAGCCCAATATCTGACTTAGAGATAATAGATCGAGATTCGCATCAATTCCACCTGACGAGAACCTTGAGAAAAAGAAAAACTACTAAACTATCCTGGCCCACGAGGTGACCGACATATGGCGTGTTGAATCGACCATCATTGTTCCGATCGTTGTACCTATCAAGGTTTATTGCACTGTAGGTAAAAAGTCGTAGAACAATTAAATCTGAAAACACCAACATAAAGAACAGACATCCCTGGAACTTTAAAAACTACAATGAAATAGTCGCCTCAAACCTTATATCAATCACAGTACATGTTGCGATTATAAAAACGATTTTAAATGTCAAATGTTATGCAACTCACGTTTGATATGCAAAGAATAATATGATTTGTAGAGTAGTCGAGAGTCCTATACTACACTACTATAGACACAGTCCTCTGCAGCTCTGTACTGATTACTCTTCTCGTACACAAACAGACACAGATCCGACCTACATCTAGCCGAGAGTCCTATACTACACTACTATAGACACAGTCCTCTGCAGCTCTGTACTGATTACTCTTCTCGTACACAAACAGACACAGATCCGACCTACATCTAGCCGAGAGTCCTATACTACACTACTATAGACACAGTCCTCTGCAGCTCTGTACTGATTACTCTTCTCGTACACAAACAGACACAGATCCGACCTACATCTAGCCGAGAGTCCTATACTACACTACTATAGACACAGTCCTCTGCAGCTCTGTACTGATTACTCTTCTCGTACACAAACAGACACAGATCCGACCTACATCTAGCCGAGAGTCCTATACTACACTACTATAGACACAGTCCTCTGCAGCTCTGTACTGATTACTCTTCTCGTACACAAACAGACACAGATCCGACCTACATCTAGCCGAGAGTCCTATACTACACTACTATAGACACAGTCCTCTGCAGCTCTGTACTGATTACTCTTCTCGTACACAAACAGACACAGATCCGACCTACATCTACCCGAGAGTCCTATACTACACTACTATAGACACAGTCCTCTGCAGCTCTGTCTGTTTGTATATTCTATGGTATTCTTGTATAGGTTGATGTAATTACCTTGTATCGCGTTGTGCTTTGTTTTGCTTTGCTTCGTTATCGAGCGGTCGTGTACAATGGCTTTGCTGAAGCACCTCTTTGTGTTGGCTGTGACCTTTACTGTAAGTATAAAATTAGCGCAAAATATAAGCTGTATTAGAAGTATCCATTAATAAGTATAATATAACTGATTTTAAAATTAATCGTGAACTTGGAATAGCGAAAGAAATCCTAAAATACTCGGTAATATTTTTTTACACGTTCGCTAACGACCTATTTAATATTAAGTGCATATGTCGCCTATGCCTAATCCCTCTTATGAGGAGACCTGAGCCCAACAGTGGGTAGTAATGGGTTGGTACAGAGCATATATCGAAGCAGGTGTTATATCATTGCCGGATTATAATAATGTTTTTTTTTTATTATTCTAAGTTTTGGTGATTCCAAAAATGTTTTGCACGCACTTGGGAAGTTTTTGTTCTCTTCAAGAGTTTCATTGATAAAAGGCAAAATACCTAATTAAATTCCTGTATCAATTTAAAAATGACCAGTACTTTTGAAAAATACAATACGGTCATTTATTTTTTGTAAAAACCTACTTACCTATTACCTATTTTAATTTATTGAAGGATGAGAATTGAGGTAAATCTTACATACAGGGCTGCGACCGGTTTCCTATATTTATTATAATCGAAGCTACATGAGGCCGTTAACAAAAAACAAATTCGCAAGGTCGAATAATACCTCAGTGTGTTCATGCATGACACACACGTTTAATGAGCTTACGACTTCTTTAAGACATACAACATCACTCTTTTTTATCATCTATCAATTACTCACTCATTATCTAATACTTATCTATACTTATAATATTATAAAGCTGCAGAGATCGTTTGTTTGTTTGAACGCGCTAATCTCAGGAACTACTGGTCCAACTTGAAAAATTCTTTCACTGTTGGAAAGTCCATTTATCGAGGAAGGCTGTAGACCCTCTGTGACTCTGTTAATGTCAGTAAAATACATATTATAATGGCAACACATCCTCCTGATTGGCGATCGCGGGCCTGCATTAGTGCGACAAGTAGGAATGTAGAAAACAACACGTGAGCGACTAGCAAACGTTCAAATAAAGAAATATTTTGAAACGTAATCCAATTTCCAGATTTTCCACCTGTCCACTGCATCAGCAGTTGCTCCTCTAGTTAAGCTGAACAATGGCAAAGATATCTCAGCTTTAGGCCTTGGCACGTGGCTTGGTACCAATGGAAATGACGTAAGTTAGCAATTTCACCTCACTAGCTAGTAACATTAGCCACGTAAGCATAAAAATATATGATTTTATGACATCACATTAAAAACTTAAATTATCAGTGTTTTTCTATTATATTTTGCATGTATTATAAACATAAACCTTTCTTTTGGATCACTTACCACTAGACAGGTATACATAGTATAAAATAAAGTTGCATCTCGCTGTCCGTCTGTCCCTATGTATGCTTTAATCTTTTGTCTGAACTCTTCCTTTATCTATACTAATATTATAAAGAGGAAAGGTTTGTTTCGAATAGGCTCCGAAACTACTGCACCGATTTGAACATTTCTTTCAGTTTTGGAAAGTTAATTTATCGAAGAACGCTATAAGATATATTGTTTCGCTTTGTGACGCAGACGAAGTTGTCAACTAGTATTACAATGAAATAATATTTTAACTGTACGCTACAATTTTCTTCGACTTCTAAAACTCTTTCTTAATTCTAAACTTAACTATAATAATTGTAATCTTCCTACAGCCAAGCAAAGCCGATGAAGTCCAGAATGCCGTAGAATGGGCCATAGATGCTGGATATAGACACATAGACACAGCAGCTATTTATTCTACAGAAACACAGGTAAGACTTGTCCTTCTTCCAACAAGGCTTTTTTTGTGACAGGAGGTAATCGCCGGATCCGCAGGTGGGGTTTGTAAGATTTGAACCGCACTAAAACCTCCTGCCGCACACGCTCAGCGTCCGAACTTCGGCTGAGGACAGGAACGCAGCACGAGATTGGGCGAGGTGACGGGACGCGTCCACGATCAACGCTCACGCCTCGCCCCGTTTCCAACAAGGCGGGGAGAAATCCTTATAGGTAGGTGTCTCTCCAATCTCGGCGGTCCGTGACGGAAGCGTGGAAGAGACGACTCGCTAACCCCACATGGGGTCTACGGACCGTCGAGGCGATCCGCCCGATCCTAGATGATTGGGTGGGTCGTGGCGCAGGACGCCTCACCTTTTGGATGGTGCAGATGCTGACCGGGCACGGGTGTTTCGGTCGGTATCTGCACCGGATCAAGGCCGAGCCGACGGCGACTTCGCTCTCAACTTGCCAACCCGCCGCCGTCGAGTAGGGGGCCGGGACCGGGATCTCGCCCGGATTCTGGCCCCCTAAGAGTTTCGGGTCCCCAACGCATGTGAGTGCGAGCGGGGACCCAAGAAGGTGCCGTGTCTCGCTCAGCACGCCCTTAGCGTAAGAACATCCGGGGGATGGTAGACCGCGCTCCCCGACCCACGCTGGTTCTGACCCAGCGGGGTATTCCGTGGGAGGGTGTCACGCGGTCCCATCTTGGCGGGCTTCGGAGAGCCCGCCGACCGAGAGAGCCGGTGGCCGTATTCGCCGGCGGCTACCGGTTCGGCGTCCGGGGACGGAGCGACGGGAAAGCATGCCGATGGCGTAACGCGTCGCGCCGTCCCTCCAAACCCCGTGCTGGGTTCTGGCCTCAGCCGGGGTTCGGACGCTGAAAGCGAGCGGTTGGAGGTTTTAGTGAGGTTCAACTCCCACATACCCCGGGGATCCGGTGATTTCCTCCAACTAAAAAAAAAAAAAAAAAAGGTAGGTGTCTCATAAGATACATTTCTTTCTTTCTTTAAAATTTTTGCTTATGTGCGACGGTAACCACCTACCACCGGGTACGCCGTAAGCCAGAAAACGGCAAAACTATTCCAAAATTAGATTCTCTAATAATACTGTTTCTCTCAGGTCGGTCGTGCTATTAAGAAGAAAATATCCGAAGGTGTTGTCAAGAGAGAAGATATTTTTGTTACCACCAAGGTAAAAATACATCTGTTTAACACGTTAACTGAGGGGATCTGTACTGCGCACTGCTGGGCTCAGGTCTTCTCAGTAGAGGGATCAGGTATAGTCCACCACGCGAACACAATGCGGGACTGAGCATATCAGAAGAAGGATTTTGGAATCCTTTTCTTCACGATGTTTTCCTTCACCGTTATTAGCCAGTAGTGTATGTGATAAATGTGTGGTTTTTACCTACCTTAGTACTTCTCTTCACCACGCTAAGGTCGACTGGTAGAGAATGCCTATGGAATTAAGTCCGCCTTTGTACAATACTGTATTTTTGTGCATAAAGAATAAATAAACAAATGGCACATAAATCTATTTAGATGAACCGATTTCGATTCATAAAACTAATAAAATAGTAACTATCTCATACCTATTAATTGAAATGCCCCCACAATTAATGGTCTTGCGAATTTTCAGTTGTGGAATACAAAACATAAGAAAGAAGATGTGTTGCCAGCGCTCAGGGAATCATTGAAGAATTTAGATCTGCAATATGTCGACCTTTACCTTATACATTGGCCTATCGCTTTATATGTGAGTAATTTATAATTCATATATTTTCATTTTGAACATTTAATATCATTACTGTGTCTCCTGACTTTGCTGAGGTTCATGAGCAACGGTAACCACTTAGGAACCGTTAGTTGTCTGCATGTTAAGTACGTTAGGTCGCCTATTTATGTGGAAATAGGTAAATAAAATATAGTTAATGTAAATTATAAGATGTATGTAGGTACCCTTTTAAATTATTCTTTATTTATACTTTTTGATTACATAGTACCTAAACTTATTTAGACATTCGCGGTTTTAATTAAATTAAATTAATTAAATTAATTAAAAAGGGTAGACAGATTTGTTTGCTCTTAAATCGACCCGCAATATCCAGTCTTCTCGTGATCATGACGTTTGCAACAACGTTGAAAAATCGAGACAACTCAATTAATTAAATATCGAGGTAAGAACCCGTTGAAAATGCATGAAAGTACATAGTACCTATCAAATTTTAAGCAAAATACATTACTCCATAAAATATGAGGCTATAATAAAATACTTATTTTTTTATTTGTTTGTGGCAGGAAAACGGGTCGGTCTCCCATACGGACTACTTGGAGACTTGGCAAGGGATGGTCGAAGTTCTCAACCAGGGTCTCACCAAATCTATTGGAGTATCAAACTTCAACGTGGAACAACTTGAGAGACTGATCTCCGAAAGTGGAGTCACTCCTTCCTCTTTACAAGTTGAAGTAAGCACCACCTATTACTATTATGATACTCTTTCCTTGGTTTCCGGTTGTTCTTGTTTTGCTAACGGCGAGTATTTGCATAGTCATAACCAGGTAGCCATGATTATTCGACAAACACTTGCTCTGGTCTGCTAAAAGCCGCTATACCAGTATCGGCCTCGGCCAGTGCTCGATAATGGCCATGTAACGTTCTACTGGGACCGAACTATCACTGACAGGACTGTTGTTGTCAATGAGCCTGACATAGTGATACGAGACCCTCGCGAAGACAGAGGACAGAATTTAATAAATATATTTTACCTTTCAAAAAATTAAAACAACACACAAGACTCAATACTTCTTGTTCCTCAGATAAACCTGAACCTTCAACAACCAGCTCTTCTAGACTACTGCAAGACTAAGGGTATAGTGGTAGTTGCATACACTCCGTTCGGCAACCTCTTCGACAGGCAACCCTCAGCTCCACCACCTAGGGTTGACGACGCCGGTCTTGTGGCCATCGCCAAGAAATACAATAAAACTGTTCCACAAGTTGTGCTCAGATATTTGGTAAGGAAGTAAAGAAAGTCCTTAATGGTAGGTCGTAGGTCACAGTCTCCTGACATTGCAGAGGTCTATGAGTGTTTGTAATCATGCATAATCGGGTAAGTTTCTCTTATCTATAGTAAAAGGTAATCGCCTATAATTTGCAATGTGTTTTAACAATTTATTTAAAATATTTTTTTTCAATACAAGCTTTAATATTCTGGATATCATGTAGAAGTAGAGTGCTAGCTATTAGTAACTGTCTCGTTTAGTACAAGAGTTCCTATGGTTACCTTCTGATTCCATCATCAGATCAGCTCCATGATACCATATTAATTCTCTTAAAATTTTGTTTAGTTCACTAACGCCATCTAGGAGTAGTATATCAAAAGTAATGCATTCTAACTTGGCGCCATCTAATGACAAGTTACAAAAACTCTAGTAACATAAAGACGCTCTTTGCTGGAAAATACTGAACCGAACAAAGTTTTGAAACTGGTGAGAGACATCTAGCGTGATGTGATGGAAACTTGTACATTTTATTAGGCAAAGGATTTTTAAAATTATAGTCCTTCTAAAACAGAACCCTTGATTTATTGAGCGAAATCCTTCTTCAAGGTTTTTCGTTTCGGGTATTTGGCCACCTCTCACTCCCACCACTATAACTCCTGTGTAGCCAGGATCCACAGCTGTGACCTTCGTAATGACTTAGAGCAGTGAAGACCAGGAACTCAAGAGGAAGATATCTTGTGCAACCAAACAAAATTAATCAGATGATTATAGGATCCAATTATGAGCGAAGTCCAATTAATGGCTACTTTAAAATTGTAGTCAATGGAACTATTTTCTTATTTCCGATGTGAATAAATAAATAGAACAATTCTTCAGCTTTAAAATTATACCTACGGATTGCAATAATTAATTCATTTCATTTTTCAAACAAATATGAATTTATTTTTAACAAAGTCAAAATTCCACAAAATATATTTGTAGTATCAAGTTCCTGATTAAACAAAAATCCAGCTCAAATACTTGTCTTGGTTTTTCTAGTAGTAAATAATAACGAACCTATCTAATTTAAAAATGGATGATTCATGGTCCATTCTATGGTTCTTCACCCTATTATCTATACTTTAAAATAATCACAAACTCCTTCACAGGTGGAATTAGGAGTGATACCGATCCCGAAGTCCCTTCACAAAGAACGTGTTGAACAAAACCTGCTGGTCTTCGATTTCTCCCTAACTCCTGAGGAGTCACAGCTGATGAAGAGCTTCGATAACGGCTACAGAACCATCTCAGTGCCTCATTGGAAAGATTCCCCTTATTACTCTTTTGAAAAGTAATTTGGTAATAAAGTTTTTTAATTGAGGTAGTTTTGTTTCATTTGCGGAGTGTCACGAGAAGTTGTAACATTTTTGCTATTTTTGACCGACTTCGAAAAAGGAGGAGGTACTTAGTTCGTATTTACTTTTTTTTATGTTTGTTCCCGCATAACTTTGGTTTAAGTGGATCATTTCAATGATTTAGAATGCTTAAGGATTTTTTAATTTCAATTTTAATATTTTTATTACAAAAATCAAAACGACCGACTACCATTTCTCAAGCATAGCACAAAAACGATCTGTCAGATCTTTATTTAATTTACATGACGTAATGTATAATGTGTCTGTTTTTTAACAAAAATAAGAATCATCGAAATCAGTTCACATAGAAAAGAAATACACGCAAAAACGCACAACAAATCTTGAAATCTTGCTCGTTAAAAATACCCTTTTTTTAAACATAGTTCCAAAAGTACTTTTTGAATCGAGTATCTCCTCCTTGGAAGTCGGTCAAAAAGTCCATTCGTTTATGCAGTTTACCTTCACATGTCTGTACTTAATTTCGCATAAGTAATGCGAGATTAAGATTCACTGCGAAACCAGTCAAAAACGCCTGGTTCGCATCTCGCTTACAGTGCGGGTAAGAAAAGTATAGAACTCCCTATCTTGCGGAAGACATAACTTTAATATGGGACACAAGGTTAGAACGCCTGGTACCGCCGTAATGATAGTTTTATCACCAGTCTTTTACACCTGGTACCGCAGGAACGGAAATAAGAGCCGCTGTGAAGAGTGTGAACGTGATAATTCATAGTAGTAAGTACCTAGTAGTGATTCAAGAGGAAGGTTTACATATGTGTACTCCCGTCCACGGTGTTCCCGGAGCGCTATGACATACCACTCTTTTAAACAGCCCCTCATTCCCCTGGCATTGCAGAGGCTCATAAGCGACGGTGACCGCTTACCATCAGGCTCGTTTATCTGTCTTGCAGTAAAAATACTTTACTATCACTACATATTATAAAACAAAGTCGCATTCGTCTGTCTGTCTCTATGTATGCTTAGATCTTTAAAACTACGCAACGGATTTTGATGCGGTTTTTTTAAATAGATAGAGTGATTCTTATAAGGATGTTTTATATGAATATTTTATTTAAAAAAATGTGGATCTGTCTGAAAATGTCGCATTTGTAACACAAGGTGTAAAATCGATAACCTATTTGCGTACGCTACAAAAACTATTGACAATAGAACAAAATTATGTGCTACGGGTTTTTACTTTTTAAGTCTTAGTGAGACCGACAAAAAAGTATATATAACTATCATAGTTTAGTCACAATAACTAGTTTTATGTTTATGAAAAATATTTAATTGTCCTAAGATCGAATTTAACGAAATATTAATCAAATAAATTATTAATAATCCAAATTAAGCATTTTGTTATCAAAAATATTAATGTAGAAGTATATCAATTTTATTTAAGGAATTGGATAAATATTTTTTTTAATCATAGTATGGAAGTCCGCAACGATAGCTAGTCGTACGTTTTCCATACGTGATCCAAACATTTAAAATGATACTAAGTTTTATTTCGACAGGTCATTCACCCCACGTCAGATTGTCCAAAGTTACAGATCCAATCCTATACATTCCGTTTTAGAACAGAGTACCTCATCATCCTCCTTCAATATGTATCATCAACAATTTGATGATTTGATTAACAAATCACCCTGCATTTCTTTTCCACTAAACACGGGTCCCACCATTAATATTTTAACTACGAAAAACTTCCATCACTTAAAATTAACCGTCAAAACAAGGAAGTTGAGTTATTGCAAAACTTGCTCAACTTATGTAACAAGAGAGGGCCCATTCGACAAACCGGCGCCATTTTCCCTTATATACGAAAACTATGATAAAAACAACTCCGAACATGGAATCCGATTGTAGCAACTTCTGAAACAACCCTCGTAAAACAGAATATTCTAAAATAAACCGTAAAACGTATACATAAAAGCGATTTTTCACTGAAAATGTTAAGTATCATTTTGGCGCCACCCAGACATAGCTACGCCCGGGAAAATGTCAAAATGATATTAGTAAAATAAACGAATGCCAACCTTAACAGTATGAAAATAAGAACCAAAATAACTTGCTTTGTGGTTTTATCTCAGAACGCATAACTTATATTGAAAAGTCAATACTCCTGCGGGAAATTATTTGCAAGAGATTTTGGCTCTTATTCTTGATACCTAAAGTTGATTTTGGTCTGTTGTTTTGTTGTTGTTACGTCGTTTCTAAGTCGCGTTGCAGTAAGTCGTTCGGCGTCAGACAGTCGGGCGCCATTTTGGTTTCAGAGAAAAGGCGAAGGCATTTATCTATTGAGCCTACTTCCACATTTCTTTATTATGGCAACTAATTTAGTGTTATTATTCTAAGTTTTGGGGAATCTTCCCTTTTATTGGGGATTTAGTTGGGGTAACATTTCGATGCGTAGTTTCGTGTTTTCCTGCACGCCTCGTAGATTTTATTTTCAATGAAAAATAAGTGTTGTTTTTCTACATACAATTTATTTTGAAAATAAAACGAAGATATGTGATGACTTTGCTAATGTTTCAAGGTATTTTGTTGCAAGATAGATAAACGAGCTTACGGCCCACCTGATGGTAAGCGGTCACCTTCGCTCATGAACCTCTGTCAGGACAATGAGGGGCTATTATCTATCACCTACTTATACAGGACTTTTCTTAAACCTCGTTTAAAGAAGCAAAGTCGATAAAGTAAATTGCTAACAAGCCTAAAACTAAAAGCCCTAAAACTGCAAAAAAAAAGCCCTAGACAAGTATTTTACCACTAAATCTCGTAATATATAAAATTCTCGTGTCACAGTTTTCGTTGCCATACTCCTCCGAAACGGATCGACCGATTTTGATGAAATTTTTTGTGCTTATCCGGTCTCTATGAGAATCGGTTAACATCTGTTTTTCATCCTCCTAAATGTTAGGGATAGTCCTCCCCTAATTTTTTTTTTTATTTTTTTCGACGCAGACTAAGTTGCGCGGGGCAGCTAGTACCTAACATTATAACTTTATAAACTATCAAAAATGACATTATAAATTCTGTTGAAACATCTGTCAATAGTTTTATAAGCATTTTATAAGTATTTTTCGTGAATTTAGCAAAATTATCCAGTGCAGTAAAATGATCATCTATTTAATGATGATAGCCACTGTTATGTGTGATGATTATCACTTCGAAGATGTGATATACAATTATGATGATAATCATGACTTCTATGACAGTGATAAAGGTAATCTTCGGTTCCACCATCGCCATGTGCGGTAACGCTTCGTGTCCACATTAGTTAGGAATAAAAAACCTAGCTGATCCTCGCAACATCGTCTGCGTCACCAAGGGGGTCCAAGCAGCACTATTAGATTTTAATGAGACCTACAAACCCGTAGTACATCATTTTGTTCTACAATCAATAGTTTTCGCAACGCATGTAAGAAAGTTTATGGGTATTTTTTTCACACCTTCATGGGGTGACACGATGACAAAGAATGCCGTAGTGCGTAACGCGTCGTGCCGTCCCAGATTAGTTTCTGTTCATTTGATTTTGGTGCGATGGATGGGACCTCTTGACTTTGAGCATAATGTAACATTGCCGAGGTCCACTAGCGACGGTAAGCACTTACAGCTATGTGGTCGATCAGCTCGTCTGCATGACAATAAATAATCGATTTATTTGCACTCTACTACAACATGATACCCAGAATCTTAAAAGCTTGTATTTAATTTTTCTTCACAATAAGCAAATATTTTTGACATCCCTATTATGTAACTTGAATTATGGCAGATCCAGCAACCGCCACAGACTTCGAAGACCTTACCAGAGTAAAGAGGTACAATGATGATGATCATCGGACTCTCAATTCAAAAGAAAGAAATTATGTTAAAGGTTATATAAAGGATATAATATTATAATGAAACAAAGACTTTTAATTGTTGCTTCGGTTTATTCGAAGCAACGACATTTAAAGGCTAATAAAATAATATATTAAAATTACAATTGCAATATTAATCATTTTCTCATTTGACAATTAATGTACAACTTCCGACGTCGATAGAGCTAAGAGAATTATATTAATGCACCTGAGGAGGACATATTCCTGTTCACGTGTATTTCAGTCCTAAAGGCAAAGTTCAGCCTAGTTCGCACTAGGCGAGTAATACGGTAATAACTGTGAAGGTATGAACGCCACAAAGCGAGTAGCAAATGTTATACACATTTAGTTACTATATTACTCGCAACTCGACTAAAATAATAGCTTTGTGTGAACTAGGTAGGTATTATTGTCAATATTGCAAATCATGATAGATCTTTTTGAAAGCTACGAACTCTTTTAAAAGCTTTTAAAACCACTCAGCTGGGACCGCCAACAGAATTGGTTTGTTTACTTACTGCCAAGTTTGTGGCAGGAGCCAAAATTTAGCACGACGTCACATTAGTTCGGAAACTTGTTTTGTTTACATTTTTTAATCGTCTCGTATATCCTGGATATAATATATTTTGTTCCAAAATATATGACAGGTTTAATTGAAATTCTAAATCAAAATTTTATGGTAAATATCATTTTTAAAAGATAGTGAAACAAGGTGATTCCGAACGAGCTCCGAGCCGAGTAGAGCGATCCCAGTTTCACCATCTAGTCAAAATTGACGTTCCCAGTTGAGTGGTTAAGTACTACTAGCTGCTGCCCGCGACTTCGCGGTCGCCTGCGTGAATCCTATCTAAACAGCAACTTTCTCAGCAATTATTCGAATTTTTCTCGCCGTAAAAATCATCCTTGAACTCCAACGAACATTTAAAAAGATTTGGTCAAATTGGTTCAGGCGTTGTTGAGTTAAACGCGCATTGCTTTATTAGCAAATTTTGCGATTCATTTTATATGATAGACTAGCTGCCCCGCGCAACTTCGTCTGCGCCAATCTCAATTAAATGTCAACAATTCGATTTTTTTGTCACTGTAAATACCATCCTTGAACTTCATCGAGAATTAAAAAAAAACAACAATTTCTAAAATTATTATAGCCTAAGTTACTCCTTATAACATAAACTATCAGTCATTGAAAGTCAGCCCGTCCGAATCGGTCTAGCCATTCCAGAGATTAGCCAGACAGACAGTGGCCACCTTCCAGCTCCATCATCAGACCTTCACATTCATGCTCTACGCAAAGAACTCATAAAGACGCTTCATTAGAGTCTAAACGCGATGAGGTTATCTTGCTTATTGACAGAGTTCACATAGCCATCTTAGAGCTCCATCATCAGACCTTAACATTCATCCTCTACGCAAAGATCTCATCAGGACGCTTCATTAGAGCCTGAACACGATGAGGTTATCTTGCTTAATGACGGAGTTCCCATAGCCACCTACCAGCTCCATCATCAGACCTTGACATTCATCCTCTACGCAAAGATCTCATCAGGACGCTTCATTAGAGCCTGAACACGATGAGGTTATCTTGCTTAATGACGGAGTTCCCATAGCCACCTACCAGCTCCATCATCAGACCTTGACATTCATCCTCTACGCAAAGATCTCATCAGGACGCTTCATTAGAGCCTGAACACGATGAGGTTATCTTGCTTAATGACGGAGTTCCCATAGCCACCTACCAGCTCCATCATCAGACCTTGACATTCATCCTCTACGCAAAGATCTCATCAGGACGCTTCATTAGAGCCTGAACACGATGAGGTTATCTTGCTTAATGACGGAGTTCCCATAGCCACCTACCAGCTCCATCATCAGACCTTGACATTCATCCTCTACGCAAAGATCTCATCAGGACGCTTCATTAGAGCCTGAACACGATGAGGTTATCTTGCTTAATGACGGAGTTCCCATAGCCACCTACCAGCTCCATCATCAGACCTTGACATTCATCCTCTACGCAAAGATCTCATCAGGACGCTTCATTAGAGCCTGAACACGATGAGGTTATCTTGCTTAATGACGGAGTTCCCATAGCCACCTACCAGCTCCATCATCAGACCTTGACATTCATCCTCTACGCAAAGATCTCATCAGGACGCTTCATTAGAGCCTGAACACGATGAGGTTATCTTGCTTAATGACGGAGTTCCCATAGCCACCTACCAGCTCCATCATCAGACCTTGACATTCATCCTCTACGCAGAGATCTCATCAGGACGCTTCATTAGAGCCTGAACACGATGAAGTTATCTTGCTTAATGACGGAGTTCCCATAGCCACCTACCAGCTCCATCATCAGACCTTGACATTCATCCTCTACGCAAAGATCTCATCAGGACGCTTCATTAGAGCCTGAACACGATGAGGTTATCTTGCTTAATGACGGAGTTCCCATAGCCACCTACCAGCTCCATCATCAGACCTTGACATTCATCCTCTACGCAAAGATCTCATCAGGACGCTTCATTAGAGCCTGAACACGATGAGGTTATCTTGCTTAATGACGGAGTTCCCATAGCCACCTACCAGCTCCATCATCAGACCTTGACATTCATCCTCTACGCAAAGATCTCATCAGGACGCTTCATTAGAGCCTGAACACGATGAGGTTATCTTGCTTAATGACGGAGTTCCCATAGCCACCTACCAGCTCCATCATCAGACCTTGACATTCATCCTCTACGCAGAGATCTCATCAGGACGCTTCATTAGAGCCTGAACACGATGAAGTTATCTTGCTTAATGACGGAGTTCCCATAGCCACCTACCAGCTCCATCATCAGACCTTGACATTCATCCTCTACGCAAAGATCTCATCAGGACGCTTCATTAGAGCCTGAACACGATGAGGTTATCTTGCTTAATGACGGAGTTCCCATAGCCACCTACCAGCTCCATCATCAGACCTTGACATTCATCCTCTACGCAGAGATCTCATCAGGACGCTTCATTAGAGCCTGAACACGATGAGGTTATCTTGCTTAATGACGGAGTTCCCATAGCCACCTTCCAGCTCCATCATCAGACCTTGACATTCATCCTCTACGCAAAGATCTCATCAGGACGCTTCATTAGAGCCTGAACACGATGAGGTTATCTTGCTTAATGACGGAGTTCCCATAGCCACCTACCAGCTCCATCATCAGACCTTGACATTCATCCTCTACGCAAAGATCTCATCAGGACGCTTCATTAGAGCCTGAACACGATGAGGTTATCTTGCTTAATGATGGAGTTCCCATAGCCACCTTCCAGCTCCATCATCAGACCTTGACATCCATGCTCTACGCAAAGAACTTATCAAGACGCTTCATTAGAGCCTAAACACGATGAGGTTATCTTTCTTTATGACGGAGTTCCCATAGCCACCTTCCAGCTCCATCATCAGACCTTGACATTCATCCTCTATGCAAAGAACTCATCAAAACGCTTCATTAGAGCCTAAACACGATGAGGTTATCTTGCTTAGTGACGGAGTTCCCATAGCCACCTTCCAGTTCCATCATCAGACCTTGAAATCCATGCTCTACGCAAAGAACTCATCAAGACGCTTCATTAGAGCCTAAACACGATGAGGTTATCTTTCTTAATGACGGAGTTCCCATAGCCACCTTCCAGCTCCATCATCAGACCTTGACATTCATCCTCTACACAAAGATCTCATCAGGACGCTTCAGTAGAGCCTAAACATGATTGGCTGGGTCGATTTGGATGGGACTTTCAATGGCCGAGCTTATGTAATAAAGACTAACTTTTTTTTTTTCAGCTGTAGGAAATCACCGGATATGTGGGAGTTGAACCGCACTAAAACCTCCAACCGCTCACACTCATCGTCCAAACCCCGGCTGAGGCCAGAACCCAGCACGGGGTTTGTAGGGACGGCGCGTCGCGTTATGCGCTGGGCACTCTTTCCAGTCGAAATACGAATTACTCAATATGACTGGTTCCACCGGCCACTTTAGTCAGAGCTCCAGTTGCGACGATTCACCATATAAATTGGAGATCTCTTTATGTTGGCCCTTCCGAACGTAATACCCATCGACGTTATTTCGCTTATAACTTTTTAAATACTGAACCGATTTTGATAAAACAACGACTAAATGTTAAGTGAGACTTGCCATAATACATTACAAAAAACCCCAACTAAATTGGTTCAGCCGGTTCGGAGATTAGCGTGCACAAAGATACAGACAAACAGACAAACAGACAAACAGATAAACAGACAAACAGACAAACAGACAAAAAAAAATTCTAATTGCATTTTTGGCATCAGAATCGATAACCAAACACCCCCTGCTAGTTTTTTTTTTTGATATTTTCAATGTACAGAATTGACCTCTCTACGATTTTATTATAAGTATAGATTGCAAGAAAAATAGAGCTGATCTGATTAAATAGTCGTATCATATTTGAGCTAGTTTTACTTGTTTTAGTTGGCACTTTGACAACTTCGCGGGCAGTAGCTAGTCTGATATAAAATGGTCTATCTATAGCTATCTAATATCTATTAAAATTAACAAAATTTAACCTCTTTCAGACACTTTAAAAGGAATATTTTCGAGAAGAAATCTGGATCCGGAAGAAATACAGGATATCATGAGCTATTACGACAGAGAAACAGCAATACCGTTACAATTCTACACAAGAAACAGCACAATTCAACCAGAATTTGCTACAACCTTTATGAATCTTGAATCAACTATAGACTTTAACTCTACAACGGTTACGGATACAGTTGTAGCCGAAGACACAACATCATACAGAGAAACTCTGGCAAATGAGATACAATCTAGCACTGATAGCACTTTGGAGACAGGATTAGCATTTGATTTTGGTAGCAGACAAACGGAGAATGAAGAGGAAAAAACATCGGAAATCACGTAAATATATATTGTATTAATATTACCGTAAATATACCTATTGTATAACCGTGTCTAAAAAAAATTCATCGATTCCCGATATTTTTCAGGTTAACCATGAGTTATAATATAACAACCCGTTCACCAGTTCCGAGAGCAAGGCCCATTGAAAATTACTACTTCATTGCACCCATATTTCGAGCTAATGGTAGTAATGATACTAATTCTACGGTAAGACTACCATTCGGGAATGTAATAAACTCCCCTCCTCGGTATTCCCTCCGCTATGACTTGGCCTTCTCCAAACGGGCTTAATGAAAGTCCTTAACTCTCATGAATTATAGCCTTCGCAAGTTCTAGACCTACAAGTATTTGTCGGTTCTGATTTTATAATTCCGAAAATTTCGATTGTTGGTAGAAACTAGCGATCATACATAATAATTCGTTAAAACTAGCCAAATCGGATCTTAGGCTACAATAGATTATGTTATGTATAAGAAAATATTATATGTTATACTGTTACTTATAAATAAACTAGCTGACTCGCGCAACTTCGTCTGCGTTACAAAGGGGTTCAAACAGTACTCGCAATGCCGTTGAGCTATTATTTTCGCGGCCCGCAGTGCCCCACATATTCATTGCGTTTTATACTCGTAATAACTTCTAAACGAAAAGTCCGATTGGAATAAAACAAAAAGTAATTTACTTCTAAATTAATACTCTCATAACAAAATACTTAATTTGGATAAGGGTTAATATAACGATACTCATTTAACGTTAAATTCAATCTTGGGACGGAAAAATCTGTTTCATAACCACAAAAGCGGTTATTGTGACTAAACTATGATAGTTAGATATATGCTGTCGCGGACTTTTTTATATGTCTTGAAAAGACCTAAAAACCCGTAGTACATCATTTTGTTCTATTGTCAATAGTTTTTGCAGCGTACGCATAAATAGGTTTTGGATTATTCGCCTTGTGTTACATATTCGGTATTTTCATACGGATCCCAAATTTTTTTGAAAATAAAATATAGCCTATAACCTTCCTCGATAAATGGGTTTTCCAACAGTGAAAGAATTTTTGAAATCGTACACGTAGATCTTGAGATTAGCGCGTTCAAACAAACAAACAAACTCTTCAGCTTTATAATCTAATATATAAAATTGTCGTGTCACGGTGTTCGAACTTGAACTCCTCCGAAACGGCTCGAGCGATTTTGATGAAATTTTTTGTGCTTATCCGGTACCTATGAGAATCGGCCAACATCTATTTTTCACCCCCTAAATGTTAGGGGTAGTCCACCCCTAATTTTTTTTTTCGGCGCAGACGAAGTTGCGCGAGTCAGCTAGTATTAGTATAGATTTCAGCACTGGACCATTTAACTCGGTAGCCATTTAGATCGCACTTCTTTTGTCGTTGAAGTCAACAACCAAAGCATAATAATATATCATAATATTGATTTTGGCTCTCATTTTATATTTTTGGTTTTGGTTCGATCCAATTTAATATAAATTTACTATATGCACATCTTAACTGTTGATTGGTCCGAGGGGAAAAGGGAACCACTATTATATTAGGAATCACTAATTATATTTTTTCTCGTTATAGACAACAACAACAACAACAACAACTAAAGTACCCAGATTTGATATTGAAGGTACAGTACTGTAACAACCCATTACTATCCACTGCATATCCTGAGATGGGTCATGTATGGGTCACCAGTAGTGACCACAGTCATATGCATTAAAGTTCGGCCGTTCAGAGAATGCGTTCCTGACACCTATCAGCATAATATTGTTAACCAAGTTATTTGACGCTCAGTTTGGTACAAAATTATAACATTCATTGAGTATTGATATAATAATGTTGTTTTAATGCTCATCAATTGTTAAAACGGTAAACAATCAGCAAAAATATTTTTATCGTAACTGCAACGCCATTACAAAGTTACGTCGTCAGTTCAATCGCGACGTGTCAGGAACGTATTCACTGAACGACCGAACTATAGTAAATGCCACTTAATAATATCGAATATACCTGCAAAACTTACTATTTAGACCTTTCATAACTGATGACTTGATTATAATAATCCTCACTATTTGGAGTCACCGCGGTCATTCACGGCTCGTGTCAAGAATTCTTTTCAGCCACCATCCGGCATCTTCTTTCAAACGAGGCTTGAAGAAAGTCCTTAAGGGTAGCTCGTAGGTAGCGGTCTCATCGTGTCGCCTGATAATGTAGAAGTCCATGAGAAACGGTAACCGCTTACGACCTGGTGGTCCGTTAGCTTGTCTGTCTACAAAGCAATTAAAAAAACCTGAAACACGTGTCCCATGACAGGTGTCATGATATGGTCCGAAAGCCAGTGGTAAATTTTGAGCAGGTGTTTGAGGCAAGCTGAAAACTTGCTACATAGTTGTATTGATATACTTCAACTCGGAAATGCAAGCCTGGTTGCTCAGTAGTTGGGGTATATCAGGAGAACTATGTACCACATTTTCAGCTTGTCTCAAATACCAGCTCAAAATTTGCCACTAGCTCTCGGACCAATAGAACGGAGTTCCTGTCGATTGAAAGATATCATAATTATGGCGCCATCTAGCGATAATCATCTAAAGCAAAGAGTGTCGTTACAATTTTTCTCATAAGATTTTATCCGTCTGGTCCGCTTTCGTAACAATTTCTAAGTTGAGTTTCAACTTGAATATTTACCGGAACAATTTACTGATCCTCACACTAAGTTACACATTAACTTTAACTCAAATATATTTTACAGCTCTGTTAGACATAGTATCGAACTTGACGTATGACTACGATACAAATCTTACTCTGCTACTTAATGAGACTCTGCAGAGGTACTCGATACCGACTTGCCCCGTACCCACCACAACTGTGGAGACTACTATTGAGACCACCACTGAAGACATACGTTACACGCCTGTTATTGCCAAGGTAGATAGAATGTAGAGAGATCTAGATAGAATATTCATTATAATAATATATTATAAATCTGCATAGTGGATAAATAATTCAAAAATCTTTCGAAGAATGAAAACTGGAGATGAATTAAGGCCTGTGTCCTCCAGGGGACAGCACTGGCTTGTGACCATATGACATGAATGAAAAAAAAATCTACGAAGATTCAAATTTTTGAGATTGTGTTGGTGCTAGAAATGGGCACCAAATTACTTAATTCTCTATTGATAAATCTTATTCACCATTCATCTTGGTTTTACAGTGTTTCGTATGTGGTCTGGAAGACAAGGCCATTCCTCGGAATACGTGGTGCGCTGATGCCTTCGCCACAGACTTTCTTCCCCTGGTGCCAGTGGACGCGAAGGCTAAAGGCAAGATAGCCAGATTCAGAAAGTATTGCAGATATGACGATGTGTTAGTTGAACTTGATATTTTATAGAAGTAGAAGAAGAAGACTGAAAAATCGAATCGTCGTTGTCAACTGCACGTTATTTTTACATGCTTTATATTAACTTGCACTGGATGTAACTATGTACTTTGGGTTCATTTTACTTTTCTTGGCTAGCACTCTGCTGACACATGATATTCAATACATTCATCATATTCATGACGTCGACAAGAATGAGCATATCATCAATGTTGAAAATAAAGTATTTCATTTCAAACCAACACCTCTAGTGGTTAGTTTCTGACATTCTCAGCAACAACTTCCGGCTCAACCACTCCGACCCGCGCGCGATCCTGGGTCGCTGGACGGGAGGCTGCGCCGTGCGGTGGATCGACCTGAGCGGCGTCTACACCCAGAGGACCTGTCGCAACAAGTACCAGCCCACCACGGGCCTGCACTTCGCCAGCAAGCGGATGGCGAAGCTGGAGCTGGCTTTGGCTGTACGTATACCAGGATTTGTAAAGCTTTTAACCTATATATTGCTTTCCGCATTTGGCCGGTTCCCATGACATTATTTTATGACTAGGTGCCCCGCGCAAATTCGTCTACATCACCGAGGAATACAACATAGCCTATAACCTTCCTCGATAAATGGACTTTCCAACAGTGAAAGAATTTTACTGTTGGAAAGTTTAGTGCGTTCAAACAAACAAACAAACTCTTCAGCTTTATAATATTAGTATAGAGCGTGTAGCTCGTGAAGAGAAGTTCTCTGAAAACATATGTATAGATTATTATATTAGGTGTACAACTTTGCTTCCGCCGTTTTGCATAGATGGCTGTAGCGGTAAGTGGTAGTCGAAATAAATAGATCGTAGATGTCATACAATAAGCTTAGGCATTTGTAAACATAACGCCATCGAAATATTAGTCGATTTGTATCTGGATCATAAAGTTATTCTCGATTAAACATGTCAGCTTACGAGCCAAATTCTCGTCCTTTGCGGGAGGTTTTAATTTTCTGCTTTAATATGAAGAAATCTGCGGCTGAGGCTCATCGAATGCTCTCAAATACCTATGGTGAGGCCGCTATAAGTGAAAGAACGTGCCGAGAGTGGTTTCAATGCTTCAAGAACGGTGATTTTGAAGTCGAAGAAACCGACTGAAACAATCACAGGCCATCGTTATCGCAACGCAATTAATGCGTTTGAGCCGAACATTGAAAGACAAACGGCCGCAATACAACGAGAGACATGATAAAGTGATTTTACAGTACGACAATGCTCGACCCCATGCGAAAGTGGTCAAGACATACTTGGAAACGTTGAAATGGGAAGTCCTACCCCACCCGCTGTATTCTCCAGACGTTGCTCCCTCGGACTATCACTTTTTTACCAATGGCACACGGCCTGGCTGACCAGCACTTCCGATCTTATGAAGAAGTAAAAAATTGAATCGATTCGTAGATCACTTCAAAAGATGACCAGTTTTTTCAACGCGGGATTCGTACGCTGCCGAAAGATGGAAGAAAGTAGTGGTCACCGATGGACAATACTTTGAATCATAAATGTATAACCAGTTTTTTACAATAATGCCTCAAATTTCGGAAAAAAACGGCGGAAGCAAAGTTGTACACCTGTGTATTTGTCCTCACATAACTTTAGTTATGGTGAACCGATTTTGATGATTATTGTTCCAGATGAAAGGTGATGTTCGTCGTGAGGTCCCATTTAAAATATACAGGGTGATTTCCTAGTGAGGGTACATATTGAAGGTCATGGTAGCTGATGGTTATATACGACCAGTAAAAATATTATTACCAAAGAATATGGGTTAATGCCTTAGTAATCGCAACTTAAAAATATCTAAAATTCTTGCAAAATGATGGTTTTTCGACAGCTGATGGGTGTGGCGGAGGTGTGGCTTGCGCGAGATCACTAGAGGTCGTTAGTCGACACTCTTTAAGCCGAAATTGTTTATGTTTGAGGTAGTTTTGTCGAATTTAGATTTAAAAAAAAAAAAAAATGTAATTTTACCTATTTTTTGTAATATTCCGTATTAGAACAGAGTACTCATCACCCTCCTGCAATATGTACCCTCTCTAACAAATCACCCTGTATATAAAGATATAAGATATAAGATACCTTTAGAACTATGTTTATTCGATGTGCGTTTCTTTTCTAGGTGAACCGATTTTGTTGATTCTTTTTTTGATAATCGCGATTGGTGTACTTTAAATTGGCTTCATTCCATACATCCATACATCTGTACATATGTATTCCAGAATCTGGAAAACGGTTGCATCATCAGTCCGATGGCAACACTGGTTCCACTATCGCGCGGTATTTCCCTCTACGCGCGGTTCCATGCCTGCGTCTGTTCGGGTAGCTGGTGTAATAGAGCGGTGCGTTACGCGCAATGGACGTGCTACAAATGTATAGTGTTGTTTGTTTTTTGGATGATTTGATTTTGTATGTGTTTTGTGTTATTTATTAAACTTTTGAATCATCTGCAATTATTTTCATTATATTTTTGCTAAATACTGTTGATACCTACTGACAACCACTGCAGGTCTCAGGTCTCCTCAGAAGAGGGGTTAGATTAGTCCACTACACTTGTCCAACGTGGATTGGGGACTTCACATATCTTGGAAGGTTTTAGGACCCTTTTCCAATATGCAAGTTTCCTCACAATGTTTTCCTATAAAATGTAACGGCGTTCAGATGACAAAAAAGATGAAACAGTGCTGAAATATCGGGACCACTCATTTAAAAATAAGTTTAGTAATAGTGTGAGTGGATAAAGCGCTAAAACGCCATGTTTTCACCACAAAATTTCCCTCCAAATTTTAGTAACGCTGCCGTTTCTTCTTTTTTTTTTTTGTTTTTGGCAACCAATATCGTTAGCCGTCAAGTTTAGCCAGCGTCGTCTAGTAGCTATACATGTGCTATACAGGGTGGCTCTGGAAGTCCGCAACGATAGTCGTACGTTTTCCATACAGTGTTAGAAAAAAAGTTTAACCGATCCAAAAAGTAAAAATGGTGCTAAGTTGTATTTCGACAGGTCATTCACTCCGCATCAGATTGTCCAAAGTTACAGATCCACCCTGTATTTTGACAAATTGTGGAAAATAACTATTTATGAAAATGGGTATGATCAGTTATACTACTGTCACCTGAAACATGCACACACATCGAATATCAGTTAGTGTTTATTTTTAGTTAATTTACTAGATATACAATACAATATACTATTTGTACATTACAGATTTAGTATATTGTTTGTAGATATTTTAACCACGTTTTCTTTGTGTTGCTGCCGTTTCATGAAGCTCGCTCGATATTTCAGTGTATCAAAGATGGCTGCCGACCACCTGTTCAGTTTCACGCTATTGGCGCTTTTACTACCCTCCCAGGACACACCCTCAGGTATCATTTAAAGAGGGGATGTTTATTTCTACTACAGTATACCTGACTTTCGAAAAAACATGTTTATTTGTAAGGGAAATAGCAATATGGTTTTATTCAATACCTAGACTTTTTTTATTCTAGCTATACGCATATATTACCTATACTAGCTGATCCTCACAACTTCGTCTGCGTCAAAAAGTGGTTCAGGCAGCACTGTTTGATTTTAATAAGACCTACAAACCCGTACTACATCATTTAGTTCTATAATCAATAGTTTTCGCAGCGTTCGCGATTAAATACAGATTTTGATATATTTTTACACCTTCCATTATAGAAGTTTTAGTACGGATCTCTGTTTATTTTAAACTATTTAATCTATAGTCTATATCACTCATGGATAGTGTAGCTTTCCAACGGTGAAAGAATTCTTTAAATCTGTGCAGTTTCGGAGCCTATTCGAGACAAACAAACAATCAAAACTTTCCATAATATTAGTGTAGGCAAAATAAAATGCTAAAATGACTTCATCTCTAAATTGTATGCGTCTTCGCGTGCCAATAACACTACTTTTATAGGAATAAATTAATTAAGTTAAGTGTTGAGTCCCCCATGACAGTTATGAGTTACAATGCATCTTTGTCGCCCCTCAGAGGATAATCTGAGTGAAGTTAACATAAAGATCTATAAAGTACTAGCTGTATTTCGTCTTTTTTTATTTATTTTTGTTGCCTTGTAGGCAGACGAGCTAACGGGCCACCTGGTCGTAAGTGGTTACCTGCGGGGCCGCTACCTACAACCTCGTCTGCGTCTGTATACTGTAATTACTGCCCACTGCTGGGCATAGTGTGCTTAGTGCGACATACAAATTAGAGTTTACGTAAACGTAGCGGGCAGTGAAGGAAAACTCGGACTAGGCGGCGCGACGGGAAAGTGTGCCGAGAGCGTAACGCATCGCGTCGTCCCTCAAAACCTCGTGCTGGGTTCTGGCCTCAGCCGGGGTTCGGACGCTGAGTGTGAGCGGTTGGAGGTTTTAGTGCAAAAAAAAAAGGCACACAGGTCTCTTTAGTAGAGGGAAAGAAATGAAAGTATTTATTCTCAACCTGAAAATTATCACGCTTGTTAATGTAAAAAAGCTACCAGTTCGGAAAAAAGAAATAGCCATCGTTTTGAGAAGAACTGGAAGAAACTCAGCGGACATATCTTTTTGTATTATTTTTTTTCTCATAAGGTTTAAGGATTAGTTACAGTCCACCACCCTTGCCTTGTGTGGATGAGGACTTCACATATCTTCGAAGGATTTTTAGTATCCGAAAATATGAAAAAGAGAGAATATAATATTAGGTAAAACTGCTTCCCGTAGTCTGTATTTCAACTTGTATTAAAAATCTCCCAACAAAACATAATCTCTTAATACATTTTCAGAATGACAAATCATATATACAGTCATATTTTCCTACTTTACACAAAATAATATTAGCGAAATAAGAAAGTAAATATAACAATGCAAACGGCAGAGTCATGAAACAAACAACTTCGTTCCGACAGTCAGCAGATTCTGTTTCCGGCGACGGACTTCCGGCGTGACGTCACCGCCGCCCCCTTACTGCACCATACATAATAGGGACACCATCGTTTTTCAGCCAGTAAAAACTTTTTAGTAACATGTTTTTACAAAATCGGACAAGTACTTTTGGAGGTATTTTAAATAGAGGTGTATATATATTTTCTTGGTGAACCGATTTCGATGACTTGTTTTTGATGTTAATAAATTTTATACTGTGGAGTTCTCGTATAAAATTCATAAAGATTTGAATTGTACTTTGTTTGTTAGTCTTCAAAAATGTAATGTGTCGTTTTACTTTTTGTAAAATATATTACTTATTTGTAACGTATTACTAATACCTAAATTATGTTTATTCCTATATCTAATATTTAATTTTATCCATTATAAGCTATAAATCATGGCAAATACACAATCAATTTGTAACAACTACACCCCATTGTTGCGAACATCTCTAACTTCCAACTTTTCCCCTCCCTATTCATATTTATAGTGCTGTCCCTTTATCGCGAGTCATCCGCGGAGATTATCATCTCGAATTTATTCTTTATGGTTTTAGTTTGCGAAATTACCGACTTAATGGCGCTCTTCCAAGTTTATAAATTATAACCCCTAACTATAAAAACTTTCGTTGTCATCCATTTTGAAGTGATCGTTCGACCTCCTTTGCGAACGCTTGTCACTGAGACTTACGCGAAAAAGTGCATGCGCATCATTATATCGCATTGCACAAGTTGTGTAGTGCTATACATTAAGTTTAATGAACTATAATGTGGCGACCTAGATAATGACGTTCCGAACGTGACTAACATTGTTAAGGCGAATACACACGTATAGCTCTAATAATGGCGTCAGGCTCACCCGGGAAGGATCAGCAGATCAAGTTAAAAACCGATCTCGAGCACGAACTATACAGCTACTACAGAGCTGAAAGAGAAGAGAGAAAAAAACTAGAAACTCTAGTAGGCGATTTAAAATGCCAAATAGAGATTCTGCAAGAACAGTTGCAATGCTTGGCAAAGAGCCAACCTGCACCAACTGCTACAGAATCAAATTCAATGGATTACCACACTGACGAGGAAGAACTCGCAAAAGAAACAGAGTGGATCCGGACGAAGTCTCGGAAGAAAAGAAAACTGAACACTTCACCCTCCCAAGATGTAAAATCAGAGCGACATACTGAGCACTCTACTCAAGAAAAAAAGAAGGAAAAAATAAAAAAATCTCCATTACCACCACCAATAATAGTGGACGAAGTAATGGAATATCAAAAATTATACGACCTGTTAACAGCTACCCAGTCGGCTGATACATTTACAACCAAAATGCTCAGCGGTAACTCTTTGAAGATAAATACAAGCACTGAGGACTCGTATAGATCAATAACGGAGTTATTGAATAATAAGCAGTGTTCCTGGCACTCATATGAAAACAAACAGCACAGACCCATTAGAGTCATGGCAAAAAAACTACACTTTTCGTGTAAACCAGAGAGAATTGTTGAAGATCTACAAAATAAAGGGCTAAAAATAACTGAAGCAATCAATAAGCTAAGCTGGAGAAGAAAAGAACCTTTAAATATGTTTATGCTCACATTTTCTAATGATGAAGATGTAAATAAAATTTACAAAATAAATACAATTTTGGGCTGTAAAGTTGAAATACAGGCAATTAAAACTAATAGGTTAGTTCCCCAGTGCAAGAGATGTCAAGCATATGGACATACACAAAAGTTCTGTTCCAAAGAACCTAGGTGTGTAAAATGCACTGGAAAACACCTAACGAGTGATTGCAAAAAATCTAAAGAAGAAAAACCTAAATGTGTCCACTGTGGCGATAACCACCCTGCAAACTATCGAGGGTGTCTCGTTGCCAAAGAAATACAAATGCTACGCAACAAAAGTAGAACAAGAAATGCTAAGCCAGGAGAACCAGCGAGATCGACGAATCAAGAATCAGAAACACATAATAAAAAAAGTGCAATTAAATCTAGTTCAAATAAAGCTAGTTACACCAAAACCACAAAAAATACATTATCTTATGCCCAGGTAACGAGCAGAAATAATTCAAATATTATCAAAAATGTCGATAGTACTGATAAGAAGTTAAACGATATCTTAAAACTTATGCTATCGTTTGACGAACGTCTCCAAAAAATCGAAAGTAGCACCAAAATATCTACTATTGCCAAGCCACAAAAATGAATAACATAATTAAAATAATGGTATGGAATTCAAATGGATTACTAAAGCATAAAAATGAACTGCAAGTTATCCTAGACATGGAAAAAGTGGATGTGTGTCTTATATCTGAAACACATTTTACTAAACAATGTCACATTAAATTTAAGGGCTACAAAATTTATCACGCACTACATCCGGATAATACATCAAGAGGAGGAAGTGCTGTCATCATCAAGGAACAAATAGATCACCATGAGTACTATACTTACGAAGAAAAAGAGATACAAGCTGTGGCGATCAGTCTGAGAACAAAAAGACAAGTGGTGGTGGTTTCGTCTATCTACAGTCCACCCAGATATAACATAAAAAAAGATCAGTATATGAATTTCTTACGATGCCTTGGTAATCGATTTATACTTGGAGGGGACTTCAACGCCAAGCACACATATTGGGGCTCAAGGCTATCAACAACTAAGGGCAAAGAACTTATGAGTGCTATTAAAGAAATGAAATGTGATACTACATCAACGGGAACTCCAACATATTGGCCAACCGATCCAAATAAAATACCTGACCTTATAGATTTTTTTATTGTCAAGAATATATCTACAAATTATCTAAAAACGTACCAGAGTTATGATATGAACTCTGACCACTCTGCAATATTTTTAGAAGTTAATGACAAAATTATACTAAAAGAAAAACCTCCTGCTTTGGTTAACAAGCAAACTGATTGGGAAGGCTTTAGAACAGACTTAGACCGCAATATAAACTTGAGAACTCCACTCAAAACAACTGAGCAATTAAATAGCGAATTGGAAAATTTTATAAAACTTATACAACAATCACTCTGGAAACACACACCTGTAGCCAATAAAGGAACTAGAGGAAATGTCTATCCTAGAGAAATCAAGATATTAATTGAGCAAAAAAGGAAACAACGCAAAGTGTGGCATTATACTAGATGTCCAGAAGATAAAAGAATTCTCAACAATTTGGCAAAAAAAATTAACAGAAAAATACAACACTATAACGACGAACTCACTGAAAATTATCTTGAAAAATTAACAGGTAACCGTTGTACAGACTACGCTTTATGGAAAGCTACAAAAAGTATAAATAAAAACAACTTTACAATTCCTCCGATCAGAGAAAGCAGCAATAATAAATGGGCAATTAATAATGAACAAAAAGCGAAGCGGTTTGCAGAATACCTTGAATCTATTTTCCAACCTGATGAAAATGGAACAGGTGAACGGACTCTCCCTCAAACGAATTCTCACCATTTATGTGACGATATCATGCTTGTTACACCTAAAGAGGTTGAAAAGGAAATAAAAATCAGTATACGCCCGAAAAAAGCACCGGGTTATGATCTGATAACAGGTGAAATTCTACACAAATTTCCTAGAAAAGGTATTGTGAAATTGACAACATTAACACGTTTACTGCGGCAAGTAAAATCATAATTCTTCATCTGGTGCGGTGGCGGGCCAAAATGCGCCCCCAATGATATTTCCGCCAGTGCGTGGCAGGTCTTTCTAGACCCACCAGCACTAAGATTGATTGATAATTGCTATAAATTTGTGGAAACATAATGCATAATTTTTTTTTATATTGTTAGAATGACCTTGAATCCAACTTCCTTAAGTTTGATTCGCCCCGGGATCTGCCAAACAGGAAATGAGAAATAAAGCAGGAAAAGCGGCAGATCGTTATCGACCTGAACCGCACTAGAAAGTATTTTTAGTAGTGATGGGACAGAGAAAAATAAGGGCATATCGAAAATAAAACAGAATTATCGTAAAAGAACTGCAAAATGTTTTTATTTACTCATGCCTGTCTTTGAAACATGTTACGCAAAGATGTTGGTTGCATTTCCTGCAATATTTTTTTATTTTCTTAACCTTTTTTTTTTGCTTGGGTACTAGTACCCTGCACAATTTCTTCGTTTAGCGCTCATCTCAAGGATATGGTCATTGTCCTTATGTTTTACTTGATTTTCTGAAATGATTTTTTTTTTCTTAAATTATCTCAAAAAAGAGGAACAACTGTCAAAAAAATCAAAATCATTTATTAACGGCGTTAGTGACAAACTTCCCTTAAGTGTTGCTGTCTCTTTCTAACACAATAAGTGCGAGAGAGTGAGAAAACAAATCTGAAGTTGTTGACCAAGGTTTGACCAATGGAAATGGCAACATGGCGTGGAGGCTCTTTGTTCGCTTAGCATTTTAATCACATTGTAGGAATATAATTATTCACTTAATAAACGTCTAAACAAGAATATAATGCAAAAAGGTAGTAAGTATGAAGCGTGGTTCCTGAGATGCAACCGAGTCACTGAACAACTTTCCCCAAAGAACATAGGTCGATATTAGAAAGAAAAAAATTGGCCGTGTAAAATAAATAGTGCCATAACATACCACAATAGAAGCAGTAGTGCAAAAAACGCCATACGTTGCTCGCAGAAAAATAGTGGAGTCAGCAAGCACGAAGGCCATATATGGCACAACACTAAATGGCGGCGCGCGCGCTCTGTGCGGTATCGGGTCACCAGCTGCCTGGTGGCGGGGGCGGGCCGAAAGAGGCCCGCTGCCGCACTCAGTGGATGTTTTTCACCGTAAGTGCGATGGTAGGTCGATAAAAGCCTGCCGTTATGTTTTGAAGGGGAACACCTACAATTTTGACTACAATATGAAATATATATTTGTCTCTGTCAAATATTTACAAACACCTGAGGTAATCGTTTCGCACAAGCGAGAGGGACATAGGTTTCTTCGTCCGCACCAACTGAAGTACCGCGGCAGGCCGATATCGGCCTGTTACGCAGCAAACGTGTTAATCAATGCAGCGTTTCGATTACATTGCGTACCAGACCTATGGAAAGTTGCAGAGGTAATCATGATTGCTAAGCCGGGAAAACCGCCTTATGAAGCATCATCATATAGACCTATCTCTCTCTTGCCCGTTATGTCCAAACTTTTCGAGAAACTACTACTAAAAAGGTTAAAACCTATCATAGAGAGGGCTGAATTAGTACCTAATCATCAGTTTGGTTTCCGAGAAAAACACTCAACGATAGATCAAATACATCGCATTACAAGCATCATCGAGAATACCCTAGAAGAAAAAAAAGTATGTTCTACTATTTTTCTTGATGTGGCGCAAGCGTTTGACAAAGTATGGCATGCAGGCCTCGTGTTCAAACTCAGAAAAACATTACCAAAAAGGTATGCAGACATACTTCAATCATACATCTCAAACAGAATGTTTAGAATAAGGCAGGAAGATGCATACTCAGAATTAAAAGTAATAAAAGCTGGAGTACCTCAGGGGAGTGTATTAGGTCCGGTCCTGTACCTCATATACACTGCTGATATTCCAAATCTAAAAAACTGTACTATTGCTACATTTGCTGACGATACAGCAATAATGGCAGTAGATAATACGCACACGCAGGCTATTACAAAATTGCAAAGTGCAGTTGATCAAATATACAACTGGACAAAAAAATGGAACATCAAATTAAATGAATCCAAATCGATTCATATAAATTTTACTAATAAACAGCACGAACAGCATGACGTATTCCTTAATGGTAAAATTATACCATATGCGAATACGGCGAAATATCTTGGCATGACGCTGGACACGAAATTGCGCTGGAAAGCCCATGTTAAGAAAAAAAGAGAGGAACTAGAACTCCGATACCAAAAACTGCGTTGGCTACTCGGAAGACAATCTAAACTGTCAATTCACAACAAAATACTAGTTTACAAACAAGTCCTGATGCCTATTTGGACTTATGGCGCGACACTATGGGGTTGCACCAAACAGAGTAATATTGTTATTCTGCAAAGATTGCTTGACAAAATTGCTTATTAGTCTGAATTAGACTAGATTGTAATTATAATAGTGTGCGTTATAGAATTACGTATACTAGGAAAACAAAAAAAAAAAAAAAAAATCCATTTTGAAAAACAATTTGGCGGGAAAATTTTTGATGATTTTCTTTTGTTTTTAAGAAACCTGTAATCTGTAGTTAGGTTCTACGAAATTCGTGAAAAGTTGTTTATATATTAATTTAAAATGTATTTTCATGCCTTAAATTGAATCAATTTTATACAGCCTATCACTTAATTAAAATAAAAATAGGTATTTTTTTTAAAGGTTCGCGTACGATAGAATATTAAAATTGAGAAACGGCATAATATTCAGGTCTACGGTCCCTAAACTTAATGCGAATGCAAAACAAAACGAATCAAAACAATTAGTAATTTTACATTTGGTAAAAACACCGTGACGCCAAAACTAATAAAACCATCACATAAATTAAAAAACAAAATGACAGTTAAAAACTTTCGCGCCATAACACCCGTTATCTCATTACGGCAACGTCATTCGAGTCTGCAATAAAACAATAATTTTACAAAGCCATAGCTCGTATTAAATGCGGCGACAATTAAATTGGTGTTAATGGTAAAAATAACAAATGTTATTCCTCCCCGAGGGATGATTGCGGGGGTTGGACTGAGGGTGACTCGGGTTTATATTGTTGATGGTGTTTTAGATGCTTTTGACAGCAAATTTAAATAAAAGTTTTGCACTAGGTGCATAACTATGTAGTATGTATGAATCTAACAAACCGTGTATTTTTGTGGAATCTTGGAACTTAAATGTCTAACGTCCCAGTTTCGAATCTAGCTGAAATTTGCATGCATGAAAATGTAAATCGCGTGATAAAGCAATAATATGGTACCATGGAGCTGATCTGATGATCGACAAAGGAATTCTTGTACTTGATATGATAGACCCATTTCCAACATTCTTTTAAATAGGACATCTAATCTTCACTTTTTCATAAATAGTTAAAGTCAGATCAGTAATTATTTTGTAATTTATTTTTGCTATCGCTGTAAACTCCATGATAACATGAGTTTTTTTTCTGAAGATACATAGAGGCTTCTTAAGAAATTTCAGTTAGGTTCAATAATATCCGAGCATCTGAAAGTAAATAATCATGTGCCTACCTACTTTTTGAAACATATTTTGAAAAATCCGTTTTTTGATTTTGACTAATTGTAATTATAACTGAAACATCAACTACATCTACATTAACGAGAAACAATCCTTGTAAATTCGCGAACTTTATCCATCATTAATAAACACAAGAATGATTGCTAGATATTTTAATTATAAATTCGTATTTCGACAATAACTATTACAGAATTTACAGATCCCCTGTTCAGTCAGGCCTAAGGATGTACAGCGGGATATCTTTGTTAATTAAGTTATTGTTTAAAAGAATGATCTGTAGGGTGAGGGAGCCAATTAAAGTCCTTTCATTCAAATAAGTGCAGCGAGATCGTAATTTTGTTGTGGAACAAAGCAATAAGGTATAAACTATTTTTTTAAATGGATTTTGTGAAATTAAAACTCGTTATTTTAATATTTTGTATTGCTTTTTTAATCTGTGGTCTAGCTAGGATAAAAGCGCGCTAAAATACAAAGTTCAAAGATTATTTTTGAACAGCTTAGGACCTTAATTACTTATTGGTTTAATATTATTTATAAACAGTTTATGTAGTTTTATATACTTATTTGGTTTAAATGCATTATTAGATATTACCTTTTCAATTGAATAGTAATTAGTATTTTTTTCTCTTTAGAAAGAATTATTACAAACAAACTGACCGCGCATCTTTGTCTGCATCACAAAAGGAAAGTTAGCGTTTTCGATGCAAAAAAAAGTGTTTACGATATCACATAAAAACCTATAAAATCATCTGCGGTTTCTCTACTATATCATACATGTATTATACACATAAACCTTCCTCTTGAATCACGACATCTATTACAACCGCATCAAAATCCGTTGCGTAGTTTTATAGATTTAAGCATACATCGCGACAGAAAACGTGCAGTGACTTTGTTTTATACAATGTAGTGATGTTTTTTCCTCCCTCAAGTTTTGTATTTGTCACAAATATTCTCTTTTCCTCCTATATTTTATGGAGGAGCAATAAAAATAGCAAGTTGTCACATAAAGTAAGATGTTGAGTACTGTCTGCTCAATGGTCCGTGACGCATCCCCTAACAAGGGGTGAGACTTGATTTATTTTCTTATTTCTTATTTGGGTAAATTATTTAACTTTGTTTTTCTCAAGTTTTTCGAAGATTACTTCAAATCCAGACTGGACCTCTAAATGGTAGTTTGACCGACTTCCAAAATAGAGAAGGTACTCAATTCTACTGTATTTGTTTGTTCCTTCATAACTTTAGTTTGGGTAGACCGATTTGAATGATTCCGATGTCAGATGAAAGGTGATGGTCGTCCTGCTCTAACATTTTTTTTTTTTTAGTTGGAGGAAAACACCAGATCCCCGGGTATGTGGGAGTTGAACCGCACTAAAACCTCGAACCACTCACACTCAGCGTCCGAACCCCGGCTGAGGCCAGAACTCAGCACGGGGTTACGAGGGACGGCGCGACGCATTACGCCCACAGCACTCTTTCCCGTCGCGCCGCCCCCTTCCTGCTCTAACAAGTACTTTTGAATCTGGGTTTTAAAAAATATTAAACTGACAAGATTTCACTTTACTGTGCGTTTTTGCATGTATTTATTTTCTATATGAACCGATTTCGACATTTTGGACATTACTTCATATAAATTTGATAATGATCATTGGTAGTTTTCATACTATGCTTGAAAAATGGAAATTGGTCGTTTTTATTTTTTTAATAAAATATATTACCACCAGGTAACTGACATAGCCCAAAGAATAAGCAAGTTGAAGTGGCAGTGGGCGGGCCACATAGCACGTAAAACTTCGTGCTCCAACGGGCGATGCCCGCACGAGCACGAAGGTTCTGGAGTGGCGCCCGCGTCAAGGCAAGCGCAGTGTGGGACGACCAGCTGCAAGGTGGACGGATGATCTTGTTAAGATCACAGGAACACGCTGAATGCAGGCCGCTACCAACCGATCGCATTGGAAATCTTTGGGGGAGGCCTATGTCCAGCAGTGGACGTCTACAGGCTGAGAATGATGATGATTACCACCAGATGGTCCTTATGCTCGTCAATCTAGCAAAAAAATCTGAAATTCAAGCAGTTTTCTTTACGTAGCGAAACTGAGATCATTACTCATTCCCAATCTATTAGATAATTTAGACACACCAAATTTTATCTTTTGTACAAATTTGCCACAGCTCATACAGGCAGTATTTTGGTAACACCACCCTGATTTTCAGGATTTTATCAATAGTAACCCTTATTTCTTTTACATTAAGTACAAAATTGTATGTACGTTTACAAATTGCATTCGCAACGGGTCAAAAATATATGATACGTGTATTACGAAGTACTTAAATTTGTAAATCGTTTGCCAATGAATAATACATGATAGTTTGAACCAAAACTCATAAATTTTATGGTATCCAAAAATGGATTTCAATATTCATTTTTTAAGCCCGCCCGCACAACTTCAATAGTTTTGGTAATACTTTCGAGCGAGAGATGAGAAAAGATACAAAAAATAGCATGCTGAAAAAAGTGTTAATTATAAACGCATATTAAATCATTTGTTTTAAAGAAAACTTTTTAAATACACGCTTTTAAGATCCTGAATATCATGTAGCAGTAGAGTGCTAGCTAATACAAGTAAAACGAGCCCAAACATTCATTCCATCACCAGATCAGCGCCATTTTGTCATATTATTGCATTGTCACGCGATATACATCTGAGTGTAAAATGTCAGCTAAATCGTAAACCGGAAAGTTTGTCAAATTTAACTCGCAAGATTTCACCCAAACGTACATAGTTACATAGCTATTTATTTACAATCCGGTACAAGTTAATATAAAGCTTGTTTTCTTAACTGTTGTCTGAATCCTCACTTTGTGACGCAGCCGACGTATCTCTCTATCTAGTTTTAATACAAAGTAGATGAGTCAGAAATCCCGGGCGCCAGTATTGATCCAGGATGTTATTTGGCTCTCCCCTTGTTGGAAGTCTGCCAAGTTAAAGACGCATCGCTTATGTAACAGAGTACATAGATACTGTGTTTCTATGTAGGTACCTACAGATTGCTACTGCGGGTTTCTGCTTTATATTTTATACCTACATGGTTTGGCGATAGGATTTACATCATTTCGAGAAGGGATAAGTCAATCGTGCTTTTGTTAACTTTGTTTATTTATTTATTTATAAAGGGCACCAACATGTTATACACCCGAACATGCAATACAGGTATATTAAGAGACTTCCAGTATTTGTCTTGTTATTATTACTTGTTACTTGCATTTGTCTGCAGTGGACCACTTTCGATGATTTTTAATTTTAGATTTAATTACTACTGAAGAGTACCTAGTGTACGAAAATGTAGATTTATTTATTGCTTTACCTACAAGCTTACGTCTCGCCTGATGGGAAGTTATTATCGTTATCCAAGGATCTTCGCAATACCAGGCCCTAGGAAAGGAATCTTCTTAAAAACCTCGTTTGAAATTGTCCTCCCTTTTAATTGTATTACAGACTAGCTGGCCCACACGACTTCGTCTGTATCACATAAGGAAATTTTCTCACCGTTTAAACCTTCCCTGGACTTCTACGAATATTTCAAGATTAAAATAAGCCAAATCGGTTCAATCGTTCTCGAGTTTTAGCGAGACTAACGAACAACAATTCATTTTTATATATAAGACTAGCTGGCCTACACAACTTCGTCTGCGTCACATAAGGAAATTTTCTCACCGTTTAAACCTTCCCTGGACTTTTACGAATATTTCAAGATTAAAATAAGCCAAATCGGTTCAGTCGTTCTCGAGTTTTAGCGAGACTAACGAACAGCAATTCATTTTTATATATAAGATTTACGAGCGGTATTTACAGATAAAGTGGAAATTATGGTAATGGTAAGTAGTTACAGTCGCTTAGGAGCCTCTGCAATACCTGGCCTACTCCCAGCTTAAATATATTTTTACGTTCTAAATAAAATAAAACAAGAAGTCATCCATAACACGTTGCTCTAGTTGATTTCATTATCCACTCACTATAAAAAGAGACATTGGTGAAAACAGCGTGTTTTGTCTCGCAGTTCTTTGGTTTCACAGCCAAAATCCCCACGACTTTATCCTCAAAATATAGAGGCCCAAACTCATGGACAAAACACTCTTCAAACTCCGTCAGGTCAATGCAAATCAAACTGGCATCTAAGTCGACGCCATAGGACTCAAAACAGCGTTTGTGGCTCACGATCCTAACCTCAACTTTGTCGAAATCGTTGGTCAAATACATTTTTTTATCGATAGCAGCCACCGTCTTCCACAGAACAGCTGTAACAAAGTTTATCTCGGGAGGATAGATGTCAAAAACTGAGGATTTCGTCGAAAAATGGTAAAAATCCATGTTAAGTTTTGCGACGGCTATATCGTATTTTTGATGTAAGCCACTCGCGTTGTATTTTTGGTGTATTTTCCAGAATAAAACAGGGTAAGTGTGGCTGTAGTTTCTGGTATAATCGTGAAACAACAGCAGTCTGTGTTTCGTGTCTCTTTTCACGCAATGAGCACCAGTAACTATCCATTTTACTAGTATTACGCTGGCAAAACAAGAAAACGACCAAATCCCAGATGAATTTACAACAACTGCTCCAACGTACGGGAATCTCTCGGCGTTATTCAGCGAATAGTTTTCTTTAAGAGTTATAATACCCATTGACTTTGCGAATTGGAAGATGGAGTCTGATTGAGTAGTCCGTTTTTTCTCATCAATGGATATGTCTGTCGCGAATTTGACCATCACACAGATGGCTAGTATAGCTATAATTATTAATACTGTTAAAATCACACAACCGGCTTTTATTTTCATTATTTTTTTCGGACTATTGTTAAACATTTGTAATTTTTTTTTATGGCTTTATTGCCACCGAAACATTTGTTATTTTGACGTGATTTTGACGTTTACAGGAGCGTAGAGAATGACGTTACAGTGTAGTGACGGTAGAGTGACGTTGAAAAGCGCGCGAAAAGTTTATATAGTTTATGGAATTTTGAGTAGGAACTTTTTATTGTTACGTAGGTATTGGATAACACATTTATTGTAAATTCAATTGATTTATAGAACTCTGGATAGATCGAAAATAAAGAACAAAATGTGTCCAAAAAGATTTAAATTAGGTATCTCCAAAAAATTGTTATTAGAACGATGGACTTCACAACATTACGTTAAGAATGAAAATAGACGACCATTTTATCCTTAGAAATAATTGAGAAAACCAAGAGAATTATTTCCAATGCATTTTATTTCATTTACTCATTTTACTCCAATACTATTTCTTCTTAGACTCGCCACCGGCTGCCACTGCACCTTCAGAAGCTGAAGCAGCAGAACTGGTGTACTTTTCCTGAGAAGTTTCCCTGGTGTAGACCGATACCGCAGGGTCCTTGCCTGCTGCAGAGGCCCCGCCTTTTTGGGCTGTCACGACAATGCTGCATAGGATGAGGCAGGCGATGAACTGTAGATCAATTATTAATTTTAAAGATTTTTTTAAACACATGTTTTTAAGATCCTGGATATCATGTAGGAGAAGAGTGCTGGCTAATACAAGTAAAACCTGACAGATCTATCTTGTTTAGCACAAGATTTCCTATGACCATCTTCCGAATTCATCATCAGATCAGCGCCATTTTGTCATATTATTGCATTGTGACGCGATATACATCCGCATGCTAAATGTCAGTTCAATTGTAAATCAGGAAGTTGGTCAAATTCAACTCGCAAGATTCCACTTAAACTTACATAATATCATAGATAAAGCTTGTAAAAAAATGGCGGTTTTTGACAAGATGGCGGATTTTTGGCGCGAAACCATAGATAGAAAGATATAATGTTCGAAATAGATTCATCTAGAGTATTCTAGAGAAAGTTCACAACATTTTCGATTTATTTATTTTTAGAAAAAGTTGCACCAACAGAGTAAACTTCAAACCAAAATAATTTAAACATAATCATTTATGAAGTTAATTATAAATTATAATATAGTTAAAATTATAGACTCAAACCATGCACAAATAACATGCATAATAACATTATAAGACAATCAACTGAATTGAATTAGGTAATAGAAAGTCTGTCTTTTATGTAAGTATAACCCAAAAATACTTTTCAGATAACAATTAATTTAAAATGGGACCACACGACGAATACCATCACTCTTTATGAAAAATAATCATCAAAATAGGTCCATCAGCAAAAGTTCCCTAGGTACATAAAAATACAGTCAATTTCCACACTTTTTTAACAAGAAAATACGTTGTAATACTTACCAAAATTACTTTAATTCCCTTCATTATGAGACTAATACTTACTTTACTTATTGCTGTCACTTTTATACTACACTTTATCAGAAAATTTATTCTCATCTACACTAATATTATAAAGAGGAACATTTGTTTGGTTGTAATGCTCAAAAACTACTGGACGGCTTTTTAATAATATTTTACCATTCGAAAGCTACATCCACGAGTAACATAAGCTAGATTTTATTTTGCAAAAAATAGAGATCCGCCCTAAAACTTCAATAATGTAAGTCAAGGTGTGAAAAAAGTAAATCCAAAAACTTTCTTACATCGCTGCGAAAACTATTGATTATAGAATAATATTTTTATTACAAAAATGAAAACGACCGACTTCCATTTCTCAAGCATAGCACAAAAACTATCAGTCAGATCTTTATCAGATGTATGTGCGATAATACTCAAAATGTCTGCTTTTTTAAAAATCTGTTAAAAATACACATTTTTAAACGCAGAACCTAAAGTTCTTGTTCGATCTTTAAAAAAAAACAATGGGACGTTCATCCATTATCTCTTTCATCTGACATTAGAATCATTTAAATCGGTCCACCCAAACTAAAGTTATAGAGGAACAAACTTAAAAAAAATAAAAAGAAAGAAAATACAGACGAATTGAGTACCTCCTCCTTTTTGGAAGTCGGTTAACAAAGTAATACACTACCAGTACTACGGATTTGTACGTCTTATAAGATCTAAAAGTGCAACCTGAACTCCTTTTTGACGCAGACGAAGTTGCGAGGATCAGCTAGTATTATATAACCCGAATTATTTTGTATAAATTTCAGATATTAGAAAACTATTTGGAATTTACAAACTTGTTTTTAGAATTATTAATTGAATATGGTAATTTTTCTTTTGTTAATTTAAATTGTATGTTATTAACCCTGCACTAATTAGATGTTTGAAGCCACTTTATCTTGTTTTAACACGTTCGTTGCATTACGAGATCCATCAAATCTCTTGCAGGACTTATGTATTGTGCGTTGAATATGATAGTGTTGTTTCACTTTTTGCGGGAGGATCTAACGTGTAAAGTTGTTTAGGTATGAGTAGGACAAATATACATATTTGCTTCCTACTTAAAGATGAATTCAAGAACATTAAAAAAGAAGTTAGGTAGTTAGGTAGATGGATTAGGTCCCTAACGCACAGTAGGTACTGAAATTATTAGGAGATATCGCACTACCCATAAAAGAAAGTAGTAAGTTGAGTTATGGTATATTTTTTATTGCAGAAATAGAATAAGAACTAAAAAACGCATATGCTCACAAAAAACGATAAATGTGGATCAAAAGTTGGAGTATGACTGCTTAGTAAATCAAAATTTATAAACTGTTGATGATTTTCTGTCTTAAAAAAATAGTTTAAAAGGATACAACAATAGCAAAGACGAGTTCAAGAACCAATACACTTATTATGTTGGTCGATATGCTATAGACAACGTAATTGTGGTCTCTTGGGATCAGTTTTAATTTTTTTACTAGTCCTCCGTTTTAATCATACAAAGAAACTCCTAACGCTCGTCTGTAAGGTGCCTCCCATATTACCCTGTATCCCGCTAGCTTTTCTATGGAGTCGTATTTAGTTAAAACCAGTCCAAAGTTTATTTACGCTTGTACTGCAATGGATAAATGCTGTGTGGTTCTGAATTATTAAGCGGTTGGAATACCGAGCGATTTATTGTGAACTCAAGATACTAGATACAGGAACTTTTCTTCACACATCTGCTCGGGACCTTTTCTTTTTCATCTCACGACTTGTCCAAGTCTTCGCACCATTGAGGCATATGAGAAAAACTGTTAAGAATTTTCGTAATAGCACTTGATATTCATCTATTGGAGAAGGAAAACTCCTCATCTTAGAATATTTTACCACTGCAAATGTTATTGGATATCAAATCAACTTATTTTTATGATACTTAACAAATCGATACATATAAATAAAATTGGAGTGTCTGTTTGTAATGTTAAAAAAAAACACTTTCTACTACATGCATATGAATGTCTATATGGTACACATACCGAAATATATATATTTTTTTGTCTGTCTGTCTGTCTCTCTGTTCCGGGTAATGTTTGGAACGGCTGGACCGATTTGAACGGCACTTTTACTGGCAGATAGCTTATTTAATCAGGAGTATTAGGCTACTTTTTTTTGGAAAAAAACCAAAACATTTATTTTCGAAATTTTATATGTCCATCTGTTTGATCTGACTAAATATATAATCACTGCCGATTTTTTAATAAAACTGAATTAACAACATCGTTTTAACTCAGTATTTTAACCGTTCATTAGAACTATATTTTGCTTACAAACCTGAAATAACAGCAAATATTTTGTAGCGGTAGACGCCTTTTTTTTTTTTTTTTTGGACGGGAGGAAATCGCCGGACTTCCACTCGCCCCGCGAGTGGGGTATGTGGGTGTCGAACCGCACCAAAACCTCCCGCCTCTCACGCTCGACATCCGATGTGGTAGGGGTGACAGGACGCGTTCGCGATCGACGCTTACGTATCGCCCCGTCACCCCCGGACGTCGAACCGGCAGCCGTCGGTGAGAACGACCACCGGCTCACTCGGTAGACGAACCTTGCAGTCCGCCGAGATGGGGCCGTGTGGTGAAGGGTCTCCCTCGGCCCAGACCGGCCCAGGGCCAGCCCGGGTCGGGAAGCACGGCTTGCCATCCCCCGGTTAGATGGCACGGAGGGTGCGCGCTGAAGCCTAGCGCAGCACCCCTCGGGTCCGGTGTTAGTGGACCCGGTACACTTAGGGGGCCAGATCCCGGGACACATCCCGGGGCCGGCCCCCCGCTCGACCTCGGCGGCGACGGGGTCGGTCGGGGAGGGAAGAGCTCTCCCTCACCCGCCCGGTGGACTCGCAGAAGTCGAGCATCGCCTTCCAGGACTCGTCGCTGTCGAGCATCGATGCCACGACGCCCGGCAGCGACAAGTCCCGTCCTACTTGAGCGACCAGGACACGGCGCTGCTCCTCCCATGCGGGGCAGACAGCGAGCGTATGCTCTGCCGTGTCCAGGTCGCTCGTACAATGATGACACCTCGTCGTCGGCTCAACCTGTATCCGATGCAGGTACTTCCCGAAGCAACCATGCCCGGTCAGCACCTGCACCAGACGAAAGGTGAGGCGTCCCTCGCCGCGATTCACCCAGTCTTTGAGGACAGGGCGAATCGCCTCGACGGTCCTTAGCCAAGCGCCTTGACCAGGCCTCCAACACGGACCGCCGAGATTGGGCCTTCCGGTCCCGAACCGCAGCTCTGAGGGGACGCACAACGCCCCGAGCGCGGAGGTCGCAACGCCAACGGTAATCGTCGGCGAGCGCCTCCGCCTCCAGCTCCCAGGGCGGCGTCCCCGCCAGTGCACACGCCGCCTCAAAGGAGACGGTGCGGTATCCGCGGATGGCCCTGATAGCTACGACGCGCTGTGGCCTGCGCAGGCGCCGGACAACGGTTGTTGTCCGGTTTCCTGGTCCGGCCCAAACGGGCGCGCCGTACAGGGCCATCGAACGCACCACCCCCGCATAGAGGCGGCGCACAACACGGTTTGGTCCCCCGATATTCGGGAGCAACCGGCTCAATGCGCCGGCTGTCCTCATCAATCGGGGGACGAGTTCCATGAAGTAGGTCCGGAAGGTCCAACGGCTGTCCAGTATGAGGCCGAGGTACTTCAGTCGCACCCCGACCTCTATTGGGACGCCTCCAACCACGATCTGGGCCCCTGCAGGTGGCGTCACCCCAGCCCTGTGGAACCACAGGGCCTGGGATTTATTGAGCGCCACCGCGAGGCCCAATCTTCTAATACGGCCGACGACGAGGGCCACCCCCGCTGTGGCGAGACGGGTAGCCTGCCCCCGGGCCATGACCAACGTGTCATCAGCGTAACAAATTACGCTCAGGCCCGGGAGCAGGGCGCCTCTCAGCACCCAGTCGTACCCGACATTCCAAAGGAGAGGTCCGAGGACCGACCCCTGAGGAACCCCGCCTACGACCGGAAACCGGTAAACGGTCCCATCGTGCCCGGTGCATACTACCGACCTGGCCTCCAAGTAGGAGCCGACCAGCCGGCGGAGGTAGGGGGGAACTCCATGTCTCTCGAGTGCCCCCCTATCACGGACCAGGGCAAGGTGTTGAATGCATTGGCGATGTCGAGTGCCCCCCCTATCACGGACCAGGGCAAGGTGTTGAATGCATTGGCGATGTCGAGCGACACCGCCAAAGCCACCCCGCCCTGTGATACGGCTTCATTTGAGAGATCGCGAAGGATCGCGTCCACGGTTGAGCGGCCCTCTCTGAAGCCGTACTGCTCCGCCGACAGGTCGGGTCCCACCCCGACCAGGTGCTGGACGATGCGGGCAGCCAGAATGCGTTCCAGCAATTTGCCCACCTCGTCCAGCAGCACGATAGGACGGTAACCGGCGGCTGTATCCGCCGGGCGCCCCTCCTTCCGAAGAAGGACGAGTCTACCCTCCCGCCACAGCGAGGGAAACCGTCCCGACTCGAGGCAAGAGTCGTAAAGCCTCAAGAGTCGGTCCCCTAGGGCATTGATGGCCAAGGCCAGGACCCGACCATGGATGCCGTCCGGTCCGGGTGCCGTGTCTTTGGCACTCATCCTGACTACGGCCACGCGAAGCTCCTCCCCGGTGATATGGGGCACTTCAGCAGGGGCCTCGCCGCCGGTGACATCCGGCGGCTCACCCATAGCAGGCGGGATAAATCCCTCCTGCTCCTGCGGGAACAGAGTAGAAACAATGTCCCGCAGCTGCTGAAGCGGTAGACGCTCGGTTATGGGGAGCGCCCATGGGCGCAACTTGCCGCGCACCATCTTGTATGGGCGCCCCCAAGGATCTTCTTCGAGCGTCCCCAAAAGGCGCTCCGCGTGCTGTTCCTTGGCCATCTTGATGGCCAGCCGCATGGCTCCCCTCGCCTCTTTGTACAAGCCATGCAGCCGGGCCTCCTCCTCCGCGAAGGCAACGGGATCGTTGCGACGCGGAAGGCGGCGACGGCGGTGCCGAGCGCACTGGCGCCTCGCCCGGACGCATACAGGCGGTAGACGCCTAAAAAAATTTCATCCCACTTTCCATGTTGGGGAGGCACCCCAAAAATGAGGTTTTTTGGCATGAAAAGTAGCCTATAACCACCGCCTGAGTAAGACGGATAATTGTGTCAAGTTTGATTGAAATCCCTTTAGAAATGTTCGATCCATGCTTGCACATACAGACAGACAGACATTTGATTGCATTTTTGGCATCAGTATTGAGACCCCTTAATACATTTTTTTTATAAATTTAATGTACAAAATCGACCTCTCAATAGTTTTATTATAAGTATAGCTTTTGTAAACAGTATGCTGAATTACTTTGCTCAAAAATCCGGAAAAGAGATAACAAATCAGCATCAAGCCTACGTTTAAAGATGAACAGTTTAACTAGGCTTTAGAAAATAATGGCTCCATAAAACACCTAACTTTTTTACATATTGCACAAATATTATCTATACAAAGGTTTGTTTGTCTCGAATAGGCTCCGAGACTACAGATCCAATTTCAAAATTCCTTTCACTAACGCAGACGAAGTTGCGAAGATCAGCTAGTGATAATCAGGTAATCTCGTTTAACTATTTTTCAAAAATGGTAAGTTATTCCGCCCCGCTGTACAATTATTCCGCCCCGAGTTTCAAGACGTGATGCTTATAATATTATTCTCAAAGCACGTAATCTTTTATTTATTTAGGCAAAAAAAAATTTCGAAAAAAAACAATATACAAATTTATTTATCAAGATAGTATAGCAGAACACACAATGAAATTAAACCCTCATTATAATAAGAAGTAGAGTTATAGTTAAACATAAAATAAAAAAGTTAAAATAATACTTAAAAAATAATAATTTATTCCGCCCCCAAAAGCATACCGGGGCGGAAAAATTCTACCACCCCCAGCTATTACAAAAATGAATGTTCTGTTGTTATTCCTTTTTAGTCTTAGGACTACATTGAACAAAACCATCGCCATTGAAATTCTTTTTACAATGGCAGAGTTGTTTATGGTTTGCAACAGAGCAAATGGCATTTATAGCACATGAATCCTTGTTGCAGGGGGACGAGCAGGTTTCTCGTATGCATGCTAAATCTGAAGGACATTGGTTACTAGTTTCGCACGATTTCGTGCATTTAGGTCCTACATATCCCTTTTTACAAGTACATTCAGGTTTATCGTCTTGTACTGTGCATTCAGCGTTGGCTCCACAAGGGGAAGGGTTACAGGGATCTGAAAAAATGATTAAAGAGACTTACTACGATAAAATACTGAAGATAACTAGACTTGAAGAAAATGTTACTCAGTCTTAGTTGGCTAGTGTATGTGTCATGCGAAGACATTCAACATCGTGTATATTATGTGTTATGTAATAAAAATAAAATAACAAATAATATTATGAGGGAAACTGATGGCTTGGATCGTAGCTCTCGTCTTCAGTGGGCCTCTTTTATATTGTATTTTTTAATTTAATTTTTTGTACATATACTCATAAATATAATGTAAAAATAAGTTAATTAATCAATAAAGACTTATGATGTATATAATTATTCACCTTCCGTGGATGTAGATAGGTCAACGACCAAAAACACGACGAAAAAAAACAACTGAAAAAGAAAAACATAGTATTTTTTTAGTTCAGTAACTAGTTTATATAAGCAAGATAATCTCATCCTGTTTAGGCTCTAATGAAGCGTTCTAATGAGTACTTTTAGAAAATTCCCGGGAATAATTCCTATGCGACGCAGACGAAGTTGCGCGGGTCCGCTAGTTAGGTATAAAATTATAGACACGAACCCGGTACAAATAGCATGCACAACAACACTATAAGACAAACAACTTAAAAATTAGTATAAAAATGAAAATTAATAATAAATAATTAAAATTTTATATTGTACTAGCTGGCCCACGCAACTTCGTCTGCGTCACATAAGGAAATTTTCTCACCGTTTAAACCTTCCCTGGACTTTTACGAATATTTCAAGATTAAAATAAGCTAAGTTGGTTCAGTCGTTCTCGAGTTTTAGCGAGACTAACGAACAGCAATTCATTTTTATATATAAGAATAAGATTTTTTTAATTTCATTTTCTTGTAAATATATTTTTTTAAAATAGAATGTAAAAAATAAGTGAATAAATGAATATTCACAATTAAAATTTAATTTAATAATGAAAAAAATCTATCTTTTCAGTTCTAAATAAATAAATAACCCAAAAACACACTCTTAACGAAAAATAATGATCGGAATCGGTCCACCAGCAAAAGTTATCCCTGCATAATGAAAACACAGTCAATTTCCACACTTTTTTTTCATGAAAATACTTTGTAGCACTTACCAAAATTACTTTAATTCCCTTCATTATGAGACTAATACTTACTTTACTTATTGCTGTCACTTTTATACTACACTTTATCAGAAAAAATATTCTCATCTACACTTATCTAGGTATAGGTACTTATTATTTATTTTTTAATATTATAAAGCTGCAGAGTGTGTTTGTTTGTTTAAACGCGCTTATCTCAGGAACTACTGGTCCGATATGAAAAATTCTATCACTGTTGGAAAGTCCATTTGGAAAGGCTATGTTGTATCCCTACGAAGTTGCACGGGTCACCTAGTAATATTATAAAGAGGAACACTTTGTTTGTGGAATTACTGGACGGTTTTTAAAAATTCTCTTACCATTCGAAAGCTACATTATCAAGGAGTAACATAGTCTAGATTTTATTTTGGAAAAAAATAGAGTTCCGTACTAAAACTTCAATAATGTAAGTCAAGGTGTGAATAAATACCCAAAAACTTTCTTACATCACGTGCGCTGCGAAAACTATTATTAAACTATTATATTATAGAACAAACTAATGTATATAAAGATCTAAAAGTGCAACCTGAACCCCTTTTTGACACAGACGAAATTGCGAGGATCAGCTAGTATTATATAACCCGAATTATTCTGTATAATGTTCAGATATTAGAAAACTATTTGGAATTTAAAAACAAGTTTATTAAAAATTAAATATGATAAGTTTTCTTTTGTTCATTTAAATTCTTATTAACCCTGCACTAGATAGATATTTGAAGCCACTTTATCTAAATTGTTTTAAATAAAATGGTAAATAATTTATATTATTATTAATAGAACTAAGCTAGTAGGAATTAGTAATAGAACTATTAGTGTTAGTAAACGAACATAGTAATATCATTAAAATGTATTTTTTTTAATGGTGGTACCTACCTACATAATATTGATTGGCGTTAAAGTTATCACATTTTTTTATTGCCATATAGGCAGACGAACCAACGGGCCACCTGATCGTAAGTTGGTACCGTCGCTCATTAACCTCTGCAATGTCAGAGGACACTGAGGAGTCGCTACCTACGACCTAACTTTATTTAATTTGGCACTACTAGTAACTAGAGTCAAGAAAGTCCTTAAAGTTAAAAAATATTTTTACTACAAAAATGAACGGCCGACTTCCAATTCTCAAGCATAGCAAAAACTACCAGTCAGAATTTTTATCAAATTTATATGAGACAATGTTCAAAATGTCTGCTTTCAAAAAAAGAATCATCGAAATCGGTTTATACAAAAAAAAAATACACTCAAATCTATACTAATATTAAAAAGCTGAAGAGTTTGTTTGTTTGTTTGTTTGAACGCGCTAATCTCAGGATCTACTGGTCCGATTTCAAAAATTCTTTCACTGTTGGAATGTCCATTTATCGAGGAAGGTTATAGGCTATATTTTATTTTCAAAAAAATTAGGGATCCGTATGAAAATGTAACACAAGGCGAATAATCGAAAACCTATTTACGCGTACGCTGCAAAAACTATTGACAATAGAACAAAATGATCTACTACGGGTTTTTAGGTCTTTTAAAGACAAACAAAAAAGTCCGCGATAGCATATATCTAACTATCATAGTTTAGTCACAACAACTGCTTTTATGTTCAAAAAAAAAATTAATTCGTCCGAAGAATGAATTTAACGTTAAATTAGTATTGTTATATTAATCCTTATCCAAATAAAGTATTTTGTTATCAAGAGTATTAATATAGAAGTAAATTACTTTTTGTTTTATTCCAATCGGACTTTTCATTTAGAAGTTATTACGAGTATAAAACTCCCCGGGCCGCGCAAATAAAATCGCAACAGCATTAAGAGTACTGTTTGAACCCCTTTGTGACGCAGACGAAGTTGCGAGGGGCATCTAGTATATAAATATATACGCATAGCAAATTGTGTAATTTTGTCCGTTAAAATTGACGAATTGAGTTTATCCTCCTTTCTGGAAGTCGGTCAAAAAGTAACGACGTAGAGTTCTCTGACATTTTAGAAGTTTAGCGACGGTAACAGCTTATACATGCCCTGTTGGCTCATCTGCCAACATGACAATAAAACTACTTAATCCAAGAACTTAACAGCTCATTTCAACTGCATCCCATAGACACATGACCTCTCTAACTTCATTACTCTCCCCCACAGACAATAAATAAGTAATCAGATCGTGAGATAGTGGTCAGTCGTCCGGTAATGAGACATTACGCCATCTGTTTCCAGTTTATGACCATTTGCAGACCCTTGGGTCGAATTCAGTGTTTTAGTAAGGTTTTTAATTGGCGTAGAATGTTTGCAAGACAATTCATTACGTTACGATATGACAGTCTCTTAGCTAGAAAACTTTATATATCAACAGGAAAATTTTAAAATGAAGTCGTGGTGGCCGAGTGGTCGAAGCGCTTCCTTCCGAACGGGAGGTCGCGGGTTCAAGACCGGCCGGCTAAATCTAAATGTGAAAAAGATTTATGTGCAATTTTTCACAACACCACTGGCTAAAAACGGTGAAGGAAAACATCGTGAGGAAACCTGCATGTCGGAAAAGGATTCTAAAAATCCTTTGAAGATATGTGAAGTCCCCAATCCGCACTGGGCAATCGTGGTGGACTATGCTTAATCTCTCTTCTGAGGAGACCTGAGCCCAACAGTGGGCAGTAATGGGTTGGTACAGATATTTTAACAAAATATGAATAGTAGTAGAGTGTATTTGAGCCCTGCTAAGAAATACCGTAAAGTACCTATATATGATAGCGCAGGTCATTGAAACAAGTTTTGTGGGAGGACTATGTCCAGCAGTGGACGTCTTTTAGCTGAAAATGTTGATTCATGATACAAGTTACATGCCAATAAGGAATCCTCTTGATTTGAGGTTTTTTTTTTTTTTTTTTTTTTTTAGTTGGAGGAAATCACCGGATCCCCGTCCGCCCCGCGGGCGGGGTATGTGGGAGTTGAACCGCACTAAAACCTCCAACCGCTCACACTCAGCGTCCGAACCCCGGCTGAGGCCAGAACCCAGCACGGGGTTTGGAGGGACGGTGCGACGCGTTACGCCATCGGCACACTTTCCCGTCGCTCCGTCCCCGTTGATTTGAGGTAATGATTGCCGTAGTGCGTATTTTGGAGGAGGTACAAATTGAGCTAGGCGCAAAATAATTACGTACAATTTAGTTACATTTATTGGTATATGATACCCCCGCAATTGTTACTCTCACAGTTCTCACACGCGATGTACCATTTATATGCTGGTTTCTGATTTTAGCCGGGGTTCGTTCGCTGAGTGTGACGTTGTAGTACGGTTCAACTCTTAGACACCTCACCTGTGGCCGTGGGACAGGTGGAAGTACAGAGATTTACTCCTTCTAAAAAAATTGGTTGCCTGTAAAGTCGGTATACGGGCGAAAGTTTTACGTGACAACGACTTTGAGTGGTAAACGCGTCCCTTCCACTTTTTATGTCTGTCTCTCTCGCTCTTAGGCGGCACGCGTGCCTCTCACTCGCTCTCGTTGTGAGCGCATAACGTGAGCGGAGCGTAACGCAGTTTCTTGAAGTGTCACCCGGCAAACCAATTTATAAGACGTTGTCACGTAAAAAAACACAAGAGTTACAGAAGTAGGAGATAAACAAGTACTTGTGTAAGTTAATCTGTATTTAACAACACAACTCCCCACAGTTAAACAGTCAGATTGATTGCGCACTCATCCGAAAAGCTTTTAGTGCAACACTTTAACCTCGACAGTAATCCAGTTAAATCTAACCGAGATATATTACACAATTTATACGATTACAGTAGAGTGAACATTTGTTATAATATCATTCGATTTTTTGGTAGAAGGATCATAAGAATGAGTAATATAATTGTATGGTTTTTTTAAAATTTATACCTATGTGATATTGTCGCGCACGTGTAAACGCGCTAAAATGCAAATCTTGTCCGTTAAAAAGTAGCATTTTGAAGTACAGTTCGAAAGTACTGCTACTATACCAACCCATTACTGCCCACTGCTAGGCTCAGGTGTCCTCAGAAGAGGGATTAGGCATAGTCCACCACGCTTGCCCAGTGCGGATTGGGGACTTCACATATCTTCAAAGGATTTTTTTAGAATCCTTCTCCAACATGCAGGTTTCCTCACGATGTTTTCCTTCGCCGTTTTTAGCCAGTGGTGTTGTGAAAAATTGCATATAAATCTTTTTCACATTTAGATTATAGAGGTAGGTACAAGCCGGCCGTATTGAACCCGCGACCTCCCGTTCGGAAGGAAGCGCTTCGACCACGAAAGTACTTGTTCGATCTTACATTAAATAGAACCGCACAATGACCATCACCTTTTCATTTGACATAAAAATGATCCAATTCGGTCTAACCACACTAAAGTTACCTAGACAAAATCCTAGAAAAACAAGTTCGTCACATTCGATAACGCCTAAAGAGAGTCGCATAGGTATTTAACTAGAAATCTAAAAACCATTTCATCTCCAAATGAAACTCTTCAATCGTAAACTAAACTATAAAGTTGTAATTTAATTTGTCAAATTATAAAACATGGTCCCCACGCTGTCGAGTTATGACATAACCTCTCCCCCGGGAACTGTAATGGTAGTGTTTATAGTTAGAGGGACTGTCTTTACGATTTCATACTTAGAGTGATTGGTAAATTAAATGTTTTAGATTTACTTTCGAAATCAGTTTAAATGGTAACTTCGTCTGTGGCAAAAAGAGGTTTAGATTACTTTAATGTTTGTGATGTAAGCAAAGATCAGTGCTATTTCAAAGATAAAAAATATTTGTATTTACCTATATGTATGTGTATACCTACATGCAGAATTGGTAACCTTCTATAATCAGAAATGTGGTTAATACTCCGAGTTGCTCTGGTTAATATCAATCAAATCATCTTTATTTTCTCACAACAATACACTAAATGAATGACGGTAGGTGCATTTCATATTGTGGGAGACTGGTGTCTAAACTAGGCTTGTAGCCTGTATTTTGACACCAAGACCTCTTAAAATTAAACAACTTGTATATTATTACTTTTATTTTATTTATAAAAATGTTTACTTTTAATTTACTGTTGTCTTAACACTATGGACTATGCATCTAATATAAAACTTCGAATTCTTATTTGTAGCCAGCAACGATAATTTTGTTGCGCAGAAAAAAGTCCTCCCGTAAATGTGAAAATATTATTATAATATTTTAGGCACCCCCGTAACTACACCCCACACTGACCTTAAGTGGTTGACAGTAATCCCCTAAATAAATAAATCCCAAATATTTGCACCGATTCACTTTGGCTGTACACACAGATCTATTAGCTAATTGAATCAGTGTTCAGTCACTCTATTCGGGGGGCGCCATTTTGTGAAATGAGAATTTTTTGACACTTCGATATTTTTTGGAGAGAACATTTAATTGAGCCGCAATGCATCGGCCGTCCGTAAAATTTTGAAATATTTTTTTTAGCGTTGCAGTCTTGTAGACGAATACCTAAATGTGCGCGTTCTTTTAAAAAACAAGAAACTCATCTATTCATATTCATAGGTATTGTAGAGGTTTGCAAGCGACTGTAACCATTTACCATCAGGTGGGCTGTAAACTCGTTCGTCTACAACCTTCCGTCCTCAAGATAATTTGCGAATGGACTTTAATTATTTGGTAGGGAGGCAAGTACCCCTCCCTTGTCTAGGTCTAGTTGCTGCTAAAAACCTTGATTGTTTTTATTTAATAGGTGTCATTCACGAATGTTGAGACCTAATCATCTAAATCTACTATGTTCTACATTCTGAAGTGCTAACAATTAACCATAGCACATTCAAGAACTTCTGATAAGTCCTCAATTCAACTTTCAAGCCTCGTTTGATGAAGACTAAGTCTCAATAAATGTAGTGCAAGTGTTCTTTTATCTTTTAAGTTCTTCTACCTAAAGAAGAAACAAAAAAAACAAGTACCTTTTGCTCCGACCTTTATTCGAATTTTTCTCGCTGTAAAACTATCCTTGAACTTCAATAAACAACACCTTTTTCGATTCATTTTACGTATAAGAAAGATTATGCAGATGGCGTAACATAATATAGTTAAATAGATACAATCCACTCTCAAACAGCAACTCGACCCCCAACTCTCAACAACCACCATGACAAATTCTTACAAAACTGCGAACAATATACAAGATTAATCACCCATCTATCGATATAGAACTATAAAACATACCCTATCATTAATATCTTGCGAGATTCGAAGGGCGATGCAACATTCTTTATATCTAAATGTGTATCTGGATTTATTGTAGAAATAAAACGCGGAGATAATATTTATTGGGATGAAATGCTTGAGTTTAAGGAGGGTTACACTGCGGGAGACCAGGTCCTTTAAATCTTAATTTGGATAGATTTATGTCACAACACAACTGACTAAAATGAAAATATCGGAAGAAGTTTGAATGGAAAACTGTCGAATCTTAGATGTAATAATTTAAAATAGGGAAAAATTGCATTAAATACGATGTTTCGTAGTAATCGTATTACAATCTATTTAATGCCTCATTTATAAAAAAAAACATTAATTTGTCTTACGGAAACGTGAATGTTGTAGAAGTATTTGCCATAACATTTCTATCAGGCGCTTTATTTTTGACGATGTTTAAACTTCTTGTGGTGAATAAATAGCTGTGCTGGGAAGTTAGATAGCTAAAATTTCATACATTTTAATACACTTAGTAAGAATTAAAAAACTTGCACAACCTAAAATTAATAAATAGATACGAAAGAAAAACTTTACAAGTTATGATGAACAAAAATCGGTTAGTTTTATTAATTGTAGCCTGAAATTTACATTTAGCTTATTCTATGCTTTCAGATTCGAGTTTTGCTTTTATTTACTAGCTTTGTCAATCAAATAAAGCTTTAAACTTTTTAACTTGAGTAGAGATACAAGTTTTTTAGATCTCTCAACATTGCAGCGATTCATGAGCACTGCGACCACTTTTTATACAACTGAATGTGTAGGAATTTAAAACGCAAACTTCTTTAAAAAAGTAGTTTCTTACTCTATTTATTAGTCTTTAATTATAGCACTTTAAAACTAACTCAGTAGTTTCTGACCCAACGCTCCGAAAAATAGTTTCCACGTTTAAATGACCAATTAAGGCATCTAAGTAGGAAGTACTATTAACTTAGACTTGAAGCTAGTTTGCCTTGAGACATGAGGTCGGTTGGAATTCGGATCATGATCACATTGCAGATTTTCTGTCTTCGCTACTCATCAATAGATGTCACTAGTTGAGGTTTTGTTCAATTGAATTTGCTAAAGCTTTGTTTTTCTATCACAAAGTAAAAGAAAACGTAGTTTGGTAGGATTTTTAGCAGATATATTTACTAAGAAATATGTGAATGTTTATTTATCCCGTTCAAATAACATGTTTTTGCGTGATCCAGTTATTCATTTCTAACAACAGAGCCATTTTTAGAAGCAGCATCATCACGCATCTCGTTAAGAATTGTATTATTAAATAATTCAATGAAATCACAGAATTACTAGTGAGTCAGCTACACTACGCTCGCACTTAGTATGAATCAGCTGTGACGGGAAAAAATCAATAGCGGTCGTGTTCTTCTTACTCCTTGACTAAACTTAACTTAATAACAACGTCTAGCTTGAATATAAACAACAATAGTATTTTAGAAGTTTATTTACACAGTTTCGCTTAAAATAACCGATTTTTAAGTGTGGAAATCTGTGAAAATTCAATTTCTAGCGCCGTGAAGGTAGCCGCAAGTGTTCAAAGCACTAAAACCCCCTGTAGATGGCGCATTAGTACTCGTGATGTTGTTACACACTGTATGGGCGTTTAAGTGCACAGTGAAAAATTTTCGTGTTTTGTGTTAAATCGAGTGCTAAATGTAAATCAAAATTGGTGAGTACAGCTAAATAATAATCTAAGACGTAGTTATAAATAGTCAGAACGGCGCCAACAGGACAGAAAACACGAAAGAAATGTGAAATTCTTACATCTGGGCAATCAGACGTATAACCCTGCCGAATCTAGGTCGTCTCATTAGCGATGCAGTCCGCTTGTTCTCCTTGCCTCTAAATTTAGCCGGGTTGCATTCCCGCCATCTTGTGGCAGAGCTTACAGGATTTCGTAAAAATATATCGATCGGGAGCCTACTGTAACCTAATTTCACCGTGATTCATGTTCCACATGATATATGCAGTTTGAAAACTAACCTAAAACGCTTGTATGTCTAGACTTCCGTGTTTTTCTAGCCGCTATAACTATTGTTGACATAGATCGTTCCTAGATTTTCGCTGAAAAATTATCTATTCAGTTGAGTGCATTAGATTAAACCTAGATAATATTTAGAAAGTCACAACCTTTACTAGAAACTGTACGGTCTAACTTTAATTGGTATTTAAATGCTAAATTATGTGGCCTTGTGTGAGGCGCCTACAGCTACAGCATGACATCAGAAATTTTAAATAGAATTTTGGAAAGAGATTGACGTAGTTTTTTATTCTTTACCTTATCGATTGGAAACGTGAAATCTAGTCAGTCAATGTTGTTAGAAATAGACACAAAGTTATTGAATTATCTTCCTTATCTTTTATTTTTTCGAAACAAATCAAATACACACGCAGAATAATTGCAAAAATATTTTTTTTTTATCTGTCAAATTATGACTTGTCAATTATATATTTTTAATTCTAGTGAAAAATAATTTGCAATACATCCTGAATCATACAGCCACAAAAAAAATATTTTGCATATATTAAAAAAAATATAAAAAATGCAAACAATATTTCTATAATAAATATTCCATTAATAAACACAAAGTACTTGAATGAGTAATTAATTATTCATTCATTTTGATAACTTGTTTCCTCATTGGTATCTCACATCCTCATAATGTCAATTCAATGTTTTAAATAACCAATATTAATGAACCACAAATTGGTTTATTTTACTTTGTATTTAAATACAATTTAATGAAACAAATTCAAGTCAAACACAAGTTTTCTTTTGTATTAACTCAAAAAATGCAATTTTTTTTTGAGTGGATTGAGACTCATAACTACATTTTTTATTATATTTTTAAAGAAATTTTATTAATGAATTTGTACTATATAAATTGAATCTAACTGCTGCAGAAATTTTAAATAACAACCTACCGCTAATATTCCTTAACCTCATTTGAAAATTCCTTCTTATCTCTGCCCTACTGAACATGACAAGGTTTAAATGGTCACGTTAAATTTATGAAAAAAACAATTATCTTAAGCGATTAAACATATTTAATGTTCATATTGATTTAAGAGTTCATCGACCCAGCCAACACCCAATCTTTGCTCCAACGTTTGCCCAAACTATTAAGTACACTTAGTACCCAAATGTTGGGTAATCGTTGGCCTGGTTTTGGTAACAAACTATATGATGTGTGGTTATTCTGATAACCGTACATCTTATTTTGCACCTGTCTTAATTCTCTCATCTCTCTAAATATTGTAAAGAACAAAGTTTTTAAAAAGCATTTGTATGAGTCTTAAAACTTAAGATTTTTGAAACAAAAGTATTCCTTAATTGCAATTATTGTCAAACAATTGGTAGTAGAAAAATGCTTTGATCATATTATGCAATGTTTTAAATGTCATAATATTGGTTAATTCATCAAGCAAAGATAAGCTGTGTAGATAATACCTTATCATTATTATGAGATAATGTTTTGAAATTATTGTAAAAATGTAGGCTGTATGTTCTTGTTTCCTGTGCGAACCCTAGTGTTAAGAAATTTAAGAAAATGAGTGGCTTCAGTTGTATGTAAATTAGCGCCAAATTAAGTAGTAAAAACGCGGTTTAGCATTTTTGTGGTTAGGGTTTTCTATTAGTGATTTGAATATTTTTTTATCATAAATAGTTTGATTGTTGACAGTTCAAAGTACGGAAATGGTCATTATTAATGCATTTAAATAAGTGCTAGGTGATAATATCTTTTAGGAAACTCGCATAAAGCATAGATTGTAGACATTCCATTTTTAAAGATCTTGTTTTTTTTATGTTATAGTTGGTAATGCTGCAGGAATGCTGCCATTGATTTTTGATACTAGAAAACCACTTTTAATGTTACAAATAACACGGGTTAGCCACCAAATATGACTTTAACTGCAAAACATAAAATTTGGATATTTAGACCATAGAATTATTACCTCTATTAGAGATTTAGACTTAATAAAATGGCATGGAAAGGTTTGCTTTGAAATTTATCATATTTGAAACAAAATCTATCAGCATGTATTCAGAAATTGAGAGTATTATTAATAAAACTATAAAAAAGCAAACTTTATACCAAAAAATTGTATTTTATTTTCGTTTTTGTGTAGAATTAACCCGAAAAACCTAAGATAAACGTTAGAACATAAAACGTTTTTTATCCTCTTGTAAAATCCGTTGCGGCCCGCCCTGTATCTGCGCCTTATATTTGCTCTTCGGTGTTACCTTATAAGTAATCTATTAGGTCACAAGTTCTCCATAAATGTAATGTTATTGTAAATAAATATTATTTCACGTTTTACCGCGAAACCGGTGTCAAGGATGAGCTTTTTGCGATGATCTCATTCTCTGTGCATTATTTATGTCAAGGCAATGAATTCAGTATTTAATAAAATGATTCTTTATTATGTCTAGAAGTTTTATGTATTTACAGTGTTACTAGTTTTATATTATCTTACACTGGATGTAACTATGTAAGTAAGTTCGTGTGAAATCTTGCAAGTTCAATTTGACTAATTTCCCGGTTTTCGATTGAGATAAAACTTTACATGCAAATGTATATCGCGTGACAATACAATAATATGGTACAATGTAGCTGATCTAACGATGGATTCGGAAGGTCATAGGAACTCCAATAAACAACATAGACCCGTCGTGTTTGTGCTCGTTTTACTTGTATCAGCTAGCACTCTACTGCTACATGATATTCAGGATTTTGAATGCTTGTATTTAAACTACTCGCATTCGCAAATGCTCTCGGAAGTCGGAACCCACTATTTTGTGACGCTGACGAAATTGTAAACTAGTATGAAATAAATGATCATGAATTCATGCGTAATTACTAAGTATTATAAAATAATAATTAATTTGAATGAATTGTAATAATAATTATGATTCATGAATACTGTTATTATTATTAAACAGTTTTCCTCAAATAGTAATGAATGAAAACACGTCAGTTTGTAAATATTATCGCGTATGTTATGAAGTATGTATGTATTACTTTAAATAAGGCGGTATTCAAGTGTATTGTTTATGAAACGTATTTTTTAGGATAGGTTTTTCAGATTTTTAATTATTTGAGATAATGCCCAAAGTGACTCCTTCTTAATAAAAAAGTAGCATCGAAATCGGTTGATATAGAAAATAAATAAATATATATAATAAACAAGAAAACACACAGAAAATCGTGAAAAAAAAATTGGACCCCATGTCAACCATCACATTCCATCTAACACCAGAATCAATTCACCCAAACTATAGTTAGTTAAGGAACAAACAAAGACGAATTGGGTGCCTCCTCCTTTTTTGGAAGTCGATCAAAAAGTGGTAAGGTCCATGAATCTAACGACAAAAACACCAGTTTGGTTACTAATGATGATGACACCAAAAATGATCACTTATTACACCCAACATTGACATAGTTATATTATGACGTAATGACAGTTTTTACTCGGTAGGTATGACCAAGTGTGACGCATTGTGATTCATTGTAGAGGTCATGGTTTGAACCAGACTCTTTACAAGCTTTATATTAACTTGCACTGGATGTAACTATGTAAGTTCGGGTGGAATCTTGCGAGCTTTGACAATTTTCCCGGTTTCTGAATGAGCTGACATTTTGCACTCAGATGCATATCGCGTGACAATGCAATAATATGACAAAAAAAAAGAAACTGAAGGTGGACATAGGAACTCTTATACTAAAAAAAGATAGATCTGTTGTGTTTGGGCTCGTTTTACTTGTCTTAGCTAGCAGATCTTAAACTTGTACTGAAAAAGTTTTCTTTAAAATATGACTTGTCCTTCTTCAAACGAGGCTTGAAGAGAGTCCTTAAGGGTAGCCCATAGGTAGCGACCCCGCAGTGTCTTCTGGCAATGCAGAGGTACATGAGCGGCGGTAACCGCTTACAATCAGGTGGGCCGTTAGCTCGTCTGCCTGCATGGCAATAAAAAAAATGAAATAATCGTCAATTACGTGTAACTTCTTTATTTAATCAAATTACAAAATAATATCTTCATCTTAGCGTCGTGAAGGACAGAAGTATTTTTTCAAATCGCACCCGCGGTTCCCGAGAATAGCGCGTTCAAAGTAGGGATGTAACGAGTCATCGCATGTTTTTAAATATTCGCATTCGCAAATGTTTTGACAGAAATTAGAACGATGTCGTGTTGATATAGAGAGAGAATCTGACAGAGCCAAGATAAAGGATAAATTTCAAAAAATCGACATTCGCAACATCCCTAGTTCAAACCATTGAATTATTCCAACAAACTCCTTACCTATTACTGTGAATTTATTCTGTGACACAACGTCCAAAGTTCAACAGTAAACAATGAAATGATAAAATAGCTAAGATAAACAGTTACACGGTAGGACAATAAAATAAATTATAATTCTATCCACGCTGTAGCTGCGATAAACATTACTAATAATAACAACATGTGAGACGCATGACAAATACCTAATATAACGTTTGTTATAGGTAAAAGGTCATTTCGACGGGACCTACGTATAGTGGTGCAACCAGCAAAATTAAGAAAACCGTTTTTGTTTGCTTTAGTAGTCATAAAATTGCCTAATCTTTATATCCTGAAAATTACATTTTAAAATCCCTACTAATATTATAAATGCGAAAGTAACTCTGTCTATCTGTTTCGCTTTCCCGCTTAAACCTCTCAACCGATTTCGATGAAATTTGGCACACACAATCTTTAAACCCTGAGAAAGAACATAGGCTTTTAATTGAAGTTGACGCAGACGAAGTTGTGAGGATCAGTCGGTATATTTTGACCCTCAACAAAAGCAAAATTTCTCGCATCAGACCTCGTAAGTAATATAGTCACCCCCCCTCGCCGGCGCCACGAATCCTGCCATAGGGAGAGACGGCGCCCGGCGTCCCGGCGCCTCTACCCGCCGGCGTGGAGCCTGTTATGTAATCCTGGGATGCAGGATGAGGTCCCTGGGAAAAGTAGAAAATTATGCTTTGAAAGTAAAGTTTAAAAATCTTTTATAATTAAGTAAAAAATACGAAAAGAAAGATATGCTTGCTGTGTTTCTTCGGTGGCTCTTATTTTACTTCTGATATCACCTCATGTAAAATATGATCAATTCGTCAATGTTTAAAATAAAATATAAAAATTAAATTTAATACTAATTACTTTTGTGCGTAATTAAACACATTAACTGAAAGAGTTTTAGCTGGTTTATATAATGTTGAAGAGTGGACTGTATGTTAAAGAAATTTAAGATATACGGTGTGAAGTAATATTCGCTCCTCGTCCAATAATGTGGTAGATAGCAGCACTCCACTTACCTTAATATTATTGCAGTCTTCATATGTAGTCTCGTGATGTAGAAGGTGGCAATGATGATCAAACTTATTCTTTTTGTTGTAGATTTAATTATGTTATGTTTTATCTTATCGGAACGTCCGATTATATATTTTTAGCTTTTTTTCCTTGTTACGTCAAATTGTCTTCTTTTTTTGTTGAAATCGAGTAGGCCACGCTTTGGTCAAGATGGCCGCGCCGGCAATTCTTACCGGCCAGTATCATGCTTCACGGAAGCGGTTAGTCGTGAAGACGTCACTCTTCTTTTATACAATATATTAGGTAGTGGAGTATCGTCGATTACTCGAACTATCCACCGTAAGTCGAACGAGGATCGAACATACCCCCCACCGAAATCAATGTGAATGATTTCCTTAACAATATGTATGTAATGTGAGATTAATAAAATAAACGTACAGTGTCAATGGATAGTAATAGATTAACTAAATAAAATAAGTAATTAAATAGATATTGAAAAAATAAAATAAAGTTAGTTAATCTTTATGAGGAAGCGGACTACATTTATTTACAGGCAGTTTATAAAGTCCCTTTTGAGTTCGTAAAGTTACACATCTAACTATACCATCTGAACTAGGGTGCAACTGATCAACCCTAGCTAGAGGCCAATTGCATGATGCAGTGTGATCTATCTTCATCAAATCAAAATTATAAATTATTAAATTAGTTGTAAAATTAAACCATTTTTCAAGTTGTTGTAATGTGTTGAGATATTCATTACTCCAACGTTTCCAAATTAACTGTGTACACTTTTGAATATATTGCCAACGTGACAACCTATTAACATTAAAATCATCGAGATCGTTCTCTGGTACAGCACTCAAATTTTTTCTTATAAGAAAATTAACCGGCCTCAAAAAATAGTTTGACAATGCGCATAACTGATTCACCAAACAAACGGTTGTAAATTTAATTTTGCAATACGGTATAAACTTTCTTTGGCCAGCCACGGGCTACCAAAGTCTATATTTCTAGGAGTAGATAAAATGCCCAACATGGGCTGTACCTGTTTAGGTTTATTTTCAAAATAACTAATATATGTTGATGAAATAGTTCGAATAACACTACGAGTGTTAATAATCCAAAGATGTTGATTTTTAATATTATAAACATATTCAAAATTGAGTTTATCAAATTTACAATTTTTAAATAATAGTAGATATAGTAATGGATGTTTAAAGTTGTAAAGAAGCTTTAAATTTGCGATAAAACCCCCCACCCTGAGGGATCCCCGCTCATCGAGAGAAGGAAATAATTTTCTCAGTGAAAATATAAAACTTGAATAATGTAGCAACTGTTTCATTTTTTCATTGAAAGTTGCTGTCTGAACAAATCTAATCATTTTATAAGTTGAATCATTAAAATGAAAATAAAGTAATATTAAAATACCAGCTATGAAACCTCCAGGATCATAGTTAGAACATAAAAGTATTAACAAAGAACACTTCGAGGTAACTGTATCAGTTTTATTAAAATTTAAATGATAGATGTCAGTAGGAGGTATCCAATGCAAATCAAGAAAATTCAATGTGAAGTCTTGTTCATCCATCATGAAAGTAATAGTACCTAACGTGGTAATAAGTTTATTATGAAGTTTATAAGTCTGTGAAAACGTTTCACAAGACCACAAAATATCAATTTTATAAATACTATCTGAAGGGAAACGTACGCCTTCATTAGCAGCTAATTGTAGCAACGTGCTTATAGCTAAAAAAATAGTACAACTTGAATGATAAAAAATCGTTTTTAGTTCACAAGTTTTAAACGGTTCAATAAAAAAATATTTCCAAAAAATGATGTTATGATAAGCGCGATAATTGTTAACTAATATTGCTAGATAGATTTTAAAATTATTAACACTAAAACAAAATTCTAATAATGGAAAATATGAATTAAATGCGACTATATCACGGTATAGTCTAGGACCCGTAAACACGATAATACTAAGAGAAATAGAGTTACAAATTATTTCGAACTCATCAAAGATAACCAGAAAATATGTACTGGTACTAATAGGTCGCACAGTACTGTGATGTGGTTTGAAATATTTGGAAGGATCATCGTCTGTATAGAATTTCATGTAAACTAATTCCTCGTATTCTTTCATGAATTTATTATAAACCTCGCGTAATGATACTGAACGACTTGACTTACGGTCAGCCTGCAACGATCTTTGCTTAGCTATTGCACGCGAATCACCGAGAATAGAAGGAGTTGTTACTAATGACAACGGAACTACATATTGATCACTTTCTTCGTGATAATGATTACTGGCAAATATTTCCTCAGCTACTAACTCTGAAGAACCTAATTTAGGCTGTGACGTCACCTCTTCTATTTCCAATACAGAATTTTCTTCAAAACTAAAATAAGTTGAGGATAAAACTTTAGTTTCAGTATTCTTAGAAGAAGAATATCGCAACCTTCCACTGAGAATGTAACCGAAAACGGTTTCTATTACATGAGGTATGTTTTTATTTAAAATTAATGGTTTATCTTTAATTAACTCTGATAAAATATCATTACCTAAAAGTATATCAACTTGTGACTGTTTATAAAAGAGAGGGTCAGCTAGTTGAAACGATTTATATTGATCTATAACCTCTTGTGTAAACGATACATTTGGTAATTCAGCGCATACCTTACCCACCACTACCATACCTACAACGTATACCGGAACGTCCGCGTATCGAGAGCGTATAGTACATGAAACAATACCGTAGTTACGAACTACTTCGCCGCCTAGCCCGCATATTGTGAACGGACACTTAGTACGACGTAAGCCCAAACGTTGAGCACATTTTAAAGTTATAAAAGAGCTTTGCGCTCCGGAGTCTAGAATTGCACGGCAATCTAGATTTTGATTAGAGCTATCGGCAACATACACGCGAGCAGTCCCTAACACTACACCACCATCCATACCTTCATTCACGGAATGAAAGGAAGAAGCGAGAGGTGCCTCACTCACGGAGTGAGATGCAACTAAAGCCTGCTGCTGAGTATTCGAACGCGGAGTAGGCACGGCCGAGTCCGTCGTCAACACTCTATGCAACAAATAATGGTGCAACAAATTACAAACGCCGCATGTCATGTTACTTTTACATTCTGAAACTTTATGGTTATCTTTAAGACAATTTGTACATAACTGTAAGGCATTGACACGGTCAATCCTTTTATCGATAGGCAATTTACGAAACTGCTCACATCGATAAATCATATGATCAAGTTTGCAATGCGCGCACTGTGGTTTAGTGTACGACTTATAACTGTGAACATTGTTATTGGTGAGAGAAGAATTGAGATTATAGTTTAGAGATCTATTAGTGTTATTTGGTTGTTTATAATGAGATTGATTCTGTACCTTGTTATAAGATTTAAAATTAGTTTGTACAGAAGTACTCGGCATTGTATGCTCTAAAACTTTAACTTGCTTGTTAATAAAACTCATCAGCTCATTAAATGTAGGAAGTTCATTTTGATCACGACTTTCTTCAAACAGCTTTTTAGTATGAGGGTCAAGACCACGTAAAGCCAAGTGACAAAATAAATAATCTTCTAAATGGTTAATGTTCAATGCGTGAATAGCCTTTAATGAGTGATCAAAAGTTTCAATAAAAGAATTTAAATTGTAAACTGTATCTTTAGTTAAGGGAGAAAAATTTAGAATTTTATTCAGATACCTATCTGTCAATGCTCGAGTATCCTGGAATTTGTCTACTAGACTTTGCCAGACTACTGGGTAGTTAGCTGACGTAATAGGTAGCTGTTTAACTATGTTTAATGCTGATCCCTTAACACAAGATAATAAATAATGAAATTTCTCGATGTTCTCAAAATTACGATTGTGCACCAGAGATAGAAAAGTATCGTAAAACGTAGACCAATTTTCTAACTGTCCATCGAATTCAAACAAAGTGAGCTTTGGTAATGAACAGCGTACTACATCGTTCTGATAATCTTCATGTTTTATTCTAGATTCACATTTATTTGAATTTTCCGTTACCAGTTTACCATACTTTAACGCGATTAATTTGCATGAAAAATATAAATCTTCAAAACTATCCAACACTTGAATTGAAGTAGATTGTTTGGAAGGATTAGTTCCCAATTCAAGGTCAATAATCTCCATGACCACACTATCAAACTGGCAACGCAAATTCTCTAACTCTGAGTACTGTACCATGAACATCTCAATAGAGTCAATGTTATCCGGTGTAACTTTTTGAGATAAATTATACGTTTTTTGCAACTTTTTAAACATGTATTCTTTTTTAATAATAAGTTTGTCATATGCGACATTAGAAGGTAGATCGCTAGTTACGGTTCTTTTCGAAGTCATTTTGTTACGAACAGAAATTGACTCGACAAATGCAACGTGCAAAATTGAAAATTTTGTTACGAACAAAAAATGAACTCGCCCGGGTGCAACGTGCACACAAAAAATGGACTCGCCCTTAATTAAGACGTGCAATTAAGATTAAACTATTACGATAACTCCAATGCCTGTATATAAATGCAATACTAAAAATAACCCGGTAAACGTTACCAAGCTATTTTGCCACCAAATAATGACTCACAAATGAGAAGCAATTTGGAATTTGTAAAATTTAAAATATCCGAATCGAATGACCAAAAATTAATGTGCGTAATTAAACACATTAACTGAAAGAGTTTTAGCTGGTTTATATAATGTTGAAGAGTGGACTGTATGTTAAAGAAATTTAAGATATACGGTGTGAAGTAATATTCGCTCCTCGTCCAATAATGTGGTAGATAGCAGCACTCCACTTACCTTAATATTATTGCAGTCTTCATATGTAGTCTCGTGATGTAGAAGGTGGCAATGATGATCAAACTTATTCTTTTTGTTGTAGATTTAATTATGTTATGTTTTATCTTATCGGAACGTCCGATTATATATTTTTAGCTTTTTTTTCCTTGTTACGTCAAATTGTCTTCTTTTTTTTGTTGAAATCGAGTAGGCCACGCTTTGGTCAAGATGGCCGCGCCGGCAATTCTTACCGGCCAGTATCATGCTTCACGGAAGCGGTTAGTCGTGAAGACGTCACTCTTCTTTTATACAATATATTAGGTAGTGGAGTATCGTCGATTACTCGAACTATCCACCGTAAGTCGAACGAGGATCGAACATACCCCCCACCGAAATCAATGTGAATGATTTCCTTAACAATATGTATGTAATGTGAGATTAATAAAATAAACGTACAGTGTCAATGGATAGTAATAGATTAACTAAATAAAATAAGTAATTAAATAGATATTGAAAAAATAAAATAAAGTTAGTTAATCTTTATGAGGAAGCGGACTACATTTATTTACAGGCAGTTTATAAAGTCCCTTTTGAGTTCGTAAAGTTACACATCTAACTATACCATCTGAACTAGGGTGCAACTGATCAACCCTAGCTAGAGGCCAATTGCATGATGCAGTGTGATCTATCTTCATCAAATCAAAATTATAAATTATTAAATTAGTTGTAAAATTAAACCATTTTTCAAGTTGTTGTAATGTGTTGAGATATTCATTACTCCAACGTTTCCAAATTAACTGTGTACACTTTTGAATATATTGCCAACGTGACAACCTATTAACATTAAAATCATCGAGATCGTTCTCTGGTACAGCACTCAAATTTTTTCTTATAAGAAAATTAACCGGCCTCAAAAAATAGTTTGACAATGCGCATAACTGATTCACCAAACAAACGGTTGTAAATTTAATTTTGCAATACGGTATAAACTTTCTTTGGCCAGCCACGGGCTACCAAAGTCTATATTTCTAGGAGTAGATAAAATGCCCAACATGGGCTGTACCTGTTTAGGTTTATTTTCAAAATAACTAATATATGTTGATGAAATAGTTCGAATAACACTACGAGTGTTAATAATCCAAAGATGTTGATTTTTAATATTATAAACATATTCAAAATTGAGTTTATCAAATTTACAATTTTTAAATAATAGTAGATATAGTAATGGATGTTTAAAGTTGTAAAGAAGCTTTAAATTTGCGATAAAACCCCCCACCCTGAGGGATCCCCGCTCATCGAGAGAAGGAAATAATTTTCTCAGTGAAAATATAAAACTTGAATAATGTAGCAACTGTTTCATTTTTTCATTGAAAGTTGCTGTCTGAACAAATCTAATCATTTTATAAGTTGAATCATTAAAATGAAAATAAAGTAATATTAAAATACCAGCTATGAAACCTCCAGGATCATAGTTAGAACATAAAAGTATTAACAAAGAACACTTCGAGGTAACTGTATCAGTTTTATTAAAATTTAAATGATAGATGTCAGTAGGAGGTATCCAATGCAAATCAAGAAAATTCAATGTGAAGTCTTGTTCATCCATCATGAAAGTAATAGTACCTAACGTGGTAATAAGTTTATTATGAAGTTTATAAGTCTGTGAAAACGTTTCACAAGACCACAAAATATCAATTTTATAAATACTATCTGAAGGGAAACGTACGCCTTCATTAGCAGCTAATTGTAGCAACGTGCTTATAGCTAAAAAAATAGTACAACTTGAATGATAAAAAATCGTTTTTAGTTCACAAGTTTTAAACGGTTCAATAAAAAAATATTTCCAAAAAATGATGTTATGATAAGCGCGATAATTGTTAACTAATATTGCTAGATAGATTTTAAAATTATTAACACTAAAACAAAATTCTAATAATGGAAAATATGAATTAAATGCGACTATATCACGGTATAGTCTAGGACCCGTAAACACGATAATACTAAGAGAAATAGAGTTACAAATTATTTCGAACTCATCAAAGATAACCAGAAAATATGTACTGGTACTAATAGGTCGCACAGTACTGTGATGTGGTTTGAAATATTTGGAAGGATCATCGTCTGTATAGAATTTCATGTAAACTAATTCCTCGTATTCTTTCATGAATTTATTATAAACCTCGCGTAATGATACTGAACGACTTGACTTACGGTCAGCCTGCAACGATCTTTGCTTAGCTATTGCACGCGAATCACCGAGAATAGAAGGAGTTGTTACTAATGACAACGGAACTACATATTGATCACTTTCTTCGTGATAATGATTACTGGCAAATATTTCCTCAGCTACTAACTCTGAAGAACCTAATTTAGGCTGTGACGTCACCTCTTCTATTTCCAATACAGAATTTTCTTCAAAACTAAAATAAGTTGAGGATAAAACTTTAGTTTCAGTATTCTTAGAAGAAGAATATCGCAACCTTCCACTGAGAATGTAACCGAAAACGGTTTCTATTACATGAGGTATGTTTTTATTTAAAATTAATGGTTTATCTTTAATTAACTCTGATAAAATATCATTACCTAAAAGTATATCAACTTGTGACTGTTTATAAAAGAGAGGGTCAGCTAGTTGAAACGATTTATATTGATCTATAACCTCTTGTGTAAACGATACATTTGGTAATTCAGCGCATACCTTACCCACCACTACCATACCTACAACGTATACCGGAACGTCCGCGTATCGAGAGCGTATAGTACATGAAACAATACCGTAGTTACGAACTACTTCGCCGCCTAGCCCGCATATTGTGAACGGACACTTAGTACGACGTAAGCCCAAACGTTGAGCACATTTTAAAGTTATAAAAGAGCTTTGCGCTCCGGAGTCTAGAATTGCACGGCAATCTAGATTTTGATTAGAGCTATCGGCAACATACACGCGAGCAGTCCCTAACACTACACCACCATCCATACCTTCATTCACGGAATGAAAGGAAGAAGCGAGAGGTGCCTCACTCACGGAGTGAGATGCAACTAAAGCCTGCTGCTGAGTATTCGAACGCGGAGTAGGCACGGCCGAGTCCGTCGTCAACACTCTATGCAACAAATAATGGTGCAACAAATTACAAACGCCGCATGTCATGTTACTTTTACATTCTGAAACTTTATGGTTATCTTTAAGACAATTTGTACATAACTGTAAGGCATTGACACGGTCAATCCTTTTATCGATAGGCAATTTACGAAACTGCTCACATCGATAAATCATATGATCAAGTTTGCAATGCGCGCACTGTGGTTTAGTGTACGACTTATAACTGTGAACATTGTTATTGGTGAGAGAAGAATTGAGATTATAGTTTAGAGATCTATTAGTGTTATTTGGTTGTTTATAATGAGATTGATTCTGTACCTTGTTATAAGATTTAAAATTAGTTTGTACAGAAGTACTCGGCATTGTATGCTCTAAAACTTTAACTTGCTTGTTAATAAAACTCATCAGCTCATTAAATGTAGGAAGTTCATTTTGATCACGACTTTCTTCAAACAGCTTTTTAGTATGAGGGTCAAGACCACGTAAAGCCAAGTGACAAAATAAATAATCTTCTAAATGGTTAATGTTCAATGCGTGAATAGCCTTTAATGAGTGATCAAAAGTTTCAATAAAAGAATTTAAATTGTAAACTGTATCTTTAGTTAAGGGAGAAAAATTTAGAATTTTATTCAGATACCTATCTGTCAATGCTCGAGTATCCTGGAATTTGTCTACTAGACTTTGCCAGACTACTGGGTAGTTAGCTGACGTAATAGGTAGCTGTTTAACTATGTTTAATGCTGATCCCTTAACACAAGATAATAAATAATGAAATTTCTCGATGTTCTCAAAATTACGATTGTGCACCAGAGATAGAAAAGTATCGTAAAACGTAGACCAATTTTCTAACTGTCCATCGAATTCAAACAAAGTGAGCTTTGGTAATGAACAGCGTACTACATCGTTCTGATAATCTTCATGTTTTATTCTAGATTCACATTTATTTGAATTTTCCGTTACCAGTTTACCATACTTTAACGCGATTAATTTGCATGAAAAATATAAATCTTCAAAACTATCCAACACTTGAATTGAAGTAGATTGTTTGGAAGGATTAGTTCCCAATTCAAGGTCAATAATCTCCATGACCACACTATCAAACTGGCAACGCAAATTCTCTAACTCTGAGTACTGTACCATGAACATCTCAATAGAGTCAATGTTATCCGGTGTAACTTTTTGAGATAAATTATACGTTTTTTGCAACTTTTTAAACATGTATTCTTTTTTAATAATAAGTTTGTCATATGCGACATTAGAAGGTAGATCGCTAGTTACGGTTCTTTTCGAAGTCATTTTGTTACGAACAGAAATTGACTCGACAAATGCAACGTGCAAAATTGAAAATTTTGTTACGAACAAAAAATGAACTCGCCCGGGTGCAACGTGCACACAAAAAATGGACTCGCCCTTAATTAAGACGTGCAATTAAGATTAAACTATTACGATAACTCCAATGCCTGTATATAAATGCAATACTAAAAATAACCCGGTAAACGTTACCAAGCTATTTTGCCACCAAATAATGACTCACAAATGAGAAGCAATTTGGAATTTGTAAAATTTAAAATATCCGAATCGAATGACCAAAAATTAATGTGCGTAATTAAACACATTAACTGAAAGAGTTTTAGCTGGTTTATATAATGTTGAAGAGTGGACTGTATGTTAAAGAAATTTAAGATATACGGTGTGAAGTAATATTCGCTCCTCGTCCAATAATGTGGTAGATAGCAGCACTCCACTTACCTTAATATTATTGCAGTCTTCATATGTAGTCTCGTGATGTAGAAGGTGGCAATGATGATCAAACTTATTCTTTTTGTTGTAGATTTAATTATGTTATGTTTTATCTTATCGGAACGTCCGATTATATATTTTTAGCTTTTTTTCCTTGTTACGTCAAATTGTCTTCTTTTTTTGTTGAAATCGAGTAGGCCACGCTTTGGTCAAGATGGCCGCGCCGGCAATTCTTACCGGCCAGTATCATGCTTCACGGAAGCGGTTAGTCGTGAAGACGTCACTCTTCTTTTATACAATATATTAGGTAGTGGAGTATCGTCGATTACTCGAACTATCCACCGTAAGTCGAACGAGGATCGAACAACTTTATTATAAGTTGTTCAATGTGTGTTATTTTTTACGTCATGTTTAGGATTTCAAACATAAGCATTTATGCATGTATAGACAAGATGTAAAGCAAAAATGACTCTCCATTCTCACACGTTTTTCACTCTTTGAAGACGTTTATTATTTTTAAATTTATGAAAATTGCGGAGTAAAAAAAATATAATTTACTGAGTTTTATGAAAAAAGGGTATACAGTGCTTATTTGTTTCTGTGAACTGCACGCCAGTTATAATTGTAACTTTAAATCAACACAAATTTATTATGAATTAAAAAACTGAGTAACCTAACTCAGGTTAGGTGAAGCTACAATCTTTATCATAGAAATATCATTTTTAGACATAATACCACAATTTTACAACACCTTTGTTTCTTTCGTGAAATCAAATAATTATACAACTTTACTTCGACATTAACAAATTATATTAAATCCAATTTATTTTGTTGTCAGGTACAAAAGTGCGATGTAAAGAAGACAGCTACAAAACCAAGAAACTAGTGCCTTATTATTAATTAAGAAAACAATTAGTATTTACAAGATTTTATTGAAACGAACGAAAACTACGAGCGATACGGTGAGTAATTACTTTTTATTATTAAGGTAAGCGCATATTTATGCTGCAGCGGATCAAGCCGCAAATGTTGTATGTAATTTAAGATGTGGTATAAGTGTGCGTTGGGTTATAAAAAATGCACTAGGATGATGATTGAAGGATCACTGCGTTGCGACCCGGCCCGTTATCTGTTTAACTAAGAATTTCTAGCTCCTAAAATAATTTTTATCGTGATTTTGAACCTAGATATTTTGCACTTTGAAGTTTTGTCTCCGATATCCTAAACATATTTTTTAATTTCATTTATATATCGTGTGACAATGCAATAATATAGTACCATGGTGCTGATCTCGTGAAGTCGGAAGTAGGCCATAGGAACTCCTGTACTAAACTAGATAGACTCATCATATTTGGGCTCGTTTAACTTGTCTTAGCTAGCATGGTCTGGAAATAATTTTGCTATAGGTAAATTTCACCGACTTGAGTTTCCGTTTGAGGTGAATTTTAAAAACTTGTAGGGCATATAACTATGTAATTTCGAGTGGAATCTTGCGAGTTACATTTCACCAACTTCCCGGTTTCCAATAGAGCTGTTTTTTTGACATCATAGAATCCCTAGTCCTGTAATGGTTTTCCAATGCACCACAGCGGGATGTCGATTGTCACAGCGAGTGTTTTAGTAAAAAACATGGCGTCATTTGACTTGCATGGGGCTCTGATTGATACTCAGTTCGAAGCCGGCACGTGACTACATATTTCATCATTTTGTTGGCAATAACATTTACTTAGGATGACAATTTCAACATAAATAACACAAAACAAAATTTCATAAAAATTACATGAGGATTTGTCTAACAAAAAAGTATAATCAAAATGGGTTTACCTAGAAAAGAATCATACATAGTTTGTCCGTCTTCAAACGAGGCTTGAAGAAAGTCCTTGAAGGTAAACTGTAGGTAGCGACCCTGCAGTGTTCCCGGACGATGCAGAGGTCCATGATCAACGGTAACCACTTACGATCAGGTGGCCCCTTAGCTCGTCTGCCTACAAGACAAGGAAGGTGGTCATAGGAACTCTGCTAAACATAGTCCTACAAGATAGACTCGTCGGGTTTGTGTTCGTTGTACTTGTATTAGCTAGCACTTTACTGCTACGTGATATCCAGGATCTTAAAAGCTTGTATTAAAGAAGTTTTATTTAAAATTAATTATTTGATTTGCATAGTATGTACTTCATTGTAAACACCTCCCTTTCGCCATATTGAATTATCAATATTATTACATTTATCTCAAGTGTCGGTCCTCTTAAACAGTAAGTGTTGCTTTTATCTACATAAACTAGAAAGGGTTTCGCGCATCAATTATTAAAATAAACAATAAATAAACTCTTGTTTTGATATTAATACTCAAAACAAACAAACATAACTGTGTTTTGAATTAATTGTAGCAAAATACAGGGTGTTGTAAACTCGTCAGCTGTCTTTGACTGACTGTCAAAAAAGAGCTATTTATCTATTGTTTCATACACAAATTTTACATAGACAGGTTTAATGTTATAGACCTTCTCTTTTTACCTTTTGGTAATGGAGAGATGAAATATGATAAGCAATAAAAAAAAATCTCGTAGTTTTATGTATGTGTGTTTGATCTGAGTGGTCTGATTTTGATGATTGCTTTTGTCAATGGAAGTTCGTCATGTCCGTTTTAAACATTATCCAGATCAGTGAACCGATTTAGATGTTTCTTGTTTGGTATTGTCCACGTTATCTACATATTTGTTAAATAGTTGAATAGTATTGTTAGTAGTAGTAGTAAACAAAACAGCGGACACCTCTTTTTTTAAAGTCAGTTAAAAAGTGTCATGTTGCAACCCTATGACAGTTTACGCATGATTCTACTACGCGTCATTCAACATTGTACATTATTTTCAATGAACGGTCAATGACCTTACGCAAATCCGCTTAGGGCTGTCACTTAGGTTTTTTTAATTTATGTATTATTGCGGTAATTATAATGCCGGAGAAAAGCGAAAATCGTAAAAAAATCTTTAAATCTTTATCTTTTAATTACAAAGTTTGCAGATGAGCTAACGGGACACTTGATCGTAAGTGGTTACCGTCGCTCACGGACCTCTGCAATGTCAGAGGAAACCGCTACCTACGTACGACCTAAGGACTCATATCAAAATAGTCTTATAAAACTCAAATATCAAGACAAATTTGAACCGAAGTAATTAATTGCACTAGGAAAGTATATCTCGCGTTGAGTGTGGTTAACCTACCTACTTTGAAGAAGCACTGGTCTATTATTATAGTCCAAACACGACAGGTCTATCTTGTTTAGTACAAGAGATCCTATGACCACCTTCCTCAGATCCATCCATCATAATCATATCCAACCAAACCATCATCAGATCAGCGTCATTTTGTCATATTATTGTCACGCGAAATACATCAGCGTGCAAAATGCTCAATCAGACAAAGAGAAGTTTGTAAAATTTTACCTACATTTAATACCTACATTTCCATCCGAACTTACATAGGTTACATCCAGTGCAAGTTAATATAAATAAAAATCTTGTAGAAACAATAAAAATATCGATGAAAATGTATTATTTGTCATTTAATACTGGGATTAGTCGAGTCGTAAAAGTCGTGGTGGCTGAGTGGTCGAAACGCTTCCTTCCGAACGGGAGGTCGCGGGTTCAAATCCGGCCGGTTTGTACCTCTAAATCTAAATGTGAAACAGATTTATGTGCAATTTTTCACAACAATAAATGGTGAAGGAAACCTGCATATCGGAAAAGGGTTCTAAAAATCGTTTGAAGATATGTGAAGTCCCCAATCCGTACTAGGCAAGCGTGGTGGACTATGCCTAATCCCTCTCCTGAGGAGATCTGAGCCCAACAGTGGGCAGTAATGGGTTGGTACAGACTACAGACTGGGATAGGTTCTAAAACAGGATTTTTAATGTCTTCAGTGACGCAGCCGAAGTGTGTAGGTAGTTATATAATTTATATTACTTTCCTATTGTCCTCAAGCTACCCCTCACGTCATTTCTAGTTATTTCTATATCATCACTTTCTTCGCTTCGTTGCCCAAATATTCATAATTGACTGTAAAGTGTCACTATTTATTTATTAAGCTATTGTGGATCTTTTGTTAAAGTATTAAAGTAGAGTTTCCGTTGATAATGGTTTTGGTGTTAATCTTAAAGTATGATTGTATAGTTATCGAATTATTTGTAATGCATTAAACTTTGTACTATATGGAATCGAACTCTGGTTGAGTGTCATTAACATTTTTCGTGAATAGATCTAAAACGAATTATTTAAGTTACTTAAATGACCGTTTTTCATCGCTGTGGTACTAATATTTACAATGATAAAATGGATAAGATTGTTACTATACAATTTTACCCAAAGAACGCGCCCCGTTTATTATATAACGATAATAAAATAAAAATATATTTTCCCATCGATATCCACTGCTTTTACGATACGAATCAATAAACAAAATCACGGGTTCCGGAAATCCGAGCGGACTCCGAGATGCATTTCCATCTTTCAAAGTCTCTTCACCCTCCGAAAATCATCCCCAAAGCTCTTACCCCATCTCTTTCCGTTCGCTACGGGAGCGAGAGGGACGCAAGATACGCATGACGCGTGCGCGTGGCGACCCCTCATGAGCTCTCTTGGAGGTTGATAGTGGCAAGCGCGATATCCTGGCTTGGTGTCGGGGTCGAAGTACATTCCTTCGCGGATCGTCCGCGGAAGCGGAGGTCCCGTTCTCTCACTCCCTGAGGAAACCAAGTGCACTAAGCAACGAATCGGTGCACAACTTACTAAACTTACTTAAAGCACTTGGTCCAAATCTTCTAAAATCTAAGTCTCGGTTCTCTTGTTGGGAATCCAGAGTCGAACCCAGGGTGTGAGAGAACGAGAAGGCACAGTTTTGTTTTAAAGTGGGAACGAGACGCCGAGATGCCGCGCCGAGGCAGCCCGAGGTGAGTGCCACTTGTAATAGCCACGTGTTCCTTCGTAGTTTCCCTTACAGGCGCGGAGGGCCGGCTGCCAGTGTTTGATACAACACTACAATTGTTGTATAATTTGTGGTTAGCCCTTTGATGAAGACGTACAAAATGTTTGGGTTCATTCTGAAGCTTTGATGTTAGTTTGTATGTCTTCGTGCTTTTATTGAGAACTTTAGAGGGGTATGCTTTCCTGTTCGTAGTTTCTTATTAGAATATTACACGATTCTAGGTAATGTCATTTAAAATTCGTAATCGGAGTGTAATCTTGTGTAGATATTTTAAATTTTAATTCGAGGGTGACGTAAATTTGGTCAATAAAGTAAGGTAAGTTTTTATGTCGAAAGAAGTTTTAACTATATGGTAACCATCGTTTATGGACACGGTCTTAATCTACTTTAAACGAAGTCTCCCAAATACCTGGTCTTATTTGAAAAAAAAGGGGGTTCTTAGGCAATCTTAGCAGTCACTTATATTTAAAATATGAAAACACCATATTTCGTTTTATAAAAGTAGTTTTATGTAGAATAAGTTAGTTATTAGATAGTTCATTTTATATTGGAAGAAAAATCGAGTATTCAAAAATAGAGCTTATAGACACAAATAGGCTTGAAGAGAGTCCCTAAAGGTAGGTCGTAGTGTTCCCTGACATTGCAGAGGTCCATGAGCGAAGGTGATGATTGAAGATCTATTAGAAAAAAATGTCATTAAATACAGAGAAATAGTGAAATCTCGATTTTAATTTTGAAATAATGAAATCTAAATGCTGTTTATTTTTCTCTGCAGAAATACAGGTAAGGCTTGGATATGTAGCTTTGTTATTTTTATGCTTAAGTAGTTCTAGTTTTTTCATATTGCGTCCACAATTTTAGACTTATTAAGTTTTTTTGGACATGTTCCTGTATGTATTGTAACCTAAGAAATACTTTTTCTAAATATGTTTTTAGTTGTAAAACAATTTAAGACACCGGTATATTATTGCGACATGATAGAAAACGTTACTTTACTAAGAAATTGAAATTGAATATAACTTATACGTTTATGCGATAATTTTTGTGACAAAAAATGTTTTTTACGAATTTCATAGTTTTCTTACATGTTGAATAATTTCCGAGAACAACTAGAAAATACTCTTTACATAATTTTTCTTTACCTAATCATCTATTATAGAGTTTACCTAATTTGTGTAATATTGCACCAAAATATTGTAAGTAGGAAACTGGCGCAAAGGTCAACGGCCGCGCCGCAAACACTGTTGGGATTCGGGGGTTGATTCCGAAGGGTGTATTAGAAAAACGAAATCAGGGTTGGGCAAGGTTACATCTTGGTAATAGCGAAAATTCGCACCATTGAGGTCAATGAGAGATCTTTTCAAATCGCCGAACTGTTAGATGACCCATGTGGGAGTCGAACCGCACTAAAACTTACCTTACTTAGCGTCTGAACCCCGGCTGTGATCTAAAGTCAGAACCCAGCGGTGGTTACTTCTTAAAAAAACAAAACTTACTTAGGTGGTAGGTTTTCCAGATTAATAAAAAATCTGGTAATATAAAGTCGACTCTCGATTCGAGGGATTCAATGTTATGAATTATTCTGTGGTCGAAATACCAAAGCTGTAATACAACTTAATTCATGCAAAAACGTTGTCAAAATTATGTAATATTTCGAAACATAAAAAAAATATTTTGTAGGGAACTTTTAATTATAGAGAGCTCTAAATTATTGCAGATTTTAATTGACAAAAGTCGACTACAGCTAACGCAGGAGTCTCCTAATTGAAGACTTGCAAAAACTTCAAGTTTCAAGAGCCAAATAATATTTTATTCTGCTAATTTAAACTACATTTTAGATAAATGAAAAAGGCATTCTCATACATAAAATCATCTAAATAATAACACAAAGATAAGAGTATTATTATGTAATTTATTTGGCATATATTAACAACTAGCTTTTGCCCGCGACTTCGTTCGCGTGGACTTCAGGTTCGTCCCGTATTATCAAAAATTGTAGCCTATGTGTTATTCTGATGTATAAGCTATATTGTGGTAAAGTTTCATTCAAATCCATTCAGTAGTTTTTACGTGAAAGATTAACAAACATCTATACATCCATACTTACAAACTTTCGCCTTTATAATATTATATTATGATAATCACGTAATACGCATGCGTAGAGATACCTACATAGATCGATAATACTCAGGCGCCGTCCTGTCTGACATTCAGATCTAATGTCCTCTTCTAACTCATTAATTACGATAACACTAAAAAGAGATGGGAGTATCAAAAATGTGAACAAAAATGGCACATTAGAATCTAGAAAATTACGTTTATTACAAAATTAGTTAGTTAAAAGTCAACACTTTAAATACAAGCTTTTAAGATGTCATGTAGAAGAGATCAAGAGCCTGGATATCATGTAGCAGTAGAGTGCTAGCTAATACAAGTAAAACGAGCCCAAACACGACGGGTCTATCTTGTTTAGTACAGGAGTTCCTATGACCACCTTCCGAATATATCATCAGATCAGCGCCATTTTGTCATATTATTGCATTGTCACGCGATACAAAATTTCACTTGGTCAAATGTAACTCGTCAGATACCGTCCGAACTTACATAGTTACATACATCCAGTGCAAGTTAATATAAAGCTTGTAATATACGTAGGGACAGATAATGATAAGCGACTTTTATTCTAAAACTTAATCTACCATAAAACAATTATAAAGACAAATCAACATAAGATTAGCGCGTTCAAACAAACTTTATAGTATTAGTAAAGACGGGGAGAGATCGAATTACAAGGTTCGCCAAAATCTATCATAGAGAAATCTGTCGGTCCGCCATATTGAGCTTCCGGCGGCGTGATGGACGGCCGGAAGTCGTCACGGACTCCGAAAATGGGGGAAATGTGATACTGTATTCTATTAGCGAATTAGGGGACATTGATGGACATAACGCGAAAAATATTAATGGACATGGCGGATGGGAGAGGAACAAAAAATACACAAGGCAACGGGTGTTGTTCCCGATTGTAGACTTTCTAGGGCCCTAATATATACCCTATGATATTCACGAATAGCATCAACAATGAGATACTTACTGTAGCAACCCATTACTGCTGGTTTTTTTCAGTAGAGGGATCAGGTATAGCCCAAAACGCAACTCCAATGCAGATTGGGGACTTCTTATAACTTCAAAGGATGTTTTTAAACTCCTTTTTGCAATATTCAGGTTTCTTCACGACGTTATCAGCCGAGTTGTCAAAAATGCACATAATTATTTTTAAAATTAAGATTAGAATATTAGATGTACAATTCGACCTCCCGAATGAAAGGCATACAGTTCAACCGCAGGCCACCACGATTAATTTGTAGTAGGTTTTGTCATGCCTTCTAAATACTCCGACTTTTTTCACAAGCTTTCTTTCTCAGTTTAATGAATTTAAAGTCATGCCCTTTAATAGGTATTGATGAATAAACTGTAGCCCTCAAGTCCCATATTGCAAAATTGTTTTAAAAAGCAGTCTACGATCCCTTGTTAACTAATCATGCTCCAATAACACGTTCCTTAAGCCAAGGATGCCATCTCAGCAAGATACGACCCCTGTAGCTTCTTAATCAAACTGCATTGGGGTGTCTGCTGTGAAAACTTGTTAAAAATTACCCCTAATCAACCCTGTTAGACTCGTGTCTAGTAGATAGATTGCTTCGAGCGATTGGAGATTGAGCTACCGTCGTCAGGCTTCGTCTGAAAACCAATGCTGTATCCTGGTTTCTATAAAGGGATCGATTCTGTTGGTTCATATGTTCCAATTCTTTATAACTAGCTGAATCTCGAAACTTTGTCTGCGTCAAAAACTCCTCCTTATCAGAAATACAAATCCGTAATACATTATTTTGTTCTATTATCAGTTTTCACATCGCACGCTATGGAAGAAAGTTTTTTGGTGTTTACACCTCGGCTTACATTATTGGAGTTTTAGTACGGATCTCTAATTTTGTAGTGTCGTCAAAAAAGCAAGAACCAAGTCTAGTTCAAACTAGGGATGTTGCGAATGTCGATGTTTGGACATGCGAATGTTAACCTTTCAAACAAAAAGTTCAAACAAGTCAGCTGTATCTTCCAAAAGTAACTATTATCTATAGGTACTACAAAATAGGTACCTATACTTTACCTATACTGGATCTACTTGGAAGGTAGGAGTACTTGCCTCCGCCCCACCAAAAAATTAAAACCCCCCCCTTCGCAAATTATCTTGACAACGAAAGGTCGTAGACCCATCAAGTTTGGGCTCATTTTAAAGAGCAGCTTAAGGCCTTTATCATATATGGCTCTATCAGATTCCCTCTACATCCACACAACGTCCTCCTTACTTTTAACAAAAAATTCGCATAACATTAGCATGATTTTTTGCGAATGCGTATATTCGTTATATCCCTAGTTCAAACTACAAATTTAGTATTAACATCTAATACCTAACACATTAAATATATCCGATCTTTTACCTTCCATCCTGAATAATACCTAATCACGATGCAATAAGGTGTAATTCCGTAATCCGAGGATGCTGTGACCCAGCAGGATACCTCCCCCATAGCTTGCTAATCAAATAGTATTGAAAGGGAGTCCTTAACGATTCTGGGTATAATTGGATAATGAGAATATCTGGGTAAAGGGAGATGGGTGTTTAATAAAGATTTGTAAGAAAGCGCATATTTTTAAGAGAAAGAAACTCTAGGATCTTTTAGTCGATGGTTTTTGGAGATGGCGGTGTTTGAGTTTGGAGTTTTTTGGAGTGTGGGTAGACTGCCCCAACCCAAAACCGGCGCCTTCTTGTTTATTTGTGGTCCTTCGAGCCGGATCTGGATATTATCACTGCTTCTATCGATACTGTCTAGTGTCATGAAGATGCCTGTCAATTATAAGTTGATATTTAACATAATTAATGAACCTCCGGGAGGGAACGATCGTACAGCAACGATTTTCGGTACATTTATAGCAGTTTTTTAATCGAAAATTTTACTTCAATGTTTGTTTAAACTTGACACTTTATCTCAAGAAAACAATAAGTTACTTTAGTTATTGTTACGACTACTTACGACACAGTAAACAGACACACTATACTATAATTATGTTGTATTGTGCTCTGACATGTATCAACCCCTATAGCCACCCCTTTTGTTGAAGATGACGTGTGTCAAATGTATCATGAGACGATAAGTGGTCGAGTGACTCTTTTGTTTGATATTCTTTATACTATATTACTGAAAAATATATATATTCTTTATTCTTTATTACTGAAAAAGAAATAATAAATTAAGAAATAAATTAAATCTTTTAAAGCTCCTTGATACGTGCTAGCTAAGGGGTCTATCTGGTTTAGTACAGGCGTTCTTATACAAAGAAAGAAAGAAAGAAAGCAACTTTATTCCACACACACACAAAGAGGACACAAAGATATAAACTAATAACTTAAAAAAAAACGTAGAACATACAATTTTCTTATTAAACAACGTACCTATGTAGGTATAACATTATAATAATGACATATACGTAAAACAATATTCTTAAAAATTATACAACTAAAAACACAGAAAATAAAATAAAATTAAAAGTATCTGATAGGGTTGTGTCCCCGAATACATCATCATATCAGCGCCATTCTGTCATATAATTGCATTGTCACGCGATATACATCTGCGTACAAAATGTCAGCTCAATCTGAAACCGGGAACTTTGTTTAATTCAACTCGCAAGATTCTACCCGAACTCACATAGTTACCTCCAGTGCAAGTTTTAAAATGGATTCTCTAATGACGATCTTGTGTCGTGGACTAAATTATATCTACACCAAAAAATAATTACCTTCTTTTTAAAACGGTAAACAAACAACTTAATTTACCTTTTGATAAAATTACTTGATCTCAATACTTTGATTAACCATTCAAAACACGAATTGTTACATATATGTGATTAAATAAATGAATAAATAAAGTAATAAGTGCCAACCCTTGCGGTAGGGGTCGTTGCTAGGCAACCGGACGCCTGTTGATTTCACAGTACCCCCGCTGTGTTGCCAACTTAGAGCTTTCTAGCGATTTTAGGAATGTTTAGGCGTGATTTGAAATTTTGCTTTTCGGAAAAAAAATCTTCGTCTCTTTTAGGGATTTTTTAGGCGCGATTTGGACTACTATAAAGCTGAATATTCTAAGGAATCGCTGGTCCGATTTGAAAATTCTTTCACTGTTGGATAGTCCATTTATCGAGGAAGGTTATGGGCTATATTATATTTTTTCAAAAATTTTGGGGACCCGTAATAAAATGAATTTATTTATTTATTATTATTACACAAAACAGAATACAGTCAAAACATGATTTAAATGGTAAAAGCTACGTCCATTAGGTAATTTTTATTTCGTCATAGTACTCATAGTTTAACATACTTGTTTCCTCGACTTCTCTCATATAACGCCGCCCATAAACACAGTTTTCGTCGAATATAATGGCTCGTGTTAACCTCTTTTCGGTTATTTCGGGACTGGTTCAATAGAACGGAAATGTTAGTCTGACGGATGTGAGCTTTCGCAACGGACTGCCATTTTAGTCACTATATTAAACACTTCGCAACTTCGTCTGCGTCAAAAAGTGGTTCAGGCAGCACTGTTCGATTTTAATAAGACCTACAAACCCGTAGTACATCATTTTGGTCTATAATCAATAGTTTTCGCAGCGCACGCGATGTAAGAAAGTTTTTGGGTATTTTTTTCACGCCTTGACTTACATTATTGAAGTTTTAGTACGAATCTCTATTTCTTTCCAAATAAAATCTAGTAATCTAATCTTACAAGATCTTTACCAAATTATACTGAGACTATGTTAAACCAAAAATAATTATCGAAATCGGTTCATTGTAAATTGAACCGTGCGAATCGTTGTCACTATACACATTTGTAAACAATATGTCGTAATCAGTTTCCCATGTGTTATCACATGCATGTTGCAAATGTTTATTTATGTTTAGATAATGTTATCAGTCAAGAACAGCGACGGTTACTGACTTGCAGTTCAATCGTTAATTTATTGTTCTCCATGGGCGATACTTTAAAATGGTAAACCAGACAGAGGAGGTAAACGGCCAGAGTTGAGACTATAAAAATTGCATTGAGTTTTCCTCTGATTACATGACAAAAGTGAAACATTTTTAAAACTCTTTCTTCTGAATAATTGTAAAAGTAATTCCAATTGTTTTTTTCATTACATTGGCAAGTCAACGAGTAACCTGATGAGAAGCGACGACCGCAAATTGGTATGCGAAATGGCATTTAAAACTGATTTGGAGATTAATTATTGTATATGTCAATTTAAGTAAGGATGAAATGAAATTAAATGATTTATTCTCAACGTTAGTGAAATTTATTCTCATGCTTGTTGATGTCAAAAGGCTTGCTGATGACGGAAAAAGAAATGGCCACTATCCTGAGAAGAACTCAGCGGGCATGTCTTTTTTTGTATTATTTTTCTGTTTTTATTAAAATGACGTTATTAAAATACATTTAAAACATTACAAACAACTAATAAAAATGATGAAAAGACCCTTGTTGAAGTCACATGAACAACATATTAACAAATCAGAATTTATTTACATATGAATACGTAAATAAACACGAGAGTCTCTCAATCAAGATATTGTCAGTTTATCTCAGCTCAAGTGCAGTGACCTGAATGTATGATCAATACGTTTATAGAGATGCAAAGCGATGCGATGATGTACTACGATACGACCGGCTCTCTCGGTCGCGATGGGACCGCGTGTTACCCTCCCACGGAATACCCCGCTGGTTAAGAAAGTTTAAAAGAAATACATCAGTTAGACTTAAAGACTTTAATTATATATCGTCGGTGATACTGCAATACCGCGTAACTAGCACTTGCAAATACCGCGTAAGTCACAATGAGCTGATTTCACAGGAGAGAGAAAAAACTGAATATTTAATACAACAATTAAGCTACAGTCGACTGAACTATTATATACATTCAAAATAAACAGGTCTAACGTATTATAGTATATTTTTTGCATTTTGGTGTTAAAAACGCCATTAAATGAACTTACGCTGTATCGCTTTCACAGATATCTGAGATAGTTGGAAATTACATGTGAATTACGCGGAATTGTCCTAATCATGGTCAACAAAAAGAAGCATAATTATATTCATTTGAGTCATTTATTTTAACTTTTATCACAATTGTTTAAATGCGCATTGATCACGGTTGTACCCGTATCTTTGCCTGCCTGTACAGGTCCCATAGCAGTGATGCAGGATCAGCTCTGTATGAGCATGTACAAGAGGGGACTGGGCGTGTGCTTGGGCAGTACTGGGCGTGTGCTTGGGATCCAAAACCACTGATCTCCCCGGTCGGGCTGCCTACGGTTTCGCCTTGGCATACGGCCTCTCTCAACTGGTGACGCAGCCCACCCGCGTCCCGGACATTGAGGGTCACGAGCCTTCTTTGTTGGATCTTCTGCTGACCACAAACACGGCCGGATACAGTGTGGTGGTCAATGCTTCTTTGGGGTCATCTGATCACTGCCTTATCCGTGCTGTTCTACCAATCTCACGCCCCTTTCGTCAACCGACGAATGGGTATTTTTTTATTTTTTTTATTGCCTTGTAGGCAGACGAGCCAACGGGCCACCTGATCGTAAGTGGTTACCGTCGCTCATTAACCTCTGCAATGTCAGGGGACATTGAGGGGTCGCTACCTACGACCTAACTTTAAGGACCCTCCTCAAGCCTCGTTTGAAGAAGGACAAGTCATAGCGCTCTGGGAATACCGAAGAGGGGAGCTCATTCCATAGCCGGATGGTGCGTGGCAAAAAAGTGTTCCTGAAACGGACCGTGGAACAACCGGTATAAGATGCAAAGAGACCCGAAGTCTCTTCGCAGACCCAAAGGTTCCAGATGGTCCGTGAGCCTGGGATCACCGACGATACGAACAGCTCTGCCCTGCACGGAGTCAAGTGGTTGCAACTGGTATTTGGGAGCATCAGCCCAGAGGTGGGAGCAGTACTCCACGCGTGGCCGTACCTGTGCCTTGTAGAGCACAAGCCTTTGCCTCGGCGTGAAGTACCGCTTCGCTCGGTTGATGACTCCCAGCATCTTAGAGGCAAGTTTGGCTTTGCCTTCCAGATGACTCCGATGCTCGACACGTTGACCCCAAGGATCCCAATGCTCTCAGACACTTCAAGGGAGACTCCTTGGAATTTCGGCGCCATGACAAATTGGTCCTTCTTCGCAGTGAACGCGCTAACCAATCCATCCCAATCTGCTGTTGGAAATACGGGTCAGCAGATTGGGATGGATTGCGTGAATTTTTCGCATCCTACCCATGGAGGCAGCTCTGCTTCTTCGACAATAATCCTGACGCCTATGCGGACCGTCTTAAAGACGTGGTGCTGCAGCGGATGGAACTTTTTATTCCGTCCTCTGTGGTGCCCGTCGGGGGTCGCAGTGCTCCCTGGTACAATTCTGCCAGTCGGGACGCTGCACACCGCAAGCGGTCCGCATATGTGGCGTGGAATGATGCCAGAATGCGTCAGGAACCCAACACCTATTTGAAGAAGCGAGATCTCAATGCTGCCTTTAGATCCTACAAGAAGGCTTTTTAACAGAACAACACAAAACTTCTTCACTACGTCAAGTGTTTTGAGCAGTTACGCGGTTTTGGTACTCGTTTTCGGCGAGCCGCAACTCGCGCGGTATTGGCTACACGTGATTTGGGCTTTCTGAATGGCCGATGGACAAATCAATTGATGCAGTTAGGTGCCAATCCGTGACAGGAACACGCTGGCGCGAAATATCAATTTTGCGACTTTTGTAGTTACGCGGTATTAGCAAGTGCTAGTTACGCGGTATTGCAGTATCACCGACGATATCACAATCTTTATTTTTAAATTAACAATTACATTCCTTGACGTTTTTCTCTCCTCTGTCAAAGCCTCTCTCTGGTCCGTCAAAGCCTGTTATAGATGGCGCCACTGCCACAGACTATTTAGCGAAATTGTAGAGAACGTTTTCGTTATATTAACAAGTAAAATATGTAATCTATGCATTAACAACAATACAGGGTGATAGTTAAAAGAAAGAAGAGAAATAAATATTAAACGGCATTAGAAAATAATATATCTAGATATATAGGGTAGGTACCTAGTGGTAGTCATCACAGTAAATGTCACTTAAAGATATCCAAAATTCCTTCAAAACGATTATTGCTCAATGGCACGGGGTGCGCCAATTAACGCGAGGTTGTTACTCAATGCTAATACTTACTTCAAAAATTTTTGGGGTCGATTTATATACCTTTTTTATTTATATTCCTTACTAGCTGCTGCCCGCGACGTCGTCTGCGTGAACCCTATGACCCGTTTTTTTTTCATTTTTCCCGGCAACTATTCGATTTTTTCTCGTCGTAAAAACCACCCTTGAACTTCAACAAACATTTAAAGAAAAGATTTGGCCAAATTGGTCCAGCCATTGTTGAGTTATGCGCTTACCAACATATTTTGCGATTCATTTTAATATATAAGATTATAATACATACATATAATAATACAATATTTATCAATCAAAATGTACCATCAAAAATGATCGATTAGTCTGTACATGATTCACACGTGCATCGCTTCGCATATCTTAGCATCACTCCTCACCAGTGATCGCTCGATCAACACACGTTTTAAATGCACCCCTACATAAACATAATAATACGAAGTGTCAACCCTAGCTTCAATGTGCAGTATAAATTGTTTAATTGTATGGAAAAGTCGTGAATATTTCTGAAATGGTCAATGAATCGTAAATCAACGCATTTAGTCGGATGTATTATGACAGACGGATAACGCGTCTCAACCCGTCATGTCTAAATCTGTACTTTTGAACTACATTAGTACTAGTAAACAAATTAAACATGATAATATTTTTGTAAACATGTAGGCTGTAATGAATAAAAAGTTTCAACAATATTTCACCGTTCAAGAATACCTAAAGAACGACGCAGAACTCTAATAAGTGCCAGTACAATTTTCACTTATAAAAAATCATCAAAATCGGTTCAGTCAGGTAATACCTGTCACAGGTAGGTAGGTAGTCACAATACAGTCGAACATCACTTACCTACACAATTAGCGTTAGCTCGTCATGAGCCAATAAAAAAAGAAAAAAAAATCGATTCGTCGGATATTCATGCACACACGCACACACATACAAACACACACACACACAACACATATTGAAGTCACTTAAAAATATGCCTAATTTCTATTCATAAAACAAAAGCATTAACCGTTAAAATTCTTCCATATCTCAATCAAATTGAAATCCTCACACTCCTCGAACTATTAAAATTCCGGCGTTCCTCCCGCGAATGTGTAGGAGCCATAAATGGCCTTTTTATGCAAAACTGTATGCAATAACCGAGTTTTATAGTTGAGAGGGTTTTTAATGAGTTTTTCGGCACTGGTAAGGGTTTTAAAACGCTTTTGAATGTAAAGTTTTATAGTTATATTAAATATGGATGATTCCGGAATGAGAATAACAAGAGGTTCTCAAACTTTTTTGATGAAGAAACTCTTGAATTAAAGTTTTGAGACAACATTTGCAATGTAAGCGCACTAAATTGTGTTTACGACTACATCAAAAGTATGTGAAATTATCAATATTCCTTTGGAACCAATATGGACAATTTTTTTTTAATGTTCGTTGAAGTTCAAGGACGGTTTTTACTGCAAAAAAAATCGGATAATTGACGCAAACGAAGTTAGGCGAGCCAGCTAATAATGAATAATTAACACTATTTTTATAAAACGTAGGGACATTAGACAGTGTGAACCAAACCTCTTATACTGTAAAGATTAAAAATATCTATTTAGCTTAAAACATTTGCGACCTTAACATGCTCCACTTTGAGTCCAAAATTCTACTTAAATATTTTTTCTTTAATGACTTGTTAGCGTGGGTCTGCGTTCCCTTGGTCGGTGGGTCGATTCCCGCGTGGGCTTCCTCCGGAACTTTACGAAACACCAGCGTAGGTTTCACTTGCGTAACTGTGCATTTTTGGTGCTTGTCACACCTGGCCTGCAGAATATAATTAACAAATATTATAACAAGCTTTATATTAACTTGCACTGGATGTAACTATGTAAGTGCGGGTGGAATCTTGCGAGTTAAATTTGATCAATTTCCTGGTTTCCAACTAAGATGAAACTTTGCATGTATATCGCGTGACAATGCAATAATATGGTATAATGAAGCTGATCTGATGATGGATTCGGAAGGTGGTCATAGGAACTCTTGTACTAAACAAGATAGATCTGTTGTGTTTGGGCTCATTTTACTTGTCTTGGCTAGTACTCCACATATAGGTACATGATATTCAGGATCTTAAAAACTTGTATATAAAGTTTTCTTTAAAATAAATTATTGTTACAACTATAAAATTACGTATACGCTTCTTTTTATCATCATTTTCGACAACAAAACACTGTTTTACAACTAAAATCATAATGATTGTAAGCGTGGGCGACCCTGCACCCGTTTCGTAAACAAACATGACATAATTTGTAGTTGTTGTCCGTCCGTAACACAGGTACCTTCACCTGATGTGTCGGATATTAATAGATATGTATTTATAGTACGCTTTGAAACTATGGTGAAATGTAAAGAAACAGCGTTGCGAGATTTTTACGTTAGATAATTAAAGAAGATCACTTACACTATCACTAAACGGGTTCTTACCACGATTATTCTAAATTGAGCGGTCCCGATATTTCACACTGTTTCAAGCGCCATGATCACGGGAAGACTGAGGAACTGCGGGTAGGTCATTTAAGAGCAGACAAACAGCTTGAAACAGTGCTGAAATATCGGGACCGCTCAATTAAAAATAATCGTGGTAAGAACCCGTTTAGTAATAGTGTAAGTGATGTAGATAACCGCGAGTGTTTAAAGAAATTTAATTAAAGAACATGTTTTTGAATGCATATTTGATGTCTGATGATGAATTCGGAAGATGCCTATAGGAATTGTACTAAACAAGATAGACTTGTCTTGGCTATCACTCTACTTCTACATGATATTCAGGCTCTTAAAAACTCAAAAAAGTTTTCTTTAAATATTTCATTTTTGAATTCCTTTATTCCAAGATAAACGAACTCACGGCCCACCTGATTGTTAGCGGCTACCTCTGCAAAGCCAGGGCAATGAGGGCCGTTATCTATCAACTAATAAATACTAGTTAGTATAATACAAAGTTAATGATATGAGTCATCTCAGATGGCCAGTAGGTATCGACGGATGCTGTCATCTTTATTTCGATGTCTGACTATTTCAGCACGATACATACTTCTCCGTACGATGTTCATTTATTTAGTGTATGATTTAATAGCTATTTTAATATTACTTAACTTTGAAATATCTATACTTAATATTATAAAGCTGAAGAGTTTGTTTGTTTGTTTGTTTGTTTGAACGCGCTAATCTCAGGATCTACTGGTCCGATTTCAAAAATTCTTTCACTGTTGGAAAGTCCATTTATCGAGGAAGGTTATAGGCTATATTTTATTTTCAAAAAAATTAGGGATCCGCATGAAAATATCGAATATGTAACAAAAGGTGAAAAATTTAAAACCTATTTATGCGTACGCTGCAAAACCTATTGACAATAGAACAAAATTATGTAGTACGGGTTTTTAGGTCTTTTGAAGACAAACAAAAAAGTTCGCGACAGCATATATCTAACTATCATAGTTTAGTCACAATAACCGCTTTTATTTTTATAAAAATAGTATTTTGTCCTGAGATTGAATTTTACGTTAAATGAGTATCGTTATATTAACCCTTATCCAAATTAAGTATTTTGTTATCAAGAGTATTAATGTAGAAGTAAATTACTTTTTGTTTTATTCCAATCGGACTTTTCGTTTAGAAGTTATGACGAGTATAAAACGCAATGAATATGTGCACTTCGCGCCGCGCAAATAATAACGCGACGTCATTGCGAGTACTGTTCGAACCCCTTTGTAACGCAGACGAAGTTGCGCGGGGCAGCTAGTAATAAGATAAATAGCGACGAAATAGTTTCTCTCAAACTCTTGACACTTACGAGTATAACTTGGAAATGAAAGGTGGGAAAATGAAGTCTTACGCATTACAATTATTAACATACTAGCTTTTGCCCGCGACTTCGTCCGCGTGGACTTCAGGTTCGTCCCGTATTATCAAAAATTGTAGCCTATGTGTTATTCTGATGTATAAGCTTTATTGTGGTAAAGTTTCATTCAAATTTATTCAGAAGTTTTTACGTGAAAGAGTAACAAACATCCATACAAACTTTGGCCTTTATAATAATATTATGATTCTTTACAAATAATAATTTATTTTTTATAAAAAGTATAATAATTTATTTTTAAGAAATCTTTAAATACGAGCTTACTCTAAGTAGAAGTAGAGTACTATCTAAGACAAGCAAAACGAGCCCAAATACTATCTTGTTTAGTACAGGAATTCCTATGACTTCCTCCCTAGTCCACTATCAGATAAATTCTATGGTACCTGGAAGCTGCTCAAATTTATGTCACAAGATTCCACACGAAACTGCATTCATAGTTATATCCAATGCAAGATATAAAAACTTTTAATGTAATGATTTTGACAAGATTATCAAAGTGTTGGTATGCTTGTTACAGATACAAAACGAGGGTCTACCATCGGAAGCGCCGGCGGTGTCGTGACGGATCCGGCAGAGGGTCCAAACAGCGTTACAGGACAACTGGAGACGATTGACCACTCGTACTGTGAGTCTTGTTATCTACACTAATATTATAAAGAGGAAAACTATGTTTGTTTGTAATGAACAGGCTCAAAAACTGGACCGTTTTTTTTTTTAATTCTATCATCGTTCGAAAGCTACATTACACTACATCCACGAGCAACATAGTCTAGATTTTATTTTGGAAAAACTAGGGATCCGTACTAAAACTCCAAATTGACGCAGACGAAGTTGAGAGGATCAGCAGTGTATTATAAAGCTTTATATTAACTTGCACTGGATGCAACTATGTAAGTTCGGATAAAGTCTTGCAAGCTAAATTTGACAAACTTCCCGGTTTCTGATTGAGCTGACATTTTCCACGCCTATGCACTATGCAATAATGTGTTTCACTGCAACTGATCTAATAAGGGAGTCACAAACAAGACAGACCGTGATTGAACTCGTTTTACTTTTCTTGTTTTACACTGTTATATGATATGCAGGATCTTAAACGCTCTTTTTTCCTCATTATCAGCCTATAAACGTCCATTACTAGACTTCGAGCTAAAGGTTTAAAAACCCCGCCACAACGGTCTTGCACTCTTCTCTCGTCTTCTCAGTGTCTTCCCGCGATGCTGACCAGATCATCGGTCCAATTTAATACAAATATTATTTATTATTAAAGTGTATATTTGTAGGGTCCCTCCCCGACCAGGACTCGTCTAAGATCGTTCAGCACAGAACGACACCCAAGACGAAGCAGTGCACCTTCTCTAGACCTTGATTACAGACCAGACAACACTGCGTCTATACACAAGTGAGTTAAAAACGTTATGATAAGGTCTAGTGAAATGAAATGGAATGCTTTAATTCAACATTGATGACGAGCTCATTCTTGTGTCAAAATTTAAAAGCTACCACCAGTTCGGATACAAAAAATAATTATTATAGCCACCGTCCTGAGAAGAACTGGCAAAAAACTCAGCGGACATGTCTTTTTTTTGTATTATTATTATGAGCATTATCTTTAGTTTTTATGTGTCAATTAAGCATATAATTATTAATCTGAAATCAACATAATGAAGACAGTTTAAAGTACACCGATCGTGCATAACTACAAGACATTCTGAATCAACATCATGAATATCAAAGTGAAGTTCAAAGAACTTATGTGTGTAATATTGTATTAGTGTGCTAAACTGAATTGAGTATTATCGGCAGACTCTAACGTCAGATTGTCGAGTTGTTACGCGCGATTGGTGTACTTTCAATTGGCTTCATTCTGTTGTTTATGATGAAATATAGTTAATTATATTTCCAGAACACGATCCCTCGTCAAGATGGCGACGTTATCGCTGAAGATATCCATCGACGGAGGCAAGGTTGTGAAGACCATACAGTTTGAGCCTTCCACCACCGTGTACGATGCCTGCCGCATCATCAGGGAGAAGATCCTTGAAGCTACTGCCGGGGACCGTGAGTGTTCATAACTTCTAAAACATCACATTGACATTATAAAGTTTAATAGCATTTTGGGTGGACCGATTTAGATGATATTTTTTTTATGTGATAGAGTTCGAAATTGGGGCCCGCTTTAGTGGACTATACCTGGTCCCTCTATTGAGGAGACCTGAGCTCAGCAGTGGACAATGTGCGTTACAGTGTCAAGTTAATTATTAACTACAAATACAGGACTTTGCTCAAACCTCGCTTCCTGTAGTTTGGTTGGACCGATTTCGATGATTTTTTTTCGTAGTTAAGGTTATGGTCGTAAGGTTATCTTTAAGTTTTTTCAAGTTCAAAGCAGTACTTTTAGAGCTATGTTTACAAATAGTGTAGCATTTTAATAAATTAAATTTCACGTACATTTCTTTACTAAATGAACCAATTTCGATAATTCTTTTTTCTTATTCAACCTAATTACTTCTGTCATAACCCTGCATAATCACAAACACCTGACCATTACTTTTTCTACTATTCTCTCAAACAAAAATAATTCTCCAACAGCCAAAGAGTATGGGCTATTCCTGGCTTCGGAGGAGGATAACAAGAAAGGCATATGGCTGGAGGCGTCCAGGAGTCTGGACTACTACATGCTGAGGAACGGAGATCTGCTCGAGTATAATAAGAAGACCAGGAACCTCAGGGTCAGGATGCTGGATGGTGAGTGTCCTTGTTGACTTGTCAAATTAGTTTAACAATTTGATTGTATTTTATTTTCGTGTTTTAGTTTGGTTGAACCGGTTTGGATGATTCTTTTTTATATGAAAATTAGTGGTAAGCTTTATAATATGTAGGATTTTTGCAAACAAGCTTTCATGATTTGACGTTCCTATGTTCATTTTTGGGTGAACCGATTTTGTTTCTTTTATTGTTAGCAGGCACTCTTTACATAATCTCGTATGAATTTGAAAAAAATCTAACTCGTACTTTGTGTTATGTTTTAACGATTCTGTTTTTATAATTAACCGATTTTGATTATATGTTTTTTTAATTATTTACAAATCTATAGTTTTACAGCTGCTATTAAATCTTTTTGGTCCCCTTGTTCTAAATTATTGCTAAAAGTTGTTTTATTCTAGGTACTGTCAAAACTCTTCTCGTGGACGACAGTCAGATAGTCGCCAACCTCATGGTGGTGATCTGCACCAAAATTGGCATCACTAACTATGACGAATATGGATTGGTGAGTACTATTTTTTTTTTATTGCCATGTAGGCAGACGAGCCAACGGGCCACCTGATGGTCGCTCATGAACCTCTGCAATGTCAGGGGTCATTGAGGGGTCGCTACCTACGACCTAACTTTAAGGACCCTCCTCAAGCCTCGTTTGAAGAAGGACAAGTCATAGCGCTCTGGAAATACCGAAGAGGGGAACTCATTCCATAGCTGGATGGTGCGTGGCAAAAAAGTGTTCCTGAAACTATTGTAATGTTTACTTAAACGTGACGTCATACTTGTGTGAGACTTTCATATGTTGCTGCACTAGATGTCGCTACCATGACTCTTATTTGGAGTAGTTTACTATCGCCAAATATTGTAGACCATTTTTCTAAAAAAAAAAATATAATCTACATTAATATTATAAAGAGATTTGTATTTTGTATGTAACGAATAAACTCAATAAGTACTGGACCGATTTTAATAATTCTTTCATTGTTCGAAAGCTACATTATTCACGAGTAACATAGGCTATATATGTATTTTTAATTAGGGATCCGTATGATAATCCGTAATCTTATATTATGTGAAGTTTTTGCAAGCAAACCAAATTTAGGTTCGTATCACAGTTTTAGCGGATTTCCTAGAATCTAATATCTTTCCTCATCATAAAAAATATCAGGATAATATTTTAAATGAAAAATTTATATGATTTTTTTTGTCAAAGCTCGTCTGTATTTTCTAAAGGAAGCCGATATCACTCGAGTTGTACCGAGCAATCTCCACTTTGGTACTCTACAAAAATACGTAAAAACCTTCAAACTAACACTCTCTCGTTTCCACCAGGTCCGTGAAGAGTTGAAAGATGAACCGGATCCGTGTGAGAGGCCCAACTACGGCACCCTGACCCTCAAGAGGAAACATCAGGAGAAGGAACGGGATGCCAAGATGGAGCAGCTCAGGAAGAAGCTGAGGACTGATGATGAAGGTATTAGCAGCTTTTATAATCGTCCATACAAATAAATTGAATTTTCTAGGCTTAAAAAGATCAGTTTTTACCGAATTCCCAAAAAAGGTCATCGAATCGACTGTTTTAGAAGCTTTATATTAACTTGCACTGTAACCATGTAAGTTCAGGTGATATCTGGAGTTAAATTTGATAAACTTCCCGGTTTCCGATTGAGCTGACATTTTCTCATAGGAACTCTTGTGCTAACCAATCCGAGCAAGAAGCAAATCTTTACCGACTTTTTCAAAAAATACGAGCACATAAAACAACTATATTACTAAAAATTCACACAACGAGACCTTCTTTAGCGATGACGCTTGACTTACCGACTCGAGAATGGTGGCTCTATACGCCCCTAGCAACAACGACAGTTCGATTTCATTTCTCCGAGGGGGTGTAGATGGCACCACTATAAACCAATTTTGGTTATTTGACAGCCAAATATATGTTTGTTCCAGTAAACTGGGTGGAAGGCTCCCTAACCCTCCGCGAGCAGGGCATCGAGCCAGGAGAAACCCTACTCCTGCGCCGGAAGCTGTTCTACTCGGACCGGAACGTGGACTCGCGGGACCCGGTCCAGCTGACCCTGCTGTACGTGCAGGCCAGGGACGCCATCCTGGCTGGCGCGCATCCCACCACGCAGGAGAAGGGTTAGTGTTGTCATACTGGTCTATTCAGACTATCACGCAGCCGTAGGGTTAGTACTAAGTAATGGTCTAGGTAGACTAGCATGCAGCAGAAGGGTTAGAACGGACGTGACGGGGCGATACGTAAGCATTGGCGTGCTGATTTCTACCCTTAGCCGGGATTTCAACTATGAGTGTAAATGGCAGGGAGTTTAGTTGGGAGGTTATGTGAACCTACCTGCGGGCGGGTGGAGTCAACAAAATAAAAATTTCTACTCGCACGTCGTCACGCAGCTGCAGAGTTAAAATATAGGTCTATACGGGGTGAATTTGTAACTTTGGACGACCAGACGTGGGGTGAATGATCTGTTGAAATAGTAGTAGATTCTTTAATGATGGTACATATTGCACTATAGGTCGAGCATCTGGACGGTTTACCCTAATTCTATGTTTAACATAGATATGTTTTTATTACAGCTTGCGAGTTTGCCGGAATACAGTGTCAAATACAATTTGGTGACCATAGAGAAGATAAACATACAACAGGATTCCTCGAGTAAGTATAGACAATCAATCATTTTACCTGTAAATAATATGGTACGAGACAGAATACAATACTTTTATCAATAGATAATGGTTAGTGTGGCGACCTATAATAGCGCGCGAGATCCTGAATCGCGGTTACGACATTTGCAAGAATCTTCGCAAATATACAACATCTGAAATTACTACAGGGGGCTTCGGTCTGACCACCATACACTACCTCGTCCGGTCGGAGATCTCCCTTTGGCCTAATACCACTGATAGCCCACAGTTAGGTTGATTAATTTAATTCCATATTAAATAAAAAAATCACAATAAGTATGCGTGTTTGCGTATACTTCATTTATAACTGAACCAATTTCGATAATTCTTTTTTGTTTTATACACTCAATTTTCGATATTATTTATTGTATAAAGGTATGACTGACAGTGTTTGTACTATTGTTTAATTCAAAATATTTTTTTTTTAATTCTACTTTATTTACTATAACAACCTACGATTGATCTCAGGTCTCCTCAGAGGAGGGATCAGGTATAGTCCACCACGCTTGCCCAGTGCGGATTGGGGACTTCACATATCTTCAAAGGAACTTCATATATTTTTTTAGAAGTACAAACCAGTTTTGAACCCGTAATATTTTACTTAAATTATACAATGTTTCAGTTTAAAAGAGTTCCTGCCGGCATCCTACGTGAAAGTGAAGGGGATTGAGAAGAAAGTGTTCAAAGAACACAAGAAACACGTCGGTTTGAGCGAGTTGGACGCTAAAGTACTCTACACGAAGACCGCGAGGGATCTGAAGACTTATGGAGTAGCTTTCTTCCTTGTTAAGGTGATTATAGCTATTTCAATATATATATACAGGGTGTCCCAAGAATATACATGAACGGGAAGTACCTTACATATAGGATGTTTTGTTGAAAGGAAACATCGTTTTATTTTTGATATTAAGTAACTAACGAAATTGAGAAAATAATACCCTGTATTTGTTTGATGTCAAACGCAAAAACCGTTCATTACAAATATGTTTTCCTAACAAATAATAGTGTCTTACACAAAACGAACGATTTGAAACGCGTTATTCAAAACTTGAAGTACCTCTTTCTGCCATTCGCGGTTACTTATGTTCTATAAAAATAATATTACGCAAAAAATACATAAAACAACGATTAACTCGCAAAATACAGTCAACATTTAAGCCATTTTTCCAGTCGAATTAACACTATTTTCTTCACAGGAAAAAATGAAGGGTAAAAACAAGCTAGTGCCTCGTCTCCTGGGAGTCACGAAGGACTCCGTGCTGAGACTTGATGAGAAAACTAAAGAAATTCTGCAGACCTGGCCACTTACCACCGTGAGGAGGTGGTGCGCTAGTCCTAATACATTTACACTGGATTTTGGAGATTACAGGTTAGATTGTAATATTAATGACGTCATAAAATACTTATTTTAATTAACTAATATTCACTGAAGTTTACCAAAATATGATATGTTTTTAAACTTTTGTCTGTCTGTTTTTTGTTCCGGCTAATTCCTAGAACGGTTGGACCGATTTGGACGGGACTTTCATTGGAAGATAGCTCATGTAATGAGGAGTAACTTTAAAAAAATCCCGCGATCATTCCTACGTGACACAGACGAAGTAGCACGGGCCAGCTAGTCTCACATAAATTTGAAAAAGATAGACATGTAGTTTTTGTGCTCCACTGTGTCCACTCAACTGGGAACGTCACTATTCGCTAGATCGCGAAACTGGGGACTTCGTTCGGAATTATTACCGTGTTTGAGCGTGTTTTTAAATATGAAATGATTTAAAAATGTAAACAAAACAAGTTTTAGAACTGTGCTCAATTTTGTCTCCTGCCACAGACTTTGCAAAAGTAAACAAACCAATTTTGTTGCCGATCCCAGTTGAGTCGGTATACTTGAAAAATGCATTACACAGGCTCATGACAGTAACCACCTACCATCAGACATCCCATACTACAATATAACAATAACTACAATAAATATGACCTCCACAGCGATCAATACTACTCAGTTCAGACAACGGAAGCGGAACAGATATTACAAGTGATAGCCGGCTACATCGACATCATCGTGAGGAAGCAACGCGCCAAGGAACATCTCGGGATTGAAGGAGATGAGGGGTCCGCCATGTTGGAGGATTCTGTGTCGCCTTCCAAGTGAGTTTATATCTATATCACTGCATAGTATAAAACAATGTTGTATGTCTCTGTATCTCAAAGTAAAAGCATTTATTTTTAAATTTCATACATACATTTTGAACGTCTTTTAACTTTAAAAAGTTGTATTTCAACAAATCATTCACCACAATTCAGTTGGCATAAAATTACAGATCCAACCTGTATATTTACCTAATTCCAATATTATTTTCCAGAGCGAATATAATCCAACACGACACGTTCAAATCGGGTAAAGTGAACACGGAGTCTGTCGCCAAGCCAGCCGTCCATCGTCCCGGAGCTGAAGGTATTTATTATAATTAAACTTAAAATACAAGGTAATTCGACAAACATTTGACATATTAACCACTTGTCTATGTGACCTATAAATACTACTAGAAAAAACGCCTTTTTTTTCAATTCATTTATTTGTGATATACAGGTTATTCTGATTTACATATTTGGTCAGCTGTAATCAGCTCTGTCGAGTATACAAATCATATTTTATAAACTTAAATTCTAAAAACAAGCTAATTTTAATTGTAATCTAAAAGTATCCTATAGCTATACTTTTGATCTATTTATTATTATTTTATTTTGGTTGAAATGACGTATTTTATTTTCAACATTGTTGATATGCTCATTCTTGTTGTCAAAAGATACCACTGGTTCGGACAAAATAATTATTTTAGCCACCATCCTGAGAAGAACTGGCTAGAAACTCAGCGGACATGGCTTTTTTGTATTATCAGTATTTTAAGTAGAAAATACAAAATAATCGATTACGATAATGAAATGACCTTGGCGAGCAACTCATTCCCACTTTGTGCAATCGTGCAGGTAATCATTGACCTTATAGTAGGCTTTCGCGCACAGACGTTCTTTAATACTTTTCTTAAACCCATGTATAGGTAGGTTTTGAATATCTTGAGTGGTTAATATGTCAATTGTTTAACCAAGTTTAAAGAGAGGTAATACTAGGCTTTGCTGTGACATTGCAGAGGTCCATGAACGATGGTAACCACTTACCATCAGACAGATGGTTCTTGATATTGATGAGTAACTTGAGCGAAAAGCTTTTTATTATAATTTGCAACTTGCCTTAAAGCTTGTGTTATTTTTACACTATAAAAATGTATAGACACATATTTTGTATATTATAGAGATCCGAAAATTGTTTGAAATTTATAGCCTTCTATAAATGGACTATCTAATACTGAAGATTTTTTTCAAATCGGACCAGCGGTTCCTGAGATTAGTGCGTTCAAACAAACTTTTTAGCTTTATACAGGGTGGATCTGTAACTTTGGACCAGCTGAAGTGGAGTGACTTGTCGAAATACAACATAGAACCACTGTTATTTTTGGAATCGGTTAAACTGTTATTTCAATATGATAGCTCGCATTAAGTCGTACATACACCATGTAGTGGCGTGCATGAAAACTTTAGTCATGGTATGCAGAAATAAAAATTTAACTTAATTGTACAATCGATTTGATTACATTTTAACTTATTACTGACAAATAATATAAAAGCAGAACATCGATTAAAAATATTATAGATTTTTGTTATTTAAGGGGGTATTCTAGTCTAGAATTTTGAAAAAATCATTTTTTTTTGTATATATTCAAAGAATATACCTTCAAGAATATTTCCTCCAAAGGAATTTAAAAAAATTTAATTATTTACGGAGTTATAGCAATTTAAGTTGCAGCGCGCAAACCAGTTCTGACCCATAAAATCGAACAATAGGCAAGTAGCTAGCAAGTACTTTCACTGACTACCTGAGGGTGAATATTCCTGTTGACAAGTTCATTCTTTATGTATCCAGCAGAAAGTCCTTTATACTATAGGTATACACCATGAATTTTCAAAAATTATATTTGTGAAGGGCGTTGTAACAGTAACGTTTATGTTTAATCGCGTTTTTCTCGAAACTACTATTTTCACCACGTTTGACATGATTTCTTAACTCCTAATGAACCGATTGATTGAAATTTGGTGTGGGCATTCTTTATATATCTTGCTATGGCTGGAACTAGGATTATTTGAAAATTTTGATTTTTACTATTTTTAAAAAATTGAAAACTTTGCAAAAAAGTGGGGGGGGAAATTCAAACAGCCACTATTTTGCGAAAAAAAGTTTTTTTTTTTATCCTAGTTCAGGCGATAGTGGCATCCTTACTGATTAAGAATCCGTTTGATTTTTTTTTTCAAATCACCAGAAGTCTTTTAATCGTGTCAACAAGGACGCACCGATTTTCTCAAACCTCCCCATTCTACCAGCCTGCAATTTATCAAATTTTCAAAAAATAATTTCTTTTAATTTTTTTTGTATTATAAAAATATCAATAAATATCTGATAAAAAAATGTATAGTAAAATTTTTTTTAGTTTTTTTTTTATTGGCCTTTGAAAAATACTTCAAAATAGACATTCTAGACTAGAATACCCCCTTAAATCGAATTTGACAAGATACCTCAGGTATGCAATGCATACTTGCTTCTATGCACCGCGCGCCACAGACCCAATGATATTCACTCCAAGATTACAAATCCACCCTTCATAGTATATTAGTCCGTATCAGCGTGGCTTAAGAGTTATTATCGCGTGCAGGGGCGAAGGTGTTCGCTGTCGGCCACGTGACCGGCGCCCAACAAACCACCGTCTCCGGACAGATCATAACCGGACACACGTCTCCAGCAGTCAGTACTCGCTTTGTATAAAACGCTATCCGAACGCGAACCGAGAGCGAACTGAAGGCGTTTGATGGAGAATGCTTGTTTAGACTGTTTGAATTAGTTTCGCTTTTGTTTCGCTTCGCCTTCGGTTCGCTGTGTGATATTCGCTTTGTAGGCTTCTTGACTGTTTTAGCATGCTAAACGGAGATTGTCTATGCGTATTTTCAAAGACACATTCTATTGCTTGCAGTTTGTTGAACTAAAATAAGTGAAAAAACTACAAAAAGCAAAATCTAATGTTTTTTCCTCTCTTATTAAGTATGTTTTTATTAATTTAAATAAATAAATGAAGATTTATCTCTGATGTAGTATCAGATATTATGATAGTAACATTCTCAGACCCTTGTTATAGACTAAACGAAATTAAAATGTCCGTTGAAAAAAAAATCTAATATACTAAGATATGACGTCACTCTTTTGTCTCACAAAATCTCAGTTTAATTGTTATTTTTTTAAAAACAGTCAACAAACCTATTATTATTTGTAAATAGTTGACAAATAATCGACTTTAAAAAAAGAGAAGTACTGTACAATTCTATAGTTAAAGTCGATTATTTAGTTAAAATGTAATTTGATATTTAATTTGAATGTTATACATTAACTACAAAACAAAATGGCCGCTCCAAAAGTCTCATTTTTGTTTATTTCCACGCCTACCTTTGGAATAGTCGTCGTGGTGACATTCGTACGTATATACATCTCTTTTGACGCGAAGTGAACCTTTTTAAAGAATTTACAACTTAACACGCACAACTAAATTTTCTAACTTCCATTGTTCTTCCATTGTGAAATTTTATTATGAAGTATTTAGATGCAATTATTTAATGTATTCGATTTATGTTAAAAATAGTTGTATTTGTATTTAAAAGGTTCATTCGTTGTAAATAACTATATTTTAAAAATAATCTATCACAACATTTAGTGTTCATGACTTTGTTTTGTCTTAATTTTGATTTGTTGAAAACAATGCAATGGTATAAAATTGTGGTTATTTCATATCGCACATTTAAGTCGAAAAGGAGACAAATAAAATAGCGACCAAAACCACCATCGCATTCTCGAGACCAAAATTGTGTTTCGTTGCAAAAATTAAGAAATGTTTTGTTTCAAAATTCGCTAAAATCACTATAACGAGTACTTTCCTTAAAAATTCTACCCTTTATACTTTAATCTCTGGTTTGAATTAAACAAAAATGTATCAACATCAAATGATAAGATAAACACTAATTTCAACACAAAAGTTTATAAAGTTCACTTTGACAAAATACAGATATTGAAGCGATGGATATTAACATTACATTTTACTTATTTACAACTCATGTTGCGGTTACATATTGGCTCGCCAACGTCCAACACGTATAAAACAAATGACAGTAACGACCGAGCAATATGAAAGTTTCATTTAGCGAGCCAATGTGGATACGTGACATAACATTTTAACTTATTTTCCTATTAAAAAAACATCTATATTATTTGTCAGGCATCTCAAATTCAGCAGACCAAAGTAACGTCGATATTGACAGAGCCACAGCGAGCATTATTGACCACCATTACAAGTGGAAGGGAGATTATTAAGCAAACAGAAGAGGGACTTAGCAGGGTGAGTGCGGCGTGCTTTTAGTACAAATAAATAAGCAGTGAATACTGTGATGTTTTTTTTTATTGCCATGTAGGCAGACGAGCCAACGGCCCACCTGATAGTGGTGAAGTGGTTACCGTCGCTCATGAACCTCTGCAATGTCAGGGGACACTGAGGGGTTGCTACCTACGACCTAACTTTAAGGACCCTCCTCAAGCCTCGTTTGAAGAAGGACAAGTCAGGGAATACCGAGGAGGGAAGCTCATTCCTCATGTGTCGTTTATAGGTAAAATAAGCAGTGTTTACCCACTTGATGTTTGAGTGAGGAATGAGTTGATCTCCAGGGGCATTATATTATAATAATCACCTATTTTTATTTGATTTACTTCTGTATTGTATTGTTAAAAAGACATTTAAAAAAAATGTTGATTAATATTACAAAAAAGCCATGCCCGCTGCGTTTCTTACCAGTTCTTCTCAGGACGGTGGCTATAGTTGATTTTTTTTGTGTCAGAACTGGTGGTAGCTTTTAACTTTTGACATCAACAAGAATGACCATATGTGTAATGTTAAAGTAAAGTATTTCATTGCATTTGGTGCATTACCAAACATTTTGTAAATTTTCCTTCAGTTCAGATTCAATAGTTCTCCCATATTGTTATAACCTGCATTTATTCCAGACAACCCTACCCGAGTTGGGCGGTGACGCTTCTTCAGTGAAATGGAAGCAGTCAACATTAGACACAAACAAGCAAGCCGTCAGCTCACAGATAGCCGCCATGAACGCAGCCACGGCGCAAGTCGTTACTCTCACTGCAGGTAAACTAAACTATACAGGGTGTATAAAGACCACTTCCGAAAACGAAGGCTGGTGTTAGTACTAGTGTTACCGGGGTGTTAAGCTTTTTGCAAAAAATTACCGATACTCTTGGCTTATCATCACAGGTCTCATTAGTACTACCACCAGTCTTATTTTTCGGGAGTGCTCTGTTTACAACCTGTATGTAGGATACTAGCGAGCCCAACTTCGTCTGCGTCACTTTCAATTAAAAGGTAGCTCATGTTCGTTGGCGGGGTCCAAAGATTGTCTGCCAAATTTCATCAAATCGGTTCAGAGGTTTAAGCGGGAAAGTGTGACAGACAGACAGACTTACTTTCGCATTTATAATATTAGTAGGCATTTGGGAAACCAACAGTATAATATTCCAGATGATAAAATAATATTAAACTCAAACCAAAACGGTTTAATTTACGATATTTATATAGAATTTTGATCCTTATCAAAAAAGTTTTGAATTATCCACATAACAACAGAGTACTCATCACTCTCCATCAATACATACAATCATGAAATCACCCTGTATAACTATCCATCACCCCCAGGCCCAACAGAAGAAGTAGACCACACAGCAGTCGGAGCAGCCATCACGACCATCACCACCAACCTGCCAGAAGTAACTCGAGGAGTCAAGATGATCGCCGCACTGATGGACGACAGCGACAACGGTGACCGTCTGCTGGACGCCACCAGGAAGCTGTGCACCGCTTTCACTGATCTGCTAAAGGCGGCCGAGCCGGAGACTAAGGAGGTTTGTTATTTTAAATGTTGGACCGGTTTGGTTGATTCATTTTTCTGATAATGTGATAAAGGGAGATGTGGCAAAGTAGCTTTTAGTGTTAAATCGATTTAGATGATTATTTTTCAAGTTTAAAGATGTGCTCATAGTAAAATTGGTATCGTAGCTACGGAGATTATTGTTATTAAACTGATTTGGATGATTACATTCTCAAACAAAAGGTGTTAATCCAAGTGACCACTACTAGGCTCATAGTAATAATTTGCGTCATATTGAACCAATTTCGATAATTATTATTCTTATATTGTTTCACGGCATTACGGTCCAATACCATTTCAAAGACAGCACTTAATACTAATATTTAAAAAAAACCCACTAACCTCTTAATTCCTGTTCCAGCCTCGTCAGAACCTCCTGAACGCAGCATCCCGCGTCGGAGAAGCATCCACGTCGGTTCTCTACACCATCGGCGAAGAAACCGAACAGGACAAACAGACACAGGTAAAGAAATCATTCCTATACAGAAAACTAAACTACTGCTACGACAACTTTTACAACGTTTTCTTCGATAACAACAAGTACGGCGCCGATTTTGATGATGGAATTTACGAAGATGTCGATGTTAATCGAAGCTGGGGCCTCGATGTTATTCAGGAGGAGAGTGATAGCGATTATTATAGGAGTTTGGCTTATTGTAATGCGGTGTTAAATTCAGCCAATGTTGATAGGAATGACTGTAATGTAGAATCGATTTTAGGCGAGTGCGTCGAATATCTCGATAAGAAAATCGATAATTTGAATAACGTTGATAGCGATTACGAAGCGATCGGCTTCGATAATCGACCGAAGCTGCAGCCGAAATCGATTACAGATAAAATTTATAACTTCAAAAACGATTTTTCTAATCACGATTACGTTAACGTTGACTACGATAAACGCTCGATCGATGACAAAATCGATTATTCGAACGTCAATATCGATTCTAAACACGATTATTCGAACATAAACCTCGATAGGCGAACGAAAAACGATATACTACGTCAACGATTTTTCCTCTCGAATAATATCGATAAAAACGACATCAACGACAAATTTAATCGATACAAAGACAAAACTGTCGAGTGTCACAGCATCCGGAATGACGTCACGAAATCCGGTCAAAATGTCAGCGTTTCCGGTTCCCTTAACCTTAAAATAAACCCAGATAAGTACAATAGGGTTTTGAAAACTACTGAAAGTTTTATCGAGAATTCGGAAGCTAGTTTCACTAAGACACAACTATCTAAATTGAATAATGATGGTTTCGAGAGTTTTGTTAAAAAAAGCGAAAAATACTACACTAGCGAGAGTAGCGATAGAAAAACAGAGGTTTCTGAGCCGAAACCGAAGACAGAAATACGTATTTTTTACAACCCAACTTTCCGTTTAACTGACAATGAATATATCGAAGGGTTCTGTAGGTATTGTAAGCGCAGGTGTCCACGTACTGAGAAAAAATGTTGCGAGAAATGTGTTTGCCTCGAGTTACAGTTTGAGAAACTTTGGAAAGATAATTGGCTTAATATTTTATGTATTTTGGCGATTATATTCGTGTTAATCGCGCTTTTGATACAGCGATTGTGGCCTTATGAGTGTGAGCGAGAATAATAAATGGCTAGCACAAAATTTTAAGTTGTTATTTTAGTAGTCGTCGTCAAAATTATCTTAAATAAAATTAATTACTGGTTAACTAAATACTCGATCCGATTTAGCTAGTTTTAGTTTTGAAATATGCGTCGAAGTCCAAAGTTTATACGAGAAAATTTACGGGAACACGCGTGTTTAATATGTCTTATGTGACGCGGACGAACTTGCGCTTGGCAGCTAGTAACTAATAACATTTAAGAAAATTCCCGTACATAACGAGATAGGTAAAAGCTTTGTACACAGAGGTTCATGAGCGACGGTAACCGCCTACGATCAGGTGGACCGTTAGCTCGTTTATCTTGCAATAAATACGCTATGACTTGTCCTTCTATAACCACTCAACTGGGAACGTCACTATTCGCTAGACGGCGAAACTGGGGACTTCGTTCGGAATCAATACCGTGTTTGAGCCCCTTTTTAAAGACATTATTATACATTACATTTTTATTATGATTTTTAATTCAATCTTATATTTTTGTAAATCTTTATTGTGACACGACGCTGTATTGCATTTTCAGCGAAAATATGTTATTCGTAAAATATGAGACGATTAAAAAATGTAAACAAAACAAGTTTTAGAACTGTGCTCAATTTTGGCTCCGGCCACAGACTTGGCTAAAGTAAACAAACCAATTTTGTTGCCGATCCCAGTTGAGTGGCTTAATAAGGTTTGAGAAGAGTATAATACGGTAGGTTGTTCCCTGACGTTACAGGAGTCCATGAGCGATAGTAACCACTTACGATCAGGTGGTCAGACTTAACTGTCATGCAATAAATTCTAGTTTTAAACATTAAGGTTTCATTTGGGTAGTATTTTTTATCTACTTTTGGTTGTAGGGTGAAAAAATATTTTGTTTTCATAAAGACACTTTCGAAAAAGACAAAAATGGCTTTTCGTCTGTATCACAAATTTGACTGAACAGTAATTGCAGTACTTAATTTATTTAATTGGGAGTTGCTAAAAATTAAATTTTTAATGTAATTTAGATGCTAGATATTTACAAATTAAAATCTAAATTATTATTTATTTAGCGCGATCTAATTTGATTAAAACACAGCAAAACTATAAAAATCCTAATTAAAATTAACTTAATTAAAAAGTAATTTTAATCTACTCTAAATTTTTATAAAAATATTATGTTCCTATATTACATGACATTGTTTATAGATTATTATATTATAATATAGACAAAATGATAGCTATTATCTAGTCTAATACTTAAAAAAATGATATATTTACGCAGCCGATTTAGATATTTTAAAAAGAAAAAATATTGGTACAAAAAAATGGCAAATTTTTAAATATTTTTATACTTTTGTTAATTTTATTAAAACTAGTACTTGCATAAATTAACTTAAATTGTTTATTTTTAATATATTAAATTGCCACTAGAAACTAAACGTACAAACACATTATTGCCATTTACAAATGTTTTATTTTTTACATTATTTTTGTTATTTTATTTTTTTATCTTTTAAGGAGGGTTTTTTAGTTTTATTAATGTGATTATTGACCGAGTGTTAGTTCATTATATTTGAAAAAAATAATAGATATTTTTTCATCTTTTTTTATTAAATGACTATTACTGATACAAAATTTCTTAAATTAATGTTTACCCAAAAAACACTAAATTATTTTATTTTTTAATCTCTTTAATAAATACTTGGTCAATAATTATAACAACATTAATTTTAAAAGGTTATGGGTTTTTAATATTATTTTTGTAATTTTAATTATTTTTTTGTTAATTTTGTCACTGCCTCGAATTGTTTTTAAATGAATTATAAAACGCTTTAAAAAACTTTAAAACCGAGTTTTATTTGCGACTAACTGTCTGTAGGAGTAGTGACAAAATTAATAAATAAAATACTAATATTCCCCTTTAAAAAAAACACTTACAATTATGCAAATACTAGAAAAACTTACTAAGGTAATTATCTAAAATATTAACTCTACAAGATATATAAATTGGCTGAAGAAAAAAGAAAGAAAAATATTTATCATAAATACCAGAACAGAATATTGCAAGACTAAAATGAGCCAACATCCCATCTGATAGTAAGCGATCACCGTCGCTCATGAACCTCTGCAATGTCAGGGCAACGAGGGGCCGTTATCTATCACCTACTACACAGGACTTTTCGTAAACCTCGTTTAAAGAGGGACATGTCATAGCGCTCCGGGAACACCGATTTATCAGATATTACAAAGACTGAAAGATTTGTCTATAAATAGATAGAAAATTCTGTATTGCACATAAAAATATGGGCCAACTTAATGCGAAATAGCCTTATCTACCAGCTAACCCTGGTGCAATGTGGATAGTATAAGGTATTACATGAAACATTCAAGTAAAAACAAAACAGTATATTAAATAATTTATTGAAATATAACTTTTAAGTACAAGCTTTAAAATCCTGGATATCGTGTATCAGTAGAGTACTAGCTAATACAAGTAAAACGAGCACAAACACGACTAGTCCATCTTGTTTAGCACAGGAGTTCTTATAACTACTTTCCAACTCAATCTCCATCATCAGATCAGAATGGTTAAGCTGTAGGTGGTAGTTTTTAAACGCAAAGATGCGTCATCGTATCTAGGTATGGTATGTGGGAGTCGAAACGCACAAAAACCTTCGCAGCTGAAGCCAGAACTCACGAGACTATGCGAGGTTTCACGACACGTTACGAACCACTATTTACAATGACACTGCCACCAGCTAACATAACCCAAGAGTTTTACAAAAATAATACATTTATTTTATTAAATACTGATATCAAAAAATGTGTCAAAAATGCACAAACGTCGAAAAGCATAACGTGCCGAATTATACATCTTCTGTGAGGCAGACGAAGCCTATAAACAAACATACAGCCCACCAGATTGTAAGTGGTTACCGTCTCTCATGAACTTCTACAATACCACGGCGTTGAGTAGCCGTTAGCCGAAAAAGTCGTGGTGGCCGAGTGGTCGAAGCGCTTCCTTCCGAACGGGAGGTCGCAGGTTCAAATCCGGCCGGCTTGTACCTCTAAATCTAAATGCGAAAAAAAAAGATTTATGCGCAATTTTTCACAACACCACTGGCTAAAAATGGTGAAGGAAAACATCGTGAGGAAACCTGCATGTCTGAAAAGGATTCTAAAAATCCTTTGAAGATATGTGAAGTCCCCAATCCGCACTGAGCAAGCGTGGTAGACTATGCCTAAACCCTCTTCTGAGAAGACCTGAGCCCAACAGTGGGCAGTAATGGGTTGGTACAGGAGTAGCCGTTATCCATCATCTACCACACAGGACTTTTCTTAAACCTTGTTTTAACACATTTGACATTAAGCCGATATTTTTGGCACAAATGAATGATGTCTAGCAAACTAATCTTCCTTACAGGACATCCTGTTGTCTCTGGCCAAGGCCGTAGCCAACACAACAGCAGCTTTAGTCTTGAAGGCGAAGAACGTAGCAGCCCAATGTAAAGATGATCAGCAGTTGCAGAACAACATCATTGCAGCGGCTACTCATTGTGCGCTCGCTACTAGTCAACTTGTGGCTTGTGCTAAGGTGAGAATTGAGATAAATTGTGTCGTATGTTGTAGTAAATAGGGTAGAGTTTTTGAAGTTTTAGTGGCATAGAAATTAAGAAAAATCTATAAACAAATGAAGTTAAATAATTAATTTGTTTTTACTCAATACTTGCCTTCAACTACTTGTACACTTTGGTTGTTTAGTTGGTGACATTTTTACACTCACATCTTTTATATCTTTAACAGTGGCGAAGGTCCTACATAAGCTTAATCTGGCTTCCCATGAATACATAATGTACAATAAACCGTACTATCTTATATTAAGACGGTTAATTATTCAATGACAATTTTGAAAATTATCAGGACAATATTTATTTATTTATTGAGTTATACCAATAAAGTAACACCAAAACACATGCAAGTAAATCATCAATCAAATCAATCTCAATCAAAGTACATGAGTAAATACAAAACATAAACTTATTTAAACACTCGCGGTTTTCTACGATATTTAGTTGTTGTTGCAAACGTCATGATCACGAGAAGACGATACTGCGAGTCGATTTACGAGTAAACAAATCTGTCTACCCTCTTTCTCGTTCGCTTTTCTATAGTACCACAGGAACTCAAACTCACATCTCGACAAGTGATCGAGACCAATCAATTAATTAAATATCGTAAACCTGTTTATAATTAATGAAAGAAAATTCATTCTTTGACATAACGTTTATACTTTGGTTTCCAGTTCATTGTGTTTTTTTGGGTAATATTTATTTAATCCCCATTGGTCAGGTGGTAGCCCCAACCCTCCACAACGCGGCATGTCGCTCCCAGCTGAGCAGCGCCGCGCGACAAGTGGCGCAGGCCGTGGAGCGCCTGGTGGACGCGTGCGCCGCGGCCCCGCCCTCCGCCGGCGCCCCAGTGGACGCGCTCATGGGGGCTGCGGCCAGGGTCTCCGAGGAGCTGGAGAGGCTGTTGGCGCACTGTCAGCTGGGTGAGTTACACAATGGAGGCACGCAATTCGGATGTATTCTCTTTCTTTGGATGTATTTTTAGTCTTTGGTTTGGACCGATTTGAATGGTTTATTTGTCAGATAAAAAGGTATGGTCCCATTTAATAACAAGCTTTACATTAACTATGTAAGTTCGGGTGGAATCTTGCCAGCTAATTTGACAAACTTACCGGTTTCAAATTGAGCTGACATTTTACACGCAGATGTATATCGCGTGACAATGCAATAATATAACAAAATGGCGCGGATCTGATGATGGATTCGGAAGGTGGTCACAGGAACTCTTGTACTAAACAAGATAGACCCGTCATGTTTGGGCTCGTTTTACTTGTCTTGGCTAGGACTCGATATCCAGGATCTTAAAAGCTTGTAATCAAAGTTTTAAAATTATATTATTTTTCATAGAACGTGGCGCGGAAACAGCATCTCGTTCAGTGGAGAGCGTGTTGACGGCGCACGAACAGCTCGTGTCCGCTTCCGGTCCGACCGACATGTTGAAACACGCGAGACAACTAGGACACGCCACTGCTATGCTTATTACTAATATTAAGGTAACGACAGGATCAATTTGGCTAATTAATTTTTTAAATTTCCGATTTTATTTATTTTATTTTTGAATTCGCGAGTGTGTAAGATATGTAATAAACATTAACAGACGGAAGCAGAGAAGTCCCCGTCCGAGAGTCAGCGCAAGTTGTTAGCGGCCGCCAAGCTGCTCGCCGACGCGACCGCGCGCATGGTGGAGGCGGCCCGCCAGTGCGCCACCTCGCCACAGGTAATCATCATTTAATACTTTCATGCATTTTCAACGGGTACTTACCACGATATTTAATTGAGTTGTCTCGATATTTCGTTGTTGTTGCAAACGTCATGATCACGAGAAGACTGGATACTGCGGGTCGATTTAAGAGCAAACAAATCTGTCTACCCTCTTTTTCCGACATTGTATGGAAAACGTACGACTATCGTTGCGGACTTCCATACTACGATGAAAAAAAGTTATAACCAATTTCTAAAATAAAAGTGGTGCTAAGTTGTATTTCGACAGATCATTCACCCCACGTCAGATTGTCCAAAGTTACAGATCCACCCTGTACATAGGGTGGTTTAATAATAGTACATAATAATATTGAAAGTTGTTGAGTAGTACTCTGTTCTATTACGGAATATTTTTTTTTATCATTTGTTCTAATTCTAATTTTAATTTAATATTTTATTTGTCATTATAATTATTTTATTTTTTATCTGTTGGAGTACATTGCATGCTATGAATGTTGTGGACATCTGTAATAGGTAAACATATTAGAATAACTTTAAGTTGTAATAAGCAAAATGTGTCTTCTCAATATGTTGTACTGTTGATGTTCCTTTAAATAAATAAATAAATAAATATTAATAAAAAAAATTCATCAGGATCTTAAAAGTTTAAATAGTAAATAATTGAATTCATTTAATTGTTATATTTATCCAGGATCGTGAGAAGCAGGAGGCTCTCCGTCGTGCTGCCGAGGAGTTAAGGTTCATTACGGCGGACTACGCGCAGGGACAGGACATCGTGGGGTCGCAGGTCGCACGGCTACAGGTAATGCACCTTAACCATCTAAAACTGACAGATATCTTAATATATATAAATCTCGTGTCACAATGTTTGTCCTCAATGGACTCCTAAACCACTTAGCCGATTATAATAAAATTTGCACACCATGTGCAGTTCGATCCAACTTGAGAGATAGGATATCTTAGATCAGGCCACAGGAACTCCGTCAATAAGCAAGATAACCTCATCATGTTTGGGCTCTAATGAAGCGTCCTGATGATTACTTTTAAAAAATTCCCGGGAACAATTCCTATGAGACGCAGACGAAGTTGCGCGGGGCAGCTAGTAGACTTTTATATTTTTATCTTTGTTGGATATTATTGGATCCAACAAAAAAGACTTGGTGGTTTGTAAAAGTTTATAATTCATTAAAAATCAAAGGAAACAAAATATGACTGCTATCCTATACAGGGTGTCCCAAAACAATGCAACATGAACGAGAAGTACCTTAAATATAAGAGATAGGATGTTTTGCTGAAACGAAACATCATCTTATTTTTGATGTTTAATAATACTGCATTTACAGATTTTTCGTAAATTGCTTGGTTTGTCTGAAAATCGAGCTAACAAAATCGGCAAAAATCAACACCCTGTATTTTTATGATGCCAATCGAAAGAACAGTTAATTACGACTATTTTTTTTTTTCAACAAATATAGTGTCTTAAACAAAAGGAACAGAGTGTAAGTTTTTTTATCTGAAATGTAACACGTCTGCTGATATCTTGTTTAAATGTAATCGAGATCTGACTAGTGCTTTTTGAGTTATTTTTAAAAATATGAAGTCTGCATACAATTATTACAAGCTTTATATTAACTTGCACTGGATGTAACTATATAAGTTCGGGTGGAATCTTGCAAGCTGAATTTAACAAACTTCCCGGTTTCTGATTGAGCTGACATTTTGCACGCAGATGTATATCGCGTGACAATGCAATGTTCAAGTGATCATAGGAACTTCTGTACTAAATAAGATAGACCCGTCGTGTTTGAGTTCATTTTATTTGTTTTACCACTTTACTGCTACATGATATCCTGGATCTTAAAAGCATGTATTTAAAACGAATAATACCTATTTGTTTGTTACAGGAGAGCGCTCGTCAAGCCACATCGAGTGCCACTCAATTCATAACGTCGGCTCAGAACGCGACGCAGTACAACACTAACAGATACTCACAGGTAAGATAATACAGAGGTCACTAACCATCAGATGGGTTGGCAGCTCGTTTATATGGCAATGTAATAAAAACTTCCCTTGATACGACTTTCAAAAAGGAAGGGGTGATTAATTGGGCTTTATTTTTTATGTTTACCACTTTATATCTTTTGTTTGGGTAAATTATGATGATTCTTGTTTTAGATAAAAGATGATGGTCATCTTGAGGTCTCATTTTAACTGTGTTTAAAAATGTAAATTTTTAACCAATTTCGAAAATATTTTTTTAGAACAGTAAACAGACGCTGGATATATAAATTTGATTAGAATTCAACTAATAGTTTTAAGTAATTCTTAAAAATTAAAGTCGCTAAAAATACAATTATTAGTAATAAGCTTGTGGCGACCAATAGCGTGCCAGATCCTGAATCGCGGTATCGACAGCATTCGTCGCATATATACGACATCTGAACTCTACTACAGCGGGCTTCGGCCTGACCACCATACACCACCTCGCCCGCAACGAGATCTCCATTTGGCCCGCTGATACCCAAAAGCTAATTTCGTCTTTTTCATCAGGAAACCCTCCTAGAAGAGTGCAAGGTTCTCCACGAGCACCTGCCTCGCATGGTGGAAGCCGTGAAGGTATCAAACCTGAAGCCGACCCAGGCCGCCGCCAGATTAGACCTCATATCCGCTTCCGAGGCTTTCTTACAGGTATAAATAATATAGTAAATTTGTGGTAGGAGCCAAAATTAAGCAAGAGGTTATGTGAGTTCAGAAACTTGTTTTGTTTACATTTTGTTATCGTCTTATTTTTACCGAGATTTGACCTATCATATAGGATATTAAGTTTAATTGAAAAAAGAATTAAAAAAAATATGGAATAAACATTTTTAAGAGATAGTCAAACAAGCTATTAGATCGTAATGTGAGTTTGAGTGGTACGATTTTTCAAATCGGTTAAGTAATTTCAGAGCCTATACGAGACAAACAAACAATCATACCTTTCCACTTTTATATTAGTATAGATGAAGAAATAATTAATTAATACTAGCATAATATTTATGTTAAACACCCATACATAGTTACATAATATATTATTTTGTTATATAGCCGAGTGGTCACGTGATCAGCGCGGCTCGCGGCGCCCTGCCGACGGTAAGCGAGCCCTCCGCCGCCAAGCACCTCGCCGACAACACGCAGCTCTATACTTCCAGCTGTGCGGACCTGAGGTACAGTACAGTGCTAGCTAATACAAGTAAAACGAGTAACGCGACGGATCTATCTTGTTTAGTACAGGAGTTCTTATGACCACCTTCCGAATTTCCAACTGCCCCATTTTGTCATATTATTGTATTGTCACGCGATATACATCTGCGTGCAAAATGTCAGCTCAACCGGAAACCGGACAGTTTGAACTTACATAGTTACTGGATGTACTTCATCACATAGGGTTTTAAAGTAAATCGATACCTCACACGTAAATTGTTGTATGCCACAAAAATGCTGGATGTATCTATCTATGTAAGTCATAGATAGATACATCCAGTGCAAGTTAATAAAGCTTGTAAAAACAAAGAGCGATTAACCAACACACATACACGAAGACAAACAAACACACATACATAATATACATAGCGACAGACAATCATACAGTCACAAATACATATAAAAAAACATTACACACTATCTAATTAAATAAAGAATAAATTCAAGTTAGTATTTTAAGATACCTATTGCTTTTTACTGTCATGTCAAGATGAACTAACAGGCCAGGTTTGAGTTATCGAGGTGCTACTATACTACAAGATAAAAAATATCTTCATTTCACAATAATTTCCATCTCCAGGTCAGCAGTGAGCCGCGCCAGGATATCCTGCAAGGGTCTGGAGCTGGATGCTGCGGCCGAGATCATCAAGTCATTACAGTCTGAGCTGGATGAATTAGAGGAAGCTCTCAGGGCATTTGAACTTAAACCATTGCCTGGACAAACGGTTAGTATAGATAAATTATAAAATTAAAAAATAACCGAACAAGATAGAGGCTTGTCCTCAGTGGCGTCCGAAAATGCTTCAGCTCAGCAAAAGCTTATGGTCTCAAAGAAGACCAAAAGCACTGATTTTGAGCTGCAACCTAAAGTCTATGGTCTGTTTAGGCTGAATGGGCATCAGCAACCATGAACTCAGCATCCCGCGCCGCCGCCAGCTCCACCGCTCGGCTGGTGTCGGGAACATCCGGGTCGCACGCCGCGCCCGAACTCGCGCACGCCCTCAGAGACTTCACGCACGGCCTGCGCGCCGCCGCCGCCACTGCACCGCCGCCCGCCGCGCACAGGTACCCGCACGCACACACACACACGCACACACATACACGCACAGACATACATACAGACACAAACTGATGAACGTTTACACACATAAACAGGCAAAGATATACACTCGCAAAAATATTGACAGACATAAAAACACTTGCACATATACAAGCATCCGCACAAACGCATGAGCGACGGCATCCGCTTACGATCAGGTGGGCCGTTAGCTCGTCTGCCTGCGTGGCAATAAAAAAAAACGGACACACTCTTAGACTGACGAATAAGCACAGGTACACTCATAAGCACACAGACTGAGACAGGCAGACAGACACACAAACACCCGTACTAGAACTAAACGCTCACTAACAGACATCAAAACAATCAAACAGATACACACACACACACTTAAACGGACAAGTACACACAGGTATACGCTCATAAACGCAGAATACAGACACACACACACACACACACACACGCAGGCAAAGTGATATGTTTGCACAAACACACACATACATTATAAGTAAACGCTCACCAACATACATACAAGAATATGCACACTAAAACAACTTGTGACCTACAAGAAACACGCACAAACAGATAAAGCAGATAGATGGCGCTATCATCGAATACACATTACATATTTAAATTTATAAAACAAAAAAAAATCCATTGTTTACATCCACTTAGTGCAGTCATATAAAATTATAATAATCATTAAGTAATCGTATAAAACGCCTTACAGCCCAAATTCTTGAACAACATTTTAAAATCCATGTTTATATTATATTTCTTTCCATCTTACGCGACTCCATCATTCCAGGGTAATATCATCAGGTCGCCAAGTGTTATACTCTTCCCTCACCCTGGTGGAAACCGTCAAGAAACAGATCAGCAGTTCCGAGGAACTGGACACCACTACGCTGGCTTCCATAGCCAGGGACATCACGCATGTACGTATTAAACCGATTTTGATGATTGGTTTTTCTAGTCGATGGTTGTTGTTTTTGTGTTTTCTTGCTCAGATTTTATGTCACTTTTGAAATAGTTTATTAGTTTATTGACAATAGAACAAAATTATGTATAAGTTTGTAGGTCTTATTAAGATCAGAAAAAAAGTCTGTAAAAGCATATCTAACTATCATAGTTTAGTCACAAAAACCGTTCATGGAAAATATCAAATCAAAAGAAGCCATTTTAAATGTACCCTTATCCGAAGCAATCATTATGTTATTAAATTAACTTTTTAGAAGTAAAATACTTTCTTTATTCCAAAAATATCGCAACGGTGTTTGATGTGATATCTGAAATACATTTTTCCTACATCCTTTGTGACTCAGACAAAGTTGCATCAATAGATAATAAAATAATTTCTCTTTCCTCAGGGCATGGAACAAACCATAGAGTCAGTACCAACTCACACAGAACTGGATCTGGCGATGGAGAATATTAATGAAACGTTGAACATTCTTAACATGGGAGAGTTTCCGCCTACTGATAGCACTTATGGGTAAATATTAGTATTATTACTATTATTTATTTCATCAGAAAACAACAAAAACCGTAATTTATCTAAGAAATTTATAAAGTCCAAATGATAGATAAATTCCTCCCTGAGGAGACCTGAGCCCAACAGTGGGCAGTAATGGGTTGGTACAGGTACAGGTACAGGATAGATAAATTTGTATTATTTTACGAAGATTTTACGACTACACTTTCGCAAATTTATCACTTTACGATGTCTTCTGATATATTTATAAAGAATGGATATCCAGTCTTAAGATTTTGAACAGTTTGATCACAACAGAAAAAGGTGACTTAAAAAAAAAAAAATAGAACTATGTATCTGTCGTTTGGAATCCTTCGAAAGTTTATAAATGTCCTAGTATATTTATAAAATTAAGGTTCTTGTTGTTTTCCGGTGACTTGCATGTTGGAAAATAATAATAAACTCCTGATATACTCAGTCCCGCATTATGTTCTCGTAGTGATCCATACGAGCCCTGGTGTCCATAACACAAGTTCGTTCTTATCACGGGCACCAGAGTTCAACCATTTAGTAAAAAGACTTGTGTTTACATATACTATCAATGTCTTTATTTTTGTGATATTTTTAGCTTGTTATATTGTTTTATCTTAGAATGTAGTCGTGTGTGTCAATAAAGATTTTTTTTTTATCTATACCTAATCCCTCTACTGAGGAGACCTGAGCCCAGCAGTGGGCAGTAATGGGTTGTTACAGTACTTAGTCAATGTTATTATTCCAGTGAGCTTCAATCTCAACTGAACTCAGCAGCAGCCGGCCTCAACCAGGCCTCTTCAGTGGTGGTACAGAGCGTAGACGATGCACAAACGTTGGCCCAATCCAGCCAACACTTCGGACAAGCTTTCAACAACTTGTTGGGCGTTGGTATGGAGATGGCCGGACAGACTGAGGTAGAAAATAATAAATATTTTATTATGACTAACAGTTTTATATTAAAGCTTTAAATATACCATTATCTATATTACAAGCTTTATATTACTTGCATTGGATGTAACTATGTAAGTTCGGGTGGAATCTTGCAAGATAAATTTGACAAACTTCTCGGTTTCCGATTGAGCTGTCATTTTGCACGCAGATGTATATCGCGTGTCAATGGAATAATATTGTACCATGGAGCTGATCTGATGATGGTAGCGGAAGCCATAGAAACTAAATAAGACAGATTCTCTTACAGTCTTTTTTCAAAAAAAAAATCAAAATTTGGAAGCTTTCTGTACAAGAGGTCGAATCAAACGTCGAATTAACTCGTCTACATGGCAACAGAATAAGATTTAAGGATTAAATTTGTTTTGTTTTCCTTTAGGATCGTGAAACACAATCATTGATGGTGAACTCAATGAAGTCGGTCACCATCAATTCATCGAAACTACTTGGAACCGCCAAATCTGTCAGTCAAGTAAGTATAAAGTAATATTTATTACCGTCTTGTGTGACAAAGACGAAGTTGAGACGACTCGATTATTACATACTTGTGTATTAATTTTCTACGAAGTTTATTATACGTGTCAAGAATAATATATGCTATGAATCACGCAAAAATAATGTATACGTGCACGAGAAAATTACGTACAGTTTACAACTACCCGCACTTATCGCGTTACCACGAATATTCGCCGCAACCCGCTAATATTTTGTTACTGTTCGTCAGGATCTGTCTCGTCCGAACGCTAAGAACCAGCTGACGGCGGCCGCGAGAGCTGTCACAGAAAGTATTAATAGATTGGTAAGTTTATTAAACATTAGTTTGAAAAATATGCTCTATTTTATAGGGTATAGGGTTTATTATAACGATAATATATTTGAAAGCCAAGATGGCCGCTAACTACGACCTACCTATAAGGACTTTCTTCAAGCCTCGTTTGAAAGAAGATAACTCATAGCGCTCGGGAAATATTTTTATTAGAGTAAAATGATGTTTCCTTTCAGCAAAATATCCTAACTCCAATATTTAGATCCTTCCCGTTCATGTCACATAGTCCTGTATACAGGGTGGATCTGTAACTTTATACCAGCTGAAGTGTGGTAAATGCAACTTAAAACCACTATTATTTTTGGAATCGGTAAAACTTTTCTCTGCTATTCGTCGCCTCAGTGCTTGTTTGGCCAATCTGCACTCGAGCAAATTTTACAGGAGACAGCAAACAAGCACGGAATTTTCGTTAAGTGCCGTGTTGAGAAAAAAATTGAAATAAGATTTTTATTGTTTTAGAATTGAATATTTAAAAAAATATTTTACCAGTCGGATGGAAATTTAATTCTTTATATTACTGCATTAAAAAGTTATTTTCGTAAAAAATGTCAGATTGGCCAAACAAGCACTGAGGCGACGTATTGTATGTAAGACTATCGTTGCGAATTCCATATAATATGGCATTAAAAACAAAGTCAAAGCAATGCCTAATAGTGGTTTTAAATTGTATTTCGACAAGTCATTCGCCCACAGCCGGGATAAAGTTATAGATTTACCCTGTATTGGTAGTCTTCATTATATCCCTGTCTCCAGGTGGACGTCTGCACAGAGGCGTCTCCAGGTCAGAAGGAGTGCACGGCGGCGCGGCGCAGCGTGCAGGCGGCGCGGCCCCTGCTGGACTCCCCCACGCAGCCCCTCACGGACCTCTCCTACTTCGGCTGTCTGGACGCCGTGCTCGACCACAGCAAGGGACTCAGTACGTATTACTGCTGGGCCTAGGTTATCTTGGAAGACATAGAAAATTAAATTGACCGTTTTGAAAAATTGCCCATATTTTTTTTCAAACACGACGGGTGTATTTTGTTTAGTACAAGAGTTCCTATGACTACATTTCGAATCCATCATCAGATCAGCGCCATTTTGTCATATTATTGCATTGTCACGCGATATACATCTGCGTGCAAAATGTCAACTCAAAACCGGGAAGTATGACAAATTTATCTTACAAGATTCAACCCGAACTTACATAGTTACATTCAGTGCAAGTTAATATAAAGCTTGTAACGTTATGTCTGTTCAGGTGAGGGCATGTCTACGATGGCGAGCGCCGTGAAGCGCGCGGACCACGAGCAGTTCCCGCGCTCCGTGTCGGGCGTGGCGGCCGCGGTCCATGGGCTCGTGGAGGCGGCGGCGCAGGCGGCCTACTTGGTAACATACACACACACACATCTAGACAGACATACATACATAACAACTCGTTGACAATTCAATTCAAAACAATTCGTTGCGGGGTAAAAAAACCTGATAGTAAGTGGTTACCGTCGCTCATGAACCTCTGCAATGTCAGGGGACACTGAGGAATCCAAGATAAGATACTCTATCCTTCCCTGTTTTCCTACTCCTTCTGTTATCTTCTGATTATATTCGTTGCGGGACCCAAGACAAGTTAGCTTTCCCTCGTGTTCCTGGGCTTCACCGCTCAGAGTCATTACGGTGGTCGCCGCTGTGGATCCCCCCTACACAGGAGTTACAGTGGTGGGAGTGAGAGGTGGACAAATACCCGAAAATACATACAGACGTAGACAGGTTCCATCATCATCAGCCCATAGACGTCCACTGCTGGACATAGCATAACAAATTTAGTTGTTTAACTATCGTTCAAAAAAGTAACTCCTATAAACTTAACAGGTGGCAGTATCAGACGAATCCAGCGTGGCGGGTCGTATAGGCCTCGTGGATCAGGCTCAATTCGGACGGGCCGCTCTCGCCATACAGCAGGCCTGTCAGCTGTTAGCGGACCCCGCCTCTAACCAACAACAGGTATTGTTACAAGCTTTATATCAACTTGCAGGTTGGAACTACAGGGTGGATCTGTAACATTGGACAATCTGAAGTGGAGTGAATAACCTGTCAAAATACAACTTAGCACAGTTTTTATTTTTTGGTTCGGTTAAACTTTTTTTTCCGACATTGTATGGAAAACGTACGACTATCGTTGCGAACTTCCATACTATGATGAAAAATTTTTTCTTATGCAATTCCTAAATAAGTGGTTTTAAGTTGTATTTCAACAGGTCATTCATTCCACGTCAATTTGTCCAAAGTTACAGCTAGCTAGCTAGTACTCTACTGATACATGATATCCAGGATCTTATCCTAGTTACGACGTAAAAATCTATACTTATAATATTATAAAACTGCAGAGTTTGTATGTTTGTTTGAACGCCCTAAGCTCAGAAACTACTGGTCCGATTTCAAAAAATCATCCACTGTTGGAAAGTCCATCTATCGAGGACGGCTATAGGCTATGTTGTATCCCTTTGTGACGTCACCTAGTATAGAAATATGACGCTTTATCAAACTTTGATGTTCAAAAATCCTCCCCTACAGGTGTTATCGGCCGCCACAGTGATCGCCAAGCACACCAGCGCCCTCTGCAACGCTTGCCGAGTGGCGTCCGGCAAGACCACGGAGCCGCAAGCCAAGAGACACTTCGTCCAAGCAGCGAAGGACGTCGCCAACTCCACCGCCGCGCTCGTCAAGGAGATCAAGGCGCTCGACACTGATTATAGCGAGGTGAGTACTGTACCAACCCACTACTGCCCACTGCTGGACTCAGGTCTCCTCCGAAGAGGGATTAGGCATAGTTCACCACGCTTGTCCAGTGCGGATTGAGGACTTCACATATCTTCAAAGGATTTTTAGAACCCTTTTCCGACATGCAGGTTTCCTCACGATGTTTTCCTTCACCGTTTTTAGCCAGAAAAGAAAGTAAATTTCATATTATTTACCTAATCGTGACGTCATCCGATGTGTTTAGCGCTTCAGCCAAAATAGCCGATTAGGATGATTTTTGTGTCCGATCAAAGGTCGTAAGGTCTTCGTGGAATCCCATATTTTTTTACAGATCGAACAATCACTGTATCTTATGCTTATATTTCTTATGTTTATGAACCGATTTCGATGATTCTTTTTTTGTTATAAAACAGACATTTATAGCTATATCTCGTATAAATTTGATTACTATCTGCTTATTAGTTTTCAAGCTATTCTATATTATTTCCAGGCCAACCGCGCCCGTTGTGCGACGGCCACCGGTCCTCTGTTAGAAGCGGTTCGTTCGCTCTGTCAGTTCGCGGACTCGCCGGAGTTCGCTTCGATCCCGGGTCGGATCTCGGAGCAGGGGAGGAGGAACCAGACTGATATATTGGATTGTGGCAGGTATGTGGAGTACAGGGTGTTTGTTTTTGTGAAAATTAAGGTTTTTTTTTGTGATTTGTTCTAAATGTAAATGAATTTACAGTACTGTTGTTGGTGATAAAAAGTATTTTGTTATCTTCATATTTATGTCAAATTATTTTTTTTTTTTCGAATATCATTTTAATTGTATACGAAATCATCGTATAGTGTCATGGCGTCGTGTTTGACGTCACGCTTAGGTAAATAAACGTCAAAGAGTCATCGCGCAACCAGAAAAGAAAGTAAATTTAACACAAGAGTCGCTTGAACAATACCTTTTCCAGTAGCGTGCAGTCAAAATAAGCTAACAAGCATTGCATACCCTACTTTATGAAATAAACAATAAAAATCGATTAAATTCTATATATATAACTGATATCTATTATCACTGAAGAGGCACGACAACAGTAGATGATACATATTATTATTCTTATTTTTTATGAATTGTTTATGATTGCTGATTTTGGTCTAATTAATTTAATTTCGGAATTTTTTGTCTGTCGCTAATTTCAAAGTATTTTTTGTTATAAGTGGAAACTGTTTTGGATAATGCTTTAACTATCTGTGTTGTTTTATAATTTGTATATTTCTGTTAGTTTCCCAAATAAATATATTTGTTTCAGGAACATAATATCAGAGTCATGCAGTATGTTAGAAGCGGCCGGACAACTAGCACTCTCTCCTGATGACAGAACTCAGTGGCATGCTCTCGCCGCGCACAGCAAGACTCTCTCCGACACTATCAAGGCGCTTGTTACTAATATACGGTCAGTAAACAGGGTGTTCTACTTTAACAAAAAGTTTTTTGCAATTGATTTTTAAAAAAACTTAAGAAATAGCGAAAATTTACATACGTAAATTATAATAATGATAGATGTACTACGGGTTTGTAGGTCTCATTAAAATCTACCTGAAGACCCTTTTTCGACGCAGACGAAGTTGTCAAGATCGGCTAGTATAACATATTTTCTGTTTCTATAGTGAGAAAGCCCCCGGTCAACGTGAGTGCCAGTCAGCCGTAGAAACAGTATCTCAACAACTGCGAGATCTAGACCACGCCGCTATACAGGCCGTAGCGCAAGAACTACAGCCGAGGAAGGCCAACACTCTACAAGGTATACAGGGTGTTGCAAAACTACATTTTTGATCATATCTCCAAAACTATTCGTTGGATCTTGATGAAAATTTAGCGGGAGTCCACGACGAAAATCATATTTTATTTGACACAAGAATCATCTAAATCGGTCTACCTATTCATAAGATATGTTAGTACAAACAATAGTTTTGCATAAACAACTTGATAACTTTTGTTGTTATTTAACTTGCACTGGATGTAACTATGTAAGTTCGGGTGGTATCTTACGAGTTAAATTTGACATACTTCCCGGTTTCTGATTGAGCTGACATTTTGCACGCAGATGTATATCGCGTGACAATACAGTAATATGACAAAATGGCGCTGATCTGATGGAGTCGGAAGCTATAGGGACTCCTGTACTAAACGAGATAGATCACATTTTGACTCGTTTTACTTGTATTAGCTACACTCTACTGCTACATGATATCCGGGATCTTAAAAGCTTGTATTTAAAATATTAATTTGTTACAGGATATTCGGAACAGATAGAGAACTGCTGCACGGAGATGTTGGAGCGACTGGAGCCGCTCCGTGTGGCCGCCAAGGGAGAGGCCGAGAACCTGGGACACAGCGTCAAACAATACGTAAGATTCACATATACAGGGTGATTTGTTAGAGAGGGTACATATTGCAGGAGGGTGATGAGTACTCTGTTCTAATACGGAATATTACAAAAAATATGTAAATATTTTTTTTTTTTTTAAATCTAAATTCGACAAAACTATTTCAAACATAAACAATTTCGGCTTAAAGAGTGTTGACTAATGACCTCTAGTGATCTCGCGCACCCCACACCTCCGTCACACCCATCAGCTGTCGAAAAACCATCATTTTGCAAGAATTTTAGATATTTTTAAGTTGCGATTACTAAGGCATTAAGCCATATTCTTTGGTAATGATATTTTTACTGGTAGTATATAACCATCAGCTACCATGACCTTCAATATGTACCCTCACTAGGAAATCACCCTGTATATTGGCGAGCCAACGTCCAACACGTAAAAAATAAATGACGGTGACGGCCGACCAACATGTAATCGAGGATTTGTATGCATTGGCCGACATTGAAACTACGTGAAACTATCTCAAATACACAAAAAAGAATAGCATCCAAATCGGTTTCAGCCGTTTCTGGGTAAGCTTACCTAAACAAAAATAACAAACAGATTTTAATAAATTTCTTTAACTCGCTGTTATCTACATTACACTATTACTAAACGGGTTCTTACCACTATAGCTTTTAAATTGAACCCTGTATTGTTTTGCAAAGGTATCATACTCCGAGCCGCTAGTCCAAGCGACGGTCGGCGCGGCTTCCGTCGTGACAGAGACGACAGAACAGTCCGGCCTGCTCACACACGCGCGCACCGTGCTCGAGGCCGCCGTCATGCTGCTGCACGCCGCCAGGGGCGCCGCCGGCAACCCCAGGGTGAGTGCTATACAGGGTGTGACAGAGACTATACGATACGAACAGGAAATACCTTCGATATTAAAGATAGGTTTGTTGAAAGGAATTTAATAAAACTACATTCAAGCATTTTCAAAAATAAAATCGAAAAAACAACACCCTGTATTTCATAATGTCAATCGATATAACAACTGATCAAAAACAATATATCAAAATTTGAGAATCTGTGGTATTAGATCAAAGGGAGATCTCCTTGCGGGCGAAATAGTGTATGCTCGGTCAGACCGAAGCCTGCTGTAGTAGATTTCAGATGTTGTATATATGTCGCCAAACGTTGCAAATGTCGATAGCTCGGTTCAGGATCCCGCACGCTAATGGTCGCTACACTTTGAAAACAAACATCTTATCACGTTCCAAGCGGCATTTTGTTGTTATTTCCATTCCTGTGGTACCAGCTGTAAGCTCTGTGCACTGTAAGCGAGTAGTGTAAGGAGTAGTAGTAACGGGGGGTCGTGTGGCAGGCGGTGAGCTCGCACGAGGCGGTGGAGCGGGGCGTGGTGACGGCGCGGGCGTCGCTGCAGGAGCTGGCGGAGCGCGCGCGGCGGGTGAGCGCGCAGCACGGCGCCGTGGGGCCGCTGCTGGACACGCTCAACAGGGCGCTCGCTAGACTCACCGAGAGGAGGTAACCTACAGCTCACCGCATAGATCCTATTAATTTAATATAAGCGATCGATACTATTATCGAATCGAATATTCCTTGAATTTCGAATCGAATAATTCGTGAGTTCGAATTTTTCGCACACCCCTAATGGAAAACGTACGACTATCGTTGCGAATTTCTATACTATGACATATTTTTATTTATACAATTCTTAAAATAAAAGTTGTTCTAAGTTTTATTTCAATAGGTCATTCACCCCGCGTCAGATTCTCCAAAGTTACAGATCCACCCTTTGTATACCTATGTTGCACAATAAAAAGATTTGATTTGACTTTCTTCAAAATTGTTGATGCACTTTAGGTCGAACATCTGGGTCGATCACCCTACATGTAGGCAAATCATACAGAAACAGAAAACACCAAGCTGGTGTTTCTTCAATGAAACAACATTCAATATTCGCATTCGCAAAAAATGATGCGAATGTGACGCTAATTACACGCATTACATGAATGTAACCAAAATCCGAAAGAGCCAAAGACCTCTTTCTGTCCTTTCAAATGAGCCCAAACTCGATGGGTCTACGACATTCCGTTCTCAAGATAATTTTCAGAGGATTACAATTATTGGAACGAAGTTCTTTATCGCGCGTTGTGAAAGGGGGCTAGACGGAAAAAATTCTTACGAAAAGTTGTCACGACACTTTTTGTTGTCACGACACTTTTTTTGTTTTAGATGATTATCGCTAGATGGCGCTGTGATCAAAATCTTTTAAAACACGTTCCTCATCGCGCGTTACGTTAGGAAAAAAAAAAATAAGATATCTTTTGATCGAAAGGAACTTCGTTCTGTTCGGGTGTCCCATGACACCTCTCAAGTTTTTTTTACATATGTACATTACATCGTTTCATAAAAAAACAAATTCAGTCCAATTTTATTTATTGTCTAAAATATTCATTATCATATATTCGTTCTAGTTAATTTAGTTAGTTAACGATCAGCTGCTAGAACTAGTTCAGTGCCAACTATTCCTAGATTTTACTGCGAATCTCATTTATGACGTCATACACGTATAAATCTAACGGGAACGACGAACAAGTTATTTTTTTTACAGGAAAAACCTACAAACATTTTCGAAGATTATAAAATAGTTTAAGTACGTTTTATCTTAAAAAAAACAATCATGGTTAATTTAGTAAATTAATACACGGGTGTTTTTTTTTACCGGTGAGTTGAACCGCACTAAAACTTCCAACCACTCACACTTACCGCCCGAACCCCGGTTGAAGACAGAACTCATCACGGGGTTATGCGGGACGGCACGACGCGTTACACACCACGGCACTTTTTGCTGTGGGTTGATGATGATGAGAGTCCTACAGGATATGATCACGACGCAATAGCATTACTCTGAAACTATATTTAGTATCGAAAATCAATCAAGTCTATTTATAAAAATGATTAGATCATCTTTTGAGTATAAAGATTAAGTATAACGGTCACTAAGCTATCCGGAGCCGGTTGAAATAATTAATTCAAAACATTCAGTCTTGAATTGTATGTAATTTCCCCCCCACCTAATAATTTACACCCCTCTCGAATTATTTTGAGAATGGAAAGTCGTAACCCATCGAGTTTGAGCTCGTCTTAAAGAGCAAGTAGACGCCTTTATTTTGGCTGCAACAGATTTCTCTTACAAGCACGCAACATCCGCGCATCTTTTGTCAAAACAATCGCATGATTTTTTGAGATTTCGAATATTCAAAAAGAAGCGAATGGGAATGTTCGTTACATTCCTAATATCTATTCGTCTGGGAACGTCAAATTTTGTTCCATGACGAAACTGGGGAGTTCGTTTGGAATCACTACCGTGTTTGAGTGTCTTTTTAAAAACATTATTTTCCATTATTTAATTTCGATTGTTAATTAAACGTAATATTTTGGTAAATCTGTATTATTAATCTACGCTGTATTGCATTTTCAGCACAAAATATTACCTCCGTAAAATATGAGACGATTAAAAAATGTACACAAAACAAGTTTTAAAAATATAAGAAAACAAACCAATTTTGATGCTGACCCCAGTTGAGTGGATATCAATATACAACTAACAAATAATTCCCCTCCATATTTAAATCTATTATTCTTACAGTATCACATTCCATTAATGACCGTTGGGTCTTATAAATATCTGGCTTTCTGCCAATATGGTCGTCTGAACCAGTTTCATATTGGGAAGTAAAGTATCGAACACAGTATTATATTATTATTTACTATTTTTATACCCTGTGTATCTAGTTAGTAGGTAGCTTACCTAGGTTTATTCTGAATCTCACTTTAAATTTAATACGATTACTTTGATGTTAAGTTACCGTAACAAATATTCACTGTTGGACTCGGATATTGGTCGAGTGGTTGAAGCGCTTGTCTTCCGTTCCGGAGGTCGCAGGTTGGAACTAGCTTATACCTATAAATATTAATTTGGAACAAATTTATGTGCAACTAGCTTTTGCCCGCGACTTCGTTCGCGTGGACTTCAGGTTCGTCCCGTATTATCAAAAATTGTAGCCTATGTGTTATTCTGATGTATAAGCTATATTGTGGTAAAGTTTCATTCAAATCCATTCAGTAGTTTTTACGTGAAAGAGTAACAAACATCCATACAAACTTTCGCCTTTATAATATATATTAGATTTATTACAAGACTGGCTAAAAACTGTGAGTGAAAACATCTTGGGGAAACCGGCTTGTTGAAAAGGATTCCAAAATCCTTCTATGACATGTGAAGTTCCGCATTGTGGTCGAGTGGATCCCTCTATTGAGTAGAGCTTAGCCCAGCAATGCACAGTAATCAGCTTCCCACAAAGATTACTATCATTCGTGGTTGGTAAAGTTCTAGAGCACCTATTTATTTATGTATTTATTATTAAATATTTTCTATCTTTCTATTTTCATTGTCTTGCTTAGTTTTATTACTATTACTTTTTCCCGATCATCACTTTCTATGAGATGAAACAAAACAGGATCATTGTGAACGCGCCCTTATTTATAAGGGTCATTGTTAATGTACCACTTGTATTGAACGCAACTTAATAAATACGATGTGAAAAGTGCTTTAAATATATTTAGCTGTCCTTGACTTGGATCATGATACTATAGTATTTTGAACAAAACTTAATCTTAGAATATGATTCTTAAAATATGAGATCATATGCAAAGTATTTGCTTTCCAACAAAATAGAATCATCGTAATCGGTTTATCTACAAAAACAGACCCTCGGAACTTCGTCTGCGTCACTTTCAATTAAAAGGTAGCCTATGTTCTTTCTCAGGGTCTAAAGATTGTCTGTGCCAAATTTCATCAAAATTGGGTGAGAGGTTTAAGCGGGAAAGCGTAACAGACAGACGGAGTTACTTTCGCATTTATAATATTAGTAGGAATTACAAAAATAAAAACGACCGACTACCATTTCTCAAACATAGCACAAAAACCAGTCAGTTACTAAAATATGAGATTATGTCTAAAATGTCTGCTTTCCAACAAACTAGAATCATCGTAATCGGTTTATCTAAAAAAAAAAAACTACACGCACGTCACGTCGTGAAATTTTGCTATAAAAATTTTTAAACACATTTTTAAAAGTATTTCGACTGCTATATAGGGACACGAAATTACGTCAAGTGTCTGCTTTCTTACAAAAAGAATCATCGAAATCGGATCATCTAGAAAAGAAACTCAAGTCTTCAATAATATGTAAAGATGGTTAAGGGATGCGTTATGGAGTTCCCGCGACCCTGACCAGGTCGTCGGTCCGCCTTGCCCAGAACTTGTGTTGTTATTTACGTACGAGTATTAGTTCAGCGCGCGTGTGCGTGTCCGTTAGACGTGTAGTGTATCGCTATGGATAAACTGAGGAAATTGAATTTGAAGACGCGGTATGTTTGGTTATAAGTCGATATTGCACTATTTTATAGAAGGAGAAAATACTAATTTTGGCAAAATATTCATTATTTTTTTTTATCGCATTGTTACTGCTAGCTGATCCTCGCAACTTCGTCTGCGTCAAAAAGTGGTTCAGGCAGTACTGTTCGATTTTAATAAGACCTACAAACCCGTAGTACATCATTTTGTTCTTTTTCTTATCTTATAAAAAATGAATTGCTGTTCGTTAGTCTCGCTAAAACACGAGAACGACTGAGCCGATTTGGCTTATTTTAATCTTGAAATATTCGTAGAAGTCCAGGGAAAGTTTAAACGGTGAGAAAATTTCCTTATGTAACGCAGACGAAGTTGTGTGGGCCAGCTAGTAATCAATAGTTTTCGCAGCGCACACCATGTAAGAAAGTTTACGGGTATTTTTTCACACCTTGACTTACATTATTGTAGTTTTAGTACGGATCTCTATTTTTTTCCAAAATAAAATCTAGCCTATGTTACTCGTGGATAATGTAGCTTTCGAATGGTGAAAGAATATTTAAAAACGGTCTATTAGTTTTTTTTAATTATATTTAATTTTTTTTTTTGACCCTATTCATTACAAACAAACAAAGTTTTCTTCTTTATAAACCTAATGAAATTAGCGTTATTCTTAAGTAATCCCTACTAATATTATAAATGCGAAAGTAACTCAGTCTGTCTGTTACGCTTTCCCGCTTAAACCTCTAAACCGAATTTGACGAAATTTGGCACAGACAATACTTAGATACTACTGAGAAAGAACATAGGCCATTTTAATTGAAAGTGACGCAGACAAAGTTGCGCGGGCCCACTAGTTCAAAGATAGATAGATAGAAAATTCTTTATTGCACATGAAAATAAATGTACATGGGCGAACTTAATGCTAAACAGCATTATCTATCAGCTAACCCTGATGTAATGTAGTTCATCACTAAATTAAAGTATTTTGTTCCAGAATGTCCCTCCTCAGTACTTATGATGAGACGGATTCGTTCGTCGACTATCAGACAAGGATGGTTGGAGTCGCGAAAGAGATAGCAAGACTCGCTACAGACATGGTAAGTATTACAAGCTTTATATTAACTTGCACTGGATGTAACTATGTAAGTTCGGGGGGAATCTTGCAAGACAAACTTCCCGGTTACCGATTGAGCTGATATATTGCACGCAGATGTATATCGCGTGTCAATGTACAAAGGCGCTGATCTGATGATGGAGTCGGAAGGTGGCCATAGGAACTCCTGTACTAAGCAAGATAGACCCGTCGTGTTTGAGCTCGTTTTACTTGTATTAGCTAGCACTCTACTGATACATGTTTTTCAGTTAAAATAAGTTATTTACCATCTATTTTTGTTTTAGACGGCAAAAGCAGCAACTGAACCCAGCCGGCTGGTGGAGCTTGGCAATGAAATGTGCGGGAAGTATGAGAAACTCGCTCAAGACAGTGTTGGGGCCTCCGCTACTACGCCCAACGGTGATATCGCTAACAGGTACTGTCCCACTGCTGGGATTGGGAACTTTAGGTCAGAAAAAGCTAGAGAGAAACCGACGAAGGTGTTGTAGAACTCGACTCCTAACGGCTTCCCTTTCACAATCACGTCTAATATAGATATCGCTGACAGGTATTGTTCCCTCAGCTGGGATTGAGGATAGATACACAATGTATTGACAATTATATTATTGTGTCATAAAGACCTTGAATATTCGATAATTTGGTACCGAGGGTATTATAGAACAGGATACTTATCGGCTTCCCTAACAGTTATGTATCTTTTCAAGAACATTAATAATGTTTCAGTAAAATTTGCTTATTTGAAGTGTTTTCCTTTGAGAGGGCTTTTCAAAATTACATCTTGCATACGACTATACTAGCTGACTGATTAAAAAAAGTGGTTTTTCATCATATTTCGACAGAACACCAACTTATATCTTGCATATCCACCCTGTACATATCTCATCTGACAAGACTGATCTCCAAGGATCATCAAGAATGATCCGAATCGGTCCACCCAAACTAAAGTTATGAGATAACAAAAAAAATAAAAAGGAACAGACGTATTGAGTACCTCCTTCTTTTTGGAAGTCGGTCAAAAAGAAACAGCACAATAAGTTTAGTATTATTTTTGACGTGACAACGTCTTATAAATTGGTTTGGGGGGTGACACTTCACTTCACTGCGTTACGCTCCGCTCACGTTATGCGCTCACAATGAGAGCGAGTGAGAGGCACGCGTGCCGCGTCACTTTTTATGTCTGTCTCTCTCGCTCTTAGGCGGGCTAACCATGCCCGAGTCGTTGTCACGTAAAACTTTCGCCCGTATACCGACTTTACAGGCAACCAATTTTTTTTTTATTTTGTTTTAAGTTTTAGACTGGGAGAAAAAATCATTTTATGTATGTCTGTCTATCAGGATCCGTTCAGCAGTAGTGGAACTTGGCGAAGGTGTCTCCGAGCTCATAAAAGCAGGTGGACATTGTCGCGTGTCAGCCATCGCTCAGAACCAACGCGCAGTGGCTGATAACGCCAAACTTGTCAATGAGAGGGTAAGAGAACCAAATTTGGTCTTGTTTGTTCTTGATGTGTGGTAGTGGAATTTTAGAGGTTGGATGATAAATAACTTAATTGAGATGTGAACTTAAAATAAGCCAAAATTGGTTATCGCGTATTTTAGTCATATAATTGTAATTTACTATCGTCCCATACTTTATCGAATTTCTTAAAAATAAACTTTCATCAAACCTATTACATATAATCAAAGTCTTCACCTATGTTTTTTTAAGCCAAGTACAGAATCTGCCAAATTTGGTCTCGACGTTAATTTGGTACTCAAATTTCATTTTATTGAGATAAATAACTAGACACATCATCAATTCGTAAAAATGGCACCTACACCTTACATGTAATTAAAATCACCTATGTCTATTTGTACATAGGTGGTGATGGTACTGGGAGCTCTCCAGGCGGGATCCCGTGGTACCCAAGCTTGCATCGACGCAGCCGCCACCATCGCCGCCATCATCGGCGACCTGGATACCACCATACTGTTCGCCAGTGCAGGTATATACACAAACATACACACGTAGTATGAGAGCTACTGTCAATTCTTGGGTAGATATTTCATGCAAGCTGAAAACTTGGGTCATAGTTCTCCTGATAACCTGTCTCTGTATTCCAACAAAATGACCTGTCTTTCCAGGAATATTAATTTATTAATATAAAGCACAATTCGCTTGCCCGATTTTCAATGATCAACCGTTACGAATGTAAAGAAAGAAAATATTATTTTATCATCACAAAGTACATTGCAGAATAATATAGAAAAATAACTAAAAGGGAACCATGGGGTGTTTACCCCATTGGAGCGTAAGAAAGTCAGAATCATAATACAGTAGAACCTCGGTAACTTAAAAACATCTATAACTTCAAAAATAATATGTTCCCATCAGAGCCCTAACATAGACCCTTGATAACTTAAAACCTCTACAACTTAAAATATTTTGTGTTTCCCTTGGACTTTAACTACCGATTCAGCTACTAAAGCCATTTAATCTTCCACCAGGCACCCTCCAATCTGAGAAGGAAACGGACACGTTCTCCGACCACCGCGAGAACATCCTGAAGACCGCCAAGGCGCTGGTGGAGGACACCAAGACCCTGGTGGGAGGAGCGGCCGGCACTCAGGAGCAGCTCGCTGATGCTGCACAGGCTGCTGTCACTACTATAGGTATTATATTTATTTATTTCATCATGGTGACTACATTTCTCCACTCTTCTGTGGTGTGCAATTCATACAAGCTGATACGCATTGCATACACCAATCTTTCAAATAAAAAATAAATAAATTGATTGTATGAAGTTTATTTGTCAACAATTAAGTCAGATTTAAATTGGACATCGCGAGCAGCAACTACTTACCTATAGATGGCACTACTAGACAAACACCAATTTTGGTTAGTTCCCAGTTGAGTGGTTAAGTAACATAAAAGTTCAATGCAGATTTGTCAAATTTACCACCGGGGTTGATTCCTGGGTGAATTGTGATTTGTTTTCATTTTTTTATAACTGTTTATTAAAATATTAAGGAATGTTATTTTTCGCTATAAATTCGCGATTTAAGTATTTATAACTAAAATACTTTTTATTTTACTCCATTTATTTGTACCTAAGTAAAATGAAAATTAAAAAAATATTGATATATTAATAATTTTTTTTTAAATAAGTTTGACAGATATAAACTGGCTATAGCCTTTAGATTACTCATGTACTTATCACTCCCCTCCCCAGTCCAACTATGCGAAGTAGTAAAGCTTGGCGCCATGTCCCTGGGCTCCGGTAGTCCCGAGCCCCAAGTGTTGGTGCTGAATGCTGCTCGTGACGTGGCAGCGGCGCTGAGGGACCTGGCGGCGGCCACCACGGCGGCCAGCGGGAAGCCGCTCTCGGGACCCGACATGCAGCGGCTCAAACACGCTGCCAAGGTAGGTCACGTTATACAGGGTGGATCTTTTACTTCAAGATACAGGGTGCTAGATTTTGATACTGTACTATTCTAGGAGTTAATTTTCTTATACAGGGTGAAAAATAAAAAAAGTTGCTATAGAATATAGAGTGTATAAAGAGTACTCCCGAAAACGAAGACTGGTGGCTGGATAATAAGTCAGGAAAACGGTCCATTGAGACGATTATTTTTTTGCAAAAACATCCCAGTTATCGCTAATATTACCAGCCTTCGTTTTCGGGAGTGGTGTTCAGACACCCTGTATACCTTAAGCTATACAGGGTGGAGTAAGTTTAAGCTAGCTGAAGTACGGTGAATGATCTGACGAAATATAACTAAGATCTATTTTATTTTAGAGTTGGTGAAACTTTTTGTTTTCTAATATTAACTTCGATTATCATAAAATATAAAAAAGTTAAATCAAATCATCTTTATACATAGGTGTATACATTATTCAAGATATTATTTGATTAATTAAGCTCCCTTATGTGCTATCGATAATAAAACAGTTCTAAGTTTTATTTTGACAAGTCATTCACCCCACTACAGCTGGAATAAAGTTACAGCTCCACCCTGTATAGAAGGTATATCTGTACCAAATTTAGTGTGTATTTTAAATTACAAAATAAATCTTAAAATTGTACTCAGATCATTATTACAGTAAAATACATACTAAAAAAACACCTTGTACTTATAATTTTTTATTACCTCACTTGGGCGTTTAAAATCTTGGAAAATAATTGAAATTAGATAAATAAGTAAATATTCTCAAGTGAGCTACATGGTAGCATTATTTTAAATATTATTATTATTTTAGCATATTCATTGTAGCCTATAGTATAACACAGTATTGAATATTATTTTTGTTGCACATGTGGGTACAGTAAAGCTATAAATGTTTTGTCTATGGGTTGTCCGGGTTTAGTCTATGGTCAATATTGGACTTTGGGATTAATGTGAGTGTTTCCCTAGCGGACAGACAAGCGGTGGAGCGTTGCCCACACATTCCCCAGAAACAAACGCAGGTCCAACGGTGGGTACCAATCCTGCGACTCCGAAACCGATCTGTTCCAATCAGACCAGGAGGACGAGCTGGTCAAGCTCTTGGACTATTCAAGTCAAGATGATGACGTCTCTCCGACTATATTCCACGATAATTGCGAGGAGATCTTAGCCTATATAGAAGGTCTTATGAGATATCCGACTAAAACACCCAAAGATGAAGATTTGAATAATAGGTACAATGCAGCCGCGAAAAATAGTATCATAGACATGGATTGGCGAGTCTTAAAATATGGTGAAAACATACTCTTAGGAGAAATCAAGAAACTGGTCGATTTATACGTAGACTACTGCGATAGAAACGAAAATAAAAGGAAGAAAGATAAACTCCAGCGACTGAGAGCGAGCACTGAACTTGATACCGAGATGAACCGCCTCTCAAGAGTCATAGAGGACTTAGACTCAGAAATGGAGGATAACGTAACCTCAATAACAACCATAACCACAGTGACAACCATACCTGCCAAGAAACCGAAATTGAACCACGAACCAAAACTAAAAAGTCCGGTTTTCAAAATCAAAAAAGTGAAACCTATAAACATTGACTCTATCAAAAGTAGTCCCGAAAAAGAACTGGTGCTCACTCCTCAGGAGCCTAGAGAGTCTACCGAGGTCTTCGTCACTCCAGAAGTGAGAGTAGTCGACTCTATAAAAGCAAAAGTAGAGTTTTGGAAGCTTTTCAAAGATGACACGGAGTGGTGGAAGGCATTGGCTAAGAGAAACCTTGAAAAAATGGAAGAGACCAGAAGAGAGCTGGAGAGGTTCAGTGGCCATGAACTCATTCTAGAAGAGATACAATTAGAAAAAGACAAATATGAGAAAGAGAAAGCGTCTTTACAAACTTTTATCGATGAAGTGGACAGTTCTATAGAAAAAAAACAAGATTTGGAGTACGACAAAAAATACGAAGACATGGTGTTAAAGCTGATAGATTTCGCGAAAAAGGACTTTATTTTTAAAGGCTTTGATCCTATTATCGAGCAGCTCAAAGCTCTATCGAACGTTAAAATCGAACGAAAGCGAAAAACAGTCAATATTGAAGATATACTCAATGTTTACACACACATAGACATAACTAAATACACTTACGAAGAGCTGTGTCTACTTGAAAAATACTACAAAGAAATTATAAGAAAATATAAACACGAGTACAATAACAAAGAAAACATCAAAGAAACCCCGACATACCATAAAAATGTAATTCTCAACGTCAACACAACGAATAATTTAGTAAAAAAAGTTAAAATTAACGGCGACAAACGCAGTCACAGAAACTTAGAAATCTTCGACCTGACCAGGACCTACCCTGAGCAATATTATGCCAACAACTGGTGGACGATTTACGAGGATATTTTAAAGAACAGGGAACACCAATTTGGGTCTTTGGATAACTGGTGGAACTTCTATGAAGCGATCTTGAGGAAAGAGAATACTTCTGAAGAGGAATTGAAGAGAATAAGAGCTGTGGTGGAATATAGGAATAATCTAAGAAAGAGACCGAATAGTCGAATGGAGGAACAACTTAAAATGCTAGACGAAGTACACAATAATCGGTTTCGGGAGATCGAAGATGTTCAGGAGAAAAAGGATGAATCGGTCAGATATGATTGTAATTGTTATAATATAATCGATTTTATTTAGATGTTTCGTGGTATCGATTTTGATGTTTATTTCGATCATTGGTGTTGGATGGTGTTGAAATGTGTGTGACAATATTGTATTTCATTTTTTTTTTCTAATCAGTAGTGGCGTGCATTTAAGTCAGGATATGCTGAAGTTTCAATGTGAAGTTTTTTGCCATTCAGTCCAAAGTACTTATGTATTATAAGCACAACGATAGGATTATTTTGTTAAGTAAGTTGAATCTAAACTTACAGATAATGAAAGTCAAATTCAAAATGTATAAATTTATCAAAACTGATTAAGAAAGTTTTTTTATAATCTTCAGTCTTTCAAAGCTATCGCAATCTTCAATCAATTATAAACTTATTCAGACACTCGCGGTTTTCTATAATACATTCATGCATTTTGTACGGGTAGTTCCAATGGTACTACCCAAAAGCGAACGAGAAAGAGGGTAGACAGATTCGTTTGCTCTTAAATCGACCCGCAGTATTCAGTCTTCTCGTGATCATGACGTTTGCATCAACGTTGAAATATCGAGACAACTCAATTAATTAAATATCGCGGTAAGAACCCGTTGAAAATGCATGAAAGTACTTCAATCAATTACCTTTAAAAACAACTTATTTCAAACATACTTTTCTTCACCATTCAACACTTTCAAATTTCAAATCTATTCGACCACGAGATGTCTATGAATCGATCGTCTAACATACAGTTGCGACTAACCTCCACGCATGGTGTTGACGGGGTCTTATTGTGTAAACGCGCTCGCTATCGTCATCGCCAATCACGACCGCACTCGTCATCAGACATGCTTTCGATTTGCACCAATCGTTTTGCTTTTGGTGCTGTTTTTGTCGACAATCATGTTTACTGTCAGTTTGGAATGAAATGGAATTTTTTGATTTGATTGTCTATTAATGTGCTGGCTTGATATATATGCCAATTTTGGTTTTTTCACAGTTGAGTGGTTAGTAGAAATTACTTTTCTTTTTAAAGCCAAATAATTTGACTACTCAATACGAATTGAACGTATTTTAATTTTTAATTATTATTTTAACTTACTTTGTCTAATAAGAAAAGGCCCTATTAAGTAAAGAAATTAATTAAGTTCCATTTCATTCTATCGCCATTACAATTGTGTTCAATAATTACTCTCCAAACTTATGTTTAAAGCATTCTATACCTTATAACAAGACACTAGAGTTTATAATCGAACTGACACTGTTTTGCACGTGTGTTGTTTTTGCATTAGTGGTTGCACTTGATGTTTTAGCCACCGTACCATACTAGGACCGTCTTAGGAACGTTAATTTCGCTCCATGACGAAACTGGGGAGTTCGTTCGGAATCACTACCCTATTTGGGCATCTTTTTAAAAAACTTTTTTTTCCAAAACAGTTTTGTAAATCTTTATTATTAAACTACGCTGTATTGCATTTCAGCAAAAAATATATTAAGTATCTCCGTAAAATATGAGACAATTAAAAAATATAAACAAAACAAGTTTTAGAACTCTGCTCAATTTTGGCTCGTGCCACAGACTTGGCAAAAGTAAACAAACCGATTTTGATGCCGATCCCAGAACGTTACGGACAGTCTTCTATGGTACTTGTGTTTTTTCGTTGTGTCACTTTGGATGGTAGCACTAGGAATGGACGCCATTTTGTGTGGGCGTTGTGTTGTCTATGGATCGGCAGTGTTGCCAACGTAAAAAGTTTCCTCTAGTGTCAGAATTTTTTTAATGAAAAATGCTTTAAACAAAGTTTAGTAAAATAACAGATATGTACGTGATTCTAGTTTTTGTTAAATTTGTTGAATAAATAACTTCTATCTATTCTCTTTAAAGTAGACAAAAGTACTATCTGTTTTTTTCTACGAAATTTGATCATAAAAATAAATGTTCAATTATATAATATCCACATCAATGGTTTCGTACACTATACAATTATGATTATTGATTATATTATTGTTATATGTTATATATTATGTTCTCATTGGCAAACATATCAAATTTTAAACTGCATCTAGTCAAGTTGCAACTAGTGTATTTAAATTGTTTAAATGTTTTAACCACTATAGTTAGAGAACTATAGCAACATTTTTGAAGTTTATATTTTGGTCTCACTCATAGTTCAACTTGACTGTTTAAAATGTTATTGCCATCTCTTTCATTTTTACGCCGTTGAAACGAGACAATCGTGCTGTATCGCTTCAGGCTTCTGTCGCAGATCTGAACAACACTACAAACCTACCTATAGTAGACATAGTGTTTTTCACATCTATTTATCGTTTTTTTTCGTATAAATTACTAAAACGACATCAAGCTTTCTGATTGACGCTTCGTTGTGTTCGCTAAATCACTGTAAAATATATCTTTGCACTGTAAACTTAACAAATAAATAGTGGATTTTTTTCTGTACTGGCAACATCGACAGCGAAACGTCAACGTCACCATGTCGCAGCTTCCGAAAGTCCAATATTGACAGATTAAAACAACGTGTATCTATTTATGTATTTCTGTTATGACGGGGCCCGTTTTGTGGCGGAGAAGTAAATAAAAGCACAATTAATTTTGTTCAAGTATAATTTAAAGTTAGGGAAAGTTTTGGAAACTGAAACTCAAAAAAAACTTAGACATTACATTCCTAGATCTCGGTCCTTCGAGCCGGATATAACCAAAATTATAAATTAAATATTTTCGTAACAAAATGGTGCCTCGCATATTATCATATTACATATTCTGGTGTTTTTGAACGAAAGCTTATGGGTCACGATACGGCATGTACGCTTTTGTCGTTCATCGGGTTTTTATCGTTAGCGGAAACTTTTTTCTAAGTTGGCAACACTGTGCTTTTTATAATATGTGGATGTAAATATTTATGTTAAATCTACATAAGTGTTTACATCGATTATTAAATGGTGTTATGCAGGAAAGATCCAGTTGAAATTAATAAGAATGTTTTATATACAGGGTGTTAAATATAGATACAAAATGCTTGAAATCAAATCAGCTTGCAACAAACAAATACGACACTTTTGACAAGATCTTTCCTCCATAACGCTAAAACGTGAGCGTGTTTCAACCCGAATGGTAACCGTTGCAGGTGATGGTGACCAATGTGACGTCACTACTGAAGACAGTCAAGGCGGTTGAAGATGAGCATACGAGGGGTACCAGAGCTCTGGAGTCAACCATCGAAGCTATATCACAGGAGATTGAGGTATTATAGATGAGCCGGTTTTTATTGCGTTTTTAGCAATTTTTGGTCTAAGATGACAACCGTTACAAAATGGCGGAGTTATTATGTCGCCTTTCCTACAACATGAATATCAAGACCTTGACTAGTGGAATACTGAAACAATAATTTTATTTTATTCATTTGGACAATCTTGCAAGCTAAATTTGACAAACTTCCCGGTTTCCGATTGAGCCGCCGACATTTTGCACGCAGATATATATCGCGTGACAATGCAATAATATGACAAAATGGCGCTGATCTGATGGAATCGGAAGGTGGTCATAGGAACTCTTGTGCTAAACAAGATAGACCCATTTTAATTTTGGCTCGTTTTACTTGTAGCTAACACTCTATCCTAACTACATGATATCCAGGATCTCGGTTTTCTTTAACATATTTATTATCCCCCCTTAGGTTCTAATGTCCCCATCCCCCCCTAAAACGACGGCCACCCCCGAGGATCTGATCCGGTGCACTCGTCAGATGACTGTGGCCACGGCCCGGGCAGTGGCCGCTGGTAACGCCAACAAACAGGACCAGCTTACTGCAGCTGCTAACCTGGGCAGGAAGACTGTTGTGGACTTGCTGGTTACTTGCAAGGTAGGTTGACCGGTTTGGATGGTTTTTTTTGTCAGATTGTTTTAACATTCGCTCATGGACCATGACATGAATTTACGCTTCTTGTTGTTTACTGGTGACAGGATGTTTTGTTCTGTCAATACATTACCACACAAATGATACAATTTTAGATACAGGAAGTTCTTTTTACGGTATCTCAAATCTTCTTTATTTGACATACAGGGTGGATCTGTTACTTTACTATCTATTCATATACAACTTATAAACACTTAAGTTTTTGGTATCTGTTAAACTTTTCTTTTCATTATAGTATAGTGTATGTACGACTATCATTTCGAGCTATTAAGTCACATTTCGACACTTCATTCACTGACATCCTGTACATAACTTACAGGCAGCAGCCCAAACAGCGGAGACAGCGGAACTGCGCAGCCGCAGCATCGAGGCGGGTCGCGCGGCCGCCGCGTCCTACCGCGCGCTGCTGTCGGCCGTGCTGCGGGCCGTCTGCGGCGAGGCAGCGGCGCGGCAACACTTCCCCGAGCTGTCGCGGAGTGTGGCGCACACTGTCGCAGATATCATAGCCACGGCCGAGCTGCTCAAAGGTAACTTAACCTTATAGGTAGTTGGGGCCGTCCAGCATCAATGAACTACGAATTTCATGATTTCTTAAACCTACCTATTATACCATTCAATCTAATTAAAATACTTTGCGTAGTTTTAAAGATTTAAGCATACATGGGGATATAGGGACAGAGGAAGTGACTTTAATTTTATACTATACAGGGTGTTCCAAAACTGTGCGACATGAACGGGAAGTACCTTAAATATTAGAGACAGGATGTTTTGTTAACAAAAAACATTTTATTTTTGATGCTTAATAATACTGCATTCACTAATTTTTCGTAAATTGTTTAGTTTGTTAGAAAAATGCACTAACAAAATCGGCAAACTTCAACACCCTATATTTTTATGATGCCAATCGAAAGAACATTTAATTGTAAATAATCTTTGCAAACAAACATAGTGTCTTGACTCTTGAACTAAAGGAACTATGTGAAATGTTTGATGAAACATATTAAGTTCTGTATAAAAATACAAACACTTAGTAAACCTCTCCATCCACCCAGGTTCAGACTGGGTAGACCCAGACGACCCGACCGTGATAGCGGAGAACGAGCTCCTGGGTGCGGCCGCCTCCATAGACGCCGCCGCCAAGAAACTGGACTCGCTCCGACCGAGGAAACCAGTCAAACAGGTACATAACACTAGCTTTATGTTAACTTGCACTTCATGTAACATATTGAAAATACAGGGTGATTTCATATACATGAAGGTCATGATAGTTGATGGTCATGTACACACAAACAAGAAGAAGAGAAAACAACCAGTAAAAACGCACAAAAGAAGATTCACTCTCAAGAGTCAGCAAGAGTTAAGAAGAGTCAAGAAGATATAGTCATTTGTCGTAGAGATATGTTTGATATTCTTGGTTGTATTTGTATCACCCAGGAATCAAACATATTACTCTGTGACTGTGACGTCACTACTGTAGCAGAAGAAAGAAGAGTACTGCAAGAATGAAAACAGAAGATTTTACTTCGATAAATGAATATACAAGTGTTTTATTTATTTATATCGAAGAAATGTTTATGTATGTACTCAGTGGCGTGCGTCGATATTTTAATCAGGGTATGCACAAATGTAGATTTCACTTTATAATTTACAAATTTACATCCTACAATTAATTTTATTACTTATTTTTTATAAATTCTCGCGAATGCGGAGTGTATATCGATTAAATACAGGGTGGATTTATAACTTTGAACAATCTGACGTGCGGTGAATGACCTGTTGAAATACAACTTAGCACCACTTTTATTTTTTGGATCGGTTAAACTTTTTTTCTATCATTGTATGGAAAACGTACGACTATCGTTACGGACTTCCATACTATGATGAAAAAAAAAATTATCCATTTCTTAAAATAAAATTGGTTCGAAGTTTTATTTCGACAGGTCACTCACCCCATGTCAGATTGTTCAAAGTTACAGATCCACCCTGTATAATTCGCTTTTAATCGGTTTATGTTATTATTTTAATCGTATTTGTAAAGTTACGGTATACTCTGAAATCAATCTGAAGTTTGTTATTTTTCTGTAACAGGAAGCGGATGAGACCCTCAACTTCGATGAGATGATATTAGAAGCTGCTAAATCTATCATAGCAGCCACTTCCGCTCTCGTCAGAGCTGCATCCGCCGCGCAGAGGGAACTCATTGATCAGGTATGTTAGTTCTCATTACTATATAGATTATTAGCTTTTGCCCGCGACTTCGTTCGCGTAGACTTCAGGTTCGTCCCGTCTAGTCGTAAAGCCTATGTGTTATTCTGATGTATAAGCTATATTGTGGTAAAGTTTCATTCAAATCCATTCAGTAGTTTTTACGTGAAAGAGTAACAAACATCCATACATCCATACTTACAAACTTTCGCCTTTATAATATATATTAGATAATAATCTCATAAAGAATGACCGTTTGTCAGTATCGTTAAGACTCAAGAACGACTGAACCGATTAGGCTAATAGTCTTGAAATATTCGTGGAAGCCCAGGAGAGGTTTATATACGGTGAGTGAATTTACGGGAACTATGTTATTTTCCGTGTTATGTGACGCAGACGAAGTTGCGCAAACCAGCTAGTTAGTTTAAGAAATGTTCGAGCCAAGGTTAGAGATAACTAATGATAAATAGAAACTTCTAGAATAGTCTGGACTGATGTTCTAGAAGCTCCTCGACACTCTCTCAGAAAGAAGTGATAGGAAGCCATTTCTGATTACGATGATTTCTTGTGTCATAATAGTATCTGTATTTCAGGGCCTAGTATCAGGTCGAGCAGCCTCCTCATCAGATGACAGTGCCTGGTCGGGCGGGCTGGTCTCCGCAGCCAGGCTGGTGGCCGCCGCAGCACACTCGCTGGTAGAGGCGGCCAACGCGCTGGTCCAGGGCGCCGCCACCGAGGAGCGGCTCATCTCCAGCGCGAGGCAGGTGGCTTCCTCTACTGCGCATCTGCTGGTCGCTTGCAAGGTAACAAGTGCACCCAATAAAAAATAAAATAAAAAAAAACCGGTGGGAATCGAGTTGTTTAGTGTATACGCCAGTGATATGACTGGATCAAAATTGGTTTACAACGTCATTTTATTATTGTACATGGTTTGTTTACATTTTGAATTATACTCTTAGTTTCGCTGTAGGAATACTTCAGTAACTGCTGTTAACTTTTTTATTGACTGAAGAAACGACCAAAATTGATCTCTTTTTTTGTTCACAAAGACAGCAAGGTAAACTAGATCAAAGACCATAATTAGCTTTGGTTATTGTTTCCAAGGTTAACTAGTAACAACCAAAAATGGTCTTACCTATACCAAAATTGGTTGCTACATGAATGTTACAAAAATATTTCTATTTATTCCTTATACTTTACTGGTCATCCAGTTCAATAAGCACCAACCCACATTCCACCAGGTCAAAGCAGACCCTGGCGCGGAGAGCACCCGTCGCCTCCAGGCTGCCGGGGCTGAGGTCATCAGGTCCACCGACAACCTGGTGCGCGCAGCCAGGGACGCCATCACCTGTGATGATGAGAGGAGCCTGGTCCTCAACAGGAGGATGGTGGGAGGAATCGCTCAGGAGATTGATGCCAGGTAGGGAGAAACATATTAATATTGTAGGGAAAATTTGTATTTTTGTATGTAACAATACTGAACTTCGTTAAAAAAAAAAATGCTTTTCGAACCGTTCTGTGACGCAGACGAAGTTGCGCGGATCATCTAGTTTGTAATATTTTTAAAACAGTTACCTGACTTGTGGAAACAAGGCACTAATTCGACACTAAACTCTCTGATATTAAGAAAGGAGTTCGCCATTTTGTAATCGCCGCCATCTTGAACTAAATTTTCACCAGTCATAACAAATAAAAAACTTGTTCATTAATATATTAAGGAGTTGAAATGAAATGAAATGAAATGAAAATTTATTGTTACAAAAATATTAAGCCATAAAGTTAAACAGTTAAATGTTTTCTTTAAAATAAATTATTATAAGCCCCTGGATATATTGGCAACTCTCTCTCTCTCTCTCCAGATCTGAAGTCCTCCGCATAGAGAAGGAGTTGGAGGAAGCGCGCGGCCGCCTCACCGCCATCAGACAAGCCAAGTACAAGCTCAGGGGAGACACGGACGAGTCTGATGCTGACCAGCAGCCAGGGTACAGCAGCGACGCGTCCGGACCGCAACGGTCAGTCATAGTGTATATACAGGGTGGATCTGTAACTTTGGACAATATGTGGGGTGAATGACCTGCCGAAATAAAACTTAGCACCATTTTAATTTTTTGGATCGGTTAAACTCTTACGTAAAAATCTATACTATAATATTATAAAACTGCAGAGTTTGTTTGTTTGAACGTTCATCTCAGGAACTACTGATACGATTTGAAAATTTTATTTCAGTGTTGGATAGTCCATTTATCGAGGAATTTATAGACCAGTTTTTTTAGAGATCCTTAAGAAAATTTTGATTTACAAAATCTAAAAACTATTGACAATAAAACAAAATGATGTACAACGAGTTTGTAAGTCTTATTACGACCTATCATAATTTCGTCACTAATATTATTATTTGTATTTTTGTCCAGGATTCGAACCCCGAACAGCAGCTTCGCGAACACGACATACAGCCCGAACAGCACCTACCACTCCACACACAACCAGAGTTCACTGTTGACCACCAACAACACATTCAATACCACGCACAACTCCTACGGACATAATAACAGGTAAACTATACCTATATACAGGGTGTTCTAGAACCATGATTTGGAAGTACCTTATATATTGAATTGGGATGTTTTGCTAAAGGAAAATTTTACTTTTCAAATTTAATAATTTCACATTTATTATTTGTTTTAAAAATCCTTGTTATGATGTTAATCGAAAGAACAATTTATTGCAAATAATCTCTCCTAAAAACATAGCATCTTTTGTAACATTAATAATGTGAAATATTAAATTTAATATTTATTTTTCCGCCATTTGCGGTGTTCATCAATCTAAAACTAAAATGATAGTTTCATTCAAATTACATTTACATTACGTAAATTACGTAATGTAAATGTAATTTCAATGATTTGAAAAATTATTTCAGTTTTGGGTAGTCCATTTATCGAGGAAGGCTTAAAAATAGGCATCCGTAGTAAAAACTTAGTGGTTTAACTTTAAAGTCGCGCTTTATAGTTATCTTTTTTTATTGCGTGATAGATAAACGAGCCTACGGCCCACCTGATACAAATATTATAGTTATTTGTCTAATTAGAATTTAACTTTTTATTTTTAAGTAACACTTAAACATAACATTAAGTAGTGATGTAACTTTTCCCAGCACTAGTCCGGTGCCCCCACAGTCGAGTCAGCCGACGAGCCCCACGTTCTCGAGCTTCAGGCCCCCGCCCGAGGCCCCCAAACAGAACTACGAGGCCTTTACGACACGGTGAGAATACATACACACACACATACGAAAAAAAACTGAATTCAATAATAAAATGACTTTTTGTTACTACTGTTCAATAGTCATAAAAATGTCCATGAACTAAACATTTACGATCAGGTGTCTAGTTAGCTTTTCTGATAAAAAAAAAAAGATTTCCTAAAAACTTGTCGTTTTTTGTGCCCAAGTTTAGTTAGGAGGTTCCAATTCAGATAGCAGTTACTTTGGACGTAATTTCATATAATTATTTATTTATATTGTTATTCTAAAATAATACACACAAAAAGTCATTTTGTTATTAGTTCAGACTTCTTAGAAAATTATAGAATTAAATTGGATATGATTATTGTTTCGAAAATGAAATAATATTTTCATTAATAAAATGTTAAGTCTCTATTATCGATCTATTATTATACCAAAAATAATAATTGAGACTTTTGCTCTTATAATTTTTTTTCTGAAAATTAATAATTATATCCAAAATCGATCTCAAAAGAACGTTAATCTAATTAATAAATTAATCTCATTTTAAAAGCTATTTAAATTTAGTCCTCTATTAAAATGTTACCAATTATATCAAATTTGACTACTACATTTTTTTTTCAAAATCTTAAATGTGACTAAACTCTAATCTAAAATACAGAAGAATATAGTACCGTTTTTTAAAGTCAGTTATTGTTGACCTCCACTATATTAAAGTCATTTAAAAAGTTACTAATTAGTAAATTGTAATTAAATTTACTTTAATTAAGTCATATTAAAGATAAAGATTTATATCTGAGATTAATTTATTAATAAAACTGATCCGTAGATTAATCCGCGATCTCTAACTAAAGATAGAAATTAATCTTAACATTTATCTTTCTTTTCATGCTTCTATCTGGGATTAACAGATAAATTAATAATATTTTTTGTAGTATTTATATTAATAAATAAATAGAGAAGTGCCTTGGATTAAACTTATGATATTTGTGCCTATATTAAAATAAAATAATTTCGTAAAAGAAGATTAAATAAAAGGTTCGTAAAATTCATCATTTTCATTTGTTTATGAATGATGATGAATGAATGATATTTTTAAATGATTTATAATATAACAAATATAACATGGCGGTGGTAGCTTAAGGCCAAAAATAATAATATAAATGTTTTTATGGTATATTTTTTGGAGCATGATAATTAGTAATTATTGAATCTAGTTTTAATTATAATAACGTATGCCTAATTGCAACTATTATGTGGTCCTTAAGTAGTGTGCCCGTGTGCGTGCAAAATCGATAATTTAATTTTAAGGAGTTTATTTTAATAAAAAAATGGCTCAACTAATTTTGATGATTATTTATTTAAAAAATAAATTTTGAATAATATTACTATTTTTTTTATTTATTGGGAACGTAACTAAAAATTGTAGCTTTCCTAGTTGTACATTGAACACAAATGAATTGTGAAACGTAACGCCAAACACGTCAAGTTATACTTGTTACACTATCAATCATTCATTTACAAAGAATGAATGCGTCAACGAAAGATGAATGAATGATAGAAAAAGAAATTTATAGTTTTCATTATGGCATGAATAAATAGATTATTATTTATTTAAATTTACAGTGGTTTTTAAAATGTATTTTTACTCAACATTTCGAAAATTACTGTTTTTACTGAACTTTTTTGTAAAGTGTATTTTCAATATTTATTAGATGTTTTTGCCTGTATTAACCAACTCAAATATTAGTTGTTTTTCTTATAATATATAAATAGTTGAAAGTGCACTACTTATTTCTATAATGTTGTCCGCTGACCGGTGTGTCACAGTTGCTTATTTTTCTTTTCTACTGAACATTGTTTGACTGTTTTTAAGAATTAATTCACATATTGAAGGTCATGATAGTTGATGGTCATTTACCAGTAAAAGAATATGGTATAAATCTTTAGTAAACGCAAATGAAAAATATCTAAATTTCTTGCAAAACGGTTGTCGCTCGACTGCTTATGTGTGTGTCGTGTGTGTGCGAGAGATCACTTTAGGTTGTTACTCAACACTCAGTTGTCCGAAATTATTTTTGTTTGGGATAGTTTTACCCAATGTTTTATATTACGTATTAAAACAGAGCACTTAATATTATCAAATCACCCCGTATAATTTATAACTTTTATGAAATATTCAATACACGTCAAATAATGTTTACTATTTAGTTAATAATCTTTCTGTTTCGCAGAAAATCGAATGACAGAACGATGAATAAGTAAGTCGCGATAAAACTATGTGATGCGCGTGGCTTTCAATACTATCTATCATGCAAACGTGTCGATAAACGTATTTTTTATTATATTGAGAATAACAAACAGTAAATTTTAATTCAAGTCATTTCATCTTATACAGGGTGGGTAAATACAACTTGGTATATTTTTTATCGATTAAACTTTTTTTTTTTTCAATTTTATACGAATCATGACGCTGATCTATAGATAAATTTTATCACATAGTATTTACATTTAGTAAAACCTTCGAATGTTTCATAATTTTAAATAAATCATTAACAGTGTCCCCTGACAATGTACAAGTTCATGAGCAACGGTCACCGCTTACGATCACGTGGCCCGTTTTTTTGTGCTCGTCTGCCTACAAGACAATAAAAAAAAACTTTGACGAGAAAGTTTGAAGGTCGGAAGTGACTGAAAAATATGGAATGAAATAAACACGTTTTTTAGCGAAAGACATTCTGCAGTAAATTTAGTAGCTTTACATCCAATAGGTCTAGTTAATAATATTATAAACTAGCTGGCCCACACAACTTCGTCTGCGTCACATAAGGAAATTTTCTCACCGTTTAAACCTTCCCTGGACTTCTACGAATATTTCAAGATTAAAATAAGCCAAATCGGTTCAGTCGTTCTCGAGTTTTAGCGAGACTAACGAACAGCAATTCATTTTTATATATAAGAAGATTAAGTAATATAAAAAAATACGTTTATCGTAATTAATGCAAAACGCATCGTTCTGTACATAATATGCGCATTAGCTTTATGTACCACAATTATTACTTTTAGGCCTATTTGTATATTGTAAAATCAACTTTAAGTCTAACTACTAAACTCTATTTTTGATCGACTTCCAAAAAGGATACTCAGTTCGTCTTACATCATAACTTTGGTGAACCGATTTGAATGATTCTAGTGTCATATGAAAGGTCTGACTGATGATCGTCATTAGGTTCCAGTAATTTTTTGTTAAGATCGAACTAGTACTTTTGGATCTATGTTTAAAAATTGGAAGTCGGTCGTTTTCATTTCTGTAATTAAAATTATTATAACTATAAAACAATTGCCTAATTACTAAAAGATTGAACTAAATATTTAATAGTTTTGCTTCTAATATACAAGGAGGTCTAAATACTAACTATTATTATGAATGATGGTGTTTTTTTTTAATAAATTTGTCGTTTGTTGATTCGGAGTTTAAAATAATATAAATTCAGAGAGTTACGGTTAATAACTTAAAAAACTAATTATTGAAAATATTGAGAGAATTATTTGTTATTGTCAATAAAAGGTTGCGTAATAGGTCCACTTACTCCTGATACTGGAACGACGACACGAATGAAAGGTTCACTCCAAAAGAGTATGTGAATCAGGTTCTTTAATGGGAGTAAATACCTCCTGTCCCACAGATGGGGTTGGGAGTCAAACCGCACTAAAAACCCCTACCGCTCATACTTAGCGCCAGAACCCAACATGAAGTTATGCGGGACGGCATTATTTAATTGTGGTGCGAAAACTCATTGACGACACTATTTGCGAAAGTGACATGATACATATGATAATTATACAGGGTGGATCTGTAACTATAGACAATCTGACGTGGTACAGATCCACCCTGTATATACTCAGTAAAAATCTCGATCCGAATCAACAAACCAAGCTTGACGGCAACTAACTATTTTGCATGATCTAACATAGCACGGCTACCGAAGACAGTGTCCTAGTCAAACAGCTTCGTCTACCGGAAGTACGTAGCGCCATCTTGGTCGACGACCGGATATATTACAAACGAGAGAAACCTCCGCCGCCGCCTCCACGGAAAGTTACATTAAAGTATGAAGACAGTTAGTGTTGGTTGGTGTTTTTTACCCTACATTTTGGGGAGGGGGGCTGGAGGACAGATATAGGGGGTTAGTTAAACTAACTTAGTTTTCGGGTAGATCGGTTAATTAGAAAATAAATAATTTAATGGGTATGAAAAACAAAACACAAGTAAAAATTGATTGAAAAAAAAATTAAGTAGTAATAAGCATACCAAAATACATTTTTTTTATTGGGGATATCTAATGTGGGTATTTTTCATTTTACTGTCAATTTAAATTGATAAATTTAGCTTATTATAAAAGAGATCAGTCATTAACAAAATTGATTAATAAAATAAGAAACATTATACAAAATAATAAACCAAGGGGTATAATAACACTACCAACATAAAATAAAAACGGTAGTGCCATCTGTATCTCCAGCCCTCGTGCACAATTTCCGTTCATTTACACATCATCAGGTCATCACCCATGTCATCATCAGGAACCTCACGTCACCAACTAAAATACTTGGCATCCTTGCATTCTATGGTGGCTGTCTCAATAAATGTTTCTTAACCAATTTCTATGCCTTATTTGCAAACCAGTCATAGTAATTATAAAACATAAAAAGTAAAAAATAATACGAAATCTAATGGTACTTTTTTATCGCCTGAAAATCGCCATATTTTTTTTAAAGCCTACAATTTGAGCTGGTTTCCAAATCCAGGTGTAAAGTAACTAAACAGCATGCAGCTTGGGTTGGTGTGTCCTTAACCCTAACTAAATTTAACTGGAATAACAGAAAATAACCTTAAAATGGTGTCCGCAGCTACGAAACACGAATGTACGACACCCCACGACCCGTAAACGATTTCAACTCGCACACGGAGAGGCAAGAGAACACACACTACCAATACAAACAGGAGAAATTCGACTACGACGCGCCCAAAACACCTTTAAGTCCGAAATTCAACGCTAGAGACCTCAAATTCGATGACAAACCGGAGCCAATTTACTCTACTTTGAAGAAGCCCTCAGATGGGATAGGCCAGACATTCTCTGAACACCAGAAATCTACGGAATCGATTCCTGGAGGAACGACGCATTCGGAGTACTCAGTCAAAAGTGAATCTTACCAGTCTTACCCTAAGACTGAGTTCTCCAAAACAGAGTACAGACAAGAGGTGAAATCTCCTTTCACATCCACCCCGAAGTTTGATAGAACAGAATACAAAAATACTTCTACGGATTTGGTTAAGGCAGCTACCCCTGACTATGAACGGATATCATCTCCCTACGGTAAAGAGGTCCACAGCTACGGAGGTCCAAACTACATGGAAGAAACTACAACGGAGGTCAAGGAAATACCGAATGGAACCCAGAAAATAACCACCACTAAAATATACAGTTCTTCTCCCGTTAATCTAACTTCGACCAGCACTAAATATGAACCGATTAGGCTGGACGGAATCGACGAAATATCGAAGACTTTCGATAACGATTCGCGTTACAGCACTCTGGACTCTCGGTTCAACACATTAGATTCCAAAATCAGTTCGGACACCAGTCGATCCTTCATGAGACCTTCCGAATTCCAATCGTCAGACTACCAGACCACTACCAACATAACTAAAGTGAAAAAGCCCGATCTGTCGAAGGAGATTGACAGCTTAGACAAGAGAATGTCAAAGCAGACCATCACCTCCGAGACGATTGAGAGGAAATCCGTGATGACCAGCTCTCACAAGTCAGAATCCAGTTCCACTGTCACCAAGAAATTCGGCAACTTCTAACAGGTACGTCGCTTGCTTCGTGCGTGACAGACGACGGGTTGACAGCTGTCATTTTGACATATGTCAAAGTTTAGTGTATAAGTAGTATTTATTTGATGTTTATTGTAACGCCGTCTTCGATTATTTTTGATAGCTCTATTAATTGGTATAAATGACGTAATCCAAGACTATCAAAGTTGACATATACCGTATTGTAAATTGTGACGTCACTCTCGTATATTTTTAGTTACAAAGTAGTTGTTGAAACTACGGATAGTTTTCTATCTCTCGGTAGCTATCTTCGGATCGAAAACGGCGTTTAGTGTAATCTACCAAGGATAACAGAAATGGTTCTTTCGTCCATTTTTGGTAGAAATAAGGTGCTAATTTTGTCGTGAATTCGGTGTCTAATTTTATGCCTTATTGAATGATGATATGTGAATGAAGTTTCTTTCAAAATTATGATTGTTTTAAAACTTACAAATTTTAAACAATGATAGTTTTAGATATTTTTGATTTCTAATAAAGAAACAAGAACTTATGAAATTATGCATAAAATTTATATTTATTATACTTTTACATAATGTTGAAACACTCATAGTTTTTAGTAAGACTTAAGATTTTCTCTAAAACTGACTAAAAAACACAAAATCAGTTAAATTTTAACAGTGAACAGTTTATATGAAAATCTTAAGTCTTAATATTCTTCACAAAGTGCAAACCCATTTGGGTTCCTTATTATAATGCCTAAAACCATTTGTGCCATTAGACTGTTTGATTGACGAACCGTGTGCCTTGCGACTTAAAAAAATCGGACTGTTTCCAAAAAACTACGATAGGTGGCGCTAGTTCAGTGTTGCCAATTTAACGCTAAATTTATAGGTAAAATGGCGGTTTCAGCGGTTTTTGAGCTTGATTCGAATGATAACAGCATATTTCGCTGGTTGATTGATGGTTTCAAAGTATTTTACCATTGTATTCCTTTGAGAAAAAATAAAAGAGTAGTATCTGTAATATCTTTCGAAACATTTCATTTCAAAGTACGGGTACAGAGACCTCACTTACATTGCACAATTAAAACCTTAACTATATCGGTCCATTGGAATAAAGTAAATAATTTTTGAGTGCTTATAAAATTATTTATTGGATAAAATAACATTTTTATTCAAAATTTAATAAAACCTAAGAGAAAAACTCATAAATACATTTGGTTTAGAAGAAACGTAGGTGACGTCCATTTTTCAAAATTAACGCCATTTTGTAAAATTTAAGTTGGTAACTCTAAATGGAGCCAGTAGTTGATAGTTTCAATATCTCGCCGATAGATTGCGGTAACTTTATTAAATAATTAAAATGTTGTATTAGTTAAGAAAATTTTATGTATTTTGTAATGTTTTATTGTGAAATTTATGTTTTAATAGTATTTGGATGTATTGATGTTTCTTGAAAACAGTCTGATGGAAATGTGCCATGAAAATTAACTATTAAAATTATATTAACTGTTGGTTGGTAATTTCGCGAGTTTTTAAATGTTTTTTAGGTATATGATATATTTTGGGGAAGAAATTTATGGTGGTGGTGATATTATTTATTTATAAATATTTTATTTTTCTAAATTCGCTAATTTAAGGCAACTATAAAATAAATATTGTTGACTAAAACTCGCGAAATTCACAAGGTGTTTTTGGTGCAATTAATAATTATAAAATAATATACTTATATACTAAAGTCTTACTGTGTGCAACTATCATATTACTTATGGACTAAATATTTATAAAATTATATTTTTTGTTATAGAAATATAACGACGATGACAACCGAAGTCGTCTGAAATGCAAGAGAAATTTTCTTGTAAATAAATTGTTGAAAAATTGCTTTAAAAATCAAATTTAAACTAAATGTGGCAACTATAATGGCATCTAAACAAAAAACTACAGATTTTAATAAATACATGTCATTTAATATTATTCCAAAATAAGAATACAGTTCCAGCGATTCCCACCGAATATTTTAATAAAAAAGGCGATTTTTCAATAATTTTAAATTTTGGATTGTTATTACTTATTAATTTTGATAAAACTATATTTTCCACTAAAATTGTATATGAATTAAATATATTGGGCAGTTTAATTTCAAATATTAAAATTATGAAGAAGTGCCTTAGCTTATGAAACAGTGGCTTAATAAAAAAATAATATTAAAGCGACATCTATTAGAGAGATAGTGAACTAAACAACGTCAGCTAGTTCAGATAGTTGGAACTATTTTTATAATATATTGTATAGGTTATGCCCGCGCAAGCGATTCGTCCACTGTTAGGTAGAAAAACACCAATTATATAGAAATTAGCTTTCCTGAAACGAAAATTGTAATTTTATTGACAAAACTAATTTATTACATAATATTTGAATGTGTAGAAATTCATCTAAATTAAAAAATGCTGTTGATGATTTGTTTCAAAAGATAGCGCTGTGTAAAAAAATTAAAAAAAAAATTTCATTGACAAGTTATCTTGTTGTATTTAACAATTTAATATATTATTTAGCGTTAAGTAATGAATAATCTCATTATTAATGGAAATACCAAATACTAAGGGAATGTAATCATTATGAAATCGTGAATTGTTGTATTTTTGAGATTTTAACGTAAATGTAGCGTAGTGTTCTTGTCAATATGTAATAAACGTCTTACTAATATGATTTGTTTGATTTATTACCTGTGTAGCAACCATGAAGGTTGCATTTTTCTTTATATGTAAGAACCTCCTTGTTGGTAGAAAAAAATAATAAGAAATGTCATCGTTCTGACAGGACTTTTAATTACGAAATAATATACGAAAACGTAATGTTTTAAACTATTGGTTTTATTTCAACCATTTATCGAGATTAATCGGGACGTGATTAACCTGGATCCACTGAGATCTGAGCCCAGCAGTGGGCTAACCTAACCTAACCGGTACCTTAATATAGTTAATCCCGAGAAGTGACAAAAAGCGAAGATTTAAAAACAATAAATTTTGCTTTATTTTATACCGTTGCAACATCGTCTGCGTCATATAAGTAGTAGTCAGTTTCCAGGTTTTGTTATAAATAGTTATAATGCGCTATGGATGTGATCACATTGAAAATTACATTTTTAGTATTATTACATAGCTTAACGCTTAAATGCATCTTGTTGCCAAATGTATACATACCACGTTTCGCGTTATTTTATTGAAGTCGTGTGTTATGTGTTTCCGAACGCACTTTGACGACCATAGATAATAAATATATTGAGTGTCAAAAAAGTAATTATTATACCATTTTTTTATACCAGATTTTTTTCATCATTTTTTATGTTATATGTATCTAAATACCTACCAGGAAAAACATTTTTTCCAGGCCGCAATAAAAAACCATGCATTTAAGGGTTTAAGGGTAAATGAATTTTCGAAATTGGTTCAGTAGATCCAAAGATTACCTACAAACATCACGACATTACGTCTTTGATTATATCATTCTGTTTGAAATGTTGTCTCCTAACTTCATAGGTGTAACAAAAACAACGAAATCCACTTTAAATTTATTTATTTACAACAAAATTCGTGAAAATATAAGAACACGACTAACGCCAAGCCGTGTACATAATATTACAACAATTATAAATAAATTACAAATAAATGATATCACTTATATTTACTTAGAAAATAATTGATTACAACAGTACTAAATCGAAATGCAAAAATACAAAAATAATCATTAAAAAAAATTAAATCAATTTGAGATTCTCGAAAATTGTACTTCAGAACTATAATCTCACAACTCAAAAAAAGACAGTATTTTTGTAGTATTGGAAAAATATGATTCTTGTTTTTATCTGAAAAGACCCATAACGAATATTTTTCAGTCTCATCTTCATCTTATTAGTAGGATCAAACGATATAGTTTTTTTTTTTGAGTTGTGACACTATTGGTGTGTAGATAAATATCAGATATTTTAATAGGAATTTATTAAGGACTGGCAAGATAATGATCAGGGAACATATTAAAACTAAATTAGAAATAGATTTGCAATAACAATCAATGAAAATAAGTAATTTTTAACCATGGAAAAACTAAGGTGATTTACGAAATCAATATAATCTGTTTTGAAACTAGGAAACTCTTATTTAAGAGATTATTATCCATCGTTGTAAATAAAAGAAATATGCTATAGAAATAAAAAAAAATGGTCTTTATTCGAGCACCGACTATAAAAAGATTACACCATTCGATTTAAATAAAAACAAAATCGAATTATACTAATCGAGATCTTCATTAAACTTAAATTCATTAGAAAATTGAAAAAAAAAAAAATAGGAATGTAAATTTGATTAAAGATTAGTTTTAAAGAACTTATTTTTATTCAACATTAAATATACTAACATCAATAATAATAGCAAAAATATTATTTATGAAAAATAATTGTGCATTTTCTCGAACATGGCTTAAACACAGGTACTAAGTAAATAATAATTAAAGCTTAATAATTAATAATAATACAAACTAGACCACACGTCGCTAAGTTAAAATTAATTATTAAAAACATTTTATGGGTTTTCATAGTAAAGGAGCTTTGTATGATATTTTTGAATTTAGTCAAGTCTTTCAAATTTTGACATCGTGTTTCTTGTTCGAAATTTTAATCAATAATTTCCTCGATTAAACCTTAAATGGACAATGTTGTTTTTAAACAACATACTAAACATCACCGATAAAATTAACCTTCCTTTAATTTTTGTGTTAATTTTGACAGCTAGTTCTTATTTCTGAACGAATTTTGTACTTTAAAAAAATCAAATAAAATTATAATAAATTCATGTCTAGTTTTTTTTATCCATTTTTCCTAGACAGTAATACATTACACAAATATATTTTTTAAAACGTGAAACAAAAATCGTCCATTTAAGGGTTAAGTATGAAATTAATATTTACTATGAGATTGAATACGAGTATGTCTAATGTCGAAAAATCTACATCAATATCCCTATTCTAAACAATAAAGAATTAGAAAAGCATTTGATTTGTAAAATTTTCTTAATAAAAATAATTTTACAAAAGATACTCAAACAAGATAGTGATTAGAATCTAGATTCAAGTATGTCACAGTTGCGATATCTAGTGACATTTGACATACACAAACGAGTGTTTAAACATAATGTAAGACGACTCTTGTGTAAATTCACTTTAAGCTACAATAGCTCCCATACTATAATTATCTAAAATGATATACGACCACGGTAGGATGATAATGGCCATAAAATACTCATAAAAATACTGTTTTCTTATTAATTTGATTCTGTTGTACTTTGAAAACCATAAGAATGTTTTTAATAATTTACACACTACTAAATTTCAACAATATGTATATCATAATATATAGACAACGATTTATATTATTGCTTTTATATATTTTAAATATACCCTTAATGAAATGCAATCCAAAACGTGGAACTCGAACTCACATCACGACAAGTGATCGAGACCACTCAATTAATTAAATATCGTGGTGCATAGTTAACGGAATTATGCATCAAAGTAATAATTAAAACACTCGCTTTAATTAGTTCCTTAACACATTTCTCAGATCGTTGTTCATTTATTGTCTAATGAGATTAAACATTTGCTGGAATAGTGTCACAAAGAAAATATAGGCTTATTCAGACACTCGCGGTTTTCTATACTACTTTCATGCATTTTCAACGGGTTCTTACCACGATATTTAATTAATTGAGTTGTCTCGATATGTCAACGTTGTTGCAAACGTCATGATCACGAGAAGACTGGATACTGCGGGTCGATTTAAGAGCAAACAAATCTGTCTACCCTCGCACTCGTTCGCTTTTGGGTAGTAGAACTCAATTAATTAAATATCGTGATAAGAACCCGATGAATATGCATGAAAATATAGGGTCCAAAATGACCCACAATATTCAGAATATTTAGTACTTACGATGATAAATGTTATTGTTAAGTTTTAAGGCAATCAGTGGGTCTATCACAGCTTTGTATCGTTATCGTAAATGAACTAAAATTTTTTGACATTTTGTTTACGATTACGAATTTCCTTAGAAAGAAACGTGGTTGTGCGCATGACCACTAATTGTCATAATTTTGAATAGTTTGTGTAAGGCTTAGTACACAATGGAGATTTTTTTATAAATGCAGAAAAAAATATGAAAACATCAAGATAAATCTTCTTTCGATCTGTGGATTCTAATAACAATCGTTCGTCACTAATTTGAAAATAAGTTGGAGACAATTTGGAAGAGTTCTGGAGTTTTTGCATGGAGACTACTTGCTATACATAATATCGTTACACAGAATGTGTTTAATGCATTTTTAGTAATTTAACGGTGATTGATTTAAATATTTAACAATGTGAAAAATTTTAGAATGTATTCTAAGCCTTTAAATATTTCCATGGTAACGAAACCGAAAAAATAACAAGTTAAAATTGGTATTACAGACAATTTTAGGATATTAATTATGAATAATTCGTCACTTGTTTATCCGAGTTTATCGTTTATAAACGTCAAATGAAAAAGGTACCTTTCGGAGTATCTTAAATGATTTTTAAGTTTACAAAGTTGAAATAAAGAACGGATATCGTGCCTAAATATCGAATGTAATGAAAACTATGTGAACAAAAATTCACTATTGTAGCGAGAAAGTCAAAATTGTTACGTTTTTGTACTATCTTAGATTTTTATCACTTTGAAAATGTAATAGTACAAACAAAATAAGAGTTCATTTCATTAGGTACTGGAAAGTTAAGTATTATAATAAGGAAAATCAAAAATAAACTACAATTCCGAAAAATAACATGTTAATGTTGCACTCGGTGGCTACTGGGAGGCAATGCTTTTTCAGGAACTCTTAGCATCGATATACCTCGCACGCTATGATATGTCCTTCAAAGAAATTCAATAAGCTCTTTTATGGTAGGCGCCAGGCTGTTGATGGCAGCAAATCTCGCAAGTCACAGTAGCTGGTAGGACCGTTAAGAGTGTAGGAGAATACCGAACACAAAAAACGTGATACATGGATGTTATATAAAAATGATTACCTTAACTTTGTTATTTCATAAATTAAAACAAATAAAGAACAAAAAGTCATAAATTTTTTAATTACATTTATAACGTAAAGCAACATGTATAGTTTTTCATCTTTACACTTAAACGTTCAATTTGTAGTAAATACTATTATACGTTTTACTAGTATTCATAGACTTCAAATTCGTTCTAACACTCACAGCATCTTGCTTTTAAAAGCTGCTAATTTTAATTTACAAACTACAAACTACTATAAAGACCACTAGGTACTCCAATTTTATTTAAACAAATTTATATTAGCTCCATGTAAATTGAATAAACTTTGATTGACAATACGTCAAATGAGCTAGAAAAACAGTTAAGTTAGTCAGGTCACGAGAATAAAGGGTTCCGTATCCCGTCCCAAAACATCAAGCAATCAACAAATTATACTTTAATTTGTCCGACAGACCTTTTTTTAAAAAGACCCATCTAGTGATATTCCGTAAGTTCGATTGAAAAATCAATCGATTAATGCCAACACTGTTACAGAGACTAAGGTTTATTATTTTGAATTTTTTAACTCTAAAAAATTGTTTTTATGCTTTGTTTTTTCTTGGGATCCACTCGTGGTATTTTTTTCATTTGGTTTTATTTGAAACAATTTTGTGAAAACAATCAATTTAATTTTTTCTTCATACCTAGTATGTACTTTTAAGAGTTTATAGTAAATTGGCAAAATGATTCTATTTTTTATTTTTCTTTACATTTTACTGAGTTTGGAATATTTTGTGATATGCAGTAGGCAGTTCAATATTATTCTCAAGCATTACTGATTGCGATTGAGTCCTAAGTTCTTAAAACAATAAATTTTTAAACATTATTATTTTGATTTACAAACAAACACTTTGATTTTGTTTAGGATATATATTGTTTTTTGTGGCAAATGTCAATAAATGACATTGTGAAATAGAGATGTAACGAATAGTTATTTGACCGAAAATAAAAAATTCTGTGTTCCGAATTCCGAAACAGTGGCGTGCAGTTCGAAAATGGTTTGCATAGCTTATCTTAAGAAGTTTGAATTTAATCATTGAAGTATTCGTTGTTATTTATTTTTGGTATCTTTCCAACTATATTTAGGTGATAATTCAAATATAAATTAAGGTAAATCTTTTTAGATCTCTCTTTTATCGTCTTTTGTATGAGGAATGCTCAGAATTTTTTTTAAGATGATCCCTTTATCTTCCTCTTAAGACTAGCTTCCCACTAGTACTACGCGAGGTGAAACTCGTCATTTTTATTCGAATCTTACGCTTTAACCTACGTGTCGTTTCGTAAGAACTTTTTTGGAAAACGTTATGTCGCTTTTAAATGGGCTTCCCTGTCTCCGCTTCAGCGTTCCTCGAGCAATATATTTTGTCCGTCAATAAGGTTTGAGAAGAGGACTAAAGTGTAGCTAAAATTGGGCGACAACTTCACAGCATCTCTTGAAATCAAAGTATCCATGAGTACTGGTTACCACTTACCAACAAGTGGGCCTACTGCACGATAGTCGGCCGTAACGCTGAAAATTTATCGGAAACTTGGAACATCTCTATTTTGTTTACGATACGGTGTTTTTGTGATGCAGTTTTAAACAAAATTGTTACGAAATGTCATCTATGTGACATGTCTCAAAAAAAATCATTATAGTTAATAAAATATGAGGGTCTGTTTGTAAACTTCAAAAGTTTTTAACCTAAATTTATTTCCATACATTTGAAAACTACTTTCGTTTCTCTGTTTACTACATCTCATTCACTTCATTCTGAAAAATTGTTATCCACTTAGAAAAAATAAGAGTTACCAAGTAATATTTTTCATAAATAAAATAATGGAAAATATAATTTAGAACTGTGGAAGATTGATGAAGAAGATCATTTTAGATCAAATAACAAAAGCGAACGGTCAAAACTTTTTCTAACTTTTTGAACGGGCAAATCCATATACTGCATCTTGTTCATCTTTAAATTTGAAGTTGTCAATTAGAAATTTGCCAAAGCTGATGATACACTAACGAACAAAAATATATTTTTTACTTAAAAAGACGGACTAGCTGACCGCCCACTTGGTGGTAAGTGGTCACTGTCGCTTATGAAACTCTACCCAATTAGGGACATAACAAGATATAATCAAATGTTGCTTCCAATGGATTATTCGATTAGATTACAGATAGTACCTAGTATATCAGCATTGTTATTCTATTATGAAAGTTATAGAAATAAATAAGTGTGACATTCTGGATACATTTTGAGAAACTTATTATTTACTAAACTTATTCAGACACTCGCGGTTTTCTATAATACTATCATGCATTTTTGAACGGGTTCTTACTCAATAAATTAAATATCGTGGTAAGAACCCGTTCAAAAATGCATGATAGTATTATTATTTACTGCTAATAATAAACAAAATCTTCTTGAACCCGCGTTAATATCAGTGACGTTTTAAATATTTATACAAATACAGAGATAGACAGCGGGAAGCGACTTTACTTTGTAGTATGTAGTGATAATGATGAGTTGGCTCGCATAACATCGTTTGCATGGGGAGGAAAGTGTATATCACATAAAAAATAGCATTCTTGACCACTGTTCAATAGCCATTGAAAGCTCCGGGATAATCCTTTCACCGAATACTCATTGAATAACTAACCGTCATAGAACTGACAAAAATGTTGTCAATAGACAGATGCTACATGTACATGTACTTACGCTACATGTATTTTTGACTCTCACCAATGGTGATACATGTTTGTATGATGTGACTGAACCGCGATTCTCATCAATCTAAATACATAATTGTTAAAAATCATTGTGTGTCATAAAATATGTGTATTCTGGTTCATGCATGTTCAGGATCATTTTTTCATCTAATGTGTACTTCGCTTTACAATAAATGGTAAAATTATTAAAGTTTTTCCGTAATACCAATTTTATGAAAAATGACGTCATTCGATGTGAAAATAGACGATTACGATAAACGACGCGTCCTGTAATAGCCCCACAGGTTCCTATAGTAGATCCCAGTATTTGTTGCCCAAATTCACACATACTATAAAACATAAAGCTGTTTTCGACCGACTTTTTAAAAGGAGATAATCAATTCGACTGTTTTTTTGGTATTTCTTTATTAAATAAATCGATTTTATGTTAGAACACTTAGGACATTATCTAATAAAAAATTGATAAAGATTTGACTGGTTTAAGTAGTTGAAAAATGGAAGTCAGTCGTTTTCATTTTTGAACAATCATGTTATATGCTAGTCAGGTTCTCACAAGATATGACATAAATTATTGTATGTTAATAAATTTTGAAAGACAAAATTGTTTTGTATACTTTTATCGCCACATATTTTGAAAAAAAAAACACTTTGGAATATAGTCAATATACACTCCATGTATTTTTTTGGTTTGTGACACTATTACCAGAAAAGTTACTATATATATTTAAAATTTATGGCCACTTTTGCTGGAAATATACAGCGGCCTTAGCAATAAAAGAAAAAAATATAATAAAAAGTATAATATAATATCAATTAGGAATTATCAGTAATTAATATAATAATATATAAGAAATGATTAAACTTATTGGTCTTTTAGAATTTACTAAATCAAAGATAATTTTTACAAGCTTAATATTAACTTGCACTGGATGTGATTATGTAAGTACGGGTGGAATCTTGCAAGTTGAATTTTGCACGCAGATATCGCGTGACAATGCAATAATATGGTACCATGGAGCTGATCTGATGATGGAGTCATAGGAACTCTGGTACTAAACAAGATAGACCCGTCAAGTTTGTGCTCGTTTTACTTGTATTAGCTAGTACTCTACTGCTACATGATATTCAAGATCTTAAAAGCTTAAACAGTATTAAAACAGGAATCGGGGAAGTTTGTCAAATTTAGCTTGCATTCCACCCGAATTTACATAGTTACATCCAGTGCAAGTTAATATAAAGCTTGTACAAATAATAAAATGGAATGATAATAGTAAAAATATATATGGGAATATTAGTTGTACTAAAAAAATATATGTTCACATTAAATTAATACAGGATCTAAAAATATTATCAAGATTTTTTTAGGATTAAAAATAGGACATTTGTAATAAACTACGAAAAAATAATATGTATTTTGTACTTTGCGTTTTTAAAGCATTCTACTTCAAATAACTATGGCTAAATGTTATTTTATTTTTCGATATAGGAATACTATGTTTATATGCTATTTTAAGCTTCATTTTATACTTACTACTTAATATAATGTATTATCCATAGATTACACCTCAATAAGTATATTTAACGTTTTTTAGACCGTTTGGACCGATTTGGTTGAATCTTTTTTTTTCATATTAAAGGATGGTATTTAATTTTGATTAACATAAGAACTTTTGAAGCTATATTTAAAACATAATTTTTTAGTACGAATTTGACGATTTACCTACTGTGCGTGTTTTCGGTATTCTTGTCCCGAAAACCAATTTCGATGATTGTTTTTTTATTTGAAAATAAATCCTTTTGACTCATTCTCATGTATTTAAGATGTGACTAGTAATTTCTGTGCTATTATTCATTTTAATCAAAAATATTACTTGTTTAATTCAAGACTTTTTTTGAAGTAGTAGTGGCCGAGTGGTCGAAGCGCGTCTTTCTGTACGGGAGGTCGCGGGTTCAAATCCGGCCGGCTTGTACCTCTAAATCTAAATGTGAAAAAGATTTATGTGCAATTTTTCACAACATCACTGGCTAAAAACGGTGAAGGAAAACATCGTGAGGAAACCTGCATGTCGGAAAAGGGTTCTAAAAATCCTTTGAAGATATGTGAAGTCCCCAATCCGCACTGGGCAAGCGTGGTGGACTATGCCTAATCCCTCTTCTGAGGAGACCTGAGCCCAACAGTGGGCAGTAATGGGTTTGGTACAGATTATGATGCAATGCAGCCCGGCCCGTCTTAATGTGCGTGTGGCGTTATCTATGGATAGCCTTATATACTGGCTAATATTAAAGCTATCATGAATTCTCGTAATTTTATTATGGCGTTGGTGTATTCAAAAATTCATGTTTTCACCATCTTATTAAATGGTGAATGGTTACTGTTGTTATCTTATTATGAGCTGTAAATATCTTTTAATATTTAAACAAAAGATTTAGTTTGATTGTTTGATAATTAATACACAAGATGATTTGTTAATGATAGTATACAGGGTGGATCTGTAACTTTGGACAATCTGACGTGGGTGACTTGTTGAAATAAAACATAGAACCACTTTTCTTTTAGAAATTGGCTAAAAAAAATTTTTCATCATAGTATGGAAGTCCGCAACGATAGTCTTACGTTTTCTCTGTACGACCCTGACGCGCGAGATCCTAAATCGCGGTATCAACATTTGCAGCATTCGTCGCAAATATACGACATCTGAAATCTACTACAGCGGGCTTCGGCCTGACCACCATACACTACCTCGCCCGCAACGAGATCTCCCTTTGATCACTAACACTATTTTCCATCCAATGTCAGAAAAAAAAGTTTAACAAATCCAAAAAATAAAAATGGTGTTAGTTGTATTTCGACAGGTCATTCACCTCGCGTCAGATTGTCCAAAGTTACAGATCCACCCTGTATATTATGTTATAACGACCGTTTAAAACTTATCTATCTTATATAATAGTGGTAAATTATTTTCTTCTACTGAACACCAATTAGTATGACTAACTCGCTTGATGGTAAGCGTGCGTTTTAAAATATACAGGGTGGATATTATACTTCAAGCCGAAGTGTGAATGTCGAAATGTTATAACCACTTTTGATATTGAAATCGGTTAAACTTATTCTATACAGGGTGAATTTTTGAAAAGCTTCCAGGGAAAATACTTGAGATAATACTTATAGCAAATTTTGCTGAAAGGCAGCTTGGAGAATATTATCCACCCTGTATCAAGAATTAAAGATGGTAGAATTTTTATTTTGTAACACAGTTTTTTGGGGTAAATAATTTTAATGTTATTTATACAGGGTGTATGTAAATTATTTGCTATATTTTGTATGTCGTAAATTTATAAAATAATCATTAATTAATTTAAATAATAATAAATTTGAATTTAAGATACTTTTTCTGAAATTATTATATTTTTATTCTCATTGTATTTTCTTTACATTTACATAATTATTCAATAAATAGTATTTATTATCATTTATGCATTTAATTTACATTCTAATTATTCTGAATTTGTGCTGTAAATGTTGAAATAAATTTTGAAACACCCTGTACTTATACGTACTTCCGGTTTAGTGTCTCAGCGCGTCGTAGTTTTTAACCGTTTCCGGTATCGCGTTCGGCTCGACAGGAACTTTCTGCATCAATTCTTGAAGATTACGAACGTAGCTTAACTTCTTGAAGAATTTTGAACTGAAAAAGAAATTAAAATTATGGTTGGATGGTATGGATTATACAGGGTGTCCTAAAACTATGCGACATGAACGGTAACTACCTTAAATATTAGAGAAAGGATGTTTTGTTTAAAGGAAACCTAATTTTATTTCGTACTAATAATACTGCATTTAAATTATTTGGTTTGTCTGAAAATTGAACTAACAAAATCGGCAAAATTCAACATTCTGTATCTTTATGATACCAATCGAAAGAACAGTTAATAAACAATAATCTTTGCTAACAAACACAGTGTCTTATACAGGGTGGATCTGTAACTTTGGACAATCTGACGTGGAGTGAATGACCTGTCGAAATGCAAGTTAGCACCATTATTATTGTGCTATTAATGAAAACTTGAATTTTTTCGTTTTAATTTTTTGTGAGAAATATATTATTTTTGAAAATAAACTTACCTCACAAAGGGCTTCGTTAATATCACGAATGATTTCAACCAAAACGTGGGATGAACCAAATATAGATGTTTTAAACTCTTGCGTAATCTGAAAACAAACTTAGTATAAGTTATTACTTATTACTATTAAAATGTATAAGTCTAATATTACCTCCCGTCTACACCTATCTTACCTCCTGTCTACACCTATCTTACCTCCTGTCTACACCTATCTTACCTCTTGTCTACACCTATCTTACCTCCTGTCTACACCTATCTTACCTCTTGTCTACACCTATCTTACCTCTTGTCTACACCTATCTTACCTCTTGTCTACACCTATCTTACCTCCTGTCTACACCTATCTTACCTCTTGTCTACACCTATCTTACCTCCTGTCTACACCTATCTTACCTCTTGTCTACACCTATCTTACCTCCTGTCTACACCTATCTTACCTCTTGTCTACACCTATCTTACCTCCTGTCTACACCTATCTTACCTCTCGTCTACACCTATCTTACCTCTTGTCTACACCTATCTTACCTCCTGTCTACACCTATCTTACCTCTTGTCTACACCTATCTTACCTCCTGTCTACACCTATCTTACCTCTTGTCTACACCTATCTTACCTCTTGTCTACACCTATCTTACCTCTTGTCTACACCTATCTTACCTCTTGTCTACACCTATCTTACCTCTTGTCTACACCTATCTTAACTCCCGTCTACACCTATCTTACCTCTTGTCTACACCTATCTTACCTCTTGTCTACACCTATCTTACCTCCTGTCTACACCTATCTTACCTCTTGTCTACACCTATCTTACCTCTTGTCTACACCTATCTTACCTCCTGTCTACACCTATCTTACCTCTTGTCTACACCTATCTTACCTCTTGTCTACACCTATCTTACCTCTTGTCTACACCTATCTTACCTCCTGTCTACACCTATCTTACCTCTTGTCTACACCTATCTTACCTCATGTCTACACCTATCTTACCTCCTGTCTACACCTATCTTACCTCTTGTCTACACCTATCTTACCTCCTGTCTACACCTATCTTACCTCTTGTCTACACCTATCTTACCTCTTGTCTACACCTATCTTACCTCTTGTCTACACCTATCTTACCTCTTGTCTACACCTATCTTACCTCTTGTCTACACCTATCTTACCTCTTGTCTACACCTATCTTAACTCCCGTCTACACCTATCTTACCTCTTGTCTACACCTATCTTACCTCCTGTCTACACCTATCTTACCTCTTGTCTACACCTATCTTACCTCTTGTCTACACCTATCTTACCTCTTGTCTACACCTATCTTACCTCTTGTCTACACCTATCTTACCTCTTGTCTACACCTATCTTACCTCTTGTCTACACCTATCTTACCTCTTGTCTACACCTATCTTAACTCCCGTCTACACCTATCTTACCTCTTGTCTACACCTATCTTACCTCTTGTCTACACCTATCTTACCTCTTGTCTACACCTATCTTACCTCTTGTCTACACCTATCTTAACTCCCGTCTACACCTATCTTACCTCTTGTCTACACCTATCTTACCTCTTGTCTACACCTATCTTACCTCCTGTCTACACCTATCTTACCTCCTGTCTATAAGTTTGTAACACTCGTGCAGCCAGTGGAACCCTGGCAGCCTCCTCCGGCCGGCGCTGCCGTGGAGGTAGACCAGGATGTAGTCCTCGGTCACGAGACGTTCTAACGTCCATATCACGTAACTGAAGAGAGTGATACGTTGTTTTGTTAGTTGGTTAAAGTTAGTGCATAGTTTATGAAATTTGTTAATATAACGAACCATATTTCTTTTGGAATCGTTTTGTGAAATTTGCACTTTGTGATTATTGGAGTTTTACAACGGATTCATTTACTATAGGGGAATTTCACGTGAAGCGGACAAAGAAAAATATGTCGGGTCGTGGATTTTGGTGAAAGTTGGAAGTTTTGTACTTCAGTGGAAATTATAAAAATCTGCATAATTATTTTTGATTTTTTTGGTCTGGTTTTTATTTTATGCGATCTTAAAAAATCGTCAAATTCGGAGAAAGGTTTTTTTCGAAAGGATGTTTTTGGTTTAATTTCAATAAATTTATTATGAAACAAGTATTGGGTATTGCAGATAATATTTTTTTCTTTTATTAAAAAAAATCGTATTCGAAATTTGAATTTTTTTTCGAACATTAAACCGGAAGTGAATATTTCAAATTCATTTTTTTCAAAGTTCTTCCCCTTTAATTTTTTTTATTTATACCTCAAATTAAAGCTTATATTATAAAGAAAATAGTATTTAAAGAATTAGAATGGTATCTCTTTTTGTTTAGGAGGTGTGTGAATAACAGTGAGACGGGACCGCGCGGCGAGTTGTATTACGTAGTTTCTTATTGAGTAAATCTCAACGAATTGTTACATTTTATTACAACAACTTGTAGAATTAAAATGATAAAATGTTTAAGACACAAAATTAATTAATACAATTACTAAATTTTACTATATTTCATACAACTTTTATAACAATGTCAAGAAATTTTGTTTTGTTTGGTAACTTAATGATTGTAGGTACCGTATTATTTGAAATATTAATTTCACTGATATACAACATAGGACAATTTTAATTAACATGAAATACACGATATTTCTATGGTATTTACTCAGATAAGGAATAATATAATATTATTCAAAACATATTCCAAAAAAATCTACAGTTTTTCTTTTATTTAGTAATGAAAATTGATCATAGTATGTTATTCTTGAGATATTGACATAATTTAAAATGTTGTTTTCTTTGGTTCTAATAGAGGTACATATTTTTGTGATACATCATTTTCATGTCAAACCAAACATTTCGTCGGCGTACGTGGATAAAGCATTTTAGTGTTTTTTTTCTTGACTTGTTTTACGAATTTCGTTGTTTCAACCTAAATGCTTATAAATTCTAAACTAAATATCGCTTATATTACTTCTGAATAAAGTATCTTTCTAACAGTGAAATTAGTTTTGAAATCGGTTCAGTAGTTTTTAAGTTATCTCGTTACAAAATAAATACAAAATTCCGTCCATGTCACCAAGTCAACTGAGTGAAGGAGGAGAAGAAGACGTAGATACTTAATCCGATTAAAATCTATTTACTCATCGATTGTACATAAAATAATATTTAATACTAAAATATAGTTGACAGACACGAATTTTAAGAACTATTAACTGAAGGAAATGTAATTTTTTGCTACCTTTCGTTACCTACAATCATTAAGTTACCAAACAAAACAAAATTTCTTGACATTGTTATAAAAGTTGTATGAAATATAGTAAAATTTAGTAATTGTATTAATTAATTTTGTGTCTTAAACATTTTATCATTTTAATTCTACAAGTTGTTGTAATAAAATGTAACAATTCGTTGAGATTTACTCAATAAGAAACTACGTAATACAACTCGCCGCGCGTCTCACTGTTATTCACACACCTCCTAAACAAAAAAAGATACCATTCTAATTCTTTAAATACTATTTTCTTTATAATATAAGCTTTAATTTGAGGTATAAATAAAAAAAATTAAAGGGGAAGAACTTTGAAAAAAATGAATTTGAAATATTCACTTCCGGTTTAATGTTCGAAAAAAAATTCAAATTTCGAATACGATTTTTTTTAATAAAAGAAAAAAAAAATTATCTGCAATACCCAATACTTGTTTCATAATAAATTTATTGAAATTAACCCAAAAAATCCTTTCGAAAAAAACCTTTCTCCGAATTTGACGATTTCTTAAGATCGCATAAAATAAAAACCAGACCAAAAAAATCAAAAATAATTATACAGATTTTTATAACTTCCACTGAAGTACAAAACTTCCAACTTTCACCAAAATCCACGACCCGACATATTTTTCGTTGTCCGCTTGACGTGAAATGCCCCTATAACCTTCCTCGATAAACGGACTAACAAACAATGTAATAATCTTCTTATATATAAAAATGAATTGCTGTTCGTTAGTCTCACTAAAACTCGAGAACGACTGAACCGATTTGGCTTATTTTAATCTTGAAAAATTCGTAGAAGTCCAGGGAAGGTTTAAATGGTGAGAAAATTTCCTTATGTGACGCAGACGAAGTTGTGTGGGCCAGCTAGTTTAGAATAGATTGTAAAACTATTAGTGTTTAAAATTTATAAAAAAATGCTTAAAGATTTAATCACACAGCGGAAAACTTTGTTTTTGACCAGTTCCCAAAGAGAAGAAAGAGTTCCCGCATAACTTCGGTTTTACTGGACCGATTTCAATGATTCTTCTATCATACGAAAATTAAAAGTCCTCCCACTAGTTTTTTTTTTCAAGATCCAACAGGTATTGTCTACTCACAGAAACAAATTATCCATGACGTATGTATAGTCCTGCCTCGAGTTGTCTGGCAGATGGCACGCGCTGAACACGATAAGCGCGGCCCCGTGAGAGTCGTAGCCGCCGTGAGAGAGGACTCGCTTGTACGGCTCTATTACCTGAGGAAAATAATGGCAAGTTGTGGTAAGTAACGACAAGTTGTTGTAAGTAACGTCAAGTGTGGTAAGTAACGTCAAGTGTGATAAGTAACGTCAAGTGTGGTAAGTAACGTCAAGTGTGGTAAGTAGCGTCAAGTGTGGTAAGTAACGTCAAGTGTGGTAAGTAGCGTCAAGTTGTTGTAAGTAACGTCAAGTGTGGTAAGTAACGTCAAGTGTGGTAAGTAACGTCAAGTTGTGGTAAGTAAAGTCAAGTTGTGGTAAGTAAAGTCAAGTTGTGGTAAGTAAAGTCAAGTTGTGGTAAGTAAAGTCAAGTTGTGGTAAGTAAAGTCAAGTTGTGGTAAGTAACGTCAAGTGTGGTAAGTAACGTCAAGTTGTGGTAAGTAAAGTCAAGTTGTGATAAGTAACGTGAAGTGTGGTAAGTGACGTCAAGTGTGGTAAGTAACGTCAAGTTGTGGTAACGTCAAGTTGTGATAAATAGCGTCAAGTTGTGGTAAGTAACGTCAAGTGTGGTAAGTAACGTCAAGGGTGGTAAGTAACGACAAGTTGTTGTAAGTAACGTCAAGTGTGGTAAGTAACGTCAAGTGTGATAAGTAACGTCAAGTGTGGTAAGTAACGTCAAGTGTAGTAAGTAGCGTCAAGTGTGGTAAGTAACGTCAAGTGTGGTAAGTAGCGTCAAGTTGTTGTAAGTAACGTCAAGTGTGGTAAGTAACGTCAAGTGTGGTAAGTAACGTCAAGTTGTGGTAAGTAAAGTCAAGTTGTGGTAAGTAAAGTCAAGTTGTGGTAAGTAAAGTCAAGTTGTGGTAAGTAAAGTCAAGTTGTGGTAAGTAAAGTCAAGTTGTGGTAAGTAACGTCAAGTGTGGTAAGTAACGTCAAGTTGTGGTAAGTAAAGTCAAGTTGTGGTAAGTAAAGTCAAGTTGTGGTAAGTAGCGTCAAGTTGTGATAAGTAACGTGAAGTGTGGTAAGTAATGTCAAGTGTGGTGTTCCGGTATACCTTCATATCACATAGCCTGTGTCCTGGCGGCTGCGGGCTGGCCACCGACCGCCAGTCGCGCTCGTGCCTCAACTCCTCGGCCGCGGAGTACTCCGGGATGAGCTCGCTGCTCTCACTCGCCGTGTTCGTGGATTTGGACCTGGAGTCATGTCATCATTACTCAGCTGAAAGCTTTATATTAACTTGCACTGGATGTAACTATGTAAGTTTGGGATGGAAAATTGAAAGTTTAGTTTGACAAACTTTGGGGATAAACGAATTTGCCAAAATTACAATGACTTACTAATGGGATCTTAACAAAATATGTAATTGACAGAACGTATTTCAAACAAAAAAATAATCATTGGTATTGTTGTATATGCATCAGTCCTATGTATAATCTGTGCTTGTAGTACATACTCTGTGACCTTGACATAGAGTAGTAAATAAAGTTTAGTGTGCTCAGGACTGGCTTTCATTACACACCTGTGTCCCGATCTAATACTGTCCCGATCTAATAGGTATCGATGGAACGAAGTTCCTTCCGATTAAAAGATATCTTATAATTTTTTTTCCTAATTTTTTTTACGCGCGATAAGGAACGTGTTTTAAAAGACTTTGATCACAGCGCCATCTTGCGATAATCATCTAAAACAAAAGTGTCGTAACAACTTTTCGTAAGAATTTTTTCCGTCGCCCCCTTTCACAACGCGCGATAAGGAACTTCGTTCCAAAAATAATCATTGGTATCGATTCACCCAAAACAGAAATATGTTTATAATAATAATTTTATTACTAAACTAATAACGACCGACTTCCGTAGAAAAGTTGTCCGTTAAAAATTCACATTTTTTAAACACACATCCAAAAGTAATTTAACAATCCTAAAAAAACCATCACCATCACCTCTCTTCAGACACCAGAATCATTCAAATCGATCAACACAAACTAAGTTTTGATAGAACATAAAAAAGTACGACGAATTGAGTACCTCCTCCTTTTTGGGAGTCAGTCAAAAACATCTCATCTCTTACTTTACCTTTTATCATCATCTTCGCTATGTTCAGGGTTGGACGTGACCTCTATCTCGGGAGGCTCTTCCTCCGACTCCATGGAGCAAACGCTGACGCTGTCCAGGCTGCAGCGGTCTTCCTCTGGAGGCTGGTCAGTTACGTCATGAATAATTATCTATTACTTCATCAGTACATATTATAAAACAAAGTCGTATTCGCCTGTCTGTCTCTATGTATGCTTGGATCTTTAAAACTACGCAACAGATTTTGATGCGTTTTTTTAATAGATAAAGTGATTCTTAAGGATGTTTTATATGTATATTTTATTTTGAAAAAAATTTAGGATCTGTATGATAATATCGAATTTGTAACACAAGGTGTTAAACCGAAAACATGTTTGCGTGCGCTGCGAAAACTATTGATTATAGAATAAAGTGGGTTTGTAGGTCTTATTAGGATAGAATATAAAAAAACTTGAGAGGTGTTAAGGGACACCCGGATGGAACGAAGTTCCTTTCGATTAATTAGTGAGGGAATTGTAATAAAATAAAATATTTTGATCACAGCGCCATGTAGCATTAATCATCTGAAACAAAAAAGTGTCGTGCCAACTTTTTCATAAGAATTACCGTCTAGCCCCCTTTCGATAACGCGCGATGAGGAACTTCGTCCCAAAAAAGTACGCGTCAGCATATATCTAACTATCATAGTTTAGTCACAATAACCGCTTTAATGTTCATGGAACTATGTATGTTATGTATCTTAATATTAATCCTTATCCAAATGAAGCATTATGTTTTCCCAGGGGTATTTATTAATGTAGAAGTAAACTTTTTGTTTTATTCCAACCGGATATATCGTTGAGAAATTATCACGAGTATAACAACACAAAGAATTGGTACGCCCGCCGCTGTCTGCTTCTAAAAAATATCGCGACAACATCACAAGTTTTGTCTGAACCCCTTTGTGACGAAGTTATACTAATACTAATTGAGCCCTGACCACTGATAGCTTGGGTCGTAGAATCCACCTGCAGTGGCCCTCCGTTTTTTATATTGAATTTTAAAATTTTATTTTCTTGTAAATGTTTTTTAAAAATAGAATGAAAAAATAAGTGAATTTGGGCCGTAGGATCGTTCATCTAACATGCATTAAAAAAAAAAAACAAAAAAAAAATGAAGATATGAACAGTGGCGTGCACAGACATATTGGCCAGGGTATGCAGTTGTATTTTTTACATATTTTTCAGTACCATTTTTATCTTAACACACAATTTTATTTTTACTAATGTTTTTAATATTAAAAATAAACAAATGCGTATAGAAACCCTATAAAAATGTTTTTTTTTAATTAGGGAACCGAGATGTAAAATAGAAAACTTTTTATGCTTGCGATCCAGAAACTATTCACAATAGAACTTTATACTTTACGAATAGTTTACTTTATTATTATAGCTGAAATAATAGTTTTGTCAATGTGAGTATGAATATTTTTTCCTATACCCAATAGTGATAAAATTGAAGTAGACAAAAAATCTTGAATAGAATAGATACTGTATTTTAAATCATTATTAGTACTTAATAGTAATTAGTAATATTAGCATTATATCTATTTGAATAAAAAATCGTCATTATTTATTTTGAAAACGTTTATATCGATTTAAATTTTTCTTCAGTCTCAATAGATATCGCTAAGTACCTAATTTATTTTTAAAACCAGTTATTTACGGAAAACGTCCTTGAAACGAAAAAGTGACAAAGTTTATATTTGTCGTCAATAGATGTCGTTGAACGATTCGATCGATCCACTAAATCGCGGTGACGAGATGAGCACCAAAAATTATATTAATTCAAGGGACATTTAAAACTGGTATTTGCTATTTTGTGCTAAAACCGTAATCATACTACTAAGTACGGATATTATTTATTAAATTAACGAGTACGACTTACCTCTAATCTGAATCTTTGTGACGCAAACGAATTTGCGCGGATCAGCTAGTTAAAGTAGTTAATATCAATTAGATCATAATTCAAAATATTAACTATCAACTTCAATATTTCAATTCACATAGTCGAAATCTTAGCGCAAACCAAATTTACAATCAAACTACAAAAATAATAATTATTATAATAGAAAAGAACGCTCAGCTCAATTACCAGATAAAAATACGAATTTTGCTATTGAAATGTAATGAAAATCACAACAAACAAATCAGAAATGCCAATACATTATAAAGAACAATATTACCTTAGTTCACCGAAATCATCACTGATTTTTTTTTCACTATAATATTATCACTCAAACTTTAAAAATCAATATTAATTAACTTACATTCCAATATTATTGAGTTTGTCCACTTTTTGTACACTTAATCACACAAAAAAAACAAAAGCAACACAAAACAATCATATTTTAAACTCACTAAACACACAAAATTAACCAATAACTAAAATAAATGCAACATAACCTAAAATCTTTAAATCATAATAAACAATATGCCTAAAATCCGAATAAGTTACGCGCGAACTGTGCTCCGTCTCGTTCTTTTGCAAAATTGACAATTTCATTTCGCCGCATTAAGTGTAAGCTGTGATTATTAGCTCCTAAAAATTTGCCATACAATTCGGTTCGAATGTCAAAAGTTATGAATGCAAAAAATATTTTATCAATGAAAAGGTACCATTTTTCGGAAGCAATCCTACCTCGTGCTTCTCTCACCAGGGGCGCCACTGGGGTACTGTGTAATGACCCCGAATAACCGAAGCATGGAAAATTAGACCGTATTTTTGAGACTTTACGGTGTAAGTTTGATTGATGTGATTTTGTTTTTAGACATTTATTATTTGTTGGATGAGAATTTTCAAATGATGTGCGTCTTAGTATAACTATTATGAGTTAAGTGATGGTGTAGAAGTGGTAAAATATAATTTTGACTCTCAAAATGATGTAAATTGTAGATTTATTTATAAACATTTTTTTTATTTAATTTGACATTCGTGATATTCTGTTCACGGCTATGTTAGGGTATGCAGTGCTTCTTTGATTGTATGGACTGCACGCCACTGGATATGAATATACAGTATTGTGAAATGTGAGAATTTAGAGTAACTTTTACATACTCTTTGACTTGTTATTGCATGTTACAACCCATTACTACCCTCTGCTGGGTTCAGGTCTCCTCCGAAGGGTTAGGTGTAGTCCACCAAGCTTGTCCAGTGCGGATTGGGAATTTTACATATCATAGAAGGATTTTTAGAATCCTTTTCCGATATGCAGGTCTCTCACGATGTTTTCCTTCACCGTTAGACAGTAGTGTTGTGAAAAATTGCACATAGATCTTTTTCACATATTTAGAGGTACGAGCCGACCAGATTTAAACCCGCGATCTCGTATAGGCGTACGAGAATTTAGCGTTAATTTTGCATACTCTTTTACTTGTTTTTGCATAAAATATCTATGCACAATACTGTCTGAAGTCACAGTATTACGTAGATCGCTTGAATTTTAAAATAACATAGAGACTTTCGTTTGAAAACATGTATTGTTTGCGCGGAAACGTGTGAAACGACTGTTATGTACTTTGTTTTACTAATAAACCAACTGTTGATGTAATGCAATCACCTTGGCGTTGTGAAGCAAAGATAATTTGAATCTTAACGGTATAGTTTTAAAGTCGAATTTTCATTAATTTTAGACGTATTAGCCGACGTTAAATGTACAATTAAACTACGCTTTATGGTAAAAGTAAAAAAAACGAATGCAGTTTACATTGAATTTTTTAAATTAGTGTATGCACTGCTTATTGATTTATATGAATTGCACGCCACTGTTTCATACAAACATTTATTTAGAAGTTCACAACTGGACATAGTTTTCTTTAAAATTACACCAGACCGGTCAGTGGCGTGCAGTTGATAGAAGCAAATACGCATTGCTTACCCTAACCTAACAAACTATTTTAAAAACACTATAAAAATCGATTAAAGGTTTTAACCATACTAATACATATTATAAAGAAAGAAGGTTTGATTGTTTGTTTGTTTGTCTCGAACAGGCTCCGAAAGTGATGGTCCGATTTCAAAAATCATTTCAGTTTTAGAAAGTTCATTTATTGAGGAAGGCTATAGAATATACTGTTTCCCTTTGTGACTCAGACGAAGTTGCGCGTTTAATAGTAATACACTGACCATTATTATTTGCATGTATTTAGCGTAAAAGTGTAATACAATTTATTGTAAGATGTCAAATCGTATAAAAAAATACATTTTTGTTTACTGATTCACCATTCTTCATACACTCGCCATTTTTGTTCTGATACTCACGAGCTGTATTTTCCTGCGTTGCACGCTAGGGCTCCGCGGACTGGTGTGGCGAAGCGCTACGTTGCCCGTGTAAGGGTCCAGTAAGGCCTGGTACGTGGACCTGTCTTCCTGGGTCGATGAGGATACCACATCTGGAGATTCTAGGTCCTGGAGTTTGAAGATTTTAGAGCAAACTTAATTAATAATACTTGAGGAAAACATGTAGTTTGTTTGTTTGTTTTGTGTGTGTGTGTGTGTGTGTGTGTGTGTGTGTGTGTGTGTGTGTGTGTGTGTGTGTGTGTGTGTGTGTGTGTGTGTGTGTGTTTGTGGCATCATAGCTTAACGGGTGAACCGATTTTGAATTGTTTTTGTTTTTAAAAATAATTACTCATGAGCGTTCTTAGATATAAATTTCTTTAAACACTCGCGGTTATCTACATCACTTACATTATTACTAAACGGGTTCTTATAACGATTATTTTTAATTGAGTGGTCCCGATATTTCAGCACTGTTTCAAGCGCCATGATCACGGGAAGACTGAAGAACTGCGGGTAGGTCATTTAAGAGCAGACAAATCTGTCTACCCTCTTTCTCGTTCGTTTGCCGGTACCACTGGAACTCGAACTCACATTTCGACATACCACACTGACAGTATCGGCTGCCGTCTCAAAACTAGATTTTTTGGCTTTATTTTCGTCTAACACTGGATTCCACATACAGGATAGTTTGAAGCCGTCACCCCGATTAAAAGTGCTATTCCTCGAAATTTCAATAGCTTCCTTAACCAATAAAAATAATCGTGGTAAGAACCCGTTTAGTAATAATGTAAGTTTTTAGATATGTTGGGTGAAACTAAAATAATGAACTTACGTTTCTCATTCCTATAGCACTTGACATTTCTATGGGTAATTCAAAGTTGGGCATCGCTCGAAGATGAGACGGGGATTCGCACCATTCTGCCACCTGACACCATAAAAAACACGATGTAGATAAGGAAACTCCCGTTTCATTTCACACCTTAAATTAAGTAATAGTTTGACACCTAAAAATATTTGCTCATAGGCAGACGGGCTAACAGAGCCCTTTTTAGTAGTGCTGTACAATTTGGCCGTTTAAACCGGCCATAAAGTTTAACCAGGTTAATTAGTTCAGCAGCCAGCTAATTTATTCAAATTAACCGGTTAAATTAAATTAACCGGTTAAATTGATTAACTGGTTAACCGGTTAATTTTCAAAAGATTCTTAACATGGAATAAATCATTTATTTTTATTTTAAATTTATTTTTATTTTTAAATTTATTTTTATTTTTAAATTTATTTTTATTTTCAATTTATTTTTATTTTAAAATTATAATAAAAATTTTATTTTTTAATTTATTTTTAATTTATTTTTATTTTTCAATTTATTTTTATTTTTTATTTTTAAAATTTTAATATAAAAATTTTAATAATAAAATGAAATTTTTGATATTGTATTTTTAAATTATTTTTTTGTGATTGTTTTTTTAAAAATAGAATGTAAAAAATGAGCAAATAAATGAATACTAATAAAAAAAAAATATTTTTATTTTATTATTAAATTTTTAACATCAAAATTTTAAAAATAAAAAATAAAAATAAAAATAAATTGAAAATAAAAATAAATTTAAAAATGAAAATAAATTTAATATTAAAATTTTAAAAATAAAAAATAAAAATAAATTGAAAAATAAAAATAAATTAAAAAAATAAAAATAAAATTGTTATTATAATTTTAAAAATAAAAATAAATTGAAAATAAAAATAAATTAAAAAATAAAAATAAAAATAAAATTTTTATTTTAATTTTAAATAAAATTTTTATTTTAATTTTAAAATTAAAAATAAATTGAAAATAAAAATAAATTTAAAAATAAAAATAAATTTAAAAAAAAAATAATAATATTAAAATTTTAAAAATAAAAATAAAAACAAATTTAAAAATAAAAATAAATGATTTATTCAATGTTAAGAATCTTTGGAAATTAACCGGTTAACCAGTCAATTAATTTAACCGGTTAATTTAATTTAACCGGTTAATTTGAATAAATTAGCTGGCTGCTGAACTAATTAACCTGGTTAAACTTTATGGCCGGTTTAAACGGCCAAATTGTACAGCACTACTTTTTAGTATTTGAGGCATGTTGAAAACTTGGTCCATAGTTCTCCTGATATACCCCAAATCGGAACTGCAAACCTGGCTGCTGAGTAGCGGGACTTAATGGATCCTACATATCAGCTTGCCTCAAATAACTACACAAAAGTTGGCACTAGCTTTCGCGCCATAATGGTTTGTTTTTACAGTCGCTTATGGACCTCTGTAATGTCAGGGGGCACTACCGACCGACCTACCTTTAAGGACTCTCCTACCGAAGCCCACTGTATATGTAGTTGTGGATCTTAAGCTACGATTGTGTTAAACTCAAAATAAAAGAGAAAAGAAAGAAAGAAAACGAAAGAGAAGTAAAACGACTCACCCCAGTATGATATTCTTCTCTAGAAGTAATATCTATACCCTGATTAACATTACATTTCGGCGTGCTTTGACTAGATAATTTTTCAAAATGTATGGCACTGTTATCATTTAAGGACTCCTTCAAGTCGTATTTAGGCTTAATCTTTCTTCGCTCCATTTTATCGATCCTAGCTACATCTGGTGGCAGATCTAGGCTATCATTCAAGATCTGACTGTCCGCTGTGACGAAATTCTCAGAGAAATACAAGTTGTTTTTCGATGTGTTTCTTTGGGGCGAGAAAAATGTCGCCCTTTCGTCTTCTATACTGGAAAGACTCAGGTCTTTTTCATCTTCGATTTTGTGCAGTTTTTTCGGGATAAGGTCGGGGAAGTTTTCATCAGGGCTTGACAGTCCCATGAGGGGATGTTTCGTGGTTAAAGTTAGGGTAGAACTAAGCTTTGGAGGAGATATACCTAAGGAGTGTGGTCTGGGGGAATCGAGGTGCAAATTGGACATCTTTTGGATCAGACTGTCGTTGAACTGTTTATCGTGGTTAGAGATCCTGATAATGGTTTGAGGGTTTTGGAGACGAAGGACGGTGTCTGTCTCCCGTTCCTCGCAGTCTGAGGACAGGACTGAATTGGGGGTGCCCTGGGACCTAAATGATTCGGACCCTGTGTCCATTTTTTCGTCCGACGACGGCGATGTGAGGTCGTCTTCATTCGTTCTTATTGTCGTGAAGCTGAGGAAGGAATATTTAAGGTTATTAACGGTGTCAGCCGAGCACGAAATATATGCACACATAGTTAGGAAACACTTTGTCTATTGTGATTACACAGAATTTATGCTTTTAAACTAATAGATCATATTAATAGTGTACAATGTTGCGCAAGTCGTTTGACGCGCCCGCTAGCTTGTATCGAACATGGCTTCTATTTTATTATCATCTACCAACTTAAATAAAACTAAATGTAAAATTTATAACTAATAGGCCCGCACAACTTCGTCTGGTTCACACGAAATAAGATTGTTCGCGTATACACCTTCCCTGGATTTCCTAGAATATTTGAAGACTAAAATCAGCTAAACCGGTTCAGCCTCGAGTTTTAGCTAGACTAACGAACATCATTTTCATATCTAAATTAGTTTTAGTTTAGTTTAGATAAGAAAATAATTGCTAGACTTGTTTAAACATTTTGACATATTATATGCAATATGTGACACTGCATTGTGTTAATAACGTGAGAACCAGTACGACCTAGAATTTACTACAGCTATCTCTTTCGCACATCTGTTAGATCATAGACAAGAGTACGACAGAAAGCTTTCTACAATTTCTTTTCAGTTTCGTAAAATCGTATTTCTAATAATTGCATATGTTGAAACAAAAGAATATCTTTGTGAGTAGCACTAATGGATAGTACGTGTGTTATTCAGGGTGATTTTGTAAATGATGGCATATATTGAAGATCATGATAGTTGACGACCAGTATTGTAACAAACCCATTACTGCCCACTGTTGGGCTCAGGTCTCCTCAGAAGAGATTAGGCATAGTCTACCACGCTTGCCCAGTGCGAGGGGACTTCACATATCTTCAAAGGATTTTCAGAACCCTTTTCCGACATGCTGGTTTCCTTACGATGTTTTCCTTCACCGTTTTTAGCCAGTGGTGTTGTGAAAAATTGCACATAAACCTTTTTCACATTTAGATTTAGAGGTACAAGCCGGCGGGATTTGAACCCGCGACCTCTTGTTCGGAAAGAAGCGCTTTGACCTATACCCCACCACGACTTTACAACAATATTATAAACAAAGAATATGGTATAACGGCTTTGTAAACTCCATTTCAAAATATCCAAAATTCCTACAAAACGATTAAATCTTAGGAATCGTCAGCGATTGTGCTGTCGCAATATATTATGGTGCGTATACAAATTGGATAGCCAACTTCCAATGCACGCAATGACAACTGGTAGGCCAACTGTCAAACGGTGTTTCACATTTCAATCCAATGCATAGAAAACCCCCGTTTACATGTTGGTCGGCCGACACTGTCATTTGTTTTTTACAAGCTTTGTATTAACTTGCACTGGATGTAACTATTTACTAGTATTTACTAATGTAACTATGTAAGTTCAGGTGGAATCAAAGCGAGTTAATTTCACAAACTTCTCGGATTCCGATTGAGATATTTTGCACGCAGATGTATATCGCGTGACAATGCAATAATATGACAAAATGGCGCTAATCTGATGATGGATTCGAAGTGTCGCCATAGGAATACTTGTGCTAAATAAGATAGACCTGTCGTGTTTGGGCTCGTTTAACTCGTATTGGCTAGCACTCTACTGACATGATGTCCAGGATCTTAAAAGCTTGTATTTAAAAAGTTTTATTTAAAATAAATTATTTCGTTTGTTGGACGTTGGTGACCCAATATGTAAACGCAACATTACATATAGAATGTGTGTAGATGAGTATAACGACCTTGACATTATCGTGAATGCACTATGTTAATCACGACTTTTAGAATAGCTTAGTTTTTACATATCTACTTGTATGTATGGTGTGAAATCTGGTAATCTATATTGATATTATTAAAAAAGAGGTAATATCGTGATAACGGGATGTTTAGATCTATGAACCGATTTTTATAGTTCTTTTTTGTTTTAATCGGAACCACTTTTGGCTATCACGCTTAAGTTTGATAAAGATCTCATATATGTATAAGATTCAAAGGGGTTCAAACAGTACTCGCAATGCCGTCGCGTTATTATTTGCGCGGCCCGAAGTGCACCCACATATTCATTGCGTTTTATACTCGGGATAACTTCTAAACGAAAAGTCCGATTGGAATAAAACAAAAAGTAATTTACTTCTTTATTAATACTCTTGATAACATAATACTTAATTTGGATAAGGGTTAATATAACGCTACTCATTTAACGTTAAATTATTTTTTATTATTTTTACAAACATAAAAGCGGTTATTGTGCGTTCAAACAAACAAACAAACTCTTCAGCTTTATAATATTAGTATGTATATAGATTTAGATACATTTTTGTAAATTAGAGTCTATTAATTTTAACCACTAAAAATTATTACTTTTTTATTTTATTTTCATTTTTCGACCACTTAACGTAAGGTGAACCATCAGCTAGCAATTTAAGTTTAAATTTAAAGATTAAAAAATATTTATTAATAATTGACTATTAGATAACCAATTAACTAATTCTTCTTAAACATAACGCTGGCTGAACCCTACCATTGTGACGCAGACGAAATTGCGCGAACCAGCTAGTCCCTAATATGTGACGTACGTGCATCACTTTCTCGACACCTTATGGAACTTTGACATGCGAAGTAACAATGGAATAATTTCACCATTACATTTATACATATATATAAACATGATATATATATATATATACATGTATATGAACTTTCTTTTTTAATTGTTACGAAGTTTAACCATGAGAACATCTAATATTACTAGACTAGCCGCTCAACTTCGTCTGCGTCACAAAGGGCAAAGTATTTGCAATGTGAGCACAGGAAGGTGTGCTTATTTACGACATCACATCAAAAACCTCCAAAATTATTAATGTTTGTCTACTATATCATGCATGTATCTATACTAATATTATAAAGCTGAAGAGTTTGTTTGTTTGTTTGTTTGAACGCGCTAATCTCAGGATCTACTGGTCCGATTTCAAAAATTATTTCACTGTTGGAAAGTCCATTTATCGAGGAAGGTTATAGGCTATATTTTATTTTCAAAAAAATTAGGGATTCGTATGAAAATATCGAATATGTAACAAAAGGTGAATAATCGAAAACCTATTTACGCGTACGCTGCAAAAACTATTGACAGTAGAACAAAATGATGTACTACGGGTTTTTAGGTCTTTTAAAGACAAACAAAAAAGTCTGCGACAGCATATATCTAACTAACATAGTTTAGTCACAATAACTGCTTTTATGTTTATTAATTTTTTTTTTTCGTCCCAAGATTGAATTTAACGTTAAAAGAGTATCGTTATATTAACCCTTATCCAAATTAAGTATTTTGTTATCAAGAGTATTAATGTAGAAGTAAATTACTTTTTGTTTTATTCCAATCGGACTTTTCGTTTAGAAGTTATTATGAGTATAAAACGCAATGTGGGGCACAGGGAGCCGCGAAAATAATAACTCGACGGCATTGCGAGTACTGTTTGAACACCTTTATGACGCAGACGAAGTTCCGAGGGTCATCTAGTTATACACATAAACCTTCCTCTTCCACTTATTAAAAAAAGGTGTTGGATAGTTTTCAAGATTTTAGCAGAGACATACAGACAGAAGACAACTTTATGTAATGCTACACTGTACTGAACAAAATAGTACAGAATAGTGTCTCTTAACCACATTACCTACTAATATCAAGTGTTTTACAATGAGACAAACAGTCTCCACTTTGAAATATTCTAAATTTTAAGAGATAGGGAATGCATGTGAGATCTAGATGTAAAATTAAATATAAATCATGGGAGGTCGCTGGCTGCAGGCAGCGCAGGACCGGTCGTTGTGGCAAGATTTGGAGGAGTCCTATATCCAGCAGTGGACGTCTATAGGCTGATGATGATGATGAGGTCAGTAGATTTTTAATTTATAGTTATCATATGCGCATGACGCTCATAAATGAATACCTATTAGTAGAAACAATTTCGAAACTGATTCAGTAGGTCGAAATACTACCTCTTACATTGTTATAAACATCACAACAGTACCTTTATTTATTATTATCTAATATATAAAATTCTCGTGTCACGGTGTTCGAACTTAAACTCCTCCGAAACGGCTAGACCGATTTTGTTGAAATTTTTTGTGCTTATCCGGTATCTATGAGAATCGGCCAACATCTATTTTTCATCCCCCTAAATGTTAGGGGTAGTCCACCCCTAATTTTTTTTTATTTTTTCGACGCAGACGAAGTTGCGTGGGGCAGCTAGTATTCATATAGAATCTTAGATGGCAAGCTGTAGCAATATAGTTAATTCTTTACTGTATTATTCTTTATTATTTTGGCAAAAACATATCTTAAAAAAATCTATAAACATTTTGTCATGGTTGCCTGATACTACTTTGAATCTAAGATACTCAATGATTGTGTATAAAATTTAGTAATTCAGCGTTTTTATGTAATTTGTGGTATTTAAATTTGGTATGTTTGTTTTTTAGAACTGAAAAATTTCTAAATTTTTTGTATTCATTTATATTTTAAAAGCTAAGATTGGGTGAACAATGGGGCGTATCACACATCACAATAAAGCGAACAATGGATAGAATTGAATTTTTTTACAAAATATAATTTACAAATTATGAAGGTAGGTAAATTTAAAAATGAAAAATGTAAAAGTTCTTGCTGTTTTTGTGTTCATTTTTTTCCTGTATTTATTATGCGCAAACATCTGTGTTACTAATGTTTATTTTTAATTTTAAATAACGTTGCAAAATATATTTCGTTATGTTTAACGGTTGAACTGAGAGTAGAAAAACGTATTCGTTACTTACCTCATTTGGTAGTTCTTATGCACTAATTTATTTATTATTCTTATTGAAATACTCGATTAAATAACTTTAATTTTTAAATTAAAACGTTGCGAAAAGCCACTTCTATCCTCGACCAAGCTTCGTTTGACACTTCAACTTTTTTGACAGTGGCTTTGACATTACAGATACGTTTCGTTTTACGCAGATTAAATTTTATTCTGACGTAACTTTTTGAACTTTTCTATCCAAGAATTTGTTCATTATTGTAATTTCACACATTATTTCTTGCAAATTGTTCCAGTAACGTTAAATTTCACTAATATGGATGTACAGTATTTCTTGTATCTCGATGTTATTTGACTTTTTTCTCCCATTGCCAATTGTTTAGTAAATATTGTGATTTGCGAGGTGATTCATACGTTAACGCTCAATTGTTTCCATTTTCAATGTGACTTGTATGTTGGAGAAAATTCTTCCAATTACTAATCGCATTTTGCCAGACACAGTAGAAAATAAGTTTTTGTATAAATATATGTAGTATATCATTAAATTTGTACAGATTGTGCAAAAAAAATTAAAATTTACTAAAACGGTATCGGGTTTCCTTACTTTGGTATTCGATTGCTTCGTTTAATACTGAACGTGAATGAATAGAAGGAAAGAATTTTCATAAACATTCTGTTATTTTTCACACGGGTTTCCTTGTTACACATTTGTTGGGGTATCGTTTGTCATAATATTTTTAAGAAAACTTGTATATTAGCAAACGTTTCCTCGAAATGTCTCATTATTACGAATCATTCTGAAGAAACAGGACATCACTCCTAGATTTATATACTGTGAGTTACTGAATTTTTAAATAATTTTATTATCATACATAAGAAATGTATATTATTATAAATTAAATTTATTTTTTATAAAAAAAACTCCATGACTTGACAATAATAATGACATTATTACTGATCTTAAGAAAATTTAAAAGAAACCAAAAAAATAGGAATGTTGAAAAGACTGATTTTAAATTTAATACTTCAGTAATAGTGAATTGCGTTAGCGTTAAATTTTTCAAAGAGCAAACCAGATTAGTCCGAAACAATTTACAAAAAAACCCTTAGAACCAAGCATGGCAAAAAAACACACATTAAACAGTATGTAAAGTCGATTGACAGTAAGTGGTCATCGTCTATTAAATAAGTAGATACATAATACGAGCTAGATACTTTTTTAATCTACTTTAATTTGAAGAAAAATGCCTTAGGATTTGGATTTTAAATAAGATTGTGAAGTATCTTTATTTTGATAGTTTTAAATTAAAAATAGTTTTACTTATAAATTTTTGCATTGTTTAAGATGAATGGCGTTTTGAGGATACAACTTGCTATGCAGCTGAAGGCTATTTCGATATTCCTATGTTATTTAGTTTTACCAGCGCTATCCGCCGAAGATGTCAGTTGTGAGTAATTTTAATAAATAACTTAAACTTTAACTAACAATATTTAATCCGTAAAATTGCCAAGGCCAAGAAGTAAAAATATATTATCATTAAATTTTCCAGATCAAGCGTGCGTCGATAAATATTCAAGGAAAGGTTACCAGCCATGGCAGGAGTGGTCGGATCACTACACGTGTCATCGTTACAGATGTGAGATTAGAGACGGAAAATACTTCATAGCTGCTGTTGGGTAAGAACTTCTTTCTTTAGCCCTACCTTATCCCATTCAAATGGGGTATGTTTTATATCTCCATTCATTCCAAATCTGGTATAAGTCCTATAAGAAGAACTTCTACAGGTCCAAAATTCAAAATGTCATCTTAAAATTATTTGGCCATTCATTTTGGCTGTTTTTTATAATTGGCTTAAGCTATCAGCCCTTATTTTTAATTGACTAGTTACTATAGTTACTAGCATTTAATTTTTTTAAATATAAACAGAAAGTTGATTTAAAATCCACGATTAATTCCAGTTGTCGAAAACCAAAAATTCCAGAAAATGCACTAGAATGCCATGAATACATAGAAGACGAGAATGTTGGTAAGTAAGAACGTCCCAAAGTATTCGTAATTATTCATGTTGCTTATATGTTGAAGTCGTCACTAGAATATGTGGGTAACGTAAGATGAAATAAACCACATATATTAAATATCGAATCATGTTTATTAACTTTTACATGAAATAATTATAAAAATGAAAATTAAAATGTTTTCCAGAAGAAAATTGTCAAACGTCAATTTCGACGCGTCAGGCAAAACTCTATTCGAAATTCAAACGTCTGCGTGACAGATTTTATGTAGACGTTTACCAGCCAGTCATCTGGTTCGCTACATCAGCCCCCTCGGAGACCTTTAGGTCGTAATAAAAGAATGTAGTGCACGAGGGAAGTGTACTCGTCTGCCAAAACGTGTTCTGATATCTGGCTGAACAGTAGACGCGAACTCAGACGGGCTCGCATCACAGTCTTGAGATGTTGTTTGATCAAGATCCTCTTGAAGAATATACGCCGGTTTAAGTCGATCCACTGAAACTGTAACCATTTTTCCTTCAATATCGATCTTAAAAGTTTTTTCTGAACGTTCAATGACTTTATAAGGACCAGAATAAGGCGGTTGAAGCGGTTTTCGTACGAAATCTTTCCTAAGAAACACAGCTGTCGCAGTATTTAAATCCTTATGAACAAATGATTTACCCATGCCGTGGCGAAGAACAGGTGTTGGTTTAAGGATTCTTATATGATTTCTGATGCGTGATAAGAAATCACTGTAATCAATAATTTCACTAGTACTTGGCATGAAAAGATCACCGGGCAAATTCAGACACTGGCCGTACACTAACTCCGCGGAACTGGAAGATAGATCTTCTTTCCAGGCACTGCGTATTCCCAGCAGTACAAGTGGAAGAACTTCATACCAATCTTCATTGTCGTGACACATGATAGCAGATTTTAACTGTCGATGAAATCGTTCTACTAAACCATTCGATTGTGGATGATAAGCGGTAGTTGTAAGGTGGTTGGATCCAGTCAACTTCGCCAGTTCTTTAAATAAATGTGATTCAAATTGTCTGCCTCTATCTGTTGTGATTTGACGTGGGCATCCAAAACGTGATATCCAACCGGTCATAAAAGCGTAGGCAACTGTTTCGGCTTTAATATCCTCGATCGGAACGACTTCAGGCCAACGTGTAAAACGATCTACAGCAGTTAGACAATATCGATAGCCGTGAGAAATAGCTAGTGGTCCGATAAGATCAATATGGACGTGTTCGAAGCGAGAAGATGGAAGTGAAAAATTTTGAATCGGAGAATGCGTATGTCTGCTAATTTTAGACTTTTGGCAGGAGATGCAGGCTTTTGTCCATTCTCTGCAATCCTTGCGTATACTAGGCCAAATATATCTTTCAGTTAATAATCGAATGGTAGGTTTCGCACCAGGGTGACTAAGGCCGTGAATCGAATCGAAAGCTATTTTACGAAATTCAGGAGTCAGGTACAAGCGAGGTGATGGGCCAGAAACGTCGCAGTACAGTTTTAAATCTGTGGAGTCAGAAACGTTGATTTTCTGAAGGTCCAAAGAAGTGTTACTATCTAGTAATTTTTGTAATTGAATATCAGCATCTTGAGAAATTGCGAGTTTATTCAAGTCCATTGAACTAGTGATAGCTTCAATTCGTGACAGTGTATCGGCCACTAAATGTTCGTATCCAGAAATATGACGAACGTCAGTCGTGAACTGGGATACAAAGTTAAGATAGCGATATTGTCGTGGTGAACATGTTTCAGAAGCTTTACGAAACGCAGCCATGATGGGCTTGTGATCGGTCCAAATCGTGAAGGGTTTAAGCTCTACCATAAAACGAAAATGTTTAACTGCTTCGTAAATAGCTAGAAGTTCTCGATCAAAAGGACTGTACTTGCGTTGGGCTTGATTTATTTTTTTAGAAAAGAATGCCAAAGGCTGACAGTGTCCATTAACTTTCTGTTGTAGTACAGCTCCTATAGCTACGTCTGAGGCATCGGCTACTATCATTAAATCCGCTGTTGGGTCTGGATGTGCGAGAAGAGTGGCATTCGCAAGAGTTTCTTTGCAAAGTTTAAAGGCTCTTTCAAGCTCGTCAGTCCAAATTACTGGGGTATTAGGCTTAGTTTTCGTACCTGAGAGAAGTTGATGAAGAGGGGCTTGAATTTTTGCAGCATTTGGTAAATATCTTCTGTAGAAATTGATCATACCGAGGAATCTTCTTAGTTCCTTCAGAGTTTTCGGTTGTGGGAAGTCTTTAATAGCACGAACTTTCTCTGAAGTAGGACGTGTCCCTTCGGCTGTAACAAGATAACCTAAAAATTCTACTTCTGAAACTCCGAAAATGCTCTTTGATGTATTAATAATAGCGTTGTGCGCTTTTAAACGTTCCAAAACTTGACGGACATGAGACTTGTGACTATCGTGATCACGAGAGCCAATCAGAATATCGTCCAAGTAAGGAAAGGCAAAGTCTAATCCTCGAAGAATCTCATCCATAAATCTTTGAAAAGTTTGCGCTGCATTTCTTAAACCAAAACTCATGAATGGGAATTCAAAGAGCCCGAAAGGAGTGGTAATGGCCGTTTTCGGTATATCATCAGGGTTAACAGGAATTAAAAAGTATGCGCGAGCTAAATCTATTTTACTGAAGACAGTACAGCCGTGTAAATTATGTGAGAAATCTGCAATATGCCGAACTGGATATCTATCTGGTATAGTTCTAGCATTTAAGCCTCTATAATCTCCACACGGTCGATCAGTTCCATCCTTCTTCGGGACAATATGAAGTGGTGCAGCCCAAGAACTTTCTGAACGTCGAGCGATACCAGAGCTAACCATCTCTTCAAATTCTTTTATAGCTCTTTTGAGTCGATCTGGTGCCAGTCTTCGCGGACGACTGTAGACAGGTGGTCCTGGAGTAGTTCTAATGTAATGAAGTGTATTATGTTTAACTTCACGAACACCAGGCGCACCATAAGGTCTCGTGACCTCTGGAAACTCGGAAAGAAGCTTGTGAAAGGTCGACGTTACTGCAAAAGTTTTGACTTGACATATGGAAACCGATGATGCAACAGGTTGAGCTGCGGCATGAAGTGACGTTATGTTGTCAATAAGACGATGGTGCTTAACATCTACCAGCAGGTCGTAATGAGCCAGAAGATCAACTCCGATGATGGGTTTAGTCACATCTGCGATTACAAACTGCCACTGAAAAACTCGTCGTAATCCAAAATCTAAATTCAATTGAATACGACCGTACGTGCTGATTATAGAACCGTTGGCTGCATAAAGTTCGTAATCAGTTTTTTTAAGACGTAAATTTTTGCAATATGTAGACGGATAAACACTTAAATCTGATCCTGTGTCTATCAAAAAGTTTACTTTACTTTTGCGATCGGTAACAAATATGCGGCGCGATGTGTTTAGACAGTCATCATAAGCCGCCATCAGCGACTGTCGTTTCAGTTTTCCGACTTGAAAGCACAAGGTGAACGGCATTTGGTCGCTTTCTTCCGAAAGTTCCGATGGTACCAACAAAAATTATCAGGTGTTGAAGAACGATCTTGAACTTGTTGATGCAAATGGGAAGAACGTTCTCTTGAACGTGGACGTCGAGATGTAGACAATGCGGCAACTTGTTTTGATAAATCGGCGATTTCATTTTTCAAATAATTTAGTGTAGAATCTTGCGTCGTTGATGACACACACTGAACTTGAGGTTGTGTTATAACATCGTTAAGTGTATCTGCGAGTTTTGCGAGATCATTCAAAGAATGTGTTGTTTGTGAGGCGATTATAAGTTGAATGTTCGACGGAAGACGGTTCATCCAAATGGAACGTACCAAGTCATCGGGAACGTTCGGACCGGCAAGTTGTTGCAGATGTCGAAGGTAAACCGATGGCTTACGGTCGCCGATGTCTTCACGACTCATTAACTGACGAACTCGTTGTTCATACGACGGAGAAAATCGTACAATTATCTCGTTCTTAACTTTTGTATATTTATCACTTACTGGCGGATTTTCTACAATGTCTTTAATTTGTGTAATGTATTTATAATCTAAGTTTGCAACAACATAGTTATACTTCGTAGAGTCCGCTGTGATGTTGGCCAAACAAAATTGTCCTTCCAACTGGGCAAACCACAATGATGGTTCGGTAGGCCAGAACGGTGGAACTTTAACACTGACACTATTTACTGCTATTGGTGAGATGAATTCGTTAGATTTGTTTGAGTCCGTCATTTTATCGACAAAGAAACGTTTGTAACGCACTTAAACAACACTTCGATACATAGAAAAAAAAAAAAAATGTTCACAAATTTGCACAGTCACTTTTGTTCATTGTTCGTATTCACAATAGTCTAGGGTCACCAATTATATGTGGGTAACGTAAGATGAAATAAACCACATATATTAAATATCGAATCATGTTTATTAACTTTTACATGAAATAATTATAAAAATGAAAATTAAAATGTTTTCCAGAAGAAAATTGTCAAACGTCAATTTCGACGCGTCAGGCAAAACTCTATTCGAAATTCAAACGTCTGCGTGACAGATTTTATGTAGACGTTTACCAGCCAGTCATCTGGTTCGCTACAAATACATAAAATGGGATAGAAATAGTTTAAGAAAGAGGAGAGATATAAACACATATTGAGGTTCAGGAATTGTAAAGACGTGAGAATTAACTTAACTGTCCTCGTAAGTTGGACCTAAAAATTTTGTATTCTTATAGAATTTCCTACATGCTGTGCCAGACTGCGTTGTGTAGTTGAAGTAAATGGTGAGAGAATAGTGCAAACAAGAGGACAACCTGGTGAACTATTCCCTGATAAGTAAGTAGACTATATATATTAATAGATATCAATAAATCTCCGATGTTTTTTTGTAAATTTACCTACGTAGAAACAGTATTAATGACGCATACAATTATTACGATAATGACTTTATAAGTGTTAAATCCTAAAATAATGCGGTATGGGGTTTTAGGTGTAGTCTGTAGATTATGTATTTGTCCATCATAATTTCACGTTCAAATATTTGTTTTTAGACCATGGAAAGGACAACAAAATGAACCCAACCCAGCAGTAGTTGGAATGAATGGCATCCAACAGACACCAGTTGGCGGTGAACCCCAAGGACAAGCTTCTCCGGGTATCTTCAATAGCAGAGGAGCAGGTATTTGAAAAATATGTAAGATATAAGCGCTGTAACATCTGCTTCTTTAAACTAGATCTTAGATATTCTTATATGGTATGGTTTTGCTGTGCCCTGACATTGCGGTAATTTTTTTATAGGCAAACTAAAATTTTAAATAAACTTTTTGTAACCTCTTCCCATTGTGTGAACCATTTTATCCAACAATGTGTGTCAAATTACGCACAGTGTGTAGCTTTTCTCCAGTTTAATTTTTTTGACAGTACAATCATTTATTAAAGCAAATAATTAGAAACCAATTTAAATTATATTTTGTATTGTCTGTAGTATTTAATGCTTAACGTATAATGATGATAATATTTCATTAATAGCCAACGTTAATCCCGACAGCGGATGGCAGCGATATTAGCGGACGTCGATTCATAGACTATCCGGCACCACAGATGCAAGATAACCCAAGAAAGAAACGATCCACTGTGTATCCACTATTTGATAGAACAAATCGCGAACATATGTATCACAGCCATCCTGTCAAAATCCACGGATACACCCCAGAAAAATATACGTCTTACTTTACAAATAACATCAAGAACTTGTCCAATTTTAACCCTAGACTCTCACTTAATTTGTCTTAAGCAAAATGTTAATGCAAAAAAAATTGTGTAATATTATTTAAGGTTCCATTTATACTTATTTATGTAATTTATAGTGTGACAGTTTTGTATTATTTATAGTTTTAAGCTATATGGTAACTATTAATTAATAAAGATCTTTAAACATTTTGGCTTTGTTTCGTTGTGCTTAAAATTTAAGTTATTTTCAATCATGGTAGGTACGTATAACACATGACGAAATATATAGTTTACTACAGTTTTTAAATCATTGATGAAATGAAATGAAATGAAATTATTTATTCTCAACGTTAATGAAATTATCATGCTTGTTGATGTCAAAAGGCTACCACCAGTTCGGAATAAGAAAAAGCCACTGTCCTGAGAAGAACTGGCAAGAAACTCAGCGGGCATGTCTTTTTTTGTATTATTTTTCTGTTTTTTTTTATCTTTTAAACTTAATATTACAATTTTTTGTTACATATTTGACCTAATACGAAAGCTTCATTCCCACTTAGTGCAGTCATCTAGAAAATCACTAATTGTATAATAAGCTTTACTGCACAAACGATTTTTCACAACTTTTTTAAATGTATGCGTATTTAGACTTTGAACGTTAAGTGGAATCTTGTTGTAAAGGCATATCGACAAACTCACAAATGATACTTTTCTGTTCCAAGCGTTATAAAGAGCTGATGAGTAAAGTTATAATATAACTAGTTTTAGAAAGGTCAGTTTTTATCTCAGTCTTCAGTCTCAGTCAATTTTACTTCAATATTAAAAATAAACAAATAAATGTCAAAGATGGCAAATGTCAGTGTCAAAGAAAACTAATTGGAAAATTGGAAATTGGAATGGTTGTTTTCCGCCTTATTTTTGCGATAAATACGTGTTTTTAATACTGAATTTATCGTTTTAATATTTTTTTCAATTAAAAACGAAAATGTTTCAAGTAGTTATTCTTTAAAACACACAAATAGGCGGTGTTACGCTGCACTTTAGAATTCTTTCGACTTTGGTCAAAGATAGTGCTTTTACAAGTTTTATTGAGCTGAAAAATGGTGGAACCGGAGAAACCGTTCGCCTGTTCATTACCAGAATGCGGCATGACGTTCACTAACGAAGATCATCTTCAATTACATACCAAAAAACATGACATGATGCTACAATTAGGTTTGGAACAAAAAACAGCTTTCGTAGGTAAGATATTAAAAAAAACATGTTCTTTGAGTTATTTCTATAATTTAATAGTAACTACTTACTATGTGAGGGTGATTTCGTTAAATCTTAATAGATAATTATCAAAAAAATGAGAATTTTGTGTAATTTATTTTAATACCTTTTTTAGTTGAATCCTATGACTTTTCTTTTGTCATATCGAATTGGTTTCTCTTATGCTTTTGTTACGATTTAAGCAGTGAAACATTATTTATCTTTATCCTATTAAATGTATTAGTATTAAGTAAATAAGGTATACTTTGTAAATAACCAATTTAATAATATATTTTCAGCTGATCAGACTCCAACACCGACGCGATTTATCAGAAATTGTGAGGAAGTGGGACTCTTCCAAGACCTGCAGAGTGTGAACCCTTTCGATGAAGGCTTCAAACGAGCTATGGAAACTAAGTGAGTGCAATCTAGAAAAAATACATTATGAAACAGATACATGTACTAAAAAGATTTAGATTTTTTTGTTACCTAAGAATCTTGGTCAAAATTATTTTAATGTCCTGTAGAGTCGAGCTTATAGCCTACCTGATGGTAAGAGGTTACCGTCATATTGGTTTTTTATTTTTTGTATCATATTTATTAAAGGTTACCAATGCCCCTAAAATTTTAGTACAACATATAAATTATAAAAACAATTCATAACACCATAAATGGCCAAAATTATGACAACAATTTAAAAACTAGGGTAAATTAATGTAATTTTTATTAAATCTTCTATTGTATTATTTACAGACAACACCTGCTTTCTTTAGAGAGTATAGCAACGTCTTCAAATACGGATGAACTGCACACACCACAAATGGTGTTTCCGTTGGATCACGGAGATTCAATTCTGTTCAGCACAACTAATAACCAGAGAAATATAACTATTAGCAGGTAGGAAGAATTAATTTAAAAATGAAGATTTAACTTAATTGTTTACAATAATGCGTGCATTTGAAAAATGCAAGAATGTGGAGTTTATGTGTAATGTACTGCATTCAATCGATTTTTGTTATCATTTTAATGGAATTTCATAAGCTAGGGTGTGCATGCATATTTGCTTTATGGACTACGCGCCACGGAATGAGGGTGATAAGTACTTTATTTCAAAATGGAATATTAAGAAAAAATGGGTATTTATACCAAAAAAATTCTAGGCATTTAAGTGACATTGAGAATAACAAGTAATAACAACCTCTTCATTAACAAATCACCCTGTATAAATAAATACAAAAACTAAACTAAATGCATAATTTAAAAATAATCTCACATATTTCAGATCATCAAGCGACGAATCGGGCGCCATAAAAGAATTTGAAACCACAACGATATCGAAACTAACAAACGAAGTCACAACAATAAGCCGAGTTGTAGAAAAACATGACGACCACAAAACAGAGCAAAAAATCAAAGACGAAATCATAAAAGATTCTATATCCTACTCGAACAACATCATAAAAGTACACAGCGAAATACGAAGAGATGAAAAGAATGAAGATACAACTAAGAAAATAACGGATCCACCTCCGATGATGAGTCAAACATCGCTAGACTACGTTGTGGAATCTCTACGCAATGATTTATGCAATGATTCATCAAAAAACGACCTAAAAACTGAGTTTAAAGATGAATCTAATGTCACCAAAGAGAAACTAAAAAGGGTATTATCAGAAAAATCTAAACCTAGTGTAGTCGTGCCAAGTATAGTCCCTATAACCACAGGAACCTTAATTCCGGTGACTTTGGTTGCCACTCAGCCTTTAAAACTGCCTATAACGCCAATGAAAATGGCTAAAACGATAGATAAGAAGCCCTTGAAAAGAAGAAATGTGGAAAGTACTAAGAATTGTGATAGTTTGCATAAGCAGGAGAATTTGGATAGACGGTCGGCAGCGTCTAGGAGATATAGGTGAGTTCTAGATATTAAAATAGTCGATTGAGTAGTGGCGTGCAGTTCATACAAGCAAATATGCATTGCATACCCTAATATTTAAAATTAATGATTAACAATTAAAACTGCCATTAATTGCCGTATATTCAAAGCGTAACACGTTTCTCATTCCTATTATTAGTGTGTGTTGAGCAGAAAGTGAAGTAAAATTGATTGTATGATGATTATTTGAAATTAACTAAGATTGGAATACAACAATAAGTATTTTAAAAAAAAGCAACAAAATTTGTTGATGTAAGGATGTGCTAGTCGAACGGCCGATTTTAATTGATCAAAGATGTTTATCCAACTTCAAAAAATAGGTTTCTCAATTCGACTGTATGTGTGATATTACGTTATTGAACCGATTTCGATGATACGTTTTTGTTTGAAAGATATTTCAAAGGTAGTCTACTTAGGTATTGTTGCAAAAACCTCTTTATCATAAAAATCTAATTATTTTACACCTAACTTATTATAAAAATTAACCATTAATTATATTTTCCAGAGCAAAATTAAAAGAATCATGGGAGAACTTGTGCCTCGAAAACGAGAAATTAAGAGAATCAAACGACAAACTTCTATCTGAACTGAGTACATTGAAATTAATAATTACAGAACATTTGAAAAAATGTCCCATCGCTGATGATATAAGGATGCGTACATCTATTAGTACTGGGAATGTTAATAAGGACTTTACTTATTGAGGAGAATTTTACAGAGGAAGCTATGACCTTTCCTGACCGTACACAGTAGAACCTTGATAACTCAAACCTCAGTAACTTAAAAAAAACTTGAGAGGTGTCATGGGACACCCGAATAGAACGAAGTTCCTTTCGATTAAAAGATATCTTATAATTTTTTTTCGTAACGTAACGCACGATAAGGAACGTGTTTTAAAAGATTTTGATCACAGCGCCATCTAGCGATAATCATCTAAAACAAAAAAGTGTCGTGACAACTTTTCGTAAGATTTTTTTCCGTAGCCCCCTTTCACAACGCGCGATAAGGAATTTCGTTCTAAAATCTCTATAAATTCAAAAAATAATTTTCCTTTCCCACCAGAGCCCTAACATAGACCCTTGATAAAACCTTGTGGTTTGTCTTGGACTTTAACTTATCGAGGTTCGACTGTATGACTTTTTATTTCGGGAAAATGGCCTCAGTTATGTGGGCTATGTATGAATTACACTCACAATTAATTACACTTAGGCTGAGGTAGAACGGGGAACTCATAACCGCTCCTCAGTGGTACGACGCGTTACGCTACAGCATTCTTTACCGTCGTGCCTCCCCCAAAAGTTTTGATTATGTGAAAACTGAGAAACTCTTAATTATTAAGACTACGTAGTACTTTGTGTAAACACAACACGAAAATTCGTTCGCTAATGTAGTCAAGCCATAATGATATAATTATTAATAATTAAATAAAATTAATATTAAAGTAATGTATAATGCTATGATTTTGTTTAAGACTGATAGTGATATTTTTTTGTGATAAAATTAGGTATTAAGGTATTTATTACGTATAGTTCTGTTTTGTTATTGACCAAATTATTATTATACCAATTTGAGAGCCCCAGATAATGAGCCCCTTTATTTTGAAATAGGTTGTAATACTTTATTCTATAGAAAAACTTCTTAACATAAGCTTTTAAGATATTGTATCTCATATAGAAGTAGAGTGCTAGCTAATACAAGTAAAACGAGCACAAACACGACGGATCTATGTTGTTTAGTACAAGAATTCCTATAGCTTCCGACTCCATCATCAGATCAGCGTCATTTTGTCATATTATTGTATTGTCACGCGATATACATCTGCGTGCAAAATGTCAGCTCAATCGGATACCGGGAAGTTTGTTAATTTTGGCTTGCAAGATTCCACCCGAACTTACATAGTTACATCCAATGCAAGTTAAAACTTTTAAATTTATGTAATTTTATGACATAGTATTCATATTATCTGGTAGAAATTACTATAGACAATAAGGTTTTTTTCTTAGACTGTGAAATGTATTTTTTTCTTACCATAAAGAATTTGAGATTATTAATGTACGACTTTTTGTATTATGTAGGAATTGAATTATTGTAAATATAGAATTATGCTATTTATTAAATAAAATAATGAATGTTTGGGTTTTGTTTTAATATTCGACTACCCTTGTAACTTTGATCAATTCTAGTGGGAGAATAGAGAGTTAGTGCCAATTTTTGTGTAGGTATTTGAAGCAAGATTTAATGATTTAAAAATATTTATTCAACCAAAATTTACAGTGTAATATACAATTAACCATTAGAGATCTCCACAAGTCAAGCCTCACACATGGGGATCTTACTAATACATTTATCAATCAAACTAGCTGACCCGCGCAACTTCGTCTGCGTTACAAAGGGATTCAAACAGTACTCGCAATGCCGTCGAGTTATTATTTGCGCGGTCCGAAGTGCACCAGCATATCGTCGTTGCGCCTGCCAAATCCCATATGTGGTTTTTTTTGAATTTTCGTTTTTTCGCAAAACGTGATCTCCGATTTTTTCTCCATGTACTGGTAAAATCCTTTTTTTCAAATTCCATCGGGAACCATTTTGCCAAATACCTTATGTATTTTAACCGTTTAGAAAATGCCGGTATGTGGCAAAATGCACATACGGGATTTGTGTTTTGCCGTCTGTCGCTCGCAACTGTCCGACTCGTGAGGGTGTTGTGGTGAAAATAATCGAATGAAAATAGTTTTACTGTGTTTTAATTTGAGAAAAGCGGCAAGTACATCCTGAATTAACTTGATATTTTGTTGTTTGACATAATATCATTGATTATATTATTTATCAATAACTTGTAAAGAAGATAAACTTTTTTTATTATGTATATACATACATTATTATAGTCCTACGAATAGTTTCTACTCACGTATAATATCAAATATTTATTGATTTAAATCTACAATATTTATTTGATATCAACTGAAACATGATAAAAATGAAAATAGTTTATAAAATCTTTATAATTTAAAATTACATTATATTACCTACAATCATTAAGTTACCAAATCCTGTATGTGACACATACAGGATTTGGTAATGTAAAACTTTGTATGTATCACTCTGTATGTGACACATATAGGATTTTTTGACCCATTTCAAACCAGTTATGTGCACTTTTTCACTAAAAAAAATTCTAGCTCTTTATATGACTGATGTTTATGGCTACTTTTGCATTTTTTTAATGTATTACATAAATAGCTACAAAATTGCATCATTAATTATGAAAAAAAAACATTTTAAATTAATTAACATGTTTTTTGTTGTTTTCCAAAACCTTGCAAAAACCACATATGGAACTTGGCAGGCGCAACGACGATATTCATTGCGTTTTATACTCGTAATAACTTCTAAATGAAAAGTCCGATTAGAATAAAACAAAAAGTAATTTACTTCTACATTAATACTCTTCATAACATAATACTTAATTTGGATAAGGGTTAATATAACGATACTCATGTAACGTTAAATAAATTTTTCGGACAATTTTTTTATTTTTATAAACATAAAAGCGGTTGTGTGACTAAACTATGATAGTTAGATATATGCTGTCGCGGACTTTTTTGTTTGTCTTCAAAAGAGCTAAAAACCCGTAGTACATCATTTTGTTCTATTGTCAATAGTTTTTGCAGCGTACGCATAAGTAGGTTTTCGATTATTCGCCTTGTGTTACATATTCGATATTTTCATACGGATCCCTATTTTTTTTGAAAATAAAATATAGCCTATAACCTTCCTCGATAAATGGGCTTTCCCACAGTGAAAGAATTTTTGAAATCGGACCAGTAGATCCTGAGATAAGCGCGTTCAAACAAACAAACAAACCAAGAAACAAACAAACTCTTCAGCTTTATAATATTAGTATAGATTAACAGTTTGTATCGATACGAGATGAAAACTTGGTCCATGGTTCTCCTGATATACCAAAACTCGGAACTGCAGACCTGGCTGTTGAGTAGCGGAGCTTAACGGATCCCTACATTTTAAGTCTTCAGCTTTAAGCCGTAGAAGAAGGAGAAGTCATAACACTCAAGAAAGTGTGCGTTAATACAAAATTCATACTCCACGTGTTGAGTTGCGACTCTGTATATTGTAAAAAGTAAAAGTATAGCACGACGCTCGGACAGACCCTCTCGCTAAACGCTACGTAGATTAGCTTCATCCTGCTCACGCGCATACGCGCTGGGCGCAAGGTGCCTTCTAACACAACGGGCAACGCGTCGTCGCGGCCTCCCGCCACCTCGATAGTGCTTTGAGCGAGCAACGCGTGAGCACGCGCAGATTTTACCAATATTCACGAACGACGCGAAGTCAACGGAGCCCTAAACTCACGATCCCGGGAAGCGCTCTACAACGCATCCCATAAAAGTTAATATTTTAACATGGAATTATTACCTCTGGAATCAACATGGTGAACAACAAACGGAAGCATTCGAAGCTTTGAATGTGTGTGAAAAATGTCTATGTGTTGAAAACTGGGAGATGTCATGTTTTAAAATTTCCCCAAAAATCGGGTACTTCCCGTGTAAATCGTAGAATACAGACTTTTTTCGTGGTAATGGTTCTATGATTCGATAAATTCTTAATTATTTCTCTAATATTATATCTTCATAAATAATATCACATCTTCATAAATAAAAAAAACGTATAATCATTTAACTTATTTATTGTAATGTAATCTATAACACAATCACCTTATCTATACTGTAATATGTATTATAAAGCTGAAGAGTTTGTTTGAACGCGCTAATCTCAGGAACTACTAGTCCGATTTTAAATTATATTTTTGGAAGAAAATGGTGATATAAGAATTAATAATCAATAACCGCATTTATTTTCATTATCACGTGGAAATCTAATAAATGAAGATTTAACAAAACGGTAATTAAAATGGGGGATTTCAAAAGTTTGGTTGGTAACCCTTTGAAATTTTAATTACGTCAAAGTTACGAAATGTCAGATGTCAGTTGAAAATATGTCATGTTTTGAAACACTAAATAATGTTTTTAAAACTTTATAAAACGGCGATATTTTGATTATTTACGTTTGGAAAGTGATTCTGTGACATTTATTTTGTGTTAATGAATGGTTTCTGCAAATGTTTACAACGCAGGAAGGCATAATACAACTTTGTCTCAACGCGTGTTTTATGTTAATACTGTCAAATAAACGTCAATGTCACAGGCATTTTAACATGTGTATGTACACGACTGGCACGACTTGGTTAAACTTCAACAACTTTGTTCCCCATGTACGTTCCTGAGGTAATAATTCTATGTATTTTAATTACAAAAATGAAAACGACCGACTTCAATTTCTCAAGCATAGCACAAACACTACCAATCAGATCTTTGTTAAATTTATATGGGTTAATGTTGAAAGTATCCGCTTCCTAAAAAAAGAATAATCGAAATCAGTTCAAATAAAAAATAATACACGTGACCATTACCTTTCATCTGACACTAGAATCATTCAACTCGGTCCACTAACTACTAAACTAAAGTTGAGTTTTAGATGAGACCTTTTTAGAAGTCGTTCAAAAAGATCTTCATCTTCAGGAACATAATTACATAATATAAATAAGTCCACCCAGTAAGCAATGATAGTAGTGAGCACCATTAATTACTTTTAAAATAATAATTTTCGAATAAATCTACTATTCGTTGCGGCGAGGACCTGGGCTGGTAGTTTGTCTACTCAACTCTAGATGGCGTTAGTCGGACAAAAGATTTAAAAACCTTTCAATGTACTCTCCGTAAAGCATCTTATATATTTAAAATTGACTTATTCATATGTATGTTTACATAGAGAAGCCTAGACACTTGAATAAATTAATCATTAGCTGCCGAAACTCTTAGAAATCAAAATTCAATTCGAATATTTCAGACTTAAATCGCGTAAAATTGTCAATTTTACTATCTATCTAGACTGTTCAACGATATTTTACATAAAATACGCAATATAATTACTACTTGACCTTGAGAAAGTCTTATAAATACAAATTTTTAATCAAGACTTTAGAAATAGTTGTTCATTATAGGCGGTAGATGGCAGTGTAGTTGTTTAAGCAGTCGCAGAAAAAAGTACATTTGGATTCAGTTTTCAACACTTCAATTACTTAAATAAATTTTGTTTTACATTTCTAGACTTCTATTTATATGAACCAGCAACAGATTTTAAATTTCAAAAATCTAGTCTAGTTTTTTTAAAGTTTGAAGGATTTAGGTAAAGTTAAAGTTGGCAGACAATACAATGAGTTCCTGTAAAACTTGACGTCGATGTCTCAAAGTATAATGCAGCTTTATTTAATGCCGTATACTGGTCTGCGGCAAAACAGTGTGTCCACATAAATTATGTAACGTCTGACGAAAAAAATAGCAACAATTTTTTTGCTATAAAAAACCGTCAGGCGCTTTAAATATTTTTTACGGGTCAAGATTGTTAATAATTGAATTAAAGTTATTACATAAACGCGTTTCGGTTAATTTATCTATTGTCAATGCACATAACACTGCCGCATAGCGACATAACCATAACCAATGCTGGTGTGACTGTGTTGTCAAGAAATAAAACACTGTTTTGTATGGTAGAAATTTTACTTTGGGGCGAAACTTTTTGAATACAGATTTGGAGTAGCAGATGAAAGTATGCTATAAATTCAGTATTTTTTTAATAGAATAGAAAAGAAGCCGAAGTAATTTGAGATGAGTAGTGTCTACAAAATGTTTTTTTCCTTTTGCACATGTCGTCTATTAAACTGGCCATTCTTCTTAGAAACTTATCTCTGCAATCTCATTCACGCTGTTTGGTCTACGACTTATTAAGGACTTTCTTCAAGCCTTGGTTAAGTGGTAGATTAAGTCCCTTGTTGGACTACTGTTTTGTGCAATATGTAGAATAAATAAAAAAAAATATACGAGGCTAGCTTAACCTAGCTCCTTCCTTGATTGACTACTGCGCCTTCCCTAAACGTTACAATCGGTCCTGTGCTATGTGCATCCACTGACTTTCGGTAAGGTTTTCCGGTGGTAATCTAACTAAATAAGATCTCTAAAAAAGCATTAGGGGTGTCCTAGGTTTACCAATTGACGTCTTGTGGCTGGGATGGTCAAGATAGCCAACAATTATAAGACTAGCTTTGAAAAGTTCGAGAATAAATCACAAAAGACTGTTACTAATAAAGGAGTAATGTTTTATATTGTCACATTTATAGTTGCAGTCGTAACATTATGTCCTATACCGTGAAATACTAATGTCTATTTAACTAAGATGTGCCCTTTTTGAAAAAAAAGGCTCTTCCGAATTTAACGCACGTAAATATAAATTCCTACTAAGTTTATTGCTCTCGCTTGGTAGATATTCCTAGCACACGTCTGGCAACCCGCTCAGTAATTTTTGAGCGCGCGTGATAATGTATCACTTTGCACCAAAAAATGTACATTAAAATTCTCTGACGCTTATAAAACGGCAGAACACAAAAAACAACAAATATTTAATAGTAAAATAATGTTTAAAAAACGTTTATAACATAGGTTGTGTAAATAATATAATATAGTGTTAGTTTTTAAGAATTTTAAAATGATTATTTACCGGTAAGCTTATAAAATACATTAAAAATGAAAATCAAAAAAAATTCGCAACGAATTATTTCATGTTTGTTATTCCGGAGTGAAGTGTCGTAAAACAATCGAAAAGGTGTTATCTACGTATTTTTAATTCAATAAATGATAAAATTAATGCAATTTTAATTCATGAAAACCTTAATTGAATTATATTTCGTTGTGTTTTGATGGATTTTAATGGTAAGCAAGTGTTTTCGTTGGAAAATCAATAATGTCTGCGCACACTGCCGAATGCTGTAGGCTCCAACGCGGTATTCCTTTGCCCCATACACGGAAAAGAAACATTCATATTAAAGCGACATTTTACTATGAAAACGGAAATTATAAAGGAATTACATGTTCTGAAATGAAATGATGAAAAAACTTTTCTTATTATTGCAACTAAAAGATTTAATCTGACTTAATTGTAGGAGTTGTAGTAAATAAATATTGAAAAGTTACGGAAAATATTCATAAATATTGTTTTATATTTGAAGATGACATGAACTTAGTATTTAATGAAATAAGTAATTGAGTATGACGAGTACTACACATATATACGAAAAGCTCATGTTTGTATTATAAATTTAATTAACCGTAAGATAAAAAAAGAGTACACATTTTAAGAACATTTTTGACTTACTTTCGTCATTTATTGAACTTAATTAGATTAAGATTACTACTTGTTGCAAATAAATGATTTTTCAATAGAAAACACTGCTACTTCAAAGTTTGTTTAGTTTACGGCGCGCTTTTTCCCGCCATTTTTCACTTTTTGACCGATTAGGGACTGGTCACAGTCGAGGTGAAATATCGATATCGATAAAAATGTATTATTTTCTATGATTAATTTAATTTCGATTTTTTTTGTTTCAAATGACTTGATGAACTCTTTTAGATAAATATTTTACGTATTTTAAATAATGTCTGTTGAAGCGGCTATGGCTGAGCCGCGTAGCTGAAATCGATGAAAACGTTTCAATACAACAGAAGAAAAACGAAAGATGCGCTGGATATTTCCCGTTCCAGGTAAATATAATTTTAATTATTACTTCTTATTATAAAACAAAGTCACTTCACGCTGTCTGTCCCTATGTATGCTTAAATCTTTAAAAGATGTTCAATGGATTTTGATGCGGTATTTTAATAGTTAAGGTGACTCAAGAGGAAGGTTTATATGTATAATATAGCAAAAATCTGTGTTGAGGATATTTTGTCATAAATTAGCACATTTTTCTACGCTTACAACGCAAATGTTATTTGCATTCTTCCTCTGTGACGCAGACGAAATTGTGAGTTAGCTACTAATAACATAAAAATTCAGCACCACTGGCTAAAACAGCGAAGGAAAACATCGTGAGGGATATGCATATTTAAGAAGGGAAAACCCTTCGAAGGTATGTAAAGTCTCCAATCCGCATTACGAAGACCCGGACTCATGTGACAGTCCAACAGCTACACCCTGCTGAACAATTTATTTAAAGCTGTATTAGAAAGTTTTCTAGATTTAGAAAACCTGTGAAAAGATATTTTTGTTATATGAAAAATCTGACGACAATTAAGACAGGGCCAAGTGAAAATATAAAGTTTTAGAAATAACAATTTAAACTTTTTTATTTTCTAGCTGACTCGCGCAACTTCGTCGGGAAACAATCCTCGATAAATTAACTTTCCAAAACTGAAAGAATTTTTGAAATCGCACCAGTAGTCTCAAACTTTCCTCTTTATAATATTATTATAGATTTATGACGAATTTCGAACTGCATGAGTTACAATGTTTATTTACGTTGCAACACAGTAGTCATTCTTAGAATTAACATTTCAAGGTTTTCTATGGCAATTAAATTCTAATTTTAGCTTTTGGTGCGTTATAATTCAAAAGCGGTCACGAAATATCCCTAGTCGATCTAAAAAATATATCGGAGGGCGCCGATTAAATTGTCTGCCCCATGTCTCAAGGTTGAGCATGAATCAGATAGTACTGACAAATTGTTGGATTCGAAGGACTTACTGGCAATATTATCTAATATGCTGGTGTTTTCGATCTTTGCGTAATAAGTAAAATCCTAAACGCTGTCGTGGAGCTGCCTATTTGATCTTATTTTCTTATGAATCTCCTAAATGTCTCATAGTCTGTCTCATTTTAGGCGCAGGTTCTGTCAATTAAAATTGCTATCTTACCTAACTCAATCTCATCCTAAATTCAATTAAAAGTTTACAGAATTACATCTACATTTAACGACATAACATTGTTGTCTTAGACCTTGGCCTAACTCTTGATAGTCCCAATAGTTCACCTTATCTTCACTAATGAAACCAAAGTAATAGTCTGACGCTACATCAGAAGAACTCACAACTCTACGGCAGTCCAACGTGTATTTTGTCGATTATTCTTCAGTATACCAAAAGCTTTGATGATATTCCTTAATATATAAAAAGCCCCAACAAACACGCAATATTATGAGAGTATCCAAATATTCACAATAATATTCCGAGGATACGGGCCGCTTTTGGTAAATTATCAATAAAACGAGACAAGGTTGAATTTAGGATAAAAGTAATTTGCCAACTTAATACCATAAAATGCGGTCGTAAATAATGTTACTTAATTATTTCCTTCGCTGAGAACTAAGAAAATTGCGTGTGTTATTTGAAGTATGAAGATTTGATATAGCACGATAGACCATTTATTTCCTTTGCGTGATATCACGAATTAAGCAGTAGGGTTATAGACTTCTAATTCTCAATTTGCAAAGATGAGATTATCCAAAGAAAGAGTACAATAGAGGAAATAATGCCTAAATAATTGTCTACCAGTCAACCAAGATTAATTGATGTTAATGATAAGACAACACATTGGTATAATGGTATTGCAAAGATCTGTTACTAATGGTAACCATTCAGAATGGCCAGTTTAATAGACTCCTTGTTAATCTGCCACTACACGCTTGTACTATTATGATGCCCATCGAAGCGATTATAATGATGAACCAGCAGCTTGTTAATAAAACTAAATGTCCTCTTATTTTCTAATAAAAACGTCGCTGGTTAGAAAATAGGCGACGTTACATATAAATAGACAGCGGACTGTGAACTCCAGTATCTAGGGCTGCACGGTTACGCATTGACACATTTTATTTCGGTACATGCATTGACATTTTTATAGGGAATCTTAAATAGCCATCTTAAAATTGGATAAGTAGAATGGGGTTAATTTTATTCCTGGTTTTAATAAATACGATAATTTTTAAATTAGAATAATGATGTACTTTGTCATGTTGCACCTGTAAAGTTTGTAAGGATGGACAAGGACGGTAGACTAATCTAATAGTCCTCTATGGATGGTGATAATTGTTTAAAGTTTACAAACACCTGCTCCTTCAGTGTATGCATTGGGTTTTAGTTAATGCGACTATCAGTATAATTAGTGACATGTTACGCAATAAGCTGGTGCAGCAATTAATTGTAACCCTTATCATTTGTCAATCAGTAACTTAATCAACGTATTTCATCAGTCGCCAAAACAATCGCTGTCAAAAAATACATGAACTGTGGATTATCGATGATTTTGTCCTTTCGATTGGCACCATACGAGTATAAGTAGTATAATGCATATTATATTGAAATGATGATTTACTTTAATGTTTACACATTTATATCCTACAATCAATTTGATGAAAGTTGATGAAACGGGATAAGGTCGAGGTAAAGAAGAAGAATTAATTTGATTACATTTTAGTATTTGAGTATAGATAGTATTTCGATTAATTTTAATCTATTATTGTTGTTATTTTATTCTACTTGATATTTAATGCATATTTGCTTCTGATACACAGTATTAAATGTATCGGAACAAGTTTCACAGTAATAGGGGAAACAGCTACGTACTACTCGTAAAACCTACCTACGATTTGTTTTTCAAACAAAACTAACTAAACTAAAATAACTCCGTACAGACGCAAACCGTCGATGCGTTTAGTGCGACTGTCAAAGAAAACCAGGAATAGTTCAAAGGAACCGTTAAAAAACAATGAAATGTTTTAATCGTTTTTTTTACCGATAAACGAATTGTTTCTGTGTCTGTCCCTGCTCTAATAATTCACGTTTTATTGGTCTCAAATTGTAGGTATAGTTGGGGGCAAGAATAAATGCACACCGACTTTTAGGAAATTATGCAAAAATATTTAGAATTTAACCAACTCTATATTATATGTTCAATTGAATTAGAACAGCTGACAATGAATGCCACAAAGTTCTGTGCGACAGAGAAAGCGCTATATAAATCCGAAGCTATTAACTGCTCTTTTTTTTAAAGTCGACGTGCATTTATTCTTGCTATACCTTATTTTGAATAAAATTAGGAATAGTTTAACGATATACATAAAGTTTTAAAATTAAGTTACTTTCAAATTTCCTAAAGTTTAAAGAAAAAACTGTTATTGGCCTTATGGGGTGGCATAGTCAAAACCTGACAAATTCCCTAAACAACAATTTAAAGAAAGTATTTCCATTATCTCAGTGTAAGAACGAAATAATCGTATTTTTTATATTAAAAGACTCACTCAATTACGCATAATTGTCAATATATAATATTATTTATTACACACAAGCATCGTTAAATTATGTTGTTGTAGTATGTTTTCCTACACCTATCAGCTTCTGATTAAATTCGTTGCGGGGCCCAAGACAAGTTATCTTTCCCTCGTGTTCCTGGGCTTCACTGCTCAGAGTCATTACGATGGTCGCCAGTCGTGGGAACGACGACTCGCCAACCCCACTTGGGGTCTACGGACCGTCGAGGCGATCCGCCCCGTCCTCAGGGATTGGGTGGGTCGTGGCAAGGGACGCCTCACCTTTTGGATGGTGCAGATGCTGACCGGGCACGGGTGCTTCGGGAGGTATCTGCACCGGGTCCAGGTAGAGCCGACGGCGAGATGCCATCACTGTGTGAGCTGCGACCAGGACACGCCAGAGCATACGCTCGCGCTCTGCCCCGCATGGGAGCGGCAGCGTTGTGTCCTGGTCAGGAAAATAGGACCGGACTTGTCGCTCCCGAGCGTCGCGGCGTCGATGCTCGGAAGCGACAAGTCCTGGAAGGCGATGCTCGACTTCTGCGAGTCCACCATCTCGCAGAAGAGGGTGGCGGGGGGTGCGAGGGAGCGATTGTACACTTCCCTCCGCCCAGCAACAGCAACCCGCCGCCGTCGAGCAGGGGGCCGGAACCGGGATCTCGCCCGGAATCTGGCCCCCTAAGAGTTTCGGGTCCCCAACGCATGTGAGTGCGAGCGGGGACCCAAGAAGGCGTCGTGTCTCGCTCAGCACGCGCCTTAAGCAAGAGCGACCGGGGGATGGTCGACCGCGCTCCCCGACCCACGCTGGTTCTGACCCAGCGGGGTATTCCGTGGGAGGGTGGCACGCGGTCCCATCTTGGCGGGCTTCGGAAAGCCCGCCGACCGAGAGAGCCGGTGGCCGTATTCGCCGGCGGCTACCGGTTCGGCGTCCGGGGACGGAGCGACGGGAAAGAGTGCCGATGGCGTAACGCGTCGCGCCGTCCCTCCAAACCCCGTGCTGGGTTCTGGCCTCAGCCGGGGTTCGGACGCTGAGTGTGAGCGGTTGGAGGTTTTAGTGCGGTTCAACTCCCACATACCCCCCCCGGGGCGGGCGGGGATCCGGTGATTTCCTCCAACTAAAAAAAAAAAAAAACGATGGTCGCCGCTGTGGATCCCCCCTACACAGGAGTTACAGTGGCCTACCACTGTAACTCCTGTGTATCACTCCTAAGTGAGACGTGGGCAAACACCCGAAAGCATCTTTATTATATTTACATGTACTACTAATAGTATTGTGTCTATTAATAGGACTAGCAATACAAAGAAGAACATACATATTGTTATTCATACTCTATTGTTAAATGAAGTCTAGAACAATTTTAAGTGGCATCAATAGGACCTGTGGTGTCCTAGATTTTACAGAAGCCGTATTAGTAACGCCAGTATGCTTATCCCCTAGATATAGGTACTGGGGCTAATTTGAATAATTAAAAAAAGTTATGTTCCTACTACAGCGATATACAGTTGTAGTAAATAACAAAACTCATTTGGATGAAAGAGATGATACTAAGTTATAAAATAATGCCACAATCCATGAGTAAACCTTTTTAAATTTAAATTAGCATACAAATTAAACAACTCATTCTCAAATAAAAGAATAATAATAAGAGTTGTTTTACAAAATAAAACAAAAGAGTCTAATTGAGTTCTTCAACACGATGTCAAGTTTTGTCATATTTCCGTGATTTCTTTGACTATACGCCACTAATTAAAAACAGAAAGAGTTTGAAGAACAAACAGTCGGCCATCGTTATGCATTCGTATGAAAATTTGGGTCGATGACGTCATACACCAATGACAGTGGCACACATGACACATATAAATCCACTTGGCAGACGTTATTCGATTTGATGACGTAAATATCAATCTTTTGATGGTATGCTTTATTAATTTTTATTAGTGTATGTCTAGTCAAGATTGGCAGTAATTACGATTATGACAATGCTCTCTAACTCTATTGCCTACTAGCATATAGCTTTATCGTCTAATACCGCATTAGGAAACAGGTTATAGGACATTTATAGGCTGATAAACGCACTATCCCCTGGCACAATAATCCCTTCCTATCACCGTAGGACGTTAGAAAATGTTAAATATATACTGTTCAAACTCCAGTGTCCTTTTGCAATATTTGCCCCTATGATCGCAGTTAGTTTATATAATATTCGGGGAGCTTTAAGTAGCTGATGCACACTCTTTAGTACAGTCCTTAAAAAAAATGACTATTCTATTATCGAATATTATAACACTACTAGGTGATCCGCGCACTTCGTCTGCGTCACAGAGGGATACAACATAGCCTAGGCTACCTCGATAAATGGACTTTCCAACAGTGAAAGAATTTTTAAAATCGGACCAGTAGTTCCTGAGATTAGCGCGTTCAAACCAACAAACCCTGCAGTTTTATAATATTAGTATAGATTGTTTTGCTCCGAAGTAGGGATCTCAATTTTTTCCAAGAATCCCTTGGTTCATACTTGTCGTCTTTACGACAACCAGCTCTGTAGAATAAAAGGATTCTTTACAAATATTACTCGGCTGATTATAATAAAAATCAACTAGACTTCAAAATTCAGTTACCAACCGTTTAAAATCCATCATCATTATACCGGGTAACTTGCTTGATTTTGTTCAAACATTGTCTTTTTATTATGAGCAGCGTCGCATATTACAATAAATCAACGTAAAAACTGAAAATATGATAATAAGTGTTATTCTTAAAATAAAATAGACGAGGCCAGCATATGACGTACTTTCAAATTTAATGGTTTTTCTTTTCGTTATTTGACTGAAGTTTGAATGAATTTTGTGACTGTCGTGATACAGGTACATGTCCGCCATGTTTATATTCTACCATGCTATGTTGGGACTAAAATATTTCGAATTAAATTCGTTATTGTTTAATATATGATATCTTTTGTTCTACTTTTTCTAACGATTGCCATTGACGTAGATTTGAACTTAACCAAAATATTTCATTAAAATTTTTAATATATTATTTACGATTTTACTGTACTTTAGGTACCTACATAAGTACAGAAGGTTGGCTTTTATAATTTAATTGACCAATATACACAGGCTTGGCATTATTTGTCAATAAAACAAATCAAAGAGTCACCTAATAATTCCTGGTTACCGTCGCTCATTATAGACCTCTATAAAATCAAAGCACTCGCCGCCATCTTTAAAAATTCTAAAACCTTCAATACTAAAAACCTATTGTTTCTATTTCCAGTTCTCCTCATATCCTGGTTCGGTGTCGACCAAGTCAAAGGGAATTCTTGCACCAGAACTGGTAATATTCGATATGTACTAAATATCGTTTAAATGTTACATAGCTGTCACCGTTAGTATGTGTTGTGATTTGTGCTGTTATAATATCGATATGTCGTGTCCCATCACTATAGTGAAGTGTTATTTTTTTAATTAAGAAAATAGTAATAGTAGGATCTGTGTTTTATGAAGATTTTAATATTCAAATTAAAATATTTCATTACACAATTTTGTGGTTATATTTGTACACTAAATATTAAAATTAAGGAAACTAACACGACGCTTTAATTAAGAAACATAATATTTATGCAACGGACGAATAGGGAAAGCTATCTTTCTTAATTATTATACTAAATCAGTATCTAGGCAGTCTAGATAATGTTTATGACCTAGAACTCAAACTAGAAAGGTTGCAAAGTCTATCAAATTCTAGATATAAAGTTAGATTAGAAAAGATAGAAGAGAATTACTTTTCTTTTCCACAAAGTAAGTAAACCTTGTATTTGGATCGTTTCGTACTGTAACGAGTGATGGGGCATAAAGTCGATGAAAATATCGATATTTCGCAGTTCGTTGTATTTATGTGTTTGAGTGTCCACAGGAATGATAATTCGGTATGTTTCGAGGAATGGGTAAAAATATTGCATGTATACACTGTTTAGTGAGTTTTTATTTAATATAAATAGTGTATTTATGATGTCAGAGAGTTACACTAAAAACGTCTTGTGAATAACTGTAAATTAATTTCTTTATTTTATTAAGCATAGACGTGTAGACCTACCTTGCACGTTATTTTGTAATTAATTAAAGTATAAAGTAAGATGTATATTTTTGTTTTACTATGCAAAATTATAATATTGATATATGGCTATTTTCAAGTGATCGTCACGCAGGAACTAGTTTGTATCGTAAAAACAAGTTCTTCAAAAGAGCTGAACAGTTTTTTCATAAATGTTAATTTTTTTTTGTTGTACTCGTATCATTGTAGACAAAGCTAATTGATAAAAGCACAGTTATTCACAAGAAAATCCTTACACCCTTTCTATTAGTGAACTGTGTAGCTGTTTTTTGTTGTTTTTTTTTTCTTTTTTACTAACTGAAGCATGATTTTCAGCAATATGGGCTATTGTTCTCAGCCCCCTAGTACAGGCGGAATGCCAGAGTAAGTAATACTAAACTGATATAACACGAAGCTTGTAGCATTAAAATTTTACTTTAAAATGGCGTGATTATAAAAAAAGTACAAACTTTCGAATAAATCCTATATTTTTGAGACATTAAAAAACATACAACGATATATTTATGATTATTGAGATTATGATGATCTAATATTTTAATTTCATAATTAATCGTATTTGTTATAATTAAAAAATTACGTCGTTTTAAAGATTTTCTAAAAAACATCTGCAGGTAGATGCTTAAGGTCAACTTTTCATTGAAATAACCGTTATTATATTACTAATCACAGACAAGGTTTGGAAGGAGTTCGAAAAGGGGCAACAACGGCTTATCATTGGGTGGGTCACACATACACACACACACTGTATACCTCCGAAGAAAATTTATGCACAAACAACATACAAAGCTCATCGTGATCGTTACAAAATTTTCACACGTTAAAATCTTGCACTGTATCGTGCTTAAATTTGATTTTAGCCATTAATGAAATAGACTGTTTTCTTCAAGCCTTAATAGAGCATAATGATTCAGTCTCAATTACATTTTTCAAAGTAATTTAAATTTTCAAAATATCGATACTTAAAAACAGTGCATATCACTATTTGTTTAATCTAAAATGACAGGTGACATTATCAATAAACGTCAAATATTTTACCGCCTACGTATACATTTTCGTTTTTAATGTCGCCTCCGAATTTATTTTCATAAAGAAATAATAAAATGACGCGAGATGTAAATTATATGTCGTAAAATTATTTTTCTTGGTTGTTTAGTTTTCATAACAGAAGATATAAGTAGTTATAGAATTAGGGATCACTGTTTTTTTAGTCTAGATCATCATTTATTTTCCATTAATTGTAATACTAAAAACATTTGGAAACCAGAGTGAAGCCAATTGAAACCCATAGAATTATTACATTATAGACACATGAATTCATTAAACCATGTTTTTTGGAAGAATAATTTTTATGTAAAGAAATTACTGGAGAAAATTTACGTTCTTTGATCGTCATGATAAATAACTAAAAAATAAATCTATGAATGATAGTTTTAAAATTATAGTAAACAAACTAAACTCGTAGCTTGTAATTACAGTCATTACTTTAGCCATAAAATGAATGTTTAATTTATCTCTGACAGTAAAAATTACACTTTGATACAAGTTTTATTTTAATGGTGCAATTTAATGCTATAATAATTATAAAAATAACGGCAACTAGCTCTCTTTGAAATGTACATAAAATCGAAATAAAATTTGACAGTGCCGACTTTGAAAGTATTCGACTATATCCTTGTCATCACTGAATTTATTTTTAAAGTTTACTATCGTAGCCTACAAAATGTAGGGTTCTACATATCGGTTTTTTCGATAAAAAAAAATGTAGTATTGGTATACATTCTTATTCTTAAATCTTGTACACAATAAGTACCTATATCTATCTAATAATTATTATTAAATTCTTTAGTAATGGATAGCAATGAATAATGTAGTAAAAAACGAAAATGCCATTAAATTTCTCAACGAAACACATTACAAAACTCAGTAATTTATCAAATTCACTCAGAAAACTCACTAATAAATAACTTAATAAATTAGAAAACTCATAACTTTATACAACCTTGTAAATTATGCTGTCAAATGTACTGCTTTTAATTGTAAGCTCGTGTGCACTTTGCATGTTCGCTTTTTATATTTACTCGTGTTGTAGATATAATTTTGCTGTGTATATTAAGTTATACATAATATTTGTTAAAGGTAAATAACGTTTTGAAACTGAAAATTTATGTTTTAATCCATTTTATGCATTTAGGGCGCACCAAAAATGTGTAGCGCTGTCTATCGACAAATGACAAGCGCACTGCTTTGGCACTGCAGCGGTACGACTATTGGCCCGAAAGCTAGTTCCGAGTTGGGGTTTAACAGGAGAACAGGGTTTACCAAGTTTTCAGCTTGCCTCAAATACCTACCCTAAATTGGCACTATTTCTCGGGCTATATGGTACACTGTCTTGCTTTCAATTTTGTGTCGTACCACAAAGACAATGTTTAACAAACTCAGAGTCGAAAACCATCAGATTTTGTGCCATTACTTTGAAGGTTGAAATAACGATTATAAAATCAACATTTATTGCCTCGCGTGACCCGATGCCGATTACTTATGATTTTCATAAAAAAACAAGTTTAGTAGGTCACAGGTCTTGCCTTGAACTATACCGATAATAGTAAAGGATTCGCGTGATTTATAGCAATAAAAACATTTGAACACGAAGTAGGTAAATTATTTTATAATTATGGCATTTCTTATCTTATGACGCTACTGCATAGGTTAAATGTACTTCGCGTATAAATTAAACCAATTCAGATTTCCTTATTATTTTCCTTGTAGATATAATTAATATAATGTTGCGATTTTTTAAATGTACTTTGCAGTGCAGTAATTAGACCGATTCCGATTTCGTTATTATTTTCCTTGTGTTATTAATATGTCTTGTTTTTGCTATGCTAAACTGGGCCATTTACAACAAAAATACCGCTCTTTTTAAATATCGCAGCCCCGGGCTTCAGTGTTTTCATAAATTTGCAGATTGGTTACCGTAGTTTCTTCCGAAGCTATTCCGACAGAACTGAATGGAATATAAAGCGTTTATTCCTAACTCCCATTTAACGCCGCGGTCATATCTGGTTCGTTTCAAGACATCTTTTCTTCCTTCCCCCGTTTTAAGTTGAACTCCTCTTCCTCTATTCGGTGTTTGGAACGCTGTCAATTGTCTCTTTATACGTCAGGTTTGAGAAGAGCTCTAGAGCTAGGTTTCAGGTCATATGTTGATTCGATGTCATCTGGCACTGAGGCATGTAAGCTCGTCTACCGATGAAGCAATGAAAATACATACAATAAGTTACTAGTGTTAGTACCATTTAGTACACGCCCTTAAACTTATACCTAAAACGTTAATTTTCAGTTTCAAAATCACTTAATTCTAGTGGATTTAATTAGGAGGTAAGGTGATTATTTAACGACTAATCTCAGGCATGGACGAAAACCCACTTTAACCAATTCAAAATCATGCCAAAAGTGGCACTGACGATGTAGCTAGCCACGGATTTCACTAAGCACTATATAACATACCCATTGCTCCATCTGACATAACACATGGCACTTGAAAGCTTGTCAAAATGACAGCTTGGAAACTGTCAAAGTTCTAGTGATGTGCAAATGATTTATCGATGATTCAATTCACAGCTCGAACGATTTACTGTTACGAATGTGACAGTTGGACAGACCAGAGATGTAAGGATCCGTTCAACTACACAGCACTGCCCCGAGATCAGCCCCCTCTTGAGACTTGCAAAGGGTGCTGCGTCAAAATGGTGCGGTATTCTAAAAGTCGTAAGTATTTAAATTGTGGCGACCAATAGCGCGCGAGGTCCTGACTCGCGGGTACGACATTTACAAGAATCTTCGCATATATACGACATCTCAAATGTACTACAGTGGGCTTCGGCCTGACCGGGCATACACTACCTCGCCCGGTCGGAGATCTCCCTTTGGCCATAAGTCCACTGTTCCCACAACGGTGACCCCCGACAAAGAACACGCCTCCTTCGACATCATCACACCCTCCCAAGCCTCGAACCCCGCCAGCCAGCTTCACATCGGGCACACTCACTACGTCAACCGGTCAGCACAGCAGAGCACATCTCTCCTGGTCAACACGTAGCATCGGCCCCGCACGGCAGCATCTCCGACTCACTGGAGCCCGTGCATCAGCAGCACAGTTCCGACTCACTGGGACACATGCAGCAGCAACACAGTTCCGACTCACTGGGACTCTCTACACTGGCACTGGCGATTCTCGATTCACGCACACAAGACACAACGGATGAATCGACCTCCGGTCTCCGAAGGGGAGTGTGTGGCGACCAATAGCGCGCGAGGTCCTGACTCGCGGTTACGACATTTACAAGAATCTTCGCATATATACGACATCTCAAATCTACTACAGTGGGCTTCGGCCTGACCGGGCAATACACTACCTCGCCCGGTCGGAGATCTTCCTTTGGCCTAATTCCACTGATAGCCCTAAAAAATAATACATTAAGTATAAGTTAATATTAACGTTGTGTATATGACAGCATCACTGAGCCTTTTAATAAGAAATGTTCATGACCTGTATCTAGCGGTGGGTCATAGAATTTAATAATATTTATGACTGTTTCAATGTGACTTTATTTGATAAATACAACTAGATGTTTTTTCTCCGTTTTCAGCGTACGAGGTCGTCAGACGAACGTGTACTTCTCAACTTCAAATAAATTTGTTTATGGTGGACCACGTGTGCATGATGGAAAGTACTGGCACTGGTCACATGTGTTTCTGTGAGGAGGATATGTGTAACGGAGCGCCGTCGCGGACGGTCGCCGTCCTGGCCGTTATCGCGGCGCTAGTGATCGCATGCTGCATGAGGTGAAGTCGGACGTTAGACTCCCGATGGCGGTTATCGATTCGTGACTATCGATGTTTCCATATCGATACTTTCACATCACTAAAGGGATCGGAATTATGACCGAAGCCTAAAATTCGTAAGTGTAGTGATGTGAAAAGTACATATCGAGTTTTTTTTCGTTTAATCGATGATCGTTATCAACATGGCCGACATAGTTGACAATTGACTTTTCGTCCGAACGTAGTTGTAGTTTTAGAATTTCGAGTGCTTAGTTTTTACAACACAGCTTATTATACAATGATGGTGACTAACAAGCAATAAAAACTGCTTCGGATAACATTTTGTACAACACAATTTTACGCAGTTACGCTAAAACACGCTGAAACCATTGAAATCATTCATTTGAAACATCAACTAACTCTAACAAACTTATTTTACGTGTTATTTTCTTATTAGGGTATGCCTTGGCCTAGTGATACTGTCAATACTATAATTGAGACGTATATTATGTCTAAATAATAAAAAAAAAACTTCAGTTTAAGTGCTGTTCAAACTAAGCATATTTTCTCTCACATATTTAAAATCTTACGCTATTACTTTTGAAAAATGACCATAATATAAAGTAAGCGTGTACATATGCAGAAAAATATGCCTTAAAATACATCGCTTCAGTTTTAGAAACTTAGATTAGGTTGGTTCTAAGGTTCCACAGTTTGCTCATAGCCTCCTAGTTTCAGTCTAGAAATAGAATATTTTAAAATAGTACAAAAGAGTGATTTAAAATAGGTGCCTCAACTTAAAACGGTTTATTTAACTATTTGCCAGAGTTCCTAAAACCAAAATACATGATTTGTTTTCCTATATATTTTCTGTCAATTGTCCGAAGGAGTGAAAAATAATATTAGGATCGGAGAAGCTAGATTTAGTGATATTGAAGAAAGGTTTATTAAATTATAAGGATTTTTTAGCTATTACATAAAATTTATAATTATTAATGTGTAAAATATTAATTTTACGGAAGGCAAACACCAATTAAAGTATATTATTGTTAAGTTTTACGCTTAGAATTCGTTAAGCCGGCCCGATCCCGAACAAAAATAGTTTGTAATAAACGATATTTTAAAACTATCGATAAAAATTAACAACACCCATCAACCAACACTTAGTGTGTGGGAAACAATAGAATTTAGAATACACCAATTTGTTATCGCTATATCGAATAGTTGTCCCATCACAAAAATGAATGAGAATAGACGGATATTCCCATTAATTTTAGATGATTCAACAATTCGATATTTCTACAGCAATATTGGTTGATTTTCTGGCTGTATAAAAATAGATAGAAATTACAGAATGTTAGGAATAAATAAAATGTACAAAATATAGTTTAATATTCGTAAAGACTCGGACATTGATTCAATTAAATTACTCAATTTAGTGCATTTATACCAACTCAAAGTAGGTACTTCATGAAAAATAGTTGATAGGAATGAAAGTTGTCTCACAATATGTTTTTTTTTCTTTTTCTTGACTGTGACGCAGATAAACTAAGAAACCTTGAAACGAACCGCTCTGCCAAACTCACACTTAAGCACCACACAGTAACTCAGAAATACCATATGATTTCAAACAACATAATCACAATATACTCATTATCTACAAAAGCAAATTTAAAATGCATTTAAAATAACGTTTCAGAAACGTCATGTTTGAAAAATAAAATAAGCTTTGTTAACCCTAGCGAAAATATCGTATGCGAAGACTGGGTTTGTTAGTGAAATCTTCTGAGACTGAGTACCTACTATGTTTTAACAATGACTTCACTGGAATAAGGAGTTCTAATATTCTAGAACATCAATATTTATTTTTAAGAAATTTTCACTAATTTGTGCATTGGCTTTTCTTATAGTCATTTTAGTTTCATTATTTAAGTAATTATTGTTCTCACACACCTTAGAACTTCGAATTACCAAAACATAAAAAAACAATTACAACACTCACAAGAATTTAACAACATGTTGTTTTTTTCATGGAGTATTTAATTGAATTGAATCGTGTCTTTACGAGTAATATTAAAAATAGTTTGTAATATTAAAATGTCCAAAACGTTGTTATTAATTATTTAAATGATATATTATATCAATGGACGAAAATAATATAAAAATCTTCCCTGTTTTAGCATAATTACTAATTTATATGATTGATAAGCAATATTTTGTGGTGTGTTGATAATAAGAAAAAGTATATAAATACCGTTGAACGAGAAATCTTTTAAATTTGACACTAAAAACTACAAATCACATCGAGGTAGAGCATAATATCTCGTAAAAGTGTCTCCTAGAAAAAAAAAACCTTACTTTCAGGTTCGACGTAAGCTCATTTATCTATTTTGCAAATAAAAAGTCCTATCTTTGAATCTTAGTAGGTATCATCCAATCCAAAATAATAAAATTAATATATTGAAATAATGAATTAGAACCAGTGGGGACTGTGGCTTAAAAATAACAAATTTATAAATCCAAATTTTAAAGTCAAATATTTTTTAATTATATTTTTCAATTAACCTGGAATTCATGATTAACTGGACAATAGAAGACCGAAATGAAAGAAGAATAATTACAAACTAAATAATAATAACAATTTATTCATTAACGCTGCTTTTTTCTTTTATCCGTTAAATTATATTATTATTTTTAATAATTTCCTGCTAAAATTCACGCTTGTAATAAATATTACTGTCAAATTTAAATGATATCTCAATAAAAAGACTGTTAAAGTTCAGGAAAAATATAAAAGAAAATGGATTCTCAAAAGTAATAAAATCTTCCTTACACATTTAAAATATTTCTTCGCCTCAATTGCTCCATAAACAAACACTACAATTTACAGGATGAAATACAGAAGTTAGAGACAAGATTAAATAAGTTTTAGATCATTATCGAATAAAACCATTATTTAAATCGTATCTAATAAAAGGTTTACGGAGCATCTAAAACGAAGACTGATAAATACATACAGACAATTTTCAATCTGTAATCTCGGTTTGCATTCAACCTCTTATCTCAGTTTGCAAACTACTCATGTTCCGTCTACCTTGATATTAGGGGTGAGCAAACATCATTTAATTGAACTGACAGGAATAACCCAGGGTTTAATCAAACTTCCACAGGAATTAAATGAAAAATTTTAAAAGATCTGCAGTCAATTTTAGTTTTAGTTAAATATTTGGGTATAATTGGTGGCAAAAATTTTCCCATTTTATCGTTTGCTCATCCCTGTACAGAGTCCACTGCATGTACGGTTAATAATAATTCTATAGGTGACAATCAGCATGCCACTGCACTTTAGTTGGGCTTCCCACCCAGCGAATGGAATGCCGATTCACATCAGGGTGAAGTTAGCTGATGAACTTAATTATAATAGGACAAATGAGCATTAATAGGGTATATTAGTTTGAGACGTTTGAGTTGTGAGTCATTTAATTGGATTGAAAATTTTAATTGGTTTGAAAGTTTTGATTCAATTAATTAACTCAGCGCGGAGTTTGGTGATTCGCGATAATAGTTTAGTGGATGATCTAGGGGACAAATGTTGGTAAAGTGCCTATATCAAATTAGTCGATTATAAATAATGTTGTATATTATCATGCTTTCAATACTTTAATAGTTAGACTAAACTAATAAAAATACTACTACCGTATTAGGCTTTATTTAAAAAATCCAAAGTATTTTTATTATAATTTATTTTGATGCTTTTACGAGGCTCATAAAACTAAAAAATACAATTGTTTTTACCACGTTTTTCTTCTAGAGCATCAAGTTCTATTTCGGTTACTAGTGACGTTCCACGCGTCAAGAATTATTAATAAAATCGATAAGTTAAAAGATCGATTTTTGCCGATTTATTTGCCTTTTCACATTAGTTCTTCCGTTAAATTTATAATTCGGGATATGTGAACTGTTTGTACAAAAAATATGCTCAATCGCTTCACTTAGGACTGATACTGTAAATAATATGAAGTTTAACAGCTACCTAAACCGTCATAATGTTAGATATTATCGGGTAAAAGCTGAAATATTGTCATTTTATTTCGTGACTGTATTGTTTTTGGACGAAATTGAATAATTACGTGAAGTCTTTGTTGAAGAACCATCGAATAATGATTTTTACAAATCTTACCACTTAAAATTTACCACGCTCAATGTAATATAACATGAAATACCTCAATGGTGCTAGTTTTTAACATCTTTACGACTAAACAACATGGAGTCCTTATATAATTAGTATTAAGTCGAATTCGATTTGCATAACGATAGAGAATAACTAAATTTGACCCAAGTTAAATTAAGCTATTGTTATAGCGTTTTAATTTTGACGTGACAACGTCTTATAAATTGGTTTGCCGGGTGACACTTCAAGAAACTGCGTTACGCTCCGCTCACGTTATGCGCTCACAATGAGAGCGAGTGAGAGGCACGCGTGCCTTTCACTTTTTATGTCTGTCTCTCTCGCTCTTAGGCGGGCTAACCATGCCCGAGTCGTTGTCACGTAAAACTTTCGCCCGTATACCGACTTTACAGGCAACCAATTTTTTTTTGTTGTAACCTAAAAATGAATGATATTTAGTTGTGAAATATTATTATGACCATGATAAAATATTATATGCCAAAGATACGTCAGTCACGAAATAGAATACACAGCTACCCAGTTCATTAATCATAATTTATATAAAAAACTCGCTTATAATTTTTAATATACTTATTAGAGTAAGAATATTATGTAGTGTCGTTTTATATTTTTTTCTATTAAACAATATGGCGAATTGGAATAAGAATAATTTGAGGTAAAGACATTTTTGTCTGAGAAAAAATTAGCAATTTTAGTAGTTTATGGTCAAAATATTGACCTAAGTTCTACATAAGTTCTGTAGAAAAGCAACCTTCTTCAATCAAAGTGTTCAAACCAGTGGCCGAAAAATAAAAAAAAAGTATAAAACGACACAAAAATGTTTGAATTCTTCACTTTTACTAACTACATATCACGCGTATATGATATGGCTATTGCATTTATAGTCAATTACTTTAAACGACATATCTTAACATCGGCGGCTCTTACGTTCAGTGACGCCAAGTATGGCCCACTTACATTAGTTTAATTTCTTCAACCACTAGATAAAACTGAATGTACTTAAATTGTTATTTTGGAAGAGCATGTATTAACTAACTGAGATACGAGACGGCTAAATTATACTTCAAATTATCTGATCGTTTTTACCGCTATTTCGCTGATACAATTTTGTATATTCTTCTTAAAGAAGATCTAATAAGGCTTTAAAAAAAGTATCTTGACATGCAAATAAAAACTCAAACTTAACTCTGTAGCCACATTAAATCTTACGTGGTAGACATTATTTTATGTACTTGTAACTATAAGTAGAATTTCGTCGTCTCGTTTTATTAAATAACTGCACTTTTTCACTTACAAACAATAGCTTTGCGTTAAACAAAACGGCCTCCAGATTACTACTGTCGAATCGTAACTGAACGACCATACAATTGACCATAACAGTAAAATCGTAGACATCTTTGAAGATCCTAATTCTCAATGGACAATCATACCTTATCCCTCTACTTAGGAGACCTGAGCACAGTAATTGACTGTAATACAGTACTGTAAAGTCATAGAAAAGACGCCAATCCGCATTGGACAAATGTTATGCCTTATACCTCTACTGAGAAGACTTCAGGCCAACTGGCAGTAATGGGTTGATGCAGTACAGTACAACATCACAAGATTTAGGATGTTAGCAATAAAAATCCGTGGTGCATCGCACTTATTTCTTAATGGAATTGGTAGAGGGTAGATCTATTTAGCATGACATGACAGAGAAACCATTAAAAATTAAGTTAGTTTAATGATGGGTCCCATAAATCTCTCCATAAAAGCCTGTTTCTCTTATGAAGTAATTGTCGAAATTACTAGCAACAATCAACAACTATAAACACTACTGGCGTTGATAATAATAACCTTCAGAAAAGTCTAATATGTTGATTTAAATCTGAACAATAATTAATGAAGAAAAATCTTAACTATTTCTTTTAAATTGTCCTCAAAATAATCAAGTTGTATGTTCGTTCAGTTAAACATAATCACGAGTGACCTGTAGACAGATTTTTCTCGTGTCAGACGATGGTCTTGACCTCTTGTGACATTTTTCTCCCGTGACATTTAAGAGTTTTTGACAGTCACCGGCGGAAAATGAAATTTATGATTGTAAAAACATCATTGGTTCGATATAACCAAATTAAGTTATTGTTACAAAGAAAATTTATACTGTTGATTTGATTGTTATAAATGTTTTGTGATACTGTTTTAATCGATAAATAAAAATCGATTTAAACAAGCCCCATCACTATTCAACTGTCAAACCGTTGACAGACCGTTATGTCAAACGTCATATTTCTGGGCAAGGGTTTTCCAAACACCTTTAAAGGTCCGTGCACACTACTGCCGCAGTCGCAGTTTTATCTTGAATACAAATTAGTTCCTTTATTCAAATGAGTGACATTTTTGAGACCAATTTGGGAATGGATTACTAAGGGTTGAAAATACATACACAAATATCATCTTATTTACATGAAATTCTTGTCCAGAATATAAAATAGATAATTATTTAAAATTGGAAACTATGTACCTGTCGTCGAGAGTTCGTCCTTTAAATTATGATATTGTTATAAATAAGAATACATTTATTTAGATAATTGTTGAGATTTTAATATTTTTGTTATACAAAAAAACAGTATTTTTACCAAATGTTTGATATGTCGCATTCATTTTATTTTCTTGCTGTTGATAACATGTCAGATCATCAAGTGCCATAATAAAAATATGTTGTTATAAAAATTGTTTTATTAAAAACTAGTTGATCCGCTCAATTTCGTCTGCGTCACAGAGGGATATAATATAGCCTTCCTCGATAAATACAACACTGAAAGTATTTTTAAAATCTGGCCTATGTTTGCTGATTAGTGCGTTTAAACAGTAGTACCGTAGTGCGTAACGCGTCGTGCCGCCACACAACACTGTTGGGTTCTGGCCTCAGCCGGTGAGTGTAAACGGTTGGAGGTTTTAGTGCGGTCCGACTCCATACCTGTTGTGGCAGTAAAAGTCCAGCGATTTCCCCCTACCAAAAAACCTTGTTTGATTAAGGCAAAAGGGGAAATAAAACGAAGCAATATGTTCATTTTATTTATTATTTTATTTATTAACACCTTGTATCAGTTACGTGTAGAACACAGCTTTTTGCTATTTACAAACAACTACTAAAATTAACCATTTTTACAAAATAATTAACATACCTTAAACACCAGAAAAGTATCCTCGATATTAGTAATTATGTAACTATCATTCTAAGAATTATAAAATAATTGAGAGATGCTTCGCTTATTCCTTCAAATTATTGTAATTCCCCGCAAATATCTTGAAAATGGACAGTCGTGGACGCATCGAGTATGAGGCTCATTTAAATGGCAAGAAAGAGTATTTTTTTGGCTCTCTCAGATTTCTTCCCTTCTTCTTCGTCAAAACATTCGCTTATCAATTGTCATGCACAACAGTTTTTGCGACTTTGAATCGAGACCAGCCCATCTTAGTGTGCGTGCACCTTTACTTGCTATCTTTCAAAAAACCTTTACGAAACTAAGTATTTTTTGTTTTTTTAAGGTTATGTAAAATACAGTAAATAAGACTTAAGGGGGTCTTCCTATGTGATGGGTTGAAAAAATCGATTTTTTTTTTTTTCATAAATTGCTCCCTTAATATGTCTAGAATACGGTAGTAAAGCAATTTTAGAAAATTCGAAGTCGTTTTAAAGATACAGCAGGTAAAAGAAAGAGCGGTTCGGAGCGCTGAGATGGCAGTTAGAGCCCAGGCCTATTGTGTACCGTCGGCTTTATACCTGGCCTCCCTTTTATTCATATACCTGTTCTATGGTTCTATTTCTATTTATATATTGTTATACGTTCTATTGTTATAATATTTTACCGAAGTTATTTTAGTCTTGGTTGAACTTCGAAGAGAGCAACAGCTACAAATTATTTTTTTTTATAATGAGTGGACGGAAAGGAAATACGAGTGGAAATGTTCATCCTGGTCGTAGTAAAAAAAGAAAGTTTAGTGGAAACCGTTTTACCCACCAAAATGATACGGTATTTACATCAGCTTCGGCCAAAAAACTTCAAAATAACATGAACATGGAGGTTCCCATCACTTCGAATTTCGAAGTCCAAGAAGCTATCAAACCGGTTTTCGAAGATTTATCGAAAGACGAATTATTAATTCGTTGTTTAGGAGCAGAGACACAAAACAATAACAAATCTTTGAATTCCTTGATTTGGACTTTCGCTCCTAAACATCTTCATTCTGGTCCCAAAATTGTTGAAATTGCTAGCTACTTAGCAGTTATTATCTTTAATGAAGGTTTTCAAGGTATTTTAAAAGTTGTGTCGATTATGGGATGCCCTGTTGGTCGTGAAGCCCAAGCGTATGTTGAGAAACGGGATGAAAAGCGAATCTTACGTTCTGAGCGGCGCGTAAGTGATGTCGTTAAACAAGCCAGGATTGACTCAAGAGCTGAACAGTCTGCTTTAAAAGAGTTTCACGAGGAAGAGGAAGGAATACTCTATGGACCAGGCATCGCCGATTGAGAGTAAGTTGATATTTTAATAGTTTTTAACGGACTTGAAACTTTAAACGCGTTTTTCTCAAAACTGTGTTTTTCAAACTTTCCTCCATTGTATCTCAGAAACGGCTGGACCGAATTACTTGAAATTTACAGGGCACACTCAATATATGTAAACGCATGGAATGAACTATTATCAATCGAAAATTTTCAAAACTTCGATTTTTTTATAGCAAAAAAACAAAAAAAAAAACGCCTAATTTGCAACTTTTATTTCAAATGTCTATCAAAAATCCAATTTTTTTTATATTCATTTGATTATAGGTCATTCCGTGCTTTTAAGCCTACAAATTAAAACGCCGTTTATTTTTTTTTTTTTCAGATAAGCCGATCAGCCGGAATCGTGGAGGAAGTGGGAGCTCTTTTTTTCGAGGCGGGGGTGTTCAGAGCGCTGTAACTCTAGTTTGACTGAATATTTTTAGCTGAAATTTTTTATTTATACTGTCCAAATATGTGTTAATAAATGATAAAAAACTTGAAGCTCTAAATATTTACTGGTCGTAGAAAAAAAATCCTAAAATATCCCTAAAAAACAGGCCGTCACATAGGAAGACCCCCTTAACAGAAACAAAGAAAAACAACATAAAATAAATAAAAAACAAGTTTTATTAATCACAACATACATACAATGTATACGTTAAAATTACAAATATGTAATCAAATATAACTAATAGAAAACCAGTCGATTTTACCAACAATTTCCATCGTTTAAATTCATAATGTTCCTCAAAAATGGCGGCAAAAGGTGAATTATCTACTTGGGGACTATCCATAAATTACGTCACACGAATTTCATCAACTTTCCTCCCTCCCCCTTTTGTCACATTTATGCACCCCCTAATGTGACGTCACACATTTTGTAAAAATAATATACATACAGTGAAAAATACGAACACATCCTAATGCAGTGTGAACGAAACTAAAATTAAAATTATTATAACCACTCAACTGGGAACGTCACTATTCGCTAGATGGCGAAACTGGGGACTTCGTTCGGAATCACTACCCTGTTCGAGTGTTTTTTAAAAACATTTTTTTCCAATATTTTTTAATTTCGATTTTTAATTAAACCTTATTTTTGATTTTTAATTGCATTTTCAGCGAAAATATATTATGGCCGTAAAATATGAGACGATTAAAAATTGTAAACAAAACAAGTTTTAGAACTGTGCTCAATTTTGGTTCCTGTCATAGACTTTGCAAAAGTAAACAAACCAATTTTGTTGCCGATCCCAGTTGAGTGGTTAAAAGCATTGTACTTTTCCCGCCATTTTTCCCTAAACAAAATGGCGTCTTAATTCCAAGACAATCCCCTTTTAACGACTGGTACACTAAGTTAGGTACAAAGTCTATAATTATATTATTGCTGTCGTAAATAAGAGAAAGCGAATCATTCACATAACGGTTGCATTTCTAACAATTCTATTTATAATGCGTCGGAAAAATAACAAAAGGAGATCTGTAAAAATAAAATCTGTCACAATTCTATGAAAAAAAAAAGAATCACGCCCAATTCGTGATCCAAAACAGCGTTGAAATTGGCTGAAGCCGAAACCGAATCTTTAGCTTGACTCTTATACAGGGTGTCTCAAAACTATGCAACATATCTGGGAAGTACCTTAAATATTAGAGATATGATGTTTTGATCTTTTTGTTTTATCTTTTGTTTGATTAAAAAACATTTAATTGTTCCTTTTCTTTAAGACACTATGTTTGTTAGAAAAGATTATTCGTAAATAAATATTCTTTCGATTTTCATCATAAAAATATATCGTGTTGATTTTTGCGGATTTCGTTATTTTCAAACAAACCAATCAATTTACGAAAAATAAAATGTTGTTTCCTTTCAGCAAAACATTGAAACCTTAATATTTCGCATAGTTTTGAGACACCCTGTATACGACCGCAACCGACAATTTTAGTTCGTCACTAATTAAATAATAAAGAGTTTTACCTTAACTATCTGATTTAGTAGCTCATAGATCGCGTTTTGGATCGATTAATCGATTCTGTAAAAGTATTCCAATCCTCATCGATTTATTTTCTCGACGATTGTAAATAGCTTCGTTTTTCTAACATACATACCGTTCCAACAAATCGCTTTACAAATATATTTAGACATTCCCATTATGGAAGTATGTATTGTACTCAAAGTATTAGGTACATTCAATACAGGGTGAAATTTTAAATGCCAAGAAAAATAAAAAAAATCTATGAATGCAGTTGTTTTATTTCAAAAATAAATGAATGTTTTATTTCAGCAAAATTAGCTAAAATTATTATTTCGATTTTAACAAATTCCACCCTGTATATAGGTTTATTATAAAGCGCGCGCATTTACACTGTTATGTGCGCTGGTCTTAATCCTTATAAATAAAAGGTGATCCACAGATTATGAAAACATGTTATTTATATGAAGTTAATCTGTGCAAATTTTTTCAAAGTTTATTTTTTTCAATAAATTAAAATCGGATTTTAAACGTTAATCAAATATATTTTAGTAATATAATTCGCTAAATAACACTAAGTTTTATATAAGAAACCTTATAGTAAATGAGACGGCACATGTTTTCAATGTAGTTAAGCAAAAATGTGTTATCTTCACTTTTATTAGGAACAAAAATACTATTATCTCAAATGGTGTGGCCATTACGCCAAATTTTTTGTAGTTGCAATATCTCTACATAAAAACAGTATAGCCTATACCCTTCCTCGATAAATGCACAATCCAACTCTGAATGAATTTTTAAAATCGGACCAGTGGTTCCTGAGATCAGCGCGTTCAAACAAAACTTTAGCTTTATTAGTCTATACTAGCACTCGCGCAACTTCGTCAGCATCACAAAGGGAAACAATAATAAACATAGTCTATTAGTATAGATCCTACTACTATTATAAAGGCGAAAGTTTGTAAGTATGGATGTATGGATGTTTGTTACTCTTTCACGTAAAAACTACTGAATGGATTTGAATGAAACTTTACCACAATATAGCTTATACATCAGAATAACACATAGGCTACAATTTTTGATAATACGGGACGAACCTGAAGTCCACGCGAACGAAGTCGCGGGCAAAAGCTAGTAATATATAAAGAGGAAAGATTTGATTGTTTGTCTGGAATAGGTATTGGAATTCAAAAAAATCTTAGTTTTGGAAAGTTCATTTATAGAGGAGAGGCTATAGGATATATTGTTTCCCTTTGTGACTCAGACGATATTACGCGAGTCAGCTAGTACAGAATAGAATGAATCCGTGTTTTGAAATCTGTCAACACATTTTTGCTTTTACATTTTGATGTAAAAAGCGTCTACATATTTCACCAAAGTTATTATAATAAATTCAATCTTTGGGTGCACCCAATGGAAAGGGGAAATTATTGGCCCCTTTTTACAAAAGAGGGCTTTGACTTGGCCCCTATTTTTTAAAGGGGGTCTTCAACTTGGTCCCCTTTTTAGAGGTTTTTCAATTTAGCCCCTTTTTTCTAAGGGGGGCTCTGACTTGGCCCCTATTTTTTCTAAAAAGGGGCGTAACTCGGCCCTCTTCTTTAATGTCAAAAATATTGCCAAACACCCATATCACTAGAAAAACTCCTTGTCCCAACGATTTTGTCAGTTTTCATCAAAAACTTAATGAAACGGTTGAAAATTTCATGAATTTTTTTTTTTATTAGCAAAGGCAGTTTCAATGTATACTTTGAAACAATTTAACATATTTTTTTGTACTTATAAATAATATTTACAATTTTATGGCTTATTTTTTAGTTTTTTTTATTAATATTGCCATCTCACTCTCTAGATACAAATGTCGAATATTAGACAGAGATAAAAAATATTTTATGTTAAATACGCTGTTATTGCAATAAAAGATAAATTATTTCAATGATTATGGAAAAATATTTTAAGTTTTTTTTTAAGTAGCCGTTTACAGAATAATGCGATTTATTAGTAAAATTAAATCGAAGTTTAGTTAAGATTAAACAATTAAATTGTAAAATTAAACATTAAATATAAGTTTTAATTGTTAAGTTATTTAAAGTTCCGTTTTATAAAAAACACATTTATCTTTGATTAATCACATTTTTTCAAACTCCTACAAGATGTCTGAAAAATTTTTATGAGATGGAAAATTCAATAATATTGTTACATGTACTGAATAGAGCTTTCTATTCATTTAAATTTCGAAACAAAAATACATAAAAATCGTTGCTATAACCATAGCCTTTTTCCACCAATAAGCATAAAAAACCATTTCTGGTGTTAAGCGTCATATGTCCCATACGGGTATTTATTATCCTATATTAATATTTATATTTATTTTCATATAATATTACAACACCTACAGTAGCGAGGTCTTGCCCCGCCGGCGGTCGCGGGCGGAGTGACCGGCGCGAAGTACGCGTGCACTTTTATATTGGGGAGGTGATTCTGGAGCGGGAAGACGATTTTCAAATAATTGTTTAGCTACTTTTATTTTTGAAACAAAAACTACCAGTCAGATTTGTATCAAATTTATAGGAGATGATATTCAGCGGGTTTGCTTTAAGAAAAAAAAAAGAATCATCGAAATCGGTTCACATCAAAAATAAATATACGCAAAACCGTAGTTTTAAATACAGAACCAAAAGTACTAGTTCGATCTTTAAAAATGAAATGGGATCCGACAACGATCATTACCTTTCATCGGACATAAGAATCACCCAAATCGGTCCAGTCGAACCAAAGTTATGAGGTAACAACAAAAATAGACGAATTGAGTATCTTTTTGGAAGTCGATCAAAAATGGTATAAAATGGTCTCACCCTTAGTTTCCTTATAGCGTTTCTTGTGACCATCTGACAGTCATACAGCTCAATCAGCTGTAAGTTGTGACACGATATCAAATGTTCTAGAGCTTCGTCTGTGACTAGCGGACAATTGTCTAGACCTGCGGACAAAAAATGTTCATTTTATTACAACACAGTGACAGGCTCGGCTATTACCTATTTATCGACTAATTAATCAATGTTTCAATAAATCCATCCATCTATCTATAAGTAAATCAACTTACCAATCAATCAATTAATACATAACTCAGTTTATCTATCATTCAATCATCAAATCCATCAACCAATCAATATCTATCCATATATCCGTCTATCATTCAATCAATCAATTATCTAATCTATCAATGTATCAATCAATCAATCAATCAATCAATCAATCAATGAATCAATCTTACCGAGTACAGTGAGGTGTTCAGCCGCGCAAGGCGACATGGAGAGTTGTTTGATGCCGTTGTCAGTGATGAGGTCGCAGTGGGATAGTGTCTAAACAACACATACATTTGTTACTTTAGCTTGTGCAACTTCGTCTGCGTCACACAGGGTCAGAAAGGATTATGTATCTTATGTTGTTATGTGGAACGATTAAATAAGGTGTTATTGAAGACGTGAATAATATTTTATTCTAACCCGCGCAACATCGTCTGCGTCACAAAGCGTAAACAGCACTCGCGATGTCGTCGCGATATTTTTGGAACGAAGTTCCTTAACACGCTTTATCGAAAGGGGCTAGATAGAAATTTTTATGAAAAAGTTGTCACGACACTTTTTTGTTTTAGGTGATTATTGCTAGATGGCGCTGTGATAAAATCTTTTAAAACAATTCCTTTTTTTGTTTTATATGATTAATGCTAAATGGCGCTGTGATCAAAATATTTTATTACATAATAAAATTTTATTACAATTCCCTCACTAATTAACCGAAAGGAACTTCGTTCCATCCGGGTGTCCGTTGACACCTCTCAAGTTTTTTTGTAGCGGACAAGGTTTTATACTCGTGATATCTCAACAGGACAATGTCCTCTGACGTTGCTAAGTTCGTGAGCGACGATAACCACAGGTGTCTGGTCAATCAGGTGGTCTGTTGGCTCGTCTAAAAAAAGTTAAAAATATCTCACCAATTTCTCGAGTCTCGGGCATCCCATAGACAAATGTATTAATGTAGCGTCAGTTATCAACACGCATTCTTCGAGGTCCATCCGCTCCAGCAGTCTGCATGTCTGTCAATTAAATGTACATTATATACAGGGGGGATCTGTAACTTGGGACAATCTGACGTGGGGTGAATGACCTGTCGAAATACAACTTAGAATCACTTTTATTTTAGAAATTGTATGAACATTTTTTTTTTATCATAGTATGTAAGTCCGCAACGATATTTGTACGTTTTCCATACAATGTCAGAAAAAAAAGTTTAATCGATCCAAAAAATAAAAATGGTGCTAAGTTGTATTTCAACAGGTCATTCACCCCACGTCAGATTGTCTAGGAATGTTGCGAATGTCGAATTTCGACATTCACGAACGAATGCGAATATTGATCTTTTCAACAAAAATGTTAAGGTTTTTATTGACATTCAGCAGCAATTTCATAGTCATTACTTTTTTTCACTTTATTTCACCTATAAATCTACGATTAAGGGAGGGGGTATCTTCCTTCCCCCACCTAATAGTAGCAAAAAATTTTAAGAACGGTTTCTACAGTTTATATTGTGGTGGACTAAACCTGAATTGTCTAGTAAGGAGACCTGAGCCCAGCAGTGAGCAGTAATGCACTACTAAGGCGGCGGTAGTGACGTCAGAGCGGCGTCCTGCAGTATACACTCACCCTGGCCAGCGCCTGGAAGCCGGCGTCAGTGAGCTGCGTGCACTGCGCCAGCTCCAGCGTGGAGAGACGCGGGCAGGCGGCGGCTAATGACGTCAGAGCGGCGTCGGTCAGTCGGCCGCAGCCCGAGGCGCACAGCCGGCGCAGCGCTCCGCCCAGCCGAGAGATGGAGTCGTCCGTCACTGACTGATTACAGGGTGATGTTAAAAAAACAATCGCTTGTAACAGCGTTCATTCACGGTTCGCTTCAATCTGTTTTTGCCCCGTACCATTCTGATTTGGAATGAACTCTCATCCGCAGTGTTCCTGTACTGCTATGACATGTCCCTCTTTAAACGAGCTTTTTAAAAGGTCCTATAAGGTGGTAAGTAATAGCTCCTCAGTGCCATATGCTAGCATAGCAGAGGTCCATGAGCGGCGATAACCACTTAGGTGAAAAACACACTGCCTACGCCATACGCGCGTGTAAATATGTCCTACTGATACAGTATGTAAAGGTTCAGCCTCGATGCGGCTCGGTCGCCTGAAGTTAATACTACATTTAACGTTAATCATTCTTTAAATTTTATAAATAATTGTAATAGCATAGACACGATATATATATATGGTATCGTTGAGTATAGTATGTTGTTCCGAGAATTCTTTCAAAATTACATTTAAATACTAACGAATAAAATGTAGTTTTTGTCTGGAATTGACACGGCGCGAGCATCACGCATGTTTACATTATGTATGTCAAGTCGAGGAATTATAGATCAAGAGCATAACAAGAGATTAGAAATTTTATGTATCGAATAATTTTGATGGAGGTATATTAAAAAAAAACTTGAGAGGTGTCATGGGACACCCGAATAGACGAAGTTCCTTTCGATTAAAAGATATCTTATATTTTTTTTCCTAACGTAACGCGCGATAAGGAACGTGTTTTAAAACACATCCGCCATCTAGCGATAATCATCTAAAACAAAAAAAAGTGTCGTGACAACTTTTTGTAAGATTTTTTTCCGTCTATATAGCCCCCTTTCGATATCGCGCGATAAGGAACTTCGTTTCAATAATAACAGAAATAATACGAGATGAGTAAAAGTGTTTTAAATTGTTTTAGAAGTGTTGTAATATTGACATCTATACTAATATAGATTATAAAGAGGAAAGATTTGTTTGTTTGTTTGTATGTTTGTTTGTAATGAATAGGCTACGAAACTACTGGACCGATTTCAAAAATTGTTTCACCTTTGGAAAGCTACATTATCCCCGAGTAACATAGGCTATATTTTATTTTCAAAAAAATTAGGGATCCGTGTGAAAATATCGAATATGTAACACAAGGTGAATAATCGAAAACCTATTTATGCGTACGCTGCAAAAACTATTGACAATAGAACAAAATGATGTACTACGGGTTTTTAGGTATTTGTAAGACAAACAAAAAAGTCCGCGACAGCATATATCTAACTATCATAGTTTAGTCACAATAACCGCTTTTATGTTTATAAAAAAAATTATTTCGTCCCCAGATTGAATTTAACGTTAAATGAGTATCGTTATATTAACCCTTATCCAAATTAAGTATTATATTATCAAGAATATTAATGTAGAAGTGAATTACTTTTTGTTTTATTCCTTAGGACTTTTCGTTTAGAATTTATCACAAGTAGAAAACGCAATGAATATGTGGGTGGGTGCACTACGGGCACATAATAACGCGACGGCATTGCGAGTACTGTTTGAACCCCTTTGTAACGCAGACGAAGTTGCGCGGGTCAGCTAGTCACTAATATGTACACTTATCTAACACAATACATGCGTGGTTTGCTACGCCTACGCCTGCCCTAGGTCGCGTAAAGCGTAGGCAGTCTGTTTTTCGCTTTAATTTTACCCATTTTAAAGGACTTAAAGACAAAATAAAAATGTATGTGAATAGAACTTTTTGGTATTATATAATGAAAACTCATGACACTTTGTAAAAAAAGGAATATTATATTTTTCAATACATTAATTTTAATTTAATATTAACTGTAAATAATAGCTTTAAATATTGTTTCTTATACTTTAAAGGTAGTGATCTACTACAGCGGGCTTCGGTCTGACCACCATACACTACCTCGCCCGCAACGAGATCTACCTTTGGCCATAAGTCCACTGTAGATACCCACATTAAATTTTAATAAAACTCTTAAACTTTATAGAAACGTAATTGAGTTATTATTATTATACATTATATTAGTTAAGACAATATTATCAATATACAGGGTGTTGGTGCCCGGTGAAACAATACTTTGAGGGCTTAATCTATATCACATTTCAAATCATATACACATACTTTTGAAATGGAGATGATCACTTTATTTTCCCATACAAAGTTGAAAAATTATTATTTTGTATTATTTTTGACAACCCTATCCTACATCACTTACATTATTACTAAACGGGTTCTTACCACGATTCTTTTTAATTGAACCCTATCCTAACCTACATTCAGTGTGCTATATCTATTTTCACGAACACAAGCGCATGTATCCTGTTTAGAATGTGATTTTTGTCCCGTGTATTATTACAATGTTCTATGATACAGGAGGTGACTAGCCGGCTTAAGGCTTTAGCTGTGGGTGTGGTCAGTAGGGTAGGGTTGATCACGCACTAATTTACACGTAGTTTTGATTAGTTATAACTTATGATATATTATGCCTAGTAAACTCAGACTTGGTGGATAGCTTCTACATCAAGTATACTATTTGCTGTGAAAGTATTGTTTCATCGGATTTTAACACCCTGTATAATGGATTTAAAACACTTACCTCACAACCTTGTATGTTGAGTACTTCTAAGTCTGGACAGTGCGTCGCTAAACTAATCACAGCTCTGTCATTAACGTTCTTACAACCTGGAAATTTTGACCATATTATTGACAATATCCAAAATATTGACTACTCGTAGACCAGTGTAACTTCGTCTGCGTCACAGAGAATTTCAGACAGTATCAATTAAACGAAGAATGATATTTGAGGAAACTCCATGTTAACCCTTAAATGGACAATGTTGTTTTTAAACAACATACTAAACATCACCGATAAAATTAACCTTCTTTTAGTTTTTTTGTATATTTGACAACTAGTTTTTATTTCTGAACGAATTTTGTACATTAAAAAAAAAATAGTAAATTCAGGTCTAGTTTTTTTTACTCATTTTTCCTAGCCAGTAATACATCGTCGCCCCAGTGCTTGTTTGGCCTATCTGACATTTTTTACGAAAATGACTTTTTAATGCAGTATTATAAAGAATTAAATTTCCATCCTACTGGTAAAATAACTTTTTAAAATTTTAAATTCTAAAGCAATAAAAATCTCATTTTAATTTTTTTCTCAACACGGCACTTAACGAAAATTCCGTGCTTGTTTGCTGTATCGGTAGTTTTTAAAAATTTCAGTGCTTGTTTGTTGTATCGCATCTCAATTGACCAATCACAGCCGGCGTAGCGCCGTATCCGCCATTTTGTATGACGTCACAGTAGTTCGAAACACAGTGAGATTCGCATGAAATCACAATAAAAAATGAGAAATAGTTTATTAAATTATGTTTTTTTTTTCATAAATTTGATTGAATATCATTTTAAAAGTATTTCTTCAACAAATCATAAAAGCAAAGATGAGCAGACATAGCTAAAAATAGAGAAATACGTATTTTTTTAAATTAACCGTTGACTCAGTTGAATTTCAAACAGGGTGTTCTATTTAAAAACTTTAAACCAATTGTCAGGTTAAGACAAGTATCACGCCCGTTTTCCATACAAATAAATAAAATTCGAGTTTTCGAAATCTGTTTGTAAATTGTTCTGTACTGTGGATCCTGGATCCGGATGTTGTATTCTGCATCCTGGATCTTGAATATAGGATCCTTGATCTTAATCAAGATCTGATGATGAAGCTGGAAGGTGACTACGGAAACTCCGTCAATAAGCAAGATAACCTCATCGTGTTTAGGCTCTAATGAAGCGTCTTGATGAGTTCTTTAAGAGGTGAATGTCAAGGTTTGATGATGAAGCTGGAAGGTGGCTACAGGAACTCTGTCAATAAGCAAGATAACCTCATCGTGTTTAGGCTCTAATGAAGCGTCCTGGTGAGTACTTTGTCCCTAAATGAATGTCAAGGTCTGATGATGGAGCTGGAAGGTGGCTACAGGAACTCTGTCAATAAGCAAGATAACCTCATCGTGTTTAGGCTCTACTGAAGCGTCTTGATGAGTTCTTTGCATAGACATGAATGTCAAGGTCTGATGATGGAGCTGGAAGGTGGCTACAGGAACTCTGTCAATAAGCAAGATAACCTCATCGTGATTAGGCTCTACTGAAGCGTCTTGATGAGTTCTTTGCATAGACATGAATGTCAAGGTCTGATGATGGAGCTGGAAGGTGGCTACAGGAACTCTGTCAATAAGCAAGATAACCTCATCGTGTTTAGGCTCTAATGAAGCGTCCTGGTGAGTACTTTGTCCCTAAATGAATGTCAAGGTCTGATGATGGAGCTGGAAGGTGGCTACAGGAAGTCTGTCAATAAGCAAGATAACCTCATCGTGTTTAGGCTCTACTGAAGCGTCTTGATGAGTTCTTTGCATATACATGAATGTCAAGGTCTGATGATGGAGCTGGAAGGTGGCTACAGGAACTCTGTCAATAAGCAAGATAACCTCATCGTGATTAGGCTCTACTGAAGCGTCTTGATGAGTTCTTTGCATAGACATGAATGTCAAGGTCTGATGATGGAGCTGGAAGGTGGCTACAGGAACTCTGTCAATAAGCAAGATAACCTCATCGTGATTAGGCTCTACTGAAGCGTCTTGATGAGTTCTTTGCATAGACATGAATATTAAGGTCTGATGATGCAGTTGGAAGGTGGCAATAGGAACTCCGTCATTAAGCAAGATAACATCATCGTGTTTAGGCTCTAATGAAGCGTCTTGATGAGTTCTTTGAATATACATGAATGTCAAGGTCTGATGATGGAGCTGGAAGGTGGCAACAGGAACTCCGTCAATAAGCAAGATAACTTCATCGTGTTTAGGCTCTAATGAAGCATCTTGATGAGTTCTTTGAGAAGAGGTGAATGTCAAGGTTTGATGAAGAAGCTGGAAGGTGGCTACAGGAACTCCGTCAATAAGCAAGATAACTTCATCGTGTTTAGGCTCTAATGAAGCGTCTTGATGAGTTCTTTGCATAGACATGAATATCAAGGTCTGATGATGCAGCTGGAAGGTGGCAATACGAACTCCGTCATTAAGCAAGATAATCTCATCGTGTTTAGGCTCTAATGAAGCGTATTGATGAGTTCTTTGCAAAGACATGAATATCAAGGTCTGATGATGGAGCTGGAAGGTGGTTATAGGAACTCTGTTAATAAGCAAGATAAATGTATATGCAAAGAACTCATCAAGACGCTTCATTAGAGCCTAAAAACGATGAGGTTATCTTGCTTATTGACGGAGTTCCTGTAACCACCTTCCAGCTCCATCATCAGACCTTGACATTCATCTAGGGACAAAGTACTCACCAGGACGCTTCATAAGAGCCTAAACACGATGAGGTTATCTTGCGTAATGACGGAGTTCCTGTAGCCACCTTCCAGCTCCATCATGAGACCTTGACATTCATCTATGGACAAAGTACTCACCAGGACGCTTCATTAGAGCCTAAACACGATGAGGTTATCTTGCGTGATGACGGAGTTCCTGTGGCCACCTTCCAGTTCCATCATCAGACCTTGACATTCATCTAGGGACAAAGTACTCACCAGGACGCTTCATAAGAGCCTAAACACGATGAGGTTATCTTGCGTAATGACGGAGTTCCTGTGGCCACCTTCCAGTTCCATCATCAGACCTTGATATTCATGTCTATGCAAAGAACTCATCAAGACGCTTCATTAGAGCCTAAACACGATGAGGTTATCTTGCTTATTGACAGAGTTCCTGTAACCACCTTCCAGCTCCATCATCAGACCTTGACATTCATCTAGGGACAAAGTACTCACCAGGACGCTTCATTAGAGCCTAAACACGATGAGGTTATCTTGCTTAGTGACGGATTTCCTGTGGCCACCTTCCAGTTCCATCATCAGACCTTGACATTCATGTCTATGCAACTAACTCATCAAGACGCTTCATTAGAGTCTAAACACGATGAGGTTATCTTGCTTGTTAACAGAGTTTCTGTTGCCACCTTCCAGCTCCATCATCAGACCTTGACCTTCATCTACAGACAAAATACTCACCAGGACGCTTCAAGCGCAAAAAACCCATCAATCAAAAATCGAGAAGTTGGTCATATTTTAAAATAATATACATAACGGAACAAGCGAAATCGGCAGTAAAACTTATACTTATTAAAAACTTACATCCTGTATCAACAATATTAGCACTTAGCACAAACAAGCACGGAAAATTATCACAATCCTTTGGTCAATCTTCAGTGCACGTTTGTTGTAAGTAAACATCCGAAAAATTTTTAGTGCACGTTTGGCCTATCGTCACACAAAACATGTAAAATACGCTAGAATCATAAACTATTGTATATTATTTCTTTATAAGTCAATTTGTGGGTAGCTCGTGTATTTATATTAAGTATCAAATTAAAAAATTAAACGTTATTTAATAAATAAAACAAAAAAAACATCTCCTGTAAAATTTGCTCGAGTGCAGATAGGCCAAACAAGCACTGAGGCGACGACATGTCCATTACACAAATATATTTTTTAAAACGTGAAACAAAAATCGTCCATTTAAGGGTTAATGGATTTACAACACTGATTTGGTTTCAATTAAAAATTTGTGAATAATAAATACATTGAAATATTGCAATCGGCCATTTTGGGTGAAACGCCAACAACATCGGATGACGTCACGATTAGGTAAACAATATGAAATTGACAATATGAATCGAAAAATTGCTTGAAACCTTTGCATTATTACGGAAATAAAGATGTTTTTGTAAATAGTAAACGTGTACCCACATTAAGGAAGATGATTTTAAAATCGTTCGTCATGCATATAGCATATAATATTTCATTTATAATTAACGTTTCATTTACCTATGCTGTTATATCTATACCTAATTTAAATCTTTGCTTAATCAATAATTAAATAAAACAACCAGAGCGGTTTCGAAATTGTAATTTTCTATGAAAATAGAAAAATAATAAAATAAAATACCTTTGCATATAAAACTCTTTAGTTTAGGGCAACCTCTTGCTAACGCTTCCACGCCGTTTTCAGTTATAGATTGACACCAAGATACGTTTACGTGTGTTAATAACTGAAATAAAAAAAAAAAAATTAAGGTACATTCTCAGTTGAGTTCCGTATCAAATATATTGAATTAATATTCAAATATAGTGTGTAACTACATTTTAATTTTACAATGGCAGTAGAGTGCGTAACGCGTCGTGCCGCCGCACATAACCCCATAATGGGTTCAGACGCCGAGTGTGAGCGGTAGATCTTAGTGCGGTTAGACTTCCACATACCCCATTAAGCTATTTTCATCTTCTCAAAAAAGGTGTTAGATTTTTTTAAGCGCTTCTTTTTGTATTATTATAGTATAGACCTGACAACATATTTTAAGTATCTATATAACTTCAATACTTTTTAATATAAAATAAAATGTATTTATTATACTCACAGGACATCCGTCTGAGAGCGCTTTTAGCGATATATCTGATATACTTGGACATGAATCCAAATTGATTCTGAAAAGAAAATAGGTTTTTGCGTGAAAAATTACTAAAATACACACGAACTACCACAATACTAATCAACCTATAAACGAGGTTTACGAAAAGTCCTGTACCTGTAGGTAATAGATAACTACCCCTCATTGCCCTGACATTGCAGAGGTTCATGAGCGACGGTGACCGCTTACCATCAGGTGAGACGTAAGCTCATTTATCTATCTAGTAATAAAAACCCAATAAAATCAAATGTTTAGCTTTATATGAGGTTTTACAATCCTGTAACATTTTACTAGCGTAACACAACATACAACTAACGCCATCTATTGACGACATTTTTGACTATTCGAAATCTGAAACGGCTGGACCGATTTTGACGGAACTTTTTTTAATATATTGCTGATGTACCAGAGATATAAATGTAAAGTTAGTTTAAAAAAAACGGTTAAAAAATTGGTTAAAAATAGTTTATTCAATCCATTGTATTTTTTTTTTTAAGGAGTTTTCTAATATTATTGGAACGAAGTTCCTTATCGCGCGTTATCGAAAGGGGGCTAGACGGAAATTCTTATGAAAAAGTTGTCACTTTAGTTAAGACTTTTTTTGTTTTAGATGATTATCGCTAGATGGCGCTGTAATTAAAATCTTTTAAAACAATTCCTTATTTTGTTTTATATGATTAATGCTCGATAGCGCTGTGATCAAAATATTTTATTTTAAAAAAAATTTACTTAAAAAAATAAAATTTTATTACAATTCCCTCACTAATTCATCGAAAGGAACTTCGTTCTATCCTGGTGTCCCTTGACACCTCTCAAGTTTTTTTTGAATGCGTGTAAACTGAAACTAAACATAACGAATGATTAACAAAAATCTCGATTTTAACTAAATAAATCAATTATCCTTCTATTATTGTATTCAAATTCAATTTAAACGGTTGTTTTGGAGTTATAGACCTAAAATAAATGTTTTTATACATTTTAAATTGGTAATCTTTAAGATAGGTTAGACTGTTCGTATATGAATCATTGTGATAGGATTCATATACTGACAAATAAACAACTGATTTGTCCCTCTTTCATTAATAATAATTGTTAGCATAATAAATATAATTTAATTTAATGAAATTTTGTAATTACCTAATAATAGTATGATCTATCTCCGCCTGCAGTGACCCTCTGTTTTTTATATTGTATTTTTAAATATATTTTTTTGTAAATGTTTTTTTTTTTAATATAATGTAGAAAATAAGCTAATAAATGAATATGGAAATAAAATATGATCTATAATTAATTGAAAAAATAAATAAAATAAAATAAACAGGGATAAACATGAACTTTTATAAATTTGTGTTTTTACTTACTTTTGTAATTTACTGCATCTCCTTCCTAGCGCTTGACAGGTCTGATCAGTTATTTTCTTACATTTGTTCAGATTTAAGTCTTCAATGTTTGGGCATGACTGAAAATTTAATTTCGGAATTTACTGGTCAACTTTTCTACATTTTATACATATACATTAGATTTAGGGAAAGTTAGGGTACTTCCATAATAAATATGAATTGCATACCCTAACCAATCAAAATCGATTTAAAATAACAACTAAAATCCATGTATTTAGCGAATAAAGGAAACAAAATGGATCTTCTGAGGATTTGTAAAATAATAGGTTAAATTTTAATTTCTGCAAAACTTGACTTAAATAGTCGTGAACACTACTGTAACAACAATTTCATTTTGACTCCCTCAGATTCCCATCTACAACTATTATAAAACATTTGCAACATCTGTAGTTACCTGTGCCAAAGTTTTCATGGAACCATCGCCGATACTCTCACATCCTCTGAGGGACAGTTGTCTCAGGAATCCTCCGCAACGCTGAGATATATTCTCTATGACAGGACCCTGGATAGATGCTATACGTTAAATTATTATATTTTCTATAATTTGATTATTAATAGTAGCCTATTGATATCATCATCATACTCAGCCTGTAGACGTCCACTGCTGGACATAGGCCTCCCCCAAAGATTTCCAATGCGACCGGTTGGTAACGGCCTGCATCCAGCGTGTTCCTGCGATCTTAACAAGATCATCCGTCCACCTTGCAGCTGGTCGTCCCACACTGCGCTTGCCTTGACGCGGGCGTCACTCCAGAACCTTCGTGCTCCAACGGGCATCGGTTCTACGTGCTATGTGGCCCGCCCACTGCCACTTCAACTTGCTTATTCTTTGGGCTATGTCAGTTACTTGGGTATCAACAAGCATGATATTTTTCATAAAAATCTTTAAACACTAAGACTAATTAGTACCGGCAAACGAACGAGAAAGAAGGTTGGCAGATTTGTCTGCTTTTAAGTAATCTACGGGCAGTACTCAGTCTTCCCGTGATCGTGGCGCTTGCAACAACGAAATATCGGGATCGATCATTTAATAACAATCGTGGTAAGAACCCGTTTAGTAATTGTGTAAGTGATATTTTTTCGTTGATAATAAAGTATTTCATTTCAACAACGAATTTATGACAATATTAAGAAAACAGATTAAAATGAAGATATTTGTTTCTTACTTAAAATGGATCAAATAATACTATTGAATTTTTTCGTACATTTCATATTTTTCAAGAGATTTTTGCTCAAAATTTATTATGGCGTAGTCTAAATCAAAAAGATTATTTAGAAGATAAGTTATTTTTTACACAGCAATATTTATGGAGCTGATCTGATGATGGAGTCGGAAGGTGGTCATAGGTACTCTTGTACTAAACAAGATAGACATGTCGTGGTTGAGCTCTTTTTACTTGTCTTAGCTAGCAGTCTACTGATACATGATGTCCAGTATTTCAAAATATTATTTATTTATGTTATTAATACTTACTTCAACATCCCTTTGGAATTCGAATAAATCAATCCTCTGCCAGTTGGAACCGTCCAGAGCGAGGATGTTCCATAGTTTTGATACCTGTGAAGATAACATTTTGTTGGAGATTAAAACATAATCAAGACTGTACTTCACTTAACTCAGAATTAATAAATGTATTTTTAATGATTTATATTTTAATTTTTCATGAAGGTTATTAATTTGGCATAAGTTTAATTAGTCGACAATTTCGATGATTATTTTTCGGAAATAATTTTGTCAAACTTTTAACACCTATTTTTAATTATATTCCGTATTAGAATATAATACTTATCATTCTTCTTCAATATGTACAATGATTAAAGAATTATACCTGTGCACATCTTCATAAGGAGACAACATCCAAGTATAACCTACAGGGTGGATCTGTAACTTTGTTAAAGTTTTATTTCAACAGGTCATTCAACCCACGTCAGATTGTCCAAAGTTACAGATCCACCCTGTATGAGTGAACCTAATTTTTGTTTTTATTCCGTAAATGCTAGCCTGCGCCACTACGTCTGTACCTACCTTGCTTGAACGAACATTTATAAAAATTTAAATAATTAAACAAATCGGTCCAGGCGTTGTTGAGTAATGTGCTTACCAACACATTTTGCCATTATTTTTTTTATATCACCCTGTATAAACACACCTGTGCACATCTACATAGGGAGACAACATCTAAGTACGACAATATTCTTAGAAGTAGTTCTTTGGGCAGCTTCCTGTTGATGTGATTCTCGTCTTCGTTCGTAAACCGACTTATCTGGAACAAAATAATAGTTTTAAAGGCTTTGTCCAAAAAGTAAGGGCGACGAACATACATACACATTAGGGATATTCGTATACATATAATACTTTCATGCATTTTCAACGGGTTCTTACCACGATATTTAATTAATTAAGTTGTCTCGATATTTAAATATCGTGGTAAGAACCCATTGAAAATGCATGAAAGTATTATAGAAAACCGCGAGTGTCTGAATAAGCGTATACACATAGTTCTAGATTTATTATAATCTATGATTACTGTAAAATAGATACCTAAATATTACCTATATCAAAACTACTAGGAGGGGAGAGGATACTTTCCTACCCTCACCTAATAATTGAAACCTCCCCCGCAAATTATCTTGAGAACGGAAGGTAGTAGACCCATCGAGTATGGACTCATTTTAAAAGGCGAGTACAGGCTGTGGGGATCAGTGTTAGTGGCCAAAGAGAGATCTAGGCGAGGTAGTGTATGCCCACTGTAGATTTCAGATGTTGTATATATATGTATGCGATGAACGTTGCAAATGTCAATACCGCGATTCAGAATATCGCGCGCTATTGGTCGCCACAGAGGCCTTTGCGGGGCATCAATTATCTGTTAACACATTCGCATCATTTTTTGCGAATGCGAATATACGTTAACTTTCCTTGTAGAAAGTAAGAAAAATGTTTTCAACTCGTCTTCTCTCAGTCATCGCATCAACACGAATATTCGTCGTAACACGATAAATTTGTCGAACCATATTATTAAAGAAGTCGTATTTATTCTCAATTGCCAACAATCAGTGACTCGTATAAAACTAGTCTAGTTTACTAACGACAAATGACCTGACGTCACTGGAAATTACTGGAATAAAGATGATTTATAACCGACAATGATAATAATGTGTAGGAGTGATAAAAATCCTCTTACGTTGCTCTATTTAATTTGATGTTCAACACTTTGCTATGTCACATAGTGCGTATAACGTCGCACCATCCTCTATAACCCTGTGCTGGGTTCTGGCCTCAGCCGGGGTTCGAATGCTGAGTGCAAGTGGTTGAAGGTTTTAGTGGGTCCATGTTGTCCCTAAAGTATTCTAATTTATCTGGCAAGCTGTCTAATGTCTATATTGTGACAGTGTTCCATGAGTAACAGTCACCACAGTCAGTCCACCGTTTCACCATCACATCTTTTTTTTTGAATTGCGTGACAGATAAACGAGCCTACGGCCCATCTGACGGTAGGCGGTCACCGTCGCTCATGAACCTCTGCAATGCCAGGGCACAAAATATCAAAATAATGGTGAATTTCTCTACTTCATCTTGTTTGTTTAAAAGAAATGATACTATGCAATAAGGTCTTATTACATTAATATTTCTACATTGTTTTAGGTTAAGTATGTTTAGTATTGAGTTTGTTGTATTTAAATTACAATTTGTATTCAATGATAAACTAGTTGCTCTATCTATTAATTTATTTTCTTTATTGTACATATCTTTACACAATTTATTTATTCAACACATATATTTTAGTAATACACATGATAAACTTGTAACGCTGTCGTGAGAAAATAATAGTCCATCATCAATGAAAAGTACATAATTTTATTATAGAACTGCAGACAGGATTTAACGATGGACGGTAACCACTCACCATTGTAACATAAGCTTGTCTACCTATGGCAGACTTAACAACAAAAAATTAGGTAGATACATCTAGCCTACATTAGCAAGGCACTTATTTAAAACCTAATTTAAAATTGACTTTAAATTTTGAAGAAGAGTGTAATTCTAATAAAAACCATAGATTTTTTTATTGAATATAGTTTTATTATTTTCCTTACATACATAAAGTCTATGGGAAATTACTAGTTACTTCTGAAAAGCTTTCATTTTAATATTTTAAAGATCTGTTGAGGTTTTATGTGGCCCATTTACAAGCATATGGGTTCTTAGACTAGTTTTACCCAGTAAATTGTGACTAGGAATCTGTTAAAATAATAAAAATATAATTTCATTTATAACGTGTGAAATGTAACGGTAGCGAGTATGATCGGAGCGAGTTTATTGTCCGCGCGTGCGCAGGTCATTTACACTGACCCGAACAAAGAAAAGTAATTAAATCAATTAATCAAACGTATTGCAACTCATATTTATAAAAATAATTATCGAATCCCGATATAAAAGCGACGAAAAGCAAAAATGTTATCGAGAACGGAACGTATTGAAAAAAACATGAGATTTAAAAATAGAATGTTTACATTTCGTAAGTTTTGACCGCGTTCGTTTCGGGCAAAGATATCCGGACTTTTTTCAGGAAAATTTACTTTTTTTTTAATTTTCTCGAGAACAAAGAAAACATTTCGGGCCCCATGTCAGCTGGTTTTACAAACAAACAATGACATTTGTATCGATTTACCTCGAATTTACTCCTCCCTGAGTGCGACATGCTGGGATATGGCGTTATTTTCGCCACACTGATATTTTATTAGATCAACACACCGGCACTAAATATTTTCACTCGCGAGACGCAGTACAAAACAAATATGGAGGAAATTATTTGATTTTCGCAGACAAGCAATCCGACGGCCTTCGTCAGCTGCAACTGGTGTTGTCAGACTAGTACTTTAAAAAGTCTTAATTTTTGTCTATATTTTTTGATCTATCTTTTTGTTACATCAATTTTTTTGGAATGACAGAAAAAATATACCAAAACATAAATAAATAAAGTCATTTTGTACCCTATTTGAATCGGTTAAGTTGGGCAAACAAAACAAAAAAAATGTTGTGCATACAGTTTCATAATACTATTCATTGCATTGGTGTTTCTAATTTTCATACTTTATGGGCATCAGCAATTCACAATAATTTATTTATTTGGTTTACACAGTAGAATATATTTATTAGAATAAAGTTTTGGGTGAAAAATACAAAAACTCCTATACAATATTTTAATATCTAGATAATGTAGCAATTTTCTAACAAAAGTAGGTACAACATCTAACTAAGAATAATTCTTATTATAAAATAATAGAATAGAACTATTAATTTTGCGAATCCACGGACTTAGTATAAGGTTTTTTTTTTATATTTCCATTTTAATCCAGAATTTTTTACTGACCTGGTAACTTTAAAACGCGTTCCATAGTCGTTTTATTGCAATATGAAGTATCTTTAGCATGAAACATAATTACTTGTCTCTTTCTAACACATACATTTTCCGTATTGCTATCCTGCTGTCGGAAATGTCAATATTTATGCTGAAGTATGCAGTGTTCTAGTTTTGACTGTTTTCCTTCAAATTATCATTTTACAGCGTAAATGCAAAGGTGTTAAAAATTGTAGTTTTTAAATTGTTTTGTTGTTTTACATTTCTTTTTACAGATCTTAAATGTAAATAATTAAGATTAATAATTTGATTTTAATTCAAATCGTTTTACTTGGGAAAGATATAGAATAGTTCTAACCTACTAATGTATTTGTCTGAGATAAGAGAGTCCACGGCGTCATTTTAAAATCAAAACAAAAGCGCTAGACCATAATATTATTGTTTTATCGCGTTATCTGGATTAATTAAACGTGGCGATAATTTGCCTAACAAATAAGATAGGTAGATGTGTGATTTTGAAATTAATAATAATGACTATAAAAACAATGTCTAGGTCTGTAACTACGCCATTACTCGCCGTAAAAACCATTACAAACTTAAGAAATTGATTGCCCAAATCGGTCCAGGCGTTGTTGAGTTATGCGCTTAGCATCACACTTTGCGATTAATTTTATAAAATATAGATGGAAGACAAACTAGCTAACGGCTTACCTGGTGGTTACCAGCGTTAATGGCCTCGGCTATGGCAGGCTACCTACGATACCTATCACTGTGACACTCGGATCAAACATTGCAATTCTGAAGTCCCTAATGTGCAGTCAAAGTCTACTTAATTAGTCAAAAAATCTCAACTCAAAATGGTTTCATAACGTTATTTATAGTAGAGGAGCCCAAGCGGGGATTCCGGGATTTACTACAGCGCGGCAGATTAATATACAGGGGGTACCTTGTACCCGGTTAAGTACCTCCACAAAATATGAGGCCCATATCTAAGGCCGCCCGTGAAGGATACAGGATCAGATTAGTAAAAAAAAATTGACGATCAGAAATTCTCGAGCGCGTCAGATTAAGGTAGGGTGAGTTAATTACATCCTAAAAAGTGTATATTCCAATAATCTGACAATTTGAGAGTGACGTAAAAAAAGGAGACGGTAACAAAGTTGTAAAAAAAAAACGTCATCTCGACATTCTCGAGCGTAGCTAAATTTTTTTTTATTTTGAAGGAAATAATTCAAGAATAATAAAAAATATATAATCTGACGATTTCCGCAAGCCGAAATAACAAAAATCTTATATTTATAAAAATGAATTGCTGTTCGTTAGTCTCGCTAAAACTCGAGAACGACTGAACCGATTTGGCTTATTTTAATCTTGAAATATTCGTAGAAGTCCAGGGAAGGTTCGTTCGAGAGATATCGTGAACGGTAGAAACCCGAAAAGTGTTTTTCGGGTTTCCGAAATTTATCTCCGAAATTTGTGAGTCGATCAAAATTACTTATGAGGATGATAAAACTACGTCGAATGGTGCCAACCGCGTTAAAATTGGTTGATCCATTCGAAAGTTATTGCAGTTTGAAAATTCCAAAAATAGTGTTCTATGAAACTTCTATCAGACTTTCGAGCTGGGAGAGCTGAAATGCATAGAAATATTATTTCTTTGAACTCAGGAATGGAATTAGCGGGAAGTTGCAGGGATGGCTTTAAAGTGAACCATTTTTCTAATTTTTTTTTTGTCAGATCAGACGAATCCCTCTAGGTAATCGTCAGATTATGAGACAGTACGTTTAGAACATAAAGATAAACCATATATATCTTAATCTGACGCGCTTGAGTATTTCAAAATGGCGATTTTTTTTTGCACATTATGAATATGGCCGCGAGTTTGCGTCCCATCGAAATCGTCAGATTAGTGAATGAGAGCTTTTTTTTGGTGTACTTAACACTCCCTTAGAAAATCTGACGCACTCGATATTTTTTTTTTTTTTTTCATTTTCAACCTTTAAATACAACCACCCGCATCACGCAAACGATCAGATTAACATACGTACGTTATTAAAAATACGTAGGGCATTGATGCTATCAATATCTGACGCGCTCGAGGATGTCCATGCAACAGTTTATTTTTACATATTTAAAAATCTATAGCCCCTTTCCCCACCGATGTAAAGGTATATGTCATATAACATTTTTTTCTTCTTATCATCTAAGCTTTGCATCCCAATAGGTCTCTTCAACGCTCGAGTAAATCCCCATTTAGCATCGTCGCCTCCTCTACTATTATTTTCATACAAATTGCGCAAACATATAATAAACGTAGTTAATTAGATGATATATTGAGTTATCAACAATGCATTTCTCAAAGCAAAAACAAATTTTTACTTACGCAGTTTATTATTTTCATATTATTTTTATACTTTATCGGATATTTACATGTAACTTCGAGCAATTGACTACGGATATCGAAAGGTGCAGCGGGGGCAAACCTTCCTCAAGGTGGATCGACGACCTGGTCAGGATCGCGGGAGGTCACTGGATGCAGATAGCGCGGGACCAGTCGATGTGGCGAGGTTTGGAGGAGACCTATGTCCAGCAGTGGACGTCTATAGACTGATGATAATGACTAGGTTTGTTTATTAAAGCATAATTTTCGACATACTTAAATTAAAAGTAACATAATGAAGATATCTTCTAAAGATGATAAGCTTGTAAGATGATACAGGGTGTCTCACAAATATGCGATATGAATGGGAAGTACCTTAAATATTGAAGATAGGATGATTTAGTAAAATGTTTTTTTGAGTTTTTGAATAATATGAATGGTGGAAAATGAGATGATTTTAGATTTAAAATCAATCTTTTCACATTGTACCTTTTCTTTATGGTACTTTTTTAGTAGGAGGGGTTTGTGATTAATCGTACAAATATAGGGTGTTATTTTTCCGATCTTATATCAATTTTCCGATAAACCAAACCATTTATGAAAAATCTTTCAATGCAGTATTATTAAATCTCAAATAACTAAATAAATACCTTTTTCCTCCAACAAAATACCCTATCTTTAATATTTGAAGTAACCTGAAATACTGTAAAATACCCCTTTGCAAGGGTTAATTGGACATCACGTGGTAGTCATCACGCTACATTTCAAAGACAACTAATTGATCAACCAACAACCTTAACAACGTGAGAAGTCCTCAAAAATTGTTGTTCAGTAGATACACAATTCATATTCAGTTCTCGACATGCTCATCACTTTAATCTTAACTAAATTCTAAACTTTTCTTAAAGGCTTAAAAGTCTCGTGACCTATGCCATAAAATAAAAAAAAAACTAAACTATACTTTCCCGTCTAAGTCAAACTTGACATAAATTTTGGCGCGAATCAAACGTTAACAAATGGATTTGCTATGGGATTATCGATCTTCTCGAAAGGGTAAAAGGGGTGATTTTGCCAAAAAGACGGCAACGTGTATCTGGTGCGGGAGTCCAAGTTGTTTATTTTCTCTATTTCGTCCAGCGTGAGAGTGAAATCGAAGATGTTAATGTTTTGTTCCAATCTCTTCGGATTGGTTGACTTTGGTATTGGCACTATTTTGCGTTCGACCTGTAATTGAAATTAGAGATTAAGTAGGTTGAAGGTTGGCGCGACAGGAAAGAGTGCCGAGGGCGTAACGCGTCGCGCCATCCCTCTTAACCCCGTGCTAGGTTCTGGCCTCAGCCGGGGTTCGGACGCTGAGTATGGCCGGTTGGAGGTTTTAGTGCAGTCCAACTCCCACATATCTTCAACTCAAAAAAAACCTAAGAGTCTGTCTCCAGACATGTAATGAAATGTAATAAATCATCGAACAACAATTCCACTATGTGTGTGTCTTTCTGTTTGTGATTTTGGAGCTACCATGCGGATAAACAGATGTTTTTTTTCTATTTTCATGTTTAGAACAAGTTTAGGTGAGGCCAAATCGAAATAGCTAATTTGGAATGGACAACACTCCTAAAGCCAGTGAAAACAGACAGTTAATTGTAAAATTTTATCCAGAACCCAAGACAAAGTAACTTAGTAGACTGATCACTAAAATAACTCAAAAAAACCCTGATACTCACCAACCACCTTAACACAACTTGCGCGGCACTCTTCTCATACTTCTGCGCCATGGTACTGAGCACCGGGTGGTTCATCTTGGGTCCTGGGACCGGGCCTCCGTAGCGAGAGACCAGCGACCCTAGTGGGGAGTAGGCCATCACCACCACGCCTTGGGACTGACAGAAATCTACCAGGTCTTTCTGAACATTTTGTAAGTGCACCTGTGGTATAAAAGTCATGTTTTAACGAAACTAAGCCTAAGGAAGGTCCTTAAAGTTAGGTCGTAGGACCGATAGCGGCCCTTCAATGCCCCTTGACATTGCAGAGGTCCATGAGCGATGTGAACTACTACCAATCAGGGTTCGTCTGCCTACATGTCCATAAAAAGATGTAGACGACCAACTCTTATTTAAGAATAGCAAAAAATTTAGTAGTTAGTTAGATTTTAACCAAATTTCGGATGAAATTACCTACGTTCGATGTATTTGTTGTCTATCAAAATATTAAACGAAATCGGATAAAAACACGTGATCATGGGACGGCAAAATAAAAGAGATTCCACCAGACCTTTGAAATGGAAAAAAGAATCATCCAAATCGGTTGCCCCAAACTAAAACGAGGAAAACAAAAACCAGTTCATTTAATTACTATTGGGTTCAGTTCAGAAACACAATGAAAATTCCTTGGTTCACAATAACAGTTTATTCATTTTCCAAAAACCTAATAGATTAGTACATAGACAGTTATCCTAATAGTCCGAGCTTCCGCACCTGCCGATTGGGCAGTTACAATCCGACGTCATCAATGGCCACAACAGCTCTATCAATGGGTCTCCGACTAAAACAAGATACCAGCTGTAATCAGAGAGGGACTAGAGAAGTTGTGTTACAGACGTACACCAGCCAGGCCTTCTACTTGCATACGTCGCATTTTGCTCCAGGATCATATAGAGCCAAGAACGATACGCCAACAATCATTCGTCCACAAAAAGCATTAATCTGACTCTCATCTTCTCACTATCCAATATTTCCTGCAACATACTCTCATCAGTTCACAATCCACATCCGACACTATAAGGGGTTCAGATCCTCCGTCTCAGTCACCATCCGATAGGCTTTTGTAAATTCTCGACCTTGCAAATCACATGAAACAATCCCTACACAACAGCATATCTGGAGCTAGAAGCGCTCGATGTTGTCGATCACTACAGTTGTTGCTCTGGTCAACCGCGTTTTCATGGAAGTCAACTCTACAACAACCCAAAATGGTATCCTTTCCAACATTAATTTCCAATCGTATATTCTCTAGGACAATACTCCCTTCTACTTCAGACACAAACTCTGCAAGCGTTTACACATGTCGTTTGAACATTCGATTCATCTGGAATTCCAGCGACAATTATATCCGGACCTTCTGTAAAAAGTATTAACTCAAAACATAGGAGTGAATAACACTGCCATCAACAATGCACATTCCTGCAACACCGGCATAAACAGCCCCAATAAAGCAGGCAAATTGTTATCGTCCCCCATCAAGACTCATAAAAATAATAGACTTCTTCTTAACACAACGTTCGTCTTTCGCGTCTTTTGTCCATCTTCTTTATCTGTCATCCCTTTCACTCTGAGCTTCGTCCAAAAACATCTTTCACAACATTGTTCGTTCAGAAACTACCATTCTCACACAAATCCAGCCAGTTCCGTCCGACCCTTTAATCAAGGAGAACTTTGACTGAACATCAACGTTGACATGCTGTAGGTAAGCATTTATTTGGATTTCTAGGACTCTTGCAGGGCAGAAAGCCTTTCCAACCTTCCCTTGCTACCAGATATGTCCAGAGTGATCCAGACCCAAACTCCCTTGATCGGTAACGCGCATTGGTCAGAAACAGTCCTTATCTAGTAATTCAAAAGGCGATCGCTCCCTCGCAATCGAAACACCTATTACCGCCACTGTATCAACCTCAGAAGCACCAGGTAGGTTCCAATGAATAGTTGTCTGCGTAATGATCTGTCACTTGTATCTCACGACTCCCCGAATTGCCCTACTTTGATGGTTCCGCAAGTTCTTCTTCGCTAAATTACGCCACCTACGCACTAATGGCTCTATGATCCACCCCGTGAAGTAAACAAGACACATCCTGCTAACCTGAGATTTTATAGCGAAATAGTAGATTAGTCATCGTGTATAATGCTCTAATGATTCTTCAAACTCAACTATTTTGCTCAACAATCTGTGTGAAGTCCGGCGTAACTCTCACGACAAGGAGAGGGTTCCATCAACTTTCGCTTCTATCCCTCCCAGACATGTTCCATAATGAATCAAATCTATTCTCCCCCTTTTTTTTCTTCCTTTATTCAGTCGGTCTCTTTGTTTAGTTGAAACTGAATAGTTTTATCTTTTGCCATAAAACGATGTAAGGCAGAATTAATATCATTTGGCTTACTTGTCCATATTCCTCGTGGTGACTGCCGCTCCGCCGTTCTGTTCAATCATTTAAGAACCCTGATAACGTTTCCGAATGTTACCCCTTATCTGTCTCTTTGTGCCATTATTCATCGAAATCCTGGAGACAGTCTCCGCGTCTTCCTTTGTATTTCCTAGTTTTGTTTATCTACTCCAATATCAGATATGCCTGATCATTCGGCCTTGTTCCTTCCCGCAACCTATCAATCTGGTCCAGCCCCAATCCAGCTCCAGGTCCCATCCAGCTCCAGGTCCAATCCAGCTCTAGGTCCAATCCAGCTCCAGGTCCAGTCCAGCTCCAGGTCCAGTCCAGCTCCAGGTCCAGTCCAGCTCCAGGTCCAGTCCAGCTCCAGGTCCAGTCCAGCTCCAGGTCCAGTCCAGCTCCAGGTCCAATCCAGCTCCAGGTCCAATCCAGCTCCAGGTCCAATCCAGCTCCAGGTCCAATCCAGCTCCAGGTCCAATCCAGCTCCAGGTCCAATCCAGCTCCAGGTCCAATCCAGCTCCAGGTCCAATCCAGCTCCAGGTCCAATCCAGCTCCAGGTCCAATCCAGCTTCAATGCAGGCCCAGTCCAATACAGGCCCAGTCCAATACCAATCCAGGTCCAGTCCAATCCAGGTCCAGTCCAATCCCGGTCCAGTCCAATCCCGGTCCAGTCCAATCCCGGTCCAGTCCAATCCAGGTCCAGTCCAATCTCAATACCAATCCAGGTCCAGTCCAATCTCAATACCAATCCAGGTCCAGTCCAATCTCAATACCAATCCAGGTCCAGTCCAATCTCAATACCAATCCAGGTCCAGTCCAATCTCAATACCAATCCAGGTCCAGTCCAATACTAATCCAGCCCCAGTGCAATCCAGTCCAGCCCCAATTCAAGGCAGTGCAGTCCAGTCCAGCCCCAATTCAAGGCAGCGCAGTCTAGTCCAGCCCCAATTCAAGGTAGCGCAGTCCAGTCCAGCCCCAATTCAAGGTAGCGCAGTCCAGTCCAGCCCCAATTCAAGGTAGCGCAGTCCAGTCCAGCCCCAATTCAAGGTAGCGCAGTCCAGTCCAGCCCCAATTCAAGGCAGCGCAGTCCAGTCCAGTATCAATCCAGCATCAACCTAGTCAGTACCAATCCAATTTAGCATCAACCTAGTCAGTACCAATCCAATTCAGCATCAACCTAGTCAGTACCAATCCAATTCAGCATCAACCTAGTCAGTACCAATCCAATTCAGCATCAACCTAGTCAGTACCAATCCAATTCAGCATCAACCTAGTCAGTACCAATCCAATTCAGCGTCAACCTAGTCAGTACCAATCCAATTCAGCGTCAACCTAGTCAGTACCAATCCAATTCAGCATCAACCTAGTCAGTACCAATCCATTTCAGCATCAACCTAGTCAGTACTAATCCAAGTCCAGCATCAATCAAGTCCAGCATCAACCCAAGTCCAGCATCAACCCAAGTCCAGCATCAACCCAAGTCCAGCATCAACCCAAGTCCAGCATCAACCCAAGTCCAGCATCAACCCAAGTCCAGCATCAACCCAAGTCCAGCATCAACCCAAGTCCAGCATCAACCCAAGTCCAGCATCAACCCAAGTCCAGCATCAACCCAAGTCCAGCATCAACCCAAGTCCAGCATCAACCCAAGTCCAGCATCAACCCAAGTCCAGCATCAACCCAAGTCCAGCATCAACCCAAGTCCAGCATCAACCCAAGTCCAGCATCAACCCAAGTCCAGCATCAACCCAAGTCCAGCATCAACCCAAGTCCAGCATCAACCCAAGTCCAGCATCAACCCAAGTCCAGCATCAACCCAAGTCCAGCATCAACCCAAGTCCAGCATCAACCCAAGTCCAGCATCAACCCAAGTCCAGCATCAACCCAAGTCCAGCATCAACCCAAGTCCAGCATCAACCCAAGTCCAGCATCAACCCAAGTCCAGCATCAACCCAAGTCCAGCATCAACCCAAGTCCAGCATCAACCCAAGTCCTGCATCAACCCAAGTCCTGCATCAACCTAGCCCTGCATCAACCTAGCCCTGCATCAACCTAGCCCTGCATCGACCTAGTCCTGCATCAACCTAGTCCTGCATCAACCTAGTCCATCCAAGTCCCAGCCATGGTCACTCGACTCTTTACCTCGAGCCTTCCCGCAACCATGACATATCAATCCAATCCAGTCCAGCCATAGTTACTCGACTCTTTACCTCGAGCCTTCCCGCAACCATGACATATCAATCCAATCCAATCCAGCCATAGTTACTCGACTCTTTACCTCGAGCCTTCCCGCAACCATGACATATCAATCCAATCCAATCCAGTCCAATCCAATCCAATCCAATCCAGCCATAGTTACTCGACTCTGTACCACGAGCCGTCCGCAACCATGATATATCAATCCAATCCAGTCCAGTCCAGTCCAGCCATAGTTACTCGATGTTACGTGAAAAAGAGAAAAAAAAAGAGACTTTAATGTAACGGAATTCAACTAAGTAGTATTCAAACCAGAGTGTGGGGAAATGAAAATAAAATAGAAAAAAAAAAAAAAATGGATCCTCTCATACATAATGAGCGTCCATTTGAAACTCATTTTTTTTGTAAGCTGAGCTCAGTATCATCCATAATGAATACTTTAAAAAAGATGTAATATCAGTGACTTACGGTTTTCTGTGGGCGCAGTACAAGAAAAAGTGGTACCTTTTTCCGTCGATCCCACTTCTGAACTATTGGGTTCAGTTCAGAAACACAATGAAAATTCCTTGGTTCACAATAACAGTTTATTCATTTTCCAAAAACAGTATAACCATCCTCCAAAATCAGTACAATTATCCTCCAAAACTCAGTCACAATTACTCTCAACTCTGTTCACTTTGAAATCACGTCGACTACTGTATTCAAACGACAGCTTACACGCCTTTTATACTTTCTTGAGAAATAAATCAGATGGCGCCACTAGTATTTCCGTTCGCATAAAATAAAATTAAAAGAATCTAACAACACTCTTATAAAATGATTCATCACAACCGGAAGTCCTTCCTTTAAATCGACGTAATACCCGCTTCTACAAACAATTAAATGGAATTAGAGAAAAGTCACCTAACATTACTTTCTTCAAAAAAGCCATTTAACAACATACCTCAATCTGAATGGCGTCAGGCTTGACGTTCCCTTCATCTAGTAACCGTATCATCTGCTCCTTGTTAAAGTTGGAGACTCCTATGCCCTTGACCAGCCCCATGCGGTGGGCGTCTTCCATTCCTCGCCACGTCTCCATGAAGTCCACGTCGGAGTGAGTGTAATCGGCCTGGTGATGAGAAACGAGGCTTGAAGAAAGTCCTTAAAAGTAGTGAACTCGCAGTTTCCTAACATTGCAGATGTCCATGAGCGACGGTAGCTACATTAGGTGGCCAGTTAACTTGCCTGCCTGCATGGCAATAAAAAATATATAATGTTTTCTGGCTACATGCAGTTTTATTAACAATACTAGTGGGCAACTTCACCTGCGTCACTTTCAATTAAAAACCTATGTTCTTTCTCAGGGTCTAAAGATTGTCTGTGCCAAATTTCATCAAAATCGGTTGAGAGGTTTAAGCGGGGAAGCGTAGACAGACAGACAAAGTTACTTTTGCATTTATAATATTGGTAAGGATTTCAACGATCAATGGGGGCTTTAATTTTGGAGTAAGTAGTCAGTATGTTCGATAAAATTAAAATATTCACAATAGTCGGGTTTTGCAATACTGTAGTACCTAGACCTTCATCTGTTACCAAAGTCACTGATTTATTCACAATACTTCCCTTCGTAGTTTTAGGCAGAACCTAATGTTAAACTGCATATCATCTGAAGAACTTAAGATGAGGTAACCTCATCATTACCACTAGACACCCACTGTTAGACAGAATCTCTTCCTAGGTTCACCATAACGGGGCGAGACGTAAACCTCGGCGTGCATCGCGTCGGTCACTTCCCCCAATCTCGTGCTGGGTTCTGTCCTCAGTCGGGGTTCGGACGCTGAGCGTGAGCGGCAGAAGGTTTTAGTGCGGTTCGACTATCATATGCTCCAACTACGGGGCGGGTGGAAGTACGACGATTTCCTCCTGTCACAATAAAAAAAGTTTGCCATAACGACCAGTCCCTAACTATTTACATGGAGTAACCTACGACCCTGAAAATCATCGATCCTGGAAAGTCAGCTCACAATCTACATGTTGATGTGGCCGCCACTCCAAGCCTACTTACGTTTAAGCCCATCGGCCAATGCATGAGGTACATATCGATGTAATCCAGCCCCAGTTTGCTGAGGGATTCGGAAACAGCTTCTGGCACGTCAGTTCTTCTGTGCCGAGTGTTCCATAACTAGAATAAAAATTACCTAGAAGTTATGGTAGGGAAAAGGAAATTTAGGCAATAATCGTGTGGATATTGTGAAGTTTTTATCGCCGATAATGGATTTCTGTCCTCACTGAGGAATCTACGGCTTAACACATGAATCTCGATCCTATTGAACCACATTTACAAAAGACGAGAGTTCCAATGCTCGAGAAACACTGAAGATTCTATTCCAAAGTGAGATCATTGTCATCATCCAACGATAAAGGGGTTCTTTTCAAATTTGTGGCGCCGATTGATTTATTTTGCACTTTTTTTAAAAAGTTTTATTTTCGGACTTTTTTTGATGTAATTCTATTGACATTATCATAATTATAAGGAATTTATGGAAGGGAACGAGATTTAGGTAAAATTGAATGAAATACAGCGTTTCAAAAAAATTCTCTCACAGGTTAAAGTGAAAGTATGCAGGTAAATGAGAAAACCTTATTAGAATACATAGAAACAAACTATTTTCTGTAAGAATAAACAATGTAATCGTAGAAGTCACCGCTTAGTATACAGGTTGTTGTGTTAACAATGGAATTTCGGGACGTTTTTCGCTATTTACCTGCAATTTCTTCAAATTGAGAAGTTTAAAGAAAGAAAAAATAATAATTTCAATTACTTTTGGTAGCACTCCTGAATTTATTTATTTACTGAATACCTTTATATTATATTATTATCATCGTTATTATTTTATAGACGTTCACTGTTGGACATATGCTTCCCTCAAATTTCACCATAACGACTGATCTTGCCCCATTTTGTGCCCAACCAACTCCAAGTTTTTCCGGCTCCATTCAGCATCAGCTGCCACACTAACACTTCAGAGTTAGGATCTTAATGTTATAAACTTATTCAAATACTTGCGGTTTTCTTCATATTATTTCAATTGTTTTGGTTCTTCAGCAGATCTTTTAATTTCTGATGCGATCTCGCAGTTAAACTAGAAGCTTAACCCATTCCATTGCATTCCATTCCATTTCAGAGTGACTCGAAGCCACTCGGTTAGATTCACTGTGAGCGTGAAGTCTTACGTAATATGTAAGTCATCACTGTGAACACACATTAGTCTTGAATTGCGGTATTGAATTTTAAAAAATCCCAAACGAGTGAGAACAGATAAGAAGGAAACAAAAAGGCGACATAAACATTTCAAATGAGTTTCTTCTTTTCCTCGTTATTTTAAGGCCCACTTCCAAATAAATTTTGTTGATATCATTGAGTACTGAGAGAGATTATGCCTGGCCATTGTAGAGAACTTAAAGCACAAGTTCACTAAAATGACAACAACATCCGCAAATCAATATTGAAATTTAAACTCGCTGTTTATTTTGATGTAACATTACCTTATCTCACGCTTTACGTGGATTGGTTTTGGGACTAACTCTGACTCTAATTAGACTGACATGGTGGCTTTTTCGTACAGACACTTTGCCTTATTAGCTTAGCACTGTTGAAGGTACTGCAATACAGCCCAACCTTCGACCTAATCAAGACCTTTTCGTAGTTTTCAAAACTATATAAAGTGGCAAGTCCTCGATCTACTGTATGATATATTGCAGCGTATGAGTTTTATCTACGATATTATAGTCTTTTTAGAAACCAGCTTGATAGAACTAGATATCGTCAACCGTGAATGTGAGACGATTCTTAGGACGCTAGAAAACATAGCTTCAAGACATGGCTCAGAAGCCTAATGGGTGTACGTCAGTGTTCAAAAGGATATTATCACCCTATTTCAGACATAATACGACTGAAATTCTTTTCCTGCTTTGCTTTCAGCATTATACTAACACTGGAGTTTCAGAGGTAGTCCATTTCAGACAGGGCTAATTTTGTACACAATGTATGAGGAATACATACAAATTCATTTGGGTACTACTATAATCTTTGATAACAATAAGTACATAATAAAGAACAAGAAAACTATTGTCATCAGGACTAAAGTAACTCAAAATATCAAGTTATAGCCACAGAGTATTAAAGACACTCTTCATTTAGGTAACTGGATTTTGTTGATTCTCCTTCTAGTTCTCTTATAAATATTATAAATTTATTGTTTTTCTACATTTCTTCTTAGAAGTTAAAGCAGAAGTAGGTCAAACATTACCTTAAAAGTTTAAGTGGGTATGATTAGTTCCATAGCTTTGGCTATCTTTTTAGTATTATTAATGCAAATTTTAGTATTTGTTCTAGATATTGAAGCCTAATTATATCTTTATTCCCTTAGCAACAATGTTTTTTTTCTATAATTAAGAGGAAAATAACTTTAACCTGGCAAAGATCTCTTTAACACGTTCCCTGCGGTACAGATTTATCTGTACTTTCCATTACTGCGTTACGAGGCGTTTTAAACCTTGTCCTAAACCAGACGTTGTGGCGGCACGAGGCTTATTAAACCCCACCGCCCTTAAAAGACGAAAATCCTTTTTTTGTCGCCAAATATGACAAATTGTACGGCTTTTGTCGCGATTTTATACAACATTGAGTGGATTAACCTATATCTACCGCCGCCCGTGGATAGATTATTTAGTTTAGATTCTATAGGTAAAATAAAATGTGGGATCTGATGTACCTCGTACCGCACTGAAAAATAGCAGATTTTCTTAATATTTAGTGATGGGAAAACAAATATCGATTTTATTTAATTGTATTTATTTGTCAAAAATATGGATTTTTTTAAATTAAAACACGTCAAGCAATAATATTTTTTGCAAATAGTGCATTCTGTGAGAATTTTCTTCACTTTTTTGTCAGCCTCACGATTTTGTCAATTTTTCATAACATCCTACACATCTCCTTTTCTTTGATCCTTTTTCGAGATGATGTGCATTGTAATTAACTTTCTTCGGCAATGTTTCGATATAATTGGCAGCAGTCTTTCTTCGTCACGTTCACAGCCTGGCATGCGTTGCACAACACTAACCGCGTGAAGCTAGCGTACAGTGCGGTACGAGGTGCGCGGAGGTACGAGGTGTTTGAAACCTCGTTCCGCACTGTGTTAGAATTTTATTTGTTCAGTGCGGCACGAGATCTATAAAACCCGGTATTAAAATAGGTACACCATAGACCTAGGAATCAATAGCACATCTCAGATATATAGTTATCTCTTTCCTGTACTGAACCAGATGGAAGTTATGCCTCCCGCACGAACGAGAAGTTCACATTTTTCCTTGCCGCAGGAACGTCGGGACGTGTACAGGGCGTTTTAAGCCTTGTTTCGCAGTTAACGTGTTAACCTTTTTTTTTTTTTTTTTTTTTTCAGTTGGGGGAAATCACCGGATCCCCGCCCGCGGGGCGGGCGGGATATGTGGGAGTTGAACCTCACTAAAACCTCCAACCGCTCACACTCAGCGTCCGAACCCCGGCTGAGGCCAGAACCCAGCACGGGGTTTTGTGGGACGGCGCGACGCGTAACGCTCTCGGCACACTTTTCCGTCACGCCGCCCCCGGACGCCGAACCGGCGGCCGCCGGCGATACGGCCACCGGCTCTCTCGGTCGGCGGGCTATCCGAAGCCCGCCAAGATGGCTGGACCGCGTGTCACCCTCCCACGGAATACCCCGCTGGGTCAGAACCAGCGTGGGTCGGGGAGCGCGGTCCGCCATCCTCCGGAATCTCTTTAACCTGTGCATTTTAACAGGAGAAAGAGAGACAGGTTAATGAGAAAACGTGGGAAAATATTGAATAACATTTAAATGGGTCGGTTGTTTAATATACTACTTAAGGGATCATAAATAGATACTAAATGTCACATTTGTACGTATGAATTGTTAAATATTTCCATACACAAACTAAAAAAAATGCGCCAGGACATAGATAACATACCGGTTACAAAATCCGATTTTGATGTCTGGATGTATATGGTAGGAAAACGGTCAGGATTATAGCACTTCTTTCTTTACAAACGTTTAACTAGATACTGTAACTATATTTTGCACTGGAACGGGATATCATAAACATAATAGTTTTATTATAAAATTCATTAGTTTGCGAGAACAGAAAATGGAGAAAAAGTCCCCGGACAAAATTTGATCATGAATAGCTCCAAAACTATTTAAACTTACAAGCCGTACTCTAAACAGTCTAAACTATCATGTTATCAAGAGTTGAATTTAATTTTTTTAACTGCGTATTGGAAGTATTGAATTTTTTATTTCAGTTCAAAGTCAGACACATAGCGTTCGGACACGACAAGTTACTGAGAAAACGACCTTACAATGTTGTTTTGTACAAAACCTATCACTTTAAACTTCTTGTTATTACCAGGCCTCCCTTAGAAAAGTCTCTTTAAATACAATCACGCTCAGAACTGTACGAGCTACCTTAAAATAAATTGTAATATCGACCAAAAACTGCCTGACAGGTTACGGCGCCACAAATATGAAAAATGGTCAAAGGGCCTCTATTGGACATAGACCTCCCCCAAACCTTACTTTACTTTAAACGTTTTAGTTAATTCCCATGTAGGCAGACGTACCACGCACGTGTTTAGGGTCGCTCATAGACCTCAACAATGTCAGGGGACACTAAAGCATCACTGTCGTTAAGGTTGCTACCTACCACCTACATTTAACGACTTCCGTCAACCCTCGTTTGAAGAAGGACAAGTAATAGCGTTCAGGAAACACAGAGGAGGGGATCTCATTCCATAGCCGGTATTCTATAACTTAATATAGAATCACTCCTACCTTAGTAGTAATAAATATATCTTCTCTCTTAACAGTTCCTGATTCAATCTTCATCCTTACAGCTTCTCCGATCTCCTCTTCTGTTTCGTAGATGGAAGCCGTATCAAAATGTCGGTATCCTACATCTATGGCATGTAACACCACATTACGAAGTTCCTTATCCTTTGATTTGACTGCGCCGTTCTAGAAAAATAATATACATATAATATATACAACAAATAAATTTAGCAAAGTTTAGGTCTAAAATTTACCTGATCGAAGCCAAGATAAGTCCCCAAACCAATGGCTGGCATTCCTCTGCCGTTATTCATCATTAAAGAGGGGACGTCCATCGCGGAGACCATCTATAACAAAACAACATTTAATTTAAAGAAGTTTCTAAATACAAGCTTTTAAAACCCTGGATATCATGTAGCAGTAGAGTCCTTTTTTTTTTTGACGGGAGGAAATCTCCGGTCTTCCACTCGCCCCGCGAGTGGGGTATGTGGCACCAAAACCTCCCGCCAATCACGCTCGACATCCAATGATGTAGGGGTGACAGGACGCGATTGCGATTGTCGCTCACTTATCGCCCCGTCACCCCCGGAGCATGTAGCAGTAGAGTGCTAGCTAATGCAAGTAAAACGAGCCCGAACACGACTGGTCTATCTTGATTAGTACATGAGTTCCTATGACCTGTTCCGAATCAATCAGATCAATTCTATTGTACCATATTATTCGCCGAATTTGAGTATCTTCTCCTTTTTGGAAATTGGTTAAAAAGATGATATTGTTATTTTTAGTTAAAATTTATTTCATTATATTTCTACAACATTAATCTCCATTATTCATTTATTGACCCAAGAGAAAAACCAAAGGGTCATGAACTTTGTTTAATAGTTTCTATAAAAATAGGTATTTATTTGAGCTGATAACTTTGTTTATGACTCAACGTGATAATAATTTATTACAAACATTACATTGGTAAATTTATTGTAAAACACAACGGTTCTATCTTGTTTAGTGCAAGAGTTCCTATGGATATCTCCGACTTCATCATCAGATCAGCGCCATTTTGTCATATTATTGCATTGTCACGAGATATATACATCTGCGTGTAAAATGTCAGCTCAATCTGAAACCGGGAAGTTTGTCGAAGTTAGCTTGCAAGATTCCACCCGAATTTACATACCTAGTTCTTTACATCCAATGCAAGTTAACATAAAGCTGTATATAAAGCTTGTAAAAAGATACACAATTTGTCATTTGTCATTTTGTATGCAATCGTTTTGGGAATTAACTTATTCAAACCCAATCACAAGAAAAATGGATACTGCGGGTAGATTTACGAGCAAACAAATCTGTCTACCCTCTTTCTCATGTCGGATAAAATGCAAAATTTAAATTATGTACTCACGGTTTTGATGGTCCTGAAGAATAATTTGGTTGCGAAAATCATTAAAAACTATTATTAACTCAATTAATAACAGTGTTTTTGAGACTAATACTAATTAGAACTTAAATTTATTTTAATAATTTGCTATCTACGGCCGGTGACCACAAAAACTTACTAGAAACTGATCGTCGATTGAAAATACAGGACTGTATTCAGAATTAAAAATTATTTACTTTTTTACCACCTTTAAAAAGTTTAGTTAAAACTGTTTTGTGAAACGGAATTATTCATTTATTTGTTTAAGGAAACAACAGTACAAATTGACACATACAAAGACATGATTAAATCTCAACATTGTCACAATTGTTATTCACTTTTATACCTAAATTTATTGTATTACCTTTTCATTTTTTTAAAATGGTGTTGTAAATAACATTGCCTGCGAATTACAGTCTGAAAATATAATAATACTAGCTGACCCGCGCAACTTCGTCTGCGTTACAACGGGGTTCAAACAGTACTCGCAATGCCGTCGAGTTATTATTTTCGCGGCCCGCAGTGCCCCACATATTCATTGCGTTTTATACTCGTAATAACTTCTAAACGAAAAGTCCGATTGGAATAAAACAAAAAGTAATTTACTTCTACATTAATACTCTTGATAAGAAAATACTTAATTTAGATAAGGGTTAATATAACGATACTCATTTAACGTTAAATTCAATCTTGGGATGAAAAAATAATTTTCATAACCATAAAAGCGGTTATTGTGACTTAACTATGATAGTTAGATATATACTGTCGCGGACTTTTTTGTTTGTCTTCAAAAGACCTAAAAACCCATAGTACATCATTTTGTTCTATTGTCAATAGTTTTTGCAGCGTACGCATAAATAGGTTTTCGATTATTCGCCTTGTGTTACATCTATACTTATTAATTAATATTATAAAGCTGCAGAGTTTTCTTGAACATAAAAGCGGTTATTGTGACTAAACTATGATAGTTAGATATATGCTCTCGCTTTTTTTTAGATCTGTCTAATACCTAAAAACCCTTAGTACCTACATCATTTTGTGCTATTGTCAATAGTTTTTGCAGCGTACGCATAAATAGGTAATCGATATTTCACCTCGTCTTACAAATCCGATATTTTCATACGGATCCCTAACTTTTTGAAAATAAAATATAGCCTATAACCTTCCTCGATAAATGGGCTTTCTAACAGTGAAATAATTTTTGAAATCGGACCAGTAGATCCTGAGAGTAGCGCATTCAAACAAACAAACAAACAAACTCTTCAGCTTTATAATATTAGTATAGATGATGGGCATCTACTTTGGCTTCTAGAAAACCAGTCTAAAATATTATTAGAAGGTATTATGACCCCCGTCTTTTTTTGAGTACCATCCTGTACTTTTACGTTTGAGAAAATAAAGTGTCGAGTACACTGGAGCGATTGGCACGAAAATGTGAGGTTAAGTCAAAAGTAAACTAAAAGTAAACATTATTGTTTTAACGTTGAAAAGAAACTTGAAGACATACAAGACAACTTTTAATGACAAATTGAATATCAGTGTGTGACAAATGATGTAATAAAAATGTGTTCAAAAACGAATTATGACTTGTCCTTCTTCAAACGAGACTTAGGTAACATAGTACTTAAAATGAGCGTCCACAGCCACTTACAATCAGATGGTCCGTTGGCTCGTTTGCCTACAACGTAATAAAAAAAATGCGATGAAAGAGAAAACATTACCTTAAACATATATCAATGAAAATTGACGTATTCTTTAAATACGGCTTCCTTTTACGTGAGTTATAAATTTTACACTAAATACTCCATGTGTTCCCGTAACAAAAATAACATAACATATACCTTCTAATTGAGAACTACCTTCTTAAAGATAACGTCTTATATTTCGTGAAAAAGCAAAATCACATATGTAATTTTATCACATCAATCGATAGCGTGGCTTTCAATGATAAAATCTCTCTCAGACACATGATAGTAAAATTAAAGGAAAACAAAATTCAAGTTTTAGTCATTAAATTTCATCAAACCAGTAATAATCCAAACCAAAAAATCGTTGACTACTGACTTCATCTTTTAGAAAAAACTTGAGAGGTGTCAAGGGAAACCCAGATGGAACGAAGTTCCTTTCCATTAAAAGATATCTAATAATTTTTTTTCCTAACTTTTGTTTACACGCGATAAGGAACGTGTTTTAAAAGATTTTGATCACAGCGCCATCTAGCGATAATCATCTAAAACAAATAAGGAACGTCTTTTAACAGATTTTGATCACAGCGCCATCTAGCGATAATCATCTAAAACAAAAAAGTGTCGTGACAACTTTTCGTAAGATTTTTTTCCGTCTAGCCCCCTTTCACAATGCGCGATAAGGGACTTCGTTCCAATAACTCCAGAACTACTAGTCAGATTTCGATAAAATTTAAACAAAATATCAGCAAACGTGGTATCGGTTCATCCAAGAAAAGCAATGCACTTACCACGAGACTAATCATGGAAAAATTTCGTTTAATGAAATTATTTGACTAGAAGTTGAATTCGTGGTTTTCCTCTAATTTAATATATCATTTTTATCAGAAAAATTTGATCCCCAAAAGTCACTCTATCGATAGATACGATAAAAATACAGGGTGTGATTTTTTCGAATTGTGGCAAGTTGTATTCCCGGGTGTACCAAAAATTTAAAAAAAATATGATTGCGGTTGTGTTTCTTTTAAGAAATAAAAGACCTTTTAGCAAAAGACGCTAAAATCATTATTTCGAATACTTTCTCTGATAATCTCAATTCTGAATACAATTTTAATCTGGCTTTACGATTAGGCATCTTTTTATATGAAAAAATAAACACAATGAACCAACCAACCTATTGAAATAAAAAAAATAAATATGTTTCTACTTCTACCAATGAGAAAAATAAAAAAAAAAAATTATAAAATAGTTAAAAGAAAGGAAAATAATACATTTTCTACATCATTTGTCATCTTCACAAAATTTTTCGTAAACTTTCTCACTTATTGTAAAAATTAATACTCACCCCCAACCCCAACCCCCAGAGGCATAGCATGAAGATCCGTGCGCACCCCGACATGGTTCAGACACTAATAACATACAGATTTCAAAGTCAAGGTTTTATCTATTTATAAATTAAATATTTATTAATGTGAACGACGGCTGTGTTGTATTGTGTGTTTATTCTTGACCGACTTCCAAAAAGGAGGAGATACTCAATTCGTCTGTGTTTTTTGTTTAAAGTTTGTTCAAATTAAATCTAATATATTTTATTGTCATCATAGGTATTAACATTTAGGTCTTGTATTTGAAGTAGTCTGGTCTGCCATGCTGCGCCATTTTAGGCTTACAATATCCTTTCTAACTTTAGTTTGGGTGGACCGATTTGAATGATTCTGGTGTTAGATGAATGGTAATGGTCGTCATGGGATCCCATGTAATATTTTTCGGAACTGGAACTAGTATTTTTGAATCTGTGTTTAAAAATGCGTTTTTGATTATACTATTTCTTTTTAATTTCGTCCATATAGAACTGATTTCGATGATCCTTTTTTTATTATTTTGTTAAATTTCATAAATATCTAATTGGTAGTTTTTGTGCTAGCCTTGAGAAATGGAAGTGGGTCGTTTTCATTAAAAAAAAAAATGCTTTTTAATTAAAAGATCCTGCGTCTCTGATGGTAAATAGTTACCACTCATGTTCATCTGTAATGTCTGTCTGTCATTAAGATGTATCTCATGCACTTAAACTGATGATTATAGACCACCTCTAGGTCTACCTATAGAACCACCTATAGAACCACCAATAGAACCATCTCTAGGTCTACCTATAGAACCACCTATAGAACTACCTCTAGGTCTACCTATAGAACCACCTCTAGGTCTACCTATAGAACCACCTCTAGGTCTACCTATAGAACCACCTATAGAACTACCTCTAGGTCTACCTATAGAACCACCTATAGAACCACCTCTAGGTCTACTTATAGAACCACCTCTAGGTCTACCTATAGAACCACCTATAGAACCACCTCTAGGTCTACCTATAGAACCAGAAAACTAACTTATTTATTTTAAAAAATCACACAGTACAACAACACCGCACACGGTTACAAACTAAAGTGCAGATAAAATTGAACCTCATCTACTTGAAATAACTTTTTAATTTCAAAAAAAATACACAAGATGTGTTTTGTTATGTTCCCATAGTTTTACACACGTGTACATTGTAACAGACTTTAAACGCTAAAAACACTTAACGGTTACCATCTGAAAGCGATTAAATTTTGCACCATATTTTGTTTAGGTTTTTACAAGCTTTATTTATATTAACTTGCACGGGATGTAACTATGTACCTATGTAAGTTCGGGCGGAATCTTGCGAGCTAAATTTGACTTAGCTCATGATACCAATGCGTGTATGTATATCACGTGACAATGCATTAACATGGTACCATAGAGTTGATCTGATGGATTCGGAAAGTCATAGGAACTCCTGTACTAAACAAGACAGATCCGTCGTGTTTGAGCTCGTTTTACTTGTATTAGCTAGCACTCTACTGCTACATGACATTCGGATCTTAAAATTTATAGTGTCTTTTTTGACGTAAACTATCCCGCTTTGGAATAGACTCTCCTGACAATATAACTTGTCCTTCTTAGAACAAGGGTTCAGAAGAGTTCGATACGGTAGGTGGCGACTCTGCAGTCCCAACATAGCAGAGGGCCTCGAACGACGGTTATCACCTACCATCAGATGGGTCTTTCGTCGAGTCACCCCGCATAATACCGTGTTGTGTTCTGGCCTCAGCTGGGGTTTCCGTTTTAAAGCGGTTCGACTCTCACATACCACACCTACACCTATTATATATACAGTTAAATGAGCCCATGACAGGTTTATCATCATCAGATCAACGCCATTTTGTCATATTATTGCATTGTCACGCGACTCAAGCGGAATCCGGGAAGCTTGTCAAATATAGCTTGCAACGACCCGATCTTACATAGTTACATTCAGTGCAACCCATACCCCAAGAGAGGATTTTATGATACATCTTAAGATCATGTCTGCAGTCAAACCTGAGACTATTAGTACAATAGTGTTTAATATCACTAAGCAAGGAGCGTTTCAGCGGATGTATAGTTTGTAAACACTGATTTCTTTCCTTTTCACTTTGATACCAAGTACAGTTGCGAACGAAATTGTTGATATAAAGTTTTTTTTTCATTTCATTTCATCGAAAGATCTTGTGGTCTTAGCATCCAGTAGATTGCTATAAAACAGTTATTTACGTACTTTTGCAAAACAATCCATTGCAACAGTCTATTATCCTAATTCGAGTTCTGGATAGCCCTACGAGTCTTTAGTAAGAAGCCCTTTTTTTCTTGGACAGGAGGTAATCACAGGGGTGGGGTATGTGGTAATCGAACCGCAGTAAACCCTTCTGCCGCTCTCGTTCGGCGTCTGAGCCTCCGCTGAGGACAGAACTCAGCACGACATTGGGCGAGGTTAGGCGACGTGTTGTCCAGCGTTGCACTCCAAGGCTTATGTCTCGCCCCGTCACGTGAGTAGTCTACCCTTGGATCACCAATAAACCTTAATTGATACTACATTTTTTGGACGAAAACCTGCCCACCTCCTACTCCCACTAGCCAATATTCACAACTTCGACCACCGTAATGCTTATAAGCAATACCTAATAGCCATGAAAACTGAACTTAATTAAAATATTTGACTAATTAAATGAATATGATGCCATTCTTATAATGAGGCTTGGGCGACGATAACCACACCCGTGCAGTTGGTCAATCAGTTCGTCTGTCTACAAAACAAAAAATAAATAAATAAAAACCCATTTTAGTTGTCAACTGTACCGATTTTTCTTCCTCACACTGTCGCTCCCACCTCACATTCACTCGTCTAACATCAACCATGATGTTGCCGTTGATATTGGCGTGTGTGGTCTCCGGGATCTTTGCTGGACCTTCGACGGACTCTTACAAGGACCAGTGTGAGTATTTGTTAATGATGTTTTGAAGGAGAAAAGAAAAAGCCAGTTCTTTTGGCTCGTAATTCTTGAAAATTTAAGTTGGTCGTTTTCTAAACTCCCCAATAGTAGGAGTTTAATTTGACTTTTATATTAAATTTTGTTTCCAAATAATTTTAGTTTAGTTACCTAAACTGATACAATTTATGACATTTTTTTCACCTGAAAAGTGATAGTCATCTTGAGAATTTATTGCTTTGCTTAATACATGTAGTTTTTGGTAATAATATTTAGTAAAGTTAAAAGCAAATTAAGTGACAGAAGATATAACTCATTAATCCACAGATTGCACGGATCCAAGAACTATGCAGAAACACGCCGCCTACTCGGAGTGGGCTGACGCTTATTCCTGCACCAGGCATCGCTGTCAGCCTGGGGGAAGGAACCTCGCTATTTACACAGTCGGGTAAGCACAAGAACCTAATCCAACTTCCAGTTACGGCAGTAATGGTAGGCTTGAGCTTTTGTAATAGGCAATGTATTGAAGAATAACTTAGAGCTATGGTATCCACTTCCAGTGAAAGATGATTCTGATTACAAAATATTACAATAAGTAGTTGATACACAACTCACATTACACTTTATTGAAATGGTTAGATAATACTTCTGAACCAAGTCTACGTTTAAACCTCGACGAATAAAGTTCTTAGAAGAGATAGAGCCAACGTAATAACTTCTTCAAACAAGAATAATAAGGATTTTTTGACAGTAGGCTTCGTTCCCTCTGGTGTTGGTATTAAATGGTTATTGAGACTAGAACTTTGGACTCTCTCCTTCCTCAATTCTTCTTAAATACAGGTACCTATAATACTTTTTCTTTTCTCAGTTGCAAACGTGTTGAAGCTCCAGAGTCTGCGATAGAATGCGAAGAAGTGGTAGAAGATACTAATATGCAATTTCCATTCTGCTGCACAAGACTCAGGTAAGAATCATTTATGAGCTTCATCATCATTAGCCTGTAGACGTTCGTTCGTTACACAGAGTTACGATGGTGACAAATAAAAGAGCTTGCCAACAACTTCCTCTGTCTCCTTTCTATCATTGCACAACCAAGCGACGGTGTGGTGTTCATACCTACTACATGAAACTATCTTCCACCCATTCATTTTAACTCAATCGAAGACTACTGCAAAATCATCCGTTTCTTCAGCGGTAATCTCTAAAACTCTCTTTTTTCATCTCCAATCCTTCGTCATAGGTGTCAGCTCTTCAGTGTCTCTTGACATTAGCGATACATTCCACTTAACTGGTCGGCCTTCAACCTACAGTACAATTAAAAAGCAAACAATACCTAATTTACCTTAATTTCCAGATGTCTCGTGGTGGTCCGCGGTGAGGTTTGGACCAGAGTGTTGGGACAGCCCTGGGAAACATTACCAGCGGCACCCTGGAGCCACATGTACAAGATGAAGAAGCCTCCACCAGGCGACACCAACTTCGTGAATAAGTAACTAATTTACGTAGTTTTTTATTGCAGAAAGATTAATAATTCTTCGACGTTCATGAACCTTTGCAATACTGGAACATTGGGTAGTCGCTTCCTATCACCATGTCTAGATAAATTGCCATCATCACGCATTGGTGACATGTCCTTCTTAACCTAATCGAACTGAATCAAATAGCAGTTTCAAAATCAAGCACATAAAAAACCTAACTTTGGAAATACTGGAAAGCATTATCATAAAATGTCCTATTGAATGATCAACAGAGACGCAATAAAAGGTCCAGTATACGAGTTGTCAGAGCAAGACGCTCCGAAGCACGAACAAGTGTTGAGGTCTGAGAAGAAGACCACCACAGAGGACCCGAACTGCAAGGAACCGGTGCTTAGGGCCGCTCCGACACCAGATATCGTGGTAAATATGATTGTGACTGACATGGTTTTAGAGTCGTAAAGACTTGTGCGAGTAGAAGGAGTTCTTGCTTACAGAATTTACAGATAACTTAGTTAGTTATCGTGATATTTTAAAAAGATTTAAGTAATTGCATTGGATGTATGTGCTTAGGTACCTAACTAGTGTTAGTTTGTGTGAAACATTGCAGTTAAATCTGAAGAAATTCTCGGTTTCCGATTGATCTGAAATTATCGAAAGGAAGCCGTACAGGAATTACTGTACCTACCAAGCAAGATAAACCCATCAGGTTTGGGCTCGTTTTACTTGTCTTGGATAGAACTCCGGTTCCAGATGATTTAAAAAACTTATCTTATATATAAAAATAAATTGCTGTTCGTTACTCTCGCTAAAACTCGAGAAGGACTGAACCGATTTGGCTTATTTTAATCTTGAAATATTTGTAGAAGTCCAGGGAAGGTTTAAACGGTGAGAAAATTTACTTATGTGACGCAGACAAAGTTGTGTGGGCCAGCTAGTTTTCTATAAAATAAATTATTGTTACTCTTACTCCATGTATGACTTCTTGGAGTTTATTTATATTCTCCTTCTGACTTCGAAGAGAATCTCTATAATTAATTCCACCTGGCCTGTATGCCTGATGGGTCCTCACGATACAGGCCAGGCCTAGTGAGGGCCACTGGAAACATTCTGTTTAATAAGTGTGTAAACAATAAATAAATAAATAAAAAAAATAAAAAAATATTTGTATATTTGATTATTACAGATAGCTCTATCTACCAGTAATGATGAAAAGGAACCAAAAAAAGATATCGAAAGGTAAATAAATGGTTTTATTATTATTTTGTCATTGATTCTACTTTTCGACCTACTTCCAAAAAGGAGAAGGAACCTAATTCCTTTTTGTTTGTTCCTTCATAACTTTAGTTTGGATGGACTGGTTTGAATGATTCTGGTGTCAGATGAATGATGGTCGTCATGCGGTCATATATTTTTTAAGATCGAACAGCTTTGGATCTGTATTTAAAAATGTATAAACGGACAAAATTTGTATTTTTCCTTACTATAAGAAATACATTTTCATTTTACCAATAAGTTACTTTATTCTTTAAGGCGTAAACGTGTCCACGAGAGTCCAGATGAAGATAGAATTGAGACGGAGAATACTGATGTTGAGGAAACACCAGTTTCTACTGACAAGGTACATATTTTTTATTGCCTTGTAGGCAGACGAGCTAACGGACCATCTGATCGTAAGCGGTTACTGTCGCTCATGGACTTCTACAAATGTCAATGGACACTGTCCTGCTACCTTTCAACCTTTAATACAAATTTTAAATAGATTTTAGCAAAAGAGAGAAGGTTTGATAGGATGTTATGATGGTATCTGAAAATTAAATAAGGGAAGATGTTGTTATTTCAGCCTTCCGCTGGTTCTGAAGAAACATATTACAATACAGATGCGACGACCAAAGATCCCAAAGCAAAGGTATGAAATCTTGATGTATTGCAGTGTAACTCATCTTTTTTTTTGGATGAAAGATTCAACTTCCATTTTTTAAAAGTAGCACAAAAACTATCGGTCAGATCATTATGAAATTCATATGAGATTATGCACAAAGTTTCCATTTGCTTTCTAACAAAAAAGTCATCGAAACCGGTTGAACCAGAGAAGAACTTCCTCTTTATACTTCCAAAAAGGATTAGGTACTCAATTCGTCTGTATTTTTTTCATTTTTGTATTAATCAAGATAGTCCTAATCTATGTTATTTGTTTTCAGGCGAGTCAGATAACATGGACAGAGATTCCTCCCAACCAGTGGACCGAGAGGGACCCTACCATCGAAGCTGCTGAGAATGCAAAGGTAAGAATGGAAATGATAAATGGATTGGTAATACGTGATATTTTACCTGTTATTTTTTTTATTGTCATGTAGGCAGACGAGTTAACGGGCCACCTGATTGAAAGTGGTTACCATCGCCTATGGACCTCTGCAATGTCAGGGGACACTGACCTAACTTTAAGGACCCTCCTCAAGCCTAGCCCGTTACTAAGTCGTGTGTCATTCCTTTAATGCTGATCATACAAGCATAGGTATACCTGACAGGTTTACCTACTTAGTTATACTGTTAGGTATAGATTAGTGTGACATATCCTTACAAATTTCCAACATACACGCTAAGATATACCTCAATGTGTGTTTATGGCTTAAGCGTTAGATATGACCAAATCCAAATTCAATACCTAATTTTGATTTAGCTAAACCGGTTTCAATTACAATAAATTCCAACACGCGCACAACCAAAATACATTTGGATGACTTTCAGGAGTTACCCGAAGACAAGAAAGAAGGCAAATCGTCGAACCTACAGGCGCTGGTGGACGCCATCGGAACCAGAATGAGGGACATAGAGACAGTCGTTCACAAGATGAGTCAGAAGGTGCAGAAGGGGAAACCAGGAGATGTGGAAGGCAGTTCGGAGAAGAGGTAATATATTAGAACTTCTGTAAAAATATACATGGCGGAATATCTAACCTTCTTCAGGCCTGTTCATTGTTTTGTTGAAATACTTAGGGCCACTTTTTTATGTTATGAAATTAAATTTATTGTATAACCAAGGACTAAAAACAATAATGATTTATCAATGATCCCCGCACTAGGATACCCTGTGTCCCAGCCAGTCCCAGGCGATCTATAGATTGTACACAATACAATTTAACACACAGATGGCCAACGTCAACATACGTCAAGATACGATATTAAAAGAAGCTTTAACTGATTCCAAAAACAAAAGTGTCTCAAGTTGCTTTTCGACCGGACACATCCCAGTTCGGCTTGAAGAAGGTTACCTACATATTCAACGATTTAGAACGTAATTGACTGATACAAATTAGGCTCTGGTTTTTTCTTGTGTGGGAGGCAGGAAGACCATGACTCTATGCTAAATTGATCATAGAAGAAGCGGGATTTTTCGTCTAATTATTAGTAATAATATATATAGGTTTCTGTTTTATGACCAGTCGTTTTGTTATCAGCACATTTTTAAATGTAGCATGATAGTCTATGCTTTGTTGCGAGCTAACGGGCTACCTTAAAGAAAGTGGCTGTGATCGGTAATAGATCTCTGCATTGTCAAAAGACATTAATTTATGACCTGCTCCTTAGAATTTTCCATATTAAATATTTTCAAGATAGAGTTCTTTTTTGAGACAGTTGCCTTTTTCCGCACAAAACTACAGTAGTTTGCAAGTGTGTTCAATAAAAGTTTTCTTTCTTTCGGTACCTATCTATGTCCAGCAGTGAAAGTCCAGCGGCTGTTATTGTGTTATGAATATGCTTTTAGACGCCATTGTTTCAGATCTGGCGTAAGGAAACGACACGAAGGGAAGGAACAACAGAATAATGATGAGAAAAAACCAAACCCTGACGGAGAACACTATAAAAGGTAATTGTCCTGTAACAACCCATTACTGCTCACTGCTGGGCTCAAGTCTCCTCAGTAGAGAGATTAGGTATAGTCCACCACGCGAACACAATTTGAAACTTAAAATATCTTCAAAGGATTTTTAGAATCCTTTTCCGATATGCAAGTTTCGTCACGATGTTTTGCTTCATCGTTTTTAGCCAGCTGCGGTATTGTGAATCGGTCAAGTCCTGCAGTGCATATAATAATGAGTGTTAGACAATGGTTATATTGTTCAGTAATAAATGAAATTGTTCCTATTGTTTCTACTGCTACTACAAGTAACCAAGTGGTTGTTTTTGACCGGACGATATTGCGCCCATTTTTCTTTCGTGGGGGTATACTCTACTACTCTTTTCATATCTCCTCAAATAAAACCAGCGTTCCTTTGTTTTTGCTAAAATGACACTTGTTTAATGCCTTATATCTTTTGGGCGATTGCTATAAAATTGGCCTGACCGCAAAGTATTCTGAAGTGAATTTTGTTAATGATAGTTCGTTACGGCTAGCCAAAATGGTTCATACATCAAGAAACTGATCTAAACCGCCTTGGCGTTGTTGACTCATTGGCTTGTCTGCCTACATAGCAACAAAACATATACACACATATGAATTCGACTACTTTATTCAGCAGATTTGTAGCAAGCTCCCACAGTAAATACCTGCACGGCTCCGAAGCGACCAGCGAGCAGCCTCTGTACGTTGAAGAGAACACTAATGGCTACTATAGCGATGCCAGCAACAGTGTTGTGAGGAGAAGCAATGTGCCTAAGGTGAGATTATCAACCCTTGGTCAAATAGACCATATTTTGGCTTTCATTTCGTACGCAGATGTATATCACGTGACAATTAATTAATATGACATGATCTGAAGATGGATTCGGAAGGTGATCATAGGAACACTTGTGCTATATAAGATAGACCCGTCGTATTTGGGCTCGATTTACTTATATTAGCTAGCACTCTACTGCTACATGATATCCAGGATTAAAAAATTAATTTAAAAAGTTTGCTTTAAAATAAATTACTTTCTGAATCCAGGAACCATCCCCTACTTACATGGCCCCAGTAGAAACACGAAGAAAATCACCACACGTTCCAGAAGCATCTGAAGAACTAGGCAAGAAACACAAGAAACATTCTCACAAAAAGAAGGGCAAAGGAAAGAGTCATAAGAAACATCGCAAGGACGAGAAGAGACGTCGGTATAACCATGTGTCGTCAGAAGTTGATAAAAACGTGGTCTCTTTGGAAGATAACAGTGGTAATAAATAAATGGTCCTGATATATTATAGTTTTATTGATCTTATTACGAGCTTAGTTAAGTGCCCTCTTATCCTTCATATTGATTTCATTATGAAATGAAATAGACATAGACATTGCTTTATTTGCGGCGGAAACACACACACACACACACATACATTTAAGAACATTAAGTAAAAAACAAAACAAACCAAATTGAACACGTGATAAATAAGAAAATATAATAATATAATAGTTTCCACCACAAACCAGTCGAGACTCAGCTCTTATTATCTCCATGTTAATGAAATTATGACGCTTGTTGATTTGATGTCAAAAGGCTACCACCTTTAGCAAAGTTAACGCTGACGAACAGCAATAATGCTGATAAGTAATTAATTTCATGTTATCACTACATAGTATAAAACAATATTACTTTCTCTGTCCCTAGACCCCTATGTATGCTTCAATCTTTAAAACTACACAACAGAATTCAATGGCATTTTCTTAATAGATAGAGTGATTAAAAGGAATGTGTACATGTATACCTACATGATATAGTAGAGAAACACTGATAATTTTTTTGGTTTTTGATATGATGTCGTAAATATCACAATGATCTGCATTCGAAGATTTGTGGGTCAGGTAATAATTAGATAAATTATTGTCACAAGTTTCAACTGTATTATTTTGAAACATTTTTTGGACTGGTTGTTGTGGCAATGTCGGGAAGTCCTATGCCCAGCAAGTGTCATCTACGGGCCGATGATGTTGACTTTTGATTCAGGAATCAAATTTACTTCTCAAACTAGTATTCTCAAATAAAACTAAATTAACTTTATAAACTATTTATTTGTCAATATTTACACTAAATGATATTCATATTGTAATTAACATAATTACCGAAGATTCTCAATCACAAGTTTTTCTGTCTTGTATAAGTTACCAACTGCTACCTGTAATATTAATATTCTATTAATTGAAGTACACTTCAAATTCACTAAATCTTCTGGGATATTGCCATGGGAATATTCTAAACACTACAAGCCAAAATAAGTTTGGATCTTTTTTATTTAGAAGCACTGAAAATATATGCAAAAATGGCAAATGAATTTTAATGAAACTTGTTTTGTCGCTTTAGTTTCTACTTTTTGAATATATCAATATTGTTATTTTTCATGTTGCTTAGATGGTCTTCAAATTATATGGTGTGGTATAGTGTGGCATTTGGCTAAGGTAGGTTTTGTGGAGAATTAGTGCATTATGGATTTGTGTGGAAATTGTGTACATGTCACAAGTAAATGTTTTTATTTCTATATTTTAGAATATTATTTGGATGCCGATAAAACAAGAAATAAATGATTTAATATACCTGTCTCCTTATAACATCAAGATTCTCTTTTGCAAATTCATATTCCTTCTTCACAGTCTTCATATCAGATAGATTTTTGTTATCTTTAAATGAATCACGAATTCTCCGTAAAGCGTATGATCTGAAGACAATATTTTTAAATCAGTATGAATAAACAGAGGAGATGAAAACATTTTCTAACCTCAATACTGTAATCATTTTTTTAAATCTAAAGTAGGAAGAGATTTGACCAATAGATCATAGCATATTTATGTCCCTAAGTTAAAAAATAAGATAATATTTTCGTAAATCTATTCTTATTTTAGGTTATACTTGACTGATCTTAAGAGTTAAGAGATTGAAAATCCTACACACAAATATAATAAAGATAAAGAAAATCTTTTTATTGAGACTGTAGTGCTGAACAAATATTACCTGAAGTTGTAATTAGGAAATCTTTCCGATTCTCTGAGAAGAACTTTATAAAGCGATAGGATTTGCGTCTTCGGAACACTACCTGACATTTTTTAGCTTTTTTAAATTGACGAAATAAACTGCAAAAATATTACAATAAATTAGCACTATTTTACGGTGCTTAAATTTAATTAAACTGAGGAAAAACAGAAAAATTTTTGCACTTTTCGCAAATTTGCAAATTTTGACAGTGACGTCAATAAAACTTTTGTAAACAAAATCGAACACGTTCCGTTTTTTTTAATGATGCAGATGTTTTCGAAAATTATTAAAATTCAAAGAGAGTTATCAAAAAATAATTGCAGGCTATTCAAAGATGTTACATGGTCTACATAACGTATAAAAAATATATGAAAAAATAATAGTTTTAAGCACAATGGACAATTTTACAACTTTTCATTGAATGTTTAAAATAAATTATTGTGCCTTTTAACATTTTAAAACAAAAAAAGTGTCACATTCGTTTTGACATTAGCTGAATGTCAACAGTCAAGAACATCTGATATTTTATGTAAATAAAAACTCGTTTTATCCGCAAATGAAACGCTAAAAAAGGAATTCATCTGAAATCGTCGCTAAAATATAGTCATAATCAGTAAATAGTTGATAAATAGTAGTTTTTACGGGCATTAAAGTTTATTCATTAGAATTCTCATATCAAATCCATAGTATAAATTCACAAATTATTAATGCAAATAAAAGCATTTTGGTGTGTGTTAAATAGTTTGGATAAACTTTGAAGTTCAAATAATGAGTATGTTTCTTTTATTTATAATTAGTACAACAGGAAACAAGGACTAAATAAAGATAACCTATTCAATTTATATTTAACAATATAACATACTTTGCACCATATAAGTTATGACAACACAATTGTGTAACTGGTTACGATACATGCAATGCATATCTTTAAATCATGTGTTTTGTATGTAATCTTCACTATTATTCGCAATTGTTACATAAATCGTACTTGTTCTTTAATTTGCTCATTCAGACTCTGTTGTTCCCAAAGTAATGTAATCAGTTTCGTAAATTAACTTTCATAAGGCTTAGAATTCTTTTATTTACTAAGTAGACAGGAAAATAGTAAACAATGTAAGTAAATTTTATTTTTAAATACCAGTTATAATATGCTAGTATCATACAATACATTAAATAGAGGAGCATAGCAATTAATACTATGTGTATATAAACATATTATTATAATTAATAATTATTTCTTGAAAATATGTATTATTCTCTAACAATTAAGTTTGTAACATGACTTGGTAATCATGCTTATTTAGTTCAATGAGTTATATAAACTTGTGAACTGTAAGTTATGAAATTATAACTTATTGAGTTTTATTTTTATCATCATGTATCTAATCCTATTAACTTGCAGCAATATGCTGTACCACCATTCTTTTAGATTCACATGTTATTTTTATAAGCACTAATAAAATTAATAAAACAAAATAAGTGTTAACAGTTGAATATATTGTTTTTTTTGTAAGTCTTAAATATTGAAAACTTTAATGTATTAGAAACATAGCTAGTGAAACAAAAAAATTAAGTTAAAAACCATAATTTAAGTCAGTGGGTCCTTATATTTGTACTATAAGTAAACTAGCAAACAGCCCGTCTGATGGAGAGTGGTTTCTGTTCTCCACGGATCTCCACAAAACCAATACATATAATGTTTATATACAGATGATTCAATGTTACTAAGTCACACATAGACTATTAAAGGTTTTGTTGTTCAATTAAATTGTAGAATAATGGATTGAAGTCTTTAATATCCTATGTTTAATTAACTAACTGACCTGCACAACATCGTTTTATATTATGTAAAATTAAAATTTTCAGTTCATGGAATATTCATCATCTTGTAAGAGTCGGCGAGATGAACAAAAATATCACACATACAGTGATGAGAGTCCCATTCTACACAGGTACATTTTTTTAAAATCATTATAAAAGGTGATTTTTCAATGGTGGTACATATGTATAACCAGAAGTGGTTTAAATTATTAAGAAATTACATAATCACAAAAATAAATTAAACTCAAGATGAGTTATGAATCCAAAGCAAGTCCAACATCTTTTTTCCCGTCATCTCAAAATTGGCGTGATTTTTAGAACCCGATTTATAGGCTGCGCAGTCTATCAGTTCCATAGATAAGATATGTACCATGATTACTAAATTCACCTTGAATTTCATTCTAATATAATTTTTCAATTTTCAGATATGAAAAGTACAAAAACTATTCTCCATACTCCAAAAGCGCGAGAGAAGAGGTCAGAAAGAGATCCACTCTCAGCATCCTGGCTAAGTTCTTCTTGTTTTGTGCGGCTGTTATAGTGTTCTGTGTACTTATGTATATACCTGTGTATAACAAAGCCAATCATAGTAATCAAGTGCCTAAAGGTATGTAGATTTATTTATTTGTTTAGCTGCTTGCCCGCAACGTCATCTGCGTGATTAAATTTAAATCTATTAAGTTACTTAGAAAGATTTAATCCTTATAAGTCACTCTATCTTTTTGTCTATAACTTTGAATTATTCCAGCTTCGATTCTCGATCCCAGGTGTACAAAGAATTTAAAAAAAAGTCTATGAATGCAGTTGTGTTGTTTCTTAGAGATTCGATCCTTAAAAGTTACTATCGATTGATACAATAAAAGTACAGGGTGTGATTTTTTCGAATTGTATTAATGCAGTTGTTTCTTTTCAAAAATAAAATAATGTTTCCTTAAAATCATTATTTCGGGTACTTCCCCTCGTGGGGGCGTTTAAAAATTCCACCCTGTATATAAAATTCTCATGTCAACGTTGCAGCTAGTATTTACTAAAAATGTTTTTTTCTAGCCATCGTATCAGGATGGTCACGTCAATCAAATCGTGACACAAAATTGTATGTAAGGCCTCAAAACATGACCATAATACACGAACCCACCCACATATGCAACAACAAACTATTTTTACTTATAATAGTATGTTCAGCTACCAACAACTTTGAACAACGTCAAGCTATCAGAGAAACTTGGGGCAATTACACTAGATACAAGGAAATTAGTAAAGTGTCTTACAAAATACGAGAAAAGTATAAAAAATATAATTACACTTACGATTTGGTCAGTAAAAGGTCTAAGAGAGATATAGCTACTTTAAGCAAGCTATTACCACAGTTAGCAGCAGCTCTGAAAGAAAATATGAATAAGATTGCAACCGATGTCCCTGAAAAGAGGTTTGACGACGAAATGTTGCCAGAATTCGATATGAATAAAGAAATTGGGGAGCAAACTGAGAACTACGATTATAATTTCGAATCAAATGTCATGAGGATCCCTCCAAAAATCTACGAAGACAGCCCAGTTTTGGATAAAGTTATGACATTACTTAAACAAGATAAAGACTTCCTTAAAGTCTGGGAAAAGTCTAAAAATGGCAACACCGAGGTGGATTATAAATTGGCATTCATTTTGGGGTTGCCAGCTAAAGACAACAGCTCCGGGATTCAGGGTAAAATCGAGGAGGAGATTGAGAAATATGGGGATATAATCCAGGAAGATTTTGTAGATTCGTATAATAATTTGACGTTGAAATCTATTATGATGCTGAAATGGTTGAACAATAGGTGTAAGGATAAAGGTGAGTACAGTACTGTCTTATTTTGAGTTCAGAAAATCGCTGGAGTCGGATATGTGGGAGTTAAACCGCACTTAAACCTCCAACTGCACTTAGCGTCCGAAAATAGTTTGGACGATCGGAGATCTCCCTATGACCCTATGACCATTATACATATACCCACAAGTTCTAAAATGGCTGCCACAACAAAATGGCGGCACATCTATTCACACTTACTAAAATTCTATTTAATATCATATTTTAACATTTTTCAGTTCGATATATTCTAAAAACTGACGATGACATGTACATCAACGTGGTGAACTTAGTGAACAGTCTCCGGAACAGATCCAAGGAGTTTGAGGAGCGACCCTCGAGGAGTCCTCATGATAAGGAGTACCTACTCGTTGGAGACCTCATCTGTGGAGCCAGACCGGTTCTTGACTCGAGTAATAAATGGTAAGATTATAGAGATAAGAGTGGTAGTATTTCTTACTGTTTACGTTTTCTAGATATACTGCTTACGTAATTATTTGTACAAATATATGAGGTTACAAAATTAGGGGTCACCCGTAAATTACGTCACACCTTAAAGGGGGGGAGTCGATGAAGTATGACCTTGTGTGACAAGGGGGTGGGGACTTAAAAATGTCACACTAGGGAGGGGGGTCTCACTGATGTGACAAGCTGTGAAGAGGAGGTGGGGGGGTTAAAACTACGCAACAGATTTTGATGCTTTTTTTACTAGATAGAGTGATTCCTAAGGATGTTTAATAGTATGTTTTATTTTGAAAAAAAATAGGGATCAGTATGAAAATATCGAATTTGTAACACAAGGTGTAAAAACATTTATAAGTACGCTGCAAAAACTATTGACAATAGAACAAAGTGATGTACTACGGATTTGCAGGTGTTAGTAAGATCTGAAAAAATATTCTGTTGAAAAATTATCACGAGTAGCACATCGCGAGTGCTGTTTAAGCCCCTTTGTGACGCAGACGAAGTTGCGTGGGTCATCCAGTTAAATATAAATTCCCCCAGGTACAGTCCCCGCTACATGTACAACGCGCGCGTGTACCCCAAGTACCTGTCGGGCACCGGCTACGTCATGTCCGCGCACACCGCCGCCGCGCTGTACCGAGCCGCGCTCGACACTCACTACTTCCATCTAGAGGATATTTATATAACTGGTGAGTACTTCAGATGTATACTAAAGGTGAATTATTACAAAAATTAAAAACGACCGACTTCTATTATCAGACCATTAAATTTTTATTCGAATCATCGAGCTCTTTTATTCGATACTTAAATTGAGAAAGTTGTAGTAGGTCTCCATTTTGGATTTTCATGAAACGTAGCAAAACAAAATGGCGAATGCTTTTGAATCAATGAGCTCCCCTCTTCGCCGCTTACTATGAGATGGGCTGTAAGGTCATTTATCTGTCTAGCAATAAAAATAAACCTGAGTCCAACAATGAATAGTACACCCCCCCCCCCCCCCCTCTAGGTATGTGTGCGATCCGAGCCACGCCCGCGATGGTGGCCCGCGACGACCCGCTGTTCTCGTACACGCCGGCCCGCGACGCGTGCTCTGCGCATGCGCGCGTCACGGCACACCGCGTCACGCCGCCGCACATGCGCACGCTCGACGCGTTACTCACGCACACGCATACTGTTGACAAGTTAGTATAACATATTAAATAAAACAAAAAAATATCGTAGTGTTTACCGCAAGTGTTTGAATAAGTATAGCATATACCAATAGTATACTGCGTTCTTAAAAATAACTTTTTTTTTATGTTGCATGAGATATGTGGTTGTTGAACCGCACTAAAACCTCCAACCGCTCACACTCAGCGTCCGAACTTCTGCCCTGCTCGAAGTTACGTGGAGCGGTACGACGCGTTACGCACAACAACATTAGTTGGCTCTTATAATATTTTATACTTTTTTTTTCCATTTCAGATGTGAACGTATCCGCTTGACCGAGGTAAGGAGACAAATGTTAAAACCAAAGAAACCTAAAAAAGTTAATAAACGATGGCTAGGACATCTTCGCGTGTAGTTGACAAAATTATTCTGTAGTTTTACTGAAAAAGGGGTATAAGTCACAAATTCGTAACAATTGTTGCTGTTTTTGACATACATTGATTTTATGAAACTAAAATGGATGAATTATAGAAATTAGGTAGTATCTTGAAATAAGTAATTATACAGGAGAATAATTTTCATCTAAATTTGCGTTAATTTAAAATTAAAAAAGTTTACATAATAATTTATGTTTTGACTGCATTCTGTTTTGTTTGATATTAATATCTATAAATAATATTGGTGAATTCTTTTTTTAATCAGAAGATTATCTATTAAAAAATAATCATGATTTTGAAAATATTACGAAAATATTGTGTTTAAAAATTATGTTTCGAAATTTGCGACTTAGCCCCTTTTCCGTGACACAACAGAATTTAAACTTAAATTATTATCATTAATTCATATATACAGGGTGGGCTTTTCTCGATAAAATTAATTAGGTGTATAAAATAAAAAATGTATGATATTTAATTGTACATTAAATTTGAAAAATTACGAATAATAACAATAGTAAATTTAACATGATAGTTTCTTAATAGCGTCATAATATTTTTTTTCATTAAATCGTGAATATAAGTACACCAACGCTACTTCATAATAGTCAATACTTTAATAATATAATCATAGAATAGTTACATCTGGAATCAACAGAATGAAGCCAATTGAAAGTACACCGATCGCGTGTAACAACTCGACTATCTGTCGTTAGAGGGTGCCGATGACATTCAATTCGTTTAGCACACTAATAAAATATTACACACAAGTTCTTTGAAACTTCACTTTGTTATTCAAAATGTTGATTCAGAATGTCTTGTAGTTACTCATGACCGGTGTATTTTAAATTGACGAGTGCGTCAAGTTGTCACAATGGCATTATACGTTTTTGAATATACAGAAAAATCCTGACTAAATAGTGATAAATAGTAACCGATACCACATAAATAGTGCTACTGTACTTTAAAAGATATTCTGTAGTCAATATGTGCCTGTCAACACGACGTCAAAGATAACAGGCACACAAGATAAAAGGGACGTATGAATTTGATTTATGTTTAAAAAAATGTGCTTTATTAGTGACTAATAGATACAATCTTTCAAAACTAGTGGTCACAAATTTAAATATTGATCTGCATATTTAAAAACGTAAAATTCCATTGTGTTCCTGGCAACCAGACAGACCTAAATTGACTTCATTCTATTGTTCATGATGTTGATGCCAGATATAGTAATTCTATGATTAATATAACTTGTCTGTGTTTGTCAAATATCATCTATAGATGGCACTACTAGACACACACCAATTTTGGTTAGTTCCCATAATATTCCATACTATTCATACTATTCACACCCTGTATCATACATACATTTTTTTTCATCGCTTTTTGATACCAGAAGTTTATCGTTATTTATTTTTAATCCGATGAAAAAAACACACGTTCTTTTATGTCTGTCTGTGTAGTATGACCTGTGAGAAAAAATGTGATCGGCCATTTTGTTATAGCCGCCATGTTGGACTTATTTTCATTGAATTATTTACGAATATTGTCCCTCTTTAAACGAGGTTTACGAAAAGTCCTGTATAATACAACTCGTCCTGAAAAGAATACCTTCGGCAAAATGATCTTTCAAATGAAAAAAAGACAAATCAAAATCTTTTCATGTATTTGACAGTTACCATAGACACATCAAACAACGTGTCCTTTTTTCGTCAAATTTAAAAATAGCAGTGTCATTTTTTTTGTTATTTATTTTGTTTTTCATCCTCCAGGTAAAACCTCAAAATCGCAGCGCTTACGTAGTTTACAAATATGTTAAGTTACACAGATCACCTTGCGATTAATATATTTATTTTTATATAGAAAATTATTATTTTTACTTACATACTTCTTGAGTTGCATTCCATGATTATGTTATGTTTCGAAATTTAGATGGGATCAAATTTTGACTCACTTTAAGAAAAGAGTAAAACATTTTTTAGATTATACTACATTTTATTGTGTTACTACAAATAGTAATAATTGTTATTTTAAAGCTGGTCCTAGTATGGTCCCATTTAAATTTGTTTTTTTTTACCAATATTTTTGTATGTGCCATTATAATGTGGAATACACTGGAAAGTGTACTAAGTGTCATAATATTATATATTTTTGAAGTAAGGATTTAGTTGTTGCACTTATTAATCTATTCTCAATATTTAAATATAATAAGTAATAAATTCTTCTAATCTCTATGTAATCCAAATTATACTTCTAGTATTTAATTTAATATATAAAAGCTTTCTTTATATGAAATTCATTGATATTTGATTGAAGTATAGAAAAATATCAAAACCTAAAAATGCTTTCTATAATAAAATGATGTTATAGTTTATAATATTTTAAGACTGTTTAAAATATCTAATAGATTTATATTATATTATTTATTTACTTAACGTTATGTTTCAGTAATTATATTAATGGTATATGGGGTAAGATTACTATTGGAGTAAAAAACGATATTTATTCTAATTGAAAAATACATACATAATACCTATGCCTATATGTTTTAAAATATTGACAATATTATATTTACTATTATTTTTTACAATAATATTGTGTACCTAAAAATGACGATGAAAATTTAAAACTGTAATTTACAGTGTGATTTGTTACTAAACGCAACTTAAAGATATCTAAAGTTCTTGCAAAACGTTTGTCGCTCGACTGCTGATGTGTGTGCGGAGGTGTGCCCGAGATCACTTGAAGTTGTTACTACTCTGTTGTCTGAAATGTTTTATTAAGTACTTACGTACTTTTACGTATTTTATAATAAGCGATAAAAGTTTTGCAAAAAATATTAAATTAGATATTTTTAAGTTGCGTTTACCAACAAATCACCCTGTATAATGAATAATTAATTAGATTTTGCTATCCCAAAATGTAGTAAATCTTACCCCATTATGTGATAGTTTTATTTCAAATTACTAATGTAATTAGTATAGAGTGTGGATCTGATCTTAACTTTGGACAATCTGACGAGGGGTGAATGACCTGTTGAAATACAACTTAGCACCATTTTTATTTTTTCGATCGGATAATTTTTTTTTCTGACATTGTATGGAAAACGTACGACTATCGTTGCGGACTTCCATACTATTATGAAAAAAAAATATTTATAAATAAATGTGTTTCTAAGTTTTATTTAAAAGGTCATTCACTCCACTTCAGATTGTCCAAAGTTACAGATCCACTCTGTATATCTTGTTATGCAGCTATTGTACTTAATTCTCTTTATGAATCTCAGTATAGTATAAATATACTTTATCAGTTATACAGGATGTTACAGAAATATGGAAGTAATTTACAAGCTTTATATTAACTTGCACTGGATGTAACTATGTAAGTTCGGATCGAATCTTGCAAGATAATGATAATGATTGCATAGACAATGCAATAATATGACAAAATGGCGCTGATGATGGAGTCGGAAGGTAGTAGGAACTCTTGTACTAAACATGATAGACCCGTCGTGTTTGAGCTCGTTCTAGTGGGGGGTGAGAGGTGAAATCTCAAGTACCTACTTTCCCATTACTTGAACTGCCATAGTTCTGTAACACTCTGATACTTGTAGTATCTAAATTTTGAATTAAAATGCTTTAAATATTATAGGAATATTAGTTACATAAACTACTTTGAGGTTTGAAACGATACAATTTTTTTTTTACTAAAATGTGTTGTTTAAACATAAAACCGACTTTCTTTTTAGCACAAACTACCAGTCAGATATTTATCAAATGTATATGGTATACAAAGTGTCTTATTTCTAACAAATTAAGAATCATCAAAATTGGTTCATATCATAAATCGTGAAATATTATCCGTTAAAAATATACATTTTTACAAACGAATTGTGTACCTCCTCGTTTTTTGGAGTTAGTCAAGTAATACTTCAAGTTTGAAACCTCGAAGTAGTCTGTAATGTCTATAGCACACGATGTATACATCAAATTGTCTAAAATTTAGACAAAAAAATGGTGATGGATTTATTAAGACTTGTACTAGCTAAAATATAATATAATTGTTGAATGTATTAAATATAGTTTTAGAAAATTGACTGAAAGAAAATTAAGAACTCAAAATATTCACATTTTGGGACACTGAAATGTTTGAGCAGTCTCATTGTACCATGGAGCTGATCTGATGGAGTCGGAAGGTGGTCATAGGAACTCTTGTACTAAACAAGGTAGACCCGTCGTGTTTGAGCTCGTTTTACTTGTATTAGCTAGCACTCTACTGATACATGATATCCAGGATCATAAAAGCTTGTATTTAAAGAGATTAAAAAATGGGATTTTGGTTTTTGGTGATGTGTATCATTCTATATCTAGTTCTTTTTGATCGAAGATTGTAGTCATATAAAGGGTGTTCCTTTAAAAACTATTAACTATACAGGACGTATTTTTGATTCTCTCTTATATGTGATTTGGAAGGATGACAAAATCACACTGCTTTACCAGATTTCTTTAAAAAAAACAAAGTAAGTTAACCGCTTTGGAAGATTGTTTTTTTATGGATAGACATCCTAATGACATTTCTATATTAGAGAGAATTAGAGATATTTTCTGTGTAGTAAATATTCATGAAAAATCGAAGGCTAAAATTAGATACCTAGTTTGAAACTAGCTCATTAATGGTCCAGTGCAGGGGTATCCAAACTTTAAAATGTAATGGGTCGCATACATCCACCCACAACTCAAAAGACCATGGTTTTCTGAATCCTCTGAAAGGACCTATGTTCATTATAATTGTAATTCTTTGTAGGTGTACTAATGGTTCGGCGGGCCGCATTGCAAAAATACTGTTTATATTCAAATCAAAGTTGTTGCGATAGGATGCTTTGCGGCTCGCCTTACTGTGCGCGGTCCTCGAGGGTACATAGTGTTTTCTGCACATGTTACATCATTTCAACTTTTCAACTTTGATTAAAACTTTTTTCACTTTTTACTTACTCGTAATAACTAAGTATAGGTTTTAGTTGCGGCCCGTGGTTTGGACACCCCTGGTATAGTTGATAACAAAATAGTTGTTCTTGTTGAAAATAAAAGACAATAAAGTTTATGATTTTTAATTGTATTTTATTTTGAAAATTTGCGTTAAGATCACATGGAGAATATACCAAATTAATATTATATTTTAAAGTTACTAGATAATATTATTGTCCAAAAAAAATGACTGCAAACATTGGTCCAGTAAGAATCAAAGAAAACAGGAAAGTTAAACATTTTTATTTCAATAGAAATTACAATTACACTTCAAAGATGACTTGCAATAATTTTATTGCCTATGAATTAGACTGTATTTGTTTTAATGAAAGTTGTTAATTATCGCATCCGAAGTCGCAGAGAGCTCTGTTAATGAAGTACCGAGCGAGGTAGTTCCTCTTACCGAACAGTTGTTCTCGCTCGTAGATCGGCATCTGACTGAAGTCCCGGGATAGGAACTTGTCTGTTTTAAGATCTGTAACGTGAACGTAAATTTAATAATCATTATATTATACGGAAATGTCGAAATAAGGGGCCAATCATGATAGAAGTCACACAATTTTCATGATTTTATTTAAAATTCAATTCAAACAAAAAAACGATTGATTTTATATTAATTAACAGACAAATATTGACATTATATTTTTATTTCTACAGTTATTAAATGGTTTATAGTTCGTGTATTGTTGTAGGCACTCTTTCCCGTCGCGCCGAAAGGTACATACGCCATCCTGACTCGCTTAGTAATTGATTAATACTTGAAACAAACCAACCTTCCTTCAAGCTATACAATAAAATAAATTCTCACCGTTAGCGATGAATAGATATCTCGGCATTCCTCCGGCGAGTTCTCCAAATGTGTAGGCATTGCAGAGATCCAACTTGTCAGCTCGGTTGAACACTGTTGTCAATCTGATCAGAGCTGTAGAATAACACGAGATGTTATGCCGCATTTGTATATTGGCTCACCAACGTTCAACACACGTAAATATGACGGTAATGGCTGACCAACATGAATACCCATGGAGCTTTGTATGCATTGACCGTCATTAAAACTAAGTGAAACACCGTTTGACGGTTGGCTTACTAGTTGTCATTTAAGCGTAATGGAGTTGGCTAGCCCCCAAGGAATCGCGGCATTAGAAAGAAGTCCTAAAAACTAGATTGTAGGTAGTGTCCATTGTAGAGATCCATGAGCGACAGGACCACACCCGATGAGGAGGTCCGCGTAAATTCTCTTGTCTTTTTTATTATTTTTTATTAAGGTCTAGCAGTGGAGATCTGTGGGCTGATGATGATAGTCCCTCCCCGAAACCTCGACACAAAGACCGGTCCTGCCCCATCTGCATCTAGCGACCTCCCTCAAGTCATGGGTCCATCCTGTGGGAGGTCTGTCCACTCTGCGCCTACCGGGTTGTGCCACATTTTGGTGCAATTGGCTAATACTCACGATAAGACGTGTTGAATCGGAAGCTGTACTCCGTATCCTCGACGAAGGATCTGTGCTGGATGAGAGTTCTGTTGCCGTACATCTCGATACCAGGACAGTCCATTGATAGTACGGTTCGACGAGTTCTCAGGTTGTCACTGTTAATATACTCGGTGTTAGCTTACATATGTTACAAACATTAAAAACTTATTTAAATTTCGGGAAAGTCACTTTAAGAGCAGACGGATTCATCTGATGTGTAGTGGTTTCACATAAAAACGTTTAAATATCATTTAATTAGCTGACGCGTAATTTTGAAGGAAGTTCGATTGCAATTTGCGATGTACCCAATACCAGAAAAATATGGTTATTTATTACATCGTATCAAAAATCTCTAAAATTATCAATGTTTCTCTGCCATATTACTATGTATTATAGCAAGTAAACATTCCTCTTGAATCACTCTATCTATTAAAAGAAACGCATCAAAATCCGTTGCGTAGTTTTAAAGATTTAAAAAAGCATGTAACATAGGTCCCTCTTCTGAGGAGACCTGAGCTCAGCAGTGGGCAGTAATGGGTTGTTACAGTACAGTACAGTAACTTAGGTAAATAGGAACAGAGAAGACGACTTTGTTTCATACTATGTAGTATGTAGTGATGATGAAGCCTGAAAACATTTTAAAATATGTAAAAATCGTCTGCGTTACAAAGGGGTTCAAACAGTACTCGCAATGCCGTCGCGTTATTATTTGCGCGGCCCGAAGTCATTGCGTTTTATCGTGACCTGTGATAACTTCTAAACGTATAGTCCGATTGGAATAAAACAAAAAGTAATTTACTTCTACATTAATACTCGCTAATGCTGTCGCGGAATATTTTTGTTTGTCTTACTAAGACCTAATAACCCGTATTACATTATTTTGTTCTACTGTCAATAGTTTTTGCAGCGTACGCATAAATAGGTTTTAGATTATTCACCTTGTGTTACATATTCGATATTTCCATACGGATACCTGATTTTTTTGAAAATAAAATCTAGTCAATAACCTTCCTCGATAAATGGACTGTCCAAAACTGAAATTATTTTTGAAATCGGACTAGTAGTTCCTGAGATTAGCGCGTTCAAACAAACAAACTCTTCAGCTTTATAATATTAAGTATTAGTATAGTATAGAAGGATAGATTCTGTTAAAATACTTACTAATAATCACTAAAGAAACATCTGTTATGGTTCTTCATCAGAAGATTGATGTCGTAGTAGGTCGAGTTGAAGAACGGAGCCTCCCATCCGAAGGAAGGTATGACGTACTCGTTCAGGATCGGCCTGGGTCTAGGAACGCATCTGGAGTTCGCGGCGAAGTTGGCCCGGATGCAGTCATGATTGTACAGGTGACAGGGTCTGACGATATCTGGGTTTGTTGGTCCAGCTAGAAGAAAAAAATTAAGCGCTGTTTATAGCTATCAGCGCTGGTAAGTTTTATCCCTTAACAGAATTATGCTGAGCCAATGATCCATTTGCAATAGCCACTGATTCAGACAAGACACAAGTCAAGACACTTCACCATTACTGATTTATATAGCTACAGCAATAAAGGTACACTAGTTCACAACGCTACTGCTAAAAGCGGTAAAGGAAAACATCGGGATTTGCAGTTTGGAGGAAGATTAATTAAACATCCTCACACAGATACAGCTGTCTTTGTGACTTTGATTTTGCACGCAGATGTATATCGTATGACAATGCAAGAATATGACAAAATGGAGCTGATCTGATTATGGATTCGAAAGGTGGTCATAGGAACTCTTGTGCCAAACAAGATAGACCCGTCGTGTTTGGGCTCGTTTTACTTGTATTAGCTAACACTCTACTGCTACATGATATCCAGGTTCTTAAAAACTTGTATTTAAAAGTTTTCTTTAAATAAATTATTTATCAGGTACTTATATTACCAATTAAAATCTTACCAGCAGAGGTAACCGCCACAAAAGCGCTAAAAAGCAAGCACCACGCCAACATCGTGTCGACACAACTACTGCTTCTTTGCACAGACAAACAGCAATTATGACTATTGTATTCATAATGAACAGTTCAACAATATTGAAACAAATGTACGAATTACAGAACTATTGTTTATATGTTTGTTTTAATCGCGAAATGGAGACGTTAGAGCCTTTTGCGTTGTATTTGTGTTAGACATTAATATTCTAGAAGTTTTTATTACGTCTTTCCTGGATATTCAATGTTCTAATATAGTAATGAGGAAGATTCACTCATATTTTTTCTGTCGATCTGTATAATATACAGGGTGCGCCAGAGAAAATTACTTATTTGAAAGGTCAATAAAAAAAAAGTACTTCAGTTATTGTTTTAAATTTTTTTTATTTGAGAATACAATATCCCAATTTTTTTTATGCAGTCTTAAAATTGACATCGGATAAATGGCGACCCCCATTGCGCATACACTGATGAAGTCGATTTTTTAAATTCGTATCCACTCTTCGCAGCATATCAATCGGTATGTTGGCAATGGCGTCGCGAATGTTGTTCTTGAGGTGTGCTATGGTCCGTGGTCGATCGACATAAACCAGGAATTTCAAATAAGTAAGTTTCTCTGGCGCACCCTGTACTTACTTTAATTCACCGACCGAAGTTTTAATTAGTCTCCCTCCATTCCACTCGCCATTGAGCGCGAGCTATATAAATCGCGTGATTTATGCTCAAAAGGTAAGACCACTTCAGTAAGTTTTAATAATATCCCTTTGTGACACAGACGAACTTGCGTAGGTCAACCAGTGTTCAATAAATAGAGATGTTGAAGGTATTCAATTTGTTATCCATCCACCTAATCTACATTCTCTTTTCTGAATTACCCAACGAAAAGTCTAAAGATTTTGATGTGAGCAGTCATCAGTCAACTATGAAAGAAAAGTTAAAATGTGCCATCAATGACGTTAACTATGGATGAAGTGGAAACATAAATACGAAGCAAAATTAAAAGTAAATAAACCATGAATTTACGCAAAAGACAACGAAATTACAAGACATAATGTCGGCTCTTGAAATGGTGAATGAATTTTTACAAGATATTCTGAAAAACACATTTGATTGTGAGTATCGTAGACGCTCATACGTTCAGCTCATAGACATCATTATTATAAGACTTTATGAAAATATAGGTCTACTTATAAGTTTTACTCTTTTATTTATATTTCGTATTAAAATAAATAGTACCGCTATTTATATTATCCTTCATGTGTATCACCACTAAAGATTCGCCTTGCCTTTTTCAGCTACCCTAAAACATAGAACACAACCAACCTCAAAAATACCCATAAAACAAGAGTCCACTCTCCATAGACAAATGTATAAAGATAGAGACATTATATCCAGTTACTGGCCGCGCCGGGATGAGGTCTGCAGAAACAAGGTTGATGTCCGATGTGTTGACAACATGAAGAGTTTCAGAAGTAGAATCAGAAGTTATTATGTTAGTATGATAAAGTCTATGACTGTACCTACATGTGTAAGTTATTGATTTAACATTATTAACTTGCTCTGGATGTACCTATGTAAGTTCGGGTGGAGTGATGGGAGTTGAATTTGACAAACTCGCGTGACAATGCAATAATATGACAAAATGGCGCTGATCCGATGATGGATTCGGAAGGTGATCATTGGAACTTTTGTGCTAAACCAGATAGACCCGTCGTGTTTGGGCTCATTTGCTGTATTTAAAAAGTTTTCTTTTAAATCAATTATTTTGTTATTATTTATGTTTTAGTCAAGCAAACAAAACCAGTGTAATTGTAAAGATGATCGCGAAGAGCAGAAAATAACCAGAAAAGGGGGCAGTAAATCCAACAGTAAACGAAAAATAAATGATGATCAATCATTGCATGGCTTGGTAAAATTATTATTCTAATATTACCTAAGATTGTCTTAGAAGAGACTACATATAGCTATTAGAAAAAAAAATACTCTGCTGTTTTGAGAAAACAATCATTAATTAAATAAATTGTTTGTCTTTTTCATTTCAGATTAATATAACGCCAATGAAACCAAACACATCATTCGTCAAAGAATCTACTGCTCGTCTCGAAACTCATATATTTCACGCAAATACAATGATGAGTATGGAAGTTGATAACCATAATAAAGATAGTAAAAGAATTGATGATGCTACAGAAATGATTGATCCAAATGATCAAATTGACGCCAGAACATCAACTGCAAGCAAAGATAGATTACAAAAAAGAATTACTGAATGGATTGACAAGTTCCAACTATATCCTCATGCAGATACTATTTCTGATCTAAATAAAGAAAACATCATTAATTATTTAATGAAACATATTCATAAATTGCTAAATGAAGTAAAAGGAAAAGATTTTGAAAGGAAATTAATTAAAGAGATTGTGAAAAGTTTAGATAAGTTGAAGATGTGGTCACCTGCAACAATGACATATCAAGATGAAACAATAATTGAAGATTTGAAGACTAGCATTATAAGTTGGTGTAGAGACTCAAATTCGTGTAATTTAAACAGTATACGTAAACATACAGGTGTTACAAATGACGATGCTAGAGTGCCTTCTAAAACATCTGTGGCTGTTAATGCCTTAAGTAAAACAAAACCTGAATTTAATTTTCAACACAAAGCTACCAAAAAGGATTCATTTCCTGGACATATTAAAGCGCAATGGACGACTTGTAAGAAATCTATAAAAAGCGGATTAGACTTTGATTTTAACCTAGAAAAATCTCTTTCTAACGAAATACAGTCGGTGTTTAACAAAATAGGGTTTGAATTTAAGGAAGTTGAAATAGCTGATGTCATATCGAAACTTATAATTAGTGCCATTTACAGTAAAGCAGATGTAGATACAGTTAAAGAAGATATATGCAATACTCTGTATAGTTACATAGATTTACCACACGACAAAGAAGAGAGCATAGCTGATACAATATTAGATAATATCACCTTAGAAATTGGTGAAAATAGCGTCAAAATAAAACATAAGTCTTACGAACCGCACGAGTCTCAGTTTTCTGGAGTAATAACAGTTTACACATCAGAAGAGAAGATTAACTCTCCAAAGGCATTAGCTACGTCCACGCCAAAGAAAAAAAGTAAAAAGAAAGATGTACCAAAGATGAGTAAAGATGAAACTGAGTATTATGAGAAGGTTGTAACAATAGTTACAAAATGGATGGACACTTTACCGAAACAATTCAACGATTCAGTAGATATAGTATTTAAAGAAACAATGATCAAAGATTTGTCAGGAGGTTTGGTGGATGAAGTTAAAGAGGAACAAATTTACCCTAAAAATGATATGGAACTTTCCCTTAAAACTGTCATGTGGATGTGGATTCAAAAGTTTTCCATATACGATACTATAAATGAATGTTTAGAAAAAATGGACGAATTGTATGTCAAAATAATGGACTTGCCTACTCCAAACCTTACTCAACCTCATCACGGTAATAGGCAAGTAATGGAGAATCTAAAATATATTGAAAGGGACAATTTACTAAAACCCGACTACATACCGACTGGAGGGGTTCATATAGAAGATGAAATATCAATTTGGATGAATGAACAACCCAATGAAATCTGTACATTCAAAGATAGGGCGGAACGAAATAAACTGATACACGATTTAGCTGAAACTATTCATAAACTTTTGCGAAAGAAACGACCGGAAAAGGAAATAAAACAAGAAGTAGAAAAATGGTTGGGTAACATTATAAGTGACAGTGAGAAACCACACCTAGTAGAATTAGCTGAAGATTTAAAGGAACGTGTAAAAAATATGCCTCTGGAAGATGCTATACAGAAATCTATGCAAGAAAGAATACTGAGTGAAGAAGCTCAAAGATCATTTAAAATTGGTAAACGGATGGCTAACTTAGAAGAACCTAGTATTGAACAAATCGATCCTAATACAACTATGCAAGACTTTATAACAAAATTCATCGAACATACCTGTAATGTGACTGATCACTTGAGACAAGGCGCTCTACGCTACTTGCTGAAGAGAGAGTTGATAAAACTGAGCGCTCCCACCAGAAAAGAATTGTATGACAATTTTTCGAAATCAAAGCATTCAGTCGATTTTCTACCGAAAAGATTCTTCGACGAATTAGACTACATGTGTATACTATCAGACTGGATGAATACTATCCCCTTACACCCTTCATATAAACGGCGAGGCAACAACCATCGCATAGAATTTATCACGAATGTTGGTACTTATATAGCCGATATAGAAGAACAGAGAAAGAAAAACCCAAATGCTATGAACTACGAGGAATATATTTCCGATCTAGTTGACACTTACATACGACATCTAGCAATACCGACAGAGCAGCAATTCGTCATGAGACAGGAGATAAAAGGACTTTTATACAGCTTGGCAGAATATAGAAGAAAAAATCAAAACAAAGTCACAACTCACGCAAATCCGTTAGATTTAGATAGCATTATTAATGAGTTTGTACAAAAATATGCTGCAGATGAAGACGATCCTTTGAAAATGGAAGTGTATACAGCGAGATTGATGGAAGAAGCTAAACGAATAATACACGAAACCAGTAATCCTGAAGCTTTAAGTAAAACACAAGTTTACAATCAGCTACACACAGTTACACAACCTGGTAACCAAACACTGGATAGATTTGAACATGAGCTGGTGTTTATAGAGGAGATAACAGATTGGCTTTTAAACCTTCCACTGCTACCAGTCACAAGTGAAGACGATGAAGAAAATAGAGCAGTACTGATAGCCGAATTATCTGAACAGATGTACGATCGATATATTACGAAAAACAAAGCTAATGATACACAAGCTGATGCAGACTTTGTACAATATGTTAAAACTTGGATTGGGAGGCTCCCTCTAGATAAAAATCAAGAACTAGTACTTCCAATAGCCGTATCACAATTAAAGAATAGAATAGAAAAATCAAATAAAAGAAAAGAATCTGGTGCGACTTTGCCAAATGAATCAGCGTCGAAATCAAAAAAATCTAAATCAACAAAATGTAACACTGCATGCCCAAAAAATAAACAATATCAGAAGGATCCGGGGAAATATTTGCTTGAAGAATTAAATAAATTTGTAAATAGTTTACCAATGAAAGCGGCAAATGACGAAGATAAGAAAGAGATCAAAGAAAAACTTGTAACAACATTATTTAAAGAAATAGGTAACTTAAATAATGATCTTAATGTGTTTAACAATGACCATTTATATAAAGAAATGTTGAGTAATATAATTGAGAGTAATTTACAAGATGTATCAGACCCATCAAAGAATTTAGAAAAGTTACAGTCTTCATTAATAGATACTGTTGTTGATATAAAGAACGCAATCAGAGAAAAAATAACAGGTGACGTTTACAGAAAAACTCTAGAAGATACTATAGACGCATCGATACCCAATCCAATACCTAACCAAGTGTACCATCCAGGTTTTGAAATATACAAGGCACGTTTAGTCGAAATGTTCATTTTAGATAACTTTGACCATAACAACGATGACGTCAAGCTAAAATATGAAGAACGTTTGAAATCTGAAATCAATAAATATTTCCAAAGTGCTCGGAATAAAAACGCTCTGCCATTAAGTAAAGAAGAGATTTATAACGAATTGTACAGCGCTCTATTTAAAGTTCCAATACCAAATGAAACTTCTGTGATCGAAGTTCTCGAAGAAGTAAAAACAAGATTTGTTATTGATGAATGGTTTGAAAAATTACCGATTCAAAGCACAGACGATTTGATCCTATTATTGGAATGGGATAAACTTTTAACAACATTATCAAAGCGAGTTTGTGAAACTGAACGGAATGAACAGAAACCAGATGATAAAATCAAAAAGGAAATAAAGAAATTACTTGAAAAGTTCCCACTTTTACCAGGTAATGAAACTAAGTTAGATGAATACACAGATCAATTACAAAGCGCTCTAAAATCTGATAAGGGACGAAGAAGAAGTTCTAGCAAGGAACGACGTAAAGATTCAAAAAGTAAGAGCAAAAGTAAAAGCAAAACAAAAATAACATCAAGTGAAATAGCTATAAGTGACAAAGAAAGCGACCCAACTACTGAAACTGAAGCAGTTGGAGGAACGATGAATAATCAAGGCAATGATATAAGCCCCGCTGAACTAATTGTGGCTATAGCAAACAAATGGTGTGACGATCTGCCTCTTGATAACGCATCACCAGACCAAGAAGTCGTTAAAGGCTTCAAACAATACATATCCTTAAAATTATTAATGAAAATAAGTGAATTGAATTCAGACGCGGAAATATTTGCCGATGACTATGTTTATAATGTTTTACTTGATGAAGAGATCGATAAGCTTTTATCAGCATTGCCAGTTACTCAAGAATTACTTGAGAATAAAGAAGCTAGAAAGAATATTTTAAAAGAACAAATTGAGTATGCAAGATCCTTACTATCTCAAGACAAGGCTCGCTACGACTATAAAGAAAGTTTGAAGGAGACAGTCAAATCTATTTTAGAAGAACCTAAAAACGTAACACAACAGAAAGCTAACGAATTTAATGATATTGTGGATGAAATTATCGAGGAGTTTATACTTTATTATTACCAAGACATAGATCCACAAGAGAAACAAAGATTCAAAGAGAAATTGTATGATGCAGTAGTCAAGTATTTTACAAACTTAGGTAACAAGGGAAATGTTGAGCAAATGGATCCACTTATAATTAGAAATCAGTTGATTTGTGAAATGGCAAGAGTACCACTGCGAAACCAGGGTGTAGTCTACCAAGAACTCAGAGTAATAGTACTGAAAGCCGATGTCAAGGAATTTATAGTGGAAGCTGCAATTGCCGACAAAGATTTGAACAAAACGGATCTAAAGAATGATTTGCATAGAACAATCTCAAACAAATTAATTGATTTGCAAAGAAATGGCCTTGATCAAGTCGATGATAGTAAAATCAAAACAGAGATAAATAAATGTTTCATAAAGATAAATAAAGAGGTGAATCCGGTACTTGTTGATAAACTTGTAAGGAACATTAAAGGCGGGAAGAGAAAAGTGGTACCTCGTGTAGATATGCACGACCAAGGTGTCAGACAAGGTTTGACGACGACTGATCAATCTATTGTCTATGATTTTCATAAAAAACCCGAATCACCGACACCTCCGCAGGTTCCAAGACGATTCAGCAGCAATTTCTCTGGAAACTCTTCACAAAGCACTCCGCAGAGCCCTTACAATGTTGATCCAAAAACCCTACCAGGAACCATCACATCTTTTTCACAATTCAAGACAGGAGTGGCGCTGTCTTCATCGAAGAATCCTCAACGTCAAATAGATGTCGCTAGTGGTCCGATCATGCAATCAAGAGTAATGCCATCTAGTGGTGACGACGCTGAAACTACTCAAGATACTGATATCAGAGGACCGCCATCTGGTGACGATTTTACGAAACTCGATGTTGTTGTACCACCCGGTATTCAAAAATTTATGATGGACGGTAATGAAATTGATCCTCAAAATGTGCAACAATTGCGTACTGCAAAAGATTCGGACGACGAGGATAGAATTTGTTTGTGCAGTAGAAAAAAATATAGAAATAATCGTAGATGTTATATGTCAAAAATTTTTGGTGAAGATTTTGATGATTGCAGACCCTCGTTGAGAATGAGATGCCGGATGCCGTTAACTGGTTTTTTAATTTATTAAAAGCAGGCAATTCTGAACAAAATATTTTAGTTTATTTGAGTTTTTTGATCTGAAACATTTTAAATATTTATATTATAAAAGCCAATTACTGTAGCGTCATGCAGACTGACTGCAGACTAAAATTGACATTTGTATTCCAACAACTGTCCATAATTTTGGAAATAACTTTATTAAAACAAATCGTTCCAATAATATCCATTAACGATTTTGAGTTCAGTTTTTCGAGTTGAAGCTGACATTAAAGCCGCCTTTCATTTATCACTGTATTCATATGCACATCATCACCATTGGATAGTAAAAATTTTAATAATAAACTTTATTAACCACTCAACTGGGAACGTCACTTATCGTTAGATGGCGAAACTGGGGACTTCGTTCTGAATCACTACCGTGTTTGAGCCTCATTTTAAAAACATTTTTTTCCAATAACTTTTAATTTAGATTTTTAATTAAACCTTATATTTTTGTAAATCTTCAATATTAAATCAATTTATTTTCTCCGTATATGTATGAGACGATTAAAAATTTTAATGTTAACAAAACAAGTTTTTTTTTTATTGCCATATAGGCAGACGAGCCAACGGGCCACCTGATCGTAAGTGGTTACCGCCGCTCATGAACCTCCTACGACCTAACTTTAAGGACCCTCTTCAAGCCTCGTTTGAAGAAGGACACGTCATAGCGCTCTGGGAATACTGGGAACTGTGTTCAAGTTTGGCTCCTGCCATAGACTTGGCAAAAGTAAGCAAACCAATTTTGTTGCCAATCCCAGTTGAGTGGTTAATATTTTTAATAAAGATTTTCTTTAAAATGGCGAGTAAACCCATAATGGCGAAAGTGATTTTGCTTCAATACGGAGTCCCAACTTATTTAACGGTGGTCAGGTTTACAAAACAAAGTTCAACAAAATAACACTGCCATCTAGCGGCGAGTAGCTGTAACAATTTCGACAGTTAATGCTTTCATTCTCAATCATTGTTGATTTAAATATCTGATTTAGACAATAAAAATATTAATGGAAAATCTTTAAGGTCTGAAAATAATAGGTTTGCGTACCTAGTAGGCAAATTATATCATTTTGGTAAAATGAAAATTCTCGAAATAATTAATATTTAATAATTATTCAAGGAAGAATTCACAAACAGCGCCATCTAGCGGAGAATAGCTAATGCAATTTTAAAGTAACTTTTATATAAATGAAAATGGTAGAACCATGAGTAAAGTTTTTATATTTATTTTTCTGTTCCATCTTTTTATATTACCATTGATTAAACAAGAAATTTAAAAATGACTTCAAATAAATTCATATGTATGAGATTACAGTTCTTTGCCTACATAGATTAAAAATAAACTTTTCATCGACGCCATGACAGGTCACGTGATGTAAATTTTCGTCGGACATGCGCGTATCACTGAATTTTCAAGCAAACGGTGGAACTATATTTTTTCCGTGAAAATTATACGTGATTGTTGTTATTGTGTTTCTTTATTTTCTGCAGAAAATAAACTCGTTAAATTGTGAGTGCAATGTGTTAAATAGTGCTAAGAACATCTTGTTTGCAAAGGTCGGCTCTAAATGGTAATGCAACATTTACTAGTATTTATTCATATAACGCTTTTTATTGTGCTCATGTGGCAGATGTACTGTGATTCTTATATATTTTCTCCATTAATAACACTAAATGGGTTTTCCATTCGCTTTCTAAAACAGTAATTCGCTAATGTTTGTGATGTAAAGACGGTTGCAAAAAACAGTGTCTTGTTCATTTATATGCAGCTTAAACGATCACATTATGCCGATTGCATTTGCAGGAGTGTTAATCCGTTAGTTCCGTGAAATGTTCTATAAATAACAAGTGGAACGAGGGAGCAAGTTGTGTTTTGTTACTTGTGCAAAATACCTATACAATTTGTCCCAATTGTCTCAAATGACATCATGTACTCTGACGCACAGCCTCTGCCTTGTGTGGATGATAATTTAACAATAAACACATAACCATACTGATCTATAATGAATTTTAATTAAATTAATTAAGTTATAATATCATATTTTGTCTCTGTATGAGTAATAATAAAAGAATGCTCATTCCCCTAAAACTTTCTCTGTGCTCATTGTTCCAAATTTGGTTTATTATAGTTCACACCATTCTTATAAAGTTGTTCAAGATATTGTTTTGTAGTTGAAATCATTATTGTTGCATCTTTTGTTAATTATTACTGTAATCATAATTTTAACATTCAGATTTAACTTGTTAAGTAGGATTTATTTGTTTAATTTTTTAAAATATCAAATTATGTCATATTTTTTCCTATTTTATTCTAATTGCTTATTGTGTAAGTAGAAGTCTATGTCCAAGCTGGCAATGTGAAAATTTTACAATTTCATTTTTAATTGAAATTAAAAAAAAACGATTTAACCAATATGATGAAGGATAAACAATAAATTCTTTATTACTTCATTAATTATTGAAATTACACTATAAACGCGAATAGGAGCAAAGTCACTGGAAAGGCAGTGAATGGATAAAACTACAATTAAAAATCAACAAAAACATTCTTTCAATTAGAGATTCTAGTTAAAAATTTAGAGTTGACATTACCTACATTTGAAGTTGATAACATAGCTGCAATGAAAACAATGACTGAAGAAATATTGTTCCTAAAATGGCTTGTGTTGTGCCAAACCATACCAATCCACATCAGCCTCTTTCCGAGATATTTAAGTTTTAAGTTTGACATATTCATAATGTGGGTTGGTTCCAGATATCCTTAGTTTTATGATAACTTTGGTTCTACATGTCAGATTTTGCCCTCTTTGCCCTGGCATTCCAGAGGTTCATGAGCGACGGTGACCGCTTACCATCAGGTGGGCCGTATGCTCGTTTATCTACTTTGCAATAAAATAAAAAAAAAGATTGAAATCAAACTTACCGACATGATGATAGAGGTGATTTTACATTAGATAATACATATAACTCAATTTTGGCCAAGTTGTGGCTTGGTATGATTTGGCCCAACACAATCTAAATATAAAACATTATTCTGAACATAATATCAACATCTAATCTCCTTGTAATGTCCTGTTGATTTTCCCTTAACCATTCATTATCCTTCCCTAATAAATAAAATACTATTATTTACTTTTAAATATTATGATGACATTGAATTATATTATTGAACCATCATTTTTGAAATTTGTATGAATTTTGCTGTCCTCTTTTTTATGTGCCACATTCTAAAATTATTATTTTTTAACTCATTTATAAACAGTCGCTAGACCATATTATGATAAATGTGTTACGAGAATAGTGTCATGAAGGATTGTGACAATGCGACAAACATACTAAAAAAGTTACCCAAATATTTTTATGGACCATACCTTATTGTATTTAGGGCAAGGCTAAATGTAAATGACATGTTTTTTTTCATTTTCCTGGTGTAATCTCTATTGAACATCATTAAATTATCCTTTTTCAAATTTAAGAACTGCTTATACTGTGATATCTTTAAAATTTTTTCAAGGTTCATTTACCATAGGAAGTATTTTTTACCTAAACCTAAAGTATTTTAGTTGTAAACATAGTGAGTACATATTTATTTACATTATATAAATAACATGTGTGACATCATACCTAAACACTGATAATACTTATCACTTGCACAATCTAATGAGATTTAAACATCCACTTAACATATTCTAGATAATTATTTGAAAATATTGATAAAGTGTAAACATTGTTAGGGTATCTGCATGTTAGAGAAAGATCGAACAACCTTTGAATATATTATGTATTAGCTGACCTGCATAATGTCGTCATTGTCACATATCAAAATAAATAACAGTGTTGCTGTAAATTTTCTCACCATATAAATCTTCCCTAGACTCACACAAATATTTCATGATTAAAATTATCTAAATTGGTTCAGCCGTTTTTGAGTTTTAGCAAGACTAACAAACAGCAATTCATTTTAAATAATAGTTGTAAAATATGAACAAGCATTGTGTACTATACCTGATCCCTCTACTGAGGAGACATGAGCCCAGTGGATAGTAAGAATTTGATGTAGTACAGTACTGTTGATAAAGGGAGAATTTATCTTTTATTGCATTAGATAACATTTCAGTGGATCATGGCATGTTTTATGAGAAACTTCGTAATTTTTTTATAAAATCATACTTCTCCATCATGTCTTTGCATTGCAAAGATTTACAAGTAAGCGTATACCACTTACGGGCGGTAGCTTATCCATTCTGACAAGAAAAAGATCTTGTTTTGTCAGTCTGTCTGGATAGCTATGCATCTATGAACATCACTGTCTCAGTGTAGAAAGAAACTTGCATGTTGGAGTAGGATTATTTATTTTATCCTCCAGATTGCATATTTCACCTTCCTTATATGTATTGGGAGACACATGCACAATGTACAGGCTTCCTCACGATGTTTTCCTTCGCCCTACACACAAATAAAAATATAAATAAAATATAATGATTCACACATTATTATGTAGCCAAGTAGAGAAACCTATCGTATTTGGTATAGGTCTGTTGATAACCGCGACCGTGGTGTGACGTCACTCAGGGTTATCGCGGATACGTGACCTTATTGTACATCTAGACATCCTAGAAGTCTAGATACAACTTGACCTACGTTATAAAATATTGCTACGAAGTATCAGAAATAACTCGAAGAATTTAGATTTTTAATTTGAAATGGGCAGGACATTTCTATTGAAAAATGGCGATAATAGGTATGTAACGAAAATTCGCATGTTTTTAACATTGTCCGACCAACTTCCATACAAGTCGGCCGTCACCGTCATTTGTTTTGTGCGCGAGTTGGACGTTGACCGGTCAATGTGGAAACGCACCAATATCGCAATTCGAAATTTTGCGAGGATGTATATAGATAATCTGACATTCAGAATAAGCCCAAACGTGATGATCTATGACCTTCTGTCCTCAAGAAAATTTGCGAAGGATTTAAATTACTAGTTTAGGGGTCTCCCCTCCCTCTCTTGTAAATCTAGATGCAGCTTAATTGTCAGTCAAAGTACTTGAACTTTTAGTTTAAAAGGTCAACATTTGCACTCGCGAATGTCGCAATGAAATGAAGCTGATAGGACCGAAAAGTTCTGAAATTACAACCGCACATTGTGTGAACAAACAGGACACGGGATAGGATCGGTCTTTAGGGGAGAAATATGACCAGCAGTTGTTATCTACGGTTTGATGACCAATGACCTCATTTTTTGAAGTCTGAGATATCTAGACTAGCAAAATCGTCTAAATTTATTTTTCGATAAATCTCTACTATTCTCCCAGTGTTATTCTGATAAGTGATATCTAATTATTCGTCATCGTCATTAAACTCCATTAAGTATTTTTTAAGATTAACAATCATCAATACTCACAATTCACAAACAATCATTTATGATATTATTTATACGTGTACTTAAAGAAAGCATTAAGAGAGTGATCTTATTTTAGGATCATCAATAAAGTGAACTAGAAATAGACCGTAGTACATCGTCTCGCGACTCGTTTCACTGTTTGAGCTTAAACAGACATGTACTTTATTATTGAGATGATTTTGATGATAAGTAAATCTATATTAATATACAGGGTGGATCATGGAATTGTGTAAACTTATTTTTCCAATATACTTGTCGGATTTGAAAAATACTTTCAGTCTTAGGTAGTCAATTTATCATAGTAGGCTATATTATATCTCTCTATGACGCAGACGGAGTTGCGAGGGTGAGCAAATAATATAGGAGGAGGATTGGAGAAGGGGTAAAAAATCGCAATTCACACTCCTGCTGCAATAAGTTACTTTAGATCTGAAACCTCCCTATTCCTGGGTAGAGTGTTCTCTCTCTTAGATCTCGCGAACTAAAACAGGGTATTTTTGTATTAGTCTGAATGGGGGTTGATTTAATATTGTAGGCATTCCTTTGCAAACTTTATACCAACTACAAAAAAGAGTACTCAATTCGACCGTTAATGTTTTGTATGTTTTGAGTATAACTTCTTCATTTATCAACCGCTTTAAATTATCCTTTTTCTTACTAAGATTTTCATTAATGTGCATTTGTCTTGTTCCAGATCTGAATTGGAAGCCATGTGACGCGATAGTGCCTCGAGTGTCTGTGATCAAAGTGTCAAGTGTCTAGTGTATATTATAGTGTATAGTGTCAGTGTCTGGACTAGTGAGAAATGTTATTGTATGTGGAACGATTGCTCTATGTGTCTACGGTGATTGTATTGTGAAACTTTTGAACGGTAAGCCAAAAACATTTTTTTTAATTGCCGTGTAATGTGTAGGCAGATGAGCTAATGGGAAGTTTGATCAACACTGGTTACCGTCGCACATGGACCTATGTAATGTCATTTCTTAGAAGAACTCTTTTTTTTCGATGAGAGTAAGAGTTAAAGTTCTGTACATATTTCTACACAGTTTCCTAGCAGGGTTCGATGCGGAAATCACACTTTTTCATTTTGAGGCCACAAGAAGGCCTCTCTATGCCTCCATCAGATCCCTCTACATCTATGTTTGTCAATACATTCGCATAACATCATTATTATCATCGTGGACGTGCACTGCTGGATATTAACCTCCCCAAACTATGTCACAACGACGTTGTTAAAATCCAGTGACTTCTCACAACACCAACCAGGTTGTCGGTCCATTTCGTAGGAGGTGTACAAACGCACTTACCGGTGACTGGCACTGCTCATCAACAATAGCATAATTTTCGGTGCATACGAATACTCGTTGACCCCGGACCGTGTTCCAGATGGCCCACTACCCTCAGCCCGCGTCGCTCGAGGCGGCGCTGCCCTTGCTGAGCCGGCCGGACCTGCGTCTCCGGCAGCAGCTGGGCGAGCAGCTGGTCGCGCTGGTCCGACGGGAGCCCGACATACCGAACGACCTTGCAGCTCAACTGCTGGACGCTCTCGTCGCTTGGCTCAATGGAGGAAACTTTAAGGTATGGTGTTATTCACGTAGGAAACGAACAGTACATAATTGATTGATTTTAACGTGGTACTCACGTACAAAACAAATGACGGTGACGGCCGACATAAGAATTGTAACAATTGTTGGTAAGCCAAATAAATAAAAAAAAAAAAAAAAATAAATAAATAAAACGATACAATACCCAAGTAACAGTTTCCACTATTTAATATTTACTCATATAATTTAATCACAATGTAGGCCAGAGTCAAGCTGCTAGACCTTTTCTGAAAAACGATTTTCAGCGCCATAGACACGGATAGCTTAGTTCCTCTTCATGAATTCATTTGATTATGTAAAATTAACCTCATCTATTAAAATATAATATTTATGATATTCATTATGTGAGATTGCAAACTGAATTTGGTATATGGACAACATCTATTTCTTAGACTGTAAATGCGCATGATAATATTTCCTTTAGACTAAGTGTAAAACTATGAATATTAAAATGTTACACCAAACGTAGTGCTAATGATCCCTAGACCTAGCCTATATCTTGAACGCTAGATAATAGACAATAGGAAACTGGGAAATTTCATAACAAGAAGTAGGTATAACGTAAAAAGCCGTGAAATTTAGAAACCGATGTTTTATAAGACTTAACGCTTTATTCATTATTTTATTCCTGGCAACTATAACATGCTTTTTTTCATTTTCCCTAACCAACTTATAGGACTAAGTAGTTCTCCAAAAGAATCTTTTGTTTTCTATTGAAATACTGCCCATGAATTTATGATTGTATATGTAACTTGTTAAATAATTTCTGGAAAACTCCTTAAGTAGATGCTACGTATTTTGTCTTGATAAGTAAATTGTTCGAGTCTCAATCACATGAAGCCTTATAGTGTGACAGAAACTTCGTACTCAATTTAATTAGATTAGAAATTAGGTAATCCGATCTAGACATTGATCTAGGTTCGTTTCAGTAAACGAAGAAGAATATTGATTTTATTCACTATAGTAGTTTTTGTAACTTACCGTTTACCATCAGATTTGCGACTATAAATTATTCATCATCATCAGTCTATAGACGTCCATTACTGGACATAGGCCTCCCCCAAACCTCGCCACGCCCGGTCCTGCACTATTTGTATCTATTGACTTCCCATGGTCTTGACCAGGTTATCGGTACCCCTTGTGTGGTATCTGGCCACGCTGCGCCCACCGCCACTTCAGAACTTTCCCGCAGAACAGTTTTACGCAAAATGTGCCCTAACAATTACTGCCACTTCAAAGACGCAATTCTTCAGGCTACATCGGTTACTTTTGTCCTTCTGCGGATCTCCTCATTTCTGTTTTGATCACGCAGAGATACACCTAGCATATCCCTCTCCAATACTCTCAGACTGACTTTGAGCCTTGGTCGTCTTTGAGCCATTGTAAGTGGCCAAATCTGATCCCAGACCAGATTTGCTCCACCTATTGGGAAGCCTGTCGAAATTGCACCCTAAGACGGTAACCACATACGATCAGGTTGTCCGTTAACGTGTATGTATGTGTGTGTGTGTGTGGCGCTCACTCTAAGTTTGCTCCAATCCATTCTGTGACATTGCCACTTCAAAAGCTATGAGATACGTTTGATATTTTCTTAAAAATATGAGTAATTACTGAGAGTAATCCTGCAATAAGTTAGAGACGTATCTGGATCGAGAGCGTGGTCGCCGTCAATGTATCATGCACAGTCTGATTGCGGCGAGCCACACAGGGTTGTCGCTCGTTGATCCTATTACAGAAGTAATTTACTTTTGGGGTCAAATTTAGCATAAGAATGAAGTCTAGGACGGTGAATTTCGGAGGGGTGATAGGATGGACAACGGTACACGGAAAGACAGTAGATACTGCAGGAATTTAATTATACGAAAGAAAAACTTTAGTAGAGAATAACAGATCTTTTCTACTGTATTTCAATTTTGAGATAGTCATCGCAAACAGCAACACATAATATGTTTATAGTAGTTTATACCACCAGATATACCCTTGTTTTTCCAATATCTAAAGCTATAATAGGCGTAAAACATCAGATAAACTTGTATTTAGTAGGAATGGGATATACACTAGATTCCACTGTATTTTGTCTCAAACTTAAGATGAAGATATTTACTATATTGTCTTAAATAATTTTAAAATATGCAGTGTGTCAACCCTGTTTGTTACCGCACGGCTCGGCGGCGTCTTGCTTCATTGCTCACGGGCGTATTCCGTAAAATGTACTTAATTATGGAGATATTGGCGCTTGTGGATAGTGGATACCCACTGCATCACAGTGTCACATTTCCCCTTCCCTTATACCTTTCGTCACTGTATGCCTATAAGACGAAATGTCACCCACATATCAAAATCGCGGGACAATGCAATAATGAAGTTGATCTGATTATGAAATCGGAAGGTTACTAAAGGAACTCCTTTACTAAATAGATAAACCCACCGTGTTTGTGTTTCCTCTCATTCTTGTCTTGGCTAGCTTGTAACTGTTCCATGGTATCTAGGATATTAAAAGGTTTATATTTAAGGATTTTAATATCATTTTATTACATTTATTTAATTGCAAACTCGTACAAAAATTAGTTGGTAGTTGTGTGGTAACGACGTCATGCAATTCAACGTCACACATGCAAGTTTTACAAAGCTAAACCAAATACACCTTCCTTTAAATGAATCCATAACACTGTAAAGTAAGATTTATAACAGTTTCAATATAAACAAAGACAGATAACTAGTAAAAGCAACAAGTCGTAATGAATCAGCCAGGGTCGGTCAGAATAAGGCGCCGTCATACGAGTCATACATTGTTTTATTTTGTCTCAGTGCTCGTGTGTTACATTTTGTGCTTGGCTTTATGTTTATTCACGACTGACTCTTAACTGGGAAGTAACCAAAATTGGCGTTTGTCTAGTGGTGCTATCTACAAGTGACATTTGACAGATTAGTGGTTGTTGGTAAGCAATAGTACCCAGAAGGCTCTTGCGAGGGTTGGTGATGATATGCCTGTGTTCGGTCTCAGATTTGATTAAAGTACGTACAATACCGCCGTTGTGCCGAAGTTTGGGGGAGGTCTTTGTCAAGTAGTGGACGTCTATAGGCTGATGATGATGACATAGAATATGCCCGTAGTAGAAGTGAATACCGAAATTTAAGGTATTAATAATTTGCTTTTCAAACTCTATTAACTAGGAAGGTTGAATTAACAGTCCACAGTGGTTAATCGTGGAGGATAAATATACTATTCAACCTTGAGATGTTTTGAGATTGCTTTCAGGATTGCTTTGTTTTTTATATGGTTGACGGTAACCATTGGGGTTTTGTTTGGTTGAGGGCTTAGACTCCAGAGTGAGTAATGTAATATTTTGTTTCCAGGTGGCTCAGAACGGGCTTGAAGTATTGACTGTGTTGACGGAGAGACTTGGACCCGACTTCTCACACTTCGTGCCAACTGTACTACCACATGTTATAGACAGGTAAGACATTATACGATCCATAGATATTATAGAATAATTCCCCTCTGATTACTAAATGCAAAACCCAAGTGGTTTCAAACTGGGGTTTCGAATCTTAAATATTCCAGAAACATGTTTGTAAATAATATTTTTATTACAAAAATGAAAACGACCGACTTCTATTTCTCAAGCATAGCACAAAAACTATCAGTCCCACTACCAAATTATATGATTAGATAATGCTCAAGATGTCTGCTTTCTAACAAAAAAAGAATCATAGAAATCGGTTCATAAATACACGCAAAAACGCATAGCAAATCGTGAAGTTTCGTCCTTTAAAATTTCGCCAAAAGTACTTGCTCGATCTTTAAAAAAAACAATGGGACCTAAGTTCAGCCATTACCTTTCATCTGACACATTTAAATCAGAATCATTCAAAATTGGTCCACACAAACTAAAGTTATCGAGGAACAAACAAAAAAAATACAGCAGAAAAATGTATTTACTTTTAAAGATAGCGTAAGGAAACATTACAATAAAAGCGAGTTGTCAATTGTTAAATTGTCTGAACGAAGTCTAAGATGTCGTCTCGTTTCAACAATACTTCTAGAAGGTCATAGCAGAGGTTGTTTTAAATAGGTTTTACTGAAATTCTCTAAATATTATGTTAGACTAGAATACTGAATGACATTTTAGCTTTTATATACTCTTTAAACTATTGAGCAGGGTCTAAAAATCAATATTATATTTATTAACTTGATTTTTATCGTTTCATAACGTGATCAATATAAGTAAACACTAAAACTGACGGGAAGACCTGGAACATAGTTTTCTTAAAACAACTAATCTTGACTTTGGCCTCAGTATCAACAGAGATAAGTCGAAAGTGATGATAGTAGACAGACCAGAAATACTTAGCATTGCCAACTGAGAAGTGGTGCAGAACTATGTCTACGTTGGTTCTACCATCGCAAACTAGGAGGATGTGAGGAGATCAGGCGTCGTAGGGCCATTTTCTTAAATATATTATTTTTACTTTTCATGACTGCTGGTTTCCTAAATAAATAAAACGAAATTTTTGCTCAAATCTAGTATTTTGATTGACAATTCCACTCCCACGCATTTCTGCCTTTACGATCTTAACCTTCTCAATAAAATGGCGCTCCTGTGCTCATCCAATTATCTTGCAAGGAATAAACAGATCGTGTTTAACAACAGGACGTGACGTCACCGCTCACCTCTGTCGTCCTGCATTGATAATGCTAAATGAAGCGTGGACGATGAACAATAACAAAATAAGAAATAACTCTTGTGGTCTTTGTGTTAAGGTCTATTGTTCCTTGTATCTTTCGGAGATGTCCTTCTTGAAGATGAGTTGATTGTAGATTAGTTAATTTTTGATTGCTGTTGTCACTTTTAAAGGTTGCTTTGGTGCATTTGTGCCCGAAGGTAACGGTAGCCATTGTCTCCGTCTTAATCCGTTTATATCCACGCAACTATTGTTAAAACATTCGCGAGATTTTCATTAATTACATCCCTAGTAAGATGTATGTTTCAAATAGTCTTCAATCTTCATGTTTGCGTGTGTGTCTTCAGGCTAGCGGACACTAAAGAGTGCGTGCGTACGGCGGCGCGCGCGTGCGTGAGTGCGCTCGGAGAGAGCAGGGCGGCCGCTCCCCGCGCGCTGCTCGCCCGCCTCACCCCCGCGCTCGCCCACAAGGCGCCGCACGCCAGGGAGGACGCGTTGCACTGCATACACGCGTTACTGCACACGTGAGTACACACGCACACATACACACACACTCACACATACACACACACTGATGTACTGTAAGAAAAGGGGGGGGGAGGGGTGACACGATTTATTGCTAGTGACGTAAGAGTTTTGACAATATTTTTCAATACTAATAAACCGTATTTTCTTATAATAATATTATGACTGCTCCACCCTGTATAAGAATTATAATGTTGCACAGCCACGGAGCGACGGAGCTGCAGTTGCGAGCGGCGGTTCCGAACATCGCCGCTCTAGTGGCCGACCCGAGCGCGGCCGTTAGAGACGCCGCCATACAACTGTTACTGGACGTGTATAGACATGTCGGTTAGTATACACACGCACACAGACAGACATACACGGACAAACAGACACAGACTAACATACACAAATACAGACAGGTAACAGACACACACATACACGAAACACACATGCAAACACACGCAAGTAAACGGGTGATTTAAAAGGACTTTCTACGCGACCCGAAGGTGGGGTGTGTAGGAGTTCAATCGCACTAAATCCTACCGCTCACACTCATGAACCCGTGGATGGCGCGACGCGTTACTAAGACGTATCCTCACGTAAACTTACTTACACATAAAAAAAACTTCCATTTATTAAGTTATCAAGTAAGAGTATCAAGTTTCTCGCTATCATTTCATATAATCTGGTTAAAAAATTTCGCTAATAAAACACCCTGTATACACATTACGATCTTAATTTATTTTTCAGGTGAGAGATTAAGACAGGATTTGAAGAAGAAAGAGTTGTTACCTGCACAGAAGTTAGCGTTACTTGAACAGAAATTTGACGAAACGAGAGAAGCTGGGCTATTGTTGCCCTCAGGTATGATATACAGTAGTGGGTGCGTGCAGTTTATAGATGCAAGTATGCATTGCATACCTTAACAGATCATTTAATTGAAAAATAGCAATAAAAGTTTATTTAATGCGATATATTTAATCGATATACATTCTTCATTACGATTATTTGAATGCAATAAAAAAAAATTGAGTGGTGTCAACGATTGTTGATAAACAATCTCGCTTAAAATCGCGTTAAAAAGCCATCCAATTGGTTTCGTCAGTATAAAATTTATCCCTAGTCCAGTTTGTAATTTATTTTTACCCACCATCCGACTATGTAACGTGACTTGTCCTTCTTCAAATCAGGCTTGAAGATCTTTAGATATTGCACAAGCAGTAACAATCAATTTACAATAAATTAAATCATATATTTCAGCGCTATCCGGCGGTGACGAAATAGACGCTTGCCGAAGTACTAAACGAATAATGACAGCACCCTCCACCGCGCCCGACTCCGGGGCTTCTACACCAGGTCAGTACATACACACATACACACACACTTGTATACATACATACAAACAGACACAATAGTCACTTATGTATATCATTGTTCACATTGCATATTTAACGTCAATAACACCTAGCAAATTCGAGCCCAAATAAACATTATGATTTGCAATTCAAAAACGTTTTTTAAATAGAACAAAATTGTATAAGTAATGTTTTATTCCTGAAGTACTTGTTATTTACTTATGACTTAATTTATGGATCCATCGAATGGCAATATGAACGATATTCTGTTAATCAGGGTGTTCCACTATGTAACTTCACTTGTTTGTTATGCATACAGGGTGTTTCAAATGACTGTCATTCTTGAATATTATGTGCATGAAAAAAATAATTGACTGCAAATTATCACCAACGTCAATTTTGAAGGAAAAATACAACAAAACTCTGAGATCTTACTCTCAATTAATGGATAATTCAGATCTGATCTTGAAACACCCTGTACATTCAATTATTAATTTAATTTTCTTATTAATTCTCAATACTTTAGATATACATATCATAATAGTTATTAAGAAATCACGATAATGAAACTAATATATTTAATTTTCTCTTCACCATGCTTCGACATCGATCATCGGAATCTAACGGGGACGCATGTAACAAACACAAAAATAACTATTTAACTATCAACAATAATAATTACCTTGAAAACTTTCAATAAATCTACTATCATAACTTCACATTCCCCAATTCAATTAAATTTCAAATTAAATATCTAATTTGATTCTATGCACGAAATTTTGCCCTAACAATGTATTCGGTGCATAACTCATATAATTTCGAAAAAATCTTGACTCCAAATTCACTAAAATATCACAAATCACTCTAAAAATAACTTTCTATTAAAATTTTGTAATAAATCCTACTTTTTAATTCAATTTGCCACGTTTTTCTGTCCGTAAATCTGTTGTATTTGCCATCATTGACTACACATTAGCATGCGAACCCCCCAAACGGACAGTCCCGAGGTTGTACAACCTCCCCTCCGCTAACAGGAAGCCTCCCCCGCCCGCCAAGCTCAGTAGCGCCACTAGCGGTAAGTTTATCAACTAATTGAAAAACTTTGGTTCTTATATTTTTGAGTTTTAGTTGTTACTTTTAGTTAAGTGTGTGACTGCACAAGCAAGATTATTCGTAGAATTTGTTGAAAATGTACTCATAATCTCTAAAATTATACTTTGCACACTATCGATATACAAAATATTGACAATACTATTGCGTGATTGTAGGCAGCTTAAGGTTGAAACAAAAGATGAGACGAATTTGTTATATTGTTGTAAAATAAATGATGAAGATGAATATTGCATCGTAGTAAGAGTTTGTTGTTAGATTCATTTTACTTCTTAATTTGTCTAAATATTCTGTTCGAATTGCACTAATACCTCCGCTCACACTTAGCGTCTGAACCTCGAATGAGACCAGCACGGGATTTAACGGGGTGACTCGTTGCACGCTATGATTTACTTATCGCCCCGTTGTTCCCATTATATTAAACTAACTAAACAAACGTCAATTCATTACTTTCATGCATTATAAATGGGTTCTTACCACGATATTTAATTAATTGATGATCACGAGAAGACTGCATACTGCGGGTAGATTTCGTAAATAACTCTGTTTACCTTCTTTCTCGATCGCTTTTGTGTAACACTGGAACTTTTTGTGATATTAGTGCTATAGGGGAGATCCCCGACCGCTCAGGCCGAAGCCCAATGTAGTAGATTTCAGATGTTGTATATAAGCGCCGAATGTTGCAAATGTCGATAGCGCTATTCAGGATCTCGCGTTATTGGTCGTCACATTTTAAACGTCAATTCAGTTAGTTTTGTGTGAAGTTACATCTAGTATTGTGTGTAGTGTCAGGCGGCGGCGGCGGCGGCGGCGAGGCGGGCTCGGTGTCCAGCGCCGCGTTCGAGGCCGCCTTCGCAGCGTGCGGGCCCCTCGCCGTGTACGGCGTGCGCGGGCTCGACGACACCGTGCGACACGCCGCCACGCTGCTCGGGGACCGCGCCGCCGACTGGGAGAAACGAGTCGACGCAGTATGTACACACACGCACACACACACACACGTGCACACACGTGCACACATACACGTGGACACACAATCACACACGGACAGATATAGCAGACATGCATGTCCACACTTATACGCGCTAATGAAGACACGCATAAAACCAGCCACATGGACCTCCATGAGTGCCTACCGATTTGAGTAGACAAACAGGAACATACAGCCACATCATCCTCCTACAGACACAGACTCACGAACAGACAGACAAAGTTATCATACACTCAGGTATATTCTACCTACACAGTTTTTCCAAATTTTAATTTGGAATTATTGTATGCCTATGACAGTCACGTTTTTTGAGACTTAATTAGTAAAATAATTGTCGAAACCGGTTTAATAGATCCCACAATATTACCCCTAAAACGAGACAAATAATTAACTAATAATCTCTATATATAAAATGTAGTTAAAGAAGATCCGTGCGTTGTTGAGTGCCAACGTGCACCAGCAGTACTGCAGCGAGTTCTACGCGCATCTCAAGGACCTCTCCATCCCCTTCCTCGTCGTCATCAAGGACCTCCGGAGCCAGGTATACCATCAGCTCAGTGGTGTGCAGTGTGTACAAGCTGATGTGCACTGTATACAGTAATGTTGTTTTTTGAAATTCCTTTGAAGATATGCTCAGTCCCCCGCATTGGGCAAGCATGGTGGACTATACCTGATCCCACTACTGAGGTCTGAGCCCAGCAGTGGACAGGATGATACAGTACAGTACTAAATAAATTAAAATGTTTGTAGGTGGTCCGCGAAGCCTGCATCACTATAGCGTTCATGGCTAAAGTACTGAAGAACAAGCTGGAACAGTTCAGTCTGTACATACTGCAAGAACTCATCAACTTAATACAGAATGCGGCTAAAGTAAGTATTCATCTTTATTTATACATTTTGACCGACTTCCTAAATTGAGGAGGTCATTTTTATGTTCGTTATCTCGTAACTTTGGTTTTGGTGAACCGATTCGGATGATTCTTGTTAAGTTTAAAAATTAGAAGTACATTTGATTTGTGTTTAAAAATGTAATTTTTAACAGCGAAAATGTCACGACTTGCTGTCCGTTTTGTGTATTTCTTTGGTGAACCGAATTCGATAATTCTAAAAACCACCCTGTATATGATGGCAGTTTATTCACTAAGGGCGAACGGTCTAAAAAAGCAAATAGGCATTGCATACCCTATCTAAACAAATTTGATAAAAAATGTAAACAAATTGATTGTAGTTTGTTAATTTAGTTCAAATGTATCCACCCTATATTTGTCGGTAGTACATCCCCCTGTATATTGCAGGTGGTGTCGTCGGCGGGTACGGTGTGCGTGCAGTACATAGTGTCGTACGTGCACTCGCCGCGACTAGTACCCGTACTACTCACCAATCTCACTACCAACAAGTCCAAGGAGATCCGGTCTACGCTCAGGTAAATAAGACAATCTATATTTTGTATGGGACGACAAACAGTTTGAAGTCAAAATAGTAGTTTTGAAATAAAAAGAAAAAAATAATAGAAAAAAATCGTCGTGACCGTTGAGTTTCTAGCCAGTCCCTCCAAATAAATTTTAGCCATCGTGTTGAGAAGAATTGGCAAGAAACTCAGCGGGTACGTCTATCTGGAATATTATCAGAAAAACCGAACCCCTCATATTTTAAAAATATTATTTTCTTGGTTGATCCGATTTTGTAAGGTAAAGATTTAATCCTGTATATTTTATATATATTTCTGATGTTGTTTATAATGTTACGATGTTATGTTCTAGGAACTTGTCGAATTATCTCGAACAGTCCCGAGTACTATTATATCTCTGTCTCACTCACACACTCACTCTTCGAGAACATTCTCGGAACAATATTTGAATATTCTTGTTATGTCATAATAATGTTTCCAGCGAGGTCCTAGTGCTGATCCTGGAGAAGTGGCCGGCGGTGACAGTGGAGCGACAACAAGCCGCCATCCGCGACGCCATCCGCGCCGCCTGCGTGGACGCGGACAGCGCCGCGCGCACGCACGGACGGAAGTACGACATAACGTTCTTGATACACCCTGTATATCTAGTACCTACAACTACAACTAAATACAAGTTTCAGTAAAAAGCAGTGTGTGTCCTAGCCTTGCCAATAATTGTTATTTTTTTAGTTATTATAACTTCATTAATGCGGTTCCTGTAGGCAAACGTATACGTCCCTAAAAGGAACAACAGGGTTTTTGTAACATATTGTAAATGTATATACAGGGCGTACTGGGCGTACCTACGACAGTTCCCGTCCGAAGCAGAGTCCTTGTTCTCCCGGCTGGACGGCGCCGCGCAGAAACAGATCGAGCGGGAGAGGAACCTCGGCAGCCTCGACTCCATACCCAGGGTAGCCACAGGTATACACACATACACACACACACACACCAAGATAGATTGAAAAATTCACATATGAACATACATACACTTGTGAGTCGGTGATCATACTATCACCGGGGGCGGGTCGCCCGGGACGCCTGGCAGATGTGAAACATCGACATTATTTTGTAAAAGTAATATGTTGAAATAAACATTTATTTTCATTAAATACAAAAAATTACGAATTTATATCAAATCGTGAAAATGTTCTCGTAAAATAATACAAATTAATTGCTGTTTGTTTTCTTACGTCGCCACAAATCTGTTTGACGTGCGGCTATAGATGTTTCACATGAAAAAAAATACCATTTTTATATATTTCATTGTTTCAGAAAGGAGAGCCATCGTTAGTCCGAGGAGTCCATCGGCTAGTGTGTCAGGTAATATACTATAAACAATCATTATTATATTATTATATAAATACTATATATCCATTTAAATACTTGTTAACGTTATAAATCATTCCATTTAAAAATCTTTCCAATGAATTTTAATATTTAAATTGTAGGCAATAAGAACGATTTTCGATTGAAACTTGACAACTACAGAAATGTAATTTTCTTTAATAGTAATTTATCTAACAATAATATTTGAAATAAAACAAGGTGATTTTTATAATGGTCGAAGAACATCATAGTTGACCATTAAAAATATTATAATATATTTTGACATTTTAAATGCCAATGAAAGATATCCAATATTCCTGCAAAATGATTGTCACTCGAAAGCTGCTGAATTTTTGAATACTTATCTCTCAATATACCTAGTATGCTTTCACCCTGTTTTCTCGAAAATGAGTTATTTTCTCAATAATATCGTCATCTTCATAATATATCCATATAATAATAAAAGTAGAACATAGTTGATTGTACGGTACGGCTGCGTCCTGCTGCGGTGGAGGCCTGTATTACATGATTATTACTAAATATTGTTTTATTGTTAATAACCTATCATTTCATAAGTAAAACAGCATCCAAACCAAAAAGTAAAAAAAACCCATTATGCTTCGAACAATTTAATAATATTCTAACTTAGTGTTTTAAAACCGTGTATACGTCTCACTTGACATTTTCTAGTTTTGGGGATGAAAAAAAGAAGTTAAAACAGTGGAGTTATGTGACATGGCGTGACGCATTACGCACTAAGTTGTAGTTGCTGAATCCGAAGTATTTGTAAAGCTACATACAGGGTGATTTTTAATTGGGACTCCAAAAATAAAGTTGCTAATAAACTTAGAAGAATATCTCAAAATGCAAAAATTAATATTACAAAATTTTATTAAAATAGTAACAATCGTGGATTTAAAAAAACAACCTGTATACAACTATTAACAAGGAATTCAAGAAATTAACCAACATTTCTCTCTTTACACGCTTACCTCTGGATTTGAAATGGGTTTGTAATAAAATAGCGTCAACTGAGAACCTTGTCTCAGGTCTGAACAGGACCCATTCTTTGAGGAGACGCAGGGCCTCGCAGGATAGGACCCCCGTGTCGCAGATACCTATAGCTATGAGAGGTAGTTACTACCTACGAAGTGTTATGAAATACAGTCTGTTGTTTCATTAGGAACTTGATTGTGGTTACCGTCGCTCATGGACCTCTGCAATGACAGATGACATATTACCTACGACCTACCTTTAAGGACTTTCTTCAAGCTCCGTTAGAAGAAAACTCAAGAGTTTTTTTGAGTTAAAAATGTAATTGTGTACTGTACTGTAACAACCCTGTTCACTGCTGGTCTCAGGTCTCCTCAGTAGAGGGATCAGGTTTGGTCTACCACGGGACCACAATGCGAGGAAACTCTGGCTAAGGAATGAGTTCCCTCCTTCAAATGAGGCTTGAAGAGAGTCCTTAAGGGTAGGCCGTAAGTAATGTCCCCTGATAATGCAGAGGTTTATCAGCGACTGTAACCACTTTCAAACAGGTGGCTCGTTAGCTCGTCTGCCTACGAGGTACAAAAATCATCGGCATTTAGAAAGAGAGCATTCCTTCGGTTTATAGAGCGCTATCTCTGTCATCATCGTCAGCCTTTAGACGTCCACTGCTGGATATAGGCCTCCTCTAAACCTCGTCACAACAACCAGTCCTGCGCTGTCTGCATCCAGTGACTTCCCACAACCTTGAGCAAGTCATCGGTGGCCCACTCTCCCCATCAGCCATGCGTTCTACTCACTATCTTTGTCGCTGTTATGAATTGCTCTTTGTCCAAAAGCCTATGAGCACAATAGTGTATTAGAAGCTATTGTAATAAAAAAACGTATTTCCACGACTGTATTTGAAAATTAAGATCGCTACATTAAAGAAACATATTGAAATGAAATGAAATTTATTTGACTTATAACTTTAGTTTAGGGATATTTCAAAATAAAATGTTTGATCGAGAAGTATCTTACCATTGGATTTGAAAAGAGTTCTTTAGTTGGTTTCAATTATATTTTGATCATGATCGAACACCGGTCTATCTTTTGGTGCTGGATTACCATCGCTCATGGACTTCTGCAATGTCAGGACATAGGGAGGAGTTCACAGGACAGTAATGAAAATATTTTTGTCATGAAGGTTATTTAGGTACAAGTACAAATTTCATAATCTCTTGGCATAAGTAAATAATAGTCTGGTGGATAACTACTCGTCTGTATCTGTCACCTATAGATGGCACTACTATACAAATGTCAATTTAGGTTAGTTCCCAGTTAAGTTGTAAAGTAGTAGTAGAGTAGAAGTAAACTAGTCGAGTGTTGTGTAGCGGCCGACAGAGGGGGCAGGAGCGTGTCCGCCGTGGACGCGGCCGCCGCGCAGCGAGCCCGGGCGCGCGCGCTCTACTCGCACATCAACCGGAACAAGAACACCGCCGGCACCGCCAGTCTGCGTGAGTACACACACACACACACACACACAGATACAAGCCAACAGAGAGGAAGACATACTAACACACATACATTCAGACAGACAGACAGACTGAATATACAGACACACAAACGGACAGTAATTACAGAGAGACACTCATTGACAGGCACATACACACTAAAACACACAGATAGACATACACGAATACAGAAAGACTAAGAGAGAGAGAGAGAGAGAGAGAGAGAGAGAGAGAGAGAGAGAGAGAGAGAGAGAGAGAGAGAGAGATACTATACACACACATGTAAGGTGGATCTTTAACTTTGGACAAGCTGAAGTGACCTTAATCTGAACTGAGAGAACTGAACTGAACCTATATATAACTTAGAACTACTTATATTTTTGGAAATGTTCAATTTTTTATTAAATGTCATGTTAAATTAGGTGACCCGTTGGCTCGTCTGGCTACATGGCAATAAAAAAAAAAATGGAAGTCCGCTACTTACACCACAGGGAAGAGAATATAAATTGAACGAATTCCAATAATAAATGGTTCTAAGTTGTATTTCAACATTTCATTCACCTAACTGCAGCTAGCACAAAGTTACAGATCCACCCTGTATAAAAACTTGAATATATTTGAAGCTATAGCACTAACCCCTTGTTATGAGTTTGGGTTCGAATCCCAGATTAATTTTCTATTTTATTCTTAAAGACCTTTAAAGCATAATTCACGCTGTACCGTGTCGTCATCGGGCCATTATCAAACCAAAGCACGGTCAACGTGTAATATAAATAGTTTGATAAAAGTGTGTCACGGCCCGGTATTAACACGGTGAAGCGTGAATCATACTTAAAATATGAATTCCAGTTTATTGAAGAGAAAGTGTATAGTCGTCAAGTTATGTTATAATTGTAAATATATAAAGAATTATGTTTGTTTGTTTGTCGCTTCATGAAGAGGGCGAGGTTGCGCAACAAGGTACTTGAAAATAATATTTTTTTTCTAGTATCGTCATGTGGTTTTGTTTCTTAGTTAATTTTAGTTGCACAGTAAATTATCATTATACAACTAGTGGTTTTTGTTAAATGCATTAGCTAGAGTTTAGTCTACATAAAATTAAATTCCAATATAATTTATAGCACGCTCTATAACTTATTTATTAACGTTGTTTAAATTTTGTAACATCTCCATTGCTTGACATTATAAAATAATTAAAAAAAGCTTTCTCAAGTTCCGTTTTCTCGTCTACGAATATCAAAATGAAAGTTAAAATATTCAATAACAAATAGTAAACGTATGTTGATCGTCAAAAGAATCTATTTCCCCAAGTATTGCAAAAAAAAACTTTATAATATCGAATGGAGAACCTGATGTAAGAACTATTCATAAATTACTTCACACGTTAAAGGGGAGAAAGGGGATCGATGAAGTGTGACAAAGGTGTGGGAGGAGTTCTAAATTTCGTGATATTTCAAAACTTACTATAATCTCAGTTTTACTAAGTTTAAAAAAATACGAAAGTACAAAGTATGAGTCGTTACAGTAGGGGGGGGGGGGGGTTATAAAAAATCGTGAAATCCGTGTGATGTAATTTATGAATGGGGTTGTTTATAGCGGTTATTATGCCAAGTCCGCTGAGTTTGCTTCCCAATACTTCTCAGTTGTAGTTTGAAATTTAAATGAAATTCTCATGCTTGTTGATGTCAAAAGGCTACCACCAGTTTGGAAAAAAGAAATAGCCACCGTTCTGAGAAGAACTGGTAAGAAACTCAGCGGGCATGTCTTTTGTATTATTTTAATTACTGTACTGTACCAACCCATTACTGCCCACTGTTGGGCTCAGGTCTCCTCCGAAGAGGGATAAGGCATAGTCCACCACGCTTGCCTAGTGCGGATTGGGGACTTCACATATCTTCAAAGGATTTTTAGAATCCTTTTCCGACATGCAGGTTTCCTCACGATGTTTTCCTTCACCGTTTTTAGCCAGTGGTGTTGTGAAAAATTGCACATAAATCTTTTTCATATTAAGATTTAGAGGTACAAGCCGGATTTGAACCCGCGACCTCCCGTTCGGAAGGACGCGCTTCGACCACTCGGCCACCACGACTTCGGAATTATTTTAATTACTAGTTTTTTTTTTATATTTTATTAAACTAGTAATTAATACTCCTTAGCTTTCAATAAGACTTATATTAGAGTTATGTATGTATTGTATGTAGCTCGTGCTAAACGTTCCCCGGTGAGCGCGGCGGGCGGCGGCGTGCCTCCCAGCCCCGAGAGGACGCTCGGCCGCTCGCGGTCACGGCCCGGCGTCTCGCAGTCGCAGCGTGAGTACACACACACACACACACACACGCACACACACACACACACACGCACACACACACACGCACACACACACACACACGGGCACACACACACGCACACACACACGCACACACACACACACACACACACACACACACACACACACACACACACACACACACACACACACACACACACACACACACACACACACACACACACACACACACACACACACACACACACACACACACACACACACACACACACACACACACACACACACACACACACACACACACACACACACACACACACACACACACACACACACACACACACACACACACACACACACACACACACACACACACACACACACACACACGCACACACACACACACACACACACACACACATTGCTGTGATTTCCACTGTTTCATTTTAAGGAATGAGTTTAATAAAATCTATTGAATTTACTGCTTTTAACTGCTACGGTTGTATACCTACCTTTAACACAGTTTTTTAAAGGTCCTAAAGTGTATTCCACGTTCTCATAAATCTTATATCATTTATCATTAAAATCAGTTGAAGCTAAAGGAACAAGTAGTTACTAATTCCAGTATCAGTCACGTGATCAACACATTGTTCCTTCGAGCCGGATGACCGTATCTTCAACTACTCAACTGCCTCATGTACTATTCCAGCCACGTCCAGGTCCTCGTCTCCATCATCCCGCAGCTCCGGCCCGGTGTCGCTGTACAACACTCGCAGACGACCCTCGGGCATACCGCGCTCGCTGGCCGGCTCCCGGGAGACCAGCCCCACCAGGTACACACCACCGCCCCAGGTCCTCGTCTCCATCAGATTAGATTAGTGCGAGTATCGGTAACATCGTCAGCGTGTATGTTCAGGAGCGGCAGGTCCCACAGCGGCGTGAGGCGGCGGGACTCCGTGGAGCGCACCGCGCCGAGCCGCGCGCCGCAGCACACGCTGAGGCTGCTGCAGCAGACCAGGGACGCCGAGCACGCGCTCAGGGTACGTACACACACGTGGACAATGTCGAATGACAAGTCAGCTGTATCTTCTAAAAATCATTATAATTTATAGGTACTATAAAAATTGGTAACTATTTTTTTTTATTATTTATTAGGGTTAACAGACAATGACAACAAAGATTTATAACATAACATAACTATGTTGTAAATATATATTTAAATAAATATTTTACCTATGCTGGATCTACTTACAAGGTACTTGCCTCCCCCCACCAAATATTTTTTACCCCCCGTTAAATAATCTTGACAACGGAAGGTCGTAGACCCATCGAGTTTGGGCTCATTTTATAGGGCAGATATAAGCCTATATCTTGACTCTGTGAGATCCCCTCTATATCCACACAATGTCCTCCTGACTTTTTTCAAAACATTTGCGTAACTCGCTCGCGTTTTTGCGAATGCGAATATTCGTTAATAATATTCCTAATACGTACACCGCGACGTGTTGCGAATATTCGTTAATAATATTCCTAATACGTACACCGCGACGTGTTCGCAAACAAACATATACAAGTAAATTAATAGATTCGTTGAAAAACACTAATACAAAACATTATACAAACACTGTTCGCTAACTCATGTGCTGTGCTTTCACGCAATAAATGAACATATCCTCAAATATATTATAATATTCGAATTAAAACATAATTTCCTGACACGATCTAATTACCCAAACGTTACAAGTTTGTGATGAAAATAGCATTTTAAACTATTTTATGATTTTTCTCTTTCTTCTTTTAGCGAATTGTTTTCCTAATAAACGTGGTTTATTCCAGAGTCCCGAAGACAGTTCAGCATGCGAAGGTCTCCGTGGAAGAGATGATGACTCCGAGGCATCCAGCGTGTGTTCAGAGAGGAGCCTCGACTCTTACAGGAGACACGATGTGAGTCCACTGCCCACTGCTGGGCAATGATGTCCATAAAGTTGTTCTAGTAACTTCTAGAATAGCCTCGAACCTTCTCGAACAGTCTCGAATACTGTTCTAGAAGCTCCTCGACTAGTCTCGAAGGGTGTGACAGAGATAACAATATATCTCTGTCTCTCTCACACACTTTTCTGTCTGTCTCTGGATGTCTCTAGAACATTCTCGTTTTCGTCGCTCATGAGTCTGCAATTTCAGAGTATTTGTGACCAGTCGGCAGTCACCTCAGTGGCGTGCACGTATATTTTGGTCAGGGTATGCAGTAATGTAGATAAAACCTTATTATTTATAAATTTATATTTATTCATGGGTCACCAAATTTTTGAAGAAATGATACCTTACCCATATAAAAATTAGAACAAGTATAAAACTTATAATTTCTATAAAATTTGTGTCGTTATAGTATTGTTAAAAATCTCACTTCAGTCTTGGTCGCAAGTCATTCGAGTGTTTCGCTCTCTTTACCACTCACGGGCCTTATGGGCAGGCCACGCCCACACGGGAGTCACTATCGCACATCCCTACTCCGATTATGATTTACGACCAATATACTACAGTTCCCTCTACGAAATATTCTACTCTATGACATGACGACCACAGACTAAGTATCGCTATAACAGAGTGTCCGCCCACAGAGCATGTCGTGGTCGGGGAGTGTGCGGGGCGCGGGGTGGGACGGGTCGCCGCCCCCTCCGCCGCCCGCCGATGACGTCATCGCACTGTGCGCCTCCACGCACTGGACCGAGCGGAAGGACGGACTCATGCACCTGGTATGTACACGCACACATTTATGTCATCGGAAAATACGAAGAAATGTCACTTGTTAAGTTCCGTTAAATACCTACGTAACTTAACAAGTTTCGTAAGATAACAAGCAGAGGTTAATTTAACCCCTCTAACTTGATAACAGACTTGTTTGTTGTTTACCAAATGATAATGCGCCACCTGCGCATACTTTACCGCCATCGCCGCGCGTGCATCAAAATTAAAACGAAAACATAAAACAATACAAACTAGTTTTAAAGAGTGTCGAGTGAAGTGTAAAGATATCCAACGTCCACAAGCCGAACGAAGTTGGCCTCAAAACCAAACTTATCAAGTTTTGTGTCGACCAGCTTAGGACCAGATCGTTCAAGCTGTGACAATATCCAGGATCTTAAAAGCTTATATTTAAAGTTTTTCTTTCTCTCCAGGCTAACTACCTGAACAGCGGTCGTCTCCTCACGGATGATCAGCTCCGTCGTCTGACAGAACTGCTCAACAAGATGTTCGTGGACGCGCACACTAAGGTGTTCTCTCTGCTGCTGGATGCCGTGTGTGAGCTGCTCTTAGTTCACTGGCAACAGCTCAAGGATTGGCTTTATCAGCTTATGTTCAGGTAAAGTAGCAGGTTCAATTTCACATTTGCTACTTTTTTGTTGAAGTGTGAAATTTGGATTAAACGTTACAGACACACACTGTATAGAACATTTTAAAAGTAGCATGTAAAATTTCACATCTACTACTTTTGAGTGAAATGCTAAATGTCGATAGCTTATGTTGTATTAATACTCCTGTTAAAATGTACATCTATCTTAACTTCAGATAACATGGTATTGTATGTTTATTGTTTTTCTCGTAGATTGCTGATGAAACTAGGCACAGACATCCTGGGCTCCGTGCAGAGTAAGATCATGAAGACGTTAGACGTCATACACGAGTGCTTCCCGGCTGATCTGCAACTACACAATATATTTAGGTAACACATTGCACATAAATTAGGTTCACATTAAGATTTAGAGGTATTACAAGCCGGTGTGAACCCGCGACTTTTCGTATGGAAGTCAAGCGTTTTAACCACTACCCCACCACGACTTTTACGAAACAATTAATGTACGTTAGATGGCGACACTGGGTTCGTTCGCCCGAAGTTCCTTCACTATTACTACTTTGTTTGGCTATTTTTAAAAATATTTAGTTTTTTTTTGTCACAGTTGAGTATGTATTACAATAACACCACTCTGTATGTGCAGGTTTCTGTCGGACAGCGCCGCAGCCCCGCCGGCCCGGACGCGCGCCGCCGCCCTGCGCTTCCTGGCCGAGCTCGCCCTGCACTACTGCACCCCTGGAGCCCTGGCGCTCGCACTGCAGGGTGCGTACCACACGTGCACCAACACAACATTATACACCTCGTATTGTAACCCCCCCCCATGTTGCAGGCGGTAGTGGCGGCGTGGCGGGCCGCGGCGTGGTCAAGGTGTGCGGGCTGGCGGCCGACCCGCGAGCCGGCGACGTGCGGGTCAACGCGAGGCGGGCCCTCGCCGCGCTGTACGACTGCAACCCCGCGCACGTATGTAGACACACCCACCACATGTAGACACACCCACCCACCACATGTAGACACACTGGCGACGTGCGGGTCAACGCGAGGCGGGCCCTCGCCGCGCTGTACGACTGCAACCCCGCGCACGTATGTAGACACACCCACCACATGTAGACACACTGGCGACGTGCGGGTCAACGCGAGGCGGGCCCTCGCCGCGCTGTACGACTGCAACCCCGCGCACGTATGTAGACACACCCACCACATGTAGACACACCCACCACATGTAGACACACCCACCCACCACATGTAGACACACTGGCGACGTGCGGGTCAACGCGAGGCGGGCCCTCGCCGCGCTGTACGACTGCAACCCCGCGCACGTATGTAGACACACCCACCACATGTAGACACACTGGCGACGTGCGGGTCAACGCGAGGCGGGCCCTCGCCGCGCTGTACGACTGCAACCCCGCGCACGTATGTAGACACACCCACCACATGTAGACACACTGGCGACGTGCGGATCAACGCGAGGCGGGCCCTCGCCGCGCTGTACGACTGCAACCCCGCGCACGTATGTAGACACACCCACCACATGTAGACACACTGGCGACGTGCGGGTCAACGCGAGGCGGGCCCTCGCCGCGCTGTACGACTGCAACCCCGCGCACGTATGTAGACACACCCACCACATGTAGACACACTGGCGACGTGCGGATCAACGCGAGGCGGGCCCTCGCCGCGCTGTACGACTGCAACCCCGCGCACGTATGTAGACACACCCACCACATGTAGACACACTGGCGACGTGCGGATCAACGCGAGGCGGGCCCTCGCCGCGCTGTACGACTGCAACCCCGCGCACGTATGTAGACACACCCACCACATGTAGACACACTGGCGACGTGCGGGTCAACGCGAGGCGGGCCCTCGCCGCGCTGTACGACTGCAACCCCGCGCACGTATGTAGACACACCCACCACATGTAGACACACTGGCGACGTGCGGATCAACGCGAGGCGGGCCCTCGCCGCGCTGTACGACTGCAACCCCGCGCACGTATGTAGACACACCCACCACATGTAGACACACTGGGACAGCTGTAGAAATACTCGGTTGGATGTAGACACCCTCGGTCGAATATAGACATACTTGTCCGGACATATAGACACATTCTGTCAAATTTAGATACACTCGGCTCGACTCGATTGAACATATAGACACACTCGGACAAATGTAGGCTCATTCGTCCGAACATAGACATACTTGTCTGAACTAACACTGGTCTAAACTCGATCTCAAGTCGATAATAAAAATAATATGATACTGCAGTAAGTACTATTTCTAAGTTTCAAAATTGTATTTGTTGTATTTTATTTGTTTTGCTGTAATTCGCCTATTATTTGTTTATTATATTGTTTGTTTGTTTGTTAGTTCACCGCGTTGATGAGCGAGCTGCCGACTGAAACGCAAACATTTGTGAACGGCATCGTCCAACAACACGTCAGGAGAACTTCTAGCAGTAAGTGTTACTTTATAACTCTTTCATTATTCATGATACTAATATTGATTTGATTTTACGAAAATTGATACAAAATGGCGTATTTATTTATAGATTTTGATTTCCATTAAGGAAGAGTTAGACATTTCGTCATAGCTTTGGTTTGACTGGACTGATTTGGATGACTCTTGTGCTAGATGAAAGGCGATGGTCGTCATGGGGTCCCTTCTTTAAAAGTTCGTTTGTATCTGTGTTTAAAATGTTATTTTTTAAGAAACATAATTTCAAAATTAAAATAAAAGGCATTGTAGTCATAATCTCATTAATTTGATTAAAAAAAACTGGTAGTTTTGTGTTATTCTTGAAAAATGGAAGTCGGTCATTTTCAATTAGCATTGTTTATTGTCAATATAATCGTCAATCAGCAGGCAGCGACAGCCCGGTGCGAACAGTCAGCTCTGCGTCCGCCGGAGACGACGTACTCACCCGGATACGGAAGACCACCTCCGAGATACACAACTACACCGCACACCACTCCAACGGTAACCGTCTTACTGTCCAGTACTACAGTGCTAGCTAATACAAATAAAACGAGCACAACACGACGGGTCTATCTTGTTTAGTACAAATCTGAATCCATCAGATCAGCGCCATTTTGTCATATCATTGCATTGTCACACGATATACATCTGCGTGCAAAATGTCAGCTCAGTCGGAAACCGGGAAGTATTCCACCCGAACTTACATCCAGTGCAAGTTAATATAAAGTCACTATTTTAGTATATTCTACGTTATATTTCAGCAGAGTGCGGCAACTACACATCGAGTAAAGATTCCGGCATCAGTCAGATGTCTGATCTGACGCACAACAAGGGACACAACGGAGTGCCTAATGGACACACGTCAGTATACAGGGTGTTGTTAAATGATATACAGGGTGGAAACTCTAGGGGATAGATTTTTAATATTGAAAAAATCACACTCTGTTGGTACTTTTTATTGCATCAATTGATAGAGAAGTTTCAAGGACCAAATTAAGAAACATGATAGATTAAATGAAGAAAGAATTTGAAATATAAGTTTTAGTCATAATAAAATTAACAGGGTGTTGATTTTTGCTAATTTTGCTAGCTCGTTTTTAAATAATTTACGAAAAATCTGTGAATGCAGTATTATTAAACATCAAAAATGATGTTTCGTTTCAGCACAACGTCTTATCTCTAATACTTAATGTATTTCTCGTTCATGTCGCACAGTCTTAGGACATCTTGTATAAGCCAATAATAGTAATGAGAAGTGTATTTTGATTACTATTGTAAATTTTTAATCAAATTAGCTTGGTTAGTGTATGCAGTGCATATTTGGTTGTGTGAGTTGCACACCACTGGTTATGTTACCCCCTGTACATGTGAGTGTGTTGTGTAGCGAGGCGCTGGGTCGCGCCGCGTCTGCGGACAGCTCGTCCGAAGCCAACAGCACCAAGGAGTCCTCGCCCACCCCCGCGCACCCGCCGTGAGTACACGCACACACACGCACACGCACACACACGCACACACACGCACACACACGCACACACACACGCACACGCACACACACAGACACACACACAGACAGAACATCTTGACATCATCTAATTGTTTTTATGTTAACACAACTTTTATAAAAACATTATTTTGACAAAAGCCAATATGTGTGTTCGCACATCAAAACAATTATTTACTGCTTTTAACATATCATGTTATACAACTATTATTGGTTTTATATTGTCTTTTATTAATGTATATTAAAGTGTTGTTTGTTTGTTTGTCAGGGATTACAATTCTAGTCAACTGGGACGAGACAAGATGAGGCCTTACGAAGTAGATGACAACGGATACATCATTACTAAATGTAAGTGTTGTCTATACTCTATAGTAGACAAGTTCGGGATCACACGAATATTCGCCGCAGCACGATAAACTATCGGATTGTTGTTTCTTTACTTACATTTTTGACCGACTTCCAAAAAGAGAAGGTACTCAATTCGTCAGTTTTTTTTTGTTTGTTCCTTGATAACTTTAGTTTGGGTGGACCGATTTGAATGATTCTCGTGTCAGATAAAAGATAATGGCTGAACTTAGGTTTCATTGTTTTATTATAAAGATTGAACGAGTACTTTTGGATCTGTGTTTAAAAATGTGTATTTTTAACGGACAAAATTTCACAATTTGCTATGCGTTTTGCGTGTATTTCCTTTTTAAAAGAACCGATTTCTAATAAAAATATTATAATCTTGAGCTTTTTGGCTATCTGTAAAACTCGTAATATGTATGACGGTGTAAATAGTGTGTTAAGGTGTAATGACGTTGTAATTAGTCGATCTTCGTTTTGTTTTGTCAGGAATGACGTCACAATGTCCACTTGATGATCAATACTTTTGAATAAAAACTTCAAAATAACGAGTTTTAACAGTTTATTACTTTTACATCAAGAGGACCGTTCGCCTCGACAATTCAAACACGATCAATAATACCAGCGACGAATGAATAATAACAGCGGCCAACGCCTGTATTTATAGCGAGTCTCCACTTCCAACTACCCGCACGGTGAATAGGTTGGTTTCCCTTGTTATCACCCCGATATGTATATATGCAGGTGGTCTGGGCGAAGAGGCCGTGCTGGAAGCCCTGTGCTCCCTGGACACCAGCAGTGCGCCGCCGGAGCGGTGGGAGCAGCTGCTGCTGGCCACGCACGAACTGCTCAAGTACGGGGACTGCACCAAGCCCAAGGAGTACTTCAAGTGTGTACCCGCACATACAGGGTGGATCTGTAACTTTGGATAATCTGTCGAAATACAACTTAGAACCACTATTATTTTAGGATTCAGATAAAAAAAAAATTCTTCATAGTTTGGAAGTCCGCAACGATAGTCGTACGTTATCCATAAAATGTCACAAAAAAAGTTTAATAGATCCAAAAATAAAAATGGTGCTAAGTTGTATTTCAACAGGTCATTCACCCCACGTCAGATTGTCCAAAGTTACAGATCCACCCTGTATTTATATACGATCTTTTAAGATCCTGGATATCATATATCAGTAGAGTGCTCGCTAATACAAGTAAAACGAGTCTAAACACGACGGGTCTATCTTGTTTAGTACAAGAGTCCTATAACCACCTTCCGAATCCATCGACAGATTAACGCCATTTTGTCATATTATTGCATTGTCACGCGATATACGTAAGATTACACTCGAACCTACATAGTTACATCCAGTGCAAATTAACAATAGATAAGATTATGGTCACAGAGAAAATTCTTGGAAAAAATGACAATCCTTTGCTAGGTTCTGACCTCAACCGAAATTCGGACGCTGACTGTGATAGGCAGCAGGTTTTAGTGCGGTTCGACTCCCACAAACTTCACTTAGCAAGAAAATGCGCATATTTCACATCACAACAAATAACGCTAAATTATTAAGAACAGTCTTCTACATGCAACTATAGTTTGGATTAAAGAAATCAAGAAGAAAGACACACACATACAACCAGTCATACAAACACACAAGAAAGACACACACATACAACCAGTCATACAAACACACAAGAAAGACACACACATACAACCAGTCATACAAACACACAAGAAAGACACACACATACAACCAGTCATACAAACACACAAGAAAGACACACACATACAACCAGTCATACAAACACACAAGAAAGACACACACATACAACCAGTCATACAAACACACAAGAAAGACACACACATACAACCAGTCATACAAACACACAAGAAAGACACACACATACAACCAGTCATACAAACACACAAGAAAGACACACACATACAACCAGTCATACAAACACACAAGAAAGACACACACATACAACCAGTCATACAAACACACAAGAAAGACACACACATACAACCAGTCATACAAACACACAAGAAAGACACACACATACAACCAGTCATACAAACACACAAGAAAGACACACACATACAACCAGTCATACAAACACACAAGAAAGACACACACATACAACCAGTCATACAAACACACAAGAAAGACACACACATACAACCAGTCATACAAACACACAAGAAAGACACACACATACAACCAGTCATACAAACACACAAGAAAGACACACACATACAACCAGTCATACAAACACACAAGAAAGACACACACATACAACCAGTCATACAAACACACAAGAAAGACACACACATACAACCAGTCATACAAACACACAAGAAAGACACACACATACAACCAGTCATACAAACACACAAGAAAGACACACACATACAACCAGTCATACAAACACACAAGAAAGACACACACATACAACCAGTCATACAAACACACAAGAAAGACACACACATACAACCAGTCATACAAACACACAAGAAAGACACACACATACAACCAGTCATACAAACACACAAGAAAGACACACACATACAACCAGTCATACAAACACACAAGAAAGACACACACATACAACCAGTCATACAAACACACAAGAAAGACACACACATACAACCAGTCATACAAACACACAAGAAAGACACACACATACAACCAGTCATACAAACACACAAGAAAGACACACACATACAACCAGTCATACAAACACACAAGAAAGACACACACATACAACCAGTCATACAAACACACAAGAAAGACACACACATACAACCAGTCATACAAACACACAAGAAAGACACACACATACAACCAGTCATACAAACACACAAGAAAGACACACACATACAACCAGTCATACAAACACACAAGAAAGACACACACATACAACCAGTCATACAAACACACAAGAAAGACACACACATACAACCAGCCATACAAACACACAAGAAAGACACACACATACAACCAGTCATACAAACACACAAGAAAGACACACACATACAACCAGTCATACAAACACACAAGAAAGACACACACTTACAACCAGTCATACAAACACACAAGAAAGACACACACATACAACCAGTCATACAAACACACAAGAAAACATCAATTTAATTTAGTGTGAAAAGTAAAAGTCCATGATGAAAGTATCATAGTTATCCTACATTGCGTACTAAACCAATGATGTATCGTTACAGGAACATAGTGCGCGTGTCTCTCGCCGCGCTCACCATCGAGGACAGCTCCGGAGACAAGGAGAACTCGGAGAACGCCACGCAACCATCCGGTCAGTACATTGTATTATATACACTACACCATCACCCGCAGGTAGACTGGCGGAGAGTAAGTCCGTCTGTGTACACACTTGTGCATGAAGGAATTAATAAATATGTTATTCTGATAAACAGGATGTTCGGTCATTGTTGATCGAGTTATACAGGGTGTTACAAGAGCACTACTGGTGGTAGTACAGGTTGTCTGGTGCCAGATTTATTCAGTAACATTGGACGCGCGGCCCTGTGCATTTACAAACAAAATGGCCTAATTGGATATTTGACTACATTAAAAATAAATTGAATTATTTGTTACCATCCTTATAGATAATACCACCAAAAACCATATTTTAGTTTATAACAAATAAAAATTTGAATGGTTTTTGCGAAAAAGTCATCGACTCGTGTTCTCGTAACTTGTAGGTGTGACGTCATCACATTGAAAACGATCACCATTTTGAAAATGTAAACTTCACCTATAATTTTAATTCATAAATACTGCAGATTTTTCCGAAATATTTGTGTCAAAATTGTGTTCACTGCAACATCCGCACGATCAGTGGTTCTAATGACAGCCTCCTCCCGCAGCACTGTCTGTACTTTTCGAAGTATTCGTAAGTATTTAAAACATAAATCTGCCGCCAAACACCCTGTACTAGTTAGTATGAGCCACGAAATCGTTCCATTCAGACTAATGCTCTTTTTATCTTTTTTTAAAGTGTATTTTTTTTAATAAAATCTTAGTTTCTTTAATATTTACTATCATGGAGAGTAAAGAAAGCAAACACATTTTTTGAAAAAAAATTGTGTGTCACACTTCTTCCGTCTATGGAATGGATTCCCCCCTGCGTTTTCAAAGGGAGGTCGTAGGTAAGGGCTCTGCAGTGTCCCCTGTCAACGAGAAGTCCATAAATGTTTCCATTCAGCATATTTGTCTATGATAATTGTTGCGAGTAGTTTCTCTGCGTATAATGTGTGCGGGTGTGTTGTGTGTGTGCGGGCAGGCTGGGGCTCGGCCAACGAGCGCGCGGCGGCGGAGGCGGTGAAGGTGCTGATCTGGCTGTGTCGCCGCGAGGAGACGCGCCCGCACTGGCACGAGTACTTCGACCTCATCCTCCTCAAGCTCATCCAGGCCTACGAGTCCCTCAGCAAGGAGGTCATGCGCGCCGTGGAGGGGGGCATGCCGCATATAGCCAGGGCGCTGCCCGCGCTGCAGGTACGCACTCCTCCTCGTCCTCCTCAAGATCATAAGCCTTTGAAATTGGTCAATAACGAATATCTCAAATTAAAAAAATAAACAGTTTGTAAAACCTAATTTTCCTGCAATAAAAGAACAATATAAAACCAAAAATTTAGATAATTTTAATTTTTCTAACTAATTTTGAGGTTATGTGAAAAAAGTGTAATTACATTAGTTGTTGGTCTCTTTATTAGGACTTGTAGTTTTGATAGAAAGCGACCTTGGTGTGACGGTGTGTGTGTGTGTGTGTGTGTGCGTGTGCAGGTGCTGGCGCTGCTGAAGCCGGTGATCCGCACGCGCGGGTACCCCACGTCGCTGTGCGCGCTGAAGCTGGCGGGCGAGGTGGCCAAGGCGCGCCCGCACGAACTCACCGACGACATCGTCGAACAACTCATGCAGGGGGTCAGCCAGGTAATGTCTATAATATTCTACGATACTACATACTGAATTAATTTAAAACACTCAAAATTTAGAAATTATTTTTAACTAGGAGACCCGCGCAACTTCGTCTGCGTTACAAAGGGGTTCAAAAATTGTAGCCTATGTGTTATTCTGATGTATAAGCTATATTGTGGTATAGTTTCATTCAAATCTATTCAGTAGTTTTTACGTGAAAGAGTAACAAACATCCATACAAACTTTCGCCTTTATAATATATATTAGATGAATAAAATCATAAATATTGCAATCGGCCATTATGGCTGAAACGTCAACAACATTGGATGACGTCACGATTAGGTAAACAATATGAAATTAACGTTCATTAATTAAATTAAACATTTTTTATAAAATACTTGTTTTCTTACATACTTGTGCCGAATCTTTATACGTGGGTAGAAGGAACAAGATAATTTTGATGAGAAACATAACTTCAATCAAAGATTTCAAAAAAATCTTGGTATAGAGCTAAAAAATATCACCCTGTATTTTGATTGTGTTCAGCTGGCCGACCACCAGAACTCGGCGGTGCGCAAGGCGGCCGTGTTCTGTATGGTCGCCTTCACGTTCGCGCTCGGCGAGGCGCGCATGCAGCCGCATCTCGCGCACCTCTCCGTCAGCAAGTACAGGCTGCTGCAGGTACCACTACCACTATACCACTTTACAAATACCATACCAAAACATTACAATAGTGTTTGAATTATAATACCACAGCACCAAACTGACATATCATAATAATACAGTACAGCCACACAGTACAATACCACTGTAACAGATTGTTACAAATTTACAATACCACATCACCATCATACCACAACACCAATAAATACATCATCTTTACTATTAATTTTCCAAAACAGGTATATATAAGCAAACAGCGCGAGGAATCATCACGCCAACACGCCAACATTGGGGCCAACACGTCCGCCAACACGTAGCGCAGGAAAAGGCGCACACACACGCGCGCCACACAAACATAACACACACACACACACACACACACACTGGCCAACAACACTACATTTATTATACTAATATGGACCTTATAATGAGGCAGAAATAAGTAACAAATTTGAGTAAACAAAATAAAGATGAGTGGCGTGCATGTATCTTTCTGACATTGTATGGTGTGACTTCTACAAGTTGAAAAAAAGTTTAACCGATTCCAAAAATAAAAATGGTTCTAAGTTGTATTTGGACAGGTCATTAACCCCACTACAGCTGGTCCCAAGTTACAGATCCACCCTGTATATACATTCTATAATCAATTTAATTTAACTTTTACGTTAAATATAGAGCATTTAATAGATTTTAACTGTCAATTTCAATTAAATTAAAAGTGTTCATTATATAAACTGCACGCCACTGTCACCATCGACAGTCACCGTCTACCATCACAAGTGTAGTGTTATTGGACAGTCATTGTCACTAGTACTGTTCCAAAATATGATATAATTGTACTAAAAATGTTAACTTTGTAAATATGTATGTACGGACGGACAGTACTAGTGACTGTACAGGGTGTATTTTTTTATGTTTTTGTAAAAAAATTTTGATTTTATGTATTGTTTTGATATCTCGGGTCGTTTATCAAAAAAAACTATTAAAATACTATAAAGAAATATGCTTTTTATTGCATCAGTAAGTTGACCATCTAATGACAAGAGGTTACCGTCGCTTATGTTTAAAAAAAATAGTAATCTTTACTTTATGTAATCTAGTCTCTCTTTCTCTCTTTCAAACTTCTCTTTAATGTGACGAAATAAAAATAAGTAAAAAAATCTTTAAAAAAATTGGCCTGAGATAAAAACAACACAAAATAAAACATTTACATATAAAAAACATAAAAAAAATACACCCTGTATCTACAACGCGAGTAAACATTGACATACAGCGTGTTACATTTCACTAACTATTCTCGCGTTCGTAGTGTTTATATTGATCTGCCCTTGTGTAAATAACTAAGCATATTGTAAAAATATTAAATTGTATTTGCGATTCGTTGACCGTCATAATTTAGCTAAAAATAAACTTTTAAATACAAGACATTCTATACATTTTTATGTAAAAACCATTCTTGTATCATTATTTATTAACAATAAAAAAAAAAATCGTGTAAATTATGATATTATCAAGTTTATTTTTTAGCTAAATTATGACAGTGTGACTTGTTGAGACGATTTTTCAAAACAAAAAAAAAGTTAAAATTTTACATAAAATCATTAAGAATATAAGTTTTTGTTATTATAATATGAAGAATGAAAAGTAAACCGATGGGAATCGATTTGAACATAGCATTAGCCGTTATTGTCTATGACCTAGCTAGACAGAACGGAAGCGGAAATATAACATCAGCCATCTTTGATAACAAAACATGATGAAAAAATATTTTTAATAAAAGTACATAATATTACCCAAATTTGCGACGCATGCGCTTTGATCGACCCATGGGGCGGCCAGTGAGATGTAAATTCCCAACATTTATACCACATACAGTTTGCAATATGTCAATCATTTGTTTACTTTACATTCGTTATGTATTTGACAAATTGTATAATAAATAGTTTTGATAAAAACGACCGCTATTCAGCGCGAAAAAGTCTTTGAAATTAAATGTGGTTGTTGAAACAAATAAGAATATTGCATATTAATACAATGACAGCTGGGTGCATGAATGTTTAGTACAGGAGCTCCTATGACCACCTTCCGACTCTATCATCAGATCAACGCCATTTTGTCATATTATTGCATTGTCACGCGATATACATCTGCATGCAAAATGTCAGCTCAATCGAAAAACGGGAAATTAGTCAAATTAATCTTGCATATTCCACCCGAACTTACATGGTTACGTGCAGTGCAAGTTAACATAAAGCTTGTAAAAATCGTCTCAACATATAGTGTTTGTGAGTTGCTTGTATTGTTTAAGATCACAGAATCGTAATATCACGAGCTTCGCGCGATCTCGGACAGAGCTTCGCTGTAACGGTCGTAGCCGTTATACAGGGTGTTGCCAAACTGAGCGATGTCAAGGAAAAGTATAATAAATCATACTGTATTAAAGTATATATAGGGTGGCCAAACATGTAGTATTTTTTTACAAAAAATGTTAATTTTTCAAGTATCCTCGATTTTTCTGATGTGCTATCATCAAACTCTGATTTCCTTAACATGAGAGTATCTTTTTTGTAACAAAAATAATTTTCAAATCGGCCAAATTGAGAAACCTCCTCTTTTTTGGGTGACGGTTAAAATTAGTCAATGATACGCAAAAAGTTATTTTTATTGGTAAAAGAAACAAAATCGGTTAAGAAGTTTTCGATAAAATTACAATGTCAAAAACTCACTAACTTTAGCCTATTTATAATATTGCATTTTACAAATCAAAAGTAAAAACACTCTGTATTTTTATATCACTTGTAACATATTATATCACACTGATATTTACAAAAGTACAGCTCAAGAAATATGCTTCCAGTATGTCTAAAAACTTTCTTAAAATATTAATATACTTATAATGCAATATTTTAATATACTATACCTAGATGTCGCGTAGTTTTGGAACACCCTTTATTTATAAATGGTTGGAATGGAACTATCACAAAACGTGTATGAAAAAGTTTGTTTGTTTACGTAGGTGTGACGTCATTATTGCTTAAAATTAAAGTGTTTGTATATTATTTTTGAGATTCTGTACAACTTCGTCCGCGTCATAAATCATTTTTAGTTCTAATTTGGAACATCAGCGCAAAAAAATATTTACATCACATTAAAAACTTGAAATGATTAGTGTTTCTCTACTAGCTATATCATGTTTGTATTATACACATAAACCTTCCTCTTGAATCACGACATCTATTACAACCGCATCACAATCCGTGATAGTAGTTTTATAGATATAATCATACATAGAGACAGACAGCGTGATAAGACTCTGTTTTTGACTCTGAAGTATGACATAATATGACAGTATGAATGTCACACCTATTATGGTGGGCCGCATCGGGTCGCAAAAAGTTGTATGAAAATCCGTCTGATTGCGACCTTAAGTGTTGTTGTTGTTGTTGATTGTCATCATCATACTCAATATTGTGATAGTTCTATTGGTTGTCAAACACATCAAAAATACTGTCAATAATGTCTAATGTTTGACAAATTGTTATTGAGTATTAAGAAGATATTGTCAATATTATTGCGTGTATTGACAACCTTTGATCATATATCTTTATAATTCCATTGAGTTAACTCTAAATACGCATTTTTAATGTTTTTTGTGATTTGGTATATCGTTAGTGAGCCCTAGTGATCATTGGAGCGTATAATAACGTTGGCGTTTATAAAATTGTGTTAATTGTAGGCGACGACAGGTTAATAAGTTGTATTTGTTAATATTCGTAAATTAACTATTAACATTTGTATTATTACACTTATTTTCTAATTATTTTGTGTTTATAATTGTTTTCGATTATATTCCCGAATAAAACGAGGATTTTAAATAGTTGGTGTTTTATTTTTTGCCTTGAGTGATGGTGACCACTTACCATTAGGAAGGACTGTAGACTCGTTTATTTAATTTTGATACTAATGATTAAAAGTGTTTAAAAATATTCAAATAACCAAATAAAATATTAATTAATCTTTCATCTTACTTTTGACCGACCTCGCAACAGAAGGAGGAAACATCTCGTAGAACTGGGAGTAGTCTCATTCAGATGATTAATTTTCTATATGAATGGTGATCGTTGTGATGGAATCCTATTTTATTATTTTCATAATTGAACAAGTATTTCTCAAATTATTAGAAAAAAAAATTGGATTTTAATAAAATTCAAAGAAACAAAAGAACAGTGCAATAAAATTTTATTCAAAATTTCTCTAAAATCTAATAAAAACACGGATAGAACCTAACAGGCATGCACCTCTCAAACGGAAACTCCTCCATATCATAACAAACTGATCTCTTCTTCCTGCCGCCTGCACCTCGCTCCATGCACCGACATCTGAAATCATCTTCATTCTCTTCCATCTCCATTTTCCTGGCATTCATTACTCTTTGCCTATCAACAGGACGGCTCTGTTTGCCCAACTGTGGTAAAGTGGGAACGCCACTATTTTGAGGAGTAATATAGCCAGTCCCTTGCATCATAGTTCTAGGGTCTTGCAAAGGAGATCCCGTTGCTTCTGGTACAAGTTGCCGAGGCCTCATTTGTACTGGTCTTTGTTGAGTGTAGACCTGGTCACTCGGACCAGCCATTAGGCTACTATGGAACCCTGGGGTCATCTGCGCTTGGCTTACCGGTAGACTAACAGACCCAGAGAATGGTTTCTGAATGTTAACCATTGAAGTGCCTGGTTGTGGTGTGCTGGCCATGAAATTTCGTGGTTGCATTGGAGTTTGATCTGCCACGTTTGGAAGCTGTGCGTATATTTGACTAGCTTGTAGTGGTTGTTGAGGAGTTAAATAGCCTTGTTGCTGCATCTGTTGAGGAGTTTGCTGGTAAACCGGAGGCTGTGAAGTATTCATCTGACTTTGGTGAGATACAGATGGTTGTGGACAACATGGCGGCATCTGATTAGGTTGCACAAATGATTGAACTTGACTCCGCTGGCTCTGTTCTTGGCGGCTGTTTGCGATCTGCTCACTAGGCGGGTATTGATTGGCTTGAGATGATTGGTTAATTTTGAATTCCTCTGGGCATTCAGTTTCAAATAGCGATAACCATTCAACGGGTGCGTCGGGCTGTGGTGGGTAAGCTCGCCGCTCCGCTACATACGGAATGTTTTGTTGGTAGGATCCCTCGTGTCTGGTGCCTCCGACTATCATGTATGAGCTCTGTTCCTCCTGATTACCGTCCGCGTAGCTCGAACAATGTTCCAAATCCTGCGCAAAGTTGGCATAATTCTGTGGGTTTTGAAAAGCTACCGACTTCTCCTGCATCACGCTATCCTTGTTTCGATTTTTTAGTCTGTTGAGGAGTTCATCCGCCATGAAATTCAGCTCAGTGCTTTCGACTCTCAGGGGTAACTTCTGCAGAAATCGCATGACCTCTTGTTTTATCTGTGGGTCAACTGCTCCACTGCTAGTACTAACTCGTTTTTCAAGATCATGTATCTTCTTTGTGAGCACATCTCGATGTCTCCGTTGTTGTATAATATCAAGTACATTATTTTCTGCTTCGATAAGTGGTAGATCAGTGAACCAGTGTTCTATGTCGATGCCAAGAAGTACTTCTTCTACTTCATCCTTCATTTGTTCGTTGCTGGGAAGAGGCACTTTAGTGAGTGCAGCCACGACTTCATTTTTAATGACATTAGCATCTAAAACAATCCCGTGTACATTTTTCATGTGTTCTATCAGTTCCTCTGTTTTATTCGCCACTTTCTTCATAAAAATATTAGCTTTAAACTTGTCTTCCTCGACGTAGTTTATGAAAAGCAAGAAGTGCTCTGCGATGTCCATCTTAATGACATCTTCATAAAATCTATCAGGATCTTGCATGTCTATCATTACTCGCGGCATATGATTCGTGATGCTCTGTACTAACTGCTGTTTGTAAGAAGTATAATTTTTAGCCGCCTGTAAAAACAAATTGTTTGCTTTTTCTAGCATCTGTGGTTTCAGTGTTGGAGCTGCTTTCGAAAGTTCTTCTGTTTGTGGCAAGCAACCGAGTAAGCCATCTAGCTCATCTTCTAACACATCTCGACAATAAACTGGGTCTTTGAATTTTGTTGGCTCTAGTTTTAACTTAGTAACGGCTATCATAATTCCATTAGATATGCCCAACCTTGCTTTCTCAGCGATTGCTTGTTCTTGTGGGTTAGACGAAGAAATCGGTATTTGTTGAACCCAGTTTCTTACAAACTGCTCAAATTCATCTTCTGTTTCTGTTAATGATTGATTCATTGATTGAGTTGGGATTTGTTTTGGAAAATTCGGATTTTGCATTCCGACACAACAGGGGTTTATAGGGCCATTATTGGGATATCCTTGTGTGTTTTGCGATTGGTTGAATGCTGGCGATTGGGACATGTTCATTGGCCCCGAAGGGAATGCAGCAGGTCCACTCATTCGTCTTCTACCAGGCATTGGTGTTTGAGTCGGCTGTTGGACCAAACTACCTCTTCTTTGGCCAACCGTTGGCATTTGATTCATGTTAAACGCCATTGCATTTGTTGGTCCCGGGTAATTGTCTACTGGTGTCATTCCCACCCAGTTATTATTATACAGATCTCCGTTTGGGTTATTTGATGGCATTTGGTTAAAGTTTGGGGTCTGATTTGCGACAAAGGCACCAGAAGGATAGCTACTGGGTCCACTCATTCTTCGCATATTATATGGATTATTTTGGACATAATCCAAACTACCGCCGCGTCTCGATTGTCCATACTTCGGTATTTGACCAACGCTGCTCACTGTTTGTAACATAGGCCCTGGTGCGAATGTGACTGGCCCTGACTGCCGTCTATACTTCCCGTTATTTCTACCTTGAGTTGAATTTGGTGCTGTGGGGTAGACAGGGGAGGGACTTCCACTAAAACTAAACGCTCGAGTGTTCCTCGGTGTAGAGGTTCCAGGCCCAAGTTGGTTTGTTTGTTGTGTTGGTGGGGCACAACAGGGTGGAAAATTGGATTGGATTGGATTCATATAACCAGGATCCTGAGGAATTGTGAGCATCGGCACTGGGATACTACGAATTTTCTGCAGCAACACGTCAGCATGATCCAGAGCTTCCGATATGTTATCATCGCCAATAAGATCATGAATCCACTTAAATATTTGAAACTTTAGGTATTCGAGTTCGTCATCATCCGATTTCCTTTTTGAAGGGTTCATTTCTAAGTACTTGTGTCTGTCCACTATGTCATCTGCTAAGTCGTTGACGGCAACTTGTCTGAAGATTTCGTTCTGATCGCTCGCAATGAACCCAGTCAGCCATTGCTCTATGATCTGAACCAACTGATTTGTATAAAACTTTAAATTAATACCTATGTCCCTTTGATTGACTGCTGAAATACTTATATTGGCGGGATCATTGAATTCCTGTATTGAGTTCTGCGTGTTGTGAAACACGAGATAGTTTCTCGGGAATATTTGTGGTTTCTCAAACACATTGCTACAGATTTGTTTGAGAAGTAGATCTGTGTACCGCACAGCTTGGTTATCAGTAAAATAGTTTAGTTCCATTAACGCCATTATTTCTTTTCCAATCTTATTTATGCTATCAACATTCTTGTCACGATTATTACACATTTTAATGACTTTCTTTGTTATTTCCTGTATATTATTATTTCTGACACACAACTTTTGTTCTTTGAAAAATTTAAGAAGAGATTTTTTGATAAATTCATTTTTAGCTTCCTTCGGATTATCAGCTTTTATTTCTTCCTTTGGGACTTCGAATATATTGTTTACTTGTTGGAGTAGCATCGAAGTCACATTTTTGGGATCAAATCTATCATCTTCGTTTGGATTTTCAAGTAAATAACTAAAAAACCTTAGAGCTCTTCGTTTCGTGCTGTTATCTTTGAAATTTAACGAGTCTAATACAGACAATGTTCGCGTCTCTTTGTTTATATTTAGTACTTTGTTAAAACTATTTGCAGTGTTTTCAAGGTTATGTAAATTATCAAGGCTGAATGAACTAACATTCAAATTAGTCTCAGTTCTAAATACTTTGAGCTTTTTAATATAATCCTGGAATACTTCTCGTCTATCGAATCTTACTTTAGACAAGTCCTTCTTCGTTTCATTAAATAACTTTTCCGCAAATTTAGAATACGTCACTATTTCTTCTAGAAAGTTTAGAATTTCTTCGTAAACGTCTCTCTTGACTCTCACATCTCCAAGCGACTTCCATTTTCTGCACAATATCTTATATTCTACTTGCTTGGTATCGGAATGTGTGTTAGATTTCTTCGGTGTATGTTTTGCTAAATTCTGTGATAGTTCCACGGGCGTTGTATCGCTGGATAATTCTTTGTGAATGTGTGAAGATTTCGGAGACACTGGGATTGCTACCTAGAACAAAGGGATAGACTGAAACACTGAAAGGTTTTTCTGACCAGGCGTATCTCGATGGCGTTGTAAAAATACAACTAACGCCATCAATTGCTTGTTTGTTTTGTGAAATTGTTCGGGTTGGTTTGTTTGATATAAAGATCTTCGATGTATTTACAATTTCGAATGGAATTTGAGTTTTCTTCTTCGTTTTCTTTGATACCTACTTATAATTCAAGGTTTAAAGTACCTACTGATTAAATGATAATGATTATTTGAAACCATTAAAAATGCGTGTATACAGGGTGGATCTGTAACTTTGGACAATCTGACGTGAGGTGAATGACCTGTCGAAATACACCATTACACCATTTTTATTTTTTGGATCGGTTAAACTTTTTTTTCTGACATTGTATGGAAAACGTACGACTATCGTTGCGGACTTCCATACTATGTATGATGCATTTTTTTTTATCCAATTCCTAAAATAAAAGTGGTTCTAAGTTTTATTTCAACAGGTCATGTTTAAAGTTATGTAAATAGATTACGTTTTTCTTGAATGGTTCCACTCTTGGTGTTGTTGACACTTCTCTTGATATTGTTTGCACTGAAGCTGAAAAAATTATAACATTAGAACAAAACTAAAGAGCTACAACAATATAATTATGTCAAGTACGGTAAAATTAACATAAATGTAGTGACTTTACGCAATTACCTTGAGTTTCGGAGGTTGCTGTGGCAGTTTTCTGAAAACAAATACATTATTGAAATCTAAAACAAAATGTTGAATACTAAATAACCTAGAGTTGACGCAGAATGCTTCAGCTGAATATAAACCAAAACTTAATATTGAAAGTTTAATATTTTTGTAGTAATATTGTAAGTTGTGTAATATCTAAAACTAAAATCTTGAGGCAAAATCTTCAATTCCGTGGTAGGTATTTGGTTCCTAATAGCCGATTGCACTAAAAAAGTACGTAAATGAACCACTTCCATCCATCGTCATTAGATACTAGACATTCCCTCCAAGGAACTACTGAATAATTTTTTGATCAAAGACAATATTGAATTTCTAACTGGATGTACGTGTTCTCGTTGTATATCAACTCGTCTGATGTTGTATGTATTTAGTCTGTGGTCTCCTCCTGGTCGGTCCCTCGTCGGTTCCTCTGCTCTCTTGGGTCTGGTCTCCATGATCCCGCTCCTCGCATTGTTCTTGCACGACTGGGGACGACGTGATGGCGATCTGTTCACTTTGTCTGCCAAAATCAGAATTAAGCGTGTAAATCATTTGTGTTGGTAAAACTAGCAGTTTCAAAAATTTTACGCCGTTGTAGAATAAACTTACAACTCAGAAAATTTAAAAATCTAAACTTTTTCACACAGCAGAAACGGATACAGATTTCATTAAAAAATTATGTTAGGATCGTGAAAATTTTTCATACTTACGTGACACCATTGGTGTTTTGGAGACAGAGCCACTGTTGAATTTTTTGTGTTTTTCTCCGTAAAATAAGAGTCAAGACAGTTTACTGTGCTATAACCACTCAACTGGGAAATGATCAAGCATAATTTGTCTAGAAGTGCCATCTATAGGTGATATTTGACCGACACAGACGAATGATCAAGGGTATCTATGGTTTAGCGAACAGAAGAAAATATACAATAATAGGGAATACCTTGTCTATCATGGGTGTATGTAACAAGTCTCTCCACAACTTCGGAGGCGGGTTCCGGAGACGGGTGACGACGGAGACTCCTCGCGAATGAGTTCACATGAGAGGGACACTCTCTCTGCGGGGACCCTGCAAGCACCAGGTTATTCCAGCTCCATTACCAACTCTATTTGTAACATGATGAAGAATAAAAGTTACGATGAATTGCAGGTGATCATTTTTCATTTAATGTTTGATAAACGAACCACCTGATGGTCTTTGCAGTGCCAGGGCATGGAGAAACCGTTACGCTTAGCCTACAATACAACATGAGTTTTATGAATCTATCCGTGAGCCTCAGTTCACGAACAATCCGAACCGCCTTCCTCTGGAAGAAGTCAAATGGAAGCAGTTAAGAGCGCTCGTCCAGGATAAGATCATTAGCCTCTGCATCAGTGACAACTAACGCTTCGATCCGTTGACGACTCCCAGCATTCTAGAAACTAGCTTAACCCTCCAGATTCTAAGCTCTCCTGATGACTCCGAAATTGGTAGATATACGTTACTAGGAAATAAAGTATGACGTTTGGTCAAGCATTGCTGATTGGGCTATAATTTACTATAATCAAACTCGTGAACTGCGTAACCCATGCGTAGTCTTAAATGAATAATGAAGCAGCAATAACTGATACTTGATTCATGAAGTTCCTATGTCGTGTAAAAATGACTAGATAAGTATTCTGATTTACTAACATAGTGAATGTTATGAATGAATACCTAGACATTACCTATCTTAAAACACATTGTTAAGCCCACCTCTATTGCCTCGTAGATGCCTCTCTCCTTGCAAATAACCGCCCACAACAAAGTTGTCATCACCTGGTTACAACCATTTCATAATTTAATGTATTATTTCCGAATAAAAGAACATACAAATGTCGGGTATCTGCTGCGATACGAATGATAAAGCGAAGTATCGTTTCATCACCTCCACCCTTCTGTTACCTGGTGTACAAAACTTTAAACCCTGCGACACTTTATATTCTTGAATGTGCACGAAGTTGGTAAAGTAAGGAATCAGTTGTCATAACTACAGAAAATATAGTAGATGCCCTGAAACCTGGTCTGACGGCTTCTCTTTGAGGCGGGTACTCCGTGAGGTGTTCGTGAGGCGAAGTGGGACTCACGCAGCAGTGGGACAACTACAAAAGAAAATATATTAAACACGATTCTAGAGCGACAAGCTAACATCTCTATTGCTGACTGATATCCGTCGCTTATGTTGACAGATGCTGATGTTCTTTTAATAGAAAATAAGTTACTTTCCTCTGGTCCAAATTGGTTACGATTTGAAAATATTACGTCATAGTAGAGTAGGTAAAATGAGACATTCGTCTGATCCAAATTGGTTACGACTTCACTCATAGTAAGGTAGCAGATAATTTGCGTAACCTCACTACGATGAATGATCCTTAACACGAGGCCTAAATGATCCCTCCTGCAATTTTCCTCTTTTGTCTGCTGAGAACGTGTTAAAATACCTAGTTATATAGTAAGTTCAATCATCATCGCTATTAACTATACAACTCACTTGGTACACAGTTGCATATTGTCCATCGGTGGCTTGAGAGCTGGAGTCTCGTACAACCCGGTACGAAGGTCTTCGCTCCTGGCGTAATGACTGGGTCTGACATCTGATACCTACACCAACAATATAGTACTTACTATAGACACAGACATTCTTTTTCGTTTGAAGAAGGACAATTCGCAACGTTCGGTTACTATTCGATATGAGACTCATCTCATTGTTTATCACAGCATACCTACTTGTTTAATGATTTCTAATTTAAACGTTGCTGATTGGTAGCTGCCAGCGGTAATATTATTTGTTATTTGTCCATCATTCTCTAAGCTTTACAGTCGATCACAGTCTTGTCTGGGTACAGTGACGTCATTAAACATCTACTGCATTTTAAGTATACACCCTTTTAAGGCTCGAAGAAGGACAAGTTTAAGCAATGCCGACAATTTTAATCATGAATAAGAATGAAATTGAAAATGTTTGATTTGTAATGACGCTACAATATCCTTATCCTCTTTAGCTTTGATCTTAAAATAAGGAGTTACTACCATTACTAGGCATGAGCGTGTAGTGACGATCACCGTCCACTAGCGTGACGGTGAGGCCTGCGTCTCCCACACCGCGCACCACGGCCACCATGCCGTCCATGGTGACACTACAGCGATGGTATGTGCTGGAAGAATACACATACATACACATGTTAACAAACTTATCTTCTGATAAAATTCGTTGCGGGGCCCAAGACAAGTTAGCGTTCCCTCGGGTTCCTGGGCTTCACTGCTCAGCCATTACGATGGTCGCCGCTGTGGATCCCACATACACAGGAGTTACAGTGGTGGGAGTGAGCGGTGGGCAAATACCCGAAACTTATTAGATTTGGTAAAGTATTTTGAAAGGGCGAAACAGGGTTAGTAAATACACATTATTTTGGACCGAATCATTATTAGATGGATCAGGAAGGCCGTGTGTTCCTTTACCTATAGGTATAGTAATAAAAAGATAGACTGCCATTAATGTTTTTAAGTAAACGTACAGACATCTTGAGTAGTTTCAAGGAGCTCGGTGATATATTACAACACGCTTGCCACTGCTCCACGCCACTTGAGTTCCTGTAATAACAAAATAATTAAGAAAAAATAACAAGAGAATAATTATTTCGGAAGTATTAGCACCTTGCGCTTATACCTACATATAAACTGGGTGTAAAAACTGTTTTGTATGGAACTCTGTATGCTTGCGGCCCTGTATGCATCTGAGTGTGTGTGTTGTTTTAACATATGTTTTACACATTAAATTGTAATTAAAGGCGATTATGCATTGTGATCCAGTCTAACACAATTCATCATCATTATAGATGTCCACTGCTAAATATAGGCTTTCACCAAATTTCGCCACAACGCTGCGTCATCCTGGATCCTTTTTTTTTTTTATTGCCATGTTGGCAGACGAGCCAACGGGCCACCTGATCGTAAGTGGTTACCGTCGCTCATGAACCTCTGCAATGTCAGGGGACATTGAGGGGTCGCTACTTACGACCTAACTTTAAGGTTGCTTCTGATAACAAAATATTAACATCACAGAATAACTTACATCGCTTGGATCACACGTAGGTAATGCAACAACAGAATTAATTTAAAAATTTAATTTAATAAATAGGTAATTTAGAGAAAACACTATAATTTTCATAAAACTAGAATATAAACATTTCTCGTATTTACGATCCGTCAAAATAATTCTTCTAAATGTTTATGGAAAGAATTTCATAATTATAGAAAAGTTTATACCTATTTTAGTCTTTGTGAAGATCAACACTAACTATAGCCGCATCATGTCACGATATTTATTTCGGTATTCTATTTACTTATCTATTTCAACAAACAAAATACTCACTTTCTTTTTTCTAGCGACTCATAAACACACCTTGCTCACGTAGGTACCTATCTCTTACCAGGTCATTTAGGTTAACTGTTAAGGAAGAGGCCTGGATCTCTTTCAGCTGTTCCAAGAGGAGTGTTCCGAAGAATGGTTCGACAAGGCGTCGATGGAGGTGGAGTTCTCAAGATTTGATGGTAGGAGGGACTACCGCAGTGTCTCCTGACAAAGCTCCATGAGCCGTAAACCAAGTGTCCCATCGTTAGCCTACTTAACAATATAAATAATATAATAATGTATAGCGTAGTGCCAAGATCAAGGTATACAACATTAACAGACTCGAGTCGTCTGAACATCGTGAGCACTGAGTAGTGAGTAGGTCACGGCTGAACCTGATCAACGATTGTTGCACTTTGTCATCGTTTCATGACATAAATGGAGATATTAACATGCCCCAATGAGTTTCTTTCGCCAGTTCTTCTTAGGCTAAAAATGTTTTTTTTTGTTTTTCTGATAAATTATTGAGATGGTAATACAAGGTGTCTCAAAAGAAAATTCATATTTAGTGGATTGATTAAAAAAAAAAGGAAGCGGTATATAGAAAAAATGTTTATTTATTGTTAAAATACACTTTTTGGGAATTCATTTCTTAAAAATAATATCGTTTAAATGTGTTGTTGGCACTCATTTAATCGAACAGTAAAATTACTTATGACTGCTCGAGGTGGTGGAATGAGGTGGAATGAGGGATGGCTGCCATTTCGTGACGGATATTTTCTTTCAAATGCGCCAGTGAAGTTGGTTTATTGGCGTAAACTTTAGATTTAAGATAACCCCATAGGAAAAAGTCCATAGCGGTTAAATCTGGGCTACGTGGAGGCCAATTTATGTCACCTCTCCAGGAGATCAATTTTCCTGAGAAAATTTCACGAACACGTGGCAGAGATATATTGGACGTGTGTGAAGTTGCTCCGTCCTGTTGAAACCATGTTCTTTGGTTATAGCCAGGAAAGTTTTGCAGTTCAGGTACCAAGAAGTTGTCTAACATCTCCACATAACGCTCTGAATTCACTGTAACTGTACGCCCCATTTCGTCTTCAAAAAAGTAAGGGCCGATAATTCCTCGCGCCGACATGGCAGCCCATACGGTCACTTTAGGCGAGTGTAGGGGTTTCTGATGTTTGCGTTTAAAATTGGCTGAACTCCAGTAGCGGCAGTTTTGCTTATTTACGTGGCCGTTAAGATGAAAATGAGCTTTCTTGTAAAACTCTCGCACGCACAACGCGCGGTCTGCTCCCGAGAAACGCTCCATAGCGACTGAATCCCCAAGAGCCAAGCTACCAATTACATAACCCCCGCACCCCTCAAGTACGCAGCGTTCACGCAGTAAGCTAAACAAATATAACATTTCTTTTGAGACACCTTGTACTTGATAGTCGGTAATACTTTACGATGTTTTCTAACTTGTAACAGCCCTGTATACTGCTGGGTTCAGGTCATCTCAGTAGAGGGATCAGGTATAGTTCACCACGCTTGCCCAATGCGGATTGGAGACATATCTATAAAGGGTTTAAAAAATTCTTTTTAACATACAGGTTTCTTTACGATGTTTTCATTCACCGTTTCTAGACAGTTGTTGTGAAAAATAGCCCATATTTTTTTGCAAATTTAAGTTTAAGCTGGCCGGTTTGAATCCGCGACCTCCCGTACGGAAGGCAAGCACTTCAACGACTACCCCACCACGATGGGCTGTTGACTCAATGTCCTACCTCCTTCTGAGTGCTGACCCAATAGGAAATGTCGTCATTTACCTAAAAATACGTTTTAGAACACAATTTATTTTCTTTCCTAGGTGACGCATAGTAATTAAAGTGTATAATCTATGTACTAATTTGAACAGATCAGCTTGTTTCTAATCAAATTAGATCCTTTATTTTTACTCATGGATGTAGTCACTGTACCTATTCATCATCAATAAAGTTTATTTTAACGCTAAAACTCTACTAAATTATATAACTTATTAAAGTGGGTAATGTCATGAATAGTCATGATGTTTGTGTCGTAGTAGGTAATCTTTGGATCTACTGAACCGATTTCGTAAATTGTTTTATTAATAGGAAGCTACGTTATATGTAAATGCCATCACAGGCTACATAACAGTTTTGAAATAAAATGAGGTTTACCACACATGGTAATTAATTAAAATGAGGTTTAACACGGATCGGATAGATAATAAAAACAATAGTATTAGTATTAAATGGGACAGTAACCGTCTCAAATGACCGTTAACAATCAGCGCGAGTTGCGACTGTTACCAGTAGCCGGTCACAGATGTAACAATCATTAAATTCTACTCAATAATATATACGATAAATATTATATTATTATAACTAAGTATAGACTTTTAACGGATAATGTGCATAATATATACATACTTAATAATATAATACCTACAATAGAGAAATACTGATTATAATAGTTTTAGATTTGTTTTTGACGTGATGACGTAAAAAGCTCACTTTTCAGCTGCATTTACATCACTAATGCTGCCTGAACCCTTTATGACGCAGACGAAGTTGCGTGGATCAATTACTATATTATTAGACCACACAAATGACTTATGATCAGGTAGGCCGTCAACTCGTATTATCGTATAGATTTGAAGCTAAGACTAAGTTTAAAACAATGATTGTTAAGTGCAGTGTTAAGTCAAGGTGAAGTAACTAGTGTCTACCTACGACCCACGAGCACATGACCTTTAACTAATCACACAACAAAATGTATGTAGTTTAAATGTAAATCGTTACCCACTTTCAAAAAAGGGAGGGATATCTTTAAACTTATAGCTTATAGAAGATATTGTTCTACAAAGTCCAAATGCATGTTTTATTATGTTGATCCAGGCAATATATTGACTTATATGAAATTTGATCTAGATTTTTAGAATAGTTTGAATCTGCCACTGGACAAAACAACGCAAACTTTAGTAAGTATTTAATAAATAACATTTACAGGAAGTAGGATATGATACGTCAACACAATTATTTTTATTGAATACTAACTGGCCGCGCAACTTTCGTCTGCGTCACATAAGTAAATTTTCTCACCGTTTAAACCTTCCCTGGACTTTACAAATATTTCAAGACTAAATAAAATTAGGCAAATCGGTTCAGTCGTTCTCGAGTTTTAGCGAGACTAACGAAAAGCAATTATACTATACTATTTAATATTACAAAGATGCAGAGTTGTTTGTTCAAACAAATCACAAGAACTATTGGTCCGATTTGAAAAATTCTTTCACTGTTGGAAAGTCCATTTATCGAGGAAGGTTATAGGCTATATTTTATTTTCAAAAAAATTAGGGATCCGCATGAAAATATCGAATATGTAACAAAAGGTGAAAAATCAAAAACCTATTTATGCGTACGCTGCAAAAACTATTGACAATAGAACAAAATGATGTACTACGGGTTTTTAGATCTTTTGAAGACAAACAAAAAAGTCCGCGACAGCATATATCTAACTATCATAGTTTAGTCACAATAACCACTTTTATGTTTTTAAAATTTAATATTTCGTTCCGAGATTGAATTTAACGTTAAATGAGTATCGTTATATTAAACCTTATCCAAATTAAGTATTTTGTTATCAAGAGTATTAATGTAGAATTAAATTACTTTTTGTTTTATTCCAATCGGACTTTTCGTTTAGAAGTTATTACGAGTATAAAACGCAATGAATATGTGTGGCACAGCGAGCCGCGAAAATAATAACTCGACGGCATTGCGAGTACTGTTTGAACCCCTTTATGACGCAGACGAAGTTGCGAGGGTCATCTAGTTTAATATATTTTCATAGTATGAGAATGGTATTTCAAATCTCTGTTTCTCAATACCTATTAGATATCTATACTAATATTATAAAGCTGAAGAGTTTGTTTGTTTGTTTGTTTGTTTGAACGCGCTAATCTCAGAAACTACCGGTCCGATTTCAAAAATTCTTTCACTGTTGGAATGTCCATTTATCGAGGAAGGTTATAGGCTATATTTTATTTTCAAAAAAATTAGGGATCCGTATGAAAATATCGAATTTGTAAGCCTGGGTGAAATATCGAAAACCTATTTATGCGTACGCTGCAAAAACTATTGACAATAGAACAAAATGATGTACGGGTTTTTAGGTCTTTTGAAGACAAACAAAAAAGTCCGCGACAGCATATATCTAACTATCATAGTTTAGTCACAACAACTGTTTACTTTTATGTTCAAAAAAAAAATTAATTCGTCCGAAGAATGAATTTAACGTTAAATTAGTATTGTTATATTAATCCTTATCCAAATAAAGTATTTTGTTATCAAGAGTATTAATGTAGAAGTAAATTACTTTTTGTTTTATTCCAATCGGACTTTTCGTTTAAAAGTTATTACGAGTATAAAACTCCCCAGGCCGCGCAAATAATATCGCAACAGCATTAAGAGTACTGTTTGAACCCCTTTGTGACGCAGACGAAGTTGCGAGGGTCATCTAGTTATAATATGCACGAACAGCGAGAAAATGATATAAAAAGTGCGTTATCGGAATGTTTGGTTACCGTTGACCGTCGAGTCTCGAGCTACAGATATAACGGTCACCGTCGGCATGTGGCTCGAGCGACATCTATCTTAATATAACAATATTGCATTATGTTTTCAAACTAAATTGGGGCAGGAACACATTGCCTAAATAAAATTATTAGATAATTTAAAAAAAAAATTTGAACCTCAGTGGGCAGTCAGGTATCATTGAATACCGCAAAAAATGTATGTACGTACTATTTTTTTTTAAACTAGATATCTACAAAATACCTAGTTGGAGTCTTCTGAATTAACTTTACATATTACGCAATGAAAGTTCAAACACAATTAAAAATCGCACCATAAATTAAACTTTCTTACGAGTTCATTGCTGGCTCACATAATTAAACAACAAAACAATGACTGAACAATAATAGTGATGCTTCATTTCTAGCTATTTGACTGACTTCAAATTAAGATACAATACAACTTTTATGTGTTATACGTGACTTTTTTAAGATCTTTAATCAATATCAGACTAGGTAGTGATTTTCGGGTATTCTTTAAATAGTAAAGACGGTTTTTTTTGTTAAATCCTTTTTATACGAAATAGTAGAAATCATATTACATTTGTAGCACAGTATTGTGAAATATAAAACTAGGACGAATTACTAAATAGTTAAAACTCCGTTCGGAAGTATGGTCATTAAACCAATCCATTATTTCTATAGTTAAATAAATCTATTCAATACTAAAAGCCGTCAAAACTACAATGTCGAACAAAAAAACTATTTGTAACTGCATCAAAGCGCACTCTACTGAGTCGAGAATTTTGTTTTATTAAATATTTTCTCGCTCGAATTCAATTACAGTTTCTATTTGTAACAACATTGCGAAATACTTATTGCTGTGACCGATCGATGTATAATTCGCCTTATGCTTGAAATTCATTGTTGATTTGCGGCTATAAACTTGTTACAAAATTATTATTAACTTGTTTACCATTTGCAGAATTAATCCTAGCCTTTATTTTCAAAATCATACGGTTCAATATTGTATGTAAGTGTCAAGTTTCTGAGACTGCCGGTCGGTTAGATTCCGTTGAAAAAAGACATGCGGCCAACTTCAGTACGTGTTGACTCGTAACCCGGTGCGCTCGCGTCGCGATCTTTAACAATTATAATTTAAATAAAAACGTTAAACTACGATGACCTTAGATTAATTTGTGTCGAACAATGCATCGTTATTAATACTTAATAGTGTTACAGTGCCAAGGTCGTCGATAAGATGGAAGACGTGTATACAATTAAAGTCAAAACAAAGCCAGACACTCGCAGCTTGTATCCATCGGAGAGGCGCTACTCGGCCTCCACGGTGTCGGGCCTCGCCTGGGTCCATATAGCGCTCGCCGCCACCTCCTTCCTGCTGGCCTGCCTCGCCCTCGTCAACCCGGATGAACGAACGGAACCAAAAAACACGACAGAGCCTTTGAACTTTGACAATAGCACGGGAAACACGACGCTCGTCATGGACAATGCGTACATGCTGGTGGTCGCGCCGAGCCTGCTCACCGTGTTCGGGCTCGCGGCCGGCATCGCCAGCATCATGGCCTCCGTCAAGTGGTACATCGACCACAACATTATCTGGCTCTTCATGGCTTCTGTCTTGTCGACATTGGTGTCATTCGCGTCTCTCGTCATGATAGCAGTGTGGTTCGCTTCTACATCTGAAGGAGAAATCACTGATTTCTACAAAGACAAGGTGCCGTTCAAAGATTTCGTCGTAGTCAAACATTCGGATGTGATCCAACACAACTCTTCTCACGTTATAGTGTCGTTTAACTCCAGTAACGCGAGTGAAGAGTCTCACGGGTCACGGGTGTTCAGCGCGGGAGTTCTCTCCATCAATATCATGATCGCCGCCTTCCTCGAACTGCTCTGGTCGATCCTGAGCGTCAAGATATCCTACAGAGGCATGAGGAGCAACTACAAAGACGAAAGCGATGAGCCGAGGGGGAAATGCATATCTGTCGTCACAAAAATAAAGGGGAACGATCCTAAGCACATCCCTCGAAACGGTAAACTACTTAAACCAAAACCAGATCTCATAGAACACTATCCGAATAAAAAAATCAAAAAGATATATCTAGCGCAAGACGAAAACGGGTTCTACTTGAAGAATCAAAACAATAAAGTGAAACAGAACACTGAAACCAGCTCAGAGATTTACAAGGAGAGGATGATGAACTTTCTCAACCGCTGTGCGTCTCTCGAGGCCGTCTCCAACCCAGAAATAACCCCCAGTGTCCACTCCGAGACTCTTAACACTATTCCAGAAGTCGCAAGCATTGAAATTAACATAGAAAACGAATCTAAAGAAACCACAACCCCTGTGAGTTGGGGAGATACTCCCGACCACACGGTGTACAACCAGAACACGCTGAATTTTGAGAAAATATTCAATTTTACGAAGAAAGTGGACGCGAAAAATGATGAGCCAAGTGAAAACGACAACGCGTAGGTAATTATCCGTGAAACATACTCGTGTACCTCCCACCACCGCGTGTGTGTTACTATGTACTATTGTCACGTTATAAACAATAGCTTGTGTTGCTAAAAGCGATGGACAGACGAATATTGCGCAGAAGTTGGACACTTTTGTATGATAAGTGTTAACGTGCTTGACGAATTTGAGTAGCCAATATGTTGTGTGTAATTCCAATAGTTACAAAATACAATTCATCTGGATCCCTACTGATGGCTCCGTTTGGCATGTAACCGGGATTCCTTGGCTGCACATAATTACTCTTAACTTATTTCTTTAACATTATTATTTTCTCGAATAAAACTTCATACACTATGAAAAAAAAATACATAGTGAAAAAATGTAAATTATATGAATTAAATCGAATCTAAAAATAAATTAATACGAATTAGATAATCACAGAACACTGAAAATTAAATGCGAGAATAATTTAACAGTACATAAATTAGAAGATATTCTAATATAATGTTCTAACAAACGATTCAAGTATATATTAAAACACAAGTTCTTTACAACAGATAGTTCTGTTCGCCAAATGTTTGTTTACCGAGAGAAAGTTATCCATCACTCTAAATGTATTGCTGTTATTAGACACGGCTATAATACGATTTTACGTTGACAAATAAGGCCATTAGTAAATAGGCCAAAATAATCTTAAAGATAAGTGTTTAAATCTGTGCTTTATAATAACAGTTGTTGGTTTTTGTCCTTCATCTGAATGAAATATGAGAGCGTAAAACGAAGGTAAAATATGCTGCAAATTACAATATATCTCGTATATTACACGTACAATTCGAGAGAGTTGTTACCGTCATAATTATGAAAATGATTACAAATGATATTTGTGCTCTCTACTAATTAACACTAGTTACTTGTAAACAAGACGGAAACACTTTAACAAGTCATTTCCGTTTGTTCAGCAAAAACAGTACCGGTTTTTATATTTAGATTCGATTGCATTTTCTAGAAACACTTGCTTTGAAACATATTATTGATTTTTTGAATTGTTTTCTTTCTTTTTTGGGTTTCATAAAACTTAAAATACAATTCTTTATCCAACTTTTCTTGCGAGTTTAAAATAGTTTAAATATACAAGAATATATTTGTTATCAGTAGGTAATTTGTTAAATTCTTTTAACATCTGGTAATCGAGTGTGTATGAAGTCATGTTTAATTTAATCTTTATCTCTGTTTTAAGAAACTACTTGAGAAACATATGGTTTAATGTTGAAAAAACATTGGAATGGAATTACTGTAACGATCGAGACTGCTTGTTTTGGAAACAAAACGCCAGATTTGGCTTAATATTGTGGAATTCAACTTCGGCCATAACGGTTTTCAAATCAAATTGTAAACACAGATGTTGGTAAACCAATCAAAAATTCACTGTAAAATTAGATATTTTAAGATTACTAGTTTACAAAACAAAGGTTTCATAATAAAAGGAATTAACTACTTTCTATAACAATTTCCGTAATTTTTTTATAACCGTTAAATTGATAAGAACTATGTTATGAAGTCAACGTGTCATTATGATAATATACATAACGACTGTATTATATTTTTATACAACGAATTTGGACTGATTTTATACTTTGTATATTGTGAATTGAATAAAAACAAATAAATGCGTTTTATTATGAGGTTGTAAGTGAAATAAAAGGTTTTTAAAAAAATGATGTTGGTCTACCGGTAATTTATGTCGTTAAAATATACAACCACCTCTTTCTTCTGCCGTGAAATTCTATGTATTTCTTCTCTACGAAAAATGTACTGTAACAACCCAATTCTGCCACTGCTGACTTCAGGTCTCCTCAGTGGAGGGATCAAGTATATTTCATTAACCACCGCGCTTGCCCAATGCAGATTGGGAAGAAAAAATATAATAAGTCATTAATTTCATATCATTCGCATTCGGCATACTTAGGTATATAAAATATGTACTTTATGACCGTTTAAATAGTATAAACAGCAAGGAATTCGTAGTTTAATTTGCGAATGTTTCATTGTAGTTTTATTAACACTGATTTTATAGATTGAAGAACAAATTAAGCTTCGTTAAAACAATATCGAGACAATGACTATTCATTTAACAAATTATAAAGAATATTGTTCTTATGTCATACTTGTTAGTGTTCAAACAGTCTTTAAATTTACTGTATTGAAGAGGGACCTTCTTAAAATTGTTAGTATCCATTGTATACAACTAAATAATCACGTGGTTTTTTAAATAAAGCTAAATATCAATTTTCCGATTTTATCAATAATACTTTCTCAAAATTTCTGAATATTGAATAAATAGTCCTAAATACTGGGTAAAAATAAAGTCATGGAAAATATATTTTTTTCTTAATAACTACTCTTTCATTCAAACTACTTAATTCCTACTAAACTACACCATCAGAGGCACAGATCTAATAAATTCGATTGAGCAGAGCGGCTCCCCGCAATGTTTGTCGAGCAATAGGAAAGGATCTCGAAAATAGACGACTTTCAATAACGTTTTAAGTTACATTGCGTTTTTTTTAATTATGTTTTTTCATATTTGAGTCGTCATCATCATTCAGTGAAAAATTTTTTTCGTTTTATTTCGCTTAATAATGAATTTTAAGTTTATTTCAAAAACTGTAAATAGTTGATAAATCTTATTTATTTAATTAAGTATCTGCTTGGTTTCTTCTGAATGGTGTTCGAGATACAGCTTTACAATCCTTGTCTAAAATGATGAGACAAAACGAATGTACCTAAACCTACACAAACAATAAAATTACTTTTTTCGTGTTAAATAGGTAGTATTTTCTAGTTAAAACGATCAGAGGTTATGATGGAAAAAGTTTGTTGTGTTTCAATACTTTTTCAAACACAGAATTATTTAAATATCCTTATATTAAATACCTATCATATTAAGACATATAACTAGTAAACTTAATGTAACGTAATATTGTATGACGATGGAATCTTGTCCACCATGACATGTTATGTTAATGTGATCTTCAACTAAATTATTTGTAATTTAATTATAAGTTTTATACTCGATTTTTGTAAAATAAAATGTGATCGTTAATGTATTATTTGTTTCATTTTAACATTGCGGAGGTTTTAGTGCGGTTCATATGCCAGATATGCATTGCACGGTAGATTATTTAACCTAAAAAAATATTTTAAAGAAAACTTTGAATACAAGCTTTAAGATCCTGGATATCATGTAACAGTAGAGTGTTAGCTATTACAAGTAAAACGAGCAACATGACGGGTTTATCTTATTTAGTACAGGAGTTCCTATGACCACTTCCACATTGCATTGTCACGCGTTATACATCTGCGTGCAAAATGTCAGTTCAATCAGAAACCGGGAAGTTTGTCAAATTTAGCTTGCATTCCACCCGAACTTACATAGTTACTTACAATGCAAGTTAATATAAGGCTTATAAATTATTATTTTTTTACGAAAGAAAAGCGCTGACTTCTCGTTGTTGAAACAAAACTTGAAGAAAGTCCTTTAGGGGAGGTCGTAGGTATCGGGACAGTCTCCCCTGATATTGCAGAGGTCCATGAGCGACGGTAACCACTTACAATGAGATGGCAGATCAGCCTAAAAAGCAATGAACGAATTCCTTGCCCTCCTTCGTAACACCTCAGAGGGAAAAGTGGAAAATGTAATAAATAAAATAACCATCTATTGTCAATAGTTTATTATAAAAATAGTAAATGCATAGCTCATGATATTGTACATCACTTATAGTTAACTAAAACTACATCATTATAATATGTATTATCATTTCATTCAACAACAAACAAACAATTACATTTGGAATCGAAACCACGAACAGAGTGAAGTTTCAAATTAGACCAAGTTTTTTTAGTTTTTTTTTTCTCTTAAAATCGTGCACTCAGTCCTTTCCAGGGACGTTATATGTCATAGGCATATAACGTCAGCAGGTTGCATCGGCACACTTGCAATTGGCTTCACTCTGTTGTTCATAGTTTTATATCCAAACGCAATAATCATACAACAGTTTGATCAACATTTAGGCACTTATATTAACTAAGTCACACTTAAAACTAAAGCAACCTTACTTATTCTAAAATCTCTCAAAAAATAGTTATTTTTTTAACTAGCTACTTTTTTTATTACAAAGTGGACATTATGTGAAACAATTTTCAAAAAACGTTCTTAAAGTAACGTCTAAATTGGTCAGTAAAGTCTTGACGAACCGATTTTGATACTTTGTTTAGAGACTACTTATTACAGAGAACAATAATGACTTAACACTAAAAATTCTTGTTTTGGATAAAATATGTTACTTCAATATGTTATCAACAAAATGTAATTTTTGTATTGTTCATTTTTTGGTATCAATTTTTTTAAAGAAATAACATAATTCTCAATACTTTTTGTTATTTTGTTATTTTTGTACGTTCGTTTTTCAAAGTGAGTGTCTCGATGCTGCCGAGTGTGTTTTGATGTTTATTTAGTCAATGTCTTAATTAACTTATTTCTATGAGTCGTAAATTCCCAACAACGTAATTAATAAAAAATATATATTTTGTGATAAATTAAGTAGATTATTTACTGTTATTATAGTACAATACATATAAGAGAGATAGTTGTTGATAACAAAATGACCACTTCAGTTGAGTGTACAGACCACACACAGATAACAACTTGTGTGAAAGATTCTCAGTTTGAGACACTTAGAACAGAAAATGGAATATTGCTCACAACAGATGGAAAGCATCGCATAACCATTAAATGTTTTTTCTTTCCTTTCTTTCTTTCTTTCATCGGATATTATCCATCAAAAAACAAATCCCCATACTCCGCAACAAAATGGTCTAAGCGAGAGGTTCAACAGGACTGCGGTCTAACGTGCAAAATGTTTGCTTTTTGAGGCTGAATTAATAAAAACACGGCTCTATACCTTAACAACAGGTCGCCAGCTTCAGGACTAGGAGATATGACACCACGTGGGTAACGGACAGGTAACAAACACGATCTCAGTCATCATCATTTGGTAGTCCTGTAATGGTACACGTGCCCAAAATAAAGAGACAAAATGAGATAAGAAAGCCATTAAATTCATTATAGTTGTCTATCCTGAACTGAACACAAAAGGATACAATTTGATACAAAATATTCAATCCTGAATAATGCCCAGAAATGGTTTCCGGCTCAGCAATGCCACAGTAGCCATAAAATGACGGCACTGCGACGCTGATCTTCCGCCGGCGCCTGACGTACACGCTGGTACTAGCGCACCAACTAGATATTACAAGTACAAGATAGTACAACAAGGTAATAAATGAAACTGTCTTAGATATGAATGATCTTCTTATAAGATACAAATTCCAGTTCAACATCAGATGATTCTTACCATACCCTATGTGAAGAAGAAAACAATTTAGCCGCAGAGAATTTACCCACAATAATGAGTAAACGTACCAAAAAACTAGTTGAGAGTTATTAAAAACCTCTATATATTGATGAGTTGGGCACTTATGAAGAGGCCATGAAGGGAACTGTGGGAGTTACAAGCTTTTTTTTGGCCCGAGTTAAGAGTTGCAAACCTTCGAGGACAAGCAAGCGAAGTGATAACTGCCAAGGAAGCAGATAGAGTGGTTCAATGTGAGTGGGTGTTCAAAAGAAAGTTTGAAAGTGATAACAAAGTGAGGTAGAGGACTCGTTTAGTCGCTAAGGGCTTCAACTAGGTAGAGGGAGTGGACTATAAAGAATGGTTGCAGAAATCCACCCCTTTTACTACTCAAGAGTGCCTTAAGAGCTGGTATCTGAGTAGGTACTGAGCGGACATAAGCACAGTGTTTATAATTTGTAACAACTGTAATGATAGTTTACAAAAACTTATACTCATTCTTGCTCCTGAGCAGAGACGAAGATCGACGCTTCCCTTTATGTCCAAAAAAGCTACAACAATATACAGCTTGTGGAAAAATTCTAACAATATGTTTGACGATTCAGGATATGCAAGAAAAAAAAGCTTATTAAGAAATGTTATAAGCATACGCCTCGAAAACTGCGAACAAATGACCAGCTGTCAGCCAGATCATCGAAACTGCTCAAAAATCAGCACCGGCTTCGAGATTAATGAGCAGCAGATCGGGTCACTCATGTTATTTGGACTACCGGATCAATTTAGACCCATGCCACACTCGGGTATAAACATAAATGCGGACGCTATGAAAACAAAATTATTAGACTTTGAGGTTAAGTCGGAAGGTGCATTTGCCGCTAGTAATTGTTGTAATAATGTCTACAATATACTAATGGTACTAGTGCTGCCATCTATGTCACAAGTGTAACCTATCACCTATGTATGGTAACGTCTTTGTGCAGCCGGTGTTTCGTTACAGGTTATGGGCCTCAAGGCTCCAGTTTTTCGAGAATATTGTTGATTTTAAAGTGTTTTAAAGGTTTCTATAGCTAGTGTAGATATTACAAAACGAGACTATAGTTGAAGTGTATAGTGGCGGAATCAATACATAGTATAAAACAAAGTCGCTTTCGCTGTATGACTGTATGTATGCTTAGATCTTTAATTTTGATGCGGTTTTTTTTAATAGATAGAGTGATTCTTAAGCAAGGTTTGTATGTATAATAAATGCATAATATAGTAGAGAAACACTGATAAATTTAAAGGTTTCTAATGTGATGTCGTAAATAAGCACGTTTTTTTGCGCTTATATTGCAAACGCTGGCTGAACCCTACGAGATAGACCAAAATAATGTACTACAGTATTGTTCACCTTAAAAAGTTCAACAAAAAAGTCCGCGATGGTATATGTCTATCTCTTAGGGATAACCCAGCATAACCATTTTTATTCTTTACTAAAAAATGGTTATTTACGAAGTGATTTTAAACAATACAGCATTAATCCTTATCCAATTAAGTACCTTAAATAAATTGTGCATTTATTATAGATCAATATGCTTTTTACAGCATGTAATTTAAGTGAATATTACCGAAGATATTACAAATTTAAAATGTAGGGTCGTAGTTGTTTGCGCCGGGCGGCGCGTGCCTATATAGGCTACAATTTTTGAACCCCTTTGTAACGCAGACGAAGTTGCGCGGGTCATCTAGTTGTTAATAATTTCATACTTTTATTGTTAGCGTGCTACGGTGCGGCTTAAACAAAATGGCCACGAATTATCTCGTCAACGTTCCCAAATTGAAGGGACGGGATAATTACGGCGAATGGTATTTTGCCGCAGAATTTTTTTTAGTCCTAGAAATGACTCACTGTGTGAAGCCAGAAATCGGGACAGAAATAAGAACCATGGATGACGCCCAAAAAAAAGCAAAATTAATCATAACAATTGATCCGTCATTGTATGTACACGTGAAGAATGTTACAACTTCGTCGCTGCATTTGTCGTCGTACAAAGTACAAAGGAAAAAGTAATAATTTGTTGGTTGAAAAAAATGATTTTAATAAAGATCTGGTTTGTCAAAGTCAAATTGTAACGTTAAACATGTAACTTTATCTATGTCATAACTTATACTCTATGTCAATGTTTGTAATCTATGGCAAGACGCCGACTGAATAAAACGATGTGATTAAACAAAACCCATTGTAAAGTTACTTGTAGAGTAACTTTACAATGGGTTTTGGTGTCAGAAGTGTCTACTATAAAAAGAAAACTTAAAAATGTCATCTAACAACAACGAAGCCGCCTCCGGAATCAGGCCGCCCGCTTACCTGAACATAGAATCGGACAACAAGGCGACCTGGAAAAGATGGCGACAACAATTTGAGTGGTACGCTATTGCAACACAGTTGGACAAGAAAGCTCCTGAAGTCCAAGTAGCAACATTCATGTCGAGTATCGGTCCCGATGCAATCGATATCTATAACAGTTTTAAACTACGTAAGGCTGAACTTCCATACATCATCGAAGCATTCGACAAATATTTCGCGCCCAAAAATAACGTCTCCTTCGAAACATACATTTTCTTCAAGATCGAACAAAACGGAGACGAACCTTTAAACGAATTCCTAACAAGAATAAAAACACAAGGCAATAAGTGTGAATTTGGCACCCTCCTTGATGAAATGTTAAAAGATAAAATTGTTTTCGGAATAAAATCGAACCAAATACGTGAAAAATTGCTGACCGATGACAAACTCGACCTATCAAAAGCAACAAACATATGCAAAACTAGCGAACAAGCTACAAAACAACTAAACGAATTCGAAAACACAAACAAAGCGCATAAAATACTGGCCTTCAAAAACAACAAATACACACAAGAAAAATTTGACTGCAAAAGGTGTGGCTCAATACACAAAGCAAGAGAATGCCAAGCCTTTAACAAGACATGCACAAAGTGTAATAAAACTGGTCCCTGCCAAAATGTGTCGCACTAATACCAAGAAATACAAAAACAAAATCAACACCTTTGAAGAAATGTCAAATTAAAATAACTCTGAGTCAAACGAATCATTTATTGGACGACTGGTGAACGCTGGCAAATCCAAAGATTGGATCGAAAGTGTCCAAACTGGAAACATTACATTCAAAGCAAAATTGGGCACTGGTGCAGAGTGCAATGAATGTCCTCCCAAAATTTATAGCAGATAAAACAAACGTCAAATTATATCCAAGTCAAACAAAAAACTTAATTAGTTATTCCAACAACAAAATGTCTGTACTAGAAGTCAAGTTAATATGTAATCTAAAAAAATAATCTGCAAAAATTCTACTCAAAGTAGTTGCTAAAAGAGTAACACCAGTTCTTGGACTAAACACATGTGAAAAGTTAGGACTTATCGCACGAGTAAAGACACTGAAACAAAACTCATACAGTGAAGAAATATTTGATGGATTAGGTTGTTACAAAAATTTAGAATATGACATTGACCTCATTGATAATGCCAAATTTGAAATAAAGCCTACCAGAAAAGTTCAGCACGCTATAAGAGATGAAGTTAAACAGCAATTAGACATAATGGTCAAACTAGATGTCATCACATCTGTAACCGAAACCACACCAGCAGTGAGCCCGAGGGTAGTGGTAAAACAAGAAGGAAAACTGCTTATATGCATAGACCCATCAGATGTAAATAAAAACATCCTTAGAAGACACTTCCCACTCTCAACGATCGAAGAAATAGCAGCTGATATCAAAGGATCAGAATACTTCGCTTTACTAGACTGCACTAAAGGGTTCTGGCAAATCAAATTATCACAAAGAACACAAAAATACTGACTTTTTCCACACCATGGAGAAGATATTCATTCAAGAGGCTCCCGTTTGGAGTCTCCTCAGCTCCTGAAATATTTCAAGAAATCTTGACCAATCTACTGAGCAAGTTTAAAAATGCAAGAGTATGAATAGATGATATTTTCATTTTTGCAAAAAATAAAGAAGATCTACAAAAAACAGTAAGTAAAGTGATAGACACATTAAAAACAGCAGGCTTTAAACTAAATCAAAGCAAATGTATTTTTGAAGCAAAAACAATAAAATTTCTGGGACACATAGTCTCAGCCAAAGGTTTAGAAGCCGATCCTGCAAAGGTTGAAGCCATACAATTTATGAAAACTCCCCAGAACAAGAAAGAACTACAAAAAGTCTTAGGAATGATAACATGCTTAAATAAACTTTTTTAGTTATTTCAAAGATCGTTTTTTTTTTTATCTATAATAATCACGTTGTTGCGAATCTACTCGTATGTTACATCTAGTAGGTGGGCGGGTGTGTGTGACGTCACTGCTGCGTTATGACGTCACAGCAGCGGTTCATCCGTGAAGTAGGGGTGTTCGAGGCAGTCCACGGCGGTGAGGCGCTTCGAAGGATCAAACACTAACATACCCTACAATATATTATATTATTTAACTTATATATTTACATTATTTACTTAAAGAACCATAGTAAGAAATCAGAAGGAGATAAATTTGTAAAATAATAAGGTAAAACATTTTTGCAAACCCTGATAAAAAAAAGTCTTGTTAACTCTTGGTTACAGATTCGCCCTGTATGTGCTGAAAACGCCGCGACGAGAAAGAGTGCCGTAGTGCGTAACGCGTCGCGTCGTCCCGTATAACCCCGTGCTGTGTTCGGGCCCAACTCCAACTAACCCCGTACCCCGTATGTACGTACCTTGATGAGGTCGAGTGCCGGCGCGGTGACGGCGGGCAGCACGGCGGCGAGGTCTGCGGGCGGGTAGCGAGGGAAGCTGTCCAGCTCCACCGACACGCCGGCAGGCCAGGCGCTGCGCCCGGGACGACCCAGCAACCTGTTGTGTCAGTGGCGAACATGTCGTACAACTCTATTCCTGTCGGTTTCCCTTTTGATATTCATAGACTGACAAGCTATAGCATCAGAGTCTGGACAGTTTAAAAAGATTCAGTGGAAAGTTATACAACCTGCTTTGCATACAGGGTGGAATTTTGGAAAGTACTATTTTGGAAAATTTCGCTGAATGGAAACATTAAGGAATTTTTAAAAAGAAATACAACTGTATTCATAGATTTAAAAAAAATCTTTATACACTCGGAGATCGAACCAAGTACTAATATTCGAAAAAATCACACCCTGTATTTTTATAGCACCATTCAATAGAGTGACTTATAAGGAAATCTCAGAGAGATACAGAAAATCATTATCTCGAAACATTCGATTTTAAATTCCACCCTGTATAAAGAATTGCTTTAGAAATGATTCCAGTTCCTGTGACGTCACATCCTACAGTAGCACGTACCTGAATATCCTGTGCAGCTGGTCATTGTCCGAGGCTCCGGGCAGCAGCGGGCGCCGCGTGTGCAGCTGGGCCAGCACGCAGCCCGCCGACCACACGTCCAGCGCCGAGCAGTAGCCCGCGCCCAGCAGGACCTCCGGGGGGCGGTACCACAGGGTCACCACCTGGGGACAGCCGTATACTTCGAATATCACAGCGCATCGCATCTATCAAGGTCACATACCGCACCGGCGTGCGTGCTGGCGGGGACGCCGCCCTGGGGGCTGACGATCACCGTTGGCGATGCGACCTTCGCACCCGGGGCGTGGTGCGTCCCTATTAGTTGCGGTCAGGGACTTAAGGTACAATTTTAGCAGTCCGTGATGGATTCGCGGAGCGAACTCTACTTGGGATCCAAGGACCATTGAAGTGATCTGCCCTGTCTTGAACAACTGAGTGGGTCGTAGATGCTGACACAGAGCTCTTCTCTCCACGCTGGAACCCGCTGCCGTGGAGCTAGGGGCCGGACCCGGGATCTGACCCCCAAGAGTTTCGGGTCCCCACGTTACCCTGCGAGAGGAGCACACTTTGCGTGCTAATGTCCATATCCAATTATCGTGGCGCAGATTTAACACGTTTTGTGGCAAAAGCTATATTCTTTTATTTCTATTGCATAAAAAACAATTGTACGAGACCTACAGAACATTCTTAATGACGTATTATTATAATACGAAGTCACCCAAATACGGGTTTCTTTCATGCTGTGTAGTAAACACTTACCACGCTGGTAAGTCTCATCTCGACGTCGTAAGTCTTGGCGAGTCCGAAGTCGGCTAGTTTGACCCGGCCGGCGTGGGTCACGAGCAGGTTGTGAGGCTTGAGGTCGCGGTGCACGATGCGGTGTGAGTGCAGGAAGTCCACGCCGGATAGGATGTCGTGGGACATGCTCTGGAATATATACGAATATCTGATCAAAATTACTGCTTTTTACAAGCTTTATATTAACTTGTAATGGATGTAACTATGTAAGTTCGGGTAGAATCTTGCAAGATAAATTTAACAAACTTCCTGGTTTCCAATTGAGCTGACATTCTGCACTGCAGATGTATATCGCGTGACAATGCAATAATATAACAAAATGGTGCTGATCTGATGATGGATTCGGAAGGTCATAGGAACTCCTGTACTAAACAAAATAGACTCATCGTGTTTGGGCTCGTTTTACTTGTATTAGCTAGTACTATACTCCACTTAAACTATTACTAAACGGGTTCTTACCACGATTATTTTTATTTGAGAGGTCCCAATATTTCAGCACTGTTTCAAGCGCCATGATCACGGGAAGACTGAAGAACTGCGGGTAGGTCATTTAAGAGCAGACAAATCTGTCTACCCTCTTTCTCGTTCGTTTACCGGTACCACTAGAACTCGAACTCACATTTCGACATACCACACTGACATGATGATGTTTTTTCCTACTCCTTCTATCATCTTCTGATTAAATTCGTTGCGGGGTCCAAGACAAGTTAGCTTTCCCTCGGGTTTTCCTGGGCTTCACTGCTCAGAGTCATTACGATGGTCGCCGCTGTGGATCCTGGCTACACAGGAGTTACAGTGGTGGGAGTGAGAGGTGGGCCAATACCCGATACCACACTGACAGTATCGGCTGCCGTCTCAAAACTAGATTTTTTGGTTTTATTTTCGTCTAACACTGGATTCCACATACAGGATAGTTTGAGGCCGTCACCCCGATTAAAAGTGCTATTCCTCGAAATTTCAATAGCTTCCTTAACCAGTCTTGGCATGTAACGGCGTTCAGATGACAAAACCCTGGCTTTGTGAAACTGCATCCAGTGATTCGTCCCTGAGTCCAGCACATGCTCAGCGATTGCTGACTTATGGGGTTCGTTGTTTTTGATAGCCCTAATGTGTTCTTTAATCCTTGTTGAAACGGCACGCCTCGTCTGGCCTATGTACGAGTCTCCACAACTACACTCGATTTTATAAATGCCCTGATGTTCTAGTGCGCAATTGTCTTTCGGAGATCTGAGATATTGTGAGACCTTTTTTGTGGTTGTGAATATATTATTATATATATTAGTATTATATATATTATTATATTAGTATTTTTCTTACACTATACCTATCCAGTGTTAGACGAAAATACAACCAAAAAATCTAGTTTTGAGACGGCAGCCGATACTGTCAGTGTGGTATGTCGAAATGTGAGTTCGAGTTTTAGTGGTACCGGTAAACGAACGAGAAAGAGGGTAGACAGATTTGTCTTCTCTTACATGACCTACCCGCAGTTCTTCAGTCTTCCCGTGATCATGGCGCTTGAAACAGTGCTGAAATATTGGGACCTCTCAAATAAAAATAATCGTGGTAAGAACCCGTTTAGTAATAGTTTAAGTGATGTAGATAACTGCGAGTGTTTAAAAAAATTCAGTACTATACTGCTATACTATATCCAGATTCTTTAATGCTTGTATTTAAAACAATTTTCTTTAAAACAAACTATTACTTTACTAAACTTCACCAGATACAGCAAATCTACTAATGTGAATGACGGTGTGAGTTCATCTCAGCCATTCTCAGCTATTTGTATGAAGCTTACTTTCTGCATGTTATGATAATATTCCACTCACTCGTATCCTGTTCTGTGAGAGAGGTCCTGGCGCTCGCGTGAGGAAGGAGTCCAGGTCCTGCTCCACGTGCTCAAACACCAGGAACAGCACCAGCTGCTGGTCGCGCTCCAGGCACTGCCCTCCGTGACATACGTCCAGTAGTCTGTGGACCATAGAGTTGACTTATCAGTGTAGGCACAATGTACTCTCATTATCCAAAATTAGTCATTTTTTATTGCTTTGTAGACAGATGACCCAATGGGCTACCTGCTCATAAGATATTACTGTGGTTTTCTGCAATGTCAACGGACATTGCGGAGTCACTTCCTATGACCTTAAAGACTTTCTTCAACCCTCATTTGAAGAGGGTATAAAGTACTGATCTTTAAAATGTTTAAACTAGATGAACTTATAGATATCAGTGAACTAAATTATAGATTTGTGCCAACCCTCCTAAAGGGTTACAAGGTACAATAATTAAAGCATTTTATTAATATTTTGATAACAGTTAATTTCTTTAGCCAGTTCTCAGGTCTGTGAAGATGTATTTTTTCTAAACTATTAGCCTTTTAACATCAACAAGACTGATCCTTCATCTATATTGAAAATAAACTATTCATTTCATACAAACCTGACAATATTAGGATGTCTATAAGCTTCAAGTTGTCTCAAGAGAGCTATTTCTCTGACAGTAGACAGCGGTATGCCGTCCTCGGTGATGGCCACCTTCACCTTCTTCATGGCTACGATCTGTCCACCGTTGTGGAGATCACGGGCTTTGTACACTGTGCCATAAGCACCTGGAAATAACATTACATTAATAATATTGGTAGTAAGTTTAATTTTACATGGGTATACTGTTGTTTCCCAAATAAATAAAATAGAATATTTTTTTCAATATATTTGAGTGAAAAATTGAACAAGCCAAAATTTGGTTTAAAAAGAGAGAAGTGATGTGTTGGTGTATTAAATATTGTAATATTGTATTACAAATTTTGTAAGTATCAAGATTTATTTTTGGACCTTAAAGGTGGCCCTGAAATCAGGCACAACAGTCCGGAAACGAGTTTTCTGAAACACGAAGTTGTACAAACATTGGTGGTTTATCTTCTTGCTAATGAATGTGCTTAAACCCGGTTTTTCATAAACATTATAATATTATAAATCTATTCCTTACAGTGCTAATCATAAAATTAGCTTTCGTAAAAAAATGCGCGACTTACCGGCACATGTAATACTAGGTTATGGCGTTAATAATATTAATTAAATAAATAATTAAATACCTGTGCCAATAACGTTGAGTTCTTCATATTTCTGTGCGTTCTGGAACAAAGCACTCACATCGTTTATAGATGCAACAACAGGTGGTGACTGAGAACCACTGGGGCCCGACATATTGAACTTTACAACGAAATGAGTTTCAAATAAACACATAAAACACTGTTGTTACTGAAACTATTTGACCAATACGTGGTACATTACATTCTTCACGGTATTTTACGATAAATACATAAAATAAATACAAAATAGAAGCCGAGAGGACTTTTGAAAGGCGAGGGGAAAATGTTGCCAATGGTTTTAACTGTCAGAAAAACTAGTTTGAAGCTCTGTTTTGTTTTGTTTGGGGGAAATCGCTCCACCTGTTGGTAATTTAGGGTCAGTTTGCGCCATCTATTGTCAAGTAGAGGTACTGTTGTGTTTTAGTTATTGTCTTTGATTATAGATGGCAGCAGAGAGTATTTGTAAAAATGTTGATTCAAAGTCGCTGATATTTGAAAATTAGACCAAGAGTCAGAATATGATGGTATTGATGTGGTAATAACTACATTTTATGCGATATTTAGTTTATTAATAGATAAAAAAAAAGTATGAATTTTGAAAGAAAACAAAAACTGAATGTTGAAATAGTATCGCAATTGAATATTTCAGTTATATTATCACCCCGATAAAATAACAAAGAAAGTTCACTAAATGAAAATACGAAAAAAATAAAAAGCTGCACAATTGGGCTCGTCCGGGATTTGAACCCGGGACCTCTCGCACCCGAAGCGAGAATCATACCCCTAGACCAACGAGCCACGTGCAAAGTTGCGCAATTTCGTAATTACTATGTTGAACATCTTTTCTGTGTTAACCAATTTCAAAAAAGAGAGTTGAATATAATTTACATACATATTTACTAATGGAACTACATACTCTGGCCACTCATTATAGTTTTAAGTACACTTTTACAGTAAATTGGCAATAAGAGTGACACAACAAATACCTAATTGAACTATTAAGATAAAAGAAAGCTATTCAATTCATTGTATGCAATCTTAATTTTGTGCTCCTTTTGACATGGCCGCATGTAGCTTTCGTGCAATATTCAGTTCCACTCGAATTAATGGAATTTGTTTAGAAACTTAATGAAAATATTGAACAGCACCAAAATAAGATCTAAAACACCTCTAGCAAGGCGTTTTAGAAAGTAGAGTGTTGACGCGCGAAAGGAGAAAAAAAATACCGCTACGACACATTATATGCATCCCTGTCTAACTCATGGTTACGCAATATCTGCGTCCCGCTCTAACGCACGAATTCATTACATCTACATGAAGTAGTCAGTTGGCCACGATCGTCGTTCCGGGCGCTTGTTTCAAATCCGATTTTCGAGGGAAAATATTAAAAGTATTTGTAAAAGTTGTAATTTTTAAATTATTCGTGAAGTAAAAGTTATTTATCTAGTTAGTTGCGAATACTGTTACATTTCTACTGGCTTATTGCATGTGTTACATTTGACTCACTCGGCCATTGTGAAAGTTTCTTGTGAGAAAAAGTGAGTATGTTTTTTTGAATTTTGATTTGGAAGTGCATCCTATATGGTGAATTAACAGCCGGTCGCGTATTAGAGAGTGAAAGGTGGGTAAATCCTTGTACAAACAGTGATTTTACGATATCTTTATTAATAACACGATACATGTTCATTGAAACATATCTAACATTTCATTTGGTTCTAATTAGAAATATTAGACGCAGGTTTATCTAGATATCTAATAGGATTTACTGCTTTAATGCTGAGGATTTCATCAGCGAAGTCGGTTCATGAAGAAAAGAAATAATATAAATATTCCATTCATTATTTATCAACTACGTTTAAGTCAAAATCCTTGTAAAATATGAAAAATAAAACGACACCTGTCAAGTCTTCCTTTCTTTCCCTTTCCTTTTAGAAAGAGAATTATCCAAATCGATCCTCAAAAACAAAACTTACTATAAACTTGTTGATAACCACCGTCTTTTCGGAAGTCGGTCAAAAAGAATTAGTAGCTTAAATAGATGTAGGATTCTATGCCTCTGGCTATGACTTTTCCACACAATAAGTACTTGCAAAGTTTAAGAATATGCTAAAGATACACTTACTGCTATGTGGCCTGTGGGTTAAAGACCATTGTTGATTCATGCAGTATTATAGTGTTAAGAACAGAACTACTGCGATAGAGAGACCATTATCTTAATGGCTTCGTAGTTTGTACCAATTTTTTAACTGGTTTTTTGTAGAATACTAATGTCACAGAATCGATAAGTATGAAAATTCGACAAACACCTTACAACCACAGTATCATTGACAATATTGTAAGTATTGAAAGACAAACATTCAGATCCGAATGAGCTCCCCTCTTCAGTATCCCCAAAGCGCTATGATTTGTCCTTCTTCAAACGCGGCTTGAGGAGGTCCTTAAAGTAGGAGGTAGGTAGCAATCCTTCAACGTCCCCTGACATTGCAGAGGTCCACGAATAACGGTATTCACTTACGATCAGGTGGTCCTGTGGCTTGTCTGTCTACAAGACAATAGATAATGATCAAAGACAACTTTCGCATGAGTGAATATTTTATAATAAATTTTCGCATACCTAGGCACAGTATTGGCGTGTATCTATATTCTAATTAGGTATTTTAGAAATATCAATTTGCCTTCTTTTTAATTAATATAGTTTGCATACATCGCGTGTCAATACTATCATAATATGGTACCAACTACCATGGAACTGATCTGATGATAGATTCGGAAGGTGGTTAAAGGATATTGAATTTAGATAAAGCCGAATTTAGCTCTTGACTAGCAGTTTACTGCTATATGATATCCAGGATCTTAAAAGCTTGCTTTGAAAAGGTTTCTTTAAAACTATTTGTTTAATTTAAGTTACATATTAGTGTAGAAATGTCACCGGAAAACAACAAGAACTTAACATTCGTAGGAATCCAAACGACAGATAAATTGTAATTAAGTATTTTACGACCACACTTTCGCAAATGTATCACTTTACTACGTTTTCTGGTATATTTATAAACTAACGGATTTTTAATCGTAAGATTTTATACAGTTTGACCAATAACAGAAAAGCAGGTTTTATAAATTTACTATGATATTTAATTTAAAATGAACATATGAAATAGATATTTGTATGCAAGTCAATGATATACAGTCCCACCTGACGGTATGTGGTCACACTCCATATACTGTTATGGCGTCGATACAGTAACAGCTCGGTTCAATAATCTACAATATGTAATACAGTTAGAACAATGTGTGTACATGTGTGTGCTGTAATTATTACTCTTTACATGTGAAAAATTATGTGTTTTTTTGTTTTTGACATACATACATAATTGTTACATAATATAAAACTAAGTCGGTTTTCGTTGTTTGTCCCTTGGTTTTAACTCTGAAAGAGAGATTCAAGAGGAGATTGAAGTGACATTTTTTGACGAAGTTGCGCAGCTCAATTTTGTCTTGTGTGGATGAACTTAAATTAACCGATTTCATTAATTCGTTTTTAGTTTGAAAAGTGATAAGCACTTTTGACTAAAGATTATTGTGTTACGTAGTTTAATATACCTTCTCATAGTTATAGGTATCGAGAGTGTGTATGTGCGTGTGTGTAGGTCCCGGTTACTGTTGGAACTGGTTCCCGGCGACACACTGACCCTTCGTTAAGTGAACACACCATACAAATACTACTACGGTTTTAATTTAATCATTTGTAACAATTACATATTTTAGTATTTAATCAGTAAATTTTATTAACTAGTTGACCCGCGAACTTTCGTCTGCGTCACAGAGGAATACAATATAGTCTTCCTCGATTAATGGACTATCCAACACTGAAATAATTATAAACTTATTCAGACACTCGCGGCTTTCTATAATATTTTCATGCATTTTTAACGGGTTCTTACCACGATATTTAATTAATTGAGTTGTCTCGATATTTCAACGTTGTTGCAAACTCGTAAATCGACCCGCAGTATCCAGTCTTCTCGTGATCATGACGTTTGCAACAACGTTGAAATATCGAGACAACTCAATTAATTAAATATCGTGGTAAGAACCCGTTAAAAATGCATGAAAATATTACTGAAATAATTTTTCAACAGTGGTTCCTGAGATTAGCGCGCTCAAACAAACAAACTCTTCAGCTTATAATAATATTAGTATAGATAATCACTTATACTTTCTACTACTTATTAAATACGCAATATTATAAAAGACAATTAAAAAATAAATTTACATGCAAAATAATTCAGTATGTACTTAATATAAAATGTGCAGTCTTCCAAAACTTAATCTAAAAGTTGACCAATTATTATTAGCAAAGCTTAAAATAAGTCTTATTTTAAATAGAAAAAAATATTATTGAAATCGGTTCAATAATGTTGTTATGCATGCTGTTTGTGCCTATAATTTGAATGACATTTACGATGTTTTTAATTAATGATTATGTTACAATTCATTTTCATTTGATGTGTATTCTGATGGTGCAGCGGATAAATAAACGAGCTTACAGTCCACGTGATCGTAAACGGTCACCGGCAACAATAGTACACAAGTACCTAGTTTGCGAGCTAACAGTATGAATGAATGTTAATTATATATAATGTTTATAGTGGAGTGCTGGCCCTTAACCTGTATCGAGAGCGTGTGACGTGTGGAATGTACGACAGGTTCTCAAACTGACACACATACCACACACACACACACACAGACACACATAAACAGACGAGGCAAAACAGATTAGTTTTTTTTTTAGTTGGAGGAAATCACCGGATCCCCATATGTGGGAGTTGAACCGCACTAAAACCTCCAACCGCTCTCACTCAGCGTCCGAACCCCGGCTGAGGCCATAACCCAGCACTGTTATAAGGATGGCGCGACGCGTTACGCCCACAGCAATCTTTCACGGCAAACTCTTAATATTTTTTCATTATTTCCTAAAAGTCGAAGTGCATTTATTCTTGCCCGAAACTATACATAGTTACATCCAGTGCAAGTTAATATTATAAAGCTTGTAACAAGTTGCGTGGATGTCATAGGGAATCTGACAGAGCCAAAACAAGATCTTCCAAATGACTCTATTTCAGTGAGTTTACGACTTTCCTTTCTCGGGATTATTTGAGAGAAGTTTCAATTACTTGGCGAAGGAGGGGCAAGTAGGTGCCCTGCCTTCCCTAGCCGATCTTGTTGCAGCTAAATTGTCAGACAAAAATGTCCAACTTTTAGCTTAAAACATTTAATAGTTGAGAAAAGAGGTTATAAAAAGATGCGAAGACTAAAAAAGGAGAAAATTGCTTTAAAGGTCCAACTTGGATTTGAACCTGAGACTTAGCGCATGGCTAACTGTGTAGTGTGTAGCTCCATCGTCCGCAAGTTGTTATGTGTCGTGTTCGTCGTTATCACACTTTTCACTTTTACTGTCCATTTTATGATGACATGCGGGTCCACTACATCGTAATTATTCGTAATGTATGTGTGTAAAATATGTTGAAAATACGCTTTTAATACATACACATACAAAGGATATTGCAAATGTTGATTGTTTATTATTTTTCAAATAAGGCGATTGGGAAAATTCGCATTGACTTTCGCGAATGTTGATAAGTTCGTAAATTTGAAACCCTCTCTTAAAGTAGATATGCAGTTGAACAGAATACCTCTTCCTTTTTTGGAATCGGTTAAAAATAATATCTGATCAGTATCATATCACGAGGAGTTTACAGTTTTTTATTTAAAACGAGAAAAAACACATGTTTCGCTAGCACCGGTTTCGTTGATGGTAAGCGGTCATTGTCACGTATGTGTGTCACACATCTGTCGCGATGGCTCGTTTTACACATTTTTCCACTAGTTATACGAGTTTTAAAGTGTGTTAGTAACGGGACATTACGCCGGTATTTATTTAAACACGATTTAACTATACCATGAGAAAAACAATGTATTATCAAAGAATGCTGCCCTTCAATGATTCCTGCAGAGCTTACTATCAGATGGACTGTAGGCTCGCTTATCTGTCTAGAAATCTTGTTAGGGGAAAGGTTATAGGGGGACGCGATGGGAAAATACGCTGTAGTGTGTAACGCGTCGTGCCGTCCCGCGTATTAAAGAAAAGACTAAAGAAGGTGCTAAAGAAGGTTTTAGTTAGGTTTAACCACACATATCCCACCCACAGGGGTGGATTAAAATATACATTTTTAAACGTAGATATAAAGTACTTACTTGATCGATTAAAAAAAAAAATGGGACGAGAGAATCATTCAAATCGGTCCACCCAAAATAAAGTTATTGAGGAAAGAATATTTAAAAAAATAACAGACGAATTGAGTAAAATTAAATTTTTTAGAAGTCGATCAAAAAAACCGCATCAAAATCCGTTGCGTAGTTTTAAAGATTTAAACATACATAGAGATAGATAGACGAATACGACTTTGTTTTATTATACAGTGATTTTTTTTATTGCCATGTAGACAGACGAGGCAGCGGGCCACCTTAGATCGTAAGTGGTTACCGTCGCTCATGAACCTCCGCAATGTCAGGGGGCACTGAGGGGTCGCTATCTACGACCTAACTTTAAGGACCCTCCTCAAGCCTCGTTACAAGAAGGACAAGTTATAGCGTCCTGGGAATACTGAAGAGGGGAGCTCATTCCATAGCCGGATGGTGCGTGGCAAATAAGATTGTTGCAGAAGTGTTCGGTAACACATACGACTGCAGGCATACGTGTAACTGTACTTGCACATGTGTAATAACAATAACATTATGGCTTCCGATGTCTACTGTATCTACTACCGCTGTGGAGTCAATGACTTTATTATATTATACTACCGTTAGCTTAATTATCGATTTTACTTTGATTTGTTTTTTTATGCTGTTTTTACGGTTATTCTGACCAAGAATATAACTATAAAGAAATTTTATATAATGTCCAATCGTCACCTTTTTTCTGACACCAGAGTCATTCAAATAGGTTCACCCAAACTAAAGTTATGAAGGAACAAACATATAGACGAGTTGAGTAGGTACCTCCTCCGTTTTGGAAGTCGGTCAAAAAGACTCTCTACAAATAATCCAAAGAATCGTCTAAAAACTACATATTAGTTAATCAACAGCCCAGCCTCAGTCCACCTAAACACTAAAAATAATAATTTATTTACGAGCACAAACAATAAAATGCTTCTTCACGATTTACGACAGTCGCTACAACAATGGCACGCAGTTGCACAATAATTGCGCAACACATCAGCGACATCCTGCTGACTCAGCCGGTTCTGATGGCTCATGCCCAGCGTTGGGCAATGGTGGACTTACCGTGTGACGTCACCGTTGACCGGTATGAGAGCTTGTGGGATTGCTTCATTGATCTGACTGTCAAAGTGGGTTTACCGTATTGTATAACAATGTATCATTTAGTGGAGTAGTCGTGGTGGGGTAGTGGTTAGAGCGCTTGCCTCCCGTACGGGAGGTCGCGGGTTCACACCGGCTTGTACCTCTAAATCTTAATTTTCAGATTTAATTGAATTTATTCAAAACACCACTGACTAAAAACGGTGAATGAAAACATAGTGAAGAAACCTGCATACCGGAATAGGGTTCTAAAAACCCTTTTTTTATTGTCATGTAGGCAGACGAGCCAACGGGCCACCTGATCGTAAGTGGTTACCGTTGCTCATGAACCTCTGCAATGTCAGAGAATACTGATAGGTAGCGCCTAAGACTTAACTTTAAGGACCCTCCTCAAGCCTCGTTTGAAGAAGGACAAGTCATAGCGCTCTGGGGTCATGTAATTTTTGTTTGAGTTCGAACAAGTACTTTTAGATTATTCTTAAAAAATGTATTTTAACATATTTCTTTTCTGAATTTTCATTTTTTTCATCTAAGCAGATATTTTGGTCGTTATTTCATGAATTTGGTAAAGATCTGATTAGTAGTTTTTTGCTTCTTGAAAAATGGAATTCGGTCATATTTTTCCGAACTAAACTTTTTTCTCGATACAGACAAAGTCGCGCGATTTAACTAGTTTATAAACTAATTCTCGATTTCCACAAACTTTCTTCACCTATAACTACAGTTAGTCACAACAATGTTATTAAAATTATGAAACGTGCAAGCGGATGTTGGTGTGACGTTGGCTCCAACGTTTGCGCCAATATGCCAACACGCGCATACTGACACAGTTTTTCCGCATTAGCACACAGTCTCGCATTCCTGGCCAAGGAGCTAACATAACTGTCCACATACATACATATATTAAACATTACTTCTATTTATATTATTAGGAATGAGCTCATGTGGATGAAAATTACATATTGGAGGAGCAACCCTTCGGTGTTGAAGTCCTCAATCCTTTAGGGTGTCGCGTTCACTACTGATACTAGGTATTTCTTAAATCGGTTCTCTTTTTGACCTACTTCCTAAAGAGGAGGTTATCAAGCTGACTATGTGTGTGTATAGCTTTACTTTTGGTGTACATAATCGTAAACACGTTAGACGTGCTTCTCGTGGAATGGTATATTTTCCCGATGGACCGATTCCAATATTTCATTCTTTTAAAGATGATACTTCTGACGTAATTTCATAAAAAATTGAGAAAGATCAGACAAGTAGATTTTGTGGTATTCTTGAAAAATAGAAGTCAGTCGATTAGATTTTTTTCTAAATCGTATATATCTGTTTTAGACCAACATCAAGATGTATCTTTTCTATCTTCGTCATATGTATATTATTTGGTCAACTTCAAACGAAATTCGTCAGTATTTTGATCACATATCACACCTATGACCCAGTATTGACTAGTGACCGAGCTGAATATATCACAATACGTGTGTTCCTCGTAATATAATCAATATGGTGTACACGTCGGGGACTGTTATGTACTTGTTATTCAACGGTGAACAGTCACCAGAACGGTGAACAACCATCACCTTAATGGTCACTAGTGCACTGACCGACTTCCAATATTATATTAGTTGGATTTTCATTTGTTGCCAAAAACTGTGTGCACTGATTATTATTATGATTATTTTTAAATTAATGGTTTATTGAATCTAGTTTGTATCTTATCAAGATTTGACTAGTGGTGTAGAAAATTCTACAAGTTTTCTTTAAAATAAATTATAACTATTTTGTTTCTTTGTATCAAATATACTAATATTTAATTTATTTTGTTTCAGTTTGAGCAAGACTATAGAAAAACAAGTGAATATGTACAAGTGTGTATAATCTTAGTGTTGTGTGTATAATGTGAGTGTCGGACGGATGTGACGTCGTGTAGTGAGAGAAAACAAAATGGCCGCTGTCACAAGATGGCGGAGGAGGCCCTGCAGTGTTGTACTGCTGATTATATTCATACACGCTGCTGCTGGTGAGTTCGATATCATTCTAATTAAATAATATAGTAGCTTTGTTTCCCACCACAATCGAAAATGGTTTTTCAAATTGTGAAATCTTGTTCATTAAAAATACCTACACATTTTTTATTGCGACACACACAAGCACACACACAAACAAACACAAGAATTAGATCGTTTAGTATGAATTCGGAAAAAAGTAAATATTGGAAAAGGTTTAAACTAAAATCCCCAACTCTCTAAATTATTACTGTTTGTTCTATACAGTGCAGTGGACTGAAATGGGCTAATATCTCCACCCAAAATCCCGATCCGGTGATTTGGGAGTTGAGGATAAAATATGTGGGAGTTGAACCTCAGTAAAACCTCCAACCGCTCGCGTCCGAACCCCGGCTGAGGCCAGAACCTAACACGTGGTTTTGAGGGACGACGAGACGCGTTACGCTCTCGGCACTATTTCCCGTCGCGCCGTCCCGCTAATACAGCTACAACAATTATTGAAATATCTTCATTTTCCGTCTCCGTAGTATTACACAATATCTAGACTTCAGACTTACATAACGAACAAAAACTATTTCCGTTCACTTGTAACTAGTGACGTCACATCCTATTGCAATTACTTCCAACAACCTTATGACGTATGGCTTCTGTACAAATACTCGCTAAAAAGTGAAACGCTTTTAATATTTTTCCATTACTTTGTGCCAGTTTTTATGAATCGATTTGAATGTTTTTTTAATTATTGAAAGAATAATTAATTAATACAGTGTTGTCTACTGAACTTGCATACCTACAACTTTTTAGGAGTCATTACAAATTATTGTTTTATTTTATTGTAATGTTACCAACAATTTGATTGTAATTGACTTCTGTAATATTATCAAGAGATACTGCCTACTCATCAGTGGCGTGCAGTTCATACATCACTTATCAAACCTATCAAATTGGTATCAAAAATAACAATAAAAATTATTAAAAATCGATTAAATATATTTAACACTTATCACGCTTATTATTTGTGTGTATTGAGCGTAATAAAATTGATTGTAAGATGTGAATTTGTAAAATATTATTATTACACGCCACCGCAACTAGGGAGTAGCGGTGGGGACCTACGACTTATTTTTAAGGAATAACTTTAAATGGATTGTGTGAAAGAAGATATGAAAATTTGCGGCGTGACAGGACTTATGTCAGAACAGGAATGAATGGAGAGAGAAAACATATTGCACCGACCACATCTGAATGGGATAGGGTTAAGATAAAGAAGAAGAACTTTAAATCTCACTTATAAAAGGAAAAAGCATTTTTAAAATTTAACAAAAACAATTTAACAAAAACAATAAAGTAAGGGTCGATCACCTGATATTAATATATTTACGGCTACAGAACATCCTACACGTTGTGAGTTGTTTCACCATTTTCATAATGTTTCTGTATTTAGGTATATTGACACCGGTGCAAATCATTATTGTCACGGTGTGAGCACAGAATAATAACTTAAACAGAAGTAGAGTTAATATACAGAATAAAAGTAGTTATAAGTTGTATGTTGACAATTAGTTATTCACCCCAGTTCCGCTGGTACAATATTGCAGAGGAATTAGGAGTATTAGGAATGTTTTGACAAAAGTTATGGGGATGTAGAGTATTGTAGAGCTCTTGCTGTCCATTCAAATGAACTATTGGTACATAGACCTTCTGTTTTCTACGATAATTAGCGAGAACATTTCAATGATTTGGTGAGGGGGTATCTTCCCTTCCTAGTAGATGATGTAGCGGATCTGTAAGTCAAAAAACTTGATCTGTTTCATTAAACGGTCAACATGCGTTTTCGCAATGTACAAAAACTGACATTCGTAACATAGGACCACCTACCACTGTTTAATGGGCCAAACAAAGATTCCGTGACTTTTTATAAGCGACAAATTTTGCTTTATTCGATTTAATGCTCACAATCCATTATGTAAAGTTTAAAATGCAACGCTGCTCAATAAATCGTTTAAATAAGACCAACAAAATACTCTGCGTGACGTAATTGTATTCCGTATTCGTTCATAAAAGCGATTTGCATGTAGATTGAGTTCTGTTTAGTTGTTTTGTTGTGTGAGCCTGCTCAGGAGAACGACCTGGCCTTGAAGTGACGCATCGAAGCAATAAAAACCAAACCCTGGCTGAGGCCTGAACCTCGTGCTGTGTTCTGTCCTCAGCCAGGGTTCGGACGCTGAGTGTGAGAGGTTGGAGGTTTTAGTGCGGTACAAATCCCACATATCCAGCCAGCGGGGCCGGTGGGAATGAGTTAATTACATCCGAATTAAAAAAGTTTCAGTATGTTAAGCTCTCTTTACGCGAGGTTTAAGAAAAGTCCTATATGGGTAGGTGATAGATAACAGCCCCTCATTGCCCTGCAGAGGTTCATGAGCGCCGGTAAAGGGGCTCCATCAGATGGGCTGTAAGTTCAATTATCTATCTTGCAAAAAAAAATGAAGTTGTTTCTCGTAACTTCTTTCAGTATCTCTTTGTAACTGTATGCAGTACCTAATATATTAATTGAAAAGACGTAACAATACCGAGATAGAGCTGGAACAGTAGTGAAAGTGCGATCGACCTGTCACTTCAATACACTCGTCCTATTGTTCTCCGTACGTACACCACGAGCTCTAAAGAGGTTGTTGGCCTTACCGACTTCCTACAAATTACTTACAATAAAGTTTAAACTTTGCAAAATTTGACAAAAATTATCGAATACAATTTAATTGACAGACGAAAATGTTTATTGACAATAATATTGCATGTGTATGGACACGCTATCTTGATCAAGTCGTATGTCAAACACGTGGAAAATAAATCTAAATAAAGAATGCTAAAATACTAAAAGATTTTTTACTGTTTAACAAAAAACTGATAAAGTTTTTTACATTCCAGGCTACGAAGAACTGTACACAGTATCGCAGCTCTCGCCAAAGTCTGACAGCATAGAGCACTTACCATCAGACGCCGTGCTGCAGACCAGCCAACCCGACCCGCCCTTCAGGATACAGCCGAGCCAGTACGACGACTATGACGTCATACCGCCCAGTGACGTCATACACGAACAGCAAGCAGAGGACCATGTCATCGTGGCCAGGTCCGCCGAGCCCGAACCCGCCACCAGGGAGTCTCGATCCATCAACGTCGACGAAATAGTCTCCTCCAACAACGAAATAGACAACGAATTAGAGGTTCACAATAAAAGAAAATACTACGACATTCACCCCACCAAGACTGTGGATTATTATTATAGCGACGATGACGTCATCCTGTCCTCTGAGGGGTTTGGGGACAGACTGGACTTCAAGTATCCGGGGGAAGGGCAGCGGGTCCCGAAGGCGCGTGCACTGGCGCCGACAGGACCCAGGATCCGGGCCACTGCAGTGCAGCCTCTGTTCGCCACGGCCAGCCCCCGCGAGGAGCCCCGACAGAACACAGAGATACAGAACATCATCACTGGCATAGTGAAGCTCCTTAACGGGAACGTCAACGTCCAGGCCAACACTCAGCCGCTGAACGGACGGCCGGGCAGACCCATGGCGTCCAGGATCAACAACAGGGGACCTCCTCGCATCTCCGACCTGCCCCCCGACTTCGACAAGTTGATAACGCCGCCCCCGCATCCGTTCTTACCGACCAAGATCCCTCCCCCGTACCCGTTCGATCGGCCGCATGGGGTCAATTTACCAGATCAAATTGCGCCTCCGATGAGTCGGCCGGGGATCCGTCGCCCGATGCCGCCCTGGCAGAGACCCAGACCTCGCCCACCCAATTGGAAACCGAACCCGAAGCTCCCCGTCTACAAACCAGTACAGATCCCTCAGGACCTCATCGGGGAGCTGTCTCTGGAAGACTTCAAGCCTGACAACGAAACCTCACAGACTGGTCAGGATGAGATCACACTGACGCTGCCCGATCTCAACTCGACAGAGGAAAAAGACGAGCCGAAACCGGAAGTTCCTGAAACGACTTCCTCCACGACTTCGACGACAACCACCACGACGGAAGCTCCCACTACCACTAGTACCACAACCACCACCACTACCACAGAAACACCAACCACCACTACAGAAAAGGCCACCACCACAGAACAAACCACCACCACCACCAGTGAAAAACCAACTGAAAAACCTACTACAGAAAAAACGACAACCACAGAAAAGGTGACTACAACTTCAGAAAAACCTGAGAAGCCGCTCAAACAGGAGAAAGATAAAAAGAAAGAAACAGCTCTGTTAGAGAAGGACAAAAAACATAAACTGGAAGACAAGGTGGCGAATAAGACGAGTAAGAACGAGACGGCATTCGATCAGATAGTGCAGCCTTCAGTTCCCGAGGTGGCGAGTTCTTCTGTGTCTCCCACTCCCACGGAGGGGCTGCTGTCCCACGCGCCCAGCGTTGTACAACCCAGCGTGGACATCGAGAGCTCTTCTATTAATTCACAACCAATACCACGTAAGTAAAAACCTTGTAACTTATGTTAAGACATAAAAGTATTAAGATTTTTTTTATCTCATGCATGACAGCCCTACGTAAGGTTGACATGATGAAGATTTAAAGCACAGAATACTGATTTTACAGAAGTAAGACCTCCATTTCAGTTGCTACCCACACAGGCATAGTATTAGAATGACTCTCACATGAAACACTTTTCAGTATAATTACCTCCTGTTTTTCTATGACATCTAATTGGCAAATTATAATAGGGCTGGCAGTAAAATCATGTCAACATAAAAGTATTTTTATACTTGTTTCTTTTATAGCCTCGTAGTCACACGAGTAAAGGCGCTACTTGATAATAAGCAGTCACCGTCGGTCATGGACCTTTGCAGGAAGCCGCTTTCTACGACCTATCTGATCTACCTTTATAGTTTTTCAAGCTAATTTAACATTATAATTTGTAGCATCTCAAGACACACAGTACCAGTACCGTCCCCGGCCCGGCATCGTACTAGACGACCCAGAGTTCAAGCCTCACGGGCGCCCCCACCACCGCCCTCACCGCCCGGACGCTCCCGTCATCACCGCGCAGAGTACCCTACCTCCAGGGTACGGGGAGATCTTCGATGTCACTGTGTCTGCTATACAGGGGCCGGGGGACAATGGGGGGTCTGGTGAGTTACTTTAGACTTTACTAGCTGTCCTCATTGTGCTGTTTCGAGTTCTTATTGTGTTTCTTCTTATAGTAGTACGGGATCCGGCTGCGAAATTAGTTCATTAATAATGTAGATTGATAAGATTTAATTTTTAAGTATTTTCACAGCTAGGAGAAGTCAATTTTCATCAGGTGCCAATTAGAAAATGGCCGCCAGTATTATTAATTAAATTATTATTAATTTACTTTAAGGAAGGCATTTCGTTTACATCGTATGGAAATAAAACCTACACCACTTCACAATAGTGTATTCAAGGGATCTGGAAAGTTATAGTTGCCGCTGATCGCTTAGCCGCAAACTCCAAGCAGCCAGGTGTACACAGGTTTATTTTTGTTCAATCTTTTCGTTTATAATGTATACTCATTTTATTTATACCAAATTAAAGCTATTTTTTTTTTCATTTCAACTATATAAAGTTGCCTTTTCAAAAAAAAACCGCAAATCACAGTTGCCTACCCTAAAAGATGCTAGGTATTAAAAATAAAGTGACAGAGAGCGAGCGTACGACGCTACTTGTTAGACAAGGATGCGAAATGCCAGCTAGATGTGTTTGTTTGTTTGGATGCTCCGATGAGCTTTAGAAAATGAATTCAAAATTTTCCTACCAAATAATAGTTTTGTTATCTACTTTCAGTAATAACTCCTTAAAAGTTTAATTTCTTGCAAAATATATATTTAAATATTTTATTATTATCATTGATTGAATATTTAATATTGTATATTAATTAAATATTATTTTGTTTAATATCGATGCTTAATCCGTTGCAATTTTGGAGCATTTGAGTTCAGTAAATTGTATTATGATTTAGATCGTTGCTTGAGAACTCTATTTATCGGAGCATGCGCAATAGCTCAAACAAACACATCCAGCTGGCATTTCGCATCCTTGTCTAACAAGTAGCGTCGTACGCTCGCTCTCTGTCACTTTATTTTTAATACCTAGCATCTTTTAGGGTAGGCAACTGTGATTTGCGGTTTTTTTTTGAAAAGGCAACTTTATATAGTTGAAAAGAAAAAAAAAATAGCTTTAATTTGGTATAAATAAAATGAGTATACATTATAAACGAAAAGATTGAACAAAAATAAACCTGTGTACACCTGGCTGCTTGGAGTTTGCGGCTAAGCGATCAGCGGCAACTATAACTTTCCAGATCCCTTGAATACACTATTGTGAAGTGGTGTAGGTTTTATTTCCATACGATGTAAACGAAATGCCTTCCTTAAAGTAAATTAATAATAATTTAATTAATAATACTGGCGGCCATTTTCTAATTGGCACCTGATGAAAATTGACTTCTCCTAGCTGTGAAAATACTTAAAAATTAAATCTTATCAATCTACATTATTAATGAACTAATTTCGCAGCCGGATCTTAGACCATAGCTAGTGGCAACTTTTGGGTAGGTATTTGAGGCAAGCTGAAAACTAGGTACATAGCATAGTCCGATATACCCCAAGTCGGAAATGTAGACCTGGCTGCGGAGTAGCGGACTAGCTCTTGGACTATTAACATTAAATTGAAAACCTCTAATCAGTATCCTCAATATGACAGAGCTTTTTCTTTCATCATACATAATTCGCAACTGTTCTTCATCGTAATGAATTATGAATATGTATTTCGATTTTTTATCTATCTAGTTCCACCTATAACTATGTATGAACATAGAATAGATTTGTAACTACAACGTCAAACTGGGGGTATACAGTTTTGTTTTCCTTAAGTAAGGGAGTAATTTGCGTCAAAAACATATTTTTTATGTGGTCAAGTTTGATAGCTAACCTGTGAAGCGGTGCCGGACACAAGGCACTGCACAAAAGCCAATTTTGGTTACTTCCCTGTTGAGTTGTTATTATTTGCTTAAAGTTCACATAGAAAACGTACGCGTGGGGGGCGCGGGGGGCGCGGGCGAGCAGGACATCATAGTGTCACCGAGCGGCACCGAGGGGTTCGTGTCCATCGACGGCAAGCGGACCTACCTCAACCTGTTCGATACACCAACACGGGTCGAGCCTGGGGTGGTGGCCACCAGCAGTGCTGTGCATGGTAACTTATATGCTACTTTGCGCTTGCTACTTTTAGTTCGTTTAGTGAAGTAGCAATTATTTTACATGTTAAATTTTACCAGTAGTGATTTTTAAAATAATCGTCAGTAATTCCGTAATTCCAGACTACGATCTCTGACAAAGTAATTTATGATGATGATGCACCTACGATGAGATCTCTTTTACAAAATTCTCATTTTATTTAATACGACAACTCGTAACAAAATCAAAGTGTGACAAATGAAACTTGATCAAAAAAAATCCGATACTACAATAAAATGAGATATTACATTTCCCAACATGCACACATTTTATAAACAAATGCAAAAAATATTATAAACATACACTCTAATAAAATCATGTTTGTATTGACATTACAATGAGATAGCATGTGAAATTTAACATGCTACTTATGAGATGTTCCACTCCGATGTACATGACGAAACAATTTTAAGTCTAGTCACAATTTTACTCCTATTTCAGGTCTACCCTACACACCACAATCACCCCGACCAAACATTCAAGATAGCCAACACAAACACGGCCAACACCCATCACAGAACCAACACCCACCACACGACCAACATCCATCACACGGCCAACATCCAACGTTGGGCACAGGCGTGGCCATACCTAGTGACGATGTACCCCAAGTCCCCGTGAGAAGGCCCGTCATGCACCGACCTCAAGGGTACAGGAAACCGCAGCCTACTGTGAGGTTTGTACAAATTTATTAACTGGAAAATCGGTGTTTGTCTGGTAGCGCCATCTATTAGTGACATTTGATAGACACTGTTTATCTTCTCCGATAACAGATGGCGCTGTAATGTAAAATTGCATTTATCTAATTTGACCCTTTAAATGTAGCCTAATTGTAGGTATAATCCATCACTGAATGGGTGACTTTATATTCTCCAATATGAAGGTTTCCTTCCGATGTTTGCCTTCACCGTTTTTAGCCAGTTGTGTTGTGATTGTGTAAATTGTATAGTAAATAACATAATTATTTTGTTTTCAGGATTGACACATGTATAGTGGGCGATGACTCGACGTGTGATGTCGCACAAAACGAACGATGTAGAACAGAAGCGGGTATGTACAATTTTTTTATTGCCTCATAGGCAGACGAGCTGACGGGTCACCTGATCATAAACGGTTACCGTCGTTCATGGTCACCTCTGCAATGTGAGAAGTTAAACTGCGGGACCGTTTGTTTGGGTTTAGGGTCTAGAGTTCGTCTGACCAGCTTCCGAATCCATCCTCAGATCAGCGCCATTTTGTCATATTATTGTATTGTCACGCGATATACATCTGCGTGCAAAATGTGCAGCTCAATCGGAAACTGTAAAGTTTGTCAAATTCAACTAGCAAGATTCTATCCGAACTTACATAGTTACGTACATACCACCATCACTGTCAAACTAGTTTATTAAACTAATTGCTTGATTTAAATAACAAAGTAGTATCCTTCACAATAAACACGGCCCTCGGCACAACGTGTGCATCGGGCGACTGTCGACTAACGAATGTCCTTTCGAATGGTGAATGTCGTTTTTGGAGGGATGACTGGTGACGTCACACAAGTTGCACATGGTGTTTACAAGCGTTTGTCGGTGCCGCCGTCACATACATAGTTACATCCAGTGCAAGTTAATGTAAGTAAAAAGCCATAGTTTGCTTCAATGAAGATGTTTCTATGTGCAGGTATATCTAGTTGCGGGTGTCGCGCGGGCTGGGGGCGGCGCGTGGCCCGGGACCCGTGTCGCCGCGTCGTGTCGCTGCTCCTCACGCTGCGGGTGGACCGCCTCTACGACAACAAGGTAACACTAGCCTGACTATGACAAATGTCACTAGATGGCGCGACTGTGACGTATGCTTGGAGAAGTTCACTATCCCTTTGATTAAACACCTTTTTAAAAAAACATAAAAAGTTTGCTCTAAATATTTCAATGCGAAATTTTAATAAAACGACATTTTTCAAATTGTACCAAATTTAAATAAGTAGTGTAATTTCAGATAACCTGGGATCCGAAGTACACCGACAAAGACTCTGAATTCTATCAACAACTCAGCTATGAAGCGCTCAGAGCGGTAAGAAATTTCTTTTAATTAAATAAAAATGTACCTAATCTTAAACGAGCTAAAAACTCCCCCTACAACTAACCCCATCTGTTGACTACAATACTACAACTGTGTACAACTATTGCCATCTGTTATCGAGATCACTACAACTGTGTAAAACTAGCGCCATCTGTTATCGATATCACTACAACTGTGTACAACTAGCGCCATCTGTTATCGAGACCACTACAACTGTGTACAACTAGCGCCATCTGTTATCGAGACCACTACAACTGTGTACAACTAGTGCCATCTGTTATCGAGATCACTACAACTGTGTAAAACTAGCGCCATCTGTTATCGATATCACTACAACTGTGTACAACTAGCGCCATCTGTTATCGAGACCACTACAACTGTGTACAACTAGCGCCATCTGTTATCGAGACCACTACAACTGTGTACAACTAGCGCCATCTGTTATCGAGACCACTACAACTGTGTACAACTAGTGCCATCTGTTATCGAGATCACTACAACTGTGTAAAACTAGCGCCATCTGTTATCGATATCACTACAACTGTGTACAACTAGCGCCATCTGTTATCGAGACCACTACAACTGTGTACAACTAGCGCCATCTGTTATCGAGACCACTACAACTGTGTACAACTAGTGCCATCTGTTATCGAGATCACTACAACTGTGTAAAACTAGCGCCATCTGTTATCGATATCACTACAACTGTGTACAACTAGCGCCATCTGTTATCGATATCACTACAACTGTGTACAACTAGCGCCATCTGTTATCGAGACCACTACAACTGTGTACAACTAGCTCCATCTGTTATTCGGTGTTGTAACTTGCGATATTTTTACTACAGATCGATTCTGCGTTCTCCATGACTCCGTTCTCTGATGAGTTTGTGAGCGGCTCCGTGAACTCGCTACACACAGACAATAATAACGATGTCTTCGTCAATTATACTATATTGGTATGTATTTATAATAGATTTTTTATTTCTTATTTTTAGTAGATTTTTATAATAATATATCTCCAAAAAATATTTGTATTAGATGCAAGAGAGCGCGGAGTCTGTCCGTCCGTCCGTAGGTCACGAGATCCAGAAGCAGCTGGTCGGCGTGCTGCGGAGACGAAACAACAACCTCGGAGCCTCCGCGCTGCATGTCCGCACTCCCGTCGGGAGCGTGCTACCTGTACACGGTCAGTAGCACGCACACACGCACACACAGGCAGACAGACACACCGACAGACATCCGCCTAACAGAGAGACATCCAGCCACACAAGTAGATATAAAGACATACAGCACCACACGCACGCAATCATACACTCAGACAAACACGTAATATATTGAAGTTCTCTATTAGTTGTGCCAAGACACTTTTGCGTTTGTTTACTTAAGCGTGACGTCACACGCGACGCCATGACGATACGGGCTGTTTTTGCGCACTATTTGAAATTAAATTCGAAAAATGGCTTGAAACCTAGTCAAGCATTGTTAATAAAATAAATAGTAAATGTGTACCCACATTATGGAAGAGGTTCTCAAAATCTTTTATCATGTCTATTGATTAGAATTATAAATTGAATTATTTTGTTGATGATAGATGTGGATGAGTGCATGTCTCCGGATCTGAACGACTGTCATCAGCTGGCCACCTGCACCAACACGTGGGGAGGATTCAAGTAAGTATGACTTCTCATATCACCTGCCAACAAACGACACCTAAATTAAATTATTATTATTAAATAAAATATAAAATTAAGTATAATATAAATCTAAACACTGGTAGCGAAAGTTATTGATCACTTATTTGTTCATTTTACATATTAAAATTTTGATACTGACAAACGCACGAGAAAAAGGGTAGAGATTTGTCCATTGTTAAGTAATCTACCCTTGAGTAAGTCTTCCCGTGATCATGGCGCTTGCAACAACGAAATATCGGAGTCGCTCATTTAATAACAATCGTGGTAAGAACTTGTTTAGTAATAGTGTAAGTGTAACATGGAATGTTTATGGCTCGTCTACTCCAGTATTATTATGTGTGTAGATGTGCGTGTCCGGACACGACCCTGGACCCGGCGGGCGAGGGCCGCGAGTGTCGCGGATGCAGCGCCGCCGTCTGCAGCGACCGCGGGGACTGCTACTACAAGCACGGACAACCCACCTGCAGGTACGCTCGCACTGTAGCGCTATCTCACTCGCACACCTGTTTGAAACATTCTTGTAACATTATGTTACACACACAAACACAGTGTTTCCTTGATACTAACCCACACTTATAACACACACACACACACGCTCAGCACACACGACTATAATGATATTCCCGTTCCTCCTCCAGCTGCAAGTCCGGGTACTACGGGTCGGTGTGCGAGGTGGACGGCGGCGTGGTGGGCGCGGCGCTCGGCGCTACGCTCGTCGCCGCGCTCGTCATCGCGCTCACCCTCGCCGCGCTGCTCGCCTGGAGGTAACCTAGCGTCGACCGAGGGCGTGCCACATCCTGAACTACTCCTATAGGAAGACATGTGCGAGGAGCCCCACCTGTAGTTGCGGGTGACGTAGGAGGCCACCGAAGTAGGCCATTGCCTAGACCTGATGACTTTCTGTGTGATCTATTATTCGCTTCGGCCAGACCGGACATACACCATCTTGCCCGGTCGGACATCTCCCTTTGGCCATAAGTCCACTGATCCCAAACATGTTATAGCACTTGTTGACGCTTGGAGGCAGTAGGAGAAGTATGTAAATTGCGAATTCTATGGGTCAATGTTCTGTGAGTGTCAGAAAAAGCGAACAAGTTTAAAATCAATTCTGCGTAGCAGTTACTCTTATAATGTAAGAGTTATAATAGTAATCTGACTGGTGCTACGCGTCGCCGCGTCGTAGCATTCCGTAGCATGACAGGATCGCACGTCGCATTTTACTTCATTTTAAAATGCTTGTTTAAAAAATTTGCTAAATTTCAACTGTGAAATAATTGCTATTTTCATACAATCAAATCGCACTAGTATATTAATTAATGTATGTATGTATGTGTATGCAGTCGCAAGTGGTCTCGTGAACAGAAGATGGTGGGATCCCCCGTGTTCAACTACATGACGGCCAACACTGTGAAGACGCCCTCTGTCGGACAACCACCCTACCAGGTACATACATACTTACTATCGTCTCACTAACTCACTCAGAGACTTAAAAATAAATAATACAAAAAGGACATGCTCGCTGAGCTTCTTGCTAGTTCTACTCAGGACGGTGGCTAAAATATATTTTTTAATTGGAGTAGCTTTTAACTTTTGACGTCAACAATTCGATCATGTATGTTTAAAATATTGAATGTTACGTGTGCAGGTGAGCATGGAGGAGCGTCTCCGCTGGGCGCACATCGCCGAGGCCATGGTGCAGGCGCAGCACTACGCGGTACGTACACGCACACACACGCACACACACACACGCACACACACACACACACACACACACACACACACACACACACACACACACGCACACACACACACACACACACACACACACACACACACACACACACACACACACACACACACGCACACACACACACACACACACACACACACACACACACACACACACACACACACACACACACACACACACACACACACACACACACACACACACACACACACACACACGCACACACACACACGCACACACACACACACACGCACCCGCGGCAGAGGTGATACTGCTACCGGGCGCGTCTCCACATGCGGATTGGAGGATGCTCGTCGTTCTTAGGAGCGGAGGGTAGGAGCGAAATAAAATAGCTCCCGTGGACAAAACACCCCAAGTCAAGACGTTAAGATACCGTGTCGAGGACTGCATGGCGCCAGGGAAGTGGCGTCGCAAACGGTTCCCCTGGGGCACCGGGTCCCCCCCCAGGCGTATTTAGTGGCCTTACTCCAGCAACCGGGGCTCTGCTGGAGTGGACGGAATATTTCCCTAGGTTCTCGTGGGAACAAAATGATTAGTCTAAATACAAACAAAAACCAAAACGATGTAAGAAGTAACAGTGGGCAGGAGGCCCAACAAGCTACAGAAGCAAGTGCAGAAATGAAAAGGACGCAAGCGTGGGAACACCTTGAGAAGTTAATTAGTGAGCTCAGGGAGTTTGTCCAACCCAAAATAAATGTCCATAAGGAGATCAAAACCAAGGTGGCCAGTATTGGCAGTGCCTTCAAGAGGTTAAAGATGTTAGAGGATGCCAGACTCACAAGCCAACCTCGAACTGTACCGACGCCAGTAATCTCGTGTACACCACCAACACCTCGGGTACGGCTCGTCACTAAGACGACTACGACGATGGACAGTGAACACGAAACTGATGTTGAGCCCGTCATTAGGGAAAAACGTGATGTTCGCAAGGCTAAACGCAAAGAGCGGACATCACCAGAATCAGGAAGCAAGAACGCGAAGAAAATGAAGGGAACAGGACCCACCCTATCCGCTGAAACACAAACACCCGACAAGACGGTATTAGAATGGCAGACGGTTCAACCTAAAAAAGGGAAGAAACAGTCTCAAAAGAAGAAACCAAGACAGTCAGTGGGAAGGCCCAACGCATTAATCGTTCGGCCGAAAGAAAAAGAGAAGTATGCGGATATACTCAGTCGGGTCAAGAAAGATATTCCTGATGAGCAAGTCCGCTCAACAGTCGATAAAATTCGTAGGACAGCGACTGGTGATCTGTTAATTATCCTTACCAAAGAGAGCACAGACAAAGGACATGGACTCCAAAAAACTATTGCTAAGCTACTTGGGAATGAAGCTGAAGTGATAAGCAAGGGACCGCAAGAAGAACTTGAGATACGAGACCTCGATGATACGACGACTAAAGAAGATGTTCTCGAAGCCATACAGAAGGCGGCTGAAGATGAAGAATTGACGCTGGATGTCGTCAGATCATTGCGCAGGGCTTATGGCGGTACACAGACGGCATTAGTGACACTTGCACCGCTAATAGCGAAGAAAGTCTTGGGAGAACACGGTAAAATCAGAATAGGCTGGGTCAACTGCCGAATAAGAATCGTGGACAGACCAACCAAGTGTTTCAGGTGCTGGCACTATGGACACCTTGCCGCTAAGTGTAAGAGCAACGTGGACCGGTCCAATCTCTGCGCCTGTTGTGGAGGACAGGGACATAAAGCTGCCACCTGTAAAAAAGACCCTCGATGTGTTTTATGCCTCGAAATAGGCAACACAAAAAATTGTGACCACATTGCTGGTAGCAGCAGATGTCCAGTATATAAAGAGTCATATCAGAAGGTGCGAAAAAAGAAACAGTTATGAAGGTACTACAACTAAACCTTAATCACTGTGAGGCTGCACACGATTTGCTCATGCAGACCGTACGGGAAATTAATCCAGACCTTGTCCTGATTTCGGAGCCATATAGACACGTCACAACGCAACCATGGGAAACAGATAGTACTGCCAAAGCTGTGATCTGGGCCTGTGGCCGATGTTCCTTTCAGAGTTTGTCTAATAACAAGGAAGCCGGTTTTGTCGTTACAAAATTTGACGGAATTCATGTCTACAGCTGCTATGCCCCACCCAGCCTTTCGCTTGACGAGTTCAAGGACCTTTTAGATCGGTTGACCGAAGATGCGAACCAATACTCCCCGATTGCAATTGCAGGGGACTTTAATGCCTGGGCAGTCGACTGGGGTAGTAAGGAGACAAACGCACGAGGAAAAGCGCTATTAGATGCAATGTTCAGTCTGGATGTAGTGCTGCTAAACAGTGGAAATAAACCTACGTTTGTCCGAGGAGAAGCAAATTCCATCGTTGACCTTACTTTCGTCTCCAGCAGCCTAGTTAAGGGAGCCTTCTCTTGGGAGGTAATGGATATTTACACAGCCAGTGATCACTGTGCTCTGTTGTGGGAAGTATCCTTCGGACAAGGCTCTAGAAGAGTGGATGGGAACACTAAGGCTTTTGGCTGGAAGACAGGTGCCTTCGACCCGCAAGTCTTCATGGTGGCTCTAAATACCGAACCAATCAAGGATGGAAATGCTGAAAACATGACGAAACACCTGATGAAGAGGGTCGCAGAAGCCTGCGACGCTACCATGCCGAGGAAACGTACGTTGGCTGGTCTTCCATCCATATATTGGTGGAACGAGGTGATCGGTACCCTCCGAAAAAAATGCCTTAAGGCGAGAAGAGCAGCACAACGCCGTAGAAAAAAACCAGGCTATGAGGAACTGGCAGCAGTGTATAAAGAGACTCGTCTGACTTTAAATAAAGCCATCAAAGATAGCAAAAGACGATGCTGGAATGAATTGATTCTCGAAGTAGATGATGACCCGTGGGGCAGGCCGTACAAGGTAGTCATGACTCACCTGAAATGTCAACCAATGCAATCGCCCACTTGTCCCAAACTTTTGGATAAGATTGTTGCCACACTGTTTCCACACCAGATGCAATTGCACCAGGTAGAACAATATGAAATAGGAGAAATTCCACCTATAACTGAAGCACAACTGCTCGAAGCCTGTTCTAGAGTAGGAAATACGAAAGCTCCGGGCCTAGACGCAATCCCAAATGTTGCACTTAAAGCTGCCATTAAAGCAATGCCTGCAATATTTCTTGACGTCTACAACAAATGCCTTAGAGAAGGAACCTTCCCATCGATGTGGAAACAGCAGAGGTTAGTCCTCCTCCCCAAAGGCAAGAAACCTCCGGAGGAACCAACATCCTATCGTCCGCTCTGCATGCTGGATACAGCTGGCAAAATCCTCGAACGCATACTACACGAGAGGATCGAGGCAGTAGTCGAACCGCTGCTTGCAAGTAACCAATACGGCTTTAGGAAGGGGCGCTCTACATTGGATGCAATTAGTGTTGTCGTCAATACAGCCAAAGACGCAATCGCCGGAACTCGATGGAAGGGAGGTACGAAAAAGTACTGCCTGGTGGCAACGTTAGATATAAAAAATGCCTTCAATTCCGCCAAATGGGACTGTATTATGAAGGCTCTCTACGAAATGAAGGTACCAGGATACTTGCGAAGGATGGTTGCAAGTTACTTCGATGACAGGATCCTAAAATATGACACAAGTATTGGCCCGAAAACTTACTATGTCTCTGGAGGGGTACCCCAGGGCTCAGTCCTTGGTCCACTCTTGTGGAATATTATGTACGATGGACTACTGAAGGTACAACTTCCAAAAGAGGTCAAACTCGTGGCATATGCTGATGATGTGGCCGTAGTGGTGGTAGCAAAACATCTCGAAGAAATCATCTTTGCTTTTGATACTGCTATCGAAAAGATTAGCCTCTGGATGAATACAGTTGGCCTACAACTAGCAGAGCATAAGACTGAGGCAGTACTCATAACCAGCAGGAAGCGGTTGGAAACCATTACACTGCAAGTCGGAGCACATGAAATCACGTCCCAGCCTTTTCTACGGTATTTGGGAGTTATGATTGATGCCCGACTCAGCTTCAAACAGCAGGCACAGCACGTGGGTGCCAAAGCGTCGGTGGTCAGAGCCAAATTATCAAGGCTCATGCCCAACATAGGAGGCCCGAAGCAGACAAGGAGGGTGTTGCTGACATCTGTAGTAACATCCATACTTACTTACGGAATCCCCATCTGGGCCGATGCGCTTAACATACAGGAAGCTCGAAGGAAAATTGCGCCAGTATACCGACTGAGTGCTTTAAGAATCGCCTGCGCTTTCCGCACTGTATCGAACGACGCGGCGAACGTTATTGCAGGGGTGCTCCCAATTGAAGTACTAGCCGAAGAACGGAGAGCCATTTACCATCGCAAAGCAACGACCACCTTGAGCCCTGGAGAACTCAACAAGGAAGAACGGCTGAATAGCATACGACGTTGGCAATCGAAGTGGGATACCAGTACAAAAGGCAGATGGACCTACCGTCTCATTCCACAAATAGATGTTTGGTTGAATCGTGAGCATGGAGAGCCCAATTACTACCTGACCCAAATGATCTCAGGACATGGCTGCTACCGGGCATATCTTTACAAATATAAGCACGACGTATCTCCATTGTGCCCGTCGTGCACAGGAGTTGAGGAAGATGCAGAGCACGTATTCTTCACGTGTCCACGTTTCGACCTGTTACGCAGTACCTGGGCAGACGCCTTGTCGAAGCAGGTCCAACCAGAGACTTTGACAGAGGCTCTGCTCTCATCGGAGAAAGCATGGCAGGCGACAAGTGCATTTGCGACGGAAGTCCTCAAGGAACTCCGTCGGTTGGAAAGAAAGCGGTCGGAAAACAACAAACCATCTGACAATAGCGCGACGGAAGAGCATTAGCTAGAGCCTCCCTCCACGAAGTAATGCCTAGCGGCGGTTCCGTGGAGGAAGAGGAGGTTGGCGCCAGAGGAGGTTTTTAGTCGGTATGGGTATGGTATATATCTTAACACCGAGTCCGACATACCAGGTTAAAACCTGATGATACGCAAAAAGTATTTTTCGTCCAAACCTCTGGAAGGAAAAAAAAAAAAAAAAAAAAAAAAAAACACACACACACGCACACACACACGCACACACACACGCACACACACACGCACACACACACGCACACACACACGCACACACACACACACACACACACACACACACACACACACACACACACACACACACACACACACACACACACACACACACACACACACACACACACACACACACACACACACACACACACACACACACACACACACACACACACACACACACACACGCACACACACACACACACACACACACACACGCACACGCACACACATTGAATGTAACAGTGGTGATAGTACAAGTTAATGTATTAAATAATAAAGTCGCATTATAATAACGAACACATTCACACATTTAGAAAATAATATAAGACTAGATCAAAGATCACGTTGTAATATTACTCATTTTTACTTAAGTAACTAAAATCAAAATAAAAAGCGATCCACGCTTTTATTGTGTTGATTCAATCTGTTTCAATCAGAAAATGACCTACCTATAGCTATAAGTATACTGCATATGTCCCAGGGCGACGCAACAATGGCCACTCGTCCATCCTCGGCCATGTTCGGGGGCTACCCCACCCTGCCGCCGCCCGTCCCCATGCCCAGGTAACACTCTATAATAGATGGCGCTACTTGTAATATAACTCTCGCTTTTGTAATGTATGATCTGAGTATTGTTTGTTTAGATGTTAAATATATCACTAGATGACCGCACAACTTTGAGTCGCAAAGAGGGTCGACTTATATTGGTGATGTAAGCGCCGAAAAATGTGTTTTTTTTTTTTTTATTGCCATGTAGGCAGATCGTAAGATTTTTTCAAAACGTCAGTTTTTCGAAATGACTGTTTTTTTTTTGTTTCAAGACACACAAACAAGTCTACGGTCTACCTGATGGTAAGTGATTACCGTCGCTCACGAACCTCTACAATGTAGTTTTAATTATTTAACCATATATAGAGACAGACAGCGTGAAGCGACTTTGTTTTATACTATGCAGTGATGTGTAACACGTGTGTGTAGGATGGGAGTGAACACTGTGACGTCACGCGCCAACACCGCCGCCTCGCATCACAACATATACGGTCAGTACATACGTACAGGATATATTATATATTATACAGGGGGATCTTTTACAGATACTTCTAGTGTTCAAACTAAACAACACACTCCAAAGAAACATTCATTTATTTTCGACAAGAGACAATTGCATTTAAACGTACTAAAATTTTAGACATTTTATTTTACACCAGAAGTCGATACTTTTAAAATTCTAATAACCACACCATGTATACAACTTCAAACTCAATTTAAAAATATTTTTTAGTAAATATTCAGTTTTCAAGCACATTTTCTGTAAACCAACACACACGCAACAGTTTATTGTATGGTCATTATTAATTACATCATCAGGGTACACCCATCACGTGGAGTCCTCGAGTTCTGAAGCATCAAGTCACGTGCAGGATCGCGCGGACCTCCTCGTGCCCAGACCCAAGTCACGAGCACGGAGCATGCATGTGAGTACACGACCTTACACACAATAAACATATACAACAATATACTTTGCATTTAGACTCACGAAAACACCAGGTATGAGTCGAACGAAGAACTAACGTCATAGTAATTAACATACTACAGGAACAACCATAGAATATCCAACGTCTACACATGTTGTAGACGTTCCTGCACACAGTAAAGTCACATCGACAACTACTATACAATATGTAACAAAAACCCTGTTGTTGCTTGTACCCACAAATTAAGATTCGGCAGAAGTGAGTACAGCTGTGTATGAGACTGCGTAATGGGGTAGGGTAGGGTAGGGTAGGGACGCGGGGCGCGTACCAGGCTGTGCCAGGCGTTTGTAGGCTATTTTAAAATCATATATTCTAAACATTTTTTCGAATGTGTCGATTTTAATTGCTATTTGATTTTGACCCCTAGCCTAGCCAATGATTGTTTTTTTTTTAATTATAACTTCATTAATGCGGTGCCTGTAATCAAGTGTATATGTCCCTAAAAGGAACAACAGGGTTTTTGTTACATATTGTAGAAGCAACCATAGACACAGATCAGTAACCCGTGACCATCACAACAGAATCAGAACAACATCTATTACGACGTGGACTACGAGAACGCTCCGGAGCCGCTGTACGGCGCCAAGGGCATCCCTCTCTCCACCTACACCGTCAGCCGCGGACCGCCCTTCTACAGGACATGACATCACACACATCTCATTACATAGATTATATCAAAACTTATAACGAAGGGGAAGCCGACCGGAGTGAGGTTATGTAGAGAGTTGCCACGGGCATGCTGGTGACCATCGTGCTACCTAATCGACAGTAACCGCTTACCAACAGGTGGACTTTAAACACGTTTGTCTGCTGAATGCTCAATAAAAAAAGTAAGCGTAATCGGCATACTTGTAATTGTCTTCACTTGTCAGTGATGTTGTTTCCCGATGTTGATGTTCCGCGGTGTATGATCGCCCCACAACGACACATTGTATATAACACTGCATTTATATCGACACTCTATGTGATTTCTAGTACTTAGTTATATGACAATAATGTATATAGTTTAGGTATATTATTATGTGATGTATTTACATCGATTTTACACTTATAGAATTCCTTTATAGTGTGTAAATTCATTATTTTGAGAAATAATAGCATCTAATATAGATGATGAGTTTTGTTCAATATAACTCTTAGTTACGCAATACTATTGACAATATTTGTATGTGTGTGAGGAGCTTAGTGTCGTGATTTTGAATGTTATTAATAAAATATTTATTTATTTACACTTATTTTTTAAAAATATAATGTAAAAAATAAGTGTAAATAAATGAATACAGGATAAAAATTGTTAATATTCTAGTAATTGCCAATATTATTGACAATAATATTGTTTTTCCGTTCATACTCGAATTTAAAATGGTGCATTAAATGAAACTCAGAGTCAAATAAACTAAGTTTTATAAACATTATTATGTAAAAAGACGTTTAGTCAATTTGGTATCGAAGTAATATATTATACAACGAAGAGTGTAAAATGAACATAAAATCGAATAGTTATTATATTAAGTAGATTTCAATATATTTTGTAAGATATTTTAGATTTAACTTTTATATTTTGATTGCAATATTATAAAATAAATGTAATTGTGTATAGATGGATGCATTTATAATTCAAATGTTTATAGTTATGATTTCAGAGTAAGTTATGATTCCTTTGTTTGAAATATTACTGTTATATTAATATTAACGATAGAGATAAGATAATTCTTCAGCAAATAGCAAAAATGTTTTTGTTTGCATCTATCGTTTGGATGTGAAACTATTTATGACCGAAGCTCAATTTTAAAAAGAATCTTATTTTACTTCTGCTTTCAGAAACCATTTAATATGTTTTTATTGTTTATAGTCAGTGTATAATATGAAATATATAAATACAAAGAAGCTATTGTTTTATTTGTCAAATGAAACTCTTTAGTATTTAAGACACTTTTATTTTTCAGTTCTTTTCTAAATACAAAATAATGTTTATATTAAACATATTATCATGTTGTGGCACGTATATTTAGATCATTAATTCTTTTTTCATAAGTTTTCTGCAAAAAAGTTTTACAAAAAATAAATAATTAGTGCTTAAACATAAATTACAAGCTAATAAATGCATTTCCGAGTATTTAACTCAAGCAACAAACTTAACGTCAATTTGAGCAGAGTTCGTGTGTATTTATTATAATACTTAATCTACATAGTTTCATGCAATATTCTTACATTTAATATTAAATGCCATTCCTAAGCTCTCACGGGAGTCAATTTTCTTAAATTATATTCTAAAAAGATCTCAATAAGGTTTTAAATCTGTAGATTCATAAGTAGAATGTTTTTCTTCAAAAGTATTGAAGATTCTAATTTAGTTTTAATTCATCTCAAGGACTTATTTCTTAGTTGTTGTAAAGTAGTGTCGCGTGAGATCTGTTATTGAGAGTAGTGTCGTGTGGGTATGAGTGGTGTCACTTGAGATAGCAGTTGTTGAGCACGTTGTAGTTGAACCGGTAGCCGGCCTCGGGGATCTCGTCAGTCACGAGGTTGTCGCTGCGGAAGTGCACGTATAGAGGACCGGGGGGGATCGCTGAAATAATACATAATATTATAGTTACAACAATATCATATTATGTCTAATGGCACGTGTCTATATTGATTCGTCAGCGTCCAACACACGTACATAACAAGTGACGGTGACGGCTGATTCAAATGAATGTTGGAAGTGGCAGGTCATCCCACACAACCCCGTGCTGTGTTTTGACCTAAGCCAGGGTTCGGAATATAGGTAAGTTGTAGGAAGTTTTAGTGCGGTTCGATTCCCACAAAGTCCACCTGCAGGGAAAGTTCGACAAATTTCTTGTTCTTATCGGTCCGCAATCTAAATACATTACAATTCAAAAGTGAAAGCTTATACCGGACTGTAAGGATACTTGGTTCTATTCATTAATATGATAAGCTGAGTACCTACTGAATGTAAGAATTGAACAATGATCAATGACGACCCGGAGTAAATTAGCACAGTAAACTACAAGATGTCTGTCTATATGTGTTAAGGGTATGCCTGTCTGTATATGTGGGTATGTAAGACTCACATGCTATGATCTGGTTGGCGGCGCTGTTCCCGCAGAACTTGGAGCCGCGCAGTCCGTCGGCGGTCTCGGCCTCCGGGATGAACAGGTAGTCCTCGGACTGCGCCGCGCCCTGCGTCACCGGGTTGATCTGGCAGTCCGTGTCCAGGTGCAGGTTCTCACTCTCGCGGTATGCCAGCTCGAAACTAGCTGACGTTACCCTGGGAACAACGTATACACTTGAAATGTGTGCCTTACTCTCAGACATCAATGAGATATATGAGAGACCTAAGACGGTATAAGGTCGTTATCTAAATAGGTACATCATCAGTGCTACTACAAAAAAACTATCTAACAAGAGATCACTCTTTCTGCGTTCAGAAAACTTCTAAAATTTGTACCTAAATACTAACATATACAAATTAGATTACTGCATTCCCTGCAATTAATATTAACAGTATAATAGATGATTCTGTTTTGATTATAATTTAAGTACTATGTTTGATTTGATGTTTACTCTGTTGGTGCAACTTTTTCAAAAAATAAATAAATAAATAAAAATCTGAACCTATCGTCAACTCTTTAGAAGACTTTGTTTAGTTGTTTTAACGAGCTTTAGTGTCAGAGTAGTACTCGTGTGTGTACATACTTGATCCCGCAGACGTCGGAGGTCCGTTTGAAGCAGGTCGCGTAGGCGAGGTTGGCGATGTAGGGTCCGGCGCCGCGGTTGTAGTTGAACGACTCGAACGAGCCCGACCGGTCCGGGAAGTACTGCAGGCAGCCCGGGGGAGCTACACACACACACACACATCACTCATTTTAATGCAAAAAAACTAACAGTATTATTGTATTTGCCATGTAGGCAGACGAGGTAACTGTCCATCTAATCGTGCGTGGTTTGGTACCATCGCTTATGAGTCAGGTGTACCCAAATGATTTTAGTCTATAACGCTTATTATAGTCGAACATTACCCAAGCACAAATAACCAATAAATATAATGATTATAAGTTACTCCTAAAATGTATCAATATCTTTGTGTATACTAACCGATGAGGTACTCGTCTCTATCGGCGGAGGAGGTGAAGGGTGTGGAGGGGAGGGACGACGTGATGGCCTCCAGGATACCGTCGCGGTACTTGCTGTGAACAAACAACTATAAGTTTACAAACCCCGAGCAATAGATGGCGCTCGTCTACAAACATGCTTTGATTTACATTAATTTTCCTCGCCTAGGAGTAGTTTCAACTGATGTAGTTTGATATAAGATGTTCAGAGCGTTAAGCAAATTTGAATACTCCCTAAAACGAAGACAGAGAAGTGTGCTGTTGGTACATTTAAATAAAAATTAAATTGTGGTTTCGTCAGTTTTATCATAAACATCTACACTGTCTTTTGTTTTTATTTTCTTCGGGTACAATTTTGATACGAATCCAGCTTATGTTCTTAACTATGTACAAGATTAGTATCAAGAGTTACCCGAGCGTGTTGAAGCACTCGAGCTGCGTGACCTTGATCTTCCAGGTGGCTTGCGGGAGGTTGGGCTGCGTGTTGCGGTCCGCGATCTTGAAGTTGATGCGGATGGAGCGGCTGTTCGTCGACGCGTTCACGCGAATGTATACTGTCGGCAATAGATATAAGGTTTAAGGTTGCGTGATAATGTGAGCAATTGCACCGATGAAATGGATCGCGTTACTTATTTCAGTAATAAACCTACTTGGTGACAGACTGTACCTGTGCTGTATCAATATGCCTCTGCTCAGTGGAGGGGACATGCATAGGCATCCACGACTAATTGATCTTAACGCGGATCGGAGACTGAATACAATATTGGATCAAACCTTCTTCTATGTGAAGTTAATACTTTCCTTCTACACTTTATCGGACGCATACTCAATCCTCCCTTTATAGAAAACAAAGCAGCGTCTTATAGTTATGATTTCAGAGTAAGTTATGATTCCTTTGTTTGAAATATTACTGTTATATTAAAATTAACGATAGAGATAAGATAATTCTTCAGCAAATAGCAACACACACTTTATCGGACGCATACTCAATCCTTCCTTTATAGAAAACAAAGCAGCGTCTCATTCTAGTCTCAAAACAAAGTTAATCTAAAGCATTCTTCAATAAAAGGTATTAGATTAGTAACTGACTGTGTTGTCCGTTGTTGTCTCCGCAGAGTGCGGGCAGCAGGTCGGAGTTGGCCTGCAGGTTGGTGACCTGGAAGATGTCGTTACGGCACGTGAAGCCGGGGCGCTGCGTCACGTTCTCCACCGGATCCACCTGTGTAGCGAGTTAGTACATGTAGCGACATCTAGTGAACGGGGCACCAAAACTTGAACATGTAGTGACATCTGTTGGTCGGATCACCATAATAACAGGTCGAATAGAGACGTTGTTGTGATTGTGTATGGTAATAATAAATTAATGAGGAGTTTAGTGACTACTCACAGAACTTTTCTCACCACATCTTCAGCTTGTGGGTTATAATGATAATATTAGGACAGGTTGAAAGTAAATTTTGAAAAAACTGCAAATGAATGAGTGTAGTTTGCCTTTTCCTACGTATGGAAGACGTCGTGTGTGTGTCTGTGTGTATTACCGTGGTGGGCGGCGCGAGGTTGAAGGTCTCGAAGTCGATCCTCATCTGGCAGACGTTATTGTTGTTGATCTCCACGTTGTAGGAGCACTCGAGGCCGGACGACTCGCGACTCAGCGGCGGGTTGATGAACACAGCCACCTTCGTGTTCGTGCGCACGTCACATGCGTTCACTACACACAACACACATACATTACACTTACAGTAACACTGTGTTTAGACAGATCTAATATAAGCTAACAAGTCATTTTATGATTACAGAAGTCTCTTGAAATACTCGTAGCTTCGTATTGTTTGTCAAGTCAACAGACGTGTCAGAGAGGAATTGGATTGTGAAAGGTTATTGTCGCTCAAAAAAAAATCATATTGGATACATAGCAATATCTACTATCTCTTCAAAGTTCTTTTAATCTCACTTGAAGAAGGAAAATAATTCGAGGTAAGTGTTAATTTTTAAAACATAATGAAGAAGTTATTACCTACTTTTATTAGGTACCTACTAGTTATAATGAACCTAAACTAGCATTGTTAATTGTTATCATCGCAATGATTATTACAGAGTAGCATCAGTATCTTCTGATATATAAGATAACTCACATGCACAGCAAGTGGCGAAGACTCCGCAGAAGCCGATGGCTTTTCCTCCCTGCGTGTTGCACTGGTTGCGCGACAGACACACGCCGCCCGTGGACCGGTCCGAGCCGAGGCACTGCTCGCCGTTACCCACCGTGAAGATACCCGCCGGGGACTGACGAGGACCTGAACAACACAACCACATTAATATACACTCTCTACTGAGGAAATATAGGCCTAGTAGTACAGTACTGTATTCTACCGGAGCATGCTTAGTGATGAGAATATCAGCTCCGTTTGTAAACTGTAGTACAATTAGGTGAACATAATTAACACAGTGCCGGTCATACTCTCTAAATTTACTACTTAGTACCTAATACCTATCTAGTAAGTAATTTTATGGACTGTCTGTAGTAGTCATGACAATAATTCTACAAGTAGATGAAAATCTATAATGATACTTTGGAACAATTACGGGAATTTTAGCACGTATTTACAAGCAAGGTGAGTTTCATGTAAGAGTTATGTATGGAATATGAGTCAATACAAAAATATTTGAATGCAGTTATGTAAAAAAATATTTAAGAATATTTCCTGAGGGACCGAGGTAGTACCTACTAAAATTCCAGTCTACAGAGTGTATGAAGAACATTCCCGAAAACGAAGGTTTGGTTAGTACAAGTGATACCTGGGATGTTAAGCTTTTTGCAAAAAAAAATCGTCTGAACGGATCGGTTTCCTGGCTTATCATCACAGGTATCACTAGTAATACCACCAGTCTTCGTTTTCGGGAGTGTTCTGTTTACACCCTTTGTAAATGAGCGCCATCTCTCGGTCGGGTCGTGACTTACTTCTGAAGTGTCCGGGCGTCGCGCAGTACGCAGACGCGAGTAGGAACAGCAGCCTACTTACTATATTCACTGCCATCGCGATATCTGCAACAAAACAACACACATTACTCACAATATGTTAACATTTCGAGTTCATACAACTTTAAACCACAAGTTAGAAACTGTATCTCCTACAAATAAAATGATTATTTAAGAAGAAATCTCACGCGAGAATTCAGCGATGTGGAGGTTGAACCGCACTAAATCTAGTGTCGCTCACAGTCAGTGTAAGTACGAATTTCAACTTCCAGAAAAGTCATCACCTAGCGTTATATAGGGCGTCGTGACGCGTTACGCGCAATGGTTACTTCTTTTTATTAACATGGAATGTACGAACATTAATTAAATCTAGGTTGTTTTTCACTGTCCACCCGGTGGAGCATTGATAGTCGAACCGCACTAAAACGCATTGAAGCCACCTAATTGGTCGTTCATGGACCTTCACAATGTTAGGAGACATTGCGTAAGACACGGAATAAAATAACATTAACTGAGATCATTAACTACCTAATTAAATACCGCCACGGAAGCTTGCGTCCAGTTATAGAGACACAACCGCGATCACTATCACGATGGACATCGAATACCTTCCTACTACACCTGTGTACCTACTGCTAAACGAATATCAACAAAAACCAGTCAAAAAAGTTACGAAATAACCATCAGTTATCAACAAAAACACATGATTAATTACGATGGTCAAATCTCGTTTAGAAGCGGACGGTGACCGTTAGACGACGGTTACTGTTTAATCCGACGGCGAGTGATTATCGGCAATAAATCATAAAGTCAATCAATAACTACAGTTACGTGTGTGTAGGTACACGAGTTGTTTGATGTGAGCTCCCGACGACCATCAATATTACTACCTACTCGAGATAATTCAACGAACTTTGATTAGATTTTGTGATTATTACGATGAGGCAAAGGGCAGAGGAAGGAAGCGAGAAGATAATGAAACAATCTTCAGTAGATTAAACAAAAAATTGTTTATGATGTAATTACAATAAAATCTGTAAATAAAATAATAATACTAAATTAAGGAAAACGTAATTGAGATTTGAGTACCTCCTCCTTTATTGGAAGTCGGTCAAAAATGCAATACCGCTGCCGTAAAATCAGTTTATTTATCAAATTATTGACTACACTTTGTTAAACATTACAAGACGTGGTTCATACTACACGCTAGGTACATAGTGTAAGGCGTTTCACTACCCTATACCCCATCAAAGGCTCACGAGCGACAGTCAGCACTTACCATCAGGTGGTCTCTTTTAATTAAGTTAATTTTAATTACAAGATAAGTGATAGTTGTGAAACCATCGTAATACAATACAGTTTAAATTTATGAGTCATTAAAATAAATTGACGAACACGATAAAGTCGAAGTGTCCCCATCAAGTGTTATCAAGTACCTAGTACCGAAGTACCTAGTACCGTTAGAGGTCGATACACGATACCAGTAACCGGTATCTAATGCAACTTGTTGATTATGTTAATGCAATTAGGAGCTCCGTGATAATGGAGTCGCGTGGGAGTAGTGACCAGCGCACAAACAGCACTCAGACAGGTGAACTGATTAGTGTGTTGTGGCCCTTATACGGATGACAACATTCATATCAAACTGTTGTCTGTTTTTTAATTTGTAACTACGAACGGTAGAAGTCTTTATTGGTGATTGAGTATTAACATGTGCTCACAGGGAGTGTTATCCAATGCTTTGTAGTTTTTTAAAGAAAGAACAACCAATAGGTACTTCGATTATTACCTACATTAATTTAATGAAACTTCTTTTGATACCTAACACAAACAATAATGAATTTTAATAAAATTAAAATTTAAATATTAACTGAAACAGTATCTTCTAATCAAGTAATCGTGTTAAGCAATCAAATAACGGGCCAACATCGAGATAACAGAGAGATGCATCTACACACCTGTTCCATACTCGATGAGAAAACTAGTTCCGACTGTTCCGAGTATTTGATAGCATATAAAATACTTGTAATGAAGAAACAACACGAGCTGTGCATTCTATCGTCATATTATAACTGTTCTAGGTGATTACAATCTAATAGAGATTAACTCTGGCTAGTTTGGTTTTATTACATTTGTTGTATACCTAAGAACAACAAATAGTTGCCACTAACAATGAACTCACATAAACTAGGTACAACATGACTAGCCTCACTTATACAGGAATACATTGTAACAACCGTACAATCATGTCGTACAACTTTACTACAACATTATCACATAATAATATTGTTCCAAACAAACACAGTCACAACACTGTTTCTATAGAGAAATAACCAGCGAAGGAATTAACACATAGACACTAACAACTGTGCAACAAGAAACTAGGTAAACATTTATATTTGTAGCTGAGTTCGGTTGTCATTCACACGAAAAATATCTAAACTAGGTACAAAATTGATTTTATAAAAGCATAAAATCAGACGAGGAACAATATTATATGTTAATAACTAATTTTATAAAATCGATTCAATCATAATCTATCTATACATATAATAAAATCGTAGAATAGTCAACATTGCAAAATACACTCTCCCAAGTCTAACAACCGTTGAACATCTTGATGGCGCGATTTAGAATCCATACATTTAATCAGTCAGCTTTGTGCGCGATAAACTCGAAAACTGCTGCACCGATGTACTTGAAACTTGGCAATAATATTGCTTAGAAGTCGGATCAACACATAGGCTATATATTATAGTGCTATCATGTCCGAGGAACGGGATATAAAAATAATAAATTCCATTAAACATTTTTAGAGCAACGCCATCTATCGGCATTCAGTCAAATTACATGTGGAAGCATTTTTTATTAGTACGAGAGCTAGCAACGTCGGGAAAACAAACGCGCTAATCTCAGGAACTACTGAACCGATTTAAAAAATTCTTTCACTGTTGGAAAGTCCATTTATCGAGGAAGGTTATAGGCTATATTTTATTTTGAAAAAAAATAGGGATCCGTATGAAAATATCGAATTTGTAACACAAGGTATATAATAGAAAACCTATTTATGCGTACGCTGCAAAAACTATTGAGAATAGAAAAATATGATGTACTACGGGTTTTTAGGTCATAAGAAGATCTAAAAAAAAAGTCCGCGAGAGCATATATCTAACTATCATAGTTCAGTCACAATAACCGCTATAAAAGCGGTTCACGAAAAAATAATAATCGTCCGAAGATAAAAATCGTTAAAATAGTATCGTTATATTAATCCTTATCCAAATTAAGTATTATGTTATCAAGATTATTAATGTAGAAGTAAATTACTTTTTGTTTTATTCCAATCGGACTTTTCGTTGAGAAGTTATGACGGTATAAAACGCAAAAAAATATACCCAACGCGATCCGCGCAAATAACAACATTGCGAGTACTGTTTGAACCACTTTGTGACGCAGACGAAGTTGCGGGAGTCATCTAGTCTTCTTATATATAAAAATGAATTGCTGTTCGTTAGTCTCGCTAAAACTCGAGAACGACTGAACTGATTTGGCTTATTTTAATCTTGAAATATTCGTTAAAGTCCAGGGAAGGTTTAAACGGTGAGAAAATTTCCTTATGTGACGCAGACGAAGTTGTGTGGGTCCACTAGTAATATTATAAAGGCGAAAGTTTGTATGTATGGATGTATGTTTGTTACTCTTTCACGTAAAAACTACTGAATGGATTTGAATGAAACTTTACCACAATATAGCTTATACATCAGAATAACACATAGGCTACAATTTTAAATGTTTTAATCATAATCAAAAAAGTACTCGTCGAATCTTGATTCAATTTAAATAAAGCCCATGAAGATGCAACATCATTCATTTAAAAAAATCATTAGAATAGATTCATCGGTATTTTCAATTAACATGCAGACATAACTAAAGGATTAGCAGTGAAAATAGCAGAAGGGTGGGTTGGTAGATAATACAGGTAGTACTAAGTGCGCCAATATACAAAAATGTTTCCTACTTACACGTTGACTCAACTAAATTATTCATTTTCTGTGGTCGTGGATTAAATTAACTCTAAGAGATCGCATTTACTGTTTTGCTTTTAAATAGAAAAAAAAAAATATTTCATTTAAAAAGATAAACATTTTTGCGTCAGTTTTCATTTGAGGATCAATCCAATTTTAATAATTAAGGTAGTAATTGAAAGAAAATAAATAAATTTTCTATCTTTCATCGTTTATCAATTTATCTTCTGAATGTGATTAATTTGAATTTATCTAATCACAGTATATTTAAAATGTTTTTACTTCTAGTTTATTAACTTATTATGTTATTACATAAAACTGCGTGTTATTATGTATCTAATGTTGTTAGTTTTACCTAATACTTATTAAAAGTATTTATAAGGTTCACATTATAAGTAAATTTAAGTAAACAATTGAGCTTAGGAATAAATGCACCGAGTTATTTACGTAATGAAATGCATGTATTAATTAGTTAAGTTAGTATATAATAGCATGTAGTACATACGTGTGTGTGGTGCGTGTGTCGGCGGGTGACGGCGGAGTGAGCGCGCTCAGTGGGACCACGCCCTTATATACCGCGACCACAGGTACTCCGGGAGACAGACCGACTTCTACAATACCACATCCACTTATGTACACGAAACTTGATAACATTCTCCCTTTGTTTTCTAAGCAAAGGAATCAAACTGAGTAAATAGGCCCCCATTGCCCTTGTATTGCAGAGGTTATTGAGCGACGGTAACCGCTTGCCATCAGATGGGCCGTACGCTCTTTATCATTCACAAAATTTCTCCCATTGTTCCATATTCAGGAAACCAGCACACTACTGCAGCAGGATATGTGAGAAAATAATAAACTCGATGGATTAAGCTGGCTACGCTGGTCACTAGTTGCACTCAAAGAATTCTCACTATTTTGTTAAATTCACCTATTTATCGTCGTTTTATCTTTTGAGGGGTGCGTGGACACCACGTGGTCGTCTATGTGCAGTCTTTACTTAGCGTAATAAATTCTTTGATTCAATAGCTATCCAGTGGTGTAACTGAAATTTGGATTGAGATGATAGATATGTAGCTACAACACTAAACTATATCCCCGATTTTGTTATCATTCGTGTTTTTTGGATTGTCTCCCTATGGAAGTAATTTTAAAGACGTATCCACGTGGAAAAGATAATTAAACTTATTTATAAATACAATAATATTCTGCAGCTGTGTATTAGATCCCGGTCTCCTGGACTACTCATCTCCGCTCGTCTCAGAGTGAAGTGAGTTCACTGAAGTGTAGTTGTTCTGTACATATCGAACTGAGTAACGGTACTCGCACTGACGACCGGATCACTCGACCATAAGGCAAACATTTTATATCGTATAGTTAATCAATAACAAATATGTTTTTCATTTTTCTCGCCCTCAAAATTTGTGGTTCGATGAATCTATGGTAATTTTATAAAGCTGCAGAGTTTGTTTGTTTGAACGCGCTAATCTCAGGAACTACTGGTCCGATTTGAAAAATTATTTCAGTGTTGGAAATTCCATTTATCGAGGAAGGATTTATTCTGACTTTAAACCCCGTCATGTCGATTAGAATTATGCGGGACGGCACGACGCGTTACGTATTACGACATTCTTTACCATCGCGACACTCCCGTTACCTCTACTGTATATTATATTTTTTTAAGCCCCGTTCATTTAGGGACATGACATACGAGTAGTGATGAGCAATGCAAGACCAAGACTGCAAGACCAAGACCAAGACTATATGGACAAGAAAAAGACCAATACCAAGACCAACTATGCAAGACTCAACCAACATTTTTTTTTCACAGTAATTAAATGAGATAAAATATTTTTAACAGCGTCAACATATGCTTTTCTTGGAACAATATTAGTTGGCATGTCGAATTGTTACTTTATTTTTACTAGTGATGAGCAAAATTGGTCTTGGTCTTGCATTGCTCATCACTACATACAAGTAGCGCCCAGTTTTTTTATAAATAATGAAAAATGTATAGATATTTTGATTCGTAGATATTATTAATTATGTTTATCGGAATATTATGATTTACGAGCAGTTATTAACAAGTATATGTTGTCAGATATAACAGAGAGACAGGACGAGTAGCTGTTTGTGTTGTTTTTGTATGGATCTATCAAATTACAAGTACCGTTGTTACTCGATACTACTATTAACACGTTTTATGATTTAATATCCGCCATTACACGTACACACACACACACACACACACACACACATACACATCTGCAGTTTATCCTTTTGCATTAAATATTAGGTATCTTCTAGTGTCTAAGTAATTATAAATAAACGTAGAGCGATGACATCGTGTGTGAGTGTTTGTAATAATATGCACACATATAATAGTTGAGGTTATTTTTAGAAAACGATCTTTCTTTTAAAAAACAATAATCCGAATCGGTTCATTCAAACTTACAAAGCAATATTAAATATTAAACACTCAAAAAAATACAAAAAAAAGACAAGCTCGCTGAGTTTTTGTCAGTTCTCAGACGGTGGCTGAAGCCTTTCCACATCAACAAGCATGATAAGTTCTCATTAAATTATTTATTTTCATTACAACTTGATAACCTTCCTCTTTTTGGAAGTCGGTTAAAAACAGAAGCAATATTTTACATCTTTATTAATGTTATTTGTACCGTTTGCTGTTTGCTTGTAGTTAAAATAATTATTTTTCAAGTAACCCATTTTGCTGTATCCATAGGCACAACAGTATTATTGTAAACTAGGTTCATGCAACTTCGTCTGCGTCACAAAGAGAGGGTTCAGTCAGCATTTGCGATGAGGCTCAGAAATATGTGCCTTCTAATAAGTCCCTACGACATCTAAAGTTATCAGTGTTTCTCTACTACATCATACATGTATTATACACATAAACCTTCCTCTTGAATCACGACATCTATTACAACCGCATCACAATTTAACATTCAGGTACTTAAAAAGGTTTCGATTTTAAATTAAATTAAATTGGACTACGGACGTAATTGTGGAATGTTAAAGACAATCTAAATCGGTTAAACCAAAATGGTTGTAACATTAACAATGAACAAAAACAGTCGACTACATAACCTCTTCCTTTTGAAAGTCGGTTCAAATCCAATCCAATAATATTGACAATAGTTAAAACAATAGTAGTGTTGGAATTATTAGTTGTTAATGAGCGCAAACAGCGGTGAAGTGATGGTAAACAGTGACCACGGCGACGGTGACGGCGAGATGGTCAACAGTCAACAGTGACCACGCGACCCGGGGGCAGTGACCTCACACACACATACTGAGTATTATTAAATTTATTCGTTTAATGTTTATTGAGTAAGTTTTTTTGTTTTAATTCTTTTCATGTATAACTATTTGAACTGTGTTTGATGTGGCGTTAACCTGTGTGTCTATAATGTTGTAACGTGAATGAGTTGTCCAGGAAGTTATAACTACCTAGATAGGTACCTACTGACTCTATAAGTTGATTTATAGTGAACCGATTTCAATGATTCCTTTTATGTATATCGAGGTACCCAGTTTAGAGCTTATTGAAATAAGGAAGTAATTGAACTGATTTTAAGAATGATGCGAATATTATGACAAAATATGCTGCGTGGATATAATGAGAATCTGATACGAGACTAAATAAATACATCTTCATCATTTTACAATTCTTTATATTTATAAATCTATATTTATTGTTCTATATACAAGTTGCTGGGGATCTTGACACCTAGAGGAGACAAGCACCCCTGTTCATCTTACCAGACAAAGTTTAGAAAAACAAAATTAAAAGATTATAAAAATATTATACATGGAACTAAATGAAATGCCTTCTTTCAAATCTAGTTAAAACCTTCAAATTTTGTTTTAACATCATTCGCTCTCTATTTGCAAATGTCCAATGTGAAAAAATATTCGCAACCACCCCACACCAGGCAGGCTTATACTCTCACAACTGTATTGTGTTAAACCTCGTTTGAAACATCCCTGCTCCGTATTCATACTTTGTTAAATCTACAACAGGCTGTACTGTTACAACCCAATACAGCCCACTGCTGGGCTCAGGTCTCCTCAAAAGTGGGATATTACAACGAAGACAATGTTATGTGAAGTCACCAATCAGCAGACAGGTGTGGTGGACTATCCCTCTACTGAGGAGACCAGACTCCTCAACGGTTGGGAGCTATATAAATATTCAATTTGATTAGTTGTTGATGTGTGATGTACAAACACACGGCGAGGTGCTAACTACCTCAAGACGTCAAACATACCAGACCCACATAAGATCTGCATGCGGTGGGCGTGTATGTACACATTAGATACACTTTCAAAGCACATATTCACATAAAATGATTAATTAGAGCTGAAATAGTAATTATATTGACCAGTGTTGTAAAGACTGCTTTATAAGATGTGCTTCAGAGTAGAACTCGAAACATTCAGTCGTATCTTAGACCAGCATACATACATATCATACATTACGCATAGGCACGAACTGTACAACCAATTGAGTACCAATAGAGCCTATCATTACACCTGCAGTGTTGAACACTTACAGCAGAACGAGCTGTCGACTAGAGAGGTCAGTGTCGTGTGTGTACGGGTGTGCGGAGCAATCACAGCTGACAAACAGAGCGACTGGTTCCGAGTCGAGTGTGTTCGATAACACGCGGCTCATGTTTGATCTCGACCAATACTACTTACTAGACACACATTCTAAATAGAGTGTTCACCTCTCACACACACACATGCACACACACACACATGCACACGTGGGAATATTCTCTAGTAAACTCTAGTTGCATGTTGGTTTATTAAACCTATTAAATTGGAGAATGCAACCAAACATCATGGTATATGTAGTACTTACTAAAAAGTGAAAGATTCTGATATTGTTATATCGAACCAAAACCGTTTCAAACGAGTTTACTAAGTACTTGCTTACATAGTTTTTATTCGATTTTAATCCAACGACTTTATTTGAAAAGTGGTTCATTACAAGCTTTTCGCGTTTTCTTTAAAATATTTTTTTTAATGGATGTTCATCTGATTACATTTAGGTCCACTCTATGAAGACTTGGTGGTGGTTCTATCCTTTCACTGTTTTCGTTAAAAAATAATAAACACTAAGTTCTTGAGAATCATCATTTAGCATCAAGAATCTCCCAATTTCGAGCTTAATATCTTCTTGAATTTCTTTTACTTCCTGTTCTTTGTAAAAATAATTTTTGTACCAGGGATCCAGAAAAGTGCTTTTCTTAAAAATAATAATCAACTTCACAAAATCTGACTTCTAGCCCATTCAAGATATTATCTACAAAACACAAATTCTTGGCCTATTTCCGATGCATCGTCGTAGTCAAATTCGAAATTTCGAATTCGTAAGTTCGGATTATTCGCGCAACTCTAACAATTTTGCGTTTTTAAAAATAAATTAGTTACGCGGCTCCTGTTTACGAGTTTACAATGTTTACGCCGTTTTGGCGGGATATGTTTCGTAAACTTTGTTGTGTACGACGTTTTTACGGTTCGCGTTTATCCAAAACATTGAAAGATCTCTCTATTACTACAATATGTTGGATCATTATAATAAACTGAGACTACGTTAAGACATTATTAGTGGATATTTTTTTGCATTTTAGTCAAAATAAGACAAATCATAGATTTCGATAATCTATATATAATAAGTCCAGTTTTATTGTATACGTCCCAGTCAAACTGTCCAAGTCGTTGTTGCACTGGCGCCGTGTTAAAAAGTTGTCTCTATTTTTATGCTGCAAAAATTATTCAATATTTCTACAAATCAACGAATACAATGTTTAATTTTCGTATATTTATAAATTAAAGTATACAATATATGAATTAGTGATTATGTAATAAATAATTTCGTTAAAATATTGTGTTAATATATTGTTTTTTAAGAGCTAAGCACAATTTACCGGACATAACGGATAAAATTAATTATTTATAGTTATTGGCCAGTGATTGATTCAAATCAAATACTTATTTTTGTTGATCCGTATACAAAAATACATAAACATTGTTTTTGGCCGATTTCTAAAAGGTTTGGTTTTTTATTAATTACGACACCATAATAAATAATCGACTATGAGCGTTATATTTTGGAAACATAACGTCCCGTTTTGTTTTATAAAATAGTGTATTATTAGCTCAATATTTTTTTTAAGAGAAAATTGGATCTCAGTACTAAGAACTCAGATTTATTAAATAAAGTTTTAAAATTTGATTAACTTATGAATTTTAATTGTTTAATAAAAGTAAACTAAATGTTATACCTATTATTTCATATTTAAATTCATTTTTGAGTATATTTGTCTCGTCGTGTCAAATCGAATTACAATTTGTAACATTAACTTTTTTAAAGATCCAATATTTAACATGGACTATGGTTACGACCAATTTTCTAGCTGGTTTTAGGTAAAACAATTCGTTTACAACACGATTTATCTCGTAAAATAAATCGAATAAGTCATTTTACGGCTCTGACCGTATAATTATATATATAATATATAATTTTATAAAAAATATATGATTTAGTACAAAAAGTACGCCAAAGTACGACTTGACTTTTTGAGGTTTTCACGCATTTTCAGTCTAAGGGCGTATCGCGAGAAATTCCATGATCTAGCAATAGGAAGTTAATGGTTTATAAGTCATGTTATATATATGTTTAATATCGATGGGTCCTACGTATAAGGGCCAAAATGCAAAATGACAATTTTACAGGAGAGGCTGCCAAAGTTTAAAAATTGTCATTTTGCATTTTGGCCCTTATACGTAGGACCCATCGAAATAAACGCGCGGGAACTCCCCGCGTATAAGTTTTAAATTACTCATTGGTCCTTGTACGTTTCATTTCACGCTACATATGCCGTTATACTTTAATAAGAAGTCGTGTTTCCATGCAAATTTCTTTTTGTTTTAATAGCTCACACGATTAATCATATCGATAGGATGTTATGTTGACAAATTGTTAGTTTGATATATAGCTATAGTAAAAAAATGACATTAAGAAATGATTCCATTATTATAAATTTATATTATATGCAGATGATTTAAAGGTTTGTAGGTCTAATCAATCCCTGAACGATTGTGTCCTGTTTCAGAACTATTTAGATAGACTAGCTAGCGTTCCTAAATGTCAATACATCACTTTCACTAAAAATAAGAAAGTATTTAATGAGCAGGGTTTTTGTAGTAAGGGATCTTGGTGTATTCCTTGACGATTAACTGTGCCTGAACCAACACATTGATAGCATAGTTCATCGCCATGCCGGGTCAAGATTGTATGTAATTTTGACCCGGCATGGCGATGAAAGTGTTAATAAAGCATATAGGATGTACGGATTTGCGATGAGATCTTCGACGGAGTTTCGTCGTACAGATACTTATTTATACTTATATAAAGCTCTTATTAGATGTCAATTGGAATATGCTGTCCCGATTTGGAACCCTTATTATAAAAAATATATTGTTCAGATAGAAAGGGTACAACGCAAGTTTCTTCGGACCGCGCATGCTAGAAACCATGATAGAAAATTTTCTATCATATGAGCAATTACTTAGTAAATATCATCTTCTCTGTTTGGAAAGTCGACGTAAGTATCTTGAGGCTGTTGTACTTTATGATATTGTTCACAGTAGGTTTGATGCCATTGACTTGACTAACGCTTTGAAGTATTCTGTTCCTAGATCCTCTAATGTGCGCAATGTTCGCACCTTGTTTGCAATAAACTCTTGTCGGACTAATTCTGGCCGGCGTTTTTTTTTTTATTTTTTTTTTTATTTGGAGGAAATCACCGTATGTGGGAGTTGAACCTCACTAAAACCTCCAACCGCTCACACTCAGCGTCCGAACCCCGGCTGAGGCCAGAACCCAGCACGGGGTTTAGAGGGACGGCGCGACGCGTTACGCCATCGACATGCTTTCCCGTCGCTCCGTCCCCGGACGCCGAACCGGTAGCCGCCGGCGAATACGGCCACCGGCTCTCTCGGTCGGCGGGCTCTCCGAAGCCCGCCAAGATGGGACCGCGTGTCACCCTCCCACGGAATACCCCACTGGGTCAGAACCAGCGTGGGTCGGGGAGCGCGGTCTACCATCCCCCGGATGCTCTAACGCTAAGGGCGTGTTGAGCGAGACACGGCACCTTCTTGGGTCCCCGCTCGCACTCACATGCGTTGGGGACCCGAAACTCTTAGGGGGCTAGAATCCGGGCGAGATCCCGGTCCCGGCCCCCTGCTCGACGGCGGCGGGTTGGCAAGTTGAGAGCAGCCTAAAGCCTCTCTCTCGCAGCCCCCGCCACCTGCTTCTGCGAGATGGTGGACTCGCAGAAGTCGAGCATCGCCTTCCAGGACTCGTCGCTCTCGAGCATCGACGCCGCGACGCCCGGGAGCGACAAGTCCGGACCTATTTGTTGGACCAGGACACAGCGCTGCCTCTCCCATGCGGGGCAGCGCGCGAGCGTATGCTCCGGCGTGTCCTGGTCACATCTCACGCAATGGTGGCACCTCGCCGTCGGCTCGGCCTTGATCCGGTGCAGATACCGACCGAAACACCCGTGCCCGGTCAGCATCTGCACCATCCAAAAGGTGAGGCGTCCTGCGCCACGACCCACCCAATCATCTAGGATCGGGCGGATCGCCTCGACGGTCCGTAGACCCCAGGTGGGGTTAGCGAGACGTCGCTTCCACGCTTCTACCACGGACCGCCGAGATTGGACCTTCCTGTCGCGAACCGCTTCCCGCAGGGGACGTATCACGCCCCGGGCGCGGAGGTCGCATCGCCAGCGATAATCGCCAGCTAGCGCCTCCGCCTCCAGCTCCCAGGGCGGCGTCCCTGCCAGCACGCACGCCGCCTCAAAAGCGGCGGTGCGGTACCCGCGGATGGCCCTAATAGCTACGATGCGCTGTGGCCGACGCAGGAATCGTGCGATATATTTTCGCACCCGTGCGTCGGCCCAGACGGGCGCACCGTATAGGGCCATCGATCGCACCACCCCCGCATAGAGGCGGCGCACTGCGTTGCTGGGCCCCCCGACATTCGGGAGCAACCGACCGAGTTGGCCGGCCGTCCTCATCAGTCGGGGGACCAGGTTCGCGAAATGTGCCTGGAAGGTCCAACGGCTATCCAACACGAGGCCGAGGTACTTCAGCTGCACCCCGACCTCAATCTGGACGCCTCCAACCATTATCTGGGCGTCGACTGGCGGCACAGCCCCAGCCCCGTGGAACCACAGGGCCTGGGATTTGTGCAGGGCCACGTCGAGGCCCAGCCTCCTTATTTTGCCGACGACGAGGGCCACCCCCGCTGTGGCAAGACGGGCAGACTCTCGGAAGTCATCCCCCCGGGCTACGACCAAAGTGTCGTCCGCGTAGCAAATAACGCTAAGGCCCGGGAGGAGGGCGCCCCTCAGCACCCAGTCGTACCCGATATTCCACAATAGAGGTCCAAGAACGGACCCCTGTGGAACACCGCGCACGACCTGGAACCGGTGCAAGGTCCCACCGTACCCGGTACACATGACCGACCTGGCCTCCAGGTAGGAGCCGATCAGCCGGCGGAGATAGAGGGGCACTCCATGCCTCTCCAGTGCCCCCCCAATCACGGACCAAGGCAGGGTGTTAAAGGCATTGGCGATGTCGAGCGACACCGCCAAAGCCACCCCACCCTGGGAGACGGCCTCCTCCGAGAGGGCCCGGACACGTAGAATCGCGTCTACGGTCGAACGACCCTCCCGGAAGCCGTACTGCTCCGCCGACAGATCGGGTCCAACCCCGACCAGGTGCTGAACGATGCGGGCGGCCAGAACACGTTCCAGCAATGTTTCTGGAGGTTAACCTATTTGTGTGTTCAAAATATGAATATAAATTTAATTTAGTAAGTTTTACAATATTTTTAATGAAATTTTGTGTTGTTGAATGTAAATTTTACTTTCCTGTTTTAGTTTGTTAAACAAATCGCAATTTAATTAATATTGAATAATGCAACGAAAATGGATGAAATATTTGAATGTTAAAACTTATTTGAATTTATTTATTTTAACAATGTAGTGTGCATCTCTAGTGGTGTATTATCGTTAGGTATTATTTAGTTTTAATTAATTATCTTATGAATACGCGGATAACGCAGTTGGCTGCAACATTGTACTTCAACTTTTTTGAAATTATCCTATGTTAAACAAAATGTTGTAGCTGTTTAAAATAAAATAAATAAAATAAAAATAAAATATAGCTATAGTAAAAAAATCATGTTAATAGCACCTACCGTTTAAAAGTTATGATTTTTTTATTTTTTTTTAGTTTTTTGGCTCTGGTGTAAAGTAGGTATATTCAGGGTTACGCCCTTTCTGTTTTCCACCGTCGATATTATGAAAACAATAATTAAACATGGTGCAATTTTTAAACGCCTCCTCCGGAGAAAGTGCGTGCGAAAGTAATTATTTTTTCTGAAAGGATACATTCTGTTAGCTGCTTAGATGTTATGTGTGTGGGTAGAAATAACCTTTGTATAAAAGCCGTAACAAGATAGGTTCCGTATTAATTGTTGATGTGTTCCATACAATTACTGTTGTGATTACAAAAGTTGTGTTCAGAATTCACTGATTGTGTAAATAAGAAATATCCTATCTCTCAAGTTGGATCGAACTGCACATGGTGTGCAAATTTTATAGTATTCGATAAAGTGGTTTAGGAAGGCAAACATTGTGACACGAGATTTATATATCTATACTAATATTAAAAAGCTGAAGAGTTTGTTTGTTTGTTTGTTTGTTTGAACGCGCTAATCTCAGGATCTACTGGTCCGATTTCAAAAATTCTTTCACTGTTGGAAAGTCCATTTATCGAGGAAGGTTATAGGCTATATTTTATTTAAAAAAAAATTAGGGATCCGCATGAAAATATCGAATATGTAACAAAAGGTGAAAAATCGTAAACCTATTTATGCGTACGCTGCAAAAACTATTGACAATAGAACAAAATGATGTACTACGGGTTTTTAGGTCTTTTGAAAACAAACAAAAAAGTCTGCGACAGCATATATCTAACTATCATAGTTTAGTCACAATAACCGCTTTTATGTTTATAAAAATAGTATTTCGTCCCGAGATTGAATTTAACGTTAAATGAGTATCGTTAATATTAACCCTTATCCAAATGAAGTATTTTGTTATCAAGAGTATTAATGTAGAAGTAAATTACTTTTTGTTTTATTCCAATCGGACTTTTCGTTTAGAAGTTATGACGAGTATAAAACGCAATGAATATGTGCACTTCGCGCCGCGCAAATAATAACGACGTCATTGCGAGTACTGTTCGAACCCCTTTGTAACGCAGACGAAGTTGCGCGGGGCCGCTAGTATTAAGATAACTGTCTTATTTCGAACCGAGTTTAAAAGGTAAGAGCTTTTTGCTGATATCTTGTTGGAAATTATTTCTCCTTTAATGAAATGTAATGAGTAAAACTTGAATTACGTAGTGGGTTTTCTTTCATGTCATGTATTATGGTTACCGTTGTTGTTGTTGTTGTTGTTGTTGTTGTTGTTGTTGTTGTTGTTGTTGTTGTTGTTGTTGTTGTTGTTGTTGTTGTTGTTGTTGTTGTTGTTGTTGTTGTTGTTGTTGTTGTTGTTGTTGTTGTTGTTGTTGTTGTTGTTGTTGTTGTTGTTGTTGTTGTTGTTGTTGTTGTTGTTGTTGTTGTTGTTGTTGTTGTTGTTGTTGTTGTTGTTGTTGTTGTTGTTGTTGTTGTTGTTGTTGTTGTTGTTGTTGTTGTTGTTGTTGTTGTTGTTGTTGTTGTTGTTGTTGTTGTTGTTGTTGTTGTTGTTGTTGTTGTTGTTGTTGTTGTTGTTGTTGTTGTTGTTGTTGTTGTTGTTGTTGTTGTTGTTGTTGTTGTTGTTGTTGTTGTTGTTGTTGTTGTTGTTGTTGTTGTTGTTGTTGTTGTTGTTGTTGTTGTTGTTGTTGTTGTTGTTGTTGTTGTTGTTGTTGTTGTTGTTGTTGTTGTTGTTGTTGTTGTTGTTGTTGTTGTTGTTGTTGTTGTTGTTGTTGTTGTTGTTGTTGTTGTTGTTGTTGTTGTTGTTGTTGTTGTTGTTGTTGTTGTTGTTGTTGTTGTTGTTGTTGTTGTTGTTGTTGTTGTTGTTGTTGTTGTTGTTGTTGTTGTTGTTGTTGTTGTTGTTGTTGTTGTTGTTGTTGTTGTTGTTGTTGTTGTTGTTGTTGTTGTTGTTGTTGTTGTTGTTGTTGTTGTTGTTGTTGTTGTTGTTGTTGTTGTTGTTGTTGTTGTTGTTGTTGTTGTTGTTGTTGTTGTTGTTGTTGTTGTTGTTGTTGTTGTTGTTGTTGTTGTTAGGTTAGGTTAGGTTAGGTTAGGTTAGGTTAGGTTTTTTTTTTTTTTTTTTTTTTTTTTTTTTTTTTTTTTTTTTTTTGTATTGTGTACAGTTTTCTCTCCAACGCGATTTAGAGTCGGAGGTTTTAATATCATTTGCATTTTTTATTGTTTTTTATTTATTACTTTCGATTACTCGTTTTAAAATTTGTTTACAGTATTTTATGAATTTATCTCTTTTCTTGCTGTTTTGCATTATTATTTGTATATTTTGTATGCTTATTTTTAAATCAATCTCATTTTCTATTTTATATCTATGTCTATTGTATATGGGGCATTCTGTTATTATGTGCAGAGCACTTTCTTCTTGCTGCGGGTCGCAGCTGCACTCTGGGCTTATTTTTAATTTAAATCGGTGCAGGTACGAAGAGAAACCCCCGTGACCTGTCATCAATTGCGCCGTGATGCTGTCGAAGTTTATTTTTCTTATTATAGGATATGCTTGGGTTGCATCAGGGAAGAAAATTTTAGTTACAGCGGCTGTCTCACCCTGTGTATATCTTTCATCCCATTCGATAAGAGATGCTTTCCTTATTTGTGTTTTAATGAACGAGACGGGGCATGCATCGTAATTTGGTTTTATTTTCAGTTTTTGGGCCGCTACTTTTGCTAATGCGTCCGCTCGTTCATTTCCTGGAATGCCTATGTGGGCTTTAACCCAAGAGAGTTCAGTGTTTCCGCCGTTTAAAGTTCGCTGCCGGATGTGTTCTCTTGCTTTAATAGCTAATGGGTGAAGACAGGCATTATTTATGATTGTGTCCAGGGCTGCTCTGGAGTCGCTGTAAATTTTAACAACGCGGTCCTTCAGATGTTGATTGCAAGCTATGTTAGTCGCCTCCGCTAATGCAAGCATTTCCGCTTGATATACCGTGCAGTAGCTTTCTAGTTTGAACTTTCGGGTACTTGTCTCTTCTCCATTTTTCCAGACGGAAAGTGCGGCTCCGACTTTCCCCTCAAGTTTGCTACCGTCTGTGAAGATACAGATGGTATCATCTTCACCGCGATCTAACTCTTCCTCTCTATGGACACTACTGTACTCAAGCATCAGTCCTTCCGATGGATGGCAGAGGTCAACGAAAGGCTTTTGTTTCTCCACGTCGCGATCCCCTACATATTGCGTTGAATATCCTTTCTTAATCTCGAACAAAAGAGCTGCTTCCCTAATGCGGATGTCCAACGGCAGAAGTCCGGCTAATATCATGGATGCGTTCAAAGAGACCGTTCTATATGTTTTCGCAATCTTCTGTGCGAAGCCTCTCTGAACTGCACCCAAACGTTTTCGGACATAAATTTTATCTGTCGCAGGAGCCCAAGCACTTGCCGCATACATAATTATGGGCTCCACCACTGCGGTGTAAATTGCCCGAATAATGTCAGGGTGAAGTCCCCAACTAGTTTTAGCAGCTCTAACGAGCTGTTTGGAAATTCCTACTGCTTTGTCGGTCGTGATCTGGATGTGCCTGTTGAAAGTAAGTTTTTCGTCTATAGTCAGCCCTAATATTTTTAATTCCTTGACCTGGTTTACATTCACTCCACCCATGCTTATTCTTGGCGTATCGTATTTCATTTTATTAGTGATCAACATGAAATTTGTTTTTAGCGGCGCGAACTTTAGGCGGTTCTTCTTACCCCACTCGTGAGCAATCTCCAGGATAGAATTTGCCCTTTGCTCGATATGCAGAGCGTCATCCCCATCAAAAACAAGTACGATGTCGTCTGCATACGCCTGGCAGTATTCACCCCGGTCTGTCATTTGTTTCAGGAGGGGGTCGAGCAGCAAGTTCCAGAGCACCGGGCCGGCGATTGACCCCTGCACACAGCCCATTTCTGTTCTTCTGCGGCATTGTCCTCCCGCGTATTTGATGTTTATCCATCTATTCTCTAGGTAATTCTCCATTAACCTTCTCAGATTTACTGGGCATCCCTCTTCAGCAAGTCTAGTTTTAATGGCTGGCCACCATGCTGCATCGAAGGCTCCCTCTATATCTAAAGACACTACAACGACTATCTTCTTGTGTTGCAGTTTCTCATTAATGTGCTTCATTAGTTTATAGAGGGAGTCCTCGGTGCCCCTCTGTGGCGTGAAGCCGTACTGGTTGTTGCTCATTTTAGGAAGAAGGTGCCATCTGAGTCTGCCTACAATCGCCTTTTCAAAGATCTTACCAAGAACGGGGAGGAGGCCTATAGGCCTGTAGGACTTGGGTGAAGTATAGTCTGATTTTCCCGGTTTCCTTATTGCTACTATTTCCGCCTCTTTCCATACTGCAGGGAAACATCCCAGATCGAGGCATTTATTCATAATATTTAGGAAAAGGCTCTCATCGGTACGTATTGCTTTTTCGCAGATGTCCGCGGTAAACCCGTCTGCCCCCGGGGCTTTCTTTGGGTTAAAGCTGTTGACAGAACATCTGAGCTCAGTCAGCGTGAAATGTGGATCATAAACATCGTTTGTGTTTTCTTTATTTATGTGTTGAGCTTTTTGTCTGATCCGTTGTTGCTCCAGATTGTCTTCTGTTTCTAGGTCCCCGGGGTAAAACGTTTCGGCAAGCAATCTCGCAGACTCCTGCGGTTCAAGCTGTTTACCATCTTTCATCATGGGTAGGTCTTCGTGTCGCTTTTTTGTTCTACCAATGACTCTGTAAATCCCTTCCCACATTCCTTCCCTGTCTTGTTTCCCACAGAATTCCTTCCAACTATTCACTTTCGTTTTCTGTACGCTTTTCTCATAATTTTCTTTTTCTTCCAGGTACTCAGCGACAACGTATGGTCTTCGGATAGGAGCTGCGCATCGGATTCGACGTTTCTTCGTGTTCAGAGTCTTCTTCATGTCGGCAAGTTCATCAGTCCACCATGGCATGGTAAGTATTTCTTTTTTATTTTTCTTAGGTATGCTTTCTTCACAGGTTTGTTTTATTACATCATTATATTTTTGAACTAAGTCTTCCAAGTCACTTTTATTTTGTATATTTTCTAATTGAGTTTCATTTATTCCATGTTCTGCTTTTAATTCTGTGAGTTTTTCTTGAAATTTTATCCAGTCTGCTTTTCTTGTATTATATACTCTAGTGGTTCTTGTAATTGTTTGACCCTCTTTTTTACCGGTTTTTAGCGTAAAAGTTATTATACCATGGTCTGAACTAATAAAATCATCGACGATCCAGTCCTCTATTTTATGTAAAATGCTTTCGGAGGTCATGGTAATGTCGATGAAACTTGTCAACTCTCTGTTGCCACGTATTGTGCTGAAGGTGGGAGTTCTTCCTTTGTTCTGTATGAACATTTCCATTTCTTCAAAAACAGGAATAGCTTTCCTGCCTCGATCATCTTCAGTTGGACTATTCCACCAGATACTCTTTGCATTACTGTCTCCACCAATGATGAAGTCGACCCTGTTAAACTTGTTTTTAATATTTTTAAGTTGATCCAGGTAAGGCTCTATCGGTTCATTCGGTTCAAAGTAGAAGGATATCAGGACTAGTTCTGGTGTTGTGTTGGTTATTTTTATTACGGTTATATTGTTGGTGGTTAGGTTGGGATATTGTTGGACGATGAAGTCGTCATCAAATACAGCTATTGCAGATTTCACTGTTTCATTATTTGTGGAATTTTGATAAATACGGACGCCCTGATAGTCCCTCATACTTTTAACATTTCCCACGTAAGGCTCCTGGATCAACGCTATTTTGATTTTACGGGATTTAGCTTCAATTATGAGTTCTTCTGTGGCGATCTGCTTGCGTTGGAGATTTATTTGCGCTATTTTATACCCTGGGACGCCCTTAGCAATACGCTATGGTCGACCTGGCAAGAGCATCCCATTTCTTGCGGACTGTGCATTCGTCACTGAAAGCGCCGTGGTCAGTTTTAGCGATCTTTCCCTTGATGCAGTTAACACAGCTGGGTGCTTTGTTTTCGTGCCACATATTGCAGTTCCCTTTGAGGTGTTGTCCACTACAGTGGCTGCATGCGTCTGCTGTTTCAGTGCAAAACTTTTTGCTGTGCCCGTACCCCAGACAGCGTGAACATTGCATCAGAGGAGATTGATCGGCAACCTTCACTCTTTGCATGTCGATGTGCACAGATCCAGCCTGGGTCAGTCGCTGCCAGATTTGCGGAGAGACTCTAGCTACGATGTGCGCAATTAGCGGGTTTCTAGCCTTCTTCCTGTACTTGATCTCTATTCTGTCGTGGTCTTTGTGGAGGTCTTGAAGAAGATGCTGGTTTTGGTGCCTGATCGATTTTACGATGTCTTCGTCAGTGTTACACTGTAAGACACCGTATAACACTACAAGTGGGTCTTTATTCGTGATATCTTCAATATTGAATCCACCCTTGTCTTTGATTTTCCTTTTAATCAAATCAATTTGTTTATGGTCCTTGCAGCCTACTATAATTTTCCTATCTTTTGCCTTTCTAAGCTTGTCCACTCTGATTCCCTCATCTCTGGCGTTAACTACTGTTTTAATTTTTTCCAGGAGTTTATCACCTGAGTCTGCCTCATCAGTAGATGCGATCATCACTGAGTGCATTGCTCCTGGTGTAGATCTCGGTGCGGGCTCACCTCTCGCGACGACGTTGGCGTATGTCATTGACATATGACGTGTGACTGCAGCATGTTCATCCACAGCACTGTGTATCTGGTTCAGCTTCTCGGAGATTCCTGAAATTGCTGAATCAATGTGTGCCGCAGTGTGTCCTTTGCATGCTGCAGTCTGGGTCCGTTCCTTCATCGTGTTTAGGGTCTCAGCCATACCTGTCAGCGCGTGCTTGAGGGGGGACACGACCGACACTACTTCCCGTTGAAGGGTCCCAGCGCTACGCTCTATAGTGTCTTTAATTTCTGTCGTGTTCACGCTAGGAGACTGGCTACTTTTGGCGACGTCCGCCCTGAGACCGTTTATAGCATCCAGGATGGCCGCTACTCCTGATCCCGGATCTGGATGTGAGGTGGGTGTAGGGAGATCCGAGTAATTCGGATTTTCGCTGTTTCGGTTGCTAAGTAAAATTTGTATTATTTTGTATAAGCTATTATTATCTTCATGAATTGTAATTTTAATTTCTTTTTTCATGTTACCAGATCGGCTCATGGCTTTCCGAGTGTTGTTTACTATATTAAGTGCTAATTTATCTATTTGTTGCTTGTTATAGTTTTTAATGTCTGTATCGGTGGGGATTTGGTATGGTAGAGAGATTAACGGAATATCAGTAGATGGTAGGTTTGATTTAGTGGTCTTTTTCAGAGGTACAACTATTTTTGGAGATGGAGGAGACTCTTGCAAGGAGGGGCCGGGTTGGTTTCTCAGATTGTGAGACATTGTCGGTTTTGAGCTGGCGTCGTAAGTGGTGTTCATTACATCGACTACAACACTACAGCTGCTGAAATCCAGTTCACGCTGAGGTTTGAGCTTCTGCGGCGCCTTAGGATCCTCAGGATGTTCAGTGGGTTTTTTATGCGGGGTGCGAGTAACAAACATTTTTATTGTTAACGAATAAGATGAGGAAAAGAAAGATATGAATGAAAATTTGTAAAATGAAATAGAAGATTTCAAGAATTTTTTGTCAGTTAAATATAAAGGTGAGAATTGTTATAATTACTGATTTAAGATACTGATGATGTGCAGAACAATATTAGAATTTAAAAATATTAACTCAAAATTTTCGGAATACAGAGTTGATATACCAACAAGAGAAATAAGGGCGGGTGGGCGGGCCGGAAAATTCGGTTTCGTGCTGATAGCTAAAAAATTATCCAACGGATTTGAACGTTTGTGGTGTCTAACGATAGGGGAGCGAAAGGCCCTTCCTATGATACAAAAAACAAATGAAGCTACTAAGAAAAAATGGCGCGAAAAGACTATTGAAAGTTTAAGTTTAATGAATTTAGTGATTTTTGATGTTAAAATAATGAAATTTAATGTTTTATTTTTCTTTTTCAGATGCAGAAGGCGCGGAAGATGGAGGACTCGATAAAAACAAGAAGCTGAACTACAAGAATACTATACGGAGCAAAGAAACTAGATTATTTATGTTGAATTTAATGAATTTACTGAAAATGCTAACTTTTACAATGAAATAGAGAAAAAAGAATGAATTACTGAAACGAAATGCTGTTAATGATTACGCGAGATACTAGGAGAGAATTTAAGAGCAAAAACGAAAGGGAAAACCTAAAAATCTTAGAAATTTAGGTTAGGTTAGGTTAGGTTAGGTTAGGTTAGGTTAGGTTTTTTTTTTTTTTTTACTAATATATCAGATATCGTCACTATTTATTATGCGACGATTGTTCACGATAATTGTTTTAACTGTTTTAATTGTGTTTTAACTGGGGTTTTTTTTTTTTTTTTTTTTTTTTTTTTTTTTTTTTTTTCTATGTACAAAATAACTATATATTAAACCTATTACTTAGCTAAAAATAAATTATTTTACAGGCTATTTACAACAGTGACCCATTGGCTCGGACACATCGCAGTAAGGCTCCCTCCGCAAACTTTAGGAACCTTGTCCGCACCATTGGGTCGCTCATTATTTCTGGGAGTGCTTCCTCCGTCAGGGTCATTTCAATCCCCCATTCGCAGTTGAGCCGCTCGAGACCATATTTTGGGCACTGCAGCACGACGTGCAGCACCGTCTCCGGTGTGTCGTCATCACACGTGCAATTAGGGTCGGGAGCAAGCTTGAACCTATGAAGGTATGATTTTGTGCCCCCGTGGCCTGTTAGCAGTTGTGTCCTGATGGGCATTATTGCTAGTTGACGAAGTGTGCTGTGGCCTTTTAGAGCGTCGGGAAAGAAGCTCTTCAGGTTTGCACTGGTTGTACTGTCTACGTATTTTTCCTGCACAGCGTTCCGTGTACTCTGCCTGATTTCAGCCCGTGCACAGCTCAGAGGAACTCTGTCGTAGCTTGGGGCCACTTTAAGTCGGAGTGCTGCTGACTTCGCCAGCTCATCTGCTCGCTCGTTTCCGTAAAATCCGACGTGTGCTTTGATCCAGTATAAAGCGATGGTCGATGGATATTCGTCCATCAGTTTCTGGATCTCCGCCACGATCGGATTCTCGGTCTCTGCGTTGCATATCGCTTCAAGAGCTGACCGCGAATCACTCAGCAGACACCCTGTGCCCTCGATTTTGTTCATGAGCTTGACTGCCTCTAGGATGGCTATGAGCTCTGCCTGGAAGACTGTGCAGTACGAGGCGAGGCTAATTCTGGCGGTCCGAATCTCGGCACCACCACGGTAGCAGACCACCGCTGCACCCACTTTCTCCTCAATCTTGCTTCCATCTGTGTACATTTGTAGTTCGAATTTGTCAGCTAGACTGCCAATGTCTTGTGGTTCGTGTATGAGATTGAAGGTCTGGTGGGTGCGTTTTGCTGGATGGGGCAGTTCACTTGGGTGCAGCCGTCGTTCGAGTAGTCTGCCTGGGAGGTTAGGCAAGAATTTACCTTTTTTGACCTCGAACAACTCTGCACACTCCTTTAACCGCAGATCAAGCGGAATGATGCCGGAGATGAGGGTCGCCGAGGAGAGGGAGCAAGTTCGATGTGCTCTGCAGATTTTTATGGCAAAGATTCTGGTGAGCGCTTGTAATTTTTTCTTTGCGAACATCTTGTGGCTCGTCTTCCCCCATACCCCGGCCGCGTAGAGAACTATTGGTTCTACTGCCGCAGTGTATATGAGCCTTGTGATCTCGGGGTTAATACCCCACTGGACTTTCACTGCTCTGGCAAGCTTTTTGTAGAGTGCTACCACTTTTGCACTCGTCTCCTCCAGGTGCTGTCTATAGGTCAGAGACCTGTCTATAGTGAGTCCTAGTACCTTTATAGCATCCGAGAACAGTAGCGGTTGGCCGTCGAAGATAACCTTTGGTTGGTCGTATTTGAGTCTTCTGGTGACAATCATGGCCTGGGTTTTGTGGGCTGCAAACTTCAATTTGTGCTCCCTACCCCAGGCCAAGACTGCCCCCAGTGCCTCGTTAATCTGACTCTCAAGCTCTGCGGTAGTGTCTGCCTTTGCGATAACAAGTATGTCATCCGCAAAAGCTTGAATGTGCGCGGTTAAACTATCAGCCTGCTTCAATAACGGATCTAGCTGGATGTTCCAAAGTAGGGGTCCGAACACCGATCCCTGAACACAGCCTTTATTTGTAGTGCGTGAGACGCCCTCTCCCAAGTAGCGCAGTTCGATGCTTCTGTTCGAGAGGTAACTGCCGATGATGCGTATCGTCGTGCCATCTACATCTTTTCGGGTCAGCTCTTCGATAATTCCCGGCCACCAGCAATTATCGAAGGCGCCCTCGATGTCAAGTGATATCATGGCGACGACTTGCTTCTGCGCAAGGCCCCTCTCGACCCGCCGCATTGCTTCATAGAGGGCGTCCTCAGTTCCGCGTTGCGGCATAAATCCAAACTGGCGCTCACTTAGCAGACCCCCTGAAAGGTGCCAAGTGAGCCTGGTCGCTATCAGTTTCTCCAGTACTTTTCCCAGTACGGGAAGTAAACCTATGGGACGGTATGCCTTTGGGTTTGCGTAGTCACTTTTCCCTGGTTTCGGAATAACAACTATTCTAGCCATCTTCCAGAGCCTGGGAAAGTATCCGATGCGTAGGCATCTGTTGAAGATGGCCAGTTGCAGTCCGGGTACCACATCGCAACTTCGCTGGCATATATCTGAGGTCAGCCCGTCCGCTCCCGGAGATTTCTTGGGATCCATTTTCCGGTACACCTTGGACAGCTCGGCCGCAGTGAAGTCCGGGCACTCGAGAGTATCGAGTCGCTGCTGGCTTAGGATTTCGGCTACGTTCTCCCTCGTCGTTTGCTGTTCCGGTGTGTCGCTGCTTGGATCATCCCAGGGAAAGAAGGTCCTCGCCAGGAGTTCCGCTGAATCAGCTGGAGTACAAAGCGCACTTTCCGAGGTTGGTCGGAGGAGTTCGTCGCTTCTGTGGGTATTACAGATCTTGGTTAGGTTAGGTTAGGTTAGGTTAGGTTAGGTTAGGTTAGGTTAGGTTAGGTTTTTTTTTTTTTTTTTTTTTTTTTTTTTTTTTTTTTTTTTTTTTTCTGATTTTTACTATGTTTTCTTGCCACTGTATGTGTAGCGGCATTTTAGATCCTTGTTTACAATTTATCCGAATTTTTTTGATCATTTTAATTATTATTATGTATGAATTTATAATTTTCATATAATATTATTGTATTTAATCTTTGTTGTTTTATCCTTGTTCTTATTTCTGCATTTGTATGAACTTTTTATATTTATGTCAGTGTTGAGTTGTCTGTTTGTTTATTTGACGCGTATGGTGGAACCATTAGCTTTAACGGCTCGCAGCAAGATTTTCGTAGCAAACTTCAAGAAACTGTCTCGGTTATCGTCGTCGCTCAAGAGATATGGTAAGTTCGAAATCTCTATTTTCGCGTTCATTTTCCATTCAGTTTCTATCCTTTCCAAAGAGAATCTCGGACATTCGACAAGGATATGATCTATAGTCTCTCTACTTTCTTCGTCGCATGGGCAGAAAGGTGTATCTGAGAGTTTAAATTTATATAGGTACTCTTTTATCCCACAATGTCCGGTGAAGAGCTGGGTCTCTATGTTCTGTCCCTTGAGTTTGCGCAGAGTGTTGTATGCCAGTGAGACGTCTGGAAAGAATTTTTTAGTAGTTGAGGCTGTAGGGAGATCGTCATATCTTTGCTGCCATCTGTTTTTAACTCTGTCCCTCATTTTGTGTTTTGCGTATGAGAGAGGGAATTTATCGTAGGTAGGTGCTACTTTTAATTTTGCTGCTGCCGCTTTAGCGAGTTGGTCCGCTCTCTCGTTCCCCGGGATCCCCACGTGTGCCTTTATCCAAATGAACTGCAGGTTTTCACAATCTGCCATGGTTTTCCTGATATTGGCGGCTATCGGATTCTCCGTGTTTGGGTCGCATAAGGACTTGAGAGCGGACTGCGAATCACTCAAAATGTATGCATTTTCCTTTTTCTTAGCTAAGTATTCCACGGCTTTGAGGATGGCTATCAATTCAGCCTGGAATACAGAGCAATAGGCAGCTAGTAAGAATTTGGCTGTATACATTTCTTTCCCTTCTTTCCATACGGTGATTGCAGCTCCTACTTTTTGTTCAATTTTACTGGCGTCAGTAAATACTAGCGTCCATTCGAGTTGTAGATCTCCCACCTGCTCGGCGTTTTCCACCTGCATTAAGGGTAGACGGACTCTCTCGGCTGGGTGTGGCATATCGAATGGGTTTATTCTTTTTTCCAGTATGCGTCCCGGTAGTTCTCTCAAAGGCTCTCCCCGCTTGATCTTATATAGGGCTGCGTTTTCTTTGGCTCGGAGATCGAGCGGAAGAACCCTTGCTATGAGAACACTGGACGCAAAAGATACCGTTCTGTGTGCTTTGCAGATTTTAAGCGCGAAAATTCTGGTCACCCTGTCTAAAGTTTCCTGAATATATTTCTTTTCAGTGACGTGACTCCATACACTTGCGGCGTGTAAAATGGTGGGTTCCACAACTGTCGTATATAAGGTTCGCACTATGTTTGAGTCTAGACCCCAGTTAATCTTAGCCATTCTGGCCATACCCTGATAAAAGTTTATGGCCTTCCTTATGACTGTCTGGAGGTGGTGACTAAATGTCAAAGATTTGTCGAATGTGACTCCGAGAACTTTGACAGTCTCTCCCAGTTTTATTTGAGTTCCCATCATCACGATCTTAGGGTCCCTGTATTCGTGTTTTCTGGTTATCACAATCGCTTGTGTTTTTTGTGGTGCGAACCTTAAATTGTGTGATCGACCCCAGTTCCCCACAAGTCCAAGAGCCTCGTTCACCGCGCTTTCGAGCTCCTCGGTCGTCGTCGCACTAGCTATTATCAACACGTCGTCCGCAAATGCCTGCACCCGGGCTCGGAGGTGTTTGGTTCTTTTTAGGAGAGGCTCCAATTGGAGGTTCCACAGGAGAGGTCCGCTGATGGAGCCTTGCACGCAACCTCGAGAGGTGGACCTCTCAACCGTCTCTCCCAGATAAGTTAACTCAATCTTCCTATTGGATAGGTAACTTCCAATGAGCTTCAGAGTAGGACCATCAACCCCCGCGAGACACAGCTCACGAATGATACTGGGCCACCAGCAGTGGTCAAATGCTCCCTCAATATCGAGCGACACGACGGCCACCAGTTCCTTTCGCTGGACAGCACTATGGATGAGTAGCGATGCATCGTACAAGGCGTCCTCGGTGCTCTTTCTTGGTGTGAACCCGTACTGGCTTTCGCTGAGTAATCCCTGGTGTCCCAAATGCCATTGGAGTCTAGATGTGAGGAGTTTCTCGGCCACTTTCCCCAGGACCGGAAGCAGTCCGATCGGCCTGTAAGATTTCGGCAGTGAATAATTATCTTTTCCTGCTTTAGGTATAATTTTGATAATGGCTGACTTCCAAATCTCGGGGAAATAACCCAGCCTCAGGCATCGGTTAAATATGGCTAGATGCGGAGCAGGGGAAGCCTTGTACACCTCCGACCATATGTCAGACGTGAGTCCGTCAGCTCCAGGAGCTTTTCTTGGGTTCATGTTGAGGTAGACGTTTTCGACTTCCCCATCGGTGTAGTCCGGGCAGTATTTAGGGTAATCAGGATTCTCAGTAGCAGTCTTGTAAATTGTTGCCGACTCTTCTCTCAGGGATTTTAGTTCCTCGTCGTCTGTAGTAGGATCGTCTCGTGGGTAAAAAGTATCCGCCAGCAGATTAGCCGAGCTCTTGGGGTCAAGGGTTTGGTGGTCCGGACTGACGCGTAAAAGTTCCTCGCGTTTGAGGTTTCTGCTAGCCTTCAGCATGCGATATGACCTTTGCCAGAGAGTTTCAGTACTTTCCAAGTCGCAGAACCGCTTCCAACTCTCCGTAATAGTATCTTGGATCCTGGTCTTGTACTGTTCCTTGGCTGCGAGGTAGTCAGCGAGTACATACGGTCTTCTTCTGGGGTTCGCATGCTGAAGTCGCCGTCTTTGCGTAATCATTGATCTTCGTAGATCCGTCAGCTCCTGGGTCCACCATGTTTGCCTTTTCCTTGGCCCGCAGCCATTCTTCCGCGGCAAGGTCTCGTCACAAGCACGAGTTACGGCGTCTGTGTATTCCTTGACTATGACCTCCAGCTCTGCGGTGGAGTCCACAGCCTCTATTCGAGTCTCATCTATTTTGGCCATAGCCAGCTCCTGTCGAACCTTTTTCCGGAAGTCTTCCCAGACAACTTTTTCGGTCTTGTATTTACGGGTCGTTGTAGGAATGCGGTCAGTTGTGCTGTGTCTTGCGTCTAGCTCGATCTCGAAGCAGATTGCCCTGTGGTCCGACAGCGTGACGAGATCCACATCCACTCTCCAGTTTTGGGTTTTACCCATCAAATTTTCTGTACATAAGGTTACATCGACGAAACTCTTGTACAGTTTCCCGCCTCTATAGATGTGGAATGTCGGCACGCTGCCCTCATTCAGAATGTACCATCCCTGTTGTGTTGACATTTCGACCAGTTTGGACCCTCTGGCGTCTTCGGAGTCGCTACCCCACCATTCACTAGCAGAGTTAGCATCTCCAGCAATAATGACGTCAGGGACTCCTAGTCCGCAAACCACTTGCTGCAGATTCGTCAGGTCATCCTCTATACTGCAGGCCTTATCTAGGTAGAAGCTAACTAATCCAAGTCTTCGATTTCCGCAGCTAATAACGCACCCAACCATTGTTTCTGTTATCAGTTCGCTATCGACCGCAACTGAGATATTGGGGTCCAAGATAACAATGGCGGCTCGAACAGGAGCGCTCCTGTCTGTGGTGTATTTCTGCACGACTCGTCCAGTAGAAGTGACGTGCGCCTTGGCTCCAACATAAGGCTCCTGTACCAAAAGGACGGGTATGTTCTTATGTTCTGCTGCCCGAAAGCACTCCTTAGTCGCCGCGTAGCCTCTACCCAAATTGACCTGCATCAGCCCCAAAGTTGATCTGGGATTTCTCGTAGAATCTGTGTTTGTGTTCTGGTTGGTCCCGTGTGCGCCCGTATCAACAACAGTACGAGACAGAAGCTCTGGCTACTCTGTCCCATCTTTGCCATACTGGGCATTGAGAGCTATAGGCTGGGTGCGAGGACTCTTCTTTCAGATCATGACAGTTGGTGCACAATGCTTGCTTCTCTGATCTCTGGCAAGTTCGGGTTTCATGGCTCCCAGCACAGTACCCACAGACTGTGGGTTTGTCGCAGGTGCGAGCCAAGTGTCCGAAGCCGAGACAGTTAAAGCACTGTGTGACTGGGGATTGGTCCTGGGCCTGTACCATTTGGTAGCCAATTTTAAGCCTTCTGTCCAATAAGGCATTCCAAACGTTAGGGGACACTTCCAGGATAACGTTGTTGACTGCATTTGTGCGGCCCCTGGTTCTTCGGACCACTTTTACCTCTTCTGGCGTAGTGCCCGATTCCAGTAATGCGCGGTTTTGGTTCAGGATTGCCTCTTGGATTTTAGCATCTGTCAGAGCCGTAGTTATACCGCGTAGTATCAGCAGAGGTCTCTTGACGGATGTATCCTTTACTGAGAACTGGGTAATTGTGCTTTTAATAGCTTGAGTCAGGGTCTTTCGTTCATCATCTGTGTCGCATGCCAGAATCACCCTTTGCCCTTTAGTCTTCCGGACTGTGTTCACTCCTATGCCGAGTCCCACAACGTCAACGGAAGACTTGAGTTTTTCCACAATATCGGCGCTGGTAGCCCTGGGGTCTATAGATTCGACGACAATCCCATATCTCGGGCGCGCAGCTACCTCACTGTACGTGGGCTTCGGGGTCGTGCGAGAACTTGTCTCCTTCGGTTTTCCTTGTTTCCCCACGTCTATGCAGTCTCTCCTTAACGCCTCGACAGCATCCACAACCGGGGTCACAGCGTCAGCCGTAAGTCCCCGGAGGTGTTCAATGTTCTCCTTGACCACCTCAAGAGACGCCACGACAGTCTCCGTGACTCCTGTAGTGCCGTCGATTGCGTCCATTCTCTCGCGGATCTGTTCTACCATTCTGTGAGTGTTACAGGTTAGGTTGTGTACTTGGCTTCCGTCTAGTACCTCTTTCAGAGCCGCTTTCATGTCTGGAATCGCGCATTCTTTCATAGCATCTTTGGAAGTTTCAGGTGATAGATTTCTCCGAATGTTTTCGGTGGAACCCAGAGATACAGTTGTACTCTTAAAAGCTGTCAGGATGGACGCTTGGGTTTCCTCCGCCCTTCGGAAATTCTCCATCACCATGTTCGAGTAGCGCTCCATTTCCGTCTTGAGGGCGCTCATCTCGCTTGCCATTTTGTCCAATTGACTCGTGTCGACCGCAGGGACGCCTCCCACCGCCTCCCTCACTACATCAAAAGTGCGGTTGAGGTAATCAGGCGTAGGTGTGCTCCTTTTGGCGTCGATAACTAAGGTAAGGAGCTCAAGCAGATTCTGGTTGTCCGTGATGACCGTGTGCTTGATCTCCCTCCTGATGTTGCCCGAGTGCTCCATCGCGTTCTTCGAATTCCTGACTATTTTCACAGCAAGCTGTTTGATGTCTGCGGGTCTCATCTGTGCCAGATCATCTGGGAGCTGCACGGGTAAGAAGGGGATAACCGGCTGGGTCTTTTTTGGTCTAGGGCGTGGTGGTGATAAGCCCGAAGGGATAGGGTCGAGTCCTCCTGAATCGTCAGAGAATACGACACGCAGGTCAGCCTCATCTAAATTCAGCAGTCGCGATGACCTTGGTTTTCCAGGCGCAGATGGACAAGCAGATTGGGGGTCTTTAGGTTTAGTAGGTGTACGTGTTGTCACAAACATCTTAGAAATAATAGGACTATCAGTATTAATAAAATAAAGACGAGAAGGATATGAAATTGTAAAATTAAGTAAGATCTTTGTGAATTTTTTGCAGGATATTTACGGATGTTAGAATAATTTTATTAGCAGATTTATAAAGATAACGATTAGTACAACAAATAGGAATTTAATAAATTTTAAGTGTTATTTTGATAATTCGTATCCTCTTTTCCTATATAGAGAACACAGGGTGGGCGGGCGGGCCGGAACTTTCGGTTTTTCGTGAATTAGTAAAAAAGTACTGATCCGATTTGAAAAAACGAGGTGTCAGCGGGTAGGTACGTTGAAGACGCACCTACTAATAATATAAAAAGAGTGGGGCCAATGGAAAAAACTACGGGGAAAAAATAATAAGTGTGAAAAATAGGGTATTTAAAAAATTTAAAAGGGAAAAACGATGAATTTAATAGAGATGTTTTTTGTTTCAGGTAGCAGAAGGCTTCGCGGACGTGGGTGAGCAGACCAGGGAAGCTGGACTGTCGAGATGATAAAAGGTAAGTGAAAAGTTATAGAAGTTAAGAAAATAAAAGAAAAAACTAGTATTAAAAATTCGAAATAGCAACAGAAGGTAAACTATAGCAGAAACTAAGGGTAAGATGGAAAAAGAGAAGATTCGCGCAAGAATAACGATGATAACTAGCAGAGATTTGATCCTAAAAAGATGAAAATCCGATGGGTTAGGTTAGGTTAGGTTAGGTTAGGTTAGGTTAGGTTAGGTTAGGTTAGGTTAGGTTAGGTTAGGTTAGGTTAGGTTAGGTTAGGTTAGGTTAGGTTAGGTTAGGTTAGGTTAGGTTAGGTTAGGTTAGGTTAGGTTAGGTTAGGTTAGGTTAGGTTAGGTTAGGTTAGGTTAGGTTAGGTTAGGTTAGGTTAGGTTAGGTTAGGTTAGGTTAGGTTAGGTTAGGTTAGGTTAGGTTAGGTTAGGTTAGGTTAGGTTAGGTTAGGTTAGGTTAGGTTAGGTTAGGTTAGGTTAGGTTAGGTTAGGTTAGGTTAGGTTAGGTTAGGTTAGGTTAGGTTAGGTTAGGTTAGGTTAGGTTAGGTTAGGTTAGGTTAGGTTAGGTTAGGTTAGGTTAGGTTAGGTTAGGTTAGGTTAGGTTAGGTTAGGTTAGGTTAGGTTAGGTTAGGTTAGGTTAGGTTAGGTTAGGTTAGGTTAGGTTAGGTTAGGTTAGGTTAGGTTAGGTTAGGTTAGGTTAGGTTAGGTTAGGTTAGGTTAGGTTAGGTTAGGTTAGGTTAGGTTAGGTTAGGTTAGGTTAGGTTAGGTTAGGTTAGGTTAGGTTAGGTTAGGTTAGGTTAGGTTAGGTTAGGTTAGGTTAGGTTAGGTTAGGTTAGGTTAGGTTAGGTTAGGTTAGGTTAGGTTAGGTTAGGTTAGGTTAGGTTAGGTTAGGTTAGGTTAGGTTAGGTTAGGTTAGGTTAGGTTAGGTTAGGTTAGGTTAGGTTAGGTTAGGTTAGGTTAGGTTAGGTTAGGTTAGGTTAGGTTAGGTTAGGTTAGGTTAGGTTAGGTTAGGTTAGGTTAGGTTAGGTTAGGTTAGGTTAGGTTAGGTTAGGTTAGGTTAGGTTAGGTTAGGTTAGGTTAGGTTAGGTTAGGTTAGGTTAGGTTAGGTTAGGTTAGGTTAGGTTAGGTTAGGTTAGGTTAGGTTAGGTTAGGTTAGGTTAGGTTAGGTTAGGTTAGGTTAGGTTAGGTTAGGTTAGGTTAGGTTAGGTTAGGTTAGGTTAGGTTAGGTTAGGTTAGGTTAGGTTAGGTTAGGTTAGGTTAGGTTAGGTTAGGTTAGGTTAGGTTAGGTTAGGTTAGGTTAGGTTAGGTTAGGTTAGGTTAGGTTAGGTTAGGTTAGGTTAGGTTAGGTTAGGTTAGGTTAGGTTAGGTTAGGTTAGGTTAGGTTAGGTTAGGTTAGGTTAGGTTAGGTTAGGTTAGGTTAGGTTAGGTTAGGTTAGGTTAGGTTAGGTTAGGTTAGGTTAGGTTAGGTTAGGTTAGGTTAGGTTAGGTTAGGTTAGGTTAGGTTAGGTTAGGTTAGGTTAGGTTAGGTTAGGTTAGGTTAGGTTAGGTTAGGTTAGGTTAGGTTAGGTTAGGTTAGGTTAGGTTAGGTTAGGTTAGGTTAGGTTAGGTTAGGTTAGGTTAGGTTAGGTTAGGTTAGGTTAGGTTAGGTTAGGTTAGGTTAGGTTAGGTTAGGTTAGGTTAGGTTAGGTTAGGTTAGGTTAGGTTAGGTTAGGTTAGGTTAGGTTAGGTTAGGTTAGGTTAGGTTAGGTTAGGTTAGGTTAGGTTAGGTTAGGTTAGGTTAGGTTAGGTTAGGTTAGGTTAGGTTAGGTTAGGTTAGGTTAGGTTAGGTTAGGTTAGGTTAGGTTAGGTTAGGTTAGGTTAGGTTAGGTTAGGTTAGGTTAGGTTAGGTTAGGTTAGGTTAGGTTAGGTTAGGTTAGGTTAGGTTAGGTTAGGTTAGGTTAGGTTAGGTTAGGTTAGGTTAGGTTAGGTTAGGTTAGGTTAGGTTAGGTTAGGTTAGGTTAGGTTAGGTTAGGTTAGGTTAGGTTAGGTTAGGTTAGGTTAGGTTAGGTTAGGTTAGGTTAGGTTAGGTTAGGTTAGGTTAGGTTAGGTTAGGTTAGGTTAGGTTAGGTTAGGTTAGGTTAGGTTAGGTTAGGTTAGGTTAGGTTAGGTTAGGTTAGGTTAGGTTAGGTTAGGTTAGGTTAGGTTAGGTTAGGTTAGGTTGGGTTAGGTTAGGTTAGGTTAGGTTAGGTTAGGTTAGGTTAGGTTAGGTTAGGTTAGGTTAGGTTAGGTTAGGTTAGGTTAGGTTAGGTTAGGTTAGGTTAGGTTAGGTTAGGTTAGGTTAGGTTAGGTTAGGTTAGGTTAGGTTAGGTTAGGTTAGGTTAGGTTAGGTTAGGTTAGGTTAGGTTAGGTTAGGTTAGGTTAGGTTAGGTTAGGTTAGGTTAGGTTAGGTTAGGTTAGGTTAGGTTAGGTTAGGTTAGGTTAGGTTAGGTTAGGTTAGGTTAGGTTAGGTTAGGTTAGGTTAGGTTAGGTTAGGTTAGGTTAGGTTAGGTTAGGTTAGGTTAGGTTAGGTTAGGTTAGGTTAGGTTAGGTTAGGTTAGGTTAGGTTAGGTTAGGTTAGGTTAGGTTAGGTTAGGTTAGGTTAGGTTAGGTTAGGTTAGGTTAGGTTAGGTTAGGTTAGGTTAGGTTAGGTTAGGTTAGGTTAGGTTAGGTTAGGTTAGGTTAGGTTAGGTTAGGTTAGGTTAGGTTAGGTTAGGTTAGGTTAGGTTAGGTTAGGTTAGGTTAGGTTAGGTTAGGTTAGGTTAGGTTAGGTTAGGTTAGGTTAGGTTAGGTTAGGTTAGGTTAGGTTAGGTTAGGTTAGGTTAGGTTAGGTTAGGTTAGGTTAGGTTAGGTTAGGTTAGGTTAGGTTAGGTTAGGTTAGGTTAGGTTAGGTTAGGTTAGGTTAGGTTAGGTTAGGTTAGGTTAGGTTAGGTTAGGTTAGGTTAGGTTAGGTTAGGTTAGGTTAGGTTAGGTTAGGTTAGGTTAGGTTAGGTTAGGTTAGGTTAGGTTAGGTTAGGTTAGGTTAGGTTAGGTTAGGTTAGGTTAGGTTAGGTTAGGTTAGGTTAGGTTAGGTTAGGTTAGGTTAGGTTAGGTTAGGTTAGGTTAGGTTAGGTTAGGTTAGGTTAGGTTAGGTTAGGTTAGGTTAGGTTAGGTTAGGTTAGGTTAGGTTAGGTTAGGTTAGGTTAGGTTAGGTTGGGATTAGGTTAGGTTAGGTTAGGTTAGGTTAGGTTGGGTTAGGTTGGGTTAGGTTAGGTTAGGTTAGGTTAGGTTAGGTTAGGTTAGGTTAGGTTAGGTTAGGTTAGGTTAGGTTAGGTTAGGTTAGGTTAGGTTAGGTTAGGTTAGGTTAGGTTAGGTTAGGTTAGGTTAGGTTAGGTTAGGTTAGGTTAGGTTAGGTTAGGTTAGGTTAGGTTAGGTTAGGTTAGGTTAGGTTAGGTTAGGTTAGGTTAGGTTAGGTTAGGTTAGGTTAGGTTAGGTTAGGTTAGGTTAGGTTAGGTTAGGTTAGGTTAGGTTAGGTTAGGTTAGGTTAGGTTAGGTTAGGTTAGGTTAGGTTAGGTTAGGTTAGGTTAGGTTAGGTTAGGTTAGGTTAGGTTAGGTTAGGTTAGGTTAGGTTAGGTTAGGTTAGGTTAGGTTAGGTTAGGTTAGGTTAGGTTAGGTTAGGTTAGGTTAGGTTAGGTTAGGTTAGGTTAGGTTAGGTTAGGTTAGGTTAGGTTAGGTTAGGTTAGGTTAGGTTAGGTTAGGTTAGGTTAGGTTAGGTTAGGTTAGGTTAGGTTAGGTTAGGTTAGGTTAGGTTAGGTTAGGTTAGGTTAGGTTAGGTTAGGTTAGGTTAGGTTAGGTTAGGTTAGGTTAGGTTAGGTTAGGTTAGGTTAGGTTAGGTTAGG